>JARGCV010000025.1:4692500-7332500 GCA_034064705.1 Bothrops alternatus
AATGCAACGGTGGCACCGAAAATGGCATCGAGGTTTGACTGGAACTTTGCTATTGCACGGACTAGTCCTCGTTATTCGAGCAAGACCAACCTGCCCGTCGCCATCCTCTGGCGGCTTTCAAAGCAAAGTAATAACTCACAAACGCACGCACGCGCGCGCGCACCCACCTACCCACCCACGCACACAGACAGACACACACACACACACACACACACACACACACACACACACACACCTTGCCAGGCCTGGCTGCTAGGCTTTAGAACCCAACCCACTCAACTGGAGTTCCGCTGGTGGAAGTTTGGGGCGAGACATGGGGCCATCGGGGATTGCTTTAAAGGATGAACGGCGAGGCAGGCCAGACTGGCCCGCTCCCTCCGAAACCCAAAGGCGACCAGGCCGACACAACGGTCTCCGGCCGAACTTTTGAAGTGCCTTCGCTTGTTAGCCCCCTACCCCAACCCCTCCCCCGGTCCCCAGCATGAAGCTGGAGAGGAGTGTGCAAATTACCTGCCAGGCCTCTAGCTCTAATTTAATCTAAGAGGTTTCCCATTTTTAAGAGTGTGCGTATTTGTATGTCTGTGTCCTCCTCATGAAAATTAGAGACGCTGGAAAGCCTCAGGTTAACCTGCTTAAAACCGAAAGTGAAAAACCTAAGCAGCTGCTTAGCCAACCAACTTTTCAAAGCGGACGGTTTTTCTATCCTTTGAATGCCTTTTATAGAAAGAGCGTCTTGAAAAGCGCAAGGAAGAAAACGAAACACAACCCTCTCCGCACGCCCGGTTCAGCGAATCCCAAGAAACTTCCTTCGGGGGGGGGTGGAATCTGTGCATTTTCGTTTCGACAAGAATCTCGAGATCAACAATAAATTACGTTGCTCGGCGGGGGGGGGGACAAAGGGGAAGAGTTCGGCCATGGCAAAGCCCCGCGATCCACTCCCGATCTTTCGCGATCCCCTACTGCCCCAGCGGCCTTGCCCGTTGCCAGCTTTGAGGTGTTCGATCCTGCTTGGACACCGCTTTGGCAACCCAACGGTGGCACCGAAAATGGCACCGGGGTTTGTCTGCCACTCTTGGCGCCCTCTCGGCTCTTGCAATTCAGCGAACCCTGGCAGACTTGGGACAACTGCTGGGCACCGCCGTGTCCCCGGCTGAACCTTATCGAAGCTGTAAAGGCACGCCTCGTGGAGCGCTCTCCCCAGAGATCACGCCCAGGGCATTTCTCTGCGCCTGTTCTTTCCCCCTCCTGCCTTCCCTGACCCACAGTCCTGGTGGAAGTGGCCGGCGGCCTTCCCCGAGGTGGGCCCCTTTTAATTCCAGGTGAGGTTTGCCTCGATGCTGGGCTATTCATAGCTAGGAGCCGATCTATTCCTGTCCAGCGTGCAAGGCAGGGGCTGCTTGTTGGACGCGCCCGGAAGGAGCCGGGGCAAGAGAAAGGCGCCTCCTTAGAAAACCCCTGGGGTACATTTGCTTGCGCGAGGGGGCCAATCAGACTTCCCGTAAGCCCCCCCCTCAACCGACCTGCAGTCTATTGATGTAAGAGTGCCCTGTCACTGGCGGGAGAGGCGGGGAGGGAGGGAATCGGCGGTCTGGAAAGGGAAGCGAGAAAAAGGCCGCGGCTGCCTGGACCACTTCAATAGCTAGTCCTCCCCCCCCCGCTCGCCCGCCCGCCCGCGCCCGCACAGCCCAGCTGTCAGCAGAAGGGCCACCTCCCGGGTAGCGGCGTTTAAGCTCTCCCTGACCCAGCTTCTCTTGCGGCCACCAGGCCCCCTAAAGGGCCGGGCCCCCGCCGCTTCTCCCGTCCCGCCGTGCGCCGCGCTCACCGGGGTTCAGGTCCAGGCACTGGGCAGGGTCGTCGGCGTCTGGCAGCTGCCCGTCGGGGCTGAGGCTCTCCATGGACAAATCCAGGCCTTTGGCGTCCCAGGCGCGGAGCTTCCGCTTCTTGTGCGAGCCGATCAGGGCCTCCACCGAGAAGGCGTGCGCTCGCGAGCTGAGGGCCACAGCCGAGCGCCTCCTTTCGCTCATCTTAGCCGCCCGGCGGGGGTGCCGAAGCCAGACGGCCGCCGCGCCGCCGGCCGCCGAGCTGGCAGAGGACGGGTCGGGGCCGGCGAGCCGGGCCGAGAGGGAAGCAGAGCGGAGAGGCCGTTCCGACGTGAGAGTCCCGCGGCCGCCTGGGCGCTACATGGGTCCCGAGTTGTTGGCTGGCCGAAAGGCACCGCTCAGAATCCCGCTCTCGGGCAGCGCTTCATCTCTCTTCTCTGCCCCCCCCCGCGATTCGTCCCTCTCTCCCTCTGATTGATCCAAACTCCTGGGGAACTTCCCCCCCCTCTCCTCCCTCGCCTGGTCCCGGCTGCGAGCGCCCGTCAAGAGTCGCTGCCCAATGAGAAGGTGGCGAATCCGGAGACCGCGGTCGCGGGAGCCAATGAGGAAGGGGCGGGCCAAGCGCCCGGGCTTCCCGGCTGCCCGTTTGCAGAGCGGGGAGCCGGTCGCCCCCTCCGCTCTAAAAAGGCGGCCAGCGGGCGCCCAGCCTCCACTCAGGCCCAGATGCCTCCTGGCTGCTCGCATAAACCCCCCTCCCGAATATGCGAAGCTGCTGGGAGTGAACTCTACAGCGTCTGTGATCGTAAGCAGAAAAGATTAACAATGTTACACTATCCTTCTGCTCCCCCCCTTCCCCTCCCCCCTCGCTTATAGGTGGGTCACATATATATATATATATATATATAAAGAAGAACAGCGACTTCTCCAAGAAAATTCTTGGAGAAAAAAAAGTTCATTTTCTGAAGTCCCACGCATAAGTGGGAGTTGCCACGATCAGTATGTAAGTTGAGTTTTATGTTTGACTTATATTTGAGTTTTATACTGCACTCCTTTGGTGAAAAGAGCAATTTTGTTAAAATCCAGCCAAACTTCGATTTAGCAGTTTGGAAGATAGAATCTGAAAAGAGTCATGAAGCATATTTACCATTAGGAAACATTATAAACATTTGACTATACGCCAATACATTTCTATATATGTCCTGTGCAATCTTTACTTTACTTTACTTTACTTTACTTTACTTTATTTTGACTTATATGCCGCCCTTCTCCTCAGACTCAGGGCGGCTCACAGCAAATAATACAAGTACAAAATATAAATCGCGGCAATACATTTTTTAAAAATCGTATACTCTATGTACAATATTGTGTCCCTATAGCGGCTTTAATAGGACCACGTCTCGGATTATACCATGACTTCCCTTATCCTATATAACGCAGTATAAAAAATGCGGGAAATGCTTCATGCCCGTAGTAGTCCTGTCGATCGAGCCACATCCATAAACGCGATTTATAATGGCCAGAGAACACAGATTAACGATGGAGCAAACTAGCAACTTGGACGTGTTACTGATTATAGTGGGAGACCGAGACGCACAGTTGGGGCGGCCATTTAGCTCTGCTGCAGTCTTTCCGGCGACTCTGCTTTAGACCCTGCTCGCTAAGAAATAAGGGCTTAAATCTGAAATCCTAAAGTCAATGTCCAGCTAAGCAAATTATCTGTCAAGATGTGCAGGACTTAACTGGCTTGTTTCTTGCAGTTGAGGGGCGCTGCCTTTTGTCCAGATCCACGATTCCCCCCTAGGCAAAAGGGCTTCCAGTTGTGATTTTTTTTTCCAGTGTATGTTAGGACTATACAAAGCTCCTCTCGAACACTGTATAATTTCTAACCCTGGTTATCTTTGCTTTGGCGTTTTAGTCATATACACCCGGTGCATTCGTTGACTCCCAGAAATAAAAAGAAAAAGAAAAAAGGAAGCAACAAAAGCAGGCGGTTAGTTTTTGCACAGAAGGAAAACGAGCAGATGAAGCGAAGCTAAACGGGAATGGCCCGCAAGCCGCAAAGCGAAGCGCGTTTGCCGCACCCAGCGGCGGGAGCAAAAGGGCGCCGGCGACGCGCTCCGCCGCCAGGCAAGGCGGCTCCAGGGCCTGCGTGCAGGAGGAAAGAAGCCCCCCCCCCTCGCCTCTCTTCTGCGAACCTCCAAAGGCACCGGAGAAGGTGCGTCGCCCTCTCGCTACTGGATCCACACGCGCCCAAATACACACACCAAATGAGTGGGTCCGTTCAAACGGGCAAAGCCCAATCGAGAACCGGGTTAGGAACCCGGCCGGGAAGGCATTGCCCCGTTCTGGAGCGGCGCGCCGTATTGAATACCCTAATTCCTCAAAGTTTTCTCCCGTTTGCCTCGCCGATGTTGCCTCTGCTGTGTCGCCCAGCGCGACCTCTCCCTCTTCCTAACTTGGCGATGCCTAAAAGATGCAGAAGGAGGCAGAAGAAGCGTTCTTGAGGCTTCCAAAGACTCCCCTGGGCTCAGCCAAAACGGTGCGGGTTTTGTTCTCAGGAGGGAAAGAAACGGACTCGTCGAAAAAATAGTTTTTTTAAAAAAAAAATACTTTCCATTTTGCTTAATTTAAAAAGCCCGCGTAAGCCCCAATTCTCCCACCCAGGCTTTCTTTCTTTTAAAATCATTTAATATTCTCTTCTTTATTAAATAGAACATTAATTTCAGGACAATATTAATATGCTGCCATCAAGCAACAAAACCAGCAAGTATGCTTTGAGGTTGTTTTTTTTTTGTTGAATCTTGTTTTAATGTTTTGAACGCTATAGGAGTAAATCCTAGGGAGTTCAATGAATACTGAATATATTCATCACCGGGAATTCCCCCCCCCTTATGCTTCAAAGTATTAACCAATGGAGTGGCTTCCACAGAACGTCTTAGGAGCCACAGGAAGTTTGGAGGTGATAGCGGAGGGTGTGCTGAAGGGACCGATGCTCTGGCTTGCCATTCTCTTTGCACTGCGTCCAGTTACCTTAAGAGGAAGAGATAAGGTCTCATGTGCCTGGCCATCTGTGGCCAAAGATCTATGTACCTGGTGCTGCCGAGGAGATGACACGCACCTGGCCACCTGCCTTTAGAAGAAAGTAAGAGGAGGTCAGATTTTCAGAGAGACAGAGAACTCTGATCCCATTCTTGTTTGACACTTAAAAGGAATAAAGCATCCCCAGTCAAATTCCCCAGGAGAACTCCAGGGAACATTCCTCTCCCTATTCTCCCCTTTGTTTAAGTGACTTGGACTTCGTTGGGTTTCGTTTGTTTGCAGACATCATTTAAAATACGCAGAAGATCCTCTCCCCCAGTCTACCATTTGCCTACACCCTCCTCCTCCTTCTCCTTCTCCTCCTCCTCCACCTGCTTCAAGGCAAAAGGATATCTCACCCTTCATCAGAGGGGTGAAGGAAAGGGTTGCCCCTTCAGGTAACTAATGAAAGTTGTGCAATTTAAGCCAGTTTTATCCTTCAGAGAATGTGCCAGGCTGCTGAAAACCAGGATCAGAGTGCAATCAGCCACACCCTCCTTCTCTGAGCTTCTCTGAAGGCTCCCCATGGCTAACTTCCCATCTGAAGCCCTGCTTAAGTCAGGCAATGTGAATGCTGCAAAGACCTGCATTCACTTTGCTGGTGTCTCCGGGTCCTACTGGAGTTTGTCCCTAGATTGGGGCAGGGAGCCCCTATACATGGTGGCCTGTATTCAGGCCAGATTAAATGTCATTTCTCCTCCCGCTGAGTGGGAGGGGGGGTGTTGCAACTACACAGGTGTGGCCCTTTGCAGACAGAAGGAGCCTTTTTGACCCTGATCTGTCACTGACGCCTGCCACTCAAACATTCTTTTGTCCTAACTCAGCAACTCCTCAGCAACATGCTTCTGCCTGTTCTGCCCAGGCTGCAACTCTGAGAGACTGAGATCCCAAACCTTTCCTTGAACTCCTAAGGCCTGACTGGTGACCCATAGCAGCATGGGCTTATCCAGCCCCTGAGTTGCCCTGGCCCAGGAGCTGTGCTTTCTATAATGGGCAGGCATTTATAGAAAGACCTAGAGGACAGGAAAGGTCCACTCCTGAGCTACCCTGCCCTGGGGACATGAGGCAGCCACTTGGCCATGTTCAGCCTCTGGGGTTAGCTGGAAATCCGCTGATGCCTGGCATGTTATTGCCTTTTTACTAAATGGCCATTAAAGAGGTTGGAAAAACCAAGCCCAGCATTACTTCAAAAGAGATTAATTTCCACCTCCGGGAATGGCAGGTATGTCAGTTTCCCCTGCTGGCTAGTAAAAAGGGGCATTCATGAGGACTGTAAAAAGCAGGCATAGCTTTACAAAACACCACCCACTGACCCCCCCTCCCCCTTCAGCACAGGTATTATTAGCTAGTTAGCTTTCTGCTCCCAGCACCCAAGCAAGTAATTTTGGTCTCTGGCAAAGTCCACCAAAGTCTCTGAGGGCCTCCTGCTCTTCCAATGGGTTGCTGGGAGGATGCCTGAAAGCTCTGCTGGGAAAGCTCAGCAGGACTGTCCAGGGGCTGATCAGAATGTAAAGGGGGGGCGCTCCTTTTGCTTGAGCATGTGGATCCCTGATCCCTCTGAGATTCCTGAGCCTAGGAACCTGGTCTGAAGGAGGGATGGCCTCCTTCCACGGAAACACCCTTTGGTTACCTCAAGCGTTCCTCAGTTTGGGATAGGGCAGAAAGGGAGTCTTCTGCTCACAGCTTGCAGTAAAACCAACTGCAAAATGCAGCTATTCGGTCTACCAGGCTCTCCTTCCCCCCCCCCAGCTTGCACAGCACCCCCCCCCCCGTTTCTTTCTAAGAGAATTTCTTGTAGGCTTTTGCCCTTCCTGATTTCCTTGGATAAGATAGGATTTGGGGGAGTTTCTCTTCACTTGCTCTTTTGCCCCAAATTAAAATATGTAGTTTTAATCCAACCCCATGCCACTCATCCTTAACACTGCCAGATGTTTGCAATAACGTGAGCTTTTGCCTCTAGGGACATGATACAAAATGCTTTTTCCTATAATTATTCTTTTAGCTAACTATTCATAAACATATGGTTTTTCTTCTCACAAAAGGGAAAAAATCAATCCAGTCACCAGAGTTCTCTAATTTTATCAATCACATGCTCTGGTTCAGCATCAAACCTGCATTAGCACGTCTGCATTTTACTTCTGAGACAACCCAAATCTCCAAAATGGGAAGCTGAGAAAATATTTGAAGATGGTTTTTCTCAATATTTTTGTTTCCATGAATTCAGAAGAAAACCTTCCAAAAATTCTCCAAAATGTAATTAGGCTGGAATTGATAAAAGGACATGGATATCTGTAGGAAGAGGATTCAGGGATCAAGTCACTCAAGACACCCTTCATTAATGTAGCCTCTGTCAATCAAAGATTAAATTTTCTATGGAGCCAAAATGATCTTCTGTTTCATCTCAGGAAATTCTGTTCAAAACAATCCTGGCTGCTTTGTTCCAGCAGCTCTGCAGTTTTCCTTGGAAACTGGTCCTCTAGTCTAGACTCAAAAGCTGGCCAATGAGCTACAAATTATGACTCAAACTCAGGCGCTTTCGCTTGACAGGTTGCCTGCCGTCTGTTCTTTGGTGAAAGATGCTTCCAGTGCTTGACTCTAACTTTTTAGCTCGGCTCCAATATAGGAGGATCATTCTTGTCTCCCACCGGAGAAGAAGACCTTTGGAACATGCATTCCTTTCCAGATGTGTCAATGAAATGTCACAAGGCCACACCGTTCCATCTTCAGCAATTTCCCTGTGCAGGTACTTGTACTGCTCAGAGTATGACAGAGGCACAAGGAGCCTAACGGAACTCTCCCACCCCACCCCACCCCACCTCCAGTTCACTTTCTTCTCTGGGACTCTCTTTATCTTCACCAGCGAATCTCAGCATCGGTGCAACCCACCCAAAAGGTGTTTCTGAAAGGAGGTCGGCAAATCCCTTTAGGCTTGAAACTGAGATTACCGCAATTCTCCGCATTTCGTGAGCGGGGTTGAGGGCCTTTCAGTTCTTCTTGGACCACAGGCAGACCATCTCTTGAAGCGATAAGCACCTCTCGCGATAAATGACGGTTCCGGTTCCGTGCGATTTAAGGCGATCCCGCTCCAATCCCGGCAATCGCTTCCTCCACGTCTGGTCCGGCTTTTGCCCTGCCCATCCAGACACGCGGCTTCTCTGCCGCTCACCCTCTCCCCACCTCGCCGCCGAGCAAGAAAAAGCGCGGAGCGTCTCTATCAATTTAACCCCGCTGCTCACCAACCCTGCGCCAGCTGACGCCAGTCACCGCGGGGGGACAGGCCGAAATCAGTTACATCTGCAGCGCTGCCCCCTCCTCTCCAGGTCAGGACCTCTGTTCCTCGGGTGGCGGAGAGAACCGGGGCTGGCCACGCTTTAATTCAGACGCCCGACAAGAGGAGCAAAGGTGGGAAACGAGAGGCCGGGCCAGAACCCGGGTAGTCGCGGCGTCTGCGCTTCCTCGGGCTGTGCGGAGGCTTTTGACTTGCAAGCAGCAGGGGAGGAGAGCGTGGGGTGGGATGAGAGAAGCGGGAGACACGGAGGAAAAGGTCCGCTTTACAGCAGGACACGGAAGATCTTCGGACCTGCTGAAGTTCGGTGCTCTTCGAGGCTCCCGAGCGCCCTCGGGAAAAGAAAAGGTGGCCTCTGAATGCGGAGGAAGGGAAGTGGGTCAGACTTCCCGGCCCAGAGCTTTAGGCCGGAAACTTTCCCGGCACAACTCCGATCGGAGCAGCCGCCTCGGACCCTCTTCACGTTTGGGAACAAGCTTAGCGTAATAGAAAGGTCCGACGTACATCTACCGCTGTTTTTCGGAGACCAAACGCCGTGCAACTCCGGGCGGAGGGAAAAAAAAAATGCCTTTCCGCCTTGGCCAAATTGCAATGCTGTGCTCCCTCCCTCCAGACTCTGCTGCCCTCGTGCGGCAGGCCGGTGTTTTGACTTCCGAAGCCGCGTTGACCGTCGCCCAAGGAGATTCCTTGCTTCTGGCAGTGCCAGAAATACCACCAGCGCGCCGGCGTTGCCAAATACTTCAGCTAAAACTCAAGATTTTAAGGTGGTCGGCATCTTTCCAAGAAGATGTTTCGAAATTGAGCGGAAATGGGGCCAAGATAACTTCGAGGACCTTAACAGAAGGATTTTGGCTTCAACTTCATAACTTAATAGGGAAACTAAACTTTGTTAACTGCATCTCCATCTCTAAATTAATGAAAGCCACTTTAGCTAAAATTCCAGTTGAAATTCCGGTTCTGAAATTTTTAAAAATCCATTTCCTCCATTGCACCTTCGTGTTCTAGCAAGAGAAAATGTGTGGCATGTAAAAGTGCACCATCTATGAATGTAAACCACATGCAGTTTTAGATGGGCTCATCAGATGGTGGGGGGGTTTACATACTGAACTGAGAAAAAACTGCTTCCAAGAAAATAAACTGAGAAGACAAGCACAAGATGCTAAGGAACAGAGGCACTTCTCTTCTGGTTTTACTAAGTAAAAAAGTTATCCGGTATGGAAAACTGAAGCAAAAAAAAATATCGGTGTAGGCTTGAGTATAATCTGGATTTTAACAGAGATTTTTAAAATCCAATTTAATTTCAGGTATGCAAGTATTCTCCCTACTTCTGAATACTAAAGGTACTATTTGTGTGATTCCGGAGGGAAAAGATTATTTAAAGAAGTCCACATATGTATGTATATTCTTGCAAATACAGCCTTTGTTTTCTTTACAGCAGGGGTTCTTAACCTTGGCAACTTTAAGACTTGTGGACTTCAACTCCCAGAATTCCTCAGCCAGCAAAGCTGAAGTTGAAGTCCACAACTCTTAAAGTTGCCAAGGTTGAGAACCCCTGCTTTACAGTATTAGGTTTTGGTTTTGTTTTTTTGTTAAAAAAGGTTGTGCAGATTTTGTTCTACAGTTGTAGAACAAACAGTTATTCTACCAATTATTTCCCCTACAGTAAAATGTAATTAGTAAAAAGACCGAATTTGGGCTGGGATCTCTGTAATCCAAAACACCTAAAAAACGCGGTTTCCGCCTTATTGCTTGGTTTCCCGATCGCCAGATCAACCCAGCACCCTGCTTTTCTGACAGTCCCAGCAGGCCGTCATCTAGGGCGCGGGGGAAACTTCGGTGCGGCCTTTCAGGGAGAGCCAGAGGCTAGCTAGGCCGAGCGAATATACCTAGCAGTGGAGAAGCGAAGGCCCGGCGACCAGCCCTCCGGAAGCGGAGGGGGCCGAGGCAGGCGAGCGCTGCGGGACGCGCGGCGGCTTATTTTCCTCGAAGGCGGAGGGATCTTCGAGAGATACTCTGTCCCGTCCCCGGCAGGTAAAACGAAAACGGACCTGGGGCCTGAGCCCGGCTCAAAGGATCGCCCAGCCTCCTCTGCCGACCTGTCCCAAGGGGCCCGAATAACACAGAAATAACACAAAAAGACGCGGGAAGGTGAGATCATCATCGCCGCCGCCTCTTCCAGCACCTTGAGCGCGAAGGCCTGAAGCCGCGGACCCGGTTCCTTCGACCTTCATCGCCTTTTCCGGCTGCCAAACGTATTTTGGCCTGAAAGCCAAACCCTCAGGCTCTTCGGCTCTTTGAATCAGGTCCGCCCGTTCTCAGGGAACCGGGTCGGCCCCGACTTTCCCTTGGAAGGGGCGCAGAGGATCCTCGAGCAAAGGCGGCGAATATATCTTGGTTCACTTTCAAGACTGCGGGAGGTCAGGCAGGAGCTGGAACGGGGCGGGAGGAGGGGAGGGGAGGGGGGACACAACAACAGGCGGACAAGAGCTGGCAAATCTTGGCATGTTGTAGAGTCGCGATCTCCTGGTGGTGCTCATTTCCTTCTCTTCGTGCAAGCCACTCTTGAGGCCACGCCTTCTTCCGCCAGAAGAAATGCATAGGAGCCCCGGAAGAAGATCGCCGGCACTTGACCCTAAAAAAAAAAAAAACACCTCTAGCTCGCCGCCTGCAATGGCCACGCGCCCAGGTCAAACATTGCCTTAAATGGGGCGTCGAGAGGTTCCGGCGGCGGTTCCTCAGGCCTCTCGCAACCAGCGGCCTTGTATGACCCCAGACAATACGCCAAATACCATTTTTTCCTTGACGGCCTCCTTTTCGCTCTGTCTCCGGGTATCTTACTTGGCCTTTACTCGAGTACGGAAGCGAGTTTTAGGATGTTCATCAGAGCTTAGATCCAGATAAGTAGGACCGAGATAGAAGCGCACGGTTAAGTGGAAGCCCAGCCGCACGGGAAGTTGTTCCTGTGGCGCAGCTCCCTTGGTAATGAAGGGGAGCCGAGAAACTTCCTTGCCGAGCTCCAAGCCCCTGAGAGCCTTCGGGAGGAGAGTTTCTTTCGGGGTCCGGACCTTTGGATTGCTCGCTGATTAATTTCTGTGCCGATGGATAGGTCAACATTAGAGCAGCGGCGCGCCACGTGCCTACCGGGCGTCCGTCTTCTGCGGGCGCCTGGAGCGTTTTTCTTAAACGCTGCCTTGTCTCCGCCAGACAGTTTGGGGGGGGGCGGCGGGGCTGGGAATATTCTTCCCGGCCGCGATTTCAGTGAGGCGCTAAACTTAAAGGACCTCGGTAGCTTTGTATTCCCCGGAGGCAGAAACCATTTCTGGAACCCAACGAGTCGAACTTCCTGGAGGCTGCAAACCAAAGCAAAGCTCTCCAGAAGCCGGAGCGAATTCGGACCAAATTAATCTGCAGCCCGCGATCTCTTGCACTGAGTAGGCCCAAAGCACCTAGTGAGGGCGAGACCTCGGAGCAGGTAACGCGGCTCTTAAGATCGCGGCTCTCTCCCCGGATTACTTTAGTGAGCGGAGCTCTGTGAGTTTGCTTCCCTCGGGATTAAGGTGGGTGAGATTAATTTCTGAGTAAAGGCATCAGGAACGACATTCTTCGTCTCTAAGGGGTATGAAACGGGCCGCCGCGATTATAAGAAAGTAATGGGAGCTGGAGACTCCAAACGAGGACAGGCCACACAAGCGAGGGCAGCCTCCCGCCGTTTGCAAAACCACACAATTCATTCTCGGGGAAAACAACCAGCAGCTGGCCGCTCTTTCGGTCCTGAGCCTCAGGACTGGATCTCCTGGGTGGAGAGGAGGGAACTGCCTCACCCTGCCGGGAAAAATTCTGCGACTGCGCTCCGGAGTCAAGTCCGAGCGGCTTTTAGGCATCCGAAATAGTCATTGGGCGCAGCTGATGCGCTCCTCCGGGAAGGCGATGCCGGATTTTAACCTTCGAAGTAGAACTACGCCTGGTGTGAAGTGTGCGCTCATCCAACAACGTTTGTTTGTTCGAAGCGGTCTAGCCTGGAGGACTGTAGCCGGATTTCGATGGGTGACGCGAAGGGATTTCACAAACGGATCAGATGGAAGGAAAGGGGAAGAGATAATGACTCTTGCCCGCCTTAAGTGGCGGTACTGACGGCGATGGAGAATCCCTATTAGAAAACAGGAATAGGCCTGGTTTAGTCCCCGGAATCTTCCTGACTGCCCTTCCTTTACTGCGTTAGCAAATGTTCTGCTGCTTTGAGGGTGCAGGTCTTTTAAATATTGAACTGGGACACTTTAATCCGGAGCAATTAAGCAAGATTCTTCCATGCAGGCAAGTAGAGCAATTTATTTTTCTGCATTTTTATTAGCGGCAGAGAAAAGATGAATGCCCATGGTCACCTACACTTTCTTGCAGTATTGCAGCTATCAAAAACATAAGACTCTTGGAAGTTACTCTTTTAATGCTATTCCAGCCTAAGATGGTATTAATGTTTGGATTGAGATTGGTCCTATTTTATGCTTGTGGAGAACTATTTCATTCCACTCTTAATAAGTGAAAATAAATATTTAAAACCTGCACCCTCTCCTACAAATTTAAATAGATGCCATGTGATATTTTTCTGGACCTAGGGCAAGGGTATTTTGAAAGGATGTTTTAATGCAATTAATAGTAAGTATACTGTTCAACTGAAAACCTGCATGAAAAAAAATTATTTTTGCAATTAAATATTGTTTTTATGTGCCTTATTTCTTGTCGCTGATTAAAGTTGCAATTTATTTGAATTCCAAAACTAGTTTCTTAAGAATGCAGAATTCAAACACAACTTGATTAAGCTCTTCAGAAAACGTCCTTAAAGAGATGGTGCAGAAATAAAGATTAGGATTTTAAATCAAGTGTCTTGCAAATAGACTAAATCAGACAACCTACAGTTCATTAATAGCCGCTAAAAAGCTGCCTCCAAAAAGTCAACAGTTTCCCAGTGTGGACTTGGAGGATTTTGAGAAGTTCTGCTAGGAGGGAGCAGGAAAGTTAGCCCCGCCTTCCACTTTTGGAATGTGGAATGCTGGCAATTGAGGAATTGGATGAAATATTGCTTGACTATTTGATATATACATAAATAGTTAATTATATGTTAGTCCCAGACTGTTTGGAATCAGGCTAGAGGTTGAAATTTCTGCTTTTGTTTATAAAGTGTTTTCATACAATATATTATTTTTTTAAAAAAACTACACGATTAACATATATTAGGGAATGCACATCTAGCAACAATATTTAATTCCAAAGTTGGAGGACTTTTTGCATTCAGTTGACAATCCAGTTTTTTTCTCTTTTTATTAGGCTTTGGCAGCCAAGTCGTTGTTCATTCAGAAAGGTATTTTGGATCTCTTGAAGGGATGATGGATAACCTAAAGACTAGAGCATGGAATTTTTTTTTGCATGCTGAACTAGTTACTTTCCAGAAACTAGTTGTTCATTGATCTTACAGCAGCCCAATTGGAATAAAAAGGCTTATGGGGAGAAACCATTTAGATTTTGTGAAAGAGGGGAGGTGTAGGGAGGAGTCCTTCCACCGATGGGGTGGAAGAAAGACCAGTGCAGGGCTGGTTCTCTGTCCCCCTAGCCTCAACTTTCCACACAGCTCTGCAGTGACCTCATACCTGCATGGTTGCCATTAGACCTTGAGTTATGCAACCATTGGCTAGAAAATAAAAATAATGGCATGGAATGACTGCTTTCGGAGATCAAAGCATGTATCTCGCTCAGTGCATCTGGAGCCCCAAATAGGGTGGAGCGGCAACAGTTGCTGGAGTTCAAAGAGATTTCCAAATGTTGTTCAATCCCCTCCCCTGTGTAAGCCCTCTAGTGCTTTTGCAGACAATGGACTCCATGGCAGGCCTCCAAAAAAAAACCTATTTGAAGGAGAAATGCAGGACTTGTAGTAATCTAGGGTGGATCATCCTGCTTAGCCCAGCATTCTGGGGGGAACCTGTCCAGCCCCATCCACTTCTGTCCACTAGACTTCTGTCCACTGTCCACTATAAGGAAAGGCCTTATGTACCTGGGCCTCCTGAAGAAGCCAAGCATTTCACCTCCAGCAAATGCTCAATTTACCATAAATGTGGCTGGATTGCAAAACCCTGACTATGAGAGTTTTCTATACCCTATTTGCTGCCATCTACTGGTGAATCAGATTTTTGCAGCCCATGTGTGCCCTGAGTTGGGAAAGAAAAAAAAATGATGACCACTAACTGATGTTGCTTGCAAGGTGAGTCATTCCCACCTTTGTGAATCTTTACACGTTGGAAGTGACCTGGGAGTAAAAGATTTCCCCACTCCTTCCCAGTTTAGGCTACTAGTTCTATTCAGCAAAAATCGGGATGACTACCAGATGGCAAAAAATCCATATAGAAAACTCATTCTTGGCTACCACTTAAGAGATCATGCAGATGTTTGCAGTCCTGACCAGGTAGCCTTATTTCCATCAAGCTGGCTAGCAGACTCTGGAAATGACCATTCAGGCTTGCAGATGGCAGCTTCATATTTTTTAGGATCTCTTGGGTCAACCAATAAATTTGGAGTGCAAAAACTCAAGACAGCCAGTAGGATGGCAGCAGACGCCTTCTGCATCACTATACTGCTATCTAGGAGTCACATAGCCTTCCTTTTGGGGGGCTTTAGGTAGCTCCAGAAGTGTTGGCCCTCTTGCTCCAGATGTCCATGTGAAGGACATGATCTTGCATTTGGAAACTCTTGAGTTGGTCAATGAGTGCTCCCAGAGAGTGCCAAACTACCTGGGCATCGGGACTGGAAGAAGAAGACCTTGACCGGGCACCACTGTTAGCTGCTCTCTGGACCTGGGTGCTTGTTGTCTCCACTTTTCTTCCAATTCCAACTCTTCCAATTTTATGCCAGAGCTCTTTGGTCTTGAGTCAAATCGGTGGCTGAGCAATCTGGCCATCCCAAGACAACCCTTCTCCAGAAAGACTTGGGAGAAGGCTGGAACCTTTGTCAGTGTCACTACCCTGCAGACGGTGCCAGTTTTCAGAACTGAGCAAATACCGAAGAAGCAAAGGGAAGCCTCCCTGAAGGCTGAAAGCAAGCGAATGAGATGGGGATTCTTGGCTGGCTCTAAAGGAGTGAGGAGGCATCCTGGCTGACCCTCAGATTGATTCCTTGATTCTCTTTGGACTACCTGTGAACTCTCTGGATGCAAGAAAAGGCAGTGCAGACCTCAAATTAGCTATGCTCTCCAAAACAGATGGAAAACCTTGGTATGTCCAACAGCTCCACATATGTTGGTCCAGTGATATGGAATAATCAGAGGTTGTTTTCAGAAGGTCATTTGACAATTTTGGCTATTCTCAAACAGCTTGTATAAACCTTAAGAGCTGAACATACACACTGTTGCTGTGGGTGGGAAAAGTATTTCTGCAGCAAAAGATCACTTATTTCACTTCCAAGCATTACCACTAAAAGGATCTCAGTACTGAACGGGGCTGGAGAAGTTCTGAAGTCTAATCAATGTCCTGGAGAGTAAAGCCTGACTTGGTTTGAATCAGTGGAATCAGAATTGGCACATTTGCGGAAGATCAGTCTGTCAATGAGAGCATAAAGCTGTTTTCTCACTTATGATTTATAGTGGCTTAGTATCACAGTGCTGATATAACTGCAATATAGACAGGTTTTATATTGCCACAAGGATGGCTGGGCGACACTGGAAGGTGCTATAAATCACTAGTGAGGAAATGACAAAAATGGAACCAACAGGTGTAAATCCGGGGCAAAAGGAGGAGAAGCAAGGGAAAGGTCAAGAGATCGAGAATACCAGACAAATAATAAAGGCAACTTAAGATCTTCTTAGGTTAGAGGTGGACCATAACTGCAGTCCAACAATGTCATTTCCAAAAATTGGCCCTGAAGGTTCTCTTTGAAGGTAGAAATTAGAACATTGTAGGATGGACACCAAAAAAGCCTAGAATTATAGGGCTGGAAGGGACTGTGGAGGTCTTCTAGGCCCTTATATCATCCCAGACAAATGGTTGTGCAATCTTTTCTTAAAAGCCTCCAGCTATGGTGCACCCACAAGGAGGCAAGCTATTCCATTGGTTAATTGTTCCCACCATCAAGACATTTTTCCTTAGTTCTAGACTGGATTTCTCTTTAATGAGCTTCCACCCATTGCTTCTTGTCCTGCCCTGAGGAGCTTTGGAGAATAACTTGATGCCCTCTTCTCTGTGACAGCCCTTCAAGTATTTGTGTCATTGTTGAAATGAGATGGGCAGCAAATAAATTTAATAGATAAAGTATTGGAAGACAGCTATTATGTCACCCCTAGTCTTCCTCTTCATTAGGCTAAATATACCTAATTCCTTTAGCCTTTTATTGTACAATTCAGCCTCCAGATCCCTAATCAACTTTGTTGCTCTTCTCTTCACTCTTTCTAGGATGTCAGCATCTTTTTTGTATCATGGTGATCAGAACTGGATGCAGTATTTTAAATGTGTGCGTACCAGTGCAGTATAGAGCACTACTATCACTTTCCATGATCTTGATGGTAGTAGCCCTCTGTTGATGCAGCCAAGGACTGCATTGGCTTTTTTGGTAGCTGCAGCACACTGCTGGTTCATACTTAAGGGTAGTCCACTAGGATACCTAGATCCCTCTCACAGCTACTGCTGTTGAAACAGGTACCACTTATTCTATACCTGTGCATTTGGAGTTTTTTGCCTAAGCATAAGCCCTTGCTTTTCTCACCGTTGAATCGCATTGGCCTTTTTGGCAATTGCAGCACACTGCTGGCTCATTATTATTAAAATGGTTCATTATTTTGGAGGGTGGGAGTGAAAATTCTACTTGGTAGAGAGGATCTTTGGATAGAATCTGCCCCACTGCAAATGAATGAAAAAACATGTGAATCTGACTGCAGAAGGCAAAATTATAATTCTGACATGAACAGTTAATTACTTGTTTTTTTGGTGGGGCTTTGTTATTTAGGGAGAACGTGGGTGGATACATTTATAAATTACTGGCTTGTTTCAAAGGGAAGTTTTGGTATATGCCAGCAGGAAGCAGTATATTATTATCTCTCAGAAAGCATGGAGTGCTAGGCTCAATAAATATGGCCTTAGGAAGTGGAAGAAGAAAGTTTAGTGGCCCATGATCCAGCTGGTATTGTACATTCCCAGTAAAAGGTATCTACTCATGATCTAATTGTCTAATAGATAAGGATCCAGAGAGTGTAATTAAGATGAGGTGAGTTGCAGGCCAATTGTTCTTCTCGGCTGTATTCTCTTGAATACTTGACCAGAATAGGCTAGAGCAGAGATGGGTAACTTTCCTTTGAAACCTTTCTCAGTGGGTTGGGATCCCTGTGCATTCAAAATCAGTGTTTTCATGACTCTAGCAGGCCATTTAACCCAATTAAAACAAAATTAACATAATTTACATTGAGAATTTGCCAATGAATGTTGACAGTACAATTTGGGGTAAGAAATTCCATGAATCAGAAAAAATAATTCAAGGAACTAGAGTGTGAATAAGAAAATATTGCTATGAATTATCAGCTTAATCTCTATAGACTTCCTATTCATATAAGTAGCAAACTGGAATGTTTCTCATTGTGGGATGGATTGGAGAGTTAGCTTCTATATTTTATTTATTTATTTATTTATTTATTTATTTATTTATTTATTTATTTATTTATTTATTTATTTATTTATTTATTTATTTATTTATTTATTTATTTATTTATTTATTTATTTAGATTTCTATGCATTTATTAGCACTTGTTCTAGTGGTTCCTGTCTTGTTTAACAAAGATGATCTCTTGATATTCAGAATTGCCGGAGTAATTTTTACTGGCGTACCTTAGTATCTATGCTGAGGTGCCTGAATCAGGACTGGGTGTAGGTTTCATATCCTGTACAAAAACTGTGAGGCTGACCCTACATTTTATTGGATTAACCCATTGTACTTTAGACCAGGGATGGTCAACTTTACAGTTCTTTAGATGTTGTTGTAGTCTACCTCTCATCACCTGCTTTCATTGCTCATGCTTGTTAAAGCTCAACTTGGGGAAGGCCTTACGTTGATATCACTGTTTTAAATATCATTTTCCTTACTGGGCAGGAAGGCATTGATTTAAAAAAAAATATTTTAGGACTTGTCACTGTTTTTAGAACTTTCCCCTTATCATGGTTTCTTTGTGTTTAGATTTAGAGTTGCTTTTCCTTTTGGAGAAGGTGGGACCCTGTCAGATCAATCAGCCCAACCACCAGAGAATGATGGTTTCAAACTGATTCCAGGGTCTTTAAGAAAATTGGGGATGTTTTTTTTTCTGACAACTCTGATATTATCTTATTAATCACTGAACTGCGGAGATGACCCAATCATTTTAGAGACTCTTCCTTTTCAGCAAAGTTTGGGCAGTTCCAAGACAATAAGAGGAAATTTTAGAACAATTAACAAGAAATACTAATAAGAGCTCATTATGGAATGCCCTCCTTGGTAAATCTGTGAGGCAATTGAAAGGTTAAATTATTTCTATCTGTTTCTGTCTGGACTCCACAGTGTATAGATATATGTCAGTCCTTGAAGGATCTCAGAGCTTTGTCTTGTTATGTTTTGTTGGATGAACTTTTTTATTTTGTGGAGGGGCTGAGGCTGAGCAGAAGTTATGGGGTGAGAGTCAGTCAACTACGGGCTCATTTGGTCATTAACACCCGTGAAATGAATCTGTATGGTTAGTTGTTAAAATAGTTACTAAATAAATTCTAAGTCAAGTTATGATATTATTAAGGTATAGATTTTGTAAAGCACGTTACTAAGTGTTTGCAATCAAACACGGTGGAAGTCTGAGTACAGTAGCAAACTGTTTTAAACCAGGAAGGCTAGTTACTAGTAGAAGAGATCCATAGCACATGTGAACTCCAGATTTGTCAGTTTCTTTTCATGCTGGGATTTAAAAATGGAAAAAAAGAAGTGGATGTAAAAGAAAAGAAGCACATCCTCCACACAATTTCTGAGAGTCAGAAATCCTTGACTTACTTCCAGTCCTTCAGACTTTGCCCTTCTGATGACTTCTTTGTACTGATAGAGTAATTCCAATCTGGGGGCATCACTCCGAGAGCTGTTACAGCCTGCATCATCAGACTCTTTGATGCTGTGCCTTTTATCATACCCCAAGTTTCAAGACCACATTTTTGTCTGTTTTGCAGCAAGACACGAATGGATGGGAAGATGATTTCCCCTATGTTTATCCAGAAAGTTCCATGTTTCTAACGTCTGAGGCAAAATTATCCGTATCATGAAGATTAGTTTTTAACTGCAGATGCTGAATGATCGTAAAGTTGTTGAAAACATGTTAACTAGTAAGTGTTTGCACAGACATTACTGATATGTTTTTATCAAATGCTTGGTTTTGAATATGACTTTACTAGGGAACGTGAGCACTCTGTGATGGGACACAAATTTAACAAATAAAGATATAAAATTAGGCTATTGAACTAACTGTCTCCTATTTATACCCATTGCCTTAGGAAATGATCTGAAGTAAAGCACCTTTTTATGGACTGGAGCGAGGAGCTGTAAGGTGGAGGGCTGAACAAGTAGCCTCTCTTCTCTCAGCTCTAAGAAAGTTGTTATTATATAGGTCACATTTCTGTATATATCTAATTAACACTGAACAGTTCCATATATCTAGAAGGGCATGAAAAAACACACAGAAAAGCGTAATATGCCAATGGCTTTTCCTCTAAATGTACATACTTGCATAATGATCATGTTTGTGCGAGAGTAGCCAGAGTTTCTGATTTCTCTGCTTCTAAAAATATCCTTTGCATTAAATTCCAAAGGTCAGCCTTGCTCTCATTTGGAATGTTGCAAGCCAAAGACTCTCCAGCAATACCCAAGGAGCAGGATGGATGGTAACTTCATCCATTAAACCACCACCCAGTACACGTTCATATTGTAAAGCTACTAATGGAAAATGTCTGTGCAGAAAGCAGTGCTTTTACAGTGCTTTGTCTGTATCCTGAAAATCCGGCTTGGCTGAAGCTCCTTGTGAATGTAATATACTCAATGGCCTTCCTATCTTTAAGGATCTGTAATGTGTGAAACAGTGCTAGAGCAAGAGCAGCAATTTTCCAGCTTTCAGTAGTTACTTCACTTCAGAGTGTTGAATCACAATCTGTCAAGCAAATGGTACTTTGGATGAAATCACAGCTACTTTTTAGTACACAGTACTTTGAACCAAGGAATTTGTTTCATACTAGCCTTTTGCATGCAAGTCCATTTCTGATTATCCAAAGCTTTCTAGGCAAAGAAAAGTGAATCAGAAACCCTTGTTGCTCTACTACAAATTATTGTGAGATTTACCCACAGTTCTTTTGTCCACTCCATTTTGCCCTCTAGGAGTGCACAGAAATGCTGCGTTTTAGATGATATTGCCCCCTGGTGGCCACCTCAGGCAACAAGTCCAGATTGTTATATTGCAGCCAGCGAGAGGTAACCAGTGCGCTTCTTTTCTAAGTAAACTCCAAAGCCAAGGTGACTGAAATGTCTGATTATAAAAGTCTCAATAAAGGGGGGGGGAGGAAAAAAGGGGCTAGATGGGGAGAACTAAGCTACTTCTATATCAATCAATCAGAATAGAGCTGGAAGGGATCTTGGAGGAATACTGGTCCAACCCCTTGCTCAAACAGGAGATCATACAATTGGAGACAAGTGGCTGCCCAGACTCATCTTAAAAACATCCAGCGATGAAGCACCCACAACTCTGAAGGCAAGCCGCTCCACTAGTTGATTGTTCTCACTGTTACAAAGGGTTTCCTTAATTCCAGGTTGCTTGATTAGTTTCCATTGTGTCTTGTCTTGCCTTCTGGTGCTTTGGAAAATACGTCGACCCCTCTTCTTTGTGGCAGCCTCTCAAATACTGAATACTGCTATCATGTCACCCCTAGTCTTTCTTTTCTGTAGACTAACCATACCCAATTCCTGCAATCGTTCTTCATATGTTTTAGTCTCCAGATCTTTAATCATTGTAGTTGCTCTTCTCTGCACTTTTTCCAATCTCAACATCTTTTTTGTGATGTGACCAAAATGGGATGCTGTATTCCAGGTATGGTCTTACTAAGACTTTATAAAACAGTACTAATACTTCATGTGACTTTGATTCTATGCCTCTGTGTATACAACCAAGGATTGTATTAGCTTTTTTGGCTGCTACCAGCTGCTCATATTTAAATGATTGTCCACTAGGACTCCAAGATCCCTGTCAGTTACTGTTTTTGAGCCAAGTTTCATCTAATCTGTATTTGTACCGTTGGTTTTTCCTGCCTAAGTATAAAACCTTGTTTTTCTCATTAAATTTTATTTTGTTGGATAGGGCCCATTGTTCAAGTCTGTCAAGATCTTTCTGGATTCTGAGCTTGTCTTCTGGGGTGTTGGCTATTCTATTAAAATGGAATTAAAATGCTCAAGATAGAAAGCTTTTGTGTATACATAGCTGTACATTTTTTGATGCATGCTTGTTGTTAATACTGAACTGTGGTGACATCCTAATGCTCTGGCAGAGAGGTAGTAAACTTAATAAATGGGGACACAGAACTTCAAGATAAATCATTTGTAGTGATTCAACAGACCCAGCAGCTGGGCAAAACACAGCTTGTCTTGAGGGATTCATGAGACACTCATCTTTAAATTATTTTACATAAGTAATTTTAATACTACGGTAATACTACAAAGATTCATGTAAGATTCTATACTTCATACAATTATAGAAAAAAATTCAGTGTACATGGGCAATGAACGTGGTGAAATACAAAGTGAGGAAATGTCTATGGAGATTCTCACTCATCCAGCTCATGGTTGTTCCAAAGGTGCTGTTTAAAAGTATTTTTTAAGTTCTTCTTCAGCAGAACTGAAGAAACTTCTTGGATGAGAAGCAAAATGTTTTCAAGGAAAAACTCCAAGAAAGTCCAGTTGCCTTTTGAACAGCATATCTGGGACTACAAAGTGGGGATTATGGATCTTCAATGTCCTCTCTGCCACTATTGCTTTCAAGTGGGGAACAGGAGAAATGATGCAAGTATATAAATGATACAGATCTAATGTTTTGTTGAGTATTTTTTAAGAGATATTTCTCTTTGCCAACATGGTGGGATGCAGGACCAACAGACTCAGTGCTGATTTTTTTATTTGTTGATTTTCTAATAAGATCTCACAGAAGCCAGGTGCTTTATTATCCCAAAAGCAGGACCTGCGGTTAATAGGCCATAAATTTATCAAACAATAATATTTCAATGTTTTATGCTATGACTGGAGTCATGTTTCTTTAGAGCATTGTGGTACAGGTTTTATTCATTGTATATTGCACAACATTTTCATCCTATCATCTTCTGAAAGACAGCATGTGTTCCTTGCTCTGTTGAGAATAGCTGAATATAGTCCTATGTTGTGTCTTATTGATCATCCAGCCAGTGATTTAACTTCCCAGTTCTGGAGGCAAGAAAATATCTTCAGGACCTACACTGGATCAGTTTATAGTTATGATTGTCCATTTTCGGAGATTGGAACTGTTCCTCTCCTAAAACCTCCCTCATTCACTTGATTGCTGCCACATGGCATGGAGCATGCTATCACTAAGCTATATCAAAAATTTAAAAATATTATGGTATAACAAAAACACTCGGCAATAATGAGATTTTTGGGCAGAAATATCACTGCCTTTACAGCATATGGAAATGAAGAATCCAAATGAATATTACTTAATTCCTATTCACCATTTTACCAGCAATAGTTTCCAGTTCATTCAGCAACAAAAGGCTATTACTGTTTTATTACTGTTTTCATATTCCACTGCCTTTAGAATGAGATAAACAGGCCCAATAGTTCTTACCATTATATCAATTCATATTAGCTTATGGGGGGAATTCATGTGTTAATGCACTGAGTTTAAAGATAACTGGGAACGATCACACGGTGCAGGAAAGGCACTGAATCCTTTCTTTCCAAGTGCTCTGCAGCAGTGCGTCTCGTATGGCCTTTACAATTTGACACTCAAAAGCAAACCAGAGGTGGCTGATGATGACAGAGACATCTGCACACAAAAGTGAACATTTGTTTAAGTTAGCCAGCAAAAGATAGAATTTAATTCCTCTAAAGAGCTAAAATGGTTAAATGAAGAGCTTGAGTTTGTTTTCAAACACACTATTTGATGAGTCTGGATAGAGAGCTGAATCTGTCTGTGGTTAGCAGGCAGCCACGTGTAAACAGTTTCCAGATGGCAGTTCAGAAGATGCTAGCATCCTGCCCTTTACCTCCTACTCTCCCAGGAACCCACCAATCAGCTCTTTGGCAGGCTGCAAGGAGGTGCTGTCAGGCTGGGGCAGTGCTTTCTTGGCTGGCTATGGCCATATAGCCACAGGGCATAACCATGATATAGCTGGGTAGAATATTTACTTATTTATTTATATTTCACATTTCTGAACCGCTCATTCTCCCTCAAAGAGGGAATAGCCAGAGGTATTATCATACAGTACAAACATACCTTCCTCTTCCATACAATGGGCTAAGGAAGGCTGTGCCACACATGTTTTTATGTATTCATGGACGCTTACACACAAATACTGGGAACCTTGGAGAATTAGTTTTGCAGACAGGGTGTGAAGAATAGAGAACTGATGATGAAACATCGGCTGGATAGGTTTATGGCTGCTCTCACATCATTTGGGATTTTGCTCAAGACCATGATCTGACACTGGAAAACTGGCTCTGGAGTTTGTAGGGCTTTCTATGAAGTCAGTAAACATGGAACAAAATAAGAGAGAGTTGGAGTTGCTATGCAGCTGTTTAGGAACCCTGGCTCTGGCTGCAGTCTTTTGCTCACACTCTTACGTAAAGCACAAAAACTTGAAGATGTGTTTCAGAACCACTTTGGCTGCACATGAAAAAATCTATAAGTTCATAAAGCAGAGGCTGTTCTGCCTGCCAAGCTTCCACAATATAATAATGCTGTCCTGTTTTCTATAGGTTAAGCTGCACTTCAAATACATAAACTTGCAAACATACTAGAAGAAAGATGTATGGATGCAGTTCACATCTTATGGAAGAAATAACTTCTCTGTTCTGAGAAAGAACACATACACTCAGCATTCCCTTTTCAAATATCCAGAGATATGTGACTGACTTTTCCCAAAATATATTTTAGAGAATAAGTGCCATTTCCTCTTTTCGTGAGCTCTGTAACAGAATAAAATGACCTGAGAGACTTTCTTATGCAACAACCAAAGCATGCATTAGGAAGGCAGAATATTCTAAACCACCACCACACTGGAATCATGTACCATTGTTGTCACTCAAGCCCAGGTTACCTAGAGCAACTTTCACACTGTGGAAAAGGGAAGATGAAAAAAAGCGATTAATGAATCTTCAAATTCCATGGGCAAACTCTGAAATATCTACTCCCCCAAACTTATCCTTGGGACCTCAAACCATATTGAACTTCCTTCTTCCTCTAAGCCACCACTTCACTGGGCTTCTTCTAAAGCTCCTTTTGAGGTTTTGCTATATTTTTGTCTTTCCAGTCATGAAAACTGCTATTCATTTTGCTGGAGACCTGGGAGCAATAAAGAGCCAGTGTGGTCTACTAGTGAAGGCACCAGGCTACAAACCAGGAGACTGTGAGTTCTAGTCCTGCTTTAGACATGAAAATCGACTGGGTGATTTAGGCAAGCCACTCCTTCTCAGCCTAACTCACCTCACAGGGGGGTTGTGAGGAAAATAGGAGGCGGCAGGTGTACTAGGTATGTTCACTGCCTTGAGTTATTTATAAAAATAATAAAAGTGGGATCATTTTTTTTAAAAAAGTCTCAACAGTATTGTAACTTGCTTGGAATATTTTAAGAGAATAGTTTTTACTTGAGCTGGCTTCACAGCATTTTTACTTGGACTGGGAAGACAGTTCTTAAAAATCTTAATTCTTAATACCTTGCTGTTTTCTGTCCTTGAGAACAGACCAAAGCTAGATCAGCTGCAATTGTCTTCTCCACTGAAATGATCCTGGGAATGATTAACTGCAGCCACTAGTGAACCAAAGAGACTGTTGTGTGGCAGAAATGGGCAGGGCTTCTTCCAGACGTTCCACCCCACATAATCATCTATCTGGTGGGAAACCTGGCCCTTGGAGCAGATTCAGCTTTCCACCCTAACCGTACTCAGATGTCTTCCTTGTATTGCATGTGGTTTGGCTCTCTGCAGTCTCCAAACCTGGCTCTAAAAAAATTAATACAGGTAATCCTCAAGTTATGAATGTCATAGAACCTGCCAATTACATTCATAACCCGAGGATTTGTTTGATTGAATCACGTTAAATGAACATGATCACTCCATGCTTTCCCCAATGCATTCGCTAATCGGATGCACAGGTTGTTAAAGGCACATGAGATATCTCAGGGTGGGGAAGACCATGTGGGGGGAGGCTGTGGCTGGAACAAGCCACCCAAGGCCTCCCCCTATCCACTGAGATACCTCATGCTCCACTGTGGTCCCCACAATTGCTCCCCCCCATCCGGCCCCCCAGGTCACTACAGAACTGGACCTGCTTTGCTAGCATCCCTGTTTACTCCTTCCCACCCCGATGGATTACTTACTTTTTGAAGATCTGCAGCACTCCAGAAGAGGCTGGTACACTGGCAGAGAAGCTGAAGTGTTTTATTCAGATTATGGCAAAGCTGTGAGCACGTGAAATCTAAGGAAAACATTTTTGCCAGTCTCTGAGTAAAAGACTTTGGCTGGGGGGCCATGGGGCCAGCAAGCCTCCGGTAGTAGAAAAGGCCTGGGCAGGGCCTCCCGCTTCAGGACAGCTTCAGGGATTGGGGCAGCAGCAGCAGCCAATTGTTGATTGCTTCCTTTGTCTCATCGGGCTGAACTGCAAGCTTCTCACTGATTGGATACTGCTGCTGTCCCAATCCTTGAAGCTGCTCATTCGAACTAGCCAATCAGCAGCAAGTAGGAGGCTGCTTGGAGCCCAACCTGAGCCTGCAGGCCCTCAGGGTGGAGAGAAATAGGTGGGGGGCATGTTGAAGCGTCTCTGCGGTCGGTCGTAAGGGCGAATGACCACTGTGGTGCTGCAACATGCGTAACTTCGGGATGGGGTTGTACATACTTTTTTTGGGGGGGGAAGGGTGTCATAATTTTGAACGGTCGCTAACTGAACTGTTGTAACTCAAGGAATAACCATACGTGTGAAGGAAAGATCTGACAATCAATCTTCTTTTGGACCTTCAAAACAGAGGACTGTAAAATACAATAAGGCGCATACTGAAGTAATGAAAAATGCTACCGTAGCTGCTTTTTCTTGGATTCAGTTCAACCCCACCAATCTTTTAATTTCCCAATACACAGGAGTTGCAAGTTCTCTGGCTTTTTCTGCTCCGGACGACAGAACCTCCTCCAGGTAAGATTTGTCTTCTTTTAGTCTCTTGAACTCATTTCTAACTGGTGCAAGTTTTTCGATGACCGCTTCAGCCACCACAGCCTTGTAATGGGCCGTATCCAGGCCAATACTCTGCTGTACCACTTCCTCTGTGCTGAGTCCTGCTGCAGCAGAGTGAATAGCCACAAGATTGGAGACTCCTAGGCGGTGTTCAGGATCATAGGTCACTTCAGAGGTGAAGTCTGTGACAGCCTTGCGAAATTTCAGTTTTATCTCCTCAGGACTATCGGTGATACCCACTGTGGCTAATTTATGAGAGTCTGATTTTGACATCTTCGATGTGGGATCTCTGAGAGACTTCACTTTTTTGGCTGGGGCTAGAACCAGAAGAAAATAGGAAATTACAACCTGTACATACTATAGGAAAAGAGCCATTTTAGTCTAGTAGAGCCCCAAATTGCTTAAAACATACTTTTGCCGGCAGGCCTGGGGCAGCTAACACCTTGCCCCTAGCCAGTGTATGTTTGTGTGTATGTTTGTGGAATGATTGGTTTCTTTTTTAACTTAAGGGTTTTTATATTTATGTATTTTATTGTAATTTCTATCATGTTGTAAGCCGCCCTGAGTTCTCCGGAATAGGGCGGCATAGAAAATAAATAAATAATAATAATAAAATCAGAAAGCATCTTTTAAGACTCACCAATTTTGATTTTAAGTCACAATTTTATTTTATTTTTTTACAAATTTTATTAAATGTACATTTTAAAAACAAAAATGGACATGATTCAACTTCCCTGGCTTCAACAGTGCTATTAGTATTACCTTATGTTACAGAAAGAAAAACAGAAACTTAAAATACATTCTATAACAGGACAGAGTATAACAAACTGTGCGTATAACATCTGTACATTTTTTGATAAACCATCTTTCAATCATCAACATTGTATTTACATATCATTCAGTTGTGTCCTAATATAGGTACTAATAAGAATCCTTATAATGTCAACTAGTCAATCGATAATCATCTCAGCGATCCTCCTTATCTCTAACCAATCGTACAAATATTTCCAAATTTCATAATACTCTTGTTTCAGTTTTATTTTTTCATCTCTAGAGTTAACCTGTCCATTTCGGCACAGGATAAAATTTTATTTATTATTTCTTCCTCAGTGGGGGTTTCCTTTCCTTTCTATTTTTGGGCGTATGCCAATCTTGCTGCGGTTAAAATATGCAATAGTAAGTAGAAAGATGCTTTGCTAAGTTTATCATTAATAATCCCTAATAAGAAGATTTCTGGTTTTAAATCAATTTTTTGTAATAGTATTTCTTCTAGCCAATTTTTTATCCGATTCCAAAAATTTTGTGCCTTTGAACATTCCCACCACATGTGATAGTAAGTCCCTGGAAGCCTTCTACATTTCCAGCATGTTGGTGAGGTTTTTTTTAATCTATTTTTGCTAGCCTTGTAGGGGGAAGGTGCCATCTATAAAACATCTAAGTCACAAACTTTTGTGAGCTGCAACTCACTTCATCAGATGCAGAGTGGCTGGATGATCCTGAGATGCAGAGTACCAAGCTACTCTCTAGATCTGACAAGCAACCTTTTATATAGCTTTTGTGGCCTTGCAAATATTTTTCCAGTTGGAATGATGACATATGTTTGTTTCAGACTGCCAAAAAGATTCATTGTTGAATTTTCTTTTCTTTGATAGTTGCCCAATCCTCCTCCTCCCATCCAAAACATATTGATATTATTCAACCAGCAGCTCATTATGCTTTTTGCTATTCTTCTTACTCACTTAAAAGGGCTTTGGGTACTGGAAAGAATTCCCCATATTTCTTATTGAAGTGGCGGGCTGTATCTTGAGTCAGCTCCAAGTGGAGGATTTGATCTTCTCCAACAGGAACATGTGTTGACCTTTCAAATGAAGAAGAAAACTGTGTCATCTTATCTGCTTACTTCAAATTCCTTCAGAAAACTGAAGAATGAGTGCTAACAAGAACAATTAGATTTGCTGGTAGTTTACAGAAGCTGGAGCAGAAGGAAATTTTATTTTGTTCTCTTTCCAAACTTTCAGCAGTACTCTCCATAAGATCTGCTACAGAGAAGGTAGAGGGCAGGGGATCTGCTCTATGGATGGTTTCATTCTCTTGGGAGGAGGTGAATGCTCTCAATAATTCAGTTGTATCTTTTCTCTGACACATTATATTACAGGCATTCCATCTGCAAATAGGGAAATTATCATTCTTACTTGTAGAGAAGAATATCTGCCGCTTGAAGGACAGGATAGGTAAAGAGCCCAACTGTTCCTCCACTGATCTGACTGGCCTTCTTAAGCTAGTGGTAGAAAAATAACACAAACTTGATTAATCTCTTTATTATTTGATCTTGGATAAAATAATCATAATTAGGCCAGGTTGTTCCCCCCCCATAAATTAAGAAATTGCTTATTTATTTATAGATCAGAAGGTCATATACATCAAGGGTCCCCAGCCCCCGGTCTGTGGACTGGCACCGGTCCACAACATGCCAGCAAGCAGGCCGCACAAACAAGCAAAGCTCCATCCTCGGGATACAGGCAGTTTTCAAAACCATATCCTCTCTGGTCTACGGAAAAACCTTTCTCCATGGCACCAGTCCATGGTGCCCGTTGGGGACCTCTGATATACATGATTTATAAGAATACTGTCCAAAATCAGAAGATCATTCAAACAAATTCTTTAAAGTAAAGGAGCAACCTACAAAAATTACAATAAAAAGAATCTGGCACATAAAGGATTTGAATATTCAGTGATCTCTGCCCCATGATTAAGGATTCCCATTTCTTCTTTATGCTTATGCACAGGCGGAAGAATGGGTTAATGCAGTGAAGAATGGGCTATTGAGGCGATGGAGGAGAACCTTCCTAGACAGGTCACCTTTGTCTTCTCAAAGGCCTTACCTTCCACTGGGGAAAATGTTCCAGACGTGGAATGCCTATCAAACACCCTAAGACCCAGCTAAGCTGAGTATGTTCAGGCACCTGAAACAAATGATATACAAAAATAAGTACATTGTATTTTTATAAAATCTCAGCACCAGTTGGAAATATCCTTTCAAATAAGGGCAAGGATTTTATATATTTTTCATGTATTGGGTTATTTTAGCTCCCAAAAATATATTCTATGCTAAACTTGCTGGTAATTATAACTTGCCTTACTTGTATATCACATCAAAAATAGTAAAAGTAACATTTGACTTTAAACCATTCATTTAGCATCCATTCAAAGTTACATTGGCACTGAAAAACTGACTTACAACCGGTACTCATATTTATGACTTTTACAGCATTCCCATGGTCCCATGATCAAAATTCAGGCCCCTGGCAACCAGCAAAGTCAATAAGGAAAACTGGATTCGTTTAATGGCCATGTGATTCACTTAACAACTGCAGTGATTCACTTAATAACTCTGGCAAAAAAAATTGGACATGACTGCCTTACTTAGCAATGGAAATTGTGGTTTTATCCAACCATAATCATTAAGTCAAGGACTATCTGTAAAGAGATACATAGGAGAAAATTAACATACAGAAGAAGAGTGCTAATAAATGCCTCAAAGTCATAGCATTTTCTTATCTATGGAATCTGAATCTGGCCAACACTGCCCAGCAAGTCTATTCAATTTCGTAAATCTTTAAACTTAAGTTTTACCACCTGCAGAATCATAGGATATCAAGTCCAACTTCCTTCTCTGTGCAGAAATCCAACATAAAACACTCTAAACAAAGAGCTGTCTAGTTTTACCAGAATACATCTATTAAACACGAGTCTACCACTCAGGGTAACTAGTTCCTTTGTCAAACTGTTGTTACTTTTAAGCTCTTAAAGCATATGATCTTTAAACCTGCTATACATACAATTGCCATACCATTCAGATCACACTTGACTAATTTGCTAATTATCATGCCAAATGCTCTGATGATTTAATTCATTGGTCTCTGTTTCCTCTTACAAATTTGATAATTCCTTGGGGAACTTTATATTGGTCCCTAGAAAGAGGACTATCTTTCTCACCAGAATTTTCTTCCCATGGATGGAAACAGCAATTTTATGGACAAGAAGTAGCTACACTGAGGTGGGGGGGGTGGGGAGGAGGAAAGGAATAGAACAAAGTTAGTTTGGATCAGATATATTGTAGGAGTAAGATAGGGATAATGTTTCTGGTAATGAAAAGAAAAGGAAAAAAAAATCTCTTGGATCAAGTTCGTCTCTTGGTCAAACATATCCAAGACCTATCCAAGTAGAAGTTTTGGATAGCAATAAAAAAATGATTTGCTTCCAAGATGTTTTTGACTTTCTAGTCTAACCTACAACCGTGTGGTTGTAGGTGTTTGATAAAGGTATTTGTGAAAAAGATTTTAGATCAATTAATTTCAAAATGAATATGAGTCTGCAATATTAATATGGGTGCAAAACGCCATTTTAGTGACACCAACAGAAGTAATCATTCTACTTTAAGAAAGATGTAGGCAAATTAGAACACGTTCAGAGAGGGGTACTGGGGAAGAACAGAGAACTAGAAATTCTAGAAATTAGAAACTAGAAATTAAGACTACACTTGATTCAGAAATTCAATTTTATTCTTAATAGCTTTTCTAATATTAGATAAGACTAATATTAAGAACCAAAAATACAGCAGTCCCTACCAAATATACAGATTTCATATCTTCCTCAAATAATGTATCATTCAGATTTTGATTTGATTTTTAATGCCTAACCCATTAATGAAAGATCAAGAAGATGAGTGCAAGGGCCTCTGAGATACCATCCTAAAGGCTACAGAATTCTGTCCTCTGAAGTTGGAGAAAGAACTCCCAACTCTGAAGGGCAAAGATAAGAATTCCAATCCCATCGTTCTCCAAGGCTGACTATGAAAGTAAGGCTTGTCAAATTTTTCAACTTTCAATTTCCAACACATTAGGAGTGCTCAAAAGTTGTGATATGCCTTGGGGATTGTAAAGATATTTTGGTTACTTTAATATAATTTAGATGTGCTTGGTAAATAACTGCTAGAAACTACCCAGCAGCCAGTCTTGCAAGAGACATATTTCCAAAAGTGCTTGAAAAGTGGGAACCAGTGAACAGTTCTTTTGTGATCCCTGTTGTAAATTCACGAGTGACAATCTTGGAACAAGATCCAGCAGAGCTGGGATCAAGCCAAAAACATCTCTTGGTAGAGGAAAGCTAGATGTCAAAGAGACTTTCACTGTGAAACTTGACAAACTGACATCCTCAACTGCAAAGTCAAATTGTTCTGTGTGTCGAATTCGGCTGCCCTGCTGGCTGCAAAAAAGAAGCTCACATGAACTATACCTACCCTAAGGATATGAAGATACCACTGAAAGAACTTGCTTTTGTTAAAGGGCAGAGAGACAAGGCTGGTTCTTTTGGATCACACCAGACTGGTTTGCCAGATGTGCCTGAGCAGAAACAACTAATCAAAAGGCAAAAGCTGCAAGACGATGAGAAACAAAGGCTTGCCAAATATAAGCAGAGAAGTGTTCCAGACATTTCGATACTGACAAATGAAGTAATTATCTCTTATGATGAAAATGAAGGACAGATGACTGATGATGAAGATGAAGAGGAATATGATGGAAATTATGAAGGGGCCTTAGGCCAAACACACATGTCCTCTACTGTTGTAAGGATCTCTCTACTGATCAAAATGGATATAGGATCACACAGGCAATAAGGACAGAAATTCCCACAGATCTGGCTCTTCTGCAAATTGGCCCCGTAAGCCATTCACGCTGGTTGACAACTGCAAATAGCTTTGTCGAATATGGGTTTCAAAACATGGCTTTAAAGGCAAAAATGTCCAAAACGTAAAAATGATAGAGGAATACAACGTTGGGGTGTTACTACCCTTGCTGGTTCAACATCAAAGTAAAACATTCCTGGACTGAAAGCCCACGTCATGTGTTGTTCCAGCTGCACTGCAAAAGAAGGCTGTAGTAGATGCTGTTTTGCCAACCATTCAGCGCTCAGCATAGTATGGTTTCAGTGAAATGATAATCCAGACACTCTTGTGTTCAGATGACATTCAAGAGAGAAGAGCTGATGTGCAAAAATCATTGACTTGAGGGGTGCAGAAGATTACACGCTGGGAGATTTTTCTGTATGTGCAAGAAAATGCCAGAGCATTCACTCTGCTGGAGCTGATTGACTGGTCTGAAGATGTGTATGAGCCACCTCTGACGTGCAAACTGACCACAACGGAAATAAAGAAGGTCATTGACGAACCAATGGAAGTACCACAGTGGCCCTGTCATGTCCAATCAACAGAGAGATACGTGAAACAGGTCACAGAGTCAGCAAGCAGTGGTATACACATGAAAAACATGAGGGTTATACCAAAGGCCAAGAAACAAATCAGCGGCTGATGTCGAAGAAGAAAACAAGACTTGATGAAACTCGCTTAAACGTTTCTGTAATTCAGATTAATTACTTTCTGATGTTAGTTTATGATTGCATGGATTATTTTTTGCTTAGCTAGATAACATCCATGCAGGAAAAAAAACTTTGATTTTTGTAGCACAAGCTTTAATTTTGTGAAGATAACATTATCAGTATTTGGGTTACAAGAGACTTTTGTGGGGTATATGATCAGATATGGATTTACCAAGCTAAACATTGTGCAATTGCAAAAATAACAGCAGATTTGAATTCTTGGTGTAAAAACACATATTTTTGGAACCCCTCATTGAAAAAAATTGCAAAAACTTAATTTTCACCCCATTCAAGCCCTACTGTGAAAGGAAGTTGGGCAGAGTGCAGATGAGAAGCCAGTTTAGGCTGTTGGATCCTAAACCATTCTGGCTGTCTCCTTCTCCACCTAAATAAGACATTTAGAGCAAGCTTGGAGCTTAAAAGCATTTTCAATGTGTACCTAGATTGGTCTTTGACCTTGATATACAAAGAGACAAACTACTTACGGGACCGCCTTCTGCCACATACTTCTCTACGACCGGTGAGAGCGCACAGGGTCGGCCTCCTCCGGGTCCCGTCAGCGAAACAATGTCGTCTGGCGGGCCCTAGGGGGAGGGCTTTCTCTGTTGTGGCGCCCACCCTCTGGAACCAACTGCCTCCTGAAGTCCGCGTTTCTCCAACTCTCCTGGCCTTCCGGAAAAACCTAAAGACTCATCTTTGCCGGCAAGCCTGGGGATGATTGTGGTTGATTGATGTATTGAATGTGTGTTTATTGGTTTTTAGATATTCTGTTTGGGTTTTTTATATTGTATTTTTTGTTATGTATATGTTGTTAGCCGCTCCGAGTCCCCTGGAGAGGAGCGGCATACAAACCCAAATAAAATAAATAAATAAAAATAAATACTATTTTATATCTTTGCTATCTTCCCTCTTATCAGAAATCACTCAGTTTAGTCTCATATCGAAACAGCCAGAATCAAGGGGAAGCTTGTGATAAGTACACTTATTCTTCTGGAAATCTTTCCTGCAGCAAAGCTGCAAATATGTAGAAGTATTATAAAGTATTATAAATTCCACTATAATTTACCCAGCTGAATTTGCCGAAGATGTGATCATCCAAAATCGCATCTCCTATTGATCTCTAGAGCTCTAACTAAGTATCAATTAGCACCTAGATCTGATTTGTAAAGTGTATTTCTATTGAATATACTTTCTTTCTCAAAATCATTTGATGTGTATTCACAATATTTCAATTTTATTTGGTCAAAACAGGGGATAGTTGATTTTCTGAAATAATAATAACAACCAACAATAACAACAATCAACTACCCTTTGGGTAAAATTAGTTTTGAGACTGTTTCTTGATTATTTGTCTTCCAGGACAAGTAACCCCATCTTTTTTCTTTGCTGGTCAACTTTATTTGATCCATGTCTTCCCTTTAACTTTGGATTCTGACTTTAAATTCTCATATATTTTGATAAGTTCTGTTTTCTGTGGGTTACTGTTAATCTAATCTAGCTTAGATAGTTTTCTAAGAAACTACATTTTTCAAATAAACTGATTGTTGTATTAATGTTGAATGATTTCACATATGTATCCCTCTGGCAGCTTTTCCAGCTTTTCCCTTTTTAACTCCACCAATGAGATTCAGAGCCAAATAGCAGTTCCAGATCACTCAGCGCCAAACTACCAAAAATCTATGGATAATAGAAACTACCGTATGAAAGAGTTAAATCAAATCTCTGATTATTGGTACTACATTGCCTGACCTTATTAAAAAGACAGTTACTAATAGTCAGAAAAATAGTATGAGCTAGCGGCAAACAAATTAAAATGAAATTCTACAGCTCTGTTTTTGGAAAGAGAAACTCTTCAGCTAGAGAACCATATTTGTGTCAATTTGAATCTGCAATCAAACAGTAGCTCTGTGAAACTCTGTGCAGAATCTGTCATTCTGTGTACAAGAGTATTTTTGATTGGCTTCTGTAATAGATCAGTACAGAGCTATTAATTTTGAAAAAAAAATCTGGCATATTAATTCTAAGAAAGAGAACTATTTCATTTCTTGTAAAAATGATTGAATGAGCAAAGAATATTAATATCGAATAAAGAAGATCCAATCTGACTTATCCATACACTCTACTAAGCGTATTTTAGCCAGGTTCTATCAGAATGGTTTTGTTGATTAGAGTGTGTTTTGTCTCCCACTGGTTCTTTTCTCTCTTCTCTTCTAAGACAGTGTTAATTTCAAATCAGATATTTCAAAAGATTCTCTCCTGATACATTCTAGTTCTCTTTTGATGTTTGCCATTTCTCTTGGGAGATTCTTAATTATTTTAGCTATTGCAACTGGTCTTGAGTTTTTGTTTTGTTTTGATGAAGCTGTTGGACTGCCACATTATGGACTAGATTTATTACCATTGGAACTATCTCTGCTTTCTTTTGCCAAAGTCATTCTGCTTCTCTTTACAAGTCTACGTCTTTTGAGATTTTCTCCAGTTCTTTTTCTTCTATTATCCCATTACTACTACTACCACGTCCACTATTCAATTTTTTTTCTTATTATTATTAAATAAACATTAGGACCCATTAAAATTTTGATATGTCTCAAATCAAAAAAGCTCCTCATAAAGACAGAAAGTTTGGAAAACTTTTTCAGGCAAGATGTCTATTCTGCCTTGACTTGCCAAATTGCATATCTTGGAATTATGGCACTGAAAAGAAAGCACTGGGAGCCTTCGGTTTGTAGAGGCACTCGATGAACACCAGATATAAGATCAAGAGGTTCTGTGGCCACTTGGGTCAGGACAAACTAAAGCCAGAACAATAAAATTCACCCTAATGCAGGTATTTTGCAAATTATTTCACTGGCACAAAACATTCCTGTTCATTCTGTACCTACCGGTATTTACTTTGGGCAGAACCCTACCATTAAATCAATGTTCATGCGGAGAATTATATGCTTTAAGGGAAGGGAAGGGAAGGGAAGGGAAAAGCAATAAGCAAATGAAAATATTACTATGTTATTTCAATGAAAGGTTGAGAAGCATTGCAACTGAGAAGCATCCTCGCAGTCTTCAATATAATTTGTTATATTCTACACATAGAGGAAAAATACCATGTTGCACTTAGCTTGTGTAAATATATTGCACTAAATCATGTAATTTTGGTTCTGGCTTATCATATTATATAGCTAATGGTTTATGGCTCCATGTGTTATGTAAACTGAGTCCTACTGCAGCCTATTCAACAAATTTTGGTAATACCCTGTTTCCCCGATAGTAAGACACCCCCGATTGTAAGACGTATCGGGGTTTTCAGGGGGTCGGCTAATATAAGCCGTACCACGAAAGTAAGACATATTACTCCTGCCCACTTCCGCCTCCTGCTTAAAATACTTAAATACTTAAAATACTTAAAATAAAACTGACAATTGTTTTCCAATCAATATAAGCCGTACCCCGAAAGTAGACATAGTGGGGCTTTTGGGGATAAAAAGAAAGTGTGACCCTGTCTTGCTTTAGGGGAAACACGGTAGTAATCACAATTCAGCACAGACTGGGTTTCAATTTTAAGTCTCCCACCCTCAGTGTGTCTGTTCTCTTCATGCACTTGAGGTTCTCATTCCTTGAACTCTGCCTGAATGGTGCGGAACCACCTCTTTACAAATGTTACTCCAAAGTTCATAAATAATGCACAATATTTTAAATTCTCCTTTCTGCCTTTGCTGCTGTTATTGTCAGCACCAATTCTTTTCCCTCCAGATCCCAGATGCTGATGCTATGCTAAAGCTACAACAAGCATACTCCTTCTTTGGAATTTAACACCAGAATGGAACTCCTTTTTTCTTCCTTACAGAAACTTTTCCTCTACACTGCTGTGCAAGTACTCAAACCATAAAAGTTCAGCCTTACGATAATTTTTTTTCTTGTATTCTCACTTCCCGATTTAAGTCTCTAATGCAGGGCTATAAAGGAAGCAAGATGAACACTCTGATGCATAGTTACCTGCTCTTTAATTCCAAAGATTCTAACTGGCCAAAATGTTTATTCTTTGTTAGTGAGCCCAGAAATAGCTCTCCTAAAAGACTGATAATCTTTCCTGTCTATTTTTCATAAGAAACACCTTCTGGATTATTCAAAATTAGCATTGATTGTTGATGTAGATATGTGGCTAACAGCATAAAGACATATGTACAGTACGATCCAGACTCTAGAGAAACCATGAAGAAACCTCCAGAGGAAGACACTGACCTGGGACTGCTGGAAAAGGAAGCATCTTTGTGGGTTTATGCCACAGGCCAGGAGAACAGCAGTGATGTCTAGGATGCTTTCACGTAAAACAGCTGGCTCTCTTGGTATGGTGAGGGAGTGGAGGTCCACAATGCTGTATAATACAGAACTACATTCTTCCTGTAGCTTCACCCAGCTTGCGATGACACCAAAATAATTACCCAGGTGAGGAATCCCGGTTGGCTGAATTCCTGAGAATATTCTTTTCAGACCTTTGTTCTGTAAGAAAACCATAACCATAGATTTAGATATAGGTAAATTATCACTGATAGCTCAGATACAGTTATGCAGATTTGCTCTTCTTCCCATAAAGCTCAGATGAATCCCACAAGTTTGGGGAGCAGCACAACTTGAGGAAAGTCACAATGGCTGCCCATTAAATACCACTTTATACTAAAAGACTACTCTCACAAACAATTTAAATCTAAGCTTTTCCAGCAAAATGAACAAAATCCCATACAGTAATTAATCCTAATATTGTCTAGTCACTGCTTTCATTTTGATCTGAAAGAAAGGTGATGGAAAAGCAAATCTCCTTTTCTCCTACTCAAAAGTCACCTAATTCTAGAGGCAATTTTTCTTTTGCTGTTTTGTGTATTATAGAAGACAATTACGGTGCTGTATAAAGTAACAATGGACACATGGTTTATAAGAGAAAATGAAAATGATGTACCAGCATTTTTCTTTAGTCACGGATTGGAGTGAAAACAAAATTCCAAGCCCGTTGCAAAAAAATGTAGTCACACATTATTTATTGCAGATTTCTGAATGCAGAGTGAAATACGTATATTACTGTTCTAAGAAGAAACCTAGTAGAGTAGGCCTGATCCAGATGACCAGCTTGTCCCAGTTCAAATATAGAGGCAAAGATTTCTACTCTAATTGGTTACTATACCTTATGACAGGAATGTTCCTTCCCCTCCAGTCACTGGTTGTGCCCTCAGTAGCTATTCTTTCATTTCATGGAATGGTGAAAAGTTGGGCTTAATTTTTTTTTTTTTACAAGTTCATTGATGAAACAGTGAAATGATGGACCTCACATTTTTATTTTCTTTTTACAAGTTTATTGATGTAACAGCCAAAGGATAGATCTGTATTTTTTTTAAAAAGAAATAAAGTGAAATTAACAAGAATTCTGTCAGCTAAAAGTGAAATTTTGGACTTGTCCTTTAACTGACCAGGAGGGAGAAAAGAAGAATTCATCAATCAGGGAATGTAAGAAATATGGTCCGTACTGAAGATCAGGCCATCACTCTGGTCCAACTGAAAGAAAGCTTGAAATCCAGAAAGGGATTTTTTTTTTTAAGACAGCTTCATTTCCATCCAATTTACAAACAGGTCCTTTAGAAAGTTCGGAGAGAAAAAATAACGGTGCAAAATTTCTAATAAATGAAATATCGATAGCCTCATCCTATCAGCTAGTTATTCAATTTCTTTTTCCTAACCATCTCATTCTCTGGTTGCCTGGATGTCTTTTAAGCATTACCATCCACTAATTCCTTTGAGAGAAAACCATGCTTGTGGATACTAAATGGAAAGCCTAAAATATGATTGTCTAAACAGAACTGGATTATTCACTAAGCTTCAAAAAAGAACCTGGGCTATAACATGGTATTAGGCTATTTAAGGAATCAGTTGAAATCATCAATCATCAGTAAGGTCTGACAGTTCCCATTTCTCAAGCTACTTCCTGGGTGGTCGCTTTAACTTTACTTTCCATATTAAATAATGAAGCAAATTTCACATTCACATTAAATTATCACTTTTGCCTTAAAAAGTTATTTAATGTTGAAAAATACATAGCAAAAACTGGAAATGCACTATAAGCTAAAAAGGGCTCTTGCTTCCAAAATTTGCATCCTGGTGCCAAGTTCACCACTTCCAGTAGTAATAGAATTTTTTTTTAAAAAAAACTTCACATTCTTTTAGAATATAGGTCTGTTCTTAAAAAAACTCCAGGGATTCCATTCATCCAGAAAAAAATATTTTTACTTCTTTTTTTTTTCTGAACCCATGCCATATCATAAGGTACTTTTGAAACTTAGTCCAGTTTCAAAATTTATGTGGCACAGTGAAGTGTTGGAGACCCCATAGCTAAATATAAGGCCCATGTTTTTCATTTAAAAAAATTCAATCTAAGTATGTTAATAAATAAAAGTTATAATAAAAGTCGTTCAGAGGTATCAGGGCAGGGAAGGTCCCTCTCCAAGACAGACTAGATAGCTAGGTGAGATAACGTTATGTACGTGGATTAATATAAGCCTCGGAAGAGGGCACTTTCAATTCATGTCCTCTTTTTTATATAAAAAGTCACTTCTGTGTTTTAACAGAAACCTGAACAGGCAGGCAGGGAAAATGGTTCACTAAATATGTAGGATAGCCACACTGTAGCACATTTTTATACTGTACATCTATTTTTAAAAAAACAAAAAAAAAGATTAAGGATGGATCATATTACATGCAGAATTAAAAAGCACATCTAATATACTATGACCCATTATGGATACCTCAACCATGAAACATATTGATAATCTGGAGAGAGTTCAGAGAGAAACCAAAATGGTTAGATGCCTGGGAACAACTAAGTTCTGGGAGAAAAGATTAAAACAATTACATATGTAGGGCTTAGCTAAATTACGACATTTTAGGAAGCTTGCTTTATTCCCCACCCAGCCTCTAAGGCTGACCGGTCTCTTAGCAATCTGGGCTGTCAGAATTTGATCTATTGCACTTCAAACATCTCATATACCTCCAAATCAACTGGAAATATTTTTATTTTAAATATTTTCCATGTGCCAGTGTTTAAGGCTGGGAAGAGGTGAAAGTATTACTAGGCTTCTAGTAAGAATCTCATTTTCCTCCAAATTACAATCACTACTTCCCCTCAGCCCTTCTCAGAGCTTGGAACCTAAGAAACTCATTCTCCTCTCCATTCAGTATTACCCAAAGACTGCAGCACACATTTATGATAAACATAAACAGCTTTAAGAGGCTATTCCCCATTCCTAAGACATCTGCACCAAAGGTGTCTCTACCCAGCTTGGAATTTGGAGTGAAGGAAACTTGCTAACAAGAGGGAATTGCAAGCATGGCTGAATTTTAAACTATTTCAGAAAAAGACAGAGGAAGAGGAAATTACTTTTGTTTTAAATTTAATTTGTTATGTCACTAGATCATGTCAAAAAGGGAGGACTAAAGAAAAAAATCATAGTGAAACTTTTTGTTAAAAACAGATTAAATGACATACCAAGTGATTAATAGCATAGCTTTATTTACATATATTCAAGAGTTCAGTTTCATTTCAATTATATAGATTTGCAGGTACAGAGGGCACCTGCAAGTCAGCCAGCCAGAATGGACTTCAATAACAATCCTAGAAGATATATTTCAAAGTACTACCTCCTGAGGAACAAACTTAGCTAAAAGCACAATGACTAGAATTTCAACAAGATTTAAGAAAGAAGAGGCACATATTAAATTCTAAGATGATTAATACTGATTACAGAACAGTGAAGATGCTGTCAAGGATATGGGCACAACAGGATAATATTTGATTTATGTTCTGCCTTTGGGAAAAAAAATTCAGGCAGAATACATCTCATTTCTTCCAAACAACCTCTCTTTTGAGGTAGGTTGGCCCATAGTAATCAAGGGAGCTTGTAAAGCTGAGACTAGACTAGAATGAGGGGGGAGTCCCCATTCCTAGTCCAACACCTTACCCTGGTTCTCTATTACCAAAAAAGGAATAACATCTGCAGTTAAATAAATTGTCTGATATGATAGTAAAACATGAAGGATGTATGTGGCCAACATTTTTGATAAACAAAGTGATGGGTTGATGAAGTTTATTCTTACACGGTTTGTAACATTTTTTTTCCTTGAGTGGTATATAATTATTGTACACTATTTTTATTTTTGATTCTTCGTTAATGAAGGATTCGGGCAGCATAAAACCATTTCATTTTACTGAGAGGAATAAAAGAGAACTCTTGAAACTGTGGTACGAAAGTTATACCTAGTTGATTGGTCTTCTGTAAGCATTGTTCACTGTTTATCCACCCAGCAAGAGTCAGAAGGCAGGCTAGCAGGGAGTTCAGCCTGGTGTCATGAAATCATGGAGCTGGAATGTGCTTCCCTAAAATGTGGAGGTCAGGCATCAGAGCTGTATACTCAAAAGATCTGGAGTTAGTAAAGGATTAGAGAGAGAAAGAGAGAGGGGGAGCTCTGACTGGAGAGAAACATAAACGGCAAGAAATGCAAATTCAGACTAGAGCCATTTTTACATGGGAAAATGTCTTAATGCATTTTAGATTCTGAACAGAGTTGCTCGGTCCTTTGGTTCAGAGTGGAGAGACAAACAGACGGAGCTTGTATGGATTTGAAAGAGATTAATTATTGTTCCAGCAGTTTTATATCAATACCATTCACTGTATTCTCTTCACAACTTTCTATCCTTACAACCGTTTCCACAATGTTCTTAGTAACTATTAAGTACATAACCTAATTTTTAAAATACACACTTCCTAAACTAAAGCTATGCTTGGTATATAGTTATAATTAGCAATCTGGTGTTTTGCTGGTATTGTCTAAAGTAGCAATACCAGGGAATTAACCTTTTTCTCTCTCCCCCCCCCACGTGCACCGATTTTCCAAACACCAAGAAAATGAAAGAGGCAGACTTTTAACTCCTGCCTTTGAGGAGAAGCAGTTTTTAGGAGCTAAAATATAAATTAACAGGATATATCACACAGATGTATTTCAGTTGGCTATTTTACATTTACCCCAGTTCCCATGACTTCAGTAACACCATTTTTATTATTCACTCTTGACCTATTCACACAGGCAACAAAGGAGTGGCTCAAGAAGAAGCACATTAAGGTCCTAGAGTGGCCTAGCCAGTCTCCAGACCTTCATCCCATAGAAAATCTGTGGAGGGAGCTGAAGGTTCGAGCTGCCAAATGTCAGCCTTGAAACCTTAATGACTTGGAGAGGATCCGCACAGAGGAGTGGGACAAAATCCCTCCTGAGATGTATGCAAACCTGGTGGCCAACTACCAGAAACATCTGATCTCTGTGATTGCCAGCAAGGGTTTTGCCACCAAGTACTAAGTCATATTTTGTGAAGGGGGTCAAATACTTATTTCACTTATTAAAATGCAAATCAATTTATAACTTTTTTGAAATGCGTTTTTCTGGATTTGTTTGTTGTTATTCTGTCTCTCACTGTTAAAAAAAAACCCTACCATTAAAATTATAGACTGATCATTTCTTTGTCAGTGGGCAAATGCACAAAATCAGCAGGGGATCAAATACTTTTTTCCCTCACTGTACATAAAGGAGACATTACACATTCTTGCCTTAGTTTCTGTTCAATGTTGACCATTTCCTAAGCATGTCATTTATTCTTCTGTACACTTTGTTCTGCTTTTATCATATTCAGCAACCAATCGTCATCTCCATATTCACTAAAAGTATTCCATATTTCAGCCTTATATATTTTCTATTCTTTGTCCAAATGAACAAAAATACAGTAACAGTTTTTACTTACATATATTTTCAATGATCTGCTGAAGAAAAAAAAATCTAATCTGCATTTCCCAAATTTTTACTCATTTTTATTTCTTGTTCCCCTAGACTCCAATATACATTATTTCAATTCTTTGATATATCAATCACATCTAAGTTACAATAGCCTTAATTAAATAATTCTAAAAACACTTACTAAAATTATATCATAATTACTATGTAAATGCTTTGTCTGCTAGGGGTTAAAACCTGAAGAAGCATACCCACCACCCAAAGCTGGTCTACGAGGGAGATGGGTGGTCTCTAAATATGATATATAAAGAAGCAAGCATTACTCTGTCTGTCTGTCTGTCTATCTAATCAATTTGTATAGCCACCCTTTTCAACAAGTAACTCTAGGCAAGGAATATTAATAAAAATAAAAACAACTATTAAAAATATATAGCAGCCAAAAAGGTATCACAATCAACAATCACTAACCCAGGCAGGAGATAGGCTCCTTCACACACTTGGGGCCCCAAGCTTTGTCATAGAACCATGTACATGGAGCCTTTCCTTTGAAAAGTACTAATCAAAATTCTCTATGCCATCACAATTGGCTGGCATTTTGGAATGTTATGCACCCATAACGTGTCCCTATGGAACAGAGCAGGTGAAGAAAACTAATTCTAAATACAGGTGGTGTGTGCTTATGCATGAATGCATGGGAGTGAGGGACAACACAGGAAGAAGGGAGCGAATCACTGCTGACATCTGTGACAAAGAAGATTGATGGTTTCCCTCTCTAGTTTTCCCCACTGTGAAGGCATACAGGGGGTGGGGAAAGGGATGAAGAAGCCGCTATGAAGCTGCTATGCTGGCAGTACAGCAAACTGTTTCTCTTAGACCATTTGAACACTGATTAATGAGGCGGCGGCAGCAGCCCAGGAAACAGAAAAATCCTGCTTAGACTACCCTCTTATTTGCCCTTAACTGTAATTGGAATCACAGAATTCCATATGGTTTTAGTGGTTTCTTGGATACGAATTTAAGCCAATAAAGCAAAGGCAAATCAGATGATGGGAACTGTCTTACCTTTAATAAAGGTATATATTTTCCAAATTGTACATATTTTCCAAATCATGCTTCAAGATAACAATCAGGCTATTGATGTTATAATAACAATTTCAACTAAATACTATGAAAAAATCCACTTATTTAGCTGAGAGTAAGCTGAAGTTCTTTTTTTGGCTGGCAAAAATCCTTTGCCTGGTCATTTTTCTTTTGTTTCCTTTCAATCCTAAAAAAGGAACATTGCCTAAATAAACTATCCAAAGAATGAAAATAACGATGGAGTTTTTTATTTGTAAATTATAATGTAATCTATCCAGGAACAGATATTTTCTTGCAAGACATTTAGAAAATAAAAAATATACAATTTATTCAACATTATTACACATAAATAAATAAAAATAAATAATCTAGGCATAGCAAAGTGAGGCAATTCATAATTTTTAATCCACTGTTTGAAGAGTACTATAATGCATTAAATGAGAGTTCCTTAACGGAGCCCACAGAGTGAAACAGGAAACACGAAGTAGTTAGAAACATTTCACGGTTACAGAAATTTTATTTCTTAAACATAATTAAAGTTTAACTTTTTTTTTCTTAAATGCAGTAAGGGTGTATGCATATTAAAGATAGTAATTTGCGTAATATAAGATTTAAATTTAGATAACTTCACATAAAAATGTTTATATGAATACATTGTCACAAACTAGAAACTGAAGGCAAACAAAAGTCCAGAAATTTAGGATTGGTTTATCTATTATCTTTACCCTAGTCTCAATTTAATCTCTGCCATATAATAGATTGTGAATGTGACGTGTAAATCAAGAATGATTTAGCAAGTGAAAAACTGAAGTTTAAATAACATGTCTTCTCACCAAGAGGCCTACATTTATATAGATTTAGCTATACCTTATTATAAAACATTGTTTTCTACAATAATCTCAATGCAGAGGTTTCCATCTTGAACTACAATGAAGGGTTCAACAGAAACTATACCCTGAACTCCATCTGAGTGGTGCTAAAAAAGTAAAAATGAAAAGTACTGACAATACAGCCATGAGTTTATTGGAATCATTATCTCTGGTCTCAATCTCATATCCTCTTGCCCCAGGACCTAGGATTTTTTTTTATTCCAGGTCCTCATGGCATTACCTTTTGGTTTCATCTCCAGCCAACAACTGAGGCAGTTAAAAATTAACCAGCTGGGTCAATGCAGAGTATATTTGGACAGATGAGCATGCACGTTTTAGAGCTGGATGCTCTATCTTTGATCACACCTCAATTCTGCAACATTTGGCCCAAAATATTCAATCAAGCCAGGTTCATAAGAACTCCAGAATAAAGTTTCATGGTAGCATGTGAGGCAATGTATCAACTAAAATACAACTTGAAGAGGAATAAGAGATATATTTTAGTTCCCCTTCTCTTCAATTTATATACCAAACTGCTTGTGACCAAAATAAGTTAATTTGGATTGACATCCCCCAAATTTAGCCAAAAAGTCTGTTATAACACACACTGCTAGAGAGAGGTTTCCTGAGGATGGACTCCAGCACAAGAAGTCCGAAAGCTCAGAAGACTAAACCTCTGGTGCTGGTGACCAACCCATACTGGATCCTGCAACATTATGGTGGGACGCGTATATTCGCCTTCATTCATCACAACACTGTGCTTTAAGATAGTGCTACAGACCCTAATTGTTTTGAGGAAGCACTTAAGAACATATAGAATAAAAGGATTGCAAGCGACCTTGGAGGTTCTCTAATCCAACTTTCTGGTCGAGCAGAAGACACTATATCAGTGGTGGCGAACCTATGGCATGGTGCCAGAGGCGGCACTCAGAGCCTTCTCTGTGGGCACACGCACCATCGCCCCAGTCCTAGGCCTTCAGCTGGGTTTTATAAAACCTTTTTGCTTTAGGCCTCCGCCACCGTGTGCAAAAAAAAAAAAAAGGTTCAGTCAATTTCAACTTCTCGTGCGAAAAAAAAAAGATCTTGCGAAGTTGGAATTGATTGAACTTTTTAGTCCCACCCAGTCTGCCATTACCATCGCACCCATGCCTACCCAACTGGCAACATCCAGCCAATGGGCCACACCCACCCAGCACTCGACGATGCATAAGTGGGTTTTGGGTTGCAATTTGGACACTCAGTCTCTAAAAGGTTCACCACCACTGCCCTATATCACGTCATCCCTTTTTGAAAACCTTAAGTGATGAAGCACTCACTTCTAACTTCTGGAGGTAAGCCATTCCACTGATTAAAAAATAAATAAATTTTAATACATCAAATAAATTAATAATGACTTAAAGTAATTACATTAAAATTGAGGTCTTAGGTTTTTCCAGGGTGACCTAGACTGCATGCCTGGTGGCTAAAAAAATATTTTTAAAAAATATTTGGGCATGGTTTTTCATTGTTTTTCCAATTATAGCACATACCAAAACTATAAAATCCAAAATCCCCTAAAATCAGCTTTTCTAGAAGGGCACAGCACATTCCATCAGTGTTAAAATTTCATTTGACTAAGGCATACGTGCAACTTTTGTTTGATATTCAGTTGGGACCTTGTAACTCCTTGGCCCCTCTGGAAAGGATTAAATCCAATTTCTTAAGAATTACTCCAAGTGACTCCATGTGTAACTAATGTGGCACTATGGAGAGAATGTTTACTCTGATTAAAATAGAACTGATGCATGGATTTGTATTACTGTCCACTGGTTGAAGGTTTCCCTCCTGCCCCCAGGCTCTTTGTTCATTATGGATGATTATGAATCAACAGGGAAAAGAACATCCCTTCAAAAACTATAGTGCTGGGCCACTCTGACAGATAGGCAGTCCAGAAATATGATAGACAGAAACAGACAGACAGACAGAGCTAAATTTTTCCTTCCCTCTTAGAGGGAAGATTTTAAAATGTTACAATTCTATAGATATCTTTGCTGATGCTCCCTAGAGGAAACAAAACAGTTTCACAAATCCTGCTGTGATACCTTTTTACATGACATGGTACACTGAATTAATTTACTCCTTTTCCAAGCCATAGTTATATGTGATTGGAAAAGGGATCACTAGTTCCTTTTACTTGTCAGCTCAGAAAATATCTTCAAAACAAAACAACAAATTTCTTACAATTGCTATTGGTGTACGACAATTAATTATTTAGCAATCTTGATCATTTGCTTTTCAAAAGATGATTTGTATTTCCTTTTTTAATGCTCTTCACTTTTTTCCTGATTATTTTAATAAATATGGTATCTTAGTTTGTCTTCCATACTTCATCTTCTTACCATAAATTTAATTTAAATCCATTCTAGTAATACTTTAATTTTGTAGATTCACCTTTGTTTTTAATCTGACTCTACTGGCTGCATTTTATTGTACTATGCGTGACATTTTGATCTTTGACTATAAGTAAACTTCCTACTCTCCATGCTTAGAGAAAGAATATTCTACAACAATCTAATATCTCAGAGTTATATAAGAGCCGCACAATTTTTGGCTTTTAGACCTGCTACAAAGTTTGGAGCCACTTGTAAATTTTAACAAATAAGATGAAAATGGATGATTAATGGATGGAAATCTTAAACTGGATTTAATTTTCATTAAATAATCTGAAATCAAATTTACAGTTTCTTCTGGCCACAGATACAATACTCTACAATTGCTAACATAAAAGGCCAGCCCTGATCTCAAAATGTTGTGCATCATTATTTTATGTTAATTATTACAGAGTATTATTATTTACCCTATAATGCTCAGCAAATTCAAACCACGAAGCACTTCCTACTGTTCTGTTCATTTTAGAGATATCCAGTTTCCTTATGCTCCCACTACTCATCAGGATATCAGGACACATATACTAATTTTACACTTTTCTCTATTATTTTCTGACTCTTACCAGTCGTAACATATAAAGTTGCCAAATGCTGTGCAGCCATAAGCAAAATTCTGATGGCCAAGTAGAGCCAATCAAAGTTGATACAATTTATGCTCAACTATAAATATTCAGCTATTCAGTTTTACAACTTTTGCTGAGAACACTTATTATTTTAGCTTTCTAAAAAGCACAGTACATAGCAGACTTGCAACTTTATTTCTCCATCTTTTAACTCTAAAGTTATCATTTTAATTATTTTAAAATACCTGTACATAATAAACTAGCATATCAGGAAGAAGTTAGCCTAAAATCTGTATGTGCGTAAATTCCAAACACCAAATATATTTTTATTTATTTGCTACATTTACAATCTACTTTTATCCCTAGGAGTTCAGGGCTCCATATATCCCACTATTTCCTTTGCACAGATATCGCGGGCTGGCTTAGTCTGAGAGACGGAGATTGGCCCCCAGTAAGTATAGATGCAATTAAAAAAAAATGAATTTTGTCGAGGTCAGTCCAACATGCTAAAAATACCCAACACTAGTTTCCACTTCTCTTGGAAAAAGAAAGCAGCCGTATTACAAAAGAAGAATTGCGGGAAGTGGAATACACGAAGGGGGATGCAGCCATAACATGGTTGCCGTTCAAGCTCCGGAGCTGAATTAAATGATCCAGCGCTACGCTGTCCCGGGCGAGACGACGAAACACTGAGTCCGAATATCATTCTCCTTGTTCGAGGATCGAATTCCCCCCGCCCTCCCGGCCAGACCTCCGCTCTACCTGCACAAGCTGAAGAGTCCGAAGAGCAGAACTGGGCGCTGCCATGTTGGAAGCAGGGGCGACGGTCACATGATGCCGCGCATGCGCTGTGATCAACGCCCTCCGCTCTGTCCCAACTTCTCGAGGGGGCCTGTCTTTGAGGGTTTCTGCACCTGGCGTGGATGTCTCTAATGGTGCTTGGAACAGTTCGGAAAGGGTTTGATGTGCAACACCTACCTAATGGATCATAATATCAAATTCGACCCGCAGCAAAATTTTCGGGAAAAAAATTGTTTCAATTAAAGCTATCCTTGCGCGTTCTCCCTTTCCCTCTGCCGTCTCCTCCCTCCACTGGAGTCGTCCCCTGGTTCTCGTGGCCGGCCCTTTCTCGTCTCAGCCTTGACCTATACCCCCCTCAAGGCACTTTCTTTTTAACTTCTGAAAATACTGAAGTTAAAAGAAGTAGTGATTGACATCTCTGTTGTGTTTGTGGCTAATAAGCACTGAGAATCAAGCTTGCTACATAGAAGAGTGCTTCTCAACCTTAGCTATATTAAGATGTGTGGACTTCCAACTCCTAGAATTCCCTGCCAGCATGCTGGCTGGACAATTGTGGGAGTCAAAGTCCTCATATCTTAAGGTTCTGAGATATGAGGGTTGTGTAAGATGGACTTCAGAATATTTGAAATATGGGTTTTGTAGTATTGCATTGGCAAACTAACATGGGTTTACTTTTGATTCAGCTCACATCCATGCTATGTGGCCCTCAGATTGAAAAACTCTGCTAGAATAGTGTATAGATATTGGAAAAGCTAAATACTATTACATTGTTTGTGGTGGAGTCCTGAGAAAGACTCCCCTTGAAAACAGATGTATATTTTTGTGACATCTTTGGAGCAGACTTCAAGCCTTCTGAGTAGGAATGCCTTTGACCATCTGAGATTAGAATTCTAGTTACATCAATTCCTTGGAGAAGGTAGATTAAACAACAGTGATGCATGCCAGAGTTACATCATATTTGGACTAATGCAGTGCATTTGAAATACTATATCTTGATACCAGAAATGTGAAAAGATTAAACAAGAATGCTGAGATACCAGAAATGGTTCGAAGTAGGACAGGTAACTGTAGACCACCTATTAGTCCATTCTCGGTGACCATTCTTAGGACAGGAAATTCCATTCTACAAAAAACCTGTTTTCCTCTCCAGTGGCTATTTGCATAATATAGTATAAGTTTTTCTTTTAAAGAAAGGCTTGCCTTACAAAAAGTGGGGCTTTATCAGCCTCTGGTTTTAAATACTTTTTCAGTTGTAGTCTCTTATTTTTCCACTGTTTAGAAGTGCAATGCCTCTAGGCTCTAGAACAGGCATGTCAAACTGCCAGCCCACAGGCTGGATGCATCACACTGAAACCGCACCCACCCCATTGTCAGCAATGGGGAAAAAGACACGATTCGTCACGCCATGTCACGTGACGTCATGAGTTTGACATGCCTGCTCTAGAACAACCAAAGCCTTTTTGCTGCATGTGTATCTTAAGGCAGCCATATTGTACTATTATCTCCAGAATGGCCTTTGCTAAGTAGAATTATAAACCATGTCACCCAAAATCTAAAAATTGCTAAAATGAGAAAGACGAGTCAGTCAAAGAGTTTTGGCTATTATTAGACTTGTCTCATCACCCACTCCTGAAACATTCACTATAAGGCTGAAATAAATTGCAAATAAATTGCTATTTTCATCAAAAACTTGTTCTGTGTTATCTAACTATTCAATCTCAAGAAGAGTTCCATATATTTAGAAAACCTGGACAATATATTATGAACATGGCTGCTCCTCCTAAAGATAATAATTTATTGTTCCCCAAATGTCAGAAACAATTTTTACAGGGCTATGACTCTGTCTCCTATATGCAGTAACTGAACACAGCTATCCCTGTGGGTCCTGGCTTCAGAACTATTGGCTACAATATGGAACATGAAAGATTAGAACAATTCATGATTAAGCTTGGCTGCTGAAGAGAGATTGGGCATGTGGATGGACTGTTTTTGACCATGATTATAAAATCCAGAATGCATCAAGGAAATCCTGTCAAAATGTTATTGTTCAGTTATTGTCTGATTTTCTCTCTCTTGTGTCTCCTCTGATCAATCCCTCCTTTATATACCTTGGTGTCAGACACTTCGTGATTTTATATAATTTCTATCTGAGCCTGAAACAGCACAATCTGGCCAACACATGCCTTGTGTTCAACAGATGTTTACACTCCAAACTTAGTGCCTGAAATTCAAGCAGCGTGAGACAAAAGATAGCCAAATGTTAACCATCTCCTTACAGTACATCCATTTGCAACCTTTCCAAATCTGCTGTTCCCTCACTTTCTTCCTATACTACTATTTACCTTTTTTCTTCACTTTTCCTTGTATATTCTGTATCCCAGCTGCATGGCACAAAGGTTGGAGATAGATAACGGTTTTTAAGAGAGCTGAAAGGGAAATGAAATAAGCAAGGCCATAGTGTACATCTTCTTGCTGTTGTTTTTTTATTGTTCCCACTAGACTTATCAACTTGAAAATCTGGAAAAAATTTATGTGGTAATAGTGGATATGTATCAACATCATACAGATTATTTCTAATAGTCATATTATTTTTCAATGAGTTTATGCCTTACTAAAAAAATTACATTCTGTACCGTATATTTAAGCATTTAAGCTCCCCGTATACAACAAGCCCAGAAATATCTTGTGTCATTCTTAAAAATAACAAATATATTACAGCATATTTCCATAGGCTGCAATCCACCATCAGTTGTATGGACATCAGTCCTGTGAAAGAAATTTTATCTACTGTAACAAAAAATATGTTGAAGATGAGGATTGCTTTAGAAATGACTAGATACAAAGTAGCATTTAAACTAATTATATCAAATGTGGCCAAACACCTTGATCTTTGAGAAATGTTGTTAAATCTACTAATTATTTTATTTTTTTCTTGTCAATAGCTTTGTTTTATGAGCCATTGAGTCAAAAGGACATAATAGACGAGTGGTAAGTGTGTAAGGGTTCTGACTAATCCTGTAACGAAGGTTTTTCTCCTTTGGCATGGAACACTTGAAAATGCTTGTGTGGGGGCTGTATTGGGCAATCTCGAGAATAGGTGCAGCATCTCAGAGTTGCTTGATAGTGAGATGGGCAGCATATAAATGTAATAATAAAGGGGAAAAACATATCCCAGCTGTAGTGTCTGGAGAAGTCCCCTTAGCTTTAACTGCCCCCTGATGGGTGTATTCTAAGAGGGAACAGCCAACCAGCAACCCACAAATAAATAGAGAAGAAGACAACAGAGAGCATAATTTTGGTTGTTAAGGATGCTGTCTATTTTTTGTTAAGGATGCTGTCTATTTTTTCTTAGATTATTTAACAAACACTGCTTCACAAATGGCATGTATTTTGTTACCTTTCAAACTCATGTAATAGTGGTGCCAGTTTGCTCTCTGTCATTATTGGGATATTTTCTTTTACTACTCTCTGTGAAAACAAAAGTTTACATTTTTTGCAGAATTAAAGTCCAAATTCTTATGTTTTCAAAACAATTGAAAACAATGGGAAGCCAAGCACTTGATGCACATATACACATATCTCCATGCCAATAAAAGTACTGCTGGTTTATCGTTTGGATAGCACAATAAAGAAGCAGTTCAAGAAGAGAGTTCCTCAGTATAACTAATAGATTATTTATTTAATATGGATAACAGATCAGAGGATGCTGATTCCACATTAAGGCATTCAAAAGGTTATGTGTGCAGTCCAAGCAAGTTTTCATATTCTGAGTCTTCTTTACCCAATGTTCCTTAAAGTATTGGGCCCATAGTCCTTCCTTCTACCAAAGAAGGTACGAAGGAAACAACAGTAGCAGAAGAAAAAATTTTCAACACATATTCCAGGTTCTAGGAACACAATTTCCAGGGTAGTCCAATCCATTGAACTTTTTCTCCTACTTAGATGGAAACAGGTCAACAGGTGAGGCAGGTCAAAATTTCATTTTCAGGCCGTCCAGCTGCAGAGCTTGTCACTGGAGAGGATATGATGGGACTTTCCATGGACTCATGCCTTGATTCCTTGAATCAGGAGGACTTGGCATGGTTGAGACCACTCAGGACTGATATTTCTAGGTGACAGTTCTTTTCACCTGAATCCACTCTCCAGGAACAATAGCCAGAGACAGGTGGTAAGGCAGCCTGGGCCTGTACTGAGATAGAAGACAAAACCTGCGCCAGATTATGCAAATACTGAGTAACTTTCTTTTCTTCTTCATTAACATTCTTGAACCTTCATGTAACAAAAGCCTCCCATACATCATTTCAAAGAAACAAAAACAACTTTCCAGTTGAGGCCTATATTGACATGGCCTCACCACTAAATGTTGTAAAGCTTTTTTTTTAACTTGTATTTATCACAGATTTGTTTAACTAAATAATAAATACAACCATCCTGTTTTAGAAAATATTAATCATCCCTTGCGACCCCCCCTTTAGTGGCTGCTTCCGTGTTCTAGCCATTGTTTTTCTTCTTCTTCTTCTTCTTTTCAACATCCGTCTCCCATCTTGCAACATCCACCTCCCATCTTTAGTACATTCTTGTTCCTTTAACATTCTAAGGCTTGTGTTAAGGCATACAATTCACACGTTTGGGCTGACCACGTTAATGGCAGTCTCCCTGCTTAATGCATGCAATTCACAAGTCTGTGCAAACCAACTTAAAACAACTTTCCTGTTTCTTTCTTCTATTATCCATTCCTTCCTTCCCTTCTGCCACTCTAGCATAACTTCTTTCTTTTCTTCTTCCACCAATATTCAAGACTCCATAAACATACTTGGAGTCAGTGTATATTTTCTCCTTCTCCCTTTGTCATTTTTACACATTGCTTACATGACTCTAATGGTTGGACAGGTTTTAAGAGTATAATAAGAACCCCCCCCGCCCAGATATACCACCTTGTAATGTTCCAATACATCTTCTATGACTTAATATCACACTCTATCTCACACCCTGTGCACTGAACACAATTAATACTGTGAGAGCAGCAACAACACCCACAAAGATACCCACAAAATCAGCATGCAGGAGGTCTTGGTTTTCATTTGGTTCTAGATAGAAAAAGAAATATAAAGTTTAGTCCTTTTTCCTCTATTACCCCTCCTTCTGTCAGGAAGATTGACTATTAGTCCATTAAGTCCTTCGGAACTTTAGCTTCAGTGGATCTCCTTGGTGAGAGTCCACCTTTCACTCCTCTGGGGCTGGCATGGGCCCTTTTACTCGGGAGTAATGGGTCCAACCCTTTTCAGCTGTCCGGATACCTGTCTCAGTGGTTAACAAGACGATGTAAGGTCCTTCCCAGGTTGGAGTTAGTACACCCAATGTCCTGCTTTGTATTGGTGTACTGTAAAGTCCAAGGGTGGAGTTTGGGTAAGAATGCCTTTCTGTCGCAGGAGAGAAAAACATCTGGACAGTTCGAGTACATATTTTCTAATTATTTTATCTTTTAATTCAATTCTTGGTAATCCCTCCTTCCCCATCTACTATCGTATCTTCATTATGTCTCTCTTTTTCTTTTTCTTGTTCTTTTTTTTTTCCAACTACTTTGCTATGAACAAGTGTATACCTCCTTTAGGCTTCCTGATTAAAATTGCCCACACTTGATAAGAAATGCTAACCACCAAAACGTCCCCAAATGTCAATTTTAGACAAAAATGCCACTGGCTGCCTCTTTCCCCCCATTTCTGGGTCAAAACCTCCTCCAACCTTTTTCCTTGTTTATAAATAAGTTACCTAGCAAAGAGCCAACAAAGGACAGCTCACCAAACTCTTGCATTTGTTAACACAAGCTCTTTTTCATACAAATCTTTAATCAAAACAGCATAGCTATTTATAATCCCAAAATTCTTCTCAACTTCTTTGTTTTAACTTCACAAAAAATAAACAAGTTTAATAAGATATTCTGAGTTACTGAAATAATTTTTTTAATCAAACTCTAGTATTGCTTTTAATATAAAGTTAGTCAAATTCCAATTTAATCAAATTCCATTCAGATGGAAACAAATTTCCATTAAATAGGGAAAACATTTATAAATCTAAGCAAAACAATTTAGAGTCATTTCTTTTGGTTGATAGGTCTAACTCTAACTAAACAATTTAAACTCAAAAATTTCCCAAAAAAAGTTGTCCAACAATTACTGACCCCTCTTTTGTTCCACAGCCACACCACCTTTCTCAAACCTGAATTCTAAGCAGAGAAAAGTTAAAAAGATCAAACCCCCTTCTCCTTTCATTCTCTCTCCCCCTCAAAGCAACACAGGCAGAAAAAAAAGCGGGGGGGGGGGAAAGGGGGTTGTGTCTACAGATAGAGTTTGAAAAGGCATTAACACACTTCTGAATAACATTTGCAAAAGGGAGAGAGCAGAACTAATAGGCAAAAAATGGTATAGGATTTCCTGCCTGAACAGGTAACTTTGGGCTGTTCTTAAGAGGGAGAGGAAAAAAACAAACAAACAAACACATCTTTCTTCACTTTGTTTGTTGGCCAGACAAACAGAGTGAGGATGTTTCTTTTGGTATCTTCTTTTCTTTTGAGGTTAGTAACAGTCATATTTACTTCACACACAAAGACTCTGACACACATATACATACCAAGACAAGGAAAAGAGAACAGAAAACTGATTGGGAAAAAGGTCTTCTCACTCACACACAGAGACATACACACATTTCTCTTATTCCCCTTATTCCCCAAAACTTCCTTTTCTACCCTGGCTCCACATGGGCAGAGCCTGGGAAACCCATTCACAGACACAAGGCGTCTGCTGCTAGCAAGATGGGTTTTCCTGTTTGAAGCTACTCAATTTTACAGTTATTTTTTTTCTTTGGGTTTACAACAACGACTTACAACAACAACCCATCTTCTTGAGAGTTTCTCTGATTATGGTTCCCTGAGGTTCTCGATTTGACGGCCACTCAACACCAGTTTGCTTCCCTTCAGGCTGGCCTTCCCCCTCATGGGAGTAAGGGACCTCAGCCTTTCAGGTCCGCACTCCCCTGGACTTACCAGTGTTCCCAGAACACAGCCCATCACACTCACACAGCCGTTATCGCAGAAATCCTCCCACAATCGCTCTCCTGACCACCCAGGTACAATTGCATGGTTCCCTACTTCGGGGCAAAAGTGTCTTACATGGGCCAGTGCACTGGGTTACCTGGTCTGGGCTTCAGTTGTTGACTTTCTTCCTTTTCCTGTTCTTTGATTTTTGTAAACCAGAGTTGTCAATTTAGTTTGGCTCGGAGCCTGCAAGGGGAAACTAGATCCCAGATAACTCCAGGCAGTTGAAATCAACAGACGCGCTCCTGATTTTACTGAGAACAGTGTCCCCTAGAAGCTCTTAATGCCCGCATTCTCCACCAAGATTGTGAGATGTAAAAACCTCAAATTTTGATACTCACAATACGAAGACAAGTCTGGTTAACAAAACAAAGGTTTATTGGAGAATAACATAAAAAGATTAAAAAGAAAAGAGAAGAGAAGAGAAAAGAGGCGTTTGCAAACGCGGCCTCCTGGATTCTTCCCTATGGATTGGTTTCCAGGAGCGCACTGGCCTGGTTTCAAGATCTGCATTTTATACCCCTACAATGCATGTCACATCTAAGAAGCTCTTTCATCTTTATAAATGTACTTTGAAGTTGTACTTAAAGTCATCCTGACCTTTTCCGTCCATCTGCTGTTATCTTGTTTATTTGTAATTTTCACCTAGGGTCAAAATCCCCCTCTTTGATAGTGATTTCTACTCAAAGTGTAAGTTCCTGTGTCCAGAGGAATTTTAGGCAGTAAAGATTGAACAAACCTTCTCACACATTTGGCAGTGCATTGCTACATTTGCGTTACAGTGTTACATTTGTACTAAAGAGACAGTTTCATATAATGGCATTACACCAGCTGCATCATTAGCCACCTTAAACCCCTCCAATCCATACACAAAACAAACTGACACCCACCATGAAGGTGAGGCACGACCACGAACGCGAAGCCAAACAGCTATGCAGTTCACCATCTCTAATCCCCTTGTAAATCAGACTAACCTGAGCACAACAAAGCCCCCACCCAAACAGAACAGTCCCCCAGCCAATCAGAGCACAGCCAAGCCCCTAACCAATCAGAACACACCCCCACCCAATCAGAACACAGCCGAGCTCCCAGCCAATCAGTTCAAACCCCCACTGGCAGTTAAAAGGAAGAAACAGCTAAAATCTCACATTGCTCCTAGAAGCAGAAGCCGAGAGCACCAGCCTGAAGATGACGAATGAGACTTCGTCGAAACGTCGCCAAGACACTTCAAATTCTATGTGGGAGAAAACCCGAAGAACCAAAGACATATATATATATACATACATACATACACACACACACACATACATACATACATACATACATACAGACAGACAGACAGACAGACAGACAGACAGACAGACAGACAGATAGATAGATGTGATGTAAGGTTGATAAAGAATATGCTGTTTTACTGTGCATATAGAATAATGCATAGTTTTCTTCATGAAGATGGGAATGTTTTATAAATGGAAATGATGTTTAGCAGATGTTAGTTAATTAACTAATGGTTTATTTTTACAGTGAAATTACAGCATATTTCTGGAAACTCTTTTTGTTAAATACAAGTATTATTAATATGTAGTGAAATTAGTCAGGACAATTTATTCTGATTGGCAATAGATACCTTTCACTGATTTTTACTAGCTGAATTAGTCTGTTTGGAGAACCTTTTGCTGGAATAGACAGAACTAAAGAAAGCAGCCGTAGCATGGTAGAAACAGGAGAACTGGAGACCCATTTGAAAGAAATGAAGTAAAAACAAAACCCAAAGGAGATACGATTGTTTCAAACTATAGTACAAAGGAAATTTGGGATCAGTGTGATGTTTTTCATCACACTGATCCCAAATTTCCTTTGTACTATAGGTTGAAACAATCGCATCTCCTTTGGGTTTTGTTTTTACTTCATTTCTAGAAGCAGCTGAGGGAAGGATAAAAATAAAGGATTTGGAGCCTTTTTAAAACCCAGTCTGCTGCATTGTTTGTCTTGTGCATTTCCCCCCTCTTATCAGTAGCCCATTTTGCATTGGGGAACCTTTCTCCCATTTTACAACTTTAATCAAACATTTCTCCTCTCTTATATATTTTTTAAAAAAAACTCAAGAAAATACTGGGATATCTCATTCTGGAACTTCTATTTCATATGTAGTTTGGCTGTGAAAGGGGAGGAAAAACATAGAGAACCCCTCTGTGAGACAGATGGGCAGTTAAGAAGTTTGATAAATAAATAAATAAATAAAACTGAACAAGAAGGAATAGAAAGTAGGAATAGAGTACCAAAATAAACACAATTCTTTTGGCATGGTGATCACTTGAGTCATTGGGTTGCCTTTGAACTAGAGAAATCACTAGTAACGTCCGAGCTCCAGGACCTGGAAAGACTATTATCTGAGATATAATAGCCATTTCCCACTTTTAAAAAATGCATTTGCATATAAGGACACAAACTTACGTAAAATGCACATTGATTGTTATGAATGCAGTATAAATATTGCAGAATATCTCCTTCAGATTGTGCTCATTCAGGATTTTAATTAGCTCTGAAAAGGAAACTTGCAGTGGTGATGTCCAATGGGCTGGTGTAAGGGGCAAATTGAAATATGGAAGTTGATCTTTTTGTTCTCAGTCAATCATGTCATGCTACAGAGGCAGGAATGTGCAAAGAAGAGATCAGGAATCACTTCTAAATCTTTGCATGCTTGCAAGTCGCCATAGTAGGAACTATAAATCATTTCCTCTTTTGTTTGAATATAAATAGCTGAAAATGTTAAAAAGCTGGAGAAAGCGAATATGGATTCTTCTTAGGTTAGACTGGAATTACAAACTCATTTCTGAGTTGAACATTTTCTGAAGCATCCATTTTGCTAAATTATTTAACAATAATTCTTTGTAGCCAGTGTTTTACATCTGGCTCTAAATAGTGGACCCTGGATTCTAGTGTAAGGTCAAGTAGATCTGTAAATCTGAAGTGTGAGAGCACTAGAGGGCCCTCTTAATGGCATATAATGGCTCTGGGGATTGGATTAAGGAAAATAGATCTTTCTGTTTTTCCTTTTCTATAATCTCATCATGTAGCCCAGTGTTTCTCAACCTTGACAATTTTAAGGCATGTGGACTTCAACTCCCAGAATTCCACAGCCAGCAACGCTGGCTGTGGAATTCTGGGAGTTGAAGTCCACATGCCTTAAAATTGTCAAGGTTGAGAAACACTGATGTAGCCCAAGGAGACAGATAAGCTCAAGGTCACTGCTCTGACTCAACTCTTTTGTATATTACTGTAAGTGTTTGGGACTTATCCCAGTTGCACCCAACTCCAGCACAAACATACCGTGGCAATATATTTTTATTAATTTCACATAATGTTGCTATTGTGTCCTGAGCCTGTTGAAGTATTCAGCAGGCTCAGAAATGTTGCAAATGGTCCCGGGCAACCCAAAAGCTGCCCGGGACCAGACTAGCTGGCGCACAAGGCATGAAATAGCCAGATTCCTATTGGTTGTTGCTGTCCGGGTTCAGGATGCTATAAAAGGCCTGCGTGCCTTTTGCTGCTTGGTTGGTTGTAAGGAGAAGATCAATAAAGAAGTTTACTTGTTCACCATGTGTCTTCATCTAATGCCTGAAAACCGAATACATAAAAGTTGCCTTCATCTCTTTGCCATCCAGTACAATCAATGCTGTCTCAATGCTATAGCCAGCTCAGAATCCAGACTGAAAAAGGTTTCCTACAAGGCCTGTTGGAACTGTGAGCTGACTATTTTCTCAATAACCTTCCATAGGGAGGGAAAATTGGAGATAGGATGACAATTGGCCAATTCTATTGGATCTAATAATGGTGTCAACCACCCCATTTGACAGTCTCAAGAAAATAAACAATAAAGAGTGTAGCTTTATTGAAAAATCCATCTAGGCACGGCAGAAGCAAAGTCAGTTCTGGGATTTTCCCATGAAAATCCATATAGGTAACTCCCCTCTTCCCCTCTGGGTCACCCACAGTTCATAGTTCACCAAATGAGTTCAGTTCTTTTACTTTGGGGAAAAAACTGTCTGCTCCGGTCAAACATTCTTCATGACTTGGCCATGGTAGGTAATGTTTCTCTGGCAACAGAAGGATCACTTGCATTCCATAGGCTCCCACTTAGAAATTCACCATCCTCCTCCCGTCACTGTTTGCCAAAGTGGCAAGCGAAAGTAGGTGCAGGCAACTATGGAATTGAGTCAGGTTTGACAAATAGCTTCTTGAGGAGGTCTACCCAAAAGGGACCGAGTCAACCTAAACAGGGCTATTGGGCAGTTCTTTATGGACATAAGAACAGAAAAAAAATTGATGGCATTTTGCCACTTGTATCACCATGAGATAACCTTCTTAAGGTACTTCGTTAGGTTCACAGTGATGGTCTAAGCATCTCTCATGCTGTTTCATCACTTGGAGTTCTAAAAATCAGGGAATTCTCTGGGATCCAAGCAGACAGGGAATCTGCACAGGTGTAAACATATCCAAAGCTATCATTGCCCTCACTTTCCTGGCAGCAACTAAGTCAAACAGAAACAACACCAACTTCCCTGTAAAACCCAACAGTGATTATTAGGTGTTTGGGACTGACTAATCAAATAGATCCTTCCCCCATGCAACAGGGCACAGCTGCAGAGAACTCCAAGGTCAATAGAGAGTGTCTGATCATGACAAGGGATCGATGGTAACATCCCCCAGTTCCAGATCACATCGTCACTGCCTTGTGATAAAAAAAAGCTGATCTAAACATGTAACTTCCACTGTAATTTGGACTCAGAATTATTTTGCACAGGTCCATGGATGTCATAGGCCATGAATTTCTGAGCTGCCTTTGACTCCATATCCAGAGAAGACAGGTTGAAATTCCCAGTACCATAGATCTGGGAAACTCCACCATGATTCCAGGTACCATGTCAAACAACTCAAGCAAGGAGGCTTTTATACAGCAAGAAGCCTGATCCCTAGAACCCAGCTTCACAAACAGGGTCTCACATGCAGACACCAGTGGAACAGCTCCTCTGGAGATCATCAAGATATCTCAGGTTAAAAATTCACCACCAGCACCTTGGAATCATAGCTAATGTCCATACAAACTCCAGCAGGTCACAATTCCAAGTGAGGATACTTTCCATCATTGCTAACCTGGTTTTGGTACATATAATACTACAGTAAACCACGAAGCACACATGTCAAAAATACAAACATATATATTCAGTTATATGCTACATGCACAAATTAAAACCATAGCCTTATTTGCAGCTTTACTCTCCTCTAGAAAAAAAAAATGCCTCTGAAAGTGCGTGCCCAAAACATTCTATATCTCAATGCCTAGAATGAGTTTTGAACTTCTGATTTGCTGCCTGCCTGCCTGCCTGCCTGCCTGCTCAATGTGGCTAGAAATGATAATTGCCCCTAAAAAGAATAATAGAAAAAGATGGGAAAAATCTGAAATGTCAATGTTTCTGTAGTTACTTGTTTCTTGAAATTAGTTTTAATTTTGGAAACTGGCACATGTCTGGGTATATAGGAAGCCATCAAATATTGGAAAGTTCTAATTGGGTCCTGCCCAATTATTTATGAAGGCTTATTTTTTGTACATACACAGATGGACCTTTTCAAGGGCATGCTTTTCCCTCTGCTTCTTATATCTTGCAGAGCAGATATAAGAAGATTCATGTCTAGAAACCAACGTGGAAAGGGAGAGATAGAATCTAGGGCTCTCATTCTTCCAAGCTGCCTTTTCTAGTCAGATATCAAAGGATAATTCCACTTATTAAAAGGTTTAAAAAATGGTCCACAGAATTTTACTTTCACTTTACAGATATGAATATTTTGGCACAAGTTGCCAGATTTTGTTCTGAAGCCTAAAGTGCTTTATGGATTAAATAGCAATGCCACGCTTAGCAAGGCAAAATTCTGTTTCATTCCACTTTAATAGTGTTTGCAATATAGTTATTTACTTCATTTTATTTTATCTTGCTTATTCTTTCATGGACCTAACCAAGAACTGTAAAGCAACAAGCAAATTAGGTATGTTTTGCAGATAGTAGACTTAATTAATTAGATTTATATCTATAGATATATCTATAATTTTTTATGACACCTTAACATCACTGACTTGCTCCTTTATCTATATATTTATGTGGACCCTTTCCTATTTTTTTCCTTTTTTTTCTTTGCACAGAACATCGACTATAATGAAGTTTGTTTTTTTCAGTCCCCAAATACAAAAAAAACCCACCGCACTTTCTTATTTTTATATGGCCCCATTTTTTTTAAATGGCAATGAGTCAGACAACCTCAAAGAAGTGTGTCTAAATTTTGGAGAAAAAAATAGAAATAAAAAAAGTTGTTCGTAACAGCGTTTTGCTTTTACTGAGAAGGACACCAAGCCACATGAGGCTGTGGCTTTTGCTGTTATCTTTCTTGATTTTCCCCTCTAGGACAAGGACATCTTTTCTTCATCTTTTCTACATGCTGTTATTTTATCATCCATTATGCTTTCTCTGTTCTTTTTATTCATTTCAAGTCTGTGTTTCCTGTCACATGAAGATTGGAAACAGAAAATAGTTGGGTGAAAGTCCTCTATTGCAAACATCTGTTCTTGAATAAGCATTGTGCTTCCCTGTCCTGGAACATCAAGGGAATTTTTCCATCTGCACACACACACACACACACACACACACACACACACACACACACACACACCCCTCACATATGAGACAATAGAGAAGTTAAGAAAAAGTAGTGGTGGCAAAATTGATAACAATACTTGTTTGTTTGTTGTCAGCAACATTGTTATATGAACCTAGTTATGTGATTGGACCTGCCCGAGATGTAGACCATTGAAGACCTTGCTTTTCCTCAAATGGGGTGATTAGATCAGCTCTGTCTATCCACAGGTTCCACTAACCTAATCAAAACACATTTCTAGATGTATTGCTAGAAACAGTGAGGATAGGTTGTTCTTAAATTTTGGTTAGAGCTTTCAGGATAAAGAAAAGTTCATTTAGGCAAATGGCTGATGGTATGAGGATTATATATCTTCATAGAAGCTGGGAACCCAACCATTCAGTAGACCAAAAGCTTGCTAAATGGTTCCATCCATGGGAACTAATGACAGGAAATATTGCTGGGACACTAAAAAAGCACATATTGATAATGAGTAATATACTGTTACAGCTTTTATTAATTAGAACTGCTTGAAGTCCAACCGCATTTGGTAGAAAGCAGAGACTGGGAAGACTTCCATTCTGTGTCCTCTGCATCCAATCAATTGGCCTATCAATATTAAGTGTATCCCTTTGGTATTATGCTCCTTTTTCCCTTCCATTCAATCGTGTCTGATTCTTGGAGACTGCCTGGACAAGTCCCTACAACTTTCCTGGCAAGGTTTTTCAGAAGTGATTTGCCATTGCCTTCTTCCGAGGGCTGAAAGAAAGTAACTGGTCCCAGCTGGCTTTGTGCCCAGGGCAGGACTAGAACTCATGATCTCCCGGTTTCTACCCTGATGCCTTAACCACTATATCAAATTGGCTCTCTTATGCTCATAACTGAGGCTAAAAGATCTGACCATTGCCTGACAGGCTACAAGCAGAAATCTCTACGTATCTCTAATGGCTAATTTTGGCTAAACTGCTCCATGGCTGGAGCAAAGCAACCAGCGATTCATGAAATGCTCATTGACTAATGCCTGATTCTTTTCTTCCTCCCTATCTCCCCATACAAACTATTTTTCCCTAAATAAATGTTATACATTACACTGGAAATTAATCCATGCCTGTAAAATGGCCATTGTCTTCATCATGTGGCCAATCTATGCTCTGTAACTTCTGTCACATCTGTTGATTGACCCTTAATCTTCTGCTCCATGCATAAGTGATAGGCTTCAATAAAGTATATTGTCTCTGGTCCTGGATTTATTGATCAATTTAATTTCCTCCCCAAAGAAAGTAGTAATATTAAATTTCAGAAGCCACATTAGCATTTTATTTATTTATTTACAGGATTTATATGATCGCCTGTCTCCTACAATGACTTTAGGAATGTCAAAACAATCTCGAGGATCAAAATATATTTACATTAATTTGAGATGTTTACACTGAATGAACTGCCAAAAGCTCTAAAATAGATTAAATTATAGAACTATACTTCAAAAATCTTGAAAAAATAACCAAATTATATTGAGGGTGCTCCCATTAACTCCTCCAACACCCCAAATTATTTATGAGCTTTTTTAAATTAGAATTGCCAGTCAGCTCAATATTTTCATGAATAAAAGGATTGGAACAATATTTACCATCTATTCATCATTTAATATTTCCATATATAGTATATTTATTTATTTATTTATTTGTTCGGGCTTGTATGCCGGGCTTGTATGCCGCTCTTCTCCGGAGATTCAGAGCGGCTAACAACATATGTATAAACAACAAATTACATAAAAATCCCAAACAAAAAATATCTAAAAATACAATAAAACACCCACTCATATTCAACAGCCAATGTTAAATACTTTCAGTGACATGCCATCATGTCAGCAGAGTCAAGCAATAACTTTCAGATTTATTCTAAAGATAAACTGAATTCTAGTGCCTCTCCTTCCCAGATTTATACCACTGGATATCAAAATTTAAGTTGTACCTACTCATATATTTGGAAACGTGGGGAAATTAAATCAATCTTACTCTTTAGATAATTTGCAACTTACACAGAGAAAAACTAAGAAGAAAATAAAGAAAAGTATTGAAAACGTGATTGAAAAACATGAAGGAACAAAGAGAAAAGAAAATATAATTTTATGTCTTAAAATATAATTAAACTTGGAGTTACTTTAATTTTGATTGCAAATGTCCAATGGAACAGCCTTTTTCCTTAGGGTTAAATAGCCGTGATGTTGCCTGTTTTTTTGTGTTAGCCACTGAGTCAGGAGGGTTTATGGTTCCATTCAATATAACTGTTAATTGTTGGATGGTCTTGGCAAAATTTTTGCACTCATTTTGATCACATTTTATATTTAAGGCAGTTTATTTTCATTCTCTCTGTTTTTAAATAGTACTGTACCCTGAATCATTTTGAGAGAGCAGCTATATGTCAACTCACTGAACAAATAATTGATCCATGTTTTTACTATATTGCCCTTTTTATGAAGCTGCTCGGTTACAGCTAATAACTCCCTACCTAGTCAAATTTCCAAGCCACCCAGATCCCTTTTATATGTGGTTGCTACTTAAGATCAGTGTACTTTTATGTCTTTCAACATGGCTAAGTTTTCTATTTTCTTTGTAAAATACCCCATACATTTGCCATATCAATTTTATAATTATTAAATTTTACTATGGTTTTTATTTGCTGCCTCAGAATTTGTTTTTTTCTTTTTGAATTGGTCAGTGACCATAGTAATGTTTACCAATACTACTAAATAAATAAATAATATAGAAATGTCGGGTCATGTGCCTAAATCATATTTTATTTGTCATAATTCTGAATTAACTAACTGAAAAAGAAAGCTTTCTGAGAGCTGTTTATTTGATTAAAAAGGCCCCAGAAATCAAATAAAAGCCCTTGGCATTGCTTTTAGATATTCTTATTAATGAGGCAGCATAAGTTTGATTCATTGAGATTTGTAATATAATTAAATAAAACTTTCATTCAGTTAGAAAGGATTAAGAATAGAGCTTTCTAGTTTATCAATAAATGTATAATAAATTTAATAACTACTATTCAATACCCACAAGCAAGTGTATCTAAAACTAAATTAAAAAACAAAGCATGAGGGATGTGCTGAGTAGGATTACCATGTGATTGCAAAAATAAAAAATAATCCAAATGACCATTAGGTGGGAACAGAGCTTATTTTTGCTGCCATCTAGTGGTTGCTGAGATTTCTGCAGCTCAGATATAGTACCCTTAATGCTTTCAGCTATATCTGTAGAAATTAATAAGGGCGAGCAATACACTACTACTAACCTTTTTAGACTGGTTGAGAAGTAAGACACCTGAAATAAAATACCATATTTACTCAAAACATAATAACAACAAAACCAACTATTACCATGGTCAGAGCTTTCTTCACTTCTAAAGAAATATCTGCAGCAAAATCTTGCTTCGTCTGAGGTATTACATTGATTGGGAGCTGGTTTGACATAGCTTTTAAAGCACCAGATTAAAAACTGAGACTGTGATTTCCAGTCCTGCCTCAGGCACCATACCAGTCGGGTGACTTTGAACCAATCCCTCGCTCTCTCAGCCTATTCTATTCATGTAACACTAATATAGGACTGGCCACCCATTTGGATTAAGGAATTGCCCAGCTCATGTATCAGTGGCAAAGGAGTGAGAGGAACTGAAACCAGTAAAACTATTTTCTAGGGCTATGCAAAACTTTAAAGAGATGCTTCACTTACACTTCAACTGTTCAGCAGTTGTGCAGCAGTCCTCCAGCTATGTTAATTCACTTTATAAGATTTCAATCTCTCCTCTAGCAATCTACCGTATGAGTGGGAAGTTTTTTTCCAGTCAGCTGCTAGAAGCTCAGGCATGCACATGTGTGCAGAACCCTCTGCAACATTGAAGAGCAAGCTCTATCACTAGATGGACAAATGGGGAAGACAAGCATATTGGTTGGACCCCACAAACTATCCTCCCAATCCACTGGCTAGAACAGCAGATTTTTCCAGTGTCTCACTCTAAAAAATATCTCAGAATAATTCGATGATCCCTGGAAAAGATTCCTGCTTCCATTCCTCACTCTGAGGAACTACAAGATCCAATCACTTAAGATAGCCTCACATAGCAGGAGAGGGGTGTGTGTTCTGAATGTGCACCATCTCTCTCTCTCTCTCTCTCTCTCTCTCTCTCTCTCTCTCTCTCTCTCTCTCTCTCTCTCTCTCTCTCTCTCTCTCTCTCTCTCTCTCTCTCTCTCCCTCCCTCTCTCTCTCTCTCTCTCCCTCTCTCTCTCTCTCTCTCTCTGTCTCTCTCTCTGTCTCTCTCCCTCTCTCTCTCTCTCTCTCTCTCTCTCCCTCTCTCTCCCTCTCTCTCTCTCTCTCTCTCTCTCTCTCCCTCTCTCTTCTCTCTCTCTCTCTCTCTCTCTCTCTCTCTGTCTCTCTCTCTCTCTCTCTCTCCCTCTCTCTCTCTCTCTGTCTCTCTCTCTCTCTGTCTCTCTCTCTGTCTCTGTCTCTGTCTCTCTCTCTCTCCCTCTCTCTCTCTCTCTCTCTCTCTCTCTCTCTCTCTCTCTCTCTCTCTCTCTCCTCTCTCTCTCTCTCTCTCTCCCAAGCAAATAAGTGGCCTTCCAGAAGAGCCTCCAGAGGTCCCCCAAGTCTTATATAATTCCACTTCGATGATATTCAGAAGGTCTTGAAAATCTGGTTATTTATTCAAACATTGGGATACGGTGAGTGAGACTCTGTATTTTGTTCTGTTTTCCTTTGTTGTTTGGATTGCTGTCTTGAAATTATTTTGTAGTTATTTTTGTACTTCTTCTGGTGACTTCTTTGGATTTTGTTGTTTGATGTTATTTTTATTGTGTGACCTTCCCAGAATCATTTGGAATCAGGAAGTAAAATGTACAGTGATACAGAGCATAGAATAACAGAGTTGGAAGGGAGTTGGAGGTTTTCTTGTCCAACCCCCTGCTCAACATGAGACCCTGTACCATTTCAGACAAGTGGCTATCCAGTCTCTTCTTAAAAGACTCCAGCGGTGGGGCACCCACAACTTCTGAAAAGCAAGGCATGCCACTGGTTAATTGTTCTCAGGAAATGCCTCTTTAGTTCTGGGTTACTTCTCCCCTTGATTAGTTTTCAGTCCATTGCTTTTGGTCTTGCCTTCTGCCTTGGAAGTTAACCCCCTCATCTTTGAGGCTGTCCCTCAAATACTGGAACACTGCTACCGTATCATGTCTACCCTAATCCTTCTTTTCACTCGACTAGACATACCCCATTCCTGCAACTGTTCTTCTTAAGTTTTAGTTTCCAGCCTGTAATCATCTTTGTTGCTCTTCTCTGCACTCTTTCCAGTGTCTCAACATCTTTTTATATTGTGGTGACCAAAACTGGATGCAGAATTCCAAGTGTGGTTTTACTAAGACTTTGTAAAGAGGTGCTAATACTTCATGTGAGCTTGATTCTATCCCTCTATTAATGCAGCCTAGGACTGTACTGCTGCACACTGTTGGCTCATATTTAAGTGACTGTCCATTAGGACTCCAGAATCCCTCTCACAGTTAGTGGTATTGAGCCAAGTTTCACCCAGTCTGTACCTGTAAAAGTGGTTTTTCTTGCCTATGCATAAAATCTTACTTTTATCCACATTTAATTTCATTTTGTGAGATAGGGCCCAGTGTTCAAGTCTATTGAGATCCTTCTGGATTTTGAGCCTATCTTCTGGGGTGTTGACTATTTCTGCTATCTTAGTGTCATCTGCAAATTTGATGAGTTCACCCAAATCATTGATGAAGATATTAAAGAGAAGCACCCTAGAATTAAGGAGAAACTTCCTGACAGTGGAATAGCTTACCCCCAGAAATCGTGGGCGCTCCATCAGTGGAGAATTTTAAGAAAAGACTAGACAATCACCTGTCTGAGATGGTGTAGGATCTCCTGGTTGAGCAGGGGGCTGGACTAGAAGACCACCAGAGTCCCTTCCAGTTCTATTCTATTCTATTCTATTCTATTCTATTCTATTCTATTCTATTCTATTCTATTCTATTCTATTCTATTCTATTCTATTCTATTCTATTCTATTCTATTCTATTCTATTCCAAAACCCTCAGGTACCCCACTTCCCACTTCCCTCCATATGGATTTAGTTCTGTTAAAAACTACAGGTTAAGTACGGTTTGTCAGCCAGTTACAAATCCATCTGGTGGTGGTGCTGTCTATCCCACATTTTTCTAGCTTTCCAAAAAGGAGGTTGTGGTCTATTTTGTCAAATGCCTTGTTGAAATCTAAGTATATTATGTCCACAGCATTTCACTGATCCACTAATTTAGTCACTTTGTCAAAAAATGAAATAAGATTTGTTCAGCTTGATCTGTTTTTAACAAACTCATGTTGGCTTCTTGTTATAACTTTGCTTGCTTCTAGGTTTTCGCAGATTTGTTGTTTTATTACCTTTTCCAACCTCTTCCCAGGTATTGATGTCAGGCTGTTTGGTCCGTATTTTCCTGAGTGTTTTTTTTTTCTTTTTTTTGAAGCTGGGAACTACATCAGCTCTTTTCTAGTCCTCATGTAGTTCCCCAGTGCTCCAAGAACTTTGAGAGATGTGATTCAATGGTTCTGAGATCATGTCTGCCAGTTCCTTCAGAACTCTGGGATGTAATCCGTCATGACCTAGTGATTTGAATTCATCTAGAGCTTACCTTATTTTTGCTTATTTTAATTTGCATTTTTAGCCTGTCGTTTACAGTTCTTTTTTTGGTAAGTTGGGTTGTATTATCTTTTTGCATGAAGACTGATGCAAAGAATGAATTAAGTAGTTCTGCTTTCTCTCTATTGGTTATTATTAAAGATGCTCTGAGATAAGACAATAAGAGGGAGAAGATAATAATCAGGTAGTTTCTCAGGAAATGATCTGAGGAGTTTTGGCTCAATTAATTCTGAATAAAACTATACTCTCCATTTGCAGTAGTGAATTGGACTAAGACAGGAGAACTATGTTATGTAGGGCTGAAGCCCAATATTCCTCCAACAATATTTAAAATATTAAACAATAATAAAATGTGTATACAGCTATGCTTTAACAGTTCAGAGAAGTTCCTCAAAATGAACATTCACAGGAAAAAATAGGATAAAAAAGTATCTGAGGTAAAAGTTTGGGGAAATGTTATTCAGTTTTAAGGCATAAAAAAGAAATGGTTTTAGAACTGAAACAAAAAGTAATACAAAAATATCCCAAGACTGAAAAAGAAATAAGCCAATAATAACACATATTCAGAATCCTGTCATGCAAATAGAATCTAATTTTGCACTGCCCCAATTTTGTATTTATTGAAGGTAGAGGTTGTACAGGAAGATTTTTCTTCTTTCTTTCTTTCTTTCTTTCTTTCTTTCTTTCTTTCTTTCTTTCTTTCTTTCTTTCTTTCTTTCTTTCTTTCTTTCTTTCTTTCTTTCTTTCTTTCTTTCTTCTCTTCCTCCTCCTCCTCCTCCTCCTCATTATCATTTAGTACTATATTTTTAGAAATAGATTTTAAGGACACCAGAGAAATGAAAAGGATTGTCAAAGAAAACTTCAACCTCACAATACAACAATGAATAACAGATGCATTCTGAAGTAATGTGTCTGGTCCCATGGGTTACATTACTGGCTCTAGAAAAGAATGACCTTGTAACAGACCCCTAAATTCAGATTTTGCAGAACTTTTGCTATCTGCTTCTCCCCCTGTTTCTTCTTTACTGAGATGAACATCAAGCAAAAATGGAGGGCTAGAGGTGTAACACACATGCATAAAGTTATGCTCTCCAACTCTATTCACATCTGCAGCACATTTAGCAGCCTGCATCTGGTTGTGTTTGTGTAAATATAGTTCCATATTCACCAATAATTCCTGAGGCTAAAGGGCCCGCTCCGGTAACCTTGTTAATATTCTCACAAGGCCTGGTGTGAACGCCTCACAGCAACAGAGTAGAATTCAGTCTGGTGAGTCTCCCCCTCCCCTCCCCCCCAATTTCCAACTTTCTCTTCTTCTCGTCCTAGGGTGGCCTCTAGTTTCCTGGCCACCCACATGACGAGACACTCTCCCTCCCTCTCCATTCTCAGTTTCAAGGAATTTCCTTTTGTCAAAGGCAAACTGTGATTGACATATTTTCCTCCTCTTAAAATGCAACCCTCTTAATACTTGATTTAACTATATCCTTATGGAGTTCATACAACAATCACCTGGCTGCGAAGAAGGACCTCGATTCAGCAAGCACCATCCATGTTCTTAGATGTATTTATACGGGTATGTATAGGTGCACACTCTTTCTGGATTTTTAAACATTGCTTTCCAAACTAGGACTTGGAAATGCATACAAATTGTCATCCTTGACAGTGAAGATTTACATCCAGCTCAGACCCCTAATATTCCTTGTAAGAACATGTGCAACATAGGGCCTGGAAGTGAAAATTTGAGGAATTATTGTTTTCAAATATCATCTTCTTTCTTAAGAGCCAAGCTGTCTTAGGGCAATTCTATACTGCAACTTAAGTTGTTTTTAAGCCAACTTCAGAAATTCCCATTTCCAGTGCAGTGGGCTGGGCTGATGTTCGGTCTGGACTGTGGCCACCAGAACAGCTAATTGGCTATTCCCCTGCTGCTTGCCCTTCCCCTCCATTTTCCCCTACAGGCAAGTTCATTGGCTGGTTCTTGTGTGGATCGATCTACCAATGCCTGGTGTTTTTTTTTTTTTGGGAGGGATTATTCTTCCCTAGTAATCTCTGTGTCTTTCCTTGGCTTTCCTAGATGTTTGAACACATGAATGTTTTTGCAGCCCCTTCCCACTTTATCTCCTAAAGCAGACCCTTGTTTTGTTTGTTTTTGTTTTCCCTTCTTATTGCAGCATTGTCACTCTGATGTTACAATAATCAAAACAAGAAGAAATAGACTGTTCTTTGGTGCGACTCTTCCTTTATGGCTCCCCCCCAAAAAAAATCATGCAAAGAAGAATGGATAGTTCAGCTTCCTAGAAACAATGTTCCTATATTTTAATTTAAGATATAGTAGGAAAAGAAAATGACAGGAAGCTTTGCAGGAGTTTTGCAGGAAATGGGAAAGCAAAGGGAGCAGGGTTCACACAGCCTTGACAGAAACTAAAAGAGTGCCTGCCCACTGGGACATGTAAGGATTGAATGGAACCTCAGCTTCTAAGGTTTTGAAGAGAGTTCATTGATTTCAGGGGCCATCACTGGATCAACTTGTAAGATACGTTTTTTTTTTAAAGTGAAGAACATAGCAGCCCAATAGTCCAGGATGAAATATTGCCATAGGTCCAATGATTGGGTACATGACAGGCAGCACAGCCAATCAGAGCAGGGCTGCTAATAGAATGGAATGAAGCACTGGAGACCATCTACCCTGAATGGCTTAAGATGACTCAGGTCAGAAAATAGTGCTTTGGAAGGTTGAAAAACATGGACACATGGTGCATTTTCAATGGGTTGGGAAAAGATGACATCATCCATTTCTGCACTCAGGAAACAGTGGTTGGCCCTTAGCGGTGGTAGGCCAAGCTGAAGTGCAGACTTGCCTTAGTCAAGCCACTCTCATCTTGTTTTGATAATATATAGTATCAATCACTTGCCTTCCAGGATTCAGGAAGAGATTTCTCTGTAGTCTGTCCTACAATACATTATCCTACAAGGCAGCCATGTTTTGTTTTAAACATGCTTCTTTGAAAAAGCCATAATAGCTGAGTTTTTATATAAAGCTAAGTCATAAATCATACAGTTGGACTTACGTATTGCATGAAGTCCAATCAGACTAAGCACACAATTAATTGTGTGTGAAATCAGATTATATGTTGAAATACTTTGAATCCCTGAAATGTAATACAATATGCTGATCCAAACAAATTGTAGTATGAATTTTTCTTCTGTTTTTCCAACCAGATTATCACTCCTGCTGCTTTGGACTGGCCTATTATTTTCTGAAATAAAAGAGAATACAACTTCCTTTCCCTGGTCTTTATATCACCCCCTCAGCTACTGAAACTGTCAACAATTAGTACCGTTACAGGCCCTTTTAGTTGCAACATCTTGACTTACTTTCAACACATCTTGAAGTTGGCTGAGGGCTGGGACTATCTAGTTTGCCTTTGTGAAATGCAAAGCAAGTAAACTTTGACCAGGAGGGAATTGAGGCACTGGGCAGGTATCCAGGTTTTCTGCCTGTTCTTGCAGAAAGAGCTCAGCAAACAATGTACGTCCACAAAACATTAGAGTTATAAGGTAACTCTATCTGATGGATAACACCCATCTGATGACGCTTTACTGCTATCCAGTGTTTGTCCAGAGTTTTGCAGCCCAGATACAGTAGCCCTAATTTGCTATTACATGAGCCGCAATATTCCTATTCTGGAATAGAATTTTATGTATTGATCAAACCGACTGTATGCTTCTTGTTTACAATCACTATTTAATACTCATGATAACTGATCTAACTCAAGTTAGAGTTTTGTGATGTCCATTGTTTGAACCCAAGCTTACTCCAAATCACCCCAATTTCAGTAATTTTTGCCTCCCAATATTGGGATTTAGACTGATTGAAAGAGGAGGTTTTCCCCCCAGGTTCTTCTTGGGCAGTTGAAAGGGTGTCACTGATTGGTTTATTATGATTTTAGCATTTTGAAGTCAGCAGAAAAGTAAAATAATTGGCATGTCCATGTCAAATTGCTTTTGAGAAAGAGTTGCAGAGAAGCGCATTTAAGTTCCTACTACCTTTCTAATAGAAGTTCCCTAAGAGAATTACAAACTTGCTCAGCAGATTTAAATTTATTATATTTTTTTTAAAAAGCAGACAGAAGGGTAATCCAATGAAAATAATAAATGCAATGAATAAATCCACTTTCCTCATGTAGAACAAGTCTTAAAAGTCAAGCTGACCACAAAATTAGAAAAATGTCTGGGAGAGGAAGATAACTTGGCCTGATGTCAAAAAGAGATAAATATGGATGCTAGTATGCTTCCTTACAAACTGTGATAAAGCCATACCCACTGAGTGTAAACCATTAAGCTAATGGACTGAGAGACCTGGAATTCTAAAGCTCCCATAGGCATGGAACCTGACTGGGTGGCTGGGAGGTGGGAGCATTATGTACATCATCTTGATTTGTATGTAATAAAGGTGGAATATAAATTGAATAAATAAAATAAAACATGGCACAAACATGCTCTAGCAACATCTCTTTTTTGCCATGACCTGCCCCATAATATTTGCTTAATCTTCCATTCTATGAATGAGATAGAATTAAGTTGTCCCCATGCACTAATTTTAGAGCCCCTTCACAAATCAACAGTCTGTTCGTGGAATCTGTTAGGCTCTATCACTCTGGGGGACATCAATGGCAAGAGAGGCAGGGTAGAGTTTTGGAATGCGGGCATCATACCAGTAGTTTTCTGCTGACTCAAGAATAGATGGAAAGCCCATTCACACATCAATGGGGAAAGCCCATAGCCACCTGTTTCACTTCTTTTAAAATCAATATCAAGGCCTAAATTAGGTCGGGACAAAGAATATCTACCAGAACAGCTAATAAACCATTGGGACAGATGCTCACATTAACCAGTTCCAAACTGATAACTGTGGAGGAAAATGCACCCCAAGAAATCATCAAACCAATTAGAATGCACCCAGACAATTACTTCGAAATTACAGGCAACTGTTTCAACCAAATACAGTGGTTGCAGATGCTAAGCCTTGAGGCCAAAGCTCAGGTGATTATAACATATAGCTATAGATGTTATGCACACATAGACATAGTTGTTATACACACATAGCACATATGACATGCACAGTCATGCCAAGCCCACCTAAGGTGTACCTATCCACAGACAGCATCTTCTGTTTCATCCACATGACTGTGAAGGAACGAAAGTCCAGTACCGGCATATCAGAAATTGAAAGCTGGAAGATTATGGTTGAGATAATAATGTATTTTCAGATGGGTGGTTTCTAAAGCTACCAATCAAAAGATGTTTTTCAACAATTTGTTTATTCCTTTCAGCTGATTTTGTGGAATAAAAAAATGACTAAAGAAGTAAAGCAAAAACCCAGGGGAGTTACATCATCTCAGTCCCTCATAAAATTCCATGTTTGAGGAAGGACAACTTCACAATAAATCCTGTGCCTGGAAGCACCCAATAGAACTGTCATTTTGTAAAATTTGCATAGGAGAACACATGCAGAAACCACATACTGTGAGTCCTTATTTTCTCAGGTGTTTTCAGTTACGTCCACATTCACACATCACACAGAGCCAGAATTCAGAAGGATATAAGCAGGATGGTAGCAAATTATTTGTGTGCCATTCCTGCTGGGGTGGTTCGTAATACCATTGAAATGCTTTCTGTGGTTAATTTCACGAGAACTGGGAACCATGTTTCCAGCTTCCAAATCTGGCTTCTTTTGAAAGGATAAACCATGAATCCTTGTTTATCTTGTAAGAGTCAAGCAAACAATAAAAAATCCTCCATACTTTGTTCAGGATGCTGGCTGGGAAATTCTGGAAGCTGAAGTCCTCACATGTTCACATTGCTTAGTTTGAAAAACTCTGCTCTAGCAGGACCCTTTCCAAATATGCCAGCTAGAAAATATTTTCTCTCTCAGGATCATGCACTTGCATATCCCATGTTTATTTACTTCCCAGCATCATAGAGTACTTTATTGTACTCAGCCTAGAATTTTGGGACTCAGCTCTATACTTTTTTTGTAATAAATATTTTGGTCTAGCTTGGCCTTTTTCTACATTTAAAAATATCACAAAATTTCATAGCCAGTTATACACTTACAATGTTTTACAACATTCAGAAGCCTTATGTACTAACATCTATGGTTCAAGGTTCTTTTTTTTAAAATGCAAACACCCTTCTTTCCAGTGTAAGTTTATTTTATATTTTTTAAAAGTATAATGGCCACTGTTTGCATATAATTTTTAGCAGCATACCGATTAAAGCACTTAATGGAAGTTGTTGGTGGATTTTGCTTAGCTTTGGGAACAGAATGCTTCAAGTAATTCCCAGTAGAATTTGTGGCAGAATTCTTTGTTTGTCCTTGTCTCAAGGCTTTAGTATTTTTCAACTTAGCAACTTTAAGATGTATGGATTTCAACTCCCAGAATTCTGGGCGTTGAAGTCCATATATCTGAAAATTTCCAACTTTGAAAAACGTCTTTAAACTCTGGCTCTTGTACTGTGGTTCCTTTACTTTGAGATTTTACATTCTAATTTTTAACATTTAATTGTAGCAGGGAAATTGCTACAATTCAAAGCAAAGGAATGCACAGAGAAAAAGAAAATGGCTTTGGCCCTTTCTCAGCAATTCCTTTTGGATATAATATCCCTTACCTACCTTCCTTCCTTCCTTCCTTCCTTCCTTCCTTCCTTCCTTCCTTCCTTCCTTCCTTCCTTCCTCTTGTTTTGGGATAGGATTGTAAATCCTCTATCACCCATCGTTCTTGGGCCAAATTATTTTCTTTTCTTCAGCTTAATCCAGAACTCAGCCTTTAAGTTGCTACTTAAATGACAACTGTTTTCTTTGTCACATAGCTCAGTTCTGCTCATTCCTGCTGGCCAATTATGCCAAGTTGCCAACAATGGAAAAATACAATATACAATAAAATATTCCTGGTCCTAAAAATGACACTGATAAGAATTTTCAACTTGCACTTGAAAACCAAATTGCCAAAATCATATTTTCCAAACATAATCTAAAACAGAAGAGAAATGGCTGCTTGACGTTTTTCTCCATAATGGCTATCCAAAAAACTTCATATTCCAACACACAGTATCCAAACCACACCACACCACACAACACAGACAACCACCACGCAAAAACTAACTCTACCATACACAAAAGGGGTGTCAGAAATGATAGCCAAATTCTTCAACCCCTAGGAATAGTAGTAGCCCATAAAACCACAGCCACACTCAGCCAGGAATTATCCAGAACTAAAGACAAGATACAGAAGAATGAAAGAAACAATGTAATCTACAAAATCAACTGTAACGATTGCAACCAATTCTACGTGGGACAAACATCACGTTAATTAAAAAACAAGATCCACGAACAATGGCTGACAGTCAAATGCCACGATCCCAAATCCTTAATCGCTACCCACACCAACACCAAACAACACCAGTGCGATTGGAGCAACAGTACAATCATCAGCCACGCTACCAACTGCCACACTTGTGAGTTCATCGAATCCTGGCACTCCACAAGCAGTTCCATCAACAGATACATTGACCTACAACCAGTTTATGAACCTCTCAGAATCCAAATCAACCACACAGCGAGCCAGAGACAGCCTCAACCAACCAATGCAAGCCTCCTCCCACCCACCAGCAGTTCACCTCTCAATGATCCTGACCTGATGTAACCTCCCTGCCACAAGACCATCACAAGACCCTCACTTGACACACCCAACAGAAGAGCACTGACACTGACATCCCCTAAACCAGAGGTCCCCGACCTTTTGGGCACCAGGGACCGGTTACGTGGAGAGGTTTTTCTGAAGACCGGAGAGGGTGTGGCGGCTCGATACTGGTCCACGGAGTGGGGGTTGGGGACCCCTGCTGAAGATATTACCTAGCCTAGTAACAAAAAGTTTGGAAATCAACCCACAAGGTTGGAGAACCAACCTTCACTCTCATTATGGAAATTGCACTCCTCTCCATTTCCCTATGATGAGGTAACCCTATTCATGCAAAGTTGGAGAACTTAAAACAAATGGATATTATCTGATGGGGACCCCAATACAAGGGCATCTCTGAAGAAGGCACCAGAGTCTTTTATACTCCCAAATCACCGTTTATTTTCTCCCAACACAGTGAGCAGCTTGTGGGTCAGCTGGGCTCACACATTTTGACTGGTATTTATTGACACAGAATGCATTGCTGACAGACAGACGGACAGGCAGACAACATTTCCTGTTGCAGTGACTTCATTCTCTTAGCTTTCTTTGCTCCAAAGCTCTGATACCTTGACATCCTTTCCACACCCCATGCCAGTTTTTGCAGCTTCAAGCAAGGAAAGTGGCAGCTGCTGCTTACCCTCTGATGTTGGGAAATCACCTGACAGCCCAGCAAGCCATTTGCTTTTCCAACTGTGGAATACAAAAGTAAAAACAGTCCCACACATCTGCCCAGATGCCATATGAAGCAATGGAGTTCAGGGTTTGCAGAGCAAGATAGCAAAGCTCTTATTTTCCATTCTATTTAGTTATGATAATTTCCAGCTGCGTTACATCTGCATCACAGCTGATATTATAGAATACCCAAAACCTTAATTGGTACTTGAGTATTCCTGTTTTCCTTTTTCTTGAACTATGTCTTTTGAGACTGTAAGTCTGACAGCAGGGAACGTCTCTGTCTGTAAGCTCTCCCAAGGGAAGAAGAATGGTTGGAGTTAATTATAGATAAATAATAATAACAACAATAATGCCTTTCATTCATGTAGCAATGTTGGCAAACTTTACTTACCAAGGAGTATATGTGATGTGGAATGTTGGAAGTACACTAGACAGTTGAAGAAGAAGAAAAAAGTACATTGGAAGAATATCTGACAAACATGCAGTAAAGCTAGTGTATCATGAGGGCTTATTGAATACTGGAGAGACTAAATTGACTTACAAGAAAGACCAAATGAAGAACAGAGAAGAGACATAGCAAGGCAAAATATTATATGGCCAGTACATTAAAAAATAGCAAGCAAAGCAGTTAACAACAAGAACCAGCAATGGCTAAAAGCAGGAAAATCGAAGAAAGAGACCAAGGGGCCATACAAGACCAAGCCTTAAGAACAAATGCATGCAGAACCAGAACTAAAAAGATAGCAACAGACAACAAATGCTGCCTCTGCAAAACTGAAGAAACAGGGGAGCACCTAAGGAGCCACTGCAAGAAGATTTCATGGACTGCCAACAAATAATAGCATGACAAAGTAGCAGCAATGGTACACTGGAATATCTGCAAAAAATACCATTTGCTTGCAAGCAAGAACATAATTGGCACAGCTACAAAATAGACAAAGGAAAATGAAGAAAGAAGCTAAAGTATTCTGGGACTTTTACAATTCAAACAGGCAAACCCTGCCACCTAACACCCCAGACTTAACAGTGGTTGATTAGAAAAATAAAATGTCTGAATAGTGGGCACCACAGTACCTGCAGTTAGCAGAAAAGAAGAGAAGGAACTGGAGAAAACCACAAAACATAAAGACCTGCTAACAGAAGTAAATGATAGTGGCAAAAGAAAGCAAAGATACTACCAACAGTAAAAGGTGCCTTGGACACAATCCCAAAAGAACTGGAGCACCAACTGAAGGCCATTGGCATTGACGAAATCATCATCAGTGTATATGCTGGACAAGTACAGTATATTTTAGGTTTATATGGTTGAACCCTGAACTAAAAACTTTTCTCGGCCATGAAGGCCTCTGGGTGATCTTGGGACTCTCATTAACTACTTCAAAAAGTTGTTGAGAGGCTAAACTGTGACAACCTTCTATATATCACATGAGCTGCTTTAAGGAGACCTGAAGTGATAAATCTCTGAGTTTTCAACTGTGTAAGCACAGCCAAGATTGAATCTACCCCAGGGCTCTCCAGTTTGTGTTTGTGTCAGAGAAAGTGTGAAATATGAACAGCCTTAAGCCGGTGCAGGTTATATATATATTTTTACCACTGAATGGCTCTAGATATATTAGTATTTGTTATTTAGTTGGGTTTTTAAAAAAAAAAGTCATGAAATGTTGGCCCAAACTTGGGAACTTTGGAATAACAGGAAGGGGTGCAGGACTCTGCATGAAGATCCAGATCATGGCTTGTGTGTGTATGGGGTATGTGCATATTTTATTTTATTTATTTATTTGGTCATGTTTATGCAGTGTATATTGGAGGTGGTTACCCTTTGAGAGCTGTATACAAAGAAATCTCATTTTAATGTATGTTGACTAGTGTACATTTAAAGTGACAATAAAGTTATTTCTCTATTCTATTTGCAGTCGAGCCTCTGTTGTTCTTTGCTTCTGAATCTGGGTGGTGGGCACTCCGATTTCTATGGCCCAGTATGATCTGTCCTCAAGCTATTTACTTAGCAGCCTCACAGCGATAAACAACTCCCTTTTTATTAAAAAATCTAGTTTATTAAGAATGTGTTAGGATTTCATGAAGCATGTGGAAACATAGGATGGGATCCAGATTCAATAATGACAGTGTATATCATCTGAAAACAGTGAGAATTTCATCATCCCACTGATTTATTTTCAATGGCTCTCCTTTATGTATGAGAAACTTTGGATCTAACTCATATTTTATGGGGTATAATGACAGCTTATGCAAACTTCTGCCAACTCCAACCTATTTGGAAAGAGAAAGGGAACAAATTGGAGCCAACACCAGTGAAAGTAAACCATACAAAATATAACAGGAGAAAACAAGTTCCTCCATTATAGACATTGTAAAGTGGCCCCTTTCCCATGATCGCCTTAGCACAGTTCATGCCTGGTCTGGCCTAGCCAAGCATTTTCTTTGCTATGTCCCCAGGAGATTGCCTAAGTCTGATATCATTTTACCTGTCCTGCTACTGAAGTAGATTTTTCCTCCTTGAGTTGACTGTATCCAGCCAGGTCTATAAATCTGTTGCACTGCCATCATACCAAACTGACTAGTAACGGATGGGATCAAAGGACAGGTTATTGGCTGTTTCCAAATAATGCAATCCCATCCATCCTTCCACTCCTTGAACTTTGACAACCATTTTGCTGTTGTCTCTAAAAGATTCAGAAAGCAGATAGTCTGTCAGAATTGTGCAGCAATGCCAGCCTGCTCAGCTATCAGAGCTATCACTACTTATGCTGTGTGGCCCTTGTTGGTTGGAATAGTGAGAATGGAATAATAAGCTCCTTGCCTCCTGGACGTGTGTAGTGTCAAGGAAGCTGGCTGTCTTGCCTACTTAAGGAGAGGAAAGAAAGGAGAAAAAAAAAGCCTGTGCAGAAGTATTGTTTTTGACCAACCTCCCTTTGTGGTTCATTCAGCTTATTTCATTCAGTCCACAGCAGAATGGCTTAGGGAAGAGCAGGGGAGGGGAAAAGAAGAGCTTAGAGATATCATACCAAATCAGAGAGCCAATCCTGCTCATTCCTGCTCTGGTACACCACCTTGGCATGCAGATGTTTTCCTCCCCTGATGCTGATGTGCAAAAGAGGCACCATAGCAAAGCCAGAGTAATCAACCAGATGCTTTGCTTATTATATGTGGCAAATACAGAATAGTGCCATTTGGCAGTGAGTCAGAGCAGACACAGTTAAATACAGGAAAAGAATCACTAATGAGGGAAGCAAATTTTATGCCTTAATAGTTTTCTACTCTCTTGAAGATGGGTGGGACATCAAAAGAAAGAAGAAGAATGGCCCTTGCAGCTGTCATGGGATGGGGGGAAAACTCCTAGATCTGTCTGTCTGTCCGTCCGTCCGTCCGTCCGTCTGTCTGTCTATCTTCTATCATCTACCTATTTTATACATCCATCTAACATAGACTCTGAGCAGTGTACATAATGAAACAAAATATATACGGTAAACTTCATTTTTTTAAAAAAAAATCTTGTGTGTTTTTGAAAAATAAAAAACTAGTTTGAACATGCAATGTGACGATTCCACAAGCCTTTTTACATCACTGGAGATGCAAATCAAGACCACGCTTTTCAGGGCTTATCGAGACACATTCTCCATGAAAAGAACGATCACTGCTGACAAACTGCAATAAAATCTGTGGTCAGAGTTCTAATAACAAAAATTGTTTCTTCAGGTTAATCTTCTCTGTCTGTCACAGTGTTGCAATGGTGGTGAAGCTGATGAAGAACAGAAGAAAACGGAGGCAGTAACACGTCATCCTTAGCAGTTACCCTGTGAAATCATGAATGCTCCACCCTGTAAATCTCCTTAAAGGAGCCTGGCAAATCACGGTAGTAAATGGTTTGCTATTTCTTGTTATGAAGATAGTGGTGGGATATCACCCTAAAATATTTCATTTATTTTTTTGTAGCTTCTGGATTAATGTGAGCAATTAGAAGGAGACTGTGTTTATATAACTTGTTAACTATTGCTGTCACAAATATTCTGAGGATTTTTCTGATCTGGAATGTAACCATGATTCCATTCTAGCAGAGTGACCACATCATTTTCACTGTGATCTAAAGTGCTGCAATTCAAGTGAAGGCAGGTTTGTTTGTCTTTGGTTCTGATTCATGGAATACAGACTAGCTGAAAATGTGACATGGTATGTCACAACACTTCTCTGAAGATGGTGATTGAATAAGTAGCAATTAATCACCAGAGGCAAAGAGCACATAAAATTTGGAGTTAACCAATCAGCATTTTCTTCCCTGGATTAAATGATGTTGATGATGATGATGATTGATGATAGATTTTCATTCGGATATATGCCCAGTTGTAGGTAAAATCACTTCTCTATTAAATCTTTATTCATTTATATAATTTTTATTCTGTTATTTATATATTTATGTAATTTAGAAGCCTCTCAGCTGAAAGCAGCTCTGAGCAGTATATACTGGAAAAACAAGAAACAATAAAAATTAGCAAATAAATCATAGGACGACTGGATGAAAAAAATCCAACACTGGAAGTTTTTAAGAAGAGACTGGACAGTCATTTGTCCAAAATGATGTAGGGTTCCTGCCTGTGCAGGGGGTTGGACTCGATGACCTCCAAAGTCCCTTCCAACTTTATGATGATGATGATGGATCATCGCACAGTCAGCCAGATGTTCAGATTTGGCATTTTGTCTACCTATCGAGTTCTTACCAAGGACCTGGGATAGGCAGATGTGGATGTTTGATGTTATTACAGATATCGTTACAGGATGGAAGCAGTTCCTAGTAAGGCCACCTTTTGCAATTGAGTAATGGCGAATTTGTCAATGCCAATGGTGTTCAAGTGGTGCTCCAGTTGTTTTGGGATTGCACCCAAGGCACCTATTACTATTGGTATTACCCTTGCTTGCTTTTGCCACAGTCTTTCTATTTCTATTTGTAGGTCTTTGTATTTTGTTATCTTCTCCAGTTCTTTCTTGTCTATTCTGCTGTCTCCAGACACTTCCACGTCCGCTATCCAGACTTTTTTGTCTTTCTTATCGAAATTGTTAAGTCCGGGGTGTTATGTTGCAGGTGCTTGTCTGTTTGAATTCTGAAGTCCCAGAGCAGTTTAATTATATCATTTTCTATGACTTTCTCTATTTTATGATCCCACCAGTTCTTGCTTACAGGCAAATGACATTTCTTGCAGATCTTCCAGTGCACCATTGTTGCTACTTTGTCATGCCACTGCTTGTAGTCAGTCTGTGCGATCTTCTTGCAGCAGCTTACCAGGTGGTCCACTGTTTCTTCAGCTTCTTTGCATAGGCTGCTCTTACTGTCTGTTGCTGACTTCTCAATTTTGACTTTATATGCATTTGTCTTTAAGGCTTGGTCTTGTGCAGCCAGAATTAGTCCCTCAGTCTCTTTCTTCAATTTTCCTGCTCTTAGCCATTGCCGGGTATTTTTATTATCTGCTTTCCCAGCTATTTTTTTAATGTACTGGCCATGTAGTGCTTTGTCTTCCCATTCCTCTATTCCGTTCTTCATTTGGTCTTTCTTGTAGGCCAGTTTGGTCTCTCCAGTAATCAGTAAGCCTTCCTGATATACTAATTTCAGTGCATCTTCATCGTTGTTCTTCAGATTATTATTATTATTATTATTATTATTATTATTATTATTATTATCATCATCATCATAATCATCATTAACAAGTAACTTAAAGGAACTCTACAACCACCCTTCACCAAGACTTGGAAAAGCAGTCAGATTTTCACAGAGAGACACAGCTACACACACATTTAAATATTTTTGATCTTTCTTTTAAGATGACAATGACGACGATGATCTGAATTTCCCCTCATATGTTGTTTGCATTGGCCAGATGTTTTTTAAATGTTATGGCAAATTTGCATGATATAAAATAATGTTGAAATACTTCCCCAGTAGTAGAAAACCTGAGCAAAAAAATTTTGGGAGCGAAAATCTATGAAAGAAAGACTTACTGTAGGAGTAACAAATTAAGCCTTAGAAGACTGCCCCCTACTGTATATTAAGTAAGCAAGTTGATAGACACCAAGGTATAATCCAAAAAAAACTGATGTAGCTCCTCTGCAAGTAATAGGTTGGATCTGCTGCTCTGCAGTTATGTGTGTCTAATTCCCAAGAAAATAATGGGTCATTATCATTAATAATGTCCTTGAATGGTTTCCATGGAATTATCTCAGCTAGTTCTGAATGTCTGAGCTAAGACAGATTCTGTGAAAAAAGTATGAAGACTGTTACGTGAAATAAGGTATTATTCTCTTCTATGGTTATGGAGAAGGCATGATTTAGAGTGAGGATGTTCTGCACTAGTGAGTAGCTGAAGGCAATAAGGATGTCCTTGTTCTGTTCCTCTTGAACCACTGAATTTTTGCTTAGAGGTTTTGTAGTGGTGCCATTATTGTTTGTTAACTAGTTATTAATGTGTACAGTATTACTGTACACAGTATTGTACAGTATTGTGCAGCATTGAGAAGTCATCAGAAAATCAGGGTATGACCTATCAAATTAATCAAATTAATCAAATTATTTGTGGTAAATTGATCTGGCCACTAAAGCAGGTTGGGAGATTCCTGTTCAATCTTAGCAGTAATAAAAATAGCTGTGTGTAGGAAATGTCAATTATCTTCTTCCCACAACTGAGGGGAAGTAGAGTTGGCCTTGACTGGTATGGTCTAAGAAACCTTTACCCATTTAAATCTAAGCTGCAGCCCAGAAAATTCAAAAGAATTCATTTTGGGGAAACGGTGGGATGCCTTTAGCCAGCTTCTTCTGTTTTCACCCAGTAATTTGCTTTCCTTCAAACTCCTGTCACTTATGGACATTTGATTTATGGAAAAATGGAGAAATTTTTTCAAGCCATTCAGGTGCATGAGCTGGACTGCTGGTCATGGCCTTTATTGGCTCGACAGAGCCAGCATCCTTTTGGTTGCTTAAAGAAGCTTCAGAGAGGAAACTGTTTTTCGGCAGGGTGGCTCCAAAAGCTGATGTCACAACTGAACTGTTTAACTTTAGCATAACAAAAGTATGGGTTTTTTTCCCCTTCATAAAGTAAAAATAAAGTTCCTAAATTGTTTTGTGTATTTTACAAAAGATATCAATCCCCCCCCCTCTAGGGTTCTGCAAGAAGCAGCATTTTAATGACTTCTTGTCCTTAAGTTGGAATTCGCAAAATAAATTTATTTATTTATTTATTTATTTATTTATTTATTTATTTATTTATTTATTTATTTATTTATTTATTTATTTATTTATTTATTTATTTATTTATTTATTTATTTATTTATTTATTTATTTGACTTATATGCCGCCCTTCTCCCCAGATTCAGGGCGGCTCACAGCAAAAAAATACAAGTACAAAAATATAAATCAATTAAAAAATAGTAATATACAATATGAAAACTCTATATCTATTATCACTCATACAACATACAGTCTCAATCAGAGGCCCAGGGGCACACACACGCCCCAAACCTGTCTGCATAAATGTGTTTTTAAGAGTTTTCGGAAAGCTACCGTAGGAGGGAGGGAGCAGTATGAACCTCTGAGGGAAGTTGGTTCCAGAGGGCTGGGGCAGCAACAGAGAAGGCCCTAATCCTAGGTCCCGCCAGACGGCACTGTCTAACAGACGGGACCCGTAGGAGGCCAACCCTATGTGCCCTAACCGGTCGCTGGGATTCATGGGGCAGAAGACGGTCCCGCAAATGTTCTGGTAGGTAGACCCACCTTTCTGCAAAGATACACAGTCTGGATTAGTGTGAGAATAACTGCACCTTGGTGGACAGAGAACCATTAAAATACAGTTTCACAACTGGTTCCTGAAGAGCAGGAGACACCATCCGCCCACGTCCAGCACAGCACTCAGCAGCAATAAAGCAGCTATTACTGTGCTATATGCAGTGCTGGCTGTCACAGCTATAAATGTGCTATGGATGGATTTTCTGAGAGTTACCAGCCATCAGCTGCGTGTGTTTTTATTTTTGACTTATTTCACTTAATTGCATGGAGATGTAAATCTCAGAGATTTTCTTAGACTGCACCCCCGAACCATTTAGAATTGACAGCTGGAGAAAATCACATATTCCAAGTGTTAAACAGGTTAACTGTCTTGTTGCAGGGAGAAGGCTTATCCCTTTGAGCTTTACAGTTGTGCCTCCAAGCCATGGCCTTTCCTCAAGACTCTGCCAGTCACAAGGCCCCATGCTTGACCTCTGGAAACATGCGCTCTCCACTGACAAATCAGAGCTGAGGAGGTAATAGACTCAGTGGACCAGGCTTCCAGAGCAGAAACTTTTTAGAAAATCTTTTGGACAAAATAAAATAGATTTAGTGATGGGATGAAGGTGGGGTTATCAAGTAGGCAAATGACTATTAGAAAGGAGGAGAGAGAAAGAGGACACACAAACTATTTAACTTTTTGGCATACAAGACAAAAAGTTCAGCAAAAAACTTCAAAAAGTTACTAAGCCCTGCATGTATATAAAAATATTTTTTTCAGCATCAGAAAAGGTTTTCAATTGCATTATTTTGTCCAAGAAAACTTTATTTTCAAAAACCTATGCTAGTGATATCAAATCAACTACTGCACATGCTTTCCAAATTTCACCATAGAAATGTACAAGGAATCATGCGATCTACAGACTCCAGTGATCAGAATATGAAGTCACTAGCTAGACTCATATAACAAATAATGTAAATTAGTCAGTTGAGTCTGTTGATGATCAAGGAAGAGAAAGAAGCAGACCATTGGCAAGGTCAAAATACATGAAAGTTTGAATGAGTGCTGTCGTAAAAACAATCCTAAATATTTTTAAAAATCAAGACACTTCAAAAGCCAGACAATATTTGATTTTAGGACTATGCCTGCTGGAGGGACGACATGAGGACAAAAAGCAACATATCCAGACATGTCCTCCCTTTGCTGCATGCCTGGTAGCTCTAGAACAGTGGTTCTCAACCTTCCTAATGCCGCGACCCTTTAATACAGTTCCTCATGTTGTGGTGACCCCCAACCATAAAATTATTTTCGTTGCTACTTCATAAATGTAATTTTGCTACTGTTATGAATCGTAATGTAAATATCTGATATGCAGGGTGTATTTTCATTGTTACAAATTGAACATAATTAAAGCATAGTGATTAATCACAAAAACAATATAGCAATACTCGCTGGAGAAGCTTACTCTTCCTTGCTCAAAAATGTTGGGAGGGAGGGAAGGGGAAGGAAGGAAGATTGAAGGGGAAAGGAAGGAAGGAAGGAAGGAAGGAAGGAAGGAAGGAAGGAAGGAAGGAAGGAAGGAAGGAGAAAGAGATTGAAGGGGAAGGGATAGAGATGGAGATGGAAAGAAGGAAGGAAGGAAGGAAAGAGAGATTGAAGGGGGAAGGAAGGAAGGAAGATTGAAGGGGAAAGGAAGGAGATGGAGAAGGAAGGAGATTGAAGGGGAAGAAAGGAAGAAGAGAGATTGAAGGGGAAGGGATGGAGATGGAGATGGAGATGGAGATGGAGATGGAGATGGAGATGGAAGGAAGGAAGGAAGATTGAAGGGTAAAGGAAGGAGATGGAGAAGGAAGGAGATTGAAGGGGGAAGGAAGGAGATGGAGAAGGAAGGAGATTGAAGGGGAAGGAAGGAGAGAGATTGAAGGGGAAGGGATGGAGATGGAAGGAAGGAAGGAAGATTAAAGGGAAAAGGAAGGAGATGGAGAAGGAAGGAGATTGAAGGGGAAAGGAAGGAAGGAAGGAAAGAAGGAAGGAAGGAAGGAAGGAAGGAAGGAAGGAGAGAAAGAGAGTTTGAAGGGGAAGGGATGGAGATGGAGATGGAGATGGATGGAAGGAAGGAAGATTGAAGGGGAAAGGAAGGAGATGGAGAAGGAAAGAGATTGAGGGGGAAAGGAAGGAAGGAAGGAAGGAAGGAAGGAAGGAAGGAAGGAAGGAAGGAAGGAAGGAAGGAAGGAAGGAAGGAAGGAAGGAAGGAAGGATGTTTGGAGAGTCATGTTTTTCCAGATGGTGATGAACTGCAACTCCCAACATTCCCCACTCTTCCACAGTGCTTTTTAGGGCTGCTGGGGATGGTAGTCCAGTAAGGTCTGAAGACACACACAGATGCCCTAGCAGGGAAAATTGGCAGGGTAATTGCTGCAACTTTACTTGGAGGCATTCTGCAGCTCCTGAAAATCACTTTAACCAATTTTCCCTGGTTCAGCAAAGGCAACAAGTAATAAAATAAACAACAGGTACCGGTAATAAAATAGCCCAAATTGTCCTTTCCAGCGCAGATGAAAAGAACCAGGGAAAAGGAAATCACGTCTGCCTTTGACCAACGGGAAGAGAAGCGGTAGGAAAAGCACGGCATTTCGGCCTGGGCACACAGCCTTGCCCGCAGGCGCTGCCAAGGACGCACAAGCAGCTCTGCACAATTGCCCGAGGAGGGGGAGGCTCTGGCAGAGAGCCAAGCGGCGGCACCTCTGGGGCCTCTGAAGCCGCGCAGAAGATCCGCATGCCTCGGAGCCGCTGGCCGCCCTCTCGCACCCGCCAACCTGGAGCCCCCCATCCTCATCCCAGCACCTCTTGCCCTCTCCCAGCCGCCCCTGGGACCAGCCCGCCCCTCCAGCCTCCTGAGCGGCATCGCAGCAGCAGGGTCGCAGGAGCCCCTTTCCACACCGTGCAGCCCTTCACCGCCATGACCCTTCCTCAACTCGTCGCACGTGAGAGGGGCATGGCTGGAGCGCCAGCTCCCACTTGGAAGGCGCCGCTTCTCTCCTCCCGGTCCGGCCGGCTGGCCTCTGACACACATGCAGGCATCGCTGCTGCATCTCCCTCTTGCCCGCCGCCTAGCCGCTTCCGAGGCCCAGAGCCGGCGAGCCGGGAAGCAGCCGCTCCTGCCCACCCGTCCCAGGGCCGTGCCGGGTGCCAGAGGGCCGAGGCAGCCTCCGACAGTGAGGGAGGCAGGCCGGGCAGCACGGGGAGGCTCCGGCATGGCGCAGAAGGCGGCCGAGGGCAGAGTGCGGCTGGGCAACCAGGAGGCATGGGGACCGGCTCGGCACCTCAGCTCAGCTCAGCTCAGCCAAAGGGAGGTGGAGAGAGGGGCAAGGGAGAAAACCTCACTCAACTTTCATCCTTATCAGACCTGGTTCCCTTCTGGTCGACCCCCTTCACCTCCCACTACAGATCGATGCTAGCCCCTGGGAGTATTTCGCCAGGCTTTTTTTTTTTACCTTGGCCCTGCGCTTCTCCCAGACAGAAGCCAGGCAAGAGTACCTGAAAGACACCGAGCAGGAGGTGCATAGCCGTGGCGACGCAGCAGTAGCTGCTCTGCAATGGGTAGCGCAGCCCTGCCATGCTGCTGAGGCAGCTGCTTTGCTGTCTGCCCGAGCTGCCTGGCAGAAATAACCTTGAGCAGAAATTCTCACTAGTGTCTCGGTTCCTAAGACCATCAGAAATATGTGTTTTCCGATGGTCTTAGGCGACCCCTGTGAAAGCGTTATTCAACTCCCAAAAGGGCCGCAACCCACAGGTTGAGAACTGCTGCCCTAGAAGAAGCTGAGGTGTGTAGTTTTTAGGTTTTTTATCATCATTACCTTTTTGACACCCCCGGCAGATGCCTCTGGATAGAACAAAGTTTGCAGCCTAGAATTGAAAGGAGGGGGACTAGTTTTCTTTGAAAATCAAAAGGCCAAGTCTGCAATTAGAAGGGTGCACATAGAAGGGGATTTTTCCTGCTGAAATGTCAATCTTTGGGTGGATAGGAGAACCCCAAATAATTTTGTATGGTAGTATTCTCCCCCATCCAGTAATCAGTAGTACTATTTTGGAAGACCATTGTAATAATGGTCAAGAGGCTTAAGAAGTGCTGCTTCCCACTTTTCTCTGTGCTTTCCTCTGTATACTGGCTTCTCTTCCACATATTAGTACATAATAGTTAAACCTTTTGCTTTTCCTCGTAGTGTGCAGACCTTTATAACTTTTTTCTCCTTAACCAATCATTTTCTCACACAGTTTGGCACATGAGTGTTATCTCTTTTCATATCCTTTATTTATTCTCTTTTACTGAATGTTGCCATGTCTTGTTTTACTGCTTGTTTATTTATATTTCCTGTCCACATTATGCTTCATAGTCAGGGTTATTCTTTTGCTACGCTTGGCTTAATATATCCTTGCCACTCTCACCCCATTCGTGTCTTTATTGCTTTCAAATCCACGAAGCTCCTGCCCACATTTTTAATGTGGCAGAACAGATGTGGCTATTTCCTCACTTCTGTTAACAGCCGAAAATTGCATTTCTGTATTGAAGTCTTTGACAAGAGGGGGAGGGGTGGAAGTAGGGCAGAGGCTGGGTGGTGGTGGTTGCCATTGGTGTTCGTGGGGTCGTGGTAACTTCAAAGTGAGTGAGACAAAAGGTCTTTAGCAACTGCGCGTGGCCTGCAGATTGGCCTCCTATATTCAAATGAATGTGATCGGTAATTGCAGTGAATCAATTATAAATCAATATAAACAGTTGTACTTGATTGTCAGGGGCTAATCATGCTATCTGTATATATAAAAAACCTCAAGCAGATGTCAATAACTCCAAACCTTGTTGCATCTCTAGGCTCACTATATAAGTTGATTATTTTTATGACAGATTTGGCAGCTGCAGGCAGCTGCTCATGAATCTGGGCGTGATTGGCTGGCTGAAGTTTACCCAGCTTGTTTTTTCATTATCTTTTTTTTTCTCCTTTCAATGATTTCCCTCGCTTTGCTATTTCCTCTTAAGCTACTTCATTTCTTTCCTTTGTCTTTGATTTCTTCTCTCTTTTTTGCCTCTCTTCCCACAGGTTCACAAATCCCCCCACCACCAAAAAACCTCCTCACTAGAGATACAACTGCAATTGCATCAGACTGAGAGTTTGTAGCAGAACGAACGGCTAGTTTTCATTCTTCTAGCAGGGAAAAACAAAATCCGAACAGGGACCAGAAGGTGGCACCTGCCCATTAAAGAAATGTTACGGGGAGGAGAACAAGGTGGTGGGTCGATCTTTCCCATTTTATTTTTTTTTACCCTTTAACACAATTGGCCCTTTTAGAGCCAAGCAAAAGCCACACCCTTCTTTTCCTGTCCGTGCCCCCAGCCACTTTCCACAATTGGTAACCTATAGCACTGAAAAACAAGGACCCTACACCCTGTGCGAGGTCAGCAAAGCCGCAGCTAAAAACTTACTTAGGAAATTAACTTGTGACTGGGTTAGACTGCACAGATTCATTCAGCAACTGCAAATGCAGGATCGTATATCTGAATAAGCGGCAAAAAATATTCTTCCACAGAAAATAAGCCTATTACTAAGTAGTGCTTTAATGTAAATCCTGGCCTATTTTTCATGTGCAAGGATACTTTGGGGGAGGGGGAACCAAGGAAATACACTTAAAGTGAGATATAGAATTGCTTCTTAAGAAAAAAGGGGAATCCTTCCTTTCTTCCTTCCTTCCTTCCTTCCTTCCTTCCTTCCTTTCTTTCTTTCTTTCTTTTTTCATTGGAAATAATTTTTTTAAAAAAACCACTAACACTGTTTGAAACCAAATTAAGAACCCAATTAAAAATAAAAATTTAGTCAATTGGCTAAACTGTGTGTGCCAGCATTTCAAGGAGAAACGAAAACTAACAAATGGTTTGGATTTTGTTTTTTGCACTTTGTCTTTCGGTTAGAGTCAGACTGAAAACTCTTGTACATTGATATCCTAATTTAGTTTTGTGTGAACCCAAAACTGCAACAGTTCATTTATACTGCTTATATTCAGTAGCTTTAATACGTCTCCTTATGATTTCTCAAATGTAACACTTCAGATTTAGAAAATTGCCTTATAGTCTAGATTGACTCATAGCAGTTTCTGGCAAGATTCTTGCTAATTTTTTTCTGACTGTGACTGAACTTGAACTTTATACGGGCAGTTCCCTTCTGAATCTCAGCCCGGTCCCATAGACCAATGCTACCTTTATTGAACGCATCTTCCATAGGCACTGACCATTGCATGTGGAATATTATGCAGAAAAATCAAAATAAAGGCATCCAGCCCACATATGGTAAACACATGTTTGGGCTACCATTCAAAAATGAAATTGTGTTCATTTGTACCTTTTTGTAAAGAAAAGATGTAGTTGAGATCATGATTTTTTCCCTTTATGTTCAGTGGTTAACTATGATTTCTGCACAATTCTTTAAGCTAAAACTAGTCCACATTATTGAAATCTAAAAAAATAAAAAATAAAAAACCAAGGGGCAGCCTCTATGTTAAGTTGGCTCATATAGGATGTGGTAGAAGAATCTCTAGATAATGTGTGATAATGTGTGATAATGTGTGATACCTGTCATGACAAAAATTCAATGGGACAATTGTTTGATCATACCAACCGAGTACTGATAATAGGATTACTCAGCCTGACTGCCATGCCAAACAGAGAGAATGTACGCCTTTATATACTATAGAGTTATTTCAAACAATATCTACTCAAAAGCATCATATGTACATATATCATAGTATGTACATATATCATATGTACACTTTAGAATAGCTCTCTTTTGATTTTTTCATAGAGTGAGACATTTATAAATATATATTCAATATAAGTACATCAATTTTTATTTTTATCTTCATAATAAATACACATTTAAAACAGCAAGAACTTTGCAACAAAAACTTGCTTTTGTTACTGGAATGCCAGGCAAACGCTTAGCTGGTTGTTTTCAATTAATATAAGGAATCTGATCTTTCTTGATCTTTTGCATCTGTTCGTATTAATGTATCATCATTATATTATATTATATTATATTATATTGTATTGTATTGTATTGTATTGTATTGTATTGTATTGTAATGTTATGTTATGTTATGTTATGTTATGTTATGTTATGTTATGTTATGTTATGTTATGTTATGTTATGTTATGTTATGTTATGTTATGTTATGTTATGTTATGTTATGTTATGTTATGTTATGTTATGTTATGTTATGTTATGTTATTTATTTATTTATTTATTTATTTATTTATTTATTTATTTATTTATTTATTTATTTATTTATTTAATTCGATTTCTATGCCGCCCTATTCCAAAAACTCAGGGCGGCTTACAACATAGATAATAACATATAGAAATCTAACATTAAATACATTTATAAAACCCCTAGATTAAAAACCAATCATCCGAAAACAAACTTACAACAAACATACACTGGCTGGGGCAAGATGTTAACTGCCCCAGGCCTGTCGGCAAAGATGTGTCTTTAACAATTTGCGAAAGGCGGAGAGGGTGGGGGCAATACGGACCTCTGGGGGGAGTTGATTCCAGAGGGCCGGGGCCGCAACGGAGAAGGCTCTTCCCCTAGGCCCCGCCAGACGACACTGTCTGGCTGACGGGACCTGGAGAAGGCCGACCCTGTGGGTCCTAACCGGTCGCTGGGTTTCATGCGGCAGCATGCGCAGCGCGACGGCCTGCATCGCGCATGCGTGGTGCAACGGCCCGCATCACGCATGCGTGGCGCAACGGCCCACGTTGCGCATGCGCGGTGCTACCCCGCACATGCACGGTGCTGCCCCCTGCGCCGGCCGAGGGGGAAAGGGGGAAAAATGGCGGACTGCGTTGTTTGGCGACCCCCGTGAAATGGTCGTTTGACCCCAAATGGGGTCGCGACCCACAGGTTGAGAACCACTGATCTAGACTATAAGGCAATTTCCTAAATCTGAAGTGTTACATTTCGGAAATCATGTTATGTTATGTTATGTTATGTTATGTTATGTTATGTTATGTTATGTTATGTTATGTTATGTTATGTTATGTTATGTTATGTTATGTTATGTTATGTTATGTTATGTTATGTTATGTTATGTTATGTTATGTTATGTTATGTTATGTTATGTTATGTTATGTTATGTTATGTTATGTTATGTTATGTTATGTTATGTTATGTTATACAGTTCTTATAAGTATTTTCTTTGTGATTCCTTGACTCAGATACTCATATCTATCATGCTCACAAACCTTGGCTCGTACACTGCAATGTATAATTATCCTTTCCAAAAAGACTGGTACTCCCTTACAACCTGATGCTCTTCCAATCCAGCTTCTTCCCATCTATTCAGAGATCCTGGATAAATAACTTATCTGTGTAGTTGGAATGAATGGTGTCTTGGTCACATTTCATATTTAATGGTAGGTTACTATGTTTAAATCAGAAATATGTATTCAGTGTTATTATTTTTATGTATTAATGTATAATATATTCTTTTTCTGAAAACTCATGAATATACATAATTAGCATTCCACATATTATTCTCAAAACACTCCTGTAAGTGGATTTGGTTTTGAGGGATTGGTGGTGATTGTGAAAATATATATTGGATGTAATGATCACTGCACCATTGATTTTTAAACTGGTTTTCATCTTCATGTAAAATTAGGTTTTGTATAGTCTTATCACCCAGGATTTATGTATGCATCTCTCAGTTGATTTCTCATCACATAGTGACCTCATACAGACAATCTAATTGAATTGATAGGAATTGATAACTTGTCTGTGAGGAGCCATCACTATTATCAAGAACCTGCAGAAGATTTCACCTTCAAAATATTTTACTTGTTGGTTTCCCATATTTCCTCTCCCTCTTTCTTAATAAAACAAGACAGAGGGCATAACAGTCAAGGTGTCCAACAGTAACATAAGCAGCAAAAGCAAGCAAAGACATTGGAACCAATAATTAAAAACAATTAAAAGCATGTTAATAAAGCAAATGGGGCTTAGAAAAGAGCCTGGCTTGGTCTTTTGGAGAAACATTACCACAAGTCATTATATAGTACTATAGTGCAGTGGCCCCCAGCCTTTTGGGCACCAGGGACCGTTCCGTGGCGAAAGGTTTTTCTGTGGACTGGGAGTGGGGCGTGGTTTTGCATGCTGCCTGCATCCTGTGGATGGGTTTTCGCTTGTTTGCACGGTCCAGTTTCTGGCATGTCACGGACTGGTGGCGGTCTACGGATTGGGGCTGGGGACCCCTGCTAAAATGTTTATTATGGACAGAGGAACCAGCATTTTGATTCCTTGTTTCCCTTTCCTAATAATCTGAATTTACCTACTCTTACGAACATTGTCCTCTGCTAGAACTTTTTGCTTCTGATATAGTGTCTACTTTCTTACTATATTTTCATTTGTCTAATTTAAATCATGTACACAATTCTGCCCTCCCTAGCTGTTCAACCTATTTTACTTTAAAGGAGAAAAGAATTCAAATGAGATGGCCCAAAGCTACATTGTGGAAAATATTAACTGTTTGGCCAAATCAAAGTTAGGTTCAAAGCAAATGTAATATTAACTCTGCCCTCTATGTCTGTTTGCCTTTGGTAACCTTGTTACATGAATATCTCGAGAGCATTCACTGGATCCATCACAGATTCCACTGAATTCAGGAAGAACAATAATTTGACACCTAGATTTTTCCTTTATTCTTTTTTTTTACTATTGCTACTATTTTGTTGTTATTGTTTTAAATTTCAGCTCAAATTTCTAGCACGGGGGAACTAAGCACTATTGCCTGCAGGGCTCTGTTTTGAATTTCACACATGCTCCAGTTGGCAGGAAATTTAATTCAGGTTTAGAACTTGAAAAATGTGCAGGCAAGAGCTGCTAAGCTATATTTTTCTAGTATCAAATTTGAAAAGGGACTTTTGCAGAACAAGCCTCTACACAAACCTTGACAGGACCAATCCCCGTGTAGGCAGGCCTTCCGTTTTCAGTCAGTCCTATTCCTCTTAAAAGTTGATTGATGCATCAACTGATTCTAAGCAGGGAGACTTTAAAAAGAAAAGTTGTCCAAATTAAGTATGGCTGACATTTAGATCATTGGGCCTTCCACAGACGAATGTTCAAATATCAGCATAATTTGTAATCCTGGAGTTGTGCAAACAATAAAATGGACAATATCAACATATAAAGAAGGATATTTCTCATTTCAGTATTGAAATGCTTCTCATTTGCCCTTCATATTCAGTTCTGGAATCCAATATCTAACCATTTTTTTCCTATTGCTTCTTTTAAAGCCTATACAGGTAGTCCTCAACTTACGACCTCAACTGAGCCCAAAATTTATGGTGCTAAGTGAGAAATTTGAGCAGCTGATGTTCGCTATTTTTTGCGGCTTTACATACCCAGGGAACGGGTATGTTTATTGTTTATTTTAACACTATGATTTGATTTGAGCATTTTTCTTTTTTTGTTAAAAATTAAAAAACCAATAAAAAATATATATAAAAAAAAAGTGAGAAATTTGAGCTTTGCCCTGTTCTACGACTTTTCGTGCCACAGTTGTTAAGTGAATCACTGCAGTTGTTAAGTTAATAACATGGTTGTTAAGTGAATCTGGCTTCCCCATTGACTTTGCTTATCAGAAGGTTGCAAAAGGTGGTCACATGACCCCGGGACACAGCAACGGTCATAAGTGTGAACCAGTTGTCAAGCGTCCAAATATAAATCACATGATCATGGGAATGCTCCAATGGTCATAAGTGTGAAAAATGGTCATAAGTCACTTTTTTCAATGCCGTTGTAATTTCGAACCATCACTAAGTGAACTGTTGTAAATCAAGGACTACCTGTATAGATTAGTTAATGAATGTGGTTTTCTTCTGGAATCAATGAATAAACTAGTGAAACAATTTAAAATAAGCAACATTCTACAACATAACAATACTAAGGGACTTTTTTTTCTTTTTTATTTCTTTACCATATAATTTTTAAATGTATCAACTATGGAATTCTTTTATATATAGTAATAATATAACTGCTTTGTTATATTATTTGTGATACATACAAATTATATATATATTACACATTATTCAATTACAAAAAAGGAAAATGGACCAAAACTATATTTAAAAAGGAGAATAACAATGTATTAATAGTAAAATAAACCATCCCATTTCTTTTCCAATAAATGGAACAACTATCCACATCCTTTTTTCCCCTCATACTTTGTCAGATTTATAGCCTTAATTATGTATAGCCTTAATTATTTATAGCCTTAATTATTTTAAATTGAAAGTGCTATATTTTTGCAATACCTATATTTTGCATATGTTTTGATTGAAGAAATGCAATGTTTAAATTAATTTTACAATTAGTTTTGAAAATTGAAAATAACAGCTCCAGATCAAAGAATTTAACCCTATCTCTTTATCTGGTTATTATGAACATTATTAGTATTCATTTTTTTCATTAAAACTGTAAGCATTTAAACAGGCATTTCTTCAATTTCCAGTAGGAAATTGACCTAATTATGAGAAGGAAATTTAGCAAAGTATACCCATATCCAGATTCATTATAATCCTGCCTAGTAAAAAAAAAAAGGGGGGGGCTTAAATTTTCATTATTTCCTCAAATCCTTTAGTAACACAATTTGAAACCGTAGTCAGTTATAGTGTCTTTGTACTAAAGTTGGAGAAAAATATGCTCAAACCATTATTTATATCTCTTAATCTTAAATGGACATGCGTTGCAATCCACATTTTCAGAATGTTGTGTGGTTTGAAACTCAAAAATGTATATAAGGAATAAATACATAGAAACAATAAGAAATCCCTTGGAAGAAAGGTACACAGTAGAAAATACACGTTCAAAATGAAAAGATTAATATTAGGAGAAACGTACATGAAATAAGAACCAATCAGATGCAGACCTTTTTTTTTTTTTCATTTTTACCAGACCATTTGTTGTTGCTATTATTTTTTGCATTTGTCCCATTTAGTTTCAGGATCCACCCGATTGGCAACGTGCTCTCCTGGTTCCTATGGTGAAGCTGATCAGTGCATGATCTGATGAAGGAATCTGGCTTTCAGCCAAGGTCGCTCAACTCACTTCCATGCCTAAGGAAGAACTCAAACTTGGCTTCTTCTTTCTTCTAATCCAACATCTTAACTGCCACATCATGTTGGATTTTGCCAATCCCTATTTATCCATGAGGATTAGAAATACTTTGATGGTTATTACTCTTTTGTGATGTTAGTTTAAAGCAGGGGTTCTCAACCTTGGCAACTTTAAGACTTGTGGACTTCAACTCCCAGAATTCCTCAGCCAGCTTTGCTGGCTGAGGAATTCTGGGAATTGAAGTCCACAAGTCTTAAAGTTGCCAAGGTTGAGAACCCCTGCTTTAAAATGATGTACTGGCTGATATGCTACAAGCAGCACCACTGTTTGAAAATGTGGATTTTCTGCTAACAAGAAAACTCCCATAAATCTAGTTTAATCTGAATTAAATATCTTAGTACAGTCACTGATAAGCCCTTCCTTTCCCAGATCCAGATAACTTTACCAGCTGATCTTTTTATTGTCAGCAGTACCAAAAACAAGGATAGATGGTTCAATTTTGATTGGGAAATAAGATTTTTGTCTGCTTCACCACAAAGGCTCAGTTATTTGCCAACGTCATAATATTCCTAAAATGGAACTTCGCAGCTTCCTTCTCTCCAGACAGTGTATAATAAGATCTATCAAAAGTCTGGATGAAGACATATCAAACATGATAGCCAATCCATAATGCATCCATTCAGATTAATATCACATAGGCACTGCGGCTTGTTCCAGGCACTGGTTATCCCTAAGAGACCACATCTGTCAAACAATTTGTTTCATTATCCTTATTTCCCATTTGGTATCTGGCACAGATAGATGAAGTTAGCTCAGCACTTTGATCTAGCCAAGGAAAGTTAGCAAAGCCATCCCTCCCATGGCTGTTGTGGATAGGGACATGACAGTTTTGCCACAATTCCTAAGGAAGCAATTTGGGGTTTGCATCTCAGCAAATCCATGTTGCAACAAACACTAACTGGAATAAATTTGGTTAGTATTTATGTTTCTTTCAAAAAAAAAAATGACTCACTGTTGAAAATGTATGTGATAGCTAATCTTCTGGGTTTATATCTTTTCGCAGAAAGTATTTTCCATGCTTACAGCATCCAAGAAATGCTTCAAAAAAGCATGTGTTGTGGTGAGCTCCAACTTGTTATGAGAATATTCTGTAGGACATTTCTATTCGGAAAAAAAAAGAAAGAGAGGGAGGGAGAGGGCTGTAACAGGAGCTGTAAGTCCAAGAAGACCCCCAAATTTCATACCCACCTTAAAGAGGGAGTGCCACCCTGTCCAAAGTCAAAGATGGACTATCCTCAGATCTGGGATGCCCAAAGACCCTCGGCCACTTGGTCTTGGTAGGAACAAGTTGGAAATTGTTCCTCCCCATCCAAACCTGCACAACCTCCAGTCACTTGACTATCCTCACTTTTCTAGCCAGGATCAAAAGATAAAATTGGGCATCATCATCATCATATTAATGAGACTACATCCCAAACTGGTGGATGACTTCTCCCAGGGATCTCTTGCAGATATCTTGGGCCTTTTAACTGAAAATGAAAAAAATGAAAACCTTGTCAAACACAAATGTAAAAAGGGAACGGTAATAATAATAATAATAATAATAATAATAATAATAATAATAATAATAATAATAATAATAATAATAATAATAATAATAATAATAATAATGTTGGAAGGGACCTTGGAGGTTATCCCTTCTGTTAATTCAGAGATGGTAGCATGATATACAATATATCACAAGTGATCTTATTTGCTCCCTCTCACTCTAGCATTGCACTTTGAGAGCTACACTGATCCACTGATCTGTGCTCCTAATGATTTTAAAACAGTAGCAGAAAAAGTCAAAAGATAACCTAAGTCAGTATAATTTAATTGCCAGATGCGAAAAAAGTTTTGGCACAAGTTTTTCATTGGGAAGAATAGCTCCATGAATCAGTTAACTCTACATTAGCTAAGTCTTCTGGGAAATCCTCTTGAATTAAAATTATGTAAAATAGCAGAGGTGTTGGTTGGATGGGTGCTTAAGCTTCATGATGAAAAAAATAAATCTGCAGTATATGAGCAATTATGAACCTCTTTCGCAAATGTTACTTATCATCACCTTCCCTCTATTGTTAAGGAAACAATAGAGAGAGTAGATTATAGGATCCAGATCCTACTACAAGGGGTTGATAAGCAAATATATTTTACTCAAATACTGCTTTCTGGAAACCTGTATCGAGATTTAATATACTGAAATAATGTTTGGGATGATTTTAAAAATAAATAATTTTAAAATTTAAACAGACCTGAATGCTTTTTTGCTTACAAATATTCGTATAAATAGAATTCCCTGTTTATTCTCATCAGATCTTCACTTTACAGTAAAACCATTTTAGACAGACATAATAAGTACTTTTGTCTGATTAACTTCAATGAGGCTTCAATAGAAAGTCATCTGGGCCTGAAGTGACAAGGCATTGTCTTTCCTGTACTTCACATCCCTGTGCCAATTTAAGGGGATGAATTGTGCAGCTTTAAATGCTGGCCTCTGGTACCTAACTCAGTCCATGAAATAAACTTACCAAATTGCCCACCTAGTATTGCAAAGACAGCAAGGTCAGTCTGCAGATCAAAACTAATCAAGTGATGGACAGAGAAGACAAGACGCTATTGCCTGGGAAACCAAATAAATAGAAGCACAAATTCATCCATCAGTGCCATCTGGAAGAGATTGGCCTGGATGTCTTTCTGTCAGGCTCTGCTACAGTATTTATTTGTGTAGCTGGGCTCTGGCTTTAGGGATTTCAGCAAAATATTTTTGTCGGCAATGATTTGGGAAGAACATCATCCAAGTTGATTGTCAAGCTACAATTAAAGAGCCTGTTGCTTCAGACTCACAATTACAAGTGAAGCTGGCTTTCCTTTTTAGACATACCTGGGGGACAACATATGTGGGATGATCTCACTTTGGACTCTGTCCACATAGTTTTTATAATAAAGTAAAAAACATGGATATAATCATTAGTTGATGACATGCACACATATAAAGAACTCTTGATGGATGATCATTATGAATGATGTATATGTAAGGTTTAGCAAAGGTTGATGTTTCTGCTTAAGACAAATAATCATGCATACTTTATCGGTATCATTAGCATGGTAGAAACTTGATTGTTTATTTAACAAAAAAGGAAAAATAAGGAGAGGATGATCATATTAAAAAGCATCTGTGTACACATGAAGCCTAAAGAATAAATGAAAGGAGTTATAAAGGATATCATAATAAATGATGCATATTATGATATCATGGAGACAACCCTCACAAGTTGAATGAGTGAGTTGTGTGAAAGAAAGAAAAGAAAGAAAGAAAGAAAAATCTGGAAACAAGCTCTTCTCAATGAGTTACCTTTCAGTAACTAAGTGGTGAATTCTGTAGGCAAATGAGGAAAAACAAGAAACTGAATCTACCGTCCGATCATCACAAAAAGAAAATATTCTGGAATATTTAATCATCTTGTATTATATTAAGGAAAAAATGAAATAATAACAGTAATAACAGTATGGCTGTGCCATCTTCAACCTGTTTCTGTTCTTTTTCCCAGAACATTGCCTGATGTAAGATCTGGCTCCGTACGGAGGCTCTTAAGGAGTACCAATGAGTTGTCTAAGTAGCCTCAAAAACAAAAGTAATGAGCAGGTTAATGGGGGGGGGGAATGGCCTTAGGGCTTTCAGTTGCCAACAAAGAACCTATTGGACTATTATACTTTGCAGTATTATAGAATACAGCTTCAAAAACTATTCAGAAGAGATACTTAGGAACTCACAAGAGCATGATCACAGCACATTATTAAAAGAATTTTCTCTATTGTTAGGAAGTCTAGAAAAAGGATTCTGCAGGCAGTACCTAGATTTCCCATGGTGGACGAATCTGACGGTCTAGTAGCATTACTGTAACATAAGAGAGAGGATACTCCTGGCCTGCCAAGAATGAAGAAGCCAGCAGATCACCTGGTTTGGAGCTGAGGTGGGTGGTTTTTGGTGGTGGTGTGTCACCATACTTTATTCTGAGCAGTCAGTCACATTTTTTGGATAGAGCTTAGTGGCCTGTCATGATGGCAACTGTCTGTTGGAATAGCTGCCATTTGGTTGCCAGGGATCACTGTGAAAATGGCCAAGCTTTATGATAAAGATCAGACAGTGTTAAGAAATGGCCAGGGAACATGGTGGAGAAAACAACAACATTTACCTGTCAGCTCTGATCCTTTGGGGGACATTGGAAGGCAGGGAAAAGGGAGAAGATGGGAGCGTGAAAGTGAAAGAATGGAAAAAGGAAGTGTCAGATTTGGGTTTGAAGAAGGAAGAAGGATACCCTTTTCCATATGAGAAGCAAAGAGGCTTGCAATGAAGGATTCCCAGAGTGAAAGACTAAAGGTGAGTCCATACAATTCAACTTCTTACCAGAACTGAGTCAGGGGAAAGGTGTGAGAATTGGGTTGGGTTGATAATGTGAAGTGAGGGGGTGAATTGGAAGTTGGTTGGTGGCTTGAAATAGCTGCTGAGTGACTTTTGAGTGTTTTGTCAGTTCAGCCAACCACTAATGAAGATGAGTAGATGGAAATGGATATTAATGGTGATGACATGGTGAAAGGCTAGATGTGGCTTGAATCACTGAAATCTGGACAAGTGAGGAGAGGGATCAACCCTTTTTAGAACTGTGCCCATCCATATTTTAAGTCATGCATCAGCTTTAAGCCCAGGGCTGAAAAAGTAGAGTGGCAAGTGCCATGTGGGAAAGTGTAAGCAATCAGAGACGGTGCTGCAGTTAACTGGTGGTAGGGCTGTTCTTTAAGTTAGGCTCCAGGTATGATTTTCAACTGCAGCTGTTATACCGTTCCCCCTACTGCATAGTGCAGGGGTGGGAAATTATGGCTCCTCTACAACCTGTGGACTTGAATTCTGGGAATAGAAGTCCACAGGTCGTAAAGGGACCATATTGTAGTTGCCCTCACCTGGCATGGTGGTATTTGTACCTAAAACTTAGCTGAAGGTTGGTGGAAAGGTTCCCCAGACCTACGAGCTGGGAGACTTCAACTTGCCTTCTTGTGGGGGGGAGGGAACAGAATCAGAGACATTATAGATGGGCAGCTGTATAAATTAGATAAATAAATAAAATATTAATTGGTGGATTTTCTCTGCTGCTATATATATTCATTTTGGATATTTTTATTGTTTTAAATGTTTAATTGTTTTTATACTTTTAAAACGGTAAGCCACCCAGAGACACTGGTTGAGATGGGCAGCTAAAGAAATTGATTGATTGGTTGATTGATTGATTGATTGAATGAATGAATGAATGAATGAATGAATGAATGAATGAATGAATGAAATTGATGGCTGCTATGGCAACCATGGGTCTTGTCCTAGGTTATTAGAGATTTAACATGAGAGGATAAAGTCAGCTTAGTCCAGACAGGAAGCATGCCCAGATGAATTAATTCTGCTTTAGTAACAGAAAATTGCAAGTTTGAAAGTACCTTTCTCGCCATCGCCTCCTTGTTCAAACAACTAGGGCGGCTCTCTTCTCAGAGGTCTGCCATGCCGAAATACCTTTTGTGGACCAAGCTTTCTCTTGTCCAACTGTTCTCTCGATTGTGGTTCCTCCTCCGATCTTCCAAGGTCATTCCCACATACCATTATACACATTAGATCTGTTTGCTTGTTTGCGTGTTTTTTAAAGTTTCAGAGCAGATGTAATGTGATCTGAAAATGAGGGACATTAAGATCTGACAATTGCCATGATTAGATCACTCTCTGCTATTGAATTTTACAGTGCCCCCAATCCTTGCAGGGAGCATGGACCCATTTCATCAGTTTACCCCATGGTAAACTGGTAAACTGGAATCACCTGGTTTCCAGAAGGTACTTGGAGAACTTCCCAAAGCCATAGAAGGCAGTTCTGCTCAGAATTTAGATGCATTCTGGAACATGAAAGTGGTGATGACTTTGAACAGGATTGCACCTAAGGGACCTCTCTCAATTCACTGATCCAGAGAAACTTCTTGGTTTGCTTAGAAGCTCTGGGAGATGCTTGCAAAAGACATGCAGAAAGTCCAACTGAACACAGATAAAAACCTTAGCTTTGATCTTAACACAACGATGGCAAGAGTTGCAAAACTACAATATTCCTTTGCTCTAAGTGCATCCAGAGAGTGCTGTCCAATGGCATTAAATTATCTGTCCCTTTGGGGGACGGACAGATTGGAAGAAAATTAGAATATTGTAAAGTCAGGTTGCCAGGAATCTGGAGGAAAAAAGATTTATTTGGAGTTAGATATTAGATATAGAAATAATTGAGTGGGCGACTTATTTATCTGAAATGAATTTGAATGTATGGAAAGGGTTCTCTATTATATCAGCCTCACCAGTTATGATTTGATTCCTATCTTTCCTGATTGATGAAGGCCTCAGGAAGATAATAGAAGATGCAACTGGATAGTGCCAAATGCTTCTTTGAGTGAGGGAGTGCCTTGAAAGAGGAGATGATTCACCTTCTCCTCTAGAAGCCATAATTCAACCTGACTAGTTTGGAAAACCATAGCCTCTACACTCCCCTTTGCAGGGAAAGATTGTTGTGTTGATAATGGGTTTACAGTTATGGACAGCCCAGATAAAATGGATTATCTGGAACTTTTTCAGTCTGGGTTCCTGCTTGAGTGTATCTGTGGTACCAACCAGGACAGCAGAGATACAATCCTCCTGTTGTGTTTGATCTCTTAGTGGCCTTCAGTTCTGTAAATCATGATTGCCTTCTGGACTGTCTCCAAGGAGTGGGAGTATGAGAGAGGGCACTTCTGCTTCTTATATGTGCAATTCAAGCTGGGGAAAGGAGGAAAAGTTTGATCCCTAGTACCCTCTATTGTGGGTTGCCATGGGACATAATGTCAAGAGGCAAGTTGGTGCCTTCATCTCAGTCTTGTCTCCTGCCAACTGCCTGGAGATATCTTTTAGGGGTTTTTTAAAGCAAAATTTCAGATGGTTTGCCCTTTGTTCATAGGAGGGAGGGAGGGAGGGAGGGAGGGAGGGAGGGAGAGAGAGAGAGAGAGAGAGAGAGAGAGAGAGAGAGAGAGAGAGAGAGAGAGAGAGAGAGAGAGAGAGAGAGAGAGAGAGAGAGAGAGAGAGAGAGAGAGAGAGAGAGAGAGAGAGAGAGCATCACCTAGCTGGCTTTATACTTAAAGCAGGTCTAGAACTCATAGTCTGCCAGTTTCTAGCCTGATGCCTTAACCTTCACACCAGATTGGCTTTTCTGTGACATTTTTTCCTTCCTCTTTAATATCTGCATGAAACCACTGGAAAACCTCATCTGCCAATATGGAGTCAGGTATCATTGATTTTCAATTGTATATCTTAACTTAGGGCCAAACAGTTAATGCAGTCTCAATGCCTGGAGACTGTTATTTTCTAGATGGGGATGAACAGACATAGTTTCATCTCAGTATAATAGAGTGATTTCAGGTGTGGAAGCATTCCAATATTCCAAGTCATTCAAAGCATTCCAAGTCATGGCACTTTTACTACTGGATGGTGCTGCACTTCCCTCAGCAGAACTGGTTTGTAATGTGGGATTTATCCTGGGCTCATAGGACTAGGAGGGTAGCACCATCTTGTGCCTGAGTTGCAATATTTCCTGGATCAGAAGGTCATTTTGACTGCCACTCATGCTTTAATGACCTCTCATTTAGACTACTGCAAGGCAGTGGACATAGGCTGAAGTTGAAGACCTTCCCAGAAACTTCAGCTGGTCCACAATAGTGTTGTTTGGGCACCAATTATTTTTCTCATGTAACATTTCTGCTTCAAGAATTCAACTACTTACCAGATTCTTTCTGTGCTCAATTCAAGATCTGATTGTTACCTCCCTGGCTCAACTCCTGGTTATTTTTGGGACCATTTATTCTGAATGATATAACTCAAACTTAAAACAAACCATCTGCACGTTAATAGTTTAAGGAGTAAATGATACCCACTAATTTTAATATTTGAAATTAATTACAAAGCTCTCTTTGATAGTGGCTGGGTAAATTGGTTTTGTAAGGTAGATTTGGATCTTCAGGACGTATGATCTAAGTGCACAGAGGGCTTGTTTGAACACTGTTTTAATAGTTACATCCAACATGGCTTGATGGACAAGCTAAGTATAAATGTAGATGTATTCAGGAAGTTCTGAGCTTAACAAATTCCCATTACCTTGAAGGGAGAAAAATGAGGTAAATTGTGGATCGTGCATGAGTAAAAAGGTAGACTCTCTCAAGTCAACCTCAAGCCTTAATGATGAGAATATATGGTATGTGGACCTTTAACTTCTCTTCTCCATTTTTATGTTTTCCAAATAAATCTGTGCTTCTCAGTGGCCGTGTTTCCTTAACACTACTAGTTCATCATTCCCTTTCTTGATCTTTAGGATAAACATGGTGAACTACCGTAGCAGTATTCAGTACAGGATGCCTGGCTCTGAGATAGGGCAGCAAGTTTTAGTCTCCTAGTTGCTGCTAAAGAGGATGGGAAGTTGCTACATCTTCATTTTTTAAATTTATGTTTACCCACATTGTAGGTGTGTGACAGTGTAAAAACTCAGATTAGGATTGTTACTCCTGTGGACAGACTGCAGAGCAGGGACTTAACCTATTTTACCACTTGCTGCCCTTCTTTTTTTACTTACTATGTGGCTGTTGATTTGTGAAAACTATGGACCATAGAGTGCGGGTTTATAAAAATGCCCCCCTTTTCACATGTCTTTAGGACACTGTTATTACTTTTAGGATGAGAGAGGTCAATTTAGTTCCTGGTAAAAACACATTTTTGAACAACACAGAGGAATTAATAAAGCAACCAAGGGAGCAATGTGGTGGTCTAGAGGTGGAGCTCTTACCTCACAATCTGGAGGGTGTGAGTTTGATCCCAGGTAGTGGCAGATATTTCTCTCTCTCTCTCTATCTGGGCACAAAGAGAAAATATCTGCTGTGAGCTCCTTTTAGGCATCAGGAATGGCATCCGGCCAGTAAATGTTCAGCATCATTCAGTTGCCTCAACTCCACCCCAATGCAAGGGATTACAGGGTTGTTAAAATAAAAATAAAACAACAGGAGGAATATTTCCAGCCCAAGCAAGGGGTTCATGGGGGCGGAGGGCCAAAACTAATCTTACTTGAGTTATTTACTTGGATACACTTAATTAAAGTGTATCATTTGCGTGATCTACCAAATTTGCATGATACACTTAAATCATCCCACGGTGAGCATGTTGTGCAGACCCTTTGTGATACATTTACTTGAGAATTATTAGCCCCAAGAGGGACTGACAGAAGCAAATAACCAATGTCACAAATTCTAAGGACAGGGAAAACCAGGGCTATCAGGGCTACCAACAGTGTGCAGTGGTAGCCAAAAAAGCCAATGCAATCCTAAATTGCATTAACAGAGGGATTCAATCAAGATCACATGAGGTACTAATATCACTCTATAAAGCCTTAGTAAGACCACACCTAGAATACTGCAACCAATTTTGGTCTCCACACTATAAAAAAAAATGTTGAGACTCTGGAGAGAGTGCAGAGAAGAGCAACAAGGATGATTAGGTGGCTGGAGGCTAAAACATATGAAGGACGGTTACAGGAACTGGGCATGGCTAGTCTAGTGAAGAGAAGGACCAGGGGAGACATGATAGCAGTGTTCCAATATTTGGGGGGCTGTCACAGAGAGGAGGGGGTCAACCTATTTTCCAAAGCATCTGAAGGCCAGACAAGGAATAACGGATGGAAACTGATCAAGAGAGATTCAACCTGGAAATAAGGAGAAATTTTCTGACAGTGAGAACAATCAACCAATGGAACAGACTGCCTTCAGATGTTGTTGGTGCTTCATCACTGGACGCTTTCAAGAAGAGACTGGACTGTCATCTGTCAGAAATGGTGTAGAGACTCCTTCTTGGGCAGGGGTTGGACTAGATGAACTACAAGGCCCCTTCCAAGTCTGTTATTCTATTCTATTCTATTCTATTCTATTCTATTCTATTCTATTCTATTCTATTCTATTCTATTCTATTCTATTCTATTCTATTCTATTCTATTCTATTCTATTCTATTCATGTATAAGCCAAAACATACGTCACACATATCAACTGCCTGCCTTGCAAGAGGATTTTCACCACAAACTACCAAAAATAACACATCGATTGTTAGTTTCTAGGACATGAACCCCATTTTTTGGCAAGAAAAAAAATCATTCCATCAACATCCAAGAGTCACTTTTTTCATCTACTAAAAAGGTAAGTTCTTGAGGATACAGGAAGCGAGATGTATCGGCAGTTATTGTGGCTGAGCTCACTTTTGCTCACAAGTATAGTCAGTACACAAATTACACGAGCGTCCTTATAGGTTACCCACCCTATCTTAGAGGGAGAACTACTTTTAGTTCCATCTTGGCAAGGGTTGGACTCTGAAAAAATGCCATGCTCTTCTTCCTTGCAGTCTGGCCTGCCTTTAGCAGTCTGCATTACCTTGGCAGTCTCAGCAGGTGGCAGCCTCTGACCAACTTTCTCTGGATTTAGAAGCTCAAAGTTACCGGTAGTATGTGAATGGGAGATCTCAGGGGGATTCAAGAGCTGTAGATAAGCTTGTCAAGTTGATAGAAACTCCCCAGAACAAATATATGGCTCACCACTTTCTTGTTGCTGCCTAGAAAAGTTACATAATCATAAATGACTTCATGAAGTCACCAGGAAATGAGTTCTACTTGAAAGAGAGTTAGGTTTTATTTTATTACCTTGGCATGCCCGTAGCCAAATCTTGGGCAACTGGGAAGCTTGCTCAAGCTCTTAGTTGATTCGATCTTATAGCTTGTGTGATCTGACTTGATGCTCCCTGAAGTTCCTATAGGCTTCTAGCCTTAAGTTCTCCAGAGCCGCAAAGAGTCATTTGATCAGAGATCAGAGGGGAGAATGAATGCCAACATGATCCTGAGATCAAAGTAAGGCATGTATTGACTCTCGTAATGCTAAGTCAGTGAGTGCATTGTAGAAATACATTAGATTAGAAACTGTATTTCATCTTATTTCATTTCATTTAAAACTTTCAAAAAGAAATCTCAGTGCTCCAGTTTAAAAAGGAAGACTTAATTATTGGCTTAAATATTAAATAAATTAATTGTTGGCTCCAAGTTAGTGCTGGAAATAATTGCTTAGGTTTTTCATTGTTAACTCTATGTGAATTATTGCCAGGTAATCTAATTATGATTGTGACTATTTTGGGAACTTGAGATTGAGCAACAGTGGGGGTTTGCAGATCATGAAACTATGAAAAGAAGTTGACCTGTTTGAAATGAGAAAGTTGGACTGTTGGTTGAGAAGGAAGGTGTACAACTGGACATTTTAGCTTGCTGTGTCTGCAGTGTCACAGTTCTATTGTGGATTGGATTGAGTAGCATCACAAGAATGTTGTGCCATATTGGACAACTTTGGACCGGTTAGCAAAACTGAAGGACTTCTCATGCATCACAGGATGGCTGCATGGACCTGTCCAGGCTATTTAGTTCTGGATAATTTACTACTCTTGGAAGCACAAGTAGCCTTGCCCTCCTCCTGAGTTTCCAGAAAGTGAAAGAGACTGAGATTGAAGCAGTATTGATACATTGGAAAGCAATATTGGGCTCAGTTTATTATTTAAAGGAGGTCTCACAATCTGAGCCCAATATTGATTTTCAACCTTTGACCCACGTGCATATCTGGAAACCCATTTTTACCCATTAGGGTAAAAAAAAAGTGCCATTCCTATCATCATTATTGATTCCTTTTGTGCAAAACGCACAGGGCATCAAGCTTCTTCCAATGAATCCTATCCTCAGCAGCATCTTTGGCATCTTCCCGTTTTAAGGTCCTCTGCCGTAAGTCATCTTTAAATGTCTGATGCCAAGTTTTGCATGGTCTACCCCACCTTCACTTTCCTTCTGGCAGCTCCCATCTTACAGTGTTTTGGGGATATCGATGTTCTGGCAAGCAAAAAATATGGCCAATGAGGCACCTTTGACATTCTGTCACAATCCCTGCAACTTCTTGGATCCACTCTGCTGGGAAATTTCCTCATTGGTGACACAGTCATGCCAAGTGACATCCAGAATTCTCCGTAGGCAACATTAATGGAATACACAAAGCTTTTGTGCTGTGCATGCTGCTAATGCCCCTGTCTCACTGGCATAGATCATGGTTGATTGTCTTATAATGATTAGACAATCATTATAAGACAATCAGCTGTGATCTATGCCAGTGAAACATGGGCATTAACAGCATTGCACAGCACAAAAGCTCTGTGTGTCCCATCAATTGGTCTTCTTATCTATTGTTGGAGCTGACCAAATAGGTCGAAAGCACTGGAATACTGCTGAGACTTTATCAGTTCTGTGTTTCATACCTGCATTTATGCTGTCATCTTGTGATAAGATGCTATTGAGGTATGTAAATTGTTGCACATGTTCTATTGACTGATGGACAGATGTGATTAATGTGTTGGGAGAGTGACTCCCAATCAACATGGCTTTGGTGTTATGTGCACTAATACATAGTCATATTTTTCTAGTTGGTAGTCATGTCCTGCAAGGAGGTGCTAGTTATCGACAACAGTGCAACATTGTCAGCAAAATCAAGGTCTGTGAGCCTTGTGTGCTTCTTGGAATTCCAGCATTTGGCCCATAAACCGCATAACAAAGTCTATGATGAGGAGGAAGAGAAAGGGTGGTAACATGCAGCCCTGTCTAAAACCAGTATCAATGTTGAAAAAGTTGGGGACTCCACTATCAATCTTTACACAGCAAGTGCTGTTATGATAGCCACTCCTATAACTGCCCTTAAATGTTGCTGTGAACAGGAACGGGTTTCCTGCAGTGTGTTTTACCCTGCCTCCTTGCAGGCTCCATCTCCATCACAGACAATCTACAAAAACTTTGCTGACCAGGGTTCCTCATCGGCTTCCTCTTAACTTCCTTTCACAGGTGAAATAAGACCATTTTGAAGTGCCGCCAGTTTTTTCTTCCAGCGAGCCTGCTTCTGAGGGACTATTGTCTTACTTTACGATATATGAAAAGGGCAGCATTTCTTTGGACACATTGACCATGTGAAATGATGTCTAGCATGCCTTTGGTGCAATTAACTTATTATTGAAGAGATGGCCCTATGAGTCCTACATCAAACAAAACATCACCATCTTGGTACTGTGCAGAATTCTACTGCTGGTGACAGATGAAGTGAGACAACACAATATTTTCATTTTTTTTTCAAGTTTATATGCCTCTATTGATTATGTGGCCTTTTTAGGAACAAATTTGTAGAATTTCACACCTCAGACTGATAACTGCACAGCTGAAGAAGCCCAAGGAAGACATGAAAGGGATTAATCACTTGTTATTTACTGCTGGGCCTTTGTGCATAAGTGAAACAAAGCATTGGAGAAGTGGAAGGGTCCTAGGGCTGGCTCCCAGCAGAAGAACCATGAGCGACAGGAGCCATTTTCCATGACATTCCCAGAGAGTAGGATGGGACAGACACATCATCGGATACATTAGATAAAGTATGGTGGGATCACAAGTCGAACATTTACATTTATTCTTCCCAGAATATTCTTCTATATTCTGCAAGGATTGTGATACCAATCACCATTATGATTTATTCTGAATATTGTGCCAACTTCATAGATCTGAATTCTGCCTCTGTCCTTACTGGCACCAGTAGTTCTCTAGAATAATGGCCTAGGGTTTCTCTCTCTCTCTTATTAGTGTTGTGAGTGTCCCTGGACCAGCTTGGGAAGTATCAGAGGATGAGGATCAGCAGCCAGGTTCCTCTGAATGTGTTTCCCTCCCGGCAGCCGAGGATCAGCAGCCAGGCCCCTCTGGGTGGTTTCCCCTCCCGGCAGCCGAGGATCAGCAGCCAGGCCCCTCTGGATGGTTTCCCCTCCCGGCAGCTGAGAGAGATAATGAAGAGCTTTGTATGCATTCTGAATCAGATTCTCAAAATGATGAGTCAGATTTAGAACAAGAAGATAAATGGATTAATCCGAGGTTCCGAAGGTTTGATAAGCGAAGGTGTCAGTTAACTGGAAAAAGGAAGTAATTGGGGAAGTGACGTATCGGACACTATATTAGAAGGGGAAAGAAAGACTACGCCTTTGTCACGAGCAACGTTGATCAAAGAGTGGGCTGAAAACTTTGGCAGTGCTTTGGAACTCAGTATTCTGGTGTTTTGAAAACCTACCGAAGGATAATGAGCTCTTGGACAATGTGATAAAGAAGAAAAGTAAGTTAATTGGGATGTAGGAGGAGAAGAGCATGTTTATCTAAATGTAAATAGATTTGATTTGGCCGTTCAGGCCAACATAATGCCAGCAGCTTGCTTTGAAACGAATTCTTTTGAAATGTATTAAATAAACCTCTTAAAGACATATTTACGTGGATATTAATGAGTTATGAGAGGCCAGACATAACAATTATACAGTGATTATACAGCTGGGACCAGGAGGTGGTGGCCTATGTATCTTTGAGAGAGGGAACAGTTCCAGCTTTTTTTAAAGGGGATGCAGTGTTCTGACCTTTCTACACAAGCTGACAAGTAGCCACATCATAGATCAAGGTCATGCTTCAAGCCCTGAAAGACCACAGGCTATTATTGAGCTCCCCTCATTTTATTTTCACAATTAAAGTCCTGTGAAGTTGAGGTTGGATTGAGAACTGGGACTGGCTCAAAGACAAGTGGGGACTTGAGTATGGTGCCCTCCCTTTTGCAGGAGACATAGCAATCGCATTTAGACTGTAAAGCTTCACCCTGCTTTACAGCCCTCTGTAAGCGATTTACAGAGTCAGCATATTACCCCCAACAATCTGGGTCCAGGTCTCACTTTATTCCAGCAGAAGGCCTATCATCTCCTCTTTCACACTTCCCTAAACTGCCCAAGTTATTCACTGTTTGTTTTCAGGGGCTCCCAGCATTTTCAAATCACAGGTTCACACTCTATTCTGCCCAACTGCGCCTTCCATCAGCATCTTGCAACAGAAATCAAGGATAATAAAACAAAAAGTTTCTTCCAACATATTAACAAGAAAAAAGGCAAGGAAACTATAGGACAAGTAAGCAGTGGAACAGCTTGCCTCCAGAAATCGTGGAGATTTTTAAGAAGAGACTGGACAGTCGTCTGGGATGGTATAGGTTCTCCTATTTGAGCAGGGGGCTGGACTAGAAGACCTCCAAGGTCCCTTTCAGCTCTATTCTATTCTATCTTTGTACTATCTGTTATTCAGACCAAAGGACAGGTTGGATAAGGAAACCAGATCCTAGAGCTTCGTCTCCTCTGCCATCTGGACTATCACTTGAATGACTGAGTTGCATTTTCATAATTTGCAAAACTTGTTTACAGCAAGAGCCAATTTTTGGTTACTTTCATGTATCATCCCCAGGATGTATGCATTTTCTGGGAAATGATTGGTGTACCTCAGCAGGAGTAGATCCACCTGGAGAGAACTATTCTTTCTTGTCATTTTTATTGCCTTCTTTTTTTTTTTTACTTTATCCTTTGTTATAGCTCAGGAACATCTACAACCCCCCTGCTGCTGCTTCTTTTCTATGTTTCTTATAGTTAGGACCATACAGAAGAGTGCAGAGGATACACGAGAGAAGATGCAGGAAGATCTCAGTCAACAAGCTGTTTTCAGGAAAGACCTGCCTGCATTTTATGGAACTTGGCAGAAAGGAGGAAGGGGTTGCATTTGACACAGCAGCAGAAGCAGACTTTTCTGGCTTTAAAGGACAGGATTAGGCAGCGTAGCAGATGGAATGGACCAGGAATAGCTATGGAGTCTTAACCAGCAATTCAGAAGTTGAATCATGGCCACGTCTTTTCTTTTGGTTTGAAACACAGTGAAACATTTCAGACCAAAAAAGTCCAGTTCCAGACAATTCTATCTGGATGACTGAGAATCATCATTGACTTAACCCAGAATGTTCTCTTCTGCAGACAGGTTGCATCTTCCTTTTGCTTTCCAGAAAAAAAAAAATCTTATTTCTGTTGGCATTTTATTTATGTATTTATTTAAAACATTTACATAGCTGCTCATCCTAATAACTCTGGGTGGCTCCCAATCAAAAATTTAAACAACAATTTCTGAGAAGTGTTGGTGATTGCATCCCTGTTTCCTTGCCAACTTTCCCCTCCGTCTCTGTTCTTTGACCAGGGCACCGTGGCCTTCCTTTATGTTGTAGATTTCTTGATCTGTGCCATGTAAGACATCAGGTGAAGATTAGCGTGATGAGTCTTCTTCTATATCAGCAAAAAATTTAAATCTGTGTCTGTCTCTCTGTTGGAAATAATATAGAAGACTTCCTGACATGACAATTTTCTAAAAAAAAAAAAGGGGGACAGTTTCATATGGAAGATTTAATAATATAAAGTGATTTGGCCTAAATACAATTTTACTACCCCAATAAGAATGGTGCCTGAATTGCTTTCCACTAAGAAAGAGGCTGTCACCTTCTCCTCTGTCAGGCTCGTTTCTGTTTTACATAGGAAGTAGGAACACGGTGAACTTGAATTTTTCCACGATTCTCTCTCCCTGTTAAACTGAATACCAGCCTAATTCATTCATGAAATAAAAGGAGAAAAATGAATTGGAAAAAATCCAGAGGAATGTGTGTAGTTGTGCATGTACATATGTGACAACTTATTCCACATCATTAATGAAAAAATCATCTGGCAACAGCCTCTACAAATTACTGAGTCACCCCCAATCTTCCAACAATTCTTCTTGGAGGGCTTAGTTATACAATTTGGTTGCACACTCTGTTTTGGCAAGTCTTTAGATTCTCAAATCTCAGTTTGTGTTCAGAGAAACTTTGTTTTGCTGGCCCCGATGTTCACATGTTGGATGTCAGTGCAAATAACAGTATGAATTTTGTGCCTCTGTCGTGAACGCTGTGGTTTGGAAAACCAGCATTTACTCATGTAAAATAGCCATTAGAGAAGAATCATTCAGCAATGTGAAAATTCATCACAAATGATCTGAATAATGCACTTTTTGAACATACTGTATGCATCTGGTCTATTAAATTCAGTAGAATTTAGTGGCATTGGCACAAGTAAAGAACTCCTTTGCTTCATACACTGTGTTTTGTTATCATAAATTGCATTTATATACTCTCTTTGATTAAAATTAAAGGGGATATATAGTTGTGCTATTTTTTAAAGAAAAACAAAACTATGTGACTTACAATCTTAAGGTGAGTCCATTGGTTTGCAAGAACTGCATAATCTTTTGTCCTCTGTCCATATGTCCCAGCTGCTTATCTTCCCAATGGGATAGTTATATTTTTCCTTAGAAATCGGAATCCAATATTCCTTTGGAGTAGGGAATATCCAACTGGAAAGCAACCCAAGGAAAACATGTTAAGCAACTCTTCTCTCTTTCTAACTTCTCCATTTAAGTTTGCCACATTCCCATGGCAGTTTTTATTTTGTTTCTTAAATAGCATTGGGCAAGCTTTTATACAATGTTTCCCCAAGAAATGACATATTTCAGTCCTTGCTTGCCCAATGGAGAATAATTGAAACAGTCACATACTGTATAGCCAATTAATGATGTGGTATTATATGTTATAGAAGAAATGTATTGCAGCCAAAAAGAATTATATTTATTTGAAAGGAAGAAAATTCAAGAGACCCTCCCTCTAAGAATAATAGGAAGGAAAACTCATCTACCCCATTTAGCATATTGTCAACAAACATAAAATGACTCTGCTATTTCAAATATGAATTATTGGGGGGGAATATTAGCCTTCCATTCAATAAATTCAGGAATTATCTGCAGATTACTTAACAAATTTAGCAGAATGAAGAGAGAAAAGATATAAAGTATTACAGCAAGAAAAAGTCCATTTGGAATAGTAATGAAAATAAGCATAAATAGCCTCAAGAATTCTGAAGAGAATACACTGACAAGCGCACACACAACTGCGTGCTTGTACATAAAATACTGTATATGAATTGAAATTTGAATTAAAGTTTCATTTAAACTTCTTATCTATGGCTGTGGGCTCACCACAAGCATGTTAAGGCAGTATTTATTCTCCCTATAAAACATTTGCTGGTCCACAGGAAGAGTTTGTTGCATTAAGTAATTTATAGAGTGCTAAGAAGTTCCTTAAGCTATTATTAAAAACATTCAAAATCTTTTCTGGTTAGACTTCTAGTAACTTAGACGTCTAACTAAGCAGAACTGATTGAGCTGCCTTTTGATGTTTAATGAGTTCTGAGGCAGATGTGAGATGTGATAGACAGGGGAGCAGCGGTGATTTAGTGTTCATGAAAAGAAACGGTCTGACTCCCCCTTTGGAAAAAAGAAAATGTAGCTAAAAAAGACACCCCTCCTTTCTTTTCTTCTTCTTCTTCTTCTTCTCCTCCTCCTCCTCCTTTTTTAGCCCATGTGGTTTTGATTTCCTCATCTAATGCCTCTCAGTGCTGGCTCGTTTCCATTCAAGCACACACAGAACACTGAAAACTAATTAGCCTTGGATACCGCCACAGGAAGTTAGCCTGCCAAGATCTTTTTCCCCCACAATTCCTCAAACTTTCTCAGCTTCCCTCAGGCCAAGGGGCTTATGCTGGGCCTCTCTGTGAAGGTTGCCAGGTCTAATTTTACAATTTCCCTTCACCTTATCTAGTATGCCCCAGGCCCAACCAAGGAGAAGGATCAGAGTCAGGGTGTGTTGGGAGCTTTTTCATCCTCACACCCAAATCCTCTCCCTCATTCTTTTCTTTTCAGCCCCAGTTTGAGGAATCCTGCTCATCTCCAGTTTCAGTGTTGACTTGTTAATCTGACCTCTGCTAATACTTTTTAAAAGAACCAAAGGGGACTTCACCATCTTATAAAACTTGAAAGTATTTCTGCTTCAGAGACCTCTTTTGAAAGTTAACAAATTTTCCCAAGAGCCACAGTATCACAAGTGTCAACCACTTGCAGGCATCGTATTTCCAAGTAAGGTCCACTGGATACTCTAACCAGTGGGACCCAGTTTTAATTTACAAAAGAAGTAGTAAGGTAGATGGTAGCTAAGAATAAGATACCACTAATAGAGAGCACAATCGACCAATTACCATCAGGAAACAAACAACACAGCATCGGTTACAGGTGGCAGTGCCATCTAGGCCAAGAAGGGCCAACCTTTGTGATCTTAGGACTCAATCTATTCTATACACATTACTAGAGATTGGGGAAATTCCACATGAAATTGCACAATGATAGAGGATGAACTAGTAGAGTTCGTCATGTTTAATGTGCTAGACTAGGATTAAGGAGACATTGGTCCAATCACTCTCTTTTGGCCCAAAGGGTTGCCGTAAGGATGAAACTGGAGTTCCTAGGAAATTGGGATGTGCACCAATTTATTTGTTAGATTTATATTTAATCTTGTTTCTCATAGCCCCAAGTGTCATGGTAAGTGCTCTCTTTTTTGTATTTTCCCAAGCACAGTACTGTAAGGTAGAATGAGAAACTTGCCTAAAGTCATTCAAGCAGCCTCTATGTCTTAAAAAAAAAAAAGACTTGAACATGATTTTAACAAAGACAGCATACTAGTTCTCAGAAATAAAATTAAGAAGGAAGGGGGGGAAGGAGGAAGATGAATATGATCCCCTAGAAACAGTTTGGCAGTGGATATTCTTCTTTTCACAATATGGGTAGGATAATACCATTTATATAAAGTATGTGATGGCTCAACTGTTAATAACACTGAGTTTGTTAGCTGACAGCCTGGGTTCAAGACCTGAGTGCTGCACAAAAGGTGAGTTCCCATTACCTGCCCACCTAGCAGTTTGAAAGCATGCAAATGCAAGTAGATTAATAGGTGCCACTTAGGTGGAAAGGTAACAGGGTTTCAAGTGCTTTTGTCATATAGCCATGCTGGCCACATGACCATGGAAATTGTCTTCAAACAACGCTGGATCCCTTAGCCAAGATACAGCAATGAGCATCGCACCCTAGAGTCAGACACAACTGAGAGAGAAACCTTTACCTTTTAATACCATTTATGTGAAATATTTTTTTCCATTACATTTGTTTGAGGGCCATATTTAGACTAAAATTTACACTGGCCACCAGAAAATTTCTCGGCTCTGCACATAGGCTGCCTCCTGGTCAAACTTTTGTGATCTGTACTGTTAAGTAGTATTTTGGTACTTTCATCTTGAATATATAATATAGAATAATTTTATTTGGATAGCACTCGGCTATTTGTTCCATATACAAACGAACAAATTACACAATGAAAGTTGGATTGTGGACACTGATGGCCAGCATCATATGTAAACATAATCTATTGAACGTGACTACATTTGGAAAGTATATATTTAGTAATCTTCCAGGTGCTGCCACAGTGGTTTTGGTAGAGCCAAACTGAGAAGGAAAATAGGAGCTAATTTCTCATAGAGCATCCATTTTATACTTTTCTGACCTTGCATCCATCTTTCATTTCAACTGGTACATTTTTAAACATTTATTTTTTTAACTATGTGTTTTAAATCTCTATTTTCTTTTTTCTTTATTAGAGATTCCCATGTTATACACATAGCAATTTAAGAATTATTTCTTCTATCAGAGCAGCTCTGAATATTGTGACTCTATAGAGGTACTAAGGTGAGATTTCTAACAGATTTTAAATGTCAGCACCACATTATAATTCCCAGTAAAGTTGTTGAGGAAAGCTTGACAAATCAACTCCTACAGTATTGATAAAAACATAAAAGCATGTAGCATGCCATAAACCTAACTGCTTTCTTCTCCCTCTTTCTCACCTTGAAAAAAAACTGAGAAATCAAAAGCCAATTTCTCTGAAAGCACAATTCTATCTATGTATCCACATTATAGAGTATAAAGCCCAAATTTACTAAATAATAATAATAATAATAATAATAAAGTTGGAAGGGATCTTGGAGATCATCTAGTCCAACCCCCTGCTCAGGCAGGAAACCCTATACCATTTCAGACAAATGGCTGTCCAGTCTCTTCTTAAAAACTAAAAAACTTCCAGTGTTGGAGCATTCACCTCTTCTGGAGGCAGGTTGTTTCACTGGTTAAATGTTGGTATTCAATTGCCATTTGTGATATAGTATTCATATTGTCAATCCCAATAACTTCATGGCTATCTAAAAGAATCAGAAACACATAAATGAATGTTGGTATCAGCAAAAATACTTACTGTGCAGTGTTTTGTATCTGAAAGGAAAAGAGTGTTTCTGAGAATACAGTACATAAGACCATATGTAACATCTGTCAACATCTTTTTAAAACAGCTGTATCGTTTCCTAGGTTTCATGCTGCAGCGGTAGAAGGCAATTACACAGGAAAAGACACAGGTGTTTTAAGGAACCACATTTACGTAAATGAGTGGATTCCTTTTTCTGGCTTATGTGAAGGTCTAAAAACACTCGAGCTGCTTGAATTAATAGCAGGAAAACACAGTGCTCACATGAGATTCAAAGGACTTCTTCCAAATAATTTTCTAGATGTGTACAGCCCCACTCTGTATATGCTTGTAAATTTATGGAAGTTGTCTTTTTTATTTAATTTTGCTTCCTGAAAGTTATATTTCTATATGTCTCTGCTAAATATTAAAGTAAGAACACAATCTATTGAAACAATTAAGTGCAAAACATTATGACGTGTAATGTCTCTGTTATTCAGTTTGACTACTAAGCAGGCAACAAGTTAGGTGTCTCTTAACACTGTAGGAAAATAGGAACAATTCAGCACATACACAACACACATACACAAACCTCAGTGTTTATTCAATGTTTGGAAGCAAATTCAAAGCGATGGGCACAGAAATTGAGGATATAATTTTCAGTTACCAAATCTGTAGATTATCAATGTTAAAATTCTCCACCATCAATCATATCTGAAAACTCAGCCCTATTGAGCTTCTCTGAATGGTAATCTTTTCCATATAGCCTTAGGAAATTACTTGTCAGAATTCCCGTTGTGATCAATTTGAATGGCATTTTGCAAATAAAACCTTCTATACTCATCCTGCCAGGTGCCAAGATTCTTAATAAGAAATGAATAGCATTGTGGCAAAGTTATCATATTTGAATTTTCCAAAAAGAAGGAAGGGAATTCAAATATGAATCATGCATGCACAAAGCATTAATACCGTGTGAGCATAGAGAATAAGTAACAGACGTTTGTAACATGAGTATGTCATGTGCTATGGACTACATGTCATTAGAAATTGGGACTGAAAAGGAGGCATGAAATTGGAATGTCCAATAAATCAATGCCAATGAAAAATGTTCTGGCATCCATAAGTTATATTTCAGTGGATAGATCATGGTTTATTCAACAAAATGCTATCATCATCATCACCAACACTACCACCACTAGTACTATTTTAAATATATTGCCTTCTCAGGAGGAAAATGAGGCTTCAGGACAAGAAAGACTATATTTTTTATTACAGTCCTGAATCAGCCCCAAAACAGATTGAAACAAGGTGTGAAACAGCAAATATAAACCACAGACAAAACCAATACAACTCATGTAATCAAGCATTCAGCTAATTACTGAAGAAGTGCTCAAAGTTCATCTATTTTATTTATTTAATTAATCAAATTTATATAGGGACTCGTTTTACAAGAAGAGAGATCATATTTAATATGATGTGGTTTCTTTGGGGCCAGATTTTGATCTGTAACTTTTTTTTTTTGTTTAGCTGCCAAAGAATATACAGTAATGTGCTGTTTTGATTAGAAAATATACTTTGGAAGCATACCCATTTCTCATGAATTTTACAATAGTTGAAAAAAATTGTTCTACAGTCATGAATCTTATCTGGAAGACTATTTAGAAGTGTAATTCTAATCTACAGCTGGTAAATATTCATGTAAATTCTTGTTTTTTTCTGATGATGTTGACGATGTTGATGTTATTGTTGATGTTGACAAGGATGATATAAGGATACAGGAATGGATTGAAGCAGCGTTTGGCAGTGTTGGAGTGCTCTTCTCCGACCCCAAATCCAGAAATACATCTAAACAATAAGCATATAATCTAAACAATAAGCATATTTCTACTTATACTGTACATTATGCAAATGGTTTAAATGAGGAAATATATAATAAAATTGTAACAAATAGAGGGCTTGGCTGATCCTGACATTATGCTATTGGATAGTATCCAGCTGGTTTGTCTCTCTGCTAATAGAAGTAATTCATCGTTGAAATGGTGATTCTTGGTGATTCCCTTTCCACTTCCCATTCCCCTCTTAAAATGTGCTTCAAAGACACCTCCCAAATTGCTGAAGTAGATTCTGAAAGGAAACAGCAATTAGAGGGAAGTGGAAGAATTGCTGTAAATCTATTCCTTCATCTTTGAAGAGGAATAATTTTTATAGTACCATATAGTTTTATTTTATCTAGAAATATAATGGTTGGTGGGGGAAATATATATTTAGTTCATAGTATAAGTATTATTACTGCAAATAAAAATGCATATCAAAAGGAGTTCTTAACATTAACAAAGGAACTCTGGCTTAGCCCTTATCAGTTTGCATATATACCAAGGTCTTTTTATGGTTCCAATACTTTATTCTGCATGTGCACATGTGTTTACAGTGAGTGAACATCAGTATTTCCTTCTACCCCAAATTGTAGCCACCACAAAGGAACCCCCACCACAATCCCCCACTGCAATGCAGATTGCATTGCTCCCAGCAGTGAGTCCTGTGTGCACCATGTCCACAGTGGGAGATCCCAGACATCTTGGCCAACAGCCCTTTAAGATGTGGCAAGGGTCAGAAAGACAAGCAGCTCTTGAGAAGTATGAATTCTCCATCCACTAAAAACCCAACAGAATCTTGGAATATTTTCAACTCTTAAAAAAAAAAAACTGGCCAGGTAGAGAGTTTTTGTTTTTACACCACCCAGTTGATAATTGTATTGCTGGAAACACATAAGCTGCTTGATTCAGCTACCTCTTTCACTATTATAGAAAAACTCACCCAAGAACACTCCCGAAATTGGAGAGATTCTAACAATAAATTTCTTAAAGCTAATTAATTATAATTAATCACTGGTCTCCTCCTATTAAGAGCACACAATACTGGAGACAGAGTTGAGAATGACCCTATCTTTGGCCGTTGACAAAGTATTGTTTTATAATTGAGAAGGAGTCTGCACAGGAGTATCCAGGAGTGTACAGTAAGCCTTCAAATGCAAATGTTAATCAAAATGATTGCTATTCTGTTTTATTTCATATCCCACTTTTAATGGGCTGAGTTGTAAATACTCCTGTTATTAGTATTTATGAGAATGTTGTAGTTTATGGAGATACACAGTCAAAGCCATTCATTCAGATAACAAACTTTATAACCCTAGAAGAATATATTTCATAAGGGAATATTTGAGGTATATAATATATGTGTGTGTGTGTGTGTGTGTGTGTGTATACACACACACAGTTTAGAAATTAAGTCTGTTATGGCTAGATACTGGGCCTTTTATCTAAACCAGGAACTAAATGCAGAGGTATGTAGGGGCCATTTGTGACCTAATATTAACATATAGGAAGAACATTGAATAATACTTCAACCATATTTATCCATTCCATTTTTTTCTTATAGCCTCTGTATGTGCATTTTTTAAAAAAAACTATTATAGCTTGGATTAATTTAAATTATTTGCCATTTTTATCCACCTTCCCAAGGACCTGGGATAAGGAGGTGTTATAATTATTATTCATTTAATTATTTATTTTAAGACAAAAGCAATAGTTACAATTCACTTTTAATTATTTACAAAATTATACTATTTAATGATATGTTAGTTCTGTTCTCTTAACTTTTATTTTTCACAAAATTTAAAGAATTCTTACTTTCAATGTTTAGATATTCATGTTTACAGCACAGTACTGTACATGTTTTAAATGGGTCTATATATCTGGAGAATCTTTTAGCAACATATCAATGTTTAAATAGGGCAACAACTAATATGCACGGAGATTTATAGCTTCCAGAATAAAATGCCAAAAACATATAAAAGGAGACTTGGTATCTAAAGTAATATATGTTGAGCTTTATTGGTAAGCAATAATTGATGAGCTTTATTAAACCTTTTCTCCAAGAAAACCTTTTCTGCAGTGAAGTATAATTCTAATTAGGTGTAGGATAAGGGATGGCAGAACCTGGAGGTGGAGTGAAAAGCCTACAGTTCCAATATAGCCACAAGACAACTAAGCCCAACCCCCTCTTGAATGCCATTCATGCTTATCTGACTCTCTAAGCAGGTGCAGATGGTTCTTTGAGACGATTCCTGCGCAAGGGCAATACATTAGTTTAATTGAACCTTCACGTGTGGACCTGGTCTTTCATGCCTGACACTCGGCATTCATACAACCATGAAGGGTGATATGAAATTTGAGGAAGAAAATCAATTATACCCAGTGCTTTTTTTCTTTAAAAAAAAAAGGTGCCAGAACTCACACACGTTATACAACCCGCCTTACCTACCCTACAAGGTTCCATCCCAAAAAGGTGCCGGAACTCTGTTCTGGGCATTCTATGAGAAAAAAAGCCCTGATTATACCAATCAGGTCACATGCAAGTTGAATATTGTCAGGTAGACCAAATCATGAAATCAACTCTACAGGAAGGCTAAAACTAATTTTATTGAGTTCTAAAACAACAGAATTTGGCAATCATGTGCCTGAATTATCTCAAAGTTCTTTTTAAAAAGTGCCCCATCACCTTTTCGCCTATGCGCAAAATATAATTTATATAATAATATAATATATAATATTATGTTATGATATAATTCTAATATTATATCATGCCTTATTCGATTTAGTCCTTACTTATCGTGTACAGCTTTGGGGAATGCAATTATTATTTAGAAATCAGTTGCCCAAATGAACAGGGCTATGCAAAACTTTCAAGGCAGTTGAAGGTAAAATCTATTCAAAGCCGATTCTGTGCCCCTGACCCAACTTGTGGATTGAAGAGGGAATTTGCTTTGAAGTACCAGTTGGAATCAAGAGGTTTGCAGATTGAATATAATTCCTTAGGTGAAAGCACTGTATAAAAATAGGCTAAACTTTTCGCCACTTTTAATTTCTTTCAAGTAAAGTGATTTTAATTTACCATAATTATTGTATTATTAAATTATTGTAATTTAATACCTCTTTGATTTTAACTATATACATCTCTTAAAAATTAACATTAGTGTGCTGAAATATTAAATTATTGTGTATTGTGTTACATTATTTATATTAAATATAAATAGTTTCTATATATCCTGATTTATTGAGCTTCCTTCCAGACAAAGTACTGCTTTTTTGATTATGTGAAAATTGTGTATATGCACATCAAGAGTCATTGCCCACTTACTTATAACTCCAGAGATTAGCTGAAAGCTGACAAGTGACTGTGAGGCACTGAGAAATTTAACTGTTTACTGATTTGTTAGGAGGGAGGAAAATGACCCAATTAAATTATTGAACAAGCTATAAATTTCAACTCTTATTTTTCTTTTTTTTAATGGAATGTCTGTAAAACTACAGTTCTTAAAAAGTTCCTTTCTCATTTTTCTTATATTGACAAAATTTCCGAATTCTTTAAAATCCAAAAAAATAATAATAATGGTGCAATTTCTTACGATGAACTCAGTTGCTGGTGAATGCATCATGCAGTTTTCTTGGCCATATTTTGTCATTTCTAGATAAAATATCCAGTCACATATAAATGGCAAATTAGAACATAGCTTGACAAGTTCAATGCAGGGACTCTTTTCATCCTGTTATTACTGAGATATTCCATCATGAGGCTTATGAAAATGCTCCTTTCACAATATTTTCTCTCCTGAGACTGGAAACTTTTTAGACTTGTCAGTAATGAGAATGTGGATAGGGCCACAGTGGTACAGTTTATTCTATACCCTCCATATTTATTTTAAAATACCTGTAACCCAACTGAATACTCTTATTTGGAAGAAAAAGAAAACATATTGAGCTATTTCCTGCCGTTTCAGATATATGTTAGATAAAAACTGTAAGTTCTGGAATAGTGCCCATTTCTTATGAGGGAGCCTTGCATTTTTGCCTGTTGGGTGCTCAGTCTTTGGCTTATGTGGTTTCCTGTGAAATAAGTATTCGCGATTTCATTTGTTTGGTTTATTTAATGTTGGCCCAGCTGAGGTGTTTTTAAGAAGTGAAATAGGTGCCATAACATCTTCTCCATTAAAAAAATTAAAAGGGTTATAAAAAGGTTGATCCTACCCCATTAAGAGCTGGTCAAAGGCATCTAGGCTAGGGTATTCTAGAGGCTGCAGAAGGGACATTGAGATCCACGTGCAACCCGTGGATGTCTTCTCCCTGTCCCTCTACAATTATGGAACTGGTGATCCAATATTTCCAAAAATAAATGAACATAATCATGTAAAGGAGAAGAAAAGGAAATAAAAAGAGAAAAGAAAAAAAAGAAAAGAGGGGGAAAGTAGTTTTAAAAAATCCACAAATAAAATTATTATTTTTAAAAAAGGAGAAACAACAGTAAAAGCAGCAATAAGTTCTAAATACCCTCCCATTGTACATTTCAGTCCCTTGAGGTAGAGTGACTTGAAAACCAAAGTCCTTCAGGCTAATACTAGTTTTATTATAAGGTTATAACAGAATCTTGCAAGTTAGAATGTGCTTCCCCCTCTCTCCCTTTATCTTTATGAGAAGTAGGGAGGCGTTTTCTCAAATTACATTTCTGTAATTTGACTCGGGTTTCTTTTATCTGACCATAGTCTTGGTTTTAGTTCTTCCTCCTGCTCTTCAAGTTCACTCCTTCTCCCCATTATAGTTGATTGTGTCAATGTATTTATAAAAATTCAAGAGCATTTTTGAAGTTGTAACCCTTAGCTAGTGGATGCCATAGGTGGCCTGGCTCCATAGATAGGGGACCACAATAAAATTTGGAGAAATGGATTTGGCACAGAGGCGGAAGGCTGGAAGTGGAACAAAATATGGCAGAAGAAAGGGAAACAAATGTGTTTTCTAGGAGGGCTTTTGGCAAGAAAAGTTTGAGAAAATACAACTTAGGAAGCACTATGTTGTATTAATCTAGCTATCAAGTCTTCCAAATATTGATGCAGCCTTAATGCCGTTATGGGCAGCCATCTATCTGAAGTGTTCTTAATGTGGATTTATATAATTTACTGTATGCAGAGTGATAAAGTTCAGTAGGAATTTTGGAATTTTATTCATTTATTTCTTTATCCAATATATATGGTTGCCCATCTCAAATCTGGTTGGTAAACAGAATTAAAATAAAACAGCTACAAACATTATAAAAGTTAAAATTCAGGCAGCTGAGAAACAACAGCCAGATCACTAACACAACCAAGAAGTGGGTCCCTGCACACCTGCGGTCGCCCAGGCCCAAGCCCAGCTTTTCTGGGCTTTACAAAAGACCAGCGGGGTGGGGTAATCCAGATTTCTGGAGAGAGAATGTTCCATAAGGGAAGCCAACTGGCATTCTTTAGCAACAGGACATGAAGGATGCCCATCATGGCTGACCGGATTAGGTTAAAAAAAAGACTGAGGAAAGACTCTCAAATACCCCAAGAAAACTGGGGAGGGGGATTTTCCAATGGCACCACATCTATGTTTTACTCTCTAGTAAATGTAATATTCAGTTTCCAAGATATAGAGGCTCTTATGATGTCATTATGTATCTAAATGCACAAGTCAAACAGGCAAATCTTGGTCTGCAATTATTTATTTTTTAAAATATATTTTATTGATTTTTTTAATATAATCACCTTAATATTTGGTAAACAGCATGTTGTCTGGGTTTATATTTAAAAAACAATAACAATTAGTTTATATAATTCTACAGTCCACATAGTAGCTTTGCTTGATTTTCTCTTCTTCCAATAATATTCTCTTTTGCCAACCTTGCATTAATACAATTCTTATTATTTTAATAAATAACAATTAAATATAGACATTTTTCTAATATTTCTGCAAATAATAACCACATCAATATAAAGCTTCTTTTCTAGTTGATCATCCCTCATCATAAATCCTGTTTACAAAATTCTTGTTTAAGTTTGTTTTCACCACAACGTTCAAAACATTCTTAACAGTTGAGATTGTCTCAAAGTTAATTGCATTTACGTATTTAAGTCTTTTCCTCATACAGGCCATCCCAACACTTTTACCTTTCTCATGTCTTAAAAAAAAAAGGAGAAGAAAAAGAAATAAGAAGATACTATACTACTTAAAATACACATTTCTCTTAGGCTAATGCATATTTATATCCAGAATTTTTCTCTTCTTTTTAATCATATTCAAATATATGTTTAATCTTTAAATGTTCCATTTAATAAATCCAATTAATTTTTATCCATTGAAGTTTTCTCAAGATCAATTATACTTAAGTATCAAAGACATTTCCTTTATATAAACCATCTTAACATTTTTATATTACTCATATCAAAAAACAAAAGAAAAAAGAAAGAAAAAATACTATGTTACTTGAGGGGGTCATCCCTCTTAAACTAAAATTCATTTATATCCAAAATCTTTCTATTTCTTTAACCATATTCAAACAGAAGTTTAATTTTTAAATATTCCCTCTGGTAAGTCCCATCATCTAATTTCTTAATTCTCACTTTAGTCCCTTTTTTTTGCCAAACATCTTTCCTGATCAATATGCTCCGCTGAATCAAAAAGTCTTCCCATAGTCTTGTAAATGTTGTTGTAAATATAAAAAGCAAATCAAGTAAGATGTTTTATGGGAAGGTTTCACCCCTTCGTATTCATTGAAAATCTTTTCTTTTCTTTCCCTCGTAATTTCTCTTATCATTTTTTGTCTGTCAAGTTCTTGTAGTTCTCCCGACAGCTCTGTAAGCCATTTTGTTGAATCTTTTTTCTTGTCCTCAGACTTATTTTGTGATCTTAGAGTATAAATTATCTTTTCCATATCCAATATTTCCTGCAAGTTTTTTCCACCTGGGTTAAGTCATACTTTCTTCTATTGTTAGGTTCCATCTTTAAATCTCTTTCCTCTGGTTTATATTCAATTGTCTGTTTTATCTGCTCACTCTCTATTTTTATTTTTTGAGAGTTTTTTCTTGTAAAGTTAAATTGGAGATGTATTCATTTATATTTTCAAAGTTATTTTTAATTCCTTCGTGGTTTGAGATCAATGTTGTTTGAATTTGTTGCAACATAGCATACAACTCCTCCTGAAAAGTGTTTTTCTTGGTATATTCTTTCTGCAGAGGATTTTCCATGATAGCCAAAAATCAGGATTTTCCTTTCTCTGCAAACAGCTTTAGAGTTACAATTGAGTAGGTATTTATAATCCAGAAAGGTCCATTTTTTTCTAAAGTTTATAATTCTTGCTTTGTAGATAGCCAAAAATGTTTTCTTTTTTTGTCACAGCTGTTCTTTGTTATTAAGACACTGAAGGTCACCAAACCAAGTTATCTTTTCCTGGGCTTTGCCAGTTCCTATATTGGAACAACTACTGTTGTATATTTTCATCCACCACTAGATGTCAGCACCAGTTCATTTTTCAGTTTTCAAAATAAACAATTGCTTTCTTCTGTTTTCATGATTAAAAAAAAATCTTAACAAATTCCACCAATTTCAAACATGTCCAGGTTTGGGTCTTATATTCATTTCATTTCAATATATTTTTGTCCTCCATAAAAAGTTTAATTTGCTGCTTCCGTCTGTAGGAGGGTGTGGCAAAAATCCCCCTCCTTCTCATTTTTGAAGACTTTTTGCTTCTTGGTTTCCCCCCCCCAGGAAATCTACTATCAAGTAGAAGACAGAAAATCAATGTTCTTATCCAGTTCCAACCACGTTATTTACAGTCAGCTTAAAATAGTGCGTTTGGTCTTTGGCTGCTTGTAGCTTGGGCTAGACTCTGGCGTTAAACTAGCCTTTCTCCTGATGGTTTCTGAAAGGTTTTCCCCGAATGACCGGATCGACTGCCATCTCTTCACGGTTGGTGGGGCTTCTCTCCTTCTTTGTTGCCTCTCTGGGGTGACTTTAGGCCCATTTGGGGTCCCCAAACAGAAAGAAATCAGCTGTAGGGTGCAGAGCCTTGCGATTCCTCAGCTACTTGCGCTACTGCGCAAAACTGGAAGCTGGTCTGCATTTATTAGTGCAGAATTTAGTTGTGTCAGACAAACAGTCGCTAAATGCAATGATTGATTTAGATGGCCCTGTCCAGATCATTGCATTATTTCAGTACTATCACCCTTATTATTATTGTCAGTGTATATTGTTTCAGTTTTCTGAAAGCAGTGTTCAGGCACATATGCTATAAACAGTCATAGCTGCAGAAATAGGCAAAGATAACTTTGAAGTAACACCCATAGCTTTCAGCAAGAAGCTGTGAATGGAAAATGCCTTAATTTGTTTATACATCATCATTCGCATGATTGAGAGTCCAGCACCACTAATTTGGTTCCGACACTTTAGCCAAGAAAAACGGAAAAAGTATTGCAAGAACATTGTTAAAGGACATAAGAAAAAAAAGTGAGAACTTAATAGGTGGAACAGACTATTCGGCATTTCCCCACTAGTGACTAGTATGTCTTGTGGAGTTTGAATTCACCACTCAGCCAATATTTTAAGTTTCTTCTGCTGACTTGGCTGAACTTTCCTAATCTGAGAATATTGTTTGATGAGAAAGCTACCCAGGACAAACAAGATTATTTGTATATTTTAAAATCTGTTAACATTCTCCTAGCAGACCTATCTCATTGTGACAAAATACCTCTTCTGTTCCATGAACTGAACTGAAATTACTTCAGCTCCTAATGACATCAAAATATGTTTCTGCTTACTGAGTACTAAGATCACTAGGTGATGAAAATTAATCTGAAAACTGCTAACTAAATATTGCTTTATGTGTAGGTACTTTATAAAACTCAAAAATTGCAATTTTGAATCCAGAAAATTTTTTATTCATGTTATATAGAACAAGACTGCACTTTTACTAGAAAGGATTGTTAGTGAATATATTGAAATTCATTCTTCCTGATAGGTGATTTAAATCAATTTGATTAAAACAAATCCTGCCTTAATCCTTTGTCAGATCATGAAAAACACAATTACTTGTTTTTAAGCATAGCAGCCATTGTCCAATGGATTTTCTCTGCCTTTGCTCTATTTCGTAGAAGAGCTTTTAGAAGCAATTTTCTTATGAAATTTGCTTCAAATTATGACAAAAACAAAATCAGATTACTTATTGTCCTCAGGGAATAGCTCCCACTGGCAATTTACCCTTTTCATAAATTGCTATTGTGGGACATCCCCCTAGGGCCCGCCAGATGACATTGTTTCGCTGACGGGACCCGGAGGAGGCCGACCCTGTGCGCTCTCACCGGTCGAAGGGCAGTATATGGCAGAAGACGGTCCCATAAGTATCCTGGTCCCATGCCATGAAGGGCTTTATAGGTAATAACCAACACCTTGAATTGGGCTCGGAGACCAATAGGCAACCAATGCAGCATGCGGAGAGTTGATGAAATGTGGGCACAACGAGGAAGGCCCACAACTGCTCGCACAGCTGCATTTTGCACTAATTGTAGTCTCCGAACACTCTTCAAGGGTAGCCCCATGTAGAGAGCGTTGCAGTAGTCGATCCTCGAGGTGACAAGGGCATGTGTAACTGTGAGGAGAGACTCCCGATCCAAGTAAGGACGCAACTGGTGCACCAGGCGAACCTGGGCAAATGCCCCCCTCGCCACTGCCGACAAATGATGATCCAATATCAGCTGTGGATCAAGGAGGACTCCCAAGTTGCGAACCTTCTCTGAGGGGTTTATAGATTCACCCCCCAAGGTAATCGAAGGACAGATAGAAGTGTCCTTGGGAGGCATCACCCACAGCCACTCTGTCTTATCAGGGTTGAGCCTTAATCTGTTAACACCCATCCAAACCCTCACAGCCTCCAGACACCGGCACATCACCTCAACTGCTTCACTGATATGGCCAGGAGTGGAAATGTACAGCTGAGTATCATCAGCATACTGATGGTATCTCACTCCGTGGCAGTGGATGATCTCACCCAGTGGCTTAATGTAAATGTTAAAAAGTAGGGGGGAGAGAACCGACCCCTGAGGCACCCCACACGGGAGTAACCTAGAGGTGGACCTCTGGCCCCCCACAAACACCGACTGCGACCGACCAGTGAGATAGGAGGAGAACCACCGCAATACGGTGTCCCCCACTCCCAATCCCTCCAGCCGGCGCAGAAGGATACCGTGGTCAATGGTATCGAACGCCGCTGAGAGGTCAAGAAGCACTAGGACAGAGGACTGGTCTCTATCCCGGGCCTGCCAGAGATCATCCATCAGAGTGACCAAAGCAGTTTCGGTGCTGTAGCCGGGCCTGAACCCCGACTGCAGAGGGCCCAGATAATCGGCTTCCTCCAGAGACCGCTGGAGCTGATGCGCCACCACCTTCTTGACAACCTTCCCCACAAAGGGAAGGTTGGAGACCGGATGATAGTTGGTCAAAATTACTGGATCCAGGGAAGGCTTCTTGAGGAGGGGGCGCACAAGTGCCTCCTTTAAAGGAGCCAGGAAGGACCCCTCCCTCAAAGAAGCGTTGACAATCTCCTGGATCAAAGTACGTGTCACCACCCTACTGGCCGAAACCAGCCAGGAGGGACACGGGTCCAATAAACAGGTGGCAGAACTTACAGATCCAATGGCCCTGTCCACTTCCTCAGGCGTAACAGCCTCAAACTCACCCCAGTTGACCGGACAAGAACATGCCCCTGTCCCCTCAACTGAATCATTATCAGTCGACTCTGCTCCACAATTGGAGTCTAGGTCAGCCCGGATCTGAGCCACTTTGTCTGCAAAACAGTTATTAAAGTCCTCGGCACTACCCTGCAAGGGTGGGCCCAGACCCCTTGGGTTAATGAGGGATCGGGTCACCTTGAACAGGGCGGCCGGACGAGATTCGGCAGACGCGATCAAAGCAGAAAGATACAAAGATCTTGCCGCCTTAATCGCCTTCAGATAGGCTTTAATAAATAAGCTCAATCTGGTTCGGTCAGATCCGAACTTACTTTGTCTCCATCGCTTCTCTAGACGTCTCTTATGGCGCTTCATCCCCCTGAGCTCCTCAGTAAACCAAGGAGACCTCCTGGGGCCAGCACCATGGAGAGGTTGCAAAGGCGCAATCCGGTCAATAGCCCCCTTCGCGGCCGTATTCCATGCCGCTACCAGGGACTCCGCCGGACTGTAAATGAGGGAGCTCGGTAATTCCCCAAGCGCTGTCTGAAAGCCAATTGGATCCATCAGGCGTCTGGGGCGGAACCACCTAATTGGTTCCGCCTCCCTGCGGGGAAGGATTGGGGCCATAAAATTCAGTCGAAGCAGAAAATGATCAGTCCATGACAAAGGCAAGATATCTAAGCCCCTTAAAACCAGATCATTACCCAACTGCCCCGAAAGGAAAACCATATCCGGGGCATGTCCACGCTCATGCGTCGGACCCTGCACTACTTGGGTCAGGTCCATGGTTGTCATGGCGGCCATGAACTCCTGTGCCAATCCCGAGGATTTGCCAAGCGACGGCAGATTGAAGTCCCCCAAGACTATAAGCCTGGGGAACTCCACCGCCAGCCCAGCAACCTCCTCGAGTAGCACAGGCAGGGCTGATGCCACGCAGCTGGGAGGCAGGTACGTAAGCAATAAGCCCACCTGGACCCCTAGGTCCAGCGTCATAAGGATGGACTCGCAACCCGGAATTTCGGAAACAGTGAGTCTACGTAGACTGAAGTTCTCCCGGGCCAAAATAGCCACTCCTCCCCCCTTCCCTGGGGTCGCAGCTGATGCCATACCTGATAACCTGATGGGCACATGCCCGTGAGGGGAACTCCCCCCTCAGGGCCCAACCAGGTCTCAGTCACACACGCCAAGTCGGTCTCCTCATCCATGAGAAGATCATGAATGAGGGGGACCTTATTATTAACAGACCTGGCATTAAGCAGCAATAGCCTGAGCCCAGGGCCCGAGCTACGCCCACCACCAGGATCAAGGGGAGAGCTAGATTTTTCAGAAGGGCCAGAACAAGGAACTGCTACGAGACAGCAGGACCGAGTTCCCCGAGTGCGGCCTACCCTCCTGCTCCCGCCATATCTGCCTCTTCCCTGAATGACCGGTATACTCCAACCCTCAGTGACTCCAGAGTCCGCATCCCCCCAGCCCCTGGCCTCCCTCAAGCTCGGCAGGCCTGTCCATTCATCCATCACACATTCCCCATACATACCCCCATCCCATGCATACATCTCCCTACCCACCCAATATAATAAAAATTAAAAATTTAATTTAAAAATTTAAAATTTAAAAAATTTAAAACAGGACACATAAACATATTATCTAAAACCATAACAAATATCTAAATATCTAAAACCATAACAAATATTAATCTTAGTACAAAAATTGCAACTGTTCCTATATTAGTCCTCCCTAAGATAGAACCCCTTGATAGGCTTTGAGCTAAAAAGTCCAAAGCCCAAACCCACAGAAGGAGTAGTTGTAAAAGCAAAACCCAAAAGTTTAAGGAACAAACTGGAGGTGCTGAAGATGTGGGCGCTAAACACTTCCATGTTAAAAGAAGACAAGCTGTAGATCTGAAGAGCTTTCCAGATGGTGAAATAAACGGTAAGTGTCCTCTGATCCAACGTGATGTTAAGCCCAATCCGGTTGAGCTACTTGGGAGAGAATCACTCTGCCGGGGTAGCGGCGGAAAAAGGAGGCAGAGCAGGCACCGCCAGAGTCTCAGAACAAACTTTCGCCCTCCCAGCTGGAACCCAATTAAGTCACAAGCTCTGCCTCGCTCATGGGAGGGAAAGGAAGCCGCTGGCATCCAGAGCCGCATGTTCACAATACTTTTTCCTCCTCCCACTGCCGCCGCCGCCCGAGGAATTCCCATGGTTAGCTGATGTTTTGCGCTCTATCCCACCACCTCTGCAACACCTTGGCAGGGTAAAAGCACAGTCACTTTCTCCCTCACGCTGAAGAGCGAATCACTCCATATCAAAAACTTTCCTCGGCAAGAAAGGAAGCCAAGTTCCCTCCACTGCAGAGAAAATGGGCGCAACTTTGCAATAGCTAGCTTGCGTCCTGCTGAAAAATTCCTTTTCTCTTTCAAAGTCAAATTTACTTACTAGTAGAAAGAACTTGGTCTTCCTTGGGGCCGGATTCAAAGCGATATCAGTCCCAGAATGATGAACACACCCAACTCTCCCCGTTGTTACTTCCAACAAGCAAGCCCTGATTTAACTCACTTAGGAACTGTAGTTTTAGGCTTTCATTCTCCTCCCGACGGCAGTCCTGATTTGTTATTCCTGGTTTAGTTTTGAGTTCATTTAATTTTGAGTTCATTTAGTTTTAATTTCCATGTCTATCAATCCTGGTTTAGTTGTTGATTGCTCGCTGCTGCTGTCGCTGTAAGTTGTTGCTTCAGAATTGCCCCTTGTAAGTCTAGGCCTGCTTCTGGCCCGGCATGTTAGTTAGTTGTTGGTTGCAATGCTTTTCATATAAATTAGGATTGGTTTGCTGCCAGCCTCAATATATTTCAAATTAGAAGTGCTCCCAAATAATCTTTAGAGGTAAGGTCAAATTATCAAATATGCGTGAGGAAAATGTTCAGTCTTTGCTTTTGCCATACTAATCAAAGAAGGAAATAAGGAAATAGCAAGTCTCAGGGAATGACTGGGTGTTCAATATCATCATTGCTATGGTTTGTCAGCAAAGGTTTTGCTAGTATAAGGAAAAATACAATACATAGTACAAAAAGCCAGTGAGAATCTGAAGTTAAACATTGCATATAGGAAAAATTATAGTTATGCAGGTTGCAAGTGGTTTTCATTTCATTGAATAATTTATAGTAGCAACTATCTATAAAATTCATAGATTTCATTCCAAAGATTTAAAAATACTTTGGAAAATAAAGTAAACAATACAATCTAAAAAGAAAAATGGGGAAGAGATAATAAAGAACAAAAAGAACAATATAAGGGCAATTATCTTACAATTTCTCTATTTTTTTTGGAAGACCAAAAATAATAAAATCACATTTATACATATAACAACTATCTAATTTTTGAACAGCAAATTAAACTAAGAAGATATAGAATCATATTCTGTAATCTTGCTTCTCTGGGGATATAAACCCAATTCACAGGCTACGAGTGAACAAATTTAATTCAGATTATTGGCCAGGCTCCCCGGCTCCCTCCCCGGCTCAGCCTCCCCCCACGCCCGGCAGGGACTCACCAGGTAGTTCATCTTGCCGGCCTGCCACGCGCCTGGCGTGGCCGCAGTGGCCGCTGGCTGGGTGCCTTACCGCCTGCTCCGGCCGCCGCCGCCAAGCGAGGGAGAGAGGGAGGGAGGGAGCAAGCAGTGCTGAGCCAGAGCCAGGCAGGCAGGCAGGCAGCCCCCGTGGCACCTGGGAGGAGGAAGGGGAGCCAGAGCCCCGCCGCCCCCATTGGCCACCGCGGAGAAAAGGGGGCGGCGCTGGCGAGGGCCGGCCGGGGAGGAGGGTGAGGAGGGGTGCGACGGGCCGATCCACGCATGCGCGGCGTGACGCGCATGCGATGGGCCGAACTGCGCATGCGCGGCACAACGGGCCGAACCGTGCATGCGCGGCGCACGGGCGATGGCCAAGGGGAAACGGGGAAAAGAAAAATGGCGGACTGCGGTGTCCGGCGACCCCCACGAAACGGTCGTTCAATCCCAAATGGGGTCGCGACCCACAGGTTGAGAACCGCTGCACTAGAAAAAAATAGAGGAAAGCAGTAGATCATTATCTCTGTAAACTGCCCAGAAAGTTTAGTAGAGCACTATGGGGAGGTGCATACCTCTAAATGCTATTGCTATGCTATTGTTATTTACTATATAAGGCATGATTAGAAAGGAAAGCTTACAAAACTAATCCTATTGCCAAAATATTTTTTTTAACATGCCAGTTTTCTTGCACTATTTTGTGATTCTTGAAACAGACATGTCTGTAGTGTGGGTTCTTTTCCAAGTTTTCCATTCCTCAGGGAATGAGCCAGCATGTGTCAGAGCAAGTCTCAATATTTTAATGGAGAAAATTCTTCACCCCATTCCCCTTTCATAAAATCCTTATAACACTTGTAAAAATATCTTGTGGTGATCAATCCATAAGCATTTTTTTATGTATGGCCGCTGCTGTCACAACTTATTAGATGAAAAAGTGGTATATTCTATAGAGTAATGTTTCATACTTTTTCCAGCAGGGAAATATCTGGCCTGGCAAATATGACGAACCAATGGATCTGGCTGCCATGTAAAACTTCTTCAGTATCCCCAAAGGATGATCCAGAGGCTTTTAAAACAACGTTAATGGCTCTTCATATTAAGTAACACTAATACTAATTTGGGAAAATGTCATATATTTATAGGATATTTAGCAAGATTATAAACACTGAATACAATCTATTGTATGTAAACTAGTGACTTGCATTATGCACATAATTCCATCACATTTGTATGCATGTTTATATTTATGGCTATAGTTCTAAATTAAGCAAATTGCTAAAGACAATAAAATCTAATACAATTTTGCTAATAATACCTTCATTGTTATTATTTTGAATATTATGCTAATTGGAATGACAGAGGAGCAAAACTTAGTAAGGCAATTTTGCATTTCGTGTAGCAAATTTATGGTTTTTTTTTACATATTCCCATAACAACTCAATAATTCATTTTTCATATCATTGCCTGAATCCTGATCCAATCTGAATTGACACATATAGCAAAACTTAGCACAGGATTCATCAATCTCAGGAATACCAATTTTATATAAAAGTTTTAGCATCTCTCTCACTCAGCTTATATGACCACCCTTTTACCTGGGAATTATACAGTATTTTGTCAATGTAACTTTCTCCCCATTCTTTCTCTTTCTCTTTCATTTGCAATTGCAACATCCCTGCACTACTAGGCAGAATGTATTTCAAACTTGCAGTATTGTATATTCCTGATAAGAATGGTTCATATTTATAAATAACAACTCCTGGTCAGTGATTGATCAAGAAAACAGAAAAGTAACTAGTTTTGTGCTCACCTTTGGATAAGCCAACCCAGAGGACAGAACAGATCCAAGTACTTACAAGATACAAAAGAGAGGAGAGTTGATGGATTGTGGAGATTGCCTGCATAAGGGTACCACCTCCCTCTAGCATTACTGGCAATTGGTGCTTTAAAATATTCCAGGTAATACAGTCTTCTAGCCACTTGCAAAGGCACTGAAAAATAACTGTTTCTGCACATGGATTTATTATATCTGTGTTGTGTTGTGAAGAAAAGATTACACTGACATTCATGTTAGTAGAATCTAAACATATGCAAAAGAAAACCCTGAATTGTATGATAGTAATTGTTTCTTTACATTTTTTGAAGGTATTAAACATTTTTCTATTAAAAAAAAAAGAATGGTTCAAAATATGTTCTACAAAGTGGTGCAGGAACACAGCCTGATCTTTGGCCTGTCTCCACATACTGGGTCAGCAAGTAGGGCAGGGGCTCTTCTGTGTTTTAAATCTGGAGCTCCTAGTAAATAATTATTTAACATTCCATTTGTGTGAGATCTGCAGAATAAGATCATGCTTCTTTTTGTTTCAGTGAAGCTCCCTCACTTGTAATACACATACTTATCCTGGAGCCCAATCTCTCAGGCAAGAGAACTCTATTTTCCTTTAAGACAAACTTATGTCTGTTCTGTTGCTTGTTCCCTACATTCTCCCTTACCCATTGCCACTTTCTTTCATGAGGATCAAGGTTTGGAAAATGACAAACCAATTGATTAATAGGCATAAAATGTATCCTGTAATTTATTTCCTTTCTGCACCTGACTAGAATCACTAGATCTATTTGGAAAGGGGAATATATTGTCCTTCCTGACTCCAAGTGGCAGCGTGGATTGCCGAGCATGTGATATCAAGCTGCGTATGGAAAGCAAACAAAACGGCTGTTTCTGTATATTGTAAGCATCTCAGGTCATAAAAGTGTCAGCACCCTATATTTCTTGCCAGGATCCTTCCCATTTTATTACTTGAGACCTTTTTCGTTGGGTTCAGTGTTCAAGGAGACTCTCTGAAGCACTCCACATCTGTTTCCCAATCGTGTTTTTGATTATCAGTGCCAGATTGTTTGCAATTCTCTTAGTCAGATAATCTGATCATCTTTTGGCAGAATCGCAGTCGCCAAGACAGACTGTCTTTCCTTCATCTATCTAATCTGTCATTTTCACATGTTGAACTTTAATACTTCTAGTTGCAGCAAAGACCAGCTTTTATTCTTAAACAAAATGATAATTAATACATTAATAACCTTACATTTATATAAAAATATATCTTTACACAATACTAACTCATCTTAAACTCGGACCAACCTGTGGTAGAAATTGTGATTCAATTTCTACCATCAGTGGTGGAAAAGGAATGCAAGATAGTATTCCTCAAATAGCAAGCATATGGCACAGGTTTATTACTACATATTAAATTGAATTGGGAAGGTAGTTTTGATTTGCAAATGAGTCAACAAAACTATTATGCTAAGTTTCAGAATTTAAAATGGCTCCCTGGACTTATTAGATTCAAGACAAATTTAACACATTGACAGTTCTATACAAATAGATACAAAATCTCAACTTTTTCCCTACACCTGAAATACCTATTTTAACTCTTTAACAATGAGGTTCTCTATAGGTGGATGAGGATTTCTTATAATGTGTTTTGGGACTGTTTGTTCGTTTATTAGTTTACAGAACTTATATGACTCCCTATCTCATACAATAACTCTGGAGGGTTCACTACAATCCATAAACATAGTTAAAAAACAAAGATACCCTTCCTTCTAGGTGTCAAATCTAACATCCTCCAGCCCAACCTAGCACAATGCTTGGGTCTTCACAGCTCTCCAGAAAGCTAAAAGGGTAGGGATCCTCTGATGTCAGGTGGGAGGCTGCTCCAAAAGGCTAGGGCAGGGGTTCTCAACCTTGGCCACTTTAAGACTTGTGGACTTCAATTCCCAGCTGGCTGAGGAATTCTGGGAGTTGAAGTCCACAAGTCTTAAAATTGCCAAGGTTGAGAAACCCTGGGCTAGGGTGTCTCTCTTATCAGGTGGCACCTACCCACCTAATCTGGTGTGGATGACAGAACATCCATCTTACCACCAAATAAAAGTAGTTTTTGACTTACGACACTTCGTTTAGTGACTGTTCAAAGTTACAACACCAAAAAAGTGACTTATGGCTGTTTTTTACACTTACAACCCTTGCAGCATCTTCATGGTCACATGATCAAAATTCAGAAGCTTGGCATCTGACTCATATTTAACGAGGATTGCAGTGTCCCAGGGTCAGGTGATCACCAAAAGGAAAACTGCTAACAAACAAAGTCAATAGAGAAGCAAGATTCACTTAACAACTGTGTTACTAATTTAACAACTGCAGCGATTCATTTAAGAACCATGTCAAGAAAGGTCTTAAAATGAGGCAAAACTCACAAAATAACTGTCTTACTTAGCAACAGAAATGTTTAGGTCAGTTGTGGTTGTAAGTCAAGGACTATCTGTAATCCTTTTTTAAATCAAATTAATAGAATCAAAAAGAAGATAGACATTCATATTATTTAATAAATATTAATATATCAGGCACAAACAATGTGACCCACATGTGTAGAGTATGAACTATTGCTCGATGCCTATTTCACAGCCATCTTCTCAGACTGGGAAGTTGCCCTTGGGAAAGACCAGATAAGAGTCAATGGCATTCAAGGGTGAGTTGGACCTTGCCCTCTCGTGTTTACATTATCAATTCCAGGCTGATTCCCTGCTTGACCACTCCTTCCAATAGGGACAGTATCTCTCTGACGTAACATGAAAGATGAAAGAGATCTGGAAAAATAAAAGAACTTCACAAAATTTGACCAAATGGATTGAAAGTTCTCATTTTTGCACCGTTATTGAAATATTACATAAAACCTCAATTTAATTACTCCTGTTTGCAGATGTTGGCTGTAATAGACCAAATTTCTGTCCAAATATCTCCCAAATAATAGAGAAACCTACTGCATGTAAACAGTCCAGGTAAAGCAGTTAAATTTATGTTAATTTAAATGATAAATCACCATCATACACGTGGGCAATTTGGAAATAAACCGCCATTTGGTTATCAATGACAAGACACTCGCAGATACAGAACTTTTATTATACACATTAGTAAACTACATTACATTACTTTTTGACATAATCACCATTCAAATTGAGGCATTTGTCATAACGTCTTATAAGGTTTGAAATTCCTTAGTAGTATTCGCTCGGTACCAAATCTGGGCTATCGTGGGGTTGATAAAAACATCCCAATGGAACTGCTTCAAAAGTTCCTGGGTGCATCCAGTGGTGTGCGGGCAAGCATTATCATGAACAAACACTGCACTGAAAGTCAGCATGCCCGGGCGCTTGTTATAGCTGGCTGGTCTGAGTTTTCGTAACGCTTCACAGTAGACTTCTGAACTGATGGTCAAACCAACACTCCATGAACTTCACTAGCAGTACTCCTTTGGCATCTTCACATTTGGTGGGATTTTCTATGGTAGGGTTCATTTTCAATTGATCTAGAGGACGAGTCAACTGCAACATAACCTCCTTCCACACTTCACTGCCTACTGAACTACTGCACCCCGCGCCATAGGATGAGCATCACCATCCCCGCCGATTTCTTGCACATGCTCAAATGGAGGTTTATTTTCAAATTGCCCTCGTACTTCAATACAAAGTAACTCAGAGGTGGACAAACAACATAGCTCAACAATCCACTCTTATAAATTATATTTAGATTTATTCTTCTATTGCTGCATAATTATTCTTTTGTCCATTTCCATGTTCACAGTTCTTGATCCATTCCATATACTGGAGACATACCCAAAATGAGCACATACATCTTTGAGACACAATAATTGGTGTAAGAGCCTATTAACAATCCTATGGATTTCAGTTTAAAATACATAATTATAGGACAGTCCAAGCCAGAGAATTTTACGATCCAACACATGAATAGCAGTCAATCCTTAATAACTTTACTATTATTATTATTATTATTATAAACAGTGCCTGAGATGGCTAATATACACGAAACCACTTTTTCTGCATTAATGTCATTTTAAAATAAAAAAAAACCCTTCAACTAATTTAAAAGAATAGGATATTCAAACTTGGAAAGTGACAAAAATTATTAATATCAATTTCATGTAATTTTTTTAGCTGCTGAACAGAGCCAAGAACTCTTGAGATTTTTTTTTTAAAAAGCTGTTTTAAGTTTTACAACAGTTTTAAAATTATTTCAGTATAGGTAAATTAGTCCAAAATAACCTTATGAGATTATCAGTTTATCCGAGTTTGCATCAATGCAGATTTCACAGCTTATTTTAATTGGGTTTAACCTATAATGTGACCAATACATGTATAAAAGAATTTTTCAAGTATATTTTGCATTATATGCAATTAGTGGATCAATGCCCAAACAAATAAACATCACAATACTTGCTGGGATTTTGCTGTGCCAAAATAATAACTTTCAAGATGAATCCAGAGAGAATTTTAAAGCTCTTTTTCCAATCAGGCACCATGGTTACGTTAGGTTATAAGGTTATTTACTTTAATAGCTAATGAAATGCTTTGCATTAGTGCAGATAATAAGTAATTTATGCTGTAAAAATATTTAAGGATACTTCCCCCAGATAAAATTATTTAATAGCATGGAATAGAATTGCCGAGTCACTGACTGGAAAGGGCCATTTCTGCTATTGTCTGACTTCATATGTTCTGCAAAAATACAAATTAAAGTATTTCTGACAGATGCCCATCCTGCCTCTGCCTGAACACATGTAAGGGAGTCTACAACTTGTTTAAATAATTGGTTCCATTGTCAAACTGTTCTTCATGCTAGGAAGATTTCCGCCCCTAAAACTCAACCAGGATCTCACTTCCTGTTCTTACTATGGTACATGCCTTCAATTCTGGATTGTTAAAGGACAGGACTTAATCTTCTGTGTGACAATCTTTCAGCTGTTTAAAGATTGCTAAGTAATATAAAGCAATATAAATAAAAGACCAGTCAAAATATAAATCAGATTTGAAATTAAATTCATTTTACACTAGGTAATCATATGAACTATATGCCATTTGTCCAGATCTTTTAAATTACAGCATAAATTCAGAAATACTAGAGGACAAAGCTTCCCAGGAATCTTTATATCAAAGACAAGATTCAGGTTACAACCTAAAATCCAAGTCACTTACCCTTTCAAAATTATCAAAATGAGTTCCAGTGGCAACAAATTTGAATTATTCCAATTTGTAGAATAAGCAGACAAAGTACTAATAAAAGGAGATTAGAAATTAATACATACCATCCATACATCCTCTACTGCAATTCATCTAATATTTTCAGAATTTCTCATGAGCTAACGAAATTTCTCCAAAAAGAAAAAGAAGTTTCCTTGACATGTTCCACACACACGCCTGATAAAGTAAAATCTAACTATTCAGGATTGATTTATTGCCCCTCTTATATACAATTTAGGATTTAGAAGCATAGATAAAACAAAACTGTATAAAATGGTGGGGGAACCCAAAGTGAGTGAAACCCCTCTTCAGAAATACCCAAGAAACCATGCCCAAAGCCTGCTAAGTGTCCCAAGGAGTGATAGCTCTTCAAGTATGTATTTTAAGTTAAAGCAATGGCATCAGTTATCAATCAATCAGAATATCAGAATAACAGAGTTGGAAATAACATTGGAGGCCTTCCAGCCCAATCCCCTGCTCAAGCAGGACAAATGGCTGTCCGATCTCTTCTTTAAAAACTTCCAGTCAAGGAGTATCCACAACTTCTGGAGGCAAGCCGTTCTATTGATTGTTCTCACTGTCAGGAAATTTCTTCTTAGTTTTAGGCGCTTCTCTCTTTGATTAGTTTTCATCTGTTGCTTCTTGTCCTGCCCTCAGATGCTACAGAGAATAGGTTGTTCCCCTCTTCTTTGTGGCCACCCCTGAGGTATTGGAAGACTGCTATCATGTCACCTCTTGTCCTTCTTTTCATTAAACTAGAATTACCCAGTTCCTGCAACCAGTCATCATTTAAAATGTTCAAATCAGAATATAGTTAAGAATCTTGGCACCACTTAAAAATCCATTCTGATTTGCATGCTTTGTCCAAAGAAGCTCTTAGAACCAAAGCAATAAAATAACAATTGGAGCATATGGTAAGTCCTTTGGCAAGCTTAGCAAGCATTATAATATTGCCCTCATTAAAACTAGAGGAAGTAAGCTATTTCAAGAAACTTCTATATATACCAGTGATGGTGAACCTTTTAGAGACTGAGTGCCCAAAACCCGCCTCCTGCCCCTGCTCCGCCTCCTGCCCTGCCTGCTCCGCCCCTGCCACCCCTTGCTCCACCCACCCATAGGGCCATGCACTGCCTCAATAGCCTGCCGTAGCAGATCATCCAGGCAGCCCTGCAGTGCCAGTGCATCCACGCCCTCTGCCCACACCCTGTAGCATCATCTGCACGCTATGGAGCGGGAGGGCGGAGTCTTGTCCCTGCTGCCTGGCTATGTCCTTGGCTGCACTGTTCTGTGCAGGCTGTGCCTGGGGGTGACTCTCCTCTAGGGGGCCTGCTGGAGAGGAGGGGGCCACAGGGGGAGGCAGGGCTGGGGCAATGGCACGTGTGCCCACAGAGAGGGCTCCGAGTGCCACCTCTGGCACGCATGCCATAGGTTCGCCACCACTGATGTATACTGCAAATAAATTAAGAAATAAAACACCCAATCTTTTTTTACAAATTAAATAAAGTTCATGAATATAAATGTAAATTCAACTTCTTGAAGAGAAAAAAGGGAAGTAATGTTAATTGCTGGTCATATGTTATCTATCATGTGCTGTCAATCAACATATAAGAAATCAGAACTATTTATTGAAAATAAAAAAGTAGAAGTGTTGATTAATGGTCCTAGAATCACTATTCACTTTCCCCAAAGTACTGAGAATCAAAGAAACAGGATTATATAATATAATTCAAGTCTGAAAAACAGTGGCTTTACTAGTCTTCCCTTTTTGTTCTATTGCTGTCTGGAATGCTATACTGTATTTTCAAAAATTAAATATTTGAAGGCTATAGCTTGTTTAATCCATGTTTAAATGTGGGGGTTATATGTAAAGAGGCAACTGTTCTAAAATGTCTGCTTGGGATTCAACTTTCAGCAGTTGTTGCTTATTTTTATAGGACACATATGTGATCATACAATGTTTACAATGTTCCATGTCCAAGGCAATAAAGCACTCAGATCCCTGTTAATACAAAAAATATCTGCCATTTCCTGTTCTATCTGCTTCATAAAGTTTGTCAGGATCTCCACCATTGGCCTGGCGCCTTGCTGGCATCCTGCCATCAAAGGGAAAGGGAGGGGTGAGGCATTTGGGGCAATCCACACCTCTGTATCTAATGGTGGGAAATGGGGAAGGGTAGCTGACGTGTGAGGAAGACCAGGGCTGTTTGTACTGGTTAGGCCGAGCATCTCAAGGCCGCTTGCCCTGGGTGTGAAATTCCAGCAGCTTAAACAACCCAGAGCTCCCCACAACATTGTGGCAATCCTGGATTGGATGGTAACAAACCGGACATTGGGGAGCAGGAGGGGACCATTGGGTTTGACTCTTTGTATCGGTGAGCAGGAACTTCAGTTTCCACCTCGCCTTCTTGCAAACTGCATCTTTAGTAAAAGTTCTTTTCACTTCAATCAACTGGAGTTGAGAGTCTGCTTTCCTAAATGATTGTCTTGGGGCAAGTCTGACAAACGTTTAATCGTTTGATGAAGAACTTCTAGGGATTATTTATACATGATTTTAAGTTACTGTTAAATAAAGCTATGAAAGTCACAGGATTATGATTTCAGATAGTTATGGTGTTACCCCAGGATTTACTGGGGTAACATACTTCACAGACTTTGCCACAGTGAACTAAAGGTTTCTTTGCTAATCTTTTCAGAAGAGGAAGAACACAGTTTGTTAATGGAATTTATGATGGTGTGGCAGAGCACTTCAAAGCTTGAGAAAAAGAATTCATAGAGAGGATGAGCAAAGCGGGTTATAGACAGTGATAGGAGAGACACATTGGGAAAAAATATGTCTCTAGTTCAGATTCTGAAATGTTGGCAGCCGGGGATGTTTTTCCCTCAGACTATTCCCTCACTCCAGCAAATATTTTAAATCGTCAGACATGGCTTAAACACCAATTCCATTTTTCTTCTTCCTTCTTTTTTCTCTGCTTTTTTTTTGGGGGGGGGAGTGGATTTAAATAACCATGACTGTGTCTTAACATTCATTTGACTTAATGGTTATCATCTCAATGTCTACAAATTTTTCTGTTTTTCTTTCTCATACTCCCAAACATAATACATACTCAGTTAAAATCACAAATATTTGAGGATTTTTCTCAAATATTTTGCCCGAATGACAAAAAGATCTCTGTGTATGTTGTATTGAGGAAAGATTTCTCAGCACCCATCAAGTTCAATATTTACAATAATTACCAATAAAAATCAAACAGACAAAGGTGGGATTAGGCAACATTATTAATGCTAATGAGTATGGGGTTTGCCCCTTGTACCTTGCCCTGCTGCTCTTTCTGGGGATATGGTTTTCTCCTTAGTATGCCTTGATTAGGGTATTCTTTTTTCTGCCTCATTGTTTTTCTGGTGTTAATCCCTGCTTATTTGGGTGTTGGCTGCTGGAGAAAATGTGTTTTGATCTTTTTTGTTTTGGTAGCTTTTTTATTGTCTCTTTTGAATGGTGTATAAATGTGGTTTATCTCTGACTGTTGATGGCTGAAGCCGTATACATACATCACCCAGGTAAAAAACAGATTTAAATTGTCATTTGATCTTATGGAAAACACTTAGAATTGTTTGAAAACTACTAGTGTGCATTGTTTTGTTTCAATTTTTCTATGATCTACTTTGTTTTTTAGCTTTAACCTGACATATCAACATTATATAGTATCCCCATGTTTTAACTTGCCCAAAAGTCATTATTTGTATTGAGACTATGATTAGTTCAGCTAAAAGATAAAAGAAAAACTCTCCTTTTTTTCAGAGGGTACTAGAGTATGTATTATTTGAATATTTCATACCTTAATTCTTCACATTTTGCACTGATGGATCAAGAGATTTTTGGAGAATCTTTAACTATTGCTACACTTCTGTAATAGTTGATAATTGTAATGTGTTTTAAGGAGCAGATTGTAGGAAACACAAAAGCCTCATAGAAAGGTAAAGGAAAGCCTCTCCTTAGCAAGAAAACAAATCACAGCATTTGGGAAGCATTAAAAAGTCCCCAAAATGTTTTAATTCTCGAAGACTAGGGCTGCTATCCATATGTAGTTACTGAGTTAGAAATAAGCTTAACTGAATACAGTGGGAGTTATTTCCAGAGTATGTAAATTTAGCTTGCTGATACAACTATTTAATCTGCAGGTATAATCTTTTAAAGATCTACAATTTAGAAATAAGAGCCATAATAATCAAACACATTGCAGCAGTGCAATGGGGCCCGGTGTGCATAATAAAAATTGCCTAGGTAAAAGCTAATCAGCCATTTACAGACTATATCATGCATCAATTTCGCTTAACAGAAGAAAGCAGAAGAAAAAAGAAAAGCCATTACAGGAAAGCTCTTAGGAGAAAAAGATACCAACATATACCAAAGAGAAATGCTTTGATATTTAAAATATTTATGACTTTAAAAGGCATGAAAATTGATACTGGCTATTAGCAAAATAGACATTCTGCTTTTGTGATACAGTTTAAAGCTTTAACAAGAAACATATCTTTGCTTGACATTGTCTCAAGCCAGATGTAAACATGATTAATTTGGAGGTGCAACAGAGGGAGTTTTTAACCTTCCTCCCCACCCCTGGCTACATGTCATTAGTACACAAGACCCCAGATGAAAACTTGGCTGGATGCAACCTGCATATTTCTTTCAGATCGTGTTGGAGCCAGGGGGAATGGGGAGGGGTCTGGGTTGTAGGACAATTCTCTGAAATTCAAGAAGAAAATAAATGAAGCTTGGCTGAAAAGTTTATTCTGGCATGAGATAGAGATGATAGAGATGGATGGATGGATGGATAGATGGATGGATGGATGGATGGATGGATGGATGGATGGATAGATAGATAGATAGATAGATAGATAGATAGATAGATAGATAGATAGATAGATAGATAGATAGATAGATAGATAGATAGATAGATAGGGAAACGAGAGAGAGAGAGAGAAGAAGAAGAAGAAGAAGAAGAAGAAGAAGAAGAAGAAGAAGAAGAAGAAGAAGAAGAAGAAGAAGAAGAAGAAGAAGAAGAAGAAGAAGAAGCTAGATATATAGGAGACAGTGAGATATGATAGATAAGACAGAGATATAACTCTAGTTATGGAGCCATCAACCTGAATGTAAGAAAAGTCACAGTAGTTCTTAAAAGAAGTTTCCATGTAAAATTAAAAGGAATTTTCTTCCTGGGGCAAAATAATTTTATGCACTTATTCTCTGCTAAAAGGAAGAAAAAAACATCTCCAAAGAAGAAACTTTGGAGGAATGTATTTATTTACTGATTTAAACCTATGGGTATTTTCAGTAAAACTATCAAGACAGCATTCAAGCAAAATTAAACGTGGGCACGTGGGCACCTCCTTACACATTTGGATGTTTCACTCATGTAGTCTATTCAGACACAGATGTAGATACAAAGATATTCACATACCCTATTCTGGCCACTTTTATGCAGACTGGGCAGCATGAGGAACAGATCACAGAGGTCCTACCTTTACCCATTACAGTCCCCTTACTGCTGTAACATTCAACACTACCTACATGCTGAAGGGATGGCTTCAAATCAGCCAGCTTCTCTCAGGCCTTATTTGTCTCATTGGCAGACCAGTTAAAAGCCTGCTTCATTTGGCTTTCTCTATTCTTGCCCCTGAGATCTAAGGAAAGGTATTGGATCAATCACTTCAGTGTGGTCCCAAATGAGAGCCATACTATATGAATGGGCCTCAGGCTTTAAAAGAGGTCCTGAGGCCAAATAATCCACAGAGGTTTACCAGCTCCATGTCTCTGAGCCAGGAGTCTTATTTTGGCATGTGGTAACCTGACTGCATCTTATGGGGGTCTCTGTCCCTTGGATTGGAACAGAATAGGGATAGTGACATGGCTCTGGTATCTGCACATGTGGAGAGATGTGGGCATCAGTACTCTTTCAGAGTGATGGACCACCAAGAGACATTCTCAGAGGAATTAAAAATATTGTTTTGCTAAAGCTCATGATTTCACTTGACTTAGACATTGGTGTGGAGGAAGAAGGATTAAAAATAGATTGGAGATTTGTGAAGGCAGGGAATAATCTAAAGGAAAATCAATAAAAGAACAGGAGTAGGTAATGTCCATATTCTGAATATGAATTATTGATTGTTCTGCTCTTTATGTTCCCTCAGCAGAACTAAGGAGAGAAAACAGCTGTAGGAAACTCCTGTGCTTTATTTCAGAAGCCATGGGTACTATTAAAATTAAATTTTATTGTTGGGTCTGTAAGCCACATACTAAACATAAATTGTTGAGCAACCATTATGATATGGTAAATGTGAATAAACAAAATATGAAAGATTTGACTCTGTTCCAGAATCTTACACATTATGTGTAATCTGATCCTCAATGGCTTTTAGTCAGTTCAGAATATGAGTAAGCACTGTACATTCTTTCTGGGTTCTATGAAACTTATCAAATTAAAATGATCAGATAGGAAGGTTCCCAACATAAGGAGTGCTAGCTATAGTAGTGGTGACTTTTCTGCAAGAGTGATCTATTGCCACATCAATAGCTGGAAGAGCCTGTAATTTGCTAGGGTGGACATCTTAGAGAGAGAGGGACATCAGTTCTGTTTCTTTCCTCACCCTGACGCTTAGCTTTGACACAAATATGTACTGGCACAAAATTTTCTTTCTTTTTTTTTCATTTTGCTCTGTCCTTATGATAGTTGCCTTCAGAAATGAGACCACCTTAAGTGATCCTTAGCTATGCTTTCTCCCCTGTTCAAACACCATCCAAAGGCAGTCTTAACATGCTTACAATCTGTTGGGTTTGTCACTCATTATCTTGGAGAGACGTCAGATTGCAGTGGTCTATAACAGAAGCAGTAGAGGCAGGATACAGATTGGCAATGGGGATAGCAAATGTCATGTCTGGATAGTTTCTTCCCTGTTTGTGAATCTGAGAAGAGCGGTGAAGAACAGCCCTGTAACTACTGTGATTACCGACCTTCCCCTTGATTCAAAACAGGTTGTCATAGTTCTGACAGAAACACATAAAGCAGAACTCCGAGGTTTGCAAGTTCCTCAAAGAACATGTATATTAGTTACAAAGTATCGGCATGGTCAAGAGTGGAACCAAATCTAGATACACAAGCAACAATTTCCCAATACAAAGTTAAATGTCCCATCCACAAAAGCTATGTAAGCAACTACGTTCCCCAATATGATTATTTGGCAGGCTTTTTATGAAAGGCCCAGTCCCTAGTCCTGGGAGCAACCGATGACCATGGTTCCCACGGGACAAAAGATTATTTGACTAGCGGAGTACCTGGGCAACCCCCCTCCCTCCATTCTATGTGGCAACCTAGAATGAAAAGGAGAATGGCTGCAGCCATGCTCATTTGTACAGTTGACCCAGATGCTGATATTTTAATGAGATATATGAAAACTCTAAAATGCAAGTATATATGAGCTAGGTTCATTCAAGATCAGAAACTTTAGTTATATATACATAAAGGGAAGAATCTGTGCACCAAAGTTTTACCTCATCCTGCCTTTAAGCTCAAGTAAGCCATTACTCCTTTCTCCATGCCCAAAAGCTATAGTGCCTAACTCTTGGCTTTCAGAGGAAATCTATATGAATTTGACTCTTGTCTCTGTTCTTGACAAGCTCGTCCTTTAAGATAACATGCAGTTGCATAATTTAGTTCTGGTAACAACACCTGTGTTAAAGCCTAATTGCAGCATACAAGCAAATATGAAAGTACAAATGATGTGCAAGACCTAATACAGATTGAGAAGAATGTGCTTGGCAGAAATTCTACCAAGCTGGAGAAAAACAAATCCAGGCTACTTTACTGAGTCAAATATTAGAACCAGAAACACGGAGGACAGATAGAAGACATGATATGCAGGTCAGTAATTTGCAGCTAAGGTCAATTAGTAATTTAAAGGGCTTATCCACTGTTCTGTCTGGCCCCTCTCAGCTCATTAAAATCCACATAAATATTTCTTTAAGAGTTTTATTTAACACATTTCAAAAGATTCACTTCAAAGCACGCTGCTGGCATGTTGCTGGCAGGAACGGCCAAGTCTCATTTATTTACATTTAGATTAAAACAGGCTCTTCCCACACCTTCCCAATTAACTCACTCTTTCTTTATCACATTGTCCAATACCTCATTATTCTTCCGTAGATTTCCAAAGCATCAGAAGACTGAATTCAAATGCACTGCTCCAGATATCAGGCTACTCCTTGATTAACGTTGCTCGTGACAAAGGCGTAGTCTCTCTGTCCCCTTCTAATATAGTGTCCGATACGTCACTTCCCCTCATTACTTCCTTTTTCCACTTAACTGACACCGTCGCTTATCAAACCTTCTGAATCTCGGATCAAGCCATCTATCTTCTTGCTCCAAATCTGACCCCTCACTTTGCGAATCTGACCCAGACTGCCTGTAAATCTCCTCCCTGTCTGTCTCAGCTGCCGGGAGGGGAAAATACCCAGAGGGGCCTGGCTGCTCTTCCTCGGCTGCCGGGAGGGGAAAGCACCCAGAGGGGCCTGGCTGCTCATCCTCATACTCTGACACTTCCCAAGCTGGTCTAGGGACACTCACAACATCCACTATCAGGAAGAAAGGTGAAAAATATGGAGAAAGAAAATAACTGAGATGGCAAAGATAGTGAGGAAAAAAAATGTCTATGGTGAAACTAGGTAGTGATGAGAAGACAGAGGCATGCCCATTTCTCTCAACAAACTGAGAACACATCTCTAATCACATCCACAACAGGTAACTTGACTTTGCCTACAAGATGAGGCATACCAACGCATTATGTACTTTATGTCAGTGTTTTTTAAACATGGCAATTTTAAGATATGTGGACTTCAACTCCAGTATTCTGAGAGCTAAAGTCTATGTGAACTATTAGAGGAAAAAGTAAGGCACTTAGAGGCAACTCTGGCCAAAACCCAACCTACGAAAGAAAGTGATACCCAATCAAACCAAATAATGAACAAATAACTCCCAGAGGATCAGTAGGATTTGACCCTACTGATAAACCCTTGGAGGAAGACAAATGGAGATATGTCACACATAGAAGGAAACACAAAGAAAGAAGCAGCAGACATCTAATAAACCCCTACTGCCCAATCTAACCCATCCAGAAGCAGCCCCATTAAAACTGAGCAATCAATTTCTCCCCCTAGATGGAAATGCGCAGACCTACAACCTCCACCTCAAAGAAAACAGGCAGACACCTAGCAAAGAAATAATACCAAATACCCCTAAAAGAGTCACATCAACAAACACACCTGAGATAAACAGAATAGCACCCCAGATTACACACCTCCCAAAAAGGAAGGCGAGTGTTAGTAATAGGAGATTCTATTCTCAAATGAACAGAATCAGCCATCTGCAGACCAGACATACAATCTAGGGAGGTATGTTGTCTGCTTGGAGCAAAAATCAAAGATATGGCTGAGAACCTAATCAAAATAATTAGGCCCACAGATTACTACCCTTTCCTCCTCCTTCACGTTGGGACAAATGACACCATAAAGAACCTGAGTACAATATTGAGAGACTATAAGCAACTAGGCAATAAAGTTAAGGAGCTAGGAGCACAAGTAGTGTTATCATCAGTACTCCCAACAAAAGGCCAACACCCATTGAGAGGAAAAAAGAATTCTAGAAATAAACCACTGGTATCACCAAGAAAACTTTAGTTTCCTGGACCATGGACTGCATTTCCTACACGAAGGACTCTTGGCAAGTGATGGGCTGCACCTCACAAAACAGGGGAAAATGTACTTGGAAAAAGACTGGCCCAACTCATCAGAAGGACTTTAAACTAAAGCTGAGGGGGGAGGGTGACCAATCTTTAGAATCTCTAGAACACAAAACCAATCATAAATCCCAAGAAAACAAATCAAACAATGAAGTAGGGAGTGATGAGAAAAAAGAAAAACTCAAACAACAATCAGGAGATGCATAAAAGACAGGCATAAAAGTCTTAAATGCTTATATACAAATGTTCAAAGCTTGGGGAACAAACAGGGTGAAGTAGAAACAATACAGTAGTACACGAGGGCAGGTACGACATAGTTGGCATTACAAAAACCTGATGGGATGAAACCCATGACTGGAATGCACTGATGGATGGATACAAATTGTTCAAAAGAAACAGGTCTACAAAAAGAGGAGGGGGAGTTGCACTATATGTAAGAGAACACTATATATCTACAGAAATGCACATGCACAAAAGATAAAATCCCTCCAGAATGCATATGGACCAATATAAAGGGGGGGGAGTGACCTTGCCATAGGTGTACATTACAGGCCACTCAACCAATCAGAAGAAATAGATGAACTCTTTGCCAACCAGTTAACAAACATATGTAGGAAGCATAACATAGTAGTAATAGGAGACTTCAACTATTCAGATATCGAGTGGGAGACAAACTCTGCAGCGAGTGGGAGATCAAACAGATTCTTAACCAACCTAGCTGACAACTTTGTCATCCAAAAGGTGGAGGAGGGAACTAGAAGTAAAGCTATACTGGACCTAATTCTTACTAATAGAGAAGAAGTGATAGAGGGAGTTGAAATTGCCGGAACCTTGGGTGAAAATGACCACATCATACTGAAATTCAATATAATGCAAACACAAGCAATAGAAAATAATCCGACCAGTGTCTTAAACTTCAAAAGAGATGATTTTAACAAATCTAGGAAAGATTCCATGGACGAAAATCCTAAAGGGGAAAACCACTCAAGAAGCATGGGAAACTCTGAAAAATATGATTATAAAAGCCCAGTCCAGCACAATATCACTGAAAAACAAAAACAAGAAAATCAAGAAGAAACCAGCATGGCTGCACATACGGTAGCTCTTTCTGACAAACTGAAAAACAAAAAGGACAAGTACAAAAAATGGAAAGAGGGACATATAATTAAGGCAGAATATCAGCAGATGGTGCAAATCTGCAAAGATAAAGTCAGGAAAGCAAAGGCTAAGAATGAACAAAGACTTGCAACAGAAATAAAGGACAATAAAAAAGTTACTTTCAACATATTAATAACAAGAAAAAGGTTAAGGAAACTGTAGGTCCGCTAAAGAGAGAAGATGGCAAGGAAGTAACAGGCAGTAAGGAGAAAGCAAAGCTGCTTAACTTATTCTTTGCATCAATCTTCACACAAAAAGAAATTATAACCCAACATACCCAAAAAAACTACTGCAAAAGACAAACTAGAAACAAAAATTAAAATCAAGAAAATGGTAAGAAAACAGCTATCCGACCTTGACAAATATAAATCACCAGGACCTGATAAATTACATCCTAGAGTTTTGAAGGAGCTGGCAAATGTTATCTCAGAACCATTGCACCACATCTTTCAAACATCCTGGAGCATCAGGGAAGTACCTGAGGATTGGAAGAGCTGATATGGTCCCCATCTTCAAGAAAGGGGGAAAAACAGACACAGGAAACCACAGACCAATCAGTCTAACATCAATATCTCGAAAGATCCTGGAAAAGATCATCAAAAAACAGATCTGCAAACAACAAAAAGAAAACAAAGTTATAACTAGTAGCCAGCACGGGTTTCTTAAAAGCAGATCATGCCAAACCAAACTTATTTCATTCATAATTGGCATATGGAAATGAATAGTATAACTTGCTGAAAAAAAATAGATCCAACAAGAAAAATAACTAACATCCCTGGAAATGAATATGCTGAAAACTTTTTATTTTAAAAATATTAGTCTAAAATAATAAAATTGATTAATACAACAGAAATGTTAATTTTGTATTCATTGCACATACAAGAAAGTTTTTAATTCAAATATGAAATGCAAGTAAGGGGACTGTTAAATTGCATTGAATAACAAATTTTGATTTGCAGCAAATGATACGTGTTCTTAGTAGACATTTGAAGCAGAAACTTTAGACAATAAAACACTTTCAAATATTTTGCCCCACAATGATATATTTTTTGAAGTTTTTATTTTCATTTATATATTACATAACCACATACTGGGCTTGTCATTTTGTTTACCACTTTGTTTTTTTTTCCATTTAACATTTGTAATCTCATGAAATTTACCTTTGTACTTACAGGGAATTTGCCAAACATTCTGAAAGAAAGAATGTTCAAGAGAGATCCTAAGGCAGAAATATTACCAGCATAACTGTAAGCTTCCATGGGAAAAGAAACCAAAGAAAGAAATATGACCTACAAAGGAAACACTGTGATGAGATGTGATTTAAAAAGAGCATCCTTAGAAATGGGGGAAAGGACATATCATCAAATGCAACAGATGAGTTCAAAAGAATAGAGTCAGGAAAGCTAAGTAAATCCCTGCTTAGAGGATTTATTTACACAAATGGGTCCCAACAACCACATGGTACCAAGACGTATCTGTGGAGTTATGCTGACATCTAGTGGTTCATTTATTCCCAAAAATATCTTCAACAATATGGAAAATTCAACAAACTCAAATGCTTCTGTGGGTCTAAACCAGGGCAAGAATGAACAATAACAGAAAACAGGACATACTTGCAGTTCTTTGCGTGATGATTGGTACAGTAACCCAGAGGGGTTATTCTGTGCTTGTGCAGACCAAAATTGGAGACTTCTAGACCTTCAATTTGCCCTTGAGTCGCAAATTATATGCCCTTAATTGGCTCAAGTATTAAGATTTCTTCTCCTCCTTAAAGAGTAGGTCAAGAAAAGCTAACAGGACTCCCACAAGACTGCAGGGGAGATGAACTGGTTTGGGGGCTGAAAGATAACTTCAGTGACTGAAGAAACAACCTGTTTTCTTTCTGCGGCTGTCTGCCAGCCATAGCCTCACATGTAGGAAAAGAACAGGCTGGCAAACCTGAAGCAGATCTTTCAGCCAGAATGTCCTGGCAGACACCATAATTGCTGAACCATTGCTTTGTGCTTCCTGAATAAAGAGTCACCTTGTATAAATGAAGTGGGAGATTGCACCTGGCTCTGATTTAGGAGAAAATAAGGGAGTGAGCAAAGCTCTTGGAAAGCTCTTGTTCCCAGAGTTTGGAGAGGTGCTTTGCAAGGGAAGAACTGGACGTCCTTAGCCTATTCAAAGCTAGAGTTTCAAGGCAGATGCCTGGCATGGTGAGCGGCAGATGCAGTTTAGCCTGGAGGCTGAAGGTTCTTCCCCATCTCTCTTTTGGTCAATAAAACTCAATTTAGGCACCATCCAACCCCAAACTGACTCTGGGCAGTGCACAGTAACAAAGTATAAAGTATACAGTTTAAGAACAAAGGAATAGGAAAGGGAATAACAAACAAGAACAGAGGGCTAGTCCAGCTAAGAGCACCCATACCCATAAACATACCAAATGGACCCCAATCACCCTTCCCCAGGGCTATACCTGCTCACTGTCTAACAAAAATTCCCTTCCTCTTCTAATAACATACAAATCTAAATCATTTTTTGGCATGCCTTCTGTGCAGTGTATTGGAATCATGTACATTTGCCAGCGCATTTATAGGAAATGCTGGCTAGTTTGTGATGTGAAGTTTTCCACATAAAAGTACTGCCTATACTCCAGCTGGAAACTTATTAACTCCTGACTTAGCGAGCATATCTATAGATTTCTGCAGTCATGGCAACTGTCCATAAAGTGTTGCAGATAATGTCTCATTCTGAGAAGCAGCCTAAATTTGCTTTTGAAATATCAAGGCTACATTGATCTGCTTAGATCTACTTCTTTATCCAGGGTCAAGTGATGCTATTTCTGCAGCCTCTTTTTTGTATTTAACCTATCACCCTATCCTTTATCAGAGACTCACACAATTTCCTAAATTTATATTGTTGAAAGAAAATTTATATTGTTGAACTCCGGAACATGCCAGTCAGCCCTCACTTTCCTCTACTCCAGGGGTAGTCAACCTTGGCTCTTTTATGACTCGTGGACTTCAACTCCCAGAATTCCTGAGCCAGCTGTGCTGGCTCAGGAATTCTGGGAGTTGAAGTCCACGAGTCATAAAAGAGCCAAGGTTGACTACCCCTGCTCTACTCCTTGAGTTTGGTAAAAAAAAAAAAAAATCTTCCTGGCAAAAGTAATGTTTCTCCTAAGGACAAAATACAAGCACTTTTTTATTGGGCATTTGCAATTTTGGGTTATCTTTTTCTCTGGAAACTGAAATAGGTTGCAAATCTCCCGAGTCTCTTTACCAGCAAAATTTTCAAGAAGGCACACCAAAGCCTTTCTCTCTGCTTGACCTACTAGCAATCAAATACCATTATGGAAAGGCCTGAAGCTATTTAGACCAATTCTGTACAGCATTTCTTCTGTCATCAGAAGGCCAGGAACTGGAAGCAAAACCTATTTAGAGTTCATTCTGCTCAGGCACCATGCACCGTTGTAACTCAGCCCTGCCCAATGGCTCCCCATAGCTCACTCCATGTGTCTGAAGTCCACAATCAAGTCACGTATAAGAAGCCTTTTTTCTTCACAGGAGACATGCTAAGCACAAACATAATACAACAGTAAATACCCTACAGAAAAGAATGCACGTCTTCACATAATATGCCCATTTGTACCTTGCATAAGAATTCTGGATTTATTAAATTGTCCACTTTTTATTTTCTTGGCTATCCATAATATTCTCAGAAACCTTCACCAAAGTGTCGGTAGTCTTCCGAACCTGCTTCTTCAAAATTCAACTTCTGTTTTGATAGAGTATCATAAGGAAAACCATTGCCTGCACAATTCTGATCTTTGTAGATATAGACCCATCCCAGCATCTGAATAATTTTCCAAGGTCTTTTACCAAATATTAACCTCTGTGGCATTTTTTCTGACTGCTGGTTCCTTAATTCTAGACCAGGCTGGCTCAGGAATTCTGGGCGTTGAAGTCCACGAGTCATAAAAGAGCCAAGGTTGCCTACTCCTGGTCTAGACAGTCTTAAAAGGCAGAAGCTATCCACCACTTCATTGTCAATTCTAACGCTGGTTGCTATTGTCCGTATTTTGAATTCTTTCTAATTAAACTTAGTCCCATTTTTCACTGTTCCTTGACTTTCTTTTTTTCCCCCCAAGTTTTTTATTAATTTTCCAATATTACATTTACATTTTTTAAAAGTAGCGTGGCTGTTGAGCACCGTAATTCCATTACATTTGAATATCATCAGTACAAATCTCAAAGTATTACAACAACTAATTCCCTCTCTTTTCCCCATAAAATCTACTGTCATATTCAGATCAATATAGTTCTTATTTTATCAATAAACAAAAAATACCTTCTTAGTAGTCATCAATAATCTTCAGTCTATACATATCTTAATTAATTTGACATTCCATCTTTTAGACAATAACTTAATAAGTTTTTCTTAACTTTAATTTCACATTGATATTTAAATTTAACGTTTAATCTTTATCATTTCCGGATTTTAAATGATCCCAGTCTCCTATCTCATATTTAGGGCTAATAATTTTTTCCCCCTCTTTCTACTTCCTTCCTTTCTTCCTTTCCAGAAAAAGAGAAAAAAAACCATCAGCATTTATACCACAAGCCAATATACGAATTTAATTATTAGTGTTTGTTTTCTGAGGTTTTCACGGGTGTTTGTATGTAGGTCTTCGGTTCTTCGGGTTTTCTCCCATGTAGAATTTTAAGTGTCTTGGCGACGTTTCGACGAAGTCCCATTCATCATCTTCAGGCTGGTACTTTCGGCTTCATGCTTCTAGGAGCACAAAGCCGAAAGCACCAGCCTGAAGATGACGAATGGGACTTCGTTGAAACGTCGCCAAGACACTTAAAATTCTACGTGGGAGAAAACCCGAAGAACCAAAGACCTTAATTATTAGTATTTATACTTCTAAGTTTTATTTAATCTGTGTCTCAACTCATGACAATATCTTAAATTCAAATCTTAGTTATCTATAAACATTCAAACTTTTAGCAAATCAGTAACCTGGCGATTAATTTTCCCTTAATATTTTAATTTAACATTTAATATTTTTTTCCAAATTTTAATTAAGCACAATTCCTTTATCACAATTCCTCATGTAATCTAATATTTAAAATACAAACCTTATATGTAAGTTCTACCATATATCTTAATAAACTAATAAGACAATATAACATTCTTATTTCGATATTTATATTTCTAGATTTTATAAAACCAATTTTTATATCAAATCATTACAATATCTTATGTTCAAAATACATATTCTACCCATTTAGATATATTCTATTTTAGATCTCATGTATAGATCAAAACCCCAATCCCTTTCAGTCTTATTCTAGCTTTTTCCTCTGCCAAATCATCTTTCGTATCTTTGCTTTTAAATCATCAAAAAGATCTCCTTGTATTGTTGTGACTATTGTTTGATATTGATAAGGGCGTTCAGTTGCTGTTTTCTTAAGACCTGCTGATTTAGCAGGTCGTCTCTTTATTTTTCCAGTTCGATGAAGTTGTACCAAAGTATTTATCTTCTCTTTCATCTGTTTTTCTTTTTTATCTTCAAATTCCTTCTGGTTTATAAGAAAAGTCCTTTCTTTGTTTTCTATTATCAGTTTCCTTTTTGTGTTTTCCACTGTTTGTATTTGTTGAGTATCTAAGTCTTCTGTCACAGCATTTGGTTGTTTCCTTTTCTCTATAGAATTCTGTATAGATGATTCTTTAGTTGAAGTCATAGTTTGAGCTTGCATACAAAGAGTTTGGATAATTGCTTTTAACATATAAAGAATTTGTTCCTGTACTTGCTCTGTGGGAGATATCCATTCCTGTTCTTCCATTGTAGTGTATTAAACTAAACAAAAAACTTACAATCAGAAAGTCCACCAAGTAAAGAGCTGAGCTGAGTTTCTTACAGATGGTGCTTCAAGGTTGCTTTATATCTTATCTGTTTTCAAAGCTTTCAACAAGTCTCTCTTAAAGAATAGCAAGTTATAGTCTCAAATTTAGCCAGCAAATGTCATCTCAGAGTTAGTTAGATCTTTTCAGTTTTCTTCCCCCCCCCCTCTATTTTAAGGGGGAGAAAAAGAACCCAAATCTTCAATAATAGTTAGAGTAAAAATCAGAGAAGAAGAAAAATAGAGAGAGTAGAAAGTTACAAGTCTTATAATCCACCAGTTTTAGAAAATAGAATTCCAGTTAGGATCCCAGTATTTTTCCAATGTTTTAAACTCCCGAGTGATTGATAGCTGCTGTTTCTGGAGGGAGGGCTAAAATCCCCCTTCCCTCACCACAGGGGGGAAAGTACTTTAGCAGCTTATGCAGGTAATTAAGTAATTAGGATGTAAGAGAGGCAGATCTCACCCAATCCTTTCCATGCTGCTTTGAAGTTGCCAGATGTTAATGTGACTTCGGCTGTTAGCAGCCTAGGGATGAGCCATATTTCTATGGCCAGTCCTTTCGTCCGCCGGTTTGAAAAGATTGCCAGCTCTAACGGAGAGTTGCTGCTCTTCTGCGATCCAGCAAAAGCCCCTCCTTGCTAGTCGACTCTTTGGGGCGATTTTGACCCTTTTCAGGGCCCCCCCAGCGATACGAAACTGAACGGGGGAGAGAGCAGATCTCCCAACCGTCCATGGCTGCTGCATGACGAAACCGGAAGTCGTTCCTTGACTTTCATTACAGGCAGTCCTTGACTTACAATCACAACAGAGCCCAAACTTTCCATTGTTAAGCAAGGCAACTGTTAGGTGAGTTTTGCCCCATTTTGTGACCTTTTTGCCATAGTTGTTAAGTGAATCATGCAGTCATTAAACAAATCTGGCTTCCCCCATTGACTTTCTTTGTCAGAAGTCAGCTGGGAAGAGTACATATGGTGGTCACATGAACCAAGGACAATGCAACCGTCATAAATATGTCAGTTGCAAAGTGCTCAAATTTTAATCATGTGATCATGGGGTTCCTGCAACAGTTATAAGTGCGAAAAATGGCCATAAATCATTTTTTTCAGTGCCACTGTAACTTTGAATGGTCACTAAACAAATAGCTGTAATTTGAGGATTACTTGTATTAGTATTTGCAGATCTTTTCTGTTTTCAGATATCAAAGTATTGTCATCAGTATAGTCCAGATTATTGATCTTTCTTCCTCCAATTGTAAAGTTACATTCATCTTGTTCCAATCCAGGTTCCCTCAATACATATTAATGTATAGATTGAACAAAAAAAAAATAAGCGAGAGTATACAGCCTTGTCTCATTCCCGTGTGCCAAAAAATTTACTCTGTTTCTTCTGGGTATAATAAATTTAAAGATGGAAAAGCAATTCCAACACATCATTATACATATATTGACAGCAGCCCGCATAGTATACGCTTAGTGTTGGAAGGGTGAAAACATACCTACAAACGATATGATTATATACAAAATTCTTGAATGCGTGGAAATGAATACGCTAAAATTAAAAGACAAGGAGGCAAAAGAATTTTATGAAATATGGAACAAAGAAAGAAAAAAACATGATTACTGATGTAAATAAATTGTAAATAATATATATGAGATGTATAACACAGTTTTGTTAAGGGAAAAATGTATTTTTCAGTTTTATTTTTGTTGTATAATGAAAAAAGAAAAAATTAAAATTTTAAAAAAAGTTCTTAAAACCACACACTGCATCTAAAACTCATCCGTCTTCTAAAGGTGGACTCATTCATTTCCATAACAGAACCCGACTTAAAAAAAAAGTGTACAGAATTTAACAGCTAACTTATTATTGTTAAGAGGTGAAATTTTAAAACAGAAAGGAAAGTACGGTTAATCCCCCTGCAATGGCACATTGACCTTCTGGCCTTTCTGGGAAACAGAGTTCTTGCAAACAGATAAATAAATAAAAGGTAAATAAAGGCTTTGAGATCAAGTTGAGAGGGGATGGAGTCGGGGAGGGGGGAGTGCTCAGTGTCCCCAGAATGTAGGCAGAACGTAAGGGGTGAAATTGGTGCCATTTTCTCTGCATGTACTAATAGCAGATGAATGATCTAACAAGAGTTAAAATGCAATTTTTGAACTGCATTATTTGCTTCCTTGCCTGCTTTTGCTTGGAAAGGTACATGATTTCTTGTATCTATAATGGCATTTTTTTCTCTCTAGCAGTTCTGCCGGTAAAAAGCCCCTGTTGTCCTAACAAGCAAGCTTCTGTGGGGAAGAACAAATGATAGGTGGAACCATTTAATTGGTATAAATATGTATGCTAACTAATTCATAAAAGTCTGAATATCAGGAATTGAGTAATAGATTCTGAAGAAATCTGCCAATCATAAATGCTCTGAAAATATGCAGGCCTTCCCCATTGTAAGATGGAAGAGCACTGCCCACATTTTTTCCACACTGCATAATGATTTCATCATCCTTGCTTCTGTAAAACATCCAGGGTTCTAGATATACAACTAACATTGCATGTTCAGAGCATTTTCAGAACAGGGCAAAAGTACAAAGTTTATTGCAGAAGTTAAGCTTTAATCTCTTGTAGTAGTTTATTGAATTTCTGGCATTTACCCTCCATAAACTAAGGAACTCCTGTTCTTACAAAGTACTTATATATATTCCAGATTCTCTTAAAATCCCTGCGGCTATTCTGGTGTGAAAGGTAAGTTTTTGAAAGGGTCCGGGAAGAAAATGGGTGATGGAGGCAAGGGATGCAGCCCTGTAATTGCTTGGGTAATGACGTTTACAAGTCTTCCACTTGTCTGGTTGAAATAATGAAAAGGATTGCTTCCATTTTAATATGCATATGTATATGTACATATTATTATGTATTATTATAGCAAAATCTGATACAAATTAAGCTGAAAGAAAGAAAAGAGAATATAAGAATAAAAGAGCCTTGTATCCTTGTATCTTTCCAATTACAGCTAAAGTGACTCAATAAGGGAGGACACTAAGTTCAGAAAAAGCTTTATGCCCCTAGGGCATTTTAACCCGTGGCATCCTTCCATGGTGATCCTTTTCTCCTTATATGATCTGCCAGACATTTCAAAGGCTCAGATTGTGGAGCTCCTGAGATTGTAGAGCCCTGGAGCTCAGCCAGAAAATTCAATCTTAACTATTACTGGCAGGTTCTGCTTATTTTGCAAATGAAAGCAAATATACATGTACCAGGATAATGTTGAAGGATCCAATCTGAATCAGTCATCAGGACCAAAGGTTTATTCTTTCAGCTATGGGGCTCCTACTGGAGCCCATCATCAGGGAACGTCTCTCTCTCTCTCTATGTGTTGTATGTGTTGTAATTATATGGTGCCTGGTTTTGTGTAGCTTTTAGTTGTTAATTAGTTAATTAGTTGATAGTTGGCTATTAAGTCATTGATGGTTGTTTTCTTGTGCTGCTGTGCTTGGCTCCTAAGTACTTGATATGTTGGTGGTAAATCAGCACTACTGTTGACTGATAATGGACCTGTTTCCCAGGCTTCAATCATTTTTCTGGCTATTTTTGTCCCTGTTTGGCCAACAATCATACTATGTTTTCCCCAAAATAAGACCCGGTCTTATTATTTTTCTTTTTTGCCTCCAAAAGAGGCACCAGATCTTTTGGGGGGGGGTCCTTTTCCACTCATCTCCGGCATCGACAGCCCCACCCAGCTGACCCACTTTTTCTGCGGCCAAAGGAGCAGCTTCATTCTGCAGCTGAGAATGGAGCTCCAGCCTGCATTTCGCAGTCAAAATCCTTTCTGGAAGGCCACTGCAGCTGAGAACCGAGCTATGGGTTCAATTCATAGCTGGTTCTCAGCTGCAGAGGCCTTGCAGAACCAAGCTATGGACTGAATCTATAACTCGGTTCTCGGCTGCAGTGGCCTTCTGGAAAAACCTGATTGCCAAATGCAGGCCTGCGGATGCAACAGAAGAAGTGGGCCTGAGAAGAGAGACCTGGCTGCAAGACAAGTGAGTGCAAGGCACGTGGGGCAGCTTCACACACCCCACACCCACCCTAGCTTGATTTTTAGGTGTGTGCCTCACCCAAAACTAGGGCTTATTTTGGAGGTAGGGCTTATATTAGGCCCACCCTCAAAAATTAAGCTAGGGTTTATTTCGGGGTGGGTTTTAATTTTGGGGAAACATGGTAGTAGCTGCAAAATGGAATGCATGTCCTTATTGACTGCAGTATGAGACTCCCGATGAGTTTGGGTCTCCTTGTCCAGCTGCTCACTCGTGTTTTCACAATCTGGTGGCTAGCTTCCTCTCTGTCTATACCACAGGTTTTCCTATTGCCAATTTTAAATAAGCAAAAAAATAAAATAAACTCCAAAGTGATTTAAAAGGTAAGTTTTTTGTCAAACCTTGAGCCCATGAAAGGCTGCATTTGTGACTCAGAACACAGTGAAACCCATGAATTCCAGTTGATTTTATGGTTACAAAAATGTTGATTTCTGCTGTGGTGAAAAATCAGCTGTGGTAAAGTACATGTGGGCAATTACCAGAGTTCTCTTTATTCCAGAGATAATTTTGGCAATCAAGGTTTCACTTCCAGCCAGCTGCCTTTTTGGTTATAATGCCCTGCAATCCATGTGCAGTGGAGAAAGATGTGGGCAATAATTCACTTCATTAGAAGTCCCCCACTGCAGCCCATCTCCTGACATTCATCAGTGCAGGCATTCCTGGAGACCAATGAAATGTTGTTCTACGTAGAACATACTTGGCATTCTATGATTTTATTACGCTTTCCTTTACAAAAATTTACTTGAAGTTCGAACTTTCTACATATTGATCGGATTATATCCCTTACTATTCTAGAATATTATTATTATTATTTACAATTTTTATACCGCCCACCTCCCGAAGGACTCGGGGCGGTGTACAGCCCAATTAAAACAACAACACACAAAAATTAAAATTATTAAAAATAAATTAAACAATTTGGCCAAATATTTAAAAACCCAGCTAAAAACACAATCCCCTAAAAACAGTTATGGCCATTGTTGGAGCTGGAGCTATCATCCCAGGCCAGCTTGTCGGAATAAGTATGTTTTTAATTCTCGACGGAAGGAACGCAATTCCGTCATCGTACGGAGTTCGGGGGGGAGCTCGTTCCAAAGCGTTGGAGCTCCCACAGAGAAGGCCCTCCCCCTGGGGGTCGCCAGCCGACATTGTTTGGCCGACGGCACCCTGAGGAGACCCACTCTGTGGGAGCGTACCGGACGGCAGGAGGTATTTGCTGGCAGAAGGCGGTCCTGTAGATATCCGGGTCCGATGCCATGGAGCGTTTTAAAGATGGTCACTAACACCTTGAAACGCACCCGAAAGGCCACCGGCAACCAGTGCAGCTCACGCAGGAGCGATGTTACATGGGAGCGCCATGGCGCCCCGGTCACTACCCGTGCGGCCGCATTCTGGGCCAGCTGAAGCCTCCGGGTGCACCTCAAGGGGAGCCCCATGTAGAGAGCATTACAGTAGTCCAGCCTGGAAGTGACAAAGGCATGAGTAACTGTGCATAGCGAGTCCCGGTCTAGGAAGGGACGCAACTGGCGTACCAGGCGAACCTGATAGAACATCCTCCCGGCCACGGCCGTCAAATGGTCCTCTAAAGACAGCCGTGAATCCAGGAGGACTCCCAAATTGCGAACCCTTTCCACGGGGGCCACTGTTTCGCCCCCAATGGACAACGAAGGAGTCAATTGACTAAACCGGGACGACGGTAGCCACAGCCACTCGGTCTTGGAAGGGTTGAGCTTGAGTCCGTTCTTCCCCATCCAAACCCGGACGGCCTCCAGGCACCGGGTCAGCACGGCAAGAGCATCGTTGGGGTGGTTCGGCGTGGAAATGTACAGCTGAGTATCATCAGCGTACAGATGGTACTCCACACCAAAACCACGGATGATCTCACCCAGTGGTTTTACATAAATGTTGAACAGTAGGGGTGAGAGGACCGACCCCTGAGGTACCCCACATACGAGGTACCCCACATACGAATATTTTACAGGTTGCAGTTCATGTGACCACACATGGAGAATTTGGAGAAAATGAACACTTTGGCACTTATTTCTGACCACAAATCAGCTTCAACAATACAATAATGCAAAGTAATATATATATATATACCTGTCCTTTTCTTATAGGTCATTTGTTACCAAAGGGCATTATAGCAATTTCTGTCATTTTAATTGAAGCTGCCTGCCAGAGATAGGAAAACGAACGAATCATTTCTCTCCAGTCCAAACTGTAGAAGCTTCCCACACAAGGTCGTCTATATATATAATTTCTCCAATCTCTGGCTAGCTTTATTTCCACAGAATAGGCAGCTATGCCTACACAAGTCATCAGATTCTGTCAAGAATGAAAAAGTTCTTAACATTTTGGTTTTGTTTTTTTAAGAAAAAAAAGCAAAAAAGATAACAATGGTGATCTGTATCATCGTGCTCAATAAAATGGGTTTATCTTGGTGGTGATTATGTTGGATCTGGCTACTGCTTGAATAGAGGACGATAAGAAAACCAGGTCTGTAGACTAGGGAGGGAAGTGGATTTCACGTTTTTAATCCTTTTGGGGTGAAAGTGAGTATAAATATATAATAAAAGAATAACTTGGAATTACAACACATTTTGCTTGGCTTATATTTCTGAGATGACCTAAATGAACTCCAGATACTTTTGTGAGATCTTGTTCATCCCTGGTAGGTTCTTGATTATACCACTATTTCTTTTTCATCTTTACTTTAGGATTTTCACCTGGAATTCTATACCTGTTATATTTATTCAGTTTCTCTCTCTTCCTACCAGGCTCTCTCACTTTGCTTTGAAATGACTCTTGTCTGTTTGTCAGATTTTGAAGCTTATGCTAAAAAGCATCTTCCCAAGCCTATCTGGGATTATTTTGCAGCAGGTGCTGATGAATGTTATACGCGTGATGACAACCTCATGGAATATAAAAGGTAAGATATAAAGTAAGTCTTTGAAAGAAGATAGTGATTCAAAACTGAGTCAGATGTATCCACTTTGAGATGTAGCACCAAGCCAACTGAATTGTATTCTCCTGATTCACTATCTGGTGGAAACTCAGATAGATATGAATGGTCTGGTATTCACTAGACTAGAAATTTGATTTGGCAAAAGAAATTGGCTCTGAATAGGCTAACAACTGATGTTTTGTAACACCCTAGTTTTGATGAGTGTTCTGGCCACTTCTCAAAGAAGTGTGTGAAACAGCCTAGCTGGCTACAGAGCAGCAGAAAGTAATCACTCCTGGATGGTTAAACCTGAGTTTCTGGTTACCCCAAAATTGTTGAAATAGTTCCTGGTTCCACTTGCACTATAAGAAACATCCAACCTTGCAAAACAGGAGGACTCTCATAGCATTTGCCCAGCGGAGGCATGGCATGCATTCAGAAAATTTATAGCATACTTACAAATCTCTGTTTCTTAGCCAGCATGGTTCCTGCATTTGTGTGGGCACTAGGATGAGAAAACTAAGCTTACATAATAAAAGGACTGCCTGCCTGCAACTTTTATATCCAAATAGAAAAGATGGCTGTTCTCTCTCTTCTCTGTACTAGTATCTTCTTCAGTGTTCAGCAAGATTACTGTTCTTTGTCACTGAAAGAGTTAACTGAGTAGCTGAGTAAATGCAAGGGTAATTTTTGTTTTAACAGACTATGGCATCTCTCCTTCAAAAGCCATTCAGTGTAGTGGTTAAAGTGCCAAATTCAGAAGTGGGGAAAACCAATTCCAGTTTTCCCAGAGGCAGGAAGCCAGCTAGGTGACTTTTGGCAAGTCCTTGTCTCTCAAGCATAGGAAGAAGGCATTGGCAAACCACTTCTGTAAATGTTCCCAAGAAAACAGCAGGTACATCTCCATGCAGTCACGAGGAATCAAGACTAGCAATACCAAAAACACTCTCCTTCACAGGGTTGCATATGCATTCATATCTTCTTCATGTCCCTTACAAATGGAGCAAAATTGGTGCCACTGCAGGGCTATCAAATCTGCATTGAAAACTTCTGGACAACTAGATGGCAGCAATGACATACATACCATTTTTGCAGCACACATTTGGCTGCTCTCAGCCATTGCAGAATTCAAGATCCATGACAAAATCTAGGATGTTGCTTGAGGTTATTATGGTAGATTGAATAATGGATAGGTAAATAAATGGATAAGCAGATAGATATGGAGGTTTCATTTTTCTGGACTTTCTTCAGTAATACTGTATTTCCCCGAAAGTAAGACCTGGTTTTATATTATTTTTGCCCCCAAAAGAGGCATTAGGTCTTACTTTTGGGTGGTGCCTTATATTTTCCATGGCACCTGCCTCGGCTCACGGCGGCGGCAGCACCAACAGCCCCATCCAGCAGGAGCCCGCATGGCTGCTGCCCACTTCACACCGCTGCCACCACAATGAGGCGAGGCAGGTGGGGGAGGGGTGGAGCTGCCCCATGCACCCCGCACCTGCTTCCTTCAGGCTCCCCCCCCCAGCCAGGCCATTCCTTGCACCCTTTCACTTTGGCAGTCTCGTTTCCTGCCAAAGTTGGAAGGTCTGACTGAACTTTTTTTAGAATAACGAAATCCATTTCCCTGCAGCAGGAGAGAAACATGCCAGAGTTGGAAAGCGGGTGAAGAACTTTTTTGTTTTCGGGAAGAGGGAGGAGCTGGGCGATGGTGCGCCAAGCTCTACAGCAGTGCCGGGAGGAGGAGCGGCAGGAAATGGGGCTGCCATTTCGAGGATGGAGAAGGGAGATGCAGGGTGATGCAGGGCGGCAAGCAAATGCTCTTTTCTGCTCTGCATTGCTGTGCAGAGCTGTTCCTCTCCCTATTCTCCGTTCTCTCCAGTGGCAGTGATGGAGGGCTGGTGGAGGGAGGCGGCAATCATGGTGCAAGCCATGGGAGAGTTGGCGGAGAAGGAGGTGGCAGCTGCCACCAGGCAGGTGATCTGTGGGGTAGAGCTTGAAGAAAGCCCTCCAGCAGCACACAGCGGCAGCGGAGCCTTTCACTATCACTCTCCCCTGGTTCCAAAATGGTGGAGGGGTACCAGGTCTAGCCTGCCCATCCTCCATATGGTAGCATGGCAGTCCTGCTCAGGAGGGGAGTGAAAGGGAGCAAGGAATGGCCTGGCTGGGGAGGCCTGAAGGAAGCAGGTACAGGGCATGTGCTGCAGCTCCATCCCTCCCCCACCTGCCTCACCTCGTTGTGGCGGCAGTGGCGCAATGTGCCGCACAGCCTCCTGTCCCATTGTGACAGCCAGGTGGGACGGAGTGGGCAGGGTCCTAATTAAGGCTTATTTTTGGAGTAGGGCTTATATTAGGCCCATCCCCATAAATCAGGGTAGGTCTTTTTTTCGTGTTTTCCGGAAAATACAATATTACCTCTTATCAGTCCTATTGCTTCTGCTTTCTTTTCATCCACAGAATCTATTTGCGGCCACGTGTGCTGCGGGATATGTCGGCAATAGATCCAAGGACTACGATTCTTGGCTCTGAAGTTGACTTCCCAGTAGGGATTGCTCCCACTGGCTTCCATGGTTTGGCCTGTCCTGATGGAGAGCAGAGCACAGCTCAAGGTATGCTAGAATCTTTTTCCCTAGCAACAGTAAAGGCCAAAAATAATTTATCATATAATAAACTGGGATTTGGTATAAGATTATAGTTGGTTCAAAAGAAAACAAACCATTATAAATCTATCTATCAGCTTTCAAACTTAATGGTAATTGTAATTGTACATTTATATATATATATAGAGAGAGAGAGCAGAACACACTACCTATTTCTCACAGAGTATCTGCATTATGAATCCACCCAATTTCTTCTAGTAGGGAATGACATGCATGCATGCAAAATATATGGCACTCCAGGAGCAAGGGTGCCTTAAGCAACCAATCTGATCCCCAAATAGATAGCTAAGGAAGGATAAAAAAATAACTGGAGGATTGGGCTACTCCTGCTTAAGTTACTTTTGGAGGTGGGTGCTTGCTTTGCTTTCCCCCTCTGCCATGAAGATTGTTATGGCAAGTATCCCAAAGGAGATACAATCTGGCCCCTTCCAACTTTGGCTTTGTATACATTCCTCTAATGCAGTGCTTTTCAACCTGTGGTACACATATCACGGGTGGTACTTTGGCACCTGGCAGGTGATACGCATATGATGGGTGGAAAAGGATTGTAAAAAAGTGAAAAAAATAAGTGTAAAAGTGTAGTGAGGGGATCAGCTAAAGTAAGGGCAATGCCGCACAAGTCTGTGGGAGAGTCAGTTGGAACTGCGGTGTTGCTGGGGCTCTGCTAAGCACCCAGAAGCCGTGCGGGGCTCCAGCTGATCAGCATTTATTTATTTTATTTATAATCAAATTTCTATACCGCCCCTCTCCCAAAGGACTCGGGGCGGTGTACAGCCTAAAATTTAAAAACATATAAATATACATAATTAAAAATAATTAAAAATGAATTAAATAATTTGGCCGTAAAATCCCCCATTAAAACCCAACACTTACAAATCAGGCCTCCAGCTGATTGGTGCTTCCAGGAGCAAAGCCTTGGGGGGGAGAAGAGTCAGCTGGAGTTGCACCGAAGAGAAAAGGAGAAGGAGGGGGGAGAGAGAGGAGAGGATATAAAAGGAGGAGGTTTTGGTGGGAAAGGGAGAAAAAATAGACAACGGGGGGGGGGAAGAGAAGGAGATGGAGAAAGAGAGATGGAGAAGAGGAGAGGCTTCTTTGAGACACGCAGAGGGAGAGAAGGGGATAGAACAGTGCAAAGATTAATGTCAGAGAAACAAAGAAAAGTTTCCTATTAAAAGTGTGGTAAGTGGGTATACAGATAGTCCTCAACCTACAACCACAATTGAGCCCAAAATTTAGGTTGCTAAGTGAGAAATTTGTTAAATGAGTTTTGTCCCATTTTATGACCTTTCTTGTCACATTTATTAAGTGAATCACTGCAGTTGTTAAATTAGTAACATGGCTGTTAACTGAATCTGGTTTCCCCATTGACTTTGCTTCTCAGAAGGTTGCAAAATGGGATCACATGACCCTGAAACATTGTGACCATTATAAATACTAATCAGTTGCCAATCATCCAAATGGAAATCATGTGACCCTGGGGATGCTGCAAGGGTCATAAGTGTGAAAAATGGTCATAAGCCAATATTTCAGTGCCGTTGTTCAGTGCAGTAAGCGAACTGTTGTAAGTCAAGGACTACCTGTACTTTTATCACTTTTTTCCTTTTGGGGGGGGGTCATCAAAGTTTCTGACACATTGCTAGGCGATTGGTGGTACTCAAATATTGCCAATCCTAAAAGTGGTACAATTTGTGAAAAGGTTGAAAAGCCCTGCTCTAACACAGTCAAATGAGGATGGCCTAATTACTGTAGAATTCTGACTTATTTACATGCACATGTATATAAAAATGGTACCGGTATGTGAATGTGTGTATACAAGAATTATGTCCAGCCAGCCACTGCTTTCTTCCTCAACAGGATGGCTACAACCTTGCCTGTGACTGCCTGCTCAAAAGTCCAGTCCATTTGGCTCCATGCCAGTATTAACTACACAGCCACTTACTGTCAGGGAAATGGGGCTGGACTTTTAAGGCACTCAGAGTTAGTAAAATATGGACTAGACTAGAAACTTGCAACAATGCAGGATAATGACTGATAGACTTCTATGTAGAAGTCCATTGCTAATACATTTTTTTCAGCAATCACCTAAATGACAGCTAGGTAACAAGATGTTTTGAAGTGGGCAATGTCATAACAAGAGATATTACCTCTGATGTAGCAGCAAATGGAAAAGTTCTCTGCTGACTTGCAGACATTGCCAAGGGCTGCTTGTGAAACAGGCCATCGTCTATTAATCATAGAAAGGTATCAGACTGAAAGAGACTTGAGGTAAAGAGGATTAAACTAATGAGATACAACCTTGAATACATTTCTGAAGAATATGAAGCTAGAAACAGTTTCAAAGACCTGAACCTTGTGGACAGAATATCTGAAGAATTGTGGGGAGAAATTAAAATGATCGTAAGAAAGAGAAAACCAGAAAGCATATAATAAGACACAGAAAGAAACAAAGGATACACTGCTTTCAAACCAAGTTATAGAAAAAGCTAAGGAAAAAAAAAGAACTAGCCAAAGCCACTGCTTTGGGGAAAACTAATACAAACTTCCAAGAAGTGATAAAGTGGTATACTTGAAGTCAAAATATAGTTAAGGAGAAAAAAATAACACTGTAAGAAACACAAGGGATCTCTATTTAGAAAAATTAGAAGAATCATTCCCACCTTATCTCAATGACATGAGAAGCAAACAGAAAGGAAGGAATTAATGGAAACCATGTATAAGAAAGGCAACTTAGGTGAGACCACAGTCAAGAAAAGAATCTGAGGATGACCTTGGGGAGCAAGTCAGATGAACTATAAACATCTGGGCAAGTAGAAAAGCCTCAAGAGTGGATGAAATCTCCACAGAGTTCTTAAAGGGGCTAGGATGAAAGCAATGTAGAACAAGTCAGCCCCCCCCTCCATCAACATATTTGGGCTCCACACAGAAATAAGGTCTAAAATTGTTGCAGTTCCTAAAATGGGGAATTTAAAGGAATGCTATTACTATAGAATAATAGCCCTAATATCCAACAATACAAGGTACATGCTGTTGAGAATCCTTCAGAAGAGATTATATTGCAGGTAAACAGGTAGACTTCAGAAGGAACAAGGGAATATCACTAATATTAGGTGAATGATGGAAACAGCACCAGAATATTAAGAAGAGCCTTACTGTTTAATAAACTATTTCAAAGATTTTGGAAATCTCTCAGAGCAATGTGTATGCCAAGCATCCAGTTCTTCTGACACCAAATCTCTAGAACAGTGGTGGCGAACCTTTTAGAGACCGAGTGCCCAAATTGCAACCCAAAACCCACTTATGTATTGCTGAGTGCCGGGTGGGTGTGGCCTGCTGGGTGGGCATGGCTACGGTGGGCATGGCAGACTGGGTGGGCATGGCTAGGGTGGGCATGGCCAGCTTAATGTGGGGGCCGGGCAGGGTTGGGGGAGATCCAGGGGGTCTCTGGTGGGTGGGGCAATGGGCAGGAGGGCATCTTACTCAGATGATGGCTGGGGGGGGAAGGGGGCAGCTACATCCCCTCCCAAATGCTGCTGTTTCACGAAAGCAGGATGAAAACCCCACAAAGCGACAAGGAAAAAAAGTTAAAACAGAGGAGTGTCTCGTGATGGTTTTCTTCCGAGGGGGAGAGGTGGGGAGGGGCTGTGTTCTGTGACATGAATCAAAATGCCTTTATAATCCAATCACAGACAGATAAACTCAAATAAAGATGATTCCAAAACAGATATTTATTCAGTCAGAAAAAAATACTCGCTATTTGTAGATTCCATCTGGGTATTGCACATCTGTTCATCTTCATTAGGTAAATTCATTAGATCCTCCACATCAACTTCTTACATGTAGTGGGACCATCTGAGTCATCCGATGGCCCCCATTCTTATCCTCAGACAAAGACATTCCAAACTGGCACATGGCCCGGATATCCTGTGATGAGCTTAGTGGGTCCTCCTTTCCTCCTATCACTGACCTATTAACATGGGATAGCTGACTAGCTAAACTACATTACCCATAAGCCATCTCTAAGGAGACAGCACTTAACCCAATAAATGCCAACATTCTAGCATAGAGACCTACATGATCCAGAACACTCCCCGCTTGGAAATTTAAATTTCCACTACTAACTAACTGAAATAAGCAAAAAAACGTAGCATTAAGCATGCAATTCTCATTGCTACCTAACTAGTGACTAAAATAGGTAAAAACATAGTATCAAACATGCATAACTATAAAGTAAATAGAAAACATGCACAATTATAACATAGATAAACAAGTGTTACATCAAACAATGCATAAACACAATATATAGTTTGAGGTTCAATCTTCTAGTTCGCTCTTCATCAACAATGGGATCAGATCGGTGATCAGCCTGGTGCAAGAGTCTTTGAGTCACGATCTGACTCATGTGGCTTCACAATCTGGATCTCAGCTTGGTGAACTAGTTCATCAAAACTGGGTGGGGCCCGGTGCACAAGTCCCATGGGCCAATAGTTCTGGTATGCGTTCTTGTCTCTCAGCAAGACAAGGTCTTCTTCCTATAAAAGAAACTGGAACCCAAAATTTCTCAGGAACGAAGGAACCTGGATCCACATGATGCTCAGGAACAGAAGAACCTGGAAGCACAGGAAACTCAGAAAAGGTAGGAGCTGGAAAAACAGGAACAGCAGGAGCTGGAGAATCAGGAACATCAACAGGAGCTGGAAAATCAGGAACAACAGGAGCAGAAGACTCAGGAACCAAAGGGTCTGGAACCACCGATGGAGCATTGAAAATGGCTGCTACTGTTGTCATGAGGGTGGTGAAGACTTCATGTGTGGGCGTAGGTGTCTTTGACGACATAGAGTCCATGATTTTGCAGGGTACGCCAATCATGTGCTCCCACACTTCGCCCATGTGAGATGCATGGGGAGGATGATTTTTTGCCTTCAGACATTTGTCAATCACTGGATCATGACATATCTTCAATAGTCTGTAAGTCAGGCTCCTACAAGGTTAATTCTTGGGATGCTAAGACAAGTGATAAAAACGATCAAAACTATGCCTAATCTCAGGTGTTTCCGCTTAAAGGAGGGTTTGAAACTGATTGGTTGAAATTTACTGGGTGCCTGAGGTTGAAAGTTGGCACGTTGATCTGGAGCTGGAAGCATATAGCGTTTTGGTCTCTATGGCGTCAGGCTGTTTGGACAAGCCAAGAACTCAGGACCTTCTAGCCCAGGGGTGTCAAACTCAATTTCGTTGAGGGCCGCATCGGCATTGCCTCAGGGGCCTGGGTAGGCGTGGCCAGGGTGGGTGTGGCCTACTGAGGGTGTGGATGGAATGGGTTTGGCCTACTGGGTGGGCATGGCCAGCTCTACATCATTCGCGTCAATGGGGCCTGGGCAGGAATGGGACAGATCTGAGGTTCTCTAGTAGAAGGGGGTGGGACCAGGACCACTTCCAGGTGATGATGCATTTCTTCATTCCTCACAAAGAGTGACACCTCCCCAGCATGCACCCAGGGGGCAGGGCCGACACAGCAGGGGCTGGTTCCTCGCTGTTTCCAGACGGCCTTGTGGAGCTAAGACTGAATGCGTTTCAGCACAGATGGCCACCACAAAATTGTACATTGGCTTCCTCCCGGCCGGCCTGGGCCAGGGCCAAGGCAGTGGGGGCCATTCCCTCACTGTTTCCAGGATGGCTTCCCGGGCCTCATGAAACCACTTTGCATGCCGCATTTGGCCCCTGAGCCTTGTGTTTGACATGTCTGTTCTAGCCAGATCAATTCTGTTATTTATGTGGCAAGATTCACAAGGTTCTTATCTGTTGGCACATGTTGCCATTGTTCAGGGCTTAAAGATGTTTCAATCTTTTTTACTCTGTTCCCAGATAGACGTAGAAGTGTCTGCTTTGTTTGCAGATATAGCTTGACATCACCTTGCTGTCTGCGTAGAAGGTGGTAGACTGTAGTTCAAGGCATAATGTCTTCGCTGTCAAGTTGGTGAGCTTTATAGCCAAAGTGGTACCACATAGTTCTAACCTTGGTACGGTGTGGCCTTGTTGTATTGTTAGTCTCACTTTTCCAAAGAAGACACCAAGACTGCAGCTCTCCCCGCTGTAGACTCTGATGTATCTTATGGTTGCAATCAAAATGACATAAGTGTGGCTCTCCCCGCTGTAGACTGTGACGTATCTTAAGGCTGCATTTACCATTTTTGATACATCTGAGGAAGCGTACAATTCTTTCCTTTGTATGGTGGCGGGTGAGCTGGAGACATACGTGCGCTGCACTTGCATACTCTGGAGATATCTTGGGAGTACACTCCACAACTCCAGTCTTGTTTCTGTTCTGGTAGACACAGCTCATCCCAGTGTGTGGTGCTCAGGGAGAATGTGCGTAGCTGCAGACATTGTTTGTCCTCTATGGACAAGTTTAAGTTGTTGTAATTCTTACTGGTCTGGAACACTGTTGCTTCCAAAACAGGTTTGGTTGTCACAATCGTGCAGTGTTCTAGGTGTGGTTTTAGGTGAGGTGCTCTTCCATTACTGGGAATGGAGGTTTTTGAGATGCTCACCTGGGTTGGGATTTGCAGTTGATCAACACAAACCGTCCCTCCTATGGCCCATCCGAGTTCCGTCTTAATGGCTACTGGGGTTCCTGGTGGACCTTTGATTCTTTCATCGGAACCAATGGACTCTGGGGTGTCTCTTCCCACCATGAGTAGGATTTCAGCTTCAGCATCTAGAGGAGGGATTAAATCGGCTATGTGCGCTAAGTGAGGTATTTTTCTTGCTGCCTCTGGTGTTGAAATTTCGCTGCGAACATCTGGTAAGGTCTCCCATGCCAACACTGATGGTAACAGGAAATGTGAACTCCCGTCTATCGATTCTGTGCGTAGACCAGAGATTTTCCTCCCCGCCGTGCTCATTGGTACTGTGCACATATTTATTGCAAAATGCTTCAGTTCACTCGGGAGGTCAAAGAGGTTGAAAAAGGCAGGCTTAGCTATTGTGACCTTGCTGTGTGCATCTAGTATGATGTATATCTTAACAGCCTTTTCAGGTTGCCCGTCGGGGTAGACTTTTGCTAGACAGACGGGTGAGCATGAAGGAGGGTGTGTTGAGTCACCACATATATCTGTGTAGTACATCCCGTACATATCTGGGTGCTCTTCGGGATCACATTGAGTCTCCGTCATCGTAGGAGGTTTCGAAGTCGATTGTTGTGTCTCCTCAGAAAGTTTCTTAGATTCTAGATATAAGGTTGCCGGGTGCTTGTCACTGTTACACAGGTGGCATTTCACCCTGACTGCGCAATCTTTGGCCATGTGATTTATAGAGTCACAGCATTTGAAGCCTATCCTATGCTCTTTGAGTAGGGCCTTTCGATCATCCAGGGATTTTTCCCCAAATTCTCTGCAATTGTTTAGAGAGTGTGAAGATTTCTGGATTGGACAAGTCAGGCCTTTTCTTGGTAGGTGAGGTTTGGAATGAATATATTACGGTTCCGGCTAATGAAATACTTCGAAGAACTTCCAGGCACTGATTTTCCTAAAAGTCTTTTATTGTTACAAAATGTCGGCACAGGCATAACAGAGGTATGCCAAGATCTAAATTCTCTTCCCCTGAGCAATTAAATTATCAGCATGTTCCCTCCCCAAATTAGCTGTCATATATCATGTTATCCAATTAGTATGAAGGTCAAAGGTTTCCTTCCTCTCTCTTTCCCTTTACCCTCTTCTGCTCTGCATTAACTCTAAAAATACCAGACAGTTCTGCGTATTGTCAAAGCAAGAATATACAGTATTTTTAGCATTGACAGAATACTCCTCGGCAATTGTTCTTCTGAAGTCTTCTTTGGCCGGGTCATGATCTCTGTTTTGTACACTGAAATAGGAGTTCTGTCCTTTGTGGCTTGGAAGGAACTTCTATTAGTGCCAAAGTTGTGATTGGTCCGTTTTGGTGCCATGAAACATGTTTCATGGATGTCAAGGTAATTGGGGTCATTGTACATATCTGATTGATCGGAAACAAAATCTGCAAGAGCAGCAAAAGGTGGAGGGTTGCTGGGGTACTGTTTCCTGTGGGACTGGGTCATGTCGAACCTTTTATCTTTCAACTGTCTTGGTAGTTTTTGAGTGATAATGTTCTGTGTGTCAAAATGCTCAAGGCGGGCAAGTCCAGGCATGGTGCCACTTTCTTGTGCTGCCCGGAGCTCGTCTAGTAAGATGGAGAATCTCCAAATCTGACTAGAATCGTTGATATTGATGTTAGGGAAATCATAGAGCTCCTGTAGGAATGAGGCCTATGCCAAAGAAGGAGCTCCATAGTGCTTGTCGAGCATTTCCTAGGCTTGTCGAAGGGCAGTGGATAGGTCACTTAAACATGATGCGAGGATCGCCTCCACTGCCTTTGAGGATTTGGGACCTAGCCATTGCGACATAAGTCCGAGTTCTTCCCTAGGGTGTAACCTCTCTCCACGGAGGACTTGCTTGAAAAGATGCTTCCACACTAAATAGTCCTTCCCTGGTTTGTTGGAGAATTTTCGCACGCCTCTGGATGCCATATCCAACTTTCTTCCACTGAGTGTTGGAGGATACATCAATCCCATGTATGGGCTGTAGTCTGGTGGAGGTGGTGCATCGCTTCTGGGAGCAGGGGCGTGCGCCATGTCTGGCTGGTAACTTTCTTCAGCATGTTGTCTGCTGAGGGTATCTTGCCATGTCACATGCGAGGGACCTTGTTGGCTTGGTCTGAATTCCTCTGCTCTGGCATTGAGTTGAGGGGACCTGACTTCTTGCGTGCTTACTTGTTGGAAGGTTTCTCGTCTTTCAGGTGGTGCGTAGCTGGCTCCCTAGTAGGCTGGCACAGCTGGTGATCGAGATTCTCCTCTGTGGTCAGGTCTGATAGTGGTGCCTTGAGATGCTGCTTCCTGTTGTCTCAATATTGACTCCTTTCTGGCGAGCTCATCTCGGAGACATTGCACTTCCTGCTGTGTAACCATTGCTGCTGCAGGTGGACCCATCCGATTGCCATCAGTGGTATGGTTCGGTGGGTTCAATGGGGCAGCAATGGTGGGAAGATCTTGTGACCTAGATGTTACGACGTCCACTCTCTGGCTGATTGGCACATCTGGCCATTGAGATTCTTCTCTTTGTCTGCTCGGTCTTGGGGGGCTTGCGGATAACAGCGGCACTCTCACCTGTTCATGTTGAAACACGCTTTGTTGTCAACATAGGCTTGCACCCAGTTATGAGGGCTTTCCCTTCCTAGCCCTTCCAATCTGTGTGTAGGTGTAATGTCTTCCAGCTCTCTAGAAACTTCTTATGTTCCTTGTTTTTTAGCTTGAGGCTCTGCATCTTGCTATCGACTGTTGGGTCTCCTAATTGCTCCTGAATGTCTTTGAGTTGCCGCTCGGAGCCCATCCATCGCTCGAGGGCGTCTTCCTTATCTTCTTCTGATAAGCGTGCACGTTCGGGGGGAGAGCTCCTCCTTAGGCCCTTGGTAGAGTTTGTGTAATTTCTCCCAGTATCTTTCATGGCGCTTGTAGCGCGACTCCCATCTTTCCATCAGATGTGAATGCATGGTTTTGTAAAAAAGGAATCAGCCTTCTGGTTAGCAGCTTTGTCAACTCTTGAAGCATAAGGACTCAACACATTTCTATTAATTTTAAATCTGTGATTTGCATCAGGCAAGCTAAGGGGAACACTCTGTGGTTCTTCCCCTTTTAAGTAGTTAAGAGTTAATTGCCTGCCTCTTGGCTTCTGGCGACAGAAAGGAGGGGAGTGGCTGCTTCAGTTCGGAAGAACCTTTAAACAAAGTTTCTCGAAACTAAATAACATTTCCTTTTCCTTTCAAATGCGAAGTGGGGCTAGGTTGCATTCCAATCTCTCCCTTTGGCTTGCGTAAAGACACAGCTTCAGTGTTTCACTCCATTTAAACAAACATAGAGAATAAACAAGAGGGGGGAATCGCCTGTTCCAAGCTTTTCTCTGAACTTTAGAGGCAGTCTTTGCTTGCAAGGATATTAGCAATACAATGCATTAGGCAGAAACACTTTGGGGGAGGGAGGTTTCATCCAAATAACAACTTCCCTTTGAAACATTGACTGATAAGCACAGTACTTCCTTTAAAGCTGAAGTTACTATGTACTTTTAGCGAAGAAAGACGAGCTTCTAACTTCAGCAATGCAGACAGATGCTTTAAGGAACAATGCTGTTTTGCTGAGTGTTGATATGAAGCTGAAATCAATATTGAAGATAATATATTGTTTTTCTTTTCTCACTCTAAAGTCAATGTGAAGATAAAATAATGAATTTACTGTTCTGTGATATGAATCAAAATGCCTTTATAATCCAATCACAGACAGATAAACTCAAATAAAGATGATTCCAAAACAGATATTTATTCAGTCAGAAAACAATACTTGCTATTTGTAGATTCCGTCTGGATATTGCACATCTGTTCATCTTCATTAGGTAAATTCATTAGATCCTCCACATCAACTTCTTACATGTAGTGGGACCATCTGAGTCATCTGATGGCCCCCATGCTTATCCTCAGACAAAGACATTCCAAACTGGCACATGGCCCAGATATCCTGTGATGAGCTTAGTGGCTCATCCTTTCCTCTTACCACTGACCTATTAACATGGGATAGCTGACTAGCTAAACTACATTACCCATAAGCCATCTCTTAAGGAGACAGCACTTAACCCAATAAATGCCAACATTCTAGCATACAGACCTACATGATCCAGAACAGGCTGTACTGGGATCGAGGCTGTTGTACCTTCCGCTGCCTGCCTGCACTCTTCTGCCACAGATGCTGCAGCTCTGCTTGTCTGGCAGGGTGGGAGCACGCTCGCACGTGGGGATGCTGCCTTGCTTGGCGGGACTGGGCTGGACTGCGCTGGGCACAGAGCCTCCTCACCACTTCTTCCCCTGTGGACATCGGGAGCACTCACCCCACCTACCGCTAGTCCCAGGGCAGCTGCCGCTGTCTGGCACTCTCCAACCTGTTGCGGCCAGTCAGGCGCACCAAGCTTGGGCCTCGGGTGGATGGAGAATGAAGGGAAGTGAGAGCTGTGGCTGCCCAGCTCCTCCATCTGAGGATGCATGTGGGGAGAGGTGCCGCCCAGCTCAGTAAGCCGCAACCGCCTGCAGAAGGAGGAGGAGGATGGAGGAGGCAGACTGGCTGGGACATACACAGTGCTGCCCATGGGGAGAATCTGACCAGCCTCAGCCTGGAGTGGGAGCCAAAAGGGAGGCAGGCATGGTGCTCGGAGGTAGCTGCTCTCCCTCCCTCCCCCCGTGCTCCCGCAGAAGGGCTGGCTTGCTTTGGTGTCACAAAGATTAGAATTGAGCAGGCACTGGTGGGCCCGGCCTTCCTTCCTTCCTTCCTTCCTTCCTTCCTTCCTTCCTTCCTTCCTTCCTTCCTTCCTTCCCCTTCCCCTTCCCCTTCTTCCTTCCTCTTTCTCCCTCTCCCTTTCTCCAAAGTCCAAACTTTACGTGTCCGCCTTCCCCTGCTAGCCTTCTGCAAAGCACAGACATCACATCCTACTTGTCTTCTCCAAACTCATGCCCACCTTTGCTTTCAAAGGCTATCTGCTTGCTCACTCGCTCTCTTGATGTACTTCCATCAAAACCTGCTTTTATAGGTTCCCCTCTCCCCACCCAGCTCTTACAGCTGTTCCCATCATAGTGCTGCTGGATTCGGTTTCCCTGCCCTCTCCAGTTCCCACTAGTCAGGTGCATGTGGAGAGGGGGAGGGGAGTGTCCGTCTGCCACGCGTATTGACAGAAAGGGCTCTGCGTGCCCAGTCTGGCACACATGCCATAGGTTCGCCACCACAGCTCTAGAATAACCAGGAAACTGCAGTAGGAATTGGGCTCTCCAGAGAGGTTAAGGCTGCCCCTCTTAGCACAGCAGCATCTATAGGCAACTTTAGCTCTGCCCCTTTGTGCCTGCACACAGTGTTGATGCACATACAAAAGGGACAAAGCTTCAATTACAGTACCACCAGCATCATTGTGACTTATTGGCTGCATGGGAAGCACTAGATGATTAGGCTGAGACTTAATTATAGAACCAAAGAAGTCAGCTTTGATTCTTCCCCCTTCCCTCCATATTTTCTAAAGCTGCAGAAGCTATGAATACCTGCTACATAGCCAGCACATATTCCACTTTCTCTGTGGAAGAAATTGTTGCTGCTGCACCAACTGGTTTAAGATGGTTCCAACTCTACCTCCATCGGAAGAGGACGTTCTCAGAGCAGCTGGTACAACGGGTTAATGCATTGGGATTCCATGCCCTGGTGCTCACAGTTGACGTGCCCTACACTGGCAAGAGGCGGAATGACATTCGCAACAACTACGAGTTCTTGAAATCCATTCAAGTGAAGAACTTTAAAGGAGCTTTTGAGGTTGGTAACTCCTGCAACTCATCAGTTTGAAAAAGCACATGAGGGAAGGGATGGTGGATCTTAGCATCCAAACATGCTGCACATTTTAAAATCCTGGCTGAGTTTCCAAAATGTGCAGTCTGCAAACTAAGGTTTAGAATTGCCTACTTATGCAGCTTCTACTACTGAAGCATAAACTGTTTCTAAGGCTGAATCCTCTGAATTAATGATGCGACAGTGAAAATCTCATCCTAAATCATTGTACGTGAGCTTCCTGAAGGGTAACTTCATGTGATGTTTGAACATATAGCAAGTTCACATATATGGAATTCATTTCTGAGGTATTACATTCTGAATTGCTAATAACCTATAATGTTAACAGATGACTAAATTATCCCTCTCTCTGAAAATTATTTAAAAATACCAATATTACTGATCAATTTTGTCTGCTGGCTGTGCAGATGGTTGAATGACCATCAATTGAGGAAGCTGTAATAATGGATTTCTATATTTGGCAGGAATGGGTTAATTTCCTTCCAACCCAGGAAGGAAATTGTCCATTGTACTATATTGTTCTTAAGCAAATATCTAATAAAGATATTTGATATTTCATTAGTAGCACTTAATATTTGACATTTAAGTAGCAGTTGATATCTAACATTTAATACTGATATGAGTACATGAGGTTTTGTGAAGGATATTTCATTTTTATTTTTCCTGTGGAAATTCTGAAACTCAACATTTCCCAACCATTACTTTTTCTTTTTGGCCCTAGGCCAGAAATGTCACCAAAAGGGCCTTATAAGCTAAAAAAGACAACACCTGTCTGGACTGATTCACACCACATCTTTACTACCGAGCCATTGTGACAATATAGTTCTTTGTGATCTACACTTCTTGATTATTCACACAGAAAATGACAAACACCATTATACATACAGTAATATGTAATAAAAGACTGAGCCATCCAAAATTAAATCTATAACATTCCTCAAAATAAGCTCAAGGATGGATTGATGGATTGAATCCCAATTCAGATTTCTAGCATATGCTTTGCATATTTGTACTTGATAGTCAGAAATGTACATCTGCTGGAAGGGGGTTTGTTGTGTGCTTTTTCTAGGTTCAAACTCTAGAAATGGTCTGCATGTGAAAAAATGACTGTTCGTTTTTATGAAAAGTCAGACAATTCTTAAACTCTTAAAGTTTTGAAGGTCCTGGTGAGGACAACCTTTATCAGCTCTCTACGATGGAAACGCCAAACTTTTAGTGATGCACCATGGGGGGAGGGAGACAGAGGAATGTGTTTCCATGTTACACCTATCATCCTTGAGGAAAGGGTCATGCAAAGGCAATGCAATCCCAGTTACGGTAAATGAGTTCTTGGGATAATTGCTCAATCTCTAACAGACTATACTAAGAAATGACCAGAAAAAAAGAAGAAATCTCCTTAACTATGAAAGGATAGTTGGCATTTCTTCATCATTAAATTACATTTTGCCCTTCCTCTTCCTGGATCTCTGTCTCCCCAGGGAAGGAAGCTCACACTGCCATTTTCTCCCATTGGGTTAGTTTCTGAAGGGACATGTTCTAGGGCATCCTGAGGCTGATCTGGGGTGCGGATGTCCCTAGCCTGGAGAATATTTTAACACTCATTGTCACATCCCTTGCAATCTCTTGCAAACTTACGAGGCTTCCTTACAGCAAAATGAGGAATGGCAAAATGTTGCCAAAGGCTACTTATATACCAGGAGTTGAAAAGTGAAGCACCAGAAAAATTTGGAGGGTGTTCATGAAATTTCCCAGCTTTAAAGTCTGATGTCCTGGTCATCAAAACAGAAGGCGCCTATTATAGCATGCTGGAGAGTTCTTAGGTGAATTTAAGCATTCTATGCGACATATGCAAGACACTCGGAAGTGCCTCATAAAAAGATAATTATTTTGGAACAGCAGATTTTAACAAAGGCATCAATGACAGGAAAAATAAGTTATATACATACCTAATCATACTACCAGAGATGTGTTAAATTATAATAATGTTGCAGGATTAATAAGCCAGAATTTACTTAAGCAGATATATGTATACTAACAGAGCATACAATGGCAATGAAATTTCAATCTTCCTCTCTGCTTTAGGATGAAGACCAGACTGAATATGGTCTACCCCCTGGATCCATAGACCCATCTATCAATTGGAATGACATCACCTGGCTACAAAGCCTGACCCAGCTGCCAATCATCATCAAAGGGATTCTGACAAAGGAAGATGCTGAGCTAGCTGTGAGACATGGTGTTCAAGGGATTATCGTATCCAACCACGGAGGAAGACAGCTAGATGGAGTCCTTCCTACTGTAAGTCATGAGCCATTGTTTATCCCATTTGCAACCTGGCTATAGCAAACAGTTTTGCATTTTCATCCCAAGGGTCCTTCCTGAGGAAAGTTAAAGTTAGAAAACTGTAACCCCATTTAAAATGTGAGATCTGTCCAGTTGCTAGGTTCCCAAAACAGCTTTTGCAAAACTTGTTAATAGGATGTTAATTTATTTTAGGTCTCTCTTGGAAAAGAATTCCCGAGCTTAAGCACAGACCCTGAAGATCCATTTCCTGGCTCCCAATCAAATGGATAGCAGGGCTTCTTGAGATATACAAGAGGTTCTTGGCAAATAATTTTAATAGACAACCAGGTTATACAGAATGCTTATGTCCTTCATATTAGAATAGAATAGAGCTGGAAAGGACCTTGGAGGACCTCAAGCAGGAGGACCTGGGAACTAACTGAAAAGGGGTCTGTCTATTTGTTTTAGTTAAGCACTTACAGTCGCCCCATCCCATGCAATTGTGATAATTTGATTTGACTGATCATGTTTGCAGATTGCTGCTCTGGTTGAAGTTACTACCGCAGTGCAAGGCAAAATTGAAGTTTACTTAGATGGTGGAATACGAACTGGGAATGATGTGTTGAAAGCATTGGCACTTGGAGCAAAATGTGTCTTCATCGGCAGGCCCACTGTATGGGGTCTGGCTTATAAGGTGAACTTAACTCCCTGCATACAAGTAGCTACCCGTGTTTCCCCGATAGTAAGACGTATCGGGGTTTTCAGGGGGTCGGCTAATATAAGCCGTACCACGAAAGTAAGACATATTACTCCTGCCCACTTCCGCCTCCTGCTTAAAATACTTAAATACTTAAAATACTTAAAATACTTAATATACTTAAAATACTTAAAATAAAACTGACAATTGTTTTCCAATCAATATAAGCCGTACCCCGAAAGTAAGACATAGTGGGGCTTTTGGGGATAAAAAGAAAGGTACGGTATGATAAAAAGTTGAAGATAAATAGCTGTCTGTCTCTATGCAAACAACTGAAGTCAGCTTCCCCTTTTTCTTTAGATTTGCACACACTAGATAATGCTTCCCATTTGATTTCATACTGCATGCCTGTCTAAAGACAAAGCGTAATGTACAAACTTGGTTTATTCAGTAAGCTTCATTATATCTGCTTGTATTCACATACACACATTTTTAGATTTACTTCATGTCTCTGATGCAGCAGGCTCTTAGCATGGCAAGTTATAAATCAAGCAGGAATAGTAGAGAAAGATCTCTATTCAGAAAGGGAGTTTTAAATCAAGTTGGTCATTTACCATAAGAAAGGCTGGTATTCAGAAAGCAAAAGCTTTTACAAACAAGTTCTTGGTCAGGCATAAAAAAAAATCTAGCATTTAGTCTTGGTCTCTCATGTGCTTGAGCATATCTCTGTAGTTTTATATATCATTATACCCTTTCTTATAAAGATAAACCTAATTATAGCCACAACAATACACTTTGCTGAATTTTATGATAGCTGGAGGCATGGAAGTTTAGCAAAATGGAAAAGAAGAAAGTGATGGTATGTTGTAAGGTCACTAGAACTGCACTAAAATGAAAGCTGTAATTAAACCATTCTGGAGAAAATTAAACTCTCCTTGCAAGGCATCTGCAACAGGGTCAAAAAAGTCAAGTTAGTAGCTATGATCATACAATCAAAGCCTTGCCCATTTTACATGTTTTACATAACACACATTAAAAAAGGGAAGACCTTGATTTATAATTAAAATTGACATCTTGACTTTTTCGGCTCTCCCCTTTCCCACTCCCCCCTCCGTGTCCCCATTTTCTGGTATCCACTAAATAAAATCTTATCTTTTTTTCTAGACCTACCTGATAATTGTACTCCTAACCCAGAATTGATCCCTGTTTGCCACATTGGTTCCAGTTTCTTTCTGGTTATGAGCTATGTTGCAAATAAAATACTGTAGTAACTTAATAATAATAATTAGTAGGAACATTAATCCATGATCCTTAGATTTTTCTGGGAACAAATTTACAAGATTCTAAAATTTACTCCACTAAACACAAACAATTATACTGACAGTAGCTCACATTAGTTCCCAGAAAAATCTAAGGATCGTGGTCTCAAAAATTCACAGATGATTTATGGTTAAGACACATATCTGAGAAACAGTAAATAGTTTTGAAAAATTATGTGCAAAATAAGATAGCTTTATTTTTTTTAAAAAAAAGTCAATAGAAACAATTTGCACCTTTAAAAAATTATTCTCAATGCTTTTATATGAGCACCTATTTACTTTGGTGGAACTAGCATATGAAAAGTCTGCATGGAGGTTACATATGTAAATGAAACCAGAAACAGTTTTAAGGACTTATTTTAATCCATGAAAAAAAGTTGCAGCCCAAAATAGTACCAAGAAACCTGGATGGTAAATGAAATGGTTCATGCGGATTCATTCATACATAATAACTAGTTCAAACTTCCCTACTATGCCAATTTATTTGGTCTCTCAGCAATGCTGTTAGAGATAGTGAAGATTCCCAAATACTCTTGGGAATGGCTAAGAGACAAGTAATATTTTTTGAGAACTGGAAATGGAATATATATGCCCCTTTTTCCCCAGTCAAGGCACTGGCATCTTGCTCAGATAGGGTCAACAGGTTTTACATAGCTTTAAACGCTGACAATTCTGATTAGAAACAAAATAAATAAATAAATATACAGCCAACATCATCGAAAATGCTGTTACTGAGAGCCTTTTATTTGAAAACTGCAGGATTTTCTATATTTTCAAGCTAGGTTAGCCACATCATTTACAATGCCATTCATTTTTGAGACAGGGTAAAGAAGGACTTCAAGAAGTTTTGAAGATTTTAAAAGATGAATTTTGTCTATCAATGGCTCTCACAGGTAAATACATTTTTAATTTACTGTTGTATTATAATTTTTCATTTCTTTGATCGGTATATAATAGTAGTAGTAGTAGTAGTAGTAGTAGTAGTAGTAGTAGTAATGAAAAAGTTGGAAGGAACCTTGGAAGTCATCTAGTCCTACCCCCATCTCTATGTGTTGATTAGATTTGGAAGGCCACCCGACTTAGAACTACTCTGAGCAGCTTACAGTATAAAAACAGAAAAACAAGGTAGAATCTGAAGTAGCTTTTCAGTTGTATCCCAGTATAATACAAACACTGATAAGGCTACACAAACACTCCATCCCAAGGCCTGGGGAAACAGCCATGTTTTTAAATTTTCTGGAACACTGTTAGCATGGAAGCTGGCTCTCTGGGGTAGGGGGCTGTCTTGCACCAAAGGACAGGTTCATGACTGAGAAGGCACATTTCCTGGCTTCCAATAAATAGCATTTTTTGATTGAAGGGCACCAACTCTATTCAATCTTACTGATCAGGCAGAAATCACAGGGAGATCGGCAGGCCTATCAAATAACCGGGCCTAGGCCTTGAAGGACTTTATAAGTAGTTACCAGCACCTTAAATTGCATCTGGAAATCCACTGGCAACTTGTGCAGCTCAATTCTATATAATGTTGATATATTCAGTTTCAAAACTCATAAGGTGAATTTGAAGAGGAAAGTGTTTTCAGCTGAAAAGAAATTGTATAGGTGGTCCTCGGCTTATGATCACAATTGAGCTCAAAATTTCTAAGCGAGACATTTGTTAAGTGAATTTTGCCCCATTTTACGACCTTTCTTGCCACAGTTGTTAAGTGAATCACAGCAACTGTTAAGTTAGTAACACAGTTATTAAATGAATTTGGCTTTCCCATTGTCTTTGCTTGTCAGAAGCTCACAAAAGATCTCCAGGACACTATAACTGTCACAAATATTAGTCAGTTGCAAGCAATCAATTTTGATCATGTGACCATAGGGATGCTGCATTGTTCATTAGTGTGAAAAATGGTAATAAATCACTTTTTTCAGTGCCATTGTAACTTCCAATGCTCACTAAGTGACCTGTGGTAAATCTAGGACTACCTGTATTTGAAAGTCAGGGAAGGGGGGGAGGTCAAAATTAGATTTTCATGTTTACGTAAATGTACTTCAATTCATCAGCTCATAACAAGAAACTTAAATGTTTTAATTTTTTTCTTGATGAGCCTTAATTGTTTTCTGGGTGTACTAGGTTCCTTTAACTATCTGCATATTTTCTTTTCACTTAGGTTGTAAAAACGTCTCAGAAATTGGCCGGCATCTTGTTCAGTATTCCAAATTGTAAAGAATTCATCTGCGGCACTTACAGGACCAGAAGCAGTTTGCTAGCTAAAGAAAAAAAAACCTGGATGATTAAAAACAAGGGGGAAACCTCAGCTACCAACCACATTTCAGAAAGTTTGTCTGATGAGATTTTCACAATGAATGGGACACAGAAGCTTATAACTGGCCTATATTGAACTGTGAATAACTGGGAGTCCCATTCTTTTGCATGCCTGTTTTCATGATACCCAGCTAGGTTAACATTCCTTAAAAACTTTCAATTTTACCACATTCTCCTCCCTGTGTGTGAAATGCCATAGTATCCAATGACTTATGTGTTTCACTTTGAATAATATAATAAAAATAAATAATGGCATCAGTTACTTGGAATTGCAACATTAGACCACAGAGTCCAAGTACAGTTCAGTAATGAAATCTCAGTTAAAACATCCCAGGCAGGTTTCTATCCAGCATCTGTCTGAACATGTTCAATAAAAGGGAAGCAATTCAACTTGCTAGATTAAAGATTCTTAGATTTCTTTTTCCTTACTAGAACCTGTCTTTGCAAGTCTGAACTGCTCCCAGAGGATCAATAAATCCATCCATCAATCCATTCCTGATCAATAGATGATCCTGGAAATGCATCAGCCAATCTCTATTCATCTTCCATGACTGTAAAACCATTTGGAAGATGCTCTCAGTTTAAATACAGTGACATGAATAGGGCAACAGGAAGCTAGACCTGGGTGATGGTAAAAGCCCAGCAATGGCTTCATACAGTTGCTAGAGAGTACAACTCATTTTTGACTGGATTTGCCCAAATCCATCTGGAATGATAATGTATTTAGACTTTGTTTATGTGACAGCTATTCAGATACTTGAAGAGCACTCTTATAGGGTATCTCCCTTTCAATAATGTCTTCTCAAAATTAAGCATGCTTAGCAATGTTCATTGTTCTTCACAGGGGTTGCTCTCTGGGCCCACAAGCAGAAATTAAATTGTTGCTCTTAATGATAATCTTAATCTAATCACGTGTTACCAAATACCAGATATCAAAAGTGAACAGACTGTACTTGAAGGGGTCTCTAATCAATCCAAAATAAAATAGAACAACTCCTGTGGTTTAGAAATTGTACTGTATAGTACTGTGTTTATATAATCTAAAATTTTGCTTGTCTTTTTCAAAGCCTCATTAAGCAGTTCACTCTTATTTATATTTTAAATAGCCACAGCTCCATGTGCCTAAAGGGAATCTAATCAATCACTCATTATTATTCAAATAATAGAAATTAAATCAATATACTCTGTGCATATTTTTAAAATCCAAGTACTGAGCATAAGTCTTATAACTGTAACTAGGATTTGCTCATCATGACTTTTTACCTATAAAATGGGTAAGTAAACTGTAGGTAAGCATTGCCAGAATGTCTTGCCAAAATTTAATTGTAAAGCCACCAAATTTCAAACGAGTGATTTTTCATTTTTGAAACCATGTGTATATTCTGTTGCAACATTACAACAAATCCTGCAGCCTAAAACTCCAAAATAAGAAAAATGCATTCTCTAACTACAAAGAGATTGTTTAACCCTGCAGCAAAACGTGTCTTTTATTTTTACTGCTGTGGTTTAAAGGAAGCTGCTCAAAAAAAAAAAAATTACTTCACAAAGTCACAAAATACTAAATTTTTGCTTTTAATCTCGAATTCATCGAAGTATATATTACTCTCTGCAATAAAAACCAAAACACAAACTTCGTAAAGCCAATCCCTTTGGCTGTCATTTTGGGTGTCAGGAAATGCAGTATGCCTTGGCATTCCTAGATCTGGCTGTAAGCCAGCCTTTCAGTCTGAGGACCAAAGTTTCTGAGATGTTGCCTCCGAACTGCACCTTCCAGAAGTCAGGTTGTATGATACAAGTTTTCCTTAAACCCCAGGAATGGCTTCATACAAAACAGATTGGCCATATGCTGCACCAGTTTCCTAAGTAGAAATCAGCATAGAAAGATGAGGAATTTGCCCAAAATCTGGAGGAAGCTGGGGTGACAGTGAACTGCCAATCTCTGCTGTCAGTGCAGAGGTCTGTTGAAAGTAATAGAAAGGCATTAACTGAAGAGAATGGCACTGTTCCAGGTTTGACTGTTGAAGGCCAACAAGTCTGCAGAAAACTGCAACTCTTGACTTCTGGAAAATTTGTTTAGCTTCAACATTCTCCTGGGAATAACATTTCTGTGCTTTCAATTCCCCATGGCCTTCACTTGGGGCCTGCCTTCCTGTTCACTGACCTTGTAGCCAACTCATAACTCCTTAGATAAGAAAATGACTTATCACTTATCAGCCCACCCAACAGATGTCAAGGATCTCCCACAATGACAAAGCTTTCTAAGTAGCCTCAAGGAATTATGAGGGATATGGGAAAACATGCTGAGCTCTTTGAAAAAGAAGAACAAGTACATGGAGATTTAGTTCTAATTGTCTATTGTTATTAGAGACAGCCACAGAAACACCAAGTCCAGATCTCTGATTTTTCAGGCTGAACTAACTGAAGCAATTGGGGCAGCAGATGATAAAGGCACCAGGAAGGACCTGGGTACTTGGTTCAAATTATGTCTAGTTTTATTTTATTAGATGTTTTTATCCCAGTTTGTTATTTTTATAAATAACTTGATGTGGCAGACATATCCCTTCCTCCTCCTATTTTCCCTACAATAACAACCCTGCGAGGTGAGTTAGGCTGAGAGAGAGTGACTGACCCAAAATCAGCTGTCTTTCATGCCTAAGGTGAGACTAGAACTCACAGACTCCCAGGTTCTGGCCTAATCCCTTCATCACAAGACCAACGTGGCTCTCTTTGTTAGAGTTAAGCAAAAAGGTGTGCCCCGTCTCCCAGCTCTTCTCTAAAAATGACTAGCCATATTCAAATGATAGGATATAGATGAGAGCAAACTAGCAAAGAGACAAAATTCTCAGCCTCTCAGAGCAAAAAAAGAGGTTCTTTCAATGATTGTCATTATTGCCAGGTAAGTGATTGACAGGTTAAACTTGATACTTGGTCCAAAGATTTTTTTAAAAAAAGAGAGACAGTATATAAATTTGAAACACATGCATTGCGTTAATAATCACACTGCATTATGCACCAAGAGACTTAGTCTATAGATTAGACTGAAAGGACTGAAATGCTTATGGCGCAGAATATTGGGGAAATTCAGCCATTGGATTTTCAGTCTTGATATGCAAGATGGAGTCTATTTCAAAGTAAAGGCCCATAGGAATTTATTGCAAATTACTTTTGCTTCTAACATCTACAAATAAATGAAATAAGTCTTATGTTAAACTCAGCACTGTGCTCATTGTCAAAAGTAATAGAAATGAAGAGGATATTTGAAGCACAAGTTAGCCAGATACAATACTGAATGATGGGGGCAGGGGGGGGAGACAATGCAAATCACTTCTTTCTTACTCAGAAAAATAGGAAAGGAATGGCAGAACCTGGGGGCAAAAGAGGGATCAGCCTAGAATTCCTACATAGCCACAAGCAAACTAAATTAAACCTCCTTTGAATTCCAAAGACTCCAAGCAAGTGCTAACCAGTTAGTTGAGAAGATTCCTGTGCAATAAGCTGTCTAGCAATAAATCAGTTTAATTGAATTGTTGAAAGAAAAATCTTCAGGGTTCAGTCCAAGCTGGGAATAAACAAAATGGAGACTGCTTTAATTGTAGTTTATTGAAGAGCAGAACCACAAGACATGTGGCTCTGGAGCAGCTGACCACATGTAGCTGGGAATGGTGCGTTATTATACCTTCTTGGGCTTTTGTGTTTGGAGTTGTTTCCTGTTCCTGTGGCATGAACTTTGACCTGAGCTTTTGAGTGTGTCTGTAAAGGCCCACTTCAAAACCTCATCCCAAGAAAGAAGGACTCTTGGAACAGTTTCTTTCCAAAAGGAACTTTTTTTTTCTTTTTTTCTTTTTTTTTATTATTATTAAAAATATTTATTATTAGATAAACATTTGTCCATGTAAACAAAGAAAAAATTCAAGTTAAATGCCATTCAACTTAATACAATCATTTTAAATTTGTTGACCTTCTTCACTCCGTGTGTCCAAGTTTAACTATAAACCAACTATATTTTAAAAATTGTAACTTTCACTTCTTTTCAGATCAGTCCATTGGATATCAAAAAAACAATTCATCTTATTAAAATTAATAATTTTCATGTCAATACGCCCTTCCCTCTATCAAGTACATTCTTAGTCTATTTGATATATACCTTCCAATAATCAATAGATAAATATTTGTATATGTAAACCAGGGAAAGATTCAAGCTAACTGCTATCCAACTTAATACAATCGATTTAAATTTAAATTTGTAAACATTCTTCACTCCCTGTGTCAAGATTTAACTATAAGCCAGATACATTTTCTTTGATTGGTGTTTCTCTTGTATGTAGTCTATCCACTGTTTCCAGTCTATCATATATTGTTCATTTGAGCGATCCTTCAAGTATGCCGATATTTTAGCCATTTCTGCCAATTTTATTACTTTCAAAGTCCATTCTTCTATAGGTGGTATTTCTGGCTTCTTCCAGTATTGTCCCACCAGCAGTCTCGCTGCTGTGATCAAGTTCAGAATTAAGTTCGTCTCTATGGTAGTGCAGTCTTTTATGATCCCTAACAAAAACACCTGAGGTAGAAATTCAATACGCTTTTTCAAAATGGTTTGGATTGTCCACCATATTTTTCTCCAGAAGGCTTTAACCTTTCTACATGTCCACCATACATGAAAATATGTAGCCTCCATACTGTCACACCTCCAACATTTAGGTTGGATGTCTGGATAGATATGCGATAATTTTTTCGGGTCTAGGTGCCACCTATAGAACATTTTATAAAAGTTCTCCCTTAAGTGTTGCGCTTGTGTAAATTTTACATTTCTCACCCAGATTCCCTCCCACGTTTCCATCGTGATATGTTGACCAAAATCTTGTTCCCACTTTACCATACAGTCCTTAACTAGTACAGTTTCAGAGTCCATTTCTATCAGTACACTGTACACTCGTTTGATATGCATGGGCCCCTGCACTCTAACCTGTTCAATTAAATTCTCATCTGTTCTGGATATACCCTTCTTCAGGTCTTTTTGCCATCTGGACTGCAGTTGCAAATATGAAAGCCAGGTACACACTATTCCTTCATCTGCTAGCGTATTTGATGGCTTTAACGAAAACACATTTCCTTCTTCCATTACAAGTTTACTATAGGGCACCACATCCTGACCTTGTATTATATTTATGTCCCCTATTGAGTGTCCGGGGATCGTCCAGATGGGAATCTTTTCGTGTAGTAGGTACTGATATTTCTTCCAGACCCACAACAGCGGGGTTCTCAGTGGGTTCTCCCTGAAGCTCTTGTCAACCTTCTTGTCATACACAAGGTATGCGTGCCAGCCATATAGTAAACCATGCCCTTCAATATTCAGTATTCTGTCGTTCGTTGTATTAATTCAATCGCTCAGCGCTACCAGCGCTGCAGCGTAGTAATATAGCTTCAGATTGGGCATTTTTAAACCACCTCTCTTCCTTGTATCCTGGATGATTTTTAATTTAACCCTCGGTTTCTTGCCATCCCAAATAAATCTGTTAATGCCCTTCTGCCATTCGTCCAAGTCCACATCCTTTTTGAGTATAGGTAGCATTTGAAAGAGAAATAGAAATTTTGGCAATACATTCATTTTTATTGCTGCTATCCTGCCCAGCAGAGACAGTTGTAATGTTTTCCACCTGACCAGATCTGTTTGTATCTTGTTCCACAACACCTCGTAATTATTTTTATATAATTTCCCATTTGTAGCTTCAATCTCCACTCCTAGGTATTTAACTTTCTTCACTATTTCACAGCCCGTTATTCTTTCTAAGTCCTGTTTTGAGTTGTTGTCTAGATTTTTGACTAGCATCTTCGTCTTAGATATATTTACTTTGAAGCCGGAAACTCTACCATAGTCCTTCATTATCTCCATCAGTCTCCTGGTTGATTGTGCTGGTTGAGCCAGTGTCACCAGCAGGTCATCCGCGAAGGCACATAGTCTGTAGTCCTGTTGTTTAATCCGTATGCCTTTTATGTCATCTGCCGCTCTTATCTTGTTCAGTAGAATCTCCAGCGTTAAAACAAACAGCAGGGGGGATAGTGGACATCCCTGTCTAGTGCCTTTCTCTATGTTAAATGAGTCTGTTAAGCCCCCATTCACAATGATCTGGCCCGTTTGTTTCTGGTAAATTGCCACTATGGAATTAATAAACTGTTCTCCCATTCTCATCCCCCCAATTAGTTTTATCAGAAATGGCCAATTCAATCTATTGAAGGCTTTTTCTGCATCTACAAACATGAGAGTGGCAGGCACCTGGTTATGCCTTTCCAAATACTCTATTATGTTCAGCAGTTGTCTTACATTGGTTTTCATCTGACGTCCTTGTATAAATCCAGTTTGGTCCGGGTGAATTATTTTTTGTAGCACTGTCATTAATCTGTTAGCCAAGATTTTTGCGAAGATTTTGTAATCCGTGTTCAGTAGTGAGATGGGTCTGTAGTTTTCGGGTTGAGCGTTGTCTTTTCCCTCTTTAGAGATTAGAGAGATGTAAGCTGTTTTCCACGACGGTGGAACTTGACCACCTTCTTGTATGTTGACAAATAACTCTCTAAGGGGTTCTATCATTTCCTCTCAGAGATACTTGTAGTAGGTCGCTGTTAGCCCATCCGTCCCGGGCGATTTTCCCTTTTTCAGTTGTTTAATCACTGAAAGTATTTCTTCTTGCGTGATCAGTGTGTTCAGACTATCTCTTTGTTCGTCGGTGATTATCAATAACTTTTCATTTTGCAGAAACTTATCTATCTCCTTGTCTTGTGTCTTCTCTTCAGCGTATAACTTGGAGTAGAATTCTGTAAAAGCTTTCTTGATCATTTCCTGTTGAAACTCTTCCTTTCCTTTATACTCTATCTTTTCAATTATGCAGGATTTTTGCTTCTTCCTTAATATATAAGCCAGCCACCGACCAGGTTTATTGGAATTATGGAATGTCCTATGCTTTGCATATTGTATATTCCTTGCCACTTGATCTGCCATCAACAAGTCAAATTGTTTCCTTAAAATCTTGATTCCCTCCTTGGTGACTTTGTCCTCCGATCTTTTTATTAATAGTTGCTCCTTCTTACCTATCTCCTCTTCTAACTCCTTTCTTTTTTGTTCTTGTTTGCACCGGTGTCTTTTGTTCATGTCCATGAGAATCCCACGCATAAATGCCTTGCTGGTGTCCCATATCATTTCAATCGGTGTCTCTTTATTCATATTTATGCTAAAGAATTCCTTCATAGCATTTTTGCATTCGTCCACCTTTTCATCGTATTTAAACAGGTTTTCATTAATTCTCCAGGATCTCCTAGGTTTCTGCCCATGTCTTAATTCCATTCACACCGGGTTATGGTCTGATAGTACTTTGGGTAGGATTTTCACCTTCTTTAGGCTAACAAGCAAGTCGCTGGTTGTTAATATAAAGTCAATTCTGGAGAAAAAGGTGAATTCTTGCTCCTTGCCATGTCTTTCCCTCCAAATGTCTATCAGTTCGAGGTCATCCTTTATGTCAAAGAATGATTTAGGCAACTTGGAGTGTTTTTGCGGGTTAGGTGCTGTCTTCTTTTTATCCAGGTCGACCTCTATGACACCATTCCAGTCTCCCATTATAATACACGATCTGTAGTTGAGTTGTGTTAACTTTTTATGTACCAGTTTGTAGAATTTTCCTTGTTGTTGATTTGGTGCATATACGCCCATCAAAAGAATTTTCTTATCTTCTTGTATTATTTCGATTGCTAGATATCTACCTTGAGAGTCTGCCTCTATTAATTTAGCTCTTATGTGCTTTTTCACATAGATGACAATGCCATTCTTCTTTACTGCTGCCGCTGCAACAAATTGTGTGCCTAGCCTGTTGTTGGTTAAATATTTCTGGTCCGTAGTTCTGATGTGTGTTTCTTGTAAGCAAATTATATCATTTTTCCTTTGATTCAGATAATGAAATATTTTCTTCCTTTTCTGTGGTGAGTTTAACCCGTTAACGTTCCAAGTCAAATATTTACTTGTCATGATCGGCTTCAGGACACTCTTGCCAGACCACCTCTGTTTTTTCCCCTGCTTTCTTCTTTGGTCTTGCTCCCATGATATCCAGGTTGGTGTTCATATTGCTTTGTGGGATCTTTTCTTGCTGTTCTGTGTGTTTAGTAGTAGCCCTCATCTGCCTTGGCTCTTTAAGCTGTCCTGCTTCCATGGTTTTATTGACATCCATCCTCAGTGCAGTCGCATCCCGAGAAGATCCTTTCTCTTCTCCTGCTGCTGCGGCGGTCTGTGTTTCTGGGGAGTTTGATCGTTGTTCTAATTCCATTCCTCTTTCTCGTGGCCAATCTACATTGTCCAGTGTTGTGGACCGGGGTCCCCCCGCCTTCAGTTCCTCTTCAAGAAATTCTTTAGCCTTCCGGATTGAGTTCAGATGGTATCTTTTGCCTTTAAGGAGTACTGACACTCCAGTTGGAGCTTCCCATCGATATTGTAGAGCGCGTGTTTTCAGTTCAGTGACCAAGAACTTGTAGTCCTTTCTTTCTCTTAACATCTTGGGGGGGGGATCTCTTTCAATATCATCACCTCTTACCCCTCTACATACAATTTCTTGTTATAGGATGTTGTAGAAATACGGTCTCGGAATCCCTTTGTTACAAAGTGGATAACCACATCTCTTGGTAGGTTTTTGTTTTTTGCGAACCATGAGTTGACTTTGTGGATTCTGTCTATTTGCCAAGAGATATTTTCAGCCTCCTCTCCCAGAAATTGTACCAAGGCTTTTACAAAAATTCTTTTCAAATCTTCTTGCTTTTCATTCGTTGGTTCACCCAGTCCCCTGACCCTGATAGCTGTCATCATCTGGCAATATTGCATCATAGTTGACTGATCTTGCACCTCGCATTTCATCTCCGCCATCTGGCCCTCAATTCGGTTCTCCACCTCTTCCATCCTTTTTTCCACCCCCTCCTCCAAAAGGAACTTTTATTAGGAGAAGCTGATAGCAGGCATGATAGGCAGGATCTGAGGGTTTCCCACTCAGATCAATAGGTTAAAAGAGTCCCAAGCATAACCCCACCCCAATAGTTCATCCAGTCAGTTTGAATGGGCCAATCCCCAGGCATTAAGTCTGCTGTGGGGAAGGAGCTGATAATGGGGAGAGAGATAAGCCAGATGGCCAGAAGCACATTCCTTTCTAACCCCAAGGTAACATCAAGGGAGACACAGTTCAAAGAGTAAGTATGTAGGAACAGTGGAAAGGATACAGTGTAGCAAAGCAGAATAACATACCACAGAACTTTTCCCCCTCCCTCTCAGGAGCATGGCAGAACCCTCAGAAAGAAATGAGATAGATTCCCCCCAGGGAAAGAATGGGTTCTGACATCCTGCCCCCCCTTAGAAAAAAGAAAAGATCCACCTATAGAAAATAAAACAGAAAAAAGGAGACAAGGATTAGTCTGGTTTATCTGGGTATGCAGCATGAAACTTACTATGTGGTCGGGGGGGGCTAACATGATGTTTTTGAACCCAATCATTTTGGGAAGGTGGCAAGTGTTTCCATGCTACTAGATATTGGGTGGAACCATGATGCTTCCTAGAATCTAGGATTTCTTTTATTTCAAAATGTTGTTTACCTTCCACCATGATTGGAGGATGGGAAGGAACTTCAGCTGGCCTTAAGGGTGATTGCAGTTCATGTTTTAAAAGACTTCAGTGGACAATTGGGTGAACCTGCCTGAGTGTCTTTGGGAGCTCCAATTCTACAGTGACAGGATTGATTATTCTTTTAATGGGAAATGGTCCCATAAATTTTGGTCCTAACATTTTTGAGGGCTGCAGGGATTTTAGGTATTTCGTTGACAGGTAAACTTTTTCTCCTACTTGAAATGGTTTGGGTTCGCTTCTTTTCTTATCTGCTTGGAATTTATATGCTTCCCTTGCTTTGTCTAAGCCTTTCTCACGACTGGCCAGGTAGTTTGTAATTTTGCAATCCACTCCTTCAGGGAAGGGATGGTTGAGTCACTCGATGGGAGTTCAGGCATCGGGTTAAAACTTTGTCCCGTTGCCACCTGGAAAGGAGTGTAGCCCGTGCTGGAATGTACTGTGTTGTTATAAGTGACTTCTGTGAATAGGAGCAGGTTGGTCCAATTGTCCTACTGGTACTTAATGAAACATCATAGGTACTGCTCCAGTACTGAGTTTGACCGTTCAGTCCCACATTTGTCTGTGGATGATGACCAGATGACAACCTCTGTGTGGTTCCGAACAGTCCCAGGAATACTTTCCAAAATTCTGATGTAAACTGTATCCCTCTATCTGATATGATTCATTGTGGGGCCCCATGAAGTCGATAAATATGCTGGATGAACAGCTTTGCAAGTGTCTTTGCATTGGGGATTTTTTGGCACAGGTTAAATGTACTTGTTTAGAGAACAAATCCGTCACGACACAAATGACTGTGTTTCCCCCACTTTTTGGTAACCCCACAATAAAATCCATACAGATCTCTCTCCAAGGTGCTGATGGGGTCGCTACTGTTTGCAACAAGCTTGGCGTATTTCCTTGCCTTCTCTTTGCCGCAGCACAAATTGGACAATTGGCCATGTAACTTTCAATGTCCTTTTTTATTGATGGCCACCAAAGCTGTTTCACCAGGTGCAAAGTTTTTACAAACCCGAAATGACCAGCTGATTTTGAATCGTGGCATAGCCACATGAATGTCAGTCTCTGGCTTTTTTGAGATATACAGCTTTCCTCCCACCCATTGGTCATGGTACATAGGTTCTTGTGGCTTAGGAACCATTTGTCGGTTTCTAGCACCTTTTTGAATTCAATGCCTGCTTGGCTCACTAGGGGCTTTTGAAGTTTGGCTTGTGCTCGGGTGGTGACTTGTGCTGCTAATTGCTTTAATGGCATAAGTGGGTCTGTTATTTCTGTTCGGTTGCTATTGTACTGGGGCAGTCTGGACAATGCATCCTCTAAGAAATTCTTTCCCCCCGGCAAATGCTTTAGAGTGAAATTAAACTGGTGGAAATGCTGTGACCATCTCGCTTGCTTGGCGGTCAATTTCCTGGGTGTTTTTAGTGCTTCCAGATTCCTGTGGTCAGTCCATACTTGGAAAGGAATTTTGTTCCCCTCCAGGAAGTGCCGTCAGGTTAGAAGGGCCCATTGGACCATGTAAATCTTCTCCCAAACTGCCCACTTTTGCTCTGTCTCTGTGAGTTTCCTTGATGTGTATACGCAAGACTGCAATTTCCTTTTATCATTCTCTTGTAGTAGTACTGCCCCCACAGCCACGTCACTAGCATCAGCCTGAATCACAAAAGGTTTTTTTGGAGTCAGGGTGCCTTAGAACTGGTTCTGCAGAAAATAGTCTTTTTAACCTTTCAAATGTGGTTTGACGTTCTACTGTCCATTTCAATGGCTGACTTGGCTTCGGTTTTCCCTCCCTTTTTGTCTTTAACAAGTTAGTAATTGGTAGTGCAATCTGTGCAAAGGAGGGGATGAATTGCCAGTAAAAATTAGCAAATCCAAGGAAACGTTGCAATTGGTTCCTGGTGTGGGATGGAGCCCATTTGTCACGCCCCCATCGGAGCCTGAATCTGCTGAGGAACATGAGCTGGAACTGGAGCTGATGGAGGTCGAGGGAGGGGTGTCTGTGGCTTCAGAGGAATGTGAGGAAGAGCAGGCTGAGGCAGGCCAGGGCCTTTCAAGATTGGGACAGGATGAACATGAGAGACAGAGCTCAGGTGATGAGCAAGTGTCACCCCCTCATGATCCTAGAGCAGGGCTAGGCAACCCAAAACACTTAAAGAGCCACTTGGACCCGTTTCCCACCAAAAATAAAACACTGGGAGCCACAAAACCCTTTTGATATCTAAAATGAAGATAACACTGCATATATCCTTTTTTACCTTTATTATAGATGTCTGTGTCTGTGTGTGTGTGTGTATATACACACATACACACACAGGTAAAAAAGGATATTATGCAGTGTTATCTTCATTTTAGATGTCAAAAGGGTCTCTCTCTCTGTGTCTCTCTCCCTCCCTCTCTCTCTATCTGCCATTGGTCTGTCAGTCCTCTTCCCCCACTCTCTTTCTTTCTATCTCTCTCTTTCCTCTCTCTTTCCTCTCTCTCTCTCTCTCTCTCTCTCTCTCTCTCTCTCTCTTTCTCTCCCCCCTCTCCCTCTCTCCTATCTGCTGCTCACCTGGCAAGCTGGCTTCAAGCTGTTCTCCAACAAGCTCAGGGGTAGGCAACCTTGGCTCTTTTATGACTCATGGACTTCAACTCCCAGAATTCCTGAGTCAGCATAGCTGGGCTAGCTCTCTCTGCCCTTCCTGCTTCCTGCAGAGATGCAGCAAAGGGAGGAGCTCCACGCAGTAAGTTTTTCAGCTCCTTGGAGAACACTGTGAGTGCACTCTCTTTTACACACACAAACACACACACACAGAGAGAGAGAGAGAGAGAGAGAGTCTCTCTCTGCAAATGGCAGAGGAGGCTGGGAGCCACAGGGGAAGGCTCAAAGAGCCGCATGCGGCTTCGAAGCTGCAGGTTGCCGACCTGTGTCCTAGAGCATGGAGAATGGAGAGAAGGAGGGAACAACGCAGGCAGGCTCAAATACTTGGGAGGAGAGCTCCCTGCCCCTCTCCACAAGGCACATCTGGAGACTGAGACTTAAGGAGATGCTGTGGGGAGAGGCATTTGTTGGGAACAAACACTGAATGCTTGGAGTTTTGTGTACCATTGCTGATCTTGGAAATAACTCTTTGAACTCTTGTTCTGTGTTGTGATTTCTGCTTGGAGACCCTGAAACTCTGACCATTGGACTGGCTGAGAAACTTGATTTGGTGTTGAAAGACCTTGGATTGAATTTTGGCTTCTCTTCTGAAACTGCTCAGGCAAGCTCATTAGATTTTGGATATATGTTTCTTTCCTTGTTATCTACTTGGCCTTGAGTAAATTACTCTTCTAATCTAACTGTGTGTGAGTCGAAACTTGAAGGAGGACAGCTTGTTCCATACACACACTTTCCCTGTTTGAAAAGTTTAAAAACTTGTGAAATTACTTGTAGCCAGAGGCTGCTGAAGGTGTGTGTGTGTGTGTTACTTTATTCTGCGGCTTGCCAGAAACGTGGGAGCATTTGGGGAAAATTGGAACAAATAAAGGGCGGTTTGAACTGCCAGCTGACTGTTTTGCCTCTGTGCTGTGCCCTGAGTCATCACACCATTCTAGTACAGCTCAGATTTTCTCAGGGTCCATCTCTTTTTTTTTCAATCTTTTTTATTAGTTTCCCCCCCCATATATGCAAATTTTTCCAATCAACAAGTTGTCTGAAATTTGCTAGACTAATACATATTCAATTCCTAATCCTTGCTTCTTTTCTCGAGCCAAGTATAAAATAAGTTCCAAATTTGGTAATGGTCTGTATCTTCTTTGTCTTTTAGCTCAGGGTCCATCTCTATGCCACTTGGCGAGATGCAATGCTCCAGGTAGTCAATTTTTTCCTTATGAAATTCACACTTTGACAATTTAGCATACAGGTGAGCTGCCTGGAGTTTTTTCAGCATAGTTCTGACTAATTTCACATGTTCCTCTTTTGTTTCAGTGAATATCAGGATACTGTCCAGGTAAACAAGCACCCCTTTCTACAGGTGCTCTTGGAGCACGTCATTTATTAATTGCATGAATACTGCAGGTGCCCCTTGAAGGCCAAAGGGTAGAACCCTGAACTGGTAACACCCTAAGGGGCAATTGAAAGTGGTTTTCCACTCATCTCCCTCTTTAATTCTAATACTGTAATTTGCCTCCCTCAAGTCCAGTTTTGAAAAAAAAATCCTTTTGATAGGTGTGTTAGCATGTCCTTCACAAGAGGGAGGGGGTATAGGTTACTCTCGCTCACTGCATTCAGAGATCTATAGTCCACGCAGAGGCAAAGAGTCCCATCTTTCTTTTCTCAAAATAACACGGGGATTGTGGTCTTGGGCTTTGCCGGCTGGATGAAACCCCTTTCCAGGTTTTTGTCTATGAACTTTTGCATTTCCTCTAGCTCCCGTGGGCTCATGGAATACAGTTTTGGCTTGGGTAATTTTGCCCCTGGGAGGATCTCAATGGAACAGTCCATGGGTCAGTGGGGGGGGGCAGTTCGTCAGATTTCTCCTCACTAAATACTTCAGCTAGGTCCCGATATTCCTCTGGTATGTCTTGTAACTATCTTTCCCCCACTGCTGCTGTGCTCTTGGAGGGGCTTCCCCCATTTTGGGGGTGAGTCGGGGTTCTTACTGCCTCTCTGTCTGGAAATCTGAGTTCTCCCATCCTCCAGTCCACCTGTGGGTTCCACTTGGTTAGTTAGCCATGCCATCCCAGGATAAGGGGGCATTCCAAACGTTATAGTCTCTACATGATCTCCTATGGTGAGCTCTTCAGCCTCCTCACCGGAATTCCTAAATTCTCTACTAAAGTTGGGCTTATGAGGCAATGGTTCAGCTGGAGTCTATTAGTGCTCTGAGTGCAACCCTCTCAGGCATTCCGGGGCTAAACAGTTCTACAGTCCTGGTGAGGGGGCGCTATGGGTCCACTTACCAGGGGTTCACCTTCCAAGTTGTCATCTGACGAGTTGGGTGGCTCTCCCGGTGGTGTCGGAGTTCCCTTCCCCTGTTTTGATGGAGCTGGGAACACAACAACCTCCAAGTTTTTCATGGCCATCTCCTTTGGTTTCATTGGGGTCTTCCCAGGCTTCCCAGCTGGGACTCAGTCAGGCTTCTGGATGGGAGTCTGCGAGTGGCACTTGATGGCGCGGTGCCCTTCCTTTCTGTATTTGAAACATCCTGTTGCCCTCGGGGTGGTTGGTGCTTGCTTCATTGGTTCTCGGGGTGGCTCTGTTGGCGATCTCCCTCCATGTCATTGTCTTCTGGCTCGATCAATCTCTGTTTCCTCAGCTAGGATGTATCTGTCTTGGAGTTGGTCTGGGTCTCCTCGAGGGATGCAGGCATCATACAGGTCATAGTTCAGGCCATCATTGAAATGCCTGATCAAGATATCTTCCGGACAGTTCAGCTCGGAATTCTTGGGTATATTCTGCTACGGGTCCTTGCATGACAGTTTTGATGCACTCCTGTGCTTTTCAATCGGCCAAGGGGTCTTCAAATCTGTGTCTCAAGGCTGCCATGAATTAATTGAAATTCTGCAGTTCTGGGGCATCGGCATCATGGAGATCCACCACCCAGTCTGTTACGGAGCTATCCAGAGCTGCTTGCACAATCCATATTCAGCTACGATCACTGGGTATGTCACAGCCATATTCCTCCATATAGTTCAACACTTGGGTGAGGAAAAATCCCAGTCAGTGCAGCTCCCCACAGTACTTTACTCCTAGCGGCGGGAACTTTCAGATGGACCAATGCCCCTTCTTTCGCCTGTGTCGGTGGCCATCTCTGTCGGCCGGTGCGGCTCGTCGGAGGTGGCAGCAGCTGTAACGACAGATGCTGCTTCTTTGGTGCTGGTGGAAGGGCCTGGGACTGATGGTTCCCCCCCTTCATCTGTTCCTTTGGCTAAACCTGGGTTGGCAGTTCTCCGGCATGGGTCAGCTTTCTCCTCCTTCATGGAATCAAAGACAACTCTCAACATGTCGATAGCTTGCTCCAGGAACCGGATGGAATGGGGAGGGCGGTCGTCCTCGTTTTCCCTATTGTGAAACGACCTCTCCATCTTGACTTTCCAGCCCAGTTGGTGACTGACATATCTGAGCATCATTTTCCTGGATCTCTTCTCCCTGTCCTCCTTTTTCCCCATTGATCACCTGGGCTTGTGGCAGTGTTCCATGACAACTACCTCTTCTGATGAGCTTGAGAATTGAGAACTGTATCGGCTGGACTCTGCTTGGTGGGAGAGCTCTTCTCCCATGGCAGGTTCTTCCCTTTCCATTCCAATATCAGACATTGTTTGCTTAGTCCCCCCAGCAAGGGTCTTCCTTCCAGGTTGACTATTACTGCAGATCCTGCCTAATGTCAGGGCCCACTTCAAAACCTCATCCCAAGAAAGTAGGACTCTTGGAACAGTTTCTTTCCAAAAGGAACTTTTATTAGGAGAAGCTGATTGTAGGCCTGATAGGCAGTATCTGGGGGTTTCCCACTCAGATCAATAGGTTAAAAGAGTCCCAAGCATAACCCCATCCCAATAATTCATTTGGTCAGTTTGAATGGGCCAATCCCCAGGTGTTAAGTCTGCTGTGGGAAAGGAGCTGATAATGGGGTCCTTTCCCATGCTTGTGAAGGTGTTGTTGGGTCTGAGACTTCCAGTCCTGTGAGGTAGTGCCTGGTTGCAGGCTTGCAGACCGCCGCACCTCCACAGCCAATTTTCATCCTGCCTGGAGACCCTAATGGGTCCAAGCCGCTCCAGAGAGGCGGCGAAGAAAGAAGGATGCCCTAGCGATTCTGGAATGATGGCAGTCGTTCCGTTCATCTTGGGGAAAGCCTTCTAACCCGACAGGAGAAAGGCTGTATTTCATCGATCAGCCCAAGCTACTTGCAACCGGAGTCCAAAAGAACTAACCAGCACTACAGTAAACAGTGTGCTTGAAACTGGTTGAGGAATCTGATTTTCCCTTTTCTATTCTACACTTAATTTCCTGGAAAAGATCCCCAAGAAGCAAAATACCTCTGAAAGTGAAGGAGGGGGTTTAAGAAAAACTGCATTATTACAACAGCTTGAACGATTTTTCTATCTTCCCTTTGCTTCTTCGCTAACAGCACAAGTATGCTCTCAATTTTCCACTTGTGCCCAAACCAATGCATGCCAAGGACCAGTAGTACCACCTGGTCAACAACCAATCGCTTATTTTCCAATGGACTATGTCATTGTTGATTTTACTGATATGCCCAGAAGTAAGAAATATATAGCCCTGTTAGTTATAATCGATACCTATTCAGGGTGGATTGAGGCCTTTCCAACTGTAAATAAGAAAGCTATACAGTTTGCCAGAATATTTCTGAAAGAAATTATTGCTAGGTTTCATTGCCCTTCTAGGATTTCATTAGATAATGGCCCTGAATTTGTACACCAAATCAATAAGGCTTTAGCCCAAGCGTTAGGAATCAAGTGGAGATTTCATTGTGCCTTCCACCCTCAATCAGCTGGAAAGGTGGAACGTGCTAATTGCACAATTAAAACACTTATTACCAAATTTTGTTTGGAAACTCATCTTCATTGGCCAGAGGTTTTGCCTATGGGTTTTGTATGCAATCAGACTGGCCCCCACACTAAATTACAACTTAGTCCTTATGAGCTCATGTTTGGCTGTCCCTCTTGTCTATTTAAACCTGAAGGTCAGGGCTGGCCGGACTTGGCTCATAAGGGGGGAATAGACCAACAGAAATTGTTACATCAGTTACAGCTTCATAATTTGGCTGTTTCAAACTTGCGCCATTATATGATGGAACAACAACCCCCTCCAGTAGTCACGGCAACACATGGGTTCAAACCAGGAGTCAGAGTGTGGGTAAAGCACTGGAAATCAGATCCCTTGAGCCCAAGATGGAAAGGACCGTATACTGTTCTCATGTGTTCTCCTTTGACAGTGAAAACCTTGGAGGGAAAGTCCTGGATCCACTGGAGTAGATTGAAAGCAGCTGCACCTGCAGATCCAGTAACTTACAACAGACAAACCTTTGGTGTTGAAATTTACAAGAAATACACCCTGTCGAACCCTACCGGCAACGGGTTCTCAACACACAGTGTGAACAACAACCCTGCTGAGACACTCCGGACGCTGTCTCTCTACGCACAGTGGAAGATATGAGGATTCTAGAGCTCATAATACGTGTTAGTTACTTAATATGGGGAATATACATATACATTCCTACACAAATCAGTGCAATGGTTACACGAGAGGTCATAATGCAAAAACCCTCTAATAAAAAATTGTTGAGTACCACACACAAAGAAATAACAAAAACACAGGGAAACCAAGGTTGTCAAAACTACAAAACAAGGAAACCAAATAACCAAGACTTTGATTTATCATACAGTGAAACCAGAAGGGTGCCAAGATAGCTCCCCTAGCTCTTGTACATACAACAGAACCACGTATACAGTTTGTAGAAAAGGGGTCCAAGATCAGTGTTATAACCCCAAGTCTGATCCAGATTGTTGGGCCTTACAAATCACAACACATAGAACAAGAAGTAGCTATAGGGACCAGGCACTATTTGGGATCTCCCAATGGAAATCCAACCCACACTCCAGTTTTAGCGTCACCTTTGATGTTTGCAAAGCAGCTAATTATTGGGCTGCAATATATGGTTGTGGCGGGATCAGTCATATCCACAGCTATATCCCAAACCATAAGTACTTGTGCCCACTGGATGGATATGCAGTCTCCGCGGTCAAATGTAAGTGGTGGTCATGTATTAAGTGGCATACCCAAGACCCGAAGGAGATGGACCACATCTTGTTTGAAAAGAATGAAACAAAAGCAGATTCCTGTGGAACAGATAACTGTAATTTAGTGACTCTCACAGTCAAGAATGGCAGTTGGTTCCTGGAACAAAAAAGATGGGAAAGAAAGAACTGGATGTTTGGGATAGGAATAGATGCCAAAGGCTACGACCCAATGTCAGAGGTGGAAGTCAAAATTATAACTGCAACCAAAAGACCAGAACAAAAATCATTATTTTGGTCATATTATGAGGAAATGGAGAACCTAAATATTCCTGAAGTACCTAGACATATAACCAATACCTTTCTTAAGTTGGCTGAAGATATTGCCCATACTTTAGGCGTGTCTAACTGTTTTGTGTGTGGTGGAACAAATATGGGAGAAAGATGGCCATGGGAGGCACAAGAGTTAAATTATATCAAGGTACTAGAAATGTCTAATAATAATAATTTAACCTATACAAGTGGGAAAGATGGTGATTGGATTCTCACTTCCAACTTGGTAGGACATGTCTGTTACTCAAGAAACAAAACAGAATCTTGCATAGCAGTAGGTGACCTCCTATGCACAGGGACTTGGGAAAGCGGTAAATGGTGGTCTGGAACCAATGAAACCACTGCTATGGATCATTATGCCCTTACTAACGTATCTGGGATGCCATATCTAAAAGACCGCACAAATACCAGTCTCCATTGGCTAGCCCCAGATGGAATGTACTGGATTTGTGGAAAAATGGCATACGGACAACTACCTGAGAACTGGTGTGGATCTTGTGTATTGGGAATAATTCAACCAGGATTTTTCCTGTTACCATTAAAAACTAAGCAAATTCTTGGAGTTCCTATCTATGATGAAATTGGCAATATAAGACAAAAAAGGGAACCAAGTTCATACACCCAATGCGCACGAATCACTTGGCAAAAAAATGAATGGCCACCTTGCCGCATCATTGTAGTTTATGGCCTGGCTACTTGGGCTGAGGATGGAATGTATGGATACCGTACCTCTATTTATATGCTCAACAGGCTCATTAGGTTACAAGCAGTGGTAGAGTTAATCACTAATGAGACTGTGAAGGGACTAACTGAATTGGCCAAAGAAAATGTGAAATCCAGAACATATATCATGCAAAATAGGTTAGCCTTAGACTATCTGTTGGCCAAAGAAGGAGGGGTATGTGGAAAATTCAACCTAACAAACTGTTGCATCGAAATAGATGAAAGTGGAAAAGTATTGAAAGGCATAACTGACAAAATGATCAAATTAGCACATGTTCCGGTGCAAACCTGGAAAGGATTTAATTTAGAAGACATATTTTCAGGATGGTGGCCAAAGTTACCAGGCCTACAAACCACCATAGTTATAGCAGTCTTGTTAATTCTAGGATGTATTTTGATTCCTTGCTTACTCCCCTGTCTTATAGCAATGATTCGAAGGATCTCAGAAAGTACAGCCCAATTAACTGCAAAACATGAAACAATGTTAGCCTTATGGGAATATATGATGGTGCCCACTAAAGAACCTGAATCAGAGGTAGAATAATGGAAGTTTAAGCTGGAAAACTTCCAAAAGGGGGGGAATAATGAAGAATAAAGTAGAATAATAATAATGATAATGAAAAATAACTAAAGTAAAATGATGTGTCTGCACGATTACTGGAATAAAGCTGTGTTAGCAAATACGTGACTAACCAAAAGCACATTGCATTCAGAAACAATGTATCAAGTAAGATTCTCTTCATTGTATGCCTGTGAGAAACTAACCTGATGAAATACAATGTAGATTTCTATGCGTGCTTCTTTGTTCCTGAGAAAAGAAAGCTATAAAACTGTAGTTTGGACCCGCCCATGGGGTTCAGAATTGCTTGTTGTTGTTGCTTCTGAACCTTGAGCAAATAAATCTCTCTGCACCCTTTGGAATTCATAAAAGTTCCTTTCGTTTTCCACAAGAGTTTAACGAAGAGAAGGATGAGGGGGGACATGATAGCAGTGTTCCAATATCTCAGGGCTGCCACAAAGAAGAGGGAGTCAAGCTATTCTCCAAAGCACCTGAAGGCAGGACAAGAAGCAACAGATAGAAACTAATCAAGGAGAGAAGCAACCTAGAACTAAGGAGAAACTTCCTGACAGTTAGAACAATTAACCAGTGGAACAACCTGCCTCCAGAAGCAGTGAATGCTCCAACACTGGAAGTTTTTAAGAAGAGACTGGACAGCCATTTGTCTGAAAGGGTATAGGGTTTCCTGCTTGAGCAGGGGGTTGGACTAGATGACCTCCAAGGTCTGTTCCAACTTTATCATTATTATTATTATTATGAGTGGGATTACAAAGTATGTGATTATTTCCAAGAATCTTATCTTGAGTCATATTATCAATAATTCAGAAATTAATTGCTCCAGAGGACTATTTCACTCCTGAGATGCAAGCTTTTCTGCATCTGAAAAGATGCTGAATGTTCTCATTCTCTGCAGGGTTTCATTTGTAATGTTTGTGTGGGAGGATTTGTCCTGCACAGACTAATTTCACCTTTTACTCTTTCTGACTACCTTTACATAACTACAGCATTTCAAATACTTTGGATCAATTTAGATATTCTGCAAGATAAAAGGATTACAAGTTTTTCCAGTCCTGGACCATTTCAAGCAGAAATCTCTCTGTGGAAATACATGATCCAAATTGGCAGAGAAGAGAGTATATCTGTGGTGTGGAGAGACTTCACTAGCTACCAGGTAGAAGGTGGTCAGGAAGAGAAGGCAACCTGCAAAGACCAAGAGCCCTAAAGTGCCATCTCAAGCCTTAGAGCCAAAGACTGTGCAGTTTAGTAACATTTAGAGATTAGAGTGCTCTTGTGTTTCATCTCAGAAACATGTAATAACTCAGTAGCAGTGGGCAGAAGGAAGAGAAGAGATAGAAGCAAATAGCCTTGAATATGAAGATACTCCCACTTAGCCAAGGCTTGCCAGTTGAAACCTCCCCCTTCTTCCTAATAACTTATTGCTGCATTCTTCTCCTCTGTCTCTTTTTCTCTTTTGTTTCAGGAGGAACAGCAACCCTTGCAGCATCTCCTTGCTCATCATCATGTCCTTGGGAGGAATGAGGTGCCTCGTGACTGGTGCTGGTGGGTTCCTGGGTCGAAGGATTGTCTGCCAGCTGCTGACAGAAAAGGAGAATTTGGCCGAAGTCAGAGTCTTGGACAAAACCGTCAGCGCTGAAACACTCCAGGATTTTGAGAGTAAGTAAGGTAGCTGAAGGGAGAGAGTAATTTGGATGCCCAGGAAGAAATACCTAAATCCACACTGTAGAAGTTCCTCATGTTAGAGGACTCCACTGTGCTCAGGTGGCACTTCAGTGTCTCAACCAAGCCATTTGAGATGGCTGGTGAAGGGTCACATAACAGAAACCTTGTCTCCAATTTTTTAAATACACAGAATGTTGGACAACAAACTAGATTAATACCCTTTTCCTTGACATGTTAGAAAAAATGTTTCTTCTGTGGAGGAGCATTTTATCTGCTGAGCCTCAGGTCTGACAAAGTGTAAGCTCAGCACTCTCCTTCCTTCAACATTGGCCAGACTAAATTGTTTAAATTAGGTAATTAGCATTTATTATTAACATGTCTATATAACATTTCTGCTAAGAGGTCTGTCAACAATATCTAGGATATTTTTCATGACATTTCAATTTTAGTTGGAAGGAATGATACATAGCATGTGTGCACACACGCAAACTGGATTAGAAGATTAGCTTTAAAGAAAGAATAGATGTCATCTCTGTGATGCCCAAAATAGTGGAATGCATAAGCTTGTGCAGAAATCCAGATTAACAACAACAACAACAACAACAAAATGAAAATCAGATATTGTTTGCACTGTTAATAGAAAAAAGGCTTAAAAGTAAGCATTATGTATTTAAAGTAGTATACAACAACTAAAAATAGGAATATATTTGGGCATATGGATTTACACAGCTCCTACTCAGCTTTCATATTCCTGAAGGCATCTTGTTGTTAACTACTGTAAATGGGTTTGCTTTCCTTTTTTTCTTCCCACTCCTGGCAAAACCTTATTCTTTTGGTGTAAGGGCTCCAGGGAAAACATACTTGTCCATCAGTTAATTAGTAAACATTCAAAAGAGTCTCATTGATATTTCTGACTTCAGCAACTGTCTGTAGTTTGATAGGAAGCTATCACTTCACAGGGACAGAACTAAAAGAAAGCTGAAAGGATCTTGGCAAACTTCTGCCTTGCATCCAGAAATAAGTTACCACAGGCCTGAGCAACTGTGTAAATCAGTAGTGACAGGTAGATCCATGTCTAAAATGGAATGCAAAAATATTTATATTTTTGAAATTTATTTTCTAAACAGAATGCTGGGGTAGGACTAGGTGAGCTCCAAGGTCCCTTCCAACATTATTATTATTATTATCATTATTATTATTATCATTAATATTATTAATTATATTTACTGCAATATATTATTGAGGCTGGGACAACTATGGACGTAATCTAAATCCACTGGGGCTTTACAGAACTTAATATTTTTATGAATGTGACTAAATAAGACATAGTCCTTATTTATTCTTGTTCATTTCTAAGAAATTTTGTCAGCAAATGGGGTATTTTATGCAGTCAGTGCAATCATTTATGCAATAAATTGTAATATAGCTAATGTGTTTAAAAGCACAGAATATGCATTGTATACATTATGCTATTGACAGAACAGCTCAGTTTAATGCATGTTTCCTCATAGAATTAATGAAGATATTCAAGACTATCAACTGCCTGGGTTGTAAGATAGTTTGTTTGCTCAGTGAGTTCAACTGATTTTGTTCCTCAGATTGCAGCTGTAATGGTTCTGGAGCAAAAGCCTCAGACACTGCTATCGACAAGTTTCCATAGGTCCTAGCTTGGCCCAAGGTCTCTTTCTCTGACCTTTTTTTAATAAGAAAAGAGGCTCAGTTCTTCCTTTGGTCCTTAGATCCTTTAAATCCTGCTACTTGTTCCAAAGTCCAGTCAATGTGCTAAGATAAAGAGACACCTTATTTTGGAACACATGACCTTTGCCCTGAAGCTCTTTGGCTACCACTGAGTCTGTCCTTGTGCATGGAGCCACAGCTATCTCTTCAGATAAGATGGAGAGCCACAGTTCATTGGAGACTTGTCAGGGTTTGTCTTTCAAGGGCACTGAAGATAATTGTTTTTTTCAGGACAAAGGCAAAGATAGCTAAATGGCAACTAAGCTGGGTTGTCCATTGCTGCTCTTTGTTTTTCTATGTTACCTGACTAGATGGCTAATGAGAAATAAAACACAGCAGCATGGTGGAGGGGGAAGGAGAGGGAGGAGAGCTTACTTCTCTCCCCAGCTATAAGGATGGTCTGCATTGCTTGCTTTAAAGTGAATAAAAGGAAGGTAAATACAGGTCGTTGCTTTATTGGGTGCTTTTTTTCTTCCAGAAGTGAAAAATAACACCCTTTTGACAGTCATACAAGGGGATATCCGGGATGTGGCGCTTCTTCAAACAGCAGTCCAAGGAGTCTCGCTTGTCATCCATGCAGCCGCCATCATTGACACCCGGGGGTTCATCGATCGACAGACCCTCTGGGATGTCAATGTCAGGGGTAAGGTGGGGTGACTTTCGATGCCAAGCCAGAGAGGGGGCACTTGCAAATAAATTTCAAATGCTCTCCAGACTGCACAGAGAGAGGTGAGCCACTCACTGGCAGGTGGTGAATGGGCTGCTCCCGTTCTTATTAGGAATAACAGTGAGGGGGTCTCTCTTCATGGGGAGCGTCTGGATTGGAGACTGAGAGGAGGCTTTACCTCCTTCTGTTGTAGCTGAGGTTGTTCTCTCTGTGTGGGTAAGTATCTGCTTAAGAAGAAAAGTACTGCAAGACATTACATGCACACATGGATATGCACAAACCCTACAAAGTTGTCTGGGAGGAAAATACCTTTCTTAATGTCTCACATGGCAAAACGATAGAGATCATGTAACCCCATGCACATCCTTTATTCTATAAGAAACCTAGAACAAGTAACTTTAAACTGATCCCACACAAATCTCACAAAGCAGGCAGCATGTATTTTATTCCATTCTCTCTGGACAAATCCCTGCAGTTTTCTTGCAAAGGTTTTTCAGAAGTGGCTTGTCCTTGCCTCCTTTCTAGAGCTAAGAGAAAGTGACTCCTAGCCCAGGTTCACCCATCTGGCTTTGTACCTAAGGCAGGACTAGAACTCTCTGTGTCCCAGTTTCTAACCTGATGCCTTAGCTACTACAGCAAAGTCAACCCTCGTCCCTTTCTCTGTATATACTGATAGTCCTCGACCTACCACCACCATTGAGCCCAAAATTTCTGTTGTTAAGTGAGACATTTTTAAGTGAGTTTTGTACCATTTTACGACATTTCTTGCCACAGTTGTTAGGTGAATCACTGCAGTTGATAAGTTAGTAACCTGGTTGTTAAGTGAATCTGGCTCCCCCTCTGACTACTTCTCTCTCTCTCTCTCTCTCTCTCTCTCTCTCTCTCTCTCTCTCTCTCTCTCTCTCACACACACACACACACACACACACACACACACACAGACGGAGACGGAGACAGAGACAGAGACAGAGACAGAGATGGGGGGGGCTTTCTTTTTTAAAATCAACTATATAATATAACCAGGCCGGAAACCCAGAGATAGTGAATTCTAGTCCTGTCTTAGGCATGAAGTTAGCTAGGTCAGTGGTTCTCAACCTTTTTAATGCCGCGACCCCCAACCGGTCATAAGTCGGGGACTACCCAACTGGTCGTAAGTCGAGGACTACCCAACTGGTCGTAAGTCGACCCCAACCGGTCGTAAGTCGAGGACTATTTCCCTGGCTGGGAGCGCCGTGCATGCGTGGTGCCACCCCCCGCACCGGCCGAGGCGTAGCTGGCAAGGGGCAGCGACGGCGCAGGGTGACCACTGGCTGGGCGACCAGCTGGCCCAGCCCAAGGGAGGTAAGGCACTCACCGGGCCTCACGCACACCAGCAACCCTCCCTGCGCCCGCCAGCCTCCCACCTCCCACCCCTGGCCCTCTTTTACTTACATTTTTAGTAGTTGCTCAGCAGGGAGGGGTGGAAACTTCCAGACAGCTCGCCTTCGCTGCAGACAACTTGCAGCACCGTTTGCAGACTGGAACTTTTGGCGGGCTCAGCAGGGCAGAGAGAGCCTGGACAATTCCTATTGGCTTTTGAAAGCCAATAGAATTAGACTCTATTCAAGAGAGTCTATTCTATTGGTTTTCAAAAGCCAATAGAATAAGAGGGAGTAGCACAGCTAAGGAAAAGGGGGAAAAATGGCGGACTGCGTTGTTTGGCGACCCCCGTGAAATGGTCGTTCGACCCCAAATGGGGTCGTGACCCACAGGTTGAGAACCGCTGAGCTAGGTGATCTTGGGCCATTCATTTGCTCAAGCAATGTCAAACAGTTCTGAAAATATTGCCAGAAAAACCCACAGAGAATAGTCCAGGCAGTCATCAGGACTTAATCCTGACTTGGACACACACACACAAAATTGCATTACAGAATTAGCTAATCCTAGTACATGGTCAAATCAAGATCCATTTTGCATTTTATAGAAAAAATATTCCCAATCCTTCAAGTCATGAATAATCCTAGTCAGGAATCAGATTGTTTATTATTTTACTTTTATCTTTGTTTGCTTTAATCCTTTTTAATTATTTTTTATAAATAACCTAAGGCAGTAATCATAAGTCCTAAAATATTTAGCAGGACATATGAGATGGTCCACAGTCCTGGTATCTGCGCCCCATGTAGAATTATGTGCTACTGGTATAAATGCCAAGGCCTGTCTTATCACAGAGATAAGCCACATTTGACATTTCCTAGAAACATGCACATTCATAACTGTTTGTAATGAGTGAAGGAAAACATTAGTTTCTTCATTGGCTTATTTCAAAACAGATTGCCATCAATGTGGTTATGTCACTAAAATCAAAGCAGTAATTTTTAAAACACTATTTCATCTGAAACAAAATCAGAAATGCAACTTTTGTTCCAATAAAGAAGATGGCATTCATTCCTAGGTTAAAAGAGAAATAATAATGGAAAATGAGTAGATTAAGTTATAGGCAACCTATCTGAAACAGCACTGTTCTTGGGAAATACCTGCTGTCTTCATTTAAAAGATTCTAAAGCTTCCGATATATATTTGATTGAGGTTGGGGAGAGGGATATTCAGTGAAGTCCTTCAGACATACAGTAAGAAGGAGGACACTAAGAAACAGAGGGAAACTATAAAAGCCTCCTTTAAATATTTCACTATAGATCTGGGGCTGTGAAAGGTCTTCTGGGGAACCTTAGCTCACATTAATCCACAATGAGAAGTGTTTTCTAGCAATTCTTGCAAAATCAACAGTATCAGACCTTCCTCAACTTGGGCTTCTAAGTAAAAAGATCCTTACCTCCATTTGTTGAGAATGGTATAGTCTAGAGTCGGTGGCAGTTCTGACAAACATGCTCAGAGGCCTTTGTGGCATCAACTTATAAGATGATATTCTCCTGGGGGAATAGCAACCACCTTAGCCTTTGTAATGTTGCTAACATTTCCCTTTTTCTGAAGGTACACAGTTGCTGCTGGAGACTTGCCTCCGCAATGATGTCCAGTATTTTATTTATACCAGCAGCCTTGAGGTGACAGGGCCAAACAACAGAGGGGATCCCATCTCTGATGGTGATGAAGACACCATATATCAGATGACCCAAGGCCCACCCTATGCTGAAACTAAAAGAGAGGCAGAGAAATGTGTCCTGGAGCTGGACAAGTTGCCACTCAAGGGGGGCAATAGTTTTGTAACATGTGCTTTGAGGCCCATGTACATCTATGGAGAAGGCAGTCCTTTCCTTTTGGGTCACCTCGATGAAAGCATCCTGAACAATAATGTATTTTTGAGGCTGTCTAGGAAAGAGGCGATTGTAAATCCTGTCTATGTTGGAAATATTGCTTGGGCTCATATTCAACTGGCTAAAGCCATGAGAAACCCAACAAAAGTTAAACTAATCCAAGGGCGTTTCTACTATATCTCGGATGATTCTCCCCACACAAGCTATTCCGACTTCAATTATGAGCTGACAAAGGAGTTGGGCTTTGGTGTTGAACCCAAACCTGTGATGCCCATTACACTTTTTTATTATTATGCTCTGTTCCTGGAGATTGTGAGCTTCTTGCTCAAACCTTTCTTGAGATACGTTCCTACTATTAATCGTTCCCTTGTAGTCCTGCTCAACACCCCATTCAGTTTTTCTTACAAGAAAGCACAAAAGGATTTTAACTATACTCCTCTCTACTCCTGGGAAGAAGCCAAACAGCGAACAAGTCAATGGATTGCTGACATAATCCCCCTGAGGGCAGCATACCTGAAAAGCAAGACTACCTGAATGGCAGAAAAGAAAAGCCTATTTTTTAAAACAAAGGGAAGGGGGGGCATAAGAATATCAAATCAACCAATAACTTTTTTTATTATGGTCACAGACTAGCATCACTAAGAGTATCCAAATAACTGAAATGGGAAAACAACATATTGAAATACCTGAATAAATGAAAGGGAAAATTTTCCACATTGTGTAAACATTTGCACCATTAAAATATCAAATGAGCATCCCTCCTGACTTCTCACCATTTCTTATGTCCACTTAAGTTGAGTTCCTGTCAGCATTCAACATCCCAATTCCAGAGTATCCAAACTGTTGGGTATTGTGAGAACATTTCACTCTTCTTTGGGAATGAACAAAGGTGTTGATAGGCTCAGTTTGTTGAGCATCTTTAAGTCCATGTAGTTTTACATTCACACTGATTTTGGTCCACACACACCAGACAAATGTCCTACCACATCATGAACAACCATCTATGTCTCTAAACATGGCCTGAACATGCTATGGTAACCGACATCACCTCACGATGTTATCTCCATCTCCAGTCCACATCTGGGGCAGCTTGAAGTCATATTTATCTCTTCCACTTATAAAGTAGTATTTTCCCTCTTCTCCTGATGCAATCTTTACCGGGGACACAATGTGGAACAATGTTGGTGATGACATGGCTGGCCAAGGGTCAACTAGTTCTGATGGTCTACTTTAGTCTGTTGTGGGAATGTTCCATCTCCTCCAGTCCCTGTGCAGTCTCCTTCATAGTTGCAGAAGACACTCAATACCTGCTTTCTCCAGAGGCAGCTGCCATGCTAACATTTGATCAGAAATTTTGAAACTGTTGTCTTGTAAAACATCACTAGACCTCTCCTTTAAAAAAAAAAAATAAGACTACTGTAGTGCTCCACTGAGCTATGCAAAAGAACAAGGACACTGGTAGAGCAGCAAAGCTCCTTCATCTTTCACCTTGCTGAAAAGAGCTTTACTTGCCAATGGCAGCTCCTCACCCAGGAAATATTGCAATTTTGGGCCTGCTTGGGGTGCTGGACATGCTGGGGGTCTCTCTTGACTTTGCTGCTAGGGGAGCATCCATTTGAATTCCAGATGAAGTAGGAAGAAGCAGTAAGACATCCATATACCAGGCCACCTGCTGCAGGGCAAGGTGGGGGTATTGTAATTCCCAGTGCAACACATCTATGAGAGACCTTCTTTCTTCTCTTGTAAGTTGCCTTGATAGAAGTTGCCTTCTCTTGTAAGTTGCCCTCCAAGGCACCTCTTGCAGCTGTCAGGAAATGAGGAAGAAAAACAGTTGCTTTCTTGGGGGATCAGGATCAAGTACAATTTAATGAATACCCTGTCTGGCTCGTGGTGACCCATTATGAGTATCCCTCCCTCCCTTTGTCCACCAATGCAACAAGCTTGTCCCCAGCTCCAAGCATCTCTATAACACCAGAGACTGCTTTTTTTTTTTCCTGTCCAGGCGCAGATTATCATCAGAGCTTCTGTTGCCCCTTTGTGGAGACTTCCTTTGAAACACAAGATTCAGGAAGAAGCCTCACGTGAGGGGGAGATGCAGAGCAGGGATGTATGCTTGAGGAAACGCCTTGCTATTTTGAAAAATGATTGGTTTTTGAGGCTTCGGTGGGGTATCTTTAATTTGCCACACAATCAGCTTCAATCCTTCTGGTCTCTATAAAGGCTGTCAAGAGTGGTTGCTGCCTCAGGTCTCTAGCCCTGATAGGTTAGAGCCCTTTTATTATTTTATTGTTGCTTACTGGTTTATGTTTTGGAGTTTTCAATTTTTTTTGTTATTGTTGTTCAGTTCTGCTGAATTGAAGCCCTGAAACAAGGGCAGCCCAGAACTGCTATAAGTGCACAATCTTTTTAAAATGGAAAGAAAACCGGAAATGGTTCTCTATGTTTTTGTATCTTTTAAAATTAAGCACAATCTATTTTTGCTTGAAGATCTAAAGGGCCAGATTGGGAAGAAAACATCATAGAGAAAATCTATGCAATCGCTAAGAGTCTACACCTATTTAAAAACACATAATGTTTGCCTGAGAGGTTGATAAATATTTTTAGATTTTTCTTTTAAAAATGCTGGATTAAAAAAAAAAACTATCCTGCCAAACTGGATAGTGTAATGAAGCAGGTTTTTGAGGATCTGCACTTCCTATTACTAAATAGGCTAGAACCTCAGTTAATATTTTAATACAGAATTTTACTTGGAACTTTATAAAAGAAGAATCCAATTATTTATTGCTCCATGAATTGCCACAAGCTTAATTCTTAAAAGATTATTCTAAGTTTGAAACATCACGCCCGCCCCCCTCAAAAAACCCTTCAGCATATGCTTCGAGTTGTTTTTCACTTGGCATTAGCAAGACATCTTATATTGATTTTATGGAAATCAGTTAACAATTCTCAATAGCTTCCTAGTGATATTCCAATAAATTAGTACTCAAGAAGCTATTGCTGTATTCAGCATAAAGCACAGGGCATTTTGTCTTCCAAGTTCTTCGGATATGTTGTAGATCATTGAAAACAAGCAGAAATTTTTAGATGCCTAGATTTGTAATCAACTATTCCAGCAAAAAGTCCCTCAGTTATTTATAGGCAGAAGTACAACTATTTATAGATTGTGCTTACAAGTAAGAAGAATGATGAGATTATGGCTCTTGGCTTTTTTTTTTTTTTACTTGAAATGCTTTGTAGAACCACATGGCTCTATAGGAAGTGCTATAAAAGAGAAGCCACCTCTGCAAAGCCCTCACTTAACTTCTTATTGCTTATGACATTTTTATCTTCACATGAAGAGCTTACAAAATTATGAATCAAAAACCATGACACTATCTATAAAGCAAATTATCTGCCTCTCTCTATTCTTAGCCTATTCATAGCTAAATTTTAATTTTCTGCTGAATGCTTATGAAAAAAAAATCCAAACATTGACAATTTCAACCAAGGAAGCAGTAAAGGAATGAAAGCTGGCATGACAAATTAGTGAGAGAGGAAAAAAAACTCTAAAACTGCACCTTATTTTCCCCCCTACCCACCTGCTAATTTTGGCATTGATATATATGAAAGGGGAAAATTTCCATTTGGAGATGAAAAAGGATAATTTTCAAAAGCTGTATATTTGAATTCAGCTACATGTAGTCCTCGACTATGATCATAACTGGGAGCAGAATTCTGGTTGTCATCACGATCATAAGTTGGGGCACTCAAATGACAGGACTCAATTTTATGACTGGTTTTGCAGTAGTTGTTAAGTGAATCATGTTGTTATAAATCCAAATCACATGGTTGTTAAATGATTCATATGGTCAAGAACGCAACCCTCTCCTTGCCTTGTTATGCTAGATGAAGCCTGTGGTGCTGCACACATTGAGTGTCATGGTTCCTATAGATGAAACCCATCAAAAGAACTTCAAGGCAAGAATTCTTTCTCAAAGAACATTTTATTCAGGAAACACAGTATCGGCACTACATAGTTGAACCCAAAACTAGATTCCCTTCCCCCAGATACAAAGTAGCAAATTGCAATTCCTACCCCTGTGAAGCAGTCATTAATCACATTCTCCAATTAGTCTGAAGCATGGGCTTTCTCCCCAGCCTCTCAGCCCACCAAAACGTTATCAGTTTGTGTCCTTGAGTTCCCACGGAGCAGCATTATTATTATGGCTAGCTGAGCTCAAGCATTCATCCCAACCCCTCTTCTACACCTAATTTCTAAGCAGATGAAAAAGCATGTTAAAAGCATAGCAAAAATGGCTGCAATTTCCATCAGTTGTCAGAGTGGGAACATCCATTGTTACAGTGTTGACACTGAGTCTTGTAATGAAAATCTCTCCCTCATTCAGGACATTTAGAGAGTTTCTCCCAACATGAGTTTTCCAATGCCTTAGGAGGTTTGAACTCTGCATAAAGCCTTTCCCACGCCCAAGGCATTTTCATTGGGGCGGGTTCTCTGGTGCTGCATCAAGTTTGAACAATCCCCAAAACTTTTCCCACACTCTCCACATTCAAAGAGCTTTCCTGAGTTCTCTGGTGATTGACCAGTTAAGAGTTTTGACTGAAAATGTTCCCACATTCAGCACAAAGAAATGGCTTCTCTCCTGTAAAATTTTCTTGTGGATAAAAAACTGAGAATTCACAGCAAATCTTTCCCCACATTTGCTACATAAATAGGGTTTCTCTCGGGTGTGAATTTGCTGATATTTTATTAGGTCAGAAAGCCAGCTAAAAGTCTTGCTGCATTCAGTGCATTTATGGGGTTCCAATAAAGGAGAATAATTGTAGCTCAGAGTTGAAACTAGAGATTCTTGATGCTCCCTGAGCTTGGTTGTTTTCTTGCAGAAGAAATTAGGTAACATCCTCAGTGCTATGTCAACACTGTAAACATTGGATGTTCCCGCTCTGACAACTGATGAAAATTGCAGCCATTTTCTCTTTTCCTTTAACATGCTTTTTCTGGTATGTAGAAATCAGGTGCAGAAGGGGGGGTTGGGATGAAAGCTCGAGCTCAGCTAACCATAATAATAATGCTGCTTTGTGGGAACTCAAGAACAAGCTGATAACGTTTTGGCAGGCTGAGGAGCTGGGAGAAAGCCTGCATTTTAGGCTAATTGGAGAATGTGATTTATGACAGCTTATTGGGGGGTGGGAATTGCACTTTGTTACTTTGTATCCGGGGGAAGGGAATTTAGTTTTTGGGTTCAACTATGTAGTGCCAATACTTTGTTTCCTCAATAAAATGTTCTTTGAGGAAGAATTCTTGCCTTGAAGTTATTTTTTTTTAATATATAAAATTCTTTTATTAAAACAATCAACACTGAACATAAAAACATATTGTGCAGCAATCATCATGGCACCTGATATACAATACTAAGTATTAGTCATTGAAAATCCTAGAACATAGCATACAACATTTGGTATTAATCTTTGTAAACATCTGTTTTAGTAAACGTTCTTCCCTCCTCCCTTACATCTTCAAGTATACTCCGAATACATTTTGTTTGATTGGTGTTTCTCTTATATATGGTCTATCTACTGTATCTAGTCTATCGCATATTGTGCGTTTGCGCTTCTGAATTGACTTCATCCCATTACTAGTGCAATCTTTTATAGTCCCTAACCAGAGATCCTGAGGTAAAAGTTTCATATCCTGAGGTAGAGATTCAGTCTGCTTTAACAGTATTAAAGCAAACAACATTAGTCATAAGGTTATGTTAAGAGGCATTAGTTGTAGAACATATACATTCAACATTGGGTGTTAGTTTTTGTAAACATTTGATTTGTTAACCCTTCTTCCCTCCTCCCATCGAGCCTCAGCTAAACGCCAGCTGCATTCTGTTTGATTGGTGTCTCTCTTGGATATAGTCTATCCACTGTTTCCAGTTCGTCAAAAATTGTTCATTGGAGCGATTTTTCAAGTATGCTGATATTTTCGATCTATCGGAACCATGACATGCTATTTATGAGGTTTCTCTCCCATGGAGGAGATCTCCGCTTCAGTATTAAGGCTTGTGTTCTCTTGGGTGATCTCTCCACTTTTAGCATAATTAGATGGTTCTAATCCCAAAGGAGTTCCAGTTGTGGGGATGAGATCTTGGAGAATCTCAAAGACTCCTGATGGATCAGCTGTTTCACCCTGTGATTGATCAAAGAAATAGCCTTGCCCATGTTGCTTTTCAAGGGTTTAGAACATAGAACCATAGGGCTGGAAGGGACCTTGGGGGTCTTCTAGTCCAACTTCCTGCTCAAGACAGGAGACATTATACCATGGTTGTCCAGTCTATTTTTGAAAACCTCAGTGATGGAGCACCAACTGTGGGAAACAAGCTATTCCATTGATTGTTCTCACTGTCAGAAACTTTCTCCTTACTTCTAGGTTAGATTTCTCTTTAACAATCTTCCACCCATTATTTCTTGTCCTGCCTTCTGGTGCTTTGGAGAATAAGCCAGTCCCCTCTTTTCTGTGATAGCCGCTCAAGCACTGGAAGTTATGTCATCACTAATCCTTCTCTTTGATAGGCTATACATACCTACCTCCCACAACCATTCAACATATGGTTTAGCCTCAAGATCCCTAATCATCTTTGTTGCTCTTCTCTGCACCCTTTCTAGGGTCTCAGCATCTTTTTTGTAACATGGTATATATTTGTCTGGATAAATCTCTTCCTGCACATGCTCTGAATTTCAAGAATGTCCTGATCATATTCACTTGGGATTGCACAATTTCCTTGAAGAGAGAAACACCAGGTAGGAAAGTTAGGCAAATAACATGAAGTCCTTTAAGTGTCCAAAGAAAAGTTTTCTTAATTTACTACAATAAGTTTCTTTCATTTTGAAAACACATACTGAATGCAATTAATGAATAAACAATGATAGAAAAGCTTTAAGGGAATGAAGTCAATTTAGCTCCTCCTTTGAGTTTTATTCCAGATATCACCTTGAGAAACCTAGCAACTGTTCCAGTACCCCCAAGATGAGCATATATTAAATAGCTGTATGAGAAAGGTACCCATTGCTCTAAGGAAGGCATACTGCTCTGATTGAAGCATATAAAGGGATTTATAAATACACGGTAAATGTCCCCAAATGGTTGCAGTTCAAAACAGACTGGAATCTGCACTTTGGAATTCGTGAATAGAGGTGTATAAAAAAAATAATCCTGTACCACTATTTTATCAGTTTTCCCCATTTGTAAAAATAATTCTTTATTTTAATCAATAACACCTCTGCCAAATATTTGCAAACTGAGGCGAAGGCAGGGTTCATGTTAAAATACAGAGCCAATGTTAAAGGTATGGAGTCTATCCCTTTCCCTGCTTCTGCTTTTAATTCCTTCCCCAAATGTCTTCTGAGTTGTATGCCACATATCAGATTAGTAGAGAGAGAAGAAAGATGGAAAAGAAAAGAGGATCTTGTATATTTTACATGAGCAAATGACATCATGCTGGGGCTAGTGCAACAAGAATCATAATTTCTACTCAGCTTTCAAGCCAAGGCAAAAATTGGAATCCCCATTCCTGATCAGAAAATCTAGGGGGAAAGGATGTGTTGCCTAGTTCACTAAGTCCTACCACCACACCATCCTGCCATATTCTCCAAAGGAAACTGCAATTGGCCAGATTTAATCCACCCCCAAAAGCAAAGAAAGAGGAAGTAAGAAAAAATGGTTACAGGGAGGTGGTTAATAAATTTGACGTTAAGGATGAACAGCCCCCACCATATATAAAGTAAAAATAACAGTACTATATTAGGTGGAAATCCTTTTTTTTAAAAAAATGGAGAGATGAATCTCGCACCTATAATCTCATAAAAATCTTCTCTTTCTGAAGTGTCTGGGGGCATAAGGGGGCACAATCCCTCTTCTGATTCCATCCACAAGATGTGAGCTCAGAAATCCTACTTACAGAAAGATATATGTGGTCATGTTATGGAGGCAACTTAAAATAGTTTTCAAATAACACACAATCTTTCTATATTAAAATATAGAATGTATTTATTCTATATAAAATATAGAGTATAAAAATGTTTTATATAAGTATATATAGTACACAAGAATGGGCAATCTGTGGCCCTATAGATTTACTCAAGTACATCTTCCAGCATCCTTCATTATTAGGAATTCTATCTATGGTTGTAGAAAAAGCAGAGTTTGGGGGCAGAGTCAAGAGAGGAATCAGCCTGGGGTAGTTACGTTCCCACAAGGGATCCAAGTCCAGCCGCCTCCCCTCCCCCCAATTCCATTAGTTCTTGTCTAGAACCAATTTTAGTGCTGTTCATTAGTTGACTAGATTGTTGTGTATACGCATGAAAAATATATCAGCTTAACTGGAACTTAACGTGTGGTCCCATTCTTCATTACTGACAATAGCTGCTACAATTTATTGTTCCACAATTTCTGGAAGACTAGATCTCCATTACTGGTATATGGTAGATCATCGTTTACTTTCTTCATACCCTTGATTTTACTCTTAAATTGAACACATACTGAGAATTTAGAATGTGTTAAGGACCCAGGAATGATAAGAAGCTTTTTTAGAATTTGTTAGGTCTGGAAAAGGGTATTTAAAAGATTTCATGACATACATCTGTCATCAACAATGGAGTTAATGTATGTTAAGTTCTAATCTAGAGGAAAGGATCAAAACCAATGTTACCAGAAAAAGTAAGCTAAACATAAGGAAGAACTTCTTAAGAGAATCAGTGTTTGTTTTTTTTACAGTGGATGGAAGTTGTTTAAAGGCTTTAGCTTTAACTAGCTACCAGAAAAAGTATTTTTATAATGGTACATTTCCAGCCTCAGTGAAGGATTGTACTATGTAAATGATTTTTCAGATCCATCAATATAATTGTTATGATCCCCACTAGATCGCTATGTAATATCCTTGGTTCCTTTGTTTGCTACATAACTTCAAGGCCATTTTCAGTATTTCAGGTCTAAAGAGAATTGTTTTCAATGTTCACTTACAAACATACAAAATGAAAGGACAGAAACTAAAAATAGATTTTGGGATAGGCTCAGCTTAGTAAGCAGCACCGAAGAATGTTTTCCTTTGCCATCTGCAAAAGAAGCAAAATTTTAGTCCTTTTCTAGGCATGGAACTATACATGTATACAAAAGAAGACAATGCTTTTTAAATATTTATCTTTACACTGATCACGTGCAAAGAATGGCACAGTAATGTAGCCATTTAATTAAATACATATTTTATTTATATCTAATTGAGATATTATCGCTACTCAAAGTAACATCAAAAAGTAACCAAAATGCTCTGCTTGTTTATTCTAAGCAGTTCCCTCAGAAATGCTAATTGTTATGACAAATCTTTTTTAACCTTTCAAATAAAAAATGAGTTAGCAACATTAGGCAATAGGATTATAACATTAAATAGGATAAAATAGAGAAAAAATAGGTCCACCTGCTCAGAAGGGCAAGTCAATTAAATTATTGATATTGAACTCACTGCTCTTTAAGCACACATAAAAAATGGGAGATTCATGTATGCACTTTGATACAAAGAAAATTAAATCATTTCTGATGCTTGTCCTCAATTTGTTATTATATAAATGAATTGAAGAAACCTGTCTGTACAAGTTGCTAACCAAACCATTTCATTCTTGGCCAGAAAATTAAAGTGTTCTATTTCCTCCTTCCATATCATTAGCATTCAATTGCTGAGTTCAAAAGCGATGAGCACTGAACACCACTCTGAATAATGTATGATGTTAGAAATGGGGCATTTGATCTCTGGGTCTTAGAATAGGCCGTAGGTAGAGGTAAAGAGAATTAATCTTCCAGCCAGCAGGTGGAACCAGCTGCCCTGGTATTACTGAGCTGGTGAGCAACACACACACACACACACAAATAAATATAACACAACTCATTATAATTGCTTTCTCCCCTATTCCTTCTCACGCCTCTTTATTTTTAAACTCAAATCAATCAGCTAAAAACTTTTAAAAGGAGAACGAACTTCTACTATCAGCTCAGAGAACTGCTTCCCTTGAATTGCATGGAAACTTGGATTTTTTAATTAAGTGTGCATATTTCCCTTATGTACTTATTTGGATAAGGCTACATTAATCCCTTCCTGGAGACAAAAAACACTCTGAATTATATGCACTCTTTCTTACAAGAGATATTTCTTACATGACATACAGTCATGTATGTGATCAAACTACGCCAAGTTACATTATGCAGGAGCTCTTATAGAACTTGGACTGTCCATTGATACTCAGCATTAGGCTCAGTGAACAGGCCAATTATGTTCTCTCAGATAACACTTACCTGAGGATAAAAATGTAGGTTGGCAAATATTTATATATTTATATATATTTATATCTCCTTCATGGATTACTGCCTTGTCGTGGCGAAGGGGCTTGCGTAACTCAATGAAGCTATGAGCTATGCCATGCAGGGCCACCCAAGACAGACAGGTCATAGCAGAGAATTCTGACAAAATGTGATCCACTGGAGAAGGAAATGGCAAACCATTCCAGTATCTTTGCCATGAAAACCCCATGGACAGTAACAAAAGGCAAGAAGATATGACACTGGAAGATGAGCCCCTCAGGTCGGAAGGTGTCCAATATGTTACTAGGGAAGAGCAAAGGGCTAGTACTAGTAGCGCCAGAAAGAATAAAGTGACTGGGCCAAAACCAAAAAAACGCTTAGCTGTGGATATATCTGGTGGTGAAAGGAAAGTCCAATGCTGTAAAGATCTTTTATCCATAGGAACATGGAATGTAAGATCCATGAATCAAGGCAAGCTAGACGTAGTCAAACAAGAGATGACAAGACTGAACATTGACATCTTAGGAATCAGTGCACTAAAATGGACAGCAATGGGTGAATTTAACTCAGAGGACCATCAGGTATACTACTGCGGGCAAGAATCCCTCAGAAGAAATGGAGTAGCCTTCATAGTCAATAAAAGAATAGGAAAAGCAATACTGAGATACAATCCCCAAAATGACAGAATGATCTCAGTTTGAATCCAAGGCAAACTATTCAATACCACAGTAGTCCAAATCTATGCCCCAACCACTGGTGCTGAAGAGGATGAAATTGACCGGTTGTATGAAGCCCTACAGCACCTTATAGAATCAATACCAAAAAATGATGTCATCATCATGGGGGATTGGAATGCTAAAGTAGGAAGCCAAAAGATAACCAGAATAACACGCCAGTTTGGTCTTGGAATACAAAATGAAGCAGGGCACAGGCTGATAGAATTTTGTCAAGAGAATACGATGGTCATAACAAACACTCTTTTCCAACAACCCAAGAGATGGCTCTACACGTGGACATCACCAGACGGTCAACACAGAAATCAGATTGACTATGTGCTCTGCAGCCAAAGATGGAGAAGCTCTATACAGTCAGTAAAAACAAGACCAGGAGCTGATTGTGGCTCAGACCATGAGCTTCTTGTTGCAAAATTTAGGCTTAAATTGAAGAAAGTAGGGAAAAGCACTAGGCCACTCAGCTATGAAGTAAATCATATTCCTGAGAAATATACAGTAGAGGTGACAAATAGATTTAAGGAATTAGATCTGATAGACAGAGTGCCTGTGGACTGAGGTTCGCAACATTGTACAAGAGGTAGCAACTAAAATCATCCCAAAGAAAAAGAAATGCAAGAAAGCAAAATGACTGTCTGATGAAGCTTTGCAAATAGCTGAGGAAAGAAGGGAAGCGAAAGGCAAAGGAGAAAGAGAAAGTTACACCCAATTGAATGCAGAGTTCCAGAGAATAGCTAGAAGAAATAAGAATACCTTCTTAAATGAACAGTGCAAAGAAATAGAAAAAAAGCAACAGAATAGGGAGGACCAGAGATCTCTTCAAGAAAATTGGAGATATAAAGGGAACGTTTCATACAAAGATGGACATGATAAAGGACCAAAAGGGCAGGGACCTAACAGAGGCAGAAGAGATTAAGAAGAGGTGGCAAAACTACACAGAAGAACTATACAAGAATGAGCTTAAAGTCCCAGATAACCACGATGGGGTGGTCACTGACCTCGAGCCAGACATCCTAGAAGTGAAGTGAAATGGGCTCTAGGAAATCTGAGCAACAACAAAGCTAGTGGAGGTGACAGTATTCCAGCTGAGCTATTCAAAATCTTAAAAGATGATGCAGTAAAAGTGCTACATTCAATTTGCCAGCAAATTTGGCAAACTCAACAGTGGCCACAGGATTGGAAAAGGTCAGTTTACATTCCAATTCCAAAGAAAGGCAATGCCAAAGAATGTTCAAACTATCGCACCATTGCAGTCATCTCACATGCTAGTAAAGTTATGCTTAAAATCCTACAAACTAGACTCCAGCAGTATGTGGATCGAGAACTACCAGAAATACAGGCAGGAGTTTGGAGAGCCAGAGGAACTAGAGATCAAATTGCCAATATACGCTGGATCATGGAGAAAGCTAGGGAGTTCCAGAAAAACATCTACTTCTGCTTCATTGACTATGCTAAAGCCTTTGATTGTGTGGATCACAACAAATTGTGACAAGTTCTTAAAGAGATGGGAGTACCAGGCCATCTTATTTGTCTCTTGAGAAATCTATACGTGGGTCAAGAAGCAACAGTGAGAACTGGACATGGAACCACTGATTGGTTCAAAATTGAGAAAGGAGTCCGGCAAGGCTGTATACTGTCGCCCTGCCTATTTAACTTATATGAAGAGCACATCACAAGAAAGGCAGGGCTAGATGAATCGAAAGTTGGAATTCAGATTGCCGGGAGAAATATCAACAACCTAAGATATGCAGATGATACCACTCTAATGGCAGAAAGTGAAGAGGAACTAAAGAGCCTCTTGATGCGGGTGAAGAAGGAGAGTGCAAAAGTTGGCTTGAAACTCAACATTAAGAAAACCAAAATCATGGCATCCGGCCCTCTCAATTCCTGGCAAATAGATGGGGAAGAAATGGAGGTAGTGACAGATTTTATTTTCCTGGGCTCCAAGATCACCTCAGATGGGGACTGCAGCCAAGAAATTAAAAGACGCTTGCTCCTGGGGAGGAAAGCTATGGCAAATCTAGACAGCATACTAAAAAGCAGAGACATCACTCTGCCAACAAAAGTGCATATAGTCAAGGCCATGGTTTTCCCAGTTGCAATGTATGGATGTGAAAGTTGGACCATAAGGCTGAGCGACAAAGAATTGAGGCCTTTGAACTATGGTGCTGGAAGAAGACTCCTGCGAGTCCCTTGGACTGCAAGGCATTCAAACCGGTCAGTCCTAGAGGAGATCAACCCTGACTGCTCTTTAGAAGGCCAGATCCTGAAGTTGAAACTCAAATACTTTGGCCACCTAATGACAGGAAGGACTCACTGGAGAAGGGCCTAATGCTGGGAAAGATTGAGGGCAATAGAAGAAGGGGACGACAGAGAATGAGGTGGCTGGATGGAGTCACTGAAGCAGTAGGCGTGAACTTAAATGGACTCCAGAAGATGGTAAAGGACAGGAAGGCCTGGAGGAATGTTGTCCATGGGGTCACGATAGGTCGGACACGACTTCTCAATTAACAACAACAAATATATTTATATATTGCTCTATGCTCCTTGCTGAATATGTAATTAATAGTTATTAATATACCACTTTACTTATTTTGCAGTGTAGTTCAAATAAGGTTTTAACCAGAATAATCTGCTAATTATATTTCCTCTGTGCTCTGAGATTATTGGACCAGGCGGCACGGTATGAGAAGCAATAACAACAATTTAATACTGGTATTCTCCAAAAATAGGAGCATGGCATAAGAAACTAAGGAGCACATCTTTTTACAACGAAAATTATTTTTAATTTTTAAGGATTTGAGAGAAATGGTTAGCCTGCATCTGACCATAAAGGTGGGGGAAACATAATTTATTGTTCTGCTTCAGCACTATTGCGAAGTAACATACTGATGAAGACTTTTCCTTCAACAATACTGTACATAACCATTAAGATCTGTCTAGCATCAAAAGGTTAAAATTCTGAAAACATTAAACTAGGTTATTCTCATTGAGTTCTCTTTGGTTGAAATACTTGGTTGTCATGGCCCCATCAGAGCCCAGTTCAGAGGAGGAGGAGTTGGAACCGGGACCATCCGACAGGTACAGCATGTCTCCTTTGACATAGAATAGAATAACAAGAGTTAAAAGGGACCTTGTAAGTCATCTGGTCCAACCCCCTGCCCAAGCTGGAGTCCCTACAACATTTCTGACAGATGGCAATCCAGTCTCTTCTTGACAGCTTCCAGTGATGAAGCACCAACAATATTGGAAAATAGGTTGACCCCCTCCACTCTGTGAAAGCCCCTCAAATATTGGAACACTGTTATCATGTCTCCCCTGGTCCTTCTCTTCACTAACTAGCCATGCCCAGATCCTGTAAACGTTCTTCATATATTTTAGCCTCCAGTCCCCGAATCATCTTTGTTGCTCTTCTCTGCACTCTCTCCAGAGTCTCAACATCTTTTTATAGTGTGGAGACCAAAACTGGTTACAATATTCTAGGTGTGGTCTTACTAAGGCAGCGGTTCTCAACCTGTGGGTCGCGACCCCATTTGGGGTCGAACGACCATTTCACGCGGGTCGCCAAACAATGCAGTCCGCCATTTTCCCCCCCTTTTCCTTAGCTGTTCTACTCCCTCTTATTCTATTGGCTTTTGAAAGCCAATAGAATAGACTCTCTTGAATAGAGTCTAATTCTATTGGCTTTCAAAAGCCAATAGGAATTGTCCAGGCTGTCTCTGTCCTGCTGAGCCCGCCAAAAGTCCCAGTCTGCAAACGGTGCTGCAAGTTGTCTGCAGCAAAGGCGAGCTGTCTGGAAGTTTCCACCCCTCCCTGCTGAGCAACTACTAAAAATGTAAGAAAAAGAGGGCCAGGGGTGGGAGGTGGGAGGCCGGCGGGCACAAGGAGGGTTGCTGGTGCGCATGGGGCCCAGCGGGTGCCTTACCTCTCTTGGGCTGGGCCAGTGGTGGCCCAGCCGGTGGTCGCCCTGCGCCATCGCTGCCCCTTGCCAGCTATTCCTCGGCCAGCACAGAGGGTGGCACCACGCATGCGCGGCGCTCCCGGGCAGGGAAAATCCTCGACTTACGACCGGTTGGGTAGTCCTCGACTTACGACCGGTTGGGGGTCCTCAATTTACAACCGGTTGGGGGTCACAGCATTAAAAAGGTTGAGAACCACTGATTTAGGGGATGTCAGTGACAATGTTCTTCTGCTTATAAGGCAGGGGTGTCAAACTGCCGGCCTGCGGGCCGGACGTGTCATGTGGAAGCCGCACCCACCCCATTGCCGGCAATGGCAAAACCAGCTCGATACGTGGCGCAATGTCACGTGATGTCGTTAGTTTGACACGCCTGTTATAAGGGCTTTGTGTGATCAGTAGGTCTTATGATGGCGAGGTCGTCAAGTGAGGATCACATCAGGTCAGGGCCTAATGTTACCTAGCCTGGTAACAAAACATTTGAAAACCAACCCACAAGCTCGGAGAATGAACCTCCACCCTCATAGTCTGGTATTACAAATGGCAATATAAGATTTATTTTTATTACTATCTGAAATTTTTGTTGAACTTTTATCTATTTTCTTTGGAAAAAAGAAGATCAACATATGAAAAAAAATAGCAACAGTTTGGGCAACTTCATAATAGTAACAGAGGCTAAATATCCAAGCATTTGTCAAACTGAGAAAAATATAATTGTCACAGATGTGTTTAAAGATGGAAATACAATTTCTAAGGATTATATAACCTTTTTCAGTACCAAGAAATGGTACAGGGAATTTCTCCACAGACTTTCATTTGAGAAGTCTTAATACTAAGGGATTCAAATTATTTATCCTTTTTATATCTATAATTCATTGCTTTTAAATGTTAGTTCTTTAGATAAATCCCTGCTCTTAGCAGTTTAACTATTAAACTTTTGATTGGATATGGCCATTCTTGACAACGTAAAATTGTCCAAGATTAGAGGTCAAGTTTTGAGAGAATTAATACAAGTATTTAGAATATGCCCTATAGCAGTGATGGCAAACCTTTTAGAGACTGAGTGCCCAAACTGCAACCCAAACCCACTTATGTATCATCAGGTGCAGGGTGGGCGTGGCCCATTGTGTGGGTGTGGCCATTTGGGTGGCCATGGCCCATTGGGTGGCCGTGGCTTGGGTGGTAACGGCAGACTGGGTGGGACTAAAAACTTCAATCAATTCCAACTTTGTGAGATCTTTTTTTTCCTGTGAGAAGTTGAAATTGATTGATTGAACCTTTTTTTTTTTGCACACGGCGTCAGAGGCCTAAGCGAAAAGATTTTATAAAACCCAGCTGAAGGCCTAGGACAACGCTGCATGTGCCCACAGAGAGGGCTCTGCGTGCCACCTGTGACACGTGTGCCATAGGTTCGCCACCACGGCCCTACAGAATCCATTATTAGGTCATCAAGCCAAATGTTTAACTGATCATTTGATGTATAATTTCTAAAATCCTCTATGTTCTTTGTCAGAACACGAATAAATAATGTCATGCCTTTATTAAGAAGACATACCTATGTCTACTATAAATATTTTTTAAAAATAGTGATGAGATTAATGATTAATAGTGATAAAGCTAGCATACATCTAGGTTTTTGGCATATTAAAATGCTAACCTACTATTGAAAAAAGATTTCACTGTAAAATTTGTCAAATTCTCTTAAAAGCCCATCAGCTTGCAGGGATTTGCTTCATTTGAGGATCAATAATTTAGGACCTTAACGTGGGACATCAAGTAATTTATTTTACTTACCTAGTAATTTTCTAAAGCCTCCCACTCACCAAACAACTTTGAGCATCTTATGGGGTAGAAACAATGAACAATAATAACCAAAGAATACATTAAAAGGTAACCATACTGGAGGAAATCCAGGTGAAGAGTTCAAAAATTCTTGCTTTAGTATTATATTAACATTGTCACAACTGTAAGGCTTAAGTAAACCAGGAAACAATCTACTGGTTTTCAGTGGGTTGCATACAATATGACGTAGATTTAAAAAATTTTCAGTAAAGAAAAAAATCAGGTTCATATCTTTCCGAATATAGTAAAAGTCAATTTTATAAATAAGTGAATATTAACATTGCCATTTCATACTGATTTTTTCTCTCTTGAGGCCAAAACACAAGGAAATGTTTGTTGTTGCCATTCATTTAACTTACAGAATGGTCACTTAGGAGCACAGAAAGGAATGAAACTGAATTCCTGGTTATCTACTTTATGATGAAGATGACATACCTGCTTACAGATGTAAGAAACATATGCTCCAGAGAAAAAGTGGGGGAACTGGTTATATTAAAAAAAGAAAAAGAGGCTACCTTGGAAAAAATCAGCTTGACTATTGAAGTGATTGTGGTGGGATGGTTAAGGAGGGCAATGATTGGCTCATTTTTCAATAAGAAAATCTCAGGTTTCAGCATCAACCCTTTTTAATGAAGATCCTGAGGCAACATTGGGAAAATGATACATTTTGATTCTGTCATCTGTCCATCTTCAAACACAATAAACTTGTAAGGAAAAAGTATGGCTGAATATAATCTGAATCAAATTGGTGTAGAAGCCATTACTCATTTTTTTTCCTTCATATTAACATACTGTTACATCAAATGTGATCTATGAAGATCACTGAATTTAATATTTGAACTATCTGAATATTTAATATTTACATAATGATCACAAGGGGTACACTCTTTTGGCTGCAATGTTTGTATTTTTCTGAATAGAATAGAATAGAATAGAATCTGGAAAGGACCTTAGAGGTCTTCTAGCCCAGCTCCCTGCTCAAACAGGAGAACCTATACCATTTCAGACAAGTGACAGTCTAGTTTCTTAAAAACCTCCAGTGATGGAGCGCCCATGATTTCTGAAGGCAAGTTGTTCCACTGGTTAATTGTCCTCACTGTTAAGAAGTATCTCCTTAATTCCAGGTTGCTTCTCTCTTTGCTTAGTTTCCAACCATTGTTTCTTGTCCTGCCCTCTGGTGCTTTGGAGAAGTTTGACGCCCTCTTCTTTGTGGCAGCCCCTCAAATACTGGAATACTGCTATCATGTCACCAGTTTCTTTTTTTTCTTTAGAATAGCCAAACCCAAGTCCTGCAGCCGTTCTTCATGTTTTAGTCTCCAGGCCTTTGATCATTTTAGTTGCTCTTCTCTGAACTTTTTCCCAAAGTCTCAACATCTTTTTTGTAATATGGTAACCAAAATTGGTTGCAGTATCCCAGGTGTGGTCTTACTAGGGTTTTATAAAGCGGTACTAATACTTCGTGTGATCTTGATTCTATGCCTCTGTTTATAAAACCCAGGACTGTATTAGCTTTTTTGGCTGCTGCTGCAAACTGCTGGCTCATAGTCAAGGTCCCTCTCACAGTTACTGTTTTTGATCCAGGTCTCGCCTGATCTGTACATATACCTTTGATTTTTTCCTGCCTAGGTGCAAATCTTTGTTTTTCTCCACATTAAAATTTATTTTGTTGGATAGGGCCCATTGTTCAAGTCTATCAAGATCTTTTTGGATCCTGAGCTTGTCTCCTGGGGTGTTGGCCATTCCTGCCAGTTTAGTATCATCTGCAATTTGATGAATTCCCCTTCTATTCCCTCGTCTAAGTCATTTATGAAGATATTAAAGAGTACTAGGCCTAAGATGGTACCTTGTGGTACCCATCTGCTTACTTCTTCCATGTGGATGTAGTGCCATTGAGGACTACTTGTTGAGTACGATTTGTCAGCCAGCTATGGATCCATTTGGTGGTGATGTTGTCTATCCCACCTTTTTCTAGCTTATTAAGCAGCAGGTTGTGGTCTATTTTGTCAAATGCCTTACTGAAATCTAAGTATACTGGTCTACTAACTTAGTCACTTTATCAAAGAATGAAATAAGATTGGTTTAGCATGATCTGTTTTTGACAAACCAGCGCTGGCTACTGGTTATAACTTTGTTTGCTTCTAGCAGTTGCAGATCTGTTTTTTTTATTATCTTTTCCAGGATCTTCCTTCTACCTCCCAAGGCTGAACAGTCACTGTCACAGATTAAATGAATTCTGGTTCACAAAACTTAAGCTGTAACAAACAAGCCAAGCTGTAACAAACAAACCGAACTGTTTCTGCAAGCCAACATTAAGAAAACGGTAGGAATAATCAAAACTATTTTTGCCTTGCTCTTTTAGATAAGGAAAGGGCCACATAAAATAGCTCAGGTTTGGTGTGGGTCGAAATGAATAAAGTATTTTTTCCTGATTGGGCAAGAGATAAAAATTTGAGAGCCAAGTGAAGGTCCCTTTGTGTTGAATCGCCCATCTCCCCAGCTCACGCCGGTTGATGCAAGCGGGCCGCCAGAAAAGTAACGCGCATCCGGACGGGAGTACTACCGGTAGCGAGCAGCACAGGGACACACGCACTTGTCGTCCCTGACCACCTCTGGCCAGCGGAGGGAATCCGCGCCCGCTAGGTCGTACTTTCCAATCTTCCCACCGCCAGGACCTGATCGCGCCGCGAGGCCCCCTATTCGGTCGCCCCGGATCAGTCGCGCTACGGCCTTTCCCTTCGGACCTCCAGTACAACCAACCAGCTCCAAGGGAAGCGGGTCTCCGGAGGCAAGCAAGCCCTTCCACCCTCCCGCTACCTCTTCCTCCTTGGCTCCGCCCTGCCGCAGCAAGCCCAGAGGCGGGACAAAGGAAGCGGCCTGCCCTCAACCTTTCCTCCCGCGCTCTTTTTCACCACTGCAGAGGTAATCCGAGGAGGTGCGGACTTCCCGAGTCTCCCGCCTGGCTCCCAGCTTCCAGGGTCTGGGAAAGTCATAGAACAGGGGTTCTCAACCTTGGCCACTTTAAGACTTGTGGACTTCAACTTCCAGAATTCCTCAGCCAGCTTTGCTGGCTGAGGAATTCTGGGAGTTGAAGTCCACAAGTCTTAAAGTGGCCAAGGTTGAGAACCCCTGTCATAGAATCAAAGGGCGGGAAGGGACCTTGGAGGTCTTCTAGCCCAACCCCCTGCCAAGGCAGGAGATTTATTGCATCCCGGATAAATGGCTGTTCAAAGTTTTCTTGAAGACTCTTCGATCCGTGCTAGCCAGCCTATGGCTCCTTAGCCAGCGGCTTCGAAGCCTGTTTCAGCTGTAGCAGTGGTCGGACACGCCGAGGGCGGACTGGATTGGGTTGCAACTGAGAAAAGGACCCGCTTCTCCCCCTCCAATATTCTCCCCACAATCCGCCAGTGCTTTTTTTTAAAGCATTGGGGGGAGAAACTAGAATTTTTTTCTGAGGATTTTTTTCACCCCAGATTATTCAAGCCTGAATAAACTAAGGCTGACTGCCTCATATGAAATAACGATTCTTCTGTGATAAGAGTACAATAGTAACTAATTTAGGGATTATCAAAAAGCAGCCAGGAGAAACACTTATGTCAAAGGAACTTTGAGAGTTTCTTCATTTTTTTTAAAAGGAATCTGGGTTTAGTAGAAAAAGAAACTGAGGATTCCTTCACTAATTAAATGAAGTCAGTCTCCTATATCTCCTGTGCTCTGTCTTCTGCCAAATAAGGCCATATCAAATACATTCTTGTAAAACCAATTTAATATACATTCTTTTTTAAATCCTTACACGTTATACACATAGAATGCCAACTTAGAAACAGCCCAAGGTTTCCCAGATAACAAAGCTGACTCTTGCATCTTTAACTAGTTCACAACAAAAATAGGGACTTTGGGGAAGAGAAATAGGCAGGCTAATCAGCTAGCTTTCATTATGATTTCCACCACTGGAAGTAGCAATTTTAAATTTATTTGTGAAGAGAGGGAGCTCAACTGAACTCAAAGCTTCCCAAACTTTTTCCTTTATTGCCCAAAAGCACTTACCGCATTTTCCCGAAAATAAGACCCAGTCTTATTTTAATTTTTTTTGCCTTCAAGAGGCACCGGGTCTTATTTTGGGGGGGGTCTTTTCTACTCACCTCCAGCACCAACAGCCCTGCCAAATTGGCCCACTTCTGCAGCTGAAGAAGCAGCTTCACTCTACAGCTGAGAATGGAACTCTGGCCTGCATTTTGCTCTCAGAGGCCTTTCCAGAAAGCCTCTGCAGCCAATAACCAAGCTATGGATTGAATCCATAGCTGGGTTCTTGGCTACAGAGGCCTTGCAGAACCAAGCTATGAATGAAATCCATAGCTCAGTTGCTCGGCTGTAGTGGCTTTCCAGAAAGGCCTCTGACTGTGAAATGCAGGCCTGGGGATGCTGCAGAAGAAGTGGGCCAACGAGGAGAGGACTGGCTGCAAGGTAAGTGAGTGTGGCCCATGTTGGGCAACTCCACACTCCCACCCCAGGTTGATTTTTAGGTGTGTGCCTCACCCTAAAACTAGGGCTCATTTTGGGAGTAGGGCTTATATTAGGCCCACCCCCAAAACTCAAGCTAGGGTTTATTTTTGGGGTAGGTCTTACTTTCAGGAAAACATGGTATTAAAAAGTCTTATCACACATTGAAGAGTAGTCCTTCCCTTCAGCACTCTACTGCTAAATAGTCATAAATCGAAGTCTACCTGTTTTATAAAAATGTCATTTCAACAAATTAACACTGGTAATTTCATCATTTTTCATCTTAATAGGAATACTTTGGGAGATTTTCAAATATATTTTAGTACATGTGGTATTTAAATGTCAATTTAAATGTCTCTGTTGTAGTGAGTAGTGTTTCGTTGTTACTCAAAGAAAAAACACTTCTACATAATTTGGGATAATTTACCCAGGTTGGATATGCACACAGAGGATCACACAAGGTATCAAATAGCAGAACTCATCAACAATATTTCCATTGCTGCTTTATATTTGTCTCAAGAATGAGCCAGGCTTTCTGGTTGTGTAGCTTGTTGCCAAATGTCCAATGCACAATATTAAAAAATATTCACACTGGAGAAAATGAAAGGTTTTTTAAACTGGTGTATTGTCCTGTGAGTATGAAAAATAACTGGGCAAGATATTCAGAGAGTATTTATACTGAGTACATATTAGGAGTCTAACTGCAGTATTTTTAAAAAACGTGGGGGACTTGGTTGTCTTAAAAGAATTGTTTCCAATACATAACTTGTAAACTTGTAGAAATTGCTCATCTGCAGATACTAAAATAAGAATCATGCTTTTATTAAACACCTATGCTCTCACAAGATAAGTCAAATTTAAAAAAGAAAAATTCCAGCTACATTCTTCCTTTTTCTATTACTGTAAATATTTTTTAAAAACCATTTTAAAAGGAAAGACTGAAGGATTTGACTTCAGTCAAATGATGAAGAAAATGGTTACCAGCTTGTACGTCTACTCATCCTTACCTGGGAATATGTTCGACTGAACTGACTTAATGCTTTTAGTCTTTCAGAAACGGAATCTTTAATATTCTACATTCAAATGCTCAATTTAAAAAGTATTAAATTCATTGTGATCTGGGGGTTCTACTGAAAAATAAAGGTGTCCATCAATTCTCACAAAGATAGCAATCCTAAGCACAGTACTCTTCAAGCAAAACTATATAGTATTGGCTTCTAAATTTTTATTCACATTAGCACATTCAACAGTTGGGGAATTGCAGCTGTGAAAACCCACCAGAAACCCAAAGCCACAATGAATATACTTTCCAAAGTGATCAAGTCACACATTCAGCTACCAGTCATTAATAATTTCATGCAGAAAAAAACCAGAGGCTCTATATCACAGGTGTCAAACTCACTGCATCACGTGACGTGTCGCGACATATCGCAACTTTTTTTGCATTGTTGGAGCTGGGGTGGGCGCGGCCTTCGCATGATGCAACTGGCCCACGGGTGGTCAGTTTGACACCCCTGCCCTATATGAACAAGCTGTGAATTAGACTATGTATTCTGGCTACATTCTAGGGTAGGTCAACTTTTTAAAAAATCACCAGACTTTTATGGGTGAGGCATAGGATCTCGTTTCTGTTAACATGTTTTTTCTTTCTGAAAACAAAAATTTTAACAGTTAACCATTTAACAGTAGCCTATCCTTAGAGAAATTAGACTGCACCAAATATATCAATACACTGTAAATTATTTAAAGTATATTATTCTCATTTTATATATGGCCTCAAATCCGACTATTGCTAATAATTTTGTATTTTCACCTTGTTGAATGGCAGATACAACCAATGTATTAATTAATTTCTTTAATTTCTTCACTTCTCCTAATTTCTTAAAAGTTGTGAGAAATGAGTCCACCAAAGCCAGAGTCAATGCAGCAGTAGCAATGAACAATACAAACTTATTTACTAAAAAACAAACAAACATAGAATTTCAATATTGGGCACAGTTCTCTGAATGAGACCGGATCAGGGCTGAGTACAGAGAAACAATTATGGATGGTGACCTGAACTCTGTATTTCTGTTAGTGCATGTGAATATAGCATCAGCCTTTTTCACAACTAAATCACACATCTGGCTCATATTTAATTTATGATGACCAAAATTCCTTTTATATTCTCTATTGCCTCTCCAGGTTTCCTCCGCCCTATATTTTTCCTACTCTAATGCAGAACTTTGTATTTCTCATTAAATTCTATCTTGTTCATTTAGTTCGTGTTCTAACATCTTGTTGAATTTTCTTTCATCCAAAATATTATCAACCTCACCCAGCTTTCTGCCACCTGCAAACTGAATAAGTAGCCCATCAATTTCCTCATCAAAATGTTGAACTGTGGAGGCCCAGCACAGAGCCTGTTGGCATCCTATTTAATACTTCCTCTAAGCTGAAATGGAGCCAATAATCACTCCTTGCAATCATTCAGCCAACTGTGAATACATGTAACTCTTGTATCAAATAGCATTACATTTACTTTGAAACAGAATATAAAACTTGTGGCAGTGTATTATGTTTCACATTTATGTGAAGAAATATACCTAAGTGGGTTAATAACTCTAATTACATTAAAGGGAAAAAAGTATTAATGAGGTTGAATTATCCAACCTTTCTCCATGGTAATATACATTTATTCTGGGATATTTGTAGACGTACAACATGTAATCTCTCTCCTTCAGGTTTTTTCATATTCTTCTGAACACAGCAAAAGAAAAACCAGAATATGATAGTATTTCTCCATAATTCTGAATAAAAAAAACCCAACAGATGGAAATAGAATAACCAGAGCAAAGCTCATCTTCCTAGCAATTATAGAAAATAGTAAGATTTTTCCCCCCACAATGGAACAAAATTATTTTTAATAATTAAATACCAATTAAATTTGTTTTAATAATTCTCAAGAGATAGTTTTATCCCGTTTCTGATTTTCAGAACATAGCCATAAAATTATAAGTAAATTGAAGGGCTATTAACAGTCTTAATCACTTTGAACTTTCCTGTTTATGAATAATTGAATTATTCACCTCTACTAGTAGTCTCCAACTCTCAAAAGATTTATTTTTATTTAACACAGAAGTCATCTTCTGATAGAATATATATTATGACAGATGTTGGAATGCTGCTGAAAATAGCAATTTTCTCTTGCAGCCAACCCACATTCTGCTTATACAGTATTCCATTATATCATAAGCTCCATTTTCCTTCCCCATTGTCTTTGTTCATGGAGTGGGGAAACACATGTCAAAATTAAACATAAGCATAAACAAATATAGTGTCTATCTGGGTGAACCCCCTAGGCACCAGCTTCCGCCCTAGAGTTGCCCACTTTTTTATTACAGCTTCTACCCATTCACTTGCACTCTTTTAGACCCAATTGCTGTCCAGGTCAAGAGGGCAGAAATGGGAAAAGCAACAAGGGGCTGCAGCAGAGCCCCTTGTTCTGAAAGTTGTCAAGAGGATTCTCTGGATAACTGGGGGTCTTAGAAAGTGGCCAACAATGCCAATCCTGAGTAGATGTACAAGTCTTTTTGACTTTGCTAAAAAGGATGGTGAGGTCCATATGATATTGACAACTTGGAGAACTTTGGATTTTGGATGTTGTGTATGAATGCTTAGCTGCAGCTTTCAGTTTGGGTCTTTTCCCCCCTCCTTGCAATGTTTGCACCTGAACACAGTGATTAATTAACTAAGCAAAAATACACTTTGAAGTGTTCAAATTATCTTTCCAGGATTCCTTTCTGACAATGATTTAATGATAGTATATATATATCTTGAAATCAGATCTGAAATCAAAGCTGATTGCACAAAGGATGGATATACCAGATTTCTAAAATTAACAAAGGTGGGGAAAGCATGCAGACCGTGGCTTCTAGAATTCTTTCCAACCCAGAAACTCTGCCTCACTGGGAAGGGAAAGGGGGTCTTAGAATGGAGGAGTTAACTACATTTCAAATAACTAGCTACCTCTTCAAAAATAGGGGATTTTTTTTCTTCTTTCACAGCCCAACGAGATTTGCCCACTTTTGATCAATATTTCTATTCTGCCCCAAACACCAAATTAGCTTCCATTCGGTCCAGTGTTTGGAGTCATTGTTCTGTTCTGTTTTGGGAGAGTTATTTATTCTGTTGAGGGAAGCCCAAGACTCTTTGCAGAATTTCTGTCACGCATTTGTTTGGGTTGGAAAGAATAATCCAGTGCAACATAATGCTTGTGGAAGATGGCTATTTACTTATAGTTAAGGAACAATTTATCTCCAAGGATGCAGGTTGAACTAGGAATTTGTGACCTTTCCTGCCAATGAAGGCAGACTGTGAACAATAATCCATTTTTTAGTTTCCTGTCTTTTCTTCAGGCAATTTCTTTAAAAAAAAAAGAGAGCTATGTCTGCTTTTTGAACCCATTGTGGTTATTATTTCTGGTTATCAGGAGCCATGATATCTTGCAGTTTTGTTTATTAATTTCTAAGCCTTTTTAGATTTAAAAGACTTCAGAAGAAAGTATAAAATCTTAACACAGAATGTAGAAATGTAATACATTTAAAATTATCATTCTCCTGCAGTGGTCCAGAAATAACATTCACTTTTTAATTGCACATTTTATAATCACTGCATTCTTGTACATTAATAACCAGCAAGGGAAGGAGAAAAGAAGCAACATGAAAACTGGTACAATAAATGCACAGTGGTCTGTAAAAACAACTTTGGAAATAAAGCAAGGGAAAGATTAACTGACCATCAGAATAATATTGGGTCTATTAATGATGCTATTATGCAACAAGATTTAAGAAGTCTCTGTAATAATTCCTAAGACAATATTGCACTGCTTACAACATATAGTTCTATCAAAAGTGAAAAAAAGAAATATTTAGTTTGTATTTAAAGGAAAAAAATAATACTGTAATATTTCAAACACAATGATTATGTTTGATCCATTATTTCCATACACAGAATGTAGCTGGAACATTTTCATTTAATTTAATTAAGTCAAATTTCATTCTATGAGAGTTGAGAACTTTTAGTCACCGATGGTATATTTTTCAGCAGATAAATATTGTTGATATGTATAAATTTGTAGCAGATTTCATTAAAAATACTATAGTCTTATATGGATAAATATAAGTAACATCTGTTTCCATCTTACAATTCAAGACTCAACAGTACTAAAATTTATTTCAAATTCTATAAACCTGTAATACTGTCTCAAACTGCACGTGTCCTTGGTTTAAAAACTTATTTTAGAATACTGATTTTGAGAAGAGGAAAAGGAGAAAACAGCCTGGATATGAACATGTGAAAAATGATTATGAAGAACATTAAAATGTATGCCAGAACCCATGACAGGTGAATTTCAGTGCCCTCATATCTGGAATTCAACTGGGATATGTTCATTGTGATTGGCCCACAAAGATTCCAATACTGTTTTAAATTTATCCCTGCAACTAGATGGGCCAGAAATATGTAGAATATGGATTTCATAGTGGAATGCTACACAATTTGGGCTGGGCAGATTCTCAGACTCACCGGCTCCATACTTGCAGTAAGCACTGCATCAATCTTCTCACTGGGACTGCAATATGCAATATGCATTAAATTATCTTTTGCAGTAATTGAATTGTTATATCCTTAAAGCGCCAATAGGAAAACTTGGTCAACAAAGGCTATTCCAACCAGCCTTTTAAATTTTAGTATTTTTAAAAAGGAATCATACCACCACCACCAATAATAATAAAGATGTGTTATCTGTATTCATCAAGAATTTTGATTCCAATATACATAAATAATATTCACATATTTTATATTTCCTGCCCCCAAAAAATTATGCCCAAGTGTTTTTCTTTAACAGAAGTGGGGAGCTCACTGAAAGATCCATTTTTAAGTTTTGAAAAAGCTATTTTATCCCAAAATGTTGTCTGTGACATCTAGTAGTGACAAAAATGTATTGCAAAATAAATTTTACTTTCAAATTCCATTTGATCTGTTCTCTGTTGTCTTGGGTGACATTGTTTCCAGATACTTGAAGATCAAATGACCAGATTTCAGATTTTCAAAGACAGATAGGTGTGAAGGTTGAAAAGCTCCTCTGCCGACTCCAGCTTTTACAAAAGATCCCTAAAGAAGCACCATTATACCCAGGTGAGTCTTAATCAAAGGAATTAAAATTGGTAAAGACTGTCTCTTTACAGGATTACTCTACACGTTTTGAATACTGTACAAATAAAGAGTGAGATCCTTGTGAAACTCCAGGATTCATAGACAAATGTTAGTTATTGCAACTTAGTTGAAAGAAATCTTGGCCAAATGATAAATATCATTGGGCAATTTTGTCATGATGGTGTTTAAAACAACTCTGTACTGAATGAAGGTTTCCATATCCTAACGTGACAGACTGAAAGAAGTTGCTGATCCTTTCCCTAACCCATTTACTCATGAACAACAAGAACAAATGGTTGATCCACAGTATTATTGATAATAAAAAGAGGCAAGGGTCTCAGAGGCACTGGGAATGGTTGCCAGTCTGAACAGACTGATGAAGATGTTTAGAAATTTCAAAAGAGCAGTCAAAGAACTTGAAATCTGGGTGCTATTAGTGCACTTTTGTAGCCTTGCATTGCTTTGCTCATGCCACCAAGTTGGGGGGGGGGGAGAAGCAAATGACAAACTATCAGGAATCCACATTATTTGGGCAGGACAATGTTTACTACAATGGTCAATCTCAATAGTTGCAGCTTGTTCCTGTGGCTGGGATATTAACCCAGCCTTTGAATCCTTCAAACATCATGCGTCACCTTCTCTGTTGCAAATATACAAGGTCTTTTTCTGCCATATACTGCACAAATTATTTTGGTCATATAAAATGGAATTTTTCAATTATCTACATGCTTAAGAGTGCAGTACTTCTCTCATCATTCTGAAGGTCTTATTTAAACACACATAAGTCTTCTCTCAAGCCTGAAATCTGAAGTGGTCCATGTAAACAAAACACAGCTAATGTAGATTGTTCTGTCCTTTTCCTGGAATAGTTCTTATCGATATGCATTATTTCCTGAAAGTGTCGTATTGGCTAGATGTAAAACTGGCAGGGGGTGAGCTTCTGTATTAAAAACCCAGTGGTCCAAAGGTAAGAGATCATCATTGGAGAAGAGCAGATATAAATACCTACAAAGAAAGAGAAACAAGATCTGTCACTATACATAATAGACAAACGATACCACTGAGACTACATCGAACACTCCATGACTAAAAGTCTGCTTGTGCAACAGGGCTATTTTCTGTTTGCCTTTACTATCTCCTCCCATCAGCCATTTGAGAAGAGAGGAGACATGTGTACAAGAGGACAAATCAAGAAAATTCTGTTGTTGGCATCAGGACACAGATTCCACTGTTGACTATTCAAATAAATAAACTACAGAGTATAAAATAATGCATATCATCTGATTAGATACAGGTATTATAGAAGGGCAATTCGGAAACAAACCTCCATTTGGTTATCAATGACAAGACACTCGCAGATACAGAACTTTTATTGTACACATAGAAAACTACATTATGTTACTTTTCGACATAATCACCATTCAAATTGAGGCATTTGTCATAACGTCTTACAAGGTTTGAAATTCCTTAGTAGTAGTTGCTTGGTGCCAAATCTGGGCTATTGGGGGAGGCGATCAAAAACATCCCAATGGAACCGCTTCAAAAGTTCCTGGGTGCGCCTAGCAGTGTGCGGGTGAGCATTATCGTGAACCAACACCACACTGGAAATCAGCATGCCCCGACGCTTGTTATGGATGGCTCATCTGAGTTTTCGTAATGTTTCACAGTAGACTTCTGAACTGATGGTCGAACCAACATTCCATGAACTTCACTAGCCATATTCCTTTGGCATCTTCACATTTGGCGGGATTTTCTATGGCACCACTTCCAGTGTGGTTGGTTCACGATAATGCTCACCCGTGCACTGCTAGACACACTCAAGAACTTTTGAAGCAGTTCCGTTGGGATGTTTTTGATCACCTTGCCCCATAGCCCAGATTTGGCGCCAAGCGATTACTACTAAGGAATTTCAAACCTTGTAAGTGCCTAAATTTGAATGATGATTATGTCAAAAAGTAATGTAATGTTGTGGTTTTCTCTTTTTTTGTAAAAGTTTTATTAATTTTTTAAAATTATAGTCTTTAGTGCTTAGTAAACAACATATTGTCTGGGTTCAAATATTTAACATTAACTTCTTCAATATAAATCTGTTCAATACTACACAATCCAGCATTTTTTCCCTGATCCTCCTTTCTTCTCCATATTTTTTTCCATTTTCCCTTCATTATATCATTACAATTTTTGGTACTGTTAATGTATACAGAGTTAGATATAAGCATCTTTATCATATTTTACTAATATAATACAAATAATATATCAATTCATAAATCAATAATATCAGTTCATTAATCAATATCCTGTTTTTCGTGCTCTTGTTAAAGTTTAACTTCCCAACAGTATTTGAAATATCTTTATCAATTATGATTTTCTCAATATTAATTACATTTATATAACTGAAAGTTTTATTCAAATCAATCCTCCCCTTATCTTCATATTTCCCATATTGAAAAAGAGAAAAAAACTGCTATCTTAATTCTAAATCATATCTTTCATTATAACAGTCTAATTATATCTAAAAGTCTTCCATTCTTTTAATCTTATTCAAAGAAGTATTTAAACATGTAATGCTCCCTCTAACAGGTCAAATCTTCTGTTTTTTAAATCTAACTCTTTCTTTCTTTCTTTCTTTCTTTCTTTCTTTCTTTCTTTCTTTCTTTCTTTCTTTCTTTCTTTCTTTCTTTCTTTCTTTCTTTCTTTCTTTCTTTCTTTCTTTCTTTCCCAAGTCGCTTTCCAAGCCAGGGCAATTAGATTGCCCAGGAATTTTCTTTCTATTTTTGTAAAAATTGCTTGGCAATTTAGGTAGGGTATTTGGGGGGGGGAATTCCACCCATTTATATTCCTTTTTTTTTTAATTTTTTTTTATTAAATTTTAGAAACTTTTAACAAAATTATAACATAATAACATAATAACTCAACTGAAAACAAGCAAATAACATATTTAACAATCACTACAAATAGCTGCTCGGAACACCCCCACCACCACATCCTCCAACAACCTAAACCCTCTTCTATCCTTCTAAATACATACTTTCGCCTTTCTGTACATCTTCCCTCCACTCACCTCTATTCCCTATCTCCACCCTCTAACCCTCTACACATACCTAACCTTCACTCCACCTTCCTCACCATCCAATGCGGTGTCTAGAGTTTTCCCGAGCGCCCTAAAAAAGAAAAAATCTATTCCCTTAATACCCCCAACTACAGTTGAGAAACATAATCTGTTACTTATTATCTCCCTCCCCCCTCCCCCCCCCCAGGCTTCCCAGAGTGAATACAGAGTAAGAACGCAAGAAACCCCGCTAAACTACTATTTTATAACTATTTTATAACTATTTATCTGTATATCAAATCTAATTCTTTCAATTGATATTTCTTTTGCATATAGTCAATCCATTTTTTCCAGTCCATCAAAAATGCTTCATTTGAGTGGTTTTTCAGGTATGCTGATATCTTAGCCATCTCCACAAGATGGCCATTTATATTCCTTAAACAACTCCTGGTTCCTTTCTCCCTCCATTTCTCTTTTCATTTCCTGTCCACCAAGTTGTGACTTTTCCCTTAACAGCTCAATATTCACTTTTTAAAAATCTTTTTCCTTCCTGTCAGATATATTTTGCAGACCTAGGGGGCAAAAGGTCTTTCGCAATTTCGTTGTTATAGCTAAGTCTTGCAGTATTTTGTTGTATACAGTCGTTTATATTTCCCTTCTTTTCTCTCTTCCATCTCTAAATCCATTTCCTCTGTTTCGTCTTCCGATTTCTGGATTATTTGTTCATACTTCGTAGTCATTATCTGGGAGCTTTCTAGTTGTAGATTTAATTTGGAGATTTGCTCGTTTATATTGTTTATATTGTTTTTAGTCTCATTATAATTTCTTTTTATGTCCTCTTTGCATTCAACAATTGTTTGGTGAATTAATTCTAGTATAGAATATATTTCTTTCTGAAAGGTGTCTGTTTTTTCTTGAGGCATCATTCCTGAAGATTAGTTTTCTGGTCTTTATATGTACCTTTAATAATCCAATAGATTCAAACAAGTTAGAAACCAAAGGCCTATGCATATTAAAAGACTATATAATGTATTGATAGAAATTGATTCTGAAACTGAATTAGTTAAGGACTGTATGATAAAGTGGGGACAAAATTTTGGACAACCAATTATGATGGAAACATGGGAGAGGATCTGGGTGAAAAATGTAAGATTTACACAAGCGCAACATTTAAGAGAAAATTTTTATAAAATGTTTTATAGATGGCATTTAGATCCGAAAAAATTATCATCTATGTACCCTGATTTACAACCTAAGTGTTGGAGGTGTGAATCTATGGGTGCTACTTATTTTCATGTATGGTGGACTTGTAGAAAAATCAAGGCTTTTTGGATAAAAATATGGTGGATACTTCAAAATATTCTGAAAAAACGTATTGAATTTTTACCACAGTTGTTTTTGTTAGGTATTATAAAAGACTGCACCACCATAGAGACGAACTTAATTTTGAACTTGATTACAGCAGCAAGATTGTTGGTGGGACAATATTGGAAGAAGCCAGAACTACCATCTATCGAAGAATGGACTTTAAAAGTTATAAATTTGGCAGAAATGGCTAAAATATCAGCATATTTGAAGGATCACTCAAATGAAAGATATATGTTGGACTGGAAAAAATGGATAGAGTATATACAAGGGAAATATCATCTAAGAAATTGTATGTAGCATATAGTTAAATACTTATATGTTGGACTGAAAAATATATTTACATTTTCAATAGGATTTATATAATATTTTGGTGTAGTTTAGTGGGGTTTTCTTGTGTTTTTTTTTACCCTGTATTCACTTTGGGAAGTCGGGGGGGGGGGGTGGGTTCTTATTCTTATAATTATAATCTTATAATTTTCTCAACTGTAATATTGTATTGGTATTATATAAGAATGGCAAATTATTTTGATAAAAGATGGGTTGCTCGGGTGGCTCCCTGGCACCACATCTGGAGGGGATGGAGATGGAGGAGTAAAGATCAGAGAGAAGTAGGGAGGTGGTAGCAGGAGGGAGGAGAGAGAGGGAGATAGAGAGTGGGTGGATAGAAGTAGAGGTAGGGAGAAAGGAAGAGGGGGATGTGGTGGGGGGGTGCCGACGAGCAATACCCATAGTTATTTTAACTACTTTAGCTAAGTTTTTATGTTTTGTTTTTGCGATGGAAAAAGTTGTAAATGATTGTACTCAGTTGAGTTGTTTTAATTTGATTTTTTGTTATATTTATAATTATAAAAATTAATAAAAAAGATATTGATAATACCATCAAAAAATATAATCCAATAGATTCCAAAGTATAGGTTCAGTTCTGAAAACAATATTTTATAGTAATCCCTTGTCTCAAATATCCCACAAATTGTCAATCAGGCAAGGTTGTAATCCACAATGTTTGAAGTGTTCAAAGTATTCAACCTTTCTGAAAACAACTCAAATGTCTCAGCCAAGCATAGTCCAAGGTCAACTTTTTCTTTCTCTCCAACTAGCTCTTGAATTTAAAAGTTCAAGCTCAGTAGATATTTATAATCCAAGAAGGTCAGGATGATAAGTATGGCGAAATATTTTCCTTTATTACCAGCTGTTCTCCCAAGGTAGGAATCACCAAGCAAAGCAAAATATAGTGCTATATATAAACCCACCAATAGATGTCACTCAAAGTCCATTTTCCAGTCTTAAAACAAAGGATTTCTTATATTTTGCCTCAATGGGTTTTTTCCCCCAAAGATAAAATCTTAACAGTTATCTCAGTTCTCAAATTTGTCAAAACTGTAGTTTACACTTCAATATTGTATATTTCTGTCCCCCATAAAATTAAAATGCCACTTCTGTTTATATTCAGAGGTTTTTAGCTTCTTGGGAGCCTTTCCCAGGAAATTCAATTCCAAATATGCTGTTTACGATGTATTAAGCGGTGCTTTTTTCTTCATCGGCTGTCAGCAACTAATGGCCGGCCACAGGTATGTAGCCAGTCTTTCCCCTGCCAGTTTGGAGGGCTTTCCTTGGATCGAACGGAAAAACTGCCATCTCTCTGGCACTCCTCTTCATTGCCTCTTTGGGGCAATTTTAGGCCCTTTTTAGGGCACCCCGCAGGGCGAAATTGGACATGGAAGGCAGACCCCTGCTTTCCTGTGTCCTGTTCCGCTGTGACACAAACCGGACTTGGTTTTCTAATGTGTCTAATAAAAGTTCTGTATCTGCGAGTGTCTGTCATTGATAACAAAACAGAGGTTTATTTCTGAATTGCCCTTGTAATTAAAACATAGACATTCATTTCCCCTTTGAATAAGATGCATTACCACCCAGGTATTGTAAATGTTCTAAATGTTGCACTAATTCCTGCTGATGAAGATTTAAAGCATTTGTAATAGTACACTACATTCTAAGCAATCATGATCCACACTACCAAAAAGGATCTTCAGTTATAATGAACATCTACAATCTGTCAGTGAAATCCCATTCTTGTGTCACATTTCGTAAACTCTCTGTTGGTGGAGCTAAGCTTTTTCTTCAATTCTCCCATTCTGCAAAATACTAAAATCCAAATAACGCGTCAAGAATTCCTAAATTCTGCACACTTGTATAATTTCAACTTCACCCCCTTCTGGCACAATTGCAATATCTGTGTTTTCACTATATTCATCCAGGCAATTTCAATGTATGATATTGTAAGACAGAGCCAATACGTTTGATACCATCTCATTCTCACCCTAAAAGAGCTGATGGCATTCTCATAGAAATTACACAGGATAACGGGCATCCTTGTGTAAGTGTTGCAGAATATATTATATTCCTTTTATTTGGGAGGGAGAAAAAGTAAAAATAAAAAGAAGACTGTAGTTATGTGCATTGGCAGCCTGGTGGGATAAAATCTCCAAGGGTGGTAATATCCAACAGTTTAATGCAGCCATTTTCCTAGCAGGTATATGATTATTATGTATTTTATAAATATAAAAATCTATTTCTATAATATTTATATTAATATATAGGTGCTGGATATTTCTTCTAAGAACCTCAATTTCCAAGGTTGCTGAAACAAATATCAAAGAGAAAAACCTACTTACTTTAGAGTTTCAGCAAGAAAGAAGCTTTGTTGTACATCATCATATGTAGGAGCTGAGGAATAGACATCCTTGACCCCAGAAAATCCACCACTCACTCGGCAGTACTTATCAATGGCCTTAAGTAGAACAAACGGTTTATTAGCCAGCAATTCAAAATTGGATGTAGTATTATTGCCAAAATGTCTATAGGTATTCCTTGACTGTATAATAAATAATAATAATAATAATAATAATAATAGTAATAATAAACTTTATTACGGTCGTAGACCACCAATAGCCATCACTTTTTACACTATATTAAATAATAATAAAAATAGTATTAACATTAATAGTAAATAATAACATCCCTGTTAAGAAAATACATGTTCTCAAAATGTTAGAGTCAGTCCCTAATTTACGTGAATGGATAGCCGATTAATATGTGAGTAAATATAATGTTCCAAACATAATTAGAGATATCTTGGCTTATGTGGTTTCCAGCAAGTTTTTCTTTGCAAGGATTCCTGTTTGTGCCCCATATAGAATTTGCGCCAATGTTTTGGCTTCAAAAAGTTTTAAGGCAGCAGGTACTAATTGACCTCCGCCTGTGTAAAAGTAATGTTTGATTGCATTTAAGGACCTATTGGCTGCTTGAAATGTGTGATTCAGGTGTGCCTTCCATGTCCCTTGCGAGTGGAAAACCACCCCAAGGTATCTAAATGTTCTAACCTGTTCCAAACTATGTCCTTCTATTTTCCAGGAGTATTGGCTGGGTCTCTTAGCAAAAACTAAAAATTTTGATTTATCAAAGTTAAGGACCAACTTGTTCTGTCTGCAGTAGCCAAGTGTTGCCCTAATGGCTCTCTTCAGTCCTATAGGAGTTTGCAAAATAATGACCGCATCGTCGGCATATAGAAGAATCGGGATTTTGCGATGTGCTAGGTTGGGCAGATGCAGATCGGGGTTCTGTAAGAGATCGATCAGGGTGTTGATATAGAAGTTAAAAAGGGTGGGAGACAGGATGCAACCCTGCCGTACCCCTTTTTGATAGGTATTCCTTGACTGTTTAATGATAGTTCAAAGTTACAGTGGCCTTGGAAAGGGTGATTTGCAACCCATCCTTGAAGTTATGGCCATTGCACCCCCATCCCCACCTTGCATTTACAATGGTTGAAATGTGATCCCAGCTAAAAGTTAAGTCAATTGGGAAAGCCAAATTTGCTTAACAATCTTGTGATTCACTCAACAATCAAACAATTCACTTAATGTTGGTGGTAAACAGTGCTTTTTTTTGTCATAGAATACACCAGAACAGAGTTCCGGCACCTTTTTCGAGTTTTAAAAGTAACTTTTGAAAATTTTATGTTTGGTCCACATGGACTTGAATCACTCTGTTGAGCGTAGCAGGTCGGCAGCAAAATCATTAAAATGGTGCATGCGGGCTGCTTGTGTGTCTAGTCCGATGCATGCATACTTTGTCTGCGCTCGTTGTGATGGCGCTGCTCGTGTGGGTGTGTGTATAGTGATTGATTACATGCAAAAGGTAAATAATTTCTTTATTGTAAAAAATTGTTGGTGAATTGAAGATCTTTTTTTAATTTTTGGTGTAAAAGTGTGACCCCAAATTTAAAAATGAAAAAAAATTACTAATTACTTCACAACCACCGGTCCTGCTAAGAACTGATTATATAATATTTTTAATAAAAGATTAACAAGAGGTGAGTTCTGGCACCTTTTTTCTTACAAAAAAAGCATTGGTGGTAAAAATGATCATAAAATTGGGTTCAGTCACATGATGACTTGTTTAACTATTGTATCGCTTAAGCAACCAAAATTCATAAGTTGAGGACTACCTGGGTCTCTAAAGCAATAGCACCCTGGAACACAAGTATCAAATTTTGTACAGGGCTGTTTTTGTATTTTTAAGCAATAAATCTGGAAACAATGCATTGTCTACCCTAAGAGATGAAAAAACATCTTGCTCTTAGAATTATTTTATCAACATTTCAATTATGTTTGCATTTGATTGCTTCCACAGTACTGTTGAAAGATTTGTTATGTGAAGTATATCTAAAAGGGGAATGATAATGCTCTGTCTACTTTATGCCACTATTTGAGATAAAAATAAAGAAGATTCATTATATAGCAAACCTCACGAGCCAACAGCAAAACTGCCAATAACATTTAGCAATGAATTTCTCTGACTAGTTAGGGCAAACTGCAAACTTGATTTATAGGTTACATGCCAACAAGCTTGACTTCAGGGACTTGGCCAATATCAAAATTCCTACCTTATGGTGCCTCGGGAAAGCTGAGTATCCCATAAGTGGTAATTCTCTACCTACTTTAAATTTTAATTTCAACCGAATAGCATAACTGTATGTATTGGGTTAATGACAACAATAAAGGCAAAATTAACAATCTCTGACTACCACAGAAATAAATCATTTAAAGTATGTACTACTGTGCCTTAAATTTCTGCAATTAACTGTGTGAAAAATAACTATAAAGTAGTCTTTTAATTTCTCTACAAAAAGCATTCAAAAACAATAACAACAACAAATGGCTTTTTTTCCAGAATGGAGATACTTGTTGCATCAGCTGTCCTTCTCCCTTGTTCTTGCTCAGCAAGAATATAAGTATCCAAAAGTAAGATATGAGAAAAAATATTAAGAGCAGCATAGCTTAAGAATAAATGGAAACAGAATGACCCATAGCTGGAAAGATGAAATAGATAACTATTCCTTTATGAAATGAGATCAGCAAAATTAATATTTCTATTTCCCCATATTTGTATGTTTGATTCTTTATATTAGACAACTAATAACTCTAGAAAGAAATTAAATAGTTTTGACAATTTGTCCAATAACTCTGTGAAAACAGAACAGAACTGAGATTAAATATGGCATGTAGGGAGAAGCATGAAGATTATGAAAATCTGAAAATGGCCAAATCCAGCTATGAGCTATAGAGAAAAACAATCCCCCAATACATGCCCATGGAAGATAAATAATTCCCTGGAATGTTGACTACTGTTCCATTCCCAGTCTCCTCCCACTTTTTTCTTTTCCCTCTGGTGTGGTCCAGAGCAGAGCTATTGTAAAAGAGGTTGGAATTGGAAAAAAATCCAGGTGTTTCGATTCCCACCATGGACAAATGGCTACAAAAGCTGATGGAATGACAGAGATGGCTAAACTGACTTCTGGATTTTGTGCTTGAGGTGGAAAAAAATGATTTTGGGTTTTACTGATTAGACTGATTTGTTGATATAGAAATGGCTAGTTCATACTATTATAGAAACGTAAAAAGTTGAGATTCGATGTTAATGCCTTATTCTACTGTAACAGAGGGAGGTGGAAGTCAACGCCTTTTTTTCTCCCCCCTTTTCCACACTTCTCTTTTCCCCCTTCCCCTTGTTCCTTACTATTTGCTTTTGTATTTTCCTATTTTATGTTGTAAGTGAATAAAAAAAAAATTAAAAAAAAGAAAAAAACAACAGGTGTTGTGCCCTGCACACTTCTTTCCCTAACTTGATTATTTCATATTTTTCAAAATTTCTTGAAGCATTTCCTTTTCAAAGTTATTAGATTGAAGATTAACTGGAATTCAAAACAGCCCTTTTATAAACAGAGATGCTTCTTCAATAATAAGGAAAGGTCCAAAGTCCCTCTATTACAGTGTTTTTCAATCATGGCAACTTGAAGACATGTGGATTTCAACTCTCAGAATTTCCCAGCCACCATGGTCTATTAGAATGCACTCAGGTCATCTCACTATTCCTTTTTAGAAAGTTCCAAAATACACGCAAACCCTTTTTCTACAAAGCAGCCTCTATTGGCACACTATTTCTTATTGTGAGGGAAATTTGATCCTGGCTGTCCTTCTTGGAGCAGCCTTGAAGGAGACTCTTTTCTTGTGGTGCAGCCGCCAAGCTATCTCCTGAACAAGCCTCCATGAAAAAATATATAATTTTTAATTAGATTTTCATTTCAATGCTCATTTTACAACTGAACACATTATTGTAAGGCAGACTTTAAATCCTTTTTTAAAATCTAAATATAAGATAAAAACCAATCTGTAGGCAATATTAGAAAATGGAAATTAGAAGTCTTTTCCCCTTAGGTCTCCACAAGCAAAGAAGGAACAATCTAGGAAAAAAACAATGAACATCCTGGTTTAAATGTCTTATTATGAACAATATGAAGGTTGGCAGGTAAACTCTGTGAGGTTTTTTTTTAAGAAGGCTAGTTAATAATTACCTGTGCTGCCTCCCAGCCCCATTGTCTGTACTTAGGATCATGTGTGAATCGCCACATATACCAGTATGTCTCAATCACCTCCGGTCTTAATATGTAGTATTTTTCATTTTGCCGCACTGCTACTGCTTCTACACCTCCATCAAATTTGAAAGCTTCAGGCCCGAGTTTTAAAGCTGCAAAAGAAAATGAAGAAAATTAATCCAGCATTCTATTATATAACTTCTAAGTTCAACAATGCCACTCTAAAAGAAACACTAACATATGTTTTTAATGATCCCAGACATAGTTGTGATGGTTTTTATGAATCTGGTCAGGTCTGTAAAAACTTGATAAAAATCTAAATTCATTTCAGAATTTTGAGTGTATGCATGGTTGTAGAATATTTAAGAAGTATTTAACTTACTCTAAGATTCATATCTTAAGGAACAACAAGTGAATAGAGAACTTGCTGCTGTTTTATGTTCATATATTGCCTGTTTTCTGGCCCTAACCTTAAAAAAATGGCACTGTATATAAAAAAGTGATTATGTCTACAGAACTTCTATGGAGGAGTGAGGAACACACTGCTTATTCCTAAAATATATCAGTTTCACTATATGGCTCCTTTCAATCTTTGAAATTTGGGCCCACTGAGTAGAATCCTAACTATCCCCTTCTTCTTTCCTACTTAAAAAAGCAAAATCTTACCTTAGTTGTCTGGGTTGGAGAGGCCAACCTCACTTTTCTCACCTTCTCTGCACAGGATTTAACTCAGGGGTTCTCAACCTTGGCACTTTAAGACTTGTGGACTTCAACTCCCAGAATTCCTCAGCCAGCAAAGCTGGCTGAGGAATTCTGGGAGTTGAAGTCCACAAGTCTTAAAGTTGCTAAGGTTGAGAACCCCTAATTTAACTGCTAAAAGAGATACTGCAACTTCTCCAATTTGAAATTTTGGGAAGTGAAATTCAGGTTCCACTGGCTCTCTTTAGTATTGCATATTTTCCTGGCAATCATCATGATTCAACTCTCACGAAGAGGTGTCACAGTATCAAAGCTAGCAACGATCTTTTCACCTCTGAAAGAGCTGGGCATGGGTGGGAATGAGGCCAAGGGACAGGGAGCTAACTAGATCCTTACTGTTGGGGCCATGTTTACTATCTGATCCTAAAGTCAAGCTTTTGCTTATGGTGAGGTTGTGGATTTAACAGCACATCCTGGGGGGGTCTGTTTTTTTTTTTACTGACAGTTACTGACACAGACAAGATAGTCACAGTGAACCTGTTGGAAGAAAATACCCATGTGCCACCTTGGTCACCCCTCCTCCCCAATCATTCCACAGGCAAAACCACCTCAATTAATACAACTACACATCTTACGAATAAAGCCCACTATTAGTATAAATATCACTACTCTCAGCATTCTGATTTCGTAGCTTATTTATTTATTAATTTATTATTTATTAATTTAATTTCTATGCCGCCTTATTCCGGAGAACTCAGGGCGGCTCACAACATGATAGAAATTACATTATATGATTACATTTTGATTACCGTACTGCATATTATACTGTCAAAATAAACTCTTGCCTCTGCTCCATGCAACTTGCCCTGTGTGTTCTTTAACATGACCCAGTATGGATTTGAACCCAGAACCTTTCTTCAAACAAAATTGTCCCATTCCTTTTGAACTATAGGTTTTTCTGCCTACCCAAATAATTTCTATAGAACACCTACGCAAAATAATAATGTAACTGTCATGCATTTTTGATACAAGACGTAAGACACAACTTACAACTTTTTTACTGTTACCTAAATTTACAAATTCATTCTATTTTCAGATGGAGCAGAAAAGTTCTATTAAGTCTTTCATGGATAATTAAAGTTCATCTACCTATACTTATGTAATATTTTTGTGCAAATAAATTCGTTAAATGTATATCAAACTATTTTTTAAAAAAATTGTATGTATCCCAATGCAAATAAAAATATTGTCCACAAATTTATCGTATTTTATCTTACCTTCAGAAAATCTATCTTGCAAAAGACCCCCCCCCAAAAGGGGGGGTGATGGTGTCTCTAGTGTTTAAAGAAATTGCTTGGCTACAGAGTATGAGTTTGCTACTAAGTTGTGTAAAATGTTATTTCATTGCAAAGCCTGTATGTTAAGACCAGAAATGCCCATATTTCGGCATCACTCCGCGAGCTGCATTGGCTGCCAATTGGTCTCCGAACCCAATTCAAAGTGTTGGTTATCACCTATAAAGCCCTACATGGCATCGGACCAGGTTACTTACGGGACCGTCTGCTGCCCCATGAATCCCAGCGGCCAGTTAGGGCCCACAGAGTCGGCCTTCTCCAGGTCCCGTCAGCCAGACAGTGTCGCCTGGCAGGGCCTAGGGGAAGAGCCTTCTCTGTTGCGGCCCCAGCCCTCTGGAACCAACTTCCCACGGAGATCCGTGTCGCCCCCACCCTCTCCGCCTTTCGTAAATTACTCAAAACACACCTCTGCCGGCAGGCCTGGGGTAGTTAACATCTTGCCCCAAGCCAGTGTATGTCTGTGTGTATGCTGAATGATTGGGTTTTTTTAAAAAAAAAAAAATTAAGAGGTTTTATATTTATATGTATTTTTATGTTGATTTCTACTGTGTTGTGAGCCGCCCTGAGTTCTCCGGAATAGGGCGGCATAGAAATCGAATAAATAAATAAATAAATAAATAAATAAATATATTGCAGTAAGCATATAGATTACTAAGATTTACACTCTGCTTTTGTGAAGCTGTGGGAAACAGGCAGAAGAGGAGTTCAGTAAATGCAAGAAGAGCCAGTATGACCCAAGGAAATGATTTGAAACTAACAGGAAGAAATTTCCTACTATTCTGGCTTCTCCTATTACAAGAAATTATTGCTGGCTATTCTCAAAGCATCTGTTAGCTTTCTCACAGATAGTTGAAAAGAGAAATGGTGCATGTTTTATTAGGGATTGTGGGAGATGACAGTATATTCAATACATACAGCAGCATGTTCCTTATTTAAACAAAAGTACCTGATTGAGGAGCTGAAACCTCCTCTTCAAAGAATTCTGCTTCAATTGTACCTTATTGCAACTGCAAAGGCAAGTCTCAAGAAAACACATTCAAAACCTAAGATAGGCAAGGATACTTACTTGTCCTGTCATAGGATTCATGGCATGTATGTGCAATTTCTGCTCCAAGTTGTAGGTAATGTCCAGCCTTCTCATCTCGGGAACCATCAGCTCCAAGGGCAAACATTCCCCCAGCAAAGCATGTGAGATGGCCCATCTTTCTCTCAAGGTGCCCATTTTTCCATTCCCCAATAAAAGTTAGGCCTCCACTAGACTTTCTGACAAGATGCTTCTCTATGGCCTGCAGTGGAAATACACAACTTTAACTACCATGGCAGGTCAAAACATCTTTTCATTCTCTCTTAATAGTCTTCCTCCAAGATCTCATAAAGTTATGTAACAGGACAGGAAGTATATAATTACTCTATTTCCCCTCTCTCCATTGAAACAGAAGGGGGGGGGAAACTGTAATACACTTTCACAGCAGAGTTAAGCACTGAGCTCCTTTTATACTTTCCACATGGATGACCACTACTTAGGAAGTGTCACCCTCATTCCTCCATTCCTCACTACACTTCTTCTACGGTATTAATGACATTTTTTGAAGCAAGTGTGTGGGTCCTTTGTGTTTAAGGTCAATTGGAACAATTTTGGAAACAACTTTTCTTCATGTCAGTTAATAACTAAGACATGGCAACAGACTGAACAATTCACTTAGATTGGGCAGTTCATACCTTGGCCTAATTTTCCTACTTCTCTGAATATTTGTTTTACTAAAGACAGACTTTTGGATTCTTATGCAATTAAAGTGAATTGTTGAGCAGTTGTGGAGCTTGAAGTTAGAACCTCAGTTTGCATTATAGCATGGCCAGAGAGAAATCTGAAGTTGCTTCCATTTTTTCCTCAAATTTCTGCAAAGGCATGTGTTTTTGCAACAATTTAGTAAGACATTGTTAATAACTGCACAAATTACTATCAAACTGTCTTTTCTTCCTTGGCTATGACCAAACATTCCATAAAATAACACTTTTTTATATTAGTTCCCAGAGCAAGTGAGAAGGGAAAGCAAACAAGAGTTTTGTGAATTACACAAAGAAACAAATTCAAAAAGTACCTCCCCTTGACTGAAAAGGTCAAGGGTAGAGATCAATTTTGTGGGGTTTTTTTTAACTGTTTGTTGGAAGGTAAGAACCTCCATGACATTTCTGCTAGCCAAGCCAGACATCAATCTCAACCATTCCTGATCCACCAGCAATCTCAAAATAAAGATGCAAATACTTAAACTTTTCCAGCAGTACTGACACTTGGGCTGCAATTAATTAAGCATGTCCCTTCAGAAAATCATAGGCAAAACACTCAGGAAACAAAATCCCCTCAAGGTAAGAGAAATCTTTTATCACAACATACTCCTTGGGCACTAAACTCCTCATCCAAAACTCCAATGCCAAACCCCTCATAAAATTCCACACTTAAGAAAAGTTTTATACATCTAAAATGTACATATAGGCAAAAAACTTTCCTCTCTAGAGCACGAACACCTCATTTTGCACATCTAATGCACAATCAAAGTCATTATTACTATAAATACTACTACTGTCTATGTTCTGATCTTTTGGCCACCTTCATCAACTGAATTGTGCATTTACTTTGCTATCAAATAAACTCTACCTCCACTTCAAGCAGGCATCCTGTGCTCATTTCCCTGGCCATGGAACAGAGCAGATTTTCTTCTAACACGTTCATCTCAGCAACATGGTAATCATCTAAATAGTTCTTTTAATTTGGATGGAGAACTGTCATATCTTCGTTTTCTCCCTAAAGATTACAGGGATATGGGTGCAAATGAAGACCAACTGCCTTCTTGGAAGATAAAGGAGGTACAAACCCAATGTTTTTAATTATGGAAGATATGGAATTCTCAGAATGGATTCATGTATGAGGACAGTAAATAGAACTAAAAAGTTTCTCAGAAGGTAAAAGTCAGAGAGCAAGTGATTTCTATAAGCAATCTTTCCTTTGCCTGAGCCTCCTCCCATCAAACCCAGAGCAGAGAGACTGGAGAGGAAGAGATTTCAAGAAAGTTTGGTCTTCTACACATCAAAAGCAATGAAATCACAATAGCTGTGGGAAAGGATCAGGCAAAAGAGAGACTGCCTACAGTTATTCTCTGCATTCTCTCGCATTACATGTGATTGATATGCACACACGCACTGGGTTCTAGGAATTTTAGCATGAGTCCAGGTAAGAATGTTCAGGTAAAACTACAAAGAAGGGAAAGCAATAATGCTTTTATTGTGGGAGTAAATTATAGACTGTGAGGCCAGGCAGAAATCTAGAAAACTTTCAGGGATAAGAGCTACAGTAATGATGGAAATCTTCCATTGCCTGGACATCTGTTGGATGGACAGCCAAGATAGTAAGGTCCCAAACATTCCTCAGTGATCTTGCTGCCTGCCTGTTTCATAATGCAGAAGATGAAAGAAAAAAACCCAAAAGAATGGCTCTCTAGAGCTGATCTTAACAGAGAAGAGCGAGCTGGTTGAACAGGTAAATGTAGTGAGACTATGGGAAGAAATAATCACATTATATTGTAGTTCAAGATATTGCAAAAAGGTTTTTGACTAAGAGTTAAAACTGATAAGTAGAGAAAACAATGATCAAGGAGGTATATCAGCTAAAGCTCTCACACTCTCTATCGATAAAGAAAAACAAATTTGCTCAGTGATATACACAAATATACTCTGATTTTAATATATTGCTTTCAAGAATATATTAAAATTCTTGTTAGAGGATAAATAATGTTGTTACTTTAAAAAAGTATATTACAAAAAAAAACAATTGTTAGGATGATAGAAACAACTATATGGGAATCAACTAAAGTTTATATAATAGGAATCTTAATAAGGCTTGCAGCATACCAGAAACAAAAATAGTAGATTAAAATCACAATTAAAAAAGAAAAGAAAGAAATTTGAACAGTTTCATAAAACCAAACCAAATCAATAAATACTGGAAGTATTAAATAAATTGAAACAACATTTAGATTTTTTGGAAACAGAAGAACTCCAAAAGAAGACAAGGTGTACCAAACAAAATTATTTGGAAAATGAAAGTACACCAGAGAAGTATATCAAATAGGAAAGAGAAAGAAAAAAGGGTGATAACAGCAATAAACATAATAAACTATTAGATATAAGGTCAGAAATAACAGTATAAGGGAACAAAAGAAGACAAGAATCTAAAGTTATAAGATAAAGTCTGTTAAAAATTTAGAATTCCCAAAAAGCCTAACAATTTCACCCCAAACATCATCAAAATAAATGCTTTCTATTTCAAAGATAGCTACAGTAAGAAAGATCTGGTTACATATGCCAATATGATACATCTGGACACAAAAAAACAAACTAAAGACACAATAATTTTTTAATGAAAGAAGAAATCTACTACAGTTAATGTACTTGCAAATAACTGGAAAAATAAAAAGTAAAAATTGGTATAAAATGTTCTGCAGATGATTTTTAACTACCGTAATTAACAATTGCCAAAATGAATATATCATATAATAATTAACATTGGGAATGCCACAACAAACAAGCAATGTTTTATCATATGTGGTTTTTACATAAAAAAAATATATCAAAAAGTACTGGAGAAAACTATACCAAACTACCAAAATATGCCAAAAATTCAGAAAATAAATCATGAGTTAAAATCACAAATATTCTCATTAGATGTAAATCTAAAGGAATTTTTGCATCATGATTTATTAATATTTATAGTGACCGTGGCAAGAATCAATGTAGCACAACATTGAGAAAGAGAAATCTTGCTGTCTATACAACTTTGGAAGGCTAAAATTGAAGCATATGCAGCAATGGAAAAAGTGCTGATATAAATTCACAGCTGAAATCTAACCAAATTCAATCAGGAATGCTTGAATAGCAAGGCAAGCTAAGACACGTAGATTATAGGTTTTGAAGAAAACCCATGTATCAAGAAAAGTTAAAAACTTGAAGAAGTCACAAAAATAATTAAAACGATCCAAACAGAAATGAGTAATGTCTAAAGTAAACTATAAAAATATCCAAGTTGCAATTAGTGGCTGGCTGGAGGGGGGGGGAAAGAAGGGTTACCAGGATGTCTGTTTACAATTTTTGTTTTTCTAATTTTCTAACTTTTTCAAAACCCTTTAAATGTGTGTGTGTGTATAAAAGTAAACTGTATATACTATTTTTTTCCTTATTTTCTTTGCATGTTTCATTTAACAAATAAATAAGAGTCCTATATTTTAGAATTGAACATGAATTTGGGCAAACTCTCGGAGAGAGCGGAGGACAGGGGAGCCTGACATGCTATGGTCCATGAAGTTGCGAAGAATCAGACACAACTTTGCGACTGAACAACAACAAATATTTTAGATGACATCTTTTTCAACAAGAAATAATATTTTAGAAATGATCTTATTTCAACAGGAAATATTTTAGAAATAACCTTATCGCATATATGTTGTTGGAGATGCAGTAAAATTGATGTTTTAATTAAGTATATTGTTGCATCTCAGTAAGAAGCAAAATATGTGTCAACTCAAATTTAAGGTTTAGTATTTTCAGATGTTTTCATCAATTATATGGGAATTGGCTTCTGGACAAAGAAAATGGAGTTAAGTTAGTAACACAGCTGTTAAATGAACCTGGTTTCCCAATTGATTTTGCTTGTCAGGTGGTCACAAATGGTGATCACATGAACCTGGGACACTGTAACTGTCATAAATCTCAACCAGTTGCCAAGTGTCTGAATTTTGATCACGTGACCGTGAGGATGCTGCAACATTCATAAGTGGGAAAAATGGTCATAAGTCACTTTTTCAATGCCATTGTAACTTTGAACAGTCACTAAATGAACTGTTGTAAGTCGAGGACTACCAATATTCAGTTATTTGCAGAGAAGATTAATATAGTCAACCAATAATGATTTTAATGACTCATGGCCTCAATTTATTGATAAATGGGCAGGTGCATGCATGTGAAGTTCTACTTGCATGAGTGGAGGGCACTTGTGTGCAAAGTTCCGTTCACATAAATGGAGCTTCGTGCACAAGTGCTCTGCACTCATGCAAGTAGTGCTTTGCACTGGAGCACAAGTGCCCTCTGCTCAAGTGCCCTCCACTCGCATGAGTGGAGCTTCGTACACAAGTGCAAGCATCCTTCATTCATGCACAAAGCTCCATTCACGCACGTGGAGGGAGTGTGCATGTGCTACTCACACAAATGGAGCTGTGTACGCATGCATACACCTGCTGCTTATATGCCTCCCTCCTCCCAGCGCCGGGCCACCATGCTGGAAAGGTTGGGGACCACTGTTTTAGACTTCAGGCGGTCCTCAACTTACAACTGTTCATTTAGTGGCCATTTGAAGTTACAGTGGCAGTGAAAATGTTGCAGCATCCCCATGGTCATGTGATCAAAATTCAGATGTTTGGCAGCTGACTCATACTGTGTTGATTTTTTTGAGTGGGCCTAATATAAGCCCTATCCCAAAAATAAGCCAGGGAATGGGCATGGCTAGCACAAGTGGCGGTAAGTGAAGAAAGGCCGTAAAAAGGGGCAAAAGTCACTTAACAACTGTCTCAGTTTACAACAGAAATTTGGGTTCAATTGTGGTTGTAAGTCGAGTCTTTATTTATATTTAGTTCTTCTGCTCATGATGTATTCAATCCCCAAACAACATTTTCAAGTAAGAGAACCAGATGAGCTAAGTTAAGGATGCATTTTTGTTTTCATTTGATTCTTGAAAAATACAACTGGTAATTGCTTGGGGAAAGGGGGAATCAATGCACTATAATCACCTCAATAGCATCATCATACATTTTCCTTGCTTCTGTGTCCATCTTATCTGACATCAACCAAGCTTTCAACAAGTATTCATAAAAACTATCTCCCAAACCACCCATGGATGTGTGATCTGCAAGAGAAAGAGACAGGGAGCATATAAAATATAAAACTGTGAGTACGAAAGATTACTGAGATTTGCAACTATAAAATCCACAAGCCTGGATTAAAAAGCTAATGTTTTAGAAATATTTTCACACTTCATCTAGCAATATAAGAAATGAAGCTCTCCTTATGTTATAACTAGACAAACTGTGATACCTGGGCTATTTTTTCAGAGATATTTCCTGACCTTAATGTCTCCAACAATGGCAGAGCTTCTAATATACTTGAAAAGTTCTTAAAAATTCAGGGAGCCATATCTGCTTTGAAATAGCCCATGTTGAACTATATAGCACAGTCAAACATCAGGAATTGACCACAATAAATGCTTTGTATTTTGTCATAAAAATGCTTTATGGTACTTTTTGTCATAAAAGGTTTTTATAAAATTTGCCAAATTTCAATTCCATAGGAATCATGGGCCTTAGATTTTGGATGCATTCTGTAAGTTAGCCCATTTGAGGTACTTTGGTTCAAAATGTTTTACCCAATGACGCATATTTTGCCCAGTTAAAGTTATAGGCACAAGGGTTTTAGTAATAGATAGATTTACCTGGAATCTATTTTCATAAGTGTTATAGTAATGCTCAGGTTTTCAATAATTTGATCAGAAACTACATAGTCAGGACTGCATAAAATTCAACTTACATAGAGAATAACTTTTTATAAGCCACCATTCTGAGCAAAATCTTAAGTCAATTCATCAAATAGTTGATCTGAGTTAAAGGTGCTTTACTTGGAGCTAACCAAGCAGTCTCTGAGCTAGAGCAACAGGCCCAAAGTCACTCAGGAAGTTTCCATGGACTTGAATGTAAGTTTTCCCTAGCTGTATTCCAATACTTTAATCACTACCTCATGCTGGTTGTCAGTTGAAAATTGTAAAGTTGTTACAACACTACATTAGTAAAAAGATGTGCTCCACTGGTATCTGAATGGTGCAACAAAAATGAAATAAAACATTTCATTAAAACAATTTAGAGAGCATCAAATAATGGAAAATAAGTTTACTGAAAATTGAATAATGCTTGAAATACTGTTTTCCTCAATTATCAATATAGGACAATGGTATTTATTTTTCAAAGAGCGTATTTTTGATCTCAAATCCTTAAAATGTATGTCATAGGATTACAAGAAAATGTGTGTGTGTATGTGCACATAAAATCTGGTCTAACAGGCACATGTATTTCATCTCCACAGCATTATTGTACAGTATTTCCACAAGCATTTTGTTTCCACCATTGTTTCCTATAACAATTACGAAAAGTATTGATTTGCTTGGTGAGTCTTGTTAGAATAATACAATTATAAAATTGAGATGAAAGTGATCTCATGGTCATTTAGTACAATTCCTTGTTCAGGACAGAAATCTTCTAAACCAGAAGTGTCAAACTGCCGGCCTACAGGTCGGATGCATCATGCCAAAACTGCACTCACCCCATTGCCGGCAATGGGGAAAAAAGTCACGATACATCGCAATACGTCACGTGACATTGCAAGTTTGGCACCCCTGCTCTAAACTGTCCCCAACAGGTGACGTTTCAAAGTCCATTTGAAAACATCCTGTGGGAACTCCACTTTCTAGAGATACTACTTCACTCTATAGTTCTTACTGGCAAGAAATTCCTCTGGATACTCAGCTTAAATCTTTTAATATCAATTTATCTCTCCTTATTCCCCTTAGTTAGATGATCCAGCTAACTACTACCTAACCTATTTATTAAATCAGATCTGCAAAATATGTCCTAATCAGGAGAAACTAATTGATTGGCTTGAATCTGAAGACCTTGTGATGGATGAATAGGCTGGGTGTAAAACAAGACAATAAAATTAGACCATGCTTTGGTGCTGCAATGTCTAATAGAAAAAGATAGGCATAACAACACTTTGGCAACTAGCTAAACTTTAATGATTAAAACAGCAGTAATCGTTTTTCAGGATCACTTGGCTTTTGCAAAATAACTTCTGCTGCAGCTACACAATCCTAAAAACCATAATTTGAACAAGACTGCTCACTCTTTTTTGGAAGCAAATTATGATTTCAAGCATCCACAGGAGGTCCAGTTCAGGTATCCATCTAAAATCATAATTATCATAGCCATGAAGGAAGAAATTAGAGCATTGAAAATGTTGACCTTTGAGCCTACAGCCATAAAGATTACTCAGTAACTAAAATCATGACATTAAACTGAGTTTTGGAAGAAGTTTCAAGTGAATGTATTGACAAATACATATGTACATTCATACAAGAAACAAATTCAATTTACAATTTATATGAAAGAAATACTTACGCTGCCCCCAGCGCCCAGTTCTTGGATTCAAGTAGTTTGGATAAAGTCCATTAGGGCGGTCCATTTTCTGAAGCAGTTTACGAATATGCATAACCTTAATGAGGGAAAAAAGGTAACCAGAGTTTCCTCTCAACATTCCTCTGATTTTTTTAAAATCAGATTTTCTTTTATAAATTGCCTCCTTATTGTATTTTAAAGAATTAGGAATGTTAGTTGAACTAATAACCTGTCTTAAAATTACATTTAAAAAATATTGAGAAAACATGTAAGTATGTGTTTTACATCCACATAAACACAGATACACATGCATTTTTCCATCTTATCTCTATTTTCACAAGTCTTGAACTGTATGATTATATCAGAAAGAGGCACAAAACCTACCTTTTCATAGTAGACAGGGTTGCCAGTCAAATAGCTGAGGTGTACAAATTCCATGTGAAGTGTGCCGAATTCTGAGAGGATGCTGCTCCCAGCAGAAGCCCAGCCCCAATTGCGACCTACACCACTAATCAGAAAACGATAGGAAAAGGCTAAGAAAATGTATTTACAAGAAACAAAAAGCAAGGAAAGAAAACTAACACTTAACGAATAAAAATAAAATTGTAATACACCTTAGGTTTGTGTGGTTAACATAGAGTAAGCACAATTTGGAGCTGTCAAATAAACCCAAAACATCACACTATGTAAATTCTTTAAACTGCTTAGCTAATCTTCAACAACACAAGGGGAAAAAATAATCAGAAGTTTTACAATATTCTTCACTGTGCCCACACTCATACCTTTTCAAATTCACCATTGCCCAAGGAATTCCTGTGGGTGTATTGAAGGCAGGGATGAGCTTTCCTGCTAGTTGCACTGCTTTTATCTTGAATAGCTGAAACAGATGGAGAAAGACAGCTGAACCATGGTTTGCCGTTTACATTCCAAACCTAAACATGTCTACTCAAAAGGAAGCCATGTTCAATATGGAAGACTCCTTTAAGTATCCCACCTGAAACACATCTACGTAAATATTCTTCCACAGCTTTTTTCTTTCCACCACTATTTCAGTAGGAAGGAATAGATGTCAGTGATCTATACATTTTAAAAATAATTTTGTTAAACCTAACAAAATGTAAAATAAAGCAAAAATAAAAATAGTAGGAAAGTAGGGTAAGTGGAGAAGGGAGAGAGAGAAATGTGGGACGAAGGGGAAAAAAGAAGGCAGAAGCATTCACTTAACTCTTTTTAGTGCAGTAGAATAAAAATAACATTACAGGTTTAATATTTTATTTTTGCATACTTAATATACAATAGCCATTTTTTAAAACAAACTTATCAGTGATCTCTACATCTTGTCTGGATTTATTTTGACTTAATCATCTATTTAATGGAGGGGACAGGTCTTCTAGATAATTTTCTCAATACATAAATGTATATTGAACAATAATGGCATTAATATAAACTGGAGACAAAAATCGTAGGAGGTTCTCTACTTTCTCCATGTAAATGCTATACAATTCTTCATACAATTGAAGGCTACAGGAATTAAGATACTGTTAAAATAATTGTGTAACGTAATTAATGCAAAACCAGAACTAGCCTAGCATCATATTTGGATGAACAAGCACTCATCTTGTGGCACAAAAGACAAAAGGGTTTGAGGGTTGGTTGGTTTTCCTTTTTGTCCAATGAGGGATATACTGTACACTTTCCACTTATCTGCGGCCTAAAAAAAGAGGAGCTCACCTTTAAAAGGAAGCCAAGATCCAGCTAAAAAATAACCAGAAAGATCAATGCAATGTTGAAGCACTGAAGGAGGAAAAGGAACCAGTTTTAAAGTCTTCCTGGTGAGAGCACAATATATACCATTAAAGCTCCAGAATAGATCTCTGGTTCTTAGGTACGGTAATTATTACAACTGGGGTATTCATAAATTCTAGGTGATCATTCAAACAAAATGAAGTGAATGCTGAATCAGTTAATGAAAAGCTCAGAGGAGATATAAAATATTGGTGCTAGTACTATCTTCTTCATATAAGAGCATAGCCTCATAACACCATTTTTCTTTTTTAAAAAAACAAAACAAAAAATCCAAAAGTATCTGGAAATCATTAAAAGGACCTCTAATGCAGGGCTTTTCAATCTTTTCACCCATTGTACCACTTTTAGGATATGGCAATATCCAAGTACCACCAGTCGCCTAGCAAGGTGTCAAAAACTTGATGACCAAAAAAAAAAAAGGGAAAAAGTTATAAAGTACAGGTAGTCCTCAACTTACAGCAGTTCACTTAGTGACTGTTCGAAGTGACAATAGCACTGGAAAAAGTGCCCCCCAAGCCACAGCTGAGCAAGACACTTGCCTGCCCGCTCGGCGGCCCTCTTCTTCCTGTCCGAGGTTTTCATTTTTGTGAGCATTTCTGTTGAGGATTGGCAGCGGAGGGGGGTTGGTTTTTATTCCCCCGGTCTGCTGGGTGGTTGCAGCAGGTTTTGGTTACTTCACATGACCCTGGGACACTGTGACCGTCATAAATATGAATCAGTTGTCAAGCATCTGAATGTAAATCACAAGACCCTGGAGATTCTACAACATTCCAGCTGATCGGCGCTTCTTCTGGGCTCAGCAGAAGCGCCAGGATCAGTGCTGTTTTCCAGCTGGCGATGATCCTGGCGCTTCCACTGAGCCCTGAGAGCCCCGAAGAAGCACTGATCATCTAGAAAGCGGTGCTGATCCTGGTGCTTCCGCTGAGCCCTGACAGCCCTGCAGCTCCAGCCATCTCTCACTCAGGCTTGTACGGTGTTGCCACCGGTTCAGCTCATTCCCCTCCCCCGCTACCACTTTTCTAGGATGGTTGCGTACCACCTGCCAGGTGGTACCCGTACCACTGGTTGAAAAGCCCTACTCTAATGTAATAACCAGATTCCTGTAAGTTTCCAAGTGCAAAAATTGACAGTCTGCTGCATTTTAGTCCCCAAATCACATTTTTTAGAGATCATCAAAATTTCATTGGTAAAATCTAATTGAAAACTACCTAAAAGGTATAGAATGATTCTTAATTTTCAAAAATGAAATGAATATGAATAGTTGTGTGTAAAAGTGGAAAATTTGCCCCAAACAACCCTAAATGTTCTATGTTACCCCCTCCAATTTTACTATGATGTAATTATCCTCTGTTCTGCATTCATTAGGCAAGCATTTTTTTGATACAGCCATTGTCTTCTCTAAAAGATTATTTGCCTTAATCAGTCTTCCAGAAACTCAAAAGCTCATTCTTTTAACAAAGCTCATTCTCAGCTTTTTTTATCAGATTATTTTGTGATCAGTCAATTGTATAATTTAAAAAAAAATGCTTGAGAAAAATGCTCTTTCCTCCTCCCTTCCCCTTTTTTAAAAGTCTTGAAGTTTATAAAGAGACAAAGGCTGCCGTGTACTTCTATCTGGGAGCTGCTTTAAGAGTTACTTTAAGCTAAAGTGCAATATAAAATGTATTACACAATAAAAATAAACTGATATTTGCAACTTGAAAATAAAAAGAATTATTATTAAACACTGACTGTAATTAATTTTTCATCTCAGCAGTTCTTCTCATCTTAGGAATAAAATGAATAATTAGGATGTATATACGCCTATATCATATCAGTACTGATAGTCTGTATATACCTGAATCTGATCCACTTTCTCCAACCACAAACATCTAAGTCAAATTTTATGTAAAAAAAAATTAAATTCTGCAACCATCATAATAGATAAGCTAGTTCATAATTATTTTCCCTAGTACTTTATCCAAAGGGAAAAATCAATAAGTTCATTAGAGAACCCAAAGGACTTTCCTTTAACTATGGAAAATAAATAAAATTTAAGATTTTCTCAGTATACTATTTTTTGAGACCAATATCAAGGTGTTTTTTTTTTTTCCATTTAGGCATACATTGAGGCTCAGCCTTCACCAGTTCTGGTTACCTACCAAACAGCCTGTGAAATGGGAAGAAAACAAGCATTTGCTTCCTTAAAAAATTAAGAACAACCCTCAAACTTTTACACAAATGTACAGTGGCTCCCTTACCTCCTGTCCTGAGAGGTAATAAGCTGCAAGCAAGCCACCAATGAAACGAATGTTGACTTCAAAGACAGATACCTCTGAGTTCTTGAAACAGATAAGAAGATAGATTCTTTAGGTATAAACTAAATACTAATACACTGCATTTACATTTCATGTGCATCCTTACAGCAAATAAGCGGAGGATTTCTGCTTCTACCTTAGACAAATTGTAATTACTCTTTATAGCAGTTCTTTGGGATAGTAAGCCACTGTTGCTACTACCGGTAGTAACAGTGAAAATTAATTATCTTGAGTTTGGATGCAATACTAAATTGGGATTAATTAAAGCTGGATGTGAAAACTTTTAATACAACTTTTAAATGGATCAAATATAAAGACGGGATTAAGAAAACTCTTATGTGATTTCTGTTTTTTTTTTTAAAAAAATATGATTTTTGAAAAACATGAGCATAGCTGAAACAAAACCAGTACAAGTTAACTAAATTTACATTTTAATACTTGATGTGACTAAAACAATGATACTTAATTATGCAAAATATCACTGGACATTTCAAAAGCAGTCTCATAAAAATGAGTGCAAAAGAAAAAGGTACTAGCACAACACAAATAAGTGCTTGCAAATCAACAGGAACACTAATTCACTCTTTAAAAAATGCAATAAAACGTGTGCTTGAAGTTTTACAAAGCTATCACAAATCATTTTTAAACACTGGTAGAATAAAATTTTAAGTTTTTCCAAACAATAATGTTGTAAAATACATTTTCTTACCACACTAAAATCAAGATGATTCTCAATCCATTCCTGTCCTTCTCTGAATTCATCATGAAGGCCCATTATATAGAGGGTATCCAAAGCATCTACTATGCTTGCTCCCAGCTGGGAATTGCCTACAATCAAAATCCAGTATTTCCATGATAAATGTATCATTTATAGATACCCTTTCCAGATCCATTACCCACTTATCAATTGAAACAATACTTCATAAACATTTAATGCCCTTATTTAGAAATAAAATAAAGATTAGAATAAGAATACAGAAATAATTAAAACAGCACTTTTATGAAAATAAACATTCACCAACATTTACAATATAGGGCTGGTCTCAAGGTTACCAGTTCTGGATTACAAAAGTCTGGATGTTCATCTCAGAGCAAAGAGTTGTTTCTGATAATTATCTGCTGCAACCAGTTGAGTCCAGTTTCTTTTTAAGCCAGATATGGTCTGACATTACCAAATAACTACCAAAGGTATTCCTCACTTAACAACCATTCACTCAGCAATGATTCAATGTTGCCACAGCATTGAACAAATGGAATTTACAACATTATTTATTTGTATCCCGAATCAAGAGATTAGAGGGTCATAAAAATTGTATCCTGCTTTTATTACTTTTACAAATAATACAAGGTAGTGAACATATCCAACACCACCTTTCTATTTTCCCCACAACAACCCTGTGAGGTGAGTTCGGCTGAGAATGTATGACTGACCCAAGGTCACCCAACTGGCTTTCATAGGTACGGTGGCACTTGAATTCATGATCTCCTGCTTTCTTGCCTGGTGCCTTAATCATTAGACCAAACTAGCTTTCAAACTTGTCCTTGTAGTTACAACCATTACATGATCAAAATTTGGGTGTTTGGCAATCTGCCTGCAAAGTGTGCTTCAACTCCCCCCACTCATCTATCTTGCCCCCATCTCTGCTCTTTTGTCCTGTACTCCACTGCCCTACCACTCTGCCATCTAAAATACCTACTGCCTTGCCTCCGAACTGACCTTAGCCATCTTCTTCCTTCTGCTGCCGACAGGCAAACTTGGCTGGTCCTCCATATGGCAGTTGCTAGCTACATGAGCCATATGTGCATCAACAGTGTAAGGAAGAAAATGGCAAAGCTCAACTGGGACAGCAAAGTGAGAGGTAGCCAAAAAGGCAAAGATAGGGGAGGATAAGTGGAAGCAAGCAAGGTGAGAAAAATGTGAGATGCTTGCCTAATGATGGCACAGTCCTGGCCTAATGAGTGCAACTGGGACTAATGGAACTGCCATTGCTAAGCAATGCGATTATATGACGTTCTGCCTGGCAATCGCTTGACTTAATGATAGAACTTCCAATCCCAGTTAGGTTCATTAAACAAAGATTACCTGCACCTTCTATGATTTCTATAGCATTTCCTGATAGAAAAGTTAATGAGTGTGATGGGTTGCCCAATGCTGATCAGAAATGCTTGAGCAGTCTTCAAATTCAATTCAAATTGTTTAAAAAATTATTATGACCAAAAACTAACAAAATGAATAGTGACATGGAAAACTACATAAGTAAGTAAGTAAGTAAGTAAGTAAGTAAGTAAGTAAGTAAGTATGTATGTATGTATGTATGTATGTATGTATGTATGTATGTATGTATGTATGTATGTATTTGTTTGCCTTCAAATTAGTGTTGACTTCTGGTGACTGTCTGGATTAGTCCCAGCTGATTTCGTATCTAAGACTAGAACTCAGTCTCCCAGTTTCTAATTTGATGCCTCAATGACTACACCAAACTGCCTCTCCTGTTATTCCTCCAGTACTTTCTGTACAGGATCTTAGTTCACAATCAATATGTTTCTATTACAGGCTGAAAATGCAACTGTCAATTGTAGTTTAATGTCATTTGAGCAATGTTGAAGGACTCAGTTATGAGCATTGTGGTTTGTATAATGAGAAAAATGAGTATGTATAAACCATGAAGTATTTTTAGAATGTCAAAAATAAGCATCTCTGTTTCAATTGCTTACCAGCTGAAACAATTCTCAAACCTTTGTGGAATCAAAAGCTTTCTTTAGGCCAGATTAACTGAAAACAATTTGAAGAAGTAACAGGAAGTAATATTAACTACATACATAACCAACATTCTAGAAGATTCATCAGAACTAGAGAATGGGAAACCTGGAGAGAGAATTGAAAGTTATACAGAACTCATAGAAAGAAATACCATAACTCTCAGGCCTATTCAGGATTTGCTCCAACCTAGCACTGGAATATAATTCTGAGAATTTACCAAATTTGAGCCTGGGCCTCAGGCTGTTAAAAAAAAAACCCCTACCATAAATATTTCCTTATTTAATTTGTATTAAGATATTCAAAATTTAAATATTTGTCTTTTTTTATTTACAGTCACTGCTGTTTTTTCTATTTATCTTCCTAAACCCTTTAGTTATTCCTTTGCTTTTTCTATTTTTTGCTTACTATGTATTAAACTATTTTCTAGAAAATTATCGTTTGGAGCTTTTCATTGTTTCATTTAAGGAATTAGTCCATGCCTTCACATTTTGATTTCTTATTTGATGGAATATAGGTACAGTACATATTGTTCATTCCAATATTAAGTAATGCAATTTCTTTAATGTTGCCCTTCTGAACTACAGTTTGTCATATTTTCCAGTCTATTTTGATAAATGCACTATCAACACTGGCCACCATCATGTGAAGCTCATAAGCCAGGCTTCAAAAGAATTCTGATTATTCATGAACAAGCTGTTTGCTAACATATTACTAGTTCTTCCCCCAAAGCTGCAAGCATTGCAAAGTAAAAAACATTTCACTATTTACCAGTTATGGAGAAAATTCCTTGTGAAACTCATCGATCTTATTATCTACTGCATGGCTTTGAAGACATGAAGGACATGTGCTCTAATATAATCCTTCACGCTTCTTTAAACAGCATTGAGACATCATATAAGAAACATTTGACATCACATTTGATAGCCTTTGAGGACACTCTCTAAACTGAAACATTCACATTACAGTTGCTTCACAAAGATAACCAAATTAAGCAGCAGCCAAATCCCAGTGCCACTTTGTAATTCTGCTTCCATATTTAATATGTAATAATCTCATTGAGCTTGTCTTTACAAAAGGCAGGGCCAAATATCTATGAAAAAGGATGAAGACTGCAATGCAGCAGACAAAAGTGGACAACTGTATCCATGGTAAGAAAAATGGGCTTATTATGTAACAAACAAGGTTGGGGGTTATAGCCAAGGTGAGAAGATAATGTTATCAGGAAAGAGCTTATCATGTAGCAAGCATAGGGACCTGGGCTTTCAACTGAAGACCAAAAAGAGCCCAACCTCTTCTAAAAGAGGGGAACAACGCCCAGTTAATGTTTGTACCAACGATGAAGATAAATGATAGAACATCAAAGAGAATGATTCTGCTGTTCATCAGACTATTCCTTACTTTGATTCCATCTGTGCTGGCTCAGAACCCTGGAGTCTTCCACATCAGGCCAGAAAAAGGAGGTGATTACTGTTTCCTTTTCCCTTCTCAATGGATAAAATCATATCAGGGAGACAACAAGAAACACTGGCTTGACCTTGAGTCATTTACTCAGAACTTCACCTATTCAGCCATGTGTTGCTTGCCTTCATTCTTTGGGGAAGACGACAATGATGGTGGTGGATTTAGTACAAGAATTGCATCTATCAGACAGGGAAATTGCAATCTCTTTCAGAATGCAAGAGTCCATCGGATTAATAGCACGGAGGGGTTTCTGATTCTTGGCGGAGACGCTCCATATCCAATGAAAAGCTTGAGATCTGGATACAATTGGGGCCACTGTGAAGAGATTACTCTCCCAGGATTTATGCTCAGTGATGTGGATATTCTTTATTTAGTATTCAAAAATCTGATTAGAAATTTGTTCTACAAAACTGGGATCATCTACTTGATGGCAATGGGCATAGTCACCATAGGAAGCTACTGGGCAGGAAGCACGGAGAAGAAAAAACAAGACAGTATAAAAAATCAGGGCCAAACACAAGATTTTGATGAGATAACAATTGATACCAATATCTGCTTCACATGTACCTGTATGGTAATGGGCATCTTCATGCTTCTTTCTCTCTACTGCTTCTACGATTATATGATGCATGCAATGATTGGCATTTTCTGTATCTATGCATCTTTTAGCCTATACTGGTGTTTGACTCCATTTGTGAACAAACTCCCATTTGGAGAACATTTAGTCCATTTTCCATATTTCCATAATGATCTAGAAATCAGAGCACTGCTTCTAGCAATGCTGTGTTTGTCTGTCAATGCAACCTGGATTGTTTTCCGAAATGAAAATTGGTGGAGCTGGGTTTTGCAAGATGTTTTAGGAATTTCAATTGGCATTTACCTTCTGAGAACAGTTCACATGCCTACCTTAAAGAACTGCAGCTTGTTTCTGTTCACCCATTTGTTTTATGATATACTTTGCCTGTTAGTCACACCTTTTCTAACCAAAACAGGTAGAGACATTACAGATATGACGATTTTTGGGTCATCTAACTCCGAAGAGATCCCTTTTCTGTTGAAAGTACCAATATTACCATCAACATCCTTTCTGGATAATGCTTCATTTACTGCTATAGGCCTTGGGGATGTTGTACTTCCTGGTTTCTTGGTAGCCTATTGCCACAGATTTGATGTTCAAGTTGAGTCTCCAGGGATCTATTTCCTAGCTTCTATTCTGGCATACAGCTATGGTCTGTTGGTGACTTTTGTGGTAACAACATTCCTACAGGCAAGTCAGTCAACTCTTCCATATTTAGTGCCTTGTATACTCATCACTACACTGACTGTTGCTGCTTTTCGCAAAGAAATAGTACTGTTTTGGACAGGTATAGGCTCTGAAAATGAGATTATTCAATCTTCTTCACAAAAAACCATCAAACATTCAATTACACTGAAAAAGTCAGAGGAACAGCCCCATGGACTAAAAGAGGAAAAAGATATTATTACCATCACATTCCACCTAGAAGAGCTTAATAGTGCCAATATATTCACAAAGCAATTATTTGACCAAAAGAAACACACAGAGAAGATGTACTGCACATTAAGCCATGCATCACTTCTCAATCAGCATCTGGAGTACCAAGAGCTGATTGGAGATGCTGAGCAGCAATGTCTGATTGGAAAAAACAACCTCTCACCTATACAATTTTGCAACAATCTGGATGATTCAGATTAATCAAATGCAAGTCCATTAAACTTCCTTTGGGGCAGAAATAACTACGGTACATTGTCATTTTTATTGTGAAAATCAGCAATTCTGAATCACTACACATCTATTGAAGCCACTACCAGTGTCACTAACATGACCAAGAAAAAGAAACAGAGCTTGAGAGAAATCCATGGCTAGAGGGCCCAGCTACACAGATAGCTGGGATAATAACAGGGTTGACTGTTATTATTTGGAGTTATCAGGAACAAAAACAATGTTTGATTTTTTTTCCCCCAGAAACAACAATTACAGTTGGCTTCTGAGTGACATGCCAGGGCCAAACTCCAAGACATTTAACTTATGTTTACATTTAAAATTGATTGTAGCTAATATTATTATCCAGTCATATATTTAATAATTTTTGTCTTGTCTCTGGAAGTCAAGATTGCCTGTGCATCTGAGCTTTCAATCAGATACTACTGCAAAATCTGTTCTCTATTCATGATGTGGTGATCGCTATACTCTGCGTGAGTAGGAACTACACAAAGAAATGCAAGTTGTATCTTATCTTCAGCTAAAAGACTCCTATTAAGTCTATTTCCACATATAATACTATGGTCAAGTTTTACTCCATCTGTAAATACAGGCAGCAGAGTACCTATCAGTTTGACACTGAAACATGCTAAGTTACTGTTAATATTAACAGAGGGGAAAGGACAATGAAAATTTTGTTAAATTTAGTTACTCAAAGACTGTCACAGTCATCTGACAAGATTTAATTACAGCTTTTAAACCTCCCTGTATTTGAACTGCAGTGTAATTCAATACACTACTAGGTAGTTATTTTATGGAAGAATACGTTTTTGTATCATATATAAGCTAGAATAGTGATGAGGAATCACCAGTCTGCATGCTGGTTGTAACATGCAGTGCCTCTGTACTTAGAACTGCCTTTCTAGTGTTTTGTTTTTTTTAAAAAAAAAACATTTTCAACATAATGAAGATCCCTCATCTTATTCTCAAACATACTGCATATTTGGACTTGCTTGTAAATATATACAGTACTCTTTCTCTTTATTCTAAATTTAATTCTGTCAATAATTTGTAGAACACTAGGTATTTTTAATGAAAACTGAAAACCAAAAATGTTATCAAAGAATAACATTGCTGCAGAAATACTTGCAAAACTTTACACAGTGCTAACATGTTACAAAATCTCACACTATTGACATCTGTTTATAAATGGAGAACTTGGTTCTCCTTTCGCTTGACAACTTTGGTGACACTTTATAATAATTCAGATTTCAACCCAAACAGTTGTTGTTTAATCCTATAATCCTTTTGGCATAGCCTAGCTTTTCGGTGCCACAAGTTAAAATTCCTGTCTTTACACCAGCCGTCTGAGAAAATAAAATTTTATTTTTCCTTCAGCATCCTGATTATTAATCAGCTTGACAGCTTGTTCTGCTATTTATTCAAATATTTATAAATTATGTCTTCACCCAAAACAGCTGAAAGCAATGAACAAATTCATAACACAATTTAAACAGAACAAATAAACTTTAAAGCAACAAGGGCAAAGTCATTTAAAATCCATCAAAATCAAAATTTACAAAAATGTATGTAAAACAGATTTTACTGCCAATCTAAAAATACCAAAGATGAGTTAAATCTTATTTCTTTAGAAAGGGGATTCCAAAGGCAGGATGCTAGCATAAATAAAATTTTGCTTATATCTCCATCAATTTAACCTTTTAGCATTCAATCCTTCTAAAGCAGATTTTAAGAGATAGTGAGGTTAATAACAAGTTTCACATATCTTGACCTTTAACCAGTTAGCTTGTTTAAACACATATAAACTGGGCTTAAAAGCAAACTCAAAGCATTTTTTTAAAATTCAAGAGTAGTTCACAAAGCTGTAAAATTCACAAAGCCTGCCTGCATCAAAACCCAATCTAACTACTGCATTTAGTACTAGCAACACTTTTCAAACATTCTCCTAAGAGCGGCTCTACACTAAGTTGCAATTATCTAGAACAGGGGTAGGCAACCTTGACTCTTTTATGACTCGTGGTCTTCAACTCCCAGAATTCCTGAGCCAGTCATAAAAGAGCCAAGGTTGCCTACCCCAGATTTAGATTGATGGTTGAGGATAAGATAAGTAATTACCGGTATGTGCAGATTCTAACCAAAGCTCATCTTTTCATCTCAGCCACCAAAGTGCTAAAATATCCACAATGGTTCTTGCAAGATTTTTTTCTTCACTTGAATGGAAACCTGATCTAAACATTTGGATCAAATCCTGAAAATTAAGATAGGACTCACTATAGAGAGCTGGCTGGTGATTCTACTAGCTATGCCAAGATAAATAGTTTGCAGAAATTAAGTTAAAAGGTGTACCTTTTCCTGCAAATATCATTGAGTCAACTTGCTGGGGATAACATTTCTGCTTTTTCTATTACTCTGATAAGCAAGATAGCTCTGAAAACTCCTTTTTTCAGGCATTTTGTGATAAATTGTAGGAAAAAAAGTGTTGTTATTGTTTTAAAAATGGTTCCACCTCTCCCAACTTTCCAGGCTTTTCTAGAAGGACCCATCAGCCATATGAGAGATCACATAAAGCCCATATAATGAGTAAATCAAGACACAAAGCAAACTACCGTACCTTTTTGCAGATGTGTTTCCAACTACCGGTATTAGCATCAGGTTGCAACCTTTGTTCTGCTATCATTTAAACTTAGAAAGAAATATTTAACTTCTCAGTTGTACCTCTGCTTTTATCTTGGGTCAACCTTCTTATATCTAGAATTTATTTTAATGACTTCAATAAGTTATATAGATGTCATAAAAACTCTCTCTTAGAACTGCTACTTAAGATGTTCTTAGGGATTCTGATTAATTTTATATTCAATAACTCTTCTTGGATATTCTAAAATAACACTGTAGCTAAATTTGCATTATTGCATACCCAATTCATGAGGCATTAGTTAAGCTATAGACAGTTTAAGAGTAGATTTACTTCTGCACTGTAACTCATCTTGTGTTAAGGTCCTCATCCTCATGCTACCATTTGTTTTAGTCTGTGACCATAAATAGAATTTGATTAATTAAAGTCATATCCACACATTTATATAAATGGTTATAGAAAATCACCAATTGAGGGGTCCTTGGCGCTCTCTGAGTTTGCTTGTTTTCTTGCAGACATTTTATTACCCTACCGGTAAACTAGATAACATCATCAGTACTAGTGCTAGAAAAATCACTAATTTTCTGCTGTATTAATATCAATTTTATAATAAAAGGACATCTTTATATCTTTACAGGTAGTCCTTGACTTACAACCACAATTGAACCCAACATTTCCGTTGCTAAGTGAGACATTTGTTAAGTGAATTGTACCCATTTTATCCTATCTTGTCACAGCGGTTAAGTGAATCACTGCAGCTGTTAAATTAGTGACCCAGTTGTTAAGCAAATCTGGCTTTCTCATTGACTTTGCTTTGTCAGAAGGTCACAAAAGGTGATTCCCATGGCCCCGGGACACTGCAACCATCATAAATATGAGTCAGTTGCCAAGCATCTGAATTTTGATCACGTGACCATGGGCATGCTGCAATGGTCGTAAGTGTGAAAAACAGTCATAAGTCACTTTTTCAGTGCCATTGTAACTTTGAATGTCACTAAATGAACTGTTGTTAAGTCGAGGATTACCTGTATTAAGCCAATTAATCTCATATTTAAACATTCTTCTGTATTAACCAATAATCATATTATCTTGCATGAAGTCTTAATTTGTATTGATTTGTATCTTGCCTTTATTATTTTTTGCAAATAACTCAAGGTGGCAAACATATCCAACACATCTTTATCCTCCTATATTCCCCACAACAACCCTGTGAGGTGAATTGGGCTGAAAGAGAGTGACTGGCCCAAGATCACCCAGCTGGCTTTCATAGCTAAGGTGGAACTTGAACTCAGGGTCTCCTGCTTTCTAGCCTGGTGCCTTAACTACTAGACCAATGTTTCTCAACCTTGACAATTTTAAGGCATGTGGACTTCAACTCCCAGAATTCCACAGCCAACATTGCTGGCTGTGGAATTCTGGGAGTTGAAGTCCACATGCCTTAAAATTGTCAAGGTTGAGAAACACTGTACTAGACCAAACCAGTTCTTAGTATTATTTCTATTCTATTTTGTCCCTTTCTATAGATTCTACAGTTCTACCTTAATTTCTGCTGGTCAATCACATAGCAAAATACATTATTGATGATACACTAATATAAAGAAGAAAATGTAATGTAGAATTTTCAATATAAATTACCTACCAAATATGTTTGTGGAATGTCCTTTCCTAGCAATAGGTTTCAGTTCATTATGCCCCCATCCATACTGCCGATAATTATCCCAGGCATGTTTCATCATCTACAAAAAAAGAAAAGAAATAAAATACAAATGTTAGCATGTAGCATGTCGCTATTACCTGTCAATGTTTTAACAAAAAACATTTTTACACATCCACCTTATATGCATCGATCTTCTATTAATCCTTGAAATCCACTGATTCCTTTCACTTTATATTTTTCTCATTGTTGCCTATGTTTATGTCTGTGTCTTATCTTTACATGGCTACTAGAGTTGCATTGGTGATTGTGGTGGCTAATAAATTAATTCAATGAAATAAACCCAAAATAGCACTTAAAAATCTGAAAACAGGAAATGGTAATGTATTTCAAATTTTAATAGTTTAAATCTAATCCAGGTTTTCTGCCTGGAAGGGCTCCTAGCTAATAAAATGCAGATGCTCCCTACTGAACGGGAGCATGGCAATAATCAATACTAGCAATATATTCATAATGATTATAATGTATATGGTGTATATATAACACACATACGTGTGTGTGTGTGTGTGTGTGTACATAGGTATTTATTCATAATGTCACCCATATTCATAAAGCTGTATGAGTTGTTTTGTCTCTCAGTTGCATGGCATGATTCCAGAAGCGGTCGCAAATGTTTCCAGTGTTTCCAGTAGCCAATTTGTCTTCCAGTATTGCCGCCGCTTCTGGAATCGCACTATGTGGCTGCAGGACAAGCCATTCCATTTTGGTGACTTAACATGGTTTGCACAGTGCTGCAGAACTTTCTGCAGCACTGTGCAACCTTATTAAGCCAACAAAATGGAATGGTTTGTCTTGTGCTCACCATTTTATTCCTGCCCACAAGTAGGTGGGGGAAAATGGTGGCCATTTCCAGGGCACCACCATGTGGCACAGGGACGTGTGGTCTGCCTTTCTTCTGCAACATTTGGTCCGGAGATCTTCACAGAGTGTGGAATGCGTGATGGGTGTGGGGATCAGGGCCAAGAACTGTGAGGTCCCGGTGGGGCGGAATGGGGAGACAGAGGCAGTGAGAGAGGCAGGGGGTCATAAGAGCAAATAACTATAGGGGTACTGCAACAACCATAACTTTGAAATGGGGTAGTATGTACGGGGGGGCTCGAACTGCCATTAAGTGACCAGTTGTATCTTGAGGACTATCTGTATTCACAATCTCCTCCCTACATTTCTTCAGAATATTCTTCTGAATATTGTGCACTTCAAAGTGCACAATGATTGGGCAATATTCTCTCTGATGACTGTAAGAAACTTTGGCAGCTGTCTTATTAAAATGTATCTTAAGTACAGGCATGATTACACTTAACTTATATAACAGAAGATAATCTATACAAACAACAGCCAAACAATGCTGTCAATAAACTGCAGAGAACCTGTTCAGGCAGTCACCAGAAAGCATGGCTAACTTGAAACTACCTCACCACAAAAGCCCTACACAAACATATTAATTTCAAATCATTCACATCCTGAGTTGCATGCTCACTGCTGAGCCATATACTAAGTAGGAGGCTATATAAATTAATTAAATAAATAAATTGCAAAACCGGTAGCATTTAGATAGCAAAAAATCCAAAAGCCACATCATTTAGCCTCACTTACAGTAAGGTCTCCAAGAGCTTTATAGAAATGCTTCTCACATCAATAAAGATAAGGAGGTAACAACCATTGGCATAACTCATTACCTCTTTAATTTTATCCCTTTTTTCTCGTATATCTGGATCCACTGGATCTCCACTGTTTATTCCTACAAGATTTGGCACAGGGACTGGTGGCAGAGGATTGCTACTTTTTCTTTTCAAATTTTTTACAATGTTGTTTTTCTCAGTCTGAATTTCTGCTTGGATCTCATCTCTTGACTTCTTCAGTTTCTCTTTCGCTTCCTCTAGTGCTTTTTCATGATCTGCACGAATTTTATTTCTCAAACGTTCTTCTTCTTCCCTAAATATAAAAACAATAATAACGCTAATTTTTAAAGATAATTCAAACTTTGTTTTTTGAAAAATGTTGTGAACAAAACATTATCAAATTCTGAATTTAGTCTTTTATTATCCAAGAATCTACTAAATATCCCAAACATAAATGAAGAGAATTTGCTAGGTAATTATTAAACTATCGGTATTAGAGGATTTAAAGAAATTACATCAAAAAAATTATATGAAAAAGTTGCCAGTAAAAAAAATTTTTTAATCTTTTTTTTATATAATCCAAGAATTTCATTTCATTTTCATAACTAGCAATAGATTGTGTAAACTACCCTATATGATGGCATACATCACATTAGATAAAAACACTTCATAGGAAGGCAAAGTAAAAAATATGAGTCTGATGTAGGATCTGGTTCCTATGTTAACATCACTGTTCTGTTGTTTTTGCTCTTTGTCAGTAATCAGTTCAGTTGGGCAGTTTATCTGTATACAAATGCAGGTCTGCTACCTACTACCTGACTAAGTACAGTTCCATTGTGCGGTACATACTGTAGCTTATTAATGATGACTTATAGGTTTTCTGTATCATATACTTATGTGTGCATTGTGTAAGTTTACTGTGACATCAAGGAAATAGACTTGTAGATAGGTTAAGGTTGAAATTGATGGTGAGGTGCAAGTCGTTGATGTAATTATGGAATTTGAAGAGATACTGAATTGAATACTTTATTTGGCCAAGTGTGATTAGACACACAAGGAATTTGTCTCTGGTACAGAAGCACAGTGTATATGCAAAGCAAAACAACAACTATAATAATAATAATAATAATAATAATAATAATAATAATAATAATATCTCACAAACTGATTATCTACAATGTCATAATCGAGTTACCAAAATCATACATTGAAATCTTTGAAAGAAGCTTAGGTTTGAATGCACAAAAATTACTGGGAACATCAAATTGACAAAAGTCTTGAAAATGAACAGGTCAAGGTGGGACTTTCAAATCCAAACAGAGAGATATCTGGCCCACAACACGCCTGACATCACTATTGTGAAAAAGAATAGTCTGGTTCATTGATATTGCAATACCAGGTGATGCATGAATTGAAGAAAAACAGCTAGAAAAAATAACAAAATAACGCAATCTGCAAATTAAAATTGAGCGATTGTAGAGGAAGAAATTGATGGTTGTGCCACTATTAATCGGAGCCCTTGGAGCAATACTCAAAGGGTTGCCTAGATACATGGAAAATTTGAACTTATCAGACCTGAATATTCTGACTTTGAAAAAAACAAACCCACCTTACTCGGAACTACGTATACTCAGACGTTACCTTAACAGCTCTTAGGTCCTTGGTTAGAGCTTGAACTGTTAAGTTTTTACCAGTCCCAGATTGTGAATTGAATTGAAGATTAAATCTTAAACATTATTAATTATTATTATTAATAATTTATTATTAATAATATTGTCGATAAGAAAGACAAAAAAGTCTGGATAGTGGACGTGGCTGTCCCTGGAGACAGCAGAATTGAAGAGAAAGAACTGGAGAAGATAACAAAATACAAAGACCTACAAATAGTAATAGAACGACTATGGCAAAAGTAAGCAAGGGTAGCACCAATCGTAATAGGCGCCTTGGGTGCAATCCCAAAACAATTGGAGCACCACTTGAACACCAATGGCATTGACAAATTCACCATCAGTCAATTGCAAAAGGTAGCTTTACTCAGAACAGCTTCCATCCTGCGATGATATCTATAACACCATCGAACATCCATATCTGCCTATCCCAGGTCCTTGGTAAGGACTCGATAGGTAGACAAAAATGCCAAACTCAGTCTGAACATCTGACTATGTGATGATACAATGATAATACAGTAATAATAATAGTAGTAGTAGTAGTAGGAATAATAATAATAATAGTAATAATAATACCAATAAAAGGGGAAGTAATGAATTAATGAAAAAGATAAACAATACTATAGCCACATTACTTGTCCCTGTGTATGTTTCAGCATAGAATGTTTTAAAGCACTGTCCCGAGGGAAGGAGTTGAAACAATTTGTGTCCAGGATGTGAAAGGTCTACAGATATCTTCTCAGCCCTCCTTCTGACCTGCACAAGGTACAGATCTTTTATGGAAGGCAGATAGTTGCAGTTGTTCTTTCTGCAATTTTAATTATCCATTGGAGTCTGTACCTGTCCTGTACCAGTTATGAAAGTACAAATAACAGACTCAATAATTCCTCTGTAAAATTGTATCAACATTGATGTCATCAATGAACCTCAAATAAAGGAAGAGTTTCAACTAAAAGAAATATGAGAAAATGTTCAAGATCACCAATGAAAATGTTGGCATATTATGAAGTCATGCATAAGCTATTCCCACAACTGCACCACAGATTTGCAAGTATATGCAAACCAATGGTGAATTAGTTATGGGCAAATACAAAGTCATATAGTCTGGTGGCAAGGTATGCTATGTTGGTACAGAATGATTATCTTCATGATGGCTTGAAGTATATGTTGTGGGGGACACTGGTACATTTTTCCCATGTATTATCAAGTTTCATAGGTCCTATACTTAGACTTGTAGACTCCAACTCCTATATGTTAAGACTTGTAGACTCCAACTCCTATATGTTAAGACTTGTAGACTCCAACTCCCAGAATTCCTCAGCCAGCTATGCTGCCTGAGAAATTCTGGGAGTTGAAGTCCACATCTTAAAGTTGCCATGGTTGGATACCCCTGCCCTATCCACCAGCACTCCCAGCTGCATACAAGACACCACAGATTTCCTAAAAATACTGAACTCTATTGGCAATCTCCCTAATACCACAATTTCAGTCACCATGGATGTTGAGGCACTATATGCTAACATATCCTATTTTAAACAAAATGGACCCTGAACTCCTTCATGATGTTTTTAATATAAATTTTCAACCTTAGGATTAAGAAATATTTTATTGTTTATTTTGATTGTGAAGTCTTGCATATTATGTTGATGTAAAGTGTGTGCATTGGGTGTGTAAGGAGATATCAGTACTCTAATTGTGCCATATACAACAGGCTATGTTGTTTAGCATCTATCATTTAGAAAATGATTCTAGCAACTGAATATAAAATATGTAGTTTATTATGAAATAGTCTTTTAACTATCAGATTATATGAACTGTTTTATCCCCAAACTGTCAGACCTGCCTGAGTCCGGTCCCTTAGCAAAGAAAGACCCTCGACTCCAAAAAAGGAGGGGGAGACACACAGGAAAATGCAGAGTTAATTAGCTGGTCATTAAGGCTTATCTGGGTATTGTTCGTGAAACTTTTTTAGCAGTTTGGATGCTTTGATGTGTTTGGAATCCACCCATTCAATATCAGAGGGAGGGAAGTCCTTCCACACCACTAAATACGGAGTTTTTCCTCAATACCTGCTAGAGTCCTTAGCCTCAAACTGTTGCTCACTTTCAATCATGATGGGATTGGGAGGTGGCTGTGATTTTGAGCAAAGGGAAGACACGATTTCTGGTTTTAGGAGGCTGCAGTGGAATAATGGATGCACGCATCTAAGAGTTTTTGATAATTTGAGTTCAACAGTCACTGGATTGATAATCCTTCTTATGGAGAAAGGGCCAACATACCGTACTTTGGACCCAGATTCTTGGAAGGTTGACTAGATTGTAAGTACTTAGTAGATAAATAGACTTTATCCCCAATTTTAAAGTCTTTTGGTTTTGCACGCCTTTTGTCTGCTTATTTTTTTATATGCTTCCCTTGCCTCCTCCCGTGCTTTCCTTACTACTGGCCAGGTATTTTGTAATTAGGTTATCTACTCCTTTAAAGAGGCGGTCAATGGGATGGCCTGGAGCAAATCGGGGATAGACACAAAATCCTGCTCTGTAACCACTTTAAAAAGGGTGAATCCAGTGCTATTGTGCACTGAGTTGTTGTAGGCAACCTGAGTGAAATGAAGAATGTCTGCCCATTGTCCTGTTGATAATAAATGTAACTCCTGAGGTACTGCTCCAGAATCCCATTGGTATGTTCAGAGCCTCCATTCATTTCCAGATGATGTGAGGAGGTAAGTAGTCCCCAAAGGTTTTAAGAACTCTTGCCAAAACTGTGAAGTGAACTGGACTCCCTGATCTGAGATTATTCGTGCAGTCTATAGACATGCTGTATGAACAACTTGGCTAAGGTGCAAGCGGATGGGATGTACTTGTTCAGAAAATAAATTAGTTATCACCCAAATCACAGTATTTCCTGAACTCTCAGGTAGCTCCACTATGAAGTCCATTGAAATCTTTCCATGTGGCATTGGGCTTAGCCACTGGTTGAAGTGCCCTGGTGTCTTCCCTTGCTGCCTTTTGGAAGAGGCACAGGTAGAGCAGCTAGCTATGTAGCTATGTCTTTCTTTAGTGACAGCCACCAAAATTGGCACTTAACCAAGTGATCAGCTTCAGTTTTTTTATCTTGAAGTAATATTAAACTTATTTTTTACAACATTTTCACTAGTACAAAGCAATGGCCTTTGTCAACATTTTTCTGAAACATATCAATACCATATACTCCTGTATCCAGGATACAGCTATATTTTAGTGTCCCTCATTATAAGATGAAATTTTTTTCACTGCAAAATCCCAATGTTTATTTATGTATTCAGCGTATCATTGCAATCTACACTGACCTCTGGCAGTTAACTTCAATAAAAGTAGTATATAAAACCCATTCAATAATGATAATGCCAGACAGGACAGTTCTTTGTGCTACAAATACTATTCGGGGATGCTCAATTTTCACCTCACTTTTACTAATCTAACTTAAATTAAGTGACTTTTAATTAAATAAATAGAAATTAGCTGAAAACTAGTCCCTATAAAACCCTCTGTTTTTTAATTGTCTCAGAATTGCAAGACTAGCAGCAACATGTCTTATTGGAGAGCATGTACTAGATAGGTTAATTCTATATAAAGGCAACAAAGTATCTGTAAGTCGAGCTTATACATTAAACCCAGTACTTTGAGCTACTCTTGAAACGTATTGATAACCTACAAAGCATGTGCAACACAGAGGCCATATTTCTATATCAACTTGCACTAACAAGTTGCAATATTTTGTACCAACCATAATTTCTGAGTGGTCTTCAAAGGAAGCCCCATGAAGCATGCACTGTAGTATTACAGCAATTAGGTAATAATTGCTGAAAGTTGCCAAAACTTTCTGTTCCAAATAGAACTGCAACCTGCCACAGCCTCTACCTGGCAACCAGCAGTAGTTATGTGTCCAGGAGAATCTTCAAGTTATGGACCAGTTCCTTTCAAGGACATGTAATTCCATTCAGAGTTACAACCAGAGCCACAGGGAAGCTTTCTGAAAGCAGCTCCATCTTGCTGTTTTGTCCCATCCAGGCGCCAACATCTCCCAAAAATGAAATCAACACCTGTCTAACATCTCCAACTCAGTTTGGGGCAAAGATGTAAATCTGAATATCACTGATATATTGATAATGCATTAATCCAACATTGATGATATCCCCCAATGGTTTAATGGGGATATTAAAGAGAAAGGAGAAAAACACACACCTCTCTCTTCAAGAAAACACCACCAGGTCAACCTCTTTTCTTCTAGTCTATTCAGATGTTAACATTGTGCTTCTGATTTTCTATCCTCACCGATTAGCCAAATAAGACACCATAGCTGACAGTAATAACTGCAGTTGAGGGATTTAAAAAGGATATACTTCCCTGTCTATTTGAGTCGCATCAAAGATCGTCTAACACAGATGATTCACATGGGCCTTGGCAGCAACGTTGTCCGTGAGGACCAGTACGTGACGTTTCGCTATAGAGTTGCGGAAATGTCGAAGGGCCAGGTGTATGGCTCTGAGCTCCAACCAGTTTATGTTGTGCTGAAGGTTGGAACGGGACCAATGGCCTTACGCCCACTGCGAGTGTAGGTGCGCACCCCAACTGAACAGGCTGATGTCGGTCGTCAGAGTAATTCGATCCAGCTCCTTGAAGGATGACTCCCGGAGCATGGCCGATGAGAGCCATCACCTGAGGGAGCACGAGACTCGAGTTGGAATTCGCACTCTTTGAGTGGAGGACCTGATGTTCAGTCTCTAGAAAGGGAGCAGGAACCACTGAAGTAACCTGGAATGGAGCCTGGCCCAAGGCACAATGGCCGAAATCATTTTTCCCAGCAATTCAGATAGACTTGCTAACGTTACCGTACAGTTCTCGCAGAGTTGTAGGACTAACTGCCAAATGCTGTCCTGGTGTTCTTCTGATAGATAGTCCCGACAACTCACCATGTCTATGATGGCCCCTAGGTGCAATAGCCTTGTCGTGGGAGACAAGTGGCTCTTGGAGAAATTTACCGAAAACCCGTGACTTTGAAGGTCAGTCACCTGTTTGAGATCCGTCAGCACAGCTTATCCTGATGATGACTGAATCAGAATGTCATCCAGGTAACACTGGACTCTGGCGCCATCAGGAGGTGAGCTGCTAGAACCGCTAGGACCTTGGTTAAAAAACCCTCGGGGCCGAGGATAGGCCGAACAGTAATGCCCTGTATTGATAGTGCCGGCCCCTGTAAGCAAATCTTAGAAACCGGCGGTGGCTGAGAGAGATGGGGATGTGAAGATAAGCTTCCGTGAGGTCTACGGACGTCAGGAAGTCTCCTCTTCTTACATTTCCGAGAATGGACTGGAGCGTTTGCATCTTGAACTTGCGGTATACAAGATGCCGGTTTAGTCTTTTTAGATCTAGGATTGCTCTCCATCCCCCCGAGGCTTTGGGGACGACAAAGAGGATGGAATAGAATCCCCGACCTCTCTGATCCAACGGTACCGGTTCTATGGCCCTTATGTTTACAAGGTGCTGAATGGCCTGTTGCATTAATCTTTTCTTTGTGGGATTTCTTGATTGGGGACTAGTGCGGAAGCGATTCAGAGGGTAGGTGAAGAATTCTAGGGAGAGCCCATGACGAACCGTGTTCAGCACCCATGCGTCTGTGGTGGTGGCTTCCCACTGGCGGGCAAAGAGGGAAAGTCTTCCGCCTATGGGGGGGGACCGGCAGAAAGTCAACTGGAGCGACGGAAAGGGCAACCGCTCCCACAAAAGGGCCGTTTGCCCTGAAATTGTTGTCTGGGCCTAGAACCCGTTCTGTCCGATTGTCTGTCCTGTCTGACAGGAAAAGAGCAGGGTGGATAGGAATAATTGGACCTAGTACACGTATGAAAGGACTGTCTCCGTGAGTATGTGTTGGGTCATTTGTCCAGATGTTTAATAAGGTGATTGAGGACCTTACGTTTATCCTTATTCTCCGTAAAGTAAGGATCTAAAGCTTCCCCAAACAGCTTTCCCCCCCCCCGGTAAGGAGCTGCTGACAGGCGCCATTTAGACTTGGCATCCACATGCCAGTGTTTCAGCCAAAGCATACAGCATCCGGTGACGTTGGAAGCCATGGTCCTGGATGAAAATCTGGCAGCCTGTAGCGTTGCATCGGAAGCATATTCCGTTGCCGCCACCATCTTGCTCAGATCCTGATGAGTTCGGATATCTTCCACCGGAATTCTGGCCTGAAGCTGTCTAAGCCAGCGGAGAACAGACCTATTTGAAGAAAGAAGCTGAAGTAGCTGCCCTAATAGCCCAAGCTTGGTGTGTCTTGCGGAAAGTGAGCTCCTTTTTTCGGTCCTCCGCTTTGAGGGCATCAGACACGTCTCCAGGAATGGCAGTGGGAGATACCAGGGGTCCCAAGGGTTCATCCACCTTGGGAACCTCCAGAGCATCTGCCAAGTCCTGGGCAACATTATAAAGTCTTTTTTCACTGCTACTCGGGAGGGGAAGGGTACCTGGGGATTCCCAATGGTTTTAACCGCATTTAGAAACATAGGCGGACAGAGGATGTGGTGTTGTGCGGTTACTGGTTCAGTGAAGTTCGGATCTGCCTCCAAGTCCGGAGCGGCCGTCGATGTCAGTGTAGAAGGTTCGGGACCAAGATGGGCCGTGGAAGTGGCCTTTCGGAGCAAGGGGACAAAATAAGATGGATTAAAGAGACCAGCAAAAGATGGCATTTCGGGAGGGTTTTCCTCCTCATCCGACATCGGGATCCCCAAGTCCACCTCATACTCACGATAGGATGAACCCTCAGAGTAAGAGGACTGTGAAGGTGAAGAAGGTGCACCATACACTTCGCTAGTTGGCTGGTGGTTAGGTAGGGGAGAAACTGAGGTTGACCTAGGTACGTGAGCGCGTGCTACCACCTGTGCAATCAATTCATTGAGGCGGTCCTCCGTAGGAAGGAGAACGGGCTCTGTTGGTCTGAGTCCAGCCACAGTAGGAGTGAAAATAGCTTCCAGGGCCGACTGCTGGGTCCACGGAGCAGCAGGCTGGAAGATGAGGTCCTGGTCAGATGAGTTGCCTGGCCCGGGGCAGAGAAGGTATCCCCTGTTGACCAGATCCCCAGAGGGGAAGCAGAGGGCCCCAGTGGCAAATCAAAGGAAGGGACTACATCCTGTGTGGCTTTAACCCTAGCCTGTCTTTGTGCTTTAGAGAATTCCCTCTCTAATGCCTGGTGTCTCCTATTGGCCTGTTTTTCCTCCTTTTTTGAGGTTTTGCTTGCAGATCTGGCTTTGGCCTTGGCCTTGGCCGAGATCTTGCCTGCAGCCTCCTGACTGGAGGATTTGTGTCTTTTGGAGGCTGATGAAAGCGGTGACGTTCCCTTCTTGGAAGAGCCAGTATCCTCCATCCTCATGGATAAGCACAGGAGCATGATAGGGTACTCCTGGAATCCAGAAACTGCTGTTGTTGTTTATGGATAATCACAGGTGCACGATGGGGTACGCCTGGCATCCAAGGACTGCTAATCTTGTGGACAACATAGGTAAACAATAGGGTACACCTGGAATCCAAAGATATTTGATTTGTGGATAAACACAGGTGCACGAGGAGGTACACCTGGAATCCAAACACCGCTATGCAGGGGGAGTCAAGGACAGAGTGTGTGTGCACAACTCTGCTGTATGCTGAGAAGGAAACGCCAAATCAATACCTCCAAGAAGGTGTGAGTGATACAAAACTAGTGGACTGCAGCTTAGGAATCCTGCTCAGGGAAAGAGGACTTAGTGTAGGACTCAAAAGGGCTGGCAGATGAAGGACAGAGAGAAAAATAGCATTTCTCAAAATGGCAGCTGCCCCCCCAATGTGAAAATTCCCTGAGACTTTTCCCGACGGTTAATAGTCCCTTTACCCCCCTTGTTGTTGACTGTTAATGAGAATGGGGTAGAAGAAGGAGCCCCTTCCTCAGGACAAAGAGGAACTAATAATAAGGTCCAGCGGCCACAAAAAAGCGGCCGCAAGTGTGGAATGCTGGATGGGCTATCACGCTTTAGCTGTTGTGCTTCCCTATAGGTCCCTGATTTTTACTGGCAAGAAATGGGAATGATCGCGACCTTCTGGGGGGTGGCCGCCGCTTCCAGAAGGAGACAGAGCTCGTCTGAACCGTCCGTGATGTTTTGCCGCCTCAAGGGACTGCCAGTCAACTGATTTCAAAAAAATCCGGTCGGCTGAATGCGCGCACTCTTCCGGCGACCAGAGCTGCAGCCGCAAGCTGCCAGCAGCCAAGGAAAGGAATCCGAGCCGCCAGACCACCGGAGCTGCATTCTCAGCCTCGGCAACAAGAAAACAGCCAAAAGACTCAGGGAAGCCTCCCTGACTCGTGCTGGGTTCAGTGGCCGCTTTTGGGCCTGCGCGCACACTCGGACGCTGGGAATGCAGCCGCAAACCCCTGGTCCTCAAGAATAAGGAATTTGGTCCACAAGGACTCAGAAGCTGCAGCCGCAGCTCCGGCAACAAAAAAACACCACGAAAAATTCAGGTAAGCCTCCCTAATGCACGCTGAATTTAAACCACCCCGTTTGGCCCACGCGCGTGATTACGCACAGAAGCTGCAGCCGCAGGCTCCGGCAAGGGAAGGCAACAAACTAACTTTAAAAAAAACAAAACTATTGCTGCCTCTAAGGGGTGAGGGAAGGCTCCCCAGAGGATTGTGAACAACACTGATCTCAGCAGAGATCCGAGAGTAAGGGAGGATAAGGAAGTGGAAAACGAAAGAGAAAGGCAAGCAACCAAAGGAAGGCTTTACTAAGCCTCACTTTTAAGTTAAGGAGGGGTTGGGAAGAAACAGCAATCCGAACCCAGCGCTGAACATAGCGCTGTTCAGAAAACTGTGAGGAAAGGAAATATGGAAAATCCACCAATGGAAACTATACCTGCCTAAGAGCCAAACTTGCACATCTGTCCTGGGCAAGATCAAGTTGAGACTGGGATCCCCTAGCCCAGGAGAGGCGTGGCAACTTTGGCTGACTTGATCTGATTGGGCAGGAACACAGTCTAAACCCATTGGTGGGTTCTCCATCTCCTGTGCTGGGGGAAAAAAAGGTTCAATCAGTCAATTTCAACTTCTCACGGGGGAAAAAAAGATCTTGCAAAGTTGGAATTGATTGATTGAACTTTTTAGTCCCACCCAGTCTGCCGTTACCATTGCAGCCATGCCACCCAATGGGCCACGGCCACCCAATGGGCCACACCCACCCGGCACTCAACGATGTATAAGTGGGTTTTGGGTTGCAGTTTGGGCACTCAGTCTCTAAAAGGTTCGCCATCACTGAGATAGATCAACTAGACATTACATCTTGGACTCGGGGAAAAAACTGGATATGCAGCCAACATCTGAAGCTGGAACATCATTGCCACCCCCTCCATTTACAAAGCATAGCAACTGCTATGAGACATAAAATCATAAATAAACTAGCTACACTCTTGAGACCAATTACCAAAGTTTAGTGGAAACACACCATCAGACAGTAAACTAGAAGATGCTAATAGAGCCCTCACAACAATCCCTACTACAGCTCAAACCAATAAACTGGTGGTATACAATACAGCCACTATAATCCTGGAGATGTTTGCTACATGATCAGAACAGCAGTACATACCCCAAATGGAAAATCAGTTGGAGGCTAAGATCAAAGATATTCAGAGAGAAGTTAATCAACGTGGAATTACAGAAAGGTATAGAGATTAAGGATGAGACTTGGCTATAAAAAAAATACAAAGGCCTGACTCTTTCTGAAGCTCGCAGACATGTCAAACTCGCGACATCACGTGATGTCACACGACATATCAGATTTCTCCCTCATTGCCGGCAATGGGGTGGGGGCGGTTTCCAAGTGACACAGCCGGCAGTTTGACACCCCTGCCCTAGAGACTGCTAAACAAAGGCTTACCACACTGGCTAAGGAGATACATTAGAGAAGCCTTGTTCTCCAAAGAGCCACCAAGATATATTCCCAACTGCAGTGTAACAACACAATAACAACAAACTCACCAACATCAGAAAATTGAATAGTATTGAAAGAATATATGGGTGAAAGAAAAAACATATAACACCAATGCAAAGTGACTGCAGAATCTAAGAACAGACCATAGTAATTTCTCAGAACAGGAACTAATCATTATCATACAGTAGTAGCAGACATCTAACAGTGGATCAAGAACATAAAGAGCTGGATAGCATCTGACCTGGAGATGATCTATATATACTGGCTAAGAAACTCACAACATTACATGAACGCCTAGTAGCACAGATGAACCAGCAGTTAACAGCAGGCTCCCATCCAGACCGGCTATCAACAAGGAAGGACAGTGCTGATCATGAAAGGCAAGGGAGCAGATCAGCCAATTACCAGCCAATAACTTTTCTTCTAACAAATATGAAAAGTCCTATCAGGAATCATAGCCACCAAACTAGGGATCACTTAGGCCACCTGTGCTCCTTTACATGTATACCAGTACATGAGCACAGCTCAGAAAGATATTGGAAACAATACCAGAAGCTCAAAACACCAGTTGCTCATAGGCAGAGCAGTTGCCCAAAACTAAGTCTAGACCAGGGGTTCTCAACCTTGGTAACTTTAACACTTGTGGACTTCAACTGCCAGAATTCCTCAGCCAGCTTTGCTGGCTGAAGAATTCTGGGAGTTGAAGTCCACAAGTCTTAAAGTTGCCAAGGTTGAGAACCCCTGGTCTAGACAGACTAATGTGAGCATAACCTGGACTAACTATAGGAAAGCCTACAATTCATGGACCTGTGAAAGTCTAGCACTATACAAAGTCAACAGAGCACTAAAGAACTTTATCAAGTACTCATTGGGACTGTGGAAGATAACACTGGAAATCAACTCAAGACAATTCACATAAGTGACCATCATGTGTGGCATATACCAAGGTGATGTATTGTCCTTGCTACTGTTCTGCATAGGCGTGACTCCCTCTCAGTCAGATAATCATGAGGACTGGATACAGATACAAGTTCAAGAATGTAACTACCATCAACCACCTCCTCTACATGGATGGCATCAAGCTGTATGCTAAGAGTGAATGAATCATTGACACGCTCAGCCACATTTACAGTAAGGATACTGGGAGATCATTCAGACTAGAGAACTGTAGCCAGATAATAGTAAAGAGAAGGGAGGTAGTTAAGACTGATGGAGTGAAACTACCAGTGGGCCACATAGCAGACATAGGACCAGCTACAAAGCCCAGGGACTTACTTTTGCTGGCTTCACGCAAAGGGCTTCTTGCAGCAAAGGGCTAGGCTAGACCACGCAGATCTTGTCAGGAGCAAGAGTAGGAAGACAACAAGGTAAGCAGGGGGAGGGCAGAGCACAGGGTGGTGCGGGCAACTGCACTTGGACTGGGCTGGGGCAGCTGCAACTTCCTGGGACATGGCAAGGTGCCCCCCAGAGCTATACAGTTCTGGGGCTGCTTGCTGCCGTGCAAAGCAGGGTACAGGGCAGCCAAAAGGGCAGAAATGAGGGGGGGGGAGATGGGGGATTGAAGGCAGTCCCTTACCTTACTGAGGCTCAGAGTTGGGAGGCACCAAGCCTGGAATGACTTGGATTGGAAAATGGATCTTGGCTAATGACAGCAGAATTTGCTTAACGACAGCAACCCGGAATGCCATTGCCCAGTGATACAGTCATGAAATGTCTCACTTTACGACCTCATTGCTTAGCAACAGAAATTCCGCTCCCAATTCCAATCATAAGTTGAAGGCTACCTGCATTATTTTTAATGTGAAAAGCCATCTTAAGATTAGCTTAATAGGAGATCATTCTTTTCAACAAATTGGCAGTTAACACTTAACTGGATTAAGCTATACCCTTTGCAACTTTTATTGTTCTGTCCTTATTGCCAACTTGTCAGTACTGTAGTTTAGATTCCATTTATTTTCCCTTTCTGAAAATTGTAACACTATAACCACTGCAACCTTTGGTGTAAACAAACACCTCTATAAAATCTTTTCTGTAAGGATGAAAGTGATGAAGCAGGACATCTGTGTTCTTAGCAGTTAGTGCACCAATCAAAAGCAATTTTAGCACAAACCAAATAACTAAGGACAACCAAGGCAGTCTATCTAGAACAGGGGTGTCAAACTGCCAGCCCCATACATCGGGACACATCACGTGACACTGCGAGTTTGACACCCCTGATCTAGAAATACTGTAAACTGAGGAAGGATGTGTTTTCTTTTACTTCTAGAATCTAGTTGAAGGCTACTTTTATAAAGTATCTTTGGTGCTATCAATTACTATAAAGTATAGTAGGGCTGCATTCATTTAAAATATGATGCAGAAGTGCTTCAAAATTTAAATGAGCACAAGCTCTCTGCTATTCATTAAAATATCATTCCACTTTTAGTACATTTGCTGCCCTAAATGTAACCTCTGTAATAACAAAATTCTCAGGGCATTCAGATTAATTACTTATTTTCCAAAAGAAATACATCCTTCCCTCAATGTTGGAAAATTTTATCTTATACTTTGTAAAATTTGGCAAAGATTAATCAGCTGATGCCAAAGTATGTATTACCTTATTGTTCTACCATTTATTCCATGTGCTTTGCTGTTTTTATGTTAGTTTGTCAATGACCATAATATCTATCTACATTAAAACACAGTAAACCCACTTTTTCAGGCTTCCAAATAAACTTGAAGGAGTATAAGTAAGTTAAGTAATTCAGTCATTACAGATAAAGCTATTCTTATTGCCTTTTTTTCATATTCTGACAGAAGCCAGAAAAAAATAATCTCCTTTAATGAATAGCAGAATAGTGCTTGCATTTCTATGGGATTTCTCAATAGTTTTCAAAGTGTGCATAGCTTTAGTACAGAATATACTGCTCTTTACATTAATTTATGTAATTTTCTTGTAAAATAATACAAATCTCTAGAACTTAGGTACATCAATTTAATATTATGAATAGGAAAGAATGTTTTCTGCAAGCCAAATATTGCTTTTATCCTCAGAGGGCAATCAAGTTAAGCATGGAAGTATACAATCTTCATTAACTAAAAATGCAGGTTCATACTTATCTATCTTCAGTGGGTGACAGATGCTATCATTATAACTTACCCATTCATCAAAAAGTACTGTAACTATTGATGTTCTAAAGAAATCAACTTAGACATAATGTATCTAGGTTTATTAAGCTGAAATATACATATAGTGGGGCAAAAAAGTATTGAGTCAGCCACCAATTGTGCAAGTTCTCCCACTTAAAAAAATGAGAGAGGCCTGTAATTGTCATCATAGGTAGACTCAACTATGAGAGACAAAATGAGAAAACAAATCCAGACAATCACATTGTCTGATTTGGAAAGAATTTATTTGCAAATTATGGCGGAAAATAAGTATGTGGTCAATATCAAAAGTTCATCTCAATACTTTGTTATATATCCTTTGTTGGCAATGACAAAGACTTACGTTTTCTGTAAGTCTTCACAAGGTTGCCACACACTGTTGCTGGTATGTTGGCTCATTCTTCCATGCACATCTCCTCTAGAGCAGTGATGTTTTGGGGCTGTCACTGGGCAACACGGACTTTCAACTCCCTCCAAAGGTTTTCTATGGGGTTGAGATCTGGAGACTGGCTAGGCCACTCCAGGACCTTGAAATGCTTCTTACGAAGCCATTCCTTTGTTGCCCGGGCGGTGTATTTGGGATCACTGTCATGCTGAAAGACCCAGCCACGTTTCATCTTCAATGCCCTTGCTGATGGAAGGAGGTTTGCACTCAAAATCTCACGATACATGGCCCCATTCATTCTTTTCTGTACACGGATCAGTCGTCCTGGTCCCTTTGCAGAGAAACAGCCCCAAAGCATGATGTTGCCACCCCCATGCTTCACAGTAGGTATGGTGTTCTTTGGATGCAACTCAGCATTCTCTCTCCTCCAAACACGATGAGTTGTGTTTCTACCAAACAGTTCTACTTTGGTTTCATCTGACCATATGACATTCTCCCAATCCTCTTCTGGATCATCCAAATGCTCTCTAGCAAACGTCAGACGGGCCCAGACATGTACTGGCTTAAGCAGGGGGACACATCTGGCACTGCAGGACCTGAGTCCCTGGCAGCGTAGTGTGTTACTGATGGTTGCCTTTGTTACGCTGGTCCCAGCTCTCTGCAGGTCATTCACTAGGTCCCCCTGTGTGGTTCTGGGATTTTTGCTCACCATTCTTGTGATGTTGACCCCATGGGGTGAGATCTTGTGTGGAGCCCCAGATCGAGGGAGATTATCAGTGGTCTTGTATGTCTTCCATTTTCTAATTATTGCTCCCACAGTTGATTTCTTCACACCAAGCTGCTTGCCTATTGCAGATTCAGTCTTCCCAGCCTGGTGCAGGTCTACAATTTTGTTTCTGGTGTCCTTCGACAGCTCTTTGGTCTTCACCATAGTGGAGTTTGCAGTGTGACTGTTTTGAGGTTGTGGACAGGTGTCTTTTATACCGATAACAAGTTTAAACAGGTTGCCATTAATACAGGTAATGAGTGGAGGACAGAGGAGCCTCTTAAAGAAGAAGTTACAGGTCTGTGAGAGCCAGAAATCTTGCTTGTTTGTAGGTGACCACATACTTATTTTCCACCATAATTTGCAAATAAATTCTTTCCAAATCAGACAATGTGATTGCCTGGATTTGTTTTCTCATTTTGTCTCTCATAGTTGAGGTCTACCTATGATGACAATTACAGGCCTCTCTCATCTTTTTAAGTGGGAGAACTTGCACAATTGGTGGCTGACTCCATACTTTTTTGCCCCACTGTACATCTTGTGCCAGTACTCTGGACTCAAGAGAACCTTTTGCAACTTTCTTAGGTTCAGCAAAGATATTTTGAACTGATTAACCATAATTTCATAATATATCTGAACATGGTTATCAGATTCAAGGAAAAACAGGATGAGAAAACAACTTCACAATTTCAGGTTTCAACAAATCAGACTGCAAAGGTAATTAAAGCAACATATTTGTTCTGCTCTGGCAAGTAATAAAAACATATTGCATAAGCCCAGAGACGCTTTTAAATTTTAATATAATACTCCCTATCTTATCTATGCCATTAACTGGAACATCTTTAAAATTAAGAGTGGAGAAAAGAACTTGATATTGGTTCAACTTAACTAGAGAAAAGTGACCTTCATATATTCCAAATGACCAGCTTAAACATGAAGGCAAAAGGTGTAGTGAGAAATCTTATGTGCTAGGTAAGTCTCCTTTTCAGCTGAAGAAGTTCCTATTTCAGATAGCAGTTTTAGCTTTTTTATAAGATTACATTTGATTTTAATTAAAACTAAATATTGTGTCTGAGAAAGTGGCATCAGCAGTAAACCGCAAAGAACCCAAAGTTATAGCATATTGTGACATCATCTAACTTCCCATTACATATTAGCATTCCATGCAACCCAAGTATATAAATTATGGTATGAGTAATGACATGACATCTTTGTAATACTTGATTTGTAACTCACTTTTCACTTTAGGAGCTCAAGGAGGTGTACATGAGGCTACCTCCATAAAAAACAATAACAGTGAAATAAGTTGGGCTCCTGCTGCCTCTCCTATGTATACCTACAATTCACACGATCCCAGAGCCTTTTTTAAAATATTTGTTATACATTTGTACTCAGACTAAGCAGAAAATTACTTCATAAAATTACACTGGGATTTCTCAAATCACTTACAAGAAGTTATTATTCAATTTAATTCAATTTACTGCAGTCACAGACCAGCCAGAAGTTACCATTCTTAGGATCCTAACTTAATCCTGGCACTTAATCCTGGCAATAGACGAGAATATTTGCAGTCTAAGGTTGAACTGTGGGGTCCACCAAGGACTCCATAGTTTATCCTGGCTGCCTGTAAAAAATTACTTAGTGTAGTTTTCCAGATACATTGAGGAAAATTTTTATAATCCAGATTGAAAAAGATTTTATGAAAGCTCACAAAATATTTAAAGATGCCTATTTAAAACATTTCTTAGAGAAAAATTAAAATAATTATTAAATTATACAGTTAACCTTTTATGGATACAGCAAAGAAAATAATGTGAAAATTAATATTCAGAATTCACCTCCAGTTTTATTTTTATAAGTTTATTTTGTCTAAATCATAAATTATACAGTTTTAGAGAAAAGGCTACTGATTACTGTCAAGCCCCCCCCCAATAGCACTCAGTGGTCAGGAAAAGAGTTTTGAAATTTAATTTAATTTATTTAATTTATTTTTAATAATTTTACTTTTTGTATGTTGACGTTTTTAATTGGGCTGTACACCGCCCCGAGTCCTTCGGGAGGGGGGTGGTATAAAAATCGTAAAATAAATAAATAAATAATAAAATGAAAGTAAGATTCTGCAGTACAAAAAGAATGCCCACCTCTCCTTTAAAAAATATAGCTAACATAAGCCAATATCCAGCAACCAATTCCAATCAATATTATCCTCCTGGAAGGTAATCAGAGACATATACAAACAAGAGTAAATAAAAAGCATGAGAACTGAATTGTGCATACAAAATGTTTGTTTGAATATTAGACTGAGGTCAGCAAAAGCTGATCTGACAACCTTGGCAAAGATCAAGGAATTGATCAATAAACTAGTGCCCTGAAACCTTTCTAGATAAAGGAGGGATGGGAGACTGCCCACATGTGCCCCAGACAGCTGGAGACTGTAGGACAATGGTTTTCCATGAATTTCAGCACCCGGAGACAACAGAATTAGCCATCTTGCTCACAATCATCACAGAGACTTAAAAGTGCAAACCTCATTTTCTAATCACTTTTGAAAATCACCATTAACTACTTGTAAGCCATTAGCCACCTTTAGAACAATTATTTTAAAATAGAAGTGAGGCTGTCTTCAGAGTTTAATGAAAGAAAATTTTAAAATTTAAAGAATCTGAAATAAACAACAAAAAGCTACATAAGATTTTGATCTTAAAAAATTATAAATGGAATAAGGGTCCAGATTTTGGAATTAATTTTGAAATTAATTATAAAATGCAAACAACTTATCATGGGAAATAGATCCTGTTTTGGCTTTTACAAGAAACATAAATAATTTCATGATTTCGAAAAGTGAGCACTAGAGGGGACAAAGATTTTAGATAGAGAAAGAATATACAGGCCTGCAAAATGGAACAAAACATTTTGACAATAAAAACACTGAAGGAGTCTTTTGAAGAACAGAATCCAAACATAGGAACTACCGATACAATATCAACAATGTCAGTAATGAAGTTTGTTTCTATGGACAGATTATATCTATATCTATAGTATATCTGACAAGGTAGAGATTGTACCAAAAGTGGATTTACACCTGGCAGGCCAAGAGACTGACTTAGAAAAGGATGTTTCACTAGATCTACAAAAGGAACCAACAACACAAATGACAAACCAAGCGAGTGACCTGATGTAATGGCATATAGGAAAGCCTTGGAAGAAATGCTGCCTAAAGGAACAATCAAAAAGGAAAAGGCATAGCTCACAACTGCATAATGGGCAGAGAAAGAGAGTGCCAAGGAATCGTCTCAGAATGTAAACGAGACAGCAGGATATTTGTACTTGGAAATTTGCAAGATTCTGTTAAAGTTTCTATGTTAATGTATTACAATAAAATATTATTAGCTCATTTGGTTGTGTTTCCTGTCTGGTCTACCTGGGAAGGCTGACACCTGGATTTGTTTTATAGATACCGGTAAGAGATGAGATATGAGATGAAGAAATAAATCTTTATAACTTTAGAGAACAAAAGCTACTAAATTTGTTTATACTTGTTGTGATGAAGGTTGGAAGTACCTTCTTTATATTTTTCTTAATTATATTCTTATATTCTTACTTTTCTCTTACATTTTCCTTGCATTTTTTATTTCTCTCTATTCTCTTCTTTATTTTATATTAGATTTTACTTTTATAATCAAAATTCTTAAATATACAAACACACATACTTCCACATTTTTTGTTAAATGAAATGAACCAGGAAAGTATTGCAGACAAGAAAACTCTATGAACACAAGATAACATATTTTCCAACATTTTTTCCTACAAGCGTAACTATTAGATTAAAAAATAGCATGCTTATAGATTAAAGTCTTTAGAAACTAGGGCTGCATCCAACTGTTGTCCTCCAGATCTCTGACAGTGAAATTGGGAGAAAGGATTTGATGGTCATTTACATTTCCAAATTATTTCTATTCCTACATTTCCAAACTATTCCTCATCTTTTCAGAGCAGAATAGACAGAGAAAGGCAGAGAAAGAGAATTACTGCCCATCATCTCTCTTGCTGAGAAACAGTCTCAACCAGTTCTTTTAGTATTAAGGTTCCAACAGAGTCAATGTAATGTTATTGTAAAAGTGTTGGATTTGGACCAGATTCAAATTCATCCTCAGCTTTGGAAGCTCACTTTGGGCCAATCATTTTCTGTCAGCTCAAATTCCTCCATAGGGGGCTTGTTAGAAAAACTGAGGCAGGAATGGTATATATGCCTCCTTGAGTTCTTGGACAAGAGGAGGAAGCAACTACAAACAAAAGTATATTCATTTTGGGAGAGTTCAGGTTCTTTACACATAAGACAATACATAATAATAATTAAAGTTAGATTTATAAAGTCAGTCTCTAATGTAAAGTCATCGGTCTCTAATGTTGAATAAAACTGAGTGTGATCCTTTTCAAATTTTGTTATAATTTGTATTAAATAAATAACTGAACTACATAAATTCAGTAATATCCCAATTAGGTCTGGTATCTTACATTTTTCTCTTGAAATAAGCTGAATTGTTTTTTTTTAATATTTTTTTTTATTATTAGATATCTGTTTGTACATGTAAACAATGAAAAAGTTCAAGTTAAAGCCATTCAACTTAATACAATCATTTTAAATTTGTAGACCTTCTTCACTCCGTGTGTCCAAGTTTAACTATCTTTTCAGATCAATCCATTGGACATCAAACAAGTTCTTATTAAAATTAATATTGTTCATGTCAATATACCCATCCCTTCAACAAGTACATTCTTAGTCTATTTAATATATATCTTCCATTAATCGATAGATATATGGAAACGTGGGAGGGAATCTGGGTGAGAAATGTAAAATTTACGCAAGCACAACATTTAAGGGAAAACTTTTATAAGATGTTCTATAGGTGGCATCTAGATCCGAAAAAATTATCATATATCTATCCAGACACCCAACCTAAATGTTGGAGGTGTGGTAGTATGGAGGCTACATATTTTCATGTATGGTGGACATGTAGAAAAATTAAAGCCTTCTGGAGAAAAATATGGTGGACACTCCAAACCATACTGAAAAAGCGTATTGAATTTCTACCTCAGTTGTTTTTGTTAGGGATCATAAAAGACTGTACTACCACAGAGACGAACTTAATTCTGAACTTGATCACAGCAGCGAGACTGTTGGTGGGACAATACTGGAAGAAGCCAGAAATACCACCTATTGAAGAATGGACTTTGAAAGTAATAAATTTGGCAGAAATGGCTAAAATATCGGCATATTTGAAGGATCGCTCAAATGAACAATATATGATAGACTGGAAACATTGGATAGACTACATACAAGAGAAACGCCAATCAAAGAAAATGTATCTGGCTTATAGTTAAATCTGGACATACGGAGTGAAGAATAAGCTGAATTGTTTTAATCACTATTTGATACATTTTTAAAAAGAGAAACTGATATATTTATAAACAAACTAAGTTCAGAGTTTATTATCTCACTGATAATATTGCTCATTGATTTTTGTCTACTTATAATGGGGTTTGAATGTATATGAAAGGCAGGATAAATATTTGCATACTGCCACATCTGTTGACATCTTTAAGTATTATTTTAGAAATGACTTGGCTCTTTGTTCAAAAACCTGACTACATTCCAAATATAACAAGATTTTGCTAATATTATATCACCACATATCAAATTAGCGAAGACAAGAGGGCACTGTACCACTATCCAAAGCTTTTATATTCCTGGACTCTCAGACATGTTCCAGAAAAGAGGCATTTGTCTTCTCTTTTATGGATTTTTCCTGTATTGCAGTCCTTGAATGGTAGTGTTGAGTTTTTAGAATACCACATTTGTGACTTACCTTGAAAGAGAAGAAATGCTGCTACAGTAGAGAAAATGGGATAAAACTGCGATATTTCAAAGATCAAGCCTATGACAACAGAGGGATGCTTCTTCTGGACAACCCTAGGCAACCTTCAGGCCAAGACAGAAACCCATCAGCATACCCTAATTCTTCAGGAAAACACTGCATTTCAACACATACAGGCATTGTATTTCCCAGAAATATATCGCATCCCACACAAATTGAAGGCGACAGAGTTACCTGTGTCTGTGCTGGTCGTGGCCCTGCCCATGGATCAAGAAGCCACCCGCGTTTTTCCCACCGTCGCTGGTATCCACGTGAGGAATCAAGACATCCTCCAAGCCCAAGTCGAACCGTTTGTGTTTCGAGGAGTCCGGCAAAAAGAAGAACGCCCCGAAACACAACGTGATGAAGGCACTGAGAATCAGCAGCAGGATGAACTTCTCGGACAGTCTCAAGGTAGCCCTGTGATGAGGGAAGGAGGACGACGGACCCAAGTTGCGAGGCGGGATCCGGCGCCCAGAAAGAGGCAGCAGAGCCGGGGTTGTCATCGCGCCGGGAAGGCGGGAGGGGCGGCGGCGGCGGCGGCGGCGGCAGAGAAGATGACACTGCTGGCTTCACACCTGGGAACGGCTACCGGTCCTCACCAAGGCAGCCTGGCCCCGCGCGGGGAAGCCGGCATCACAGCGGCTTCCGCCAGGCCGGCAGACCCCCAAATCCCAGAGGCCCGGGATCGATCCGGCCCGGCCGCGCTCATCCGGAGCCAGCAGAGGCGGCGCGGGAGGCAGCGGATGAAGACACTGGCTGGAAACCGGACTGGAGAGAGGCCCAGAGGTGGCGGTGGGAAGGCAAGAGACTCATTCAATCACCGCCACCGCATGCCTGGTCCGGCCACCTCTTCGGTCTCATTCCCTTCTACCGAGCAGGACGCGGGCCCGGGGGGGGGGAGGAAACCAGTAAGGGCGGCGGGGACTAGCGGGACCGAATTCGGCAGTGGCGCCGGAGCCTCCTCCCTCCGGCCAGGCAGCGGCGACAGACACGCACCTCCACACCGCGGCTAAATCCTCAGCCGGGCGACAACTCGCTCTGGCATCCTGCGCGAGAGTCAACCCGCCTTTGCGGCTGCGCGCGACCGGAAAACGGAAGGTCCTTTGCCGCTCACGCCCACGTCTGTGGAGTTACAATGTAGAACTCGGCGGTGGGTTCTCTCGCTCTCGCGCGCCCTCCTTAGGTGAAAAGGAGAGCTGCCGTCGTCAGCGGCGGAGGGCGACCTAGCCGAAGCCCGGCCAGGACGTCGCTTTCTTTGAAATATGCTTTCATGTAACCCATACACTGAAAAAGTCTTAGCTTGTTTCTAGACTGAAGCGTGAGGAGTTTGTTCATAATTGCATAGGCAAGATCTATCATTTCCAGTGTTTCAAGTCCATAGTTCGAAATGCCTACTACGTAACCATTTCTCCGTTACAGCTATTCTCTAAAAGTTTTTTTTTCCCCTTTCGTTTTTTCCTATTTTTGTTTCTTTTCCTCCTGAAAGAGAACGAGAGCTTATAAGCGAAAGCAATAGATCAGCGCTTTTCAAACCTGGGTAAATTACTCAAAATTGAGTAAAAAGGTGTTTTTTCCTCCCTTTTGGGTAAGAATACACGAACCATTATTCATTCAATCATAATAGGAATATTTCAATACGGTTAAGACTTTCTGATAAAGGGTTCTCGGTGATGAAGGAAAAAGTTTAGGAAGCCCTGCTATAGATAAACCCAGGAATGTATTTTAGCTTTTTTAGACATTGGCCTGCCCCACCAGCAACGTGACTACAAGCAGATCAGAGGCATGTAAAAATTCTGCGGGCAGCTGCTGCATTCTGGATTAAGGCTGTAAAATGTTTGTGGCAATTTGAGATGTGTTTTGTAGGAAGCAGTTTTTGCTGAAAATCCAAACCAGTTTCAGCCCACCTTTCTCAGCTTGGAATCAAGCCTAAAAATATCAGCACTTCAGGGTGTTAAATTAAATTAAATTAAAAAGGTCTAATCAGGAAAACAGACTGGGAGTGAACTCTTTATTGGCTAGTCTTGGCTATTTTGTTGCAGGAAGCATATCCAACTGCCCGTAAAGAAACACACACATTCTCTGCTCGTTGTTAAAAACGCAATTTTGTATCAACTTGAGAGGCTGTTAAAATAGGCTGTCCAATATAAACTCAGATGTGTACTAAAATTATAAGGTTTACTTCCCCCCCCCATCTTATTTCTATGTTCCACAGAGTGATTCAAAATCAGGATTACAAAATAGACAATACCGTATTTATCTTAGTTTCATTCAAACTTCAAGACAGAAATAAGACCTTTCCATTAAAAATAATTGAATGTGTAAGGAGTTCCCAGTTCCTAATCTCCACTTGTGCCAAATAAGCGCTTTTAATGTGGAACTAAGTTTATATCTCAAAGTAAGCTTTAGACGTTGTTTAAATCCAAGGGCGGCAGAATCCTAAGACCCCCTAATAGAGCACGGACTTGGCGTTTAGTTTGTGGGTGTTTCATTCCTAAAATAGTCTTAACTCTCTCTGGTGCTAATTTTCTAATCCCGGGGGCAATACCCTAAGTAAATCACCTCCTTTTTAAGGTACTGTAGCTTTAAGGGTGAGACTTTGTGTCCTCTTTCACACAAGCATTCCAATAGATGATAGGTATCTGCCTTACAACTTCCCTCAGATTCAAAAGCCAATAATAAATCATCCACATAGTGGATTAAAGTAGAATTGTGTGGCAGGGAAATAGAAGCAAGGTCTTCTTTTAAGATTTGGGAAAATAGGGTGGGGGACTCGGCGTAGCCTTGTGGCAGCTGAGTCCAGGTGTATTGTTGTTTGTCCTATGTGAAGGCAAAGAGGTATTGTGATGCAGGGTCCACAGGGATACTGAAGAAGGCTGCGCAAAGATCCACTACTGCAGGGCTTTTCAACCTTTTCACCCATTGTACCACTTTTAGGATATGGCAATATCTGAGTACCACCAGTCGCCTAGCAAGATGTCAAAAACTTGATGACACCCCCCCTGAAAAAAGTAAAAAAGTGATGAAGTACAAGTAGTCCTTGATTTACAACACTTCACTTAGTGATTGTTCGAAGTTACAATGGCACTGAAAAAAGTGCCCCCCAAGCCACAGCCGAGCAAGACACCTGCCTGCCCCCCCGGGCGCGCTCTTCCTCCTGTCGAGGTTTTTCATTGTTGTGAGCATTTCTGTTGAGGGTTGGCAGCGGAGGTGGGGGGGTGTTTGGTTTTTATTCCCCGTCTGCCGGGTGATTGCAGCAGGTTTTGGTCACTTCACATAACCCTGGGACACTGTGACAGTCATAAATATGAATCAGTTGCCAAGCATTTGAATGCAAATCACAAGACCCTGGAGAGGCTGCAACATTCTTTGACCAAGTGACAAACATTCTTTGACCAAGTAACAAAATTAGTGGATCAGAGGAATGCTGTGGATATAATTTACTTGGATTTCAGTAAGGCATTTGACAAAGTAGACCACAACCTACTACTTGAGAAGACAGAAAAATGCGGGTTAGACAGCATCACCACCAGATGGATCCGTAGCTGGCTGACGGGCCGTACTCAGCATGTGGTCCTCAATGGAACCGCATCTACATGGAGGGAAGTGTGTAGTGGGATGCCCCAGGGCTGTGTTCTGGGCCCAGTGCTCTTCAACATCTTCATCAACGATCTGGACGAGGGAATAGATGGGGAACTCATCAAATTTGCAGATGACACCAAGCTGGCAGGAATAGCCAACACTTCAGAAGGCAGGCTTAGGATATAGGAGGCTCTGGACAGACTTGAACACTGGGCGCTATCTAACAAAATGAAATTCAATGGTGAAAAAAGTAAGGTTCTACATTTAGGCAAGAAAAACCAAATGCACAAGTACAGCATAGGTGGCACCTTGCTCAATAGTAGTAACTGTGAGAGGGATCTCAGAATCCTAGTGGACAATCACCTAAATATGAGCCAGCAGTGTGCTGCAGCTGCCAAAAAAGCAACACAGTGCTAGGCTGCATTAACAGAGGGATAGAATCAAGATCACGTGAAGTATTAATACCACATTACAATTCCTTGGTAAGGCCACACTTGGAATACTGCATCCAGTTTTGATCACCACGATGTAAAAAAGATGTTGAGACTCTAGAAAGAGTACAGAGAAGAACAACAAAGATGATTAGGGGACTGGAGGCTAAAGCATATAAGGAACGGTTGCTGGAATTGGGTATGTCTAGTTTAACGAAGATAAGGACGAGGGGGGACATGATAGCACTGTTCCAATATCTCAGAAGCTGCCTCAAAGAAGAGGGAGTCAAGCTATTTTCCAAAGCGCCTGAAGGCAGGTCAAGAAGCAACGGGTGGAAACTAACCAAAGAGAGAAGCAACCTAGAACTAAGGAGAAACTTCCTGACAGTTAGAACAATTAACCAGTGGAACAACCTGCCTCCAGAAGTGGTAGATACGCCAACACTGGAAGTTTTTAAGAAGAAACTGGACAGCCATTTGTCCAAAATGGTATAGGGTTTCCTGCCTGAGCAGGGGGTTGGACCAGATGACCTCCAAGGTCCCTTCCAACTTTATTATTATTATTATTATTATTATTATTATTATTATTATTATTGTTGTTGTTGTTGTTGTTGTTGTTGTTGTTGTTGTTGTTGTTATTCCACCTGATTGGTGCTTCTTCAGGGCTCAGCAGAAGCACCAGGATCAGTGCTGAGCTCCAGCTGGAGCCTGGCATTGATCCTGGCGCTTCCACTGAGCCCTGACAGCCCTGCAGCTCCAGCCGTCTTTCGCTCAGGCTTGTGCGGTGCTGCCACTGGTTCAGCTCATTCCTCTCCCCCGCTACTTTTCTAGGATGGTCGCGTACCACCTGCCAGGTGCCAATGTACCACGGTGGTACCCGTACCACTGGTTGAAAAGCCTTGCACTACTGTAAAGTGGGTGGCTGATGCTGGCACTTCTGTGATTATGGTGGCTGGGTTTGGTACTATAGGTGGTCTTGATACCATGTGACTATTTATGGCTCTCATATTGTGTACAAAGCGATAAATGGGCTTTCCTTCGCTGTCTAATTTGGGTTTCCGAACTAGAAAGATTGGAGTGTTACAGGGGAAAGTGTATTTGCACAATACCCCTTGTTTTAGATATGCTGTTATTAGCTTCTGAATGGGCTCTATTGCTTCTGGCTGTATTTTGTAGTGGGGAATGCATGGTGGTGGTCCTGCCTTCACCTGAATCATAACTGGGGTGGCTCCCTTCAGTAATCCCACTTTGGTGGGATCCCACCCCCATAGAGAGGCTGGTAGGCTTCTGAGATCTATAGGCAACTGGATCTCTTTTTTCAGTTGAACATACCATGGTAAAATGTGCATGTTTGAATGTGATGTCTAAGTGGAGCCCTTCTGTAGTGCATTTAATGGTTGCCCCCAGTTTACAAAACAAGTCCCTGCCCATGAGGGACGGGAGATTGGGGACAAACGGTGAACGGGTATTCTAAGGGAAAAGGGCCAACTTCCACTTTTAGGTTTTTTGTGAATTCGACCGGGATAATTTTCCCTCCCACCATTATGTTATTCTTGGCCCCAGGCACTATTGAATCTTTAAAGGGTGCCATAGTGATTAGAGACAAGGTGGCTCCAGTGTCAATGAGACATTCATATGCCTTTCCCCCTATAGTTACTGTCAAAAGGGGCTCTCCATTGGGGCCGTCCTTTAAGGGAATAGCCAGCCCATGAAATGTGGCCTTATAATCACTTTCTAGTGAGGACATGTCATGTTCCTGTTGCTTCCATTGGGGCTGGGCTCAGTCCCTATCTTCATTCTGATGATGTGTGGTTTCCCTAGGAAAAGGGGGTCTTGGTTGGTTATGATGATTCCGGTTTTCCCTGTTTTGACCTCCCCAGCAATTTTTGCCAAAATGTCCCTCCATCCCACAACAGAGGCAATGCCTGCAGAATGTTTCCCTTTTAAATTCGCACTGCCAGCATTTTGTCCTTGGGGGGGGTGGTCTGTACTGCCTTTGTCTGCTATCCTTGTTTAACATTGCAAAGGCTTGTAAGTCCTCCCTTCTTTCTGCTCTACTCCTCTTTTCCTTCTCCCTCTCTTTGTCTGCTTCCTTCCTTTCTTCTTCTGCTAACTTTTCCCTCTGGTCAAATACAAAATTTGCGATTCTGCGCAACCCTGAGATGTCTAGTGTCAACCAGTTAGAGAAAGTGCCCCTGGATATCACTTGCCAATTGATTAACAAAGACAGCAGCAAGAATTTTCTGGTCCTTTTGACAGCCTAGGTCTAAATGAGCAAATGTGACTCTGGCTTCTAAGAGACGGACCCAGAAAGCATCTGGAGTTTCCTTGCCCCTCTGCATTGTTTTTTGGAATGCAAACCAGTTCAGGGGCCTTTTCCCTATCTCCTGGACGGCTTCCATTAAATTATTTTTAGTCCTCGTATATTCATCCCAATGGTTTTGATTGTTATAGTCCCAGTCTGGGCGGTTAAGGGGCCAGGCAACTCTAGCAGGGGCTACTTGCCCTGGTGTAATTATTATAGGTCACCTAGCTATCTCTTCAGGTTTTTTTGAAAAGCTTCCTTAGCTCATCTTTCATTAAAAACACATGTAATAGCTGGGTCATGTCTGCCCAAGATGGATTGTGGGTTTCCACAATTGATTTTATAGTTGTTATGACCGATTGGGGGTCTGATCAAAAAGTAGGAGTGTCCTTTTTCCAAACAACCAAGTCAGATGGGGAGAAGGGCATGTGGGTTAAAATGTGTTCATTCTGGCCCCTCAATCGCCCGGGTACAGGCCTGTTCAGTAGGAGGGCCATACGTTTTGGTTCAGGGTCATCTAAGGGAGGCTGAGCTTTGAACTCAATTTGAGTCTGGCTTTTTAATCTGGACAGTTCCGCCCAGCAATACCAATAGGGTAGCTGGGCTGGTTCTATTCTGGATCTAGGTTTTTTCAGTGCTTTGAATTTGAATGTGCTGCCTTCTGGCCAAATTTGTTTTCTGCACTCATCTTTAAGCAAAGCCCATTTTTTTACATAATTCCTTTAACAGGTTCTTTTTCATACCTGCTTGGACGGGTAGCTGATTCCCGTCCCAGGCTTCAAGCAAGCTTTTCACTGGGGAGCCTATCTTGACCCTTGAACTAGAACCTCCCATGATTCCCTTATCCCTGATGCAGGGGTTCACTTTGGTTTTATCGGATCCAGCACACTGAAGCCTCCTAGTGAGACTTCTGCCTACCACCATGGTTTTGGGTCAAAAAGGGACCCACGGAGGACTCTTGATCCCTCACAGAGGACGTGGTGCTCCTTTAGGGATCTACCATCACAGTTTCAGACCAAAAAGGGGTCTGTCAAGGACTCTTCTGCTCCCCTGCAGAAAGTACGTGGCACTCTCCTACCGGCTTTATCTTCACTTTTCACCACCACTGTTTGCGGACTTCAAATGTCCGGGAGGGCCTCTGCTTGCTTTCCAGAGGTAAGGGACGTTTCTAGCCCAGGGCTTAATTTCCTAACTTGGGGCTTTTGCTTATAAATTACTGGCGGAAGGGGTTCTGATCTACCAATGTAAAAAAAGTTTCCGAAAGGGGTCTGGTCTACCAATACAAAAGATTTTACAACACTTTTACTGCCCGCTCAGCTCTCCCTTTCTCAGAAGGTCTCACACTCTGATGTCCTCCCCTTGCTTTCCTGGGCCCTGCCGGTCATGGCTCCAGGGGAGCCAGCAGCAGGCCAGGATGCAGCTGGAGGACATACAGAGGGGGTGAGATTCAGCTGATTTTCAGAGGAGGGTGCCCCACTCATACATCCACACACTCTTCCTTTCGTTCTTCGGACCCTTTGAATCTAGGAATTTAAATATGGTAGCACGTGCCCTCTTTCCAGGTAGCTGTTTGAGTGCAAGACTCAAAAACTCCCTTTAATACCTGTTGCCAACCGGGCAGGGTCCGTGGAGATTTCCCTGCGGAACAAGGCATCTGCTGCAGCTGGGTGATGGCTGTTCTGGCCCAGTCTGGTGGCTGAGTGAGTTGGAAGTCCCTTCGTTGGTCACCAGGTAATTGTTGGGAGGAATTCCCCTATTCAGGCTCTTCCAGCCGGGATTCTCCCAGGCAGCACAGAGGAGAACAAATAGAATGTGAAGCCAGCTACTGGAAAGATAGGTTTAATCACAGAGATTAAAGCTGAGTGACAATTCAGCATGAATCCCCGGCTAGCTAGATAGAATGGTCCTCAAACATCAGTTCTTATACTCTTTCATGGTTTCCAAAATTGTCATTTCTGATTGGTGAGTTTAAAATTTGTCTTTTCTGATTTGTTGGTCAGTGTCTATTGTTGGGTTAATTCCTTTATTAATTCTGTCTAAAAAGTGTTAATTTTTGCTCCAGGAGGGATCCATTATAATAATTATATTGTTGTGTACTTTTTAGTGTTTCTATTCTAACCTGTCAATACTAATTGCTGTTAGCCAGTTCTGCATTCCTGTGGTTTAGATGTGGTATTTTGTAGCCAGTGTGTATTATGTTTTTGTTTATTTAGCCTCAACCTGCTGCTGAGTCACACTAGTTTGTATTGGGCTCTTCCTGTATTTGCCAAGGTATTTTCTCTTTGGGGTAAGGAGGGGGTGTCCTGCTCTCATCAACCTTATTGCATCTTGCTTTAGAGAAATGCTCCTCAAGATACACAACAATCTTTTCTATCAATATGTACAATGAAACCAAATACAATTATAAATATGGATAAATGTCCCACAAATTGTTTTTGGCCTCTCCGATTCAAAGATCTTTGGTAAATCAGATTCTTTGAGAAACATTATACCACTTGATCTAACACTTCATTGAATTCAAGGCACTGTCACATGAATAGAGAGATAATAGCTAGTATATGTAAAAATATTTATTTATGTGGACATAAGAGGTAAATTTTGGATTGCTTCTCATGACAGAATTCTTTCCCCTAGAAAATGCAAGGAATTTGGGGTTCTAAAACTTCCTAGAATAATTCTTTTTTCTAATGCTGTGTGAATGAGTTGTAATTATCCAGGCCTTACTCAACAATTTAACAGAAGTTGGCATGAGGCAATGTGTTTCATAATACTGAAATGTAACGGTACAATGTACAAGGACATGTAGAGCATACTATAATGCATAATGTTTCAAGAAAGTGGAACAGCTTACCTCCGGAAGTTGTGAGTGCTCCATCACTAGAGGTTTTTAAGAAGAGATTGGACAAACATTTCTCTGAAATGGTTTAGGGTCTTCTACTTGAACAGGGGGTTGGACTAGAAGACCTCCAAAGTCCCATCCCAGCTCTGTTATTCTACCATGATATTGAGATGTCCCCTCCCTAGAAATATGCTTCTAAAGATATGGATGTATGAGCTGTGTCAGTTTATGACTTAATTCAAGAGGCTTATCCCAAAATCACCGCATATATGGCAAAAGATTTTGACTTGAAGTTGGCTCCTTTTTAATAAATGTTCTCTAGCACGTTGCTATTATAAATTATCAAGTATTGAAAGAAGGAGCAAAAAGAATTGGAATCTCGAAGAAAGCAGTTCCTAGTCATGGGAATACATAATATCAGTAGCTCCAAATTTATTCTAAGAGTGCTTATTAAAATAATTAAAACTCTGGTGATAAATAGGAAATAAGAATTAAGCCAGGCTTTTCCAAGACATATGATTAGGCAACAGATTTTCTCCCTTCACCCACCCTACCTGTAACACATAGGAAAACAAAAGATGGTGAAGACAGAAGTTCTTACTTTTTTTAATTTGGATTTCTTTGTAGGCTTTTTTTAGCACTTTAAATTCAGTGTTTGTGTGCAATTTAATAAATTCCAGTTATTTAGTAGTATATAGCTGAAAACTAGACTTGAACTGACAGTGTGAGAACTTCAACATTTGAGTTTTGCTATTGTAATTTTATAGAAGTATATTTTCTGATAGAAATTCAAATTAGTATCAAACCCTCTTGTTCAAGACCAGTGGAATACTTTTCAGGGAAGATATAGGTCACACTCTAAAAATTTAAATCTTGCAGGTTTTATCTCATTTGTTGTAAGAACTCTTTAAAATATATCTGGACTCTAGAAGATAATACATGGATTTTTTTAGGAAAATAGAAACCATCTTTACACTAAATAAATTACACAGGAGTTGATTACCTAATCTACTTGTGACACAGAAGAGAAGTTTGTTTTAATCAATAAACCAGGTTTATTTGTCCGACTCTTGGCAACTTTACAGGCAAATGTTCTCCATGCTACTCTGTCAAGCACAGCTTCTTTTAGTTGTTGCATGTTCAACTTTGTATCAGATTTGATATTATCAGAAGACAGGTAGGAAAAGGTAAAAACTGCCTTGAGATGAGCTTGACTCCTAGTGATCACATGGACATATCCCTGGAGTGATCTTGGTAACAGTATATAAATAATTTGCCATTGTTTTCTTCTGGATTATTTTCCAGTCTAAGTCTCTTATTTCCCATACAGGTTCCAACTAGGTCTGACCTTGCTTAATTTTTCATGCTCAGTCACATAGGTGCTACCAGGTAGCTAACATCATACAAGAAAAAAGATTCAAAATGATCGTCAAAGTTGGTACACTGGGCCAAAACTAACATAATAAAATTCTGTAGATATAAATATGTATTTTTTATAAAATAAAGATAATTGTTAAAATATTTAATCAAAATATTTAGGCATTGAATCATAGAGAGAAGTGATGAGAACTATTCTGAGAACATTTGGAGTTATCAATAACAAGCTACAGTAATGCCATTTTATGTTGCACTAGTAAAGGCATAGTGTTTCACACAGATGAAGTAAATGGGTTTTTTCCCGTTTTCTCTTTTAGTTGAGCTGTATTTGAGATATTGTGTCAAGGTCTGGACAGTACAATTTAAGAAGGATGCTGAAAACTGGAACAGATCCAGAGATGAGTGACCAGAATATCAAGGAGGAACAGATTGAGTGGAACAGTTCAAGGAACGAAGCTTTGCTTAACCTAAAACAGGGGGAGGCAACCTTGGCTCTTTTATGACTCGTGGACTTCAACTCTCAGAATTCCTGAGCCAGCTGTGCTGGCTCAGGAATTCTGGGAGTTGAAGTCCACGAGTCATAAAAGAGCCAAGGTTGCCTACCTCTGACCTAAAGAGAAGAGAAGATTAGGGAGAGAATGTGATGGCAGATTCTTTTGCTTTAAAGAGCAGGGACATATAGGCAGTATAAGGCAAATGTTGAGTAAATATTAGGAAAATGTTATAAAAATATAAATTGTTTAGTTATGACAAATGTTTAATCAGGATTTAGATAATCATCTGTCAGAAATGTTATTATGACATTGAGGAAGAAATTCGATTGGTTCCCTGCATAGCCCTTTATGCATTCAGAGACAGAATTTGGTGAGTCAGTTCTCAGACTTAAAAATGCAGCGGGCTGCCAATGCCACATACTCAGTTGTGCACTGCTTCCTCTCTCTGCTACCACAATATTTTCATGGCAGCTCCACCTACCATTGTCTAGGCCAGGGGTAGGCAACCTTGGCACTTTTATGACTCGTGGACTTCAACTCCTAGAATTCCTGAGCCAGCGACTAATAGGATATTCCAATAAGGTTTCCAATTTGTAATGCTGCTAAAAAAACAAAATACAAATTAATTAGGCGGGCAAAAAGTAATGTTGCCCTTGAGCTGAATTCAGTGCAGACCTTACATGGATGCAGTGTAAACATTTTGCTTTCTTGGCAACCACATGGAGGCAATTTGCCATTGTCTTCTGCTGTTAGCTGGATATATATAAGTGCCAAATATTAGCTATGCTGGCTTTGGAGCGAGCCAGCACTTAAACTTCAGCATATCTTCTTATATTCCTATTCTTTTTTCTCTTCACCCGCAGTCTGTCAGACAATATAATTCTGTCACAGCCCTTAAAATTATTGTACTTGTCTCAGATGTCAGTTTCTGTTAGCCCTCAGTTGTTGACATCACATTGAAACTGAACTACATTGAGCATATTTGATGCATAGGATAATAAGACTGCATTAACTTCAGAAAAATTGAACAATTAATCTTAGTTTTTTAAAAATCAAGAGTGACTTTTCAATCAATCAGAATAGAGCTGAAAGGAACCCTGGAGGTCTTCTAGTCCAACCCCCTGCTCAAGCAGGAGATCCTACGCCCTTTCAGATAGGTGGCTGTCCAGTCTTTTCTTAAAAACCTCCAGTAATGAAGCACTCACAGCTTCTGAAGGCAAGCTGTTCCACTGGTTAATTGTCTTCACTGTTAGGAAGTTTCTCCTTAGTTCTAGGTTGCTTCTCTCCTTGATTAGTTTCCATCCTTTGCTTCTCGACTTGCCTTCTGGTGCTTTGGAAAATAAGTTGACCCCCTTTTCTTTGTGGCAGACCCTCAAATACTGGAATACTGCTTATCATGCCACTCCTAGTTCTTCTTTTCTCTAGTCTGGTTATACCCAATTCCTGTAACCATTCTTCATATGTTTTTGTCTCCAGGCCCTTAATCATCTTAGTTGTTCTTCTTTGCACTTTTTCCAAAGTCTCAACATCTTTTATGTAATGTGGTGACCAAAACTGGATGCAGTATTCCAGGTGTGGTTTTACTAAGAATTTATAAAGCGGCACTAATACTTCACATGATTTTGATTCTTTGCCTCTATTTATACAACCAAGGATTGTGTTAGCTTTTTTGGCTGCTGCCACACACACTGCTGGCTCACGTTTAAGTGATCGTCCACTAGGACTCCAAGGTCTCTCTCACAGTTACTGTTTTTGAGCCAGATTTTGCCTAATCTGTATTTGTACCTTTGGCTTTTACTGCCTAGGTGCAAAACTTTGCTTTTCTCCACATTAAATTTCATGTTGTTAGATAGGGCTCATTGTTCAAGTCTGCCAAGATCTTTTTGGATCCTGAGCTTGTCTTCTGGGGTATTGGCTATTCCTGCCAGATTTGTGTCATCTGCAAATTTGATGAGTTCCCCTTCTATTCCCTCAGCTAAGTCATTTATGAAGATATTGAAGAATACTGGGCCTACTCGTACTCTTTTGGTATCCCACTGTTTACTCCCTTCCATGTAGATGTAGGACTACTCATTAAGCACCGTTCGTCATCTAGTTACAAATCCATCTGGTGGTGATGTTGTCTATCCCAACTTTTTCTAGCTTACTAAGCAGCAGGTTGTGGTCTACTTTGTCAAATGCCTTGCTGAAGTCTAAATATACTATGTCCACAGCATTTCGCTGGTCTACTAATTTAGTCACTTTGTCAAAGAATGAAATAAGATTGGTTTGGCATGATCTGTTTTTTAACAAACCATGCTGGCTACTAGTTTTAAAAATCAACATTTGGAAGGTGAGCTGATATTTCCTTTCTAAATTACTAAAGCTTGCCCCCCCAAAAGATCAATTTTATCCTCCCAAAATGTAATCATTGCAATAATATGCTTAAAGTATCAAGAAGAAAAGTTGCAAGTTAAGAAATCAGCTGTTGCCTCTCCTAATGTTATGTTCACATTTTGATTATATAAATACCACATAAGAACCCTGGAAAAATCATCAGAACATGCTCAGTTTCAATTACCATGAATAAAGAATCATAATTGGAGGTAAAAAATAAATATGCCTGCTATCTTTACCACTACATTTTTATACTCTATTTCTTCCTCAAGGGTTCTTCTTTCAGTTTATCCTCACAATATCCCTGAAAGGCTGAGAGAAAATGAGTGGCCCAGTGTCATCCTGTGAACTTCATCGCTGAATACATTTCAGCTCACTTAGAAACATGTTTACTCAGAAAATAAGTGGTCTTTTAATTAATAAAGTATGCTTACTTATACATTTGTTTGGGATTCTGGCCTTAATTTTATGACAGAGTGTAAATGAAATGACCTTGAAAGGTGAATGTTCCAAAATGAAATAAAGCATTCTGGATAAGGAGGGTTAATAAATTATAGCTGTAGAAGATTTCTAAAAGTCAGCAGAGGGAGATGTTGACTTGATAGTAGGAGCATTATTAACACCCGTGGCTTTGAAGTGTTCTTGTTTGTTCTTTTATGCCCTTTCCCCCCCATCTTGCTTATCTTCATATCAGCCCTCAGTCGAATAAGAAGCTGAGGTAAAGTGAATGGCCCAAGGTCATTCATTGAGCTTTATAGCTGAGCAAATTTCAATCTAACCTACCCATTACACAACAGCCCTGATTCTTTTTGAATACAGAATGAATCATTTGTCCTCATGGACATGGCTATTGCTGGCAAAAAAAAAAAAAAAGATACCCACATTGGAGCTGATCGTATTAATGCTTAGCATAGGAAGGAATTACATTTACTGACATTAAATCATTGGAGAGCATTACAGTTATTTCTATGGCATTTTATTGTCAACTGCAGAAAAAAAGGGCATGATTTTCACTATAATACTGCATTTTAACAATATTTTGAAATTTATATCTACTTTAAGATGTAGCTGTCCTGGGTTTTTTTAATGCAGCGTCCTGAAAGTAATGAAAGTTGAATTTGCGAGCTTACTTCTATTTGTCAGTTTCACTCTTACGCATACACCCTCCCCAAAGCAAGAGCCCTATCCTCAAGTACCCTTAGCCATACAATATTGTGCCCTAATAAACCCTTTTAAACATCTCTGCCACCATCTTCCACCAACAGCCAAGGTACATTAAAGTTGTCTCCAGCTGTTTCCAGTTTTGAATTAGTATTTTTCTTCTTCTCTGAACTAAAATTGGTCATGGATATGATCTAGTACATGTCATCAACAATATGGTTGCTGATACACAGAGTTTGGGATCTGTCCAGTTCCTATTTAAGCTGCTGCAGAAATGTCCCTCCCCTACAGTTTTCAGGGCACTGCCCTTCTTGATAATCCAGATTTGGGTTGCAGAAGAAAACAGTCATCTAGTTTCCACAAAGGTATCTGTCCTGATAATGCCTAGCCACCAGTGCCTTCCAAAACACTTCTAAACTTGGATTTAGTGCTCCTTTGAAAGAGTGCTATACTTACAATGTTTTTTTTTAAAAAAGGAGTGAAAGCACTAGTTCGTTCTGCATGAAATTCAGCTTAATCTGGGAATTGGATGCTCTCAGTTGTGGAATTACAGGCTTTCTGCTGCTTCTGCCAACGAAATGGTTGCATGGCCATGTTTTTACTGTTTTTATTGCAGAGGCAGGAGGATTGTTTCACTTATTCTATTCAGTCTATGTTCATCCAGTCTATTTATAGGTGCTACCAACCATAACCTGGTCTCTGCCAGCACTGACAATCCTGGGCAGCACTGTCTGGAGATGGAGTTTGCTAAATAGTGATTCCTCCTTCTTGTTTAATTCAATCCCCTATTCCAAGTCCCCTAGGACCTGTTGGTTGGGCAACAAAGATGACTTAATGTGCCAGACAAAGCACCTGCCTGTGGGCCTAACCATACCGGACATTAGGAAAGGCTGTGGGAAAGGGGTCTCCAGCTGTTAGGCAACACTTAATGGAAGGGGAAATGAAGCTGGGAAACCCTCCAGTCCATTTTCTTGCCATCTCCCACATTAAAATAATAAGAATAGGACAAGACTCCAGTTTTGTCATTGTGACAGAACAGGTCTCAGCAATTGAAGCTAATTTTATAGCAATATACTTTTCTGCCAGCTCAAGGACATATGGATAACACTTTGATGTGGCTTTCTGGCTGCAGGTTTATTACGCAGCTAGTCAGTTTCAATTCTCAGAACTACAGGAGTTCACTGGTTGCATAATTGTGTCAAAGTCTGCCTCTATCCACCCTACAGCAATTTATGTCCCAGGGTCTTCTTTATGTCGTATTCTTTTAACTTGGGAGATGTCCATATAGGATGTGGGAGAAGGGCGGAAAAAACAGTTTAGGAAAGACAACCAGAATTATTGAAGTGGACTTACCCCATTCCTTCAGCAGGAATGCATTTCCTGCAGCTTGGTGATGTGCTGAAATGGGACAGCAGCTTGGCTAGACGGGAACACCAATCATTTTACCATAATAGAGGGCACTTTCACAAACCAGGACCATACCACTTGGCAGGTAATGATTCAGAATAGATGTCACAGAGGCAGGAAATATTATGCCAATATTGTTTTCTCTAGATCAAAGATGGGGGATAATATTTTAATTCAGTAGTGGAGAAAGGCCTGTTGACCTTAGTGTGGCATTTGATTCTATTAATAGAGACATTCTGTGGAATAAATTTGCAGTTCTAGACATGAAACCCAGACTCCTAGGCTTGATTAAGGCCCTCTAAAAGTCCTTACAAGAATAAATAGCACCCCAACACGTACCATACCTATTACCAGTAATGTTAGACAAGGGTGTTGTTTAATATCTAAGTCCATGACATCCCAGGATTCCTCTGCTGTCCACATGCCAAAGTTACTTAATACATTTATCAGCACTCTGCTTCCTAAGGTCATATTGTTCTATGGATTTTCACTTCCTTATTTCATCTCAGTCATCCCCCAAACCAAAGACATTTTCAGCAGAGGGTCCTGGATATTAGTGCTCAAGCCGATATAGAGACACTTGCTAACATCAAATCCTTAAAATGGCTGGCCCAGAACATTTTTCAACTAGAAAAATATCTAACAGGGCTAAATGACAGCCCTAACCAGATTTAAGCTCATGGATTCTATAGCAAAACAATGGTGATTTCACCTTATCCAGACCGGAGAGAGGGGGGGTAGGGAAAGAGAGAAAGAATAGTGTGTTTGTGTGTGTGTGTGTTGTGTGTGTGTGTGTGTGTGCAAAATAGATGACATCTCTCATATCCTCTTTGACTCCCAACTATATTCTTCAGCCACAGCCCAGCATTTAAGGTCACCAATTGAGAGGACAGCCCACTGGGGCACAATTAATAGGTACCTCCAACATATGGGCAGTAAGAACGACTGCCAAGTCTATAGTTAAAGCCATCCTGCTGAAAGGACAGATTGGGGCCAACTGCCAAGGTGGTGACCATATATGATTATTTCACTGAATAGTTTTATATCACTATATTCTGTATTATTTTACTCTATTTTATTTGATACGATTGTCTGACTAATCAATAAGCGAAACTGAACAGTAGAGGGAAAAGGCCCTATAGTCAATAACAATACCACAAGGAAGGTCAATGAATATGGCCTTTATGCTATATTCCATAGGAAATCTCCTTCCAAGAACATATTGTACTTGCCAATTTATTTATTTATTACTTTATTTATTTCCTCAATATGGTGCTGGAGGAACATTCAGGTTAGTAAGAGTATACTTGCCAGAATTGGAGCTTTCTAGCAATGAGCAGTTTTAAAAACAAAATTAAATTTTATTTCTGTAAATTATGTCTTTAAAAAAAATCAGGTATATAACAGAATGTATCTTCAAGAAAAACAAAGTTATGAAAGAAGAAAAGGAACCTTTTATCCAGATGGAATATAATTTCTGTCATAAGGCATCTGTCACATTCTGTTGTATCTTGAACTTGTTAATTTCCTTCCAAAATGTTTGCTTAAAAAGTTCAGCTAATGCATATTTAACTGAGCTCTTTAATGTAAGATATTTTTCCATACCATATCTCACCACCTACTTATAATTTATCAAGAGCTCAGATGCTCTGACTCTCAGGGCACATATTCTTGGTCCATGTATATTACTACAGGTCATTGCCTTAATGCTTCAACTCAAGAAACCTTTTTATTATAAAAACAGCAGTGCAATTACAGGAAACTATTAAGAAAAGAAGGGCAAAAACAATGAGTGGGGAAATTCCAACATTCAAGAAACTCTTGGGATATTTCATCCGATTCCTTTTACTGACTTAAATGAAAAGTAGTGAACTGTACTCAAAATGGAGCTTCTTTCACATTTGAGATCCAGGCCAGTTGCTCTCAATGTCTCCAAAAATGTAAATGGTTGCAGTGCCATGGTGTTGTGCTCCACGGAAAACCTCATTAAACTGATTTGTATGTTGAAGAAGGAAAGATGAACCTGAAATCACTCCTCTTTCATGCACAACAAGACAAGCCCAAGACTTCTCATGCAATCTATACATATAAGGATAAACTGGCTCCCCTCCCCAACAGAATAAAGAGGAATGGATCCAGAGACAGGCCTTCTCAATTGCTGTCCCAGTTCTATGCTGGACACTACAATCTCTTTGCCCCCTCCCACTCATTCCACTAAGTAACAAAAGGCTGCTGGCTCTTTATGAAATCTTTTGGAGATTGAGCGTTACAGTATAGAATAGGGTTACCAAGACAATGAACATTTGCAAACTATTCAAGACAAGCCCCCTTCCCTTTGCACTGAAAAATGCATTAAAAAAAACAGGCAAGAGATTTGTCACCCTAGATTGCCAATACAGGTAGTCCTCAATTTACAACAGTTCATTTAGTGACCATTCAAAGTTACAACAGCACTGAAAAAAGTGACTTATGACCGCTTTCATTTACGACCTTTGAAGCATCCCCATGATCATGTGATCAAAATTCAGACACTTAGCAACTGGTTCATACTTATGACCATTGCTGTGTCCCAAGGTCAACTGATCACCTTTTGCAACCTTCTGACAAGCACAGTCAATGGGGAAGCCAGATAACAACCAAGTTACTAACTTATCAACTGCAGTGACTCGCTTAACAACTAGGGTAAGGAAGGTTGTAAAATGGAGCAAAACTCATTTAACAAATATCTCATTTAACAACAGAAATTGAGGGGCTGAATTGTGGTCGTAAGTCGAGGAATACCTGTATACCGCCTTCTCATTTGAAAGCACAGAACTTACTGAAATTCTTGTATTACTGTATAACCGTAATCTTCAGTATATATTAGATTCTTGCTCCTGAGATAACTATTTCCTGTTTAAATTGCAACAGGAGAAATCTGACATATATGTGTTTTTCCCATTTTTTTTTCTATTATTATCCTTTTGTAAGTTTAATTTGTATGTTAGCAGCCTGGATTTTCTGATGCCACCCAGAGCTGAGCTGTAGGTTGGAAAGATTCTGAATTAATTGACAATGTACTCCAGAATAAAGCATTGTGATTTCACCTGAGGTATATAATAGTGTAAAATGAAAAAAAAAATCCCATTACCCACATGTTAGTAAAAATCAATTTCTCAACATATGTATATATTTTAAAAAACCTTTTAAAAAGTCCCAATATCCTTCTTAAAAGGTAATTGATAAAAAAGGATGATTGAAGATGATTATGGCACATTTCTTGTGCATTAAATTTTCTGCTAATTTACACAGATATAATAAAATTTAGTTGGAGAGTTATCCAAGATTAAATCTAAGCCTTTAATTTAATCTTAAATTTAATATTCCTGTGGAACATTAGAGAACATTGACTTTCAGTGTTAATAAAATTGATGCAACATGTTTCAGTCTCTCTAGAATTTGGGCACACTCCTCCTGCCTTAATTCCTTACTTGCATCTAGCAACCTAGAAACAACAGGAAGGATGCCTAAATGCTAGCTCAAGACATACTTTGAACTTGTTGGCTTTCTCTCTTTGAAATTCCGAAATGGCGCCCACCACTTCTGGCTACGCAGTCCAAGGGACCACTTTCTACCTGCTCATCTAATGAATATGCAGACCGGCTGCGCCCTCATTCAGGGCCCCGGAGCGAGCGAGTTACTTCGCGACCCCCACCGCCCGCCCCAGGGTGGAGCAAGAAACTTTTTGCAATCTTGGGACGGGACTGCGGCTGCCCCCTCCTTCCCCGGCACAGAGTCGGCGCCCGAACAGGGATCCCCGTGGCCCTTTCTCCTTCTGCAGCGATCTACCCAAGGGCGGCTGAAGAAACTCAACCTCGTGAGGTGAACGCGGGCTGGCGATGGACAAGGCTAAGCTCTCAGGCGGCTCCCAGACAGGTGGGCTGAGGCTGGGCGCTCTGCGCGGGGCTCTGCCGGTGGGCTGGCCCTGTCTCTCTCCTCTGCTGGATGCCTAGACGGCGCGGAGACTGCAGATCCATTTCTCTGGCAGCAGCCTGGACCTGGACGCGCGGGTCGTCGCCGTGACAGGCGGGCGCTGCGTTCTTTCCTTTGGGGTAAGAGCGGCTGGCGTTTGGGGGTGATCACCGCCTACGAGGCTGGGTTTCTAAGCTTCTAAGACGGGAAACTAGATGGAGGAGCCACTTGCGAGACGAGAGCTGGAGCGGAACGGCTGGCTTGCTTTAAAAGGTCGTGGTTAATAGGTCTGGCCTCCGCGCATGCCTTGGCTTTTGAGTAGCATATAATGGGGGATCTTGGACGGTGCTCCAAAAGGAATTTGCAGTTGCGGTCCAACACGCACCCAATTCCTTAGGAGTGAGATCCATCGCCTGTGGTGGAAATCAGTTGATGGACTCACTCTTGCCGGCTCTCATACATTGGGCAACAGCCACATCTAGGGTTAATCCCATTATGTTCAGTGGGTTTGGATTCTAGGTAGGTTTGCATAAGAAAGCTGCCCCAGGGTTATAGCTACCAATGGGCCGTCAGGAAATGGCCTTCATTTTCTGCAATTCTTACTGGACATTTTTGCAACACTGCAAATCTTGTGCCCATGCACACTTACCCATGCATTAATGGGTTCCTACATCCAGGAAGGAAGGGTAATTGGCAAGCACTCTAACTCTCCAGATTAGTTACTAGTGGAATAAAAGTTAAAATTGGGATAACAGAAGAAAACAAGCTATTTTAGTAATAGATTATTAACTATCAAGATGCACAGAGGTATTATCTTTTTTGAATTGGCCTTAAAAGTTTGGTTCCAGGGCCTGATGCAGGCACCTTCCCTAACAATAGCATCTTAGGAAGGAATAAGGGCAGCATACGGATTGGGAATCACAGTTCCATCAGAACTGGAAGATGCTGGTTTGAAAAACTTTCCTTTGTGGTGATAATCCACTTCAAATTATATTGAAATGTAAAAGGGGATCTACTTGAGATCTCACCCAGAGTCAAACATATTCACTGTAGAAAAAGCCTTACTTTAGCAAATAAGTTGATGTTTTCATGCTAGTTCTATGCACAATAATTCAGGAAAAAGTTTTTTATTTTATGAGTTTCACAGCCCATATCTGCAAATCTAGGATTGCAACTCCTTTGCATTATATTCATGCAGACTACAGGAGCAGAAGTCTAAACTTATTCATATGGAAATTAATGCCATGAACAACAAAGAAATTTACTCTTGTACATACAATTTACTCAAAATTCATCTTGCAGCTGAAAAATGAGATTTCCTAAAAGAAAGGAATGCTGATAAAACAGCTTCTCTTTTAAAAATGTTTTACTAATATTGTAATGTGGTATGAAACATTTGAAAGTAGTTTTGATGCTTTTGCTTGACTTTCTATTGTCTTTGAATATTCATCTATGATTTTCAGGTTTGTACCCATTGTGCCTCTCTTAGGTTTGACCTGTATGTGTCAGTTCAGGGTGTGTAAATGAGATACATTAATAAACCATTGCCATGTTTGCTAAAAGCTATATTCTAAACAAAGCAAGTTTTCAATATATAGAGCAAAATGGGAAAACAAAGCTACCCGCTTCAATAAGATCTTCTAAACTGTACCATTTAAGAACGAAGAAACAAAATTCAGCTCCCAGAAATAACTCTCTCTTACACACATATACATACACATCACTTGTTCTTTAATTGTAGATCTTGGCACATTCGACTTTTCTGAGCACAAAAGTTGCCGCTGACTACAAATGAGCAAGAAATCTGACTGGTCTGCTGGCCTGTATAGCCTGTTTTATTTATTTAATAATAAAAACGGTCAAAGTTGTATATGTAGAAGTGCCTACTCCAGTTTTTCTCCTTCTATGTTTGAGAATAAGATTAAAGTTTAAACCTTAATCTCCCTAATCTAGTACCTCTGCTTTATCCCTTCCTTTGGACATAAGAGTCCAAAGAAGAAGACGGGGGGGAGGGGAAACTGATGAAACCATATCACAATATTGCAATGTAACTCTTCTCCTTACAATCTTCCCTGTGATATTATTATTCTAATATCAAAGGGCAGAGTTTGTGTTACGATGTCATGATGTTTTCTTATGTTGGCCTACTACAATTAGGAATGGATCCTTCAGCCATTGCACCCTGCTGACTGGCTGCATCGCCTGTATATGTGAGTGAATGAGAGTGATGAAAGATTAATTAGGGGATCCCCCCCCCGCCAAGATTTCTTTTTTTTTCTCCAACAAAATCACTCATTGCTTTGAATTCTAGTAATTACTTCATGGGGTAACATCAGCATCAAATACCAAATATATCAAGTGATGTTCACTCTTTATCTGAGAAAGGAAATTACTACCATGAATTTTTTTTTCAAGGGAGACACTATGACAGCAACTCTGCTGCTTTTGTACATCTATTATGCTATCATACAAGCATGATAAGGGGTGGAGCTTACCTCATAACACTGGCTTCATCATGCTGATTAAACCATTGGATCCTAGAGAAGCCTATGCTGTGATAATTTTTTTAACAGATTCTGGCAGAGAAGTTGGTGTTCTTATTCTCTCAATTAAATATACTTAAATAAATGATTCAATAAAAATATTGTAAAATAGTGACTCCTCTGGGTTTAGTTGCAGTGCTAGAATGAATGCATACATTTATTTCAAGCAAAAGATTTCAAATATTTTAGATCTTCTCCTATATCTTAATATTTTTATTTGTATAGCTTTTTAGTTCGCCTTTTATTCTATGGAATTTTCCTACAATTTTTTTTACTCCCCCCCCCCCAAGCTCTGTAGCTCTTTTTGTAGAACTGTGTTTAAATTTGGTCACTGAGCTCAGTAAAAATTTACACTGTGTATTATGTTGGGAAAAGTAACTAAAAGTCACTGATTATATGTAAGGATATTATGTTCATTTATTGCTTTCTAAGGAACCTCCCAAGGAACTGGAAAAGATTTATAATAGTCATCTGAACAGCGATTTGTTCGGCTGAAAGAATTCAGGGTTTCTGGAAAGTCAATCAGCTTGGAACATCAGATCAGCTCTTTTCCTAACTTGTTTGTTCCATTATTATTGCATCTAACATGCATTCCAACTACAGCTCAAAGAAAAAGCTCTAGATCTGAAAGAATCTAGACTTCAAATGTACTATTAAATATTTTGATTGAGATTATTGGCGCTGATGTCCAAAATATTAGAACTGCATTAAGTTGTCTACATTAACAGGAAATAAAGCCAAGCCAAATGATCTACTAAGCATCATAAATATCCCAGTAGTGAAAAACAATAATGCATTCTTAAGTATTTAAGGATACTGTAATTATTAGCTCCTTCTTGCAGCTTTCTGTATTTATTAGATTTTTATTTCATGATAGCAGTGTTCCAGTATCTGAGGGGCTTCCATGGGGCAGAGGGGGCCAGGTTATTCACCAAAGCACCAGAGAAAAGGACGAGAAACAATGGTTGGAAACTGATCAAAAAGAGAAGCAACCTGGAACTAAGGAGAAACTTCCTGACAGTGAGGACAATCAACCAGTGGAACAGCTTGCCCCCAGAAATCATGGGCACTCCATCACTGGAGATTTGTAAAAAGAGACTGGACATTCACCTGTCTGAGACGGTGTAGGTTCTCCTGCTTGAGCAGAGGGCTAGACTAGAAGACCTCCAAGGTCCCTTCCAGCTCTAAGGTTTCTTTTCCACACTCTGAGAGTCATAAGAAATTTGAACATTATCACACAGTCTTACTGTATTAGGATGAAGGTATGCTGATGATCCATCATTTGGACTGAAGTCTCTTTGTAATTAATTGAATACACTGCTCAGGCAGCAAATGCAAATTGTACATCAGACTGATTTACACTCAGCCTTGTGTGTAACGATACTGATATAAATACTGATAGTATGCAATATAATCTTGCAGTGCTGTAGTAATACTATTGCAAATACTGAAGATTCAATGCCTGCCAATCCTAACTTTTCTGTTAGCAAAACTTCATTTTAAACCCATTCATTACATCACAAGGTTACTGCCTTGCTCTTTCCAAGGAACTGCAATTCCATTTTGAGCAGGTGGATTACCACTTAACAGGCAGAAGAACCATCAGAACTTCTATTCTTATCTCTCCATTTACTGGCCCTCATTCATACCAATCATAGTTCACCCTACTTGCATAGAATTGAAACGACTTACATTCACTCCAAGCAGTTGCTTTATGGGACAAGATGATTACAACTGTTGTCCCCGAACACTGCGATGTTTTTCCTCTTAGTAGTAGACTGCCAGTGCTGCAAAGAGGCACTATGTCACTGAAGAAGCATGGGGGTACAGATATTTGCAGCTAGTTATTTCCATGGAAATAACTTATGGAAGTGGTGGTGCTCTACCAGAAGTACTTACGACATTTGGAAATGATGAGCAAGGTAACTCTACTCTCCCTAGACTTAAAAACAAATCTGAGTTGTCCATTCTTAATGTGGCTCACAAACAAAAGGTTCTGTAAAGCTCTAGAGATATCTGGAGGGAATGTGACAGAATAAAAACCAAGGAAGGATTCTTACAAGAGTTTGCTAGCCCATCTCCGGGAACAGATGGAGATACCACATGTTTAAGGACCCTAATATGTCCGAATCAAGCAGGTCAGAGCTTCCATGAGTGGATTTTTGGGAGACCCTTATGTTGATAGTTTCCAAGTTTTGAGAGATGAAAGCATTGAGAAGTTAGGGAGGAGGGCTGACAGTATGCTAAATACGGAATAAAAGCCATGAATTCTGGCTTTGGTCATCTTTTTCTGGGGAGGAGTGTTTCTCCACTTGGCCCCTGACTGAACTAATAGGCAGTATACAGGCCCTTGGCAATGCCTAACACAGCAGGGATTAAACACAAGGTAGGGCACTGCTCCATGCCATTCAGGAAATCAAGTGCCCCTATGCTTGGTCTAATCTATCCCTTGCCAGCTCATGAACCAGAAATTTACTAAATTTAGGTAACACCCTTAATAAAGGGACAGATCTTGGACTACTGACTAGAAATTTGTCATAGATTCATAGCACATATGACTCTTAAGCAGAGAGTAATAGGTAAATACAATTGTGAATTTTAGGAGAAACAGTGGAATAGTGAGGAGAACCGGGGAAGGGGCCTTAAAGTGAAAAATTCTGATTGTCTGAAAGGGGAGGCTAAATTGCAGTACTGTACTACCCTTATCCAATCAGTTATTTTAAACATTAAAATGGCTATACTTTAACAGTTGTAGCACTGGTGACTTTGTCTATTCGTTATATGAGCATGGAATACCATTGTGTTTATTTCAATAGCATAATATTAAGACAACATGAAGGAGTTCCCAGATTTTTATACTTTACAAGTACACTTAAATCTGGTGTAGATATTCCCCCTCCCTAATTATTTAAACTAGCAGGCTACGAAAGACATAATGTACACAATAGTTTTTCATAGACATGACTATGATGAGATTATATCAAATTTCATTTCATTTCAAGGAGAGTCTTGCTATTATAAGGACTTTGAGAATTCTGAAATGTCTTTTATTAGAGGCTTCATAACCTCATCATGGGAAATCATTACTCCCACTAGAAACCATTCTCTGCTTGCCTCGGTGGTGGGAACCACTGGGTCTATAGTCAGTGTGCCTGTGTACTGACATAGGGAAGTTCTTAATGTGTAACCCCAAGTTGCTGAAATGCAAGTAGGTTGAATGTTTGGACTCAATAAATCTTTGTGCCACAAACAATAGCAGGTTTGATTAAACTCTTATATTTGTAATGCATATTTATTCTTTTTTTTAAAAGAAGAAATCCTCCAAATAACAGCATTCCAGCATATACAAACTATATAGATACAGCATAAAGCAGTTGTAAATCTCAGAGGCTAAGGTGTTCATGAATGAACATCCATGCCATGATCCACATTCTGTTTAAAAGATTAACATGGGCTCCTCCATAGAAGGGACAATGTCACATTGAAATAGACTTAGCACTTATTAGGTCTAAAAGTTGCTGTTATTTACCAGCATTTTGGAAACATTATGAAAAGATTTGGTTCTCTTGAGAACTTTGTAATCCTTGGAAAGTTGGAAGGAAACAGGAGAAGAGACAACCACCAGTAAGGTGGATGGCCTTAAGTACAGCAGTGATGGGTGCACTATTGGAAGGACAGACTGATCAGATCAGCCTAATAAAAATTTATCTACCTGATGGCTAAGGGTAGATGCTAACAGAGTCAATCGTTTTTCCTTTAAAGCAGCGGTTCTCAACCTGTGGGTCACGACCCCATTTGGGGTCGAACGACCATTTCACGGGGGTCGCCAAACAACGCAGTCCGCCATTTTCCCCCCTTTTCCTTAGCTGTGCTACTCCCTCTTATTCTATTGGCTTTTGAAAGCCAATAGAATAGACTCTCTTGAATAGAGTCTAATTCTATTGGCTTTCAAAAGCCAATAGGAATTGTCCAGGCTGTCTCTGCCCTGCTGAGCCCGCCAAAAGTCCCAGTCTGCAAACGGTGCTGCAAGTTGTGTGCAGCGAAGGCGAGCTGTCTAGAAGTTTCCACCCCTCCCTGCTGAGCAACTACTAAAAATGTAAGTAAAAGAGGGCCAGGGGTGGGAGGTGGGAGGCTGGCGGGCGCAGGGAGGGTTGCTGGCGTGCGTGGGGTCCGGCGGGTGCCTTACCTCCCATGGGCTGGGCCAGCTGGTGGCCCAGCCGATGGTCGCCCTGCACCGTCACTGCCCCTTGCCAGCTACGCCTCAGCCGGCGCAGGAGGCGGCACCACGCATGCGCGGTGCTCCCGGCTAGGGAAAGTCCTCGACTTATGACTGGTTGGGGTCCTCGACTTACGACCGGTTGGGTAGTCCTCGACTTACGACCGGTTGGGGGTCGCGGCATTAAAAAGGTTGAGAACTACTGCTTTAAAGTTTAATGCTCTTCATGTCCCTGCCAATGTTATTACATGATCACAAATACATTAATAGTTGTAACCCACGTTGTAGTTGTAGGATTTGGAGATGGCCTGCAGTAAAGACATCACTGCGTATATGCCCAGATCTCTCTCTTTCCATAGCCCTCTTGTAATAGATTTTCATCTGCTTTAATGAGGCTGGATCTCTTCTTGATCAACAGTATATTTCTTAGACAGTCACTGTGGCCTTAAATGCCAGTGACACAGAATGGACTAACTTCATGGATAGCTTGCCCCACTAATTCATTAAATATATAAGCATGCTTTTTATTTCTATTTAAGCTCTTTTGGCTTAAATCTGAATCCTAATTATGCCTTTATGTGCTTGGTTAAAAGGCTGTTGAACATGAATTTGTCCATTTGCTTTGTTACCAGGAATATCACACAACGCATATATTCCCATAATTGTTTTTGTCCACTTTAAAAAAAAATGAGATACAATGTGCTCTGTTTCCACTAATTTCTTGCTTATTTGTAAGCATTAAGAAGGAAGCAGGAAGTTGGTCAGGGAATCCATATCAATTTATGTATAATGACATCTTGGCAGTTTCTTCTAGCCCTGAGATACACAAATCATCAGAACAATGATGATTCTCTACACCAATTTTGGGAGAGGGGAACAAAAACATTTTTTTTTTGTGTGATCCCAATTTAATCCTATGTTGGAAGGGCTTAGATGGAGCATCCCTCTTCATTAGCCAGTTTAGCAATTGGCTTCTAGTTATTGATGCTGTTAAGAGTTTTGGGAAAATGTGTCTCAAAACCCCAACAAACCTGCATGTGAAAGTGCAATTTTTAATTACTGGAAGCAGCATGATTAGATTTAAACATAATGTTGTGTAGAGGCTACAATGCTGGACATTGAAGAGGGTCAGATTTGAATTCCAGTAAAGCTGATGGGGTGAACAACTTCAGAAAATTCTTGTGTCTGGAATCCAATATGTATTGCCCTGAGTTCCACGGTGCCTCTGGTGTGGAAATATTATAAGTAAGTGTTGAAAGAAAACTCTTCATCAGGGTCCAGTCCAAGCCGGGAATAATAAAAATGGAGACTGCTTTAGAAAGAAGGTTGAAGTTTATTGAAGAGGAGAGCCAGACAGAAAGATGTCTGGAAAAACTGACTACATGTAGGAGTGAGTGGATTTTTATACCTTCTTGGGCTTTTGTTTGGAGTTGTTCCTGTTGCATGAACTTTTACCTGAGTCTGAGTGTGCCTTTCTGGTATTCTGATGGTGGTGGGTTAATCCTATTATGTCCCAACCGTTCATATCCTGTTTCCCTGGGGCTGTGGCTGATGACTGTTGGATTTTTTGGTGTGAAGGATTGTTGATTCTAGGGATCTTTCTTTCTAATCCAAGCTTCCTGGCTCCAATCTTTCTGACAAGATTATCACATCTGCATTTCTGCAGATCTGGTTTCTGTTTGGGGCAGAGAGACTTGGGGTGGGGGTTGGTTTCTGCCTTTAAAATCCATTCTGCCTTTTTAATATTTCCCAAAATATTTCTTTCTCTGGATTCTTCCCACATAAGTAATGCTGTTTTATTGTAAGCAAAATGATACTCAAAACTCTGTGTAACCCTCCCCCACCAAATAATGTTATTTCCAGAGACTTAAAACACTCTGGACATGTCTGTTGCTCATATTTAAACTTTCTGTGTCAGAGAATTGAGTAGGTAGACACAATAGCTGAAATGCTGAATAAATAAGCCAAATAAAAGTCATGCTGAAATTTATCCTCCCATTTCCAAACTTTGTTCCTCAAGTATCTTTGAACTCATATCCTTCACTCTAACCTTCTGGGGCCTGCCTTGTTGTTCCTGTTTCCAGATCTGTTAAAAAGCCCAGTAGCAGGCATAGCCTCATGGTTGGATTTAATCTGGGCATGGGAAGGTAGAAGGGCTACAGACTTCCCCAGAGAAGACTGTCTAGCACAGTGTTTCTCAACCTTGACCATTTTAAGGCATGTGGACTTCAACTCCCAGAATTCCACAGCCAGCAATGCTGGCTGTGGAATTCTGGGAGTTGAAGTCCACATGCCTTAAAATGGTCAAGGTTGAGAAACACTGGTCTAGCAAGAGTCAGCACACATACAACTCTGGTAGCCTTATAGCTAAAATATGTAGTCTTCCTGCACCTCAGCATGAGAACCCAGCTACCTTTCTTTTCTTTAAAAGAAAAAAAATAGAAAATGAGATTTTGTTCCTGTCAGACTCAAAATGATACAGATGAATATTTGGGGCCTGGTGCTAGCCTGATGATAGAATATTCATCAAAAGGATGTTTTTACTACTGTCATTCCCTCCTGCTAGGAAAAAACAGATCCTGCAGCTGAGTGGCTTACATGTCTTCTAGGATATCAGACCTTATGACTGATATTTTGACAAAGATGGATTCATACCTTATGCAAATTTATGGGCAATTTGCCAAACAAGCTATAGCAGCCAATTTCACCCATCACACTACATCATGAGCCAAGTTTATAAGTCATAATGGCTGGATTCCAGTACCCATACTGAGCTAAAATCAAAAACAATATTACTGTATAGTGTCTGATCCCTTTTAACACAAGCTTCATTTGTTAGACGCCAGAAGGCCTACCTTACAATTACCATTATTGGAAGCTATGGCACTAATTCACATGTAACTGAAGTCATGCTCCCTCTCCTTTAGTGCATTGTGAGGCTTTCATTTCCTTATTAAATTATCTAAGCCTTGTAATGTCATTCAGATCTATCCAATTCAGAATGGTTTGTCCAAACAAGTCAACTTTGTATCATGGTTTAGACTGGATTAATTTAGAAAGCGGAATGGTACTAGTCTCCTTGTGGCTGTACCAGACAAAAGGATGTAGGTGCAAACAGTCTTTTTTTGTTGTCATAAATTCTGAACTGGCACTGGCAATGGATCTGTATCACCAATCCTCAGACTATAATTGCTAGACAATGTGTCACCCTAATGCTTATTCCATTAGAAGAAGTAACAAGAGAAAAAGGGATAATGCACTCGCAAAGACAGGAAAGGCAAACTTTTACTCTGCATTAGTGGCTTTCTAGTGTTGATATTTCCAATTCCAACTATCTTCATTTTTTTCTTAATTGAATACTTTAGAAGAGCAATAGTTCATTTCCACATTTGTTTGTGGAAGGGATAGTACAAATTCTTTCTTCTTAGACAGATAAGGTTTAGAATTCTCCCTGAATTATTCATCTGGGAATTGTAACTTTAGAAGCTTCCTGTAATTTTTCCCCAGGAAGTCCAAACTAGAATACCTCATTTTATTCCCCACAAGGAATTATCCTTAACTGATGATATTGATAGTGATGATAATGCCATAACCCATTGAATCATAAACTGTCCTGTGTATGTAAGGCTTAAGAATGGGAATGGGAAAATCTGTTCACATATCTGAGAACAGTTAAAGTTTGTGACAATGCCAAATTTCTCTGGTCTTAAAATAAATTTGCCAGCACATGATCATGGCTATATTATAAATAGCCATTCTTTTCTTTTGCAAGAGTGTTAAATGAGATTCTGTACATATAATTATAGCATTCAGCAAACCGCAAGCCCCAAGGAAGCTTCTCTGTATTGTATGGAACACTTCCTTGAATATTAAAACCTTGTTCCCTATGAAAAACTTGTTCAATGTGGTAACATGATGTGACTTGTAAGTGGGCATATCATTGACAAGTAATACTAAATTGCCAGGACAGTATGATATCTACATTTTCTCCTGGCCAATGAATGTATATTATTGCAAGCCAAACTACAATTCTTAATGAAAATTCCAGAATTGTCAGAAAGGAAATGAATATTTTGGAAAGCATTTGTCTTTATATCGGTTCTAAAACTTTGGTGACTATCTGACAACAGTAATGACTATTATACATAATTTACACAAAATTACCATGTAGGTAATAGTGTTTTGCAAATTATGTCAATTGACCCAAAGAATTAAAGTATATTGGCCATAATTTTCTACAGAATTTGATATTAACAAGTGTATTATCTCTATAGAGTTTCCTCTAATATATTAAAACTTTATTATAGAACTATAAGAACTATAACCTATTGATATTGAAAACAATAACAACACTTGTAACTGGTTCAAAATCCCAACTATGGTAAGTGTCTTATGAACTATCTTAGCCTGAGTTATTGTGTCTAGTTCAGTATTGCCATTGGTTCTTCAAGGGTTTCAGAGAGGATTTTCTTAGTTCTATCTGGACAAAGTCTTATTTGGGATGAGCTAAAGTTCATGGTGACTTCAAAGATAAGTCTATGTCATTTTCATGGTGCAAGTATGGATGTGATTTGCCATTACCTACTTCCAAGCTTCTTTTTCAATACCCCAATCTAATCTTCAGGTACCAGGTCTGAGTCTGAGACCTGCATCCAAAGTAGAAGCTCTATCACGAAGCATCAAAGGATCTTCAAATCTTACAGATCAAAAATAATTGTGGCAGATTGCCAAAGTCTGACCACTAGATTACACCCCTCAAAAAGGCACAGGGTATTTCCAGCTAAGAATTTTATTGTATCTCATATGCTTTTAAAAAATGCTTTATAAATAAGGTAATCAACAAAATATGTTGCGACAGATTGTATTTAAATGGCCACTAAGGGAAACAGCTTTTACATTATACATATGTATATCACACTCAAGATGAGAATGTATTAGTGTTCCTTCTGCCCATTTGTTTTTTTCACCCTGTTGAGTTACTTTTCATATTCATAGCGTGGATTCCTGCGTGGATGTCTAGGTGATAGATTTATTGCGTGTTACTTCCTGCTTTGTCATGTACCTCCCACTCAATCTGTTTTTCTCAACCGGTGAGGCAGAAGAAGCTTGTGTAGGGATACTATATTTATTGGTCATATCCAATACTGACATATCATTTTCCATTTTAATATTAAAGAAGAAGTGTTAGATTGAAGAACTTAGATTAGAACATGCTATGTTCTTTATGGTGCAAAGAAGTTGTAAGCAGGGGCCAATTAATTTAACACGTTGATATTTTTAATCAGAGTGACAGAGTTGAAAGGGACCTTGGAAGCCTGTCCCCTACTCAAGCAGGAGACCCCATGCCATTTCAGACAAATGGCTTTCCAATCTCTTTTTAAAAACCTCCAGTGATGGAATATCTATAGCTTCTGGAGACAAGTCATTTCCCTGATTAATTGTTCTAACTGTCAGGAAATTTCCCCTTAGTTCTAGGTTGCATCTCTCCTTGATAGTTTCCATCCATTTCTTCTTGTCTTGCCTTCTGATGCTTTGGAGAATAGGTTGACTCCCTCTTCTTTGTGGCAACCCCTGAGATATTGGAACAGTGCTATCATGTCACCCTTAGTTTTTCTTTTCATTAAACTAGACATACCCAATTCCTACAACTCTTCTTCATATGTTTCAGCCTTAACCTTAATCCATTCATATTGCTTATCTGTACAGTAGGTAGTTGTCTGAATATTATCAGGATAGTAAGAAGAAGCATTTGAATATTTCACTCTGTTCTCTACGTGTCCTCTACATAAGATTGTCATGATATGCAGTATGTAAACCCTTTTCTAATTGACTCCACATCACTTCTATGCAAATTTCAAATAACTGGGGTGCCATTTTATTTAGAACTCTTGCCTTCCCTAGGGAAAAATTGAGATGACATCCCAAACATATGGATAGGAGCCCAGCAATTCCACCAGCCATGGTGTCCACAGTAACACAAATCACACTTGACCTGCCATGAGGCTGCAAACTGATGATGCCCACAAATCAACCAAGCATGGAAGAAGTCAATCCTTGTGAAGTATGAGAGAAAAACCATTTGGTTATCAGCTTCCCACAATAAAGTACATATAGCCCAACTCACATGGTTTAATCTAACCTAACCATCCAACCTATCATCAGGTATGAGGAAATGAAGAGAAGGGGGCAGTTTGCTTGCTTATGGGGAAACTTGTGGAATAAATACACACTGATTTCTCTCCCCCCTCCCCATTCCCTAACTTGCAAAGTCCAAGTCTTGGGAGGGGACCAATACTGAAAAGAAGGACTCAGTGAGGAAAATGGAAGAGCAAAAATAGGGGACAAGGATGACTGTGCTCTTAGAGAAGGTAGCCACCTCAGGCAGGATTTGCTTGAAGACACGGGCAAGATGTTAAGGAACATGTAGGAGTGGGAGACACAATCCAACTTTCTTGCACACGCACACACACAAACACACAATAGCCTTCTGTTCCTGGCTGTAGGAAGACTGCTGTTCCATTGCCACCATTCCTCTAGTCAGTTTATGTACTTGGAACAAGAGGGGTGCTAGCCTATTGTTGACTTCAAGCAGCAAAATGTCTTGGGCTAACAACAGATGGAAAACATATAAAGTAGATTCAAGCCTTGACACAGTTACATCAAAATGGACCATTTGTAGCAATTGGCAGTACCGGAGGCAAAAGAAGAACCAAAAGCGGGGATATGCTCTGCGCTTCATGATCACAAAGCAGATCTGACTTACTTTGGAAGCTGAGGCAGCAGAAGAGCCTCCCTATTTTGATGTGGTGCTTCAATAAGGAGAGAAAAAAATGCAATTCCTTAAGAAATAAGGTACAAATGATAGGGGAAATACTACCTAACCATGGAGAAGGAAATAAAAGGAACTATAAATCTTTATTTCTAACCACAAAGGAGTTATTTGGAGGAAAACTAGGAAAAAAGTGGAAAGATTTTGAAGCATTGATCAATAACCAATCAATGACCAAGTGACAAAATTAGTGGATCAGAGGAATGCTGTGGACATAATTTACAGCCATTTGTCCAAAATGGTATAGGGTTTCCTGCCTGAGCAGGGGGTTATTATTATTATTATTATTATTATTATTATTATTATTATTTGGACTTCAGTAAGGCATTTGATAAAGTAGATCACAACCTACTACTTGAGAAGATAGAAAAATGTGGGGTAGACAGCATCACCACCAGATGGATCCGTAGCTGGCTGAACCACATCTACATGGAGGGAAGTGTGTAGTGGGGTGCCCCAGGGCTCTGTTCTGGGCCCAGTGCTCTTCAACATCTTCATCAACGATTTGGACGAGGGGATAGATGGGGAACTCATCAAATTTGCAGACGACACCAAGCTGGCAGGAATAGCCAACACTGAGGATACAGGAGGATCTGGACAGACTTGAACACTGGGCACTATCTAACAAAATGAAATTCAATGGTGAAAAAAGCAAGGTTCTACATTTAGGCAAGAAAAACCAAATGCACAAGTACAGCATAGGTGGCACCTTGCTCAATAGTAGTAACTGTGAGAGGGACCTTGGAGTCCTAGTGGACAATCACCGAAATATGAGCCAGCAGTGTGCTGCAGCTGCCAAAAAGGCCAATACATTGCTAGGCTGCATTAACAGGGATAGAATCAAGATCACATGAAGTGTTAATACCACTTTACAATGCCTTGGTAAGGCCACACTTGGAATACTGCATCCAGGTTTGGTCACTGCGATGTAAAAAAGATGTTGAGACTCTAGAAAGAGTACAGAGGAGAGCAACAAAAATGATTAGAGGACTGGAGGCTAAAGCATATAAGGAATGGCTGCTGGAATTGGGTATGTCTAATTTAATGAAGAGAAGGACGAGGGGGGACATGATAGCAGTATTCCAATATCTCAGGGCTGCCACAAAGAAGAGGGAGTCAAGCTATTCTCCAAAGCCCCTGAAGGCAGGACAAGAAGCAACGGATGGAAACTAATCAAGGAGAGAAGCAACCTAGAACTAAGGAGAAACTTCCTGACAGTGAGAACAATTAATCAGTGGAACAACCTACCTCCAGAAGCGGTGAATGCTCCAACACTGGAAGTTTTAAAGAAGAGACTGGACAGCCATTTGTCCAAAATGGTATAGGGTTTCCTGCCTGAGCAGGGGGTTGGACTAGATGACCTCTAAGGTTCATTCCAACTTTACTATTATTATTATTATTATTATTATTATTATTATTATTATTATTATTATTATTATTAAAAACAACTACTTTAAATTATCTGACAACAATAACAACAAAATAACTGATTGAAAATCTTGCTTCTTCACACCTCTTCCCTCTTGTGATGTCGTTGCTTTATTAGTAGCACAGTTACCATAGAATCCATCGGTGTGGGCAAATTCTCCAAAATGTTAAAACATTTTTAGCCCTTCTTTTTGCATCACTGAGACAATGGCACCTTAGCCATATTTGGTCTTAATTTCCAATTCAGTTTTAAAGTTTTCTTGAGAAAAATAAAACTTGGAGGAAATGATAATTGTTCTAAATATATACCGGTAGATCTCTTTCCCAGGCCAATGAGTGTCTGGACTTTTATGCTTGTAACCTTTGATGCTTCAGCTTTGATGTTATAAACATGAAAAACAAAGTTTGAAACATCTGCAATGCAAAGAGCAGAATGGCTGGAGGATACTTAAGAAGTGGGAACCTTATTAGAAATTAATATTTAATCATAAGTTTCTTTTTGTGACTCTAATTATTCACTTTCAGTGAATTTGATCTATGTTTCGTTTAGCCTTTGAGACCTAATAAGCTTTCCTCTTTTGCTGACAGAGTAACCTTAGGCTTGTTATCTGAAAATCAACCTGGGCTCGTTCTGCTTCACTTCAGCATCTCCCACAGGACAACTGTTAGCATTTGAACTCATCTGGGTCTTTGAATACAAACACAGGTGCAACTTTCTCATAATGCTGACACAAAGGGAAAAACTTGGTTAAGTAAAACCGAGTCAAGAAAACATATGGAACAGATATGGGCAGGAACCTTTAAAAAAACTTACATTAGAATTATAAAAAATACCAGCTGGCTTGTTATATTTATTGACATCTTCACTAGATTAAGAATTTTATACATCTGTATTCTCCGCTGTCAGATTTGGATATACATTTCAGCTATCTCATTCAGAAAGTCCTTTGTTGATTTTTAAACTTCTTTAGCATTCTCCAATTGTTATGCAAAAGACAAATGTTTTCTCATCTAGAATAGAATCTAGAATCCCAAAACTAGATGAAAGTTAAATTTGGGGCACAGCATAAAGAGATTACCTATTCTAATATCCTCTGGATTCAGAAGCTAAGCAGGGTTGCTCTTAATTAGCATTAGGAGTCTAAGAGCTGCAAAAAAGATGGGAAAATAAAATTTAAAAAAAAATCCCCAAGAAGGGAATGGCAGACTACTATTGTTCTGTTGCCAAGGAAACTATAAGGATGTGTCCATGAAGTTTTCAAGGGTCAGATTCAGTCTTGCTATGATTTCTGTACAACAGCAATTTTATACCAGTAAGAATATCCTAATATTGCCATTACCTGTCCTTTCTTGCCCACCAAGTACAGAAATATGTTTACAATTATAGTTGGAAATAAATAATTTATACAAGCTCAGACTAATGTGCTACCGTACCTCTGTCTTTTTCGTGGAACCCCCAGTTAGGTATTGTCATTCATGCCTAAGTAATATTCAAATTAGCTGCTAGATTTTGACCAAAACACATTTTTGTTTCTGAGGCCATCTCAGGTTTCTAGTTTTATCTCTTAAATTCCTAACCGACTTAGTACCAGGTGTCAGCATGCTCACATTTAGAGAAGAGGAGCAATAAACGCCTTGCTAACTTCTGGGTAAGTGGCTGTTGCAGAGAATCTCTGCTATCCATTGAGGCTCTCCTTTTGACAGAGGGCAGGATAGATTCTTCTCAGTCATTTGAAGAGCCTCAACAGAGAGAAAAAAAACTCTGGTAGACACAATTGTGTGCAGGGATGTTATATTATTCTTCCTAATCAGAAGAAGGCTGAAGAAGACTGCATTGCCCCCTTTTTAATCTAGCAGCCATGGCCATATGACTAAAAGCTGCCATCATTCATACAAACTTTTTAAGAGCATTTGGGTGGGAGACTGAGAGCTGTAAAAAAAGTGGTAATGGTGCTTTAGAAATATAAATTAATTGAACCTTCACATCTATCTTACCCTGTTAAAGTATATCATGTTCAACTTTGTATAAGAAAGTTAAAAACAATTCCCATACAATATCTCTTTAAAATATCTGTTCCTCCCTAAAGGTTGTATTGTTGTCCAGTTATGTTCTGCCTTTTATTCTTTTCTTTTGTCGATATTAAAATCAAATGCAAACGAGAGACATTGTTCTTAATTACACTTTAATAGCTTTACAATAATGGAGAAAAATGGGGGAAAAGGGTGGAAAGAGAAGCAACATTTTTTGCAAGATTAGAAAGAAACAAAAGATGAGTCTTGGGAGAAGGGCGGCATATAAATTAAATTAAATAAATTAAATAATAAAGCTGATCATAAGCCCTTGGCAAGATTCATTTACAATATTATACTTATTAGCTTAAAGGTAGATCCCTTACAGTATTCAAAAGGGCTTTATGCTATGTTTAGCATTTCATCACTTATTTTTCTTTAAGAGTAGTGTCATTTTTCATGTTCTAGGTGTATATAATAATGGCTCTTTCAAAAACTTGCTTTTAGTAGTACTCTTAAAAGCTTCTGTCTGTTTCTGGAATATATTACTTCGATGCATTTGTAAAATGTAGGACATTATAGCAGGAAGAACTGGCCTTCTCTATTGTAACATCCAATATCCCATTTTTTAATATTTCTTTAAACAATCCTGTGAAGTAGGTCATTCTTAGAGCTGGAGACTGGCTAGAGGCGAAAGTAGTGTGTGTGGAACTAATGGCAAAATTCATCACTTAGATTTCCCTGTGTAACATTTCTCCCTATCAAACAAAATTATTTCCAGAAGAGCTTTAACTGATTCCATGAAGTGAAAACAAAAAACGTTGAGTTGAATGAGAATAGTTAAACATTTCATGATAAGAATCACCCATAAAACTTTGCAAAGATTCTGTGTGAGTTTTGCACCTTACTTTTTTGTATTTGAGGTGATAACATTCATAACATTACAGATAGCATCAGTCTTTGAAGAAACACTGTTAAGTGCATGTTTAAAACAAAACAAAAAACAACCCTAAACCCTTCTCTTTCCAGTGGCATAAATAAGCACTATGAAGCTAGTTTTTAATCACAGTCCTGCCCCTGCATTTTTCCAACCCAATTAGGCCATTACCAGAATTAAATGAGGCATAGAGCATCCAAAAGTCACACCGTTGTCCCGGAGATGGAACGTGTACTGTGGTGGACCTGGCAGGGAGGTGAGCTGCTGATGCTGCTTACTGGAGGGTGACTCCAGGTGTTTGTACATTCCAACCTGGGCAGAAAGATCACCTTCACAGAGATGTAGCGAAGTACTGTAGATATTTCCCTTCTTTTCAAGCATGCTTGGGTTTTTAAAAAATATATACTTACCAAAATCAGTCTTCAAATTATTCCTGCAACACACCTAACTGGATCAGCAGGCTGTTGTGGGTGTACCAAAACAAAAACAAAGGTCAGTCGATTCAGTCAACTAAGCCAGTGGGTTAAATTTAACCCAAAAGAGAGCCCAGTCATGCATGAGTTGAACTAATTCCACCCAGTCAAATGTGTTGGAGGACAGCTAAACTTAGGCAGTTGACCTTAGTCAGTCATTTTACATGAGTCTCCATGTAAAAGAACGGGAGGGGGAAAATGTGGCTGAAAAGCAGAGATCTCCATGTCTGAACTCAGTGCCAAGGCTTGAAAGCACAGAACTGAAATACAGGTCAGCCGCAATTGTCTAGCCATGCCTATTCTACCTATATGACCAATGGAGAAAGGCTTGGTGATGTTGTGGCATATTGTGTTTCCTTTGGTGGGATGCCATGAAACTTTTAAAGAAAGTAAAGGAGATGCCAGTAATTTTTAAACTGCTGACTTCTGACCCAGGTAGAATGATTGTGTGTTGCCAGAACACGAGGTAAAGGGATTTCCCTGGGATAGTGGCTGACTAGGTTAGGTATGCCACGAGGAAATCAGACTACTGGGTTAATAGGACTGAGATTATTATCATCCCTTAGGGAGTATGCCAGGGAAATCACATATTACTCTTCATCATAACGACATGTACAGGCTGCAATAAGGTTAGATTATTATAGGCCCATGTTGCATAGTTTTCTACATTTAGGCAGAAGACTTTCTTTTTTTAAAAAAAAATTCTTTTATTAAAACAATCAACATTGAACATAAAATCATATTATGCAGCAATCATCATAGCACCTGATATACAACACTAAGTATTAGTCTTTGTAAACGTCTGATTTGGTACACATTTATCACTCCTCACGTCGAACCTCAACCATATGCCCGTTACACTTTATTTGATTGGTGTTTCTCTTATCTATAGTTTATTCACTGTTTCTAGTCTATCGCATACCATTCATCTCAGTATTAGTACAATCTTTTATGATCCCTAACCAAAGATCCTGAGGTAGAAATTCAATAACCTGAGGTAGATATTCAATCCACTTTTTCAATATTAAAGTGATCATCATTAAACATAAGATCCTATTGCTAAGCAATCATCCTAGAACCTAACATACAACATTAAGTATTAGTCTTTGTAAACATCTGTTTTGGTAAACATTCTTCACTCCTCTCTTCCATCCTCAAGTATACTCCCAATACCTTTTGTTTGATTGGTGTTTCTCTTATATATGGTCTACCTACTGTATCTAGTCTATCGCATATTGTTCGTTTGCGCTTCTGAATTGACTTCGTCCCAGTAATAGTGCAATCTTTTATAGTCCCTAACCAGAGATCCTGAGGTAGAGGTTTCATAACCTGAGGTAGAGATTCAGTCCGCTTTAACAATATTAAAGCAAACAACATTAGTCATAAGATCATGTTAAGAGGCATTAGTCATAGAACAGAAACATTCAACATTGGGTGTTAGTTTTTGTAAACATTTGATTTGTTAAACATTCTTTCCTCCTCCTGTCAAGCCTCAGCTAAACGCCAGCTGCATTCTGTTTGATTGGTGTCTCTCTTGGATATAGTGGCAGAAGACTTTCTTCATAGACCTACCTTGGAGTGTTATGGGGGACATACGGTATTATTGGGTCACCATAAATCCCCCCCCCGGTAAAGTTCATTCCTAGTGTATGTCTAAAGCAAATAATAATAATAATGATGATGATGATGATAATGATGATGATGATGATGTTGGAAGGGACCTTGGAGGTCATCTAGTCCAACCTCCTGCTCAGGCAGGAAACCCTATACCATTTCGGACAAATGGCTGTCCAGTCTCTTCTTAAAAACTTCCAGTGTTGGCGCATTCACCGCTTCTGGAGGCAGGTTGTTCCACTGGTTAATTGTTCTAACTGTCAGGAAGTTTCTCCTTAGTTCCAGGTTGCTTCTCTCCTTGATTAGTTTCTTGGCATCTGAGATGCATTACTATTGAGTTTGGTTTTTCTGATGGAGTGGGTGGTACAAAAAAGCATTGGGGGCACATGCATTCCTTATTTCTGCACTTGGCAAAGGAACTGTTCCAGACTCACTAGCTGAAACTTAGTTACTTCTTAGTCTCTTCATTTGTGCTGTCTTCTATAATTCATTATCTCAGTGGATTTCCCCCCCCCCTGAAGTTACAGAAAGAGTGCAACCTTTGGTGAGGCTTAAAGACAGGTGTTCTGCTAAAAGCAGGAGATGCAGTCCTTTTATATGACTAATGTAGGTAATAAGTAATGCTTATAAATGAAGGAACCATTGGTACCCTCAATTTTCTTCTTTTCCCACTTATCTCAGATTTTTGGAGACCAGCTAAAGGTATGGAGACAATAGACTCTTGTTTCTTCTTTTGTGTGATTGCCAGATCTGACAATGGGAGAATGAGGACGATTTGTCCTTCAGATCAAGGAAACCCAAGGAATTCATTTTCCGCCTTTGTTGTCTGAGCTATTTAAAATATTCAGGAATCTGTCTGACTATATGGTTCTATCAATTTTTTCCTGTACCACTTCATCCAACATACAAATACTTAAAGTGCTAACATGATGGTTTGTGTGAGTTGTAAACACAAGGTAGGAGTAACATTTTAGAATAACTATGTTTTGCATTTGTATGCCTTCATTTAATTTTGCATAATATGGGGATGAGAAATTAAACTGAAAAATATATTGGAATCACAAAGAATGGAAAGTTATGCATTTGAGTTTATATTGAGTAAAAACTTCTGTAGGGGACTTCCTCCCTCCCTCCCTCCCTTCCTCCCTTTCTTCCTTCCCTTTTCAATATAAATATTAATTTAACTACTCATCCCCCTAATGGTAGTAAATGGAGAAAAAATCCATCCAGTTACTGTTTTATAACATAGAGCAGTGATGGCGAACCTTTTAGAGACCGAGTGCCCAAACTGCAACCCAAAACCCACTTATGCATCGTTGAGTACTGGGTGGGTATAGCCCATTGGCTGGGTGTGGCCCATTGGCTGGGCGTGGCTACGGTGGTAACGGCAGACTGGGTGGGACTAAAAAGTTCAATCAGTCAATTCCAACTTTGCAAGATCTTTTTTTTCCCCGCAAGAAGTAGAAATTGACTGATTGAACCTTTTTTTTTTTGCACATGGCGGCAGAGGCCTAAAGCGAAAAGGTTTTATAAAACCCAGCTGAAGGCCTAGAACTGGGGCGATGGCGCACGTACCACACGTGCCCACAGGGATGGCTCTGAGTGCCGCCTCTGGCATCCGTGCCATAGGTTCGCCACCACTGGCATAGAGGAAGCTTCTTTGTCAAACATGAAATATTCACTTAGTTATGGATCTATGTGGGTGTTAAAACCTATTTTTCTTTGTGTATTTTGATATGGATTTCTTTATATAGATTCACTGTCATATAATAAGTTCACAACTCATCACTCAGTTTCTTTAAATGGCTATAATTTATCTAAATGACCATCTTCCTTGAACTTGATGCACATTTGGAATTTATCATTGATTATTTTTAAACAGGGAGTACTTTAGCTTGTTTTTCACTTGGGGAAAATAGATACTGAAACTAAGATACCATTTTTTAGGGATATCATGCCTGAATTTATTTCTTTGCTATTGATAAGGTAAAATGACCAATATGTTGGTCATTTATGGTTATTTCTACATGTAAAGCAAATGTGATGTTTTATAAAATAATTATAACAAAAAAAACTTAAAACAGCTTTAGAACATGGATGCGATTTGTGACTTCATGATTTGAAGGTGTCTTCAGATGTATTTCTGCAAATATATGCCATGAACTTTATTACAGCAATTTTGACGTTTTACTAACAAAGCAAGAAAGGAGACAGCATGTAAATTTTCAACCTACATGTGCCTTTTGTATTCCTGGAGCAGCTGGTATTTGGGAGGGATTGATTCTATGGATAGTTCTACACTTCTTTGTATACATGAATTTTTTACATTTCAATATTGTTTTAGGAACTCTTGAAGATGACTTCTACATGATCTGCTAGTGATATTGAAGAAGCAAGGAATTGCTGGATTAGATAAATTGCGATGGAGAAGTCCACTGAAGAGACATCAGAGCTATCATTATTGTCCTGTGGTTTATTGGACTTCAAGCCTTCCCATCACAGCCATAGTGTATGGTGTTTCAAACAGAAAAAATATGTCAAATTGTATTAGGCTTATGTTGCTTTTTAGGTACCTGATCTGAAATTTGCAACGTAATTCCTTTTGTATAAAGGAGGAACGATGACTTTTTATAGTTTCTGTTTGATCCTCTTTGCATTTACTTGGAGTAGTTCTGCCTATGGACCAAATCAAAGGGCACAGAAGAAAGGAGACATTATTCTTGGAGGATTGTTTCCCATTCATTTTGGAGTGGCTGCTAAACACCAGGATCTGAAATCTAGGCCAGAATCAGTAGAATGCATAAGGTAAGTCCACATCAAATCCCCCAAACTCACTCATCCTCCAGACTCACATGACAGAGACCTTAAAAGTTTTGTGATTTCTACTAGGTAATAGTTCTTTGATTAAAAAAAAAATGCCACTTCCAGGCTTTTAGAGAAGAAACTGAAGTCTTATTATGTCTCCCACACTTTGTATAGAGGCTTTCTGAAGTATTTGATTGATCCCTTTCGAAGTAGCGCTTTCAGTCAGATCTGGCTTTTATTTACTGAATTTGACTATATATGCAGATTTTCAAAACAGTATGTGGCTTACGAGATAAAATATAATTACATTTGACATAAAATATTTAATTCAGCACAAAGGAATCTCCAATGGGGTTTGGTTACCCTTACAAAGCAGCTACGTGAAACCTCTCATTGGAGGGCATTCTGTGTTTTGGGGGTGGCTGGTATGAAGCCAGCTTCATGTAATTTAAGCCTTGCATCTCTAACCATTGGAATAGCGAGCAAAGCTTCTTAATAGTGGTTTCAGCTGGTTTGCGCCACTTCGGCAGAACCGATAGCTAATGTTTTGTTGCCCAGGCCCAGAATGGACTTCCAGAAGCGGCATCCACACAGAGAACCGGTTGTTCACATATTTGAATCCCACCACTGAGTGGTTTGTTATATTCTTCATTCTTAACCCAGAAGGCACTTCTGTTGCTTTGATTGTAGGCAGGAGTAGTTATGAAGTAGGTTGAAAAGAAGAGGCATCTCACCCCATGCACTTGTTTCTGTTTTGGTTCTTTTAAACCATTCCTGGTTTCTTTATCACTTTGCCTTTGGTTGATGTTGAATACCAGACTGGATCACAACAAAGACCCTCTCATTTATTTTTAACAATTTGTTTTACACGGGGTAAAACAGTGTAATCTCAGCATGGCTGGAGGAACAAGTAGAACTGAATCTCTCATTGCTGAGGAGAATGCTGCACTGCCCTTGGAGAATCAGGTGTTCGATTTGGGATTATTTACAGATTCCTTACCATCACTAGAACAATTAATGATCTTCATGCCTGACAGTCTGCTTCTGGGCTTCCATTTCCCCACCCCCTAATTAGTCTGTAACTCTAAATCTTGACTAAGTTACCTAAAAGATCTCTCCACATTTGCTTCTCTGGATCATCATGATGGCCTCACTTGTGGCTCTTCTCTTCTCTACCAAATGAGGAGAAAGGATCTTTTCATGAGTGGCATCTTATTTGTGGAAAGCCTCTCCAGAGATGTTCACCTGACACTTCCATTATGGCCTTATAGGTGCTGTGTGAAGACTTCATTTTCATAGACAAAAGAACTTGTGCTATTTTCTTAGTTTTTTTTTAATGTTTTGTGTTTGGTTAATATGCTTTAATTTATACACTGTCTAAAAACATTTAAGTATTGGAAAGCCTCCAAATATTATTTTTAAAAAACCACATTAAATTGTACAGCAATCTATCCTGCAACCAGAGGTAATGATAATAAGTTATTCAGGTTTATAAAAATAAAAAAGGATTGTAAAGAGCACCTTAATGGCATTTCCAGATTAAAGGAATGAATTTTGTAATAGGAAATGCAGTTCAGTGTAAACAAATGCAAAGTTGTGTAAATTGGATTAAAACCCTAATCTCTATGTGTGGGCTAATGAAGTCCAAGCTGTCAGTGACTAAGATACTTTCTGCACTAGTGATTTGCAAAATCTTATAACATTACTTAGCTGCAGTTGAAATAAAATAGCTTGTTTGCTTATAAGGCAGGACATAAAGCAGGACTTAAGTCATAAAACAGGACATGAGTCTTAAATGCGTGTATTAGTTAGAAGGAGAACAAAAGGATATGAAAGATGTCAAACCACAAGTTCATTTGTCGGTCGCACAAAAGTGTTACGTTTGACAGTTTAGGCAAGATACGTTAGCTACAGAAAGGGGGGCTGTATGCTGTAAGGGGGCTGTGATTTGAAGCAACCAATCCATGCTATCAGTTACATTTCCGTTTTTTGCTGTTACTGACGAGAATATATAAACTTGTGTTTTTTTTATATGAAGCTGTTCAGATGTGGCTACAAATATAGTGCTCTGAACCTTTGCGCAAAATAAACCAACTTCTTTTGATTCTGTGGTCTGAGTCCTGTGATTTTCTGCAATACTTAAGCTCTTAAATTTGGCATAATAGTTAGGTGATACTAGAAGATGTTATAAATAGAAATCACCTAAAAAAATGTTGTTGGTGTTACAATGTGTAAATATGCTGATATAATAAAAATGTCAACCCAATGTGTTGCTTGTTTAAAATTATGAATTCCATGCTAGGAATCCTAAAGATTGAAAATAAAACTACTAATATTGTAATCAAGGATCTGCAGTGATTTTGCTTCAGTTTTCCAATGTTTCATAACAGTCACACAGTCCTAGGAAAAGCTACAGACAGTTACTATGTTCATGCTTCTATAAGCACCTTTTGGAGACTGAATCTAAAGGATTATTCAAGCCTAACTGTAATTCCCTAAAATAAATATATAGTGGAAGACAGCATATATTTTTGGTCACCATGCCTCAAGGGAGGGGTGGCTCAGTGGTTAAGACACTGAGCTTGTCAGCTGGAAAGCTGGCAGCCTAGGTTTGAGACCCAAGCATCACGTAACAGGATGAGTTCCCATCCTCGACTCAGCTCCTGCTAACCTAGCAGTTCGAAAGCATACAAATGTAAGTAGATAAATAGGTACCACTTTGGTGGGAAGGTGACAGTGCTACGTGACATCATCCTGGCCAAATGATCGTTGAAATGTCTTCAGACAGTGCTGGTTCAATGACCTTAAAACGGAGATGAGCGCTGCCTCCTATAGACATCGATGACTAGTGGAGTAAAATCCGCAAGGACTCCTTTGCCTCAAGGGAATACTTTAAAAACAGTCAAATTTTTTGCTTAGAAGTTTTTAAAAGAAAATTAGATAAATTTATGTTAAAGTTACTAATTTTGATGGTCATATATTACCTCCTAAATTACAGGCAGGTTGCCATATAATGTCAATTCTGTGGGCAACCCTGGATGAAATTCTTCTATTATGCTTATGAGCTTCCTGCGTCATTTGGCTGGTCATTGGGTGACACAGAAGTTTAGACAAAATGGGCCTTAATATTCCAATAATATCTCATGTTAGTACCTCATGGACTGCCCAGTAAGTGGGATGTCATATAAATATTAAATACTTATTTCTGAAAAAAATTCATAGGACAATTCTGAATATGAATAAGAACAGTTTCTTGGCACAACATTCTAGACTGTGGAATGCGATAATTCAAAACAGGATATCTGGTTTACCTTTTAGTTAATAAGGATATGCTGTTAAATTGTGTCAGTGGTTGCTGAGAAATCCAGGAAGAGGGAAAAAGAAAGAGAGAGAGCGAGCACCTGCCACTGTCCAAAATGCCCATTGTTCTGATCCAGCAGGGCTTTGTTTTGTAATCCATGTGGTACAGCTCCATGGTTGTCCATAGGAGGACCAAGGGTTCAAATTATGTTTGGTGCATTATTACCTCATCGTACATATGACATGCACTCTATAATTTATATCATTTTATTGACATAATGCAACTGATATAAATTGCATCATTTGCACAATAGCATAACAACTGTCACTGTGATTTGTAATGGATGCCTATGTGAACCGGCCTATTTTGGATTAATTATTTTGAAATATGTAGTTACATTTCTCTTTGGAACTGTTCTTCCATTTGTTTAGAAACAGCATATTTTCCCGTTTCTCTCTTCTGACTCTATATGAAACATTGTGCTTATTTAGATTTCTCTTCCTTTTTTGTAGGTATAATTTCCGGGGTTTTCGCTGGTTACAGGCAATGATCTTTGCCATTGAAGAGATTAATAACAGCCCAACTCTTCTTCCCAATATGACTCTTGGATACAGCAGTTTTGACACCTGCAACACAGTGTCTAAAGCTCTGGAAGCCACACTGAGTTTTGTAGCCCAAAACAAGATTGACTCTCTGAATCTGGATGAGTTTTGCAATTGCTCAGATCATATTCCCTCAACAATTGCAGTGGTGGGAGCAACAGCCTCTGGGATTTCCACGGCAGTTGCCAATCTTCTGGGTCTCTTTTATATACCTCAGGTGAGCATATGTTGTCACTGTCCATTGACAGAAATAAGATGGTCTTGAGTAGGTGAGCTTGTTAATTACAAAATGTTTCTACTGTTGCTATGTCACGTTTCATCATCTCTTCAGTCAATCTCACAACATATAATATAAAGTCTTAAAGAGCTAGTATAACATTTCCACATCTCCCCCTTTTGAAAAGAATAAATATTTCTTTTCCAATTATGAGCACCAACAGTATTCAACAAATCATCCCAGCAGTCTGTGCCCGTATGTCTAAGTAGCCCCTAGATTCAAAGAGGCAGCTCTACAACCCATTATAATCATAGGATAATTTCTCTATAACCTCTTTATTTTCTTATGCCCATATTAAATAGTAGAATGCATATTGTGTATTTCCATCAGCCATAGCAATTAATTTTGCAGCTTCCTATTGAACTGTGATTCAGCATGTAACAACCATGATGACATATGATTCCATCTGGCCATTGGTTTTCTTTAATATCTTTTAAATATTTATTGTTGTGGCTGCTGTTTTGGCCTTTTTAACAAGCTAGCTTGATTGGGTATTAAGTATTGATTATTTGATTAGGAATTGGTTATGTCTAGTCTAGTGAAAAGAAGGACTAGAGATGACATGATAGCAGTGTTCCAATATTTGAGGGGTTGCCACAAAGAAGAGAGAGTCAACCTACTTTCCAAAGCACCAGAAGGCAAGACAAGAAGCAATAGATGGAAACTAATCAAGGAGAGAAGCAACCTAGAACTAAGGAGAAGTTTCCTGACAGTGAGAACAATCAACCAGTGAAACAGCTTGCCTTCAAAAGTTGTGGGTGCTCCATCACTGGAAGCTTTTAAGGAGAGACTTGACAGACACTTGTCTGGAATAGTATAGGCTCTCCTGCTTGAGCAATGAATTGGACTAGAACAGGAGTGTCAAACTTAATTTCACTGAGGGCCGCATCAGCATTGCGGTTGCCCTTAGGGGGCTGGGTAGGTGCGGCCAGAGTGGGTGCACCCTACTGGGTGGGCGTGGATGGAGTGGGTGTGGCCTACTGGGTGGGCGTGACCAGTTCTACATCATTCGCGTCAAGGGTGCCTGTGGGGGCCTGGGCAGGAGTGGGACAGATCTGAGGGTCTCTGGCAGAAGGGGGTGGGACAGGGGCAAGTGCCAAGGCATGGTCCACTCAGGCAAGTGCCAAGATGGCCACCACAAAATTGTACATTGGCTCTCGGCTGGCCTGGGCCAGGGCCAAGACAGCGGGGGCCGTTCCCTCACTGTTTCCAGGATGGCTTTGCGGGCCACATGAAATCACTTCGCAGGCCGCATCCGGCCCCCGGGCCTTGTGTTTGACATGTCTGGACTAGAAGATCTCCAAGTTCTTTCCAACTCTGTTATTCTGTTTACTGATTGTGACTAAACTAGTTTGGATGCTGCTCAGATTTTAAATGCATGACCTGAAAATCAAAGACCATTATCTGATATAACTATGTGAAGTATCCCATCTCTGGAGGGAAAATGCCTGAACTCAAAGAACAGTCTATTATGATAGTAATTGTCTCATCCAATAAATTTAAAATAAATAATCTAGAATAATTTTTTTCACATCTTTCATTTTTTCCCCTAAGCAGGTAATTATTTAACTCTGAATTTCAGATTTTTTTTCCAGAAATTCAGATTCAGCCCAATTTCTCTAGTTCTTTGAAAAGATTTTCCGTTCTCCCTCTACATATTTGCTCCATGTTAGTGATGTCAATATACCTTTTTGTATCTTGATACTATCAAGTCCCATCAAGTATTGACTGTATGAAGGACTTTGCAGGACAATATTAGGCCAAATGAGTCTTTGAAAAAGCCATATCTCCCTGTCAGTCCAAAAGGGAAGACCAGAGTAAAATACCAAGTATGAGTGAGAATCACTTTTATTGTAGAAGCTATAGTAAACGAATCTTACCAGTCTGAATGTGCTTTCCTCATCCCTCACTAGATCCTTATGTGAACTAGAAAGGGGTCTGTTCCAGACATTTCTTCAAACTGTTTTCTTAGCTCACACTCACGTCCTCTTAATCTGACAGTTACCTTGGTAGCAGTTCTTCCTCATGTTCCTTCAAGGCCATTTCTTAAGTCTTCTGCACTCCCAAATAGTATACCCATTATTAATCTATCTGAATCTGCCAAATTCCTAAAATAAATACAGATTTGAAAACTCACAGTGGTTGCTTCTAGATGTGATTGGAAATTTTCTTATACTGTATATTGGGGATATTCTCAAAGTTCTGGATGGGCTGAGGAATATAGAAATTGTCTGGCCATCATTTCTAAATACTACTTTCTCTTTCACTGATCCAAGCCGACTCCCTGATATAATGGAGATTATGTAGCGACTTAACTGGTAGAAGAAAAATTCTGGAATAAATGAGACACAGTATGATTAGAGCCCACTTGAAGGTCTGCTCTGAAATGAAAAATATCATACCATAAATTACAAATTTGCCATTAAAAAAGGCATAAATGGTTTACCGTCTGATTGAGGGAAGACTTCTCACATTTGAAGGTCATTTTTCAGGGTGATAGGAGAACACTTTATCTTTCTCAAATTATGGAGTGTCTTTCCTCAAGAGTAACATTTGGCTCTCATCAATCCAGTGGGTAGATTGATAAAGACACATAATTGCAACTAGGTTTTAAAATGTTATGGTTATAGAATGGATATTCCAGTCAACATCTCTTTTTGGCTTGTTAGTTCACCTATTAAAGAGTCTTGAACTTTTTGTTTAAGGCGGGGGGGGGGGTCAAACTGCCGGCCCACAGGCCAGATGCCTCATCTGGAAGCCACGCCCACCCGATTGCAGGCAATGGCAAAACTGTCCCGATACGTCTTGTGATGTCACGTGACGTTGCGAGTTTGACATGTCTGGTTTAAGGTGATCTTTCTAAGGCAGAAATTGGCAACATGCTGCCCATGTGTACCACTGCACCTGTGAGCAACTTCTTATTCACCTGCAAACCGCCCTGCAGATACATTTTTCCTTCTTTAATTAGGGATATGTTCATGGGGTCACAGTCTGTGTGAAATGTTTCAGAATAGTTTTTACTTAAAAGTGCTGAATTAGAATTTATTCCCCCTTTTTCCTTTTCCAGGTTAGTTATGCTTCATCCAGTCGGCTCTTGAGCAACAGGAACGAGTACAAATCTTTCCTGCGCACGATACCTAATGATGAGCACCAGGCCACTGCTATGGCTGACATTGTAGAGTACTTCCGATGGAATTGGGTGGGTACCATTGCAGCAGATGACAATTATGGCCGGCCAGGTATTGAAAAGTTCAGGGAAGAAACAGAGGAGAGAAACATCTGCATTGACTTCAGTGAGCTCATTGCCCAGTACTTGCCTAAGGATCAGATCCAACAGGTGGTAAAAGTCATCCAGAATTCCACTGCCAAGGTGATTGTTGTGTTTTCCAGTGCACCTGACCTAGAACCATTGATCAAAGAGATTGTCACACGGAACATCACTGGCAGGATTTGGCTGGCAAGTGAAGCCTGGGCCAGTTCATCATTGATAGCTATGCCACAATTCTTTCATGTCATGGGGGGCACCATTGGATTCGCTCTTAAGGCAGGACAGATTCCTGGCTTTCGTAACTTTCTGCAGAAGGTAAACCCTAAGAAGTCTGCTAATAATGGATTTATCAAAGAGTTTTGGGAGGAAACGTTTAATTGCTACTTACCAGAAGGAAACAAAAATTTCCCAGGTTTTTTCCACAAAGGCCCTGAAGAAGGCACTAGAGCTGGAAATGGTACAAGTTCATTCCGTCCCCCATGTACAGGACAGGAGAACATCACTAGTGTGGAAACAGCATACATGGATTATACCCACCTGCGGATATCTTATAATGTATACTTGGCAGTATATTCCATTGCTCATGCTTTGCAGGATATATACACTTGCACTCCTGGGAAAGGGCTATTTGCCAATGGGTCATGTGCAGATATCAAGAAAGTTGAGGCGTGGCAGGTAAGATTTCTTTTACTATAATTATTCTACTACATAGTGTCTGATATAATTTGCAAAACTGTAGCAGATTCTCACCTAATTGACAGATTTGCGCTGCTATATGTATTAACATGCACAGTAGCCCTCTTCTAAATTTAAATGAAATACAATGTGAAAGATACCCAATCAGATTAATTTCCCTTGCATTTGGGGAGTACCCAATCTTCTTATGTTCTTTTCCTTATTTAAACGCCCCCGTCTGTTTAATAATCATGAGGGCAATGGGACAGATTCAAATGCTCTTTGTGCTTTTTATAACCTGATGAGTTAATAATACATTCCAGAAAATTCCTTTTCTCATCTTCAAATCAGCTACATGAAGCTGCTAAGTACTCCAAAAATCATTATTTGAGAGCAATGATAGCTTCTATATCAGGGGTGTCAAACTTGCAACATTATGTGACGTGTCGCGATGTATCGTGACTTTTTTTCCATTGTCGGCAATGGGGTGGGCGCAGTTTCGCCATGACATATCCGGCCCATGGGCCAGCAGTTTGCCACCCCTGTTCTATACATAGTTTCTTAGTCATAAACAGTGTTAAACTATGGTTATGGTTTCAACTTGTTTGTGTTTGGGTGGAATTTCATTCTCTGAGAATAATCAGTTTAGCAGCTTGGGAGCATTTGATGACATTTTTCATTGTGGTTTTGGTTCTTGAATAATAATCTTGAGTAATTCGGGCTTTCAACATGAAAGGCAAGCTGTTGATAATCAAGCGGGTCAACCCTACTCTCTTCATTTGGTTGAGAGCAGGGCTTAAAACAGTTCTTTTTATCCAGACACCAAAAAAGTTCCAGGCCAGGATGAAAAGATTTAAAGAGAGGATCAGGTGAGGGAGCTGGAAAGCAAAGAAAAAGAGGTAATATTTCCCAATGCAGCTCTTAAATCTAAAGTCTCAATAGTCAATCTGCATTTGTAATCAAGACAACACCCACAATCTGCTCAGTAACCTTAGCATTAGCCATCAAGCTCATGTATATACATCAACTAACACACCTCCACAGTTGGACTAAGAACCTTGTTCCTTCAAATGTCTATATAATTCCACACACCACATTTAGTGAGCCTAGAAACATAAAACATACTGAGATTCATCCCCACATTACAAGCCATGTCATCCATTAATTCCTATCACTGGCATGTGTTATGCCACTGATTCTCACGATAGTTGGCTATCAGTCTCAATTCCAGATTGATTGTATGTGTAATTAATGTCAGTGTTGCTCTGGAAGCATATTAATAAAATAAAAGAAGAGAAAAATGGTTCCTCTTGAAGCCTGTATTGAACTAAGTCCTGTTCGGTGAACTTTGTGATATTTGAAGGGGTGTAATGAACGTATTACACTGATGTGGTATTTGGGTTTTTTCTTGTGTTCATTGGTCAATGCAGTTATTACTGCCTTTTATGCAAACTGTAGGAGTCCAATGAAGAAGATTTAGGAGCTGTTCCGTGCAACTAAAGCCAGACAGAACAGAACTATACCTGTTTCTTCCATGTTCTGTGCTCTTTCAGAAGATCCTTTGACTACTAATGGACATGAAATATGAATGTAGTGGGAGAATATTAAAGTCTAAGATGGATGTTCCCTGAAGCAGAAAACCTTATTAGCATGATGGATTGTAGACTAAGGAGTAGGATAAGCTGCTTTTCCAGTTTATTTGGGGGAAATGTCTGGGTGTGGTCCATGCACATGAGCATTGAGCAAGATGATGAGAAGCTGATACAGCAGAAGGAAGAATCTGAGGGCAAGGACCATTTGAAGGAAGGCTGACTGGTACACATGGCAGAGAGGAAAAGTAACAGTTTACAGTGATGGGAAAGTGTATGAACAGAGTAATCCATCTGTTACTAGAGCCAAATGAGTCAATTTTGTTTCCTATACTATTTAATACTTGCATAAAATCTGTTAGGAGCTTTAGACTGGAGAATGCTATGATACCCAAATTATACCTAAGTGCTTTGCTGCCAATGTCTAAGAAAGAAGTCAGTACCCTAAATTCATGCATTCGTTTTATTATTGAATGCACTGCATTCCTTAATAAAAACAGAAAACTGGTTTATAACAATTTAAAAATAGAAAATATAAAAAAAATTGATATGTTTAAAGTTAAATCAAAAATTAAAACCACATTTTTCAAAAAATAAAAATGGCTAGATTGCTAAAATTAGACCAGGCAAAATGCAATGTTGTTAATCAATAGGAATCTGGACTCAAAGACTGGAGGTCTGCCACTCTGGAATATATTACATTGCTCCTGAATGAACAGATGCGGAGTGTCTGGGAGTGCTTCTTTATCGTCAGGTGTCGGTGGGTTTCCGGGTAAAGTTGTAGCGTGTTATACATTTGTGTTGTTGTGACAAGAGTTTCAGCTTCATTCCAATGTAATTATTACCACATGCTTTTCATGAAGCTATCCTTAAATTGTCCATATATCAGGCCCCAAAAACCAAGAATGATACAGGGAGTTACTTCTGAGTAGTTTCTTTATTCGTCACCTACAGAAAGAATCTTGCCACACTAAAACAACTGTCTGCCTAAACTATATATGTACTCTATGAACTTCTAGGAAGGGCCCATCTTTGCCCTCTTCCTACCAGACCTTCCGAGCTCTGCTCCCTCTTTGTTCTCTGGGAAGTAGCCCTTCCATCTTGGGATTCCAGACTACATTCCAGGATAATAAATTCCAACTGATGCAAAATACAAGAACCAGCTTAATAATGTAAAATAATACTAAGATCACATGAAAGCTGTTTTAACACCTTGTGTTGGTTGTGAGTTGCTTTCTAGGCACAGTGGAATAGGTTGTATGGTTGAATCAACCACTGAAATGCAGAAGGGAGGGGCTTTTTCCTAAGGAGGCAGATCAGCCTTAGAGTCCAGAAGGGATCCTCCCCAAACCTTGGGATTTATGTGATAATTTTTCAGAGGACTCTTTAATCTGACAAGATTCCTGATTATGGAGGAGCACCAATAAAGAAACTATTCTGAGCAATCCATTGTGTTGTTTTTGTGTCTGACATGTTGCTATGAATTTTTAAAGGCTTGGCTTTTTCTAAATCTGGGCTTCAGGATCCCTACTGAGGTGAGTCTGGGTGAATTACTGTGGAGGAAGCTGACAGCACCTGGCTGTACTGACTTATATCTACTGGACTGGACATATACCTTACAAAATGGAAAGTAAGGCAGATAGATTTTATGCCGATCTACCTATTTTTAAGCACTTGACATAGATAGCACGGATTTAGACTAGAAAAGGGGCCCCAACATATTGGGGGAATTTTGGGAATTTTAATAACATGTATATTCTCCTACAGTAACAAGAACATTTGCCTGGTTATAATGACTGTCATAATGACATGACTAGTTCCAAAACAAAAAGATTCAGTGAAGAAGTTAACAGAAAAATGATTTGTCTAATATGCCAAATACAAGGCAGAAATGGGTATCTGAGCTCAAAATAGAAAACTGCTTTTCTAAACAAGTTCACAAAAGGAATAATTCAAAGTAGCCACCTGTGAAATAGTATCCATTTCACAGATGATGAACTGCTGGTGCACACCTATCTTGAAAAAATACATACATACCACATCAATGAAGGCATTCCCATTTTGTTAAAATGTAAATAAATAGCCACCACAGAAGGAGCATAAGGAAGACATCACTCACATCATTTTTTGCTTCTTCAACTAGGTTGCACCATTCTGTTCTAGGAAAGGCCATCAATCAGAGTAACTCAGAGAATTTCTACATCAAATCCAGGCGATTACATCTCATTCAGAAAATCATTAATCTGATGTTATAAATGAATGAGGACCAGTAAATTGAAACTCAGTCCTAAAAATAATTGATACGTTGCTAGATGATTTGCCTGTCCAAGAAAGACATATCAGCAGTCTGTTGCAGATGAATGCTAAAAAGGATCAGTCTGCAGTCTAGATGTAAGCAAAGATCCCCCTTGGTCACTGGGATCTCAAGTATCAACAACACGGTTCACTAGGTGAGACTGGTGTGCCTGTTGTGAACCCTTCCTTTCAAAGAAGAACCTAGTTAAACTTATCCATAGTGAAATAATTCCCAGATCAGATTACTTCTATCTACTGAATATGCTGCTATCTTTTAAAGCTGCTTAGAAACTAGCAATAATTCGAAACAGAAATGATAGACCACTAACTGGGATCAGTTCATAGTGCTTTAAAAAAAAACCTCCTCTGGCTCCTTGCCTGTTAGGTTCTGAGTTTTTGGAAAAATGGTAACTCCAAGTAACTGTATATATACCAAGATTGGCTTTAGAAGAGGCAAATGTCTCTTAAGGCAGACAGTTCCCTCAAGTGTAGAATTCTCATTTTGAAGAGACTTGTCTGCTATCTTGACTGCCCCATGGAGCTGCCTGAGTGCCCAGTGGGCAGGAAAATGGGACCCATATATAATTTTTAAGCCTCAGAAATGTTTTTATGGAGAACATTTATTCAAGAACAATGATTTATTTATTTATTCAGATAAGGAACAAATAGCTTACATCCCTTAATCTGTTTTCTTTCATGGCAGGCTTCATTTCTTAGCTAATTCTTCCTGCTTTTCTTTCTGAGTTCTTATCCTAAAACGTATTCAGCCATTTTCTTTTTCTCCTAATAGGATCACGGTCCATTACATCTTCATTCCTATTTTCTTTTTCCTTGCCTCTTGACTTAAAGTGACAATTTAATACCCCTTCATTTTTAATGCTGCTTATTGTTCTTCTTGTCTTATGTTGCATGACAGCTTGGAAATATTTTATATTGAAGGACTGGCTGCAACTATTGTTTATTTTTTTATGCAATGTTCAGCCCACTTTTTATTATTTAAAAAAAACCAATCAGTTGATGGGTCGCTCATAAGGAATCAGTCATACCAGGTTCTGGCCCATACAAGGCTTTGTATTTGGGATGAGAATTTAGCAGTATATTGCATGTGTGAAGAAGATTGATGATGGGCCGGGGAAAAGGGCCGTCTTGTGTAAGCGGGCTATTTTGCTCTGTTGTTTAAATTAAGAGGAATAAAGTAAGTCACTCTACAAGTCATCCATGAACTATCTCATAAAGAGGCAGTCCACCTCTGCTGGTAGTTGAACTCTGTCACTGGGTTCATCTAATGAGAAACTCCTGCACTGCACGGTAATGTTCCTTTCTTTCAACATATTAATTTCAGTAAGACACGGCCATGCTGCATGTTCTAACATTTGCCTTTCCACAAATTAATGGATGTGCTTTATCAGGTGACAGAAGAATTCAGTATCAATACTGTTTTCAGTTTTAGGTTGAAACAGATGGGGCCAGGACTTTAATGTTCAGGAGAAGGCCCCACATTCAGAAAGGAACTCAGGCTAATGGGCTGCCTCAGGAGAAAACACCTTCGTATGATTTCAAACAAAGTTTCCATACTGGGCATATTTATGAAAAACCCTAGCCATTATTTCATGTTTTGCCAGAATTCCCCCCAGCAGAACAGATGAACTGAGCTTTAGATGGGAAAGAAAAAGGCCGAGAGAATGTGATTTGATTTGTTTGCATTGAGAATAATACTGTATATATGTTTTGAAAAGAAACAGAAAGAATATTAAATATTAAATTGCCTAGAGTTAGAAAGGTCTCTGTCTTAAATCTTTATTACATTTATGTTTACTACCTTTTTAATTGGATTTCCTGCCTAGAGCTCAAGGGAAAACAATTGGTATCCTTCCCTTCCCCACCCTTATTTCCCCCTTGGTCCTCACAGTAACCTAGCAAGTTAGCTTAGGTTAAGAAAGAAGGCCAGTTTGCAGTAGGATTTTTGAACTGTTTTCCTTCATGTTTTGCTTTTTGAGTGTTGTTTTTATGAGGTTGGAGAGGAGGCAATATTGTAATTTCTCTGTGTTGTCAAGACACACCTGTTGCAATCTAGCCACTTTATAAGTCCTGTTGGTGGCAAGGTACCAAACCTGTTTTATGACATTTTCCTCACTTTCTTCTTTGATCTCTGGAAGAATATCAGGGGCTTTCAGGTAGGAAAGTCAGTATCACTTTTTTTTAAAAAAAGAATTTTAGGCCATTTTTCACTGAGCCCCTATGACATTGATGGCAAACCTTTTAGAGACCAAGTGCCCAAACTGCAACCCAAAACCCACTTATGCATCGTCGAATGCCAGGTGGGTGTGGCCCATTGGGTGGGCGTGGCTGTGGTGGTAACAGCAGACTGGGTGGGACTAAAAAGTTCAATCAATCAATTCCAACTTTGCAAGATCTTTTTTCCCCCGCGAGAAGTTGAAACTGACTGATTGAACATTTTTTTTTTTTGCACATGGCGGCGGAGGCCTAAAGTGAAAAGGTTTTATAAAACCCAGCTGAAGGCCTAGGACTGGGGCGATAGCACGTGTGCCCACAGAGAGGGCTATGAGTGCCGCCTCTGGCACCCGTGCCATAGGTTCGCCACTACAGCCCTATGAAATTGCACAACTAAGAATCAGTACTCCATTTTTACTTTGAAGCTTGTGTTTCTGTCTGGCGATAAAGCTGTAATGGCAGTGTGATGTCCTACTTCACTTATAATTACAGTACTATAGATGGCTTGCACTGTTTGTTGCTTCTATAAACACAAATGCCAAGACAGAAACCAATAAATAATAAATGAATAAATGGATTTAGCTTATTTGATTCAGAATCTGAGCCAATTATACTAGGAAAAGTAGGCATTGCTACAATATATAACATTAACAATGCTGCAGGAAAAGAAATTCAGAAAGAAGAAATGTCTTTTAAAATGTTTGTGTCAAGTGTGAGCGAAAGAGTTGGTAATTGTTGTTTTCAGACTAGAATAACCCAGTCAGAAATTTTCCATCAAAGCCCTGACTAAACTTTATGGAATAGTTGAGGGGGATAAATCCAATTCTCTCAATTATTAAAAACATTAATGAATGATTCTAAGTGTTTTCTCAGACCAAATTTGATTTGATCCTAATTTGATCAGGAAGAAGTATTTCCCAATTTAGACCTGGAAGGCCTTTTGTCCTGAAATGATTTTCATTACTAGAATATTTGAATAATCTTTTAAACTTTTAAATTATCTGGGTAAGGATCACAACAGTCCTGTAGTATTATGTTCCCAATGTGGGCTTGAAACTCAGAAAATGCTGCAGTAACTTGCTTAAAGCTCAAGGATTTTCCCCACTGCTGAGCTGAACTTTTCACCACCTACATACTCAGCAGAAAGTTAGACTGGCATGAAATTGTCTGTCCTCACTGCCAATCTATACCTTGTCTCTATTGCCTTTGTTCCCAGTCACTGTCATTCACTTCATTTCCTTCAAGGTGTCCGAACTACGAAGGAGCAATCAGGACTGCAAAACAAACAAGCAAACAAGCATCAAATCCAAGACCTGTTTAGTAAGATTTATTAGGACAACACCACAAGAATTCTGACAAATACTCTGGCTTTCAGAAGTGAGCTTTATTTACAACTAATTCAAAGCAATTCTTATTTTTCTTTCTCCCACCCTTCAGTGTAATTGGTGGGGAGAAGGCAAGTCAACTGGTACTTTGATATGATTTACCCAATGGCTGTTTGCCTCTCTATCTATTGTGAGAATTTACTCTCACAATAGTTTGTTAACGTTTTTTTACATTTTCAGTTGTGAAAAATTAAGAGGAGAAATGCTAAATCATCATTATCATCATCTGTTAAACTTGTATGCTGCCTGACTTTCAATGACTCTGGATATTTCACAATAATCAAACAAAACAAATTACAATAAAATCAATCCAAGATAAAACTTGGCAAGGTAAAAAACCAGATGGATACTTTAAACACTAATACATCTACAGATTACTTAAACCAGTCTTATGGGTTGGGAACAAGAAGATGACAACATCATGGGGACACTGCAACGAAAATATGTTGTCAAATGTCTTTATACCATCATACTAGTCAGTTCTGGTCACCATGATATAAAAAAGATGCTGGGACCCTAGAAAGAGTGCAAAGAAGAACAATAAAGATGATTAGGAGACTTGAAGCTAAATCGTACAAGAAACAGCTAAGGGAATTAAATATGTTTAGCTTTACAAATAGAAGGCTTATGGGTAATATGATAGTTGTCTTCCAATACTTAAAGGGCTGTCACAGGGAAGAGGACATTGATTTATTCTCCAGAGCACCAGAGTTTAGGACAGGAAGCAATGGATGGAAACTCATCAGAGAAAGATCCAATCTAGAAATAAGGAGAAATTTCTTGACAGTGAGAACCATTAAGCAGTGGAACAGCTTGCTTCTTGGAGTTGTGGATGCTCCATCGCTGGAGGTTTTCAAGAAAGATTGGACAACCATTTGTCTGAGATGGTATAAGAATTCCTGCCTTGGGCAGGGGGTTGCACTAGAAGACTTCCAAGGTCTTTCCCAGACTTATGATTCTGATTGCCGCTGAGATAATTGTGATCAATCTTAAGTAAGTGTGCATAGGACTTCAGTCAAATAAGCTACAGCAGCTTAAAGTACACATCTATGGAAAGAGTGTGTGTCACAGGTCCTGGCTAAGGTGACCAACCGTCCTCCTTTTGTAAGTTCTGTCCTCCCTCAAAAAGTGTCCTCCTTCATGTCCTCCTTTTTGATATTTGAAGACTAATCTGCAGGGCTTTTTTTCCCCTCATAGAATGCTCAGAACCGTGTTCTGGCACCTTTTTTGATGGGGGTTTTTTTCAATTTTTTCATGAACTGTGCTACTCCCACTATTGGCTTTCGAAAGCCAATAGGAATTACTTCTGAGCGCGTCAAAACACCCGGCTGGCTGGCAAACTTTGCACATGCAAGTTGTCTGTATTATTGTTGCAATGAATAAAATGTTTCTTTTATTTATGATATTTTTTCTTCAATTTATTTGTGTCCTTTTCATTGTAAAAAAGTTGGTCACCTTATTACTACAGTCATCTTCAGCCTCAGCCTTCCTGTTCCGGTGGAGAAAATCTGAAAAAGTATTTCAGCTATTTGCAACTGACATTGAACTGAGTGTAGGCACCGTATTCCTGAATTACAGCTACTTTTCGGATTATTCCAGTCAACAAGGGAAGGCTAGAAATAAAGGACAAGGCCAAAATTGTATCCCCAGCATTTTTCCTATTATAATGCAAATGTTCATCACTCCAAAAAGAGATTAATGTATCTAAAAGTCAGATTGCTTTTTAATATGACAAATAAATAGAAGTAGGAGAGAAGTATGCAGATTAAGGGAAGACATTTTGCAAGACTACAAGAAAATTTATTTTTTAGGAGTTGCTGTGAAGTTTGGAGCAAGGTATATCAGCTAAGGTGCCTTTCTTAAAGGAATGACTCCTGTCCATCATTCACAAAAGTCATATAACTCCCTCCCCGACTGCATCATGTTCTTTCCTATTTCTATGGAGAAGAATAAAAAATGCTGCACTTGAGGAAGCTGTTGTTGAGACAAAAAACTGGGGGTCTCATGGACCAGGATTATATCAGGACACATAACCAAGCACACCCATCATTCTTTGGAGCAATTTCATACTTTATAACAATAATCCTCTTAACAATAATCCTCTTTGTTTATAATGTATTTTTAAACTTTTTTAAAAAAAAATAACAACCCTTCTCTGACCTTATTGTTGTGACTTTTGCAGCTTTTTATAGGTTACAGATTGTCAATGTTTAGCCCAAACTGTTTTGTGTTAAGAGCCTGTCCTGTATGTTGGTAACTAAAGATAGAAACATTAAGTACCCAGGAATCCGTTTCAGAACGTTTAAGAGAAGCCCAGTTCATATCAGAGAAGTCTGAGCAGAGGTTACCAGGGCCAGTTAAATGAGTATATTAGATTACTAATATGACATATGGGCTTGTTTTTAAACCACGTTGTGGAGGCTAGCTGATTGCAGTGATGCTTAGGCAGAAAGGGGCATCTAATCTTGTGACTTCCCAACTGATTCATCTAGTTCCACTTCTGATACTAGAACATACATACTCTCTGTCTCTAGAGAGGCAGTACTGTCAGCAGTGGTGTTTCCTACTTCTGAACACTGCTCGACCCTTTAAAAATTATACTTAATCTGTATTACTAATACAGAAGAAACTTCAAAGAAAATGAACAAACAAATAGAATCTCGGATTACATTTCATCCTTAGGACGTACACCCAGGCTACATTTGTTTCATCTTTTTTGGCATGAAAGAGTGCAGTCATCCTTCAGCCCTCATCTTGGCTGAGGAACAAAATGCCTATTTCAATTCCATGGCATAACTGCAATCAGTTTCTTGCCTCCAAAATCTTCTTGTCTTAACACAAGGAAACCTGTCAATCTTATAGTGTGTAATGAATGAAGACGGGGACGACCAAGATGCCGCCCTGCAAATCTCCTCTACAGAGGCCTGGGTAGACCAGGCCGCAGAGGTTGCTGCGCTGCGCGTGGAGTGAGCCGTGATACGAGCTGGGACCAGAAGCGACTGGGAGGCATAAGCCCTAGCAATACAAGCCCTAATCCACCTGCCAATGGTGGAAGAGGACACCTTCCTGCCCATGGCAGATGGTTGAAAGGAGACAAACAAGGCCTCCGACTTGCGAAAGGACCCAGTACGCTTTATGTAGATGCGCAGAGCCCTGCGCACATCCAGCTTGTGCCACTGGCGTTCTAGCCTGTGAGAAGGACTTGGACAGAAACTTGGTAAAACAAGATCCAATGATCTATGAAAACCGGTGTTCATTTTGGGGATAAAAGAGGGGTCTAATCTAAGGACCACTCTGTCCTGATGGAAGATACAGAGATCCTCCCTGACTGAGAGGGCGGCCAACTCCGAAATCCTTCTGGCCGAAGTGATAGCAACCAAAAAGGCCACCTTCAAGGAGAGAAAATGCAGAGAGCAAGATTGGAGAGACTCTAAAGGAGCCGTGGTCAAGGCCTGCAACACAGTAGGTAAATCCCAAGATGGGTATCTATGCACTGTGGGAGGACCGGAATTGGCCGCCCCTTTAAGGAAAGCAGAAATCGCTGGGTGGTGAGAAAGTAGACCCAGAGTATCGCAGGTGAGGACCGTAGACAAGGCCGCCACCTGCCTATGGATGGTGTTAGTGGACAAGCCCTTAGAAATGCCATCCAGCAGATAATCTAAAATGTTAGGGACAGTAACTGAAAGAGGGTCCAGTTTACGTGAATTGCACCACTGGTAGAAATTTTTCCAAGTGGCGTCATAAATCCGATTTGTCGAGGGGCGTCTAGAGGCCTGGATCATAGAGATCACTCCCGAGGAATAACTTTGCCTAGCTAGACTCTCCCGCTCAAGTGCCAAGCGGATAATTGGAGCCACTGAGGGTCCGGATGGAGGAGCTCCCCCTGATTGAGAGCCACTTGGTCTGGGGGAGAACCTCCACGGCGGGGACAGGGACAGATCCACTAGGTCTGCAAACCACGGGCGTCGATGCCAATATGGAGCAACCAATATTACTTCTGCTTGCTCCAGTATCAGCCTGCGAATGGTGGCTTGTATCAGCGGGAGGGGAGGGAAAGCGTATAGCAGACCCTTGGGCCACCTGCACCGAAGGGTGTCCGTCCGCTTGGCCCCCCTCGTCGGGAACCTGGTGAAGAATCTGGGGAGCTGAGCATTGGATGGGGAGGCAAACAGATCCAGGCATGGCCTGCCAAACCTGCTCGCTATCAAATCGAACAGCCTCGTGTCCAGACGCCATTCTGAGTGGTCCACAGTCGCCCTGCTCAGGGAGTCTGCCTGTCAGTTTGCCTCCCCCAAAATGTGTTCCGCCCTGATTGAGCCCAGGTGTGCCTCTGCCCACAAACCTAGTTCTCTGGCCTCCTGGAGAAGAGGCCAGGAATGTGTTCCCCCCTGCTTGTTGACGTGAGCCTTGGCTGCCACGTTGTCTGTCAGGACTAGGACATGTTTGCCTGACACTAGGGAGGAGAAATGGTGGAGGGCCAGATGAATCGCCCTGAGTTCCAGCCAATTTATGTTTTGCCTGAGGACCACCCTGAACCATCGCCCCTGGGCCAAATGGGTCTGGAGGTGAGCCCCCCAACCGAACAGACTGGCATCTGTGGTCAGGACGAGCCTGAGGGGCTCCTTGAATATGGTCCCCTTGGACATGGCTGCGGAAGACCACCACTGGAGGGATGAGAGGATGTGGAACGGCACCTGGATCTTCCTGGAAGAGGCGTTGAGGTTCTGCTTCTGAAAGGGGAGGAGGAACCACTGGAGGCTCCTCAAGTGTAGTCTCGTCCACGGGACTATGCCCATGCAAGATACCATCTTTCCCAGGAGCTGGGACAACTGTACCAGAGGAACCTTCCTCGCACCCCGAATCTGGGATACTAATTTCCGGATGCTCAACCATCGCTCCTGGGATAAATAGACCCTGCAAAGTTCGGAGTCTATCAGGGCCCCTAGATGGATTAGATGTTTTGTGGGGGAGGTGTGGCTTTTCCTGAAATTCACTGAAAAGCCGTGATCCTGAAGGATCTGAATGGTGGTCAACAGATCTGATCTTGCTGACTGAAGGGACCTGGACTGTACGAGGATGTCGTCCAGGTAGCACTGTACGCGCACCGGTATCATCCGAAGGTGGGCTGCCAATATCGCTAAGACCTTCGTGAAGACCGTTGGGGCCAAAGATAGGCCAAGCGGGAGGGCCCGGTATTGATAATGCCGGTGTGCAGAACAGAATCGCAGGAACCTGCGGTGCTCCTGGGAGATTGGGATGTGGAGGTAAGCCTCGGTGAGATCTATGGAAGAGAGAAAATCTCCCTTCCTGATACCGGCCAGTATTGACTTTAGGGTCTGCATCTTGAACCGTCTGTATACTAAGAATCGGTTCAGACCCTTTAAGTCCAGTATCGCCCTCCATCCTCCTGATGCCTTGGGGACCACGAACAGGATGAAGTAAAAACCTGTTCCAACTTGACCCTTTGGTACTGGCTCTATGGCCCTGATGTCTAGGAGATGCTTGATGACGGTGGATACGAGACGTGCTTTCGAGGGATTCCATGATACTGGGCACTGTAAGAAGTGATCGTGAGGGATCGCATAAAACTCAAGTGCCAGGCCACGTCTGATGGTGTCCCTGACCCAAGAGTCGGTGGTGGTCTGCTCCCAGACCTGGTAAAACCGCCCCAGGCGCCCTCCTATCGGAAAATCCCTGATGGCGTCACTTGGAGCGTCTATAGGGATGACCCCCAGAACCTCTGAAGGGACGTTTTGCCTGAAACTGACCCCCGGCTCCGGTGTTCGGGCAGTCCTGTTGACGATCCTGCCTCTGGGGGAAGGAGCGCGAACCTCTGGGCCAGTCCCAGGACTGCCCTGCTCGAAAGGGCTGTCGCCACTCCCAAGAGCCCGAGGGATGGAAGGACTGTCTGCGGGAGTCCTGCTGTGGCCGCCTGTCGGACTTCTGGGAGGGATGCACCACGACCTTGCACTTGTCCTTACCCTCGACCACATGTGGGTCAAGGATAGGGCCAAACAGATCCTTACCGGCGTACTTGGATGTGGAGAGATGCCATTTGGCCTTTAAATCCACTCTCTACTGTTTTAACCATAGTAGCCTACGAGAGGCCACTATGGCACCGATGGAATGGGCCGAGCACTTAGCCAAGTGGAGAGAGGCGTCCACCATGTATTGTGAGGCCGCAACCAGCTTGACAAGTGTCTGGTGCACTCTGACCTGATCAGGGGGAACCAATGTCTGAAGATCACGGAGCCACATGATGGCCGCTCTGGCGAAGAAAGAAGCTGAAGTCGCGGCCTTTATGGCCAGTCCCGAAGCCTGGTGAGCTCTTCTATAGGCGAGCTCAAACTTCTTGTCCTCCGCTTTCATAACCTCTGCCATGTCACCTGAGACGGCAGAATTAGAAAATAAAGAAATTAGGGGGGATCAACCGTAGGGACGGCTAACATGGAGGCAAATGATGGAGAGACATTGTATAGCTTCTTCTCCATACTGCTTTCCCTGGGAGTAGTGGCCAGGGATGACCACTGGGCCTCAACCGCATCCCGGAACACGAAGGGGCAAGGAATTTGCTTATGGTCCACAACCTTCACTGCAAATAAAGGGTTGGACTCCTGATCTGCAGAGGTAGAAGGTTTTCCCTCCTGAACTGAGGTCAGATTGGTAGTAGCACAGGCCTTCAATAGAAGGGATTTAAAGACGGATGGGTCAAAGAGACACGAGGCAGAAGCCTGATCGGGCGCCGCCTCTTCATCCTCTGACATGGGGGTGTCAGCTATGGCCAAATCCATGGACTCCCCCTCTCCTACCTGAGAGGAAGTTTCAGAAATATCTGAACCTGGTGCCGTGATGCAACCCTGCAGAGAAGAAGGGCTTGCGGGGGATGGTGGAGTTTGTGAGAGAACCTGCGGACTCCTTGAGGAGGACATAAATTGAATAAAGGCATGGTGCATGAATGCCTGGAATTGGCTCTGAGACCACGTATTTCCTTGGTCCCTAAGGGCAGCCCCAACCACCGTTGGAGCATGAACCACTTGGGAACCCTGCTGTAAGGAGGGAGAGGAGTGAGAGGGACTTGCCTGTTCGGTTGCCCCCAGAGGAGAACTGATCCAGGCGGCTTCTTGCACAGGCGCCAAGGGCAGCTCCGAGGGATCAGTATCCAGTGGGGTGGGGGGAACCAGTTCAGCCCCGCTGGATAGGAGCCGCTGTGCTTTGGAGAATTCCCTCTCCAGTGCCTGGTGCCTCCTCGAGGCCTCTCGCTCAGCTGACTTAGAGGTCTCTTTGGTAGTCAGATGTTTAGTTTTGGCTTTTTTCTTTCCCCCTGCTTCCAATTCTGTAGATCTGCGCTTTGACTGCGCAGGGGGCGCACCAGAGACCTGTGTTGCTGGTGGCAAGGAACTGTCTGCCATTGCAACGAGATAGGGCCTGCAGTAGTATATCTAGCGAAAAAATGGGAACCAAGGACGCAGATCAGTAGTCAGAGATGGAACGCACCCGTTCCTCACACTGAACTACAAATGACAAGGACAGGACAGCTAGACAGGTTAGTAAGTCTGTCCGAATAGGCCCGGTGGCTAAAGGCCACAGCTAACAATAACAGGCGGTCAAATGAACCTCTCACTCCAGGACAGGGCCGAGGACAAGCTGGGGCCCACAGGGTGATGTATTATTACCCCTAGTATTGCCTCCTAAAGCAGTCTTATAATGACAATTATTACAATTAGACCTATTTTTGTTTCAGGAAAACAGACAAAAAAAACAACCCCCTAATTCCACACAAATGTCTCCTTGTGGCCTGCCACGCGGCCCCGGAGAATGCCTGAAGGCCCGGCTGAGCCAGCACAACCCGATCTGGAGGGCAAAATGGTGGCCGCCTATGGACCTCAGAGCCACTGAAAAATGCTCCAAAACACTTGTCCCCTGCTCAGACCTGGCAGCCCAGGTCAAGACGACGCTGCTCCGAAGAGCAGCCTAGCAGGCCCAAATTCAAAATGGCGGCCGTCAGCAGAGTCTGAAATGGCGGCCGCCTGGAGACCACGCGGTCAAAATGGCGGCCGCGACTCCTCTTATCCCTGTGAGGGAAAACAGCTTTGAAAACAACAAGGGGGAATCAAGTGCGGCACGAGGCTGTGCTCCCCGTCCCCCCCCGTCCAGGAACTTGCGATTTGTAGGAACGGAAAGAGTCCGCGATGCATCCAATGCCGGAGCCCCGTGCGCCTGGAACTCAGACTGAGATCCGCCGGCTGTGGGTCCGCTCGCCTTGCAGAAGTGTCGTAAAGGCGGGTAAAAATCTACCTGAGAGTCCTGCGTGCGGAAGGCCTGAAGGCCCCGAGGGGAGGAGAGGAGCCCTGCCGGAGCCAAGAAGCTCAAGGCTCTGGGAAGGACAGAGTCCTTGATAAAGATACACCCAAAGGGAGGCGTGACTAAAGCTCTGACTTAGTCTCTCTGAGCAGGAAGGCTGAAATAACCCAATCAGTGGATTCTACATCCTCCATGCTGGAGAATGAAGCCTTATCCAGAAGTAGCTCAGACTGAAGAGGCAAGCCAGGGGGAGTTCATAGTAGAGAAAGCCAGCTTACATATTGATTCATTTTCATTCACAAACCAGGAAGGCAACCTTTTCTCGGTCTTCTCTTCTCTTCAGGAAAAAAAAGCCCTCTAGCTAAAGAATAATTGAAACAAAGAATAATTGAGCATCTAGAACAAAAATAATAGAATAAAGTTGCCTGCATTGAAGCTTCTTCAAAGTAATACCTAGCACAAGCATTAAAAGATGCCAATATTGTAATATGAAATCTAAAACAATAACTTTGCCTATCCCAGGTCCTTAGTAAGGACTGGATAGATAGATAGATAGATAGATAGATAGATAGATAGATAGATAGATAGATAGATAGATAGATAGATAGATAGATAGATAGATAGATAGATAGATAGATAGATAGATAGATAGATAGATAGAAATGCCAAATCCAGTTTAAACATCTGGCTGATTGTGTGATGAATCATAAGTATTAATAATGCAATCAATCATAATAATATAATATAGCCCTATAGAGAGGGAGATCAACATATTCCTAGATAATAATTTCATTTAAAAGAGTATGACCGTGATGATAGTTTGCAAGAACTAAGGCAACCTCACTTTTCCATATCTGATTCTTGTTTTATTATTTGTTTTTTATACAAAACATTTAAGACCAGAATTACTGAAATGGAATTATTTTTTTTTATTACAAGTAATATAACTTTGACGTGTATTTGTACAAGCAGAAGATGAGGCCGGGACCTTGTAGAAGTCCCAATATTCCTTTCATTCAGGCTTGGGTCTTCATGAAAAACAGGTTTAACTGGTTTGTCCTGAAAGATACTCATTTAAAATTCTAGTATGTAAAACTGAGACAGCTTGGATTGTATTGCTTTCTTAGCTATTATTCATGGAAATATTTGAAACAACACAGCAGGTAAATCAGTTCCTTTATTTTCAGAGTAGGTAGAAGATAAAATTTGGAAGACATGTTCAAGACCAGTCATTAGTTAAGCCAGGGGTCGATGGCATTGGCAGATTCTGCATCTTTTGTTCTTCCATAGACATAAATAGCAGAATAACTACACTCTCCCTTTTGCTTCTGTCTCCTCTTCAGTTCCATTCCTGCTGTTGTACTGAAATTTAAATAAGAATAAGAATTATACAGTAGTGCAAGGGAATGTTGCAATTATTGTTTGATAAAGGATTTCTAATTTTAAGAGTCACAGGCTTTGGATCATACAGTATTAAATTTTATCACAAGGTAAGTATTTATCTTAATTTTTCTCTGGAGTCAAACTCCAAATGAAATCAGTTTAATGAAATTCAAGTTCTAAAGCAAATTTCCTGGTAAAGCACCATAAACTGTAGTGCTCTTTTTCTTACAATCCTGTAATGAGTTTGTTGTATCCAGATTACTCTGCTGTGAAGTGTTACACGTATAGCTATCACTGGGCATCTTCAATTAATCTGAAGTGTAGCTGTGCTGTTTCTAGCTGAGACCAACTAAATGGAACTACCGGTAACAACACCAGTCCCAAATGATGCCATGCACAGATAATGTTTCTCAATATAATTCAAATGTCTAGCACTTATTTTTTAAGTCCTAAATAGCTTGGGAGTTCAGCCAGGTATCTAAAGAAAAACCTTCTTGCTTTAAGTAAAAAATCCCCCTGCTATTTGAGGTGAGGCAAAGAATGGGCTTTTTTTTCTGAGATGTCATATGGACACCGAACTGTCCTTCCAAGGATCCTTGACCAGCATTACATTTATTAACAATCTTTTGGAGGGCCAGTGGGTTCCTGGAAAATTTTGGAAGGCAGTGTGGTAGGCGTGGTCAGTCTCAAATAATCCATTCAACCAGAACTGTAATTAGTTACATTGATCCTCACAATGTAGAACTCCAAGATGCTGTGTATCACCCCAAAATATTCTTGGAAGCAGAGATGATGCTAAAACAGACCATCTTACTTGAGAGCAAGCTAGTTTCTGAAGAAAAAAAAGAATTCAAAAATAAGAAACAAATCAGCAAATTTGGGAGTTCCCATGTGCACATTGGTGTCTATGGGTATCACACTGCACCACATAGAAACCCTTTCACCAAAGCAGCCTCTCCCAGCTGGCTTTAATCCAATGATATTTCTTAACATTTTTTCCTGGTTCAATTGCTCTGATAATCTTATACAGCTTTGTAAAATGCTATTATTACCACCGGGAGCTATTTTGCAAATGTTATTAAACAAAGGCTGACACAAATACTTTTGTCAAACAAAAGCTGTTAAGTCATTGGAAAAACAATGGTGATCCTTCACCTCCTCCCATCTCCATTTTGCAATAAACTAATCTGAGATTTTAGAATGAATCAGGTGATCATAAAAAAATATACTTACTTAATTTCATCTTCCTTTTTATCTCTGTCCACAAAATGAATATCGCTAGTAAGTTTTCCCTATCATCTCTTTCAATAATACCACACTTTCAAGATAGAAAATTCCATTTCTTTTTGGCGGGCGAGGGAGAAGCAACAATTAATAGCAGGAATGAGCCATGCAAGCTAAAGTGCACTTACATACAAATCTCTTCAATATTCTGTATGGATATTGAGCATTTAGCATCATTACAGTGATGGAATCTCCTGAATTTCCTACTAAAGCAGCCAAATGCTGAAATAATCCTTGTTTATGATTTAGTTCTGGATTGGTCTTAACCAGGAAACCTTTTATCCCTGATAAAATTTATTTATTTATTTATTTATTTATTTATTCATCAAATTTCTATACCGCCCCTCTATACTGCCATAGAAGGACTCGGGGCGGTGTACAGCCTAAAATTTAAAAAACATATAAATATACAAAATTTAAAATAATTAAAAATGAATTAAATAATTTGGCCGAAATCCCCATTTAAAACCCAAAACATACAAAGCTTAAAATCTTAAAAAATACTCAGTCCCCCTGAAATAACCTTCACATTATCTTATTTGAAGCTGGGTAGAACTAATTATGGGCCTTGGAGCTTGATCCAAATAACTACCAAATTTGAATGCTTTATTCTAAATGCATTGATCAAAGTGAAACCGAAATTAAGGGGGTAGTGATGTCAGTATTATCAATTGTATGTTGATATTCTCAAGCCTGTTAAACAGAACTGAATTTAAGACTGATTTTTATCCTGATATTGACCAATCTCTGTCCTTCTTTCAGAAAAATTACCCAGTAATAGTTTGATTTGTAGGCCAGAGAATAACTGCCCAGTAAAACTTCCTTGGATAGGAGCACTCTAATAAAATGTCTAATGGGTTTGAGAGGGTTTGTCTCTAGTTTTTTTAATCTCTAAAATGCAACAGACTTGCACCAAGCATTAATCCTTTCCCTAGAAATCTAGAATGATGTTAAAGGGCTAAATTAATAGTCAAAATTCCAAATACAAGTTTAACTCTGAGACATGGTTTGGTTTTCAAGCTTGAGTTGAAGCAAATGCCAAATTAAATGAAGGGAGCTTAGAAATAATAAAGGAGATTGATCTGTGGGGATTGGCTTTGAAAAAACAATTGAAGTCTTTGTTGAAAAGAAAACTGGCAAAGACTTTGGGAAAGAAATTCTAAAATAACAAAGGCAGTGGCTTACAAAGAAAACTTACCGTATATAAAATGTTTTACAGATGGCACTTACCACCTGTGAGGTTAGCAAAAATGTTTAAAAATATGTCTAGCAATTGTTGAAATTAGATAAATATAGATAAAAATTAGATGAATATAGATAAAAACCAGGCACATATTATCATCTTTGGTGGACATGCCTTAGAGAAAATGGTTAGAGAAAATGACAAAAAAACCCGTAGATTTTAAGCCAGAATGATTTCTGTTAGGTATAATTGCAGGAAATTATGAGAAAGAACATATATATTTAATGTTACATGTATTAACGGCAGCAAGAATTGTATTTGCTCAACATTGGAAAGATGAAGAATTACCAATGGAAGAAGAGATAATCAGGAAAAATTTGGGCTGTGCAGAAATGGACAGACTTACATTGAAAATGGAGAAAGAAGATTCAGAATACTTTAGAACAGGGGTGTCGAACTGCCGGCTTGTTGTACGGTTTCATCATACCGAAGCCGTGCCCACTCTATTGCCGGCAATGCAAAAAGAGTCGCGATATGTCGTGACACGTCACGTGACGTGGCGAGTTTGACACCCATGCTTTAGAATATGGGATACATTTAATCAATGGCTAGAAAAACAAGATAGAGAGAAAGGAGTTTAACATGTATTAGTAAGCTAAATATTGGAACCCAGACAACATGTTGCTGATAAAATATTAAGGATTTGTGATTATAAAAAATGAATAAAATATGGTTATATTAAAAAAAAAGTCAAAATTCCAAATGCAAGTTTAATTCTGAGACATGGTTTGATTTTCAAGCTTGAATTGAAGCTAATGCCAAATTAAATGAAGAGAGCTTAGAAATAATAAAGGAGATTGATCCGTGGGGATTGGCTTTGAAAAAACAATTGAAGTCTTTGTTGAAAAGAAAAGAAATGACTAATTGGAGGGTGTTAGTACAAGCTAAACAAGAGTAAAGCTCTTTTGAATTTTAGTGTCTTGTGGTTCACTCTTCTAAGGATGCCTCTGACGCAAGGGGGCAAATTTGATACCCGAGGTCTAAGCAGAGCACTTTGTATTTAGTGAAGCTGTTACTCAACTGAGTTCATTTGAATTACCTGTTGATTACTTATTTCTCACTTCCAAGATACCTAAATTCATAGCATGAGTGAAAAATGGCAAAGCTGTAAAGGTAAGGTGACTTGATTTCTGATTGGTGGCCTTTTATTTTATTTATTTATTTATTTTATTTGGGTTTGTATGCCGCTCCTCTCCACTATCAACTTCTCATTTCCTACTTTGAGGGAGTGGTGTTAATCAATAACTCTCCTAATTTTTAAGAAAGGAGATAAGCTGTTAATTTCAGATCAATTAGCCACTTACTTATTAACCTATTCATTTATTTAACATTATTTATATCTTACCTAAATCCTAGCAGAATCTGAGTAGGGTACAACAACATAAACAATAACAACTCTACAATGACATTATAATAAATAAACCAAAATCTAAACATTGTAAGTGCCAAAAAAAGTAATAAGCTAAACACTGAATGAAATATGGAATGTCTATATAGGATGCTTGTAAATGCCAGCAAGGTTGGGGCCATAAGTACCTCAATTCTGACTTGGTGTTGGATGTTGTCCTCCAGTTTTACACCATAAAGAGCTTTAAAAGTGATGAACAAATGCTTGAATTGGCCAAGAAATCAATCAGCATCCAATGTGACACCTTCAAAATAGGTGTTATTCTAAGCTACCTATTGAGGTAGCCATATGAGAATGGTATAAATTAGGTAAATTTGTTCGTTCATTCTGACCAGATACTCTAAATGGCTCTTTTGTTGACTTAAAGATGGTATTTTACCTAGGGAAAGGCTGTAAGCGAAATTAGCATCCTGGACCATAAATCACTTTTTATTTTAATTATTATATTACATGAAAATACCTTCATGCAGGTTAGTGTTCCACCACCATAGGCTTGTCTGATCAACTCAGAAAGAAGTTAAACAAGATCACACACTTGTTCTGCTTTTTTCTGTATTAATTCCATTACTCAAGCTTTTTTTTAAAAAAAAACAAGCTTTACCCTCTGTGGTTGTCAAAGAAACCTATATCCATCCTGCTATATGCTGACTGCAGTTATTTTATCTTTTGACACAGGATGGCTTAAGGCATTGTCTGCAAAACCAGGAGTTTATTGCAGCAATAAAAAAATAGATATTATCCCAGATTTAAGTAATTCTACTTACCAAGAGGTACACTGATGAATACATCATAACTAGAAGATAAACAATACCTGCATTGAGCGGGTTAAAGATTCTAAATGTCTTTGAGTCATCATCCAATAATTGACAACATCAAAGTAACAAAAGATACCACTGCTGAAACTTCTAAAACTATTAATGCAATAAACTGATTTGTCAGTTGCAGAGGCAATAATTTTATATATGCACCATTAAATTATTGAAAGCCAAAATGCTGAGCTTTCTGTTCAATGGCCTACAGTTTTGTATATATAGGGAAGAAAGAGCTTTAGAAGCAATGAAAAGTAAATATATTGCAGCGGTTCTACATATCCCTTGATGCGTATCGTATGCCCTTTTGCTTTTGAAATGTGGTCTTTGCTCTGTTCTCACATATGAGAAAATGCGAACTGAAATACTGTCTAAACGGAAGTTACTTAGGGGATCTTCAGCCTCCTTAATTTTTGCTAGTAGGTTTACTTCTTCACTGGAAAGAAGACATTTTACTGTGACCTTGTAGCCAATTTCTTCCTCCAAAAAGCATGTGAGGAGCAAACACAGAGATTAAACAGCATATTTTGGATACTGAGTTATAAAAGGATCAAAGCTTATTTCCCCATTACTTTAAGATTGATTTATATAGAAGAACTTTGAAAGTAGGCAACTATTTTACTAATGTCATCTCTGTTCCATTCAAGAAAACATTGGTTAGTTAGTTAGATATAATGCTATATCATCTGTGGCTCTGGAGAAGAATCGTCTCTAAAGATCACCTTTGCACTCTCTGTCAAAACTAGCAATACAGTCGATTTCCCATATTTTATTGTGGTCTCCTATGTATAATTCCTTATTAGTCACTCATCTGGTTCAGCTAGATAAACAAACTTTTCTTTTTTTGCCTATAAAAATAATCAGGTGGATTGCCTAATTCTGCTCACTAGCAATTGCCATAAGAGAGATAGGAATATCATTGTCTGAACTTGTTAATGTGTTATGTGCATTTGTTTGGTTAGTGTTTTTAAGTATTTAATGTTTTTATTGTCGGAATCTTTTCTTCCTTTTTCCTCATTTTATTGGCTTGGGCTAGTAATTGATAAATAAGCAGTGGTGTTGTCATGTAAGTTTCCCCCCCAAAAAAAATCATTAAAATTATAGGAACCACGCAGGAGTATCTTATAAGCAAAAATCTGTATTAATTCTATTGACTCGATGACCTCCAAGGTCCCTTACTATTATTATTATTATATTATTATTATTATATTATTATTATTTAGAGTGCCAATGAAGCAATCCTCTTCCAGCGATGCCTCATTCACAGCAGTGATCACTTCAACATCTCTGGGTCTTTTTTTCTAGGTACTGAAGCACCTGCGACACTTGAACTTCACTAATAATATGGGGGAGCAAGTGGATTTTGATGAGTCAGGAGGCCTAATAGGAAATTATTCAATTATCAATTGGCATCTGTCCCCAGAAGATGGCTCCATTGTATTTGAAGAAGTTGGACACTATAATGTTTATGCCAAAAAAGGAGAAAGGTTATTTATCAATGAAAATAAGATCTTATGGAGTGGATTTTCCAAAGAGGTAAGTGACACCCAGCATTTTAGTTGATATTTCTCAGATTTTCCCAGGAGATCCACAGTATCTTTCCTCTCCTTAGGAAAGGATAGCTTTTTCTTTTCTTTTCTTTTCTTTTCTTTTCTTTTCTTTTCTTTTCTTTTCTTTTCTTTTCTTTTCTTGTCTTGTCTTGTCTTGTCTTCTGAGTGAAGAACACAGCTTTGAGATCGAACTAGTTTGTGTGTGTGTATTTGATACAACAGGTATCAAAACATTTTAATGTCTGTGTGTATGTATGTATGTATATACATATACATATATATAAAACGTTAAAATATTTTTGTTTGATATGTCAAGTGATGCTGTCGTATAATGACAAACCAACATCAGGTGCAACAGCTATCCTCCACAGCCATTCTGATGCTGTATTCTAGGGCAAATGAAGCCTGGCCTCATTTTGAAAAAAAAAGTCTCAATGCTTCTTTGCATTGTGAAAATCTTTCTTTGCTTCTGTGGAATTTCTTGGGTATTTGCTTCTTAAAGATAATCTCATGAAAACAAAAATGGCTGATTTAATTTTTTTTATAATTCAAAACTGCTTATTCAGTTCAGATGTGCCATTCATGATCACCTCAGTCACACTCTTCTCAAAATGCCTGATTTTTGCAATCAGATTGCTCTGGGCCCTTCAGATTCTACTCCTTTGCACTTATCTTTTCCCCCCCAAGGTGGACAAACAGTTGTCAAGTCATTTTGCTTTTCTGTGGGCTTTAGTACTACAGCCATCTACACCTTGCTGATGTCAAAACTAATATTTAGCACACAATTTAAACAGAAAAGTATTTTAGTGTCCTGTTTGTCTCTTTGTTCTTTTTTCTATCATTTGTATCTTAAAGAAAAGCTTTTCTAAAGCGTTGTTGTTGCTCATTCAGAACGGATGACCTTAAACATCCAATTCAAAAGTCAGCAGATCTTCTTTTTGGCTCCATCTTGTGGTGGTTTGGAAAGTTCCAGATCTGATCTTGCTTGCAAACCTGGGATTATAGGATTACCATAGAGTTCATATTACCATAGAGTTCATAGCTTCCTCAACTAGGTGCCCTTTCTGTGTTGGACTTTTTCATTCCCAGCCAGCAATAATTAGTTGACAGTGTTAAACACTGACAGTGGGCTCATACACCCTTATGCTAAGTTCACATTTGTAGAAAGAACATCACATGTCAAAAGCATAGTTCACACATTTATCAGATGGTGATACTTGTCACATGATGGAAAACTAGGCATATGCACCATCTTGTTCCCTGCTTCTTACAGTATATTCGGGCAGGCTATTCCACTTCCAAGCCCAGTTATGTATATGGCCTTTCTCCCTCCCTTTTTAAGCAGTGATCAGGAGGTCCTTAGCTCTGATTTCTATGTGCATCTCCTCAGTGGGAAGGAAACTGAGCCCATTCTGATGTGCTATCCAGGGCCAGCATAATCCCTCTTCATATCTATGCTCCTAAAGAAGTGGGCAAGTGAAAGTAGCAGCTCCACCTGCTTCTTGGTGCCATGGCAGCTACTCACTAACTTGCGAAAGTGAGCAAGACATAATGCCCACCTGCCTTTTGTCTCAGGTTGACTTTATTTTATGTAGAGTGTGGCATATAATGTCAGGGAAATCTACATATGCTAGACAAACAATGCAGTCCTAACAGCCTAGAATACTAGTTTGTTCTGTTCAGCGCTTAGGCACCTCTTCTTGGTGCACCACAGGGAGAGCTTTTTACCAGATAACTAGTGACATTTGGATTGCTGGCTTTTCTGGACTCCTCCACCAGTCTCACTTTGCCTCGTCTTGTGTCTCAGTGCTTCACATCCAGCCAAATCCAACACCAGCTTCCTGTTCTCCAGCATGGTGGATGTAGAATCCACTTGATTGGGTTATTTCAGCCTTCCTGCTCAGAGAGACTAAGTCAGAGCTTTAGTCACGCCTCCCTTTGGGTGTGTCTTCCCAGTTTTGACTTAGTCTTAGGCTCAGCAGAACGCAGGTTTTTTGGCTCCATAGGCTGTTTTCCTTTAAATTAGAATAATTGGATTTTTTTCTCAATTTTTTTTTCCAAATTGTCTACCTTTAAAACTGTTCTGGTTTTGGTGATTTAGACAAGGACTCTGTCCTTCCTTGGGGATCTGAGCCCCGTGGGCTCTGAAAGGGCTCTTCTCCCCCCCCCTTCCAAGCCTTTAGGCCTCCTCAGGCCGGATCCTCAGGTACATCCCTTACCCGATTCGAACTGTTCCCCGTGATCGTGGCGCTCTGCCGTCCATTTACCGGCGTTTTCTTCGGAGTTCTCTTCACCACGAGGCTTCAGGCGACGGCCTTTCCCTCTGGACTCTCGGCGGAGCCTTTCCTCAAACCGCAAGTTTCTTTCAACGGGGGGGGAGGAAGCGGGCGTTTCCACGTAAGAGACCCGGCCCGAAATTGTTTTCCCTTCTCATTTCGGTCGTTTCTTCGTTGTTGTTGGGAGATACGGCAGTCGCGGCCGCCATTTTGACTGCGTGGTCGCCATTTTGAGAGGGCCATAGGCGGACGCCATTTTGGGTCCTAAGGTGTTCAAGGCTTACTAGGCCGGATTGTTTTCTTGCAGTTTGCCTTGACTTGTGTTGACAAGTCCGAACGGGGGGACTGTTTAAGTATTCATAGTTGAACTGTCTAGAGGTATAGGCGGATGCCTCTTGGCCTCTAGAATATTTAAGGCCGGCTAGGCCAGATTCTTGTTGTTTGACTAGGCCTGTGTTGATAGGGCAGAACGGGATTCACCCATATATGCGGTTATATTGTTAAAATAAAACATAATAATAATAATAATAATAATAATAATAATAATAATAATAATAATAATAATAATAATAAATAATTAAGAAACAATAGTCAGTGGATTGGTATTGGACATAGGTCTCCAGACCTGCGATCGGAGTGAGGAGTTTCTGACCACCTGTTACTGTTACTTGTGGCCTTTAGCCACCGGGCCTATTCAGACAGGATTAAACTGCTGTCTGACTGTCCCTGCCATTGCCAAGGCTTAGTGTGAGAATCGGTTGCGCTCCATCTCTGACCTTGATCTGCGTGTCTGGTTTCCCCCACCTCTAGATATCCTTGGACAGCTCTATCTAGATTGCAATGGCAGACAGCCCTTCGCCCCAGGCAACACAAGTCTCTGGTGCACCCCCTGCGCAGCCAAAGCACAGATCTACTGAATTGGAGGCAGGGGGGAAGAAAAAGGCCAAAACCAAACATTTATCTCCTAAGGAGACTTCAAAAGCAGCCGAGCAAGAGGCCTCGAGGAGACATCAGGCACTGGAGGGGGAATTTTCCAAGGCACAGTGGCTCCTATCCAGTGGGGCTGAAGTGGTTCCCCCTGCCCCACTGGATACTTCCATCCTGGAGCCTCCTTTTACAAGAAGCCTCTTGGATTAGTTCTCCTCTGGGGGCAACCGAACAGGTAGGTCCCCCTCACTCCTCTTCCTCTTCCATCCATCAGAGCCCTGAGGTTGCTCATGCTCCAATGGTGGTTGGGGCTGCTCCCAGGGACCAGGGGGATATGTGGTCTCAGAGCCAATTTCAGGCATTCATGCATCATGCCTTTGTTCATTTCATGTCCTCCTCCAGGAGTTCCCAGGTTCCTTCCCAACAATTGCCTCCCCCTCCCAGTCCCTCTTCTCAGCCGGGACGTGCAACAGGGCCTGGTTCAGATATCTCTGAATCCTCCTCTCAATTAGGGGAGAGCGAGTCCGTGGATCTGGCCATAGCTGATACGCCCATGTCAGAGGATGAGGAGGCAGCACCCAAACAGGCCTCTACCTCGGGTCTGTTTGACCCTTCCCTCTTCAAATCCCTTCTTCTGAAGGCCTGCAACACTACCAACCTGACTTCAGTTCAGGAGGAGAGGCCTTCTACCTCCGCTGAACAGGAGTCTAATTCTTTATTTGCGGTGAAGGTAGTTGAACAAAAACAGATTCCTTGTCCACTGGTCTTTCGGAATGCAGTGGAGACTCAGTGGTCCTCCCTGGCCTCCACTCCAAAGGAAAGCAGTATGGAAAAGAAACTGTACAATGTTTCTCCTTCTTTCGCTTCATTATTGGAGGTTCCATCTGTTGATTCCCCTTTAATTTCTCTGTTCTCTACTTCCGCCTCCCCAGGCGACACAGCAGAGGCTCTCAAGGCGGAGGACAAGAAGTTTGAGTTCTCCTTTAGAAGAGCTCATCAGGCCTTGGGGTTGGCCATAAAGGCTGCGACATCTGCCTCATTCTTCACCAGGGCAGCCATCATGTGGCTTCGCGACCTTCAGGCTTCGGTTCCCCCTGATCAGGTCAGAGTACACCAGACTCTAGTCAAACTGGTGGCAGCCTCCCAGTACATGGCCAATGCGTCTCTCCATTCGGCCAAGTGTTCGGCCAGATCCATTGCCAGTGGTTCCTTCTCCCCTTTCAGAAGCGGAACCTCAGTGCCTCCACCAGGAGGGTCCAGGTTCCGCCCCACATTCTCTCATCCCTCCAGTGGTGGACTTCCGCAGCCATGTCCAAGGGTACCATCTTCAAGGAGCCCTCCAGGCTCGTCCTGACCACAGATGCCAGTCTGTTCGGCTGGGGGGCCCACCTCCAGACCCATTTGGCACAGGGGCGATGGTCCAGGGTGGACCTCAAACAAAACATAAACTGGCTGGAACTCAGGGGGATCCACTTGGCTCTCCTTCATTTCTTCCCCCCTAGTGTCAGGGAAACACGTATTGATCCTGACGGACAACGTGGCAGCCAAGGCTCACGTCAACAAACAGGAATGGACACATTCCTGGGCTCTCCAGCAGGAGGCCATGGAACTAGGTTTATGGGCAGATGCCAACTTGGGCTCAATCAGAGCAGATCACATTTCGGGAGAGGCAAACCGACAGGCAGACTCCCTGAGCAGGGCGACTGTGGACCACTCGGAGTGGTGCCTGGACCCGAGGCTGTTTGAGATGATCGCGAGCAGGTTCGGTAGGCCATGCCTGGATCTGTTTGCCTCCCCGTCCAATGCCCAGCTCCCCAGATTCTTCACCAGATATCTGACAAGGGGGGCCGAGGGGACGGACGCTCTCCGGTGCAAGTGGCCGGAGGGTCTGCTTTATGCCTTCCCTCCTCTTCTGCTGCTACAGGCCACCATTCGCAGGCTGATCCTGGAGCAGGTGGAAGTAATACTGGTTGCTCCATACTGGCTGCGACGCCCGTGGTTTGCAGATCTAGTGGATCTGTCCCTGTCTCCTCCATGGAGGTTTCCACTGGACCAAGTAGCTCTCAGCCAGGGGGAGCTCCAGCACCCAGACCCCCAGTGGCTTCAATTAGCCGCTTGGCACTTGAGCGGGAGAGTCTAGCTAATCAGGCCTATTCCTCGGGGGTGATCTCTATGATTCAGGCCTCTAGACGCCCTTTGACGAACCGGATCTATGACGCCACGTGGAGAAACTTCTGCCAGTGGTGCATCTCACACAAATTGGACCTTCTTTCAGTTACAGTCCCCAATATTTTAGATTATCTGCTGGAGGGCATTTCCAAGGGCTTGTCCACTAACACCATCCGTAGGCAGGTTGCGGCCTTGTCCACGGTTCTCACCTGTGACAATTTGGGTCCGCTCTCACACCACCCAGCTATCTCTGCTTTTCTTAAAGGGGCCGCCAGTTCTGGTCCTCCCACAGTACATAGGTATCCATCTTGGGATTTACCTACTGTGTTGCAGGCCTTAACCACCGCTCCTTTCGAGCCTCTCCAGTCTTGCTCCCTGCATTTTCTCTCCTTGAAGGTTGCCTTTTTAGTTGCAATCACTTCGGCCAGGAGGATCTCGGAATTGGCCGCCCTCTCAGTCAGAGATGATCTCTGCACCTTCCATGAGGACAGGGTGGTCCTTAGATTAGACCCCTCCTTTATTCCCAAGGGTTTCACAGGTCATTGGATCTAATTTTGCCTAGTTTCTGTCCAAATCCTTCTCACCGTCTGGAACGTCAGTGGCACAAGCTAGATGTACGCAGGGCTCTGCGTCTTTACATCAAGCGTACTTCGACCTTTCGCAAGTTGAAGGCCTTGTTTGTATCCTTTCAACCCTCTGCCATGGGCAGGGAGGTCTCTTCTTCCACCATTGGCAGGTGGATCAGGGCTTGCATTGCTAGGGCCTACGCGTCCCAGTCATTTCCGGTCCCGGCTCGTATCACAGCTCACTCCACGCGCAGCGCAGCGACCTCTATGGCCTGGTCTACCCAGCCTTCTGTGGAGGAGATTTGCAGGGCGGCATCTTGGTCGTCTCCATCATCTTTCATTACACACTATAAGATCGATAGGTTTGTCGCTGCGGATGCCGCTTTTGGCAGACGGGTTCTTCAACAGGTTGTTTCCTCTAGGGAGACACCAGCCTAGACGTTCCCTCCCTTAGGGACATGGGGGGCTTTGGTATGTCCCAATCAAGTGAATTCTACATCCACCATGCTGGAGAAGGGGCGTTGTCTTACCTGAATGCCTTTTCTCAGCATGGTGGTGTAGAATCCACACCCTCCCTTGGATAGGTGTTTAGGCTTGCATATTGTCATATTTTTTTTGTATTTTGGAGTCAGTGTGTCAGACTTTGTCAGGATCCTTCGCCTCGTCAAAACTGGGAAGACACACCCAAAGGGAGGCGTGACTAAAGCTCTGACTTAGTCTCTCTGAGCAGGAAGGCTGAAATAACCCAATCAAGTGGATTCTACACCACCATGCTGAGAAAAGGCGTTCAGGTAAGACAACGCCTCTTCTCCGCACACATGAAAGCAGCTAGGTTTTTCCCACTGAAGTGGTACCCATTTATCTACTTTCAATACTGCATGTTCAGGTTGACTACCTCTCTGAGTCTGCATTGTAGCATCTTTGGATCACTGAAAAATACAGCAAAGAGTAGCAGTTTTGCTTCTCAACTGTTTCTTGTTTTGTGTGTAGAAGAAAAGAGCACCATCGACCTTGTTTTGACAATCAGCTCTATGGAGATCTGCAATCAGTCTTCTTCTTCCCTATCAGCTTACCTTGTCAGTGGATCTCCACCCAGATTATCTTCATTCACACATGATTGATGGACAAAGGGTTGGAAGGGTGTTGCTTCACCACCAATCAGTAGCATCAACCTAGATATTAATGAAACCTATCTTTATTCCTTAAGGTACCATTCTCGAACTGCAGCAGAGACTGCCTTCCAGGTACAAGGAAAGGTATAATTGAGGGGGAGCCCACCTGCTGCTTTGAATGTGTTGAATGCACAGATGGAGAGATCAGTGATGAAACAGGTATGATCTGACTTTGGGAAAGAAAGTAGCCCCCTCCTCTATTAGAAACATTTATCCAAATGGACTCAGAATTCATTTTTGGAAGTCACCATTGGTAACGACACCCTGTTACAATGTGTTAATGAATTACTAACCACTTCCATCGCTCCATCCAGTTACTATATTTACGGATTAGCAGTGGATTTTGTCCCAGAAGAGAATGCAATTGGAAGGATCAGGGCCTCCTCAAGATAAGTTTATGAATCTCCAGATTATACAGAAAGAAAAGAGAAGAAAAAGACTATTTTTCTTTCAAAAACTGTGGTGAATCTTTAATACGCCCCAGCTCTTGATATATTTTCTTTTTTTATAGATTGTGCCTATAGTTTTTTTTAATATACGGCTGTATGTTGTCCACCTAAGCCAAACTCTAGAATTTGTTTGTCTGTTTTTAACAATTTATGCCTCCAGAGTCCAGGACGAAATTTGTATGATGGAACACTTCTCCATGAAAGGTTGATTCCAACAGATGAAAAATAGCCTGTCGGGAAGAATTCTTGTTAAAATCCTAGTTTGTAATGTGGAGTGGGAATTTTTTTTCAGTAGACGCAGATTATTCCTTCCAATAGTAACAGTGCAGGTTTAGGAGAAAAGCAACAGAACAGAAATGTGCTCAGAATAATTAACTGGTCTTTGAGTTTAAGAGTTGGCACTGTATTCTGAACATAATTTCATATACAGTCCCTGGGGACTGTACTGTATATTAAAGAATCATGAGGTAATCTCTGAGTCAAGGAGGAAAGCTTCTGCCAAAACACAACCTCTGGGAAAACTTTTTTTTCCTGAAGGAGATGGAACATTCTTTCTTTCTTTCCTTTTTTTTTTTTTTGGTAAATGAACCAAACTAAGGATTAAAGGATGTACAAGCCATGGTTTTGCATACAATCTCTAGGAGTTTCTCCTCTACAAAAGCCATGGAAAATAATAAGTCTGTGAAAGAATAGAACCATGGTCTTTTGGCAGTATTGCATGTAGATGGCCTCTTGACAGAGATGCCACTAAGTGCACTTCCTGTTCAGATGTCTTCTTTTAAGCGAGGATGTTTTGTCTTTTCCAGATGCCAGTGCTTGTGAGAAGTGTGCTGAAAACTTCTGGTCCAATGAAAACCATACCTTCTGCATTCCCAAGCAAATAGAATTTTTGTCCTGGACAGAACCATTTGGAATTGCTCTCACTCTTTTTGCTGTACTAGGTGTCTTCTTAACCTCATTTGTCCTGGGAGTCTTTACCAGATTTCGCAACACGCCCATTGTCAAGGCCACAAACCGGGAGCTCTCTTATCTCCTCCTGTTTTCCTTGCTCTGTTGCTTTTCTAGCTCTCTTTTCTTCATTGGTGAGCCTCAAGATTGGAATTGCCGCTTACGACAACCAGCCTTTGGCATCAGCTTTGTGCTCTGCATCTCCTGCATTCTGGTAAAGACCAATCGTGTCCTTCTGGTCTTTGAGGCTAAGATACCAACAAGCCTCCATCGCAAGTGGTGGGGACTTAACCTTCAGTTCCTCTTGGTCTTCTTATGCACATTTGTGCAAATTGTCATCTGCGTCATCTGGCTTTATACAGCTCCCCCTTCTAGCTTCCGTAATCATGAAATGGAGGATGAAATCATCTTTATCACTTGTAATGAGGGCTCCTTGATGGCACTGGGCTTCCTAATTGGTTACACTTGTCTGCTGGCCGCTATCTGCTTCTTCTTTGCTTTCAAATCCCGCAAACTACCAGAGAACTTCAATGAAGCCAAATTTATCACCTTCAGTATGTTGATTTTTTTCATTGTTTGGATCTCTTTTATACCAGCCTACGCCAGCACCTATGGCAAATTTGTCTCAGCAGTGGAGGTGATTGCCATTCTGGCAGCCAGCTTTGGGCTTTTAGCATGCATCTTCTTCAACAAGGTCTACATTATCCTCTTTAAGCCATCCCGCAACACCATTGAGGAAGTACGCTGCAGCACGGCTGCTCATGCTTTCAAAGTGGCAGCCAGAGCTACACTGCGACGGAGCAATGTGTCCCGCAAGAGGTCCAATAGCCTGGGGGGCTCCACAGGCTCTACCCCATCCTCATCCATTAGCAGCAAAAGCAACCAGGAAGAGCCCTTTTCAATACCAACATCTGCAGAACCACAGCAAAAACATGGGTGCAAGCAGAAGGTGAGTTTTGGTGGTGGAACTGTCACCTTGTCACTAAGCTTTGAGGAGCACCAGAAAAATGCTGTAGCCAATAAAAATGCAAAGCACAGAAACTCCTTGGAAGCCTGCAATAGTGATGATAGTCTCGCGCGGCACAAAGCCCTGCTTCCTCTGCATGGCAATGAATCACTAGAGCCCAAATTCCAGACACCCTCAAATCAAGAATCCAGCATACCAGAATCAGTAGTGGGAGAAACCAAGCAAGGAGAACATGTAGAAGGACAACCTTCTTTGTCAGCTGCATACCTGCGGGATTTAGTAGGCAGTGGCTTCATCAAAGAGAATGCCATCCATTCATAATCAAAGGAAAAGGAACCCATTATTGAGCAACTTTCTCCTAGATGGAGAGAAGAATTGAATACACCTCTAATTCCTCTTACTGTTAGAATCAGAATCCATTTTCAAAGGAAAGCTGAGTGAAACAGTTCCTTAGCATGCCTTTAGCTGTCCTTTTAGTGCAACCATCCATGGTTGTGGAAGATACAAGAAAGAAAACTTTGGAGGGGCAAGAAGGTATCTTTCCCAGCTGTGCTGTAGAAGAACTTTTTTCTTATTCTCCTTTCCACCACTGCAGTTGTGAGCATGTCTGAGGTTCCATTAACATGCTCTGCTTTTACATCAAAGTATATTATCCCCTTTTCTTCCTTGTGTATATTAATTCCCCTTTATATGTAAAACTGCTTAGCAACTTTACAACAAGATGAAACTTGGCTGCTTTACATAAAACAAGTCACGCAGTTTGCTTTAGAAAATATTCTTCAGCATGCTAAATAATGTTCAGCCAGTGGCTTGAACTTGTAAAGTATTTAAAATTATAGATAGTGATATTTTTACACATGAAGGCAAGGCAGATGTTTCCTATCTAAGACATAGAATTCTGTGGTCTTCAGAGACATCACCATCTTTCCAGTGCTGCTGCCCGGAGACTGACATGGGGAGGGGGGCAGATTTAACTCACCTTGAAGGCAGAGAAAGGGAAGAGAAGCCATAGGGCAGCATTTCTCAACCTTGGCAACTTTAAGATGTTCAGGTTTCAACTCCTAGAATACCCCAGCCAGTTGAACTTCACAGGTCTTAAAGAAACATATCTTGAGAAACACTGTTATAAAGAAAATACAGAAATACAAAGAGCTCAGTGAAAATGTGTCCTTTATTTCTTGTCAGCCTTGGGTACTATCTCTACCCTAGCAGGCCTTTTGTGCATCAAAGAGCTTCAAATGGAGAAGAGCAGATGTAAGAAGTTGTGTGTCCCACAAATTAAAAACAAAACAAAAGTTTAGAAAATAAGAACATAGCACACAGCAGCACAACAAGGACAATTGTGGAGATAACCAGGTTCTATTATGAACCTGGTTATAGAACCAGCTTCAATTATGAACCTGGTTATAGAACCAGCTTTAATTATGAAAAGCTATTAATAAAGTTAGTTAAATATAATGTAGTCATATTTCAAAGCATGTGTCAATTGAATCATACTTCAGTAGAAAAATGTGCAGATAGTTTAATCTTGTTCTGTGACTTTAGAAATGTTTTAATGGGCAAATAAATGGCAGGTATAGTTAAATGTTATGTTTTGCCACATATGGAATGAATGTCAGAGCTTGGACACTCTAAGTGTCTGCAATTCCTACATTTTAAAATGTGTTTTACAGACAGAAGTTGCCAAGCTGAGTTTCATAAGCTCCTATTCATACAGAAAGAACTGAGAAAGAAGCCAGTCTGATTGTAATGAATTCTGATTGAATCTTCTTGATGTACCTGTATTTGAATAGCATGAGAGGGACCCCTCTTTTTCAAAAAGATCTACAGATGAATCACTACACATCTTCCCCACACACAGGAAATATTTATATTTATCCATATAAATAAAGCAACATTGTGTGCCCATTGACAAATGCAATGGAAAACTTCATTTGAGTTGTGAGAACATATTGAACAGTGCCTGGGTCAGTGCAGTATGCTAGTAGGCATGCACCAAGATCTGGGCTGCAGGTAGCTGGCATCAAAGAGATTCAGAGAATTAACTTCTTTGCTGTTGTCTAGGGGCATCTGGGTGGTTGAAATTAGGTGTGGTATGTTACTCTATGCCAAGCCCAAACCAATCGTATTATAGCTTAGTATGATGTGCAGATTCTGCCCAATTGTACTATATTTAATTAGCCCTGGTGAATCAAATCATGGGCCAATGCAATATGCAGCCTTATTAGCCTGCTCATCATAGATTGCAGACAGTTCCTAAAGAGAATCAATTGTTTGAGAGGAAATGTAGATACTTCTCTGTTTTTAATGCCTTTTTATGGAGTGCTTTGGAATTAACTATCCATTTATTCAGGGATGAATGGAAGGTAATTTAGGATCTACTGAACTGTGGGTGATTTGTAGTAGATTGGCAGGGATTCTGGCTTCCATTCATTGAACAAGATTTACCAGAGAATGACTATCCCTTTCCAAAAAATGAGAGAGCTAAAGTGAAACCACTTGGACAAACCATAAAAGGATTTTTGCATGGACTATAGATGAGCTCTCACTCAATTCTGGTACTCTGTGCTCGCTCAGCAGCTGCTTAGATGTGCCACGTTTATGTGTTTATACACATGCACAAAAAGAAGAAAAAAAAACATTTAACCAGATGCAAAAATTAAAAGGAAATAGGAAAAAAAACACCCTCAAACCAGCAAGGCATATTAGAATAAATGTACAGTATATATAACACAAAAAAAGCCCAGTCCTTAAAAAGCAAAACAACCTTGACCTACGGAATTATTGATTGGACTTTCCACAGATAGATGGAAGACCTGTTCATATGTAGAAAAAAACATATAACTATATCCAAAGTTTTATTACTTCATCTAGGACTATTACTATATAATTTTAATGCTATGTTATTAATACCACGGCTTCTGGTTGGGGAATAGAAACTAATAAGCATACATTTGGATTTAAGTCACTAGTTAACTTACATCTGACATAGTTATGAGACAGAAGGTCCATCAGGAACTAATTTTTTAATATCTTTGGACAAAGGCATTACCTTGGATGTGAAAGATACGATACATTTATCTGTGATTAATTTAGTGACAATAAGAATTTTGTAGTGGATCTTCACTAAGAATCCTGATGAATACAAGAAACATATCATGGACCCGATGAACTCCCCAAACCTTATTATCCCACATATCAAAAGCTGTTCTTAAGAGTTTTGAAATCCAGTCAAGTGGATTTCTTCATCAAATCTAATTTAATCTTGAAGTGGCAGATTTTGAGGGGGAAAAAATACTAAATGATGATTTTGGAATCACAAAAAAACCCCAATACAACGTGGCCTTCAGTGTTCATTCACATACTGTATATCCCTGGATTATTTCAAGTTTCAGTGCATTCTGAAAACATTAAATAATTGATGTGAGATATAATCAACACACAGTTATGTTCTTTTTCTTGAAATGTTCAGAATGCTTGTAAATATAAGCCTAGATGATGCAGACCTTACACCTCATATTGAGGCTAAAGGAAGTCATAAAATTAAGCTTGTCTCAAATAGCTTAATACTTAACATGAATTTAGTATTTCTTTACCAGAGTATTAAGGATTTTATTATCAAGATTATTTTGTGCTGAAAGGGTCTGAAAAAAACATATCTTTTTATCTGCTAGAAACCTCAGGGGATGTTTATTTCTTAGCTTAGATGCTTTTTTTTTTCAGACAAAGAAATCTACATTCAGCTTGAATGGTTTATTTAGGGCAGAATGGCTTCCTTGTGCTAATCCTGAACTAGTCCTGGAAGCCTTTCATATTAGTCAACAGACATCTCTTCAGCATGCATTAGAAAGCTTCCTTTCCTGTAATTCCACACAGCAAGTTTGTTTTGGTTCAAAACAAACAATAGGAACCCGAAGGCTGAAGACAGAAAAGCCATTTTATGTGGCTTTAAAATCTTAAAATATTCTTGTGACTTTAAAGTTGATTGAATAAAAGCAAATTGGTACAATTTGGGCTCTTCAACCAACTGTCTATGCTTGGTCATAATATTGTAGCTGGATTGAGTACTCCATTTTCTTCATCGGATGTTAGACTCACACATATACATATATACAAATAAGTACACATATCCGTTTGTTCCACATATTATATGTTTCAGATTTTATTCAGGAGCTCAAGATGATATACATAGTATTTCTCTCTTCAATTCTACCCTCATGCTCCTCCTATGAGAAAACCTAAAATGGGGGGGGAAGGGCTGAGGACAGGACATTTGATCTTAAGGGTCTCCCCAGTTCTATTCTAGGGCTCTAAGTGCAGCATGAGAGTTTGGAGAGCTTGGGGCTTTCCTTTGGGAAACTCACTGAGAAAAATACAGAGACCATACCCCAAATGGCACTAGTGAGCTTTGTATGTTAGCAGTGTTCCATGTACCTCCTGAATATCTTACTTTCTGATTATTTAAAAACAATCATTTTTTTAAAAGAAAAAGAAAAAGCTTGTTGAAATAGTACTGGCATCAAATGCCATCTTGGTTGGCAGGTGTAAGGGCTGTAGAAGCAATTTACAACAAGCCATAGTTTCTTTTCTTGTGAGTGGTGGTCATTCATTTTGCCACTGGGAAGAAAATGGGCCAAACACAGGTTTTCTTCCTCAACTACTTCATGGTGGTTTTCTCTGTGAAGAAGCTGGGGGAGGTAACCTACCTCAAGGTAGTTTTGAACCTTCCAAACTGGACTACCTACTTAACATTCATCGATATCTTCATCTGTTTCTACTGAGTCACACTGCTGATAGCATGGTGGTTGTTGAACAGGAATTGGGTTCCATATCTAGCAAATGCCATCTATCCGTTGGCATCATACTAAATGATGTTTGCTTCCCTCACTTGCAGTTGGTGCAGATACCCTGAGCAATAATTTCTGTCTGTGTGCCACTTTGCTGTACCTTCATAACAACACTAGTGATATTAGTGAATTAGTTACTAAGGTCTAGCTAGAACATGACATTTTAAAAGAGATAAAAGTAGGTTTAGTCAATTAAGCTGCTTTAGCAACATATATAAAAATAAAAAATAGTTTTCTTAGTTCATAAGAAATTGAATAGTTTCCTTTTTCTCATATCAAAGATTTATCTAAGCCATAATCCTGTTTCTCAGAGCTATCACTGAAATGCTTCTAAAAGCTAAGCATGAAAATAATATACTATTGTTGCTTGTCCTTGACATATGTTGTCTGGATCACATTCTCTAAAGATAATCACATGAAATGGCTGTTAAAAATAAATCTGTCTGCTCACATGGCTATCATCTGCACACATGGCTATCATGTCTTCAACTATCTTCATACATTTTAATATGTATTCTAATTTCATGTTACAACCCGTACGGTTTTGCCATGAATGCATTCCCATCCGTTTCTTTGGTGTCATCCTGAGTTCCAGTGTAAGAGCAGGAGTGATTTCTCTCTCCCCCAGTGCTCACTGCAGTATCTCACTTCACTCGTTCTCTAAAACAAAACTTGGAAGCATTGTGCATGGACAATGGGAGGTAAGTTGGATTTTTCAAAGTACTCTAATGTGCAAAGAAATGTAAGAAATAATCAAGATTTTATATGTAGCCAAAAGTCCAATAACAGTTCTAATTTTTAAAGGTAGTACCAGGTTTGAGAAGGACTCAATAAAAAAAAACTTCTGGGCATCACTGTAGGTTGTAAATCTATTGCCAACTTATACCTGAACAAACGAACACAAACACAACACATTTAAAAGAGGGAAAGCAGTAACTGATGTGCAGCTCCCAGCACTCTGGAGATGTCAGAATAGGCAGCTTTAACTGCACCAGCTTGGCTTGGATTTTTCACTAGGTTTGTCTGCTTTGTAATACACCACGAAGTTTCACTATTGGTTGTTTAAAGGGATGCCAAGTCTATTCTTGTATGTTACAGTTAATATTTGTATTGCTTGTAATGTTTATATCATATGGCTGTGCACGTCCTCAAATCAACGAGTACGGTTGCCTCCTGAATTTTGCAGATGTAAGATAAGCTGATAATGTGTGCATTTTGGAGAGCTAAATAAAAGAGGGCCTGTCCCAGCATTTCAAGACTCTTTCTTTGTACTTGCCCTTGCCTAAAAATCCTTCAAAATTAAATAATTCAGAATTACCCGTTAGAAACATGGCTAAAACTCATCGTAGAAACCAAACAGGAAACAGCAGCTACTATTAAGCATAAACCATCTAATGGGGGAGGGGGGAAACCCTCAAAATTAAGGGTGTTTAGAAAAAGCGGACATGTGATGCAACACCCAGAAAAATACGGCATACTCCATTTAATCCTCCAGGGAAAGATTGAAGGCAAACGAGGTCCAGGCAGAAGAACATCATGGCTTCAGAATCTAAGGGATTGGTTTGGACAAAACTCAGCAGCACCTTTTCGTGCGACTGCTGAGAAAAACAGGATCGCCAACATGATCGCCAATGTCTGATAACGGATATGGCACAAGAAGAAGAAAAAGCGGATTCACTGATAATGTTCTAAAATTTGAAATAAGACCTCCTTACATATATTTGGTAATTGTTAATGCCTGGAGGAGTCAATGCGCATCATCTGAGCTATGTAATAACAAAATCAGCATCATATAGCTCTGTATCTGTTTTGAGTATTAAAATCTTGGTGGGAAGATCAGAAAGGGAGGGATGAGATTCAGTTTCCTCCTCATGCTGACCCCTGCCCAGAGTCAATAAAAATAGATAGGAAGCTGAATAATATATTTTAGATACTGGCTGAGTTTATTCATCATGCAAAGTCATAAATCAAAGGAAAAAGAAGGCCAAGATGAAAGATAACTTAGTGGCCTTTTTCATTTTTGGGTTTTACCAATGAGGGTTTGGAAAAATCCTCTAGAATTATTTCTTTAATCACTGTTTCTTCAGCTTTATTCCCTTTTTAAAGGAGACCTTAATAAAAGAAAATGCATGATAAAAGCTCTGCAAGGACTGGTTTTATAAGGCAATAATATGGAGTTCCAAATGAATACCCCCCAATCTCCCCTCAACTCGTGGCTTTCACCATCTGTAAATGACTATTAATGAAGTTTGCCTAAACCCGAGACTGGCTGAGGAGACCAATTATGTCAGAAATGAGTGAAAGACCTCAGAAACCTAGCTCTAAGTTGTGCAAAAAGCATGAATTGTAATATAATGGGAGATTTTTCAAATAAATACAAGTTAACCGTGTTAATGGTGTAGGGATGGTGATTCCTGCTGCTTTCTGGCAAACAATAGACAAAATGAAAACCTGACAGCTTAATTTGGCAGGTTATATTCTTTCACTTTCTATTATACAAAATACTTTACAATTTAAAAACATTTTCCCAACAAAAATCATATACATATATTTATATTTAAAGAGCCAATTACACCAAAGGGAAAAGCCTGATGAAGAGAGATAGCCCACCCACTTTATTGATGAGGAACCAAAATGGCAGAGGGGTAATTAAGAGAAAGTTCTTGGCCCACACTTTGTGTCTCTGATAACTGCCAAGTCTTCCCAGATATATTCTGACTTTAATAAATACGCGGCTGCTCCTTTCCCATCTCTGGGATGGTGATTTCAGCTACGTTGCTATTTCATAAGTGGTGTTCATTCCCTTTCTGTTGTCCCTTTAACATTAGAAGCACTTTTCAAGTCCAGAGCCCAAAATTCATACTTTGATTCATCCTTCTGCAAAAGGGCTTTTCAATGAAATCATCTCAACCGGATGCGCAAAAAACACCAGCATTCACTCTGATTTAGCAGGCAAAACAAATGTCCTTCTTCGAGGGCCAGAATTCCTTTCCTTGTATCAGAGAGACTGACCTATAAGAAAAAAGCCCACTACATTTAAATCTGTGCCTACAAGACACCACTGCAGGGAAATTTAAATACTTTTCTGCTCAAAGGGCTTTTTTTTCCTAGACTAAATTTTGCAGGCTGGGACAGGCACACTGTAGGTACCATTCCTTGCTGGATTTGCATAGGTTAAGGAAGCTTAATTTTACAGAAATATGATCCAGCACAACATGTAAACCAGTGACCTGCCCTAAAAAAGGAGACCAAAAATAGATGTATATGTTGTTTTCAGGAACAGCTTCAGAATTAAGAGAGAAGTGTCCCTGACTCAGCCATGTTTGTCTGGGGTGGCAAGAGAAAGAAGGGACTGGTATGGAAGAGGGCTCCTCCTGCATTCACAGGGGAGCCCATCAAGGAGTCACTGCTGAATAGCAAAAGCCTGTAGGAGGGTAGGAAGGTCATGGGCATCTGCAGCTTCATAGAGGCTGTTCTGGCCCAGCATGGAGAGAGCCATACGGAGGGTGCTCCAGATGTTGTCAGACATGGCTCCCTGTTGACCCCGTGGCCCACGACTCTTCTGCTGCATCTGCAGGGCTTCCAAGAAGTGTTCTACAGCCTCTCTGTCAAGACAGCAGCATACAGCAATGAAGCGAGTTAGTGATCAAGAATAGCTCACAGTCCAGGCTTGTCCCAAATGTTAGCCACAGGGAGAAAGAAGGAGCAGTTCTAAGACTTTCATTTCCCATACACCTTAGGCGGTCTTTGCTGGTTTCGCCAAAACAAATACTTAACTTTGGATCATCCTTTATTTGATTTTACCTCTCACCTTTGTTACTTTAAAGGTAACTCAAAGCAGGGAACATATCAAATACTCCTATTTACCCCACAACAACCACCCTATGAGATGAGTTGAATCGAGTTTGACTGGCCCAAAATCATCCAGACAGCTTTCATGCCTAAAGCGGGCACAGAACTCAAAATCTTTTGGTTTCTAGGCCAACACCTTAACCACTATTTTATTTTCCTCAGTAAATAAATGAACACGTATAATGTTTTTGACTCATTTGCTTAATTGGGTTCTCTTGATCCACTTTTCCTTGTGTGGAAAACAGATCACATTTTAGATCGTATTTATGCAGGAATATTGAACCTTCAAAAGGGTTCACAAACTTTTAAGCACCACCTGTAGATGAGACACAGCAAAAGCCAGTGAATATGACCTTTTGAAAGAGGAGGTGAAATGAGCGAAGGCACTATTAAGTCAACTGTGGTGGCAATTTCTCTGGGTTTCAGAGCTGCCTGATCCACCACTCGTGTAGTAGCTCAAGTCTATGGTGGCCTTGTCTATTCAAAAGCAGGAGTAGAACCAACCTCAGCTTTAAAGCCACTCAACTCACCTGTGGGCCCCTAAGTTGATACAACTAATGCCTAGGTTGTAGCGAGAACGTATGTAGCCCGGCTGCAGTTCTAGCGCCTGCTGGTAAGCAGCTACAGCTTCCTCACTCCGATTCCCGTTGGCTAAGGTAGCTCCCAACTTGTTCCAAAGGAGATGATCCTAGAAGAGGGAAGCAGGTTTGATCAGACTTGGGAGAACAACTTTGGTTTTTCCTCCCCTCCCCTGAAACAGCACATTCTTCTCAAACTTTCTGGGTTTCAAGACTATTTGCTTAGTCTTGGTCTTTATCTTCAGTAGCTCATCACTGTGCCTTTCTGTAGTCCTCCCTCCTATTTTCCCCTTCAATAACAATCCTATGAAGTACTGACCGCAATTAAGTTCCTTAGTCATTCTATATTTCTCTTTCCCTTTGCAGGGAAAGTATGATAGCTAAAGGGTTAACAACCCAAAAAGCCACTTCTTGGAGGGGGGGGGCGGAGATTTCTCTCTCTCTGATTGAAGTCTCCTATCTGTCATGCCCATAGGAAACAGATTCACCTCCTTTGCAAGATTGTGGTAAAGGCTGCTTGAGAATGACAGAAGATAGATAGCATTCATAAGTGCTTCTCTTAGTTTTTACTGAGATGGCTGTACTTTGATATTGATGGAGAAATATCACTTTTGGTATTTCCCCATTGATTTCCACACCACTTTTAGTATGGAAGAGTCTTTTTATTTAATAAAGATTTTATTGGTTTTTGTTTTTCATTAACATATGTTAATTTTTCCAATCAACAAGTTGTCTGGAGTTTGCTATGCTAATACATGTTCAATTCCTAATCCTTCATTTTTTCCTCTAGCCAAGAATAAAATAGGTTCCAAATTTGATAGTAGTCTGTATCTTCTTTATCTTTCAACCTCATAGTTAATCTGTCCATCTCTGCACATTCCAATATTTTCCTGGTTATTTCTTGGTATGGAAGAGTCTTAAGAACTGACTCCTGCCATCAGAAACAGCCTCAGTGAGAAAACAATGCCAGCTTCTCCTACTACCCTTTTCCTCTCCCCGTGCCTTCCTTACATTTGGGCGTGCGCTCAGGGCAGCAGTGAAGCAATCCACAGCTTTCTCATACTCGCCACTCAGGTTGAAGAGAACACCCAGGCCACATTGTACATCAGGATCCACAACATCGGGGTTGGTATGGACAGCTGCCAAAAACAATTCCTTCACCTCATGAAAAAGTGAGCTGAGGAAGGAAAAAAATGAAGAGACCAATGTGGTAAGAAGGGCGACCGCCAGTCCCATCTTGCTTTATTATTACTGGAGGTTTTTAAGAAGAGGCTAGACAGTCACTTGTCTGAGATGGTATAGGTTCTCCTGCTTGAGCAGAGGGCTGGACTAGAAGACCTCCAAGGTCCCTTCCAGCTCTATTCTATTCTATTTGCCCAGTTCCCATTTATTGCTCGTTTTGCAGACTCACTCAGTTAGGAGGGAACCCAGAACACGTTTGGAGGATCCAAGACCTGGGCTAGAATTCTCCCCTTCGAGTTCTTTTCCCGTCAGATGAGCATAGGCTGGTTTGTGGTGCAACCAGTCACGCAGGGTTTCACATGCCTGTTTCTGCAGTGATTCATTGGTAAAGCTGACAGCTAAAGCCATAAGTGCAGTGAGGTTTCCGGGCTGCAACTCCAGGCACCTACAGGAAGCAGGAAAACCATACAGGTAAAACACCAAGGGATACAACTGCAACTGGCGCAATCCCTAGCCCTTTGATTTGCCAACCCAATTCTTTCTGTGCTAAGAAAGAAAATCCTGCTGACCCCACATCAAAGGGCCAGCTGCAAACAGTGGATTTAATTTCATTTCAGGTGAGGAGAAGATGCAAGGGTATAGCTTAAGTGCGCACACATCCCCAAGGAGTCAGCTTCGTTGGCCTTTAGACTTTGGACTACCACACTGGAAGGTCCCAAGGCCTTGCACTTCGGCTGCTCGGGAAGGTTACTCACTGTCGAAGGGCACTTATTGCAGCAAGTTCTTGTTCATTCTCGGCTTGGGTGGTTCCCAGGTACTGCCAAGCCTAACACAAAGACACGAGAAAAACAAGAGAGGGGGCTGATGTTTGCAAATCTTCTTTTATCCTCTCCATCTTTTTTTTTGTCATTGCAGGGGGAAAAAAAATATTTCTGGGGAGGAGGGGGTGCACACTTGATAGCACATCAAAAGCAACCAGCTGGCCCAGAGAGCCAGTGATTTAAGCATACTCAAGCAGCTGCTCTTGAGATTGATCAGAATGGCGGTGGAGGTATAAGGCAAAATCCCAGTTGGTGCCTGAAGCAGCCACTTCTTTCCTTCTCATGGTTAACCCGGCTTTGGGAAAACGTCAGAAATCATGGCCCAGAAGGTGGCACGCACCCCAACCCTGTCCAGGAAGGAGACCGAAGAACTGAATTCTGATCTGAAGCAACTCTGCTCCAGTTCTGCAAAAGAGGAACATGATGTCAAAACTGACTTGACTTCATCATGGCCTAAACCTGATTTCGGCTCACAGTTTGCCAAACGGAAACGGGAGGGGAAGTTGGTAAATTCCTTGGGAGGGGGAAAAATTAAGGAATGCATGAGAGTCTTCTGCTGCTTGAGAGGAGATACCCACCAAGGTTCAAACGGCACAGACTGTTTTCCTAAAACAAAAGCACTGCATGTAATGGGTGGACCGTGAACTGTGGGTGGCCCAGGGAAGAAAAGGGTTTTTTTTTAGCTATGCCGGTTTTCACAGGAAAACCTCAGAACTGATTTTGCTTCTACTGTACCTAGATGGATCTTTCAATAAAGTTTTACTCTTGGTGAACTCTTTTTTAGACTGTGCAAACTGGGACGGTTGACACACGAGTCCTTGGCAACCCAAGTAAGGACCACCCGCCTCCAATTACAAATGTTACAAAGGAATATATCCAATTCCATGTGATCAGAGTTGGTCCTTCCTGCAGCACACAGGGGCTAAGCTGCCATTTGACATAAGCCAAGGCAGAGAGATGTTGGTCCTCCTTCACTCACCTCCATATGATCGGGCTTTTGCTGCACAGCAGCCTCAAAGAATAAGACAGCATTGGGGAGATGCCCCTCCTCCAGACATTTCAGCCCCTCCTCAAAAGCCTGCGGGTGGTCCCGTACAGGGTTTTCTTCTTCAAACTGGTATCCCTGCAAGGGAGGAAGAACAAAACATCAGTGGCTTCTAAAGGCTGCTCCAAGGATGTTAGGAAAGAGATGGGACACTTGCTACTCCACAGCAGGGTTTTGCTGCTTGTTTAAGGTACTACAACAACAGGAAGGACTAGTCCATCTGCTTTTCTCTCCTGCTTGCACGTCCATGGTAGTGCATCTTTCCTTGCCAATTAATCAGCGTGTGTGACAGCACTGAAGAGGCTAAGTGGAGTCTTAGGTGCAGAGGTTAAGTAAGCAGAGAGCATCTTCTATCTCTAGACACATCTTCTACCTTCTGCAGGAAAATGAGCATAGCTCATGTCACTTGCCTTCAAAATTCTACAAATCACATGAGAAAACGAACACTTGCAGAGAAGGCGGGGGCAGATAACTGCATCTACTTATCCTCAAAGTGTACCCTAAGAGCACTTTACCAATATGGCCCCACCACCTGCCTCAGGGCCCAGCCTCTATTGGCTCGGGGGGGGGGGGCAAAGTGGCAAGCTACTGAAGGATGCATTTGGATAACCACCCAGAGCCAAGATGCATTAAAATGGGAAAAATTTGGAGGCAGGCACAGTTAGCAGGAGAGGAAGAAGATAGTGCAAAGAAAAAGTTATACTCTGTTTACTCCCATCTTGTTTTTTAAAAAAAATAAGGATCTATTATGCTTTATTTAGACAACATTTCAGCTTGTTAGTTCTCAACCTTTTTTATATATATAAAAGTTGCTATCCACACCACTCGCTAGTAAGAGTTGTACCATCAAGAAGAAAAATGAGGGACAGAGAGTACAAAGCCCAGCATCCTTTCTGCAGCAGGTACCTTGTCGTAAGTGGAGGTGGCAAGATCCTCATACTCCGTTAGCCAAGGATGAGCCTCTGCATCTCGCTTGGCCATCTCCTCCCACTCAGCCTGCAATTTGTCCCAAAAATCCACATCTGACTAGAGAAAGGAGAGAAAAGAAAATATCCAGGTTTTTTCTCAAATAAATGTATTAGAGAGGGTTCCTATCATAGAAGAAGGCGGGCCACGTCCGTTACCTCCATAGCAGTCTTGGCCTGCTCAAATTCTGGATCCAGTGCATTCCCAGTGTGTGCAAACTGATCTACCCAGGCTTCAGATGTATCCTAAGAAGAGAAGGCAGAGGGGAAAAAAAATCTTCTAAAAGAAAGCTAAATACGCAAAGCAACATATAACATTCAGGCTATTTTGACAGAATTAGGAAGGGGATGAGTTTGATCTGCTCCTCATCTACAGATGCTCTGCTCAGTTCTGGGCCCCAAATCCACTTACTGGCTACATGGAGCAAGCTGCCATGAGTTCTCCTGCTGAAAGCAGCAAGCAGCAGACAGGAATCCTACCTGCTGCTGAATAAACTCAGTTGCCCATTGCTCTGCCTTATCCTGGTCCCTGGGATTAATGGTCACCCGATTGGCCTCGATGGACACCCTCCCATCTCCAATCTGGCGAACAAATTTTACGAACTGCATGAAGAAAGGAGACACAGGTAGAGATTATCATTATTCATGTCCTTTCACCTCCAAAATATATCTTTTGCCTGGATTAGCCTGCACCTGGCCTGAGCAGACCTTCCAAGAAAAGGCAAAAGACCTGTTCAGCTTTACTGGGCACATGGGAATCAGCGGTTATGTAAAATAATTACACAATAATAGCAATAAGGCTCTAGAAAACCCTCCAAAAAGGTTACTGTACAGGTCAAAACCCAGATTAAGTCCTGCTACAGAACTACCCCTTTTCACCCAGTCTCATCCCAAATTTATCTTGATCTGACAAGAGTAAAATCTGGCCTCACAGTTTCTAACTAATCCTTAAGAATATGAATGCTATTCTACCATGAATGATTGCAGAGAGGAAGCAGGGGAGGGTGTCTAGGTTAACAAAAACTCCATTATGATACTGAGGACAAGAACTACTAAGATGATCGTGCCTTGCATGGGATTCACTGATGAAATGCAGAAGGCTCAGCAGAGAGAGGAGCTTCCAACCTGGTGCATGGTTATATTTAACTCTGCATTTCCTAATGGGTTTTATCCATAACTGTCCAGCAGGCTTCATTACTGAGCAAGATTTCATTAGGAAATCATTAGGACAAATTCCAAAACTCTAGCCATTATATTACACTATTGACAGTGAAGCACCAATCTTCTAAGACAGCCTTCCCAAATGCAATGGTCTTCAGATGTGCTAGAGCAGGGGTTCTCAACTTTGGTAACTTTAAGACTTGTGGACTTCAATTCCCAGAATTCTGGGAGTTGAAGTCCACATGTCTTAAAGTTGCCAAGGTTGAGAACCCCTGTGCTAGAGGTTGGCTGGAAGAAAATTCTGAATTCTGAAACCTAACACATCTGGAGATCAGAAAAGAAAGGCAATCCTTAAGAAAATCAAGAGATGTGGAATCCTTCATTTTCCTTATGAGGTAACAATAATAAATCAACCTAACCAGTTCGGGGGGGGAAGCCATGGCATTTTCATTTCTCACGGGGGTGGGGGATACGTAGCCCATAACAAGCCCTCTTTCCTCATTTTGCTGTCTCTGGCAGCCCATCCAGTCAGATGGTCAACAGGCTGGAGAAAGCCCTGACGATTCATAGCAATGCATGTTGATTACTTTAAATCAGGACATTGGGAAGAAAAGATGATGCACAAGGAAGCAAAGAGGGTGGTGGTGGCTTGTGTGTATGTGGGTAAACATATGGCCCTGGAAGCTGAAAATGTTGATAGCTAGTGGTGTTCAAATGAGTTACAGGATCAAATACAGTGGCATGCACATACCCACAATTTGCGCTGTTTCTTTTGAAGAAAACACCAGTCATATTTTTACCTCAGAATCATTCAGCTTGGGATCATCCACTTTTGAAAGAAAATCATTAGCTGTTTTTTTCAGTTCGTCTTCAGGCTGGTATTCCTCATACCTATGACCAGAACAAACCAGGCACTCAGGATAAACTAAAACAATGCTATGTTCAAAAGTGATCTGATCCTTTGCACTATATTTTTATTTATTCCTTATCCCATGTTCCAGTTTGCAATTCAAACCCTACTTTGAATTTTAACATAAAAACAACATAAAATCTGAGCTTAAAAAATGAACATAAATTGAAGCAATTTACAAATATCATAAAAATTAAAATAAAAAGCAAGCCCCAACCAATTTCACCTATAGAAGCAAAATAGTAGCACATAACCCTTACAACAAGAATATAAAATAAGTAAAATAATTCACAAACCATAACAAAACTGTTTTGTTTCTAGGGATAAGTAGACAAAAGTCTCTATTCCACCCATTCCCTTAGAAGGCCCCTAAAGATATCTTGGTTTTCACACAGAAACATGAGAGAACAAACAAGCTTTTATTATCTGGAACAAGGCAATTAAGAGCTTCAAGAAGTACAAGAATACACTGATTTGGATCCAGAGTACACTGTCTCCTAAAGGATATTTTAAAATCTGAAAGAATGTGTTTCTCTTATCTGGCCCAGGTCAGTCTAGTAGCTTAGTTCAATTGGTACCTTAGTTTAAATGTACTACCACATACAAAGTGTAGTGGTATACAATCCAAAAAGAGATTGCAGCTGGGAATCAACCAAAATGAAAAGATACCACCTGGACATTTAAAGATAAGGGTGGCTTTAATGCTACCTTGAATTGTCTGCATGGTCCTTCAAGGGAGATACAATTATCTCCACTTAGATGAATTTCCTACATTAACACTGCCATTTATTTGACTGAACTCACTTGATTAAACTCCATCTCATCTATTGAACTCAGTCACTGCATACCTAGTCAAATCTGAATCTGAGCAGAGTTGAAATATAAATTGAATCTGATCTTACCCCAAATCCTTAGATAACCTCATTCAGTATTTCAAGTGGATGCCATATTTAGCACCACAAATATGATGAAGCGCATTTTGCAAACAATCATCTAGATACGAATATCTAGGTCTCTGGAATCCAGTGTACCCACTCATTGTCTGAAATCTGCTCCTATTGGATACTTTATAAAATTGTCTTTGACATCAGCTTCTAATTCTGCTTTCTTCACAGGGGGTGGGGCAAGCTATGAAATGAATTGCTGTTAAGAGTTTAAGCAAACGGCCTCCTTGCTAATTAACTACTTAAGAGTAGTGCAAGAGATAAAGCATGGCTGCATTTCAATTTGCATGTCCAATTATAACTCCATCTTGAACATATATCACATACATGGAGTTTATTTTTTAGTCTTCAGGAGCGGCTTAATCTAATCCACCTTCAGAATATTTTATACATTTATTGAGAAAGAGACAATATACAGCCTGGATAGTCAGGCAGTCAGCAAGGGAAGCCCAACGCGCTTAAGAAAATGCTGTACAGGTAGTCCTCAAGTTACAACCACAACTGACCCCAAAATTTCTGTTGTTAAATGAGACTTTTGTTAAGTGAATTTCACCCCATTTTACAACCTTTATTGCCACAGTTGTTAAGTGAATCACTGCAGTTGATAAGTTAGTAGCCTGATGGTTAAGTGAATCTGACTTTCCCATTGACTCTAATTGTCAAAAGACCGCAAAAGGGGATCACGTGGGGCCTTGGGAAACAGCAACAGTCAAAAATATGAACCAGTTTGCCAATCATCTGAATTTTGATCATATGATCACGGGGATGCTGCAAAAGTTGTAACTTTGAAAAATGATCATGTCACATTTTTCAGTGCTGTTGTAACTTTGGTTACAACAAGTGAGCTGTTGTAAGTTGAGGACTACCTGTATTTTTTTCCAATGTGACAGGGGGTAGTATGGGATGATAATTTGGGTAAATTTGTAAGGTCCTCCGTATTTTAGAATCTCTTTCATAGTAGTGGGAAATTCTGTCCCACTATTAAAAATTCTCTGAACTGAGGACCATTTGATCACCAGCACTCCTGTTGCTGCTGGATTTTCAGAATGGACCTGCCAGTGTTGGACTTGGAAAGCCTTTCCAGGCATCTCAATGGATTCACGTGTAATTATAGGAAGAAACCACAGAGATACTCGCCACTTATCAGCTGAGGCTTGATCTTCTGATTCCCCTAGCCACAGCTTCTCCTCTGACTGCTCCAAGTATTCTTCTGCCCATTTGGCAGGAGATGCAGATAATGGATCTATACAGAAATGGGATAAACGTAAGTTAACTAAACAGCCTGGGAGAAGCAAGAAGGGGCACTGAGAAGCAACAACCATTATCAAGCATCATTGCACAGAAATACCTACTATCCTACTCAAAGTCCGCCTCAATTATCCTAGACCTACCTAATGCCCTAGCTAATACCCTAGCCTAGCTAATACCCCAAAATATGAGTTATTACATAAAGTTATTCATAGTCTTCCAGCCGGGACACTGTTGTATTAGTCACCATTACCCATTTTAATTTGGAAAAAGTTCAGAGAAAGGCAACTGGGATTGGGAAATGATTTTGAAAGCCCAACTGAAGACAATCAGGAAAGCACAGAGAAATGACTGACGCAGAGCTCCAGTAGCAACTCTGCCTTGTCTACAAGTCTACCACAGCAAAGGAAAAAATAAAGTGACTCGCAAATTATTTAATTTGGATATAACAAGACTCTAGACAAAACATTTAACTCTGCAAATAACTATAAAACAGGACATGGTTCCTAGAATTACACAATTTTCCTTCTCTAAAAGGCCTTTGTACTTTTAAGCCCCTGTTGAAAAATTACATTCAATTCAGAATGCCATTTATGTATTGAAGGAAACTCTAGCTGAGCAAATCCTATGCTACATTAAACATGTATTCAGGTGGCACATGATTGTTAATTTAACTGCAATGCACCCAGAGTTTATTATTAGATTTATATCCTTTTTTTCCCTCTAACGCAAAGTAGTTTACGTGGGGATCTCCCTTTTATCCCATGACTGAGAATGGAATTAAACCTGAATGCATTCACTACTATGCTATACTGACTTCTCAAAACATGCTTTTCTAGAACATATGTTTTCCAGAAAAGCCTACTTTTCTAGGTCTACAGACTTAAATCTTCAGAAGGCAAGACAGAAGAAAAAAAAGACTGCCTAAAACAGGGGTTCTCAACCTTGGCAACTTTAAGACTTGTGGACTTCAACTGCTAGAATTCCTCAGCCAGCTTTGCTGGCTGAGGAATTCTGGGAGTTGAAGTCCACAAGTCTTAAAGTTGCCAAGGTTGAGAACCCCTGGCCTAAAAGAAGCTGAACCAGAAAGGAGATATTCTTTAGTACCATGCAGGAAACTTCCTTTATTCTGCCAATCCTGCACCCATTCCGTTTACAGTGGCTTTGTTTTTCCCACCCTGCTCTATTAAATGCAATAGGTAAATAAATAATAATAAAAAATAAGTAAATACCCGTAAACTCCTGTAAAGTGAGAGATGCCCACATCTTCCCAACAGCAGCCTTACCTGTAACCTCAGCAATGAACTCCTGGGACCAATCGGCACCATCATAATCTGCGGAAACGTCAACTGCATTATCAGATGCACCAAGGAAGTCCTGTGCCCAGTTTTCCGAGAGTGCCAGCGCTGCCACCCCTGGAGCTGAGGAACAGGAATGGGTCCCAATAAGTGTCCCAATATCAAACACACACACAGCACATCTCCCAATACATACAGGTGAGACCAATACCAGACTGTATTTTTTTCTATAATTCACAACCCTCTCCGTCCCCTTTTTAGAAACAAAAGACCAGAGCCTGCCCTACTCCCTACTCCAGAAGGTGTTTGCTCTTCCTTGTTCACATTTACCTCTCTGTGGGGCCTGTCGGAAATTAGATTGCTCAATTTCCTGCATCTCAGCCAACAGATCATCCATCTTGAATGTTTGTGGGCCGCAGGGGAGCATGGGGCCATTCTGCTCTTGAAGGAACTCTGCCACCAACTGTCACAGAAAATGATACAGGAATTTGTGTGGGCAAAATGTACATCAGGGGGATGGAAATAAAGTTATAGAACAAGTCAAGGATGGTGAGGAAGATAGAAACAAGACATATGGGAAGGCTTACATCATCTTCAGTGGCTCTTCCAAGAGGTTTGGGCACCTAGAAAACAGAAGAGGTGTGGTAATTATTTTGAGCTCCCTCTGCGGCTCCATCTCACTTTGATATTATACAGCTCTTTAGACAATGAGAATGGTCAATTTTAAATCAGATGGAACTGTACATGGGAAAAGAATATATAACGATGGTTCCAATCTCTCCACATATCCTCAAGAAAGGATCCCTGCAAGACCAAATGTGGGAGATTCAGGTTATTGACAATATTTATTTCCATTCTTCAGTTCCATCCATGCACTATGAGTTTGAACTTAGCTTGGCCTGAATAATTGTGTGCCTACATAATATATCTGTGGCAAATATGAGATTTGAAGCAGGAATTTTCCAGATCAACTTTTAATCAGCTCTTGAAACTGCCACTGTGAAAAAAATATCATTTTGGAAAGTCTACTGACCCTAAGCAAGTAGTGACAACTACCTTATAAGAAACCTAAAACCCTTCCAAGCCACACTCTTCCACGATTTGATTCACAGCTGAATTTATATACTGTATTAAATCACATTCTTTTAATTAAAATTTGTTGAATAAGCCCCAATGGCTGAATTAACAAACTGTGCTAAACTACACAAGTTACAGTTTAGTGCAATTATAAACTCAAACATAAAAGAGGTAAATGTAAAAGCATTTATATTTAAATTTCCTATTTTAATGGCAATATGATGACTATGACAAGAATGAAAAAAAGAAAAGAAAACACCTATCTTCAAACTATGGATTCAGAGACAGTTTCTAAAGGTACAGTGAACTGTAAGAGCCAACTAATAAGTCCTGGATCAAATAAAGGTGAAATTCATATGCTTTGATGCAATAAAAAATAGATACAATAGGAAAAAATATTCTGGGCAGAAGTGAGGAAAATACAAGGCAATAGAGACAACAGACAAGATGGATGTATGGCATCAAAGTGATTAGCAGAAAGTCCAGAGATGGGACACGCATCAACATACTGAATGCTCTGTACCATCTCCAGAAGTTGAATTAGTTTCAGGGTCCCTAATATCCTAAATCAGCTTTATACCTATTCCAAGACAGAGCAATAGTACCCTAAAACAGACTAAGTGTGTTAAACTTACCACATCTGCTATTGGACCAATGGGAGGCCACGCTAGGGAGCCGTGGAGTCCTTCCTGTTGCAGGCCCTTGTCCTGTGTGAAGTGGCTAGCCAGCTTCATCAGAGGATTAGAGCCCCCACACTCTGGCTCCACCAACTCCCTCATTGCCATGGTAGGTGGTGGAGAATGTGACACCCACACAACCCTCACCTGTCCAAAGAATAAAGAGTTGCACAGATTATATTTAGTTACAGTATATATAGAATTGTCTGCATGATTAGATTACTGGTCGGGCAACTTCGAAAAGGATCATGGAATGCAACTGCTGCAGCAGATGAAACAGAGACATCAATTTCCCTGCTAGTAGTAATGAATTTTGGAGCACCATCCCTAAAACCTATCTAAGTCACATCCAGATCTACCCATATATTTACTTACTTTATATATGTGCTTACCTATTTACATATGCATGATATATAATTTTATAGTGACTAACGCTGACATTACTTAATGACAAAGGAAAATCCAGGAAGTGTCAGCTAACCAACCATTATTGCCCAAAATGACAAGCAATGAACTATGGTTTGTTACCTTACCATATCAGGTATTAGATCAGTGAGCAGATGTCTGATCTATGGCTAGCACAAGACATGGTGCAACTCATGATGTAATACAAAATCACAATGTCAGGTTGATTAATCCAAGCCCTCATCCCAACCCCTACCCTCAGTAACCACAAGTGTTGGAGCTCAGACCCAACTATTACAGTATTGTTAGCATGGTACTCAAATACCACTTACACTGACAATATTACTGTTTACTGGGGTTTACCGGAGTTTATATAAACCAGCAAAACATACACTATGGCTGTCAAAGCACAATGCCTGTGTTCATACAACATGTTAAGGCAAATTATGATGGTTACCATTTGGTTTAGCATGTTGCACAATTCTCGGCTTAAAACTGCACAATTACAAGTCACTCCGAACTACATTTACCTACACACCCACAAATGAATTAAGTAACTCTAACAAACACATCTCACGCAGACGTATTAACCCAGGAAGCACCTCCGTATACAGTATTCCCTTTCCAGCATACATTCAATCAGTGCAAAATCTACGTTCTCCTCTGCTAAGCCCTGATGCTTTCCAGTGGGCTACAGTTACCTAGCCGTCATTGAACCAGGGGCATGCAGTACTGTATACACGCATCTTGATCACTTCATAAAACCCGAGGAGCGAGTTAGAGCCGAAAGCAAGTTCTGGAGCTTACCCAGGACTGTGTCAATTGAGACACCAAGAGGTTTTCTAATCTATACTATCCTAATAGCCAGCACTGGGGGAAAAAACGAAAGCGACAATGCAAGCCGGACTTGATTTCAGGAATCTCGACGACTCTGCTGCACGCCTGGCTGAATAACCAGTCTCCGCCGCCGGAAAGGTTTGGGGATGAAATTAACCAGCTCACCAGGCTTCCAAGGCCCTGCTTCTCTCCACTTCACAGCTCGCCTTTCCCAGCAGCCATGGGGGAGGATCTCCATGTCCTCCCCCTAATGAACTGAATCGTTCCGGCGAAGAACCTAGAGTACGTACCGGGAATCTCCCGCTCCCCTTCCTCTATCCAATGCAATACATACTTACACGTCCCCGTGTCTGCTTCGTTCCTACAACATTCGCAAAAAGAAGAAAGGAGGCGGAGCCGGCCCTTAAAGGGCCAGCGCGCAGTAACAGAAACCGGAAAGCAACGCCGACTCCGGAGCGTTTGCCACGGAAAGCCAACCACGTTGGGAATATTGATGTCAGGATAAGATCGTGCTGGTTTTGATGCAGAAATAAAAAAAAAACATCAATAGAGGCTAATAGCATTTCTTGGTCAGATTACGATTTCAGCTTTGCTTAACCCCGAGTAAACCGGTTTAGAAATCGAATGATGTAACTGCCGGACACCCATATCACAGCTTTGACTATGTAGTGGATATTCTATCCACCTATGTTTCAGTAAGTTCTTCTATGCCTGGCATTCAGTATTAAAGCTATGGAAAAAAATATTCAGTGCAAGGTCAGCTCGCTTTCTTCTGTCTCTGTTATAAGCTCTGGAAGGAATTGCTGTTTTAAAGTAGAGCCTAAAGAGATGGGTGAAAGAATTGTATTTTCCCATTGTTTTTTCTTATCAGTTAAGAACTTATTTTCTGAGTAATGTCTAAAACCTTGATAGCAAATCCAAATGACTTATGTATTTAAAGTGAAAATCTTGAGGACCTGAAGCCACAGATAAATATATAATGCATAATGAGGAACTTACAGTGCCACAAATAGCTGATCTAGTGTAACTGCTATCCATGCTTAATACTACACATACCAGGCTAATCTTCACAGGGGATGGAATATTAAAATCACAAGAATATTTATGAATGCTTACTTCAGTGATGGCGAACCTTTTAGAGGCCGAGTGCCCCAAAACTGGCACCGCCCCCTCTTCCACCCACCTTGCCCCGCCCACCCCACACTCTGCCCCGCTCAACTGCCTGCAGGGCCACCTACCGCCTCCACGGCCCACTGCAGCAGATCGCCCAGGTGGCCCTGCAGTGCCATGGTGGCCACGCCCCGTACCCCGCAACATCATCTGGGCGCAACAGGGCACGAGGGTGGAGTTTTATCCCTGCTGTGCAGCTGCCATGTCTTTAGCTGTGGTGCTCTGCACAGGCTGCACCTGGTGACAACTCTCCTCGGGGGGGGCTGCTGGTGAGGAGGAGGCCGTGGGGGGAGTTGGGGCTGGGGCAACAGCATGTGTGCCCACATAGAAGGCAATGAGTGCCACCTCTGGCACACATGCCATAGGTTCGCCATCACTGGCTTACATCATGTCTCAAAAGTCACTAATTCCCCATCCTACTGTATAGAATTACTCTCTTCATTAATATTAGTATTAAAAAAGAATAAGTTGAAAGGGAGGGTTTTGCCTTTTCTTTCTGCTCAAGATCCCCATGTACAATTGGTGGGCCACTGTGTGACACAGAATGCTGGACTCGATGGGCTTTGGCCTGATTCAGCATGGCTCTTCTTATGTTCTTATGAATAAGTCTTTATAAAAAATATGGTGATTTTATTTGTTCATAATAAATTCTCAAGTAGCAGCTTATCCCAGCTTTCCCCAAATTAGATCCTTCTAGGTGTGTTAAAATTAAAAATCCCTTTACATCAACTATTCAGTTGGGGATAGCAAAAGTTGCCATCCACCACAACTAATAGTTCCTTGTTAAAAAGGCTATTACCTACAGCCAAAATAACTAAAAGAGGGTTTTTAAAAAGATGAGAACAAAAAGGGAAACAGAAAAAGATTCATATGTTTGGATTTGTGTGATGTTTACAAAAATTACAGTTTTACTCTTCCGATAAATTAAGTTTAAGTTAAATGGCTCATGCGGAGTAACCTCCACTTAACTGTAACACTAATCCACTTCAGGGTAATGCTTCCAAGCCAACTGATTCAGTTGAACCACTTTCTTAGTTTAGCCTGCACAGAAGTCCCTTTTGGCACTTCGATCAAAGTAATAGGGCTACTTCCGTCTGACAATTTAAAGGAAACATTGCTTAAGTCCAGAATGCGTCTTTAAATGTGAACTTCTGTTAAAACTTCACTGAGCAATGTCCTTTAGAACACTGTAATAAAGAAAACCTGAAATGCTACCATAGGTCAAGATGCTGATCTGTTGACTAACCTTCTCAGGAAGCCTAAATTTTTCACTGAAATGTACTTTAGTCCACAACTACAGTTTATTGAAATGGACTAATTCCCTAGGTCCTACAAATCCTGAACCATAAGGTCATCACCCTGGCTGGGCTTGAGACAAACCTTTTTCCTTGCGTCTGCTAGTTTAATAAGGCCTCCAACATAGGTCTCAACTATTGTTTTTCAAGCAGCTGAAATGTTAAGATCACTTCCAAACAGATAAAGAGTTAGAAGACAGTCATCTGCAAACTTCCTAATCAGTGAAAAGATCAGCTCACACCAGGGTGGTTCCACCCTCTTGAGATTGTCACAAGGTACTTTTTAATACCAAAAACAGGTCCAAAAGAAGGCGGCAATGCAACTCTTACATAGCTCAATCCAACAAGTTCTTAAGTACTGCAAACGGAAAACAGGACGAGAGGCCACCTTCTGTTTGAAGTGCCACCAGCAGATACTGTATACCTATACAGGCTCAGCTTTGAGCCTCTCCAAAGCTGCAACATAATAGAATAACAGTTGGAAGGGGGCTTGGAGGTCTTCTAGTCCAACCCCCTGCACAAGCAGGAAACCCTATAGAGAAATACATCATATAACTTCATGGTTTTCGTATTCAGCTGAATGGCATTTCTAATGCTGTTTTTATCCACTCCCATAAATAATCAATGTGAAACAGACATTATAGAAGGAGAGTCATGTTAGTCTGTGGTGGCACTTTCCAACTAACACATTTTATTATTAAAAAGCATAAGCTGTAAGAAAGCTGCCTAGAGTGACAAGGCTGATGTAGGATTTAAATTGAGAGAAGGTGGGGGGAAGGATGGGGAGAAAAGAAAGGGTGGTACGGTAATACAGATGGAAGTTACATCTGAGATAGATTGCAACTGCATTATCAATTAACAATTGTTAATATGTTAAACACCCACATTGTTGAGACTGCCTGAAAACTCTGATGTGAGTTCAAAGTTTCAAGCTCAATGGTGCTGTTAAAGTCCCACATTATCAAAACAGTCAGTTTGCTGTGGAGATTTCTGGAGGGTTGAAATACTGATAGGGTTGTCTTGGATTTGAAGGCTTAACAAATACAGTGAGTTTTTATTTACATCCATTATGGAGATGAATATTAGTGACCCAGAAAGCCACAAACCATTTTCTGTTCCAGAATAATCACTTCTGGAAAATGAAAACTACCCCTAAATGGCAGAAGTACCATTAGCCTCAGTGGAACATATTTAAGAGCATCGGACCAGGTTACTTACATGGCATCGGACCAGGTTACTTACGGGACTGTCTGCTGCCTCATGAAACCCAGCGGCCGGTTAGGGCCCATAGAGTCGGCCTTCTCCAGGTCCCGTCAGCCAGACAGTGTCGCCTGGCGGGGCCTAGGGGAAGAGCCTCCTCTGTTGCGGCCCCGGCCCTCTGGAATCAACTCCCCCCGGAGATCCGTATTGCCCCCACCCTCTCCGCCTTTCGTAAACTGCTCAAGACACATCTTTGCCGACAGGCCTGGGGCAGTTAACATCTTGCCCCTAGCCAATGTATGTTTGTGTGCATGTTTGTTGGATGATTGGTTTTTTAATTCAGGGGTTCTTTTTTATATGTATTTTAATGTTGCTTTCTATTTATGCTGTGAGCCGCCCTGAGTTCCCGGAATAGGGCGGCATAGAAATCCAATAAATGAAATGAAATGAAAATCTTAATGAATTGCAGAATATCTAAAAGGAAATATATAAACATTTTTAATAAATAAACATATGCTGTAGTCTAATAAAAGGCTGTTTAGTTCTAATGCAGGTAGCAAATCATTTTGTTACAGTTTTACAAGGTGTGTCCTATTTTGCAGTTCTTTAGGCAATAGCTCTACCTTAGGATTCAAAAAGAAGAAAATATGAGGAATAGCACAATTTGATGGAATTGCATCTATCCTTTATTATATAACAGGAGAAATAGCAAGGGATAAACAGAGAAGGGATTATCTTCTCTCTTCTTGCAATGTTAATTAGCATTATTTTCTTGCGGATTATACCTTTCTTCCTGTTTATCATTAATGATAATCTGCATTTTATTAAAATACTATTTGTGATCAAAAAGTGGTCTAAATTATGGAAACACTGGTCTTCTTCGCTGGAAGATTTTCTTGATCCTATGGAAAATCGCCTTCTATGATGTTCCTTTAATCTCTGCACCCTCTCCTCCTCACCCTGCTGTGATCTGCTCTTGGTCCAGTGAGGTTGACCTTGGCCCCTTAAGACTTTCTCTGTTCCTGCTTTTTATTCCCAGTAGTCCTTACAAGTAGTCCTCAACTTATGACCACAACTGAGCCCAAAAGTTGTGTTCCTAAGTGAGACAGTTAAGTGAGTTTGGCTCCATTTTATGATTTTTCTTGCCACAGTTGTTAAGTGAATCACTGCAGTTGTTAAGTTACTAGCACGGTTGTTAAGTGAATCTGGCTTCCCCATTGACTTTGCTTGTCAGAAGGTCTCAGAAGATGATCACATTACTTCAGGACGCTGCAACTGTTATAAATATGAGTCGGTTGCCAAGCATCTGAATTTTGATCGCGTGACAATGGGGATGCTACAGTAGTCATTAGGTGTGAAAAATAGTCATAGGTCACTTTTTTAGTGCTGTTGTAACTTAAAAACAGTCATTAAATGAATGGTTAAGTCAAGGACTACCTGTGCTGACCGGCTGAAACCAATGGAGAACATGTGCTAAAGCAGTGGTTCTCAACCTTTCTCAGGTTGAGACCCCACTTGCCCCGCCCATGCGCGCCGCGACCCCGACCCAGGCGCGCGCACCGAAAAAAAATTAAAATTTTTTTTTAAAAAATCAAAAAACAAAAAAAACAAAATGGCGGCCACGACGGGCGGATCCATGCATGTGTGGATCCACCCGTCGCATGCGCCGCGCATGCGCGGATCCGCCCATCACGGCCGCCATTTTGTTTTGGTTTTTTAATTTTTTTTTATTTATTTTTCGGCGCGACGGGCGGATCTGCGCACGCGCAGCGCGCGCGCCAAAAAAATAAAAAAAATAAAAATAATAAAAATAAAAAACAAAATGGCGGCCCGCGGTGTCCGGTGACCCCCGCGAAATGGTTGTGCAACCCCAAATGGGGTCGCGACCCCAAGGTTGAGAACCACTGTGCTAAAGCCTTCCAGTGGTAAAGATCTCATAAAGACTTGTCCCTTTAGGAATCCCCCCCAAAAAACCCTGGACCCTCATTTTTTCCTGCAGGCTTCCTTTGCTCTACCTGCTTTGCACATGAACATTTGAAAAGGATTTATTATCATAACTGGCATAGTTTGCTTAGAATTAACCCATCAGAGTTCTGGTTGCCTAAATCCATTGAAGTGCCCAGCGGTCTAACCTCATTAGAGCCTGGATAATGATATAGCTATTAATCAGCTAGTTATCTTAAGCTGCTTTATACTATTTGCCTTGATAAGGTCAGATTTCCCCTACCATTTTATTATTTTAATAAAATATTAATATCTTTAATGCCTTTTGGTGAATCTTCATATAATAATAATAATAGTAAAGTTGGAAGGGACCTTGGAGGTCATCTAGTCCAACCCCCTGCTCAGGCAGGAAACCCTATACCATTTCGGACAAATGGCTGTCCAGTCTCTTCTTAAAAACTTCCAGTGTTGGAGCATTCACCACTTCTGGAGGCAGGTTGTTCCACTGGTTAATTGTTCTCACTGTCAGGAAGTTTCTCCTTAGTTCTAGGTTGCTTCTCTCCTTGATTAGTTTCCATCCATTGCTTCTTGTCCTGCCTTCAGGCACCTTGGAAAATAGTTTGACTCCATCTTCTTTGGGGCAGCCCCTGAGATATTGGAATACTGCTATCATGTCCCCCCTCGTCCTTCTCTTCGTTAAACTAGACATACCCAATTCCAGCAACCGTTCCTTATATGTTTTAGCCTCCAGTCCCCTAATCATCTTTGTTGCTCTTCTCTGTACCCTTTCTAGAGTCTCAACATCTTTTTTACATCGTGGTGACCAAAACTGGATGCAGTATTCCAAGTGTGGCCTTACCAAGGCATTGTAAAGTGGTATTAAAACTTCACGTGATCTTGATTCTATCCCTCTGTTAATGCAGCCTAGCACTGTGTTGGCCTTTTTGGCAGCTGCAGCACACTGCTGGCTCATATTTAGGTGATTGTCTACTAGGACTCCAAGGTCCCTCTCACAGTTACTACTATTGAGCAAGGTGCTACCTATGCTGTACTTGTGCATTTGGTTTTTCTTGCCTAAATGTAGAACCTTGCTTTTTTCACCATTGAATTTCATTTTGTTAGATAGCGCCCAGTGTTCAAGTCTGCCCAGATCCTCCTGTATCCTAAGCCTGTCTTCTGGAGTGTTGGCTATTCCTGCCAGCTTGGTGGCGTCTGCAAATTTGATGAGTTCCCCATCTATCCCTTTGTCCAAATCGTTGATGAAGATGTTGAAGACCACTGGGCCCAGAACAGAGCCCTGGGGCAGCCCACTACACACTTCCCTCCATGTAGATGCGGTTCCAATTTCCATCCACACACTGAGTACGGCCAGTCAGCCAGCTACAGATCCATCTGGTGGTGATTCTGTTTACCCCACATTTTTCTATCTTATCAAGTAGTAGATTGTGATCTACTTTATCAAATGCCTTACTGAAGTCCCAGTAAATTATGTCCACAGCATTCCTCTGACCCACTAATTTTGTCACTTGGTCAAAGAATGCAATAAGATGTGTCTGGCATGATCTATTTTTGACAAACCCATGTTGGCTTTTAGTAATGACTTTGTTTGCCTCTAGGTGTTCATTGATTTGTTGTTTGATTATCTTTTCCAGGATCTTCCCAGGTATTGAGGTCAGGCTGATAGGTCTGTAATTTCCTGGATCCATTTTTTTCCCTTTTTTGAGGATGGGAACTACATCAGCTCTTTTCCAGTCCTCTGGTAGTTCCCCTGTGCTCCAGGATCTTTGAAAAATATAGTTCAGTGGTTCCGAGATCACATCTGCCAGTTCCTTGAGAACGCCTCCCCCCCATCATGTGACTGTATTTTGGACACTTGCCAACTGGCTGGCATTTACAACTGTTACAATGTCCCACAATCACATGACAATAATTTTTGGCATTTTTTGCCAGTTTCCAGTATTTTCTTCTAGTTTTCAGAAAAAAAATCCATTGAAGAAAATGGATTTGCTGCTACAAAAATGGTTGTAAAATTGGGTGTGATCGTGTGGTGACCCACTTAATTACCATCAAGACATAGGGCTAATTCCTGGCTCAATTATAGTAGTAAGTTGTGGACTACCTCTATAAAGGGAACACATTGGATTCCTAATAGCTTCATGGATAGGTCCATGCCATTTTCTTTTTTTATATATAATATTTTATTAGTTTTCTAATTTTACAATTAAACTTTTAAAAAGTAACATGGTGACTGGGTTAATCAATAATTCAATAAATCTTTAGTACAAATCTCAAGTTACAACATCAGATATTTCCTCTCCTTTTCCCTTAATATCTACTATCTCAGGCTAATATAGTTCTAATTATTATCAACTAAGTAAAACCATCTTTGTTACATTTATCAATAATTCTTAGCTTATCTTCTTCCTCTTTTGCCATATCCATTATCGGACGTTGGCGATCCTGCTTTTATCAGCAGCCGCACGAAAAAGTGCTGCTGACTTTTGTCCAAACCAAAATCCCTTAGATTTTGAAGCCACAATGTTCTTCTTCTGCCTGGACCTCATTTGCCTTCAATCTTTCACTGGAGGATTAAATGGAGTATGCCGTATTTTTCTGGGTGTCACATTACATGTCTGAAATATTCTAATTTTCTAATTTTAGCTTATACATATCTCAATTGTGTTTGCATTCAATCCTTATATACAATCAATGTCCTGTTATTACTTTTTTCCCAAGCTTTCATTTCCCATCAATATTCAAATTAACATTTGGTATTTATAATTTCCAAGCTTTAGGTAACCAAAGTTTCCCTTATCTCAACTTCTTTCTTTTTCCCTTTTCATAACAAAATCTAATATTCTAAATACACATCTTATCTATTTGCATATAGCCTTGTTCTTTTCTAAAAGTTATCTATTTTCTACCATATTAAACCAAAGGTCTATTAGTCTTGTTACACATCTTATCTATTCAATTATAATGTTTATTTTCTAAAAATTATCCATTTTCCACCATATTCAACCCCCTAATCCAGACATGTCAAACTCGCGACGTCATATGACGTCGCACTATGTATCGGAACTTTTTTGCCATTGCCGGCAATGGGGTTGGTGTGGTTTTGTGATGATGCGTCCAGCCCACGGGCCGGCAGTTTGACACCCCTGCTCTAATCAGTAATATGAAATCCCCTCTAATAAATCAAAACTCTAGTTTCCTTCTGGCTTTCTTCCTTTGTCAACTGACCTTCCATGTCAGTATTTTTGAATCATCGAACAGTTCTCCCTCTATTATTATATATATTATTTGAAATAAGAAAGACCATTGAATTACAATTTTTGGGGGAAGAACTAGCCCATTTGTATTCATTAGATCGCCTCCCTATTACTCCAATTTCCCACAATTGTCCTGATAAGTTTATCTTCCATTCAATCTGTTCTTCTTCCTTTTCCTCAAATTTCCTCTGATTTATGTAAAAAGTATTTTCCCTTTTCAATGTTGTCACTCCCTTTTCTGATTTTTCCGTTGGGTGGATCTGTTGGTCAATTGGGTCCTCTGTCTTAGTGTTTAGTTGTTCCACTTCTCCTGTTATTTTCTGCATTGTTAGTTCTTTGGTTGTAGTCAAGATCTGGATTTGTATATCTAAGCTGGCATCTTGTTCCTTTATGTTGCATCTTATTTTGTCACAAGCTGAAAGAATGGTTTCGTGTATTGATTTGAACATAGAAAGGATTTTTTCCTGAGCTTCATCCATATTCTCTTGATAATGTGTTAAGTTGAAGACTTTAAAAATCAAATGTTAAAAATAGTTTTTCATTTTTTATAACTGGGTATGGGACATCTATTTCATGTGTTATAGGTAGTCTTTATAGTGGAAATTGTATACCAAGCAAGAATTTATAGCCCAAAGTATTCCATCATCTTGTGTAATAACAGATGCTTCTCATGTAAAGAAATAGGAAAGCAATTACTCACATATAACTCTGAAATTCAGTAAAGGTTTACATTCATAGTTCAAAGAGGCCAAATATGCCTCCCAGAAATTCCTTCTTTACAGCTGAGTTTTTATAGGTGGTATCTGTCAAAGTCAAAAGAGTTTTTTCTAGAGTCTGGGCTTCAAGCCAAATCTCTTTTAGGCAATAACAAGTTGTAATACTATACTTTGCCACAAGATGTCACCGATGCCATTTAAAGCTTTTTAAGTCCAAAGTTTTTATGATAGTTTTTCAAGGTTTATTTTGTTTAGATTAAAAACAAACGTCTCCAGTAAGAATAGGAAAATTTTTAGTCCCCAAATTTCAAAAGCATATGCATCCAATTAGATTAGAATTGTTCTTATTGTTGCTCTGTTTCCTCCGGGTAGTTAGTCGCCATTGTTCTTAGAGGGTGGGGTAGAAATTCCCTTTCCCCTCTCCTCACAGGGGGAAAAATATTTTGGGCAGCTTTTACAGGAAAAGATATTTGAAGTCTTAAAGAGAAGATCAGATCTCACCCAGTTTCATCTGCGTTGCTTTAAAGGTGCTTGGTGGTGATTTTGACTTTGACTGTCAGCAGCTTAGTGACAAGCCATATTGCTATGGCCACTCTTTCTCTCACCGGTTTGAAGGACTGCCCTGGATCAAGCGGAAGGGCTGCCACCTACAGGGTGACTTTCGACCCTTTCCAGAGTCCCCTAGCGGGACAAATTTGGACACAAAAGACGGAGCTCGTCTTCCAGTGTCTGTGGAACCGTGATGGCCAACTGGAAGTCCAGGTCCATGCCATTTTCTATGCCTTTTTCTTAAATATTTTCCATGCCTTTTTTTTCTTTTTTTAGAATTTTATTAAAGTTTATTATAATATAAAATGCAAATTTTAAAAAAGAACATTAGAGAATAGAAAAAGTAAAATAAGGGAAAGGAAGCAAGGTTAAAAAAAAAAGAAAAGAAAAAGCCCAATGACTTCTGATTTTTTTCAGTGCAAGAGAATAGAAAATACAGTTGCAACCAAAACTTTTTGCTTTCCATATTTACTATTAGCCCTTTCTATAACACAGTTAAACTAATAACCAAAGTTTCATTTTTTTCTGTTTAAGCAGAAAGTTCAGAAGCAGTTTCCAAGTGAAAACAAACTGGATACAATCTTTTGTTTAAATAAAGCAGCTGATACAAATAGACATTCAGCTATTCCTTTTACATTCATTTAATATACTTGTATAATTAAGTTGCTGTCATACTGAGTAGTAGCTTACTTGTTCTTTGAACATAATTATTTTTCACTACAGAATGCTTACTTCAAAATTTGAAGTTTTTTCAATTAAAAAAATGGAAGTATGCCGGGTGAATATTAAATAAAACATATAAAATAATATTTTCGAGCCATTGGATTACAGTTCTGTGATCACATATTGTTTCTGATAATAAAGAGTCTTTCTTCTGGACCTGATGTTCCAGGCATACAGAAGAAAAATTAGTCAGCACTGATGTGATTAGCAACTGAAATATTACTTTCACTGAAATGATTAAATAGTTGGACCCCTTTCTCTTCAATTTTATATCTCAGCCTTTTTAACACAAACACATGATAAAATTACTGTATCAAAGGACTAGAAACATGTTTCAGCCTATCCATATTTTTTAGTTATGTTAATTTTTTTAACCTCAGGCCAAGAACATTCACTATTTTCCACTGCGGGAGACTTGGCTTCTTTGTTTGTTTTCCAAAAATATACATGAGATAAACCTCTTCCATAAAAACCCTTAACTTATTCCATAAAAGGTTTGAAACAAATAATCAACATCTTTTTTCTTTGCTCAATAAAACTTTTTTTCTCCTGGCAAATTTATGCCTTAGTTGATAATCTACTTTTAGTATAATGTCATTTGTTTTTCACACTTTCAAAAGTACTTTATTAAATATATTGAGCTGCCCATGATCAAATTATGACTTGGTGCTTCAAAATATTATTGATAATTGACAGCCATTATTGTGATTTAAAATAGTTCTTTGTCCTTCAAATACATAAAGGATCTTTTCTATCAAAAAGGTGAGAGAAATTGCATACTGCCTTGTTGCAACCCATTTTATATGCTAAACTACAATGTCACAAAACTTTAATATGAACAATATATGTGGAAATATTGGTAAATTTTCATACCAAGAGCTTCAGTATCAAATGGTAAAACAGCAACTGCATTTTGAATGCTATTCTGTCCTACAGTATGTGTAGGGCAGAATACCATTCAAAATACAATATGTATTCTGCCCAGACAGAATAACTTGCTTCTATGTTCAATCTAAGGCAGATAGAGAACTCAATAGAAATAATTATAAAACAGATAAATGTTTATTCAGAATAAATATTTGCTTTTATGATGTTACTTCTGTATATTACATCTCTCTGTTCATTTCCATAGGTAAATTGGTAATGGATTTTCCCCTTTTCTTCTGCATAGGCATCACATGTTGGCATAAGCATAAGATCTCCAAGCTGTGTGGCTAGGGGCAATGAGGCTGGATGAACAAAGGCATTCCCATGTGGCTTGTGTCCAGGAAGTTTCCCAATGCCCTTTAGAAACTCCTCCCACTGACCCATTAACAAACCAGCACTTAACCCAATAACTGCCAGACATTCTAACATACTGATAGATCAGCGGTTCTCAACTTATTTCAGGTTGTGACCCCGCATGCGTGGCACGACGGTCCGCATCGCGCATGTGTGGCGCGATGGCCCGCATCGCGCATGTGCGATGCGACGGCCCACATCGTGCATGCACGGCACGACGGCCTGCATCGCACATGCGCGGCACGACGGCCTGCGTCGCGCATGCACAGCGCGCCCACGACGGTCCGCATCGCGCATGCGCGGCGCGACAATCTGCATCGCGCATGCTCGACGCGCACACGATGGTCCGCATCGTGCATGCTCGACGCACACACGATGGTCCGCATCGTGCATGCGCGACACGGCGGTCCGCACCGCACATGCGTGACGTGCACATGATGGTCCGCATCGTGCATGCGCGACACGGCGGTCCGCACCGCACATGCGCGACGTGCACATGATGGTCCGCATCGCGCATGTGCGGCGCGACGGCCTGCATCGCGCATGCGCAGCACAACGGCCCGCATCGCGTATGCACGGCACGATGGCCCGCATCGCGCATGCGCGGTGCTGCCCCCTGCGCCGGCCAGGGGGAAAAAATGGCAGACTGCGGCATTTGGCGACCCCCGTGAAATGGTCGTTCAACCCCAAATGGGGTCGCGACCCATAGGTTGAGAACCGCTGTGATAGATGCTCTGTAGTTAGGGTTACCTAGAGCTATACGAGGTTACCTAGAGCTATATGATCCAGAACAATATGTGTGACACAATTAATTACAATCATATTCCTTCTGATTTTCCATTTGCATCCCCTTTCTTCACATCTCAAGAACTGTTATTATCATTATCAGAGCAAAAGTCTAATTTTCTCACAATGGTCATTGTGAGAAAGAGATGATTTGTCATTATTTTGCAGATTTCCCTAGGAATCCACTAGGTCATTGTTTTAACATTTATGCCTGTCTGATCTAAACAAAGGCATTTAGCCACAGACAATTTTATGTCCTTTTAATTTTAAGTGTCAACTATTAAGCAAATTTAGATTTGCTCAGCATTTCAAGTGTTTCAGAACATACTATAGGTGCAATTCCAAAATAGTAATATCACATTTTGCTTAAGCAATTTATGGTAGGTGCAAAATATTTTGCTATCCGTTTGGAACTGGCCTCTAACTCTACCCCCTCGACCCTTTGAATGACTGCTAGTTAATTTTGGAAGAGGCAGTTTTTATATAGTATGAATACACAACTTGGTGGTGTGTTGTTGCAAGCTATCTCCATGGAGAAGACATCTCACCTATCTCATTCCTACTTTTTGCAATTTTGATATTTTGTAAGCAGAGGGCAGGAACCAAAGGACAGAAGGAAAAGGGCTTCTTTTGAGTGGTTACAGAGTAACATAGAGCTTTTAGCTATTTGCAAGGAGTCACCTCCAAACTCTCTGCATGGTGGGAGAATGGGGAGCCGTTTCCCAGATCAGGTATATTATTATTATTATTATTATTATTATTAATAATAATAATAATAATAATAATAATAATAATAATAATAATAATAATAATAATAATAATAATAATAATAATAATAATAATAATAATAATAATAATAATAATTAGATTTCTATGCCGCCCTATTCCAAGAACTCAGGGCGGCATAGAAATCTAATCACAAGTTTTCCACATGTGTAATACTGCTTATAACCTCAGTTTTAATCCAGAAGGAGGCCTAAAACGAAAAGGTTTTATAAAACTCAGTTGAAGGCCTAGGACTGCGGTGATGGCACATGTGCCCACAGAGAGGGCTCTGAGTGCCGCCTCTGGCACCCATGCCATAGGTTCACCACCACGGATCTAAGTCATTAATAATTATATTGAAGAGTACTGGGCCTAAGACGGAGCCTTGTGGTACCCCACTGCTTACTTCTCCATGTGGATGTAGTACCATTGAGGACTACTCGTGAGTATGGTTTGTCAGCCAGCTACAGATCCATCTGATGGTGTTGTCATCTATCCCACTTTTTTCTAGCTTACTAAGCTGCAGGTTGTGGTCTACTTTGTCAAATGCCTTACTGAAATCTATTAACCAGTCTCTGCAGACATTTTGAAGTTAATATTATAAACTTTATTAAATGTGTATTTTTGTATTATCCTCATTAACAGTTGAATAATGAATAAAATCAGCCTTATCTTTATGGTACAAATTGTGGCTATAAAACAGAGAGATAAATAGTAATTACTGCTTTGAACTGTTAACAAACATCACTTCAGTTAGGCAGCTCCCTATTTGGGGAAGTACTTTGAAAATGCACCAGGAATGGCCTTTCATAAATAATTGAGTCCATTAAAGGTCTTCACTTAAGCTTTCTAATTTTTGTTTACAACTTTTGAGAGAGCATATTCATATTTTGCAGAGTGGACTGGTGACACATGCACCAAACAATAAATGCTCAATAGTAGAAATATACTATCCTCCAGAAATTCTACCCCAAACCCAATTGAAATCTTACCTCTCCCTGCCTCCCAACCATAAAATTGACTTTATATTTAAACTGTAATATAGAAACTGTAATATAAAACATTAAAAACTCCTGACTTCTTGGCCTCTCCTCTCCAAAACAAATAAAAATCCCCCAAACCATCTTTACCGATTTTACATTAAATATATCGCCTAGATACTTTGGTTCTCTCCGCTCGTCCCCTTTACATCAAACAGGTAAGAGACCAGTCCTATTAAAATTACTTTATTCTAGCTCAGTGACATAAAGATGTTTATGTTTATGTTTACGAGTTCAAGCCGCCGTAAAGCAGTTTGAGCAGACGTATATTGCAATCAAGAGGCGGGGCTGTAGTCTCTGGACAACAGCTACCAATCACAACACGCACAAAAGAGCCGGACCGTACCATTTTTAGCAAGAAGAAAAAGGGAAGGGGGGACGGGCTACCTCAACCTGCCCCTCCCACCCTCAGCGACAGAGTCCTGCTGTAGCAGTGGCACCATTTTTTACTTTCAGTATTCATGCTGCTTCGTCTTGCTGGGAAATCCTTGTAAGATCCAGCAGCCAAAGTGTGCAGAGTAGGAGGTGCATCACGAGGAGGCTAATGTATATTGCACCCCAAAATATATTGTATTTTGCTACGTACGAAATAAATGATGCAATAGCACTTTTGGATTATTATGTGAGGAAGGTACAATTAAGCACCGAGAACTTCCACTTTATTTGCCTCGAATCACCTGGTGGGAAAAAAGAAGCCATTCCGCCCATCGGTGGCATTCCAAGCAGACCTGAATAGCGGCCCCCCTCCTCCCGGTGCTTCCATCTCTCATTACTGTGGCTAGTGGGACCCTCGAGAGGTTGCCACAAAGAGGAGGGGGTCAGCTTATTTTCCAAAGCACAAGCGGGCAGGACAAGAAACAATGGGTGGAAACTGACCAAAGAGAGAAGCAACCTGGAATTAAGGAGAAATTTCCTGACATTGAGGACAATTAACCAGTGGAACGGCTTGCCTTCAGAAATCGTGGGCGCTCCATCACTGGAGGTTTTTAAGAAGAGGCTAGACCAGGGGTAGGCAACCTTGGCTCTTTTATTAACTCGTGGACTTCAGCTCCCAGAATTCCTGAGCCAGCCAAGCTGCTCTAGAATTCTGGGAGTTGAAGTCCACAAGTCATTAAAAGAGCCAAGGTTGCCTACCCCCGGGCTAGACAGTCACTTGTCTGAAATGGTATAGGTTCTCCTGCTCGAGCAGGCGGCTGGACTGGAAGACCTCCAAGGTCCCTTCCAGCTCTATTCTGAGTGAGCAGAAGCAGCTGCCCAGAGGAAGTGGAGCCTAACTGCTGAAAAGCTCGCCGAGAGCTTCGATTTGCGCAGAGAGGAGGCGCCGTCCTGCGTCAGCCGAGGCAAGGCGGGATTTGTGACACTCCCTCGGCCCGCCTTAGCGGCCAAGGCGCGAGAAAGTCACCGTTGCCGGCAGCATTGGACAGGGGTTCCCGCAGGCTGCAGTGCCCTCCCAAAAAGAGCCGGGCCTTGCCGGGCGCAGAAAAGAGCCTTTACTGAAATCCAGGCTACACCAGCCGTGCCGGAGAGGTGGACGGAATGAACCTTCGGCGAGAGCCCAGCCGGGCACGTTGGCGCGAGTCGAGAGGGATGGCCCGCCACAGCACGATTCTGCATCTCGTGGCAGGCGGGTGAGTAAGCACAGGGAGTATCAGAGCACGGCTCGCCGGACGCGGAGATCATGCACGTGTGGATCCGAAGCGCGGGTTGTTGGCTCAGTGGCATTTCTGCAGCAGAGCGCAAGAGGGCTGGGCCGGCCAGAGCAGCGTGTTCGGGCCAGGCCAGAGCACGTGCTTGCTAACTTGGTGACCCGTGCAGTCCCGGGCATCTCTTAATAAGAATGGCGCGGGTTCTGAACACCACTGTTAAATATTGCCAAAGCTGTGTGTCGCTGTGAACCAGTGACGCATATATTTTAATAACGGTGAGAAAGTTGCACCAACTTTCGCCAGGTTATGCTAACTAGAGGTATTTTCTCTTGGATAGTGTGCAAGTAGGTTCAGGATCAGTTGCTTTCTTACATCCATTGCTGCTCAGCTTTCATTATAGCTGTCTTAGGATTTGCTGCACGCCGGCTTCTCTTCGGTGGGATGAGAGTTAAAATGAGCCGGCAGCGACTCTGCAACGACTCCCAGAAATTTCGTTCCCCTCTACTCAAATGGCAGAATCAGAATGAATGCTACTGGTAGGAAACCTTCCGTAAGTTTTTTTAGCCAGAGGTATCCTTTTTCATCCTGCTCTCCCAGCCGCATTTAGAGAAAGAGACCCGGATATACTCTGAACACGTGGGCAACTTTTCAAGTACCCACCCCTTTCCCGCTACTATTGAAATCAATAAAACAAATTTATTTTGCCCAGTTTGAAAAAGGTTTAAAGCTACACCAGTGATGTGGGTGTGATTAAAGTCTAGACACGATTGGCTATGAAGTCAGTATACCCCTCCCCTGTGCTTTCCGTGACTCCCCCGTGTTAACCTGTTCTTAGCTTCCTGAAAGCAGTCGTTGGCAGCTCTGGCAGTTCTTCAGAGCTGTTGATTTTTTATTTAGAGATTTAGAAATGCTGGGAATTGCCCTGAGGCTCAAGAAAAGCTCGCCTAAGGCATCGGAACCAGAAAGAAGGATGAGTCTCGGGTCAATGCAACTGGTTGGAGGAGATAGCTTTTCCTTTGAATTATTTCCTTTCGTTTTGCAGCATTGCTTAGAGCAGGGGTAGGCAGTTGTGCTGGCTCAGGAATTCTGGGAGTTAAAGTCCACGAGTCAAAAGAGCCAAGGTTGCCTATCCCTGGCTCAGAGCAATGCAATAAACAATGAAAAGTGAGCTGTGAATGCTGTAAAAATGCTGAAAAAGAGGAGTAAATACATATCTGGAGAAATGTTAAAATATGGGGTAGTGTGTTGATGGAGAAGTTGACATATTTAATATGTGTGTGGAAATTGCATCTGCTTGAGGATGAGAAAAATGACATTTTATCCCCTAGAATTAGATCAGTATTTTTCAACTTAGACAACTTTAAGTTTGTGGAATCTATTCTCAGAATTCTGGGAGTTGAAGACCCCTCATGGCTTAACAGAGTGAATATTAATTGCCATTCTTTGCAGCCTGAGTTCCCAGCATGACTGCTAGAAAGTCTGTAGCAGTGAATCACACTGTTCCAGTCTGCTCTTCTGATTCATCATATTTCTCAGGGGTTGGCAATTAATTTTCACAAGGGGCCCTTAAAGAAACTGGGAGTGTTGTGAAGGCTGCTGCCTGCTGCTCCCCCCCCCATACCTGCCCACCCTCTGCTTTTGCCACCCACCTCCACAGGCCAAATGTAGCCCATGGTCTAATATTTCTGCTATTCTGGGGACAACATCCCTATTAAAGCTATCATGAGGACTGAAAAGATTAGATCCCCAAAGATAAGTTACCAACTTTTAGCAGTAAAAATCAAACATAAATAGGGGGAACTCCTTGATAGCTTATTCATGTTTTCTGTCACCTTCTCACTAAATTTGCCATTTGAGCAGAGGAAAAAGGAAGTGTGAGTAGGAAGAATCCAAAAAACTATTTCAGCACTTTTAAGCAAAGAGTCCTCTAAATACAAATAATATTTTTCTGCTATAGAAATTACTCTGTCTAGTAGAAACTGTTACCATGGTGCCTATACTCATGCACTACTATTTCTATTCTCTTTGCAATAAAAATAATATTGGCCTGCATGACTGTGGTTCCCTAGTCTGATCTACCTTGAAAAGCTGAGAGGGTTGTTGTCTTACAATTAGAGTTCCTTTTACACATATATCAAGCTCTATTTCTTGTATTTCAGTTCTGCGACCATATTTACTTTGCATTTGGACTTCACAAATCCCGACAAAAACTAGGTGGCATCCAAGAGACATAGGAAACTCTAATTCTTTGTAGTCATGTAGGTTGGATAGGCAAATGAACCTTTGGCAAAATATTGGGGGGGGGATTGGATGGAACTTTTTGACATAGGCCAACACATGTTCCAAGTGGCAATTAATGGCAGTTTTTCCTGTGGCTGATGACATTGGGCAGGACTGGAATTACTGTCACTTTCCTTTGTGTCATGCAATTCAGGTGGTCTTTGACTCACGACCTCAATTGGGATGAGAATTTCTTTCAACTAAGTGAGGTGGTTGTTAGGTGCGTGACATCCAATTTTGATATTTTTTCCATAGTCATTAAAAGAATCCTGTGGTCATTAAGCAAATCCAGTTTCCCTCATTGACATTGCTTGTCAGAAGCTGGCTGAGAAGATTGCAAGTGGCGATTACGTGAACCACCGAACCATGCATGTTGGTTACCAAGTGCCTGAATTTTGATCACATGACCACGGAGATGCTACTATGGTCATAAGTGCAAGGACCTATCATAAATCACTTTTTTCAGCACTATTAATAGCTTTAGACAGTCACTATACAAAGGATTGCAAATCGACAACTACCTATACAGCTATATGGAAAGTAGCACAGCAGAGCTCTACTGTGAATGCATATTAAGAGCACACTGTGGGGGAAGAATGATTTACACTGAAATTGTTTCCTACAGCCCTGGAGAAGGAAGCATGGCAAAGAGATTGTGTGGCAGAGTCCATGGGTTCCATTTCTTCACTAATACCAGTAGTTGATTATACCTCTACTGAAAAGCTGCACTGGTATCTTGCTGTGCACTGGCTGATATCAGAAAAAAACAGTTCAGTACTGCATAATTGAGCCTAAAATTTATGTTGTTAAGTGAATTTTGCCTCGTTTTACGACTTTTCTTGCCACACTTGTTAAGTGAATCACTACAGTTGTTAAGTGACTAACACAGATGTTAAGTAAATCTGGCTTCCCCATTGTCTTTGCTTCTCAGAAGATTGCAAAAGGTGATCACATGACCCTGGGACAGTGCAACCGTCATAAATGTGAGTCATTTGCCCAAGCATCTGAATTTTGATCATGTGACCATGGGGATGCTACATCGGTCATAAATATGAAACACAGTCATAAGTCACTATTTTCAGTGCTGTTGTAACTTTGAACGGTCTCTAAGTGAACTGTTGTAAACCGAGGATTATCTTTATTACGAATTTTAAAAAGGTTTCCCCAGGATGTTGTGTTTTCTCTCCATTCCCCATCTTTCCACAGGATGCCAGGTTGATTATTCTGTTATCTGGCTTAGAGCTACCTTTTGGACTTGACGCAATCTCTGTCCAAACTGCTGCCTTGTGCAAGATTCGTTGTTGATGACCCTGGAAGTCGGCCCGCAGCTTTTTGTCTTACAGTGTGATATTAAAAAGGAAAGAGCCCGTTGGCACCATATCTGATTTCCTAGGTTAATTAAAACAGCAGTTAGGATCTTGTGCAACCAAAAATAATGGGATGGGTTACAATTTTTCCCCCTTTTTTCACATGCTGCTAGTACATATATACAGTTGTGTACAATGCCAAACTTGTGAACTGAATCCTTCTTAAAGTCCTTGGATCAAAGTAGGGCCCCTGGGGGGGGCTCTTTAGATTCCCTACATATGAAATGGTAAGACATCACAATCGGTCCTGGTGAGTTATGCCACAGTTGAGCCTTTTGTCCTAAACCCCCTTGTCTAGTCTTCGTTGTTTCATTCTGCCTATGGAAGTGCATGTTCTCAGGTGATACATTAGAAAAAGAACATACTAATTTGCCATTTCATGACTGCAGGCTTTCCTTTCTCATTTTATGAAGGGCATGCTTTCTCTCTTGCCTTTTGTTGCTTCTCTAGGCCTTCAGTGAGCTTTTCCCTGTCCCTTTTTTATATCCTCATCTCACCTACGTGCATTCCCTCCCTCCTGGAAAGGGAGATTTAAGCTTAGATTCAATATTCTTCAGTCCAATAGGTCAGTGGTCCCCAACCCCCGGTTGGTGGACTGGTACTGGGCCGTGGCATGCCAGCAACAGCACAAAGAAGCAAAGCCCCATCCGTGGGATGCAGGCAGCACACAAAACCATGCACTCCCCGGTCCATGAGAAAACTTTTTCTCCATGGAACCGGCCCCTGGTGCCCAAAAGGTTGGGGACCTCTGCAATAGGTTATTCTACCTCTTTGACTGCATCAGTGTCGTTAGTTTTGGTTCAATGATTGACCACTCATTCCTTATTAACTAACAATGAGAGGGAATAGCAAAAAAAATGTGTAGTCCAGATTTCATTCCATGTGACTACAATTTTTTGCCATTCCCTTTTCTCTTTGGAGCCAGCTTGGCTGAGGCCAACTTAATGGAGGCTGCTCCTATCACTGCTGTTCCTTCTTCCTGCCATTCTTCTGCTAGTATGGGGGCAGATGACAAAAAAGGGAGGAGAGTCAGCAAGAGTCCCCATCCTGCCAGAGATGTTAGCATTAGCAAGTTTTGTCTTAGAGCAGGGGTAGGCTCTTTTATGACTCGTGGACTTCAACTCCCAGAATTCCTGAGCCAGCAGGGCTCAGCTTGGAAACTCTCCCTTTCCCCTCAGCATGGCTGGCTCAGGAATTCTGGGAGTTGAAATCCACGAGTCATAAAAGAGCCAAGGTTGCCTACCCTTGCCTTAGAGTGTTAAAAAAATATCCAGCAATTATGGAAATCCAAATTATAGTCAAGTAGAAAAAGAGTTGTACAAAGGCACCAAAAAGTGGTTTCTAAACCTGAATTTTTCATAAACATGGGCAGATGAATATAAACCTATCCAATTGCTAGTCAGCAAGGCTTTTTCTTAGAATATTTTTGCAACCAGCAAATCACAAGATGAAGTTGAGTGTTATGATTAAGAAGCTGGATTAGAAACTGAGATATTATGAATTTTAGTTTTACTCTGGGCATGAAACAGAGCTGTCTCTCATTCCAGCTTACATCATAGGGTTGTTATTGTTGTGCAAAAAATAAGAGGAAGAGCCATTCTGTATGTCATATTGAATTGCATAGGACAGTGGTGGCAAACCTATGGCACGTGTGCCAGAGGCGGCACTCAGAGCCCTCTCTGTGGGTATGCGCGCCATGCCCTGGAGATGGCAACCATCCCTCTTCAACCAGATGCCCGCTAACTTTCCGAGGTCCCACATGGCTGGATATATCTGAGCACCCATGCGCTCACTGGCCTCTGTGTGCAGGGGCCGATGGTGTCAGGCAGCAGCCACCCTGGCCCCTGCCTCACCTTGCCCTGTGACGATGGCAACCCCACCCTGCCTTGCCTTGCCTCACCCCGCAGGACGAGCCTCCTGCCCACTGCTTCACCTGCCAGAGACCCCCTGGATCTTCCCCAACCCTGCCCAGCCCCCATAGGCATCGCTCCCCACGAGCAACATTGAGGTGATCACGCCCACCTTGGCCACACCCACCCAGTCTGCCATGACCACCACAGCCACGCCCACCTGGCACCCGGCGATAAATAAATAGGTTTTGGGTTGCAGTTTGGGCACTCGGCTTCTAAAAGGCTCGCCATCACTGGCATAGGATAAAGTTGGGATATACGGTAAATATACATATATAAGATAGCAAAAGCTGCATCAATTCCATAGTGCATATGTACATATGGCTACAGATTGAACAAAAAGATTATTTATTGGACTACTACTGGCTATGGCTTTCCCTTCTTATTTACTGGGGTAAAGAACAGTTGCCAAAATGCATAGTAGCAGAAATCCTGCAAGCTATGGCAAGACATGCAGGCAGCAAAATAAAAGTTGTTGAGCAATTTCTAGATGCAAAGTTCACGAGTTTGGGTCTTCTCCCTCCCTTCCCCCCTTTTTGGCATCTGCTTGGAAACACAGAGTCAAGACGTCAGCATGTTAATCAACTGCAAATCTGGAAGCTGACGCATATTAATATAGCAGAGCAGTCCATGGAGAAAATAAAAAGATAGGAGAGAGATGAAAATGGTGAGAGCTGCTTGTCAGTCCTGATGGACAGAGTCACGCACATTCCTACTTTCCCAATCAGTTTTCTTTTAATTATCATTCTTAACTGAAAGCAGCTTCTGATCCGATCTCTCCAAAGAATAAGATGCTTTATATCAGCGGTTCTCAACCTGTAGGTCGCAACCCCATTTGGGGTCGAACGACCATTTCACGGGGGTCGCCAAACACCGCAGTCAGCCATTTTTTTTTGGTCGGCCATTTTTTTTTTTTGGCCAGCCATTTTTTCCCCCTTTGCGATGCGGGCCGCCGCGCATGCGTGATGTGGGCCCGCCATATTTTTTTTTTGGTCGGCCATTTTTTTTTTGGTCGGCCATTTTTTTCCCCCTTTCCCATGCGGGCCATCGTGCCACGCATGCACGATGCGGGCCCGCCATTTTTTTTGGGCGGCCATTTTTTTTGGGGGTCGGGCCATTTTTTTTGGGTCGGCCATGCGCCCCGTCGCGCATGCGCGATGCAGCCCGTCATGCCGCGCATGCGCAATGCGCCGCGCATGCGCGATGCGGGCCGGGGTCGAGCCCCGGAAAAGGTTGAGAACCGCTGCTTTATATATAGATACATTAATTGATCTTGTAGGCAGAATAAAATGAGGGAATCTTGATGCTTTTTCTCTATCTTCATCTCAAATTATCTTTGGTAACCAAAGTTTATTGTTCTTTTGGGTAATACACCAAACAATGAATGACTAAATTTTCTACTGGACATAACAGATAGCAGGTATATTTTTTCTCCCTAAATATGTGTTCAATGAAAAGTCCCAGCCCATTTTGACCATTTTTGGGGGGCGTAATACTGCACTGAAGACTGTCTTTCACCCTGGACTGGTAAAACGTGTTGATTGTGCATTTTTTTTCTGTACTCCCACAGGTTAGGTGGAACAGTAGGAGCCATTTTGACTTGCCCTTTGGAAGTGGTGAAGACCCGCCTACAGTCCTCCACCTTGACCCCAAGGCCTGTATGCCTACCTGCAGTGCAGTTGCAAGGAGTGAATGGAACATTTGTCCGCCCAGGACTCCCCAGAATTGGCTTCCTTGAACTACTAAGGTGAACGATGTGGGAGAACAGATCTGGGTTACATGGGAAGCTTTGCTGGTGTTCTCACAAGTTTCCAATTCTCCTCTACCCTGAAAAAGAGGACAGGAAGTAATGTGCTCATTCACTCCTTTCTAAACAGAATCATTCTAGAGAAGGAAGGTGTTCGCTCCCTGTTTCGAGGCCTTGGGCCTAATCTTATTGGAGTTGCTCCTTCCAGGTAAGATGGTTTGATGGAACAGTAGTTATCTCTAATGATCCAAGCATAACTTTACAGAGCTCTTCATTGTAAGCACCTATATATCCTCAAGGAGTCCTTTTGATGCATGGCATCAAAGGACTTTAAGAAAGTCCATTTTTTTTCTTGATTTGTCATCCAAATTCAATGTTGCATGGTTTTTGAGATGCATTCTCCAGCATGGTGGATGTAGAATCCACTGATTGGGTTATTTCAGCCTTCCTGCTCAGAGAGACTAAGTCAGAGCTTTGGTCACGCCTCCCTCTGGGTGTGGCTCCCCAGTTTTGTCTTAGTCTCGGCTCAGCAGGACGCAAAAATATTGACTCCCTAGCCAGACTAATTCATTCAGGTACTAATTTGGCTTTTACTTTAAATTTGATTAGATTCTTTCCAACGACAATTCAAACGCTGTCTAAATTTGGCTTATTTGATAAGGACCTTGTCCTTACTTACTTTGTTGGTTGAGGCAGGCAGGATTCCCTTGAGTACCATTTGTTTGGGGGTCAAGGGAAAGGGAGGGTGTTGCCTTCTCTTTCTGCTCAAGATCCCCATGTACATTTGGTGGGCCACTGTGTGACACAGAATGCTGGACTCGATGGGCTTTGGCCTGATTCAGCATGGCTCTTCTTATGTTCTTATATTCTTACTGAGGAATTGAGCTTCTTGCTCTGGGAGGCCCCCCCTTTTTTTCCTGCAGTTGGCTGCAGGCCCCTAGGGTGAGTTTTCACACCACCCGGGTGAAATCGCGGGACCGCGATTGCAACAATCAGCTGATCAGCAGGACTCAAGCGGCTGCCGTTTCTGGTGCTCCTAACCGTCGGGACAAATCATCACGAGGCTTCCAGCAGCCGTTTCCTTTTGGACCAAAAGCAGAGGCTGCATCTTCTAAACACAAGTGTTTCTGATAAAGGGGGAAGTGGTTTTACCGACTGGGCCCAGGATTTCCCCTGTTTTTTACTTCTCATTCCTCTATTTGCCTCATTTTCGGAGGTACGAGGAGGCGCGACCGCCATTTTAACCGCGTGGTCACCCAGCGGCCGCCATTTTGCGAGGCCTACAGGGCGGCCGCCATTTTGTAGCCTCGTCATTCTTTGAGGCCTTTCGGCCTGGCCTTTCTTGCTTATTGCCTTGGCCTGCGTTGGCAGGTCCGAACGGGGGGAGTAATTTGTTGATATCAATAACAAAAGAGAGAAGAAAAAAAAGGAAAAAAATTATAATAATAATAATATCAATTGAAAACAACAATCATGTATATATACATATTTTCCATCTGTTGAGGGTCTCCCTCATTTTTTTGGGCTTTATATTGTAACCACTAATTAAGGCACAGGTCTTATCCACCTGTGATTGGAGCGTTGGGGTATCTCCTTTGTTTCTGACCACCTGTTCTAATTAGCTATGGCCTTTAGCCACTGGGCCTAATCAGGCAGGGCTACATACCTGTCTGACTGTCTCTGCCTTTGCACAGGGCTCAGAGCGAGGATCGGTTGCGCTCCATCTCTGACCTTTGATCTGCGTGCTTGGGTTCCCCCCATCTCTAGATATCCTTGGCCGGCTCTATCTAGATTGCAATGGCAGACAGTTCTTCGCCCCGCGCAACACAAGTCTCCGTTGCTCCCCCTGCACAACCAAAGCGCAGATCTACTGATTTGGAAGCGGGGGGGGGGGGGGAAGAAAGCCAAAACCAAACATTTATTCACCAAGGAGACTTCCAAAGCAGCCGGGCGAGAGGCCTCGAGGAGACATCTGGCACTGGAGAGGGAATTCTCCAAGGCACAGCGGCTCCTGTCCAGTGGGGCTGAAGTGGTTCCCCCTGCCTCACTGGACACATCCACATTTGAGCCACCTTTTGAGCGTGTGCAAGGTGTCCCATGGACATGTTTTCCTCTGGGGGGGAAACTGAACAGGCAGGTCCCCCTCGCTCCTCTTCTTCTCCAATCCATCAGAGCCCTCAAATTTTCACATGTTCCAACGGTGGTTGGGGCTAGTTCCAAAGACCAAGGTGACATGTGGTCTCAAAGCCTATTTCAGGTTTTTATGCATCATGCCTTTGTGCAATTCATGTCCTCCTCCAGGAGTCCTCAGGTTTCCTCCAAACAGTTACCCCCCCCCCCACTAGTCCTACTTTAAAGACAGGACGTGACATGGTGCCTGGGTCTGGCATATCTGAGACTTCCTCTCAATTGGGGGAGGGGGGAACTGGATATCTGGGCATAGCTGAAACGCCCATGTCAGAGGACGATGAGACAGCGCCCCAACAGGTATTATCCTCGGGATTGTTTGACCCATCCCTGTTCAAATCCCTTATGTTGAAGGCTTGTAACACTGCTAATTGACCTCGGTACAAGAGGAGGACCTTCTACCTCCACTGAGCAGGAATCCACCCCTTATTCGCGGAAAACGTTGTTGAACAGAAACAGGTTCATGCCCGCTAGTCTTCCACGCTGAGGTTGGGAAACAGTGGTCTTCTCTAGCAACCACACCTTCTCCAAGCAGGCTGCAAAAGAAACTGTATAACGTCTCTCCTTCGTTTGCATCCCTTCTAGAGATGCCTGCAGTTGATGATCCTCTAGCCTATTTATTCTCTACGTCCTCCATCCCAGGAGATATGGCTGAGGCCCTGAAGGCTGAGGACAAGAAGTTCGAGTTCTCTCTCAGACGAGCTCACCAGTCTTCGGGTTGGGCCATAGGGGCAGCAACTTCGTCCTCATTCTTGTGAGGACGGCAATCTTGTTGTGGCTTTGCGACCTCCAGGTCCTTGTTCCATCTGACCAGGTTAGAACTCATCAGACACTAGTGAAGCTGGTGGCAGCCGGAATACATGGCTGATGCATCCCTTCATTCGGCCAAGTGTTGGCCAGGTCAATAGCGGCCACAGTAGCTTCTCGTAGACTACTGTGGCTGAAACAATGGAGAACTGACTCGAAGTCAAAAGGGCGTCCTTCTCGACAGCCAGGTACTGCGGGGCACATTTATTTGGGTCAATTCTCGATCCTCATGTGGTCAAGGGTAAGGACAAACACAAGTCCTGACACACCCTCCAAAAAGTCGGACAGGAGGTCACAGCAGGAGTCCTGCAGGCATACATTCCGCCCCACTGGTTCTTGGGAATGGAGGCAGCCCTTTTGGCCAGGGCAGTCCTGGGATTTGGTCCAGAGGCTCACAATCTTTTTTCCCCAGAGACAGGATCGCCAAGAGGACCGTCTGAGTATTGGAGCCAGGGGCCAGTGAAAACCAGTCCAAGCGTCCCTTCAGGGGCTCAAGTGACGCCATAGGGGATTTTCCGATAGGGGGATGACCGGCAGTTCTACGAGATCTGGGAAAACACCACTACCAACTCTTGGGTCAGAGATGCCATCACATGGGGTCTAGTCCTAGAGTTTCAATCGCTCCCCCCGGACCGATTCATACTGTGCCCAGTAACGCGCAACTCGACCAAGGCGCAATTAGTCACCACGGCCATCGCTCACCTTCTGGAAACTAGGGCCATAGAAACCTTTCCACGGGATCAGATAGGAAAAGGGTTCTATTCTATTTTGTTCATGGTCCCCAAAACATCCGGAGGATGGAGGGCGATACAGGCCTTAAAGGGCCTCAATCACTTCTTAGTATACAGAAGGTTCAAGATATAGACCCTGATGTCCATCCGGGCAACATCAGAAAAGGGGGATTTCCTCTCCTCCATAGACCTCACAGAGGCATACCTTCACATTCCAGTACCCCTGGGTCATCGCAGGTTCCTGCGTTTCTGCTATGCACGCCAGCATTACCATACAGAGCCCTTCCATTTGGCCCGTCTTCAGCCCCGAGGGTCTTCACAAAATCTTTGGCGGTATTAGCGGCCCACCTTCGGATGAGGCTGGTGCACGTGCAGTGCTACCTGGTCAACATACTTGTGCAGTCCCGGTCTTTACAGTTAGCACAGTTAGACCTGTGGCTCACCATACAGGCTGTTCAGGATCACGGGTTTTCCGTGAACTTAAGGAGTCACACAACCCCCATGAAGCGTCTGATCCATCTCGGAGCTCTAATAGACACCGACCTTTGCGAGGTCTATCTTTCCCAGGAACGTCGGGTAAGCATCTGAAGGCTGGTTTTCCAGGTCCAGAAGGAGAGGTTGGTTCCTCTGGTCCAGCTGTCCCAGCTCTTGGGAAAGATGGTTCTTGCATGGGAATGGTTCCGTGGGCAAGACTTCATTCCAGGAACATTCAGTGGTTTCTCCTTCCCTTCCAGAAGTGAAACCTCCATGCCTCCACCAGGAGGGTCAAGGTTCCTCATCACACGCTGGCATCCCTCCTGTGGTGGGCTTCGTCAGCCATTACCGAGGGGATCATCTTCGAGGAGCCTCACAGACTCACTCTGATCACAGATGTCAATCTGTTTGGTTTGGGGGGCTCACCTTCAGACTCAGTTGGCCCAGGGATGGTGGTCCCGGTCAGATCTTAAGCAAACATCAATTGGCTGGAACTTAGAGCAGTTCATTTAGCTCTCCTCCACTTCTCCTCCCTAGTGTCAGGGCAACATGTTTGAGTCTGATAAACTATGTGGCAGCTAAGGCTCATATCAACAAGCAGGGAGGGACATGATCTTGGGCTCTCATAAAGGAGGCCCTGAACCTAGGTCTGTGGGCAGAGTCCACCCTGGGCTCAATCAGGGCAGAGTTCATATCGGGGGTGGCAAATCGTCAGGCAGACTCACTGAGCACGGCAACAGTAGACCAGAGTGGCGCCTGGTCCCGAAGCTGTTCGACATGATCGTGAACAGGTTTGGCAGGCCACGTCTGGATCAGTTTGCCTCCCCGTCCAACACCCACTTCCAGGTTCTTCCCCAGTCTTCTGACATGGGGGACCGAGGGGACAGTTGCCCTTCGATGCAAGTGGCCGGAGGGTCTGCCTTACGCCTTCCCTCCCCTTCCGTTGTTGCAGGCCACCATCCACAACTATTTCCGGAACAGGCGGGAGTAATATTGGTTGCTCCATATTGGCCGCGACACCCTGTGGTTTGCCGACCTTGCGGACCTGTCGCTCTCGCCTCCGTTGAGGATCATCCGGACCAAGTAGCTCTCAGCCGGGGGGGGGATTTTCAGCACCCAGACCCTCTGTGGCTTCAGTTAGCCGTTTGGCACTTGAGCGGGAGAGTTTAGCCAAATAGGCCTATTCCTCGAGGGTGATTTCAATGGTTCAATCCTAAAGGCGCCCCTCGTCTAATAGGATCTATGACGCCATGTGGAGAGGCTTCTGCAGTGGTGCATTACGCACAATCTTGATCCTCTTTCACTTACTATTCCCAATATTTTGGAATATCTACTGGAGGGCATTTCCATAGGTTTGTCAACCAATACCATCCGTAGGCAGGTTACGGCCTTGTCCATGGTTCTCACCCGTGACAATTTTAGTCTGCTCTCACAACATCCAGCTGTCACTGCCTTTATTAAAGGGGCAGCCAATTCGAGTCCTCCGACAAGGCATTGGTATCCATCTTGGGATTTACCCACTGTATTGCAGGCCTTAACTACTTCTCCGTTCGAGCCTCTCGAGTCTTGCTCTCTGCATTTTCTTTCATTGAAGGTGGCATTCCTAGTGGCCATCACGTCGGCCAGGGGGATTTGGCATTGGCTGCACTCTCAGTCAGAGATGATCTCTATACTTTCTACGCTGATAGGGTGGTCCTTAGATTAGACCCCTCCTTTATCCCTAAGGTGAAATCTTGTTTTCACAGATCCTTGGACCCAGTCCTTCCAAGTCTCTGTCCCAATCCTCTCACCGTCTAGAACGACAGTAGCACAAGCTAGAAGTGCGCAGGGCCCTGCGACACTACATCAAGCGAACTTCGGCCTTTCGCAAGCCGGAGGCCTTGTTCTCCTTTCAGTCCTCTGCCATGGGCAGGAAGGTCTCTTCCTCCACCAGTAGTAGATGGATTAGGGCTTGCATTGCTAGGGCCTAGGTTTCTAGTTCCTACACGTATCACAGCTCACTTGACACGCAGTGCAGCGACATCTGCGGCCTGGTCTACCCAGGTTTCTGTAGAGGAGATTCATAGGGTGGCAACATGGTCATCTCCGTCCTCTTTCATCACTCATTATAAGGTTAATAAGTTTGCTGCAGCTGATGCCGCGTTTGGCAGACGGGTTCTTCAACAGGTTGTTTCCTCTTGGGAGACACCAGCCTAGACCTTCCCTCCCTTTGGGGACATGAGGGGCTTTGATATGTCCCAATCAGTGGATTCTACATCCACCATGCTGGAGAAGGGGTGTTGTCTTACCTGAATGCCTTTTCTCAGCATGATGGTGTAGAATCCACACCCTCCCCTTCTTAGCTGTCTAGGCTTGTGTGTTGTTATCTTGTTGCTTTTTTTGGAGTCATTGCGTCAGACTTCGTCAGGATCCTTCGCCTCGTCAAAACTGGGGAGCCACGCCCAGAGGGAGGCGTGACCAAAGCTCTGACTTAGTCTCTCTGAGCAGGAAGGCTGAAATAACCCAATCAGTGGATTCTACATCCACCATGCTGAGAAAAGGCATTCAGGTAAGACAACGCCCCATTTCCCCTTTCTTCCTCCAGGGCCATTTATTTTGCTGCATATTCGGGAGCTAAGGAGAGACTCAACACGGTGTTTATGCCAGAGTCCAAGAAAGTCCACATGATTTCAGCAGCCTGTGCAGGTAAATGAATGTCCCATGCATACAAATGTGGGTTTCTTCTGTCACTAATCATTATATGCCTTAAGCTTGGTATACATCAACGTTTTTCAACCTTTTTACTCGGGAGGGCACTGTGAAATAATTTTCAGGTCTTAGGGAACTTTACAATCAGCATTTTATGTTGCTCCCTTTGACTTTTCTTCATCTGCTTCCTGCAGGCATCACATCTGCCACTTTGACAAATCCTATCTGGTTAGTGAAGACTAGGATGCAGCTGGAGCGCAGGTAAAGGCAGTGGGAAATGCACCTGTCCAGGGCCCCATTTGAGACCCTGGCATTGCTGGATCATTTCTGGGTATCATAGAAAACCAGCTTTCAAAACAACTAACTGCAAATGTAAAAGAAAGAATGGAGATTTGTCAACTGTCATGGCTAATCAGAGTACAAATAGAGGTAGCCCTCGACTTACGACCATGATTGAGCCCAACACTTCCGTTACTACGTGAGACAGTTGTTAAGTGAATTTTGCCCCATTTTATAACCTTTCTTGCCACAGTCAATAAGTGAATCACTGCAGTGGCTAAGTTAGTAACACGGTTGTTAAATGAATCTGGCTGCCTCATTGACTTTGCTTGCAGGAAGGTCCCAAAAGGGGATGGCACCAGAACGCTGCAACTGTCATCCATGTGCATTAGTTGCCAAGGGTCCAAAGGCTGATCATGTGACCATTGGGAGGCTGCAACAGTGAAAAGCTGTCATAAGCCATTTTTTCCAGTGCCATTATAACTTCAAACAGCCACTAAATGAACTGTTTTAAACCGAGGACTACCAGTAGACTATCCTGCACTTAAGCACAACATTCAGAGTCCTAGGAACTCCAATTTTTTTTTTTTAATTTCCGTCAAACTTACAAATAAATGCTTGAATGCCTGGGGCATTTCAGAAGCTCATGGTTAAAATTTGCATGGTTAAAATTTCAGTTCTTGAAGAGTCTCTGCGCCTCCTGAGGTCTACATTATGTAAAATAGTAAAAACTGTTGAAATTACACCAGTTTGGTATAGTGGTTAAGGTGCTGGCCTAGAAGGTGAGGCTCAGGTCCTATATTAGCCATGAAAGCCAGCTAGATGACTTTGGGCCAGTCATACTCTCTCAGCCCAATTCATCTCACAAGGATGTTGTGGAGAAAATAGGAGGAAGGAGTATTATGTATGTTCACAACCTTGAATTATTTAGAAAAAAATAATTCAGTTGGGATAAAATCTACGTAAATAAAATCTTCAGAAACAGTTCATGTTTTTTTTAATAGTTTGATTTATCTGATTTAAACAGATTGCAGAATGTAGGTTTTTGAATTCAAGTTTTAGCTGCAGTGTTAGTATTGAAAAAGCACAGCCACTGATATTGGCAAAATGAAGTAAAATCTTCCCTTCCTCCTTTCAGGGGCAAAAACGAGAGGAGCACCAGTGGCCTTCAGTGTGCCATGCGCGTCTACTACAGAGAAGGTCTGCGTGGCTTTTACCGTGGAGTTACTGCCTCCTATGCTGGTGTCACTGAAACAGTGATCCACTTTGTGCTTTACGAGGCTTTGAAGCAGCGACTCAGGGAACATCAGCTGCTGCTGACTCCAGCAGTTGTCTTATCACCCAACAGCCAAGACTTCTGCGGTCTGATGGCGGCAGCGGCTGTCTCCAAAACATGTGCTTCGTGCATTGCCTATCCACATGGTGAGTTGCTCTGAGCTCCGTGCTCTCCTTTGAACCCACCTGGCCATAACAAGAGCTTCCTGCCATCCTTACACTCATTTTCTGTTTTATTTTCCATAGAGGTTGTTCGGACACGGCTACGTGAGGAGGGATATCGTTATCGCTCTTTTGTGCAAACTCTCCAGCTTGTGGCCAGAGAAGAAGGCCCCTTAGCTCTTTATCGTGGACTTTCACCTCATCTCCTTCGTCAGATCCCCAATGCTGCAATCGTTATGGTTACCTATGAGCTGATTATTCACTTGGCAACAAAAATGTGATACCTTTCTATTCTTGCCAGGTGGCTTAAGCAGTTAAAGGCTTTGAAGGGTATAGTGGCTTAATGGGTACACTTCCCCATTCCATTACAGCACATAAACCCTGTAAGAAAAGTTAGGAGCCTTCTGTAATGGGTGGTTTTGAAGGCTTTATAAGTGAAAGACATGTTCAGCTGCTCTTGGCCTTTATCAGACATATAAAGCCATGGACAAAGGAGCACATACAGATCACAAACCTGCACAGATGTGGAATTTGCTATGTAGAAATGTTTCAAAGAAAACATCTCTAGTGGATGCTTCCAGGGTCCCACAGGCTAGGTGATCAGTATACCCATCGTGTGGTTTGGTGTACTGAAAGTGTTATGCTCTACACCTCCTAGAGCTGGAGCTGATCTGGTCAACTGAGTGAAAATAAGAGAATTTGGATCTCAAAATTGAACTCTCCATCTGTATCAGCCAATGATCAGAACTTTACAGATACAGCAATGTTCCTCTTTTGAGCCTACCAGAATAGCAAGTTGCTTATCTTCTAAAGCAGGGGTCCCCAAACCCCTGGGCTGCGGCCCGTTCAGAATCGGGCTGCGCAAATGGTGGATGGGTGCCTGCGCACATGAAGCTCCATTTGCGGGAGTGGTGGGTACTTGTCCTCGTGCAAAGCCCACAGCTTGAACCATCCCCTCCCCCCCACTGCTGGTCCATCAGGCCAGAAAAGTTGGGGACCACAGCCCTAAATATTGGTGGGGTACTTGTTCCTTCCCACTCCATGTTTTTCTCCATGTTCATGGGAAACATAGCGACATTAAGGACTGCAAAATAAGTTTCTTGAGATACGCTGTTCATGGACTACCTTTGTGTTTATCTTCTGGGGCTTTGTTTACATTTCTTGATTTGTAGATTTTACCTCCCTAACAGGAAGGTTAAAAAAAATGAAGTGGAGAAGAAATACGTTGGCAGCTACTATGCAAAATTCTCCATGTGGGAGAGAGCTGTACAATGTTGGTGAAGAGAATATCCTGAAATCGGAATCTGGCACATCCTCCAGTTGAAAGCTTGTGCTTGGATTTCTGTCTGTATGAGTTCTTTAAAAATGCAATAAATAAATAAATAAATAAATAAAATTGCAGTTTTGAGAGTTTGTTCATACGCACTATGACATATTTTAAAACACGAAACCAGGCTTTATGCTAATAAGATGGGTTGATTGGGTTCTTGTCCCACCACCATTTGGCAACTTTCAGTATTTATAATGAATTAATAAAGAGCCTCTCCTTTGACTATTTCAGGACACATCCACAGAAGGAAGCTCTGGCTTAGGAATTTCCACTTGTGAAAAATTAGAAGACTTAACCTCTTTAGCTCAGGTCTTCCAGGGTCCCCCTGAGACTTGGACTGTCCTCCCTGTAGGAACCTTTCATTCCTAATAGGTGCTACCCAGTTCTGGAGTAACCCATGCAGCAGAGATTTTCAAACTATGTTTTCCATTGAACACTTGGGTTCTGCAAGAACTTGATGCTGTTCCCTAAGAGACTAAAGGCAAAAAGAAAAAAGTTTGCTTGGACATCACAAATTTTCTACCTCTAAGGCTTTCTTTCTAGATTGGGTTCTGAGTTTATATTTTGAAAGAGAGACACACACGTATATAGCTGAATATGTAGTGATTAGAGTGTTGGCTGTAATGTGGGAGACGGGTTTAAATCCCGGCTAATACCTGCCTTACTAGTAGGGATTCTTAAGCAAAGACCCGCTAAAACTTCACTTCCGGTGGCTCCGCCGGCGCCGCTAGAGTCTCCTCTGTGAGGCTCCGTTCCCTGGGTCTGTAAAGCCGTAAAAAACAGCGCACATCAGCTGTTTTTTTTGCGGTGAAAAATCCCCTCTTCGGGCAAAGAAGAGGTGTAGAGCATCAGGAGTAGGGTTGAGCACCTCTTAAATCCCTGAAAAAGTTTTCAGGGATCAAGAGTGATAGCTCCCTAAGCTCCTGAGAACGCTCCTGCCCAGAGACGCTTCTGTCATCAGACAGAGAAAGACGCCGCGACCGCTTCTGCTTATAAAATTAGAACGCAAGAGAGACTATAAGCAGACTGAGTGAATACAGGAGTTCTTACTGGATTGCAAGTATTTTTTTTATTGTTTTTCTGGCTATTCATTTCTAACTTCTACAATCAACATAATGCTTTCAAAATGGCGTATAGCTTTCACTGCTTTCACTGTTAAAGGAAAGTGTTTGAAAGTGAAAGTGAACTCTCCATTTTTTTTCCTCTCTCCTTGTTCTCGTAAGCGAAGCTAGAGAGACGGTGGTAGGAATTGTATTATAGCCAGAGTGATTGTTTTAAATTTAAAATGGAGTGGAATTTACATTCAAATGTTAAACTTATTTTGGATCGTATTGATGAATCTCAAGAAGAAAGGCGTGTAATAGTGAAAGAGATTAAAGCAATACTGAAAGAGACCATTACAGAAATATTAACCAGATTCTTTCTTCCAAATGAAACTGATCTACAACCGACTGCTGAATATTTTATAGTGCAACCTAAACAAGAAGAAGAACAAGAACAAGAAGAAGACAGTACTGAGAATAAAGAGAATAAAGGGAAATGGATCTTGTTTGATAAACAGTTCATCGATGGAGTGGAGGAAGAGGATTTGTTTCAAGAAAGGAGGGGATGGTTATTCCTTTTAGATAAGCAGCAAGAAGAGGATTTAATTGAGAAAAAAGAGACATTGATTCAGTTTAAGAAGCAATTTACTTATGGGCCTGAGGATTGGGAAACGCAAAGACAGAGATTTGAATTGTTATCTCAACAAAAGTTTATGGCTAAGAGTAACAGAGGACTAATGCAAAGGTTAAGACGGTTTATTTGGACTCAAATGATATTGCAAGTAAAGAAGAGAGACTTATTATTTGGAAGGGAGGCGTCGTTATGGAGGTTTACCTGGTTAAAGAAAAAACCTAGAATTCGACTGAAGGAGTGAAATTTAAAACTGTATGCAGGAATTATGGGTAATTCAAAATTATGGACTGATTTAAGGACTAAGATTATGAGTAAGATGTAAGAGAAGATGATGATTAATGGAAGATATAATTAAATTGATGAAGAATGTATTTGTTCTGAAGTGATCTAGGTTTGACATTAGATTGATTGATTGATTGATGGGATAGATAAGCATTATGTGATTTGATAAGGTTGAAGGATGTAAGTTAGAAATGGAATAAATAGATTGTATTTGTTATGGAGGTTTATTTGACAGATGAGAAAGCCCTGAAGTCGATTGAAGAAGTGAAATTTAAAATTAAATGTAAGGATTTAAGGCTAATCTAAGATTATGGGCTGAATTAAAGACCAATTTTATAAGTAAGATGTAAGAGAGGATGTTTAATGGAAGATATGATATTATTTGTTTATTTTTCTAAAAAGATGAATTTTTTTTTTATTTGATGTTCAATGGTTTGAAAGAGGTTGATTACTGGAAGATGTATATAAAACTTGATTGTTTGGGCGATTTTATATAACCTCTCAATGGATTGAAGTGATTTAAGGTTTGACTTAGATTGATGGTTTAGATATGTAAATGAAAATTATTATTCTTAACAAGATGATTTGTTTGTTTTGTTTAATGGATTGAAATGATTTAGAGATTGTATATAGTATATAGCTTAAAATTCTTGTTAGGATTATATAATAATTTTGTTTGATGTAGTGGGTTTTCTTTTGTTTTACCCTGTACTCACTCTGGGAAGTCGGGGGGGGGGGAGGGTTAGGGAGGGTTTATAATTTTATATATGATGTTTTCTCAACTGTAATTGGGGTGGATGTAAGAATATGTAATTACTGTCATTAAGGGGTTGCTCGGGTGGCCTCTGGGCACCACATCTGTTGGAAAGAGGAAGGAGGAGTGAAGGCTGATGTAAGTGGAAGTTGATAAGAAGGGGGAAGAGTAGGACGGAGATAGGGAAGGAGGGAGGAAAGTAGAAAGAAAGTAGAAAGAAAGTAGGTAAGAGGGGGGATGAGTAAGGAGGGTGGATTAAGTAGAGAAGGAGGGAGGAAAGTAGGTAGTTAGTTGGTAAGTGAGGGGGGAAGGTTAGGGTCGGGGGGGGATGTGGTGGTGGGGGTACCGAGCAGTAATGTTAATTGTGTGGTATGATTATTTTCAGTTGAGTTATTAGTATTAGATGTATTGAAAAATGTATTTATGTTTTGTTTATGGATGATTGTTTATTTTAACACTATGATTTGATTTGAGTAGTTTCTTCTTTCTGTAAAAATTAAAAAAATTAATATATATTTTCAAAAAAAAAACAAAACTTCACCTGCCTACCTCAAAATATGAATAACACGAACTAGGAAAGTTATGTCAGCTCAGGCATTGCCTGGATTAACAAAGCCCATGTCAGAAGTCGAGGAACCAGGACAATCCGGAAGTGGACTACTGGAGCAAACTACGTTGACAAGACTAGAGAACCTGGAACTGATGGAATGCTGGTACAACAGCAGATGTAATGAGAGGGATATATGAAGCGTATGAAGAAACTAGGGATAGACCGAAAACTGAGAAAACTGTTTCTCCATACTGAGAAACAGCTAGTTATCCTATGGTTCAACATAGTGAAGAGGAAGCTGCTATTACAACTTGAGATAAGCCAACTATGCATTATATCCCAGGCGCAGGAAAACCCAGAAAAATAACTGGATTTACAGCCAACCCCTGAAGCTGGAAAACCACTACCAACTTCTCCACTGAGTATGAGAAACTGGAGAATTACAAGGGGCCTGAAGAAGGAACTGGAGAGGATGTAGGAAGTCCAGGCCAAAGTGGTCCCAATGATGGTGGGAGCACTTGGGGCTGTGACACCTAAGTTGGGAGAGTGGCTCCAACAGGTCCAAGGAACGATGTCCAAGCTTTCTGGCCAGAAGACTGCAGTGCTTGGAACCAAGAGTTCTGGTAGAAGGCAAGAGACTGAGGAAGACACACACCATCCACAAGGGTGAGAAGGGTGGTGTGTGTATACACTATATATAGTATATAATTATATACTTCTGACCTGCAAACATAGATGCATCTACACTATGTACATACACATATGTATATAAATATTCTGGAATATACACACCACACACATATAAAACACACTTCTGACTTACATTACCAGTTTTTTGGCCAGTCGTATTGCCCAGCTTCCCCAAAAGTGTGACTTTGATCTTTCTTCTGCACATTCTACTGTTCTGCTTGCCAAATAAATTCTGCAATTCACGAGACTTTAGGCCGAGGAGACTTATGAAGTGGTCAACTATGAATAAAACTCTGCTGACTTGAATCCCTTTGCCCTCTTTTTGCTGCACCAGATAGGAACATTTGCAAGACAACAAAGCTTGTTTCTGAAGAAAGAGGCTCCAAAATCCAGAGTATACATTTTTAAAATCCTTTTTTATTTTAAAATGTGTTCCATTCCCTTTTCCATATCATATTTCCTTCACTTGCTTGAATATTATTGACAATTTTACAAAGCGACACAAGCTGCAGGGGTGTTTTTTTGTTTGTTTCTTTGCATCAAACAATCTCAAACAACAACATTGAAAAAATATACAATATTATATATATATAGTATTTTGGGAATTCTGATGTACCCCATGTGTTGTCCCTCCCTGCTCCTTTCTCATTTCCCTCTGCTTACGTAGCATGCCAATTCATTTTATCTTCCTCAAGTGCGGTGGCAATCCTAAACTGGGAATTGAGTCAGGGGGCCCGGCCCCACCAGTTCAAGCAAAAAGCTTGCAAGTTGAGAGGAACTAGGAATCTTGGAAGAGAGAAGGGCTCTTCTTCTGAGCCCTGCTCTTGGGTTGTTTTTAATGAGGATCAAAATGGATACACTTTGGGCCCAGGGAAGCACTAACTTCAAGAGGCAGACCAGAACCAGAGCAAAATTAATGGCTAAGATAGGATAAAATATACAGTAATGCTCTCACAGAGCTCCCAATTGTTTCCATGAGCTTTGGCTAAGGAACTTCCTTGAAGACTGACCCTCCCCCCCCCATGGTAATTTAGAGAGAGAAGATACCAATTAGGTCCTTTGCCTCATGCACCGAAACTGTCCGAGCCAGTCCATTGTGTAAACAATGGAGAAAACAGAAGGAAGGGGAGGGGGTAAAATGTAAATAGAGAAAATGTGTAGAAACAGGCCATATCCCCAATTATTAAATATAAGCATCACCTTTTGGTGGTGGTCTGCTTTTGCCCTGTCCATTATATCCCTCTAGTAGCGACAAGAGGCATCATGCTTGCCCACAATGCGCCGCTCATCGATGGCATTGCTGGTTAGGCTGTCAGGTGATTCAGAATCGCTGCTGTCTTCCTCTTCAGCTGCTTCTCTGGCTTTGGATTCATCGGCCTCTGCTACTCTCTCCTGGCAGCTCTGGTATGACTGCGGAAGAGAAAGGATGCAGGGACTGATCCAAGTTAAACATGGCCTCTTCCCACCCGTCCATCCCTTGTTTCACTCACCTCCATGGGGTTGACAATAATGGTGAGAGCAGAATCATCCCAGAACATCTCGTTCTCCTTTGCCCTGGCACTCCCCTGGCTTCCTGCAGACTCCCCAGAGCCCTCCCGTTCACTCCCTCGCCTGTGCAAGGAATGGATGCGCAGCACGCCTAGGATTACCATCAGTGCAAGGAAGCCCACGCACACCACAATGATTATAGTGGCAGCACTAGGAACCACTGCAGAATAGAAAAGAGAAGAGAGGTAGAGCCCAAATCAGCTGGGAAATAATGTTTGGTGGGCACTTTTGAGGGGGAGGGTCACATAAAATGCATAAACAACTTTTTGCAAGAAGCAAAGATCTACAAGAGAATGGAAAATGTAAGAGAGATGGAATGAATATACAAAAAGGATCCCTAAATCGGTGGTAGGTACAAAGGATTGACCACTGTATTACAGTCAGATATTTTGGAAAGCAAGGAAAATATTACTAACAAAAATTGAAATAGCAGTAGAACTGTTTAAAACCTTTCAAGATGGTGCAGTTGCTTGTGCCTGTAAACAGTAAATGAGTCCCTGCAGATTTTACTCCACCAGTTGACTATAGGGGACGGTGCTCATCTCCATTTCAAGGGCCACTGAACCAGCGCTGACTGAAGGCGTTTCTGTGGGCATGTGGCTAGCACGACATCACGGAGCACTGTTACCTTCCCACCGATAGTGGTACCTGTTTATCTACTCACATTTGCATGCTTTCAAACTGCTAGGTTGGCAGGAGCTGGGATGGGGATGGGAGCTCAACCCATCGTACAACTCGGGTCTCAAACTTGGGCTGCCAGTTTTCTAGCTGATGAGCCCAGCATCTTAACCACTGAGCCTTTGCGCCACCCTCTGTGCCTGTTAAGCAGGTGTGGAAAAAATAGTGGGCAAGGGAGGGACCCATTTTCCTTCTCCCCATTTTACTTAAAGAGCAACTCAGAGGAATGTTAGAGGCTAAACCACCTGCACAAAATCCAGTTGCCTTCATTTTTCCAAATGGTTACATTTATCTTCACCCAGGTATACAAAAGTCAAGTTACGCTGTCTTCAGAGAGACAGTGACAGGAAGTGATTACAGTAATTCTGTAATGGAGAAAATAAATGTAACAAATAAAATTGGGTTTAGTGGTTAAGGTGCCAGGCAACAAAACATTGAGCTCTAGAGCAGGGGTTCTCAACCTTGGCAACTTCTGGGAATTCTGGGAGTTGAAGTCCACAAGTCTTAAAGTTGCCACGGTTGAGAACCCCTGCTCTAGATCCACCTTAAGTATGAAGCCTGCTGGCAGACTTAGAAAGGAGACAATGGCAAACTATTTCCAAAAACCCTTGCCAACAAAACTGCAGGGACTAGTCCAGGCAGTCACAAGGAAAAACTGATTCAAATGCATAAAAATAAAAGCTTTTACCTCCCTGTCTTTCGGACATGACCAGGGTCCATCTGAGTTCCTTTCTTTGCTTAACTCTATCAGACCCAAACTGATCCCCCACTGCAAGCCCACATAACCAAAGAAAATGAGCCTCACGTCCAAGGTATTCCCACATCTCACATTCAATCAGCCTGATGACCTCATCGCTCCCTCTCCTCCTCCTGTTTCCCAGCCCTACTGCTGCTCCTGAATGGGCAGTTTTGTCCAACAATAGAAATAACCCCAGGTACAGAGACAAGGACCTGCCTAGCTTCCCTTAAATTGCACAGCAAATTGGATTTTCCTTCCCCTTCTATAAGAAATCTTCACTTTCTTGTTGTTTGGGGGGTCCCTCTTTCTTGTAAGGAGCCCAACTATCACTGCAATAAACATGATTCTTTCTCCTGGGCGTTGGGTTCTATACCTCTCAAGACAGTTCAGCCTCAAGGTTATGAAGGATTATTAAACTACTAAATAAAAACTGCAAAAAAGATAAAGCCATAGATAATTTTGATAATTATTTAAGTCAGGGCTTTTCAACCTTTTCACCCATTGTGCCACTTTTAGGATATGGCAATATCCGAGTACCACCGGTTGCCTAGCAAGGTGTCAAAAACTTGATGACCAAAAAAAAAAAAAAAAGGAAAAAAGTGATAAAGTACAGGTAGTCCTCGACTGACAACAGTTCACTTAGTGACTGTTCTAAGTTACAATGGCACTGAAAAAAGTGCCCCCCAAGCCACAGCCGAGCAAGACACCTGCCTGATCGCCCGGCGGCACCCTTCCTCCTGTCTGAGGTTTTCATTGTTGTGAGCATTTCTGTTGAGGATTGGCAGCAGGGGTGGGGGGGTGTTTGGTTTTTATTCCCCCCATCTGCTGGGTGGCTGCAGCAGGTTTTGGTCACTTCACATGACCCTGGGACATTGTGACCGTCATAAATATAAATCAGTTGCCAAGTATCTCAATGTAAATCACAAGACCCTGGAGATGCTGCAACATTCCAGCTGATCGGTGCTTCTTCTGGGCTCAACAGAAGCACCAGGATCAGCACTGAGCTCCAGCTGGAGGCTGGCGCTGATCCTGGTGCTTCCGCTGAGCCCTGACAGTCCCAAAAAAATGCCGATCAGCTGGAAAGCGGCACTGATCCTGGCGCTTCTGCTGAGCCCTGACAACCCTGCAGCTCCAGCCATCTCTTGCTCAGGCTTGTGCGGTGCTGCCATCGGTTCAGCTCATTCCCCTCCCCCGCTACCACTTTTCTAGGATGGTCGCGTACGATTTGCCAGGTGCCAATGTACCACAGGTGGTACCTGTACCACTGGTTGAAAAGCCCTCATTTAAGTGACTATCATGCCATTAAAACATGAAAATGCTTTATGGCAAAAGGTTTCTTCTCTCCAGCACCCAAGATTAATCATAGCAATGCAGTTTTGCTCAAATATATTCTGAATGCAGTTATTGGCTCTTCGTGAAATTTGGGCAAGTGGCCTTATTTTACCTCTACATTGGGCTTAATTTATTTCTTGATGAATGTAAGATTCTCCTGAGGGATTCTTTCTCGACTTACAAACCTCCTAATGTATTCCGTCTCCTTTACTATAATTGGTCTGAATAAAATTATATGGAGGAATCCATTTGAGGTCTGCTGGGTCTCATCTGTTTGGGACTAAAATTTTATCTGCTAACCTGTTTCCTCTTGTTACTATTTCATAGTCTGTATTTAGTATATCAATTGGTACATACTGGAATTACGGTGGACATTAGCCAGACTGTGCCCAGAAAGCTCTGGAGGCAGATGGTGGCCTCGATGTGTGAATTGCTGGCCACTCATAATGTGGTTGGGATGAGCACCTCGATTCATATTATGGAGGACATTCACCTGTAGAAAGAAATTAACTAAGTTCAAATAACTTTATTATCCAACTGATTCTACTTCAGTTGTTCACAAGAGACGTTTGACCACCCTGTACTCTCTTGTGAAACTTACCTCAACAGTGAACTCATTGCTGGAGTAACGCCCATTCATCTCGGTGCAAGAAAGACGAAACTTTCTTTCATAAAGGGCTGCACCATGGCGGATACAATAGGAGATCTGGTGAAGGATTTCTTCATACACAGCTATGCTCTCCACTCCTACATGTGAGAAAAGAACATCAAGACCCGGGTGTGAAAAAGGATGGCAAGTGGACCATATTCAGACCTGACTGTTTTTCTGCTCTGTGTTTCATGAGATGTTATTATATTTTATGCATATTAAATTTATAAACTGCCTGGGATGGGATGGGAAGGGATGGGAAGGGGATTAGAAGGCTAACTAAACTTAATTTACAAATAGAGAAAATGCCTGGAGTGAAATAGTATGAAAGACATAATGGAAAAGAAAACAGGAAAACAGCTACTTAACCTTTAACTTGCCACTGCTGTTTCATTCCCTCCTCTCTTCATATTTCCCACAACAGAAAAATCTAGACTCTTTACCTCACTAGCATCTAGAATTCTGCAGCACGAAATAATCTCTGCAGCCAATCTACAACTATTTTTTTCTATCCCATCACTTAACTTTCTCACAAGCCAAACACGAGGCCACCCAAACTTGTTCTTCTAATGCTTTTCCCCCTCAATGCTCCATTTCTCCCCAAGACTGATTTTATTACTGTTTTGAGTTAATTGTGACTTTTAGGTGCTGTATGGGGGGAGGGGGAGAGGCAATTTAGTCTTATGGAAGCAACTGGAAAAACTTTCAATCAGGAAACTGAAATGAAGCTGGAAGAGACATGAGGTAAAGAGAGAAAAAGCCCTGCAGACATGGGTGCCAGCTCAGAAATCAGTCTTATGGACAAGCCAATAAGCAAAGCAACTGTAATTGGCCACCTGGAGAAACATAAAGACAGAGAGAGACTGCATTAATAATAACCAGGGTTTTTGATTTATCGAAATTGAGGACCAGATTAGTTTGTCTGTAGTACTTTAATGTAGCTGCACTAGCTCTCTTCAGTCCAATTGGAGTTGGACTGAAATAACAGCAGCAGCCTTGGCATAAAGAAGTATTGGGATTTTCTGTTGTGCTAAATTGGGAAGGTGAAAGTCTGGGTTATGCGAAAAGTCAGTCAAGGAATTAATGTAGAGATTGAAAAGGGAAGGGCCCAAAATACATCCCCGATGACTCTTTTTTGCAACTTATTGATCCAGATAAAGTCCCCTGGGGGATACACCTCACTTTTAAGGACAAGTTGAGACATAATTTTTGTATGAGGTAGAGGAAGCGTCTAATGGTACATTTTAATTTTTCCCAGAGGGCATTTCTCGATATTGGGTCGAAGGCTTGTTTAAAGTTGAGGAAGGCCACAAAAAGAGATTTCTTTTCAGACGTATATTTTTGTACAAAGTGATAAAGCATTAAGATATGATCAATTGTTGATCTCCCTTCCCTGAATCCAGCCTGTCTTTAATTATGCCCTCTGAGATTATCCAGTCTTTTTTTTAAAGAAATTTTTATTAATTTTATAATTATAAATATAACACAAAATCGATTTAAAAACAACTCAACTGAGTACAATCGTTTACAACTCTTTCCAGAAAAAAAAACAAAGCATAAAAACTTAGCTAAAGTAGCTAAAATAACAATAGGTATTGCTCGACGGCACCCCCCACCACCACATCCCCCTCTTCCTTCCTCCCTATCTCAACTTCTATCCCCCCACTCTCTCTACCTCCCTCTCTCTCCTCCCTCCTCCTGCCACCTCCCTACTTCCCTCAAACCTTCACTCCTCAAACTCCCCCCCTCAGATGTGGTGCCGAGGTGCCGCCCGAGCAACCCATCTTTTATCAAAAAATATCCAGTCTTGAGGTTTGTATTTTAGGTGCTTAGCATTTAACTGGCTAACAATATTCAATAGACTTATGGGTCTTTAGATACATGGGTCCTTTTTATTCCCCTTTTTATAGATAGTTACAATAATTGCCATTCCTCAGACTGTTGGCATATAACCAGTCTGGTTTATAAATGTGAAGAGAGACGCTCATAGGGGTGCCCACCAGCTAGGGCTCTTTTTAATTATTTCTAGTAGAACACAGTCAGCACCAGGAGTGCATTAATAATAAACTTTCCACCAATTCTTCCACAGAATGCCTACCGGTAGCACGGTTTGCAAAGCATAAGGCACTTAGGAAGAAATCTGAATGTCTTGAAGAAAAGAATAAGAAATGAAAACTTCCCTCTTAACTTTTATCCCAGTAGTCCTTTGTTAGTAGAGCTTTGAGAACACTGAAGCCTCTTAACATTGGAGCCCTCTGACTGTCCAGGCAGGACTGTACCACCTAGCTGACATTCTCAGTCATGTGAATTATACATAACGGTGCCAAAGGTCCTCTCTCTGTCATTGCCATACTAATGTTGGAGCAGAGCACTAACAGATAACTATCAATACAAAAAATAAAGGGCAGTTGTGGTGGCATTTGGAATATAACGGATTTGGTTACCTCTTTCCCATTGCCTACCACCCTAAAATGGAATTTCTGTTAATGGTTTGTTTCCAAACTATTATTGTATTGGAGTTAAGCTAAGGAGAAAATAAGATGAGAGAGAGAGAGAGAGAGAGAGAGAGAGAGAGAGAGAGAGAGAGAGAGAGAGAGAGAGAGAGAGAGAGAGAGAGAGAGAGAGAGAGAGTTTTCACACATACCCCATCAATACAATTTATTTGCATTAACATTTATAATTTGTACTATAATAAAGTGTAATGAGATGAAATATGATATGTGACATGATGCAATATACTATACAATATCACTTTGTCTAGAACCTTGACAACTTTAACCTGTGTGGATTTCAATTCCCAGAATTCCCAGCCTGCATGTTCTGGAAGCCAACGTCCAAACATCTTAAAGATGCCAAAACTGAGAAACACTGGTCTAGATTAGAGGATTGAAACAGAGACGGCTTTAAAACAAGGTTATGCTACTATTGCTGAAAGTTTGACTGTGTGTATGCAACAGTTGCTAGTTGGCAGAACAAGAGTTTTAGTGTCTTTAGGGACTTTGAGCATTTCAGGATGTTGACACAAAGGAGACGAATAACGCCAGAAGAAAAAGAACTATTCAGATGATGCATACCTGTGACAGTGAGATAGGCTGAAGTATTCATGAGCTCCAGACCTCGCTGCTGGAGGGAGGCTCCTTCCAAGAGCAGATATTCTCGTTCAGGATCCAGTTCTTCTCCAATCAGGGAGATCTCACAACCATCAAGGTTGTGAACAATCTCATCTGACATTCGTGTATCCGCCACTGCCAGGAAGAAAAATTATGAGGAAAGATAATAAAAATATGTAATTGTCATATGAAGGTTAAAAAAACCATTAACTTTATAAAAAGCTGAGGCACTGGAAGTCCAGGCAAATCATATTTTGGGCAAGATAAAATATTTTAAGTATCAAAATAATGGCTCTAATGAGAGCACAATCAATTTTTAGTTGCAAGACAATAATTAGCTGCTTTCCTGCAGTTTTACAAGCAGAACAAGTAAAATGTGCCACCTCTGAATTTACCAAGATAATAGAATTAACTAAAGCACTGCAGGCAAACAACGGCTGATTTTGTGCAAGTCATTGTTTCAAAACTTTAACTTTCTCTTTATATGATCATCATCATATTGTAAGGATCACTGTCATAACAATTGTAAAATGCACTATATAAACAGTAAACATTCTTACATGCTTTGGGAAGCCTGGCTAACTATTAACGTATCAATATAGCAATCTAAAACTTTTACAGTAAAATGTGCTTCTTTGTTATATGACGGGATCACTCAAAAGATTTCCTATTGTTGTTGTGTTCCCTTTGCTACTCCCCCTATCTTACCTCACTTTTTCTTAATTTAAGCACATATTAATTTCATATCTCGCATAATTTTGCCTTGTGGCTCTCTTCTCACTTTCCTTCTGCTATTGGCAAGCTTAACAATAAGTTCATTATGCTTTATAGCCTTCTGCTATTTTCTGTTTCTATCCTTCTTTCTCCTCTGAGTGAAAAGGAAAGGCTAGGCTTAGTTTATATGTTTCACTAAACCACTGTTTGGTTAATTATGTTTTATTAGACAAACTACTATTACACTAAATTAATCAAGAGCAATCCAAAAACTTCATCATTCCCCCAGCTATATCTTGTGGTTCCATGAGCACACCTTTAACATTTGGAAACCCAATTTTCAAACCCTTTTTAAAATAAATTAGCTCTCAAATAGCTATGCTAAGCTTCTGGTAGGGTTTGCTTTAAGTAAAACAGCATCCGCAGCAAAAGTGCTTCTTCTAACTCATTCCATAGCATTAGTGCTACTTACTACCACTGCTACAATCCCATGACCCTCCAAAGCCCAAAAGAGTTTGGGGTCTTTCAGCAAAACCACCTTCGCTTACTAATGCCTGGTTCTCCCTTGCCCTGCATGTCCCACAGCATCTGTGTCAGAAGACTCAGCTGACCTGTGCCATGCCAGCTCTCGTCTTTCTTGGCCTCCACCTGGTGCGAAATGGAGCAAGAGATCTGTAGGTCTGGAAAAAGGAGGACTCCCTCCACATCTTCAAACTCAGAAGCAGGCCGGGCAAAGTGGGAACTGCCACGCAGTGAGATCTGTGGAGCATCTGGCTGAAGCACAACCACATAGCCTTCCACATCTGGTATGGAGACACACGATTCTTCACTAAAGCACCTAAAGAGGATGAGAAAAAAAAAATCCCTGAGGCCTGCCTTGCCTCATTATCTCTGCCAAGGGGACTGTGATCTGAACTGGGCGTGTGGCTGTTTATTTTAAAAGACAGTCTACAGTGTCTCCCAGCCTTGGCAGTTGATAGCACTTAACATTGACAAAAATTAAATAAAAAACAAAATCAGGTTAAAAGATTAAAAGAGAGACAGAGACAGAGAGAAAGAGTGAGATAGTAGTTTAAAACGAAGGGACAGCTACCACAAATAGGTAGATCACACAGTTTAGCCTGCTGAAGCCTTTGGCTTATTTGATTATATATATTTGCTTTCATCCTGCTTTTTAAACAATTTTTGTATACAGATGGCTTATAATCTAAGCAGATCAGGGTTTCTGGAACGCAAAATTAAGTGATTATACATAAAGAGGCATTTATGTCTACTTTGGTCTGGGCTAATCGTTCTGAGCTGGAGCTTTCTCCCTGACAGTTTAGCAACAGAACCTTGGCTCCTTGGCCAATGACTGAGGCTAGAACAGGGGTAGGCAACCTTGGCTCTTTTATGACTCATGGACTTCAACTCCCAGAATACCTGAGCCATCTGGCTCAGGAATTCTGGGTGTTGAAGTCCATGAGTCATAAAAGAGCCAAGGTTGCCTACCCCTGGGCTAAAATGTCCTGCTCAGTCTCGTTGCAATCACCAATTAGGTGCTGCATATTCTTAGTCCTGCTTTTTTGATTAGATTATTTGTACAAGAACTAGAGCTATCAGTCAGAGGAGAAGGAGAAGGTTTTATTGGTCTGTCTTCTCCTCTGCTTGTTCAGTATAAATTCAGCACTTTCACCTGAAATTCTTTTAACATTCCTAATCAAGAGAGCCAATTTGAAATCAGGAGGCTTGTTCATCCTGAGGCATGAAAGCCATCTGGGTGACTTTGAGCCAGTCAGTCACTCTGAGTTCAACCTATTACTAGGCATGTAAGCCCTTGAGCAAAGGGCACAGAGCAAAAAAAAAAAAAAAAAAAAGATAAAAATCAAATATAAATAAAATAATCAGGAGCAAATACAATGCAGCAAGTAAGATGCAAATAAGGAAACACACACATAAAGAGTCTTGGTTTCATTCCCATTTGTACCATAAACCCAACAGCTAAATTTAGAGCTTTGGCTGTCATCTTTTAGCTCCAAGTGGCTGTTCAAAACAACAGTTTTAGGGTTAGGTAAAAGACCCCCATCGTTTTACTCCCTTGTTTTCCCAATTCAAATCTTACCAACTCTCAAGAAAATAAGACAGAGAGAGAGAGGGCTAACTTCCGTCATCTGATTCCCCCGCTCAGTGCCTCTAGAGGCTTTGGATTGAAAACAAACTGATTTCCAGTATCTCGTTATCCTGGCACATCAGTAACCTGTACCTAAAATAGGGGGGGAATACAGAACTCACATTTTTCACAGATGTTGTTCTAAGAACAAATAATCAATTGTGAAAGTCTGTGAACCTCACATGATTTCTCACATTTTTCTCACCTTCCATAAAGAAATCATTACCAAAAGATTTGTTTTCCTTTTGCCTCCATCTTTTCCCCATATATCCCCCCTCCCTCCCCCGCTTTCCTCACCCTAAAAAGTCCCAGTTGCCTCTTTAAAGCACATGCACATGGCGAGCAAAGAAGTGAACTGACAACCGGGGTGACAGAACAGCACCAGCTCCAAAATAAAAACAAGAGTTACAGCTGCCGGGAGGCTATTGCAACAGCTTCAGTGGTCCTACTTACTTGACAGCAGTGGTCAGTTTGAGAGGCCGGACTCCAGGAGTAGCAAAGCGCAGGGAGTTCATATAGGCCACATGCTGAATTGCCCGGTTGAAAGTTTCGACATCATCCCCCTCCAAAATAAGAAGGGACTGAGAGGGGTTGACATGCACCTGTGGGGAGAAGAGGAAAGAGGCTGTGAGGCAGCCTTTTGCTGGAAGTATTAAGGGCTGCCGTCAAGAGACACGAGGAGACTCTCCGGTGGGCAGGAGCAGGCACGATCCGGGAAGCCAAGCCAAGGTGCTAACAGGGCAGGAAGGAAGGTCATGCCACCAGAAGGCAGGGGAAGGTATACCTTCATCCCTTTGCCAAGGCTGTCAAAGTCGCTGTAGTCCAGCCCTTCACGACAGGCATAGAGACACTCTATCACCTCCCGGCTCTCAAGGCTGCCAGGGCGAATAGTGAAGCCAGCCAGATAACCATGGAAGAAGTGATGAATCGGCAGAGAGTCTCCTAAAGGAGGATACAGGAGGAGGGGTGGTGTGAGAGACAGGTGAAGAGACAGGAGAAAAGAGAAGAGAAAAGGAGGAAGCATGGGAGGAGCGACAGCAAGGTGGGGAGGGAAAGAGTCTTGGATATGCAGCCAGATGAGAAGCAGAGCAACTGCCCCATAGAAGTTGGAGGGTGGCATAGCGTGCAGAGCCTGTTTTCTCTTGGTGCCTTCAGAGAAGAATGGGTTCCCCAAAGCCAGGGGTAGGCAACCTTGGCTCTTTTATGACTCATGGACTTCAACTCCCAGAATTCTTTTGCTGGCTCAGGAATTCTGGGAGTTGAAGTCCACGAGTCATAAAAGAGCCAAGGTTGACTACCCCTGTCCAAAGCTATCCCGCCTCTTAACACCAGTCATAGCTCGGATTCGGTGAAAATTTTAACTGTGCTCTGTCTCAGCTTCAATCCCTCTCACAAGCTGCAAAACCACCATCCTATCCAGAAGCTGCTACACTGCTAGGTTATCGTAGTGCCAAGACTTTCTTCCCAGATGTGAAGGGAAGGAAAAGATTGTGGGGAAGGGAAACCTCATGCATGAACAATGATGAGAGCCATGCTTGGTGGCACAAGGAATGTCGTGTACCTTGTCCCAAATCAGTGGAGTTCTCATTCCCTTTTATTTTTTCCTTGTTTCTCTCCTCTGCACAAGGAAAAACAAAATCAAAACATTGAATGAGAGTCATCCTGTGAGGATTGTCTGTGACCAAGGAGGGCTTAACATATCACTAAAGCTAGCTGTAAACACTTGAGATCTGAGAAATGAGCTTGCTGCTTCTAAACCACTAAAATTATCCAGAGGCACTACATGGTGTGAATATGGGAGGGGTTAGTGGGGAGAGACCACAAAATCTTTCCAGAACTTTCTACTTCCAAGTCAGGTTTCTGGAAAGGTGAAACGTTTTTCTGCTAAGAAAACACAGCACTGATTGTTTCCATTCCTTGACAGACAATTTGGTCCTAAATATGTCGCTAAATTGACTAAAACAAATGTTCTGTCTGGAATTAACCCAAACCGTGACTGTGGTCAGTCAATTACAGTATTCTATGGGCTTGGGCTTCAATAATACTTGTATGACTATTGAAACCATTTCATTACATTATCTGCTAGAATTAAGCCTTCCTTGATTTAAAAAAAAAAATCTACTTGCAAACCTAACCAACACCGCCCCTTTATCCACTCCATCTCTGGTAATATTTATATTGTTTTTGTAGTAAAACACCCAATAGACACATCTTCGTGTAAAACTAATGGATGTGCTGATCCCTAGTGAAACTATTCACAGTGTAATTTATGCTCTTAACTGGACAAATATACTTAAGTTTGGTAATGGTTTCCTTTCTTTTCTTTCTTTCTTCTTTTTGCAAAAGGTTCTGTTTACTTGCTTCTTTCCTGGAAGTATATATATGTATATTTTGTAATCTTTACACCTCTCTTTCCTTCTGGCTGCTTTTTATTTCTGCCATTTATGGACCCTACTTACCAGCCCAACATGCTCCAACCATGAGGGAAGATTCACGCCGTGGTGGGTGGATGAGGCCATTGTCATGGATCAGAGCAGGGTCATAGGAGACACCGTCTACATAAAGCGTAACGGTGGGGGACTCCAGGTTCAGAGCGTAATGGTGCCACTCGTCATCACAGACCTGTGGCCAGAAAAAAGGACAGACACTCTTGTGAGGCTGGTGCAAGCAAGAAAGAGAAGGGCAGCCATGGAGACAGCAAGGGAACACAGCAAGGTACAAGCAGACACCTTCTCACCTGCTCCAGTTTCCAGAGGAACTTGACGGGTCTTGCACTCTCCAGCAATGGCCAATACAGGAAAGCTATGCGGCAGCCATGCACAGTTAAGGAGTAATGGGAGTACCCATCTTCTGCAGGTAGAAAGAAAGGACCCCGGGTGAATCAGCAAAATGGTGATCTCCTTGTCCCAATTTATTGAGATTATTTGCAGTGACATTGATTTTAGTTCTCCTTATTTACTAGGAACAAGCTGTGGTGTCCGCTACTTGAGCCCAAAATAACATAGATTGCTCATTTTTAGAATGGTACAGCCGGTAGACCTTCTTTTTCCTTAAGCTCTCAGATCAGATGCTATATATGTCACGTCCTTACGCACAAGGCTTTACATGACATTTTTTTTATTGTTACAGTGTATCTCTCACTGGAGAAAACAATTATGTTTGGAAGAGTTAGAAGCAAAAGGAAAGTAGGCTGTCATCAAAGCTGACACAGGCCAGAGCACAGAGAAACTCAAAGTGTAGTAGTGCAAGAGACAGGACTGAATGGATAACATCAACAACTGCGCATTTCATGTGTGGTTTTACTTGTCTTGACCACCAGGAGGCAGTGCATGAACATTTTTGTCCTATTTGGGACTCATCAGAATATACATAGCCACAGATCCCTCTATAGCAGGGCTTTTCAACCTTTTCACCCATTGTACCACTTTTAGGATATGGCAATATCCAAGTACCACCAGTTGCCTAGCAAGGTGTCAAAAACTTGATGACCACCCCCCCTCCCAAAAAAGGAAAAAAGTGATGAAGTACAGGTAGTCCTCGACTTACAACACTTCACTTAGTGATTGTTCGAAGTTACAATGGCACTGAAAAAAGTGCCCCCCAAGCCACAGCTGAGCAAGACACCTGCCTGCCCCCCCCGGTGGCGCTCTTCCTCCTGTCCGAGGTTTTCATTGTTGTGAGCATTTCTGTTGAGGATTGGCAACGGGGATGGGGTGGGGGATGTTTGGTCTTTATTCCCCCCGTCTGCTGGGTGGTTGCAGCAGGTCTTGGTCACCTCACATGACCCTGGGACACTGTGACCATCATAAATATGAATCAGTTGCCAAGCATCTGAATGTAAATCACAAGACCCTGGAGAGGCTGCAACATTCCACCTGATTGGTGCTTCTTCAGGGCTCAGCAGAAGCGCCAGGATCAGTGCTGAGCTCCAGCTGGAGCCTGGTGCTGATCCTGGCACTTCCACTGAACCCTAACATTCCCGAAGAAGCACTGATCCTGGCGCTTCCGCTGAGCCCTGACAGCCCTGCAGCTCTAGCCGTCTCTCGCTCAGACTTGTGTGGTGCTGCCATCGGTTCAGCTCATCCCCCTCCCCCGCTACCACTTTTCTAGGATGGTCGCGTACCACCTGCCAGGTGCCTATGTACCACAGGTGGTACCCGTACCACTGGTTGAAAAGCCTTGCTCTATAGCAAGAGTCCCCAACCTGTGGGCTGCGGCCCATTAGTGGGCTGTGAGGCGACTGCAACCGGGTCACGGAAATAGTTGGCAAGCACACACACATGCACGTGCATCCTCACTTTTGTGAGCAGCATGTGAGCACATTTGTGTGCACATTGCTCACACAAATGGAGTTGTGTGCACACATGTGTGCTTGCCGGCCGCTTGCATGGAACCATCCTCCCCCCCCCCCCGCAAAGCCAGAAAAGTTGGACGTCCCTGTTCTAGGGGGTTCAAACCCTTTGGAACTCTCTAGCCATTAAACTTTAGCTATATAGTGCTTTAGTTTTAGGAGTGATCCTAAAATCTTGGTGCTCAGGGGTATTGCAGAAAGGCTTACTATACAGAGAGAGGTTATCTTTAGGATGGTATGTATAGTCCACGTTCTTTTTTTCTCAAATCAGAAAGATGTAGATGTTACACATATCATGCCCATATGAGGAAAGGGGAATTTCTCTATTTTTATATAATGTATATCTGCGGTGTTCCTATTTATATTCATCATCAGGAGGCAGTACGTGACCAGTTTAATACTGTTTGGGACTGCTTGTTGTAAAATCTCTTATAAAACTACGAAGGGTAGTGGAAGTCCCCTCATGCACAAGGGGATGACGTTCATCTTAATTTCTCTGTATGTGCTGGGCCCAAACAGGATGAAAGCAGCCGCATATTGCCTCCTAGTGGTCAATAGAAGTATAGTTTGACGATACAGTATTTGCATGCCATGATAAGCTGAAGGGATGGAGAATTTTGGCTTTCAAGCAGAAAGACCTGAATGCTAGAACTGGCTCAGTAATGACAATATATCGTTCCAGTGGTTCGGCCTGCCTGTTCCAGAAGCAGAAAAAGATATTTAACTACGAAGTATAGTAAAGAATAATCTTCAGCAGCATGTAGCAGGATAAGGGAAAGCCGAAAGAGTATATGAGCAGAAAAGCATTCTTTGCATTTCATTTTGACCCGGGTAATGTTGAAATCTCATCTTCTTGCAAGCGGCTCATTCATTTTCACAATACTAGGGAATATTCCCTTCCTTTCAGTTAGGTCAGCGGTTCTCAACCTTTTCCGGGGCTCGACCCCGGCCCGCATCGTGCAAAAAAAAAAAATTTTTTAAAAAATGGTGGGCCCGCACCGCGCATGCGCAGCGTGATGGGGCGCATCGCGCGTGCGTGGTGCGATGGCCCGCATCGCGATAGGGAAAAAAATGGCCGACCAAAAAAAAAAATGGCCGACCCCAAAAAAAATGGCGGGCCTGCACCGCGCATGCACGATGCGACGGGGCGCATCACGCATGCGCGGCGCGATGGCCCGCATCGCGATAGGAAAAAATGGCCGACCCCCCAAAAAATGGCGGGCCTGCACCGCGCATGCGCGGTGCGATGGGGCGCATCGTGCATGCGTGGCGCGACGGCCCGCATCGCAATAGGAAAAAATGGCCGACCCCCAAAAATATATATATAGCAGGCCTGCACCGCGCATGCACGGTGCGACGGGGCGCATTGCGCATGTGTGGCGCGATGGCCCGCATCACAATAGGAAAAAAAATGGCCGACCAAAAAAAAATGGCGGGCCTGCACCGCGCATGCGCGGCGCGACGGCCCACATCGCGATAGGAAAAAAATGGCCAACCAGAAAAAAAATGGCGGACTGCGGTGCTTGGCGACCCCCGTGAAATGGTCGTTCAACCCCAAATGGGGTCGCGACCCACAGGTTGAGAACCGCTGAGTTAGGTGGAGAATGAAATTGAGATAGAGGATTTCAACTTCCACTCTGCTTCGAACACCATTTTCACTGATGTCACTCCTTTGTGGCATGGCCGCATGTAAAAAAAGCAAGCAAGCTACCAGGGTAACAACAAAAGCCTGTGCTTGGTTTTCAAGGAAGAATAAATGTCCAGTGTTAACAAAGACATTAACCAGAGGCTCTTATTTTATCTTATTTCACCGTACACATTTCACAAGGACAGGTAGTCCTCGGTTTATGACCGTTTATTTAATGACCATTTGAAGTTGCAGTGGCTTTCAATAAAGTGACTCACAACCAGTCCTCGTAGTTCCGACCAGTGCCACATCCCTGCAGTCAGATGATCAAAATTGGGGCACTTGGCAATCGGCAAGTATTTTACAAAGACTGCAGGTCCCAAGGTTACGCGGTCGACATTTTCCAGAGATTTCCATCAAGCAGAGCCAGTGGAAGAAGCTGTACTCATTTAATGGCCGTGTAATTCACTTAATGGCTGCAGTGATTCGCTGAATGGCTGCAGCAAAAAGGTAGTGAAACCAGGCGTTTCTCACTTAACAACTGCATCACTTAGCGATGGAACTTCCAGCCTTAATTCTGGTCATCAGTGAAGGACTCCTGCGTGCACTTACACCAAAAGCCTCCCGAAATGCCTCCCGAAGATCGAATGTAATTTCCTGATCCTCCTCATTTTTATTAAGTCATGGTTCCATATCTACATGTTGCAAACGTGTTAGACGTGATAACCAAGAAACCTGGGGTGCAGAAACCCATTTTGATCTGATTTTGGCACACCAGACAGAGATAAGGGCCCTAGTCTCAAAAGTAGCCAAGGCGCTGCCCTGTGGATCTGCAAACCAAAGATGGTTTTTTTTACCCACATACTAGCACACATGCTTCATTTGCTCAAACACAAAGTGCAATTAGCGTTCAATGTTAGTGGAAACTATTTTAACACGCCATCACATTACAGCACTGAGAATGAATGTATTATCCCCCCATGTTCCTTCCTCATAGCAATCAGGTATTAAAAAGCATTCACTTATGTCAGTTGAGATCACTTCAAAGCCTCACTTAGCTGCAACCTTTCTGTGGCAGGGAGAGAATCAGCAGCTTGGAAGAGCTGGGGAACAACCCACAAAAATTCCTGGGTTCCTATCAGATGCCACAACAGCAAAAGGAAAGCATTATGCAGCACACTGCCAACATCATCACGTGTGCCAAAGCTGTGGGAATCCATGCCAACAGCCACAAATGATTTTATTCAACAGCAGAGTTGAGTTTTCACGGGAGAGCAGCACTTTGGGAAAAGGTGAATTATCTAGTAGTTGCCCCCCCCCAGTGAAATTGCCACTTCAATAAAAAGCTTTACACAACTTGAACTAATATAGGTAGTCCTGAACATATGACCACAAATGAGCCCCAAATTTCCATTGCTAAGCAAAACAGATGTGAGTTCTGCCTCATTTTATAACCTTTCTGGCTACAGTTGTTAAGTGAACCGCTGGTGTTGTTAAATTATTAACATGGTTGTTAAGTGAATCTGGCTTCCCCATTGACATTTGCTCGTCAGAAGGTCGCAAAAGCTGATCACATGACCCTGGGATCCTGGAGCTGTCATAAATTATTATTATTATTATTATTAATTTAATTTCTATGCCGCCCTATTCCGGAGAACTCAGGGCGGCTCACAGCATAATAGAAATTACATACATATAAAAAACCCTTAAGTTAAAAAAAAACAAAAAAAAAAAACAAATCATTCCACAAACATACACTGGCTAGGGGCAAGATGTTAGCTGCCCCAGGCCTGCCGGCAAAAGTGTGTTTTAAGCAATTTACGAAAGTTGCCAAGTGTCTGATGTTGGATCACATGACCGCGGGGACCCTGCAATGGTCGTAAGTGTGAACCATGGTCATAAGTCACTTTTCTCAGTGCCACTTCAAATGGTCATTAAACAAACGGTTGTAAGCTGAGGACCACCTGCAATGAGAGCTACAGTGACATTCAGTTTAATAGGCCATATGTGACAGGGAAGTATGTCTGTTAAATCTGGCTGTCTGTTAAACACAAATGTCTTATCACTGACATAATTTCGATCAGTGAGCTAATTGATGCTTTTATGCAAAACAAGTAACTTGATGCAAATGATGTTAAACACCCTTAGAATGAATTTGTATATTTCTACTATTATATCTAAACCACAACAATGCACGTGTAAATAAATAGTTTCATAGTATGGCCAGGATTCATTTTTTTTTTCACTATATCTGCCTATGCTCAATCTATCAATGTGCTAGAAAGGCTGATTACTTTCTATAGCCCAGTTCTCTCAACATCTTAACTTGGTAAATAAACAAGTTAGTTTACTGTGGAAACATAAGGCAGTGCCAGCCTTAAAGTCCTCACTTCAATGGGAACACACAAATTTCCAATAAGTTAATAGTCCCTGAACCCGCTGACCTACCGTGTAATCTCTTCTGATGCTGGTCTAGGTCAGTAAAAGGGTCTTACCACTCCGCATGGTGCTGCAGATGACTGTTTCCTCCTCCTTCTTGCCCTTGTTTGGCATCACCCCATGTTTCATCCACAGGGACAAGGTGAAATGGTCACTCAGTCCTTCAAGAGCTCCGGTTCCACTGCCCATGGGCACCTGGGTTGCCTGGCTGCCATTGAACCAATAGATGAGGCTGCTGTCCTGGCTGTAGTGGACCGAAAGGCGTGCTGTCCAGTTGGCCATGGGGCCTGGCACTGGCAGAAGGTCTACCTCACCTCGGGCAGCACCTGGAGGGACGAGAGAGGAGACTCAGAATGGAGAAGGTCCATCGGAGGATGCCTTCTTTTGAGATAAAGCTGATAGGAGATTTCGAGGCTTAAAATGGAAAACCTATATAGTTTCCTACCTCCTTCTACAAATTAACGTGAGGCAACTTTCATTCTTAAGCAACGATCTCCAAACTTGGCATCTTTGTGGATTTGTGGACCTCAACTCCCAGATTTCTTGAGCTAGCATAGCTGGCAAAGGAATTCTAGGAGTTGAAGTCCACAAGTCTTAAAGTTGCCAAATTTGGAGTCTCCTCTTCTTAAGCAACCCCTATGAAATTACAGCAGTGGTAGAAAATAATCCCCAGCACAAAGAAATCTGTTGCTTTGGGTTGGATTTGCACAGGGAAACTTTCCAATAAGTTGTGATTTTCAAATCTTATACAGGTAATCCCTGAGTTACGAGCATTCACTTAACACTCATTCAAAGTTACATGATGAGCGCCCCTAGTGCTTACGAGCAAGTCCCAAAGTTACAAATAGTGCAGCACCATAGCAGTCGTTCGCCCTTATGAGCGACCGCAGTGCCTCTGCAACATTCATACTGGTTATTCCCTCCCTCCCCATCTCCGCCCCGGGTCTCCCTAGGTACCAGGCCTTTAATACTCAAATCGAGATCCTTTGCTTTCTTGGCCGCTCCAGGCCTTTGGTGCATTCGCAGAGAATTGAGGCCTAAAGTAACGCAAGATGATGCGAGATCAGTGGGACAAGATCTCATGCTACTGATCTCACGTGATCTCATGGTACTTTAGGCCTCTGTTTTCTGCAACAAAGAACAGAACCGGAGCTGGGGGAAGCTTTCACGTGCCTCCGGAGGCTGGATTGTGACTCCGGAGGGCTTTTCCAGGCCACTGCAGCCCGGATCTAAGGCTGGGGAATGCTTCCACGACCCCCCCCCACGGCCTGATCCGGGCTTCGGAGGCCTTTTCCAGGCGACTGCTGCCTGGATTTGAGGCCGGCGAATACTTTCGCATCCCCCTCAGGAGCCCGTATCGGACCATGCAGGATGCACGGAAGTGTTTCCCAGCCTCAAATCCAGGTGGCAGTGGCCCGGATAAGGCATCCGGAGCCCAGATTGAGCCACGGGGGGGGGGGGTGTCACAGAAGCATTCCCCAGCCTCAAATCTGGGCAGCAGCAGGAACCGTGGCAGAGAGGGATCTTTTCCAGGTGAGTCTGGCACGGCAGGAAGGGAGGGGAAAGTATGCAGTATCTTAATGGGTTGGGGAGGTCTTGGGGGACTGTTCCAGCACTGGGTCCTCCATGGCCTTCCCCACCCTGAGATACCTCATGTTCGCTTAACGAGCCACATATGTTTTAATGAACAAGGGAGTGATCTTGTACCTTGAATGAGATTCACTCTACGAATTTTCGAGTTACAAGTGGAATGGGCAGGCTCCATTACACTCGTAACTTGAGGACTACCTGTATCCATCACATTTAACAATGCCCCAATGTCCTTCTGACTATCCATATTTTAGAAACTACATCATCAGATTTTTCTAGATGAAATACTCTGGAGATCTTGATTCATTGCCTATTCTTGAGAAGGTTGATCTGATTTAGGTAAAGATTCTTTTAGAATATATTTCTATCCAATCTTTCCTCCCCACCCACCTACCATATTTCTCCTCCAAACATAACTGGATAGGAAATGAATACATTACCACAGAGTTTACGCAGTGACTTCTCGGAGTAATTGTCCCGATCACAACCTTTGGCCACATGATTTGTCTGTAACTCTACAGTAGCTTGGATGTTCCACAGAGGCTCATCACATGTCTCCAGATGGATGCTGGGGAAAAGAGCAAGGCTGCCTGTTCCAGGGATGTACTCAATTCTCTTATTCCAACCTGTTGCAGATTAAATTATGTTAGGACATAGTGCTAGAGATTTTCCTCTGCTAGCTACTCCAGCCTAGACAAACCTCTGAGCTTCCAAAAAAAATCAATTCATCACTATTCTAATTACATACAGATTATATTTTACCCACCCTTCCCTCTAGGAAGCTGAGGTAGCAGGGTTGATGGCCTTTTCAGTTCTATTTAGAAATTACAGAGTTCATTTATGTATTAGAAAAAAGGATGTTTCTGCTGGTAATAAAGACATACAGTAATATTGAAGACTCAGTCTTTTGACTGAGAGTTATAAGGACATTAGGGTATACCAGTGTTGCAAAGTTTGATGTCAAGTGCGAAAGATCAAGTACACATGTGAAGGTCCAATTAAACTGATTTATTGCTCCTCATGCCTATGCAAGGGAATATTTTCAATTAAAGCTGCTAGGAGTTAGATAAGAGTCAATGGAATTTAAGGAGAAGTGGACTTAGCTGACTGCAGTTATGTAGAGATTCTAGGCCGGACATGTCAAACTCACGTCACATGACACTGCGCAACGTATTGGGATGGTTTTGCCATTGCCGGCAATGGGGTGAGTGTGGCTTCCGGATGACGCGTCCGGCCCACGGGCTGGTAGTTTGACACCCCTGTTCTAGGCTGATCCCTCTTTTAACTCCGCCTCCAGGTTCTGCCACTCCTTCCTCTATATTTGTTATGGCAGCACAGGACTGACATTCTCTGGGGTTCAAATGCTTACAGGATTAGGGTTACTTTAGCTTCCCACTAAATTTTACCAATCAGAATTCAGGGAGACTTGTTCTTGTGATTAACTGCTTCCAGTCCTGTCTGCCATCCAAAGATTAACATTAATCTCACCAAATTCTATGAGCGGCAATCGTGTTTGAGTTCTTACACTCTATTAGAGTGCCTAATTTTCTTCCAATGCCATTAACTGTTGGACAAGCCTCTCATAACTTGGTCCAATATAAAAATCAATGGGACCTACATCAGAACCAATTGATTTGCACAATCGCCCAGATAACACAATAGATGGAACAAATCCAACCACTGTTGGCTTCTGTTGCAACATGAAGTTACATTTCTTACATAAGGCATTCTCATTGCATTCTGACACACCCAACTCCACTTCAGAAGTATATTCTTATATATAACGGTTTTATGCTTCTTTCAACAACAAAAATCATTCTTCACAACAGATTATTTACCAACCGCTACCTTTTAACAGTATTTACATGTCTTAAGACTTTGCATACCTGTTTCTCTATCTTTAGAAAACATTCTACCAAGGAAAACATATTTCCTGTAATATTTTGCCATCTACATATTATTTGCAATATTCCTTTCATTTTTCCCTATCAAGTACCACTTTATTTTCAGATTCATACTCCTTGTTGCATCATACAATTTAACAATTCTTGCAAATCATTTAGGTTTTCAATCAATATTCTTGTCCCTGAGGCATGCATTGTCATGTATAATTTACTTCCAATCACATACCACTCATATTGCGTTCAGCAATCAACGTTCAGCTCCATAAACATTTCATAATTCAGGTATATTTTCCCATACAAACAAATGAATAATTACATCAGAACATTTGTTTCTATATGTTCATAGACTGCATGCTGCTACTTCTCAAATCTTGCTCATTTCCCATTCCTCCAGTAGGAATTCTGCCATGCATCTTTTCTGGCCCGCTTTAATCTTGTTACCTTTCTATTTGTTTAAGGGAACAACTCTGGCATTCTTCCAATCATCAAGCAGGGACATAGTCTTCAGAGACACCCCACAATTATACCCTGCACACTTGCAGTCTTTTCATTTTTCAACATGCTCACAGCATTTGTTACTTCTTTTTCATCGTTGTTTCTTGAATACTAACATTTACAGTATTTGTTTCAATGTAGTCCTTGACTTATGACCACATTTGGGACAAGAATTTCCATTGCTAAATGATGTGATTGTAAAGCATGACTGCATCGCTTGGCAACGGCAATCCCTGCAGACCTGGTTGCCATCATTAGCTGAATCCCATGGTAGTTAGGCAAAGCAACTTCCTGCTGACTTCCCTTAACCAAAGACAGTGGGAAGCTGGCAGGAAATCACAGGCCGGCAGGCAGGTAAGTGCCTGCTGCTGGATCGGGGGGGGGGGGGAAACGAGGGGGTACATGGAAACGAGGGTGTGCAAAAGGTGCTGCAGAGGTCAGGGAGGGTATGTTTCTTGGCAATGCACAAGAAACATCAAGTGGGTCAAGAGCATGTGAGATGGTGCGTTGGGGAAAGTGCACAAATGTGCATGGAATAGTGTGCAGTAGTGGGCGTGAGGCACCAAACATGTTGAGGAAGGTGCATGGGAATGCACCAGAGGTGTCATGTGAATCAGGGATGGTGCATGAGTGTGCATGGGATGGCGTGTAGGGGTACACATGATGCACCCTACAGATTGGAGAGAGTATATGAGAGGCACCACAGGCAGGGTGCACAGGTAGGTGAAAATGCACTTTTGTCTTTTTGCAATCTTCCCTGCCCACTTCCCCATTTATGACATGGCCATGGGGATGCTAGGATAACTGTAACCCTCAGGATCACTCAAAACCAGCGGTGGGATTCAGTCAGTTTGCACCACTTCGGCAGAACCAGTAGCTAACGTTTTGTTGCCCAGGCCCAGAACGGACCTCCGGAAATGGCATCCACACAGAGAACCGGTTGTTCATATATTTGAATCCTACCACTGCTCAAAACCATTATTAGTTCAGCACCATTGTAATTTCAAACAGTTGCTGAACAAATGATTATAAGTCCAAGTCTACCTGTATTGCAATCATTCCCAGACAATTGTAGCATTTTCTGACTTTAGTTTCATCCCAAATCATGTAATTGCTTTTTAAGTAATGCCTGTTAACTCTGCTTGAAGCTCTTTGTTAGCTATTCCCCACTTCCAAAAGAAAACTGCTCTGTAGCTTCTCTGCTGTGTCTTTTTCACTATTACTTCCTTTTAACAAATACCTAATTCTGTATACATATATTATCTTCATGATTTGTATATGCATTTTCTCATCCACAATCTCTTTCACTTCATCATCCCACCAATTCTATCTTCTACCTAGTGCAAAGTTTACACCCGCATGTCTTCTAGCATAGGGGTCCCCACCCCTGGGCTATGAACTGGTACCAGTTCATGCCTGTTAGAAACCGGGCCATACAGCTGGAGATGAGCGGCAGGTAAGCGAGCAAAACCGAAACTATCCTGCCCCCACAGTCCATGGAAAAATTGTCTTCCATGAAACCAGTCCCTGGTGCCAAAAAAGTTGGAGACAGCTATTCTAACACAAAAGGACACATATATTTTGTTTCCCAACACACCCAAAAGTCATGATCATAGGGTTGTTATTGCTAAGTTTATTTTTATATTGCTCTTCCTCCTTTCTGATGTAACATGATAAAAAGGCATGTTCTTTAGTCATCTATAGGAAATAATCCTAAATTTCCTAATAAATTTCTGGTTGGGCAGTTTGTGATGAAATTAATATTTGTAATTCCTTTGCTCAAAGATGGCCACCTTGAGGTCACCACAATATCCTGGTGATCTTAGAATGGCTTTTGCCATTTTGATGCCAGCATCAAGTTCCTTGGTTCTTTTTTTTTTTAGAGTCTGGTCAGTTTATCCAACACAATGTGTGCCCAGAGCTGACACATTAAAGCACATGTCATATTAAAGAATGACACTGTGGAGAACATTATAAAGTTGTGTTATAGTTTGCCAGAATAGATTTTGGGAAAGAATTGGCATCTGGGTTGATTGCTATTGGTGTCAGAAAGAAACATTGGTTCTTTATAATATTTTTCTCTTGGGGCAGAGTGAAGAATTAATAGAATTCTTCTAGCTTCAGGTTTCTTCTTTTCAATGTCACTGGGAGATATAGTGAGGCATAAAAGTCTCTCTTTTTTACCAACCTCCCAAGACACATGGCTTTTCCTCACCTTTTGTTCTATCTCCATTTAACTTTCTTTTTGTTGACCTTTTTTAAAGAAATCTGAAATACTTCCTTTAATTTGATTTGATGGTGCTGTTCTATTTGAACTGTTCATTTGATGATAATTTCATTGGCTGGTGTTTTAAATGTTGCACTCTTAATTGACATGCTGCATTATTAAATGCTGTGTGAATCCTAGTGAATAAGAGGTTAATAGAGCAACACTCTATCCATTACTATTAACAGACCTTATTTTGTTGAGATCAGTGCATATAGCTGGTCTGACATGGACCAAGGGCTACTGTGAAGATGTAAGTATCAATATGAAATATAGGGTAGTTTCCATTAATGTTAAACAAGTCTCTTGCTGGAATGCAAACATTTATTTGTTTATTTATCTATCAAAATTATATGACAGAGCGGCTCTATGTGAACAATAAAACCAATAATTAAAACATTGCGCAAAAAACACTTAAAATAATTCATAGCCCTGTGTTGACCACCAAAGTCAAAACACTTCATCTCCCTGATTCAATTTGATATGTTGGGAATATCTCAGACTGGGAACAGCAGCTTTCCATAGTGGGATGCACGACCCCAAACCACGTGCCTGAAAACCACAAGTATCATTTTGGAGTTCAAAAGAACAAGAATGAGATTCAGCAAAGACAAAGGTTTCAGGAAGCTGTAAGACAATATTTTGTTTAATTTCTACCTATAACTAATTAAAATAGTTATTCACAGCAGACAAATAAGTGTTTTGTTTTTCGAATGAAGGTCTTATCTTGTTGCCTTGTACAGTAAACGTAATCGTTTTAGAAACGTTTTTTTAATGGGGATGGGATTGAATTAATAATAAAGATTTGTTAAATGAATGCATGGAAAACATTTGACCAGACTACCCACATATAGAACTTTGACTTCAAGTGCTGATTCCAAATCCAGAAATTTTGATTTAATCCTTTCTTAAAATGTTTCATAAGATGCTGGAGCAAACTGTTGGTATCACAAAAGGTCAGCAAATAGTTAATTACTTAATTTATTGTTATAGGTAGTTCTCACTTAACAGTGATAGTTGGGACTAGAATGTCCATTGGTAAGAAATCCAGGCAGTCCCTGATGCCACTGTTAAGTGAGGGTTGCAGATTGTTAAGTGAGGAGCTCCTTGTGACTTCCTGCAAGCTTCCAACAAGCAAAGTCAGTGGGGAAGCTGATAGGAAATTGCAAGTTTCAGGCACCTTGCAAGCAGGAAGGAGGGCAGGTAAGTGACTGCTGCAGTGTGACATGAGCACAATCATGTGTGTGTGTGTGTGGAGAGATAACTGCTGCTGGTTGAAAGAGGGTTTACTGGTATCTGCTGCAGTGCTGGGTGAGTGCAGCTGGGCAGGTGTACGCTAAGAATGTGTGTGGGGTCTTGCTGTAGGTTAGTGCACGCTGCAAAGTACAAGAAATTAGCCAGGGTCCTCAGGAGAAAAAGCAATGAGAGCCAGAGCCACATACAGGAGCAACTTATGACCTCTCCTGCAGGTTTTCCTGTTGAGTTTATTTTGGATGCAAAACCATGGTTAAGTGCAAACCAGTTGCCAAGTACCTGAACCATGATCACATGACTGTGGGGGGATGCTGGAAGAGCTGAACTTCAAGAACTAGTCGTAAGTAACGTTTGTTTAGCAAAGTTGTATTGTAGAATGATTGCTGAACTAGGGGTCATTGACTGTAAGGTATTTTTACTGTCAAGATGCAAAGTAGTACTTTCAAAACAAGTTAACTAGATTTTTAAACTGTGTATTTTGGTAGAGAGATGTTTTCTACTCAATCTTATATATCAGAATATTTTAGGCAGCCGCTGAGATACAACAGCCCTACCAAGGACACCCAAAAATCTCTTTAGTGCTTGTTATTAATTTTTTTTAAAAGAAAACCACAAAGCAAGTAATTTTTAAATGCACATTCTGTGCCATTTAAATTTGAATAAATGTATTCCCTCCTGAAAACTCAAAACATATCCTTTCTTACAATCCTTTTACACATCTCTCCTGAATAAAACAAAGGGGAAATTGATATTATTAAACAAGTAGACAAGAACTGAATTAAGAATGAAATCAAGCTGAACCACTATTTAAAATATCTACGGCTTCATCATCAGTAGCCCCAAACACGATATGATTAGTTTGCTAGCAAGCTACAAGTGCAGAGTGGACTTTGTTTCAAAAATATTTATACCATAAACAGAATTAAGATTGAAAAATATAGTCAATTTATTGGTTGGATTACTCAGTTAATGAATTAATTATAGTTTTTAATTGATTAAAAATAGTGGGATATGATTCAGGCAACAGATTTAAAAGTATTAAAAAAGAATGGTAAAAATGTCAATTGCTTTTATAACATAGTTCATTATCTAAACATTTACACAAACACACACACACACACACACACACACACAGAGAGAGAGAGAGAGAGAAATGTATGTATGCATCTATCCACACAATCTTATATAAATGCATATATTATGTATGATAATGCATGCCCACATGTTTATTTATAAAAAAAAAACCTGACAGTGCACAGTGAATAATCAGTTCTAAGTAAAGAAGGAAGAAAAATTATGACAAAGGATTCAGATGACAGTAGATGGAATCAAAGGGTAAACAGGTCATGTATATGTCTCTGAAAAAAGCTTCATACCTTGCCAACTAGGTTTACAGGTGGGCTTCACCTGAATTTCAACCTCAGCATCATCAGAGGCTCGTTTCTTGCCACAGTCATATGCTGTCACCGTGAACTTATACAGGCGCTCTCCACTGTACTGCAGTTTCTCTGTGTTCTCAATGTTCCCTGGTAGAAACAGTACAACCCCAACATTAGCAGACCAAAGAACACCACAGGAAAGCAAAAAAGGAAAAGGCAGATAAAGGAGAAAAAAGCAAGAACCATTTAAAAGAGTATATATGAAAAGAAACTTCATGTTGAAAGCAAAAGAGAATACTGTTCTTTTAAGTCATATATATGTGTGAGTGAGTGGATTTAGTCTGTGGACGGGGGGAGAGAAGGAGAAGGGGAGAGAGAGAGAGAGAGAGAGAGAGAGAGAGAGAGAGAGAGAGAGAGAGAGAGAGAGAGAGAGAGAGAGAGAGAGAGAGAGAGAGAGAGAGAGAGAGAGAGAGAGAGAGAGAGAGAGAGAGAGAGAGAGAGAACAGCCTTATATTTGCTTTCCATTTAAAAAAACTCACAAAGATCTAAAACTTTAATGTGACTTTCAAATAACTTTAATTTCCACTTTTAAGGGGGGGGGATCCCAAGCAACTCTATCATTCATGAGTATTTATGCTTTACATAGGCTTGTTCCACAGCTGTGCCTAAAACTGCTTTCTAACATCTGGATCAATTCAACCTCCAGAAAGTAATTCAGTTTCTCACCATCATTGTCAATAAGGAAGGGGACATTAGGAGTCAAGATCTCATAGTAGCAGATCTGGCTGTACTGAGGGGAGCAGTCACCATCAATAGCTTCTACCCGCAGGATGCGATCATAGAGTTTCCCTTCCGTCACGGCCACGCGATAAAGCTTATCCACAAAGACTGGAGCAAACTCATTGACATCGTTCACCCGCACGTGCACTGTGGCCCTGGGTGGAGAAAGGGGGAGTAGTAAGCAACTAGATCCAGAGACCCTTTCTTAAAAGAGAAAAATGCTAGGCTGTAGCAGTTCCTCCACCTACCTCTGTACTATGTCCCAAAGGTGTTTTTCAAAAGGCAACTGGACTGAGACTGAAGAGCTGAGAACTGAAAAAGCTTCTTGGATGAGAAGCAAAACATCTTCAAGGAAAAAAAAACCCCAAGAAAGTCCAGTTGCCTTTTGAAAAGCACTTGTGGGACAACCATGATCTGGATGATTGAGAATCTCCATAGATATATTATTGTACATTGATTTACTTCATCAGACTGTTATAAAGATCACTAAGATCAGAATGCTTGCATATTATACTTCATAAGACTCCTATAAGGATGTCTCAGGAGACCCCCCTCTATTCTTACTATAATGCTAGTGAACATTTTTTTTGAGAAGACAGCTTTTAGGCCTTCCCTTCCCATCAAGAGAATTACTCTTCCAGCAAGCTTTATATTTTTCATGCAATTCTTTGAAGGCAGTCAAACTTAGAGAGAAATAGTCCTAGAGTGGACTTTTCAAGAAGAAAATAATGAGCATCGAAGGAGTTAAGCCCTTCTTTAACTGCTAGCATCCATTCTCATTTGCAGGTCTTCCATTGCCACATTGAAACGACAGTGGAAGACAAGGGCAAGAACTTTGCTTAAATGACAAGCAATTCTTCACAAGCTTTGAATTGTGTTGAGAGAAGCATTTTAAATTAAACACTAGCTTCTACTGATATACACATTATGTTATGTCACCAATGTGATCAATAGGAAGAAACTGCAGAATTAAATGCAAGAGGCTCTTAAACATCTCACTGCAAGCCAAGAAGCAATTCTACCTACTTCCTGAATGTAGACCACACTAGGATACTCCAAGAGACTTAGCAGGTTCAGATGGAAATCACTACAGCACTGAATCCAATAAGTCTTACTTGTGGGACTTCTTGGTGTTGGCACCATCAGGACCCTCACCACAGTCATAGGCCTGGATGGTGAAAGTATGTTCTTTATGAGCTTCACAATCCACTGGCTCTTTTGCCCGGATCAAGCCCTCGCCTGTGGCTTTGTCAAGGATCACTGCTTCAAAAGGCACTCCTGCCCCATGAATTCGGAATCCACAGATCTCACCTAGTGTCCCAAAAGCAAATAATACAAAACAAGAGGAAAGAACGAGATATTAAGAAAAAAGGAAACATAGGAATGAAATATCATCTTTTAATTCTCTTCTATCCTTCTCTCCTCTACCCTCTTCATTAGCATGAAATAAACAACCTTCTCAAATAGAAAAGCTGGATAATATTAAAGTTAGCAGAGGAAAAGGCTAGAAGTTCAATCCATACATAATTGGATTCCTTTGAAACATTATTATGCCCAAGTCCCATTAAAACTTGGTAAGATTTTGAGGACTTCCAGGTTATTTCAGCAGCGTAAGTGCTAGGAAACTTCTTAGTAGACTGCTTGACCTAGTGGAGAAGCACAATTAGGCTTTAGCTGATTTGCTTTTTTGTTTCCAATATCCAAATATCAAGTTAAAGATTCCCACTGTTATCTAACATTCACCAATTCAATAGATTGCAAACGCTGGCAGGAGCTAATAGTGTCTTCTGATATTGGAAAGTTTTAATAACGCAGAAGTACAATTAACAAGAGGCACCCTTACTGGGACCTGGGAATTGCCTCCTTCTCTAGTTGCTATTCAGTACCATTTCCTGAGAAGCTCATTCATCTGAAGCTAATCAGTATTGATTCCTTGATGATTGAGAATAGACAGCTAATTCAATCACTATATCTGGAGCCATGGGAGGAAAAGACAATGACCTAGATATAGTTCACAAATCACTCTAGGACAGTGTTTCTCAACCTTGACAATTTTAAGGCATGTGGACTTCAACTCCCAGAATTCCACAGCCAGCAAAGCTTTGCTGGCTGTGGAATTCTGGGAGTTGAAGTCCACATGCCTTAAAATTGTCAAGGTTGAGAAACACTGCTCTAGGACAAGACTTTTCCAACTCTGCAGCTGGCAACATCCATCAATATTAAATGAATTTGAGCAATTTCCTACCCAGACAAAGCAGGAATGAATAATTTGCTAGGGTAAGCAAGATTGGTTTAAGCCCCCTCTAAATCATTGGGAACCCCCTGCTGCCCCATAACCCACAATTTTAGATGCCCTGCTTTAAGACTGTCTGATATGGGACTTCCAGTTATGCATTGTGGTGTGACGGGCATAGGAAGACGGGGCTCCATCTTCCATGTTTGATTTTGCCTCACTGGGGACCCTAAAAAGGATCAAAAGTCGCCCCAGAGAGGCAACGAAGGACGGGGATCCTCGTCAATTGCAGAGGGGTGGCAGCCCTTCTGCTGGATCTGAGAAACCCTCCAAACCGGCGGGGAAAAGATTGGTTACAATCGTGTGACCAGTCAGAAGCTGCTGACAACCAAAGATAAGCACTAAGTAGCAATTTTTAAGCAACGTGGATGGAACGGGATGAGACTTTATCCTCTTTTTATGATCTTAATACTAAGAATGGAAAAAAGAATGCCCAAAGCAAAGAATCCTCCTCCATGAGAGAGAGGGGGGGTAAGTTTTTGCCCCGCTCCCTCAGGAAAGAAAAGTGGTGAATTAATTGCTTTGGGGGAAGTAGAGAAAACTACAAGATCATTTTGGAATTAATACAAATATATAGCTTTGAAATTTGGGGACTAAAAGTATCTTTGAGACATTTTTTTTGAAAAAATATTTAAAAGTCTGTAAAATAGGCTTGGATTTGGAAAGTTGGAAGATGGTGTCAATGACATCTAGTGGTGAATTATGGCACTACAATTTATTATGCTGAAAGGAAACTTGGCTTGAAGCCAGGACTTAGATAAGACTCTTTGTTGTTCCTGGAAACTTTCACTTTTGCAGACTGCAGCTGGGAAAAGGGGAAAAACAACCTCTTGGGCTGCTTACCTGTGTTGGGGACCTTACTGGACTATAAAGGCTACATACAAAAACAAAATGAATGTTCCATACTTAGCCTTAAATGGTAAAAAACCATCTTTAGCACTTGTCTCTGAAGCCCCCAGCTTGAAAAACCAACAAGAAAATGTTGATGAATCTCTGAAAGATTTTTTTCTATGTTGAAATCAATCCAAGAGACAATTGTTTTACTTCATGATGAGACTAAAAATAACGCAAATGAGATAAAAGAACAATTTTCTGACCTAAACTTACTAATCCAGACAATGACTACAAAGAAGGAACTAATAATCCAGAAAACAGAAGGAAAATTAGAAGAAATGGACCCAAGGATGGATGACCTAAAGGAAGGAATTAACAGACAGATACAGACAAATGAAAAATTAGAAGATGCAATGATAACACTGGAAATGGAAAAGACATCTTACTTGTCAAGATCTCAGAACACATTTGAGGATAAGGAAGAAAAGCTGATTGAATGGATGATAAAGCTGTTAGGAGAAATGCTGAATATTGACAAATAAGAAATGAAAAGAAAAACTGAAGGAGAAGGATGGAGGCTGTTTAATGAATATAAATGGGTTGAGCATTCTTCCAAAAATACTTCAATCAAATTCTCTTCCTCATTCCAAACAATATATACAAAAACAGAGGAATTGATGATTCAAATGCACTGACTTGGAAAGTTATTTGGCAAAGGAGGAAAGCTAGAGTAAGACTGAATAAAATGGAGGTTTTGACCTATTAGATGGGATATTATACTATTAAAAGATGTTTGAATATGGTTAAGAAAATAGATAACTGTTAAAAATAAAAGTATTATTATAATTAGAAGGATAAGATTTGTAACTAGAATATTATACTTTGTTATGAGATGGGAAATATGAAAATTCTAAAAGGGTTTGAATAAGCGAAGCTTTTGGTTATCCAAATATAATTTACTATGAGAAAATTATAAGCAATAGAGATATTTTGAACATTGATGGGAAATTAAAATTTTTAAAAAGCGGGAAAAACAGGATATTGATTGAACAAATGGATTTTAAGTGCAAATGCAATTGAGATATGTTCTGGCTAGAAAAGATATTATAAACTGATGCTATTGATATTATGTATAATACCAGAAAAATGTGATGAAGAAGTTTATATTTAATTGTATATGTATTAACAGTAACAAGAACTGTTTTTGCCTAGTGTGGAAAAATGCATATCACCGGAAGAAGAGAGGACCAAGGAAGCACTGGATGGTGTAGTATTGGAACTAGACTGAGAAAGTTAATATGTACCACTGAATTACCAATGGACCCAGACAACATGTTGCTTATTAAGTACTCATAATTGTAAAATTAAAAAATTAATAAAATATTTATATATAAAAAAGACTGCGTGATATGGTATAGGTTCTCCTGCTGGAATTCTATTCTATTCTATTCTATTCTATTCTATTCTATTCTATTCTATTCTATTCTATTCTATTCTATTCTATTCTATTCTATTCTATTCTATTCTATTCTAAAGACATGGTTTGATTCAGCCATGAGATAGATAGATAGATAGATAGATAGATAGATAGATAGATAGATAGATAGATAGATAGATAGATAGATAGATAGATAGATAGATAGATAGATAGATAGATAGATAGATAGATAGATAGATGTGGGGAAACTGCACTTTCACTAATACATAAATATATATAAAAATGTTTCTCTTACAAGATCAACATTAGTTACTGTTGTTTATGGCCCAGTAATGGAAATATGTGGGAAACACAACCAGAGAAAAACATCTTGTAATCAGAATTAAAGAATGGATATATACAATAATTTCAAATGCTCAATCCAAATTTGATTGGGGTCCTCTCTGTGTGTGGGGCTTGAAGAAATGATCTCCCTGCCCTTCACAAAAGCAATTTAATGAAATTCACTGGTTCTTTGTTCATTTCTGGTCCCAATTTGCCTAAATTTGTACAAGATTTCACATCACTGGTGCTTCAGTATCTAGAGCACTTTTTTTCCATTTGTTCCATTCTTTACTCTAAGGCAGAATTTCCCAACCGTGGCAATTTCCAGACATGTGGATTTCAGCTGTAGCTGCTGCTGGCTCTTCGTGGTAATTTAAGTCTAGCACCCGTTGCTATTCTGGTGTCAAAGATGATTTTATTCCCTCAAGTTTTTTCATATATTAATTGCCTATTGCAATAGAGGGGCATTTTTATTTATTTTTTCAATGTATTTCTGACTTTTCTTCCCCTTCAATAGTAATCTCTGTTTTACTGTTGCATCTTAATTACTTTTCTTTTTTTAAAGTATGCCATGCTAAGTATGCTTTGGAACCTGTTTGAAGGTTTCCTGTTTTACGCACTTCGTAAAAGAAAAGAAATGAAACGTGGTGAGGCAGATGCTCCGTGCCGCTCTCTTTTATGTGGAGCTATTTCCTATATAAATGGGCCTCTGGCACATCATGCCTCCCAACACAATTTATAAAGCCTGTCGAAAAGTGTTAATTGGAAAGCGCTATTCATGCATTCAGAAAAGGAGAATATACTCGCTACAAACATTCCCAATCAGCTCTGCCTCAGAACATCTCTGTATACAACACAACAATCTGCAGGGGAAATGCCTTTCTGTTTGAATGTACTGCGTTCGTTTCCATTCGAGCAACAACCCTGATAATACAAGCCTTTTGCTTGTGTAGAGAGCAGAATGTTTACAGTTGCACATGAACAGCTTCTGCAAACATCCATGCTGTATATCCTATGTGGCGAACGTCATTCTAAAGAACAATGAGCTTAGGATTCAGAGATAGCACTCACATACAGAACAGGCTTCTTTGACAAACGTGAGAACACAGCTGTAGTCCAGGGAGGGAAATGAGTTCGCTGCCACCATATTTCCTATATGTCAGAAGCTTCGCTCCTATTATCAACCCCTGACTTGATCAGGAACAATTTTATGTACCCATTAGGGTATGCCACTAAGATGTAATATTTGAAGACGGCTTATATATTATGGAAAGTACCGTAGCTTAGACGTTACACTGAAATATTCCAACGTTAAAACTGTAGCTTTGGGCCTGCAATATTATGTGAAATCTTTCCATGGAACGTCACAAAATACAGCTCCTAAGGCAAGTCACACTGTCAGAGATTTCTACGTATGAGAAAGTCTAATAACTTCAAGGATTTTTTCATTCCTCGCTGCCAGGCAATTTCACTAATCCATCTTAGTCCATCATATTTATTGATTCTGCTCTGCGAATTTAGATTATATATTGCACAAATTATCTTGAACTGCAGTTTTCTTGAGCCTCCTAGGAAAAGAATTAGTCATTTTTGGCAGGAAATGCAGACAACTCTGCTAACCTGTTTTAGAGGAACAGTAGCAGAATTGTCATGGGTTTGGAGGACCAGTGTGCAATCTCTGTTACATGGGGGGTGTGTGTGATAGGAAATACTCTGTTGGTATACATGCTTTATTAATGCTGAGAGGCTGCTGACAATGGTTTTCGGAGGACCAAGTCAACTTAAGCCATCCACGGAACATGAGATGCTGAAACCTTGAGAGGCAATGTCCCCATAAACACAAAGGCTTAGAGGTTAGTTTTCCTTAGTCTCTCCTTTGAACCGGTACCTTGTGCTGAATTATTACCCTCGTCCCTATGTATCATTGATTTCTTATATTTGTACAGATTTACTCTCTATCTGCCTCCTGCAGAACAAGCTACCAAAGGATATATTTCTAGATGGAGACTATTCTTTCTTAAATAACTGGGTTAATTAGGTGTTAGCTTTGGTTTGTAAGAAAAAACAGATTACAATAGTGATACAAAAAGACAGGAAGACTACAAATGAAAAATAACATTTAGTCTTGCCATACAATACTTGAGGCAGGACAACTGCTAAATAAATAAAAGGAGGTCTGAGCCGGGTCAGAAAACCTGGAACTTAGTCTAAAGGAAAAGAAATTGAGTCTTTGGTCCATATCTTCAAATTTAACTCCTTCTCCCAAAGCCCTAACAACGGGGGAAGAGGGAATGGTAGCAAAAAGAGATTAAAATGTTGTGACCTAGACTTCAGGTCACAATGACCGTGGCTGATTCCCAAACTGGGATGTTAATCTGGATCAAGCCTCCTTACAGCTATTCTTTAGTAAGAAAACACACACACACACACACACACACACATCAGCTAATTCATTATTTAGTCACATTGTATTTGACCCTTCCTTATGCAACTATAGTCACTGATTTCACACAAGCTTCATCATAGCATTTCTGTTTGGCTTCGACTTGGTACATGGACCCATACATTCAGGTTTGTAGACTATGGTTTAGGCTTTGGTACAGGGCATTGGAACAGGTGCTTTCACAAGCCGCACTTAAACCCTGGCTGTGTATGTACTTGAATGCAGCTAATGAAAAGCCTATGAGCTCTCCTGCCAGTCACATACCTGCATAGCGCAAGGGTGCATCCTTGTCCAGAGCGAAGAGTGGAGGGTTCAGGAGGACCGTGTTGTCATTCTCCATGACAATGCCTTGATACTCAGCTTCAATCCAAGGCTTGTGCTTGTTGGCTAAGAACATTGGGAGTGCAAAAAGGATGATAAACAACACAAATATCAATATCCTCCAAGTTCCCATCCAATGACATTTATAATGCCTCTCATTATACCTCACTGGCAAGAGTGAATCCTCTTAATTGTTTTCTCAAGTTGCATTTTCATTCTGCTCCAGAATGAGCAGGGGAAACACTTGAAAAACCCATACAATCCCACCTTCTCCAATAACCTTAGTAATAATTAAGGCTGCAAATTGTGCACGGTTCATTCAGGTAATGTCTGTGTGGGGCCAATATTCAATAAGAACTATTGCAGCATAACTGTTCCGGCAGTCCTCAATTTACCACAGCTCATTTAGTGACCGTTTGAAGTGACAATGGCCCTTAAAAAGAGACTTATGATCGTTTTTCACACTTACGACCATTGTAGCATCCCCATGGTCACACAATCAAAATGTTTGGCAACTGACTTATATTTATGATGATTGAGTGTCCTGGGGTCATGTGATCACTTTTTGTCACCCCGTGATGCGCAAAGTCAGTGGGAAAGCCAGATTCATTTAATAGAAATAGCACTTAGACCAGGGGTTCTCAACCTTGGCAACTTTAAGACTTGTGGACTTCAACTCCCAGAATTCTGGGAGTTGAAGTCCACAAGTCTTAAAGTTGCCAAGGTTGAGAACCCCTTACTTAGACTTATGTGTCCCTTCACAGTGCTTTTATAGCTCTCTCTAAGCAGTTTACAGAGTCAGCATATTCCCCTCAACAATCTGGGTCCTCATTTTACCAACCTCGGAAGGATGGAAGGTCTGAGTCAACCTTGAGCTGCTCAGAATCAAACTCCTGGAGTGAGCAGTGAGTTAGCCTGCAGTACTGCACTCTAACTACTGTGCCAACACAGGGCGATTCACTTAACTGTGGCAAGAAAAGTTGCAAAATGGGGCAAAATGGGACACTTAGGAAATGTCTCACTTACCAAATGTCTCACTTAGCAACAGCAATTTTGGGCTTAATTGTGGTTGTAAGTCAAGGACTACTTGTAGTTAGATGGGGGGGGAGGGACTCAGAATGGGAGATCCTACTAGTCAAATACAATCGACGGTCGAAAATCAACATTCTGTGCCATAACTTTCCAAGCCTGTCATCTATCAGCGGAGGCTGAAGCAAATCAAGGAAAGATTCCCCCACCCCACCCAAGTGTCTCTTAATAGGAGCTCAAATGCTCCTCAGTGACAACGAGCCTCTCTGGAAAGTACCCCAGTGTTTGTGCTGACATTTAAGCTAGTCCACAGGGTCTGGGTGAGGTTAAATGGAGAAGCAGGTCACACAATGCCACCCTGAGCCCCCGTGGAAAGGATTAGAAAAATGTATCATAATCCAGCCCAGAAAGGAGTGGTACATCCTGGTTACATCCTAAATCCTGCTGGTTTCCACTTGCCAGAGCAGAAAATGTGGGGATATTTACTGAGGCTTTTCAGCTCAGAGAATTGTTATAGATTGGAACAATGTCAATAGCAGATTTTCACTTGCAGAACTCTGAGTAGCTAAGGCCCCCTCCCTCTGGCAGGGTATCAAGAGAAGAATCAAGGGATTAGGAAGGTATTTTAATTCCTTAACGTGTTGCTTAAAGGGACATACGTTATTTTATTTTACAACAGCAGCTTTCTCTTTTATTGTAGCTAGAGTTTTTATAAAGGACATTATGGCTAAAAAGCAAAGAGACTGCCTAGGAATTAGCTGATGATTTTATATGGCTGTCACCATGTCAGATTCTTTAAAAACATATTTAATCATATTTTATAGAGCAAATATTCAACGCTATTCAGAGTCTAGATAATTTGAAAAATATCACTGCATTTTCTTTAGTCTCTTAGGGACACACACTCACACACATATATACTTTCTGTCCAAATAAGATTTTTAAAGTATTTCAAAAGGCTAAAATCAATATAATTAGATTAGTATCAATGCCTAGGTAGTAATCACAATACTCTTGTGTATTTCTACACATTATAAATCTTGTAAGTTAAATCTTTTTTGATTAGTGAATATTTAGAAATACATACATTTTAATTCAGATAAGAACAAATACACGAGGGAGATCAAATTAGAAGTTAGCTTAAAACAGCACAATTTGCTCTGACATAGTAACTCTAAAAAGAGAGCTTTTGACAGACACCTTTAATGAATGACGGCAAATATACGTTTGTCCCAGGATAATGTTGCAGGATTCAATCTGGGTCAGTCACCGGGAGAGAAGTTCCCTGAGGATGGGCTTCAGCGCACAAGTCCAAAAGCTCGGAAGACTCTGGCCCCAGTGACTGACCCAGGCTGGATTCTGCAGGCACATTTATCACCATCATTTAAAAAATTCCAACAGGATATGTACATTTCCTGCTGATCATATTCATCACAAAAAAGCCCTTTGCTCTCCAAGAATAAACCATCTGAAATTTCCATAGTAGGGATCACAACAGAGAGATGTGAAGGGAGGGCAGAAGAAATAAAAGAGGAAATGAAGTTACTTATATTTAGTTTTCTTTCATCGTGACAAAATTATCTTAAGGTTTCAAGCAAAAAGCAGGTTTCCAACATTCCCATCAAGGAGGAGGACCCTGTTTCAATGGCTCAGGTATCTTCACTTCTGCCCTCTCTATAGTCTTCCACAGTCCTTGTGTCTCCTGCTCTGTCCTGGCATATGCCATTTTCCTCCTGGCCTCACTTCGTAGCCTGAAATGCTAATTTTGTTGGCTGGAGCCAGTCCAGGCTCAACAGTGAGGCAGCAGCCAGCAGAAGGCTCTGAAAAATGTCACAAGCCCAGAAATAGCAAATTAATCTTCATCACACAACCTCCAGGGCAGGGAAAATGGAAGATGGAGATGAGAGAGAAGGGGAGAAATCGTTATAAATTAACACTCCTCCTCACTAACTAATCCCTAGTAAACTGGGTCTCTAGAATTAGATCATGGTGTCCTAGTTACAACCCCTATCTCTCCACATTAAATCCTCCAGATAGAATTGTGTTCCATTCATTCATGACGGAGCAATCCTATGACTACCTTAGGGACATTCAGAATTTAAGGACATTTTTTCCATACGAGATCATTAGGAACTTTAGATAAAGCATCAGACCCATCTCTGAAGGTCATGAGTGTCAGTGGCAAATCAAACAGCTGGAGGCTAGCTCCATGAGAATATTTCAGGTGACATCCTTAGAACTGACCCTGCAAGGTGAGCAAACCATCTCAGAAAAAGGACTTAAAGAGGTCAAAGCGGAGGCACAGCAGTCATCTGCTTTAAGTAAGAACATGGAGGGTTTATATGGTTAATCTTCCTGGCAGGCTGGTCAGTGTTTAGCATGAAGGAAATGCCATTTGGTTTTTTCCAGCTCAAGTACTTGGATGTATCTCATGGTACTCTGTGCCAGTTCCAAAATTATTTGCTGCTGTTTTATCCTTGGTAATTTCTTGAAGGGTTATTTAGCAAGAAATGCAAGCAGATTCTTTCACGAGAAGTAAAGCCAAAGTTTACTCTGTGGTAGCATGTGGACCAGCAAGAACCATGTAATCAAAAATATATTTTGACTAATATTAGAACACAGCATCACAAGCACTGGTCAGAAAATGAAAATCTCTCACACAGGACACAGAGAAATAACACGTAACAGATGTTGTTGTATTAACACCAAGATAACAGCCATGGCTACTGGCTCCAGTGGCTTTTGAACTGGCTTAGGCAAATCCATTCCTCTCAGTAACAATTAGCGCTAAACAGCAAAGAGAAGGCCTAGAGGAGAACAGTGGTGGAGACAAAGAACAGGTGCAAAACATCGTCTTCAGGTTCTGCCTGTTAGTCTCCAGAGGCTTCCAATTAGCCAGTTTCAAAAGAGGTTGTGGGACTAGGTGGTTTAATTTAGCCAGGAAGTTCTTTTGAAGCACTTTGGTTCATCAGATGGTATTGAATTGAATTGAAAAGATGCCTAGAAAGGGCTTCAGTTAGAGACTTTAAAGCCCTGGTATATCTTTGCAGCCAACCAAGACTGGAAGAGTGGAAAATAAGGTGAATCAGAACATGAGAGCTTTTTAAAAAAATGCTATACTGCAGCACAGAATCTGAAGCTTTGGGTTTATGGCGGATGAAAAGGCAGAAGAATGTAAACTGGGGTATTCATCTCACCAGATTGTCTTCAGAGCTGCCATATTTAAACAAATAAATAATCCAGCCCAAGTTGCATTCTACTTCACTGCTCTCCCGAGTACAGTATGAATCTAAGCTGGTATCTTATGTGTATCACCTGCCCCTTTTTCGGTATCCTTGTAACACCAAGCTCTGGCCCCACCACGGCCCTTGCTTCAAGCATGGAAAAGGGGGATGATTGCCATGTAAGGACAATGAGCTGGTGAAGGGAGAATAAAACCTCTGCTGTTCCTACCACCAGCCACCTGAAGAGTCCTGGTTTGATGATTTCTCAAAGGCCACAAGGCCAAGTCAACCCTCAGTTGGCTACGTGCATTGAGGATTGAGTACCGTGCATTGAGGATTGAGTACCGGGGAGAGAAACTCCACTCTACTGTATCCGCAGAACCAACAAGCGCACTGAATCCTAATGCTGCTGCATTGCCCTCCCCCTCCCCATGCCAATGTTTAAGGAAGAAAGCCAGCCACGGTAATAGAAATCAAATGCTTCTTCACACTCCATCTCCTTCCTTTGCTGCAAGCTGGTGCTGAAAGATGACTCAATCTCCCCCAAAATATGCAGGACCTCGCTTCAGCCCCTTCCTTTAGTTTCCACGCAACACTATTTCTCAACAACTCTTGTTCTGGTGTCAAGAGCTGTAAGCCTCAATCAACCTACCCATCTCTCTCATTTTCAGGCGCACAGATATGCGTGCGGATATATTGTCCTGCGTTCGTGTTCAGAATACTGAAGCTTCCGTAGAGGAGCAGCCCCCAGTTCACCCATTTATAAATGCATTCATGGTTTCCCTCTCCTTTGCTTGAAATTAGTAGATTTTGCAATAATGAACTAGACGGACTGACAAACCAACTAAGACCCCCTAAGGGCTGCATGGAAGGGAAGATGGCAACTAGCCTAGAAACAGAGGAGGTAGCAAAAGCAGCTTCATCACGTTTTGATCCTAAGAGACTGGAACACCGAAGGAGACCTGGGAATTGCTGGGCGTATGATAAATGACAGGCGGAAAATGAACGCAGGGGGGAGAGATAAACAGGCGATGTCGAGGTGGGTTGGCGCGCAATCCGAGGAAACAAAGCAGGAAAGGTGGTGGGGGGGAAAGGGATCTGATCCTACAGAAGGAAGCAGGTGAGGAGATCCAGCGGAGCAAAACCGCAAAAGCAGAGAAGCCGCGGCTGGCCCCCCGTTTAGTAACTCCAAGCCCGATTTCTCCACCCGCTCTCAGCATTCCCGGGGAATGGATGGGATGGATTAGAAGACTCTCAGGAGAAGAGCGGCGCTCCAGCTTTGACCAGATGGGAGAGGCACGGAGGGCGCTCAAAGAGCTTCCCAGCCACACACCCACCCAGCCCAGCCCAGCCCAGCCCTCTCCTTGGGGAGTCGGGGGGCCTCGACTCGCTCACCTTTGTTCCCGAGGGCGCAGGAGGCCAGGAGGAGGAGGAGGAGAGGGGCGGAGGCGAGGGGCATCCCCCAGCCCATTTTAGAAAAGCCTGGCAAATGCCGCTCCGTGGCCGGGAGAGGCTGGGTCTCGCTCGCCGAAGGAGAGAGTGCCTTGACGGCGGTCGCTACGAGCTGCTCCCACCCAGACCCAGGGCTCGGCTGTCGAGGCACTGCCCGGGACGGGGCGCCAGCTGGAGCTCCCGGACGCCTCCTTCCTCGGGTCCGGCCCAGCCTCTGTACTGCAGCATGATGTCAGCAGCGCCCGACGCTGATTGATGGGCCCTCGCAGCCAATACGAGGGGCGCCCCAGCCAGGTGCTGCAGGAGAGGGAGGGGACCGAGACTTAGGGGTAGGGGCGGGGGCGTGGGAAGGCCAGAAGGGAGGGAGGGTTTTCTTTTGCCGGGGGAGGGCGGGGCACGTGCATGCACGCGAGCGCCCTGCCGCGTGCAAGCAGATAGAACAAGGAACTTTAGAGGGGCTTGCAGCTGGACGTGAGGGGTCTTTCCCCCCCCCCCATTCCCCATCCCCGTTTTTCCCTCTGATTTGCTAGCAGGGAACTGGAGGAGTCAGGGAAAAGAAATGCATGCCCAGTTCGCGCATCACAAGTTGAAATCCAAAGGACGCTGCTGGAAGGGAGATCTGTCTGCACACCCGCCCCCCCCCGCGCGATTTACTCTAGGTTGGGCTGGCCACAGAAGCATCTCTCTTAAACTGCTTTAGGATCAGACAGTGGCGTGAGAAAGTTCGCGGTAAGGCCTCCAGGTGTCCGCAGCTATCTTGCTGTGATGGGGAGTACGGAGCAAATGTTGGTTCAGGCGTGAATGTTCCCTGGCTGACATCTTACCGTGTGGTGTTGGTAAATGAAAGGGTAACAGCCCTCTTCCCCCCCTCCCCACCCCCGTGAAATAAACCTTCTTGTCTGTGATGATCCTTCTCACACAAACTCCCATTTGCAGTCTATGTTCCCTTCAACTGGTAAGACCAGATGCCTGTATCAGTGCGTAGACCAGACTTCAGTTGGCTTTGGAGGCGAGCCAGTCAGTCATTCCAAGGCAAACAGTAATTTCCCCACAGGCACGTACAAACTGGGATGACTGGAAGGGTGGTTGAAATCTGACTCTGAATAATTCGCAGAACTATTGTCTGCGGTAAGTTGCATCCCTGTGATTCATTCACACACAAATCCCTCAACGGATGTGCATATGCATGTGTAAATCAGCCCGAAGAAGGTGCTAATTTTGCTGGGGGGGGGTTGCTTTCTTGGCCAACCTAAGAGAGCTGCGATTTGACCGTGAGCAGAACAGTTTTCTCTTGGCTGTAAATTCAATACACAGAGTTGAGCCACTCTCTCTCTTTACTTTCACTCCCCCACAGAGATACCCTCGGCTGCCTTTGCTAGAGTGTATTCGGGGTTACCCTATAAATGCATGTGATACCTTATAACGATTTTAAAACACAGTGTATAAATTTGAGAGAGGTAAAGTCAGCTATGGAACCCAGTTAAAGAATTCTTTCCAAAAACCACGATGAAATGCTCTGGTGTGGGAAGGAGCAGAGTGCCTCTCCCTCTTCAGGACAACTTTTCCCACCAGCCATCTAGAAGTAGCCACAAAGATTTGCCGGGCTTCTGGGGAGAGCCTCACCTACCATATCACTCCTAGAAAACTGGGAAGCCATTTTGATGTTTGCAATGACCAAGCCTGGGTAGGGGTTATCTCAAGTGAGCAACCGCTTCTCCTCATGCCTGGCATTAAACTGTCATTAAACTCTCTGGCTGTGTCTTCACAATGTGCAGATGACCCTTGTGGATTCAAATCGGAGATGACTGAATTGATGGGATCGCAGAGCACAGTGAACTATTGCTAACTGCACAGACAGGGTTGCTCAACAGCATGGGTGCGAACCAGTAGGTGCCCTTAGGCAGACAATTATTTGGAAAGAGGAAGTGAGCAGGAGGCAACAGTGAAAACTGCCGTCACTCTATACGGGACTATTGAAATAGTTAGAAATTTCTGTCTGCTGCTCGTAAGTAGAATAGTCTTCCAGTCAAGCTCAGCGGCTGGTGACTTGGTGGAAACATCAAGGCAGTTTTCTTGGGAAGAGCACGGAAGCGGTTTTTGGCCTTGACCGGGATGCTTCTCACATAGCTTTGGGATTTACAAGTGGTCCCCTATCCGCGTAGGAACCAGCCTGGACCCTGATTAACTTGCGCTTTGATTAAAAAGAGTGGAGCGACGGGCGATTTGCAAAGGTGGTCGTATTTCTGGTTTTTATTTTTTTCATTTTTCCTCGTGATAATAATCGGGAGAAAAAGGAGAAGGAGAAAAGCCAAACGCAAAGGCTCCTCTCGCGGCTGCCCCCGCCCGCGCGGACTGGAGCGGACTGACTCTTAGGGCGGCGGGACTCGACACTCCGGCGGCGCTACATAAAAGGCCGGGGGACGGGCGGGGAAAGAAGTCGAAGCGGCGGACCCAGCAACGCGCCGGCTGCGGGCTCTCTTCAGCTGTAGCAGCTGCCGCCTCTTTTCTCCCCGTCCTTCCTTCCTTCCTTCCTTTCTTCCTTCTTTCCTCTCTGCGAGCCTTCCTCCCGTTTTCTTTCCGCGCCTTCGTCCTCCTCTTGCGCTGCGATGCCTCCCAATCTCAGCGGCTACTACCGCTTCGTGTCTCAGGACAATATGGAGAATTACCTCCGTGCCTTGGGTAAGCAAAGCCTTCCTCTCCCTCCGTTTTGTTTTTGTTTTGTTTTTCCCCTCTCCCGGCCGCCAAATCGCTCCCCTTCCGTTTGCGATGGTGGTGGTGAACGCTGGTGGGACTGGTTGGCGCCCAGAGCGCCTTTTCAGCTCCACATGGCTGGTTTAGGGTAACTGGGCCAACCCTCGGATGTCAGTAATCTGGGCAGAGTTAAACTTTAGGATGTTTCTTTACCCCTAATCTGGTCTTCCTAGAAGTTTTCTTGGTGGCACCAAGCTAGTCCACCTTGCCCGATTTCAGAACAGCTAAACCAGGGGTTCTCAACCTTGGCAACTTTAAGACTTGTGGACTTCAACTCCCAGAATTCCTCAGCCAGCAAAGCTGAGAGTTGAAGTCCACAAGTCTTAAAGTTGCCAAGGTTGAGAACCCCTGAGCTAAACGGAGATGCTCCTGGCCAGAACTTGGATGGCAAAGCACCAGGGAGGAGCAGAGTTGATCTGAGACAGAACACAGAGAAGCTGAAATGCCTTGGCAAGCCACTTCCATTTTATCAAGAAAATTCCTGGGCTGAGTCTACATCAGGGTAGGCAACCTCGGCTCTTTTATGACTCATGGACTTCAACTCCCAGAATTCCTGAGTCATAAAAGAGCCGAGGTTGCCTACCCCTGGTCTACATCATCACCGGAGCAGTGCCTGATTCATGGAAATCTTACCCTTCCCCAGCAATTTATAATCAATATCAATTTATATTATGTGCTCATTGTGATCTTCAAGGAACACAGCACTTTCAACACTGCTTTATCTATACGGTAGATGGGAGAGAGAAATGTGCCTGGAGGCCTCCAAATTAATTCCTGGCAGAAGTGAGATTTCAATGGGGATTTCCTGATTTGTAGCTCAGGCATTTAGTCAGTGCTCTGTTTTTTTTAGGGCAGCTTGGTGAGAAAAGACATGCTTATTTAAACAATTGGGTTAAAAGAATGGTTTGTCTTTGATTCATACTGGTATGTGTGTCTTTTACTACATTTGTTGCCTTGGATTGGTGGGGGGAGGGAGGGAAGACGTAAGTTAAACTAGGAGAGTTGCATTCTTGTTTTCATCTTCCTTTATTACTTGGCCAAAATGAGGAAGAACTGAGGTAATGCGTACAGGGGACCTGGTTTCATGCATTGTTACTTGTTGCTAATTCCCACTGCCCTTGGGGTTCACAGACAGCATTCTTCATTTATTTAACTTTTGTTCTTGTAATCTCCTGGTTAGATATCAATGTGGCCCTGAGGAAGCTGGTTTGTCTCCTGAAGCCAGACAAGGAGATCATTCACACTGGTGACCATATGACTGTTCGCACCATAACTTCTCTGCGAAACTATGTCATGGACTTTGATCTTGGGGTTGAGTTTGAAGAGGATCTGGGGCCAGTAGATGGACGCAAGTGCCAGGTAAGAGACAAAGGCTTTGGTGAAATGCAAGTAGAAATTGGGTCAGTGCCTTTCTGTAAGAAAGAGCTTCTCTGTAGAAGAAACACATTGTTAACATTCAGATTCTTGATCCAGAGATGAATGGGATCAACTAAGTTCTTCAGAAACTGATTTTCTGCCAATTTCCAGGCAAGCAAGAGGGAGTTAATTCACACATTAATTCAGTCTTATTTATACAACTAACCCAATTTTATGAGTAGTCAGCTTACACCAGGACTCTTAAAACTATTCTTATGAGCAGTCTCTGTGCCGGTTGCAGAATTTCCTGTTCCCAAGACCTACAAATCTCTCATGATAAACTGCTCACATGATGAAATAATTTGGACAAATTTTTAATGCAAACTAGATCTTATCCATTATGTAAAATAAGCTCCATTTTAGTTGGCAAAACTTCTGACTGGTGGTAAAATGCATGTTGTAACAGACACTTAATAACGTCCCTTTCTTTCTGCAATATCAGGCAAGCAACAAACAGGAAATGTATTAAAATCCTGATAACTCTGGATTGAATTCAGACTAGTAATTTGAGTAGTTTTAGAGGTAGAGCCAGGCGCACTGCTACAGCTTAAGGAATACTTTAATTTATTTTGTGAATAAATCATTTCATTCATTTTCATAAATGAAATCACTTTCGTAAATGAGAGATAGATAACCTATTCATCAGCTAAGCCAGCCTAGCCATCTTTAAAATGCATGGCATTACAGTTCCCATCATTCTCAGCCAGTTTGCATAGGCCAGGGGTTCTCAACCTTGGCAACTTTAAGACTTGTGGACTTCAACTCCCAGAATTCCTCAGCCAGTAGGCTAAGCATGCTGTATTGCCTTAAGAAAGCTTTCTTGAAAAGAAGTTACAAGGCAAGGGAAAGGACAATGAAAAAACCCTACATATATTTTAGGGTTTAAATAAAATGTGTCAAGTATTTAAAGTGCCTAAAATTATTATGACAATCTTCAACAACACTGGAAGTTAGCCACTATTTCTTCAGATTGCTGACGGCGTTCAGAGAAAATGAATGGCTGAACTAAGAAATAAAATTTGAATTTTAAAAATGATTAACCCATATATGTGACTTTGAACCTTGTAAAGGTTAGCAGTGATATTGTTAGTATGTCTACTATTTTCTGGCTAAGAGCTAAACTTCATACATACCCAGCTTTGGCTGTTTTCAAATCAGAAGAAAAAGTCTGAGTGTTAGTGGGATAGGTTGCGCATCAGTTGTAACCCACATTTAGCACATACTTCTCTTTCCATAGATCAGCCTTCCCCAGGCTGGGATCCCGGGGCCCAGAGGGTCTACAATTTAATTATATTGCTGTGCGGACTCTGAGTGTCAAAAGTTGTGATAATATTTTGTAGCTGTACCTAAGCCAAAGATTGTCACTGTAGCATGGATTTAGAGAGGGCCATTGCCTTTATTTTGTTTTGTTTTTCTTGGTTAAAGAATTTTGGGGGGGGGGGATTACAATCCCTTGTCTTAGATTGGTCTAGGGCAGTCCTTATTTCAAAATAAAGCTTACGATTGAAGATGGAAGACAGGATTAAGACTTCTCTCCCCTCCTCTGGAACAATGGATTTCTTTTGCATTATTTTTTTTGCCCTAAATGTTTCTTAACAGACTCAGTTCTGGGAAAATCAGCACGCCTTGAAGGGGGGAAAATCACAGCAGGTATGAAGACAGGTGTTTGGAAACTTAAATTCTGTCATGTGTAAGCTTTAGTCATGAAGTAGAAAGGCAGTTTATTTGGGGTCTGCATCTATTGAGGTTTAGGCAGAATAGTTCTCATGGGGATTTGCACACATAAGACCTTCAGGCATATCTTCATTCCCATTTCTGTCTGTAACAGAACAACGCAGTTAAGACTTTCCCTTGGTGTCCTGGATGGCTGCTTGAACAGGGCCTGCATTACTTATTTTAAGTGCCTTCTCTGTTGCGGCCCGGCCCTCTGGAATCAACTCCCCCCCCAGATCCGTATTGCCCCCACCCTCTCCGCCTTTCGCAAATTACTGAAGACACATCTTTGCCAGACAGGCCTGGGGCAGTTAACATCTTGCCCCAGCCAGTGTATGTTTGTTTGCATGTCTGTCTTGAATGATTGGTTTTTTTTTTAATTAAGGGGTTTTTATAATGTATTTTAATGTCAGATTTCTATCTATGTTGTGAGCCGCCCTGAGTTCCTGGAATAGGGCGGCATAGAAATCCAATTAATAAATAATAAATAAATAATAAGTGAAGTCATTGCTCCTTTCTCCTTTCTCCCTCACCCCCCCCCCTTGTTCCACTCCTTTCAGACAACTGTTTACTGGGATGGCGATCAACTGGTGTGTGAACAGAAAGGAGAGAAACAGAACCGGGGCTGGAGGCACTGGCTAGAAGGGGATCAACTGCATCTGGTAAGGAGGAGGAGAGGGGGTCCCTAATCAATTTTTTCTACTTCCGCTCCCATTTTCAAAAGCACAGAATGGAATCTTCTTCCCCACTTCCAGCTCAGAAAAAACCAAGAGGTCGGCCAACTTCTGTGTGCTTCCTCAGGGAGGCAATGGCCTCTTGACAAAAACATCCTTCCCAAGAGTTCAAAAGTTCAGTTGGCTGAGCAAGGGAGCCACCCATTGTCCAGCACTCTTTTTTGAAATTTGATCACTGGCTCCTGGGGCATCAGGGAAGGAGCGGAAATCAAAGCAGAGCATCCCTGTGCCTGACACTCAGAATTTTAGCCTTAGTGCTACCGGTAGTAAACAACATGTTATTTGCAGCTGCCCTCAGGTAAATGGTTCCAATGGCAGTTTGGCAGAGATGGGCTTTGCGTGCCTTTCCTCTCTCTGCAGTTCACGGCTTTCCCCTCTAACACAGGCTGGTGGGTCAAGTATGTAGGGAATGCTGACATCTGGGCTGAATAAATACACTGAAAGGCTGGGAAGAAAAACTGAATTGTGATGATTGTGCAGAGAAAAAATGGGTTCTAGTATATTCTGAGAGATAGCCGGGTCTTACTGAAAAGCGTGCCACAAATTTCCAGCAAGTATAAAATGCCTTGAAAGTCAGGGGTAATTTGATGAGAAAACAGATTATTGGTTGTATAAGGTAAACATCCCTCTCCCCCAATCTCCCCACCCAATAGCCAGTCTTAAGCATTCTTTTCTTTAAAATGCTTAAGTAATGCTTTTTGCATTTTTAAATAACACACTAATTTACAAGTGTAATTTACAATAATGCTAACTTAATTATGAAGCCACATCTTTAATAATGAAATATTAGGGTAATAATAAGAGCACTAAAAAAAGGCATTCTCTTCAGTCTCAGAATAGACTGAATTCCCTGTCTACAATTCTTCAGTGCTCTTCAGCTCTCTGGTACTCTCTAAAAGCTAGAAAGTTAGAAAAGATTAAATAAATGGTTGATTTCCCCCAGGGAACAGTTAGGTGAAAATTCACTTGCACTTTTCAGCTGGCTGGGGAATTCTGGGAGTTGAAGTCCATATGTCTTAAATTTGCTAAGACTGAGAAACGCTGCTCTAATGCTGCCATCTAAGAGTCTAAGTAATTTTAGTCTCTGAACTTTGTGGTTTTATGCCCCTTATCTATAGAGGAAAGCAAACTTGTGCAATAAGCCAGCTCTGGTAGGTATGGGCTTGCTCCAGAATCCTCCCCTGGTGGCATTCCTGACTGAAACAAGCTGTTCCTACACAATAGTACAAATCCTCGGATCATACCTTCTGAAAGAAACAGTAAAGTACTTAAGACCATGATGGAGGGGGACAAATCCACCTCAGAAGTTTTCCTTTGAAATTAAAGCGAATGGACATGAATTCGCTTACAGAATTTTTCTTTTCTTCAATGAATGTTGAGCTGCTCAACTTCCTAGTGCAGTGATGGCGAACCTATGGCACGCGTGCCAGAGGCGGCACTCAGAGCCCTCTCTGTGGGCACACACGCCATGCCCCGGAGATATCAACCGTCCCTCTTCAACCAGCTGCCCACTAACTCGCCGAGGTCCCACATGGCCAGATGCATCTCAGCATCCATACACTTGCTGGCCTGTGTGTGCGGGGGCCGATGATGTCATGCAGCATCTCAGCATCCATACACTTGCTGGCCTGTGTGTGCAGGGGCCGATGATGTCATGCAGCAGCCGTCCCGGCCCCTGCCTCACCTGGCCCTGTGACAATGGCACCCCCACCCTGCCTTGCCTCACCTCACCCCGCAGGACCAGCCTCCTGCCCACTGTCCCACCTGCCAGAGACCCCCTAGATCTCCCCCAACCCTGCCCAGCCCCCACAGATGTCCCTCCCCATGAGCAACATTGAGGTGATCACGCCCATCTTGGCCACATTCACCCAATCTGCCATGACAGCCACAGCCACCTAGTGGGTCACACCCACCTGGCATCCGGCGATAAATAAGTGGATTTTGGGTTGCAGTTTGGGCACTCGGTCTTTAAAAGGTTCGACATCACTGTCCTAGTGGATTGTGGAGGGGCAACAGGTTTGCCTTATCTAGTTGAATCAACTAGATTCCACCAAGTAGCTACTTTCAAAGGCAAGTAGGGGCCCCAAGCAGGGTGGAAACTCAGCACAAGACACATACAACAGAAATGTCATTTGGTTGACTCTTTCTCCTTGTCCCTGCTATCTTATTTTAGGATAACTAGATTACTTTTGTTGATTTGAAAGCAGTCAGTTACTAAAAGTATCCACAACAAGTCTTTTTCTAGGCCTTTGAAGTTTGCCGTGTATCATCCCCTTTCCTCAGTATCTAACACAATAGCCTTGTGCTTCAAAGTCTTTTTGTGAATGTGTCCATTTTTCTGAATGTATCTATTTTGAGCAATACAAACAGTTTTTGTAAACTCTTTTTTCTGATGAAATATAGCTTGGGATGTTGTTTTCAGCATTTTCCTTTAATATATGCATACAGAATTGTATATCTGGAAAACTGAATGAATGAAGAAGTGCATATACAGTATAAGATTGTCTATAGTTTGGAAGATGCAAAGTAGAGATGTTCACACTGAAATTTCTGTTGTATTTCTATTGATGGCAATTGTTTTTGTTCTAGGTACAAATAAAAAACAAATTGAACCTATTTGTTGGGTGGCAGATGACAATGTTCTCTAGGGATTCAAGCATAACTGTACTTCTTGCTTCTTGATTGACCTTTTCTCTTCTAGCGCATGACAGCAGAGAATGAGGTTTGTGTCCAGGTTTTCCAGAAAGTGAAGTGACCTCAAAACATCGTGCCTACCAGTGAGATGTGCCAACTTTCAGATGGACCTGATACTGGACACCAAACCAGATGGAGAGTCAAGCAAACTATTCATATCTTTGCTTAACCTTTCATCTTTGGATTAAAACAATAAAGATGACCAATTGTGTGCATTTTTTTATTGATGACTGAGACATATAAGCAATATGCTTTCAATCATCTTCCTGCTTTTCAGATTAAGACTTCCATGCTTATCTATTTCTGTCTGAAGTGGCAGACTGTATTTTGATTGTGTCATTATAATTTGGAGTGGTTGGGGCCTCATGCATAAATAATTTGGATAATTATTTATCCAAACCCAAACATCTTGCAATGTAGTTGCAGCTTGATCATCTTAAGAATATGGGTTCTCCTGACCATACAAAAACTTATCTTTGCAAATATACTGTTACAGAGCCAGACTTAGTGCTGGGATAAGACAGCATCCCACATAAATGTGACCAGGTAAGTGATAATGTCTTTGCATTAAGAAAAAATTAGCAAAACAGCATATGCTGGCAACCAAAGACTTCTGTAGGTGAGGAGGGCTTGTGAATAGGTTGCAGAAAGGAAATAGGCAAAATTGAGCCAGTATTGGAAAAAAAAGGAAACTGGAACTTTAAGAAAGAGAAATCCTTTCAGAATAAGAGTCCTGCCATCCTAAGCAGGAGAAGGAAGTGATTTATCACATCAAATTCTCCGCCTGAGAACTTTGGTAAGAGGAGACTGTTAAATAAGGAATGGAGCCATGAAATCCTTTCAGCTTAGGAAGGAAATAGAGTAAGACTGATGCTCAGTAAATCAGAGATGGATAGCACAATGCTAATCTGGAAGCTTTTTAAAAGTTTGCTTTAGCCAAGAACAGGAATTTTGCACACTGCTGAAGGGAAGCTGAAGTTTATCAGTTGGCATATTGGATTTGCTGCTTGCTGAAGTGTATGGTTCTGTGGTTTTCAAGAAGTCTGTTCCTTGCTGTTGCTTTCAGTCCTGATTGCTCGTCTTTCAAATGGCTCTGTATGTCCCAATCACTGCCTTGATTCCACTGGCCCTGCTTGGCTAGTCTCCCTTGAGTTCCTTGAAATAAAAGTTACTTCAAGCAAATCATTCAGGAGTATTTTCCAAAAAGTCAAAATGGTGGTTGCGATGGTGTGATTGAAGCCCTGCTTTGTTTTTATAAGCATTGCACAGATGGCACATACAACAGGTTGAGGCTGGATTGTACTATTGTGGCCACTACTTTTTTTTTTTTAACTGCATTATGCAGACATCTCTAACTTTATTCCTGTCACTAACATTTGGCAATTCTGCCTCCTTTTTTCTGTAACTGTTGAATCTACTTGTACAAATACATCTACATTTACCAAATCTCCAGCCACATATATATCATTTACCCTCTCCACCATTGTTTACTCCCCCTTTCCCCCAACTCATAGAAACCACAAAGTAGAATCCCATGCTTGTAAATATGAATAATTCAGAAACTCTATGGAGGAACAAAAGGCATTCATCTTCATTGTTTCTTTTCTAAAAATAAATTGAACTCTGATGTTTGTGAAGTATTATCATGCCTGATAACTAACCTTATTAACAACAATTTAAAAAACCAACAATTGATAACACAACCATATTCAGCAGTAGGTCCTCATTGAAACTATCTACATCAGCGGTTCTCAACCTGTGGGTCGTGACCCCATTTGGGGTCAAACGACCATTTCACGGGGGTCGCCAAACAACACAGTCCACCATTTTTCCCCCTTTTCCTTAGCTGTGCTACTCCCTCTTATTCTATTGGCTTTTGAAAGCCAATAGAATAGACTCTCTTGAATAGAGTCTAATTCTATTGGCTTTCAAAAGCCAATAGGAATTGTCCAGGCTGTCTCTGCCCTGCTGAGCCCGCCAAAAGTCCCAGTCTGCAAACGGTGCTGCAAGTTGTCTGCAGCGAAGGCGAGCTGTCTAGAAGTTTCCACCCCTTCCTGCTGAGCAACTACTAAAAATGTAAGTAAAAGAGGGCCAGAGGTGGGAGGCCGGAGGGCGCAGGGAGGGTTGCTAGCACACGTGGGGCCCGGCGGGTGCCTTACCTCCCTTGGACTAGACCACTGGTGGCCCAGCCGATGGTCGCCATGCGCTGTCGCTGTCCCTTGCCAGCTATGCCTCGGCTGGCGCAGGGGGCGGCACCATGCATGTGCGGTGCTCCCGGGCAGGGAAATAGTCCTCAACTTATGACCGGTTGGGAAGTCCTTGACTTACGACCGGTTGGGAAGTCCTCCACTTACGACCGGTTGGGGGGTCGCGGCATTAAAAAGGTTGAGAACCACTGATCTACATAGAGGGAAGCATGTAGTGGGTACCTGAAAATTCTATCTTAGGCCCAGTACTCTTCAACATTTTCATAAATGGCCTAGATGGGGGAACAGAAGGGAAACTCATCAAATTTTCAGAGGACACTAATTGAGGAGAAATGCCAACATTTTAGATGATAGGCTTAAGCTTCAGAAGAACTTTGACAAACTTAAACACTGGGCCTTACTCAACAAAATGCAATTCAGTGCTGAGAAACATAAGGTCCTACACACAGGCAAGAAAAACCAAATGCACACTTACAGAATAGGTGGTACCTGGCTCAACAGTAGCAACCGTGAGAGGGATCTAGGTGTCCTAAGAGTATGAGCCGGCAGTGGGTTCCAGCTGCCAAAATGCTAATGCAATACTAGGTTGCATCAACAGAGGGATAGTATCAAAATCACATGACATGATAGTACAATGATGTGATACTGCATTGGCCAGATCACACTTGGAATAAAGTGTCCAGTTCTGTTCGCCACAATAGGAAAAAGATGTTGAGACCCTAGAAAGAATACAGAGAAGAGCAACAGAGATGATAAGGGCCTGGAAGCTATACCATAAGGTGAACAATTGAGGGAACCAGATACAGCTAGTCTGACGAAGAGAAGAATCATGTGTGATATGATAGCAGTCTTCCAAGACTTAATGGGCTATCACAAAGAAGAAGGGGTCGACCTATTCTCCAAAGCACCTGAGAGCAGGAAAAGAAGTAAGGGGTGGAAGACCATTAAAGAGAGATTCAGGCTAGAACTAAGGAGTAGTTTCTTGACAGTGAGAACAATTAATCAGTAAAACAGCTTACCTGAGGAAGTTGAGGTTCTCCATCACTGGAGATTTTCAAGAAGACACCAGACAACCATTTGTCCCGAATGGTACATAGGGTCTCCTGCTTGAGCAGGGGGTTGGGCTAAAAGACCTCCGAGATCCCTTCCAACCCAATTTTTCTATGTTCTATGATAATATTAGATTGTTGGGTGTAGCCCAGAGTCACTTTCTGTGAGATGGGCAGTCATACAAATTTTATTAATAAATAAATATTTCAGAAGCAAGAAGGGAGGCTGAAAAATAATTCTAATGATCAGGAAAAGAGGTCAGTCTTTTATATGATTAAAAATAAACATCTACTAATCATTTGTGAAAGGCTGGTTGCCCTAAACTGAAAGAATGATCATAAAGATGAAGTTTTGTTTTGCCATAAAATAAGGTCACGATATCCTATTTTTACAAGCACCTGAGGTGACCTTGAATTTTCATTTTGTTTTAGCTCAGAGTTGCTTACGATATTCAAAATGCAAAATAGAGCTTTTTTCCTCAAAGTAACTACATTAAATGCTGTGCAACACTAAGACAGGATTTTTTTCAGGCCGGGTTGGGTGGGGTTGTGCTTTGTGTTGAGTGGCATACCCTTAAAAAAAATATTGTGAGAACAAAGAAACAAGTGGAACCAGACAAAAACTATTTTTAAATAATTTTACTCAACTCTAAATGAGATTAATCACAGTTGCACACCATTTAATCACCATTTTCACCATTTAATCACCATTTCTTTTAAGACATGCAACACTGGAAATTTGTAGTAACATTTGGAGACAGAGGCTGTTGGGACTGCCTATGAGTCTCAGGCTATACCTCCACTTTAAGTTATTACACTACTGTAACCTTGGAGCAACTTAGACAGTGAATCCTATAAGGAATTGGACATCTCTGTCTACACAAGACTAATATCCCTCAGTTAAATCTTAGATGTTGTGCATCCTTTGAATCTTTGAAAATGAGATGTGTTCATCTTCTCTCATTTTTGCTACCATGAGCAAGGGTTCTTGCAGATCTGTGGCTCTTTTGAAATTGAACACATCGGCTGACATGTCCTACTTCCCCTCTGCTATCCCCAGCTCAGGTTTCTCCCAGCCAGGCATACAGATAAGCCCAGGAACAGGGCCACGTCAGCAAGAAACCCAGCATCCTCCTGTCACTTGCAAGATTCATAGATAATACACTTTACCAACTATGCTCATCTCCAGCATCATTTGTGGCTGCTCAGCAAAAGGAGTCTGTCTGTTGTACTCATCCATGTAACAGATTGCCCTAGTGAATACTTTGCAAACCAATAGACGCATAATAAATGGACATACATTTGTGGACTGTGTAAGTTGAGTGGGAGTGGATCTCTTTGCCTCTAGGTTATTGTTTATCTTCTTGCCCTGTTTATAAATTCATGAGGCACTGGAAGTGGTGGAGCTATAAATTAGAATGAAAGCCATGATTACAAGCAAGGAGCTGAAAATATTCTCTATTACTTATTCACCTGGGAAAAGTTATGATTTGTTGAAAGCACAGCTCCAGGTTTGCTCCCTGAGCAAAATGCTCAAACATTTGGTTTGCTAAGGTTGAGAACCACAAGGGGCAAATGCACAGGGACCATGAAGGATGCTTGTCATGGGGGGCTGGGAGTTTATTTGTTCAGGTAGTCCCGATTTAGTGACTGCCTCATACAGTAATTGTTGTAGTTACGAGGATGATGAAAAAATAACTTTGAGACGAATCCCTCCATTTACAATCTTTACAGGTCTGTAAAGCAAAGAAAAGCTGAAGTAAGATCATAAGCATAGTCATGGTTTCACTTAGCAACTGCTTCGCTTAATGACTGAGTTGCAATTGGGGTCACTAGGCAAGAGTTACCTATAATATATCAGGGCTCAGATATAGCTGAGGACTAAGGGAGAGGAATCACTGGCGTAAGGGCCTTAATGAGTAAGAAGTCACTGGGGCTTACTTGCCAGTGTACAAATGTGACTGAGTGGTCAAGCAGCCAACTAAGCAGAGAAAGCATCACTAAAATTAGAGATTTAGGTTAGATTTCTTAAGTCAAGGTCACTTTGTCCAGAAAGCAGTAGTGACTTGAGCTTCTAGGGCTGCAGCTTTTTTTTTCCAGCCTAGCCAGAACAACTAAAGTCACAAATCATGAAGAGCTAGAAGCATTTTTCAGACTGATTGATTTCTGGAACAATATTCTTTAAACAGAATATGATTTGGTAAAACTTGACCTGGATTTTATAATTTTAGGTTAGTGTTTCTCAACCTGTGCAGCTAAGAAGTGTGGATTTCAGTACCCAGAAGTCTCCAACCAGCATGTTGAAACCCACAAATCTCAAAGTTACTCAAGTTGAAAAACATTGCTTTAGATTCATATGTGATCCATAACCCGTGGTGGGATTCAAATATGTGAACAACCGGTTCTCTGTGTGGATGCTGCTTCCAGAAGTCCATTCTGGGCCTGGCCAACAAAAAATTAGCTACCGGTTCTGTTGAAGTAATGCGAACTGGCTGAATCCCACCACTGTCCATAACACACTTATTCAGATAAAATTAGTACTGAATTTCTGTGTTTGCAAACTAGTTATTATTGCCGAAAGGAAGCTTAAAGTAGCTAACTGCATACCAAAATATTAAAATATCCACCACAACCAAATAATTTGAAAAACTGTTGAACAAGAAATATGTTAGGATGTTTGTCCCATCAATAACATTTCAGTTGAATGGTTGACATCACAGAAACAGCTGTTCAGGGCAAAATTAATATATTAAGCTGATAAAATCTGATGGCACAAGTATTTGAATACTTAATAAGATAAATATTATAAATCTCAACACATGTAATAGGTAGAATACACTCATTCTCACAGAGCCATTCCATTCAGGGGCTGGCACAGCATCCAACACGTACACTTATAGACTAGAGGGTGAAGAAAGAAAAGGCAGTTGACAAAGGACAGGGCTAAGCACAGACCTAACAGCCAGCAGCATTTACAGAAATTTGCCACTTTCAGCTGGATGCTGAAAGCAGCATCACAATGTAATCACCATTCCCAAAACCGAAAAGGTGAGGGCTTTTTCATCATGAGGCCATGCCACTATTGAAATTAATCTAATCCTCTTGCCTCCCTGGATATGGCTGCTATCAGCAATAGCATCTTCTCTGCCTGCATAGTCTCACCCATCATTGATAGAAGGTAGTACTGTACTATATCCATGACAAACAGCATCTAGCAAATATCATGATGATGTCTTAGAAACAATGTTTGATGCAAGTAGAAATGTTGCGGAATTTGCATCATGACTATGGTGTCACTTGTCCTCCTTCCCCCCATACCATCTAGTCCAACCCCCTGCTCCAGCAGGAGACTCAATATCATTTCAGACAGGTGTTTGTCCAGTCTCTTCTTAAAAATCTTCAGCATTGAAGCACCTATAACCTCTGAAGGAGAGCTGTTCCACTGGTTAATTGTCCTCACTGTTAGGAAGTTTTTCCTTAATTCCATGTTATGTCTCTCCTTGATTGGTTTCCATCCATTGTTTCTTGTCTTGCCTTCTGGCTCTTTAGAAAATAAGTTGACCTGCTCTTCTTTGTGGCAGCCCCTCAAATACAGGAATACTGCTATGATGTCACCCCTAGTCCTTGTTTTCTCTAGACTGGCCATAACTAATTCCTGCAACCGTTCTTCATGTGTTGTTTTTTTTTCTCAGACCCTTAATCATCTTAGTTGTTCTTGTTTGCACTTTTTCTAAAGTCTCAACATCTTTTTTGTAATATGGTGGCCAAAACTGGATGCAGTATTCCAGACATGGTCTTACTAATACTTTATGTGATTTTAATTAATGCCTCTGTTTATACAACCAACGATTGTATTAGCTTTTTTGACTGGTGCTGCACACTGCTGACTCAGGTTTAAGTGATCGTCCACTAGGTCTCCAATGGATAGGGCCCATTGTTCAAGTCTGTCAAGCTCTTTTTTTGATCCTGAGCTTGTCTTCTGGGATGTTGGCTATTCCTGACAGCTTAGTGTCATCTGAAAATTTGATGGGTTCCCCTCTAGTCCCCCATCTAAGTCATTTATGAAGATATCGGAGAGTACTGGACTAAGACAGAACTTTGTGATATCCCATTGTTTTCTTTCCTCCATGTAGATCAGTGTTTCTCAACCTTGGCTGTGGAATTCTGGGAGTTGAAGTCCACATGCCTTAAAATTGTCAAGGTTGAGAAACACTGATGTAGATGTAGTACCATTAAGGACTACTCGTTGAGTATGGTTTGTCAGTTGGTTACAAATCCATCTGGTGGTGATGCTGTTTATCCCATATTTTTCTAGTTTAACAAGACATAAGTTGTGGTCTACTTTGTCGAATGCCTTGCTGAAGTCTAAGTATACTATTTCCACAGCATTTTTAAAAAATGCATTAAAATGTTTTTTTTAAATGCATTAATATGCATTTTTTTTAAAAAAAAAAAGCATTGTCCTTGGGGGGGTTCCTGAAAGCTTGCAATTTATTTTCCATTTCATTTAAGATTTATATGAAGCTGTTGGAAGAATGAGGGGTAGGTTTAAACTCAATAGTTACTAATACACTGATAGTATCCAATTATATTTCTCTTTTTCTTTGAACTCAAGACATGTCTCTGCACATCTCTGATTTGTGAAGAACTGGATGTGGAAAAATAAACTAAACTTCAATTTGGTTGACAAAGAAGTTGTTGTTGCTTCCAGGAAGTTGGACATCAGAGTATGAAAAATATCAGATATGGACAGGATCACAGTTCCCTCTTAAGGACAAGGTCTGCAGCTTAAAGTCCTGCCTGAATTCAGTGTTGCTGCTGCTTAGCCTCATTATACTGGTGAGAATGAGGCTTTTCATCAGCTTTAGCTGATGAAGGTGTTGTGCCATTCCTAAGTAGAGATACCTGAGGAATCTCAAGGTGGAATTACTACAACATGTTCATCACTGGACAGTCTCGAAGACAATCCAAAATTGCACCTGGCAGGATGGGGGTGAGTGGTGCTTCCAAAAAGTGCCCCATAATTCAATGTTAAGGAGTTACACTGAGTTTTTTGTTGTTGTTAGTTGTGAAGTTGTGTCCGACCCATCGCGACCTCATGGACAACATTCCTCCAAGCCTTCCTGTCCTCTACCATCTTCTGGAGTCCATTTAAGCTCACGCCTACTGCTTACCCATAGCTTTCTGGATTCTGTTCAAAATGATTTACCTATACAGGTTGTTCCACATTTTAAGGTTTTCCATGAGGCATCTTGTCCCATCACAGTTACATATAAGGGAAGCAGCTAATTTTGTCTCTACTAAGGGGAGACATGAGTCACCTTGCCATTGTTGCTGAAGCTGGCCTTCTCCTTGTTATAGTTAAGAAGGTATTGATTAAAAATTCTTTTCAACCAGGGCTTTTAGCTTTTTCTGAATTCTTCAGATGCCATGCCAACTCTCCATCATATGGTTTTAGATGTTTTTTGAGGATAACATTAAAAATCCTTTGCTTTTGGCAGACCTCTGTAGGGATTCTTCATTCTTCATCCCGTAATCCCAATGAAGATCATGGGCCAAAAGAAAATTAATCCCAGCCCATCTAGTGAAGCCACAGTGTCATTTGATGGTCTCTTTCCTGTGATGTTTATTAATATGCACTACTACCAGCTAGCTCAGGGGTCTTCAAACTTGGCATTTTTAAGACTTGTGGACTTCAACTCCCAAAATTCCTCAGCCATCATGGCTGATTGAGGAATTCTGGGAGTTGAAGTCCACAGGTCTTAAAGTTGCTAAGTTTGTAGACCCCTGAGCTAGTTGGTTGGCCATTCTTCCTCTCTCCCTTCTGAGCTCTTTCCGCAATGTAGTAAGAATGCACCCCCCAATCCCTTCCCTGTACCCTTAAAGACACAGGAATCAAGTGCAAAGCAAGAAAGGCTTACAAAATAAAGAAACACATAAACTCCGGGGAGGGGGATTCTTTAAGCTGCAGCGTGTCACGTGTCACAATATTGCAACCAGAGACTGAAAGGCTCCATCAATTGCAAAAAGCTTTAGCCTTGAATTAAGCCTGTTTACCTTCAAAGAAAACTTTCTAAAAGCCATAGACAGTCTCAAGATAAGGGGGTAAAACTAATTACATTTGTTTAAAGGGATTAAACCTACAGACGTCAGCACTTTGGACTCATTGCTAGACTAAAATATAGACTAAAATATTCTAATAATCAAAACACACAAACCGAGCCTCTGAATTACAAACACTGTGAAAACTGTACAAAAATCCTTATGGTAACCCAATCAAGCTGCCAGTTGATCCAGAACTAAATAAACCCAGCTCCTTTCTGACATGCTCATCTGCCGGCTTCAGCGTTGATTGCATTCTCCTGGCTGGAGAAAATGAACCAGGGGACCTTTTCTTTCAGCATCAGCTGTTTCTTCTTCTCTGTCCCTGTTTCCTCCCTGCCTGCTCAGCTCTCCTCCTCTTTCCCTGTTGTCTTTTTTCCCCCTTTCCCGCCCAAACCACCTCTTTTTAAGCCTCTCCTCTCCCCCCACCTTTTTCTTCAGTTCACCTCCAGCTCTGTGCAAGCTGGAACCAATCAGCTGGAGCCCTGCCAGCTCCTGGGGCTTCTGCCAGCCCAGACAGTCCTGCAGCTGCAGCTGCCTCTCCCACAGGCTTGGGTCGCTTCATCTCATTTCCCTCCCCCGCTACATTTCTCTGGGATGTTGCATACCACCTGCCATGTGACAAAGTACCACAGGTGGTACGCATACCACCAGTTGAAAAGCCCTGAGCTAGACTACTCATGCAGAGGCAACCTCACCTCTCATGAAGGGCTGCGCCGGCATTGCCTACTTAACCCCACGCTGAGAACTTGAGTGTTGCTGGAGCAATGTGCCCGCTTCTGTGCCTTGTGTGCTTCTGCCTTGTATCCTGGCCTGTTTGCCTCCTGGGCTGCTTTCCTCGACTTCGTGTGTGCCCATTGGATTGGGTTATCTAGCAACTCTTGCTCTACTGAGCTTGGAATCAGGATCTGTGCAACAAGGGTGCTTTCTGAGGACCTGTAGAACTCTTGCCATACATATGTGTGTGTGTGTGTGTGTGTGTGTGTAGTGGGGAGGCAGCACAGGAAGGACAATTCCATGTCATCTTTCACCTTGACATTCAATTTCCTCCTTCTCCCTTCTCCAGTTGTAAGGCACTGAAGATGCTGTATATTATAGAAATCCTAAGAAGCAATGTGAAGGAAGGGGACTTTTCACATTAGAATAGAATAACAGAGTTGGAAGGGACCTTGTAGGTCATCTATTCCAACCCACCACCTAAGTAGGAGACCCTGCACCATTTCTGACAGATGACGGTCCAGTCTCCTCTTGAAAGCTTCCAGTGATGAAGCACCAACAAGGCAGTCTGAAGGCAGTCTGTTCCATTGGTTGATTGTATTCACTGTCAGAAAATTTATCCTTATTTCTAGGGTGAATCTCTCCTTGATCAGTTTCCATCCGTTATTCCTTGTCTGGCCTTCAGGTGCTTTGGAAAATAGGTTGACCCCCTCCCCTCCGTGAGACCTCCTCAAATATTAGAACTGCTATCATGTCTCCCCTGGTCCTTCTCTTGCATTCTATTAAATAAGGAATGCATTCAGCAGAGATACCAGAAAAGAGTCCTTAGATTATATGGGGAAATGTAGGGGGAAGCCCAAACCTAGAAGTTTCATGTGCTGATTCTTTTCTATTTTAGTTGAATCACACTCTTAACAACTTTCCCAAAGCACCAGCTACATTCACTTCCATTCTAACTGCTGACATATGAATAATAAACTCAGTCATTTTAAATTGACAATTCTTGCATGTAACACAATCCAGGTAGACATATTATGCAAGTCTTTGCTTAGCCAGGAGCAATATAAGACATTATTACTGTTTGCAGTGAGTAAACCATATCTGCAACAACATATGTGACCTAAGGGCACAACTTTCAGTTTGACAATCTGCAAAAAGGAGCAAAAATAAAAAATTACACCCCTAATTAGCTGGTAACATGGAGGGCTGGTAGAATGAATGCATATTTTGTATGCTCATATTTAATTGACTGATTAGTATTTACCATTTGTGGATAATAGCTTGTTAACCTATGTAACACCACAACTTTGCAAGTTGTGCTTCCAGTGGGGTTCTGTGTATTATTCAAAGTGCTGGTTATCATCTGTATAAAGCCCTACACGCCACAGGATCATGTTAAATGCAAGGTCTCTTGTCTCTGGTTTATGCTCTTCCAGGCTGGGCATATTCCATGTTTCCTCTTTGTCTCAATATCATCAATATCAAAGAAATGTGCCTTTTCTATGAAGTGTGTGTGTGTGTGTGTGTGTGTGTGGGTGTGTGTGTGTGAATAAATGGTAGATGTCTCCATCTTGGTGTCTTTAACAGATGTCTTTAACAACTAGAAGGTATTTTGTTAATTTCTGTTTTAGTGGATTAGTAGTTGAATGGTAAGGTTGTTATGGTGAGTTGGGCACTATATAAATTGGATAATTCTTTCTTTCTTTCTTTCTTTTTCTTTCTCCTATATGGCACCCATCTTGCCAAAGGTGACTCGATAATACATACAGTATATACCTGTGACAAGGTATTGCTATATGTTTTCACTATCCATAAATATAGCAAGTTGTCTTTTTTCTATCTACTGATAACACACATGTTGAATTAGGCTTAACGACACATCAGAAGTCTTGGTTTATTTTCTGGTTTTAGAAAAGCCATTGCGATTAATTGCTCTTTGATCAAATTTTCCCTCTCTCCCTCTCCTCTGTTTGGAACAGTGTTTCTCAACTTTGGCAACTTGAAGATATATGGACTTCAACTCCACAAAATTGAAGAGGAATGGAGAATGGCACCCCAAGAATGGAGTGGACCTCAGCTACAGCTGGAGAATTTTGGGAGTTGCAGTCCATACCTCTTCAAGGTGCCAAGGTTAAGAAACACTGCTCTGGAATGTCTCTGTGTATGCTGATCTGGGTTGATCTCCAGAAATGATAAAAAAGACTGAACCTAGTTAATGCTTGGATGAGATAAACTACTACACAGAGAGGTCTATGTGGTCCCCAAGAACCAAGCTTAATTCCAGAGAGTATAATTTTACGTGTATATGCACACATTTATTTGCTGCAATACATATACTGTTCAATCCCCTTCAAAAGCTCCAATTAGCTTAGAAATAGTACAAAAATACAATAAAAGCAATAAAATGAAAATTATAATACAAATCAGACAACCAATAATAACAATATTTTTCTATTAATCATCACATTGAGGATGGCCATTCTACATAATAACAATGCCTCCATCATTCTATTTGTCTAACTACTCACCTATGCTAACTACTCACCTGTCTCTAAGTGGACATATTTATATTAAAAATCTCTCTCTCTCTCTCTCTCTCTCTCTCTCTCTCTCTCTCTCTCTCTCTCTCTCTCTCTCTCTCTCTCTCTCTCTCTCTCTCTCTCTCTGTGTGTATGAGTGTGTGTGTGTGTGTAAACAGCAGAGGGCAGCAGAACACAACTTAGGAAAGCCATAACTATTACCTAATGGCTGGAAACTACCAGCTATCTCTCTTCCCTCCCACTCTGCATGTTCTACCCCAATCTCTGTGAATCATAGCTAACAGGGTTAAGAATTTATTGAAATCTGTTTGAAACTCCCAAGAACAGACCTCAAGAACTGGAGGGAGAAAAGAGAGTTTAAGTCCAGCTTCGAACATGTGAGTGTTGTTTGTGTGGGAAAGGGAGGTGGCATAGGTGCCTACTTGTTAAACCAAATGCAGAGATTTCTTTTTTTACTATATCTATATTAAAACATCTCCAGGGACGCAGAATATATCTATGGTGTGCTTGAGAAGGAACTACAGGGCTGGGTTTAACCTTAGATGAATATAATACAGCCTCAAGGTGTTGCTAAAGTGCCTTGTTCCTGCTTTAGTCCTGCAGCCCCTTACGCAGACGGGGTTAGCAAGTACAACATAGTGCTTTTCTTCATTCAACTAATGGGCTTGCTTCAAGACCCTTAGCTCATCTTCAGCCGAAAAGCCAGGGATTGCCAATGTAGGCCAGAGATAGGGATTTGGGATTAGAGTTAGCAATTCTTCTCCAGGTTCCTTTGCAGCACTTGGTGATCTTTGGGTCCAAAGAGCTTTGTAGAGCAACAGCAAACAAATCAGAGTAGCAACTACTTCACAGGGGATGAAATCAAAACTGAAAACCACTCAAGGGCTATTGCTGCCTTTCTCCTTTCCTTATTATCTCTAGGATCCTTGCAGAGAGCTTAGTCTACATAGCATTGCTAACAGAGACCGTAATGTTCTTGACACTCTTGTAATTTCTGGAAGTTCTGAAGGATCCTAGTTTTCAAGGCTACCATATACTGTCCTGCTAAGTGCTAAAGGATTTTTCACCTTCTGGATTAACAAGGGAACTGTTCTAATACGGGAGGATAAAACACCATGTTTCCATCAGGAATTGCAAGATCCAGTTCACTAGAAGGTCCATAGGCATAAGGATAGGATCTGGATTACAAAAGTTCAACGATCACTACAGCAATGAGATAATTTTCTGAAGTTATTTACTGCCTTGTACTGGTCATTTGGATATTTACAACCAGATCCGATAGCCCTAGTCCAGGACTACATATGTATACAGTATACACTGTGATTCTGTTAGCATCATTGTACCATTATAGACTGGATAGGCTGGGCGTACAGCATGTACCATTCTAGAAATCTAAGCTTCTCTGTTAAAAGGCAAAACAAGGATTGTAATCCATAAGTTCTACTTATGCAACACTGAGAAGATGTTTCAAAAGAAATAGATGCATTTTCTTTAAAGGTGCCTATTGCCCAATTCAATCTTCACTGTATGTGTCTGTGTTTAGAGGGAGGGTGTCCACTTCAGAGGTCTTGTTTGCTCTGTTTTTTGTCTCTGTCATCTCATACATGCCTACATTGTGTTGTGTTTCCAGGTCTCCCATTGTCTTCCTGCTTCAGGGAGCTTTCTTATTTGCTGCAGTCAGTTCTAGGCCAACCACAAAGAAGCTTTATGGGGAGATCACTTCCCCAAATTATCCCAAAACATACCCCAACAACAACATCAGTACCTGGGACATTTCAGTACCAAAGGGCTACAGAGTGAAGCTAAGTTTTTGGCTGTTTGATCTGGAGCCATCTGAGACATGCCGGTATGACTTCGTCAAGGTATGTGAAGAAAGGCTGGGTTGTGGTGATGGGAATCAGGGTCTCTGAGATCCAAGCATTGCTGCCCCTAAAGGGTCAGATATTACTGTATTCACTGTACTTTGCATCACGAGGTCCTTCTTGTCTTCTTTATTATTCTCCTCACACTTTTTTTTGTATTTGAGCTCAGATTTAGTTGCAAGTGTTTTCTGGTGAAACTGATCTATCAGAGCAACCTGGTCCACCCAAATATGGGACGGAGCATACTGCTTCCGCTTTTGCCTTTCGGCCCCAATCTAGGAGCCTTCGATGAAAGAGTCTCCCTTTAATATTTGGTCAGTAAATTTAAATTTAACATTTAGTTGCAAGAAAACGCTTACTAGAGGGAATTTTGATTTCCTTCCTTCTTCTTCTATAACACACCAACTTTCTGCATCTCAGTTTGTTTTCCAAATTCCCCTTGTTTCAATCCAAATTGGCAAGATGCTTTCTGCATGGACTGTTTTTAAAGGATTATAGTGCAATACCCCATGTACAGTACGTGTCAGGTTAATTGAAGATATTTTGGATCCTGTCCAAGAAGCTCTCCAGTTTCTAATGTTTCCTTCCTTCTCTCCTTGGACTCTGGCAGATCACAGCAAACAAGAAGGACTTAGGCCGGTTCTGTGGCCAGGTAGACTCTGCCACAGGCAACCACCCACGAGACAAGGAGTTTTTGTCTACCAACAATCGAATGCGGCTCCTGTTCCAGTCTGACTTCTCTAATGAGGAGAATGGCATTGTAGTTTCCTATAAGGGATTCTTAGCTTATTATCAAGCTGTGGGTGAGTATAGAAACTGACCCAGCCTCACTTTTCAAGATCAGTCAAGGCTTGTTAATGAGAAATATGTAGGGTGGGAGGAAAGGAACAGAAGAGGACATAAACATAAACAACCAAAAAAGAGTAGGTAACTCAGTGGAGAGCTTAGCTCATAAAGAGCAATTCAGTCCAGATGGGAAGAAATCTGGAAAGAAGTATCTCACACTATTTAAAAATACTCTATTTTAATTAGCTCAGTATAAATAAGGTTGGGAAATACAGTTTCCAAGGTTCTGTGTCTATCTCAGTGTAGTGGTATATGTAAATATAGCCAGAGGCATCTGCAGAAAACTGGTGATGACATGAACTGATGACACATACATAGTGATGTTACCATGCAAATACTGCCTTTATATACTGGATGGATGACCTGGTGTGTGAACATACAGGTGAAAATTCTGGCATCTCTATTCTACAGCAATTGAAATTGCTAAATTGTCTTCAAAGGTAGCTCAACAGATAACATTGTGTAAATACCCCAGTGAGAAGTTTACTAGCACTTAGGCTGTCCCTGTCCAGAAATAGTAGAAATTGGTGAGCCTGAATGGATGAAAAATATGTCAAGACACCAAGAGTGCCTGAGGATCCAGTGACAAATGACTGCTATACATTTTCTTTTTTAAGGGAATATACCCATATCAAAAGCACTACATTTCCTGAAGACCACATATTCCAAACAGCACCTCTTTATCATGATTCAACTTATTAGCTCCAACACTACAGGCACCAGTTCAGCACCTTCATGCCTTTACCTGTTGAGACATTTGAAATCCTTAGATGTCTTGCCTGTTAAGCAGCTTCTTCTCCAGCATGATGGATGGAGAATCCACGAATGGGTTTAGACTGTCTTCCTGCCCAATTAGACTAAGTCTGACAAAGTAGCCACGCCTCATGCTGTGTCCTGTGTTTCCCAGACACGACTTAGTCTTCAGCCCAGCAGGACACGATTGTGTCATTCAGATGGAATGATGAGAGAATCCAATAGTGCAAGAAGTGTTGCCAGATCAAGCAGAAAATCCTAATTCTACATAATGGAGCTGGAAAATTCATTGTTAAGTGACACCATCATTAATAGAGGCATCATGCAACCAGGCTCGATTTTATGACCCTTAGCCACAGTCATGAAGTGAAACAGCACAGTCATTAAGCAAGACATCACATGATCATGATTTGCAATTTTCCCTGCTTCCCCCACTAATTGAGCTTGTTGGAAGCCGGCTGGGAAGGTTGCAAATCCTGATCACATGACTGCACAACTATTGTAAATGAAAACCGCCTGCCAAGTGCCGAGTGGGTTTTCTCATATCTTCAGGAACTGGGGGCTTTGGGTCACAGGAGGCTTTAACTGTATTACTTAAATTGCTATTTCACACCTGCAGTTCTGTCATAGCCGGTAAAGGTTTGCAGCTTGAACATGCTAAGTGAAGAACAGCAGACCCTCAACATTGCAGCTATCTATAAATATTTGCCCGTGAGGGAATAAGATTTTTAGTAACCATTAATCTCCAGCTGAGGTGCAGCACATATGAGCAAGCAGGTGTATTATAATAGATCATAAGCAGGAGGACTAGGATTTCTTCTTTTACTGGGGAAGCTGCCCTGGAAACAGCTGCCTTGAGAATGTTTTTTCTGCTCAAGAGCAAAAGAATGAACCGACCTTAAATGCAAAATCAATAAAATCCTGTAAACTATTATGTTTCCTGCTTTCATCTCATCCTCTAGATCTAGATGAGTGTGCCCCCACAAATGGCATTGAAGATGGTCCTCAATGCCAGCATTTCTGTCACAACTATGTAGGGGGCTACTTCTGCTCTTGCCAGCCCGGCTACCAACTCCAGAGTGATGGGCACTCTTGCAAAGGTGAGTCCACATGATCACCCAAGAAAGCAGAATACTGGAGAGAACAGGGAGCTCATGTAGAGCAATGGCCAGAAGAATACCAATATGGAAGAATGCAAGATGACATTCAGGGAGTTTGCAGGAATCATTAATGGAGAAGTAACAATTTAGTTCTAGGAAAGGAGAGGAGAAAATATGAAAATGAAATTCAGAACAACCCTGCCTTGATTCCCTCTGGTATGAGAAGCAGCAGAGGAAATCTCTGAATGGCTTTAAAATTCTGCTATTACACCTTACAATTGTGACTAGCAATCCTATAAATCCTGGGGTTTCTGATTACTCATCTAGTCTATCTCAAAGGGCTGATAACCCTTGTCTCTAATGCCATCAAGGTGCTATTCCAGGTATGCAATGCCTTAGGAAAAGAAATAGGTCCCAGAAATATACTACCTGCTGCTTTGCCAAGGGGCTGATACGAGTTTTCCTTCCAGTGAATCTTCTTTTGTTTCTTCCTCTGCAGTGGATTGCAGCAATGAACTGTTCACAGAAACCTTTGGGCATTTGTCAAGCCCTGGATATCCTGAGCCTTATCCACCCAACTTGCAGTGTAATTACAGCATACGGGTAGAGAAAGGGATGACCATTATTCTCAAGTTCTTGCAGCCATTTGAAATTGATGACCACCAGCAAGTCCGTTGCCCTTATGACCAGCTTAAGGTACTGCAGATTAATAAATTCCTAATTGGTATTGCCATTCAGTTCTTGGGTCAATCCTATAATGAATGATAGATCAGGAATAAGGAAGCTTCAATGATGGCTACAATCTGTTCCAGGTTCTCATTGTGGAATTAAACTTTTGGGGTTTTCCTAAGAAAGATCTATGGAAATAGCCAGAATATTGTCCAATATTGTCCATGTTCCATTTACATTTTAAAGTAAACTCTACTGTAAATAGGGTGAGTTGTTCCAGGGAGCTTGGCTTCTTCTGAAATGCCTATTGCAGACCAAATGACTCATGTAATATTTTGTGTATAACAAGTGTACAAGTAGAACACAAGTACACACCAAGTGCTTTCACTGTTACAAAGCAGGCAACATACTGACCATAGTTGATCCAAAGGGGAATCTCGAATGACTATCAGATTGGGCACCTTCGGTTTGTTTCATATTGGTGTTCACTTCTCACTATTGTCATGTTGAAAGAAAAATATTCATCAGGGTCCAGTCCAAGCCAGGAATAAACAAAATGGAGTCTGCTTTAGAAAGAAGGTTGTAGTTTATTGAAGAGCAGAACCCACAAGACATGTGGCTCTGGAGCAGCTGACCACATGTTGCTGGGAGTGGTGGGTTTTTATGCCTTCTTGGGCTTTTGTGTTTGGAGTTGTTCCTGTGGCCTGAACTTTGACCAGAGTTCAGTGTGCCTTTTTAGTATTCTGATGGTGGTGGGTTAATCCTATTATGTCCTAAAGGTCATGTCCTGCATCCCTGGGGCTGTGGCTGATGGCTATATCCTGTGTTGGATGGGTGAGGGGTTGCTGGTTCTAGGGATCTTTGTCTTTCTAATCCCTTCAGCTCTAAACATCCTGGTTCCAGCCTTTCTGAAAGGATTATCACATTTGCATTTCTACAGACCTGGCTTTTGCTTGGGGCAGAGAGACTTGTGGGAGGGGGTTTTCTGCCTTTTAAGAACTTCTCCATTATTCCTTTGGGGAAATATAATATTCTGCCTTTTTAATATTCCCCAAAACATTTCTTTCTCTGGGAGGGGCTGGCTTCCCACAGTCAAAAAGCTTTTGTTACTACATATAGAGAGGCTTTCCCTGCACCCCCTAATATGAACATTTATTCAATCATTTTGCCTTAATAATTATGTATATATATATATTTATTACTGAATTATTTATTTATTACATTATTTAATTTTTAGAAAATATGTTAAGTAAATATGTTAAGTAAATTCAAAACATTAAATTAAATGAAACATTAAAATGCAGCAACTAACAATGAAATCAAAAGTTAATATAAAAAGATAATTGCAAGAAAAAGCCAAAAATTATATAAAAGAGCTAACATGAAAAACCAAAATCTAGAGACAATAAGCTGAGATGGGTGGCTATAGAAATTAAATAAAGAAATAATAAAGAAATGATTATGGGAAATCCATCAAAATAAGCAAAAAGAGAAATATTTCAACAACATTTAAATGTCTTTGCTATAAGTTCCACCTTAGTTATAGTAGAGAGAAATTAAATTTGAACCTATGGATAGATTACTTTTGATTGATTGGTTGGTTGGTTAGTTGGTTTTAACAGAAATATTCAAAAGGTATAAAATGCAATTCTAATAACTATATAGAAAAATTACACTCTGAATTTGGCACAAGTCAAATTTTGGAATGCCTTTTTCATTCTAATGAGCTTATAGCCAAATCTCCCAGTAAGTTTGTTTTCCATTTCATGTAACATCTTCTTCTGACGATGGACTATTCATTTCTGAAACTTAAATTTCTTACTAGATCCATGCTGGCATGAAACAGATTGGTGAATTCTGTGGCAAAGTGCCTCCAAGAACCATTGAAACCAATAGTTCTTCAGTAGATGTCACTTTTCTCACAGATGAATCAGGATACAGCCGAGGATGGAAGATTTCGTACAGTATAGAAAGTAATTATTTCCCATCCAATACTTTAAAAGGTAATGAATGACTTTTCTGCTGCTGCTTCTTTCATTTCTTTCTCATCTCCAATAGGGATCCGCTGCCCAAAGCCTGTGCCAAAAGATGCCTTCACCATCATCAAGGACCCACAGCCCTTATATCAATACCAAGACTACTTCATTGTCAGCTGCAAAACTGGATATAACTTGATGGAGGTGAGCCTTATTCATTTGAGTGCTTTATTATTTTTATCTCTTATAAGCTTTTTTCTTGCAATGACCTTGATCCAAGTGGTCTCCCTATTGCTTCTTCTAAAAGCTTTCCTTTCTTTCTACATCTCCTACTCTTTTTCATGGAAGCAAATTAAGATATGTGTCAAGGCATGAAAAAACAAAATACGTATCATGCAAAAGAAAGAGTTCAAACTGTACTTGGATTTCTGATTAAAGATAGAGAGTTGCCAATTGCGCAATTTTTGAATAGTTAATAAAACACAGAGAAGAAATTGGAGAAACCGAAAGTGTAACAGAGAGAAAGAAAACATTAATTTGAAACTCAGCTCTAGAAGCTGCTTTGAAGGTCAGAACTCGATTCTATTAGCACCAAACTTACAACTGCAAGCTTTCCTCATGTTTTCACACTACTGACTAACTCTAACCAGTCATATATTAACTAGAGAAGACTAGTGAGCTGCCCCCCCAGCCTATTTTCTTGTAGGATTACATTTGTTACCCCAGAGTCCCAGATTTTAATTAAAAAGAATTCTCCAACTGGTATAAACATACAATCACTATAGCTTGTCCAATAGCAAGTTCAGTCTAAAACTAATGACAACAATTGATCCTCTTTATAATTAAGATATTTTTTCATGAAGAAAAACCCAAACCTGAAAACTTGTTTTCATGAGGTTTCTGAAGACCTGCCCTGCTAATGCAGGGAATTACTTTTGAGTAATAATTATATGAGGGGGAAACGGGGGTCAGAGATATGAAGATGGATTGCTTTTGGCTTTGGCAATGTTGTCAGTCCCAGAATGGTGTCAGTAACATGGGTGAGGGATCCTTCTTACATTTTTGGAAAGAGAAAGCTTTTCTTCTTCCTTACCACAGATTCCAATAAGGAGAAAGGCTAAGGCAAGACCCCATGTACAGCCTACCCCATCTGCCACTGCCAAACAAAACTTTCCTAAGGTTGCATCTCTAGTCTGATTTGAACCTCAGTCGGCAGGACCATCAACAAAGGTATTAAGTTGATTGCTAGTTGTTTTTCTTTTGAACAGGGTAAAGAACACCTGACATCCTTTACCTCTGTCTGCCAACATGATGGGACCTGGCATCGTTCTATGCCCCGATGTGAAAGTGAGTAGTTAGTCTTTCCTACTTGTTGCCTGCAATACTACCTAAGCAGATCAAGTTCCCCAAATTCTGGTGACCTTTTTCATGACTCCTGGCACCGAAGGGCTGGAGCTGGGAATCTTCATTGCCCACGGCAGTGGGAAGCCTTTTGCTGCCTCTGTCCACAAAAGAGTCCACTGTGTTCATTCAATCTATACTGGGCAATAAATAGGACTCTTCTTCACGGTGTACCAATTCTGAGCCAGAAAAATATATCAGCATAGAGCTTGCTGCCTTGCCTTCACTGTCTGTCTTTATCTTGGAGCAGCCCTTATTTATGGTGTATGAGGCATGCCTCTGGTAAGACCAGACCATCTTATTTGTTTCTTGAGAAACCTATATGCGGGTCAATAAGCAACAGTGAGAACTGGAACCCGGAACCACTGATTGGTTCAAAATTGGGAAAGGAGTCCGGCAAGGCTATATACTGTCGCCCTGCCTATTTAACTTATATGCAGAGCACATCATGAGAAAGGCAGGGCTAGATGAATGAAAAGTTGGAATTAAGATTGCTGGAAGAAATATCAACAACCTAAGATATGCAGATGATACCACTCTAATGGCAGAAAGTGAAGAGGAACTAAAGAGCCTCTTGATGCGGGTGAAGAAGGAGAGTGCAAAAGTTGGCTTGAAACTCAACATTAAGAAAACCAAAATCATGGCATCTGGCCCTCTCAATTCCTGGCAAATAGATGGGGAAGAAATGGAGGTAGTGACAGATTTTATTTTCCTGGGCTCCAAGATCACCTCAGATGGGGACTGCAGCCAAGAAATTAAAAGACGCTTGCTCCTGGAGAGGAAAGCTATGGCAAATCTAGACAGCATATTAAAAAGCAGAGATATCACCCTGCCAACAAAAGTGTGTATAGTCAAGGCCATGGTTTTCCCAGTTGCAATGTATGGATGTGAAAGTTGGACCATAAGAAAGGCTGAGCGACAAAGAATCGAGGCCTTTGAACTATGGTGCTGGAGAAGACTCCTGCGACTCCCTTGGACTGCAAGGTGTTCAAACTGGTCAGTCCTAGAAGAGATCAACCCCGACTGCTCTTTAGAAGGCCAGATCCTGAAGCTGAAACTCAAATACTTTGGCCACCTAATGAGAAGGAAGGACTCACTGGAGAAGGGCCTAATGCTGGGAAAGATTGAGGGCAATAGAAGAAGGGGACAACAGAGAATGAGGTTGCTGGATGGAGTCACTGAAGCAGTAGGTGTGAACTTAAATGGACTTCAGAAAATGGTAGAGGACAGGAAGACCTGGAGGAATGTTGTCCAAGCAGTCGCAATGGGTCGGACATGACTTCGCAATTAACAACAACAACAAGGCATGCCTCAGAGAGTGATTGCCAGATTCTCCTGGCTTTGCTTTCTTCTGCTCCTATCAAATGTTACTCAGCATATAAAATTTCAGGCAATCACTCTCCTTTATGTGTGATAGAGCCTAGACAGGGATGGAGGCAAATTTTGATCTATAGTTAAACAGGAAACTTGAGCCATCTTTCAAAACTCACTCTGATTTTACAAAAGTGTATAGAAGGAAACCTGATTATTAGCTGGTATCAGCTGATAATCAAGCTCCTTTTGGACTTTTAGCACCATTTAATAATAATGCTAAGATATTTAAAAGTAAACTAAATCATAACTGATAGGAACATCTTAATTTATCAGCTCTTGTTCAGCTGATCCATGTCTCCAAGCTGGGTTCAGCGCAGAACCCCAATGTATGTGGGGGGTAGGGGGAAGATCCCAATTTAAAAGAAGTACCCTCTGTATTTCTTAAATGAAAAAAAAAAATAAAAGAGAAGAAGGGCCCTAGAAGATAATGTCCAGAAACTGGAGAGGTGGCAGATTCATTAAAAAAAACAACACCCCATTAGATATGCCTCTATAGCTAATCTCTTCCCAGGAGTCGCCTAGCTATAGTGCCAATAGAATGGTCAATGAAACCCATCTGATTCTATTCAGGGCAAACCCTGTGCTGAGATAAGACAAAAAAAATAATAATGCTACTTTAACACAGATGTGGCTAAGGGTGACTTTAAGATAGCAATGTGATGAAAGCAACATCAGGAAGAAGTAGCCAGAAAAAAAAAAGGTTGCTCGGATGTTTTTGCTGCAATTGTGCAAACAAGGAAACACTCCTAACTTGTGGAAATTGGCTCTTAGATTTATGCTCTTTATTTTCTGACATGCTGCCAATACTTGATCTTACATCTGACAATCCTGAGGAGGCTTTCTTTTATTTCTTTATGTTTCCCTGCTAAACCTCTCTCTGAATTGTTTTAAGGATTTGGTATCTTTTTGCCTGTGCATGAAAAAGCATTTCTTTATATGGAGATGTAATTTGGATATAACTAATAGCAAGGAAATAAGCTAATCCTCTCCTTGCTTCTCATTTAAAAATAAACCAAACTAGTGATTGATACTGCTACATCTCACACAAAGTTTTGATCTTCTTCACTAAATAGGACCTAAAACAGAAACTAAAATTCACCATTATTGCATTGTTCTGTTAGGGCAGGATTTGAGCTATGACATACCATTCACCATAGCCTGAGAAGGAAATGGATGATTCCTGTGAGAGTGCTGGTCTGGGGTTGCGATCGTTTCTGAATCCTGGAAAATCTCAGAGGGAGATACTTCTTTTCATCTTATGTGTTTTGTCTTGCAGTTGTGAATTGCGGTGAACCTAAATTTCTGAAAAACGGGGCATTTAATTTTGTAACAGCAACAAAAAATAACAACTATGAGTCAGTTATCAAGTACCGCTGTAATGAACCCTATTATCGCCTGCTCAACACTCCAGGAAAAGGTGAGGCCCTGCCTAGCCAGATCCATGCAAGCTCAGCGCAAGCAGTTCAAGCTGCAGCAATGCATGGGAAGCTTGGCAAACCAGCAGCCGAGAAATTTCCTTGCTTTTGTATATGTATCTTCTTTACCAAATGTTTGGATGAGGGGGAAGGGGCAGAAGTGTGTGGCGGGGGAGGAAGCCTGGGTGTGCTCCAGGTTGCCTTGGTGAAACTGGCAGGGACGGCCTCATTGAGCCTGCCTTACAAACAGCCTTCCCTAGAGACATGGATGGACTTGACCCTTGTTGGCCTTTTGGAAAATAGCAAAAACCTGGATTTCCCCCTCAGAACTGGGGCCAGGATGTTGATAGAGCTGGCACAAGATGCCCGATTTATGGATGAAGTTCTGGCAGGACCTCAATGGTGCCTTTATTGTTTTAATGCTTTTTAAAAAAAATAATTGTATTATGTTATTCTTATCTGGCATCCAGAGTTTCTTTTGGTAGATGGCTGGGCATATGAATTTAATAAATAAATAAATTTCTTTTAAAAATAACATAAAAGATGGTAATGAAGCAATAACCGATGGCTCTTGGGCATTTGATTTGACAATGTTAATTCTTTAAATAAATTCATTATAGCCAGAAAAAAATATTTATTTTATTTTTTTAAATTGGTTTTAGCTGCCCAACCTCGATGGACTCATTGTGGGCTAGAGTACTTGGTGTTAAAACACATTGGACAGCAATAAATGTATTTTTGGTTGGTTTGTTTCAGTGAGTGATTTCAATCTCATTGCACTTGTAAAGATGTTCAGATATACAAAAAAAAAGAACACAAAACATCTATGGTTAAAAAAACAATAAAATGTTCAAAAATAAACAAAAACCATTGAGCATTCAGTATCTGGTCCCACTATTCTTGTTTTTGTTTCTCCTTTAGGTATCTACACCTGCTCAGCTGAGGGTTCCTGGAAGGATCAAATTGATCACAATGACATTCCAATGTGTCTACCAGGTAAATCATGCCTAAAGATTTTTCTAGCACATGATTCACTTCTTCCCAGTAGTCATAGCTGATGCTGGTGCCAGAGGACTAGCAGGTTGTAGAACCAGAAGAGGCAGAGAGGAAGCAGGCATCATGTCCACCTCCATTGTTATTTGACCTACTAGAATGAGATGGGATTCTGGATCCAGCCCTGAGATTAGTTTCAGTTCTCATTCTCTTCTTAAAATTAACTTCTGTAAATAAAAGGAGGATAGGCAGATAGCACAAACAAAAAAGCAGAGATCAAAACATATAAAAGAAGCATATTGATAACACATATCGCATTTCTCAGATGTCTTTTTAAAATAACCACAACCAGTATTTCTAGTTAAAAATCTTTGCTGAGAATTTAAAAAAAATACGTTTGAAACCTTTGAGGTCTGCTTTTTTTTTTGTCAGTTCTCACTTCTTTTGTGGGTCCAGAAGGACAAACAAGAATAGCACCCACAGACAGTCCTAATACGGTAGGAAGATTAAGTCATAGGTGCCAGAAAAGCTTGGAGAAAGAAGAATAAGCCACGCAACCAATTATTGGTGGCCTTTAGGTGCCCAGTTCCAGTGGCTGTCTTTGCCAAGTGTAGCAGGATCCTGTCTGTTGAATTACCTTCTGTTTTCTCTTCTGGTAGTGTAATGAGAGAAGTATTGATACCTGACATTTTTAGCTCAAAAAGGGGACAGCAGCAAGTTAATGGATTAACAACAACTAAAGAAGAAGTTGATTAAGAGGCTGGCTCTGATGTGGTTTTAGGAAAGATAAGGTGGACAAATAAGGAAAATTTGCTTAGGGGAGGTCAAGAGGGCAGGGAGATGGTGCTGCAGCCTTTCTGACCATTCTCTCTCTTTTCACAGTGTGTGGAAAGCCAGACAAGCCTATCATCGAAGTCCAGCGAATTATTGGAGGGAAGGATGCCCCACAAGGCAGTTTCCCATGGCAAGCTATGACGGTCATTGCTGGACGAGCAGGAGGGGCACTGCTGGGTGATCGCTGGATCCTGACAGCTGCCCACGTTGTGTACCCAAAAGGGAAAGAGAATGACACAGAGATACTGACCCCTGCGCAGGTAGCAGAGAAGGCTGAAATCTTCCTGGGTCACACAGATGTGACTGAACTGTACAAAGTAGGCAATAAACCAATTCTCAGACTCTTTGTGCATCCAGACTACAATCCAAAGGATGAGCATAACTTTGATGGAGACATCGCACTCATTGAGTTGAGGGATCCGGTGACTCTGGGCCGTGACATGCTGCCTATCTGTCTCCCTGAGTCAGGAAACACCACCTATTATCATCCAGGTTGGATGGGGTATGCCAGTGGCTTTGGAGTAGAAAAAAACATCCTTGCTAGCAGGCTGAAATATGCCCCCATTCCAGTGGGCAACCAGGATATGTGTCGGGAGTGGTTGCGAGGAAGGAAGATCTCTCAGAAGGATCCAGTCTTCTCAGACAACATGTTTTGTGCTGGTAGCCCCTATGGAGGAAAAGACACCTGTCAGGGGGACAGTGGAGGGGCCTTAGCTGTGCGTGACCCAGAGACTCAGCGTTGGGTGGCCACAGGCATTGTTTCTTGGGGCCTTGAGTGTGGCAAAGGGTATGGTTTTTATACCAAAATCATCAATTACTTGGATTGGATAAAGGGCATTGTTGGGAAGGATTGGGTGTCCATGCAGGTTTCTCATTAACCTACTGAAGAAGTGTAAACTAAATTATGATTCTATGCATGAATGGAAAATACATACTTCTCATTAGCTTTCTGCTGTTCTTGCCGCCTTGCCCTCTTTTCTTTGATACCAAATAAATGTATAGTTGCTTCTCTTATTGGCTGGGAGAGGAGGGAACAATTCCTCCTGCTGTCATTTCTCTACTCATTTTCCAATGCCATCAGCAAAGAGAAAGATTTTGGGAAAAGCAAAGAAAGATTTCTGAATAGGACAAGGAAGTGTTATTTCTTCCCATTCCCATTTCATCCTCTTGGCTCAAAAGTTTCTTTGGAGTTCTTTCTAGTATCAGTAGGGACTCTGAGATGGGAAATGATTGCACACTATATAATTTTGTGAATGTGAATATATTTTTAGCATCTGGCTCCAGAATCTGCCATTAGATGCAGCCATCTGAACCAAAAGATAGCTACCAATTTGTTTTGTAAAAATGGCACATTTTTTCATTTATTGTTGCAATAAGAGAGAGAGAGAGAGAGAGAGAGAGAGAGAGAGACCCCTTCATCCCCTACTAAACTAGACAATTACTGGTTTAACTAACAGCTTCTATTGATATTTCCTCTGTCAAATCTTTAGTTGCTTAGCAAAATAAACTAAAAATAGCTAAATCAAACAAAATCATCTCAAAAAGATTTGTGTATTATTTTCATTAACAGCAGAGAGGACTTCTGATACAAACTTAACGATAACACCGTAACACATTCTCAGATATAATGTATTTTTTGCGATTAATAAAAATTAAAGTTAAGCAAGTTATCAATAAATCAAAACATGTCAAGAACATTTGTTTATGGCAGAGAATGTTATGTGTCATATACTTTGTTGCTAAGACTATGCAAAACTATCTAGAGCAGGGGCATACTAATTGCAAGGCTGGGGAATGAACTGCTCTAAATCTGTTGATCCAAGTCTATTTAAGCAGGAGACATAAACCCAGTGCTGATAGTTTTGTGCCTCTTGATGTCTGTGTGCTGCAACAGGAAGATCTTCTGTGTCTATATGACTCCTTTCTTGTCATAAATAAGCTGACCAACTTTTTTACAATGAAAAGGAGGACACAAATAAATTGAAGAAAAAAATATCGTAAATAAAAGAAACATTTTATTCATTGCAACAATAATATAGACAACTTGCACGTGCAAAGTTTGCCGGTCGGGTGTTTGGGCACGCTCAGCAGCAATTCCTATTGGCTTTCGAAAGCCAATAGGGGGAGTAACACAACTCATGCAAAAGCTGGGGGGAAAAAACCATCAAAAAAAAAGGTGCTGTTCTGAGCGTTCTATGAGGGGGAAAAAAGCCCTGCAGATTAGTCTTCAAATATCGAAAAGGAGGACATGTAGGAGGACACTTTTCGAGGGAGGACAGGACTTACAAAAGGAGGACTGTCCTCCCTAAAGGCATAAAACAACTTATCTAAGGCTATTGAGTCTAAGAATCTCCTGCTTTCGTGTATTTCCTGTATGGGTAAATTTATAGATGGACCTGGCCTAAAATATATCTCATTTCTTAGCAACATAGTTTTTCCACCTCCTCTCTGTGAAGCTGTCTCCATCTGGTTCTCAGCTCAAGAGGAAAACAAGAGGTTTTCCTTAACTCTCCTGGTATTGAAATCAGTCTCAAAATGTGGGAAACCTCCTTGGCTTTGATACTCCTTAAGTTGGAGGAAGGTTAGATTGGTACCAATGGGTAAGGATGAGCCATAGAGGCAGAATAGGGTACAGCAATGGTGGCAGCTTAATTTCAAGCTGGTATTGTTTTCTGCTGACTCAGGTTCTGGTGAATAAATTTCCAAACAACAACGGAGAAAGGCTCTTTGAAACGCTACAAGCTATGCAAATAAAGAAATGGGACATTGTCACTTAGAGATGTTTAGACACTTTCTCTGGTCACCATGGTCAAGGGAGAAGCAAGGACACCACCATTCACTTGATTGAACAAAACCAAAATGTTGCAATGATGACACCCAGTTGCAATTCAACCTGGCCTTCAAGACAGTGGTGGGATTGAAATATGTGAACAACTGGTTCTCTGTGTGGATGCTGCTTCTGGAAGTCCATTCTGGGCCTGGGTAACAAAAGATTAGCTACCAGTTCTGCCAAAGTGGTGCGAACCGGCTGAATCCCATCACTGCTCCAAGACCATTGTTCTTCACAGACATACAGAGATATTTTCCTGGTACATAATACTACAATAACAAACCCTTTGGCGCACAAATGGTTTATGGAGCATATTATCAATCAGGGTGGAATTATATTCAGCCTTCCAAAGGAACATCTGCCAGAGACTAGAATTTAAACTTGGCAAATCTTTGCCTAAAAGTCAAAGCTAGTTTAAAGCTGCACATTAAGGCAAATTGTACTTTGATGACATAGCGTAGTGTGTCAACCCAGCCACTCTGATTTATTAATTATGGTTTAGCCACTCCCAATTTTAGTAATTTTAATCCTCCCCCCTCCACTTTCCAGTTAAGCTTAAGGTAAAATTGTTTCACTGTAATTTTTAATATTCCCTTCTAACAGATAAAAAAAATATTTTCCCACATAAAATGTGTTTTGTTCTGTTAGTTATGTTAAAGAAACCTGGCCTAGAATGTTGTGTGAAGGCAGCTTTTGAATGAAAGAAGCATTTAAACTGTGTATACACATTGATTTGGTCTATGATTATCAGTTGGTGGACCTGGGGAGTTTTAACAGCCCTGTTCCTGTAATGCAACAGGGAGAGCAAGGCCTCATGTGGTCATATGCAAACAATCAGGGGCCTGATCAACCTGTTACCACAACAAGGACTGGATGCAAACTATTCCTCCCAACCAAAAGAATCTCTCTCTCTCTCTCTCTCTCTCTCTCTCTCTCTCTCTCTCTCTCTCTCTCTCTCTCTCTCTCTCTCTCTCTCTCTCTCTCTCTCTCTCACACACACACACACACACACACACACACACAGGGGGGGAGGGATTCTGTTGGTCCCTGTATAATCCTGAATCATTTCACTTTCACTGAAATCTTGCCTATATACTGCTTCATTTGAATGGTAGTGAATATTTTCAATATTTTCAAAGCAGGAAAAAGCAATGAAAGCCATCTAACTCTTTTTTCTTTAAAAGACAGATGAACCACTACTAGCAACAATACCTTATTCAGATTGCCCCAGTCCCAATATGTTCAGCCTTTGCAAAAGACAATACTGAGACTGATATTCTGGAAGATATATAGCCCCTGCCTCTACTAGACAATGCTTCTCAGGAAGTTTTATCCCTCCTCTCTCCATTCCACCAGTAGAGAAGATCTCAATTTTCTCTTCCCAGTTTGAGCTTATTTGGAGAGTCCTGCAGGGGAGTGCAGCTATTCTATACCTTTGACCGAAGGGAATCTTCTATCTGAGATGGCTATCCTCTTCCACCAAGTGTTCAGCTTCATGGAGCAGTGAGGGAGGAAGGGGACACCTGCCTAGCCAGCCAGCCAGCCAGAGTAAACCTGGCAATCAATGGGGTGACAGCTGTTGCAGCCAGATCATCCTCACACCCTCTTCCCAGCTTCTTTTTATAGGTATATCTGTTTTCTATAGATGCTAATGAGATAATTTTGCCATGGAGGGGATTAGAGAAGAAAGCTTCCATTTCCTCTTCATACATGCTGATCTTGAGCAGGATTCTCTCCCTCACATGCCTAAGCTAAATCATATAAAATGAGAAAGGCAGATTCACAATATACAAAGCATTACTGTAAAACAGCTGCTAGAATAGAATTGCCAGGCATGCCTAGATTCTCAAAGTTGTTGATTTTGGGCTCCTCTATATCTATAAAAAAAAAAAATATCCAAAAGGCAGAAGTGTGGTCTTTTGCATAATTAAGTGATATTACTCACTGACCATAAAGAGCATGGACAAAAATGCTTTGTATCTCTTTTTTTTACCCTTTAAGTTTTTATTTAACCCAGATGGGGAAAACCCAGTCAGCCTAGCACATTTTTCAAAATGCTGCTGCTGTTATTTGAACTGCAAATTAAAGTTGCTAAAGCTGATTGTGCAAGATTCCAGGGTATAAATATGAAAATTTTACCTTTGGCTTTTCCCAAGTTTTTTTTTTTTATCTTCTCATTGAAATTGTTGATTTTGAGAACTGGTGGCCTCGAAAGGAAATCTGAATAGGGCCAACTATGCCGACTTTCATTTCACCAGAAAATTATTCCTCCATGACTTGCATTTGATATCATAAGGGTGGAAATTTACATTTTTTAAAAAAAGCAAATTTTGACACTAAAAACTCCAGATGCTGACTTATTCATAGTTTGATGGGTCTTTACAGTTTTATGGATGTTTATAATCCAATTTAGGAGGACCAAGTAGAAGCAAATTGTCCATAAAATCTATTAATGCTTTACAATATATAGAAAGAGAAGAGAAAAGAAGAATATGTAGAGATGTTTAAGTTATAGGAATCCATAGCAGTTGCTTATTATAGCATCTGATTGAAGGTCAGAATCTGGAAGGAAGCTTTTGGGAGGTTTATAATAAGGAAAAGAAAGCTTCCTTTGGCTGCACCTCCCAGGATTATGTATATTAGAATAGAATAGAATAGAATAGAATAGAATAGAATAGAATAGAATAGAATAGAATAGAATAGAATAGAATAGAATAGAATAGAATAGAATAGAATAGAATAGAATAGAATAGAATAGAGCTGGAAGGGACCTTGGAGGTCTTCTAGTCCAGCCTCTGCTCAAGCAGGAGAACCTATACTGTCTCAGACAGTTGAATGTCACTCTAGTCTCTTCTTTAAAATCTCCAGTGATGGAGCACCCACAATTTCTGGGGGTAAGCTGTTCCACTGGTTGATTGTCCTCACTGTCAGAAAGTTTCTCTTTAATTCCAGGTTGCTTCTCTCTTTGATCAGTTTCCAAACATCGTTCCTCTAGTGTTCTGGTGAACAAGCTGACCCCCTCTGCCTTGTGGCAGCCCCTCAGATACTGGAACACTGCTATCAGGTCTCCCCTATCACTTCTTTTCTTTAGACTAGCCAGACCCAAATCCTGCAGCCGTTCTTCATATGTTTTAGCCTCCAGGCCTTTGATCATCTTAGTTGCTCTTCTCTGAATTTTTTCCAAACTCTCATCTTTTTTGTGATATGATGACCAAAATTGGCTGCAGTATTCTAGGTGTGGTCTTACTAGGGCTTTGTAAAGCGGTACTAGTACTTCACGTGATCTTGATTCTATGCCTCTGTTTATAAAACCCAGGATTGCATTAGCTTTTTTGGTTGCTGCTGGACACTGCTGGATCATAGTTAAGTGATCGTCCACTAGAACTCCAAGGTCCCTCTCACAGTTACTGTTTTTAAGCCAGGTCTCACCCAATCTGTATTTGTGCCTTTGGTTTTTCCTGTCTAAGTGTAAAACTTTGCTTTTCTCCACACTGAAACTCATTTTGTTGGATAGGGCCCATTGTTCAAGTTTGTCAATATCTTTTTGGATCCTGGGGTGTTGGCTACTCCTGACAGTTTGGTGTCATCTGCAAGTTTGATAAGTTCCCCTTCTATTCTCTCATCTAAATCATTTACAAAGATATTGAAGAGTACTGGGCCTAAGACGGAACCTTGTGGTACCTGACTGCTAACTTTTGTCCATGTGGATGTTGTGTCGTTGAGGACTACTCATTGAGTACGATTTGTCAGCCAGGTACAAATCCATCTGGTGGTGATGTTGTCTATTCCACCTTTTTCTAGCTTACCAAGGAGTAGGGTGTGGTCTACTTTGTCAAATGCCTTACTGAAATCTAAGTATAGTACATCCACTGCATTTCGCTGGTCTACTGGTTTAGTCACTTTATCGAAGAATGAGATAAGATTGGTTTGGCATGATCTGTTTTTAACAAACCCATGCTGGCTACTAGTTATGACTTTGTTTGCTTCGTTGTTTACAGATCTGTTTTTTGATGATCTTTTCTAAGATCTTTCCAGGTATTGATGTTAAACTGATTGGTCTGTAGTTTCCTGGGTCTGTTTTTTTTCCTTTCTTGAAGATGAGGACCACATCAGCCCTTTCCCAATCGTCAGGTACTTAACCTGTGCTCCGTGGTTTATGAAAAATGTGGTGCAATGGTTCTGAGATAACATCTGCCAGCTCTTTCAGAACTCTGGGATGTAATCTATCAGGTCACAGTGATTTATACTCATCAAGGTTGGATAGGAGTTCTCTTATTATTTTCTTGCTTATTTTTTTTTCTAGTATGTCTTTTGCAGTGGTTTTTTTGGTATGTTGGGCTATAGTTTCTTTTTGTGTGAAGACTGACACAAAGTATGAGTTAAGTAGCTTTGCTTTCTCCTTGTTGCCTGTTAATATTGTGGGGTCCTTGGTGTTCTTTGAGTTTAGTTGTTTTTTTTTCATTACCCCAACTAAATAACATTATCAGGGCTAGAAGGGAGGGGGGTTTGCTTTCATTTTATATAGTAGTTGCTTACCCTAACAATGCTGGTGGGAATGATCTAGTTCCTCGATTAGGCTATTGTTTACCTTCAGCTTATTTGTCTGAGTTGGTAGTTCCTTAATTGGGGTATTGTTTACTTCTTGATTGTTGGTCAAGTGTTAACCTCTCCTCATCTGGATGCTGATCTATGATGAGATGTATAGGTCTTTTTGTTTCCTTTTTGGCTTTTTGATTGCCTCATTTGAATGGTATGCAGATGTTGTTCATGTCTATATGCCTGTTAATGGTTGATTTGTCTTGAGTTCCAGGCTTCCAGGAATTCTCTGGCCGTTTGGGACTTGGCTTGGTCTAGGATGCTCACAGTTTCCCAGTTAAAACTATGATTGAGTCTATCCACGTATTGCAAAATTAAAGAGATTTCATCATGTCTTTTCTGACTGCTACTTGGTTGTCATGGATGTGCTCTGCTAGTTTTTTGCCTGTTGGTCCTCCACAGTGGCTGTTATAGTCCTTACACTGTATGTTGTAGACAGTCCTTTTTTTCTTCTTCCAGAGCTGCTGGGTTTTTGGTTTATTTAAGATGTTTTGGAGGAGTTTAGCATTGTTTCTGTGTCTGGAGGGAAATTTATTATCCAAATGTGCCTAATCCTATGTAAAACTACTCGTGACTTTAACATTTTGAGAAAAAGGAGAAAGATATTCCTCACAGAAGTAACCAGAACAGCAGGAACATATTAAACTGGGACTGTGGGACTTTGAAACAGAGAAAATCTTGTCAGTGAATATTGCAATCCCTGAAGAGGACAAGATTTCAGTCTAAAACAAAGTATTTTGATATATATTTGCAGCAGAAAAGAACTGTGGGCCAGAGTACACAAAGTTCTGTTCTGGGAAGTGATGATGAATAAATACACAAAGATCCACAAAGAAGTAAATAAGTCATTGGTTTATGCAACTAACATAAACCAATTGAATTTCTGAATTCTGAATGGAAGTTGCTCAATATTCTGTTGGCAATATTCTGCCTCATTCTCAGATTCTGTGTCGGGTGAAGAACAAGGCTGTGCTCATCATTCAGCATATGGTGTTATTTTTAATAAAAGAGTTTGTTTTATGGGGATCATTACTTTCATATTTAAAACAATTCCTTTCTGTCCCTTTTTTTAAAATTCCGTTTAATTACAAAAGAAGATACTGTTGAAAGAAAAATCTTCATCAGGGTCCAGTCCAAGCAGGAATAAACAAAATGGAGATTGCTTTAGAAAGAAGGTTGTAGTTTATTGAAGAACAGAACCCACAAGACATGTGGCTCTGGAGTAGCTGACCACATGTTGCTGAGAGTGGTGGGTTTTTATGCCTTCTTGGGCTTTTGTGTTTGGAGTTGTTCCTGTGGCATGAACTTTGACCAGAGGTTCAGTGTGCCCTTTTAGTATTCTGTTGGTGGTGGGTTAATCCTATTATGTCCTAAAGATCAAGTCCTGCTTCCCTGGGGCTGGGGCTGATGGCTATATCCTGTGTTGGATTTTTTGGTTGAGGGGTTGGTGGTTGTAGGGATCTTTGTCTTTTTAACCCCATCAGCTCTATGATTCCTGGCTCCAATCTTTCTGAAAGGATTATCAAATCTCCATTTCTACAGAGGTGGTCTCTGCTTGGGGCAGGGAGAACTTGAGGGGTTGTGCCCAAGATTTTCTATTATTCCTTTGGGGTAATATATTCTGCTTTTTTAAATATTGCCCCAAATAATTCTTTCTCTGGGAGGGGTGCTGACTTCTCACAATACTGTGAAGCTTCTCTAGTAGCCTACAAGAGCCTATCCAGGCTGGCTGGCTGTTTGTTTGTTTGTTTTAGTCCACCTTTGTTATTTTTTTTATAAACAACTCAAAATAGCAAACATATCTAATACTTCTTTTTCCTGTTTTCTCTACTGCAAAAACAACCCTGTAACTGGACCAACATCAACCAGATGGTTTTCAAGGCTAAGGTGGTACTAGAATTGATACTCTCCCAGTTTCTGGCCTGGTGCCATAATCACTAGATCAGCGGTTCTCAACCTATGGGTCGCGACCCCATTTGGGGTCGAATGACCGTTTCATGGGGGTCGCCGCACACCGCGGTCCGCCATTTTGTTTTTTTTGTTTTTTTCATCGCGCGCGCCGCGTATGCGCGGTTCGGGCCGTCGCGCACGCGCCGCACATGCGCAGATTGGGCCGTCGCGGTCCGCCATTTTGTTTTTGGTGTTTTTTTGTTGCACACGCACTGCGCATGCGCGGTTCGGGCCATTGCGCGCGCGCTGCGCATGCGTGGATCGGCCCGTCGCGGTCCGCCATTTTGTTTTGGGTGTTTTTTTTCGTCGCGCGCACCGCGCATGCGCGGATTGGCCCAATGCACGTGCGCACGCGCCGGGGTCGCGCTGCGCATGGGCAGGGCAAGTGGGGTCTCAACCTGAAAAAGGTTGAGAACCACTGCACTAGATCAAACTGGACCAGTATAGTCCTAGTTTGGCTCTTCTCTAAGGCTGGTCCCAATCAGTGTTGATAGGGAGTAAGTGATCCAGTCCATGGCTGCTCTTTTGTGACATGCTGAATAGTTCAGTACTCTCCTTGTTCCTTTTCAACACCTACATGAAGTCACTGGGTGAAATTATCTGATACCATGGGATGTGGCATCATCAGTATGCTGATGACGCTAGCTTTATATCTCCATTCCAGGTAACATAGTTATGGCTGGCACTCACTCTAGCAGGGCATGCTATGGACCCCATTGGCCAAAGATGTTTGGGTGGTGGGGCCCAGGAGAAGAGCCTTTTCTGCAATGCCTCCCACCCTCTGGAACATCATTCACCTTGAGATGAAGTTACCCACACCCTGTTGGTCTGAACAGGGCCTGAAAACCTGGCTCTGCCAACTAGTTCGGGGCTTTGATGTTGATGTCCATTCTGGAGGTGGCTAGTAGATTAGGAGAATCCCCCACCTCCACTGTTTATGTATTGGTCTTTTTTATCCAGTTTGTTGTTAATATTAATGTTTTAACTTTTAATGCTCAATGTTTTTAATGTTTTTAAAGTTCTAATTGTTTTGTATTTCAGGGGGCAAATTGTAAATCACCGAGAGTGGCTTGATAGTGAGATGGGCAGCGTATAAATTGAATAAATAAATAAATATAAACTGGGCATTAGACAATGACCTACTTTTATTTCATGGAGATTTTTAATTAACTGCATGCCTGCTTTTCTTCCCTCTCAGGTAGGAATGACTCTCCATTAAAAATTGGCAACAACTTTAGTTCAGAAAACGCAGGTGCTTGAAGTTGTAGCATGAGAGAACAAAGACAAAACTGCCTCTCTAGCAGTGTGCTGATGTGACTTGGCTTAGTACGTTTCCAAGTTATTCAAAAAGGGAAACATGATTGTGAAAAGCATTAGAAGAGCACAATTAAATATTCTGGGCTAATTATCAGAACGCCTTTCCATTGCTATCTCAGATGAATCCATTTTCTGACACTTAGAACCTTGAGTAAATTTCATTTAAATGACCTTCTTCCTAGTCTAGTGCCTCTTTTTGTTTCTGTTCTTTTATATATATTACATTATTGGTGCTGGACTGAAATTATATTTGTGATCTGTAGGAAAGGAAGTGGGGTGGCTCAGTGGCTTAATAGATGCCAGTTTGAGCCCTACCATCATGTGACAGACTCCTGTCACTTGCCCCAGTTCCTGCCCACCTAGCAGTTTGAAAGCATGTAAATGCAAGCAGATAAATAGGTATCATTTTGGTGGGAAGGTAAGTGTTCCTTGTTTTGCTCTATGTGCTAAACTCTGACATGATGTTGGCCACATGACTACAGAAAAGTCTTTGGACAATGTTGGCTCAATGGCCTAGAAACAGAGATGGGCCATAAAGTTGGTTAATGACTAGTAGAATAAAATCCACAGGGATTCCTTTACTTTTACTTTCCATGTACAAAAGAAGATATTTCCACTATTTGACACTGATATTACCTGTGAAGCTATCTCATACAAAGACTTGAAAAAGGAAAAACTACAAACAAAATATTCATGAGTGTATATTAGTTTTTATGTAATAAGGACACAAAGAGTTCCTTTGGGGACAATCCGTGAGACTGTTCTCTTGCACAAGGCTGGCTGCCATTCATTTCAATGAAAAAGAACCTTTCGGTACATTATGTTCTAGAATTTTCTGCTGCCCACAGTGGTTGGGTGCTCCAGATCTATGATGTAATTGGTTATTCCTTTTCCAATGGTCAAAACTGTAGGAGACTAAAAATGCAATACTCTTGCATGAATTAAAAGTAATTTGGTCTATAGCAGCTTCACAAAGAAGAAAATAAATGAAATCTAATTAAACGAAGAGAAGACAAAGCAATTAAAAACTAGAAAAAGTGAAGAAAGAGGAGACAGGCAATGTAAAGCGGCTTGTAATAATATGGATCTTAGCTGCAAATGTCATTTTTTTTGTATGTTAGATTTATGGATGGGACAAAACCTCTTGAGAATCAGTGGGTGCCTAGTGGACAGATAATGCATGAAGAGAGGAAGCATCTACTCTTCAGGTTCTTTATACTCCCTCATGACTTTTCTGATCCAGTCCACATAATTTGCCACTTTAGTGTAGAGACCATAAGTGCCACATTCTGGGCCCCATGAAACCAGTCCAGCAACATAATAGTGAGTCTCATTTTGGGGATCTTTGATAACATATGCCCCACCACTGTCTCCCTGACAACTGTCCTGCCGGCCATCCCCAGCACAAATCATATTTTCTGTGAAGACATAAGCTGAAGTCTCGTTTTTCACATTTTGGCATGTATTCATGTTCACCACGGGGATCCAAGCTGCCCTGAGCCTCCATGATACTTTAGGACTTGTTCGAATAGCGTCAGTCTTGCCCCAGCCGGCTATGTAGCCCAAGGTCCCTATCTGTGGATCATATTCTGAAGAAGCACCAGGTAAACAAATTGGTGAAATAGTGGGGCCCATTGTCAAAGGTTCTTTCAATCTTAACAGCGCAATGTCGTGATTAAAGTTTGTCCTGGTCTCTGATCCACTTTTGCTCCATTGAGGATGAATGAATATAGCCGTTATCTTCAGTGGCTCAGCAGCACTCATAGCCCTTGGTCCCACACTGAACATCCCAGCATAGAGAACTGGGTCTGAAGAATCATCCAGCACATGAGCTGCAGTAAGTATCCATTGTTCTGAAATAAGGGCTCCACCAGCTCGTGGCTCATCGAAGTAAATTTGCCAAGGAAAATTTCCTTCTTTAGCAACTGTGCCTCCATAAATTCTCCCTATTTCTTCAATACTTCTACTGGGAATTCCACAAACTAAAGTGAGAACAGAAGAAACTAGTTTTAGTCAGAGAGATAGCAGAATAAATATCAGAAACAGGTATATTTGATTAACATGAGAGAAAAAGGAAAAATAGTATAGGTTCTGCAACTCTATAGGCACAGCCCTCTAAACCTATAATCCAGAGCAAGATCTTTGACCCACATAGAAAATATTAAGTCCAGTGATATCAAGTAAGCTTCAGATTCTTCTTTGATTCCTCTTTGGATCATTCCTTATATAATTGTTTTTTCCAATGTCCAAACAAGAATTCCCCAAATGATTCCTATTTTAGAACTTCTGGTAGGGTTGGTATTATAGGAAGGTTTAAATCTTCCAAAACAAATTAAACCAATAAAATTCAGAGCCTGGCAGATCATTACAATTTTACAAAACTTTGAACTGGAGAAGCTATTTACGAATTTTCTCTGGCAAAAGAGTTACCAGGAAAAATACTGTTATTTTAGAATTAAAAGAGAGGCAACATTTTTATTTTGTAATTGCAGTTTGATATGATCTCCATTTTCAGAGAAAAGCACAGAGAATTATACATGAGGTAGACTGTACCTGGGTCACAAAGTGGAAGCTGTGTTTTCCCTTCTTCATCCACCCATTTTCCATTGGCTGAACACTGATACGTCTCTTTGGAAATAGAGCAATTATTTATAAATACAATACTATCATTAATTCTGATTAAAAGAGTATAGTATGTATCACAAACTCCAAAAAGCATTCAGCTCTATGACTTACTATCAACCCAACAGAGATGTGTTAAAAAAGAAAAATAACAATTTTAAAATGAATTTATCAACTGATTTACCAAATATTTTAACCAATAATTTCACCAAAAGCCTTCCATTTTGCTTTAAAAATATTAAAGACAAAACAAATTATTAATGAGTATGGCATTCTAACTAAACAAATGTTAAAGTAGAATGTGGTATATGAGATGCTGAGGTAATAATATAAGGACATAACGGAAACAACTGGATACTTCAATTCTTTTTTTTTTTTTTAAATTCAAACACAAGCTCTGTTGAATGTGAAAGAAAAAGGGTTAGTTTACAGTAACAGCATTTGATACGCACTTGTTGGAACAATTTAATGCTACAATAACCCAAAAAATAAATTCATGATTTCTACTGCCTTTTTTTTTTTCTTTTTTGCAGTTGCCTGCAATGTAGAACATCCTGTATTGTAGGTCCAAGACAAACTTTTTGCTGGTGCTGCAAAGAAGAAATAAAAAAAAAGACTGCCAATAAGGAAAGTGATTGTAACTATTAGAGGTGGGCAAAAGGGATCAACCACATTTCAGACTCCTGCACATGACAAGGAAGGCTAAATAGGTGTGCCTCTGTGTGTACTCCATTCCCCCCCCAACTAAATTCCCTGTAAGTTAAAGAAAATCATTGCACAAGTCAGTCCCAATAGCACCATCTTCATGATCGAGCAGTGCGACTGCGCAACCACCTTACAGGGCTTTGAAAGCCATCTTTCTTGTTTTCTAAAGATTTTGAATATCATGATAGCTGGTTCAGTCATTTGGGAACCGCCTAAATACCATTAAATAGATTTTTTTTAAAAAAAAAATCCTAACAGACTCTGGCCTGAACAGGATGAATGCTAACTTAAGAAAATCTAAAGGGACGCCATTCACATCAAACACTTCCTTTAAAAAATATAGTTGCTTTCTTTGAAATCAATTGGCCACAGTGGTGAGACATGTCCTCTTTTCCAGCCCAAGAGTGCCGCACACAGAGGTTGGCATTCTAGCTCGCTCATCCTATTGTAACCGAAAGCCATGGTTTCCACAGGAATCAATGGCCACTGGAAGTGACAACCTGCACCAGTGTACAGAATGTTATCTCCCAGACACAGGGAAAAGAATTGTGTCACCACTGTGATGTAGGGTAACTGAAGAAAGGAGTCTCTTGGTCGTTGCCAGTATGCAGATGGAGAGTCTTCCATGTTCTAATAGAAAAGTCCATAAGGAATTTGTGAACAGGATCAGTTCAGGAATAGATCTGTCTCTCCAGTATCAGTCAATGTACTGCGACAGCCAACGAAAACCTTCACCGTAGCCTTGCCTCTTCAGTACACTGCACATGAACACTTCCATAGGACGCGTGTTCAGGTCCTTCAGTGGCACATTCCCCTTTCCTGTTGTCTGTCCATAAAGACCGAAAATCTCTCGCAGTTTCTCCTCACTGATAGCTTCTGGTCGGTCAATCTTGTTACCCAAGATAAGAATTGGCACATTGGATATTGTCTCATCAGTCATTAGTGCATTTAGCTCCACTTTAGATTCCATGAGACGAGAGTGGTCTGCACAGTCCACTAAAAAGACAATCCCATTAATTGCTGGGAAATAATTCTTCCAGACACGCCGAGCTTGCTCATGGCCACCAAGATCAAAAGTGGTGAAAGTCATTCCTGCAATTGTTAATTCTTCTGATGTTGGATGCAATGTGGGAACATGTTGACCCAATCGGTCATCTTTTAGCATGTGAAGAAGGGTAGTTTTGCCTGCATTATCCAAACCCAAAAAAACTAATTTTCCAGACTTCTTGTACAATCCTAGGAACTGCAGCATACTGCTGAAGCCATTATAGATCCATTCAAAAAAGAATGACATAATGGAAGAATTATGTACCTTCCTCGCAGACAGCAGCGGCTCCTTTCGCCAGGTAGATAAAGCCTTTCACGACAGTGGCGGCGGCGGCGGCGGCGGCAGCGGCAGCAACGATTCTTTCTCTTCCCGGCGAAACCTCCCGTTGTGCTGTCTCTCTCACACACACACTCACTCCCCAGCCGCCACCTCCACGCCGGAACTCGATACTTCAATTCTTGACAGGGTACTTTTGGTGGTTCCCAGCCTACTTAACCTTCCCACCCCAATCCTGTCTTCCTGAAGCCGGCAATCGTGAAATGAGCAAAATGATATTCTTAATTTCTGAACTGGAAGGTTTCATCAGGGGAAAGAAAGGATGGGAGATACCTTTGCCCTTCAGGGTATAATAAGGTTTGTGGCACTCGTAACGGATAATGGTTTGATACTCTGTCTCCTCCGATCCTGACGGATAAACGATATCTCCATGTTTAATGGGATCAGGCACACCACAATCTACAGCTGCAAGCAAAAAAAATAAAACAAGGTGAGTCAGGATTAGAGTAGTTCACCCTTCCATTTCCATTTTGCTTTATGTTGCATCCATCCATCCATCCATCCATCCCATGTTGCATTGTTTGTTTAGAATAGCCCTCCTCTAGGAAAACTTCCATATGTGAGTATTTCATGTCTTATGAAGATTTTCAAACTATACTGCATTAAATGATTGAATCCTTGTCAACCTCCACAGCCTTTGACTATACAGCAGCTATCAAAGATAACACTCATACTCTGCGGTTGATCCAACATGGATATGTAATGGAAGGCTGACAGGCGGAATGGGACAACTCGCCCCAGCCAACTCGCAGCCGCCACCTCACCATGGCCAACTCTTCACAGCCAACTTGCTGTAGGACAATTCGTCATCGCCAGCTCGCCACAGGACAATTGAACAAATCAATTTAATTATTTAAAATAAATATTTTAAATTTTTGTCGTTCACATTTCATTCTATCCCTCCTCTTGCATCCTTTCTTTAATGATTCTATTCCACCATTTCTTTGATATCAGTGTATTTATTTATTTATTAATCAAATTTCTATCCCGCCCCTCTCCCGAAGGACTCGGGGCGGTGTACAGCCTAAAATTTAAAAAAACATATAAATATACAAAATTTAAAATAATTAAAAATAAATTAAATAATTTGGCCAAAATCCCATTTAAAACCCAAAACATACAAAACTTAAAATCTTAAAAAATACTCAGTCCCCCTAAAACATTTTGACCCTATTGGAACCGAAGCTTCTATGCCAGGCCGGCCTGTCGGAAAAGGAATGTTTTTAGTTCCCGACGGAAGGTGCGTAAATCTGTTATTATACAGAGTTCGGGGGGGGGAGCTCGTTCCATAACGTGGGAGATCCCACAGAGAAGGCTCTCCCCCTGGGGGTCGCCAGCCGGCATTGTCTGGCTGACGGCTCCCTGAGGAGGCCCTCTCTGTGGGAGCGTACCGGACGGCGGGAGGTATTTGCTGGCAGTAGACGGTCCTGTAAGTATCCGGGTCCAATGCCATGGAGCGCTTTAAAAGTGGTCACTAACACCTTGAACCGCATCCGAATGACCACCGGCAACCAGTGTAACTCGTGTCCTGCACTGAGTTGTCTCATGGCAAGTTGGCCATGGTGAGTTGGTTGTGGCGAATTGTCATAGACCCGCCGACCGATATGAGGAAAATTATATAGAGCAGGATGTTTCTTTAAAGTTTCTCTCAGGCCTGCAATTCATCTACTTTCACTGCTTTGGCAAGACATCTGTATCTGCTTCTCACATTTTTATTCATCATAATCATATCATATATCACATCATATCATATCACATATATCATATCATATCATTATCATCTTGAGACCATAAGAAAATACACCAGAGACCACTGTAAATCACTTACGAACACAACTGTAATCTGAGTTGCTCCATTTTCCATTGCTTTGACAGCTAGAGTAGAAGGATGTTGTACTGCCTCGTGGCTGAAAGAAGGATTCAGAAATAGCAGAGCTTGTAAAAATGACAGAATTAGCAGAGATGACAAAACTGACTTGTTTGGTTATAGAAAGGGTTATCACCACAATTATTAGTGACTGGAAACCCATTATGGACTTTATGTTGAAAAAAATTAACATGATTTCTGGGTGTGTGATTAGAAAGGATAGATTATAGAAAAAAGGAAACTATATTGTAACCTTAAAAAGAGAAGGTAAAGCATAAATGTATTTGAAGTTTCTTAAGAAGATCAGAAATGCTTTTTTATCATCTTTCCTTTCCTTTCCCTTTTTCTATTTCTCTCCATGTTTTTTCCTCCACTTACACTGCACTTATTATTTCACTTTCCTTACTTTTCTCTTTCAAAGTTTTTATAAATGTATGTCTCTATGTGTGCATGTGTGTGTGTTTAAAAATGCCTGTGGTATGGGGTGGGGATGAGATGAACTCCTGTCATGGAGACACGGCAGGAAAAAAAAAACCCGAGGTTGCCATGGCCTGTTTATCTTGTAGCTAGGTGCAAGTAGGGAAAGGCCCTGGGATACTTCCAAAGGAATGAGGAAGAAAGAGATGCATTTCTCAGTTGCTGAACACAGAATTAAGCTCTGATATATATAGCAAACCGCCTCCTCTGGAACCTGGGGACTCTTCCATGGGGCCATTCTCTTTTAGGGAGTTGGGAGAACTTGGCTCTTTCAAAATGGACTCTCCCACTACCCACCATTTCCCAGGTGGATATCTGCCTTGTCAATTGGGGGAGAGGGAGAGGCATCCTCCCCATACATACACACACACACACAAACACACAACATCAAGCTTACTTTCAAAACAAGATCACCCACCTTTCTTCTTCCACTTTTTATTTTTATATTTCATGTTTCTAGACCAACCATCTACCTCAAAGAACAGATCTCTCAACTACTGCCCCACAGCAGCAATTCTCAATGCATTTAATCCTCTGTAGAGAGCTCTACCGAAGAGGCTCCGCCACTTTACTGAGCGATAACCCAGCCTGAAGATCAGCAATCTAACAGGTTGGGCACAAACCTTTGTTGAAAGATGGCAAAGTTCATAAATCAAGGTATTTCTCTAAACCATCCCCCAATCACAGCCTTACCGTAACTGGCAGATGTTTTCTTGCTATGTGGAAATATTGAAAAGGGGGAAGGGAAGTAAAAGTAGAGGGTTTAACTAATGTTTTTACTGAACATGCCCTGCACTTCCAAAAACACTCTACACACACACACACACACACACACACACACACACACACACACACACACACACACACACACCAGAATAGATGGTATTGAGGCAGTTTAAGGATCCTCAGTGGAAACTGTAGATTGTATCCTGGTGAAATTTTTGTCAGCAAAAGAGATGTATAACAGTTCTGAGAAAAGCCCTTAGGCATGACCTCCATTCTTGAAGACAGTGAATGGAACAAGGAGAAGCCATGTTAATAACAGAGTATTAAATAGCGCTGTTGGTTTTTATGTACTGTCCTAAGACAAAAATGAATAAAGTTTTGTATGAGCTTTCTTCTCATTCACAAAATATCATGATTAGGGTTAGAGTTAGGATTCCTCCATGTCCAAGCTTCCTGTCATGTGTTCTGTCTATTCTTAACACTGGGGGGGAAATCCATTAAGGGGATGAAAGACTGAATAATTGAAACGTGTCTTTTAACTGGTGATGCTAGGAATCTTCATTTCTTTGAAACTTATTCATATGCTTTATGTATCTTTGATTCTGTAGAAAACAGAGGGAGGGCCAGTTACGAACCACACAAATGGTTCAATTTATGTTTCTAATGCAGAGATTCTAATGCAAATGTGCAGTTGTGGCAACTGTGGCGTTTCTGGGATGATTTCATTGAACTCACAGCATCACTTTGGTATCATCACAATTTGTAATGGACTCTTTCTTTCCCTCTTTTATCTGTCACCTGAGCTTGCCCTGATCTTCACCAACATGAGCATCCGAACAGGTGCTGGACTCCTTCTATTTCCCAACCTTTGGAAACTAGAAAGGTATAGTGTTGGCAGGTTAAGCTGGGAGATTGCTTGATCCTCCTGTCTTGAAATGGCAGGTAAGACTTCCATGGTCATGTGGCTGAGCCACAGGATTTTTTGCCTGTCCACCATGAGGATGCCTACTTGTTTTCTGGTCTTAACTAATGATCAGAATGAAGAACCAACTCTTCTGTAGAACTGTAGAATATCTGCTATTGTCATTCAAGGAAATAGCATGATGTTATTTACATGAGTTCTCAGAGACTCTGGTTGTGTCACGTAACATGCTTATGCATGGTTTGCTGTTTCTTACTTGATTAAATCAAGTGACACACTGTAGTACCAACAGGATCCTCAGGAACCTCATGGAGAGCCTTCAGTTGAAAATGCGTATTACTTACCATTACAATCTCATGGCCTTCTATGCAAGTTACCATCACAGAATCCTTAAAGACATAATGTTCTCTTAGGGGATGCTGAACAGATCTTGAAATAACAGTCTGTGGGCAGGGCATTGCTTTGGAAAGGGAAAAGGAATCAGAAATCAATCACCCTATCCTATACAAATATATACAAGCATGAATCCTCTTTTCTATCACTAATGATCAAATCAGGACAAGTAAAATGGTCAATACTTCATCCTTTCTTCACTAACTGTGCTTTTTTGTCCTAGCATTTTTGAATAAGGAGAAGGAAGAAAGGGTTATTTCACTCCACCACAACTACAAAGCTTTCTGCTAAAACCTTCTTGCCTTCCAGAATGACCTTGAAGATGCCCTCTCTTTATATAATATGATTGCCTATTTTTTTTTATTGAGATGATTTTGTTTTATTTTTCCTAACTTTATGCAAAATGGGGAAGAAACTGAAAATGAAGTAGCAATGACATAGGAGGTAAAACCCTCTGCTCCACATAGTCCAGTTTGGATGGAAATTCCATTCCTAAACATTGCACAATAAGCATCCTAGATTCAATACTGCATTTTGCCTCTGCTCCTGCTTTAAATGGGGCTGAGTTGGGGATTAACTACTCCAAACCAGCCAGCAACTCAAAAGTTTTTTCATCTACAATTGAAAGAAAGTTCCTAGCCCCCATAATCTATCTATTCACAATTTGTCCAGGACAATATGTAAGTAACTCCCCAAGTAGAATTCTTGTAGATAACATTCCTTTTGCTGATAGTGACTCACTCATCACTCTGCAAATATCATCTTTTCTGTTTGCTCCTTGGAAATAAACACTTGTCCTGTTATAACAACCCAGTTCCATCATTCAGCACTTGAAAACGTCCCATTGTTTCCTCAGAAGAGATCTACTCACGGTCCCCAAAGTAGCGCATTTTCCAGCCTTTCATTTGTACAACTTGGTCCGTTTGGAAGGAAATATCCACAATGTTGCTTTTAGTGTTGATTTTAGGAGGCCCAGGAAATCTGCTGCCACAGTAAGGACCAAAATTCTGATCCCCTGCTGAAAACTACAGAACAGCCAGTAGGAATATTGGGGAAAGGTTCAAAAAAAGAAAAAGAAAAAGAAGCATTAGGTAGTCTTTAACTTACAACAGTTCATTTAGTGACCGTTCAAAGTTATAATGGCATTGAAAAAAGTGACTTATAATCGTTTTGCACACGACCATTGCAGCATCTCCATGGTCACGTCATCCAAAATTCAGATACTTGACAACCCCCTAACATGCAAAGTCAATGGGAAAGCCAGATTCACTTAATAACCATTAGTAACCATTAGTGTTACTAATTTTAAAACTGCAGTGATTCACTTAACAACTGTGACAATATGGGGCAAAATTTACTTAAGAACTGTCCTGCTTAACAACAGAAATTTGGGACTAAATTGTGGTTATACGTTGAGAACTACCTGTAATCCAAAGGGCGAGGCAGGCATTCAAGATGTAGAATGACATATATAAGCATAAGGGCTGTCAGCTGAAGAATCAAAGATACGACTACAGATGCATTCAATATTAATGTAGAGAGCAGCAAAACCCAAATAGAAGAAGGTTATTGATGTTATTAAATATGTTTAATGACATATAATGTAAGAATGTGCTAAGCATTTGTCAGTCCTCCCAGAGACTGAAAGAAGACAGAACACTCAGAACAATCATCTTCCTACTCAATAACTGGATATGAAATAATGACTCGTCTGGATTTGGTCCTAAAAAGAAGATTGCTATTTCAATTAGAAATGCTATGGAAGAGTATTAAGTATGAGACATCAATATTCCACTCACCTTGCTAGCCTAAGATGTCTTTAAAGATTTGGTAGAGAAGAATGTCGATGGGTTCACTTCATTCCCTTAACAAATCAACTGCTTTCCCTGGCCCAGTCTATAATTACTATCCCTGAACTTTTATTGATTTTTTTTTATTCAAATAAAAAAGAGCGAACAAAGAACAATTCTCTTTCCTGTTCTCTTTTCCCTGATTATTTAAGTATTAGCACAGAATGCAAGCAACATAGACCTTGATATAAAAAACAGAATACCATTTAATCACTTCTTATTGAACAACTAGATATGAACTGATGCTTAGATCTTTGATTCCTTTTTTTTCTAAAAGCCTTGAAAACTTCTTTTTTTTTTCCCCTGGAATTTTTAAGCTGAGCATTACTTAAAATCAGTGGTGGGATTCAGCCAGTTCTCACCACTTCGGCAGAACCAGTAGCTAATTTTTTGTTGCCCAGGCCCAGAATGGACTTCCAGAAATGGCATCCGCACAGAAAATTGGTTGTTCACATATTTGAATCCCACCACTGCTTAAAATGGTCTGAAATATTTATAAAAGAGTTAGATGTGTGTGTTCAGAGTCCCGGATACAATCTTTACTATGTATTTTATATGTGAGATATCATGCTGGTGACATTGTGTCAAAACACAATTACCTCTAAGTTAGGCACATAAAAAAACAGTAAAAACCACAATATCCACTGTGTTTACTTGGTATGACAGTTAGCTAGTAATCTTTTTGGGGGAAACTAAGATGTGATAGAAATATTACATATTTTGGGTTACCTATAGCACTACAGTACAATATTTCCAGGAATCAGGTTTTAACAATAAACAACCATTGCTTGTTTGAGCATGGAAATATCTTGACACCTTATTTGATTTCTGCAAAAAAAAACATTATTCATCGAATGTGGAAAAGAGAAATCTGAGAAATTTTGCTGGAATTAACTAAACATGTAGGAGGAGAGCTTCAGCTGTGGTTCAAAGTGTGATGCTTTGGAGATGATTTTGCTATTAGTTCTTAGAGTTGTTATTTGCTTTCACTGTAATCTATCTGCTCTTGAACATAGCCCCAGAGATGATCTTTTAGCATCATAAATGAAAATTATCTATATTTATAGGAGAGCACTAAAACGTATGGAAAAAGAAGAATGAACAGGAGGAGAAAGGGATATCTAAGGCAACAGTAGCAAATCTTCCCAACAAGGTCAAGAGTATACAAGCGTCCTTCTGTTGCATAGCCTGAAGTTCAGTCCATTTATGTAGACCTCCTTTCCCCCTTCTAATTTTATTTAGCAGGAGAGCAAAGTTGAACACAATGCTGGACAAGCAAATTCACTGTATTCCTGCTCAGACATTCTGCATTGCTACAATTCATACATTCCAGGACTTCAATGGATTGTAAAAGTCAAGTCAGCCCCTCATTTTCATAAGGAACGACGTTAGGATACAGTCTAAACAGGAAACACTCATAATCAAGAGCCATCACAACCACTTACTCTCAAAGTATCTGGGCAAGTTCCTTCCGAGTCACTTGGCTCAACATCAAAGTCATTGTTCCCAATGCTCAGGATCACCTGGTATCCCGGTTCCAGAATGACACGGTAATCACAGTGCGAATTCTCAGGATACGGCCTGGGATAGTTGGGGCTGGTAATCTCCCCAGACAGCTCAGTAAATACATTCCCACTGCAGTTCACTAGAATTTAGAAGGAAAGCAATGGCAAAGAGAATAGAAATAATGTTGACAGTAGTTCGTGATTACTGCTTGCCTCTCTTTATGGTTTAAAGGCCTATTAGTAGGCAAGCTGAAGTAGGCAACAGCAGTGTTTTGGGTGATAGGAAAGGGATATGGTTATATTTTTTACCACCCGACCTCATATTTTGCCCATGCCATTTGAAGTTTCTGCATTTAAATCTCTTGGCTTCTCCTACTCAAGGCATTGTCCCAGGAAAACAGGAGATAATTTATCAGAAGAGCATGTTTTTGGATATTAACTTCCTTGGTTTATTCTGTATTGCCTGCAAGTTCCCATCTCAATTATTTCTGAAAGAGACTCATAAGAGAATGACCTGTATTAATTCAGATGTTTTTTCTTAGAAAATTAACTCTTGTCGAAGTTTTAAGGAATACTTTCTCAGCAAATACTATATATAAACATTAATATAAGAATAGATATCCATGCAAAATTTCTAAATGGGAAATCTCTGAGAAGTTCAGATCAACCATGGGAACCAGGCACTTACTCTAATTCACATGTGGACCCACACAATCCATCAGGGCATACTCTAGATTTGGAATTCTGTTTAAGAGAACATCGTGACCTGAGAATGAAGGCGATCTGATGAGCTTTAAGCTGAACATTGGTAGGAAGGTTTGCAGAGTCAGAGGACCAATTAAAAGGTCTATCTGAGACATTTAGTGGACTCAGATTGTTTCCTGAATGCACATGGGAATTTTCCTGCTCCTTCTATCAATGACAATTGAACAGGGAAACAATGGACTGTGGACACTCTTGGTCCCACTGGTTGCTCAGTTCTCTTGTTTAATGAGAACAAAGCTGATGAAGCAGAAGGAAAGTTAGACCAGGATTCAATATAAGATGGGCAGCTGAATAAATGTTCTAAACAAATAAATAAATTTGAGTACAAATGAATGAAAACTCAGGAAGCTGAGATCATTGTGAAAATGTTGCAGCATATTCTGTAGATAAAGTTACCTGGTTTTACCTCAGTTTGGACTTCAGTGTAAGGATGTAAACTTGCATATTCTTGATTTTTAAAACCAAAACAGCAGGGGTCCTTACAGAGTCACTGTTGTGAGATGGGTAGCCATATAGATCTGCCTGTCTATGTATTATTTATCGATCCATCGATCCATCGATCCATCGATCGATCCATCCATCCATCCATCCATCCATCCATCCATCCATCCATCCATCCATCCATCTATCTATCTATCTATCTATCTATCTATCTATCTATCTATCTATCTAATCTATAAAATTAGATTGCCCACTTATTTTTATATGAAAGTGTTGGGAAACTAAGGTCAGTAAAAGATGCGCTCTTCAATTTTCTATAGTCTATTTGTCACGTTCATGAGGAGAAAACCTCTGATGTTGGTTTCATGGTAAAACCATCCATTTGGGAGTTGAGGTTACTTTATATTTTTAGGAAATTCTTCTATGTAGTCAGCTGTTTTCATTTTAAATTCATTTTCATTTTAATTCTTTGTGTTTTTATTTTTTTACTGTTAGTTTTCCCCTTGAATGCTCTCTGGACAGAAAGGCAGATACAAATCAAATCTATTTCTAATCACGATCAAGACAAATGTACATTGTGATGTCAACAACACAAGCCTTATCCCTCTGTAACAACAACAACAACAACAACAACAACAACAATAATAATAATAATAATAATGTTGGAAGTGACCTTGGAGGTTATCTAGTCCAACCCCCTGCTCAGGCAGAAAACCCTATACCATTTCAGACAAATGGCTGTCCAGTCTCTTCTTAAAAACTTCCAGTGTTGGAGCATTCATCACTTCTGGAGGCAGGTTGTTCCACTGGTTAATTGTTCTAACTGTCAGGAAGTTTCTCCTTAGTTCTAGGTTGCTTCTCTCCTTGATTAGTTTCCATCCGTTGCTTCTTGTCTTGCCTTCAGGGGCTTTGGAAAATAGCTTGACTCCCTCTTCTTTGTGGCAGTCCCTGAGATATTGGAACACTGCTATCATGTTCCCCCTCATCCTTCTCTTCATTAAACTAGACATACTCAATTCCAGCAGCCTTTCCTTATTTGCTTTAGCCTCCAGTCCCCTAATCATCTTTGTTGCTCTTCTCTATACTCTTTCTAGAGTCTCAACATCTTTTTTACATCGTGGTGACCAAAATACTGGATGCAGTATTCCAAGCGTGGCCTTACCAAGGCATTGTAAAGTGGTATTAATACTTCATGTGATCTTGATTCTATCCCTCTGTTAATGCAGCCTAGCACTGTGTTGGCCTTTTTGGCAGCTGCAGCACACTGCTGGCTCATATTTAAGTGATTGTCCACTAGGACTCCAAGGTCCCTCTCACAGTTACTACTATTGAGCAAGGTACCCCCTATACTATACCTTCACATTTGGTTTTTCTTGCCTAAATGTAGAACCTTACTTTTTTCACCATTGAATTTCATTTTGTTAGATAGTGCCCAGTGTTCAAGTCTGTCCAGATCCTCCTGTATCCTAAGCCTGTCTTCTGGAGTGTTGGCTATTCCTGCCAGCTTGGTGGCGTCTGCAAATTTGATGATTTCCTCATCTATCCCCTTGTCCAAATCGTTGATGAAGATGTTGAAGAGCACTGGGCCCAGAACAGAGCCCTGGGGCACCCCACTACACACTTCCCTCCATGTAGATGCGATTCCATTGAGGACCACATGCTGAGTACGGCCGGTCAGCCAGCTACGGATCCATCTGGTGGTGATGCTGTCAACCCACATTTTTCTATCTTATCAAGTAGTAGGTTGTGATCTACTTTATCAAATGCCTTACTGAAGTCCAAGTAAATTATATCCACAGCATTCCTCTGGTCCACTAATTTTGTCACTTTGTCAAAGAATGCAATAAGATTTGTCTGGCATGATCTGTTTATGACAAACCCATGTTGGCTTTTAGTAATGACTTTGTTTCCTCTAGGTGTTCGCTGATTCGTTGTTTGATTGTCGTTTCCAGAATCCTCCCAGGTATTGAGGTCAGGCTGATAGGTCTGTAATTTCCTGGGTCCATTTTTTCCCCTTTTTTGAAGATGGAAACTACATCAGCTCTTTTCCAGCCCTCTGGTAGTTCCCCAGTGCTCCAGGATCTTTGAAAAATATAGTTCAATGGTTCTGAGATCACATCTGCCAGTTCCTTGAGAACCCTGGGGTGTAATCTGGTTACAGAGAGGGAATGGTTATTTGAAGGACCACCTGCCTGCCCAATTTGATCATGCAGGGTTGGTGCACTCTGGGTACCTTTGATTAAACAATATCAGCTGTTGGGACCTCAGGAGCATGCCTTCTCCGCAGCAGCACATGCCATCTGAGAGGAGGTCCCCACAGAGAGCCAGATGGCTCCCACTTAGCTGTTGTTTAGAAGAGCTTTGAAGCCCTGGGGAGAGAGGCTTTCCTCACTTCATTCCCTTTAGTCTAGTATGTCATGCTTGCCATCTTTTACCTTTTATTGACTTTTATTGTAATTTCTTTGTTTGATTGTTGTGAACTGCCATAATCGTTGGGACTTGAGCAGCATACAAGTTTAATAAAGTATTATTACTATTAACCTCACAATGTACATTTTGTCACTGACTCCACACCAGTGAAAATATATCAGTCAATCAATGATACCTCCACATGTCTTCTTATCTTCATGCAAGAAATATTCAGGAGGACAAGAGCAATAGTAGCCACCAATATAGTTATTGCAGTAATGGCTACAGACCTCTTCCACAAAATCTGTGCACTCATTCACATCTGTAAGAAAGGAAAAGAGATGTAAAAAAATCCTCAATGGAATAGGAGCAAAGATGACATAATTTACCACCCCAAGACTTTAGCAGCATGGCTTGGTCTCCTAGGGAATCCCAGTAGTGTCTTTCCCAAATCCTGAGCCCTCATTTACAGGAAAAAGGTGGTACAATTACATATGGTACTTCTACCTCTCCCTCTCCCCCTCTCTCTCTCTCACACACGCACACACACCATTTATCTTCTTGGTTTTTCTAATAATTAGCATTTCAGACTCAATTATACTAAATCAAATATTTGTATTTTTACATGAGCAGCTGAATAGGAGAGGAAGGAGGACTAAAAAAGTGTAAAAGAAGCAGCTGCTCATTTATCTATAATAATAGGAAAGCAGTACCAAGAAACCTCTTGGTTTATGAACCCATGAGTCTGCAATGCACTGCAAACGAAGGATGCTTTTCTCTAGAAATCTTCAGAAATTGGGAAAATAGTAAAGTTATTAAATCTAATAGAGACTAGCCCCGCTTTAAAACATCAATTGATTTAATCGGTTTGAGTGATGAAATAGTAATATATCATTTTATCACTAGCCAACTCCTATTCTTTGGTCTTTCTCTCTTACCATCTATGGATACCACTGAGAGAAAGCTGGGATCCTTTCTGCATCCCACCTCTTAGGATCTATCAGATCACATTTAACAAAAGAATATTACTGACAATTCCTAATTTAGATAAATTGTAGTGATAACTACCTGAGCCCCCAGATATACTTTCCAATATTTACATGTTATGGTATGGGGAGAGGGGAGTTAGGAAAAGTAGTGTTTGGCTTGGCTTTAAAAAAAATCAACAGATGATAAATGCTTTGAATATCCTGTTCTTTTGCAACATAATCACGAACAGATTTAAGACTGAGCTTTCAAATAGTGCAGGGAGTTTTTATTTCTTCTTTCAGAGAAACAGAAATGGTTCCATTTTTTTAAAAAAAATATTGGTTTAGGTAACTCTCTTCAAGGCACACGCCATTCTGTGCTCCGAAGAGGCAGCTAATGTAGAAAAAGGAGTGATAGAGACTGAGGATGGAGTCAAAACAGGAATCAACCTAGAGTTTCTACTAGCCACAAATAAATTAAGTCCAACCCTTCTTGAATTCTGTTGACTCTTATCTAATAACAAGATAGTGCTAACCTTAGTTGAATAGATTCTTGTGCCAAAGGCATGATTGGTAATAAATCAATTCAATCAGAACATCATGTGTGGTCCTGATCTTTTGCCCCTGACAGCTAAGGGCTTACCGATTGCAGTGTAATAGGCAGCAAATCCAGTGTATCTCTCTTCATTGGAAAAGTCAGACTGAAAGAGGACAGTCAAACTATGGTAGGGCACGTGGAGTTCTTCCAGGATAGGAGAGCCCCGTGTCTGCCTTGTTTTTCTCCCACAGAACTGACCCTCCACCTGTTCACCGGACAGGACCTGGAAGGATCAGATGAACAAGTATAAGAGCTTGCGTTCAACTATATTTCTATCCAAAACATTGTAAACCCTCCTTGGGCCCATAGAACATCCTTCCTTCATGTATCTGTGCCAGCCCTTCAAGGGAGGCCAAGTCAGGAAATAGACTCCATGACTGGAAATGTATTGACTAACAGAACCTGGAAAGCTTCTCGGTGTTTTCTGTCTTATACCCAATACAGTCAAGAGGGAGTCATTTTAGAATTCCCCTCCCCCTTCTGGTCTTCAAACATGTTTTTCTACAATAATGCTGCAGCAGAGATTATCCAAGATCATCTTTGTGTTTCATTGCAGCAGCCCTTTCCAGCAATTCCTCAATGCTCTGTTACCAGAATGCAAAAAATGTAGCCCATCAACTCCCCTTTTGTGGCTCTCAGAGCAGCAGAGTCTACAAGGTTCCCTCCTTTTTATATGCTGGGATGCTCTGAGGAGGTTTGAGGTAAAAACTGCCCTTTTTGCATCTCATTTACCATGATTTTAAAATGGCCCCTGTACGCCAAACATACTTTGTTGTCTGAATGACATGAATATCATCCAGCAATATTTGCCCTTCTTTCCTTTTTTGTTCCTGTCACCCAAAGTTTTTTTTTCTTCAGAAAATGGCTCCTTTTCTAGAATCATTGAAGAACAGGCCTCTGCTCCTAACACACAAGGTTATCCAAATGATGAAGTGGGCATGGTGATATCATAATACAAGTTCCATCCATTTTTACTTGCATCAAGACATTGCATGTAAGTCCATAAGAGGTAGAGTTTGGGTTGCAACATTACAACACACGATCCATCACTTGCTTCCATTTCCCCATGCCGTCAGATAAACATCCAAAGGTCCAGACTTTTAGAAGCTACTCCCTTCCCATAAGCTGGGGCAAGACATGATTCATGCCTTCAGTTTATCATTCAATCATCCTTTCCTTCAGAATTCAGATATGTGCTGTACTAGGCCAGCATAGTGATAATAGCTGTAAGTGGATGCTTCTCAACATTTCTCTGATCTTTACTTTAAACATTCTTGCTAGCAGCAGACACTAAGATCTTAATTTACTACCCACCTTCCCCGTCTTCATATATTATAGGGAAATTAAGATGGCAGTCAGAGACTCCTCTCCTAAGAATTTGTGTCTCCTGCTGCCGCCACTAAGTACAATAATAAAAAAAAAAACGAGTGAGAAGTTGGCTGGGCCACAGGGAAAAAAAATACTATAGCCTTTAAAAAAGAAAAAGCAATCAGGAGCATGAACAGGGACGAGAGGGTCACAAGCAGGCCCTCTGCCACGATTCCTTTTTTTTTTTTTCACAAGACAAAGAAAGGCAAAACTTCTTGACAATATTCTAGAGTTCCTGCTTTTAACGAGGTTATGTCTTGAGCCGCAGCTAAAAGATAAAAGACAATGGTGGACGCCACTGCTTCCGCCACGATTCCTTGAGTGATGTAACTATCCCTGCGAGGAGGGAATGCAGAAGGCTTTTAGTCAGGAGGAGCTGTGAAAAGGCTGGATCTGTGTCCAGATGCCATTATGCTGGGATAAAGAACAAGAAGCCAATAGTAGACTATGACAAGGTGAAACGCTTGAAGGCTGCTATGTCTGGAACTTGGGGTGAATGTACTGTCCTTGGAATATTGTGAATTAGATAAGCTCACTAGCTTGGAAACGTTCTGCCCAATTCAGGTTGTGTGCCAGTTATGAACACAGCCAGAGAACAGTCTAGCACAGGGATTCATGTCCTAAAAATTTTCTATTTGAGGTTACCGTAATGGACTTAGCTGAAATCTACTATACAGAAGCAGGCAAAATAAAAATTCAGAGCTAATTAAAAAAAAACCACAAAAAAACTAGTGGTTAATTCATTAGTTGTAGCACAGGTATGACCTAGGAAGGAAACAATATTCAACTCTCTTCAAACAATCCATATCCTTAACTTTTACACATTGCCAGAAAAGTTTTATATCTTGCATGAAATAGTTTCCTAGCTGGGTGTTCCAGTACTCAGCCTGGAAAAGCTCAGCCTACACACGTCTTCACTCTCAGGTCCCCAACAGAGAAATATGTCCCTGTACCTTCACAAAATCATATTCGCAGTTTTGAGATAGCTCTATATCCAGGTGGGTGAAGTAGAGGTGAATGCCATAACCAGGAGGAACTTCTATTTTCCAGGATTCCAGAGCATCATTGGGATATGCTTGAGGATAATTTGGAGACAGAATTTCTCCATACATGGATGCTGCCTCAGTATAGGACAGGAGGAGGAAGGCAATGAAGCTCCTAAAAGAGGAAAGATCAATATTGGGCAGGGCTGTCAAACTCACACTCAGCCCCTGGACATCCTAGGTTTTGCCCAGAGATCCAGGGCTAATAATATCCCATTACTTAAGCCATAGTTGGTTCAGCTCTAATGCATGGGTAGTGGGACACAAACACTTGCAATCTGAATACCCTTGCAACCTCCTCAATCTTGATGGAAGAGGAGAGAAATGTCCTTGCACACTCTTTTTCAGTGCAAAAACTAAAGAACATAAGGAGGAATCTGCTGCTTGTCTTGAACAGAAGTGACTCCACAAGTGGCTCACACACAGAAAACCACAGGAGAATGCACATAATATAAAGACTTTAGCTTTCCATCCTGTACACCACAGGCTGGAACAGTCACAGCAACTCGATTCAGAGCCTCCAAAGGACAATGGAGTTTTTCCTGGCCCTGACTATTGACCCAGATGAGCTAGAGCTGCCAGGAAAGTCACTCTGCTAAATAAGGGTGTGCAGCAGAGGTCCTACACATGAGGCGGTTACTCAAGTGGGTTGTGGGTCATTTTCTGCTGCCCCACTTTCATCTCGAAGTGGTCTTCCAGCAAAGAAAGTAGCTAACCAGAGTCCCAAGTTATTTGTTCAACAATCCTCTGTTCACTGAGTAACTTACCATATCTGTAAGAGCACCATGCTTATTCCTTCCACAAAGCCGCGGGATCGTGAGATTTAGGAGAACACAGGCACCCTGCTCAGTGGGATGTTTCCTCCCCTGAAGTGTGCCTGCTGGGTCGACAGAATAATCAAGTGAAAATCCCACTCCCAAAGAATGGAATTGGTATGAATTCATTGTTTATGTATTATTTCTCACTGTCAACTAACAAGTAAAACCATGGCCTAAAGGCATGTTGGATTTTACAAGATGCACAATGTGGTCAGAGACTCCTCAGAGCCATAAGGCGTGGAGCTCAACTTGCCATAAAGTTACTTCTGACTTTCTAAAAAAGTATCAAACAGTAGAATCTTCTTTGAAGAAGCATCACCTCTTTTACATTAGGAAAGCTAGAGCAGATTTTTGTCAGAAAACTTAATCCCAAAACAGATACTCGGGATACCTATTTCTGAAAAGGAAATTGAGAGTGATTTACCTTTAACTCCTGGTCTCTGCAGCTGGCTCTCTCTTTCTCTTTGCCTCTTCTGCCTCTCTCCTCTACCAGCTCTGAGCAACATTTCTAATCAGAAACAATGGAACTTCGTTAAGGAACTCTGTCTCCCTCTGCTGTTTAAACATTTTATCTTTCATTTCTCATACCCTAAATAATTCAGCCCAAAGAAAACCATGTTCAAATAATTCAGTTGCACAAGTCTTATTTTTGCTAGCTCTAGATCAACCAGAGAGGGAAGGCTGATTTCCCCCCAAAAGAAGTCAGGTGACTTCTGCGAAGCAAATGGGTTAGGGAAATTCCAAATTCCACTTTGAAAACAAAGTTACAATATTGCGCAATTACAGTGCCTGATTGCTTTTACAAGCTTAAATCACTGACTTTGTCATTTATTGACCTTTAGCTTAAGCTGATTTAACACACACACATACTTGTTATTGTATATCAGCTTCAAAACAAGTAAATAAAACAGCAAGCATCCGAGATACAAAAGCCACAAAGAAAGAATGCCACAGAAAGGCAAATACAAATATTTGCAACAGATTTATCCAAGTCTTATGGAGAATGCATACCAAATGCAATACAATGAATGAATTTTAGTAGCTTGGGGACAATTCAGTCTGCAGGAGAGACTGCATGATTAGCAGTGTAAATCAGATCTTGGCAACCTTTTAGAGTCTGAGGTCCACAAGCAGTAGTAAACCAAGGGCAGGGAGTTTCCCAGATCCTCCGTTCCTCCAGATTCCACACTTGGAACAGTGCTTCCCATAGAGTCTACCTGAGATTGCTAGCAGACAGTCAAGCAATGATGGACTGCTGGAGAAGAGCATGTTTTCCCTAAAGAGACCATGCTTCCAAGGTACCTGCTGTTCAGTTGTGTGGCTGGCTGTTCTGAGAGGTGCTACTGTATTGAGGAAAGCGTTGGTCAATGACCTGCCCACTTGCCAATCAACCAATTGACTCTTGACTGGCGACTACGATTATGGAATTTATCCTTTTGAGTTGAACATTCTTCAGCTGAAGCCCTTCCTAGGCATCCTTGAATTGGCCCCAAACTGAATGAAATTTGCTTTCCCCATTGCTGATCCCTATCCTGCTTCCCTTACTTCTCTTTCAAACCACTGCAGCCCCATGGATTCTTTCAAGGCAATGGCTGACAAAGACCAATGGGTTTTTCACACCTTGAAACAGTGTCAGAATAAGGGAGAAAACCAGTACTTTGATTTGGTTACAGTAGTTCTATATAAATAACAGTGGTGTTTTCTCTATATAATATGCATGTATGCATACACATATTCACATACACAGAGATGGGCCTCATTTAGTTACCTAGTTTAGCTGGGACCGACATCTCAGTCACTAAGGGGAGCAGCTGCTAAGTGAAACGGTGACTTATGATCTTATTTCTGCTTTCCTTTGCTTTACAGGCCTGCAGAGGTCATAAATGTGAGAACTGGGTTATAAAATTACATTTTCATCATTGTTTTAACTGCATACAGACGCTTAAGCAAGATAGTCACTAAATAAGGACTGTGTATATGTGTATGTGGAGAGAAAGAGGAGGGAGGGAAGGAGGGGGGTGCCTATGGGATGCTTATGTTGATGGTTGTGATGATTTTTACTTTAGCTGCTGACCTGTATTTATGTTTTTAACTGCTGTTTGCTGCTCAGAGTCACGTGGGTAGCCCCACACACACTTATAATTTATCTACTATTTACTATATCAGCGGTTCTCAACCTTTTTCAGGCCGAGACCCCACCTGCGCCGCCCATGTGCGGCGCGACCCCGACCTGCACCGTACATATGCGGCGCGATGGCCCGAACCGCGCATGTGTGGCGCGATGGACTGAACCACGCATGCGCGGTGCGCCAAACCGCGCATGCATGGCACGTGCATGACGGGCCGAACCGCGCATGTGCGGTGCGACGGACTGAATTGCGTATGCGCGGCGCGCGCGTGACGGCGGAGGGGAAATAGCAAAAAAATGGCAGACTGCCATGTTTGGCGACCCCCGTGAAACAGTCGTTCGACCCCAAATGGGGTCGCGACCCACAGATTGAGAACCGCTGTACTATATGTTATCACTGTTTTATCTTATTTATCTCTGTTAAATTCCAATAGTCAGTACTTCACAATACTGTTTTTTTTTCCTATTTGTTTCCTGGATAAAATCAGTTAAGAAAGAACAAGCTGCACAATGTCTCTTGTTGCTAACATTGGGAAATTTCTATCTGGAACCCCTCCAAAATGAAGACTCCTCCAACCCAGCTGGTCTTCAATCCAATTTTAAAATATCCTTCCCACTTTATATATAAAAAACAGCAGAGGGCAGCAGACCACAAGAAATTCATGCCCAACAGCTCTTTTCCTTCTCAGTGTCCATGGATTAGCCCTCCCTCACTAACAATGTCCAGCAAACAATGTCCAGATTTTATGGCTATCTGGTTATATCTCCAAAGCTCAAAGACGGGGGAAGAAACAGAAAGATTAAAACATGTCTGCAAATATATTTATGTTGATCAGATGCAACAGGTTAAAATGTAAAGATGGGCAACTGTTTGCCAATGACTTACAAAAAGAGGATTTGAAAAAATGGCTAGGATTGGATGACAATATTTCAAGAAATCTGTCATTCTGAGAATTGCCGTGCAAGTAGATGTTAAGGAATGCAGTGGGATTTCTGCTGTATTCGTAATGCCATCAGGAGTGACACATCATTTGTTTATGCCCCAAGCACGCCCTTCCTCTGTGGACATCTCTTCCCTGAGGAAGGATCTGGTGGGGAAATTAGTTTTGGATTATTTGAGCCTTAGATCCTCCATGACTAAAACAAAACTTCTATGGAAAATTGGAAGCTATCCATGGAGGAATGAGCTAGGAATTCAGACATTTCAGGGAACATACTGAGACATTTCTTGGAAGATTTCAAGCTGCCAGAAGGGAACGTATTAAAACAGTTTTTGGAAGGTTTGAAACTGCTAAAATTTCCAGAAGAAGATGATTTTGAATGCCAACAGAAGTGAACCCACAATCCAGTCTAAAATGCTAGTGTGGTACAGTGGTTAGAATGCCAGATTAAAAACCAGCATACTGTGACTTCTAGTCCTGCCTTAGGCATGAAACACAGCTGGGTGACTTTGAGACAATTACTCTCTCTCAGCCCAGCCCAATTTATACAGTTGTGTTTGTGGAGGAAACAAGAGGATGAACAAGCATTAAGTAGGCTGCTTTGAACTGTACAATATTTTATTTATTTATTTGTAAAATTTATTGGACGCCCATCTTATCTCAGGGTAACTCTGGGCAGCTTACAATCATAAATATGATATAAAATACAAAGGCAGGATATAAATCAAATAAATCAAAACCAATCATAGGGTTGGGTTAATTTAATCCTTTGTCTTCTATGTTCTACTTTCAGAAACTGCATCCATCTCTTATAATATTCATAATTGGACAAAGAAGCACACTGTGATTCCAGGGGAGAAATATTATGGATTTTGTTTGTTTGTTTTTTGCTGGCTCAGCATGTTTTTAAAATTTTTAATATAAGAAAGGTAGATTTGTGAAAGATAAGGAAAATATTTAAGAACAAAACTTGAAGAATCAAAAAAGTCTCAGAGGTGAGAGGGGAATTTAGAGTGTGAATATAAATGAATCTCAATCCCATCAGATTATATTCAGTTGTTTATAGATTTCTCTGAGGAAAGCCTGTAAGGAAGGTTTGATGGGCTGTAGGTCCCTGGTGACCATTAACTCATCCTTTATCAGACTGTGGGCCATGGGTAGCTATTGAAAACTTCAACATCAGTATAGTTCCTCATCTAAGCTTTTCTAGCTAACCTTGCTAGCAAAGTTATGCAAGAGTCAGCTACTTATATAGGTGTAGCTCAGTATTAGCTCAAACTTGCAAGATGTTGGGTCTGATGAAAGTTATTAACTTGGAATCAAGAAGAAAAGCTTTCCATGCTTGAAAATAATTACCATTTATTATTTCTGTGTTTTGAGGGAGGGGGAATTTCCCTTCTCAAGGCAGCTTAAAATACTGCCTAACAAACTATGATAAGATTTTCCCTTGTTTTTGCTGCTATAGGCATCTTAACCCAGGGGTCTTCAAACCTGGCCCTTTTATGACTTGTGGACTTCAACTCCCAGAATTCCTCAGCCAGTGTCCACAAGTCATAAAAGGACCAAGTTTGAAGACCCCTGTCTTAACCCAATGCAACTACCACCTGCAAACAAAGGAAAAAAAGATCTCAGTTCACCCTTGGAAATTCAGTTTTTTAATGTTTCTCCTCTCTTCAAGACTTTCGGTTGTAACATCAGCCACTTCCTCTCCACCTCAGTCTTTGCTCATCCCAGAGGGCTCCAAATGCAAGGTGCCAGTGCTTCAATTTCACTCTCTATGCCTTTGCCACATACTGACATTCCAGGTCACCATGAGTTTGTCTTGGTATGATGCGGAACAGTGTTTTTCAAACTTGGCAAATTTAAGCTATGTGGACTTGCCCTCCCATAATTGCTGGCTGAGAAAGAGTGAGTGTCCATATGTCTTAAAATTGCCAAATCTGAAAAACACTGGTTTAGAATAATGGGAAGCCCCAACCTTTCTAGCACCTGTCTTGCACCTGGTATAGAACCAAGGGCTTCCTGAAAGAGCCTGTGCAAGAGGAAAGAAGAGAGCCTGTAAACATACGGTAACTTCAAGCTCAGATTTGAATGGAAAATGCATCTAATAAGAATGCTACCCATGCCTCTGCAGAGGAGACATTCTCTCTCCTCCTCCTCCTCCTGCTCAAATCTACATGATGGAAAGTTGAATTGGGAAATGAGTTCCTTAAGAAAATCTGCATCCATCGGCTTCTCTGTATAGTTTTAGCATATCCAGGTGAATTTCATGAAGAAATTCTAATCATAAGAATGGGAAAGAAGCTAAGCTGTGATATTTAAATTATAGCGAACATTAATTCAACAGACACTCTTATGTTTTAAGATTAGAAAGCAAACTTCAACGCAGCTGCTCAAATGTACATGCAACCATGGAGCTTAAAACAAAACAAAGTGGAATAGCAATGATATTATACCATACAGCTTTCAAAAAATCAGCACATGTATGTAATTGCACAAAAGAACATGGCTTTTCTTTTTTAGAAAAGCAAGCTGAAACAATGGTACAACTTTCCATTCTCCTGTGCAATTGCAGCACAATAGGAAGTTTGTAGCACATGTATGCTTACAACATCTTTTAGTACAGTTCCTCATTTGCCTATATAGCTATGGCACAAAATCACTGTTTTATTTATTTTGACATGTACCAGTTTTAAAGTTTTCTGTCTTCTCACTTAGTCTTTGCTACTGAAATGATCAGCACACTTCTTTGGCCTTTTGGTTGGGATCTGTCCAGTTCATATTGGCCATTTTAGGCTGTTGCAAGCAGGGCCCTCCCACCAAGTGCTGGGCACTACCCTCCATGGCCTTTTTTGGCATAAGCTGCAGGACAGACCAAATGCTTCTGGAGGCTTGCACCATAATGCACAACAGGCACTTCCCAAAGCATTTGTCAGATCTTATCTGGGATCTTTCTATATGCAAGTTTAATACTTTTTGAAAGCAGCCATATGCATTACAGATTTTCCACTGTTTCTGCCAACAAGAGGTTTCACACGGCCCCATTTGTTACTGGTTCTACTACTTTTATCTATGTTATTAAGTGTGTTTATCCCCCGCCTTTTATTCAGAAGTTTAAGGTGGTGCATTTCCATGTCTTAATTTCCCCACCCCAAACTTCCTGTGCAGTAGGTTGGGCTGGGAGGATGGCTCACCCACAGGCTATCCAATGATTGTGCTATTGCAGTTCCCAGGGTTCTTTCTATCAAGTACCATGGTTGTGTCATGTTTGTTGGGGAGGAGGAGGTGTGTCCATTTTGCCCATATGTGCTCTCCATGGCAGGCAGCAGCATCAAGGAATTTAGCTTCAGTCTTGAAAAGGGAGTAGGAGAGGTAAAGCAGTTGCTCAACTCTGAGGGAAAAAAGTATGAGGGAGACTAAGTACTAAGTTCTGTATTGACCTTGCTGTTCTTAAAAAAAGGTTTTGGACAAGCTTTCAAGGTTCTGTTAATACAGCTGTTGACACTAATGTAATACAGTATTCCTGGAATCTTTACAGTGTCTGTTTCTTGACCTGGACCACCTCAGAGAGCTGACAAACAGCTACTTCCAGGCACTGCCACCCACAAGGTCAGAACTGAACCCTTGGTTTATTACTTGGTAGCACAATAATGTCCTTATAGCATGAAATGAGGATGGGGTTCATCATCATCATTCATCATTTCCTTTTTCCTTTCTTTGCCCAATACCATCTACTTGTCAGACAGGCTTTTTCTAAACCCAAGTTCTATGTTCTTTTGTAACTTCCAACCTTCTCATCCCAATTCTCCTCTATAAACAACTTATAACCTTCTCATCCCAATTCTTCTCTATAAACAAATCCTTAACACCTCATCATTTCAGTCCTAATGTCAGCAAATGTCCATTAAGGATTATCAGAGCTAACAACATATTTGTTTTGACCTTGATAAAAAACCCTACTTTATATTCCTTCCTTTTGTTTTTAATAAACTTCATTTTAGTCAAGATTGTAATGTCCTAGAGCTTGTTTTCTTTCTATTTTTTTTAATGTTCCATCTCAAAAAATTATTCAAAACTTTAGCAAGCCTCTTTTGTAAATCCAGTATAAAAAATTTATAAAGGTCACACTCTTGGTTTGTTATTTCCATATATCTGATAATTATTAAGACGCCAGCTGGTTTCTTTTGTATATCCAATTTAGCATCTTTTTCCGTATCATTCTTATAACTTGTCATTTTCAAATCCACTTTCAGATCAGGCTGTCCTATCTGGTAAGACTTGTTCCTTTTCCATCACATTTTTTAAACACAGTCTATTTATAGAACCAGATCTTCTTAAAATTAACTTCTGGGTCCATTACTCAAAACTGTCCTTCAATATATCCATTATTAAAATATTTTGCTCCATTCTGTATCAGTAAGTCATATTTAAATGTTCTTCTCCTTTAGCTGTTATCTTTAGTTCCTTCTAAACTCTCTTCTATTCTTCCTTCTGTCTAACCTGCAAAGTCCCGGTTGTAAGGAGCAACTGTCTGAAGCACTTGTTGGTGATCTCAAGTCTTCTGCTGAGTTGTCTTCAATTTACCTTTTCTTCCTTGGAAGTCCATTTCCATCATGTATCTCATGGAAGGAAATCCTTTAATAAAAGGGAAGGTTGAGATACTGATATATTTTGTTTGTAGAAAAGGCATATTTGAGGCAAAGTGAAAGGAGGGAGGGATAGTCATGAGATTTTGTCTCTATTACTATTGTTCTCCTCATCCCCCACTTTCCCTTTTTGGCATTTTTTAAGGAAAGCATTTTTTTTTTTTAAATGATGCTGTATACTCTAAAAGACTCTCAGAATAATTGCCTCTCTCACATACTGGTGTGGTTCAAGCTTCTGCTGTTCTCATCATGCTGAACTCTTCTGCCTCATGAATCCCAGCGACCGGTTAGGGCACATAGGGTTGGCCTCCTACGGGTCCCGTCTGCTAGACAGTGCCGTCTGACGGGACCTAGGGTTAGGGCCTTCTCTGTTGCTGCCCCAGCCCTCTGGAATCAACTTCCCTCAGAGGTTCGTACTGCTCCTTCCCTCCTAGCTTTCTGTAAACTTTTAAAAACACATCTTTGTAGACAGGCCTGGGGTGTGTGAGCTGTGCTCTGCCCCTGGGCCTTTGATTGGGAGTGTATGTTGTATGAGTGAGTACAGTTTTTATAGTTTCATAGTTTTATATTGTACCATTTTTTAAGTGACCTATGTATTTTGTACTTATATTTCTGTTGTGAGCTGCCCTGAGTCTGGGGAGAAGGGCGGCATATAAGTCAAAATAAATGAAAATGAAATGAAATGAAATCATGCAATGGGAGGGAGGGGTGTTTGTTGCTCCAATAACAGTTTTGCTTTTACCCAGAAAGTCAGTTTTTTTCTTTGGAAACTTACCACGCTCATACAATCATTCCAATATCAGGATCTTTCGCAACACTATTCTTATCCTTCAGGGCTGGCTTTCATTCATGTTTTCTATAAGAGGCTTCTCTGCCTCTCAATTTTTTTTCTTTGAGACCTCACAATGTAATTTTTGCCTTTCGACTCACCCCAAGTAAGGACTTGTTCAACTATCTCACTAGTTTCACAAAGCTGTTTGTGTTTGTGTGTGTGTGTGTGTGCTATGTGTAAAAAAAAGCTGTCCAGTCTAGGAGAAGAAAAGACATTTCTGATTGATCCATGCCTCAAGGTCTCACCACATTCTTTCTGTTTCATGCACAGAATAGTTGCCCTCGTGAGTCTTTTGCTGATGAGGCTTTGGAAAGGACCTTTGGGACAGTACAAAGGACACGCATCCATTTGCCAGGTTGGAGATGGGAAGGTCTGACTTTATTTCCTTAGCGTGTTAGAAGTAAAGAAGTAAAAGTTCCTTCTTGATAAGCATGGTATGAAAAAAACTAAGTTAATAAGGGAAGGAGTAATTCTTCCTAACCATTGCACAATAGAACTCTGTGCATGTCTCTGGAAGAGTAATAAAAAGGGTGGGAGGAATATATATTACATATATATATAAGCAGAGAAGAACAGGCAAAATCTGCAGCCTAAAACTGTCTAGAAGGGGTTACAAAATTTACTAGACTGGGTTCTCTAATGTGAATTTGACTACATAAAGGGAATTGTCAAGGAAAATTAAAGGCATTTACAAGCCAGTTTAAATTCATGTTTATCCATAAATCATTTTACTGCATCACTCTAGCTCTGTGTCTTAACACCTTTTCAAAGTTTATTTTGAAACTTTAAACTTTGTTTTTTAAAACTAAATTTGGAATAATGAAATAAAGGATTTTCAAAAGGCAATTTTAGGGATTGATGCTTCAATTATAGGACTTGCTCATCAATTTTCCTTTCTTTTCTTTGTTAACTTATGTTTCAAAGTTATTTTCAATTGGAGTAGTCAATAGATGATGTTAAGTAGATAAATAAAGTTAACTGAAAATTGTTTCATGCCAAATATTTGCACTAAAGTTGATAGTAGTTTTAAAATCTGCAGAAAGACTGATTCTAGAAAGTAAACGATAGAACATTGGCTACTTCAAACTGGATTACTTTTCGTTTTTTTGTGGGGGTTCCTTCAAGTTAATCTTGACTCTGGCGACTGCTTGGACAAGTCCTTGCAGCCTTCTTAGCAACATTTTTGGGAGTAGTTTGCCATTGCATGCTTGTAGGGCTGAAAGAGTATCTGGCTCAAAGTCACCCAACTAGCTGGCTTTGTGCCTAAGGCAAGACTGGAACTCACGCCTTCTCAGTTTTTAGCCCGGTGCCTCAACCACTACACCAAACTGGCTCTCCTCTCTTCAGACTGGTAGGGTAGGAAAAAGATGAACTTACACTGGCAGTTACTGTAAATTATAGCCTGCTCATTACGTGGACAGTAAAAAAAAATTACAGAAACAAAAGAAGTAGATTCTCTAAAATCTGAATAGTCACTTACAATCCTTTTAGTGTATCAGTGCAAAATGATACACTGTAATGCTTGGCATTATAAAATGTGGCAGCCCTCCAAATGTCTGTCCTTTAGCCACGTCCCCATTTGCAACCAACCTTGCCATGGTATTTTGTTTCTGTTGTGTTCCCATAATGTTCCCTTCGACTCAAGACTAGACCATGAGTGAACCAACCTTAAGTTGTCCTTAAATACGCTGTTTTTTAAAATAATATTAAGGACAGCTTCAGAACAGAGAAATCATGTTGGGCTTTACCATTCCTTAACATAGTGAAAAATGTGATGGCTAAATTATTGAGAACAGAGGCAAGATAGGAATCAGAAAGCAGAGACAAGAGGCATGATAAGAATCAGATTGCTTTCACCTATCACAACAGATCAGAGAAGGATATAAGTATATGGTGAAGCTTGGCCCTCCGCAGGCAAGCCTTCAATTCTGATCTGGGGCACCCCATAGCACCCCAATCAATGGCGGGTCCTTCACGATCGCCGAATTAAGAGACACATGCTGATCACATTTCTCTGGGTGAAGCAACCTTGTGACCTCTGGGTGAAGCAACATGGTGACAAAAGACTGCCTCCCCTATTTATTGAATGTTACAATGGGCGGTTACACAATGCATCACATGGTTACAAACATCCAATGACAATGTTATTCTCAGTAGCCAATGACAAGGCTACACTGCAGGGCCACCCTGTGGCCAATGGATTCAAACCTTGGTACAATGTCCATCCACCTCTTAGCCCCCCTCATTTCCTGTCCCTAGGCCATATGGCAAGTCCTTTGTCCTGAAGCACATGGCTTGTCCCTCTGATGTGGCCAATGGATTCCATCTCTTGGCTCCTCCTCCATTTCCTGTTGCTCCAAACAGCATGTTAAAGTCACATGGTACAGTCTCTTTGTTGCAAGCCCATCCAAGCCTCATGTATCACAACATATTACAACAATATGGATGCTAAAACTACCTTGACTGGGGTAGTTCAAACCCTGTTTCAGGCCTGAAAATCACCATGTCACATTGAATTACTGGTGCTGTCTCAGAAATGTTGTGCCCAATCAGCAGTAGCAGTGAGGTCTGACATTTAAAACATCCCCTCCAAGGAGCACCCAACAAGGAGTTTGGACAAGAGAAAAGAAGTCACCATCATTGTCACAACTACACGGTAAATGCAGCAGAGGTGGTCTGTGGGTAGTGTACAAGCTGTCTTGCTTGACTCACTTCTCAAAGCAGGGAGCTCAGTTGAAGTCAACAAGACAACCGCTTGATCTGATGTTATGTATTAGAACTTCAGAATGAAAGAATCAACACGCTGACTTTTCCACCCATTTAACAGGCCTATACTACTGCTACTGCTACTGCTACTGCTACTGCTACTGCTACTACTACTACTACTACTACTACTACTACTACTACTACTACTTTTTCAGATAAGGGAGTCTCCCCTTCTGCTTCCATGGATCTTCTCAAGGATACCCAAGCATAGCTGGGAGGCAGCAAGGTAAACCTTCTCAGGTTTAATGCTTTTGGAATCTGACTCTTACCAGAGCCCCTACTTGTATGGTCCCTTCCTTTTGAGAGCCCTCAGAAAATTCAGGGAAGACAATTTCCCACAGATTGGGCTGTAGCTTCCTACTGCTCTTCCTCTAGGAGAACTCAGGTTTTCAGGAGACAAACACCTTACTTCTCCTGCAACAGAGTGGGATTTTCTTACCTCCAGGTTAGGCTTTCGAAAACACTGAACAAACAGCCTGTCCTGTTGCTTCCAGACTGAATTAAATTAGAGGGGAGGTTGCACTAAGTTACAATGTGAAACATTTGGTTTTAGGTACTATATGAATAGTTGGACACAATAAATGAATTCTCCAATAAACTATAATTTAAAAGCCCTCATGACTTAATTGGAATCTATGAATGTGTATCAATACTTCTTTTGGTGAGGATATATCAGCCCAAAGTTCAAGACATTCAAAACTTACTGCTTAGAAGTGGAAGCCATACAAGCCTCTCAAACGCTGATTGTCTAAGGGTTTAAACCTAGCCAACATGGAGAACATTACTAATATAATTAGGCTTTGCCCATATTCTTCAGCACAAGAGCTCATCTGATACCTGCAGGTAATTGGAGGAGGTAGAAGAGGACTCTATATTTGCTTGCCCTGGTTACTTGGACTGTGTGGTGCCAGCTTCTACATAGAGAGCTACGACTTGATTAGCAGCTAAATTAAACATAATATGTGACACCACTAGAATGGTAAAATCATGTGTATAAAATCATGTCAGAAGGTTTTTCATCTCAAAGGGCCTTTTTCAGCCTCTGATCATCCCAGTGACAGAATATTCGTACTGGACTTCTTTCTCCGCCACTTTTCTCCCATCCTGCATGAGTGTCCCTTTTCCTCCATTCTTTTTTGCCCAATAATTGGAAGTCTGTAGGGAAACAACATATAACATATGCCATAATGCTTTGCTAGATTAGTTTTGCTACCCTAAATGAAAAAAAAAATATTGATTCAACAGATCAATTCAAATACTGAATGGGCTCCGTTGCTCTCATTTCCCCACCCCACTATCTCTGCTTTAAAAGGCCCAAAAGCTCCATGTCATGCACTCTATCACCTGACTTATTGGCTTCCTACCTAGAGTTCCTATAGAGTTGTTCTGTTACCTGGGCCAAGTATCTATAATGTACTATTATTTAAGACAATGCTGTTTGGCTATTTTTCCGCTCTCCACTAAGTCCATTTTATTGTGCCAGTTCCAGTTTTATATGGAATATATATCATGTAATGTTGTAGGAATCTGTGTAAGTCTGCTCCTTCTTGGCACCTCTCCGCCCTCCCCCTCCCTTCACCAATTAAGTCTGTGACTGATTTTGGCCACTATATTATGAAAGCCTTCAGGGCAGATATAGTAGCATCAAAATATTATACCATGTTCTGTCTAAATGTGGCAAATCTTACCTTCTCTTTCTCAACTGGTATTTTCAAGGTGTAGGATTGCACCCTTAGGCAAACAATGTAAATAGTTTTGTTTGGATTTTGTGAAACTGTTTGCTTCTTTGTGTTTGCATAATTTATGGCAAATTCATTGTCTTATAAGTGTTTTTATGAGCAATCAAAAAGCAGGATATAAATATATTTATCCTAAATTTTTCAAAATAAAATTATTTATCAAGGTGTATTTTTATTACTAACATCTCTATGTGGCTCTGCAACAGTGCAGAGTAGCATCTACACAAAACCCAGAAGTAATCCAATTTAAATTTAATTTCCAATCCAGTGGCATATAAATGAAGTAAAATATTTTGTAAAATATGTAAGAAAAAGTATTCAAAAATAATTTATTATAACAATGTTGAATAATTGCTCTGTTTGATGTGTTTATAAAGAATGCTAAATATTTTAATATTTAAAAAAGTTTTTTTTTTAAATTTTATACTCTATAAAAACATCCAAGAATTTTTTTTAAATGTCTATTTGGCTAGGAAAATTACTAAATGATCCCCAAAATTTGATCCTTTACTTTTAAAGTAGTAGGATATGAGGGAAAATTTATCTATTCAGTTCTGCCTCCTTAATTAATTACAATATAATAAAATATATTTTTGGGGGGGGGGAAACCCACGCTTATCTATGCCTATTCAATTGTGCAGGTAGCAGGTATTGCATTTATTCCAAGGAAATACTGTTAACAGTTAAGCATTCATCTTTTTAAGGAATAAATTTGCATACGTACACAATAAAGAACAACTGACGTGAGAAATACACGCTGGAAGGCGGGCAAAGCCTTGCGCCTCTATTTGAATACTGATGAATAGGCGGAGTCTACTTTACTCCTGACAGGTCTAGAGCCACGAGAGGACCCTTCGGTCCTCCTGCGGGGAAACGCGCCCACTCTCTCTCGAGTCTGCCTCCTTATGTCCGACAGTAACCTCGGCAACACCTCCTCCTCCTGACCCCCTCCCTTTCTGGCTCTCTCCTGTCTTAGAACAGCCAATGAGAAGCTGAGAACCGCCTCACGCTCCGGACGCCACCCTTCCTTCCCAATAGAAATGGCTTCCCTCAACTCTCAACAAACTAAATGTCCCTTCACGTGTGTTGCGTAAGGGGGGGGGTGTAAAAGGGGCGCGGCTAACCTTTGCCTCAGTTAAGCGTTGAAGTTCTTGCTCCACCCTTCAGCCACCTGTTAGCCAATGGAAGGTGGGAGCCGGGAGTCTTGAAACCAATCGGCGCGACAGAAAAGTCGGCAGGGGCGTGGCCTAGGTGCGGGGGCCGCCGCGGCGGTACTATTACCGCGTCTGTTAACCGGGTTCGAAAGGGGGTAAACTGACTGGGGTTCGGCTGGGTGGTCCGGCGGAGAAGATGGCGGAACACCTTGGAAGCGCCATCGCCGCCGAGGTGCGGCGCTGGCTCGGCACGAGCCTGGCCGACATAGCGAAGTCGTTGGGCAGTTCGGAACAGGCGCTTCGCCTCATCCTCTCAATCTTCCTGGGTGAGTAACGGCGGGCAGAAGGGACGAGCGTTGCAGTGCGCTGCCACGAGGGACAAGAGATCGAGCCTGCCCCGGGGCCCCCCTCGGGATGCCTCAAAAGCCCCGCGTCGTCTTGCCTTTCCAGGGTCAAATTGAGGCAGAGGTCGGGGTGGGCGACTGGGCTTCTTACGCGAGTAGGGGCGGCCTCCGTGAAACTGGATCGTGGTGAGCTGGGGCGATCCTTCATGCCTGATCTGACAGATGATCTCCTCTGCATACCTTTTTTTTTGCATTTATAGTCGTCCTTATTGCCTTACAGATATCTGGCGTCAACCCCAGGTTGTCATAAATCTCTGGAGCAACAAACTCTTCTGAATGACAGTCTCAGCAGGAGGGGGTGGGAGGGCTTCTGTTCCTCTCTAACCGGATAAACGAGCAGCCTTGTCTGACACGTTGCTCCTACTGACTCCTCTCCTTTATATGCCCCCAGGGGGATCTGCATAAAAAGTGTGGGAAATAGGTCTTTAAAGTGTTCTGTTTTTCCTGTTTATCCTGGCTGTTAAAGGGTCAAGGAATAGACTGTACTTCTCTATGTCTGGTACCCCACTAGTTGCAATGTCCCATTTAAAATTTAGAATAGCAAACTCTGGGGGGGGGGGGAGAAACGAGCAAAAGAAAAGATAGCAAAACTATTTTGCAGGAATGGCAACTTTTTCACTCCAATTTTTGCTTAGACATTTCTATCTGCCTTTTGCATCAGTACTTAATAGCTGGCAATAGGAGCTTGAATGAGGAATTGTTTTTCTTAGGAGATGGTTAAATATGGGGAATGAATATGAATCATTAGCTCAAGAGTTGGCAAAACTTTAAAATATTATGGCTTGTAGATGCTGGAGGGATGCATATTTATGAAAAAGAAGATGACTGCTTAATGTTCTGTTTCAATTTGTTAATCTAAATTGTGAAAATGAACTCTAGATCTGGGAATTTGAAAATACCTCTAATGCTGAAACATAAGAAGGTGGTAATTATAGTTCCAAATGGAACTACTGCTATATTGTGTTCTTACAAAACAGAAAGGAATTTTATTTTTTATGAATGCACTAGTAAGAAAAAATACAGGTATCACTTGATTACTTTAATTTCCATTCAACCCTAGAAGTTATCCTTCTGTACGTTTTAGTCTAAGTTGACAACAGCAAGTCTAAATCTTTCTGAGTTCAGTGGGAAATTCTGATTTTCTGCAAAGAAAACCATATTATCAATTGCAAACACAATAATGTATGCCAGAGGACATTAAACCACAATGATCCTGAGCTCAGTGACAGGCATATACGTTTTGTTTGATCACTGAAAATTCTTTCTACCTAATGTGTTACCTCTACTCCAGAAGATGGTAGAGGACAGGAAGGCCTGGAGGAACGTTGTCCATGGGGTCGCGATGGGTCGGACACGACTTCGCAATTAACAATGTTTAGCACTCAGTTGGGTGCCTCACCCAACAGATTAGATAGATAGATAGATAGATAGATAGATAGATAGATAGATAGATAGATAGATAGATAGATAGATAGATAGATAGATAGATAGATAGATAGATAATATCATTGATTACTTTTGGGGGAAGGGAAACCTGATTTTTTTTGTTGTTGTTCATTACTGTGCTGCTTTCTCAGCTGAAAGCAGTATATTATCACTTTGGACCCTAGATACTGACAAAATCCAGCACATCTTGCTATCCATTTGAACTACATAATTCTTTCTGTTCAAATTAAGAGCCACTTGTAAAGATGGAATGCACTTATTTATGTATAAGATCTCAATCATCTTACATTATGTATAAGATCTCAACATCTTACATCATCTCAAAATTCCAAAAGCAATTAGGTTTCATTGGTGGAACCAATAGTAATTAACTCTGTAGCTCTCATAGAAATCTTGATCTTTCCATCCAGGGCATTCTCTCTCCTATAGTTAAAAGTACTTAGTTGTCTCCCAAACTTCTCTCTCTTTTAATCTCTGCTAAACTCATAGTAGAATGGCTTTAATTTAATGTACTTCTTCCAGTTTTGGAAGATCAGAGAGCGTGCCTATCCAAGGATGTACTTGGGCTTACATTCACTGTTTCCATCAACCATTCATCAAAGGGCTTGTACGTTGAGGAGGTGACTGTTGCTGCACCCTCTTCCATACTTCTGTATATTCCTGTATCTCAGTGGGTGGTTATTTTAAGACAACAGAAAGATGATTGCATTGCACACCTGTGCGTTGGGAGTATTGCAAATTTGTAGATATTTTCTCATTTCAGATGTGTGCTTAATTAAGGCTTCCAAGGTGTGGTGTAAGATCTTCAGAACAGTCATGTTTGGAACATATATTCAGCACTGCAGCTTGCAAAGATTCTCAAATTTACGTGGAATAGAAGTTTTTTTTTACCTTTTCATATTAGCTTTCCCATTGCTTAATTAATTTCTAAATTTCCTCTGGTAGCTTTTAAAGCACAAATTTAATATAAGTAAAAGACATATCTGATGTATGTTCAGTTCTAGTATCCTACCTATATGTCAGTTATCAAAATGTTAACATTTAGGCTTTGGGAATTCTTAGCTTATATATATTTTCTTGTTGGAATAGTAATATTGCTATACCATTTGATGCTGTACTGAAAGTTTGCTATGTTGCTATCAGCTCTTATTGTGCCATCAGAGCTCACTTTTGTTCTGAAATCTGTTCCATATTCTGTTTCTGAGAGGGAGGGAGGGAGGAAGGGGAAGAGAGGGAGGGAGGGGGAGAGAGGAGAGAGAGAGAGAGAGAGAGAGAGAGAGAGAGAGAGAGAGGGAGAGAGAGGGAGAGAGAGAGAGGGAGAGAGAGAGAGGGAGAGAGAGAGAGAGAGAGAGAGAGAGAGAGAGAGAGGGAGAGAGAGGAGAGAGAGAGAGGGAGAGAGAGAGAGGGAGAGAGAGAGAGAGAGAGAGAGAGAGAGAGAGAGAGAGAGAGAGAGAGAGAGAGAGAGAGAGAGAGAGAGAGAGAGAGAGAGAGAGAGAGAGAGAGAGAGAGAGAGAGAGAGAGAGAGAGAGAGAGAGAGAGAGAGAGAAGTTCTGTAGTCCAACCTCCAAGTCAGGATCCCGCATCATACTATTCAGTCATGCCTCCTGTGATTGGCAGCATTTTATAATGCCTTAAGTATGGTGATACCTTCTTTGTAGGCACTGGGATAGAAATGTTTGCATGCAAAGCATATGCTCTGTTACTGTTTGTGGTTCTTCGTAGAGAAATAACTGAAAGTCCCAAATCTCAGGCAGTCTGAGTTGACTAGATTACAGTAATGGCGATGATTTTGTACTTTTTAAGGTTAACATTGGGCTGTAGCAAAAATAGTGTGTTGATTGTTTGCAATGCTATTTGGAGGTAAGTATAACCTGAAGGGATAAGGTGTCAACATTTATTGACAAATAGAGAGCAATAATGAAAGAGCAATGGATAAAATTGTTGCATACTTGGAATCAGAAAAAAATCATCTTGACTCCATTGATATCTTCCCCTAGCTCCTCTTCATTTGTACAATAATAATTCATTTCAATGCAGTTTCCATGGAAGGAATTTTCAAACAGTTTGGACCTGTTGCTAATAATTACAAACCTGTCGCTCAATTTCTACAATTATAGGACAAAATAATCAAAATAAATCAAAGGTATATACAACAAAAAGGATAAAAAATTATGAAAGCAGAATAGCATTAGCAGAGATAAGCACTTTAGATTTAAATTAAAAAGCTGAAAAATAAGAATGTATCTCTGAACTAAAGCATACATATATTGAACAAATAATACAGATTAAAGGAGACTTGTGAAGAAAACCTCCTCCGTTGGAATATCATAATCCATGGTTTCTGCCTGTCAGTTTTGTTGGCAGAGAACAAGGGGGAAGGCATCTTGCAAAGTTTTTAATGCACAAAAGCAAACTATGTATGCACTATTAACTAAATGTATATTCAAGGTGGACTATTATTTTTTACATTAGTCTAGATCAGTGATGGCGAACCTTTTAGAGACCGAATGCCCAAAAACTGGGCCCACCCTCACTCCACCCCACCCCGCCTGCCCACAAGGCCACTCACCCGCCTCCAGGGCCCACTGCAGATCGCCCAGGCAGCCCAGCAGCGCCATGGCGGCCACACCCTCTGCCCATGCCCCGCAGCATCAACTGTGCATGATGGGGTGTGAGGGCAGAGTCTTGTCTACATTGCCTTGACTGTGCTGCTCCGCGTGAGCCACGTTCGGAGGCGACTCTCCTCCAGGGGGGCTGCTGGTGAGGGGGTCGTGGGGGGAGGCAAGGCTGGGGCAATAGCACGTGTGCCCACAGAGAGGGCTCCAAGTGCCGCCTCTGGCACCCGTGCCATAGGTTCGCCACTACTGGCCTAGATGATATATAATGTTTTGATTGACAATCTTACAAAGTTTACAGGCTTTCATTTTAGTGCAGTTCCACACCAGCAGCTTTTAAAGAAGACGGTAGTGTTCCTACAGTTTATATAATTTTGGATTCTGAAAATCAGCATTTTTCTTTTGAAATTCTTTGCTTCTCTGGGTATGTAGACAAAATTTGGAGGTGTAAAAGACAACATATGTGATGATCTTGCAAAAGATATGAGGATTGTGATTCAAGCCACAATGTACAGAATGGTTGTGTGAACTTGGTCCTTAAAAATATACATTTGCCATTAGAATTGCTGTTTTATTAGAAAAAGGGGTATGTATTTTTTAAGCCTGGCATTCTTCTGGGAAGTAGAAGAGAGTAATTGGTAAATACACATATGCAAATACATTGCACAGTATGCATTTGTTTTGTCCCAGTGCTGCTTTTGGGAATTGCATCTCAGATTTATAATCTTCATAAATGTATTTAATCCAGAGATGTAAACAAATGCAAATCACAGGCAATGGATTGCTGTGTTTCTTTTTCTTTCAGTGCATTTTTATCATGCCCTTTCATTTTCTACATAAATGTTCCCATATTATTGAGCTATTTTAATAGTGCTGCAGAAAACTAGGCAAATCTGATGAGTTCAATTGATTTCCTCAAAAAAAAAAAAATTAAACCTGATATATATGGCAGCTTATAAGTAATATGGATTCGAACCTTTGGAATTATTTGGAAGCTTTTTGAATTTAATTCTGCAAAATCTCCTAAAATTTCAAAATTAACTATAAATTGAGAGTGTCCTTTTGCAGGATTTTTGTAAGTGAGAAAGACGCTTGTAGAAGTTGTATATTTATTAATAACTGGGTCTCAATATAATTCATGTATGCATGCGTGTATAAAACATGTATCCAGGAAGCTTGAGATGGGCATATTGATTCAGAGGGGGAGAAGAGTGTGAAATCCAATTTATGATATTGCTTCTATATTATATGGCAGCTGGGTTACCGTATTGCCAGCATGACCTACTCTGGTGGACAGAAAAACATGAATTACAGAATGTGGCGTGCTTTGTTTTAAAAGCTCAGTTTGTGAAACCTGTGTAACCGGCCAAAGAAAAAAAGCAGGTGAATAGTGGCGGCTTCTCTTGCAGCTTGGGAAAGATAAAAGTATTTTGTAAAGACATATAAAATGTTAGTACCCTAGGATAGATTACTAATACAGTATTTTATATCTCTTTATAAAACATAGAAAAATATTGTGGTTAGAGAGACAAAATAACTGTCTTAATTGACAGTTAACTATGACTTCTAAGGAAGTAACTCAGGAAATCCTTTTACAGTTCCATTAGAAACTTTCCTGTGGCTATTTTAGAGTGAAATTTAAATTCCGCTCATTTGAAACAGGAGCTTGCTCTATTTGTGCTGAGGTGCACTGCAGCTCTATAAAGCTCTAGTTATCACATCAGCATAGAAGGCAGGAAAGGAAGTAAGGGGTTTTGTACATATCAGTAGAGCAGGGGTGTCAAACTCAATTTCATTGAGGGCCACATCAGCATTGCAGCTGTCCTGGGGGGGGGTAGGTGTGGCCAGGGTGGGCGCAGCCTACTGGGTGGGCGTGGCTGGAATGGGTGTAGCCTACTGGGTGGGCATGGCCAGCTCTACATCGTTCGCATCAAGGGTGCCTGTGGGGGCCTGGGCAGGGGTGGGACAGATCTGATGGTCTCTGGCAGAAGGGGGTGGGACTGGGGCAAGCACCAAGACATATCCACTGGAAGAGCCTCATTGTTCCTCTCAGGCCATGCAGGGGGGGGCTGTATGGTGCCGCAGGCTTCCCGGAGCCCTGGGCAGCAGAGGTCAAATGCCCAGCCTGGCCCTCATGCACCCGCCGCAGCACCAAGTCCAGCCCCACTACCCCAAGGGGGTGCCCAGCTGCACTTACCTCCTCCTTAAGGCTGCTGCTGCTGTGCTTACTCTTCTTAGCCAGGTTGCTCATGATGGGTATGAGGGCAAAGTCAGAGGGAGGCCCATTCCCTCTCCATGGGAGGAGACCTGGCTTTGGATCCAAAGCTTCCTTAGCAATAGGATGGGAGACCCCCAGGATAGGCCAGGAGGAGGAGGCAAGGGGATGGTGAAAGGACTAAGGCAGGACTTCCCTCAGACCCTCCCTCTCCTTCCTTCCTTCCTTCCTTCCTTCCTTCCTTCCTTCCTTCCTTCCTTCCTTCCTTCCTTCCTTCCTTCCTTCCTTCCTTCCTTCCTAAGAACAGAGTGGTGGGAAAATATTTGAGATGAGAGAGAAAACCAGGCAAGAAACGCAGCTGGGGAGGGGTCACCCTTCGTGAGGAATGAAGAAATGTACCATCGCCTGGAAGTGGCCAACACATGGCCCTTGCCTACTTCACATATCTAGCTTGGTGGGCTTTGGGGGAGGGGATACCATGAGCAACGTGAGAGTTGACATTACCTGCGCAATGCTGTCCAGCCCCCAGCCTGCCTGGTTTCGGCAGGCAGCGAGGCACTCTCCTCACAATGCCAAGAGGCTGAGCCGGGCAGCGCAAATCCGAAAAGAAGTGTGACGCCACCTAGCCCCCCAGCCTGTCCGGTTTTGGCAGATAGCAGGGCGCTTTCCTCACAGCACCAAGAGGCTGAGCCGGGCAGTGCAAAGCTCGCCAGCTTTGCACCTTGCTGCCTGCTGAAATCAGGTAGACTGGGGACTGAGCGGCATCGCACTTCTTTTTGAATTTGCGCCTCCTGGCTCAGCCTCTCGGCGCTGTGGGGAGAGTGCCCCGCTGCCTGCTGAAATCGGGCAGGCTGGGGGCTGAGCAGCGTTGCACTTCTTTTTGCATTCGTGCCACCTGGCTCAGCCTCTCGGCGCTGTGAGGACAGCACCCCACTGCCTGCTGAAACCCCTCTCCCAGAGCCCATCAAGCCGGAAATATGAAGTAGGCAAGGGCCATTTGTTTGCCTCTTTGAGGCGATGGTGCATTTCTTCATTCTCACAAAGGGTGACACCTCCCCAGCACGCACCCAAGGGGCAGAGACAACGCGGCAGGAGCCAGTCCCTTGCTGTTTCCAGATGGCCTTGTGGAGCTGAATGTGTTTCAGCGTAGATGGCCACCACAAAATTGTACATTGGCTCCCGGGCGGCCTGGGCCGGGGCCAAGGTAGTGGGGGCCATTCCCTCACTGTTTCCAGGATGGCTTCGTGGGCCACATGAAACCACGTTGCGGGTCGCATCCGGCCCCCGGGCCTTGTGTTTGACATGTCTGCCCTAAAACTATCACTATTTTCTATCAAAAACTGGCCTACATGTTGGACAGAAGATCAGAAAATAAGAATATATATAATTTATTTTGTGAAATACAGATGTGCTGTATTGATTTCAGTTGTTTTCTTTCTTTAGGATACCCCTTTGCCTTGTTCCAACGCTACTTCCTTTTCCAGAAAAGTGACTACCTCATTCACATCTATAATACAATAATAGGACTTTCACTTGCCTACTTCAACTTTGGTAAGAGAGCTGAGAAGACTGCCCTACTAGTGAGCACTGGGAAGGTGTCTGGGAGGGTATACAATGCTGCTTGTCTATATGGTTTGTAACCATTCCTATTTACTTTCTTAGGGCCACAGATCTGTCACTCTCTCATATGTGTCTTCGTACAGTTTCTCATCTTGAGGCTCATGGGTCGCACAGTCACTGCCATTGCCACTACCTTCTGCTTTCAGATGGTAAACATTTATTTAAATTTACTTGCCACCCAGTTCCAATGAACATACTTCCTCCCTTCATGCTTTTCTATGGAATTCTGATTTTTGTCTGGGTCTGATGGTTTCAGCAAGTACTGTGAGGAAATTTCAAGCAGAGAAAACAGAATCTGTGCAATAGCATGTGATTTTAGCTAATGTTTTTCAGACGTATTTGATGGCTGGCTATTATTTCACGGCCACAGAGCACTATGACATCAAATGGACCATGCCACATTGTGTCTTGGCTCTAAAGATGATTGGTAAGTAATTCCATTCCTATGCAGTTCCTGACCTATGCAGTTCCATCTGGTCCCTTTATTTTCACTCTTGTGATTTTAATTTATTGCCATGGAGTTCCCAGAGTTCTTGTATCTTTAAAAAACATAATAGACAACTCACACCCAGAAGTTTCTTAGCTCAGCTGTGACTAGATCCATAGCAGTTCTATATTGGCTGCCCCCAAAGTATTCAATAGGCATATTTCTTGTTTGATAATGTATATTTTTTGTAGGTTTGGTTATTGATTACTATGAAGGCAGGAAGGAAGAGGTGAGTAGAACCAGTTTTTTCCCTCCATTATTCTTTAATCATGAATTGGAATCATAAGAGAAATTGAAAACACTTCTGTGACTCATACCAGATCACCTGTGATTGTAAGGACATTCCCAGAATATTCTTTATAAGATAGAAATCATCACACATTTAGATTGAGACTTCAAAATGAAATTATTAAGAGAATAGAACTTACAGACATTTGTTTTTATTGCACCATCTTTCAAAAATACTCAAGTGGAAAGGAACATTCTTACATCTCACAGATCTTAGATAGTGGCACCCTCACGCCTTCATTTAAACAGTGCAAACTTCCTTTATCGTGAACATTTATTCTTGCTTCCATTAAATATACATGGAAGATTAAAGCAAAAAAGAACATGGCATCATTGAGCCATTAGAAAAATCATTTTATTCCGTTTAGATGAAGATTTACAAATAAGACCAAGAAAGGTAGTCTTATGAACTTCGGTGTTGATTCACCAGATTTGGTTCACCAACTCTTCTGCATTAAAGACACTACTGACCTTAAAAAATGTAAAGTGAAAGCTTCCAAGGTAGAGGCTAACAACATTTATTTGAATAGTTATAAGCATTCGGGCTTATCCATGCATCAAACTAAAATTAAAGAAAAGATGAGATTTTTGTGTGTGTGTGTGTGTGACTAAAACTTTTATTGTACTACATTCATTCTAAGTGGAAGTGAATGATCCTGAAGGCATGCAACTTGGATGTTTCTCAGAGAAAGTACAGAGTTATTTAAAATATAACAAAGGTTCTTCATGGGAATATTGGAGGCAAAGTATTAAGATAAAGTCTCCATATTTATAAAATTATTTATTTCATTTGTTTACTAGCCTGTTTTGCTGCTTCATTCAAGCCAACTCTATTGTATGAATATAAATTCCAGCAGCTAAACTTCCCATTGATCCCATTCTGTGCAATACACTCAGAGCCCTTCTTGGCAGACACTGGAACAAAATTAAATGGGCAGTCTCTGAAGTCCTAAATTTGAAGATAACGGAATTGCTGCTAATTCTGTCAAAACCAAATTAGGCAGCTATACCATACTTATAGAGGCCAAATTCTAGCAAAATAGGAAAATCTCCATTACTTGGGCAGTAGAGGTGGTCCTCGACTTATAACAGTTCATTTGAAGTTATAATGGCACTGAAAAAGTGACCAATAACCATTTTTCACACTTACGACTATTGCAGCATCCCCGTGGTCATGTGATCAAAATTCAGATGCTTGGCAACTGACTCATAGTTAGCTGCCAGATTGTGGTGTCCTGGGATCATGTGATCACCTTTTGTGACCTTCTGACAAGCAAAGTCAATGGGGAATCCAGATTCACTTAACAACCGCGTTACTAACTTAATATCTGCAGTGATTCACTCAACAACTATGGCAAGAAAGGTCATAAAATGGGGCAAAACTCCCTTAACAACTGTCTTGCTTAGCAACACAAAGCATTGTGGTCATAAGTCAAGGCCTACCTGTAAGTTGCTTCAGAGCGATGGAAGTAGGCTTCCTCCAAATATTGAGAAAAGAAAAAGTGAAATGGCAAACACATGTTCAATCTAATGCTTTTTTTCTCCTTTTTTGATTTTTAACTGTTTAGCCTTGTTACATGTTTTTTTAAACCCCAGATTTTACAATTATTCTTTAAAAAGATTGTTGGCTTGGTGAGCGTATTGCAATTCGGATATATTATTTTGAATATTTTACAATGCTTAGATTAGTTTTCTATCAGCTTGTCCTCAAGTCTCCTGTTAAAGACTACAAATAGCAGTCAGGTGGCTTAAGAAGAACATAATATAGAAAATTTGTGTGAGTACTGTCTGCTGACATCCGTAGGTTCCTGGCAGTTTGGTGCCAGGACAATGGAAGGGTATCTGTTTGTGTAGGGAGTGGTTTTTTTACTCATTTGGAACACGTGACTTGTTAAATTGTAACAAGCATAGTGAAAAGCTTGAAAAGTGATCTTGGTAACCTTCCCAGATGCTGCAACCTTCATCTTATCATGGGTTCTGCTGTGGTTGTCTCCACCTCTGGTATCTGTTGCTGCAGTACCAAAGAATAAACTGATAAAACTGTGTAATTGGCAAGCACTTGAAATGCTTATTGCATCAAGGATATAAGAGGAAAGGATTTATTTTTCATTTTACAACCATATATTTGTACATTTTGTTCTACTGCACACTAATTTATGCAGCAGTATTCTGTTTATTTTTTTATATACCACTTCTCTTTAAAAGAGATCTTGAAGCAGCTTACAATAACATTCAAAATGATTAAAGAATTGCTTTTTTTTTTCATCTAACAGTTTTTATTTATGCCAAGCAGTTGAAATTCTGAACTTTTGAGTAAAGTCTAGGTGCAGAAAACTAGGTTCTTTTGAGATTCAAAACCTTACAGGAAAGGTTTCGCGTAGGAGTGCTAATGTTGGTGTTTTTCTTATTATGGTGCAGGAATCCCTAGCCCCTGACCAAAAACAGTTTGCTGTCCGAGGAGTTCCTACTTTGCTTGAAGTCTCTGGCTTCGCCTATTTCTATGGTGCCTTCATGGTGGGCCCTCAGTTCTCCATGACACGATATCAGAAGTTGGTAAAGAGCGAGCTGACTGATGTTCCAGGCCAAAGACCCAACAGGTAAACCTCCATGCTGCTACAAACAACTGCCAAAGTCTCCCTCGTTAAGGATACATCTATGCAGCTTCCAAACTAGCCCAACATTATTAATACTATTTGCATTGGGAGCCATTTGGGGATTCTCAACCTCTTTTGGTTGTGAAATGCTGGTGTTATGTGAACCGCTTCAGCCAAACCACGCTTTCCCTTTGTTTCACCAGAGGAAGTCTGAATTTTCTGACATTTGTTATAGCTTTGTTCCTGCTCTTAAACGTCTACTTCTGGGCACTTCCTTCATGATAATCTATATTGTGGCATCACCTTATATTGATGAGGAATATCTTGTCTCTGATGATTATATGGTAAGTAGTGCTAAAGGCTTCTATAACTTCATATTAAGGAGAATAAAATAAACAATAAAAATAGCGTTTGCCTACATTAGGATAACAGTTTAGCTCACAAGAAACTTTATAATGATTGTCTCTTGAATAACAACCTATAGTTCTCTGATCTACTTTTTAAATTTTGTCTCATCCAGATGCGCTGAATTTAAATTCCCAGAATTTCAAATGAACTTAAGATTTGAAATTCAGCCAATCTAGAGGGCATTAGATTAGTCATCTGCTAGTACAAATGAAACAGTATCTCTTGTTCCTAAAACAACACCAGAAAAACCATCAAGTATCAGTTTTCGTTACCAGTGTTTTTTCTCACTGTTTGCTTTATTTAATTTTTTATAAGCGATATATTGAGTAGTATCTTTTGATGAAGGAAAGCAATGCCCATGTATCACTAATATCTACAATAAACCCTCTTCATGAGTTGCCTGAGTCAAATTCTCAGATGTTCTCTGTGGGAATGCATGCACTCAGTGCTTTGATTTACACATCCTAACAATTTCTTAATAGTTCACATTTTGCCTGCCATGGCTTTTTTTTTGTATGCTGTTCTAAAATTTGAGACCAGGAAAGCTACTTCTGAAAGGCCCCTATTTGAGGTTCTGAGGTTGGGCTTATTTGTATCTAAGATGAACCCTGTGATTAAATGTTGGACTATTAAAAACAAATTTGCTCCTTCTGGCTTTTGAGCAATAACATTTTTTTTTGTATTTACTATGTAATTTTATTTTGATTTTTCAAAATGTCTCTAAATATAAAATACTTTTATGATTGGTTTATGATATTAAACTGCATTTTTATAGTATAAGCCACCTTGGAAAATTAAAATGATTAGTGCTAGGAATTTATACAAAAAAAATATTTGGTTTGCTTCTGACACTAATCTTATCTTACAAATGTGCTCTTATAATGCAGAAACAGTCCTTCTGGTTTCGCTGTTTTTATATATTGATCTGGGGCAAGATAATGCTTTACAAGTACGTTACCTGTTGGCTAGTGACGGTAAGCCTGGACGTTGGACAGTTTATTCCCTTTCTTTAGGGCCAACTTTGTTTTGACAAGGACCAATCCAGCTACTAAAACAATAATATATATACTTAATAGAAAAATAGATGTAAAAAAGTAACCAAAACGTAGAACTGTTAATCTTCAAAGGCCCTCGCAAGAGAGATGCATCTTTACAGAGAGTGAGTGAAGGCCAAACACAGTTCCCAGGTGATATTTAGGTCTCTATTACTTGGGCAGGCAAGGCAGTTCTGGGTTATCTTATCTATTCAGTAGTTTAAAAATTAACATCAATCCTTTAAACCAAACATGTCAAACTCGCAATGTCACGTGACGTCGCGCAACGTATCGGGACGGTTTTGCCATTACCAGCAATGGGGTGGGCACAGCTTCCGGATGACGCATCCGGCCTGCTTTAAACTGTATCCGGGAAGCAATCTGGATTTAGTGCAGATCTTGTACCAGTTTATATCATCCAGGCACTTTTCAAGATTACTCCCACATAGAATCTGTTATAATAGCAGTTCAGGCTGTCACTAAGATGGGGAAAGGGTAGCTAAATGTGACTTCAGGAATCATTGTAGCTGATGGGTTTACTTAAATTGTTCAAATTTATGCTCTTCACCACAGCTGCCACATGTGAATCCAGATCAAACTGGAAATCTCTTCTTTCAAGGAGACAGGCTGAGTCTACGCTTTAGCCCACTTCATTACTAATTAACACTGGATTTAATTTTAGCTTGTTGTTCTTCATCTAGCCCATTATTGTGTCTAGCCACTAATCCAGGGCATTGAATATGGCCCTGCAAATCTGTTTTCTAATTAGGTTAGATAGAATAATACTTAATTGGCATAACTTAATAATCCTATGTTATTTTCATTCCAGGAAGGAGTTTGCATCTTAACTGGGCTAAGCTACAATGGAAGGGATGAAAAGGGGTTACCACAGTGGGATGCTTGTGCCAACATGAAAATCTGGATGTTCGAGACAACTCCCTATTTCACAGGAACCATTGCCTCCTTCAATATTAACACCAACAATTGGGTAGCCCGGTGAGCATAACTTGGCTGTTTTCTGCAGAACAGTTTGAGTCAGCCGGAGAGTAAGAGTGGAATAGGAATGGGATGGAATGGGGATGGGGTTGTATTGGGGGAGATTAGGTGATTTTTGTGTGCAAGGGTTAAGATCTCAGTGAACAATTTGCAGCTCCCACAGCGCTTTTGACCGCTACTGCAGAAAATCAGCTGCAGGTCTCCCAGAGAGTTTGAGCAATACAATGCATAAAAACAAAAACGGAGAAAACTCCCAAACTCAATAATGTGGTATGACTCTGTCCTCTTACATCATTGCCCAACCTGCTGCAGTTTGTGGTTCTCTAAAAAATGTTAAGCCTTCCAAGATTGCTGTTTGGCTTGAAAAGCAGAGGATATACAACTGGAGGCTAAGAGAATTGGGCTAGTCAATGCCTAAAATGGGAGTAAGAATTAAATACTGTTGCTTTGTTCCATGATGAAAGAAATACAGCTATAGCCTTTTCCACCAAAAAAAAAAAAATTAACTCTAGGAATTATTTTGACTAAGCTATTCAAAGCACTGAAACAGTATCTCCGATTTCTGGTATTCCCATTGAGGGCCCTTTATATCGTATTTGGAAGTTTTAACAAGCATCACTTGTATTCTCACACCATTCAAAGCTAGAGCCTGTTAACTTTTAATATTTGCCCTTTATTTTAAACAGCCTGAAGTTAAAAGAAAAATAAAATATTGGCAATTTCTTGGATGGCTTTGTTAGTATTTTTTTTCTGGAGAAACAAAATAATCATGTTGACACTTGCCCTGACAGTATTACATTTCCATTCCTAGCTATATATACAAACGCCTGAAATTCCTAGGAAACAAGTTACTATCGCAAGCTTTATCTTTGCTTTTCCTGGCTGTCTGGCACGGGCTACACTGCGGATATCTAGTTTGCTTCCAAATGGAGTTCCTGATTGTCACTGTGGAGAGGCAGGTGAGGACCTTTTAAAGTGCTACCTTAGATAATATTTAATATCTGGATCCACTTTTTTTTTAAAAAAGCAGACAGATTGAGTGAATTATAGATTGAATGACAAAGTTGTACTGAGGCATCCATGGGCACAAGTAAGAACAGTCAGACTGATAAAACCAGCAAATCCCACTTGTTTTCTACATGCAGCACTGCACTTACGCTCAAAGGGAATGGAACCTGTAGCAGTGTTTCTCAACCTTGACAATTTTAAGGCATGTGGACTTCAGCTCCCAGAATTCCACAGCCAGCAACACTGGCTGTGGAATTCTGGGAGTTGAAGTCCACATGCCTTAAAATTGTCAAGGTTGAGAAACACTGCTGTAGCGGGACACTGTTTTCATTCTAGTGAAAGGAGCAAGATCAGGAGCCCCTAAAGCTGTATTTGGTTCCTTCACAGTTCATTGAATCAGGTGGTTTCAGATTACATTTTAGTACATGGATGCATCCAGCAATTATCACAATCTGGCAAGGACTTTTAAACAGTGGAAGTTGCTTTTGAACTTCCCCAGCGACACTTTTATGTTAAGTTGAATTCTTCTTAAGAGAATGAAATAAAATGTCACGTCTGTGCATTTCAGTGTGCTGAAGACGTTAGTAAATGTAAATCCATGCAGGAAAAGAAATAAATAAATGCAGATTACATTCCTTGAAGTGGTTGACAGCTGCAACACATTGGCTTAGGGAAACAGTCTCTTGATGAACCCAGGACCGAGCAGTTTGAGGCTGATTGGCAACTTGTGATCATTTATTGAAATTAACCAAACAATTGTTGAAGCAACTGCTTTTCCAGTGAGATGGCAATAAGCTCACTGAAGAGATTTTTATGGGAGGAAGGAAAGTAAAAATGGGTAAGCAGCAGCACAGAGCCATGTTTTGTTTGTTCATCCGTAAGCTTAAAGGTTATGGGGTTTTTTTTTTTGTAATTACAGGCTATTAAACTGGTAAACGACAGTCCGTTTCTGTCTGCCTTGGCATCAAGCATCATATTGAGGCCTTTCTTCTATGTGATTCAGCAAACTATTCACTGGATGTTCATGGGATATTCTCTAGTACCGTTTTGCCTCTTTAGCTTGGAAAAGTGGATTAAGGTACCAAAAGAGCCCGATTCTCTAGAAGAGGGCATTCCCCCTCTATTTACTGGCTGAAGAAAGACATAGCACACTGACTTCCTCATCCTCTTTTGCAGGTGTACACATCTATTTATTTCGTAGGCCATGTATTCTTCTTCACACTGCTGTTTACATTGCCTTATATCCGAAAAATATTTGTGCCACGAAAAGAAAAGTTAAAGAAAACTGAATAACGGCCAAAAGGTGAGAGAACTATTCCTGAGTAGTCACTAGAGCAGCGGTTCTCAACCTTTTCCGGGGCTCGACCCTGGCCCGCGCCGCACATGCGCGGCGCAACGGGGTGCATCGCACATCGCACATGCGCGGCGCGATAGGGAAAAAAATGGCCGACCAAAAAATAAAATAAAATGGTGGACTGCGGTGCTTGGCAACCCCCGTGAAATGGTCGCGACCCACAGGTTGAGAACCGCTGCACTAGAGCATAGTGTTTTTGGATGACATCTAGTTGATTTATTTTGCTTTGCTTTTCAGATTGTACCATGTGTGCATTTATTACAGGATGGTTAAAGCGTCACCTGCCAAATTTGCTGTGGACAAACTGTATTACAGTGACTGGGGTGAAAGAGCACAGGGGTTAAGACCCCAAACTGAGGGGAACAGGCTGCAGACCGCAGACCTCTGTACCCTTTCTACAGATTGCCTTATCTCAACTTCTCCCCAGACACTTCCACCTCTGCAGTGTCAGATGATTGTAAAGCACTTGATCCAGCTGCCATCTAGGAATGGAGCATCTGCCTGACTTTTTTTACTTTCCAATTCCACTAGATAAAATTGGTCCAAGTTGCTTTTTCATTCATGCTTCAGCTGCTTCTTTTCACCAGATTTTGGAACCAGTACTATTTTTCTATTCTTACTAGTGTTATTTGTAGCTTATGGCAAAGAATGAGGAACATGGTTAAATATGGTATACTGATTCTTCAGAGGTTGACCTTTTCTCCTGTGTACACATGAAGGTTACCCACTTTATCTTCACACCTTGTTCTTGTGCCTTTAATGATGTGCACCACAGCAACTGAGTACACTTCTTTTTATACAGGCAGTTGCTTATATACAATAGCAATCCTGGTACAGTTTCAGCAGTGGTGAGTATACTTTAGCCAAAGTGTTTGCTCGGATAATTCTATTTCTCCTGATCACTTGGAGGAGATAAATAAATAGTTACAGGAATCTTTGCGAGGGCAGCTGACAAAATAGTATGCATATCTTGCCAATTTGGCTATCACTGGGACTAGGTGAGGCTACCTCTGGAAACTGTGATGGTATTGCTGTTATTCAATGGTCTCTAAGTAGCCTCCAAAACTGTATAACTGACTTGCTATATATAGTTCATGGAGATACAGGGAAATATTTTTTAGACTGGAGATACAGGTGAAATGACTGTCATGAGACTTGCCAGTTATATGTGACTGTCATGGCAAAAGCATAGCTAACCACAAAGGAAAATTAGTCTCCAGGAAGTTTTCTGTAATCCCAGAGGAAACTTTAAAGGGCCTAAAGATATTGATACAAACAAATAAGATGCTAGAAGTTAGAGCTTTGTGCCATACCAGTTTCCTATTTATTTTTTGATTAAAATAATTTTGGGGAGGAAAAAAGGTGGGATGGGGAACCTGGTGGACATGTACAGTAGTGGCCAAAATTGTGGAAACCTTTTGGGAAAAGTGTATTTTTGAGGTTTGATGGCTAATAAACCACTTTTTTTGGAGTAGTACCATAAAATTATTTATCAATGGAAAGATAATTTAATCAAGAATGTAATGCAACAAAGTTTGTTCAATTATCTGTACTGTATTCTATGAAATGTATAGCCAAATAACCAGAAAAAGGAAGCACAACTTGCTTAGGTTGATATCAGGTAGCGTTCCTTCATCTGATTGTAGCCAATGAGCATGACTGCTTAGAGAGCCAATCAGGTGTCATCTTGTTTTGGCAATGAGCCAATCAGATCACAGTAGGATTCAGTTATTGATGTCATGTATTGAAGCTGAGAGGAGGACATTTGTCTGTGTTATGTGATCGCTATCAAGCTAGTTGGTTTTTTTTGTGTTTTTTCATTTAGTGAGCTTGTAAAGCATAATAAAATTAAAGTAATGGTGTAAAGAGTTGACTGGTTGCCCAGAAAGCGATGTAAACAATGGTACAGTTATAAAGAAAGAAGAAGAAAAATTGGTGGAAACTTAACCAAAGGTAGCATTTCTACTGTACACTTTTCCCAAAAGGTTTCCACAATTTTGGCCACTGTTGTACAGCAACTATTGCTAATCATTATTTAAGAGCTGTGGTGATGCAATGGTTAGAATGCAGTATTGCAGGCTTGCTCACTGCCAAGAGCTTGATTCTAACCAGCTCAAGGTTGACTCAATCTTCTATCCTCCCAAGGTTGGTAAAATGAGGACTCAGATGGTTGCAGGCGATATGCTGACTCTGTAAACCACTTAGAGAGGGCTGTAAAGTCTAAACGTCAACAAATCGCCGGGTCCAGATGGCATCCACCCTAGAATTCTCAAGGAACTCAAGTGTGAAATTGCTGAACTTCTAGCTAAAATATACAATCTTTCTCTAAGATCAGGCACTGTACCGGAGGATTGGAGGGAAGCAAATATAACCCCGATCTTCAAGAAAGGATCCAGAGGTGATCCAGGAAACTATAGACCAGTCAGTCTAACCTCAGTTCCAGGCAAACTGATGGAAACCATTATTAAAGATAAAATTACAGGGCACATAGAAAAACAGGCATTGCTGAAAGAAAATCAACATGGTTTCTGCAAAGGCAAATCATGTCTTACTAACTTGTTAGAATTTTTTGAGGGTGTAAATAAATACATAGATAAAGGGGCCCCAGTTGATATTGTATATGTTGACTTTCAAAAGGCTTTTGACAAAGTTCCTCACCAAAGGCTCCTAAAAAAGCTCTCCAGCCACGGAATTAGAGGACAGGTCTTGTCCTGGATTGGTAACTGGCTAAATTGTAGGAAGCAAAGGGTGGCAATAAATGGACAATTCTCCGGATGAAAAGAAGTGAGAAGTGGTGTACCCCAAGGTTCAGTTTTGGGACCTTTACTTTTCAATTTATTCATCAATGATCTGGATGTAGAAGTTAATAGTGAGGTAGCCAAGTTTGCTGATGACACTAAATTGTTCCGGGTTGTGAAAAGTGAAACTGATTGTCGGGAGCTCCAGAAGGATCTCTCGAAATTGTGTGAGTGGGCAACAAAGTGGCAAATGCATTTTAACCTAAACAAGTGCAAAGTTATGCACATCGGGGCAAAGAACCCCAATTATACTTACCAACTGATGGGGACCAAACTTTCTGAGACAACCCAAGAAAGGGATCTTGGGGTTTTGGTGGACAGCTCGATGAAGATGTCAACCCAATGCGCAGCAGCAGTAAAAAAACCAAATTCCATGCTTGGCATGATTAGGTAGGGAATCGAAAATAAGTCAGCAAGTGTTGTATTGCCTCTGTACAAATCGATGGTGAGACCACACTTGGAGTACTGTGTACAGTTCTGGTCACCGCACCTCAAGAAGGATATAATGGAACTGGAAAAGGTGCAAAAAAGGGCAACAAGAATGATCAAGGAAATGGAGCTCCTCCCTTATGAAACCAGATTGCAACACCTTGGTCTCTTCAGCCTTGAAAGACGGCGTTTAAGGGGTGACTTGATCGAAGTGTATAAAATCATGCATGGGATAGAAAAGGTGGATAGAGAAAAATTCTTTTCTCTATCACACAATACCAGGACAAGGGGGCACTCCCTAAAGCTCATAGCTAAGAAAGTGAGGACAAATAAAGGGAAATATTTCTTCACCCAGAGGGTCGTTGATTTATGGAATTCACTTCCAGAAGGGGTCGTGACAGCTGTCAGCCTCGACAGCTTCAAGGCAGGGCTAGATAGATTCATGGATGCCAAGTGTATCGGTGGTTATTAAAACGGATGTCCATGTGCCGCCTCTATATTGGTTGAGGCAGGCAGGATTCCCTTGAGTACCATTTGTTGGGGGTCAAGGGAAAGGGAGGGTTTTGCCTTCTCTTTCTGCTCAAGATCCCCATGTACAATTGGTGGGCCACTGTGTGACACAGAATGCTGGACTCGATGGGCTTTGGCCTGATTCAGCAGGGCTCCTCTTATGTTCTTATGTTCTTAAGTGCTATTGCTGGCGCTAGTAAGTATCACACTGCTATACACACAAAATCTTTATTTGCTACAAAAAAAGTAAGGATGTATTTCCCATAAATAAGGGTACAGTACATAACATTTACAATATAGAGAGCCCTGCTAGATCAAAATATAGGCTGCAAATCTATAAAGAAAACAGAAGGCTTATACAACTCCCCACATTTCTTCAAAAGCTGTGGTGATTTTAGCACAAGTCAAAGCAGCAGAGAGTGGATAGTTGCTGATAGATATGGTCTTTTCTGTGTAGTCAACATTAAGCTGAAGGAGAAAAATGGCAACCAGTCAAGTTTTTTAAAGTATATATGTTATTGTTTAATATCTAGGTGATTAATACTCCAATCAATTATACAACAGAGAATACAAGTTAGATAAATGATCTAACTTTCCAGAAAACAAATTTCTGTTTCTATAACTCTCTGTAAATTGGTGCACTCTTAAAAAAAACTGCTCCATAATCTCAGCAACTAAGGTTCCCCTCTTTTAAGTGGTAAGTCAATGCAGGAGATTATTAGCACTCTGCCACCCCTCTTTATACAAATGCACCAAGTTTACAGCACATGTTTTTAAGACATTTAATCCAGTTCTATAACAAGAGCCATTATAGGTAGTCCTAAACTTACACCAATTCATTTAGTGACTGTTCAAAGATACAACAGCACTGAAAAAAATAACAACTGTATTTCACACTTACGACTGTTGCAGCATCCCCATGGTCACTGATCAAAATTCAGATGCTTGGCAACTGACTTGTGTTTATGACAGTTGCTGTGTCCTGAGGTCATGTTATCATCTTTTGCAACCTTCTGACAAAGTCAATGGGGAAACTAAATCCACTTAACAGTTGTGTTACTAACTTAATAACTGCAATGATTCACTTAACAAATGTGGCAAGAAAGGTCCTAAAATGGGCAAAACTCACTTAACAAATGCCTCGTTTAGCAACAGAAATTTTGGGCTCAACTGTGGTCAGAAGTTGAGGACTACTACATTATCTTTGCGGCCAGAACCTCATTTAAGATGGAGGTGAGATAATTGGCTTGCAAATGAGAGAGAGAGTCTAAGAACATATACAGGCCTTACCGATCCATGAGCAAACGCCCCCACAATTATGGCTATAGGATCTGCAATAGGGACTAAGTCACGCATGTCTGCCACCTGAAGGGCTGAGAAAGAGGTGCCTAATTTTGTGCAGCCCACAGGGAGGTGATCTGTCACTGGGTTCTTGATCACCTACAGAAGAAAAACTGGATGAAGCTGGTAACAAACATAATTAACCTATAGCAGCGGTTCTCGTGACCCCGGCCTGCACCACGCATGCGCAGCGGCCCGAACCGTGCATGCGCGGCACGACAGGCTGAACCGCGCATGCGCGGTGCGCGACAGCCCAAACCGTGCATGCGCGACGGGCCGAACTACGCATGCGCAGCGCACGCGCGACGGCTCGAACTGCACATGCGCGGCGTGCGCGCGACGGCCAAGGGGAAATGGGAAAAAAATTGGCGGACTGCAGTGGTTGGCGACCCCCGTGAAACGGTCGTTCGGCCCCGAATGGGGTCGCGACCCACAGGTTGAGAACTGCTGTTCTATAGAAACATAGTAGAATTAGTACCTTTAACAGCTTTTGAGGGCCATCAGCAGCTCTGACACTAAACTTATGCAGCAGCTGAACTAAGGAGAGACAAAGAAACACTGAGAGTACAGAAGTACATATTGTTAGCTGCAACAATCCCATACAAGCAGTGGTTTTCAGAATATTCTCTTTTCGTAGACCAGAGGAAACTTTAAAGGGTTGCATCCCTGCAGGCTGGTTGCATCATATGGAGGCTGTGCCCACCCCAGCTCCGGCAATGCAAAACAAGTCACACTATGTCGCGACATGTCACATGACACAGCGAGTTTGACACCTGTGCCATAGATTAATTCATAATTCATGACCTACTAATTAATTAGTAGGGAAAGCTAATATCCATTTGTTACCCCCAGAAAGGGAAAAAGTGATTTAATTTAGTATCATAATGTAAAATTACTTTCAACCCAGATGATGGCTCTCTAGCCTTCTTAGCAGACCAATGGACTGACAAAATGCAGGATCATACAGAAAGCCAGGTTCTCTACCCTTAAAAGATTGAATGGATTTACATTTGCAATGTAAAGTACAAGTGACTGTAAGACTCAGGACCATATATGGAGCCTGGGACCCTTTTAAAAATGGTGCCACAGGATAAAATGTTAGTGATATAAATGTAAAATAGATGGAACATAATCACATCCATGTACTTCATTAAATTATAATTTCATGTAAACTACAGTGAACTTCACCAACTTTTTATAGTTCAACCCCCAGCGTAATTTCAATATTTTTTGTTTGCTCCTCTTTAAAATCTTACTTCTTATACTGAATACAAAATACATTGTACTTCCAGGCTCAACAAAAAGGCAAATATGTTCCAGAAATAGTACTAGAAAATCCATTGTTTCAGTATGTTATAGACAGGTTATAAACTAACAGTGCCTGGAAATATAACTACCTAGGTTACCCTATTTAAACATTCTGCAAGGTAGCGTGCACCTGTACCAATAAAAGTGATCCCAAACTAGACTAGTTTATTAATACAAAGATCCACAGAGAAACATTGCTCAGTATGCTTAATGGGATGGTATACCTTAGTTGCATTTCTTACCCATGAGACCACAAAAACGATCAAAGGTGCGAGGAATTCTTGTCTGTGGATTGACTTCAATAAGAACATTTTTTTCTGTATGGATGTATACTTGGAGAAGGCCAGCTCGGTTTAAAGGACTATCCATGAGCATCAAGAGGCTCTAAATTAAAAAATGAAAAATCATATACCGGTATGTACCTATTTAAAAAGCAAAATCTAGGAAGTCTCTCTCTCAGAAGGGTTCAAGACTGTTGTAAAGAATATTTGAGAAAGGGCAGTGCCTGAAGAAAGTATTAGTATATGCATAACTAAGAAATGATAGTGAAAAAATAAAAAGGAGCATTTGTGGCGTGATTAAGAACATAAGAAGAGCCATGCTGAATCAGGCCAAAGCCCATCGAGTCCAGCATTCTGTGTCATACAGTGGCCCCATTAGTTTCGGGCCTTTTCATGAATCTAATTTCCCAATTAATATTTCAGGAACAGAGGTGGGCCATAAAACTGGACTTAAACCTGCATAGAATACCTGGTGGGTGATATCTGGTCGAACTCTTCCAGGGTCTCTGCCATTCCTTAGAAGCAAGGATTTATGCTTGTCACAATTAAGCAATTCATACGTTTTCCCAACCTTAAAACAATAAAACAGTGCCAAATTAGGAAAAGCTCCCATCCATACTACTAGATAAACTTTTCTATATGACTTCTGAACTCTCTGGTTCTACACCATTGGTTCGTGAGCCAGAGACATTTATGTTCTGTATGACACATGGCGCTCCATAAATCGAATTTGTGGGAGGACATGGCAATTTTATTTCTCAACAGAATTTCCCTTACCATATCAGTGCTCTTAATCTAACATCGTATTTTAAGAAACTTAAGATCTCTGCATCCCATACTACCGGTTAAGTTATGACACCTGTGCTTAAATATATGGCCTCTGATAATAGGGACTCTATATAACAGGGGTTCTCAACCTTGGCAACTTTAAGACTTGTGGACTTCAACTCCCAGAATTCCTCAGCCAGCTTTGCTGGCTGAGGAATTCTGGGAGTTGAAGTCCACAAGTCTTAAAGTTGCCAAGGTTGAGAACCCCTGCTATATAATGATAACGCCTCGCCTCGGTTCTTCCCGGCATTTCTTTTTTTTAAAAGCCGTCCAAATACGTCGGGATTACAATTTCCAGAATCCGTCCAAAGTGACGATTCCGGCGGTTGCTCTCACCCCGCACGTGGACATAACCAGCTTGGGAATTGCTGGCCGAGAAATGCTGCCGTCAGGATAAGATCTTTGTCCCGCACACAGATTAAATCCAACGTATTTCAGAGAAAGGCGATAAAGCCCCTCCCACCGACCCCGGAGGAGCTTTTGACTTTGGCCACGGCTTCGGAAGGGAAGTTTAAAGCCGCTTCTCCTCCCGGACCCTCCTCCGTACTCTTCCCCGAGATTACTAAAACTTTGCCCAGCACTCTCGGACAGCCTCACGCACCTTGACGCTCTCCAGCGACGCCCCCTCCAGGATCACCACCAGCCGCCTCTTCCCGGCGCGGCGGGGATCAAACCCCTCTCCGTCCGCAGAGCCTCCCTCCGTGTGGGGACGCTTCCTCACGGGGCCGGCCGCCATCTTTAAAGCGGCGAACTCGCGGTTTTCTCCCACGGGGGGCAGCGGCTTCCTCTTCCAGGGTCAGCCACTTCCTGTTCCCGAATTGTGCTTTCGTTTCAAGACGCTCGAGCCACGGACGGAAACAAGAGCCCCACACTGTTCGCACGGGCACACGTTGCGTTTCCAGATGGGCCGAGCCGCAAATAACGAAGCGCCACTAGGCTTCAGGGGCTCGGAGAGCCATTAGCTGCTTCGGGGTGCTCGAATGCCACGCTTGCGCAAGGGGGAAAGCCCTTCCGGCCTGACCCGGAAACGTTTTTCAGAGCCCGCCGTTTCCTGTGTCCTTCTCTGCGGCGCGGCGGCGTGACTGACGAACGAGGGTAAGGGCTGGTTGTCTTCGGAAGCGGATTCCGTGAGGTTTTTCTGAGAGGAGCAGAAGCATTTTAGCGCCTCCGCCTGCTTCCCCGGGGATGAATTCTCTGTAGTGAAGGAGCAGCAGGCATGTTGGGGAAGGGAGCGGCTGACTGATCCAGCGCTTTCAATGAGACCGTTTCAAACAAGGGGCGTGCTGCAGAATGGGCGGATTTTATTCATGATTTAACAGCTGTGAATAAATGGGGTGGGGGCTGAATTCGCTTGCATTACCCCGCTCCATAGACAATTGCCCCGCTTCCATGGCTTTTTAGAAGCCTGTAATATCGCACTTCTGAACGGAGTAATGTTCCTTAATAAAAACTTAACTTTCGCTCTTGTCCTAGCAGTAAAGAATGGCTGCTTTATCATTGTGTGTGTATATATATACATATATACATATATATATATATATATATATATATGTGTGTGTGTGTGTGTGTGTATATATATATATATATATATATATGTATATATATATATGTATATATATATATATGTATATATATATATATATGTATATATATATGTATATATATATGTATATATATATGTATATATATATGTTATGTACATATATCATAGTCTATATAAGTGGTTAGTCTGTATAAGTGGTTAGCAAGTTTCAGCACTCTTATTGGTGTGGTTCCTGGTGCAGAATTCTTTATTCAGAGATAATTGCATGCATAGAATACTTCATGCACAGTTCCACCTCTCCTTCCAAACTTTATCAGAATTTCAGAAAGAAATTTTGCAGAATTGTATAATTGTGGACCCGTCTCCATAACAAGGTTGCCATGGCTCAGAGCCTGAAAGACTTTGCTGGCCGCCTGCCTACTGGCCCGCGTGGGATGAGCACTGCTTTAAAGTTGCTGTTGGGTGCTGGAGCTGCAGCTTATGGAATCCGTGAGTCTGTCTTTACAGGTAGGTAACTTTTATTTTAATTCTTTAATCACTTTCAATTGTTCAACTGTTGGTGGTAACACCAGGATGCTTTTGATTTCTCCAGTGGAAGGTGGACAAAGAGCAATATTCTTCAACCGCATTGGTGGAGTTCAGCAGGATATTGTGCTTTCAGAGGGACTTCATTTCAGGTACTCATCTAGGGCAGGGGTCCCCAACCCTGGTCCACGGATCAGCACTGGTCTGTGGCATGCCAGCAATCGGGCCATGCAAACAAGCGAAGCCTTATGCATGAGATGCAGGCAGCATGCAAAACCACACCCCCTCAGGTCTGCAGAAAAATCTCTCCATGGAACCAGTCCCTGGTGCCCAAAAGGTTGGGGGCCGCTGATCTAGGAGATTGGGTGGTGTAGTAGAAAATTGTTTTTAGAATTTACCAGTAATTTGAAGGCAATATTATCCTCATACCAATGTTTCCAAAGATATTTTCCCCCAAATTTAATTTGGTATTACTTCAGTTTGGGAAGATAGTTTTTAAATTTTCCCTCAAAGCTATTTAAAAAACCTTCATATTGATATAATTTCTGTTTTTGTTAAGATAGTGCTCTTAAAACTTTTAGAAATATTTTCTCATTAAAGAGTAAAGTTTAAGTTATGTGGAAATATTTGTATTTCCAAATAAGAGGCATAGGATTTTATTTCTTTTTTACACCTCATTCAGTTATAATTATTCCTAATCTCCACAGAATTCCTTGGTTCCAGTATCCAATAATTTATGATATTCGAGCCCGGCCCCGCAAAATTTCCTCACCAACAGGATCCAAAGGTAAGAACAGAGTCTTTATAACAATGCTGCAATGAAGTTTATACTAAGAATGATGTCATAAAACCATTGAAATCTATAAGTGAGCATTGTGGAGTAAATAGGTTTTGTGTTTCCATAATTTTGAGTTTTGCATTCTATATCAGTTTTGATACCCTTCTGTTGGTACTTGGAAGAGCATACAGTTGTCTGGCCAGAATGTAAATTAAGGACTTCAAAACAACTGATTCAGGATGAGAATGGCAGCTGCATACAAAGAAAATCTATATAAAATGTTTTATAGATGGCATCTACCACCTGCAGGGTTAGCAAAAATGTTTAAAAACATGTCTAGCAATTGTTGGAAATGTAGGCATGTTGGTGAACATGCCCCAAAGCAAAAAAAAAATCTGGTCAAAAATACATATGTGGTTAGATAAAATGTTAAGAAAACATGTAGATCTTAAGCCGGAATCATTTCTCTTAGGTATAACCTCAGAACATTATGATAAAAATATGTATATTTAATGTTACATGTATTAACAGCAGCGAGAATTACATTTGCACAGCACTGGAAAAATGAAGAAATACCAGTGGAAGAAGAGAAAAATTTAGAAAATTTTGGACTGTGTGGAAATGGACAGGCTCTCACTGAAAAGGAAAGGGAAAGAAGATACAGAATACTGTCAGGCATGGGATATATTTTACCAATGGTTAGAAAAAAGGGGTAGAGAGCAGGAACTTAAGATATATTATCAAGTTAAATATGTGGACCCAGACTTTTACTAAGCACTAAAGATTTGTAATTATAAAAAATTAATAAAAATATGTTAAAAAAAGAAAAAAACAACTGATTCAGGGTGGTGTAATTAGATACATAATCAGACTTGAGAAATAAAATAGAATGCACTTTAGAGATTGTGGTTGACTTGATTTTGACTCTAGATCTGCAGATGGTGAATATCTCCTTGCGTGTTCTATCAAGACCCAATGCTGTAGAATTGCCCAGCTTATATCAGCGACTTGGACTAGACTATGAAGAACGGGTTCTTCCTTCCATTGTCAATGAAGTACTCAAAAGTGTGGTAGCAAAGTTTAATGCGTCACAGCTCATTACCCAACGAGCTCAGGTTTGTCCTTTTCTGATACCAGACCTGTCTTCCTGCACTTAATCCTACTTTTCACAGATGTGTCCACTACTTTACTGGTTGCAGATGATTTATGTATTAAGCAATTGTTCAGGGAACAAATGAGATCTTTTGCAAATTTCCTCTAGGCAAGACATTGAGTGGGAAATATCCTGGCTTTGTAGCAGATGTGCATAGGCAGGTAGTGCAATGTGGCTGCAAAAATAGCAAATGTAGTTTTAAGAGTATTTTTTATTCTGCCTTGCTCAGATCTTGCATCGACTATTAAGCCCAGGTTTTTTTTTTTACATTTTTTAATTCAAAACAAAATACAAATACAAAATACAAAAAAAAATCCAAAAGGACAAAACATAAAAAGAGTCAAAGCATTAAAAAGGTGCCTTAATAAAAGACATTATACACATATTATCCCCTCTAGTTGAATACTGATTAATACATTACTACAGCATTAATTTCCACCCCTTGCAAAACAAGCCCTCCAAATTTTTAAACTACAGTATTAAATCTATTTGCAACTTGTTGACCTGTGTTCTGTATGTTTTATTAATGACCGAGTAGTTAATGGAAAAAATAATATTAGTGAAACAAAACAAAATTAAAGTTTCAAAACTCTCTGTTAACAGGCTGTTATTGTAATCCACTTGTAGAGAATTTTACCACAGCATCTTGTCTATCCCAAATCATCCTAGAAGTTATAAACAAATTGTCCTGGGTCAAATATTCATGTTTGTTTCTTAATATAATCTCTAGTCAATTGCTATTTAATTAAATATAGTAAATTCAGTCTCCAAAATAGGTCTATCTTCCGATCAAAGTGCAAGCAGAAGTAATTGCCAATTAACTGTAATAAATCCATCCAGTCTCCCTCAGACTTCCTTGTAGTCAAAGCTATAAAGTTGAATGTGAATGAATGTGCAGGCTTAAACTTCAGAACAGCAGATGAAATCCACTTCGCTGGTTCTCCACCCATGAGATTGTTTCTTTGATCTAGAACTGGATCAGAGTCCTTTTGTGTATAGTCATCCACATCCAAAGGTAAAGCTTCAGATCTTAACGTTCTTTTAACAATCATTAAAGTTTGATCAAGCTTTCGAGAGAGGAATCCAGCTAGGAGCTGCACATCTCCCCATCCTGCTTTCTTAGGTTCCAGAGACTGTTCAACCTTCTTAATCTGTGAAACTTAGCCAGGGAACAGAGAACAAAAAAAGTACGTTTGCCTCTATATTTCAATCCAGATTTATAAGAAAAGTTCAATGGAAATAAAACTCCAGGTCCTTTGCCAATTCAAAAAATACAGAAACCAGTGGTGAGAATCTGAGAACTCTTCATCCCTCCCACCCGAACCTCAGGCTTTCCGTATGGAAGGGACACAGATTATCCAGAACAACATATATCAAAAGAGAAAAAGCAATTAGAATGCAGCAAGAGGTTGAAATAAATCAACTCCCATTAATCAACTTTTAAAACAAGCAAAATAAAACAATGAAGTCAAAAAGCGAAAGTTAAAATTCTGATGTGCATAGAAAAGGAAAGGGCTTCACAGGAAGATGGATGCGCCCAATGACTTTCCAATCGCTTCCAGAGGGGATTGGAATCTTCAAGACCCTCCCCCCCCTTGCCCACTGGGTCATGGTCCTCCAAAAGTTGTCTTGGGTCACTCCTAAGTGCTCCCATTCAAAACCAGGGAGAGCACTGCCAAAGACCCAGCTTTTGCAGTGAAATCAGCAGATCTTCGATAAGAGAAAAGAAACTCTTACCTTGCAGCAGCCATCTTGAAAAGGGCCCAGTATTAAGCCCAGCTCTTTAAGAAATTTTATGGCCAATCTTTTTAGAAAAATGTATTCTACTTGAAGAAGAATGTAAGAATTTACAAAATAAATAAGGTCAGGAAGAGGCAGTGAGAACTATTGGATAATTAGAAACAAATATTATGAAAAGAGACTGAAAGGATAGGGAATATTTAGTCTTTAAAAGAAAACTGAAGAGGATTATGATGGCACCCAGTGCTTTTTTTGTTTAAAAAAAAAAAGGTGCCGGAACTCAACACACGTCATACAACCCGCCTTGCCTACCCTACAAGGTTCCATCCAAAAAAGGTGCCGGAACTCCGTTCTGGGCGTTCTATGAGGGGGAAAAAAGCCCTGATGGCACCTTTCAGATATCTGAAAAACTGACACTGGGGGAAAAAACACTTCAAAAGACAGAGGTCAGATATATAACTTTTAAGTTAATTTATTAAATTTAAATGTTGCCCATCCCACTATCCAAAGTTACAGGAAGGCATATTATGTTTAAATATCAAATGATAAGAGCAGTTTAACAGTAGAATCAATCAGACAGGTGATGGACTCCTCTTGCTGGGATGTTTGGGACATGAGTGGATACATTTTTTTTTACCAAAGGGATAGGTGCAAGGATTTAAATGGCCACTTCGGCAACATGATTCTATGACTTAACGATTTTCTCACTTTTTCTGGGCAAAAGAAAATATCCTTGAGCGAGAACTGTGGCTTTATTTTTTTAGGTATCTTTGCTTATCCGACGGGATCTGACGGAGCGAGCAAAGGATTTTAGCCTTATATTGGATGACGTAGCTATCACAGAGCTGAGTTTTAGCCGAGAATACACAGCAGCAGTTGAAGCCAAGCAAGTGGGTGAGTTGATGCTTAAATTAAAGGAAACTGTAACAGCTGGAGAAATTGAAAAAAGAAGACTGGATTTGAAAATAGGATCATGTTAGCACAGGGCTGCAGGGAAAAACATTCCTGAAAAATTCTTTAAACTCATCCCTATATGAGAGGCAGGTGGGCAGCTGCTCAACATATTGGTAAGTTCCATTCTGAGCAATTCTCTCTCCTGTCCTAGGATCCAGAATAAGGGGTATGCAGTCCACCTTGGGGTTTCTGAGTGCACACAGGAGAGAATAGAAACACACAAAAGTACATTTATGTAGCATGTTATTTTGTTATATAGGAACAGACACCACCTATGGTTACTGCTGGTAAAAAGATTGATAAGAACATTAGAAGGCACATCATTTTCAACATAAAATGAAATAACAGTTCAACTGTAAACAATTATGTACATATACAATTAGCAAACAATCAAACAAAACTGCTCGGTACCCCCTCCCCACCACATCCTCCTAAAACAAAACTAACCCCCTCTTCTTCCCCTCTAACAACCTACTTAAACCTTTCTCTAGTTCCATCCTCTCCTCCCACCTCCATCCTCTCCCTCATACCTTCTTCCTACTTGCCTAACCTTAACTCCTCCTTCTTCTGCCAACCAATGTGGTGCCCAGAGGCCACCCGAGCAACCCCTTGCCACCTAAAAAGAAAAAAGAAAAAAAAAAGAAAATCCCCAAAACAGTTGAAAAAATATAAAATAACTATTATTAAAATCCTCCCCCCTCCCCCCCCAGGCTTCCCAGAGTGAATACAGGGTAAAAACGCAAGAAACCCCGCTAAACTACTTATACATAATTATTTAACTATAAAACAAATATAATTCCTTCAATTGATATTTCTTCTGTGTATAATCAATCCATTTTTTCCAAAAATTTTATAAAAAATCAATAAAAATTTAAAAAAAAAAAGAAGGCACATCATTTTCCAATGCCATTTTTTTATTGACTATTTTTCTGAAGAAGGGCTGTGTATTTCATGATTCACATACATCTTATTGACGCTTCAGATGAGAATCCTTTCTGCGAGGCTATGTGGTCATTTGAACCGTTTGCTTTTACTCTTGCCACAGTCTGCAGCACAAACTGCCTATATCATGCCGGCTCCTCTCTTTGGTCCTTTTTGTCTTTTGCTTCCTGTGGCAGCCATGCTTTCCCCCTCTTCTCCTCCATTCTTGCTCTTCCGTTCTCCTGAATTGGATTCTGGATTATCCACAGGGGACCATCTGTGATTTAATGTCAGATCATGTGGTGGTGGTAGTGTTTTTCATTTTGTTTCATAGGAAATCTGTTTAAGTTGAAGATGAGTTAGAGTGCAATATTGAGACCATTAAATTAATTAATAATAATAATAGTAAAGTTGGAAGGGACCTTGGAGGTCATCCAGTCCAACCCCCTGCTCAGGCAGGAAACCCTATACCATTTCAGAAAAATGGCTGTCCAGTCTCTTCTTAAAAATTTCCAGTGTTGGAGCATTTACCGCTTCTGGAGGCAGGTTGTTCCACTGATTAATTGTTTCTCCTTAGTTCTAGGTTGCTTCTCTCCTTGATTAGTTTCCACCCGTTGCTCCTTGTCCTGCCTTCAGGCGCTTTGGAAAATAGCTTGACTCCCTCTTCTTTGTGGCAGCCCCTGAGATATTGGAACACTGCTATCATGTCCCCCCTCATCCTTCTCTTCGTTAAACTATACACATACCCAATTCCAGCAACCGTTCCTTTTATGTTTTAGCCTCCAGTCCCCTAATCATCTTTGTTGCTCTTCTCTGTACTCTTTCTAGAGTCTCAACATCTTTTTTGCATCGTGGCGACCAAAACTGGATGCAGTATTCCAAGTGTGGCCTTACCAAGGCATTGTAAAATGGTATTAATGCTTTGCCTGATCTTGATTATATCCCTCTGTTAATGCAGCCCAGCACTGTGTTGGCCTTTTTGGCAGCTGCAGCATACTGCTAGCTCATATTTAGGTGATTGTCTACTAGGATTCCGAGGTCCCTCTCACAGTTACTACTATTGAGCAAGGTGCCACCTATGCTGTACTTGTGCATTTGGTTTTTCTTGCCTAAATATAGAATTACATTTATTTCCCACATAATTTTTATAAGAGACAGGGTGTAGGTGTAAATCAGTTAATTTTAAAGTTGGATATTCTAAAAGTAGTTTAATTAACTGATTTAATGCCAGTCATATTGTAATTTAATTTAAGCAATTGGAAGAATTAAATAACTAGTGCTCGGATCCCACTTTTAAAATTATGCATCCTACAGCATGTTAGTCAAATGCTATATTAGCTCTCTGCGTGAAAAAAAGGTTCGGTTCTTGTTTTAAATCAGGATTCTCCAAATGGTCAATCTCACTATCCATCTTTTATTATTATGGTTAGTTGCACAGTCAGCTAGATGTTTAGACTCGATTTGGTATTTTTATTCACCTGTCCATTATTATTATTTGTATTACTATTAGTTCAGTATTATTTTCATATAAATATTTGAGGATTGATGAAAAATCTGAAACTTTATGAAGCAGTTAATGAGTTGTAGACTTTGGGGAGCCCTGTTTTAAACAAAGAATAAATATTTGTTATAATATCATGTAATTCGTTGTAATACTAGCTGGGTGACCTTGGGCCTGTCACTGACTCTCAGCCTAATTCACCTCACAGGGTTGTGAGGAAAATAGGAGTATTAGATATGTTCACTGGCTGGAGTTGTTTATAAAAATAATAAAGGCGAAATGTAAAATTAAAGACTATCTAAAAAGCTGGAGATTTACATTTGGCTTTCCAGGCTGAAAAGTCCAGTAATTTGTTTGTGACCAAATATTTAATAAATTCATTCATTCATTCATTCATTCATTGGATTTCTATGCCGCCCTATTCCAGGAACTCAGGGCGGCTCACAGCATAAATAGAAATCTAACATTAAAATACATATATAAAAAAGGAACCCCTGAATTAAAAAAAACCAATCATCCAACAAACATGCACACAAACATACACTAGCTAGGGGCAAGATGTTAACTGCCCCAGGCCTGTCGGCAAAGATGTGTCTTGAGCAGTTTACGAAAGGCGGAGAGGGTGGGGGCAATACGGATCTCCGGGGGGAGTTGATTCCAGAGGGCCGGGGCCGCAACAGAGAAGGCTCTTCCCCTAGGCCCCGCCAGGCGACACTGTCTGGCTGACGGGACCTGGAGAAAGCCGACCCTGTGGGCCCTAACCGGTCGCTGGGTTTCATGGGGCAGCAGATTTTCCTGTGATGAATTGTAGCTTGAAATGATTTAGGGAAAGTTGAAATACAAGAAGTAATTAGCAACGTTCCGGCGTTTCCACATGTGTATTACATGACTCTGGTTCTTGCCAAGATACTAATTTTTCTCTGTTCTCTAGCCCAGCAAGAAGCTCAGCGAGCACAATTCCTTGTGGAAAAAGCAAAGCAAGAACAAAGGCACAAGATTGTTCAGGCTGAAGGTGAAGCCACAGCTGCTAAAATGATATCCTTGCTTTGATGTGAGAGGGAAAGATTGTTACAGGTTTCAGGCGCTTTGGATGTAGCGGTAGAATGCAAGAGTACGCTAATCTTCACACAATGTGGTTTCAGGTAAAGTAATGCAGCTTAAACATAGCTGAGGGGATGGCAAAAGATGAGCCTGAGTTCAAAAGTTTTAAGAAACGCAACCTTAACTGATTGCTCACATTGGAGAAGCCCTCAGCAAGAACCCAGGTTACATCAAGCTGCGCAAGATCCGTGCTGCCCAGAATATCTCCAAAACGGTGAGTATTAGACTAGTAGATTTGCTTTCGTATATATGTACACATGTCCACCCTCAGCTGCTGCTTTCGCATTGTACCAGGCCAAGTGATGAATCCAAGGCGAATATGATATGCTTCTCCTGATGTTCAGCTTTACCATCAGTGCCTGCTGATCTCCCCATCTTAACAAGAGTCGAGAAGACTTTGACTCTTGTTGTAAGAGCAGGCCCACATCATTTCAGTGAGCTATACTCAGTCATGGTCACTTGCAGAATATGTGTCACAGACTAGAAAAAGGCTCACAGCAGGAACAAAATCAGACGGAGAAGCAGAATGAATTTGGGCTTTTAGAATACTGATGGACCTGGATCTATCTGAAATTTGTAACATAAAACAAATTAAAATTCCACACCTGTTGTCTGTGTTCTGGGATCTGATAAAACAGAGCCCATACTGATGGCATCAAAAAAATTAATAAACTTTCAAAAGGGAAGAGAGAATTTTGTCCATAGCATGCTTCTACAGGGACTTTGATTTTTTCATGAGTTAGCTGCTATTACACCAGTCTTTTCCAACTCATTCCATTCTGGTTACAGTACACTTCATTATTTCCATGCTGCATGCTTGGGAATCATGGGAATTAAAGCTGCAAACCCCTGTAGGGGATGAGATTATGGAAGGATCTCCTAAATGTTGAAAGAACCTTCTGTGCTTAGGTATGTTTCTGCTAAAGCCCCATGTGTTTCAGGATCTTTGCTAACTGCCTTTTTTATCCACTGCCCTAAACTTTTACAGATTGCAGCATCTCAAAACCGTGTGTATCTTACAGCTGACAATTTAGTGCTTAATCTACAGGATGAAGGCTTTACCAGGTGAGTGGCTTGTGAATATCCTAGTAGCTGATCTACAGACTTTATAGATTTTCCTGTGATGAATTGTAGCTTGAAATGATTTAGGGAAAGTTGAAAAGATTGCAGTTCCTCTCTGGAAAAGTGGGATGGGGACCACTAGGAAGCTCTTTATCTTACACTGTTTAGGTTTTTGGAAGAAGAACAAAAATATAAATGTAATATAATATATCCTGCTCTCTGGATGTAGCATAAATACAGTTCCCAAAGCATGTGCCATAAACATGGAGATACAACAGACTTTGTAAATTTTTCTAATCCTTGTTCTCTCTGTCTTCTCTCTTCTGCTGCTACTATGTGTTGATCGGGATCCAGAGGAAGGTAAGGCACAATACCTTTTTCATACAGTCTTTAATTTGAGAAAATGGCTTAAGTTATTTCTGATTCATTTGGTAACACTATATGAAATATTTATAAAAGCTGTAGGTGGCAGATAGTGCAGCATCTGCTGTTTGGAATACACAGTCCCACTCGTGCGTGTGAAAGAGAAGGTCTTGTTCTGAGATGGCATCAACTGAAATTGTGCTCTTTTCTCCAATGTCTTTATGTTATCCATACACAAACCTTAATTAGTTAAACGTCTTGATGAATCATCTTCCTAGATTTTGATAAATGTAAAATAGAAGTATGGCAAATATTGGAGCCATTTAGAGTGCTGGGAATTACAGTGGTGAGGAGAGAGGCCCATAGAAAGTAGGACCCGGTGTAAGACGCTAAGAAAAAGACACAGGCATGTCTTGAGCAGAGGTTTGAAGCTGTAGGACACAGCTTGACAAACTCTTGAGTTTATTGCTTCTTATATACTTGTTACATACATAGGCTTTACTATTAGATGCTGACATAAAGTTTTCTAGTAACACATTACCTGATCAAAGACCAAGTAAAGAACAAACAGGAGAAGGATCTAACAAAGGCAGGAAGAGATAGGAAGGAACTTAAGCATATTATCTACAGGAAAAGATAGGAAGTAACTTAAGCATATTTAGGTAGGTGAGGCATTAAGTCAAAAGTGGATGACCTTCTGGCTGCTTCATTAGGACAAAGATATCAAAAGGTTATGAGGTTTGTGGGGAGGAAAGCATGGCAGTTTGCTGCGTGTGCATTTTTCCCCACAACCCGGGGCTGGCTTGTCCTCCATGGATCACTATGTCTGTGTCGCTGTTTGATGAAATTTTACTCATTGAAAAAAGAATCTACATAAGAGAAAGTTAGGGCTCTTCTTTGTAGATTGTGGAACTTTGTTAGGTTAAACTGCCCTGATGCATGAACAATCTCCCACAGATGCTTGATTTTAGGTTATAGGCAACCACAGGGGCTGTGAATTTAATAAGAGTTGCTTGAATGGATGTTTGCTTAGGGTTTTTTTTCCCCTCTCCCTTTGGAGGACAGGCAGGCTATTTTTCTAATCAAAACTTTTCATTTTCCCTGAGAAATTCAGTGTTACGAAAATATTTAAGCTCCACATGCTTTATTATTTCTCTGGAGAAATCTTGGACTGACAAATTGTGGGGTCAAGAGGAGATGAAGCCACCACTCTTCCTTTTTCTTCTGCTGAAAATAGCAAACGTCTGGTGCTTTTCAGCTGAAACTGGATGGAAAATTGTTCCAACCTTGACCAAGCATTCCATCCAGGTTTCAAAAGCATGGTCATTTGTCATCTCCAAAGTATTATAAGTTTGTGAATTCAAGGCTGTCTTTTCTCCAGCCTAATATTACAAAGTTATTGGAGTTACTTTCAAACTGTAGAAAATGAAATGCCAAAATGAACAAACTAAGTATAGCTTCCCAGAACATCTATGACAGCAGCCTTTAGCTGGTGCTCCAGTTCCGTTAATAATTTCATAGCAACTAGGTGTTCATAAAAATACAGAGGAAGGACCCGTAGTTTGCCATCTTCATGTGAATTGAGCAGATCTCATCTAAGTGTCTGTTTATCTAAAAAGGGTATGCAGTTTAGAATGTAGACTGAAATGGTATGTGCCCATACTACAGATAGTCCTCGAGTTACGAGTGCAATGGAGCCTGCACATTACACTCGTAACTCGTAGAGTGAATCTCGATATCTCAGGGTGGGGAAAGCCATGGGGGGGGGCTAGTGATGGAACAGGTCCCCAAGGCCTCCCCAACCCACTAAGATGCCTCATGTTTCCCCCTCCATTCTTGCCGCGCCGGACTCACTTACCTGGAAAAGATCCGTCTCCTTTCTGCCGCAGCTCCTGCTTTTGAGGGACAGGAGAGTCGATGGAAGCCCCTGGGTGCCGTAATATCATGCAAGTTCAGGCATCAATTCTCTTTCGCAGAGAATGGGTGCCTGAATTGTTACACTGTTTGCGTTGCCTGCCTCCTGCTTCTCCCCAACTCCGGAGTCACATGGCGGCCGCCCCGGAACAGAGATTGGGGGGGGGGCTTCTGCATGCTTCCAGAAGTTGGATCCAGGCCTCAGAGGACTGCTCTAAGCCATTTGCGCCCAGAAAGGAACTTCCAGAGGTTGGATCCAACCTCCGGAGGCATGCAGAAGCACCCCCCAACCTCCGTTCCTGGCGCAAACGGCTTGGAAGACCCCTCTGAGGCTTGGATCAGGCCCTTGGAAGCTCTGTTCCAGGCGGTAGCAGCTTGGAGCAGTCCGAAGGCTGGATCCAACCTCCGGAGGCATGCAAAAGCCTCCATTTCAGGCCGCTTGGAGGATGCCTCGGAGGCTCTGGGGGCAATCTGGTCACTTTCTCCTCCAGCACAGCGGGCTCCGGACGGTACGAGGGGCCTGGCCTTCTCCCGCATAGAGAATGAAAGTTTCTGAGGTCCGTGATTTGGTGCAACTTCAAACACTCGCACGAGATCACAGAAACTTCCATTCTTGTGCGAAAAACATTTCCAAGCCGACTATCCTCTCCCTCAAAGGGAAAGGAACCGCGGCAGAGAGGATTTTTGCAAGGTAAGTGAGTCTGGTGCGGCAGGGAGGAGGAAGCAGTTGTGAGGAGTGGGGGGAGGGAATAGGGTGAATGTTGCAGTGCCACTGAAGTTGCTCGTAAGGGCGAATGATTGGCGTGATGCTGCAGTAGTCGTAATTTTGGGATTTGCTGGTAAACACTAGCAGGCACTCTTCACTCTTCACGAACAAGCATTAAGTGAACACTCGTAACTCGGGGATTACATGTATATTTAAACAGAGTCTTTTTTATAAAACATTTATTCATTAATATACCGGTAGTAAACTGCTACCTTTATGTTTCGTTTGGGGTTTTATTTATTTCTTTTTAATAGTGTTCAATGATTTGTATACCACCCAGATTGTATATCACCCAGATTAATTGAGAGTCAAGTGGCATAAAGTGGATAATAATGCAATGATTATGACATTAGGACAAAATGTTGAAAAAGTGGGAAGGAATATGTTCAAGAGCAGCTTGTTATAGTCTTCCCGAAATGAGGTAAAAAAGAAAAGGAAGCTTTTCTAGTAGTTCTATTCGTAGCATTTTTCATTTAAGTGATTATTATTTTATGGGGCAACTAGACAAGTTTACAAAGATTTGGCCTAATAATAAGGGATTCAACATAAATTTCTCAGTTAGGCATTGGGCATCATTGTCTCTCTTCCCTTAATAAAATCAGCTACCCAAAACTATGACTTAACTTACTTTTACTCCCATCATGGAGCAGGCTGAAAAAAAAATAGAAGAATACAGAATTTCTGTATCCAAACAACAATTTAATAATGTAGAAACTGAACAACAGCATAGGATAAACCTGCTTTTCTGCCTCGAGGAATTAATCGACCAAACCGACATATATATGTTTGAATCCTTAATTACTCTTGTTCTGGGTCAACCATAAAAATTAAAGCTTGATTTCATGCTTGCTCCCCAAGCCCATATTATGGTACATTTCTCACAGTTCTTTGTTGTGTCTTTCTCTTCCAGCGACAGTCTCATCATCAAACAGACAAAAAAATGAAACAAATTGCCTCCTTGAACCACGCAGATGACTGACAAAATGGGAATTCTGGGCTTTTGGATACTGCGCCTTTGGGGCCCATAAATATTCTCTTCGGATTTCTTTTCAGTTGTCATCTTCACCCTTGTCAAGTTCCCAATTCATCCCTCTCTAAAGGACCTTTTCTAGCTAATGTGGCTCCATTTTTCTGAGAATATCAACAGTAGGAATCAGCTTTGTTTAATGGAGTTCCCTTAGATACTTAATCCCATCCTGACAGATCAGATGTTTATTGGGAGAAACAAAGAAGGTTGCATTATGCAATTTTCTCTATCTGGGCAGATTTTTAAGTAGATCAAATTGTTGCTGTTAAGTTTCTGATGGGTCTGTGTCATGCCTTATATATAAAATCTTCCATTTTTCATTTCTGACTTACTTTTCCATTCCCTGTTCCCTATTGAACATCTCATCTGAGGAATAGATGGGTCACAGGACTTTTGCAAGTCTGTGATACTTTATCTATGTAACTTCGGTTGCCTTGTGATACACATCTTTATTAAATAAAATCAGGTCCAAAACTCTTCTGATATCACTATGTTTGTTTTCATTTTTAAGGGATAGATTTCTTTCACCAGACAGTACTTGTACAAAAAGGAGAAACATTATCCAGTTGAATACTTTTAAAGATCGATTCACTGTAACGCCTACTTGTGTTAAAGCATGTGTGTCGTTGTGAGGAAATGGAGAGCAGGTGGTAGTGCGTTGCTGTAGTTCTCAACAGAGCACTGGGGTTTTCCCCATCCTTTTACAGAGTAGTTGCATTTTTCGTCTATCATACAAGAATATTTTCTTCGTATCAGTTTTTGCTGTTCTATTTAGAAGTGCTTTGCCGTTGCCTTTTTCCTACGGTGGAAAGAAAGAGACTAGCCCACAGTCACACAGCCAGCTTGGGCTGAGGGCGGGGGGGAACTAAGGCAGAGTTCACAATCTCTCAATTTCAAACCTGTCTTTAACCATCAAACTGGTTCTTGAGTGATGCTTGACCAAACTGCATTAACATACCACCCACCAATATAAAGCCGATCAATCATGCTTCATGTCCTACCACAGACTTGATTAAAAATCCGGTATGTGCAATAACAAAGTATTGGCAGAAGAGTGGTTGAATGTCTGGTTAACTGGTTAAACTTTTCTTTTGCTATTATCTTGGGAAGAATTCTTCCTTAAAATCTATATTAAGAGAAAAATCATCCTTGCTGGCAGTTAGTTTCAGAGTTTTTAATTTTAAAATAAGTATACTATTTTCTCTAAATGAAAACACTAATATCTGCCAGTGTCTCTGTAAAGGAATAATCTAATGTGGTAACTCCGCCTGTTGAGCACATTTAGGATTTTTAAAGCACGTGAAGGCACTCTCACAAAATGGCTACTATAAGATGATGCCCTACCACAAAATGGCTGGTATATTAAGCATGAAAAGTCAGAACAGCCGTTCTACCAGAAGGCAACTTGAATTGCTTTCTGTTGTCCCCAGGAAGCTCTAGCTTACCTTGTGCCTCTCCCCACGACATATTTTCCATATCCATGTTTGCAAGATTTTATGCAAGGCCCAGAGAACTTGTAAATAAAGAAGCTGGAGGATGTTTTGCCAGATCCCAAACCTGCCTGGATTCTCGGTGCACTGTCAACTAAATCTTAAGTTGCAGGAGCTAGAAGGTGAATTAGAGAAATATTTTCACTCTGCTTACACCTGTTGGCACACAAATGGGAAATCCTTGGTGTGCCAGACAATGATAAACCACAGTTCAAAATTGTAAGATGTGCAGATGGGAACAGAAGTTTCTGGCTTTTTAGCATCATTGTAGTTAAGATTGGAAGTTGTTGGAAGTCAGGCAGCATATAAATGTAATAAATACACTGTATTCCCAGTAGTTTCCTTGTCTGATCTTACAAATGGTGTTAACCATTCCTGTTTAAAGCCTGACTTTTGCCAAGATAGGTAACAGCTCTTTCCAGAGTGGCTGGCCTGAAGAAAACTGGGTAGAATTGGATCTTGCTCAGATTTGAGTAGAAGACTTCAGAAAACTACAAGACTTGTAGGGTAGAGTGGGGAGTCATTTATCTCCTAGAAGCCAGTGTGAGTCCATTTTCCTGTTGCTGCCAAGAGAACTACATGTAGTGATAGCTCTATGCCACACTGGTGAGGGCACATTTGGATTACCGTGTCCAGTTCAGTCACCCCGATACAAAAAGAGATGGTGAGGCCCTAAAAAGTGCAGAGAAGAGCAATAAGATGATAAGCGGTCTGGCTGAATCCTATGAAGAACGGGTAAAGGAACGAGCTTTACAAAGAAGACTGAGGAGGGATGTGATAGCCGTCTTCCAGTACTTAAAAGGCTGCCACAGGAAAGGGTGTTGATTTATTCTCCATAACACCAGTGGATAGGGCAAGCAGTGGAAGCTTGTCAGAGGGAAATCCAATCTGGAAATGAGGATTATCCTGACAACTATTAAGCAGTGGAACAGTTTGCTTCCTGGAGTTATGGATGCTCCTTCACTGGAGATTTTCAAGACATTTGTCCAAAATAGTATGAGGATTCCTGCCCTGGGCAGAGATTGGACTAGAAGACCTCCAAAGTCCCTTCCAATCCTCTTATTCTAGTCCAAGTAGTCACTGAGAGCTGAGCTTATCTTTTTTAAACAGAAAAAAAAGGAAAACACCTTCAGGATAAAATAGGGGACCGTCTGCTGCCCCATGAATCCCAGCGGCCGGTTAGGGCCCACAGAGTGGGCCTTCTCCAGGTCCCGTCAGCCAGACAGTGTCGCCTGGCGGGGCCTAGGGGAAGAGCCTTCTCTGTTGCAGCCCCGGCCCTCTGGAACCAACTCCCCCCGGAGATCCGTATCGCCCCCACCCTCTCCGCCTTTCGTAAATTACTTAAAACACACCTCTGCTGGCAGGCCTGGGGCAGTTAACATCTTGCCCCAAGCCAGTGTATGCCTGTGTGTATGTTGAATGATTGGTTTTTTTTAAATTAAGGGGTTTTATATATATGTATTTTTAAATGTTGATTTCTATTATGTTGTGAGCCGCCCTGAGTTCTCCGGAATAGGGCGGCATAGAAGTCAAATTAATAATAATAAAATAATAAATAAATAAATAAGATCTCAGACTGTACCAAAAAAGTCAGTAAAGCAGTGGCAATTTAAAAAAAATACCCGTTCAAACCAGATAATATCAATCATACATTTTCACTGCGGGGGAAATTGGAATGATTACAGTAGATAAAAAGTGAAAACTTTCTTCCACTAGTGGCTCTACATCAGTGTTTCTCAACCTTGACAATTTTAAGGCATGTGGACTTCAACTCCCAGAATTCCACAGCCAGCAATGCTGGCTGTGGAATTCTGGGAGTTGAAGTCCACATGCCTTAAAATTGTCAAGGTTGAGAAACACTGCTCTACATGAACACACATGAAAATGCCTTGAAACTCAAGCAGCCGTTTCAAATAATGTAATCTGATGATGCAGCACAAGAGGGCAGTATGGTGATAGAAAAACCTCTCCCAAGCAATATGGAGTTATGGTATTTTGGGGGGGAGGGGGAAATTCTGTGATTTAGAAACTAACACAAAAGTGGATAGGAAATCAGTGGATCTGCAGAGAAAATCAATGCTTTACATTTTTATTTTTAATACTTAATCTGCCCCAATTCTAACTGAACCTGGGTGGGTAACAATATATAGGTAGCCCTTGACTTACAACCATAATTGGGTCCAAAATTTCTGTTGCCAAGCAAGACAAGTGTTAAGTGAGTTTTGCCTCATTTTATGGCCTTTCTGGCTACAGTTGTTGTGAATCACTAAAGTTGTTGAGTTAGTAACCAGGTTAAGTAAAAACAACAATAATAATGTTGAAGGGGACCTTGGAGGTCATCTATTCCACCCCCCTGCTCAGGCAGGAAACCCTATATCATTTCAGACAAATGGCTGTCCAGTCTCTTCTTAAAAACTTCCAGTGTTGGAGCATTCACCGCTTCTGGAGGCAGGTTGTTCCATTGGTTAATTGTTCCAACTGTCAGGAAATTTCTCCTTAGTTCTAGGTTGCTTCTCTCCTTGATTATTATTATTATTATTATTTATTTATTATTTATTAAATTTCTATACCGCCCCCTCCCGCAGGACTCGGGGCGGTTCACAACCCAATAAAAACATATGATAACAATAAATATTTAAAAATAAATTAAATTAGATTAACACAAGGCTGTTACTAAAAACCAGTTAAAAACCCAATTCTAAAACCCGAACAGCCTTGTTTAAAAAATTTTTAAAACCTGAGGAGATCTAGGCCAGGCTGGCTTGATTGAAGAGATGAGTCTTCAGTTCTCTTCTGAAGGTGCGGAGATCATGACATGTCCGCAGTTCTGGGGGGAGCTCGTTCCACATCGTCGGTGCCCCCACAGAAAAGGCTCTCCCCCTGGGCGCCACCAGCCGACACTGTTTAGCCGATGGCACCCTGAGGAGGCCCTCTCTGTGAGAGCGAACTGGTCGATGGGAGGTATTTACTGGCAGAAGGCTGTCTTGTAAATAACTGGGTCCTATGCCATGGAGCGCTTTAAAAGTGGTAACCAGTACCTTGAAGCGGACCCGGAAAGCCACCGGCAACCAGTGCAGCTCGCGCAGGATAGGGGTCATTCGTACCCGCCAGGGTGCCCCCACTACCGCCCGCGCGGCCGCATTCTGCGCCAGTTGAAGCCTCCACGTGCACTTCAAGGGGAGCCCCATGTAGAGAGCATTACAATGGTCCAGTCTGGAAGTGACGAAGGCATGGGTGACCGTGTGTAGCGCGTCCTTATCTAGGAAGGGGCGCAACTGGCGTACCAGACGAATCTGGTAAAACATCCTCCTGGCCACGGCCGTCAGATGGTCCTCAAAGGACAGCCGTGAATCTAGGAGGACTCCCAAGTTGCGAGCCCTTCCCGTGGGGGCCACTGACTCACCCCCAATAGACAGCGATGGAGTCAGCTGGTTGTACCGGGACGATGGTAACCACAGCCACTCGGTCTTGGAGGGGTTGAGCTTGAGACCGTTGGTCTAGGAAAGGACGTAACTGGCACACAACCTGCAGACTTGTTGGTCTAGGAAAGGACGTAACTGGCACACAACCTGCAGTCGCGCATAGACCCTCCTGGTCATGACTATATTAAAATCTATGCTATATTAAAATATATTAAATAGATATATTGAGCGAGAGGAGGCACATACCAAACAATATCTGGTTTATTTACAGAGTAAAGCAACCCAATCTATTATTTACAAAGTGCAATTGCAAAAGGTTGGTGAATAAACTGTTGAGCTTGTGGTTCCCAGCTGTAAATGGAACATGGTCCGCTTTGATCTGATGAAGTTTCAAACAAAAATAGGAAGAAACTAAATTAGAAAGCTTAAGCTACGGAAGCAATGCTTATTGAAAAGCACTGTATTCAGACTCGGGGTCCAATAAGTGGAATGGCCCAAAGCGAAAGTGCATGGTTTGTCAGCTCCAGCTCCATACTCAGCTTTGCACCACCTAGTAAGGGGTACATTCTAAAAAATGGGAAGGACTAGGCCCTTTTAGGAGAGGTCTGGAGAACATAAGCAGATGTTTTAGTACCTAGACCGAAGACGGTACTTTGCGCAGACTCGAAAACAGCAAATCTACTGTAGCTAGTAGATATGCTGAAAGATGGGGAAGTTTAGGCAATAAACTGGTGGCTGAGAACCACAATCTGCACAATCGCAGTGGGAGCAAGATTCTACATGAAAATAAAATAAACATCTAAGATGCCTAAGATAATTTAAAATAATGTAGGTAAGGGACCAAGGGACAATAGAGAATGCACTGATGAAAGGAGAAAGTGCCAACTGGGTTTTCCATGCAGTGACAAAAACAATTCTGTAAGCCTCTAGACAAAATTATTAGCAAGGACAAATGTTCACTGCGAATGGAGCCAATGATGGTTACTTTTTCTTCAAAGAGCCTTTAGCTTTCTTTTCTTTCCCAGATGGCCATGGTTTTTGACCCTTCTCTTCCTTTTTTCCTTTCACATTGTCTAAATTCTCATAGAGGGTTGGTTCCTCCCTTTGCCTGTATAAGGTAAAAAAAGAGCAAAAGAAGATAAAGGTTCACAGATAATGTTGAATCAGCCATGGGCTTGTTATGTGCATGAGCCTCGTGCAACTTCTCATATTCTTCTCTTTCTTGCTTTAAGGAAAAACATGGCTGCTTTCTGTTTATCAGATGATCCACAAGAAAGCACAATTAAATATTGGCTTCCAATCCAGTTTGTTGTGGTTGTTTGGCAACTCACACTTAATCAGTTTGCATAAACAGACCAAACGTGATTTGATTTACATGAAAAAATAAGGAAGTTATTCACTAAGGAGAGTGAGTTGAGATGAGGTGAAAAGGAATAAAGGAGAACACACCAGTCTATAGATCCAGAGTGTGTTCTCAAATTATATTTGAGCTATTCAAATTCTGAGAAACAGCTTATTTAAATCCAGTTTTCTACCCATCCGATAGTTAGCCGTACCAATTAATCAAAGGGAGGTGCTTTCTAGTATTTTTTTTTGTTTCTGTGTATTCTTCATCAATAGAGCAGGTTAAGTAGTATTTTTTAAAATAACCTTTTAATGCAGCACGTATATAGCATAAAATCATATTATTGGAATGGGTTTTGGACATCAACCATTCACTTTCACATATATACAGGATCAAATTTCAGAATTCTTTCAATTCATCAGATTGCCATCAACAAAGCATCAACAAAGAAGACGCTCCAAAGACAACCTGTTAAATACTTCATAGTCTATTCTGTTAACAGTCGGCGGAGAGTGATTTTCCAGCAACTTTCATCAATTGGCTTTAATTCTAAATTTTAGAGCAACAAGAGACAAGCAATCTCTATTGTGTGTGACAAGTACTTGAGGACTGTCATCAGGCTAAATCTTTCAACTTATCTCTTAGGAAATTATTTCCCAAGTTTTGATTTGTATAGATATTTGTTTTCAATCATAGTACCCCAAAAATATGAATGCTTTGAAGAATGCTACACAACAAGTTTAGAATGGTGTTACGTATGTCATTGATAGAGACCAGGAAATTATTCTTAGTTTCTTCTATCCAGTTTAAATTCAACATTGCTGAACATTTTTAGACATGAAACTTGCATCTAGTTTAGAGTTTGCTCCAGGAGAGAAGAATGTTAATTATCTAATCTCTACCATTTTCAGAACATTGGATTGTCCTCATACATACTATTGTTTGCTTTGAAAAGATCTTACCTGGAAGATTTTCTAGAAACCTTCGGGTGTGAGGTCTTCTGGGCAGGTGGGTAGGTGATATTCCCATATTCTGATTCATTTAGTCTTCCTTTTGGAGACTGCAGCAGAGAGAAAAAGGGGTAAAAGTAAAGCTAGAGCAGGGGGTTTGTTGTTCACTGAGCACTTTCTCACTGTATGGAAGGCAAGGAGCTGAAACTGCCAATGTGAACAGAAGGAAGCAGAAGTCTCACAACCAAAACAAACAAACCAAACAACACCCATCTCCCACCATCTGTTCTTCTTCTTCCATTCTCCAACCTGACTGTGAAGGAACTTGAAATCTCTCCTTCGCTGTGACCCTGACTGGCAAGTCTCTTGGTCAAGATCCACTGATTATTGCACAGCCAGCGAAGATGGCAAGGGCTCGGTCAACGAGGACAAACCAACTTGGTTCTTTAACAAGCGTCTCTAACGTGGCTGCTAGAAGATGAATGTGCCACAGCTATTGTCCCTTTGCTAGGGAGCTCAGCTAACTCTATCTTATTGGATGCCATCTGCTTCTCCAGAGGAAAATATAATCACCACCCAGAGTAACAGGCTGGCATTTGCATGCCTTCTTCAAACCACTACCTGCATGATGTCCCGCTTCTTTTTGGTGATCTCTATAAATTGGCATATGGCCATATAGATGAACTTGTACTGAGCTTCAGTCTGCACCATTCCTGAGCGCTGCGACCGGACCATTTGAATGGCCTTGGGGATATCTATGTCACAGTCCAGTCCTGGGACACAATGAGAAAGAGAAAGGAGGAATAGGAAAACAGTTTAAAACATGCAGAACCAGTTTGACATAGTGGTTAAGGCAGCGGTGGCGAACCTCTGGTATGGGTTACTTACGGGACCGTCTGCTGCCCCATGAAACCCAGCGACCGGTTAGGGCCCACAGAGTCGGCCTTCTCCAGGTCCCGTCAGCCAGACAGTGTCGCCTAGTGGGGCCTAGGGGAAGAGCCTTCTCTGTTGCGGCCCCGGCCCTCTGGAATCAACTCCCCCCGGAGATCCATATTGCCCCCACCCTTTCCGCCTTTCGCAAATTATTGAAGACCCATCTTTGCCGGCAGGCCTGGGGCAGTTAACTCCTTGCCCCGGCCAGTGTATGTATGTTTGTATGTCTGTTTCTGGATGATTGGTTGTTTTTAATTAACGGGTTTTATAATGTATTTTAATATTAGATTTCCTTATGTTAGTATTCATGTTGTGAGCCGCCCTGAGTTCTTGGAATAGGGCGGCATAGAAATCTAATTAATAATAATAATAATAATAATAATAATAATAATAATAATAATAATAATAATAATAATAATAATAATAATAATGGGTGCCAGAGGCGGCACTCAGAGCCCTCTCTGTGGGCACGCACGCCGTCGCCCCAGTCCTAGGCCGTCAGCTGGGTTTTATAAAACCTTTTCGCTTTAGGCCTCCGCTGTCGTGTGCAAAAAAAAAAAGGTTCAATCAATCAGTCAATTTTAACGTCTCGCAGGGGAAAAAAAGATCTTGCAAAGTGGAATTGATTAATTGAACTTTTTAATCCCACCCAGTCTGCTATTACCACCGCAGCCATGCCCACCCAATGGGCCACATCCACCCAATGGGCCACACCCACCCGCACCCGACGATGCATAAGTGGGTTTTGGCTTGCAGTTTGGGCACTCGGTCTCTAAAAGGTTCGCCATCACTGGGTTAAGGTGCTGGCCTAGGAACCAGAAGACAGGGAATTCTAGCTCTGCCTTAGACGTGAAAATAGCAGGATGATTTTGAGCCAGTCACTCACTCTCCTGCCTCACAAAGTTGTTGTGGGGAAAATAGGAGGAAGTATTATGTATGTTCCCCACCTTGAGTTACTTATGAAGTAATAAAGGTGGGATAAAAATCTAATAAATGTGAAATGTTTACACAGAAGCACTAAAGTAGTTTCTTCAGATGAAGTACACATGTTCAGAATTTCTAGGCTGCTTTCTGAAGCATTTAAGGTAATTTGTGAACCACTAAATATGAAAGGGTAAATTTATTTAATAAAAGATTTAATTATCAATTAAGTCACAACAATCCAGCAACAATTAAGCACTTTTAAATCCCACTCATTATACTTGCAAAAATGATCTGTTTATGTTCATTGCTAGATGTAAATAGGATACTTGTAGCAGCCTCCTTAAAGTCTGTGGAATTTCAATCTTCATACACTAAATATTTACTTGATCACGGTTTAAATCAGTCCACATGCGGTGTTTGGTTCTAAATGCCTAGAAATGACCATCACCAGAAAGGTAGATGTAGCAACTTCCCTGTCATGGCTAATTAAGGGTCTTTCTCCACTTTATCCTAACATGCTCTGCCAACCTCTTTCCTGCTATGCCTCCCAGCCTTAAGTGATCCTTGGCTATCCCTGTAAGGTGTTTCCTCCCTATTTCTCATACTATATCAAGGCTTTGCAGGTCATTAGTGGGAAGCACGAATGGAGGCTTCAGCCAATCCAAGGTCAGAAACCCAAACCGATCTCACCTTTGGTGGAAATCATATCCACAGTCATATCAATGACAATGATGGTCCCAGTGCGACCAATCCCAGCACTGTAGAAAGAGGAAGAAATGGGGATTATGAGCATCGGAGTGCATTCTGGGCACAAAATAGGCACCTTTCAATATGTTTATGTCACTTTATGACTGTTCCACAAACAGTACTGGGGTTTGACCATATTAAAAGCACTATCAAGAACTGAGCCAACAATGACATTTTTGAGAGCAGAATGCACACATGGAAGTAACTCAGGAACAGACAATTTAAACAATGTCTTATATTTTCCTAGAGATCTGCACCAAAATCCAACAAATTTAGAGGCTTACCACAGAGAAAGTAGTGCCCCTTGCATTCACCAATCTAGTGAACCAATGGGCACAGGAGCCAAAGCCTGGGATCCAAACAGCACTAACAGGAATGCAGAGGACAGAATAGCCTTGTTGAATTATACCTAGATTTGTCAACTAGCAAGACACTGCTGGAATATTTCAAACAAAACCTCAGAAGTATTTTATTTATTAATCATGCTAATTAGATTGTCCAATTCTTGAAATCTGGGTGGCAACCAACAATAATACAGAATATGACAAAACAGCGAATCAAGGAGAGACCCATGATTCTCCTAGGAGAAACAGCCCACAACCAACCTTGCATCAATCCAAAGAAATCCTCCACTCACCCTAGTCCAAAGCCTGGGGCAGAGCCAGGGCTTCAGGGTCCATTGAAGAGCAGGGTAGGGGCCATTTCAATCTCTTTCCTCCAGAGGTATCAACAAGCGAAAACAATAGTGTTACGCTACTATGTCTTGGCCTGAATCTTGACCAGAAAAGGTCTAAATAATTGGTTTCTTCTGGGGCCTCTGAAGCTGCAGTGCAACCATCTTCTCAACTACCTTTTTCAAGAAGGGGAGCTCGGAAACTCAAGGCAAATTACTAAAAGTTTTATCTGATCTGATGGATAATTTAGGCTAAAGTAGTATACCAGCAAATGCTATGGACATAGTATACCGTACTTAGATTTCAGTAAGGCATTCAACAAAGTAAACCATAACCTACTTCTTGGTAAGCTAGAAAAATGTGGGATAGACAGCATCACCACCAGATGGATATGTAGCTGGTTGACAAACCGTACTCAGCGAGTACTCCTTAATGGTACTACATCTACATGGAGGGAAGTAAGCAGTGGGGTACCACAACGCTCTGTCTTAGGCCCAGTACTCTTCAATATCTTCATCAATGACTTAGAGGAGGGAATAGAAGTGGAACTCATCAAATTTGCAGATGACACTAAGCTGTCAGGAATAGCAAATACCCCAGAAGACAAGCTCAGGATCTGAAAAGATCTTGACAGACTTGAACAATGGGCCGTATCCAACAAAACGAATTTTGATGTGGAGAAAAGCAAAGTTTTACACTTAGCCAGGAAAAACCAAAGGTACAAGTACAGATTGGGCGAGACCTGGCTCAAAAATAGTAACTGTGAGAGGGACCTTGGACTTCTACTGAATGATCACTTAAACATGAGCCAGCAATATGTGGCAGCAGGTAAAAAAGCTATTACAATCCTTGGTTGTATAAAGACAGGCATAGAATCAAAATCATGTGAAGTATTAATATCACTTTATAAATCATGTGAAGTATTAATATCACTTTATAAAACCTTAGTAAAACCACACCTGGAATGCTGCATTCAGTTTTGGTCAGCACACTACAAAAAAGATGTTGGTGGCTGCCTCAGGGTCGAAATAGCCTTGTTAGGAGGCTCTGCGACACGGGACCTGTAAAGCCGCCAAAACAGCGCAAAACAGCTGTTTTTCGTGGCGAAAAAACCCCTCCTCGGTAGGAGAAGGGGTGAAGAGCTGTGAGTGTGGGTTGAGATCCTCTGAAAACCCCCCGAAAAAACGCTCGGGGGGGGGAAGAAAGAGGACTCGCCGTGCGCTCACAATAGCTCCAGCCTGGGGCAGCATCTGTCAGCTGACAGACCAAGACACTGAGACCAGCCACCACCCGAGGAACACATCTCAAAGAAGCACAGAGATTGACAGACTGAACCCAGGAGCTTAAAAAGCAAGTATTTCTTATATTTTACCTCGGATCAATTATGTTCACAATGAACAAAAGGCACCCAAGATGGCGACCGCTCTTAATTTAAAGTGATAGCTACCGGAAGAGAAAGGTGGAAGAGAAACTGTAATGCGAAAGAGACCTCTAGAGGGCAGCAGAGACGCATAACTTAAAAACTTTGCAAAATAAACCTAAGGAAGAGAAACTGTAATGCGAAAGAGACCTCTAGAGGGCAGCAGAGACGCATAACTTTAAAACTTTGCAAAATAAACCTAAGGATGTATATAAGCTCTCCAGAAATGACGATGAAAGAATTAAAAGATGCAATGTCAACAACTTTTGAAAAAATAAGGAGAAAGATGGACATGATAATAGACATGTATGAAAAAAGATGGGAAGAAAGGATGAGGACGATGGAGGCAGTGGAACAAAGCAGAGAAGTGGAGAAGATGGTGGAAGATCAAAGCAAAGCAGTTATTGAGGACCTGGACCAAACCGGAGAAACAGTACAAACGCACAGTGGGGGAATGAGAGAAGATACTGGGAGAAATTTGAAGAGGGTCTGGGAAGGGGTTGAAGAAAAGATGGAAGAGGTGGAGAGACAAGACAAGAAGAGAGACAACTTACTGAAATGAAAAGTGAGGATTTGAAAAGAATTGTTATAAAAGCATTGGAAAAATATCTAGGAGAGGAGGCTAAAAATTTCTCTTGGCAAACTGACAGAATCCATGGAGTATGGCTTATATGGAACCAAGGGACGTTGCAAGCAATAAAGAGAGACTTATTACTTGGAAGGGAAGGTGTGTTATGGCAATCCACCTGGCAGAGGAAGAAACCCAGAATTCGACTGAAAAGAAGAGAAACTTAATATTTTATGCAAGGAATTAAAGGCAAAGAATTATGGACTGATTTAAGGACTTAGTGTAAGAGCAAGAGACATGAGAGGGTGATTAATGGAAGATATATATTAAATAGACTAAGAATGTACACGCTGAAGGGAGGGGTGTATCGACATGAAAATTATTAACTTTAATAAGAAGACTTGTTTGTTTGATGTACAATGGATAGATCTGAAAAGAAGTGAAACTTAAAATTTTTAAAATGTAGTTGGCTTATACGGTAGTTAAACTTTGATATACGGAGTGAAGAAGGTCTACAAATTTAAAATGATTGTATTAAGTTGAATGGCTTTAACTTGAATTTTTTCTTTGTTTGCATGTACAAATGGATATCTAATAATAAAAATTTAAAAAAAAAAGATGTTGAGACTTTGAAAAAAAGTGCAAAGAAGAGCAAATAAGACGATTAAAGGTCTGGAGATTAAAACATATGAAGAACAATTACAGGAATTGGGTATGGCCAGTCTAGAGAAAAGAAAGACTGGGAGGGATATGATAGCAGTATTCCAGTATCTGAGGGGCTGCCACAAAGAAGAGGGGGATCAACTTATTTTCCAAAACACCAGAAGACAGGACAAAAAACAATGGATGCAACTAATCAAGGAGAGAAGCAACCTGGAATTAAGAAGAAACTTCCTAACAGTGAGAACAATTAACCAGTGGAACAGTTAATTGTGGGTGCTCCATCACTGGAGGTTTTTAAATAGAGACAGGCACTTGTCTGAAGCAACAACTAAAAAAGCTAATACAATCCTAGGTTGTATAAACAGAGGCATAGAATAAAGATCACATGAAGTATTAGTACAGCTTTATAAAACCCTAGTAAGACCATACGTGGAATACTGCAGCCAATTTTGGTCAAAATATCACAAAAAAGATGTTGAGAGTTTGGAAAAAATTCAGAGAAGAGCACCTAAGATGATCAAAGACCCGGAGACTAAAATATATGAAGAACGGCTGCAGGATTTGGGTTTGACTAGTCTAAAAAAAAGAAGAAATAGGGGAGACATGATAGCAGTATTCCAGTATCTGAGGGGCTGCCATAAGGAAGAGAGGGAGTCATGTTGTTCACCAGAGCATGAGAGGGAAGGAGAAACAATGGTTGGAAACTGATCAAAGAGAGAAGCAACCTGGAATTAAGGAGAAACTTCCTGACAGTGAGGACAATCAGCCAGTGAAATAGTTTGCCTCCAGAATTCATGAGCACTCCATCACTGGAGATTTTCAAGCAGAGACTAGACAATCACCTGTCTGAGATGGTATAGGTTCTTCTGCTTGAGCAGGGGACTGGACTAGAAGACCTCCAAGGTCCCTTCCAGCTTTATTCTATTTTATTTTATTGTAGCATTCTAGCTTGTGGACATATGGAAACAAAAAAGAAATGGTAATTTAAGAGAGTACACCTACTTTTCTGAAAGACATTGGGTCTTTTTCAAGAATAGATATGATATGGATTTCAAAGATTTTGGTTACTAAGATTTCTGAAGTAGATATATTAGCAAACTTTCAGATCATAATCCTGTGTGTTTAGTTTATAACAGGAAATCCAGTTCTTTTAGATGGAGACTAATTTACATTTGGGAGAGAAATTTACATTTCAACGTAACTGTTGTTTAGAAAGAAACAATAGTGGAGGACTGTAAAAAGAAATTAAAGAATTTTGTGAAAATAATTTAACAAAAGTTATGATTTAAGTACCTTCACGGCAAGTAAACCTTTTATCTGAGATCTTACAACATAATAATGAATTCAAAAAGAAGAGGCAAAAGAAAAAGCAAGCTATTTTGCATGCGATAAAGAGAAGAATTAAGGAAATCTATAGAGAAAATTTCTTAACAAATTAAGCTTTTACAATTACAGTTATCTATGCTAAGCAAGAGAAATGGTAATAAAAATGAATTATATAAAGAAAAAAACATTGAGAAATGGGAACAAAAATGAATTATGTAAAGCAAAAAAGCTTTGAGTTTGCAAACAAACCAGGGAAATGGTTAGTAAAAGAGAAATGAAACATAACAATGAATAACAAGAGGAAGATACTATATTAAAGGACAGAGTGGCCAAGCAAAAAGCATTTCATCAATATTTTTCTAACTCGTATAAAGCAAGTGAAATCTCTCTGGGGGAAAAATAAATGAATACCTAAAGCAGGTATTGGTTGACATGCAAAAAGGTTAGAAAATATGGGATTCAAATAAACGTGTTGATTCAGGTGATTTCAAAGATTAAGATAAAAACCATACCGTAGGCCTTTCTTTTGGGTCTGATGGTTGGGAAAAAGTCATGGGAATTTGTTTTTGTTATTTGGCAAAACCTACAATGAAGGAATGGTTGGTAAAGATGATGGATTTTACTGAGAGTCCAAATGAACTTCTTTGATTAGAGAAAAAACACTACAGTATCTAGTTTATTACTGATGGAAACTTATTATAGACTTTTTGTGGAAAACAGAAAAAGAAATGAAAGACAACTCAGTCCTAAACTGCATCAAGAGAGGGATAGAACCAAAATCACGTGAAGTGTTAATACCACTTTATAATACTTTGGTAAGACCACACTTGAAATACCGTACTGCATCCAGTTTTGGTCACCGTGATACATGGAGACTGCATGATATGTTGAGACTCTAGAAAGAGTGCAGAGAAAAACAACAAAGATGATTAAGGAACTGGAGGCTAAAACAAATGAAGAGCAGTTGTAGGAATTGGGTATGTCTAGTTTAGTGAACAGGAGGACTAGGTGTGACATGATAGTAGTCTTCCAAAATCTAAGGGGCTGTCACAAAGAAGAGGGAGTCAAGCTATTCTCCAAAGCACCTGAGGGCAGGACAAGAAGCAACAGATGGAAACTTATCAAGAAAAGATCCAACCTAGAAGTAAGAAGAAATTTCCTGACAGTGAGAACAAATAATCAGTGGAATACCTTGCATCCACAAAGTTGTGGGTGCTCCATCAATGGAGGTTTTTAAGATGAGATTGGACAGCCATTTGTCAGAAATGGTATAGGGTCCACTGCTTGAGAAGGAGATTGTTAGAAGGCCTCCAGGGTCACTTCCAACTCTGTTATTGTGTCAGTTGTGATTTTGATAATTAACCATGATATGTTACGGAAAGAAGAGAGATATGTTGTAGCCTTAGAGAAAGAGGTAAATTCATAATTATACTTTTAACTACTGTAAAGATCAGAATAATTTCTTTATTTCTTTTTTATTTTTATTTACTTTTTCCCTTTCTTGCACTTTTAGCTTTCTGTTTGATTTCTTTTTTCTTTCCTTTTATTAATTTGTATTAATTCTTATCTTCTGTTTTTTTTTAAAAATTCTGGAACCCAGATAAATAAAATGCCCAGTAGCATGCAGTTTTCTTTGTGGTATATCTCACAATATGCCCTCATTAGCAGCAGATCACTCACCTGCAGTGCACTACAATAGGTCCAGCTCTTGGGATACTCTCCTGCATCCGACTGACTTCATCAAGGAAGTTAAGAACTCCTCCAGGCTCACTGGGCACTCCATGGTCTGGCCAGCTGAGGTATTGGTAATGCCAGATGTCTCTCACAGCCTCATTCTAACATGTGAATACAAAAGCACACCCTCATACCTGCTATCTTTTTCCTTTTATTCTACTCCTGCTCTTCCATCCTGCTTGCAGTAATTAAAACACACACACAACTACCAATACTAACAGTAGAAGATTAGTTCTCTTTTTCTGCCAGCCAGCCAGAAACTTCATGAGGGCAAAGAAGGTTTCCTCTGCAAGTCCCATTGAAGAACTGATGTTGCAGCTCTTGGTATATTTGGACTCCATGCGTTGGGTATCACAATGGCTTAGTTCATTAGTTGTGGAGCAAAGAAAGTGCCAAAAAGCAAATAAATAAAAAAGGGTGTCTTGAGATCTACTTTCCCCCAAAATCTGGCAGAATATTTCTGCAACAGGAGAATACTTGCAATCTTAATGAAGTTGTTTCAAAGTGTTCTGAATAAAGCATGCTCAATTTTAAAACATTAGAAGATGCAAGGAAGAGGAATAAATATATTATTCTTCTGTCTCCTTTTCATTTCTTAGTTCCCACCAAGGTTTGGAGTCAGAGTTGGATGCTCTAAGGCTTCAGGTACTCACATTATTGATTGGTGAAAGCCGAAGTTGTCGGAGTTTATAGTCTATCGCGTCACGGTCTCCAATATTTTCCACAATATATGGCCCGTACTCTTTGCTACTTCCTACTTCTGGCCAGTAGGGAACACATTTATTCTATTAGGAAACCACAAAAAGATAAGGGAGAAGGACTGGAAGAGCACCACTTGAACTTTATTTAAATTTAAACCTTCATTAAAAGCAATTAAACAAGTTTACAGGTTCCTCCTTAAGTGCAACTTTGGAGCAGTTTTTGGGGTAGCCAAAGTCCAATTCTATCTATCTATCTATCTATCTATCTATCTATCTATCTATCTATCTATCTATCTATCTATCTATCTATCTATCTATCTATCTACTTACCCTTCCTTTCTCCACTTCCCGAGTGGTCATCATAATGATGCGTGAATTTTCTTGCCACATCATCTGCCAGAAATCATTAATGGTGGCCTCCAGGCAACCTTGGCTGGCAATATAGGTTTTACTGCATTCCTCCGGACTGAACAGCTCGTTCTGCCAAGCAATAAAGAGATGAGATTTTAAAAAATCCTCAAGGAATAAATAAAGATGTATTAGGGTAAACTAATACTCACTTTGATGTAGTTGGCATTGATATAATCCGACCCAGGAATATTCACATCTCTGTCTTGAAGAATGACTCTGGAGTGGTCAACTGGAACATCAGACAAGCAACATGTCACTGAAGAATCACACTTTAGTAAAATTTCTAGATACAAATGGTAGGAGACAGCTTTTATTTCCTATGACCCATCTGAAGCATCTGAAAACACAGGACTGAAATTCTTATTTCCAAAGTACCACTGGCAAATTCTCTGACTTCAGTAACACTACTTAATTGGAATGCAAGTTTTTATTCTTTAATTCCTCTACTTCTTTCTTTTCAAGGAGATTCTAATATCCTGCAGAAAAAAACAGAGGTAATTGTGCCTTTCCTTCTATACCCAGGGAGAGAGAAAGAGAGAGAATAGAAAAGAAAAACCTTCAGCGGGAAGCTTGTGGTCTTGCTTGGCAGTGAGGAAAAAGAATAGCAGTTAAACAAAGCTGGTATACCAAAGAAAGCCATTGTAGCCACAATACCCTGATGACTTCAGAGCTGAAGGGATGGGGAGGAAACTGGAGAACCATAGTACTGGGAAGGAGAGACTGATAGGAGTTACTCTCATGAGGAATAGGTTACTCACCAATCCCATGGAAGAAACTTAAAGTGCTTTTAATTGCGTTATTGCTCCTCCCTCTCTAGTTTTAGTCACATTTTATTACTTTCTCACATTTATTTTGTTGTTTTAGATTTTAATATATAGTCTTGTTTTAACCATTTAAAGGTATTTGCTAGTTTTATATTATTTTATTTTAATATGGAACATTTTTTCATTCTCAAGTCAAATTTTATAGAAAATTAAATATTTTTGCTAATTACCCCAAATTGCTCAAATTGAGAAAAAAAAATCCTTTGAATATTTGGGCATCCAAGCTGGAAGAAATTTAACTTGATTAGCCTAAAGAGAAAAGCTAGTTCATAAGTCAATGTATCTATGAAAGGTTGTGCAACATCCAATAAAATGCTACCCAGACTTCTGCTTTTAAGCTAACTGTATATTTTTAAGGAACTGGGTTTTTTCTTTTCTTTTTCTTTTTCTTTTTTTTTTGAAAAACAGAGATACACTTGTAATGTTTCAACTGCAGGCAGAGGAGTATTTACATCTTTGTTATCCGATTATGTTATATGCATAGGCTAAGCAAGGTTGAACTCCAGACTCACAGGGCAAGATATTCTTATAGCGATTCTTGCTCTTATTTTCTGGTCTTTGACCCTCGTGTCGATCATACAAGTTCTTCGTCTCTTGTTTCTGCAGGCTCTGAAGGAAGAAATGAAGAGAGGTTTTAATAATGCAGATGTAGCTGATAGCTGAAAGCACATCTATATTTAAAAAAGAGATGGGAAAAATAAATCCTCAAATATTTAAATTGTTCAATCAATGGATGTGTTGTATTTCACAATTACTGTATGACTATTGATTACATCCCTGTTGGCTAAGGCCACCTCACATCAGGAAAGTATGGAGAGTAATGCTTTCTCTGGTAAGGAAATGAATTTCTGCTTGAGACACCATTGGTCTGAATCCTAATTTCTTCTACAACTGTATTGCGGGTAAGGAAATTCTGGCTTTCAGATGTTGCTGAATTACAGCTCCCTGTAGCCACCTTCACTGGGGCTCCTAGAGGCTCCAGAAATAGTGTATGGATCTTTGGATTGCAGCATTGAATCCCGAGGCTAAAACAGGAGGAATAATTCACTGCAGAAAACTCTACTCACATCAAACTCCTCCCAGAAACCACCTTTGTTTGCCTCTTCTGCTTGACTCCTCCTTTTGAGCATTTCCACTCTATCTTCAATGTCAGCTGCATTCACTCGAGTGGCATTGAAAGGCTTGGAGAGGAAATGAGAGAATGAAATGAAAGAAGAGAGGGGGGGGGAAAGGCATGTTGAGACAGAGACTTGCAAGTAAGAGCACCAAGGTGCCCATCGATATTTTCCTTATCAATTTCACTTGCCACTGGTCAGATGCCTACAGTACTCCATCCTAATTTAATGTTTTTGGATCTTTTCTTAAATGTATAAAACAAGTAAATACTAAGACACTAGCAGGTTATAGGCAAAGGATTAGCTTCCGGGATAAGTTATATTTCCAAGGATATCTCTGAGGCCCAGTGCTTTTTTTGTAAAAAAAAAAAAAAAAAAAAGGTGCCGGAATTCACACACGTCATACAACCCGCCTTGCCTACCCTACAAGGTTCCATCCAAAAAAGGTGCCGGAACTCCGTTCTGGGCGTTCTATGACAAAAAAAAGCCCTGCTGAGGCCTGCAGATGGTCTGTAACTTTCTTAGAAACAAATATGATCCATAGTTGCAGCCACCCCCAAACTTTGTTTGCAAATGTGACAAATGTGCAGAAAGACCAAGATTGCAAGGACCATTGAAAACCAGAGGCAGATAAAGAGACTTTGGGGAAATGGACATATTATAATTGGACATACCAACTAAGACACAATATGAATTTTGTTCCAAATTTTGACAACTTGGAAAAAGAATGTAGGTTTAACCATACATGTCACTCTAATGTAGGTTTAACCTTACATGTCACTCTAGTCTTCTTTAGTCATGTTTTATTGAACATATTACTATGACTAGGCCAGTGATGGGAGACCTTTTAGAGAACAAGTTCTCAAAACCCCCCACACCCCTGTCCCCACTCTGCCCTGTCCACTGGGCTACCCACCACCTCCACGGCCCACCACAGATCACCCAGGCATCCCAACAGTGCCATGGCAGCCACACCCTCTGCCTGTGCCTTGCATCATCTGCACGTGATGGGGCGCAAGGGCGGAGTCTTGTCCCCACTGCCCAACTACCATGTCCTTGGCTGCGCTGCTTTGTGTGGGCTGCGCCCAGGGGTGACTCTCCTCCGGCGTGGCTGGTGGTGAGGAGGGGGCCATGGGAGGAGGCGGGGCTGGGGAGATGGTGCGTGTGCCCACAGAGAGGGCTCCGAGTGCCGCCTCTGGCACCCGTGCCATAGGTTCGCCACCACTGGACTAGGCCCATAAATCCTACTAAATCCTACTAAACCATAAACCACAATGACTGACTGTGTACAACATGCAAAGCCAAAATAAAATAAATCACATTACTATCTTATTTTTGTGCAAATCTAACTCGTTTCTCTGTTAAGGCTAACAATCAAAGCAAAATTAGAGTCTGAGAAAAGAAGTTGATGAATGAAAACTATCAAGGACATAAAGTTAAGATTTGTCTGATGCTAAATTTCAGTAGTGGTTTAGAGTTCATTAATTTACCTTGCATACACACAGCTTATTAGCACAATTGGCTTTGTGATTGTCTTTAATTTTGAGAATGTTAAATAATATTGTTGATGCTAATAATATAACATTTACACACACACAATACATAATGTCTGAATTTACACATCTATACCACTTTCTATAAACTGCATTAGGCAACATAATAAAATTACCTTTTGAACAATGCAGAGATGTTCCATAAGTAATAGCTTATTTACCTGTCTCAAATACACATAATATCCAGATGCCTCCTCAATTCCTGTCTTTTTAAAATGTTCCACTAAGTCAGTCAAACTGAGGAATCTTGCTGTACCCCCAATTGTGTACTGCCCTTTCTAGAAAAATGGAGAAAACAAAAAGCATTATTAGTCTAGTCCCTCATATATGTAGCTGCCTTTGTGCCTATGTATATGCATACTTAATCTTAACCTATATTTTATTTTTTTACTGAGCTATTATCTTTTTGATCCTGTGGAAAGCTAATCATAATTAATTTAATTAAAACAATTAAATACTATTTTACTCGCATATTGTCTCTGGTTTTGAATCAATAATGTTATCATCTCTTTATGTAAATGTATTTTTAGACAAAATAGTAGATAATTAAAATATTGGTCTCTTCTTAAGATTAATTTTTCTCGGGCTCTGCAAAGCATTCCAAAGGGAAACCAAAGGCTTGGTACAGCAGCTTCAAAAGGCATTCATCCAGCTAAAGGTACCTGTGGATACATTGTTGATAATCTATTAAATTCCATACAGAGCATGTCTAGGACAACCTCTGAACAGTTATGTATGCCAGGGCTTTTCAATCTTTTCACCCATTGTACCACTTTTAGGATATGGCAATATCCGAGTACCACCAGGCCCCTAGCAAGGTGTCAAAAACTAGATGACCAAAAAAAAAAAAAAAGGAAAAAAGTGATAAAGTACAGGTAGTCTTCGACTTACAACAGTTCGCTTAGTGACTGTTCGAAGTTACAATGGCACTGAAAAAAGTGCTCCCCAAGGCACAGCCGAGCAAGACACCTGCCTGCCCACCCAGCGGCGCTCTTCCTCCTGTCCGAGGTTTTCATTGTTGTGAGCATTTCTGTTGAGGATTGGCAGTGGGGGTGGGGTGGGGGGGTTTTGGTTTTTATTTCCCCCCCCATCTGCTGAGTGGTTGCAGCAGGTTTTGGTCACTTTACATAACCCTGGGACACTGACCATCATAAATATGAATCAGTTGCCAAGCATCTGAATGTAAATCACAAGACCCTGGAGATGCTGCAACATTCCAGCTGATTGGCGCTTCTTCAGGGCTCAGCAGAAGCATCAGGATCAGCGCCGAGCTCCAGCTGGAGCCTGGTGCTGTTCCTGGTGCTTCCACTGAGCCCTGACAGTCCCGAAGAAGTGCTGATCCTGGCGCGTCCACTGAGCCCTGACAGTCCTGCAGCTCCAGTCATCTCTCGCTCAAGCTTCAGCTCATTCCCCTCCCCCACTACCACTTTTCTAGGATGGTCGCATACCACCTGCCAGATGCCAATGTAATGTACCACAGGTAGTACCCATACCACTGGTTGAAAAGCCCTGATGTATGCCTTCTACAAGGGACAGCTTTCACTCTAATTTTGAGGATGAGATCTTGCTCCCACGAATTGATTCTGCACAGAGTCCTTTTAAATGTTTTAAATAGCTCTTGAAATTTCTCCTTTCTTCTTCTGTTGCTTGATTTTTAATTTTTTGTTGATAGGCACCTCTAACACGGCAAGCTTTTAAATATCCCTGTTAGGTGAAACCACAGGGGCTTCTCCCATCCCCGCCACTAAGGAAAGCCTAATGTAGACTAATGAAGACCAGTCTCTGAGCAAAGGGATAACTTCCTTCCCTTTGAGTCTAAATAGAAAGGCAAAAGACTTCGGAAAACTTTTATTCTTTGAATTTTCTCAGGAGCAGCAGTTGGATGTTGGGAAGGAAAAGAAGGAATCCTAAGCCCACTCCAAGTTCTGGGGTGAAATCATCCAGGGCCCAGGAAAAATATAATCTAACCCAGATTTCTATAATAACAGTGGATATTAGAGTGAGGTACTAGGTTAGTTTTATTTTGTGTGTCTTCAAGACAAAGAGCCAATTTCTTTCCAAGCTATTCTTCCTTAGGACCTAATCTTCATATTGCTCCTTTGTTTATCCAACCTCTCCTGAGATTTAATCAAACCTAAACCAAACACACATCAATGTTTTCTTTTCTAGAAAATAATGCTCTTGTATGTTCCTAATAAATGTTCAATGCTATTCAAAATATTCATTTTTGAGTTACTTCAGAAAGTTAAACTGATACAGAAGTATGATTCAGGGGAGCTAGAGGTATTGCTTATCCCTTTTTCTCCAGACACTACTGAAAAATAATAATGAAAAATTCCAAGGTTCTTTCTTATCTCCTGTGTTTAAACTTAACATCTGTATAAAACCACTAAGAAGGATGATTTGCACGTCTGGAGCTACCGGTAGTTGTCATTATTAATGTAGTACTTATATCTAAGGGGCTGCCACGAAGAAGAGAGTGTCAACCTATTCTCCAAAATACTTAAAAGGCAGGACAAGAAGCAACGGACGGAAACTAATCAAGGAGAGAAGCAACCTAGAATTAAGGAGAAATTTCTTGACAGTTAGAACAATTAATCAGTGAAATGACTTGCCCCAGAAGTTGTAGGAGTTCCAACACTGGAGGTTTTAAGAAGAGATTGGACAACCATTTGTCTGAAATGTTATAGGGTTATAACATGCCTGAGCAAGGGGTTGGACTAGAAGACCTCCAAGGTCCCTTCCAACTCTTTTATTCTGTTGCTCAATTATACCATTCCTTTTCTGCAATTTGGGGGGTTCAGATGTCTCCAGATTACAATGAATGGGATGTATGTGTGTAGAATTTGACATAGACAGGGTAGAGGTGTTAATGATTCTAGGAGCTACATTTCAGAATCTGGAAAAAATGCATAATCTGGATTTCATTCCACTCATACTTAAGGGAAGTCTGGGGAACCTTGAATCTGCAAATGATATTGGATATTCCCACAAGATCAGTAGCAAGGAGTACTTTATCAGCTTTGGCTGATAAACCAATGTGCCTCTCTACCTGGAGGTAAGAAACCAGGCTTCTAAATTCTCTAAGTAGAGATCAAATATAATTAATGAACAGTTAATATGATTGTTCTCTGTTTAATAGTGTCTCTTCTGGGACACTAAACTGTTGTATCTGGCGGGCTCTTAAGGGACAGCCTCTCCCTAATAGTTAAACAGAATATATAGTTGATTGAGATAATAGAATCCTTAGTCTGGCAAGATTTTGTATATAGGCGTTAAACAATAAAGATCTCAGCTTGGAAGAATAACTACTTTTCATTCTTGGTTTGGGGCCTGACAGCAATTAAGTATTTCTAGAGAAGTGAAATCTTCAGGTTTCACCAGAAGTTTTAGACTTTTAACCTCCTTCTCAGGGTCTCCAGAGGAATAAATAAAAACTCAGCTGTGGGGGCAGTATCAAGAAAAGCTATTTTCTGTTTTGACTCTGAGGCTGCCATTTGCCGTATACTACAGATTCAGCAGCCTCCATTTGAGCACAGATGAAACCCAGAGACATAGTCAAGCTCTTTGCTTGATCTAGCAGGTATCAGTTTCTTCCTTGTCTAAGGACAAGTCAGATTCCTTCTCTACTTCACCAGGCCCACATCTTGGGTCACATGAGGATCCAGCTCCTGAATCTCAATGAGACTTGACTACAGCTATCTTTGTTATCTTCTATGGCCAAACAAGGTTTTTTTTGAGAACCTGATCCCTTTTTTTATTTAAAGTGTAAATAACCTTTCATTGATAAAGATATATTGCATGGGTGCAAATGTGAAATATTGTAAATCAGTTTATAAAATGTTAAGGGTCATAGGTTCCTGATTGGATAGTCATCTGAAACCAGGTAAGAAGGTGAAAATGATTTGTATATCATCTTGCAGGGACTGAAGTCGACTCTATCTCCTCCTTTACCTTCTCTCCCACCTTCTCACCTCACACATAATCTTGATATGGGTAACCTTAAGTCGTTCTTGGCTGTGGGCTCCAGTAACATCAATCCTAGGCTTAGGCTGGTCAGTCAGGACAGACAGCACAAAATCACCAGGCTTGCTAAGGCTCTCACGCACTAAGAAGGTCCATGGTGCAGTTTTGGCTTGCAGTAAAGCCTCAGCTGCTGGACCAGAAAGATGTCCATGGTACCACCTGAGGAAAAAGAGAGGTTAAATAAACAACCGATTTGTAGAATGGTTGAACAAAATAAAAGTGACTGGAATGTAAGGTAATTAGATTAATGGAAAATTTGGATCATGACCAAGAAGGGACAGAGAGGAAAAACAATTATTACGGTAGGAAAGCTACATGAATCAACATAAAGATGTTAAGTTTTGTTTTAGCTTTTTTTTAATGTAAACAGTGAAACAAATCTAGCCATAATTCTTATTTGTACTGATAGGATAGGATAAATGTGCACATATAGATTTTAAAATGTTGATTAATAAGGACCAGTTTTGTTTTTGTTCTATATATGTTGTTGTCTGCTTTACCATTTAGCATTCAGTAAACTCATCCTAATATTTTTACCCAAATCTCAGTAAATTAAAAAATGAAAAACAACCTTTTATTATGGGAAAAGGAATCAAGGCAGCAAGTGTTAAGGACATCATAAACTACATGAAGAAAATAAAACAATGTGATCTACTCAAAGTTAGTTTTGGGGTGATGTAGATAATGGCAGGGATCCAGTTCATTAAAAAAAAATCACCTCAGTTTAAAAGTGAGGAAAAAACTCTCCAATAGGATTTGCCTGCGTTTTGTAGGGCATTATGATTTGCGACCATAATTGAACCCAACATTTCCATTATTAAGCAAGGCAGTTGTTAATTGAGTTTTGCCCCATTTTACAACCTTTTTTGCCACAGTAGTTAAGCAAATACATTGTAGTTGCTAAGTGAATCATGTGGTCATTAAGTGAAACTGGCTTCCCCCCTTATTGACTTTGCTTGTCAGAAGCTGGCTGGGAAGGTTACAAATGGTGATCACATGACCCTGGAACAGTGCAACTGTCATAAATACAGGCCATTTGCCAAAAGCCTGGATTCTGATCACATGACCATGCTGCAACAAACGTTAAGTGTGAAAACCGGTCATGAGCCACTTTTTTCAGTGCTGTCGTAACTTTGAATGGTCACTAAATGAATGGTTGTTATTAAGCTGTGGACTACCTACATTGTACCTCAGTATCTCCCAGAGATCTTGATCTCAGCCTAGAATTAGCTAGATGGGCTACAAAAACCAAACAAAAACTTTAACAGAATTAAATATTAAAATGTTTTAAAAGGTTAAATTTTCAGTTATAATATTGAAAATTATTTTAAAGGCAGTAGCAAATGGTACTAACATTTTTAACATTTAGTCAGCACATAGGAAGCAGCATTCTAGCAATTTTCTATGTAATATCTCCGTGTCGCCCCCACCCTCTCCGCCTTTCGTAAATTGCTTAAAACATACTTTTGCCGGCAGGTCTGGGGCAGCTAACACCTTGCCCCTAGCCAGTGTATGTTTCTGTGTATGTCTGTGGAATGATTGGTTTTTCTTTTTTAACTTAAGGGTTTTTATATTTATGTATTTTATTGTGATTTCTATCATGTTGTAAGCCGCCCTGAGTTCTCCGGAATAGGGCGGCATAGAAAATAAATAAATAAATAAATAAACAAACAAACAAACAAACAAACAAAAATAATAATAATAATAATAATAATAATAATAATAATAATAATAATAATAATAGCTCTTAGCACAGCGTGAGGTAAATCTGTTCCCTCACTGTGGATGAGCTGCTGAGACCCACATTCCCAAAACCATGTTTACCAGGTCTATGCTAAGATAATCAAGAAAACTTGATCATACAAAATCTTGCCAGGCAAACACGCAACACTTTGTCCAATGGAATAACCCAGGAATGTATAAGTGTGGGTGTGGGTGTGAGTGTGGATGTGTTCAGTTCCCAAGTCAAATGTCCTTTGAGTCTTCCTTTCTTGGGTTTCTGGAAATATCAAAGGTAAAACTTATTATGTAATGGTGTGGCTGTCAATCGCCTTTCAGTAATAAATTTAGTTGTCATGACACAATAGCTATGTCTACCAATACCAGGGGTCCCCCAACCCCCAATCCGTGGACCGGTACTGGTCCATAACATGCCAGAAACTGGACCACACAAACAAGCGAAGCCCCATCCACTGGATGCAGGCAGCATGCAAAACCACGCTCCCTCCAGTCCACGGAAAACCCTCTGTCCACGGAACTGGTCCCTGGTGCCCAAAAGGCTGGGAGCCGCTGGCCAGTACAGATGTGCTGCAAACAAAGTTGGGTTACTTCATCTATGACATTGGATTTCCATTTAGTCAGCTACCAAATGTCAGACCTAATTCTAAAATTTACAACCCTTTTTATATCTCCCCTAAGTTCATTTAGTGTCAATGCATACCTGACTGTAAATTACATAAACATTCTCTGAGCATGAAATGTATCTACAAAATGAAAATATTGGATCTTTCTCTGAAATTAAAGTGCTTAGGAATTTATGTAATGAGCCCCAGTGAATTACACACCAACCTGCCACCAAAAGGAAAACAAATGTGAATTTTGTCATTCTGTTGCAGACTCCATGATTAATAATAGGGCTTTTTCAGATGACGTTGACCATTTGGAATGAAAGAGAAAATCAAAATTCTTCTCAGTGAACTTTAATGTCTCACATTTGAAACTCAAAATCAGATTAAGATATAGCATCATTGACTGGCAAAAAAATGAGGAAAAATCCTCTTATGGAGGGGATTTTTTTCTTCTCTTAATAGCACAAATTATGATAGTCCTTGACTTACAACTGTAATGGAGCCTGGTCACTGATCTGATTTTAAGACTCCTTTTTGTGGCAGTTATTAAGAAAACACTGTGGTTGTTAAGCAGACCCATTGTTCGCTATGGGGCATTTTTGTTGAAAACCAAAAGTAAACAATATATTTTCAGCAAAAATGTTGTAAATCGTGATCATCAGACCAAGGAACATTGCAAATGGTTATAAATACAACCCAGTTGCCGAATGCCTGAAATGCAGTCCTGTTACTGGGGGGCAACGGGGGAGGGGGACGGCTGTCAGAAGTTCAGAACCAGGTCATAAGTACCTTTTGAGTGGGTCATAACTTTAAATCGGTCATAAGTTAAGGACTACATGCACCAGTTATTAATTTATTACATTAATACACCACCCAATTCCATTACATCTCTAGGTAGCTTACAATAGAAAATTATTTAAAACAATGCAATACAAACAATACAGGAAGCAGATATCTGGAAAAATAACATAAATCAGTTTTATGCAGGAGCCCTGGTGGTGCAGTGTTGGATGCAATATTGCAGGCTAACTCTGCCCACAGCCTGGAGTTCGACCCTGACCAGCTCAAGGTTGAATCAGCCTTCCAGGAACAGTAAAATGAGGACCCAGATTGTTGGGGCAATATGCTGATTCTGTAAACAGCCTATAGAGGGCTATAAAGCACTGTGAAGCATTATATAAGTCCAAGTGCTATTGCTATAAATTTCAAGGGGTCCACCACCAGCTCTACCATGAGCCTTGGGGGGAAAGCCTGATTTTTAAGGCATTGCTTAAATAAAACCAGGTTGAAAGTAGTGTCATATATGGCAGCTGAACTGCTCATCAGTGCAAGATACAGAGATGACACAGTTGCTTATCACGAAAGACCTACCCTGTTTGCCCACTGTTTAATTTAAAGTACTAATCTTTAAAGGCTGACATGATTAAGATACTCTTGAAAGGGCCATCTCTCCTCTTATGAACTAGTTGAGCTGTTCAGATGTACAAGAGAAGCTAATCTGAAGATGCCTCTTCTCTTCTAGGCATATTTATCTGGCACACGGAAGAAAGCTTTCTCCTACATTGCTCCCAAACAGTGTAATGTGCCATTTGGGTTCAATTTCTTGGTATTTAGAAAATCTGTCGGTGAAATCATACAACTTTGCAATTCTGTACAAAAGCCTAAATTCAGTAGTTATTTTTTTTCCCTGCTCATTCACAAATTGAATATAAGTAACCACGTTCTGTCATCCTGGGGAAAAAAAATGAAACAAGATATGTGGCGTTGTGGGTTTTCATTCCAGTGGACGGTCTTAGGGTTGAAGAAAGCTAGGGTTAAATTTGGGTGTTGAGTATTGATTATTGGCTTTCAAACAGACATGAACTTTATTCTTCTCCCACTTAAATGTGGAGTTAACAAGAGAACTTTCACCTCTACCAACTGATAAACATTATTCACAGTAGGCATTGGGGGCATATTAAATGCCTGCCCACCATGTTAGTGGGATGGAAAATATGTTAGTATTGGAAGGGAATAAATGTGTCCAGGTACATTAGAAGAAATGGAAAGAGGAGGTTACACATCCTTCAGCTGTCCATTCTGCAAAATGATTTATTATTACCACTCATTGACAGATGCCTGCTAGATCAGAAACAGAAAATGCAGCTCGGTATATGTTCAATGCAAGCTAAACTTTGGCTCAGCTGTCTTTTATATAGAAGACCATTGACAGAGCAACCTAAACTTTCATATTTAGTTTTGCCTTTCATTTTACTTTTGTTTTTGGTTTATAAATAAATTAAACAAGTGTGTTCTTTGTTACAGCTTTCAGCTTTATGTTATCCTGGGTAAGTATACACTATTCAATTTCTTTATGATACACCAGCTGGTACATAGAACTATAGAGCTACAAAAAAAAATTGGATCAGCTAGAAGCACAGGTGCTTATGAAACACAGAAGTGACTTCTGTCACCCGACTAGAAAACTAATATTCTTAATTCATGTCCTTATCCCCAAAGCAACCTCAACTGGTTTAAATTGGCTTTTGGCCATATTTAAAGAAAAAATACAATGTGTTACCATATTCACAGACATTTAGTTACTTTTCCATTTGCAAAAACATAATTAACTGCCTGAGTGATTTCTTTCTGTAAAACACACACACACACACACACACACACACACACACACACAGAGAGAGAGAGAGAGAGAGAGAGAGAGAGAGAGAGAGAGAGAGAGAGAGAGAGAGAGAGACTTGCTGCTTTTGAGTAAACTGGTTGTGTTGATTTAGCCAGCATATTAAAATCTGATGCTGATCTAAAAAAACATGTGGCCCACTAAACAAGAACCCTATACAATCCTGTCTTAATTCACAGACCTAGCATCCCTCATAAAAGTTACACCTGGGTAGTTCATAATATAAAAATTAAATCCATACAAATAGAACATAATCTAAAATGCTAAACAAAAAAAAATAACAGAATAAACTGAAGTAAAGCCAGGGGGCAGGGAAGAATATAATGCAACAGATGTAGAAAGTAAGAAGCATCAAATGAATCTCAGCAAGGAGGGCACATCTCAAACGCAATCAGGATCACAGCACCTAGGGTAGCAGGGCAGTGAGAAAAAGGAGGAAGCTTTATGCCTGAGACATCCTGCTTGTGTTCCCAACTGCAGTTACACTGGTACCGCACAGCCATGACTAGCCCAAGGCTCTCAACTGCACATTCATGGCCAAAATAAGAGTTGAATGGGTGGTTTCCCAAATCAAAGCTAATGGCTCTATGTGGAACCTATGTTTGTCAGGTCAGTGCTGAATGTTGCTGAGTCTTCAACTGCTCGCTCTCTATATAAAATGTTATTAATGTTATTTCTTAATAAAATACAAGTGACTCGGTGTCACCTAAAGCCTCAAGCCATTCCCCTGATTACAGAATTCCACCTCAAGACTTCTTCATCTGGAAAAATAACTACTTTGCAAAACAGGTTTTAATTTTCTTGCAATATCCTAGGAGATGAGCTAAAATCTTGAAATGTGGTTTTCTCAACAGCATCTTTCTGAATCCACTATTGGCGCTTATTTTTCTTCCAGATTTTAAATAGTAATAAGTCATTATTCTTTAGCACAACAGTAAGGCGTGCACTTTTCTGCTTACATAAATAATATCATAATCTGATAAAGCTATTAAATGTAGCTATTATTGTATTTCTTCCAAAACAAAGTGTTAAGACTTGGAAGGAGGCAAAACAAAACTTGCATAAAAATGTCTGTCTCCTAAATGGACATTTTTCAATCAATAACCGATTCCACAAATCATCTCAGACCCTGAATTTGTGGAACTTATAAGAGCAATGGAGCAGTCTAATTTTTCTAATTGCTATTATTTACCTATATTAAGACCCTTTTCTTTGTCTTATACATGGAGCATATTTTTACTTCAGTAATTGCATTTGTTTTGCTAGAGAGGTGCTATTTTATATGACATATCAAATAAGATATATTTCACATATTGTGTATCTTATTCTAAGTTCGAGTAAAAAAAGTCTTAAATCTTTAATTTTTTAAATTGCACAATAGATTTTACAAAGTAATTTGTCAACTGCCAACACGTATCTTGATTAATTAGATATCAGATATGCTAATGAAACATTTGTTTTTAATGGTCTTTTAGTTGTAATGTATTATTTCAATAGGAAATGAAAAACTGATTTCAATATACTTTCTAGATTATTCTAAAATAACTAGCTCCCCACCCTGCCCCCCAGCTTAAATTATATTGTTGTTTTTGTATTATCTTGCAATTATTCCACTCTTTTCAAAGGCGTTATAGGAAATGTTGAAATTTATAAATAAGGACATAATTGAATACTGTTCTTAAACTGTTACCCCAACTGTGGTCATTTCTGCAGCATGTTGACCTGGCAAGGCTCGAGATGCTTCAGACAATCCACAATATGACAACTATGATTTTACAGGCTCTAAAAGATCAGGATTTTATAACTGCTCTTATTCATGCCACATTGATTTACAATGTACTTATGGATATCATCGAAGTTACTAAGCAAATTGGAGTCAATTTATTTAAAAGATTATTTGCTCCTGAAAAATTCTGCCTAGCCCTAGTCTATATAAAAAGCTGGTAGTTTGATATCCATCCAAAGTGAGTCTTCTTGATAACCACTTTCTTCTTCCTCCTTCACCGTTTCACCCAGTTTTATGTAGTTTATTTTCTAATTGGTTCTCAGCCCAACCTTTCTGAACTCAGGTTTTAGCCACATATATTACACTTAATACTGGTTTTAAAGAACAGGTTTATTTTTAAATACCACTTTGAATTATTTTTGTTAGTGGTTTGTTAGTTATTATTTTTGTTAGTGGTTTGTTAGTTATTTTCAGCTGATATCACTAACTTGCAGTATGAGTAACAGCATGTATGAAGGCCACAGCAATTTAATGCCTTCTATTTTATTTTTGCATGATCCTGATACAATGAAGAAATTGGTTTTGATTTCTAAATGCAGAGTTCTTGGGCTGGATTGGAGTAGGAAGCAAAACAATCAGAGCCAAGGCAAAATGCAGGAATCATGAAACTGGGAGGGGGGTCTCAGAGAGGTTATGTTTAGTAGCTTGAATTACTGAAATATGACAAGCTAGAGTCACATTGTAATGTTTGCCACTTTCTGTTGAGGAAAAAGTAATTGTTGTGGATGGAGATTTATAATTAACATGTTGAGTTTACATCCATTATTTCAATTATCTTTCCAAAGAAACAGTAGAGCAAGTCAGAGATTATCACATTATTTAGATTTTTCACTTCTATAGTTAGGAGAGACCCTAACTGTAGAGACCCTAACATAAAGAAGAATAAACACTGGGTTAGTATTAAGAGAATAGTTCCTCGTAGCCTGTTTGTTTATGTGTTTATTTATATTCTGCCTTTATTATTTTTACAAATAACTCAAGTTGGTGAACATATCCAACACACCTTCCTCCTCCTATTGTTCCCACAACAACCTTGTGAGGTAGGGTGGACTGAGAGAGAATGACTGGCTAATCACCCAGCTGGTTTTCATGGCTAAAGCAGGACTAGAACTCATGGTCTCCTGCTTTCTAGCCTGATGCCTTAACCCACTAGACCAAATTGCCTCTCAAATTATACTATTATATGAAAATCATATTATTAAAAGATTGAGAGATTAGATCAATCTTATATATATTTGTGAATAATCCTGATAGCCTAACCAGAGTTTGATAAATGGTCATTTAATGCACCCATTAGGCTACAAATTCAACTTACTGGTCTATGGTTCATGTATACCTGATTAGGGTCAAATAAAATGAATTTTGTTGAAGAGAATAATACAATAAATGCAATCACTAACGTTTTTATTAGTGTGGGGAATTTTAGAGATCACACTGCCTTTGTTTTAGATTTTTTTTTTTTAAATAGAAGGAGGGAATTTGTGCTTCTGCAGAAGAGGCTAAACTACAAGTCCCAGCAACCTCAACCAAGAATGATGAGGGAAGGTGGAAGCTATATCTTGATAAATACCTCCGTTCCCAAAGATGTTCCAAACTATGGAACTGCTGGGTAGGAAATTAACAAAGCTACTATCATTTGCTAAGTGAGCCTCTTTCCCTCTCAGAGAGGAAACAGTTAAGTTCAGTGGGCCAAGTGGAGGGGAAGCCACGTGATGGAAAATCTTGGGTGGTTGGTGGGGAGGGAGGCTGAGTTTTCGTAAGAGCCTGGAGGACAGAACTTTCCAACCGCAAGGGAGGAAGCAGCAGGCTCCCTGGCCAACTGCTGCCTTTGGATACTAGCAGGCCTGCACACAGAGACATAGAGAGGATAAATAGACTGATTCTTTTCAAGGGTACAGCAGTTTGTTCTGGAACAGGACAAAAAAAACCCAGCTCTGTCTCATGAATGGCTTAACATACCATAGAGCATAGAATCAGAGGGTTGGAACTGTCCATGACCAACACGAACAAAAGCCACACATTTTAATACAATTTCTAGATGGGTGGCAGTAAGAAAACAAAGAGTCACCGGGCAACATAATGATAAGCAAATTTCCACAAAGGTTGATGCCATCCTAAGGCTTGCAAGCTTGCAACAAAAGAAGAAATATGAAATATACCTTGAAAATAAAAAGTTTGACTGCGGACAAATGATTTGCTTGATACCTGCTTCTTACTGACACCACAATCTTTGCATTTTAACAACGTGCCAAAAATAACAAATCAGTGAAACAAAAGAAATCTCATTTCCAAATATAAGTCACACCAATATTGAAACTTCATCACATGACAAAATGTAGTATGTGCTCTATAACCTACTGTCTTAGGACTTAGGGAATCTCTCAGCTTAAGAAAGCTTGAAAAGTAAAAGGGGAACGATGCTGAGAGGAAAGTTAATCATTCATTAGATCCCATACTAAAAGAACAAAGGACATGTAAGCATACACTATATATAGTAGGACACACTTATTTATATACTTCTAAACCTTTGTTAGCTTTTTTCAGGTGTTAATGAAAAGAACTACACTGTATCTCCATTCAGAAATACTCAGGATCTGTGGAGTCTTTCCCCTTGAGTGAATATTTGATTTTCCAAGGTCCTCCTGACATGGACAAAAAGCAGGCACTGAGAGAGGTCCTGCCCCACAGAAGTCCACAAGGAGGACTAGGAATAGCATACTGGACCATGTACTCTTTTGTACATGAATAAAATCATCCTGTTTGTAAGTGGGCCTGAAGAGGTTTTCTACTTAAGCAATGGCACAGTTCATTTGTAGGTGTGAGTAGAATGAACATACAGTGGTATGCCCTGATGGATATGTATTAATATTATATAAGCAAATAAAGTATATCTGTTGCCGGATAAGTGGAACATAAACCTTTTTAGATTTCAGAAGCTTCCACAAGAGATCCAGAGTCATTAATAATGAGGGAGATTGGAGTTATATGGAAAATGAAGAAAAATAGCTACAGCTAAAGATGTCAGCGTTAGAGAAAATTTTAGCCAACCCTTTGGCTCAGCATCCCACAACTGTTTAGCAGCAAAAGCCAGGAACAAGAGACCCTGATTGCCCACATGTGGCTAATTACTTTTGGGGATTCCGTGTCTCCTTTCTTCTTTTCATTTTGAGAATTTCCTTACAATTGCCCTATTAAATCATACTGATTTCTTCCTTCTCCCTTTTCTTTTAATAAAGCAACCATTTCCAGTATCTTTAAAATTCTTATTAGCATTTCTTCTTTATTATTTATATTTTATTTTATTTTTAAAAAAATCTCTGCACTATTTATATGCATAATGGCTTATGCAGACGTAATAACTTTTCCAGACAGTTCAGTGCTATGCATTCCCTACTGAATATGCACCAGAGCTTATTTCTGCATAGAGAAGCAGTCATTATTTAAGTGACCCATTCGTGCAAGATTCACCATATGCTTAGGCTTAAAATCTTTCAGTCCAAACATTGAATATCTCTCTATATATTTCAAACTATGCAATTAATGATTGCTCTTTCTTCTCAGGACAGTATTAGGTATAACTCGATATAGCCTTGTAAACATCTGCTACCTCTTCCTGGAGTCCATTTACTCTTCAACTAAAAGGCAAATGCATGACTAGAATAGGGCATGCATACATGTGTGCACACACACAGGCACAATGTTTGACTTTATTTAACATCTTGTCTGAGAAACACCTCTCTAAGAAGAAAAAATCTACATTCAAGCTGAGATCTAGATATTGGTTATTTTCGTGATCTTAAATGCCGGTGGCATTTTTAACACTCTTTTAAATTATCTTCTTACCTGTTTTGTGTTTTTTTTTTAAAGTGGAAATATAGAGAATAGAGCTTGCTTGCTGTACAAATTAGGAGTAACACATAACAATCTTTCATATGCTCCAGATAAAGGAATGTCTTTGTAGAGTCAAAAGCATTTAGACTATCATTCAGAAAACCCTATAGGATCTTAAGGAATCATGGAAGGAACCTAAGAATTCTCACCCACTGCAGCATTCACTACACCATCCCTCCTAGATGACTATTCAGACACTGCATGCAAATAAATAATCAATAAATATATTGCACATAATGTACAGTTATATCTACACAGATCCGCAGCAGAGATACATATGAACAAAAGATAAAAGACATAAATATAATGTGTGAGCACCCCTCAACTAAGGCTCAGTGTGGAAAGGAAAGTCAAGATGGGTATGCAGCTATAGGTAGAAACAGCTGTGCTTTCCTCATACCTTTCTGTTGTGGGATCAGAGCAGTTGAGTGGATACCTCAAGTCTATGATGGTTCCATCTTTATCCTGCAGGGATCCCTGTTGCTGTGTATAATATTCCACCAGTTCTGATAAAGTAGCAAATTTCTCTCCTCCGTAGAGGTCATAATAATCCCCAGTATTCTGGATACGGATGTGAGTTACCTCATCACCAACCCTAAAAGAGAGAGTCAAAAGCTTCTCATCAGTTGATCAGGAAGGGAAGAGCAAAGGAGAAATGATCTTCACAATTTCTCCTGGCAGGAATTCTAGACCAAAATAAGGGATCTCGGGGAACTGGATGGATTCCTTGGTGTTTGCCCTCACCAGGGCTTATCTTCCACCCCACAACATATGAACTGAATATAAGACTTTTATTCAAACTGGAGAATTAGGAATAGAATTAATCTGGAGCCATTGATTGTATTTATAGATGTACCACGGAGTTTAGGATGCTGGGATTTGGGGTTGTTTTTATTTTGGGGGGAGGGTATTGTCTTCCTTTGGTTTTTACTTCTGTTTTTGTAAGCCACCGGAATTGTGACACATAAGAAGTGTGGCCATATTTGTCTTATAAATAAATAAGACCGAATTTTACAGAAAGTTAGCTAAAAGGATGGTACATTTGACTCCTCATAGCATTTATCCAATTATCATTTTACTGGAATTTTCATGCCTTCTGTGTTAAGGCAGGCAGACATAATGGCATTAGAAGTGGCACTGATCTCTTTATTTACTTCAAATTGTTTAAGCAGGACTATTATCCAGAGAAAGGTTTATTGTATAAGATTAATATGAGAGTTAGTGGAAATTCCAATTTGAAAGAAAAGAAGAAATAAAGTTGCTTTACTTAAATGGAGGCCAGCTAGAAAATTAACATGGGAGTCAGAAGCTGTGGAAGTCCCAGTGGGAAGACTTGAACCTGGTCTTTCTGTTCCAATGTCTGATGACTTCCTCAAACCATGGACATTTTTTTAAAGAGCATTGGTGCCACTAGCCTAGGGAGCTGCTTGTTTTGTTTGAAGGCCTGTTCCCCAAAAGGTCAGTATTGTGCCATCAGCAGATTTATTTCAGAGAATGTTGTAGGGAGAATCAGCCTCTAAACGTCCCACCAAGTCTCTCTACCAAACCTCCCCCACCCAAAAAAAGACAAAAGCCTCTGGGAAAAACCCCAGAGAAAGAATGCATCTTCAAGTTTGTGGAAAGTAATAAGTTTCACAACAGCCATCTTCACTTGCAGTCTTTCCATTCCTCCTTTTCTTTTTTCACTCTGTCCTTCAATTCCAATGTGTCTTGGGACTTGCTAGATATTTTTAAAATATTTATTTATTTATATATATGTATCATAGCAGCCCTCTCCCACAGACTTTAGGAGTGATATATGTTTTAACATGAGAACTATCCTATTATGATATGGCCTCCATTTATTACAGGGGGAAAGTCTTTGGGTATATACCAACATGGAGTACTTTTGGAAAGGAAAGATGGAAGAGGTGGAAGGTAAGTGTCACTCAAGGAAAACCATGGAATATTATCAAAGGATTAGAAGAGGAGGGGGGGCAATTACCTGACTGAAAGGGAAAAGTCCCCCTTGTTCTTCCGGCTGGGCCGAGCCAGAAAGCTGCCATGAATTCCTCGTGCTTTGAGTAAGGCCTCAGCATCTATGCCGCTCAGGTCACGATGAAACCACCTGCTTGGTGGAAAGAAGAAAGAAAAGTAAAAAAAAGAAAGACATCAAAAGGGGGGGGTGGAGTAGACTGTGTAGGTGTGATCCTACATAGAGCTCACAAGACAGATACCTCCATCCTCTACCACAATTCAGAAAGTGGACAATGGTTTTCCTTCACTCTCTCTCCCCTGCCCCAACAGCACTGACTCCCACTAGCATGTTCATAATTTAGAATTAACAACAAATCAACGAGGTTCAACCAGTACAGATCAACCAAAGTATGCTGACCCTTCAGTTCATCTGGAATACAGCTCTTTCAGATGCAGTCAGTTCACACATTCAGTGTTTGGCCATTAAGCATTATTTATTTGTTTGCTTGTTCATTTATTTATTCATTCAATTTCTATAGCCCCCCAACTCAATCAAGTGGCTCTGGATGGCATACAATTCTAAAATTCTGAAACAATTACAACAATTTAGAAGACATGAAGTCAATAAAAACATCCCCAAAATATAGTGGCAAGTAATCAAATCATCTCTGTGAAGAGAGAAAGGGTCATCAACTTTCTAACTGAGCAGAAGGGAAACATATGTAGCTAGTGAAGCTGTTCCTCCACTAATAACAAGTAGTAGGAGAAACTACTTGCTACACTTCTGCTAGAATCATCCTGAAGATTCAGCTGCAGTTGTTAGTTACGCAGTGATGCTTGAAGATGTAGCCTCTGCTCCCAAATCCACACAGCCAGAGGCAACACAATGACCCGTTTGAGCAACTGTCTCATATTACACACATACTCCCACAGAACATTGTCCCTCCCAGTTGAAGGAAACATTTCAAGACCTGCTTAGAAAGAAAACATTAACCTGTAATAGTCGATCCTAAATTTTTCCTTACCTCATTATTTCCCAGGTAACCAGTGGCAAAATCAAAGGTCCAGTTAAGAAAACAATTGAAAAATTAACTGAAGTTTCTTTTAAGATGAGAATAAAAGCGAAATGAGTGTTTGATGTCTCAACCAGACTTTCCAGCTGTGAATTCTCCTTTTTTGACTCTATCCATCTACTTCATGCGTTTCCACTGCCCATCACACATTCATAGTCTGCTCCACGATCAGTCTGTGTTGGTAGGTAAGGGCAGAAAGAAGTGAGGCAAACAGGCAGTTCCAAGTTGCTGAGCACTAATACAGGAACAGGAAGCATATCTAACATCGTTGTTCTTCACTGCAAGTTGCAATGTGTGCACTTCTGCTTCTGCTTTTGGGTCCTTTTTCTCCTTCTGTCCTATCTTCCTTGCTCACAACTATTTCTGTCTTTCTTCCTTTTTGGGGGGAGGGAGAAAGAATTCATGATAAATGAGTGCAAGGCAGTCCATTTAATTATCACTACAGGAGAATCAACACCAGTACTAAATGCAACATAATTAAAGGCAATTATATCCCAAGAGTATGTAATCAATGTATGTAATGTCATAAATATAAAAGACGTTGGGGAATTCAAGCCTGCAACAGAAAAAGAGAGAAAGCTTTAAACATTTCAGGTTCTATTTTCTGAATATTATTATGTGCTTCTTTCTTCCATAAGAAATCCCTTTACCACACTGCATTATTTTTCCTCATTCAGTGGAATGAGGTGGAATTCATAGAGAGGTTCACCACAAAGACGTAGTCTATAGCTATATCATGCAACAATAATACCTTTTCCCACAAACTTTCTACTAGATCTGGTCCAATTTAACTCTAGCAAAGGTGTTTTCCCCTTGATGTTAATATAAAATGTCCTTTTGCTGGACCGGCTTCTTGTTTTCGTTTGGGTACTTGAATGCTTACAGCTCCTTGAACAGGCCTTGTTACACAGCAGGAGAAAATTTTAATTGCTTATTTCTTCTCAAAGAAGAAAGGTTTTTCTCTAAAAGTGAAACAAAATTAAAAGGGAAAAATAAATTTGTTTTTTGAACCTCCCTGCCTAGAAGGGAGCTGCCTCGAAAAAGACTTTGAGCCAAATACCCAGCATTTTAAATATATCTTTAGGCAAGATCTTGATTGCACAAAGTAAATACTAAATGATGATGTCCACTTGAAGCTGTAGAATAAAATTCATACTTAGAAAAAGAGGGGAAAGCATGCTCTTATCAAAAAAAATCTGTCCACAATACAAGTCTCAAGTATAGGATTTGCAAATAGATTGACTTTTTAAGGTGTGCATGTTCCTTGGCATGTGTTTTGGTCATGCCAATCACTTTCACATAATTTGCCTGCTTTCTGGTTACACAGACTCTGGCTGTGGAATTCTGGGAGTTGAAGTCCACATGCCTTAAAATTGTCAAGATTGAGAAACACTGGTTCTGGACAGTTTAAAAAAAAAGGAAGAAATAATATTGCTAGAATAAGATGACTATTACTATTATTGTTTTCATCTGAAGACTTAAAAATATTTTCAATGAACATCAAAGCCTGGGGATTGTACTCTAAACTTTGACCCTAACAGAGATAATATTTAACTCCACTAGCAAGTATTTTTGGCACTGATAATAAAGCAGTACTAATTCTGATGGCTAACTGCAAGATGTAATAACTCCATAGCATGTAACTGCTCTTCTGAGTTGTGTTTATGCTGATGGCAGCCTGTGTGGGTCTGGTCCTGATCATGATGATCACATACAGGTGAAGGAAGCTTAAATTCTTAGCCCAGTCATTTGTTTTTCAAATTGACCTAGAGATATTTCCTTTAAAGATTCCATTAATGTCAGAAGATATATATATATATATATATATATATGCTCCTAGAAGCATGAAGCCGAAAGCACCAGCCTGAAGATGACGAATGGGACTTCATCGAAACGTCGCCAAGACACTTCAAATTCTACGTGGGAGAAAACCCGAACAACCAAAGACCTACATACATACATACATACATACATACATACATACATATATATATATATAACAGTGTTTTATATATATATATATATATAACAGTGTTATATATATATATATATATATATATATATATATATATATATATATATATATATATATATATATATATATATATATATATATATATATATATATATATATATATATATATATATATATATATATATATATATATATATATATATATATATATATATATATATATATAAAAGAATGGGAGGTTTAGTTTCCTGTCCCCACCCTATGTGCTGTAGATCCCCTCCACACAATTACACAAATGAAAATAATAATCAGTCATGCAGCTGCAGGCTAAATACAAAGCAAAGCTTGTTGGTTATCCAGTTCCCCCCTCCCACCACCCCATCTTCCAGTGGCATTCCCAGGATTTCTTGCACTGTTCTGAGGAAAGTGGGGAATGCAGTGTTCCCAGCCATGGATACACTCTCACAGAGCTCTACAATATTGCAACAAATGCTTGTGGATCAGCACACTTTTTTTTTAAAACCAAAACAAAATATTTGGATCAGCCCAGGTCAAACTACTGCAGGAAACCTAGGGAGTTGCTGTATGTTCCCTGCCTTTGCCCTACATTGCTGTTTTGCAGAGTGGCACTTGATGGGGAAATTTGGAGAGAGGGAAAAAGGAGAAAGTGGGGGGGGGGAGAGAGTTTAGCACATTTGCTACTCTTGCATTTGACTTTCACCAGCTGAAATTTAATACTTGATGGTAAAGACAAAACAAGAATAGAAAGGAGAGGACTTAATCAGGCTGCATGGCACTGCGTATGATTATTACCCCAACTGGCTCTGTCTGGCAGCAATGGAAAGCTCCAATGTAATACAAGGTCTTTCCTAGCTTTGCTACCTAAGGTCACATTGTACACTAAGTCGGGATTTTCCAGTGTTTGGGGCCTGAGACTTCTAAGTGCACTGGCAAAAAAGGACATTGTGAGTTTTCCCACTCAACAGAAGATGGCTGCCTACAAACCAATTACTGCAATGCTCTTTACCACACTACACAGAGGATGCTCAGCTCATTATCAACAAGTGAACATTCACCTAGCAAAAGGACAGAGCCACAGCACTAGGATTGGTTTTCTAGGAAGCTTATGTGGGCCTTTAGGTTCCAATGAGTTTTTGGAACCAAAAACATTGCTGGAGATTGGTGCTTTGCTCAACGGTGTCTTTAGATAAACTAATGTTTTGATGTAAAGAATCAATCAGGTTCTCTTGGCAGGTACTAAGAGATGCTGTTCTGCATTTTCAGCTATCAGGTAGGGAAAGCTGTCTGACCTTCAAGATGCAATTCTTCAAATTTTCTGCGTCCCTTCTCACATTCTCTGTCCTGTGGAGAAGTCTGCTCTTCGGCTTGCTTAGGGCCAAGAGAACAGTGACTGCTGGGTAAGACATACCTACATGATGGAGTCTTGCCTAAAGTAAGACAAGGTAGCAGTGGATTTTCTGGAAGGAAAACAGAGAGGACAGACAGCAGATGCAAGGATTCATAGATGAATATGCAAATCACCCTCCAGCTCTATTTATTATTTATCTTGGTGCTTTTAAAAACTAGCAATATTATAATCAATTGATTTGGTTGCCTTAGAAATGAAAACAGTACTGAAAATGCTATAAGGTTAAGTTACACACATCTTACAGTCTTTGATATTTTGACTCTACTACTAAACAGCATTGTTATGAGGGTTTCTACATTTCAATACATCACAAAATTTCCCTATTCTTTTAAAACATCAAGATACAATAAGCCTATTTTATTTACACTTAATCTTCAACTTTATCACCATTGTTTTTAATATTACCACTTAACTATTTCCTATCAAGAATCCACAAACTCTGAACTTTGCTTTTACAATAGTTAAATAATGATTGAAACTACCGGTAAAAATCAGCTTTATATCCTGAAATTGTTCTGATCACATTGCCAGCCCCACCATGCTATGCTTATGCTCATGCAAAATTAAGCCTTCATGCATTCAGTGGGCTTACCTCCAGGAAAGTCCATATCATTTATATTACTATTAACTACAACAGCTGGCTTACTATAGTGCATTGCCACTAGCTATTAAGGGGGAAATGGAACACCTGCATTTGACCATTTGCATGTTGACACCGGTTGGAGAAAGAATTGTATAGATCCTTTGTTCTTGCTAATTACAGACATGATAAAAACAGAAGCCCACATTGAACAAACCTTCACTGCTACATTCTTATTACACTGAAGCAGAAGAGCTGAAAGTTACCTGGTGGAGCTAGAAGTCTCTGCCCTAGTAGAGAATAGGTATAGTGGAAGGAAGCTGAATTCAGAAAGCTGCTCCCAATACGAAAGACTTCGTTCTTTCCCCTGCTAAATGTCTTCCTGAACTGGAGTTAATAAGCACCCAGGAGGTTACAGGGAGAGGAAGAGGCTGAACCTGAGACAAGCAGCAGGTAACCAAGGGAGGGGCCATTCACTTCTCCGCCCCATTGACCTACTGGGAGGCCCTCCCTGGGTAGATCTGGAAAGCGGGGGGGGGGGGGGAGTTCAGTTCATCCCTGAGCCAGTTGCCGGATGGACTATGTGGCCTGCCCTCCTTGAAACATAGCAGTTTTGACATTTTTTTAAACTCGGAGGACTTTCACCGTTTTCACTTCACTGTAGATGTCCTTGTGTGTTTATAAACTCATCTGCTAACTTTGGCTCACTAAGTGACTTGCAATAGGAAGGAAGTTTCTTTCCGTTAAACAGTTTTTTTGCCTCTTGGCATATAGGAACGTGTCCCAGGCTGTAATCGCCAGCTTAAACTATAGGCGGGATGGCATTCTTTGTTTTCTACTGAATTATAATTTTGTGCACACTCTTCTTAGCAGTTATGAATCCATCTCCTTCTGTACTCGAAAGTTAGAGAAGCAACCCTGGTTGTTCTAAGAAAAGCATACAGAATACTTTTTGAAATACTTTGAACTGAATTTTTATTTTTATTCCTCACCATTCCACAGGACTGAGCACATGATGCTACCCTGAACGCGGTCAGAAATGTCTGATCTCTAGTTGTCAATTGAGAGATGTTACGGTAGAAAAAGCTCAACAGAGCCCTCTAGCAATGTGAGCCCCCAAGTGCAGACAAAAGTGATATACTATATAGATCAGGGTTCCCCAACTTTGGCAACTTTAAGACTTGTGGACTTCAACTCCCAGAATTCCTCAGCCAGCAAATCTGGCTGAGGAATTCTGGGAGTTGAAGTCCACAAGTCTTAAAGTTGCCAAAGTTGGGGAACCCTGCTGTAGATACCCATCCATGGATAAATCAAACTCAATTTGAGGGTGTATATTTGAACTAAAATGTCTCAGTTTATTCGTTATATACAATAATTCAAATTATTGATGATTAATAACTATCGATTAGCTGTAGCATTGCTCAGAACTTTTTCAGGTGACAGACAACAGTGTGATTTCTTGTGATAGATGGATATCCCAAGCAAAATGCCCCCCCACCAAATCTCATGAAATTTTGTGGGTTCACCGGTTTTGGCTACTTCAGGAGATTCATCTATTTAATTTATAAAAAATAGAGTTCTAAAGGCACCATCCTAGATGAGGTATTGCTAACCTTTTGGCTCATAACAAGAGTTCTCAATTTCCTGGGTAAATGAAAGGAAACTTTTGTTCAATGAGCATGTTTATATTATAGAATTAACTATGAATTTAGACGTCATGAGAAAACATAATCTGACTGATTTTCATTCCCACTTCCATGTTTTATGACTAAAATGTGCTTTATAAACTCATCCAATTGGGGCTCATTGAATAAATTATGGCTAAACAATATCAATTAGCTATAGCAATGATTACCAGGTTGGACAGCTTTAGAAGGGATCTGAGCATTCAGGGATATCTATTACACAGGGATCAGAAAAGTCAAGTTGTGACACTGCACTCAAAGCCGCCTCTTTTTTATATGCATGACAGCCCCACCCCCAAAAAAGGCAAGACTTCAATTGCACAATTGCAGCCACCATCTTGGCACTCCCAATGAAGAACATGAGCAGTGATTGTTCTCTCTCTAAAGCAGCATCCCTCTCAGCACACTGGCTGAGGAATTCTGGGAGAGAAGCCCACGCATCTTAAAGTTGCCAAGGTTGAGATCACTGCTCTTAAAATTGTCAATAAGGGACACTGATGCTGTTATCCTCCAGTTATCTGGTTTGTTGATTATACAGGACAGCAACTAAGTGAACCATTGCAGTAGTCCCTGGCTTTTATTTTGCTCTCTCTTGGGAGCCTGCAAGGGGGTTCTTAATCTGATTAGCTCAGTGGCTGTGGTAAATTTAATCCTCTCCATTTTTTTTCTCAGTGTGAATACACCTTAACTGGCTACCTGGCCACAACAGGCCCCTCTTCACATGCATTTTTTTAATGTTTAATGATGCAATAACAAGCATCCCTGACTGCCCTATTGTCTACTCATCCAGCAATGTTGGTGTCATTTTGGCACTGAAAATGAGTCTCCAATCCTGTGGCCTCAAGATTCATGGCCATTTCTAAGCATTTGCTTCAGCAGTAGCTGATACAACTGTTGATATATACATCCCCAAAGATACTTTTTTTGGGATTTGGTGTTGACTCCTAGCAACTGCCAGGACTAGCCTCTTTAATTTTCTTGACAAGATTTCAGACGTAATTTGCTACTGCCTTCTTCCCAGGGCTAAGAAAGAATGAACGGCCCAGCTGGTTTCATGGTTGAGGTGGGACTACCACTCACGGTCAGCCAGTTTCTAGCCTGGCGCCTTATTATTTATTGCAATTAAAATCCCTCTGTTCAGAACACAAACCCCAGAAAGCAGCTTATTGATAATTAAAAGCAAAACAACAATGAAAAAGAAGCGATTTAAACATTCTTTCTCCAGAACAATTGCTGATCAACTGACTTTATAAGAGAGACCCAACTGAAACAAATCCAGGTCTTTCCTTCCTCCCCCTTCAGACTTTCTACTCATAGACCAAGGTATTGATTGGCTTTATTACATTTTTTTAATCCTACGTTTATTATTTTATAAGTAACTCAAGGTGGCAAACATATAATACTCCTTCCTTCTCCTATTTTGTCGTCAAGAACAGCCCTGAAGAGAGTTGGGCTGAGAGAGTGACTAGCCCACGTCACCCAGCCAGCTTTCACGCCCAAGGCAGGACTAGAACACAGAGTCTGCTGGTTTCTAGGCCAACACCTTCACCACAACACCAAACTGGCTCTCTTTGTTCTCCCCCCCCCCAGCTCAAGGTGATTACAGAACATTACTTCCTCTGACAATTACCTTATAAAAAATCCTGTGAGAGGTTTGCATGAGAGTAATACACAGTTCTGCTTCAGATATTTATAGTAAACCGGCAACAAATACACTTTCCAGTAAATTTGTGAAGAGAAATTGTTACCCACCCAGCCTGGCAATTAGCTTTCTAACTAGAATGATAAAATGTTAACTGTTTACACATACTTTCAGGCAAGAAGGATGGTCAATGTTCAATTTTCAGTGTCTTAGAATATGAATATAGCAAATGTCAGAAATCCCATTTGTAGCTTTTTAATTTTGTTATTTTCAGAATTGAATTTGGACTCCAACATGTCAGTCCAATTTCTCTGTTGCAAATCACAGGAAAATTATGAAAATACTATGAAATGTGGATGAACAGACTAAGATCTGACATTCATTAAAATATATATTTTAGTAACTTGAAAAAGCTGGCACAGAAGCTCTCAGTCAAAAATATGGTGGGACATATTTACAGAAAGTTTTTATTCACAAGCACAACAAAATATTAAGAACTATAGAAAAAAGTCAAAACACCTCCTCTTCCATGATAACAAAAGTAAACAATGCCCAAGTTCCAGCCAAGTTAAGACTGGTGTGGAAATATATAAAAATAATACAGGTCCCACCAGAGGCTGCCTGCTTCATGATGTGGCCACCCCACCTCCTGCCCCAGCTCCATGGGGAGGTAGAGTCATTGGAGGCAGAAACATAGACTTCAGCTTCCCAGACATGCTTGCAATTTCAGGATCCTGAGACTCGTATGATTTTATCAATCTGGCAAACTTTAGGACGCCTAGAAAAGTGGAGGAAAAACAGTATTGGTAAGACAGCTCTGATACCACACAGCTTTTTTTTTTATAATCCCTGTGGACTGTGTAATACAATCCAGGATGGGTAACTTTCTTCAAGGGCTACATAGATTTTCCCTATCATGGATATGTTATCTTTTTCATTCTTAAAAAGAAAAAAACAGAAATACCTTGTTCCCCTTTTGCTGCTAATTTTCTTGACTTGATCATGAAGAAAGTCCAGGAGTACAAACAAAAATGGGTCTATGGTTATAGGTTCTAAATTTGATAAATATAAAGACTGCCTTCTGTGGCCCAGATCATTGGACATGCTGGATAACCAACCAAGCACAACAGCTAAATCAGCCTCTCCCTGCCCGCCAATTAATTCAGTCCTGAACTTACCTTCCCCATCATTACTGAAACCATAAGCTTTGATCACATCCTGTTGTATCTGGGTAGCCACAGGAAGCAGGAATTGAAGCATCTTCCCCATGTCATTGCAGGCATTGTCCCTAGCTTCCTCCAGGCGCTGAGCATTTTCCGGAGATCCAAATGCCTTGATCACTTCCGCCAAAACCACTAAACAGACAGTAGAAATGTTGTACTGTGTTACAATTCCCACCAGCTGAAGCTGAATACTTGAATGGCAGCCTTTGCATTTCATTCTCCTCTGAGCAAACAGCCATCTTGAGACAACCAGGGATGGTCTAAAGCAGTGTTTTTCAAACTTAGCAACTTTTTATGATATTTGGACTTCAACTTCCAGAATTCCCCAGACGGCATCCCCAGGAGTTGAAGCATCTGCTAAGCAATAGCGTCCAACTCCTATTGTAGCAATATCACAGTACAGTATTAAGGACAAGCATTACTGGGGAATGCTAGAAGATGCTATAGAATAGATTATTGGGAGGAAATTAGCCACAATGTGGTTCACAGAAAATACCTTGTGGGCCATGATACAGACTTGATCAAGACATTAAAAAACATTGTTTCACTTTTATAAAATAAAAAAAAGTAACTGTTTTCAAAAGTGTGCAGTTGAAGCTTTATTGTGAAGCTCCTAGTCGCTATGCGAGATAGATAGGTATATAAATGTGAGATCGATAGACAAATAAATTTATAAAAAGGGGTTTAGGACCAAAAATCATGTCTGATTGTTCACTAAAAATATTTTCCTTTAATTCAAGCACCAGTTCTCTCACAAATGGCTTTTTGAAGGGAAGAAAAAAGGTTCTATACGCTTTTTGGAAAAGTGTATTTTCAGCTGGCAATCAGCTATTTCTCAAACTGTAGGCAGAACTCCAGGATCTGGGACCCGGAGGAGGCACCATTTTTAAAAACCTGATTAGGTTGCACAGGCAGAGAGTAAGAGCACCATTTGCAAAACTTGCTGAAGACTCTGATCCTTTGTCTGCGCAAGCCACAGGGGGGAGTTGTGGTATCCCAAATTAGAACCCATGATTTCTAGATTTAAACCTTAAAATACCGAAATGGCCTATTTCTTGCCCAATGAAATCATTCCCTCTACTGTCACGCAAATCTCCCTTTAAGGGACGACGGTCCCCTGATGTATTTTCCAGCCGCCACCTTAGCTTGCCTGCTGCATCTGTGATGGGCAGGGCGCTCTTCTCTCTCGCTCTTGACTCGGGCAGGGTTCAAGCCCGAGCACCAACGCCAAGGACAGCGGCAGAGAAATCTGGGCCAGAGCTTTGTGGGCGGCGGGAGCGGGGGGGGGAGGGAGAAGAAGAAAGCTCTGTCCCCACGCCGAGAGGGTCCCCGCTGGTGCCATTGCCGTGTCTGTCAGCAGCCCCTTGGCATGCTAACGTCCCCTCGAAATCTGCTCCGATTTGCTGGCTCACCTTTGGCCTGCTCCGCGCTTAAGGAAACCGGCGGGGCCTGGGCCGAAGCAGCCGGGGGGCGCTGCAGGCTTGACATGCGGTGGACCGAGAGGGGAAAAGCAGCAGAGGCTCTAACGGCGGGATGGGCGGCGCACCTTTTCCGCGCGGCCGCCTGCAAAGTGCTCCTGCTCCAGCGCCGGACAGGGCCACTCCCTACCCCGGCAGAGAGGCGCCCCCCCCTCCTCGCCCTTGTGCTCCGGCAAAGGCACTCGGCAGCCCTCCAGGACCCTCCTCCTCCTCCTCGGCTCAGAAACCCGCCTCTCCGCTTTCCCACTTCCGGCCTGCAAAGCAGAGGCGCTCGGCTTTGGGGTCTCAACTCGCCGAAGGAAGCTCGCTCCTTGCGGCTACGCCCGGCTCTCTTTTTAATCCGGGTTAAAAAAAGAAAGAAAGAAAGAAATCGGGGAGAACGGGCACAAAGCGGACTAGCCAGGTGAAGCCTTTGCTTTGTGGTCATTTCCGGCAGGGAAAAATTTCGAGATGGCATCCCAAGCGGGGAGGACGAGCCTTGAAAAGAAACAAGTTGGCTTCTCTCTCTCTCTTTTTTTTTAATTAAAAAAAAACGGCGTTTCTTCGTTTTCTTCCATATCGCTGGCATGAGGCTCACGCTGTAGGCCAGGGGTTCTCAACCTTGGCAACTTTAAGACTTGTGGACTTCAACTCCCAGAATTCCTCAGCCAGCAAAGCTGGCTGAGGAATTCTGGGACTTGAAGTCCACAAGTCTTAAAGTTGCCAAGGTTGAGAACCCCTGCTGTAGGCTGAACAGGAGATGGTCGGCTTGGATGGCCGTTCTAGGGCCGTATTTACACACATCACACCATCTCGTAGTAATCCGGTTGCTGGAGTTTGCACAAAATAAGCCACTTCCCTGGTTATTGTGAAAACACCCCAAATAAGCGGCTGGGCTGTACCATTTTAATGGACTACAAAGTTAGGAAATTCTTCGTAGGCACGCTGTACGTATTACTCATAAAATTACTGAACAAGTTTAGGACTCTTGGTAGTTTTTTTTTTTTCCGGAGGCAAATTGCAAATTGCATTGGCTTACGATGCAAGGTTGTTCTACGGATAATTAAAATGCTACACCCAAAAATTACTTGTTTTGACTTTATAAACGTTGCAGCTTTAAACTGAAGTCACCTTCGAGTCGAGATCGACCGCTACTAATAAGCATTGACACTTCCGTGCTTTTTCTTGGCATCAATAGGAAGTGGCCGTCTGTGCTGCCTTTGAGGATGTTAACTTCCCTTCTATGGCCCTGTAATTGCAAGGAGGTCCATCATCCACCTTGTGACGAAACGCAACCCCCTTTTGCACTTCCCAGGAAAGCCAGCACGTGCAGCTTCCACGCTCAAATGGTTTGGGGACGCCTGACGGAGACATACAAAAAATTCCAACAACAAAAGCACTTCGCAGCCGTTTAATTTCTTACATAGATACATATCTGATTTTGACGAAAATTTGGGAGGCTCTCCGCCACAGCAGAAAGCCTTCTAGACAAATACAAAAAGAGCTGAAGTCACTGAGATGGAAAGGCGCGCAGCATTCACCCACGGAGAACAGAACACGTTTCAGGTGTTGGTGAATAAAATACGAAAGCGCATTCTGTCCCACCGCTGGCAGTATAAAAGCAATTATATAAAAAAAACAAGACCCCCCCCACACCGTATTTCCTGCGGGAGTTATGCATTTATTCCTTAAAATTAAGCTTTGGGCATCGTTAAAAGCCGTATGCTAAAGAGATCGTTTTTATTGGCCAGAGTTTTTAAGACCACGCCTCGCCAATGACGGAGCAGAAAGGAGGGGAAAGCCGGAAAGAGGGCTCCGAACTTTGAAACAGCCGGAAGGAGTTGCAGTTTGGCTTTTTCCGTGAGGAAGCCGAGCTACTCTGGCCATATCGTTCCCCCTTTGGTGTCTGGACGTCAAGCAAAGCAGAGAAAGATTGGGAAAACAGCGAAATCATTTTTGGGGAGCTAGTAGGTTGAGGTTTTTGAACGGGCGCTTCACGCTAGAGAACCTGTATATAAGTACCCTCTAGTGTGTGCAGTTTTATATACACGCCCTGTGTCTTGAGTGTTTCTAATCCTCTAAGCCCAAGGACCTGCCCTATGAAGACAAATGGCACAAAGTATCAATTTCACTTCATGCCAACCTCTTGCTTTGCCCAGATATGCCATTATCTCTTTGCCACCTATGGCGGATAGGTGGGCATTTGTGCCCACTCGCAGCTGCATACTTACTCCACTTGAAGCACCGTTGACACATTAATTTCCCTAGCTCAGGCCTGCTAATAAAGCATGTCTTTATACTGTGAAGGAAGTAGAGCTTCAACAAAAGCTACTTGCACTCCAAAGAATGTGATTCCAGCGAAGCATCTTAAAGATGCTCTGAGATTAAAAGTAATTAAGTATGGCCTCATCCCCTTTAATCTCCTGCCCTTTTTCTCTGCTAGCAATGGAGAAAATGTCCACTGTCTCCCAATTCTTGCTGATATTTCAGCATCAACTTAAAAGACTATGCTAAAGTGATCAGTATTTCACAAATCTCATTGTTGGGCATGTGCATACTGAATATGGTTGTTAAAAGATACTACTGGGGAAAAAAGCTATAACTCCTATTTCTGGGGCTTCATTCCCTCACCTGGGCAAGGATTTTCTCTACATGATGGAAAAGTGTCCCATATGCATAAATCAATGTTCAGGATGCCATGAACAGGATCCCACAAGTCAAACGTGCATACAGGTGACCAAGTCATGCTCTCTCACGTGTGCACTCCTCTACTATATAGACTGAATAGAATGAATCCTTGATAAAATCATAAGGTGCTGCAATTATCCAAGGTGCTAATTTCAAGAACTCCATGCAATTGCCAAAACACAAGGACCTACTGAGCTGCAAAAATAGTGGAAAAAGATATTAAAAGTATATTCCACTCCAGCAGAGAATAACAGATCCTGTTTTCAAGGTATCTTTTTTTCATTTCCCTACTTTGCAACAAAATAGGGAATGTAATTTTAAAATCTTGATTACTTGATAATAATAGCCCCTGGGCATGCAGAAAGCAAACATTAAAACATTTTGGAAGCCTTTTGGGGGGGGGCTGGTTTTGTTCTTTAAGAGCTGCATTTATATATAAATTAGTGTGTGTGTGTGTGTGCGCGCGCGCACGCGGATGCGTGCATCTGCACACCCATGTGCGTGCTGGGTGGAACTAGTTGTGTAGGGAGATTCTTCTCCCATAATTGACTTTCTTTTAATGTTCTTATGTAAATATATATATGAGGACAGATCAAGATATACAACTGTGAAATTAGACACACACATGGGGAGATCAAGGATTCACAAATTGCTACGCAAAACTGCCACGTCTAACGGGATGTGCATGAGTACATCAACTGGAATGGGTGAAAGGAAAAGGAGCAGTTGCCATCAGAGACAGTTTCAACCATGCTTTGCACTGTTTGGCCATATTAATCTCTCTCACCAATAAAACGAGAGGGAAACACACTGTTGTCATTCCACAGTATTTTCCAGAATCACCAAAGTTCTCTCAACGCATGGATAAAAAGGCAGCTGCTCTCTTGAAACCATTTTGGGGTGCTATGCACCTCTTAACTTGGCCCAGTCTTTCAAGGGTTGAAGAGGAACATGAAAATGCCTTCTTGAAAGTCTGATAATGTAGAGCTCCTCAAAACCATCTGGTTGTCAAGGTACAAAAAAGAGAGGCATGTTTAGCCCCATGATGCTTTTAGTGACATCCACCTTAGGACTAGAGAGTGGTGGTGGTGTGGTGGGGACATGGTAGGGAGAAAAGGAATGCATGATAATTCATACCTTTTCTTATTGAAACAAGGGAACGTTGAGCCATTTGTCCAAAATCCTTTTTCTGATGTTTCGTATTTTCCCTTGTACTACCCTTCTCCCTCCCACCACGGTGGTTTGGATTTGTTGAATGATTTAGGGAATTGTGTCACTAGGTAGCTTCTCCCTCATCCAAGGTTTGGTGAGTTGGTTTTCTTCTTGAAGAAGCAGCAGCAACAAAGGATAATGATGACATCATTGTGGGGAATGGGGTCCATTTAAAGGGGCTTGTCACTTTCTTTTTTCAGGTGACTGTATAAACAAGGAAGAATGGAGGGGAAAGAGTGAACACAACATCATTAAGTTGCATAGTTAAAAAAAAACATCTCTATGTAATATAATAGACTATGTAATAATGGGTGTTGAGAAAACAATAAATGACAAACCCACAAAAATAAAAGGCTTGTTTGAAAAGCAAATTAAATAACAGATAAACTATTCTGATCCTAAGATAGTATTCCCGTAAATACCTGGATGAACAGGCATATCTTCAACTGTGGCCTGAAATAAGATAGTGTAAAAATCAGTCCAATACCTATTGGGGGAGAGTTAGCTGCCATCCATTCTACCAGCCTTTAGTTGTGCCCCAAACCTGCAACTTTTAGTTCTTTCTTCTTCCTGCAGCAGCAACTGCCATAGAAAATAAAACAGTCTTGGCCTCACAAGTACTGGGAGGGCCCTTAAAGGAAAGGGAAAGACTGATAGTCATTTGGAGTCAGTCCTTGTCAATTTAGTTGCTGGTTGGTTGGTTTGTTTTTTTTTTCTTTACCCCTGAAAACATCCTCAGAGTAGCTTACAAACTACAGTTACAATAGTGCAAAATCATTACAATACTACAGTATTTCAATTGAGGAATTTACACCTAGATAAAACCTTGAAGTTAGCGTAAAAAGCAAATCCAAACAAAAACCTAAATATCTTAGCATAAAAATAATAAAGCAACAAGAGAAAACAAAGTGAAATAGCAACAGTTTTAAAAAAAAAAAAGAAACTTAAAAGGGGTACTTCTGATAACAAGCTAGACTTTGCTTGTTGCCTAAAAGGTAGCACTAAGATATCAGAATAGGGGTGGCTCCCCAGATGTTCTGAACTGCAGAAACCAGCATTCTTCATTATTAACTGTGGTGGTGGGTATGTTGGAAACTGTAGTTCAGCAGCAAAGTTTCCCATCTCTACATCTGCCCAAAAAGTGATGTTCCAACATAACTGGAACGTCTGGCAGTCATCTAACCTATGAAGAAAGAGTTCAAAAGATGATCTTCACCAAATGTTAGGTGAATATAAGAAAAATGCTCTCTTCTATAGCTTTCTTCCACCTTCTGGTGATTTCCAGAAACATTGAACTATGTGATCAAAAGACTGGCTAGGAAATGTGGTCCAGCATAACTGGTGGGGACAAGTTAAAGTTTTGAAAGTCAGATCTGCTTCCTGAATGGTGCTAGGAAACAACCTAAAAGCCACTGCAACTCTGTTAACACTAGCTCAATATCGTAATGGAAATCAGAATCAGTTTTCAATCCCATGATTACAGTCCACATGAATTACTATTTACTTCTCATATTGTGCAATGGGTTGCCTTCTTCCTGAGAAGAAGCAGAGCACAGCTTTAAAAAACAGATTCTGAATAATAAGCACCAACCAATCAACCAGTTAACCAATGGAAGTATCTACTGACAAAGAAATATTATAATGCAACTATATTCCAGATTTATATTTTTCAAAAATTCTCTTTTAGCAAATTCATATGAATTCATCTGCCAATAACAGCAGATAATCACAGAGAATGTTTTAAGTTACTCAAGTAATAAGGATCATTTTTCATGCAATAATAAGATATGGAAACATTGGGTAGGAGATAATATTCTAGCTCTCTTTCAGAGAAGCTTGTTCATATTACCAGTCTGATCAAGGAACATCAAATAAGTTTCTAGGAATCTTTTATGTTCAAAGTCTTATGTCTCTCCAATCTCTGCCAAATTAAGGCAAAGATAGGAAGCTGTATTTAAAAGCACTTTCGGAATCACCAACTCCTGGTCTGAACTGACTCTTTTCACTCTGTGAAAAACAAGATAATGTGTGCACATCTTAAAATGCTACTGACCTGTAGTAATCCTCCTGTGTAGGAAGTGGCACCCCATGCAGAGGGTGATGGGCATGTAACCACTGCTGCTGTTCCAGGGCCAAGCGCTGCAGCTCTGCTGACTGTGCATGCATAGCTTGGAGCTGGTGTGCTGCAGACATTGGGGCAGACAGAGAGCCAGGCAGGTCTCTGTAGGGGGCAGCTGCAGACAAAAGTAAAAAGACAGAACAATAAATTGCAACTGGTTCCAACAGGGACCCAATTCAGGGGCCGTGGGATCATTGCTTAGGAAAACAGGAATTTCAGGTCTCTTTACCTTCCATAGGACAAAGAAGAGTCAATGTCAGCACTGGCTAATTTTTCACAAAGAAAAGACATGTGCAGAAGTTTTCCTTTGTGTATCGCTCCCAGGCAAAAGATGCTCTGCTGTTCTCTTTGCAGTTGACCCTATTTTTTGATCTTCCTTCAAAACTACATCTAGACTCCAGTCCGGGTCCGGGGAATGTCTTTCTTGAATATTGCTCACAAGTCCTACACCAGAGGCTCACAATTTTAAATGCATTTATTTCATTATTTTAATAAATTGAATTTTAATACAGGTGAAAATCAGTTCTGGTGTCAGTTAGCTTTTCACTTGTGGATCAGCATAAGCGAACAACAGCTTACAATCCTTAGAAAGTATTTTGGGGAAAATGCTACCTACTTTCCCCCCTTGTATTCCCAGACATCAATTCAGACTATTTATGGGACTACTTGCCTCTGATTATTTCTGCCTGTCCCACCAGAGCTGACAGGGCAGGCACAGTCTGTCCCTTCAGTTAAACAGCACTGAGAACTAGGAAACCTCCCTTCTTTGTCCTATGGGTCAGCCTCCCCCCTGATATGCAAATACTCCTCACTCTCCCTGTCCCCTTTCTGGAAACCCTTGAAGACCTGGATTTTTCTAAGGCTCTGAGACCTGAGACCTTAAGGAGAAGAGCTCAACGTCTATAGTATGACTGGATTATCATTTTTAGGAGATTGCCTTGTTGCTTATTTCTTGCTTCCGTTTTGTGTACTGAGCTGCCCATCTTAAAATTGAGATGGACAGCTCCATAACTTGCATAGTCTGTTTAAAAATAAACAGGTGACAGACTTGACTCATTTTAAAAGTCAGGTAATTCTAGATGCCTTTCTGTCTTGGTTAATGTCATATTTCCCCCAGTCCTTAAAGTTCTTACCAAAAAGCTGGTGGCGCAGCACTTCGTTTTCATGGAGTGGGTGAGGCAGAAGTGGATTAGGTATAGTGCCCGCTGGGTAGGGTATTCGGGTGAGATGTGACCCAGAAGCAAGTGGATCAATAAGAGGGTGAACTGAGGCAGAAGCTGCAAAGGAGAAATTAGTTTTTAGGTAAAGGCGGAAGAATGGGGGAGGGGGGAAACAATACTATAATGCAGAGTTCCCCAACCTTTCTGGCTTTGCAGACCAGCGGGGGGGGGGGCTGAAGAGTGGATGGTTCCATGTGAGCGGCGGGCAAGCGCACGCAGAGCTCCATTTGCACGAGTGGCGGGCATGCGCGCCTGCTGCTCGTGCAAGTGGGGATGCATGCAGGCTGGCGCTCACCCCCACTTCCGCGACCCGGTTCCAAACGGCTCACGGTCCGGTAGTGGGCCATGGCCTGGGGGTTGAGGACCCCTGCTATAATGTATGTGTAGAAAATGAGGAATTTGAATGCACTTTAGCCTAGTTCCTTGTATTCAGATTAATTAATTATATATATATATATAACATTCTTTCTCTAACCATATGGTATGAAAACACTGTTTTTATATAAAAGGCCAATTCTGAAAGAACAATGGCTTACCTCGCAGTCAGACAATTCGTGCCCGAGGTTAGGCCAGTCTTGTTTGTGCAAATACTCATATTAATACTTGTATGTAAATATTCCACAGTTTAGCCCATTTGCTTATTGCTTTAGATAGAGTATATAGTCCTAATCATGATTTCATCAAAATTAGAAAAAAAATGGAAGATAAAGCTCAGAAAAAGAAAGGAAGGAAGGAAGGAAGGAAGGAAGGAAGGAAGGAAGGAAGGAAGGAAGGAAGGAAGGAAGGAAAGAAGGAAGGAAGGAAGGAAGAGGAAAGATAAGGAAGGAAGGGAGGGAGGAAGGAAGGAAAAAAGAAAGGAAGGAAGGAAGGAAGGAAGGAAGGAAGGAAGGAAGGAAGGAAGGAAGGAAGGAAGGAAGGAAGGGACCTTGAAAGCTTTCTTGAGGTATTCAAAATTCAATTTTAGTTATCAATCATAGGTTACAAATACAGAGATTATAGTTAATTCACTTCTGAGTGATAGGTCTACCACAGTTGCTGAGACTTAATTCTCACTGGGATAAGCAAACCTGCTGCTGAGTTCTTAAGAAGAAAAGTGTTATATAACTAAGAGACTCTCCACCCACCAACATTTCATGTAAGCTGAAAATGAACACCTCAAGGAGAACGTCTCAATCCCTGAGTTCTCCCTGACGTGCTAGTTTTCCCTTGCACAGGAATTCCAATCTATTTCTGCTATAAGTGTCCAATCAGGTGAGGCTCCAAAGACATTCTAGTGAGAATTCAACAGTTCCAAAGATATACATTTCCAGACTGTGCTGGAGGCCAAGGAATCTCCTCACCTGCATGGATAGCGTCCTGCTGGTGGAGATGGAGGTGGGAGTGGATGTGGGAGTGCTGGTGATGATGGGGAGTCACATTGAGCATCTGCAGCCGAGCCAAGGGGTCGTTGCTCAGAGCAGCTACTCTCTCGGCATGCTGCCGTTCAGCTGCTAATCGCTCAGCATAAGACATGTCAGGGCGCAAAGCCGGGCCAGCCGCCAGGGCTAGCCGTTCTCGCTCCAGGTGGCCCAGCCCTGGATGGAAGGGAAAAGCAGGATGGAGGCCTGGACCTGCCTGGAGAGCCAACCCCCCATGCCGTGGGAAAGGATCCATTGCAGCACTGGGCACAGCGTGGAGCTGCTCCAACTCGGCTGGTTTAACTTCAAAGCCCGGCTTAAGACGCTCACGCAGGTCGCGATCCCTGAGATCTCGTTCACGGGCTTCCCGTTCTCGCAATTCTCTCTCCCGCGTGGCTGGGTCGCTGCTGTAGATGGCTGGCACATTGTAACCAAGCAGTCCTGGATCAACTGCACCCAACGGGACATAGAAGGGGTGATTCCGGTTGCTTGGAGACATGACATGAGGCCGGGCGTACTCACTGAGAGTGCGAAGGGCTGGCGTGTCAGGACCCAGGTATGGTGGGACAGTCGCTACAGCGCTGCCTTGCTCAAAAGATGGGCGATGAGGAACAGGGCCAAGAGATGGACAATCCACTGGTCGGCCCTCTTGGGCAACTTTCTGCAAGAGAAGAATAAATAAATCATTTAGCAAGACTTGTTCTGATTGCCAAGGGTATTGTGTGATATGTGTCAGCACATCTACCTTCTGACAAACTTGGCCATTAGTAAACATAGGTAGCATAATCAACTCTAACTGGCAGTAGCTCTTCGAAAACCTCTGACAGGGGTATGTCTGATTTTGCGCTTCTATTATTCTTTCAGAGGGGAAGCCAAGAATCAAAGGAAGAGTTTCTGCATGCAGCTGGCGTTTACTTACCACACTTCGCTCCAGTTCCCTTTCTTTCTCCCTTTCCCGTTCTTTCTCCCTTTCTCGCTCCCTTTCTCGCTCTTTCTCTTCCCTGGCCTTCTGTTCAGCCTCTCTACGCACTTTCTCAACAAGATCAGCTCGTTTCTTGGCCAGCTTGGAGCCATCCAGGGGCACAAAATAGAGATCAGTCCGTGAACAAGAATTAAAGCCACGATCCAGATGTTTGTTGAACCTGGGTGAGAGAGAAACCCGAATATCTCAGCCTCCGTATGAACTCTCCCTGGGTAAACCCCAATTCTTCAAGAAAAACAGTACCAAGATTATTTGACCTGCAAAAATTGCAAGCATTAGGCCAAATGGCACAACAATTTAAATTTTGCATTGTTTATTCTGCTTCAATTTCTTGTGAGCAGTGCAGTGGCTTAGGTGAAGACGTTTGCCTCCCACTTGGAAGGTTGAGAGTTCAATCCTAGGCAACGGCAGATATTTCTCTATCAGGATGCAAAGAGAAAATATCTGCTGCGAATTCTGTATGGGCATTAAGGAAGGGCTTCTGGTTATAAATGCTCAGCTCCATTCAGTCACCCTGACGCCACCCCGATAAAAGGGATTAAAGGGTGATAAAAAGAAAAACATTCTTCTATTTCTTGAATAGAGGGGTAAAATCGGAAGCCATACAAAGCACTATGATTTATAAAGTCCATCAGAAATTCCTTTCCAACAGTGGTTCTAACTTTTGAGATTTTAACAAGCTCTGTCATATGCAGAGCTTTTAGAAATGGGTGATGTACGAATAGAAATCAATTAAATATGCATGGCCATGGGGCAATGGGCGAACTCTGTCCCTATAGGGGTATTCCAAGCCCACTTTCTGATTCTTCAGCTTTCATGGAAGAAATCTTCTACTTCTGCAAATTCGATTGGTCAAAGGAGGAGTTCCCTGGCCCCAGCCACTTGATCTCCCTTCCCCATCCCGTTTCCTTGTGTGCCTTACCTGGCTGATTGGCTGGCGTGACTTGGTACATCCACTACTTTGGGAGCTGGGGAAGGACTCCGTATTGGAGGCATTGGGCTATCAGGGGGCTCATATTCCTCAGAAGGCTCTTGCTTGATTTGTGCAGCACTGAGTGGCAAGGGAGGCAAGGGCGGGGCGGGGGCAGCCATACTTCCAGAGGCAGGAGGGACAATGGGGACTGGTGAGGAAGCCTTGTAGCTGCCTGCTGCTGGAGAAGAGCTTAATCGGTATCCTGGGGGTGTGGCTACACGGAAGGAGGATGCCGAGGATGCAGGAGGAGAGCCTGGCTTGTACGGGGCTGGCGGCTGGAAAGTAGGAGATGGAGAAGCTGTGCGCTTCCCGTAAGGAGCTGTGGTTGGGGCTCCAACTGGAGGTGATGCTGTCTTATACGGAGCTGTGGAAGAAGAGGCCATTGTAGTTATGACAGTGGAGAGGGTAACTGAAGCAGAAGTGACTGGGGGTCCAGCCCCATGTGCCGGTGAAGGTGGTGGTGGAAAGGCATAGGTGGCTGTGCTCTGCCCTTGAGGGTGGCTACAGAGTCCAGAGAATGTCCCCTGTGATGATGATGATGAGGAGGAGGAGGAGGAGGAAGAGGAGGAACATGCAGAAGGAGCCTGACTGTATGTGGCATGGCTATGGGGTGGGTAGAGGCGTAGCCCGTAGGCAGCATGAGGAGGAGGATGTGGACCTGGTTCTAATGGGTGGGAATAGCTACCAGATGTCTGGGGTGTGGCAACTGCTGCTGGAGAGAGACCAGCACCATTGCTGTGGTTGTGATGGTGCTGCTGCGGCAGCGGCGGCTGGTGATGAGTGGGCTGACCAGGAAAGGCGGCAGGAGGGTGAGAGTTAGTGTTCCCTAGTGGGCGACTGTATGGTGGTGGGCCTTGACTCCATACAGGCTGGGAGGGCATGGAGGGCTGAGTGTACTTGGGTGGTTGGCTGGAAACAGAGAGGCTGTTGGGCGGCGGAAAGGAATGGCCGTATGATGAGCTGTAACTGGGTAATGCCTGGGAAGGGGGAGGGAGGGGATACTGAGCAGAAGAGCTGGGAGGTGGAGGAGGCGGGGGGGCATAGGGATAACGAGAAGGAACGGGTGACTTATCCTGCCCTATTGCATGAGGCGATGAAAGATGTCCACTTAATGCTTGCCCCACCACCCCTGGTGAGCTGGAGGTCACAGTCATGTTATTGAGAGGGCGCAGAGCTGGAGGGGGGGGCAGATTGGCTAGCACATGGGGGAAAGTGGCAGCAGATGAAGGAATTATTGACGGGGAATTGTTTGGAGGTGTCTTCTGAGGAGGCAAGCCACCTGCCACAGGGGTTAATGAAATAGGAGTAGTGGGGGGTGGGTTGTGCTTAGTACTGAGGGACTGCTCACGCACGCTTGGTGTTGGTATTCCCACTCCTGCACTCACAACTTTGGGCCCCAGTTGGACCACATTAGCACTGGGGTACAGAGAAGCGTGCATAGTGCAGGACGAAGAGGACGAAGAAGAGGGGGAGGAGGATGAGTTGGTGGAAGGAGTGGGAACTGGGGGGGCTTGACCCTGCGCCTGGAAAATCCTTGAAGCCTGGGCTTCAATTTGAGATTGGTAACCACTTGGGGGGCCCTGAGGATGAACCTCCCCTGGTAAGCTGAAGCTGGCTTCTGGGGGACGTGCAAGGCCCTCTGTCAGGGCAGCTGGTGAGGGGCTCTGGGGAAAGAGTGGGGGGTGATGATAAGAGCGAGGGGGTCCTTGTGAAAGCACAGAGGAGGAATCGGAATCATTCTCCACACTGCCAGGGCTGTAGACACTGGGAGAGGTGCTTCGATTATCTTGGTCAATGTCTCGTGGGTCACTGCTTGTCTCATCGTTGAAGCTATGGCCATCTAGGCTGTCCACATCTGAAGGAGACTGTGGTCTTGGCAGCTCCTAAGATTTAAGAAAAGAAATGAATACTCAGCAGATACTCTTTCAGGGATATTAAAAGAGGCCTTGCTAGGAGCTATGTTAAAAGAAGAATTGCAATTAGGTATAGGAAATGCTGCCTCATTTGTGTGTGAATAATCAGCTATCTTGATAAGGAATGGAAAATATAACCACAACTGTCAAATATCATGATAGACCAGAGGTGAATATTTAACAGAATAAAAGAGTTGGAAGGCACCTTGGAGGTCTTCTAGTCCAACCCCCTGCTCAGGCAGGAAACCCTATATACCATTTCAGACATGTCCAGTCTCTTCTTTAAAACTTCCAGTACTGGAGTATCCACAACTTCTGGAGGCAAGTAGTTCCACCGCCTAATTGTTCTGTCAGGAAATTTCTCCTTTTTTCTAGGTCGGTTCTTGGCTAGATGAGCTTAGGAAAACAGTCTGGGGATGCTTGGAGCTGAGCCATCCTGAGGAAGAAGAATTGTAGGGAAAAAAAAACCTACTTCTGTTTTAGTTTTCTTTGCAGCATTGGTATCCTCTCCTTCACTCTCCGAAATCTCCTCTGACCGACTTTGCTTGCTTCCTTTAGGAGCCATTGTTTCTTCCACACGACCTTTCTGCAAGACAAATGGACACAGGGGAAGGGACATATTGCAGGGCAAAAAAAAGTAAATATCATTTTTTTTTCAATGTTAAATTTTCTGTTTAGCTGCAGAAAATGTAACATAATTCACCTGCAACTAAGGTTAATTGAATCACACAGGAGATTCCAGTATTGCACAGATTAATGTCCTGGCCGAGAAAGTATCAGACCGCTAAACACCCAATCGGATTTAGGGCAGATTAGGCAACTGATGGTGGAGGCTATGTGGATTAACAAATAAACAATAATTGCCTTAAAGAGGAAGGACCTTCAAACTCTAATAAATGTTCTTGCAAACAGCTGAAAATTTTACCTTGGTAGTTTGTCGCGATTTCTCAGCTTTGCCATCACTGCTGGAAGTACTGACACCACCAGGAGATGCTCGACCCCGTGTTCTGAGCTCCTCTCGGGGCCCCGGAGTCTCCTTCTTTCGACCACTCCTCATTGACATCTTTTGAGAAAGCAGGCAATTATTTTATTTCATGTTTTTACACCTCCTTCCCATTCTTCCCTATCTCCTGATCTGAACTTCCCTGCCTCTTCTCAGTTTGGATTTTCATCATGCATAGAGCTATCCCCCCCTTCCCCAAATATCTTTGTATCTGGATTCAAAATCTCCAGGTAGGACAGCTCAATCAATCTCATTGTCTACAATGATTTTGTCTTTACAGATGTTTGTCTAAAGTATTGCTTACCAGGTGAGCCAAGGGAAAGACTTTACATTAAGCATTATTAATAGCAAAATACTGTGCATTTCATGTGGTGTAGGTTTAAAATAAAAATATCTGAATGGAATTTTGTAGCTCTGGGGTGTATAAAAAAGTGCAAACTGTCTTACAACCACTTCTTCTCATTACATTATTTCTACTGATTCAGTGTGGGAGAACAATTTGGTGTCATACATTTTTTTTCCCCTCTGCCTTAGTGAAATACAGGGGTCTGCTAAATTAAGGCACGGATGATTACCATCCATGTACAGTTATTTCCTGGTTATGCTGTCTTATACTGCAAAACCAGTATATTGTTAGGTACTTAGTGCTACAGCTGATAAGCTTGGAAGTTTAAGTTGTATAGGTTAGCTTAAAGTAATGAAGAGGACAAATTATCTTAGATTGTCTATTTTAATCAGATTTAAATTGTTGATTATCATTAAAGGTCTGGTTTTGATCCTGTATGGTTCATGAAACTTGCTCATGGCAGAAAAACTTTCCTACTTCTGCTCTTCTTTCCTTGTAGAATCTAACTGGCTGTGGAATTCTGGGAGTTGAAGTCCACATGCCTTAAAATTGTCAAGGTTGAGAAACACTGTTCTAGATGTACCCTAAGGGAGATCCTCAAACCTGGCCAATCCATGAATTGCAGAATGTTTGCCAGTGTCTAGAAACCAAATGGCAAGATCTTCAAAAATATTTGAGGATGATTAAAGCATTCATTCATTAATTGGTGGAACCCAATGCTTGTTAATAGAATAGACACAGCAGAAATTCAAGGATATATTACTTTCTTTTTGAAGGTAATTTTGGCTCAGGTTTACTAATACAACGTGAAAGGAATACGATTTTTTTTTAAAAAAAACTTTCCCTCAAGGAGTGATTAATAATTCTTTTTATGGAATGGCTAAGTAGCATTACTTTATACTGAACTTTGTGGAGTGTGTCTTTTGTTATATTAAATTTGCAGTTATTGTAGAACTTCAAAGATGAATTATTACTTAAATCAAAATTCTGTAACAACAGTATAAATAAAATAGTAGTTTCATTTTCTTACTACTTTTCTATTGCTATTCTCAAGATGACAGAGACAAGACACTTTAATGCTTATTTCCATGTGGACTCCGTAAATCACTCAGAATCAAATATAAACATGTTAATCCAGAAAGCCTTGAAACTTTTATTCACTTGGAAAAACTCATCCACTACGTTTTCATGATTGAACCACGGAAAAACACACCCCAGCCTCTTTACTGTATCAGGTACAGGTGGTCCTCGACTTACAACAGTTCCTTTAGTGACCATTCAAAGTTACAATGGCACTGAAAAAAGTGACTTATGACCATTTTTCACACTTATGACCATTGCAGCATCCCTATGGTCACATGATCAAAATTCAGATGCTTGGAACTGATTCGTATTTATGAAAATTGCAACATTCTGGAGGAGGTCATGTGATCCCCCTTTGCCACCTTCTGACAAACCACCATGTTACTAACTTAATAACTACAGTGATTCATTTAACAACTGTGGCAAGAAAAATCATAATATAGGCCAAAATTCCCTTAACAAGTGTCTCACTTAGCAACAAAAATTGTGAGCTTGTTTGTGGTCATTAAATCGAGGACTACCTGTACTCATGATTGAAATGTTCACACTTCAATAGCTCCCCAATTATTTAAATTTAGGAATCCCAAGACATTCCTAAAGATGGCCAATACTTCTATATAATGCTTCTGTTGTTTTCTCTCTCGCAGCCATCTGGTCTAACACGAGGGACTTTTATGTTCTTAATAAAATAAAGTTCTTTTTATTCTTATTATATATTCTTATTTTTATTTCATCCCACTTACAGAATCTTTATTCTGTCGAGTCTTCATTCTTTTGGGTGTAGGGTCCCCATTCTCCTTCGTCCGGGTGGATGAAAACATTAACTTTAGTACCTTTTCCCACTCTGCTATTCCTTGAGGGATTGAGGTAAGAACCTCAAATAATTACACTCCTCAGAAAAACTAGTCAGCAAGAAACCTTATCCAGGCATGCAATGAGTTCCGGACAATTTCTAAAACAGAGAATATGGTTGGGGGAAAAAAAAGTTAGAAAATGTTATATGAATTAGACTCAGACTGTTCAATAAAACTACTTAAAACTTAAAAGTGCATATTAGATGGCATACTAAAGCTTCTCTCTGAAATACCACCAATTTACATATTTCTACAATAATGGAGGAAAACCAGAATATTATTTATTTACAATTCATTTTCTCCATAACTGATAACATTATTAATGGCTTAAAATGCCAAGAGATGCTGACACATTAATTGTGGTTGTTTCTGCATGTTTATTTTGCAGCTTTTATTATAATAGCTATTTGCGGTCTAATTATATTGTCTTGTTCAATATCATTCTGAATATAGAATTTCAATATAAAGTAGCTTTAATATTTGTTTAATCCATGTTACATATAACTGTGTAAATTCCTAAATAACCTTGACTCCAACAGACACCATGTTAGTGCTATGACAGAGAAAATACAACATGGAACATAAGAATGATAGGGTTGGAAGGGATCTTAGAGTCTTTCAGTCCAACCTCCTGCTCAAACAGGTCACCTTACATCAGACATGTCAAACAGAAGGGGGCCGGATGCGGCCCACGAAGTGGTTTCATGTGGCCCGCAAAGCCATCCTGGAAACAATGAGGGAACGGCCCCCGCCGCCTTGGCCCTGGCCGGCCGGGAGCCAATGTACAATTTTGTGGTGGTGGCCATCTATGCTGAAATGCATTCAGTCTCAGCTCCACAAGGCCATCCAGAAACAGCAAGGAACCAGCCCCTGCTGCATCGGCCCCGCCTCCTGGGTGCATGCTGCGGAGGTGTCACCCTTTGTGAGGAATGAAGAAATGCACCATGCCTTGGTGCTTGCCCCGGTCCCACCCCCTTCTGCCAGAGACCCTCAGATCTGTCCCACTCCTGCTCAGGCTCCCACAGGCACCCTTGACGCGAACGATGTAGAGCTGGCCATGCCCACCCAGTAGGCCACACCCACTCCATCCACACCCACCCAGTAGGTCGCACCCACCCGGCCCCCCAAGGGCAACTGCAATGCTGATGCGGCCCTCAATGAAATTGAGTTTGACACCCCTGCCTTACATCATTCCAACATATGGCTTTCCAATCTCTTCTTGAAAACCTGCAGTGATGGAGGACCTACAACTCCAGAAGGCAAGCTATTCCATTGATTAATTGTTCTTACTGTCACAAAGTTTCTCCTTAGTTCTAGGTTTTAACTCTAGGTTGGATCTTCCACCTGTTACTTCTTGTCCTGCCCTTAAGTGCTTTGGAGAATAGATTGGCCTCCTCTTCTCTGTGACAGCCCCTCAAGCATTAGAAGATACTATCGTATCACCCCTTGTCCTTCTCTCTGTTACTAGACATACCTAGTTCCCTTAGCCATTTGTTGTATGGTTTAGCCTGGGATCCCTTATTATCTTTGTTGCTCTTCTCTGCACTCTTTCTAAAATATCAACATCTTTTTTTGTATCATCTATTCTAGACCAAAACTAGACATAGTATTCCAAGTGTGTCCTCAGTAGTGCAGTATAAATATTAACCTGGTACAACTTTATTGACATTCAAATGGTTCATATGTATCTCAAAAAAAAAGAGAAAAGAAATAAAGCTTTTGTAACCATTTGCAGGATCTGGGCTTGCACAAACCCCCACCTTTCATGCCTCTTTTCAGCCTCTTTTATTTAATCTGACAGTGAGATATGCAGTTAAGTACCATTTTACATGGCATGAGAAGTGCTGCCTATGTCGCTTTGATCAAGTCCACCTGTAGCAACGAAGCCATTTAAAATGAGGTTTGTGTTCACATGACCTAACAATTCAGATATTTCTTCACACCTTCAGCTTTCTTGGCAACAATGACAGTCCTCTAATAATGTATTGTTCTGCAATACATTGAATTGAAATCTGGGACATTTGGGCCTATTTGTGAACCTTCAGTTGGTCTATTACAGTATTAGTCAGTTACCTCAATATTTTTACTGTCAGCCAAAGAGTGTCGGTTGGCAGGGATTAGAAGATGGGCCTTTTCCACATTCTCTCTCTCTCTCTCTCTCTCTCTCTCTCTCTCTCTCTCTCTCTCTCTCTCTCTCTCTCTCTCTCTCTCTCTCTGTGTGTGTGTGTATGTATGTATGTATGTATGTATTGGATGTTTCTATTATTTTAAAATGTTTTTAGTATTTTCATTGTAATATATATTTTTGAATTGTAAGCCATTGACTAAGAGGAAGGAAGGAAGGAAGGAAGGGAGGAAAGAAGGAAGGAAGGAAGGAAGGAAGGAAGGAAGGAAGGAAGGAAGGAAGGAAGGAAGGAAGGAAGGAAGGAAGGGGAAAGGGAAGGAGAGAGAGAGGTTAGAGAGAAAGAATGATTTGGGCTTTCTTTCCCAATGCCAATGTAGTTTGTGCTGGGGTTTCATGTGACTTGGAAAATATCAAATTTAGCCATTTAGCTATGAGATCATACACAAGACAGAGAAGATTTACAATACCCAAGTGGAAACAGTATTCTCTTTGAGGATACATAATTTATCTATTTGACTAAAATTGACTTTTCCTACTTGGAACAATAGCTTAAAATTTGCTTTTTTTTACAATGACGAAGAAAATAAGCTAAAAAAAGGAAGAAGCATGAGAAGAGTATGGACACATAAAACTTTACCCAATTAAGATTTTGTTGAGGTTGAACACTAAAAGATCAAGCCCAAGGTTTCCACTTGTGGTTTTTAAAGGAGGGTTGAATGAGGACAGAGGTAATATAAAACTGTCCCGGGGTGGAATTTCTAAGCACAGAAAGACTCAGTAATTAGGATGTTTGTGTAAGACAATGATAATACTCATATAGAGCTGAAATCTTTGATTGTTTTCCAACAAAGCCTTGAATATAACAAGTTCAATTATGTATTGTAACTTATTTGTAAAAGAGTAGTAATAATCAGTGCCAACAAAGGATAGCTAGGATGGAGAAAATATGGAATGGAAAATTCTGAAAACAAATGTGATTATAGAGTAATCACAATTCTGCTGAAGTTAGTAGATGCAGGGAAATATTCTAGTAAAGTAACTCCTATAGTGGCAATAATTTTATTAGGCCAATAGAAATTTCAACTGGCAAAATGTTTTTACTGGCAAAATGTTAAAAGTCCAGACAACAATCATATCAGATGAAGAATCTGTACTTTGAAACAACGTATTTACTGAATAATCTTACTTCATTATTACTGTATATCATAAAATACAGATTAAAATACAGAACATATGGACCTGATTACCGACTCGTTTATTCTCGTATGGATTTTCGATCATACATTTCTATCTGCCTCTTCTTCTTTTTTAATTCTGATAACACAATTAAGGAAATGGGGCTTATCAGTAGAATCCTGAAAAATGTTTATTATTTTTTGGGGAAGAAGTCATTTTAAAAGAAGAATATTACTCATTTAAGTATGAAATTTTTATTATTGATCCTCACTATTTTACAAAGTAAGAGATCTCCAAATAACCCAATAGGCAAAGTTATTATATGATAAGAAATTCTCCTGTACAAGGGTCACTGGAGTCAAATAAGAGCACAATAGTTCTCCTTTTAATATAGCTTGCACCAAAAAATTTCCAACTGAATTGAACACATAAGCATGTTCTAATATCAACTGCCTGGAGAAAAAAAGCCTGGGAGATTTAAAATAGAAAGATAGCACAAATTTATTCCTTTAAAAATTAATCTGAGGATGCTATCCTATCCCCACTCTTTAATTTACTACCGGTATTTCTAGCATGTCTGTCTTGCTCACACAGCCTTTTGAAGGAAATACCACCAAACTCAATTACATTTAAGTAAACATGCATAAGCCTATGCATTAAGAATGATTCACTTGCACCAGGCAAAACATTAAGAGAGATGAAAACAAGTACAGATTGTACACAACAGCATGCTACCTGTAGTGCTCAGCGAAAAAATGTGGACAGCTAAGCATTTCATACTCCAAATTTCCTTTTTTCATATTAAAAATATGCACTCTCAAATATTAAACACAGGATTAGAACCAAGCAAGATCTAATGTTAATTTTATTTCTTATAACTTACAAAACACCTTTTCACCGAAGCATGTTTTATTTGTTTAAGCTTTCCAGTCAAATTCTCCAGTTAATTTTTTTCATATGGAGTATTACACTACTGTGTAAAATTGTAGGCAATTGCATACACTTCTGTGGGACTTTTGTTTCTACACTGTATCTCAGTAATAATGATGTGACACTAGAATATATGCTGGTGTGCTCTCTTCGCTTTGAATGTTTCTCCATGTTATGCAACACCATTTCAGTGCAAACGTGGTTGGCCTGGCAGAAGCCAATAAGAATTAATATATGACAGAGACTCTTCTAACTTTAGTAGTTATGATGTGCAATATCCCTGAGACAAGATTTATCTGTACCACAAATTCATTTGGAAGGTTAACTTATTTATGACATGGAATGGATATGACAATAGTGAGCTATCCTGGATACAGTACCAATCTGTCAGGATTATGAGGATAATATACAGTAACCACATTGAGCACTCTAAACAAGTACAGGTAGTCTTCGACTTACAACAGTTCTTTTAGTGACCGTTCAAAGTTACAATGGCACTGAAAAAAGTGACATGACTTTTTCACACTTATGACCACTGCAGCATCCCCATGGTCACATGATCAAAATTCAGATGCTTGGCATCTGGTTCATATTTATGACATATTAATGTCTTGGGGGTCATATGATCAGCTTTTGTGACCTTCTGACAAGCAAAGCCAATGGGGGAAGCCAGATTCACTTAACAACCATGTTACTAACTTAATAATTGCCATGGTTCACTTAAAACAGTGGCAAGAAAAGTCATAAAACAGAGCACAACTCACTTAACAAATGTTTCACTTAGCAACGTAAGTTTTGAACTCAATTGTGGTCGTAAGTTGAGGACTACCTGTAAGGTCTTTGTCAAGTCAAATTCAACTTCTAGAAATATGTCCATATGGTTTTCCTTGCAACAATTTGAAAGTGGGGATTTTTATTTTTATTTTTTTACTGCCAAGTTAATCTATGGACTTAAGGTCTCCTGGTGGTCTCCTGTTCAAGAATTAGCAAAGTCTAACCCTACTCTGAAATTGGTCAAGATAGTTTCAAAATAATATTAATATTTTATTATTTTAGGAATAATTTCTAACTGTGAAACTTCGCTTATTCTGCAAGTCCTATTTTAACACTAAATATTAAAACTGCTTCAGTATTAGTTCAAGAGACACCTCTGCAGTTGTTTCATTATGAAACTAGGTAACATCATTAGTGCTACAATGAATTATAATGAAACATCTGCAAGAAAAATGCTCCAGGAAATCTTTTTAATAGGAACAGAAATCTATTTCAAGACAATGTGCCTAGGATTTAAGCCTCCACAATTATGGTGTACCACTGCAGAAATTCTCTGGTGGAAATACCGTAGGTAAGGGCAGGCATCATGAGCCACAGAAACAAGAATGTGTGTTTGAGCCAACACAGATCAGATGGGTTTCATATCACAATTCAGCACAGAACCATTAGATTAGAGTAGCTGATTAAATATAAGCAGTATGGAAACTATTAATATAGTAGGATTTGAGGACTTCATTTGAAAACATGTAGTTGCTGCCTTCACACCTTGTGTTAACACAAGTATGTTATTTTACACATTCATACAGGATGTTATAGGAGTGCTATACAATATGTGTGCTTTCTGAGGCCAAAATTGCAGGATAATGACAGATTTGAGTTTATAAATGCGGACTACCATATTTTCTTGAAAGCAAGAATAATATAATTGCAAAACTGGGGTCCAATAGTGAAAATAATTTTTGTTGGAAAGAAAGAGTTGTGGGAAACCAAACTGCACAAAACACATGAGGGATGGATTAATTACACCCTCCGTTCTTTCTAGTATGGAGACAAACTGATTCTTATTTTGGGGGGTGGCCTAGGCCTAAAGAGATGCTGGACTTAGCAAAAAGATTTGGGACAATGAAGGTACCAGATAACCAAGATCAAAATGGCAGTTTGTGATCCAACAAACTGTAAGATTGGTCACATTCTGACAAGACAGTTTGAATATGTATAAAGACAATTTCTAGAAGATTACTTTAGAAATGGGAAATTCAAATACAGTGTTCTTTCATCTTAAACTCAGTGTAAATTATTTAGTTTTTTAGATACCTTTCCCACATAGAGTGAAACACATAATATCTAAAGGATTTCTATTTATTTCACCTCAACAATTATGCCAACTTCTTCTTGTATTCAGCTATTTCAATTTCCTCTGCCTCTTTTTTTTGCTTAAAATCTGTTTATTATATATTTCAAAATGTATCTGAAATAAATCAGAATTCCAATTACTGTCTGTGTTATGAAGTTCACTGGGTGACCTTGAGAAAGTAACTGTTCTCCTTAGTCTAAATTACATGATTGTTTGGAGAATAAAATTAAATATTCTGCTTTCAGCTCCATATGTAATAAGTAAAATAATGTTACATCATTTTTGTATCTAATTTATAAATTGTATTTAATACTATTTTTAGAATGGCTTTGAGACTATGATTTTCATATTGTTTTAATAGATGTCTTAAGAGGTTCAAGGACTCTTATAAGATAAAACGTTAGGAAGAAATAATAATACCACAATAATACCCTTTTTCCTTTCAAGTAGGCATCATGCCATACACAATAAAGATAACTAAGAAAAAATTACAAATGTGAGACAAAAGCATTTCTTTAGAAATTAAAAAAATACAAAAAACACTAAAAAGCATCACTAGACTTAAAAATCTAAAGGAAAATAAATAAGATTTATTTCTACCGTAAGTCAACTTTTGTGGAATTTTTTCCCAAAAGGAAATGAACCTCTGCTATAGTATAATTGGAATAATAAAAAATTAATAATATGGTAGTGGCTAATATCGTACTGAAAAGTCTTCTGGGCCCTTCATTAGCTTTTGCCTTCTCTGGAATATTTTTTCTTGTGTTAATATTTTTAAATACAGGGATACTTTGAATGTTATTGCGCTTTGCTTTATTGTTCTTTGCAGATACTGTATTTTTTTAACAAGATCCTCCACTAGCAAAAATATTGACTCACTGAAGTCTCAAATGATGATTACCATTTTTTATCAATAGAGTATTTTTAATTAAGGCACAAACATTTTTAGATATAATACTACTGCACATTTAAGACTGCATTATAGTAAAAGCATAACTTTTATATGTGTGTCTCACTTTATTGAGATAGTTTATTGCGATATTCAGTTTATTGTGGTGGATTGGAACCAAACATGCAATATTTCTGAGCTATGCCTGTATTCACTGCCTGCCCTGAAAAAGGATAACAATATTCTTATTCTGATATTCATAATACAAAGTCTTCACTTATATATGGCACTACAGCAGTTTATTCTAGGGCCTCAGACAATTGGGTTCCTTATTCCAAATTGTGTCCCATGGTTTAAACTACTATAAAGATGACCTAGAATTACTGAGGTGTAATATACATAAAAGGTACAATTTGACACAAATGTAACCAAGTGTGCTGAGACCCTCTTACTAATACAAATTTCATGGCTGAGAACATAAATTTAAAAAAAACCTTCCTAATTACGATCCTGTAATTCTTTAATTCTATGTAGAGTCAGGGATGACTGGATGGAGCTGAGCGTTTACCGGCTGCAAAGAAAATGTATCTTCTGCAAACTCTGTCTGGCATTAGGAATGGCTGAGCATAAATGGCACCTCAAAAACCTTCAACCTATTTGGGGACAATTAAAAGCAATGTTTCAACAAAGGTCACCAGGAGAGAGATAAATTAGCCAACAAAGTAGGACCCAGCAGTGAGAAACTTTTTTCCCCACAGTCTTCTGTAGACAATTTATTATTCTTCATCCTTCGCTATTTCTTAAGAACTTGTGTTGTTCTTGGGTGAAGGGGGGGAGTGGCCAACAGAAACACAGATAAATAAAATAAAACATTTATAGGAAATTCAGCAAACTTGCCTTTTTTAAAAAGAGACTAAGAAAAAGAAACATTTTTCACTCCCCCCCCCCAAACCAAGAACCCTGTGGGATACCATAGGCTGACAGCATACAACTTGCTCAAAAGCACCAAGTTAGCTTTCATCGTTGAGGATAGGTTTCATCCTGAATCTCTGACATACCCACCCGCTCAACAATTTTATGATTCTCAACACTGACTTCTATAAACATTTCAGCTCATTATACAACAAACATTCTTCAAGAAGTATACTATGTCAGATGAAGTAAACATGCACACTTCCAAAATTACTGGAAATCAAGGCATGCTCTTCTTCAGTCTTACTTCTTAAAGCCCTCTTGGAGGACAAGTGAACAATACTCAGTGACAAGACATATGGGAGGAAAAAGAATCCTTATTCATGAAGAACCTGAGATGAAGAAAAAATTCAGTGGTCATCTTATCAAAGCCTTTGGTCTGCAGAAAAATATGGTTTATTCTAGTGCAGCCAACATTTCTGTTCTTGAACAAACCTCAGAAAGGAGACCACAACATCTTCTAGATCAGTGATGGCGAAACTTTTAGAGACTGAGTGCCCAAAAACTGGCCTCGCCCCTGTTCCACCCCCTGCCCCGCCTTTGCCCCTGCCCCACCCCCACCCCATCCCCCACCTGCCCACAGGGCCACTTACTGCTTCCAGGGCCCACCACAGATTGCCCAGGCAGCCCAGCAGCGCCATGGCGGCCAGGCCCTCTGCCTGCACCCCGCAGCATCAACTGTGCGGGATGGGGCATGAGGCCAGAGTCTTGTCTACGCTGCGGGCTGCCATGTCCTTGGCTGCCCTGCTCCGTGTGGGCCATGCTTGGGGGCGACTCTCCTCCAGGGTACCTGCTGGTGAGGAGGGGGTTGTGGGGGGAGACGAGGCTGGGGCAACGGCACATGAGCCCACAGAGAGGGCTCCGAGTGCCGCCTCTGGCATGCGTGCCATAGGTTCACCACCACTGTTCTAGATGGTTTGCCAGGTTTTTTTTAAATTCTCAACTCTGACCCATACAACTTATGATCTGTAAGCAAGTGCTTGATAACCCTAGTTTTCCTACTCTAAATCAGAAAACCCCAATATGAAATGTATAGATTACCATATATAGTAGCAGACAAACTATGTTTGGCGTATCACAAATTGTTAGACCATTTCAGGTAAAACAGACTGCAATCCATTCAACTGATACACACACACACACACACACACAGAGAGAGAGAGATAGAATAGCTGCACAATGTTTTGGGATTTTTCTTCCCATTGGTAGCTCTATGATCTCACTACCTAAGAGCACCTCTAGCGGTACCAGAAGGGATCATAAGAGACAACCAAAGAAAAGGAAACCTTGTGCTGTTTGAAGGATTCATCGGGAGTCATTTGCATATACAGAGCAGAAAATCCTTACAGTAATCTCCCTATCAATACCACTATCGGGTGGAAAATCTCTTGCACATATCCCACTGAAAGAGTAAATTCTTTTTTTTTTAATCCAAAATTCATTTATCTTTACCTTTACTTCACAACATTTCTACAGTTTAGCTTAGTTTCACCCCTTTGGTAGTTGTTCCCAACTGTGAAAAGTCTAATTTCTCTTACTCCTCTATCCCAGTTTATTTGCTCCTCTGCCATATAACATCAACACAGAAATAAATCCATACATGTATATCCCTTGATTCTATGAGGAAACGCTGAAATTCCAAGGATCAAAACCACTATTAAAGAAGGGTAAAGTGATTCAACTTGGGTAATCGAGTACAAACTATTATCAAAGAGCACCAAACAATCCTTAATTATTATACTTTTACCTTCACTAATGAGCGTCATTTGGATTTTCTGCTTAAAACACCAAAACACATTTAATTCTATTCCTTCCCTTGTTTTCCTTTAATTTTTATGCAATCTCTATTTTTTCTCTCTATCATTCTCTAAATACATAAAGAGAAACAGATCATAAAGCAGATTTGGCCACCATGCACAATGCAATCTATCTAGACATACACACACATAGCAAAAATAATAAAATATACAACCATCTTAAAGATGAAAATACCAACTGACAGATGTTATAACCTAGTAGAAGATTTACTCTCCCGATCCCCCACTCAGGTTTGTTAAAAGTATTCTTATTTTATGTGGCAAATGAAGGAGCTCAAGGAACCAGGGGTGGAGACACTGATTTCTTCTGGAGCAATGTGGATTCTTCCTTGTGGTTTTGTGGAGGTGACCTTTCTAAGAGTCAGTAGACAATGGGACTGACCACATCAGTCTACCCAGGATGGAACTTTTTGGTTGCATAGTTTTATTAAAGAAGAGTATAGACTCAGAGTCAGGGAACTCAAAGTTCAAATTTAACCTCAGCCCTTTTTGTGCCAATTTTTGGGAGATATCTCTAATTATGTTTGGAACATTATACTTACTCAGATATTAATCGGCTATCCATTCACGTAAATTAGGGAGTGACCCTAACGTTTTGAGAACATGTATTTTCTTAACAGGGATGTTATTATTTACTATTAATGTTTTATTATTATTATTATTATTATTATTAAATATAGTGTAAAAAGTTATGGCTATTGCTGGTCTATGACCGTAATAAAGTTTATTATTAAAAAAACCTCAGCCCTTCATTCATTTATGAAAATTTTTACCTTCTACATGTACGGTAATAGAAAACTGGCCTGCTTCTCTGGGCTGCATCTAACATGCTAAGTAATCATGTTAAGTATTCAGAGTTGAGAAGACATCAGCTAGGCTTTTGAAAGGCATATGAAAAGGAAAGAAACAGCCAAAAAAAGCTTTAGAGAGAAGTGTCTGCACTTTGATTCTAGTCAGTGTCTCTTCTATGAAACCAGAAACCTTTCTGGAAGAGACTGAGAGGCCACCCAACCCTCATTCAAAGGAAACCTCCTTCCTAGAGAAGAACACATATGCATTGGGTCTCTTTCTTCTATTTCATCCTATACTCCCAGATAAGGGTTTTACAAGTTCCACGAAGCCTGTGGGATTTGTGAGCTATCAGACCTGCCTTTACTCCTGCCATCTATGAATGGGGCTGTTAGACCAAAATCTTTAGAAAAGGTATTCTACATGGCCTCCAAGAGCACCGAGGGCTTCAGACATCTGACATGTTTATAGCACCGAGGAGGTTCTACAGAGCCAGGAGTTTCTCTTGACTGTTCTAGTTATCAGATGGAAGGTGACTTGTTTTGCGAGGCCCACGATAAATAGGGATGGACTTGTTCTGCAGGGACTCCTAGAATTGGCCATTTCTGTTTTAGAAAGCTGTTCGGGACATGCTCTTCTTGGATTTTCAAAGATCTCCCGTGTCTTCCGCAGAGCGCTCTTATGTGGACAAGGAGGTCGCGTTTCTCCCAGCTACAGCGAGAGATCTGCGCGGATGTCGCCGTGCGAATGTCTTTATAGGACGACCTGAAGGGGGTCAAACCTTCTCACCCGGTGCGTCGTGTTAATTAAGCCCACTTTTATCTAGCTTTCTGACAGCCCCCTTTCCTTCTTCTGGCTCCCCTTCAGCTAATCCTCCTACACAGAGATGGAGAACAGATCTCCGTCCCCCACCTACCCCCCCCCATAGAGCAGAGAATGGATACGAGCAGGCGAGGGAGAAGGCACTAGGAGTTGCACTTACCGGGCTCCGGAAGGGAGGTCGAAGGAAGGAAGGAAGGAAGGAAGGAATGAAGAAGAAGAAGAAGTGGAGGAGAGACTCAAGAGAGTCAGCTGTAGCAACCAGCAGCTCCTCCTTCCTTTCCTCCTTGTTCCCGGGACTTGAAAGATCGGAGAGCGGGAAAAGAGAACCGCGCTCCAAGCAGTGTCTGTCAGCGGCGTCCCCCTCCCAGCGCCCCCGGGTTCAGGCGCCGCCGCCCGTGCCTGTGCGCTCGCCCATCGCAGCGCCCTCTCGCCGCCTGCTGCCTTGGCCGCCTCCCATTTCCGAAGAGCTCAGGACGCACAAGCGGCCCCCTCCCCTCCCCCTCTTTCCTTCCCCCTCCCCCGCCTCTCTCCTGCCAACAACGCCCCCCGCGAAAGAGAGCGTCGATTGCACCGGGCGACGGCGCTGGCCGGAATCTCTTGGCTCCTGAAGGAAAATGGTGGGGAGGCCGCAGAAGCCCGGCCACATTATATAACGCCTTTCAAAAGGGGGAAGGGAGGACTGTGGGTGAACAAGGGGGCCTAAAGGCACGGCAAAGTAATGGAGGCGAGTGTAAGGAAGGGAAGGCGAAAGGAAAAAATGAACACTCCCCGCCACGCCAGGCCATCGCCTCGCGCCCGAAAGCAGCCCTCATGCTGCAGCGGGTGTGTTTTTGCAGGCCCCGTTGCAATGCACGAGTATCTATTTGAGAATCGCCTCCTTTTCTTTCAAATGTATTTATCACCAAATCTCTCGAGGTTGTGTAAAAAACGGAGCTTGCACGGGCTCTCGCCCCCCTAGACCTTCTCTTTCGAGTAATAATGGTTGTTTTTGTTATCGCCCCCTCTTCTCCAGTGCCTTCGCCGAAATCGGGGAGGCGGGTATTTAAAGAGAATCTACGTAGGCCCTTAAAATGTCTGAGAATGAGAAAGGAGCTGGCAAGGAAGGCAGGCTAAAAATGGGGGAAGAATATTAATTTGTCTACGGCGAGTTTCAGCCACTCAGAAAATGCTGCGGTCTGAACTGAGGTCCCCGTCTTCCTCGCCAGCCCTACCCCTTCGCTCTCCCCTTTCTCTTTCCAGCTTTCCTCCAATTTCTTCTCCCCTCCCAATCCCCAGTACAAAGGAATGGGAGATGCCTGGAGCTTTTTTTGGCAAGGCAAGACTCAGGAGCAACAGAATCTGGGAGGAAAAAATTAAAAAAAGGAAGAGACGGATTGGATCCCGAAGGAACTGGATTCATGAACAAATTCGTGATTTTTTTTAAAATCCAGGCAAAGAGAGGAAGGAACGAAAAACATAAGCCTTTGCTGAAATAACTATGGCTGGCACAAAAGTGTAAAGAGACTGGATACCTTGAACTAATTAATCCATTAATTTAGAATGCATTTTTGTATCTCTTTTCAGCATAAGATTTGATGGTAATAGGAGATACAAAAATGCATTCTAAATTCATGGCTGAATTAGTTCAAGGTATCCAGTCTCTTCACACTTTTGTGCCAGCCATAGTTATTTCAGTAGTTGACTGGCTTTCATTGCTTTAAGTGAATGTTAAACTTTTTTGAGTTTTGGAGATTACAATCACTTTCTCTTATTCCATGCAAAATGTATACTATCTGAAAACAAATGGATGCTTTCATGAAAGAAAGGCCCAATTCCCTCCATCTCCAACTCTTCTTGGGGCAGTATATATCTTTAAATGGGGATACTGTGCATTTCCCAATGCAAAGAGACTCACTGGAGCAGAAATGGAATCTCTATTCTGTGGCAATATTCTGCTAATCAGAGACATGGATACCCCATGAGGAAGTCAGTACCAGATTGAACCTTTTATTTATTATATTCGATTTATGGTCAATGCCTGTAAGAAAGTTTTGATTTAATAATTCACCCATATTCATTAGTGTGGAGTAAGAGAAAAATAATTACATTTACAAAGAACTGGCAATAGTTGGTCCACTGTTCTGGTTCTTTAATTCATAAAGTCTGAATTAAGAAATTTGCTCCCATCCTTCAGCCATTGAAGTCAATTACATGCCACTTCAAGAGCAGGCACAACTCTAGGTGACTCAAACTGAATAATTACAATTAAAACAATAAAGCCTTCCCCCAAGGATAATAAAAATTAAGTTAGTAAATATATACATTAGTAACAACATGAAACCATACCTTGTGTAATAGCATTGTATATATAACATTACAAGCAATGAGTTATACACAGTAAATATCAATATTCTTAATCATATTTCACTTGACAACCATAAAAAAGAGCTAGCAGGGAAAAGAATGATATTTTTGACAAAGTGATCAAAAGAAGTAGCTGTCAAAAATATTTTCAGGAAAAGGATTTGGCACAACAAATAATAATCATAACATTCCCAAAACATGACCATCTATAAAAGCCAGGATAAGAAGGTAGAAATTCTCTTATGACATAAAGAATGCAATTAATTAAGGAAAAATGTGTTATATTTTAGGTTATAATTAGTGAAGAAGGGACATTAAACATGATATTAATGGAAAACCAGCATATCCTAAGGCTGTCAACTAGACTGGAAAACTGAGAAAATATTCTAAAAAATGATTGAGCCCAGCCTTTTTAAAACGTGTTTCACATACTGCGTGCGCATAGCAAACAGCAATGTTTTGATCACCTGGTCACATTGTCAGACGCCCCTGAGCCCACCTTTTCTTCTTAGGACTCTACCTCTTCATTCTCCTACATATCTAGAGAAAGCCTTAATTAGGGCTACCAAAAGTTATCAAAGCAAAAAGTTATGGTTTTCTATGCTTTGTCCCTGCCATCCAGTGGTTTTTCAGAAATTTGCAGTTAAATTCTGGCACACTTTTATTTTAGGGCTCTTCCACAACATGTCCCTAACCATGGGACAAGTATGTCACAGCACTTTTTTTTACCCTGCTCTCGTAATGTTGGCTTCTCTCAAAAGAGTTTCCATTGATAACAATCTATTACGTTTTATCAACAGTCTAACTGTTGATGTGCCCAGCACTGGAAACTAGCTCTTATTAGCTATTTCAGGTTGTTGTAGGCTGGGGTGGGGAAAAACCTTGGCTCTTTTATGACTTGTGGACTTCAACTCCCAGAATTCCTGAGCCAGCCATGCCATTCTGGGATTGAAGTCCACAAGTCATAAAAGGGCCAAGGTTCCCCATTCCTGTTGTAGGTACAGCCCCTTCCTTTCAGTCAACGTGTTGTTTTCCGTAGCCGCGTAAACTGCAAGACTACCGGTAATTTAGACATCTAGCTTCTACAAAGGGTTCCTTGTTCTTTTGGGCAAAAAACTGGACCTTCACTAGAAGTTCAAAGAACAACCATAGTGTTTAATGTTTCCAATTTAAACTGGAAAAAGAGTCAGTTTCTGGCACTTGTTGTTTGCTAATTCTATCACCACTGACTACACTACAGGTTTTCCACTTTTCTATTGACAAGGGATTTAGCATGGCCATACCTTTTAATAGTTTTACTACTGTTCTTATTTTCTGGGACTCACCAATGAGTGCTATATATATCACTCAAATGATCTTGGGATCAGTATCACGTGGCTGTAGTTCCTATGGCTATTTATGCAATACAGTGCAGATACCTATGTCATCTTTGTCATTTTGCCTTCTATTCCATATTGGCCCTGGTGCCATTACGTGCCATGATGTTATTATAGATGGGCTAATAATAATAGCATGTTCTCTATTGGCTATCCTCCTGTTACTTCAGGATTCTGGCACCATTAATCAAGGATGGAGCTTCTTCATTATCAGTAATTTCCTGTTTCAGCTTGTGCCCTCATGCCTGCATCTATCAGCTCAACTATTTTGTGAATAAGGGTTTATCTTCTTCCAGAAGAATACCACTCATATTCAGAAATGGACTGATTGATATGTTATTGTTACAGAACAGTTTGGAAGGAGCATCTGGAGAGCTTCTTCCTTCTGTTTCATTACATGTTCTACTTTAGCACCTTTCACTAACAGACAACTTGACAGGAGATTAGAACCCCTGTAGTTGACCTATTGAGAACTAAGTTATATCAGGGACAGTGATTGGTGGTTGATTTTTTCCTATAACAAGCAAGCTTGTGGGCAGAAACATACCAGGACCTTTCCTTGGCCTACATTAGATAAGGACAATACCATTTGTCAGCCTCACTGCTATGGCAAAATAATGCTATTTTATAGTAACCATGGGAATAAGAGTTAAATCCCATTTCACAAATAGAGAACTAAGGCTGATATTGCCTATCTCGCACATTTTTACTTTACTTGCATATGAAAACAGGACAAACATTCTCTGCCAAGTCTCTTTTTTCTGCCATGTGCCCATGATGCTATCTTCATCTCATTCCCCAACCTGTACATAAATTCTCATTAGCTGTTCCAGTAGTTTTCCTTCAAACTGGCAGCAAGCCACAATACTTCCAAGGTATATAAAATCTGATGCAGTATGTGGTTAGCAACTGAGCTCTGATCAGCCATTTCAGGCTAGTCAAAACATATTCCCTCCCTCCTCCAGTCCTTGGGAATTCTCCTCCAGGGTCATAATGTCTTGGAAATTGGACAGTCTGTCTCTTAGAGTCCATATTTCAGTTGTCCAGTGGATCTCAATAGGTGGCAGGTTGGAAAGCAATTATGTCTTTCACTCTATCCATTACTTCCTGTACCTCAAAGATCAGCTATCTCTAAGCCCATGGCGGTGACAGGTTGGGAAGAACCACTCTTCCATGGACAACTATTATACTGGGCAGCCCAAATAGTATAGTTGTATTGGAAAGTGCTGCACAAATATTCAAAATGAATTCTGAGCCATATACATATAACTCAAACATTGTGATGCACACATCTATATGTGTATGTTCCTACATGGCTTACAATCTATCTCAATCCATAATTTTTATAACTGCTAAACCATGAACAGTGGGAGTAATGCAGATGGTAAACTAAAAGCCTTTCCCCATAGCCAAGTTAAAATGCTATTTACCTGTACTTGAATTGGCAGAGCATGTTCTGAGGGGTCTTTGGTGCTCTCTGAGCTTGTTTGTTTTCTTGCAGACGTTTCATTATATAACATACCCTAACTAGAGAGCATGTTCTCTTCGTAAAATGTCCTACCCATTTCTCATCTTATTCTGCCTTTAAAGTCTCCATCCTTGCTTGCTACTGGAGAAAATCCTGATATGAATATGTAGTTCATTTTAAGCAAAACTATTCCTTAAATCCTCTACTGCTATTCACTTTGCTAAATATCACTAGCCAACAGGAAACCATCTCCCAACCTCAGCACTTTTGACATATGGCTAGTATTTTCTGTATCTCTTTAGTGATCTTTCTGTATCTTTCTGGAGTTTTCTGTATCCCTCTAGTAATAATCTGGAATTTTCCAGCCCAGATTTGCTAGCCCCACTCAAAGGGGTTATACATATTATAGAAGAATGAAATGGTAGAATCTCAGTTTGAGATAGTGAATTATTCCACCTGAGATAGCATTGCAATTGCTGAATGCTATTGCAGTTAACCAACATAATCAGAGACATTTTGGGAAGTAAAATAAATGACGTATCCCAGAAAAAGAGGTTGCTTCTTGCTGTCCTGATTTTGATCTTGTGAAATTTACTTAATATGTTATTTCCATTTGAACGGATGCAATTGAAACTTAAAAATTCAGCCATTTCAGTATGATGTACATTTAGGCAGAGTACATTTAGCTACAGATGAAATGGAAATAGTTGTATCATTGTAATTTTTCACATATACAGTATATTTATATTATATTTATATGTATATAATACCTACATAATCATTTCCATGCAAGAAATGCACCTTAAGTTCCTCTCGTATGCGTGAATGTAATATTTCTTCTATTGCAACTTACATTAAGCCAGGTCATAATCTAACATAGTAGGTTGCAACCCAGCATGAAAACAATTTCTATCCTTTACATCACTATCCATGCATCTTAAGATTTCTGATGGTCAAAGGGTCCAGAGTCTCTTCTCCTCTGCTTAAAACCTAAAATTAAATGCATTTTAGTCACAAAACTGCTTGTCAAACCCTGTATTGGGCCTTTCATAATTATCTTTTTTGGACAACAGATGTACAATTGTTAATTATTCGTTCTGCCAAATTAAAACCTCCTCCTCCAGAAAGAAATTCTGATAGCTACTTTTTCTTGTCATTCACCTTTAATACATAAGTGACTTTGACACATTTCAGGAATGTTTTCTCAACTTCCCAATGTAATGGATAGCTTTCAGATTCTCTGGTCTTCCAAGAACTAATCAGATCTCATTCAGCTTAGCTTTTCCAGGATCAGCTGAGCTCAGTGAGGTGAAATACCTGCTGTGACACAGTAAGAATACCAACCAATCAAAATACAGGACACAACTAGGGATCATAAAAGATAAAATACAACAGACATATAGTTGAGACTGGAAGTGAGGAGTAAAGAATATGTACCAAACCAAGCGTTTACAAAGATTAATACCTAGTGTTATATGCTGTGTTCTCTGAGGATTGATTATTAATATGATCTTACATTTAATGTTTAACTACTACCTCAAGACCTATTATCAGGGATCATAGAGAATAAAAAATGTAACGGGTGTATAATAGAGGATTGAAGTGAGGAGTGAAAAATGTTTACCAAACCAGACATTTCCAAAGAATAGTACGTAGTGTTGTATACCAGATGCTATGATGTTTGATGCATACAAAGATTTTATGTACAATGCTGAATGTTTTAATAAAGGAATTTTTTTAAAAAAAATACAGGACACAAAATATAGTACCTGCTCTAGAATGAGGGCAATGCAAATACTCACACTTATGACCACTGCGGCCTCCCTGTGGTCACCTAATTGCAATTCAAGCACTTGGCAAGCAGGCAGGTATTTATGATGGTGGCAGCCTATTGGGTCACATGACTGCCCTTTGCAAATTTTCCCAGCTGCCTTTTGACAAGGCAAAGTCAATGGGGAAACAAGCACCAGGTTGCAAATCAGTCAGGCAATACCTGGCTTAATGACAGCAGCCAAAAGGATTGCAAAATTAGGTGTGGTCATGTCATATCTCACTTAGTGATTAACGCTGCTTTACGACACATTTCCTGGTCCCATCTGGGGTAACAAGTCAAGAACTACAGGTTGTCCTTGACTTATGACCACAATTGAGCCCCTCATTTTTGTTGCTAAGCTGTTAAATGAGTTTTGCCCCAGCAAATACCTCCCGCCGTCCGGTACGCTCCCACAGAGAGGGCCTCCTCAGGGTGCCGTCGGCCAGACAATGTCGACTGGCGACCCCCAGGGGGAGAGCCTTCTCTGTGGGAGCTCCAACGTTTTGGAACGAGCTCCCCCCCCGAACTCCGTACGATGACGGACTTACGCACCTTCCGTCGGGAACTGAAAACTTTCCGGCTCCAACCGGGTGAAAATGTTTTAGGGGGATTGTGTAATTTTTAGGATTTTTGTAATTTTTAGGATTTTAGGATTTGTATATATTGGGTTTTATATGGGATTTTATGGCCTAATTTGTTTAATTTATTTTTAAATATTTTAATTTTGTACATTTATATGTTTTTTAAATTTTAAGGCTGTAAACCGCCCCGAGTCCTTCGGGAGAGGGGCGGTATAGAAATTTAATAAATAAATAAATAAATAAATAAATAAATAAAATTTTACCAATTGTTAAATGAATCACTGCAGTTGTTCAATTAGTAACATGGTTGTTAAGTGGATCGGGCTTCCCCCTTGACTTCGCTGGTCAGAAGGTCACATAACCTCGGGATGCTGCAGCTGTCATCAGTGTGAACCAGTCGCCAAGCATCCAGATTTTGGTCCCGTGACCAGGGGGACGCTGTGATGGTTGCAAGCGTGAAGAATGGCCATAAGTCACTTTTTTTCAGCGCCGTTGTAACTAAATGAACGGTTGTAAGTCGAGGACTACCTGTACCTGTAATAGCAAATGTGCATGTAATATATGAATTACATGTAAAGCACACTTCATAGTTTACAAAGTTTGTGCTTCTTTTTCAATGGAGCTTTACTCCAATAGATTATAAGCCTAAGTATGAGTAACACTTGACTGTGTGTTCAATGTACCTTTAGTAAAATATGCCACTATTTGCAGCTTCACCTTAGGTTAGGATTTAGCAGCTGTGGTTTCTTTTGCCATATCTTTCCTTCTCTAACACGTCTCTTGGCCACTGCCCAAATCTGCCCTGGTAATTGCTTTTCTCTACCATGTAGTCAGGTCATTGCCTTCCTCTCATCGCCTTTGTCTCACAGAGGAGGCAAATAAAAGTCATCCCTAGTTTTCCCAGTTTTCAAATAGTGTTTTCCTCTTATCCCAACATAATCTTGGTCACCGATACAGCTTGGCTTCACTTAACAGTACGGCTGCTGATATAGTCAAGGTTGGGATCAGCCCAGTTATTGCCACTTTAGGATCAATTTGGCCTGCTCTGGTTGCTGGAACTGCCCTTCCAGAATCACCTGGCATGGGCTGCAGGACAAACCTACTCTCTCCCTCCATTGTGGCATCTGACTGCATAAACCCGATTAAAATGAAATTACACTTACTTAACCATTTTATCTCTTAAATCTTACATGCTCTTTTTGTAAAAATAGATTTAAACTCTTTTGAGAGAGCCTTCACGCCTATGTTTAAAGAACAGGACTACGTCTGTACGGCCGAGAAGGTTCATTTAAAAAGTCTTGTCCTGCCCACGCAGTTTGTGGTGCTTCACTATCCACGTGAGACAAGCAGAAGTCTGGTTTTGCCATCTATGTGTTGCAAGTTCTGCCATCATTGCAGGTATATTTCAAGTTTTCTGCCGCATCTGCCAACAAGAGGATTTACCAGCTGACATGTTTACCTGTTTTCATGATTTTGGGGAAAGTTGGGCAGTACCATTTTGCATATTCCATTCTGACTTTGGCTGAACCAAGGGCTACCAGCCACAAATTCAGATCTGGACTCCTTGATTAGTTGTGTTCGTTGCCTTGCAACGTGAGGCAAAGATGGAGTTTTGCTTGTTGTGTTAACTGCAATAGAAATGTGCTTCATCCATGCTCAGAAATAGATCAATTGGCTGTTTATAGACATGGCGGAGTTGTATGGAATGGGAGCACTGAAGCTGCTTCCTACTATTTCCCTCATCTGGTTAGTTAGGCAACTTCATAGTGGCTCAATATATACTTGCCCAACCGCACACTTCTGTCCACGTTACAGAGAGTGCTTGGTACGTAGTGGTTTTCCCTCCAACAGGCAGGAGCGGAAGTCAGGGAAACCAAACTTTCCTTAGCCTGGCCTGTAATATATTCATAAGGACAGCATCCTTCACCAGCCCCACTACTGTTGCATCTTAGGAGCTAGCAAAGGAGGCAGCACAATTTATGCAGAAATACTTTTCTGCTAGCTCAAGGATGATGGACAACATATTACCATGGCGATGGATAGGTGCTAAGTGGCTCCATTTGGCCCCTAATGTCAACTGCAGAAAACAAGGACATTGAAGAGTAGCATAAAGTATGTGATACCCAAATTAAAAATATTGGAACAGATTGTTCCCAAATCCCTTCTTTAAGTAAAAGATATGGCCAAGATTTATGTATAACCTCACTTTGGGCATGCATAAAAACAAATACACAAGTGAATTGGTTTTTAGCTGCAGTCTACCCACAGCAACACTTCAAGGACTGTTGTGAGTCATGCTGGAGTCTACTTTCTTTTCAGGGGAGAGAGTGCCCCCTACTGAGCCACCTGCTCCACAGCCTGCCACCCTGCACATGTTCTCCCCATGGCTCCCCTCTAATCGCTTGGTTGTACAGCGCCTTCCATGCAAACAGGTCAGGACTCCATGCCTGGTCTTTGGTTTTACCAGGCTGCGACTAATCAACATGCAGAGCCTTGCCTGAAGGATTACACAAACTGCACACACTTCAATTGCTTTCTCTCTCCATTTCCCCCCCCTCTTACTTTGCTTCTCTCCATCTTTCCCTCCTGGAGCCTGTCCCATCCCCCCTTTTTTCCTGGTTACCAAGCAACGGCACAAAGGGAAAGAACTAGTGTGAAGGCCAAGAGAGGGCCCTGAGCCCTTGCAAGAATGGAAGAGAATGTAATGTAACCCAATTGGAGCCTCCTCCAGCAAAGCAAGCATAGAATTTTTGAGAGCAAAACCTATTGAAAGTTGAAATGGGGAGAGGGGGGTCTGTTGGGGAAAGAAGAACACCCAGCGATCATGTTACACAAAAGGGCAGCCAGGGCAAGTAGCCTAAATTCTGTAGCAGAAAAATAACAAGAAGTAACACCTACTAAATTAGAATGAAGGTAACGCAGGTGACAGCACAAAAGCTTGGCTTATGGAACGGTGGTGGCTGGCCATGCATTTTAGCTTGTGACTGAAAACTCTGGTTATGTCTTCTATGTAATTCTTTTCCCCTTAGAACAGCCATAACCACTGCCACATTGAATTCATATATGGAGGGGCGGAGGGAGTTATCTTCAGTAAAATCACTTAGTCATGCTCCAGCATTGCAATTTTTTTTAAAAAAAAAATTCATCCCACTCTATCTGAGATTCTTTAACAAGAAATGCATAATATAATGCTACTTATTAACCCAAGCACATCTGAACATGTGCAGGGTGCATTTACTCATCACTGAATAAACCGTCAACATGCTAACATTAATGAGATGATCCTTTTATGATTGGATGCCATGATTCCCAGGAAGTCTTAAATTCTAACAGCAACCCTCTTAAAAATACAGTCATCCGTCCTTACACCATTTCAAAAACAATGCAGGTAAACCATCTAACTCAGCATTTATACCTTAAAATAAAGCTTCCATTCCCAATAAGATCTCAAACTGGCTAGTATGTGGCAATGACCATCTTTTTTTTCTTTTTACTAGGTTTACAAGCTACAGAAATGTCCTGCATAGACACAATGTTTGAAAGCGAACAGTATAATTCTGCTTTGACCCTTGCGGAGCCGTATCTTCTCTCCTTCAAGCCTGGACCAAACATAGTAAATTATCAGAGGTACCTCAGATATTTCTTACAAGAAGTAAACAGACAAAAGTTGCAGGGCCTTCTGTTGTCTGCTTCAGGTTCTCATAACTAAGGCTTACTAAATCTTGATGCAATTTAAATGCAGAGTTTATGCCCAAACCCCCCAGAAACTTTTTCCACATAAATCTCAGTGAAATTAAAGGAAGTTTTAAAACTAATGAATGTATCTACAGAACATCCTGGGCATCATCCCAATATAAAATTTATCTTTACCAGAATCAGTTCCAATATGATATCTCAGCCTCATGTGAAGCTTTACTCTAGTGTGAATGTTGCCGTGCGTGAGTGAATACTCTTGCTTTTTTGGTGGCAGCTACAATATTGCCAGATGCTTTTAAAATTATATTATTAAAACTCTATAAATATTATTTAAATGTTAGCTGAAAGTAGGGGACTGATTCTTTCCCACTCTTTCTTTTAATAACATTGGGTGGTTACTCAAGCACTACATAGCTGAGTAAAAAGCCAGTCAGCTAGGTCTACAAGTAGTTCATGAGCTTAAAAAGTAAAAATAAAACTTTACAAATTGGGCCTGGAAAGGAGGTGCCAATGATACCGCACTATTCTGTTGTTGCTCTTCTGTGCAGCCATGCTGTGTCTGTTTTGTAAAAAGCAACTGGATGTTTTGGCTAGAAGAATATATACTGTAGCATTTCCCCAGAAATAAGTGAGAGCTGGCAATAAGCTGCCGCAATGAAAGTGTTAACTTGGGAAAAGAGGGCTACATTTTGCAAAAGCAACAACCATTATATGAGGCTGGTGGGGAGGGGATTTCAGAAGTCCGGCCTCAGGCCTCAGCAGGCGACTGGGATGTTCCCATATGAGGAGCTCTGTCAGCACTGGTAGTTAGGGCTACTTGTGGACATTCTGTGTTCTTACCGGTAGATGATTTCATGAAACCCTGGCTCATTCATAGAATTTAAAGGGTGAGGAAGGATCCAGGTTATTTTGTCTTCCACCCATAACTGCTACTCTAAGTCTTCCTACTGTTTTTATTCTTTCTTTTGCACTGGTATCCGCCACCCATTTATTATGAAAAGATGGAATAGCTACACAACATACTTTGCTGTTGGGACCCACCCTTCATTCTCCATAGGTTGTATCTCATGTTAATCAGTGAAACAAAGTGATACCATTCGGATTTTTTGGTTAAAGCTCCAAAAGAGGATAGCAACACCTCACACCCTATGCATTTGAGGAATGTGTGGAAAAGGAAGTTCATAAAGCCCCACAGAGTAGCTTTGTCCCTGTCACCACACCAGGTGGCCACATACCCTGCTGTCTCTACAGTTTTGCATAAAGGCCAACATATGTAGAAAATCATCTACAGAGAGGGTGGTAGAGAATTTCTCACGGGAACAGAAAGCACAAAGATATGCCTGACAAATAGGTTGGTGCCAGAAACTAAAGTCATAACTCTCTAAATGTGAGCTTACATTGTATTGATGTCCACCCTACTTTTCCACTTTCTGCTTCTGTTGGAAAAATAATGCTATCATTCAACTCTTAATATTTCATACTTGAGAAATTACGACACCCAGTTAAAAATTATACTTGTCCATCAGAAGAAAGTGGTCAAGTTCTGGGCTTCAAAAGGAGACTTCGAGTCATTAAAGCCTGTAGTTCCTTTAAAAATTTTAAATTCTATGAATTGGGACCTTCATTTCTACTGAGGGAAAACAAGATCAGCCTGTGAGTAAAAAATACTACTCATGGGAAGGACTGAATGATGATTTAGAACGCGGGTGTCAAACTCGCCACATCACGTGACGTATCGCAACATATCGTGACTTATTTTGCATTGCCGGAGCTGGGGTGGGCGCGGCCCCCGTATGATGCAACCAGCCCACGGGCCGGCAGTTTGACACCCCTGATTTAGAATAAATTATCCCACTTACACTTATTAAATTATTATATGTTTAAATTATTATATTTTAATTATTATATTATTATAGATATTATATTGTTGTTAGTTGCAAAGTCGTGTCTGACCCATTGCGATCCCATGGACAATGTTCCTCCAGGTCTTCCTGTCTTCTACCATCTTCTGGAGTCCATTTAAGTTCACACCTACTGCTTCAGTGACTCCATCCAGCCACCTCATTCTCTGTCGTCCCCTTCTTCTATTGCCCTCAATCTTTCCCAGCATTAGGCTCTTCTCCAGTGAGTCCCTCCTTCTCATTAGGTGGCCAAAGTACTTGAGTTTCAACTTCAGGATCTGGCCTTCTAAAGAGAGATATTATATATAATAATTTAATTGTTGGCGTATTAAATTAAAGTCAGACATCAGTATCCTCAGCAGTGGCAGTTTCAGATAGGAAAGAGTAAACAAAAATCTGGTCCAAAACAAATCTTCAGTATAGTAGGTGGAAAAAACAGCTGTTATTGTCATTTCCTTGATTTCAGCCCTCATTATCAATATACTGGAATGCCTAGTACTACCCAATTCATTGTGGTTTAAAAACTGATATACAAATAATTCTCAAGTTACTACCACAACTGAGCCCAAAGTTTATGTTGCTAAGTGAAACACTTGTTAAGTGAGTTTTGCCCCATTTTACGACATTTCTGGTTAAGCGAACCATTGAACCTGTTAGGTTAATAACATGGTTGTTAAGTGAATCTGGCTTCCCCATTGACTTTGCTCGTCAGAAGTTCACAAAAGCTGATCATATGACCCCAAAACACTGCAACCGGGGATGCTGCAACAGTCATGTAAAAAACAGCCATAAGTCACTTTTTTCAGTGCCACTGTAACTTCGAATGGTCACTAAATGAACTGTTGTAGGTCAAGGACTACTTGTACTTACCAAGTTTAAAAGCAAGAGATCAAGACTGAACATGGGCAACAAAAAAAAAATCCAATACATAGAATAATTATTAGCACATTTTCATCCATATCCTATCCACTTCCCCATAAGCAGCTGACAATATACAAAATAAAAAAATAAACAAGCTGCATTACACATTTGGACTGGGCAAGTTCATAATTCCAATATTCTAATAACCTGCTTGTGTTGATTTGAAGTTGACAACACTTGGGCAAGAACCTTCATATGTCCAGAATAAAAGTTTGGATAAACAAAAAGCAAAATAAAACCATCCTGGCCGTTTATTTATTTATTTACAGCAATGGCAAGCAAGTTAAAAAACAAATAGGCACATAAATATAACAAAAGTAGTTTATCAGTTATAATATGATTTAAAATGTCAAGGCTTAAAAGGAAAAAAAGGGGGAAAGTGATTAGATAAAATAAAAATGACAAAACAAAACATAAAAGAGAAATAAAGAGAAGTAACTGAAACAAAATGAAATGATTGTGTGTTGAGAGGAAGAGAAGTTTTATTTTCTACCTTCAGATCAGAACGCCACTATCACAATAGAGTTGCTACTTTTTATCTCCAGATATTTCTATAAAAAGAGATAAATTTCTTAATCTTGGAGTTCTGACAATCTCAATTATTTAATTTTTTTAAAAAAAAATCTCAACTTTTTTAGATACAGTAGTATATGAGAGATACACTGCTTTTGTTGTATTTGGTCAATGCTTCCATGTTTTTATTTTGCTGATTATTGATTACAAATGAAGAAATCCTCACTTATCTTTCCCCTAATGACCATTTGTTTAATGACTGTTTGAAGTTATGACAGCCCTGAAAAAGATGACTTATGAATCTTATGAATGACTCACACTCACAACCACTGCAGCATCTCCACAGTCACAACTCAGGCACTTGGCAACCGTAACACATTGATGATAGTCGCAGCTTCCCATAGTCATATGATCACCATTTGCAACCTTCCCAGCAAAGCAAAGTCAAATGGGAAATCCAACAGGACCAGCAAGTTGTGGTCACATGATATCTTGCTTAACAATAATTAATAATTCCCTTATTGACTACAACTGGGACTGCCAAGACTGCCATCGCTAAGTGGGACAGTCATGTCAAATTTCCTTAAAAATCATTTCACTTAGAGTTGGTAGTCCAATTAGGATTGTTAACTGAGGATAACCTGTAAAGTATTTTACACACTGCAACAGTTACTCAGCACAACACAATATCAAATATAACACAAGGGGTCCGTCAACATGTATCCAACCAAAGCCATCCATATAGAGCAGGGGGTCTTCAAACTTGACCCTTTTATGACTTGGCGCCTGGCTGAGGAATTCTGGGAGTTAAAGTCCACAAGTCATAAAAGGGCCAAGTTTGAAGACCCCTGATATAGAGCATGCCAGGAATAAAACAAGGAGGCCTAGAACAGGTGTGCATAAAATTGAAATATTTTATTTTGAATTTGGAACAAAACTCTCTGGTTCTTGAGATGCTGCCAGACTGTTTTGAGCCAGTCATACTTCAGCAGAACGGAATGCAGGACAGTTCCTTGAAGGGAAATATCAGCCCTTCAAGGTAGGCCAGGTCAAGAAACAAACACTGCAGGGATTTTTAAAAATGCTGTTTTATTATTTTAACAGAATCTTGAAAGCCTGTCCAAGTTTCCCTCTGTCCCATCTTATACTAAACAAAATCAAGGCAAGGTTATTTTGAGTTTCTGTATGGTACATGCTATTGTCCAAGTCTCTCATATCTTCCTCCGGTTTCAAATTTCTAGTCTACAGGAATGTCTGGGAGTACCATATCTTGGACTAAAAAAATTCCATATGTTGCAAGTTTATAATTATTTCCTCTCTCCCCCTCATGAGTTCCTAAAATGGCCAGCCTCTCTGGACCACCCACCTCCATCTTCCCAGCAATTTTGATTCTCTTAGCTACCGTCACTGACAGTGCAATATATCCCAGTATCTCACTGCCCTAGCCCTGATTTCCCAGGGTCTTCAGTTCCCCCCTCCTCCGCCTCCCCTCACTAATCAGTGTTCTTTCTTTTTACCCTGCATCCTCCATCTAAAATCATTTTTGCACACTTCATTCTGTGCATGAACCAAAACAGCTGAAACATTCTTGTTTTGAGTTGACAACAGCTCATCCAGAATTAGCTGTTCTGTGCACAGAACCCTTTGTACATGGAACACCTTTCCTATCCCTAAGTCCCAGCAATCTCTGACTAAGTCCTAGCTGGGACTCCAATCAAGCACAAGGTCAGGAGAGCTCCATCAAGCACAACTGGTGCACGATGGTGCCCGCAACTGCCTGGTTTTGCAGCACCTTCTGCAGAGATTATGTCTTTCTTTGGGGCTTCATTTCTCTAACATCTCCTGGAAGTATTCCTGCTTTGCTTTAAAAGGAAAGGTTTCCTGCTGTTTGGCCCAATGGGCAGTTTTGTCCTATTTTTTCTCCAATCCTTTGCATCTCTCCTGGCCTTTCCTGTCTGATTTAACAAGGAAAAGCAGGAATATAAATCCTGCCTTCTCTTGCTGAACTAGGAAAGATAATTTAAATTGTAGAATAGAAAAGAATAGAAAATAGGCTTCCATCTCCACACTGGACATCTCTTAATCTACTAGCTAAGTGCAAAGATAAGGAATTTATTTAGAACAACGCAGTTGGCAATCTATACAGAGGAGGATCAGCTAGACATAATGTGGCCCCTTCTTATGGTCTGTATAGAACCGTAGTGGCGAACCTATGGCACGGGCGCCAGAGGCGGCACTCAGAGCCCTCTCTGTGGGCACACGCACCATTGCCCCAGTCCTAGGCCTTCAGCTGGGTTTTATAAAACCTTTTCGCTTTAGGCCTCCGCCACCGTGTACAAAAAAAAAAAGGTTCAATCAATCAATCAATTTCAACTTCTCACAGGAAAAAAAAAAGATCTCACAAAGTTGGAATTGTTTGATTGAACTTTTTAGTCCCATCCAGTCTGCCGTTACCACCACAGCCATGCCCACCCAATGGGCCACACCCACCTGGCACCCAATGATACATAAGTGGGTTTTGGATTGCAGTTTGGGCACTTGGGTCTCTAAAAGGTTCACCATTACTGGCATAGAACCAGTATGTGTGTGCGGGTGTGTATGTGTTTAGATGTTGCAACAAAAGCAACTTCTAAACACATAGCTTCATAATTAAGCTTCCTTTAAACACTTTAAAGATGTGTCAGTTTTGCTCATGAGGAAAATGAATGTGAATTTGGACACTAGCTTTGCTTTCTGCACCGATCACCATAAGGAGACAGTGACACGGAACTGCTAGAGAATAAAGGATTACAAGATCGACTAGGCCTAAATATAAGTAATGAAAGAGAAAATGGAGGAAAAAAAATGAGATTTTTTCGGTAAATGTAAATGGACTAAACTCCCCAATAAAAAGAAATAAAATTTTTAAGAAACTTCAGAAATTAAATATAGATATAATTTGTTTACAAGAGACACACATAAAAAACAACATTACAAATTTTTGGAATACCCCAAAATGGGGAAGCTTTATTATACATCAGTACAACAAAAGAAACGAGGGGTGGCGATATACGTTAAAGAGACAATAGATTCTAAATTAATATATTCAGATGAAGAAGGAAGAATTGTTATGGTTGAAATATATTTGCACCAAAAACAAATACTGTTAGTGGCAATTTATGCTCCAAATGACAGTCAAGAACAATTTTATCAAAAATTACACAGGAAATTAATAGAAATGGAATATCAAAATATTTGTTTAATAGGAGACTTTAATGCGATAGTAGATGGAATAATGGATTATAAAAGTAGCAAAACAGGAAAACTTGGAAGAAGAAGATTACCCAAGGTATTTTTTGACATGGCAGAAGAAATTGGAATTCAAGATGTCTGGAAAGAAATCAACCCTCAAAATCAACAGTACACCTTTTACTCAAATAGTCATAAATCTTGGTCAAGAATTGACATGATTTGGATGACTCCTGAATTAAAGATGAATATACAAGAAATTGAGATAGAAATAGGCACATGGGCAGATCATAACCCTTTAAAAGCGACATGGAGAGGAATACAAAAAAAACCCAAGATGGATTTTAAATCAATCTATACTAAAAGATAAAGAAATCATAGACTTGGCCAAAAGAGAAATGGAATTCTTCTTTAAAGAAAATAAAGAAGAAGACACATCACTACAAAACGTATGGGATACAGCTAAAGCATATTTTAGAGGCATAGCTATAACGTATATGGCAAAGAAAAACAAACAGAGAAGACAGCAATATTTATTATTAAAAGAAGAATTTAGAAAGTTAGAGACAGAATTACAACAAAACCCACAGGAAAAGACTTTGAAAAGAGAAATGGAAATAATAAAACATAAGCTGAATTTGTTGGACTCAGAAAAATTGGCGGAACAAATAAAGAGAGCAAAACAAAATTTCTTCAAAAATGCCAACAAGCCAGAAAGATAGCTACCGGTAGTCTATAAGCTTAAAAAAACAAAGAGAAGAAAATAATACATAACTTAGTAGATGGGAAAGGTTGTTTACAATTTAAAAGGAAGAAATAAAAAAGATAATCAAGAATTATTATATGGAATTGTATGGCAAAGAGGAGGCTGTAAAAGAGAGAATTGTTCAATATTTAGAAGAAAGTAAATTGCCAAAGATTCCAGAGACATTCAAAACTTTGTTAGAAGAAAGAATAACAATGATGGAGACATTAGAGGCTATAAAACGACAAAAGAACGGGAAAACACCAGGTCCAGACGGGCTACCGGCGGAACTTTATAAAAAGCTACAAGATATATTAAGCGAACCACTGAAAGAGGTTTGTAATGGATTATTGTTAGAGGCCAAACTTCCAAATACATGGATAGAAGCAAATATTACTTTGATACCAAAAGAAGATTCAGACTTGATGTATATTAAGAATACTTGATGTATATTAAGAATTATAGATTCGGAGGCGCTGCGCTCCGGGACTTGTAAAGCCGCCAAAACAGCACAAACCAGCTGTTTTTCATGGCGGAAAAAACCCCTCCTCGGTTGGAGAAAGGGCAAAGAGCTGTGAGTGGGGGTTGAGATCCTCTGAAAACTCCCCGAAAAAACGTTTGGGGGGAAAGAAAGAGGACTCCCCGTGCGCTCACAATAGCTCCAGTCCGGAGCGGCTTCTGTCAGCTGACAGACCAAGACGCTGAGACCAGCCACTGCCCGAGGAAAACTTTTCAAAGAGGCACAGAGATTGACAGACTGAACGCAGGAGCTTAAAAAGCAAGTATTTCTTATATTTTACCTCGGATCAACTACGTTCACAATAAACAAAATATACCCAAGATGGCGACCACTTTTACTTTAAAGAGAAAGTGACCGGAAGAGAAAGGAGAAAGAGAAACTGTAATGTGAAAAGAGACCGCTAGAGGGCAGATGTGACACAAAACTTAAAAACTTTGCAAAATAAACCTAAGGAAGAATATAAGAGAGTACATCTTGGCACTATAAGCGTAAGGCTTAGTCCTCTGCATAAAGAAGCTTGGCTAACAGCGGACCGAAGATAGGATAGCCACTATGCAGTCCAAACTGGTGCCCTCAAAGGTGGCAGCATCCTCCCCAGCCCAGACCCTTAAAATACCAGGGAACAATTTACCTGCCCCCCACCTTCCTCCATATCTACAGAATCCCAGGCCCCCCTGTCTACTCAGGCCTCTCCAGAAATGCATATGATGATGATAAGAATTAAAAGATGCAATGTTAACAACGTTTGAAAAAATAACGAGAAAGCTGGACATAATAATAGACAATTCTGAGAAAAGGATGGAAAAAACGGAGAGGACGATGGAGGCAGTGGAACAAAGCAGAGAAGTGGAGAAGAAGGGGGAGGATCAAAGCAAAGCAGATATTGAAGACTTAGACCAAACCAAAGAAACAATACAAACGCACAATAAGAAAATGAGAGAAGATACTGGGAGAGCTTTTAAGAGGGTCTGGGAGGGGGATGAAGAAAAGATGGAAGAGGTGGAGAAACAAGAAGAGAGACAACTTGCTGACATGAAAAGTGAGGTGCAAAACCACTCAACTATGATGTACTATCGCCAGGTGATGGCAGCAATTAAGGTCAGGGGACTGGAAGAATCCCCAAATGAGAAACAAGAAGATTTGAAAAGAATTTTTGTAAAAGCATTGGAAAAATATCTAGGAGAGGAGGCTAAAAATTTCTCTTGGCAAACTGACAGAATCCACAGAGTATGGCTCATATGGAATCAAGTGATACTGCAAGCAATAAAGAGAGACTTATTACTTGGAAGGGAAGCTTTGTTATGGAAATCCACCTGGCAGAAGAAGAAGCCCAGAATTCAACTGAAAAGAAGTGAAACTTAATATTTTATGCAAGGAAATAAAGGCAAAGAATTATGGACTGACTTAAGGACTGGGTATATGAGCGAGAGACATGAGAGGGTGATTAATGGAAGATATATATTGATTCGACTAAGAGTGTACTTGTTGAAGGGATGGGTGTATCGACATGAAAATTATTATTTTTGATAGGATGGCTGGGTTGTTTGATGTCCAGGGGATTGAACTGAAAAGAAGTGAAATTTAGAATTTTTAAAATGTATTTGGCTTGTGGTTGAATTTTGATATACGGAGTGAAGAAGGTCTACAAATTTAAAATGATTGTATTAAGTTGAATGGCTTTAACATGAAATTTTTTCTTTATATACATGTGCAAATGGATATCTAATAATAAAAAATTTAAATTAAAAAAAAGAATTATAGACCAATTTCATTACTCAATGTGGATTACAAAATTTTTACTTCAATAATGGCAGAGAGACTGAAAAGATACTTAGTTGAGTTTATACATCCAGATCAAAACAGCTTTTTACCGAAGAGACAAATCAAAAATAATTTAAGGGTGATAATGGACGTATTACAATATTATGAATTACACCCAGGGAAACAATTAGCATTAGTGTTTTTGGACGCCAAAAAGCGTTTGATAATGTTTCTTGGCAATTTATGGTTCAACAATTACAAATAATGGATTTTGGAAAGAACTTTACAAATATGATAAAAACAATATATAGTAACCAGATAGCAAAAGCGATAGTGAGTGGAGATTATACTGAGAGCTTTGAGATAAGAAAAGGCACGAGACAAGGGTGTCCACTATCTCCATTATTATTTATCTTTACTTTGGAAGTATTAAATAGAAAGATAAGACAAGATACAGAAATTAAAGGATTGAAAGTAAAAGATGAAACATATAAATTACAAGCATTTGCTGATGATCTAGTATTTATTTTGGAAGAAGCTTTAGAGATGATTCCTAAACTATGGGAAAAGATAGAAGAATATGGAGAAGTGGCAGAACTAAAAATAAATAAAGATAAAACTAAAGTAATAGTAAAGAACCTCACAGATAAACAAAAAAAGGCAAATGCTAGAGAAAACAGAGGTACAAATAGTGAAAAAAGTTAAATATTTAGGTATTTACCTTTCAGCTAGGTGTTCGTCAATAAAAGAAGACAATTATATAAAATTATTGAAGCAAATAAAGCTAGACTTGGTAAGATGGAAAAATCTCCAACTATCAATATTAGGAAGAATTACAACGGTAAAAATGAATGTGTTGCCAAAGATTTTATTTTTATTTCAAACGATTCCGATAAAACTAGAGAGAAAATTCTTTCAAAATTTAAATTCATTGGCTTTGAATTTTATTTGGCAGAGGAAAAAAGCTACAATTAAGATGAAAGCATTAGAAGATGCTAAGGAAAATGGAGGTTTCGGGTTGCCGGAATGGACATTGTATATCAAGCATCGGTGTTAACATGGGTGAAAGAGTGGATAACATTTAGAAATAAAAGGTTATTGTATTTAGAAGGACATGATTTACAATTGGGGTGGCATGCTTTTTTATGGTATGGGAAAAACAGAGTTCATAAGTACTTTCAAAATCATTTTATAAGAAATGCCTTGTTAACAGTATGGGAAAAAATTAAAGCTAAAATATATTTAAAAATTCCAGGGTGGTTGTCAACGATGGAGGCATTTATACATCCGAATCTGGTAGATTTTGAAAATGTATGGACATATAAAGATATCTTAGATATTGATGGGAAATTAAAATCTAAACAAGAATTGGAAAATTTAGGAATTAATCTGTCCTGGTGGGCACATTTACAGATACAAAATAGATATGAAAAAGATGTAAAAATGTATGGATTTTACAAGGATCAAACTCTGTTTGATAAGATTTTGTTAACCTCAGATGAGAAATTAATTAAGAAAATGTATAATTTTTTGTTAATTTTAGATATGGAAAGTAAACAAGTGAAAGAAACAATGATAAGATGGGCAAAATTTTTTGGTTATAATATAGAATTAGAAAAATACCAAATGTTATGGGAGAGAAACTATAAATTAACAATGTCAACTTCATACAAAGAAAATCTGTATAAAATGTTTTATAGATGGCACCTTCTACCAGCAAGATTAGCAAAAATGTTTAAAAATATGTCGGATAGATGTTGGAAATGTAAACATAATATAGGCACGTATTGTCATATTTGGTGGACATGTGGGAAGGCAAAGGCTTATTGGAAAAATACACATATGTGGTTAGAAAAAATATTGGACGAACAAGTGGATTTTAAACCTGAACTTTTTTTACTAGGCATTATGTCTGAAAAGACTAATAAGCAGAAATTATACTTAATTCTACATATTACCACAGCAGCAAGAATAATTTTTGCACAATACTGGAAGAATGAAGGATTGCCATCAGAGGAAGAAATAATCAGGAAGATATTGGAATGTGCAGAGATGGACAGATTAACTATGAGGCTGAAAGACAAAGAAGATACAGACTACTATCAAATTTGGAATTTATTTTATTCTTGGTTAGAGAAAAGAATGAAGGATTAGGAATTGAACATGTATTAGCTTAGCAAACTCCAGACAACTTGTTGATTGGAAAAATTAACATATATTGATGAAAAAAATAATAATAAAAAAGATTGAAAAAAAAGGAGACAGTGACAGCAATGGAATGCTTCATAATCCATGAGGTTTAGTTTCCTATATACTGAAATCCCTGACTTTTTTATTTCTAGCTATGTTGGAAAGCTTTACAAATATTTTTTTGCTACAACAATCACATACAGCATATACATGAAAATTGTTAATTATGAAAACAACATGGTAATGACAGAGCTAATTCATTCAATCCTGCTGCCCTATCTATGTAGAATTACTTAGTTTTAACATTCTTGAATGAGAAGTTAGCTTTTTATGAAGGAATTTTAGGATAATTCCACATGGTTGATCCTAAAGATGTTTCCAAGCAGAGGGCTCTTACTTATGGAGTTATTCCTTCATTTCCTCATTAAAAAATGGAAATGGTAGGAAAGTGAAGTGGAGTTAAAAATGGAAGGCAATGATACCTGATCTGATGTAAAATGGCAAGGCAATCTGGAATGGAAAAGAAGGCAAGGTAATTGCTTTTCTGGAAGCAGGCATAGATAAATAGTGAATCTCTTGAAGTATTTTGCCTCTTACTTCAGCATGGCATTGTGGTTAAGCTATGGGACTAATGCCAAGATAATTCAAAGTTTACACAAAGAAAAGCACCCATGTAAGTTAAGAAGGATTCCAAATGTTATTATCATATATTGATTTATTCTTATACTGAAGCTCAGAGAGAGAGGGAGGAACTTAGGAGGGAGTTGAAAGCTCACCATTTCAATCAATATCAAGTCAGTTACCTTAAAATTGGGATTTCATTTTGTGACCATTACTATTTGACACTATAAACCCAACACGTTATTAAATTTAAGGCCTTGTGCTAAAATGTCCATCTTGTTCAAAACGATTCTGTCCGTTCTGTCAGATAGTCAGGGAGGCTCTGCTTAATGTCTCGTCCCAGGTCAGGTAAGAGGGGCATCGGTCCAAAGTCTGATGTTTTCTATGGAACTGATTCTGTTGCTGATTTTAAACGAGATTTAAATGAGATGCTCTTATCAATAACAATGGCAATGAGTGTGCCATTGGAAGACCTGAAGGATCAAGTTGGAGACAAATCCTCCCAGAGAACATCTATGTCAGCGGTTCTCAACCTATGGGTCGCGACCCCATTTGGGGTCGAATGACCGTTTCGTGGGGGTCGCCGGACATCGCGGTCCGCCATTTTTTTTGTTTTTTGTTTTTGCACGGTTCAGGCCGTCATGCGCGCGTGCTGCGCATGCGCGGATCGGCCCGTCGCGGTCCACCATTTTGTTTTTTTGTTTTGTTTTTTTGTTTTTTTGTTTTGTCGTGCGCGTGCTGCGCATGCGCAGTTCGGGCCGTTGCGCGCGCACCACGCATGCACGGTTCGGGCCGTTGCGCGGATCGGCCCGTTGCGGTCCACCATTTTGGTTTTTTTTGTTTTTTTTATTTTATTTTTTGTTTTGTTTTTCGTCGCGTGTGCGCTGCACATGCGCGGTTCGGGCCATCGCGCATGCGCCATGCAGGCGCGGATCAGCCTGTCGCGGTCTGCCATTTTGTTTTATTTTTTTTTGTTTTTTTCGTCGCGCGCGCGCTGCGCATGCGCGGTTCGGGCCGCTGTGTGTGCGTCCGCGCGCACGCACGCCCAGGTCGGGGTCGCGGCGCACATGGGCGGTGCAAGTGGGGTCTCAACCTGAAAAAGTTGAGAACCACTGATCTATGTAGTCACTAAGAGTTTACACCAGCCATAACCACTTGATGGTCCTGATGCCTAATGAATGGGAGGGAGTCCTATTTTAGTTACTGTTCTAGTAATTATGCATGGTAGAGATCCTTTTATATGAAATTACTCTGCACATTGCTAGAGTCATTAAATTGAGATAATATTTAATTTTTTAAAATAGCTTTTAGAAAAGAAAATGGGTTGTGAGATCATTACACATTTCTATGTACAATATTTAGTTTGTCCCTACAGTAAGAATAGCAGTTATGTTCCAATAACTTTATGTCAGCACCTATGACGATATGACCAACAACTTAATTTTCTACAAAAAATAAACTTCATGACAAAAAGGCAAGAGCTATCTATAGTAGCATAATGAACTCCCTGATAAAAGCAGATTGAAATCTACTGTGACATCTCTTAACATCAGGGTAAATATATATATATAGAAATTTTAGCATCATCCTGCTAAGTTCTATTCTTGCCCATCATTAAAAAAGGATATAAAGTATTTATTTTCTTAGGTCAGTTTCTAAGTTGTGACATAACCTTCTGAGATTAATATTGCTCTTAGTGCAGACATGTCAAACACAAGACCCGGGGGCCGGATGCAGCCCGTGAAGTGGTTTCATGTGGCCCGCGAAGCCATCCTGGAAACAGTGAAGGAACGGCCCCCGCTGCCTTGGCCCTGGCCCAGGCCGGCCGGGAGCCAATGTACAATTTTGTGGTGGTGGCCATCTATGCTCAAATGCATTCAGTCTTAGCACTTATCAAAGTGTCACCCTTTGTGAGGAATGAAGAAATGGGCCATGCCTTGGCGCTTGCCCCAGTCCCAACCCCTTCTGCCAGAGACTCTCAGATCTGTCCCACTCCTGCCCAGGCTCCCACAGGCAACCTTGATGCGAACAATGTAGAGCTGGCCATGCCCACCCAGTAGGCCACACCATCCACGCCCACCCAGTAGGCCGCACCCACCCTGGCCACATCCACCTGGCTCCCCGAGGGCAACTGCAACGCTGATGCGGCCTTCAATGAAATTGAGTTTGACACCCCTGCCTTAGTGTATATCAGTGATGGCAAATCTTTTAGAGACCCAGTGCCCAAATTGCAACCCAAAACCCACTTATTTATCACTTCGTGTTGTGTGAGCATGGCCGCAGTGGTCATGGCAGACTGGGTGGGCGGGTCCAGGGCAGTGGGGGCCAGTCCCTTGCCATTTCTGGGGAACGGCACGTGTGCCCACAGAGAGGGCTCTGAGTGCCGCCTCTGGCACATGTGCCATAGGTTTGCCACCACTGGTGTTTATAATTGAGAAATGTATAGATTGAACTGGTAGAAAATAAAAAAGCTTGTCACTAGACTTTACAATAGGATCCCCAAAGCAACAGATTTTTTTAGAGATAGCTTCTTGTGAGCCAGCTGCATTTTGCCCCAAATTCAGACTGCTTTTCACACTGCCCCTTCAGCAAGCAAGATGTCAGCAAGCAAGCATCACTATAACTGGCCCTAATTGCATGTTAATGTTATTGAAGTCAAAACTACCAAGAGGAACAGTAAGGATAATAGCAAAGTTTGTTTCCTTTTATTTGCTACTGATTCTAACTTTCTTGCTATTGGAACATGCTTGCATATAAAAATATATAAAAAGAGATTCCTGGGACTAGCAGGTTGATTTTAAAGTCTATTGTTCTAACAAAAAAAAAAGGATCTGGAAAAATTACAAACATAATGGTGCAATCTTTCTGTTGCATTAAGATAATATTTTTAAAGCATTACTATTATATTACCATGGAGTTGTAAAGATATAACAATAGCATGATATATAGATGTCACCTAGTTCTTGCTATGGAAATATATTATCCTGCTGCCCTGACTCTCCTTGGCTAGTTAAATGCATCTCTTCAAGATGGAGAGATGAATATTTTGACTTTTTTTCCGGCTGATGAATAGTCAATGGCATGTCTATCATCTCTCTAAAATATAGACATTTTCCAAGAATAAAATGGGAATTATCATTAATTATTCACATTATGATGCTGCAGCCAATCACAACGTCTTAAAGAGAAAAAATGGGTGTTTTATGATACAGAAATCACCAAGATAATATTGGATAAATAAATGATGGCCTGGAATCATGTTCTTCCTGGTTGGTCAAGACCAGCCAGGAGATGGCATGTAGCTGGCTCCATATGGGGGTAAAAGCTTCTCTGCAGGAGAGGTTCATTTCACATGGTTTGAAAAAGATGGTGGTTTGTCCCCTCTTCAAAAAGTCATTGTCTGACCCTGAGTATTTTTATCCAGTCTCCAACCTCCCTTTTTTAGAGAAGGTTATTCAGATAAGTGCACAGCTTCAGGGAGCCCTGAAAGAATTCTGAGTGCAATTCAAAGTCTTGATTATCACATTTAGAGTCATGGCATAGATCAGTTTACTTCTTGGGCCTGCCTACCTCCAAGGGCTTCTGCCCATTACATCAGATCCAACAGAGTAGGCGTAGTCCAAGTCCCCTCCATTAAACACTCCATTAAGTGTCATTTTACAGGACTGAGGAGGCTTACCGCTTACCTTCTTTGTCATGGGGCCTGCCCTATGGAACAGTTTCCACCCAATGTTCAGAGATCTTTCATCCTTCCAGAAGGCTTTTATCCCAGGTAATAGGGATAAAGATTCTGAAGGCTTTTGTTGCAAAGTGATTACTTTTTTTATGGATTAAAATAGATAGGACAGAAGAAAGAAAGCTTAATTCTGCCACAGTTTATACTATATGCTTAGTCTTTTCATTTGCCCGTTCCGGGTCAGCCTTCATCCCCAGTCTCATAGGGATCTCTCTCTCTCTCTCTCTCTCTCTCTCTCTCTCTCTCTCTCTCTCTCTCTCTCTCTCTCTCTCTCTCTCTCTCTCTCTCTCCCTCCCTCCCTCCCTCCCTCCCTCCCTCCCTCCCTCCCTCCCTCTCTCTCTCTCTCTCTCTCTCTCATCTTAGAGCAACTAAGATGATCAAAGTTCTGGAGACTAAAACATATGAAGAATGGCTGCAGGACTTGGATTTGGCTAGTCTAAAGAAAAGAAGAAATAGGGGTGACATGATAACAGTATTCCAATATTTGAGAGGCTGCCACAAAGAAGAGGGGGTCAAATTATTCTCCAAAGCACCAGAAGAATCAATGGTTGGAAACTGAACAAAGAGAAAAGCAACCTGGAATTAAGGAGAAAGTTCCTAACAGTGAAGACAATCAACCAGTGGAACCCCCAGAGATCGTGGGCGCTCCATCACTGGAGGTTTTTAAGACAAGGCTTGACAGTTACTTGTCTGAGATGGTATAGGTCCTCTTGCTTGAGCAGGGGGCTGGACTAGAAGACCTCCAAGGTCTATTCTATTCTATTCTATTCTATTCTATTCTATTCTATTCTATTCTTCTTACTACAAAATTTTTACTTTTTACCATGCCCGTTAAAGCAGTCATTATTAAGTGAACTATTCATTTGAATAGGAATGATAAACTGAAAAAATGCCAGAACCTGGCAAAAAATATCACGAATCACAGTCACGTGACTACAGAATGCTGTGATTGTTGGCAAATGTGACTATCAGGAGGGTAGTACAACCATTTATGATGGTCAGAGGGGTGCTTTATGGCCCATAAAGCACCCATTCCATGGCTGTCATAAATGTTAATTAGTCATTAAGTGACCAGTCGTAAGTTGAGGACTACAATAGCACATTTTAGAATTAAGATAAATTTGCAACCAATGGTAAGGTATACTTTGCCCCCAAATCAGCATATAATTCAGTGAGAAATGTTTCTGTGCAATGAAAGGCAATCCTTAATGCAAAGGTATTAATGCAAGTGAGCATTCTGCTAGGATGTACATTTCATGTCATTCAAAAATAACCAATGTAATTTGGTCAAATATACTGTCACCAATCAATTTATCCAGCAGTCAAATGCTGTGAAAAAGATAATGTCCACTACATAGATTATCTAGTAAAATCATTATCTTCTCCAGCCAGAGGACATATATTGTATTCTACAATCACATTGCCAATGGAAAGTAACCTAGTTCAGCTAATAAGCATCTAATAATCTACAAGGACAATTTCTCAATTCAGCCCAAGCAATTTAAAACATGTTAAAATATTTGCATTAGCAAATGTTCAGAATTTGGTTCTACAGTATTGAAACTCCTGATGCCAACTCCATTAATATTGATGGGATTGGCAGCCCTTATACAGGAGTACAATCTTAAATATCTGTGTTTTAGTATCAGCACATCCATCAGTGTTTGCAATAAAATTACAGGTATTACTGGTGTCACATTAATATTATGCTGGCATAGCTTTTCAAATCTCTGCTTCTCTGGGATCACTGTCATGTCCCTTAGCTGCTGCCTGAGCATGCCTTGGCAACCATTTTCATGCAACATATCTACATGGTGTAGCCCTTATAAAGCTGCTGCAGCTGAGGCAGCTTATAATTATCTTTATCTGTTCAGTTTTAAAATAAAAATTTCCTTCCTTGACAAATGTTTGCCATGGACAGTGCTAGGACAATTAATCAACAGTGTTGACGCAGTCAAAACCTGGGTTCTGTCCACATTTCTTATGTTCCTCCTGCTAGGCTCTACCATTCATCATCATTCTGTTCTGGGGTACTAGACAGACCATATACCTGGCTTCCTCAGAGTGTCCCAATTGTGTTTCCCAATTGTCTCTTCCAAATATTACCTGGGCTCCTTATTTACACAGGTTTAAGCTAGTCTGCTACCAATCAGAGTATTACTACCAGTATGTAATTTTTTTACCACTTCTGTCACATGAAGGATCGTGTAGACTGACTATTTAGTATGCATGTGTGTGTGCACGTTATCTTTAGTTTGGGATGGTGTGGTGGCAGAAACTATTCTAGAGACTATTGCTAGATGCCCTGACCATGGCCTTTTACTGCCCATGTTGCTATTCTTTGCAGCACTAATTGGAGACAGAGCATGCTTGTTATCAATCATTTCCCCACTTCATTGCACTATCCTTTCTGTATCTACATGTCAACCAAGCTATTTGTGGACATGAGTTTAGTGCTCTTTCATTCCTGTAGGTGGATCTACTTAGAACAAAACTGTCAGACAAAACACACTCATTTCAAAGTTGCTTAGTTCTGCAAAAAAAAAAAAAAAAAGATGCAGCCTTTTTATCCTGGGAACCAAGTAATATCACATCACTGGACACCTTCCACCACTCTATTTGAATTCTGAAAACATTACTGAAAACATTACTTTAAGATAGTCATGACTAACTTGACCCCATTAATATGGATATGTATCTTAAGGCTAGATGTTAAATATCCTACTTTGATTGAAATTATGTTGTGCTGGTATTGGTCCAGAAGCTAGGTATCTGCACATTTTTGTTATGGACTTTATAATGAAGAAACTGGATAAAAAAAAAAAGCATCAGAATAGTATACTGACAGGTCATAGATGCAGAGCATCTCCATACCTGCAACCTGTTAATTAGTCACCTTTACAGAAGTTAAAATTGGTGAAAATATAAATGTGCCCTGAGCTAATTGGTTACTAATTTCTTGCAGTGGCAAGTTTCCAATTTAGAAAGTACATGGGAAAGTAGCAAATTCTTTGACTTTATGCTTTGTACCCAGATCATGAGATCTGGATGAATGCTCAAACATTTCAGACCTTTCATGTTTTCCTTGATTAATATTCTGTTTTCAACAAATAAAGGACAAAATGTTTCAGTCCTTTTAACTTAGAGAAAAACATAATTGGAGATAAGGAAACTATGTTTATCAAATTACGGAATAAATTATTTTCATTTCATTATAAAAGAATCTCCAATTAAACTAATTGACAATAAATACATTGTAGGACGATTAAGAAAACTATTTTTACACACAATGCTTTATGTTAACATTTAGCAACTTTATCAACTGCACTTCATGCATTCATTCATTCCATTCATTCCTTCATGCATGCATTCAATTTAAAATCTATTTTTCAGTATAAAATCAAACCAGTTTGGAGGCAGCCTTAACTTCACATAACGGTGAACCCAAATAAAATGTTTTAGATTAAAACCATAAAATAAGACAGCAATATCTAGATAAAGAGGTAGGACGCAATAGCAGATTAAGTAAAAATTTGGAGTAAACAAACAGATTTTCAATTAATACTAAGAGTTTACAAAATTACAAATTATATGCCACCCAGTTTGTTGGAAGTTTGGGGAGCATATAAAATTGATAAATACATAAATATGATGTATGATAATTTTGACAGCAAAAGGAAGGAATTTTCAGACATCTCAAAAGTCTGAAAAATAAGCTACAATTGTGCATCTGAGGCCTCCCTTTATCATTCATAACTGTGAACCCCCCCCAACCATACAAAATGGACCAACAAATGGTACATTTATCAGTTCAATCCCAATAGTACAGTATAGAAAACATCCCAAAGAACATTCTGAGGAAGTTACCCATTTTGGTAAAGGAGTGAGGCAAAAGTAAGTAAAAGAAGGATAAAAAGAAAATGAAATATAGGAGACAAAGTGAGCAAAAAGCAAAGGCCAACAGGGAGTCTCCCTAAGCAGTTCAACTGGAAGAAGAAAGAGTGACTAAAGAAGTTGTTCTCTCTGGCAATGAGCTTTATGGGCCGAAAAGATTATGTCCTGGATAACTGCTGGTTGCAAGAAATACTGTATGTTCTAAGAGCCAGTAATGGGAGACAGTGTCCTGCGGTAATAGAAATAGAAATATAAGGCAGATTGATTCAAGGGAGTGGCATCACTGAACGAGTAAAGAGGGAGACCTAACAAAAGTCTGAGCAGTGAATGCTCCGAGCAATCAAGGGAAAAAATGAAATAATGAAGAATAAAAAGCAAGATGATAAGAACATAAGAAGAGCCATGCTGAATCAGGCCAAAGCCCATCGAGTCCAGCATTCTGTGTCACACAGTGGCCCACCAATTGTATATGGGGATCTTGAGCAGAAAGAGAAGGCAAAACCCTCCCTTTCCCTTGACCCCCAACAAATGGTACTCAAGGGAATCCTGCCTGCCTCAACCAACATAGAGGCGGCACATGGACATCCGTTTTAATAACCACCGATACACTTGGCATCCATGAATCTATCTAACCCTGCCTTGAAGCTGTCAAGGCTGACAGCTGTCACGACCCCTTCAGGAAGTGAATTCCATAAATCAACGACCCTCTGGGTGAAGAAATATTTCCCTTTATTTGTCCTCACTTTCTTAGCTATGAGCTTTAGGGAGTGCCCCCTTGTCCTGGTATTGTGTGATAGAGAAAAGAATTTTTCTCTATCCACCTTTTCTATCCCATGCATGATTTTATACACTTCGATCAAGATGATACACATCTATCAAGATTTATACACATCTATCAAGATGATAGATCTCTAAATTATGCCTTCTTGCTAATACATGTGTGGACTAATCATACTACAAGGACAAATTGTAACAACAGACTTTGAACATCTCTGAAGACATTGCAGAACACTTTGGGGACTCAAATGAATTCCCATCCATCCTTCTACCCTACCACAATGGTGGAAAAATAGTGTAGATCAATTTCTGGCTATGAAAATGGTGTCAACTGGAGAAATCTGGTTCTGGACCATGGTCTAAAATAGTCTTGATCCAGTGTTGGCATGAGAAGGATTGCACCTCACAAGCACTAAAAAAAATGTATTTGGCCAAAACATGGCAAACTTCATTAGGACTTTAAATTGAATCTAATGGAAAATAAAAAACTAAATCCATGAAATAAGATCTTGGAGACTACAAAAAGCGCGAGTGTTGCTGAAATTAAGTCACTCAGATAAAATAAAAAAGATCATTAGTTGATTATATTCATGGCTTTTATTATCACAATACAAATGCTCAAGAATATATGAGAAACAACCAAGATAAAACTGAGCTCTTTTTTTTTCTTCTGTCTAATCATGTCCAGTTCTTAGAGGCTGCCTGGATAAGTCCTTGTAGTTTTGTCAGAAAGTTTTTTTTTTCAAAAGTGGTTTGACATTGCTGCCTTCCTAGGGCTTAGACAAAGTGACTGGCCCTAGGTGCCTAAGATGGGACTAGGACTTACAGTCTTTCCGTTCCTAGCCTGATATAATTCCTGCTCAAAAATCCATATAAAATTGGCAATGTTTTACAGAGTATGGGTTGAACTACAAGAAAAAGATAAATATAAGCAATATTATTGGTGCCCACCATCACCTTCCAACCTAGAACAAAATTTATGCCTTCCTAAAGCAAGCGATAGGTCTTTTGCAGAAGCAAGAAATAATAGTGAGGGGAAATGTAACTACCTGCTGGGAAGCAAGTTCTGCATAATTCCTGATTTATTTTATTGTTCATTTTCTCTTTGAGGGGGTACAGGTAGTTATTGCTTAACTTACAACCATTTGTTTAGTGACTGTTCAAAGTTACAACAGCATTGAAAAAAGTGACTTACAACCAATCCTCACACTCATAACTACTGTTGTAGCCATGAAAGCCAGCTGGGTGACTGGGTGACTGGGTGACTGGGTCAGTCATTCTCTCTCAGCCCAACTCACCTCACAGAATTGTTGTTGTGGAGAAAATAGGAGGAGAAAAATAACATAGCATTAAATTATTTGTAAAAAATAATAAAGGTAGGCTACAAATGAAAAAATAGATAAAGAACTGGCAGTTATGATTTAACATTTGGTAAAACCTGCCTGATAATGTAAGATTCAACAAAAGGGGCAGCACCAGGCTTACCAACAATTTATAAATTGCTAACTGGTGTGGTAGCTGATGCAATCCGATAGCATCTACTGTTAGTTGACAACAAGCTGTTTCCACCTGAACTCCCAAACAGTAGAGATACAAAAGATCAGCTCCTAATTGACAAAATGATGTTGGGTTTGCTCTGATTTTTCTTCAGATTGTATAAATCTTCTGACAAAATGTTTTTGGAAAACTATACAAGAAGAAAGACCAACTAGAACGTAGCTTGGATTGACTACAAGAAGGCATTTACAGTAGAAACATCAAAAGCTTTGTGCAAATATCAATGGCACAATGGAAGACTTCATTGCTGGTCAATGGACTGTGAGAGGTTAATATCAAGAGAGGAATCTTTCAAGGAGACTCATTATCACCACTACTATTTATCATTGCAGATTCTTCTGTCAGGCCATGGCTATCAAATCTTAAAATCATCTTCCAAGCTATCCTATTTCCTTTACCTGAATGATCTGAAACTGTATGGAAAAACACCATGTGAAATAGAATCACTGCTCAGAACTGTCTGTATATACAGCCAAGATATTGCAATGGAGTTTGGACTGGACACATGTGTCAACTTTACCATTAACAGGGAAAAATAGTGAAAACAGAAGGAATCAAGATGCCCTATGGAAATAACATCAAGAGCCTGGATGAAGAGCTTGGATGAAGACTATAAATAACTAGGCATCCTTCAAGCTAACAACATCAAGCATACTGAAGTCAAGAAGATTAAAGTGAATACTTTATGAGAGTGAAGAAGATCTTAAAGTCTAAACTCAATGGAGGAAATACCATCAAAGAAATGAATACCTGGAATAGTGGACTGGACTCAAACAAAACTAAAATCCCTAGACAGAAAGACTATAAAAATAATGACAATGAATGCCTCTTCATCCAGGTAGCAGTATTGACAGACTCTATTTACCAAGGAAAATAGGTGGGCATAGAATGTTGCAAGTGTACCAGACAGTTGAAGAAGAGAAAAGAGCATTGGAAGAATATCTGAAGGACAATGAAGAAGATGCACTGAAGCTAGTATATTATGAAGGCTTATTGAGTACTGGAGACTCTAAACTGGAAAGCACTGGAAAGTCCAAATTTTCTTGTAAGAAATACCAAAGGAAGAATAGAAAAGAGACATGGCAAGGAAAAGCATTACATGATTAGTACATAAAAAACAGCAGGCAAAAGTAGATAACAAGATCTGGCAATGGCTAAGAGCAGAAAAGTTGAAGAAAGCAACAGAGGGGCTAATTCTGGTGCACAAGACCAAGCCTTAAGAACAAATGCATACAAAGCCAGAATTGAGAAGACAGAAACAGACAGCAAATGTTACCTCTGCAAAGAAGCTGACAAAACAGTGGACCTCCTAGTTAGCTGCTGAAGGATCACACAAACTTACTATAAAAATGGCATGACAAAGTAGCAACAATGGAACACTGGAATATCTGCAAGAAATACCATTTGTCTGCAAGCAAGGATTGATGGAATCACAAAATAGCAGAGTAATAGAAAATAAAGGTAGCAAATGACCTTTTGATGTCATGTTCATAACATTTACTTAATAATTTAACTTTAAATATTAATTTAATTAATTAATGTAATATTTATACACTGCTTTTATTATTTTTTATAAATAGCTCAGTTATAAAGTAATAGTTGTTATACTTGCATCTGTGAGTCACTGAAAAAAGCATACATTGCATGACTTTAATCCACAGGCCCTTCAGATGTTTGGACTATCGTCCCTTACTCTATTGTACATTAACTGTGTAATAATGATTAAAAACATTTAGTTTATATGTATTTTTCCTCTGTATATGTGTGTCTGCATGCATGCATAAATACTTACATATCAGCAGTGTTTGTAAAGTGGAATTAATATTAAGACCAAACCTAGATGCCGCTAGATCTGGAGCAAATGATTGTAGAAAAATGCAGGAATAATGTTAATTATTTAAAACTCTCCAGGTTACAGGAAGTGTCTAAAAGCCATACCTAAATATTTATCAATGCTGTTTTAGACAAGCTCTGAATAGTAATATACATGCTATCAAAAATTGCTTATGCCAGAATACCTGCATTAAAAATAGAACACATTCCTCTGTAACCAACTTCAGGATGCATTTCATCTTCCTGTTTATATACCATATGATAAATCTGCAGTTATTGAAGAAAATGATCCACTCAGGGACCTAATTCCAAATAAAAGTATTTTTAGTTTATCTATACACCTGCCAGACTGACAAACAATAGTTTTGAAGACATGCTGAAAGAGCTTTCAAAGAGACAGTCTCATGATATATGCACATATATTAATTCTGTCCCAGTGCTGACTGTGATCAAACAGCTTTTGCAGAGTTTGAGACAATCCAAAAGCTTAAAAAATTATAAAATACTAAAGCAGGATGAGCATCACATCACAAGTATAATTACCCTTGCAGTATTCAAATCACTCCCGACCTTTCTCTTTCTCCTTTACATTTCCAAAGGCACCACAAAAAAATCTTTAGAAGATAAAATAGTTTGTTTTTTCAAGAGGAAGAGCAGGGTCAGGAGCACTTGCATTTTCTGGTACATGCAATTACCTCATATTTTTTATTATCTGCTCGGATCAAGCAGAGCTAACAACATGTTTAGCCTTCTATAACAACCTACAAAACCTATTTAACCAAGGGACAGCAAGAGAAGAGAAAAATGTAAATACAACAGAAAATCTATTTGTATTGCAGAAAAGAATCCTATTTTGAACCACTTGGAATTGTCTCACATATCCCTTTGTTGCCTTCTGCTACTTAACAAGAACCTCTGTTGCAAAAATAATTGCCTTCAAAACTGTTCTAAAAATTGCCACAAATATCATTCCACAACAGCTTCAAGCATTATTTCCCTTCAATCCTATGGATTGTTTGGACTTGTTACCTCACCTCAGTTTAGTTTCTTTCAAAACGACAGCCATTAGAAGTGCTTGAACTGTTCAGATTTGGCCTAGGGCCCTATCTAGGACAATATTTAAACCCATCCAGTCCAGGCACACACCCCCCTCCTTTATTTTCAGATTTGTCAATTACAAAGCAATCCATTTATTAACTCTTTCACCTTTTTTTATTAGGTCATGTTTAAGATCTTGTGCTTACATGCCTCTGCCCTCTAGTGGAAGGTATAGGGGCCCCTTGCCTTCTGCCACGACGATTCCTCATTTCCTTACCTGTTGAACGGATCACATTTTGAAGCGAGAAGACTGAGACAGAAATAAAATGGAGTTTTATACAATGTTCTCTGAACTACAGCTCCCAGAATGCTCCTTGTTATTATCCTTTGTGACACCTTATAAAACAGCAGAATTGCCCACTGGGCAATATTAGTTCAAAAATGAACCAATAACATCTTTGTATCTGCAATTTCTTAGGGCTAAGGGCTGTCGGGGGCCCCATGCCAAAGCTTGGGTGGGGCAAGGGTAAAGAAGTTGGTAGGAATTTAATTTAATTTCAACTTAATCATAGTTAAATTAAACACAATTGGTATAATTACTCCCCACATATTTTTGGTGTCTGTTCTATCATATTATACAATACAATTTGGCAGCAATGTCTGGAAGGTTTCTAAGGATTACGCTCAAGGATTTACACAGAGAACAAGCTACAAGTTGGGCACCTGTGCCTGGCATAAAGCCAGGTGACTTAAGAATCTGGGGTCTAGCAATGTGGAAAACAAAATAGGATTAGGTATTACAGCACAATAAAAATGCCACACGTTGTGGTCGAAACTAATACGGGCTTTGCGTTGATTTTAAAGTGCCGAGAAATAAACATTTCATTCAACCCATTATACAAATACAAAACCCTTGTTTTTGCTAATATGTCTTCTTAATGAACACTCATTTTTCTGAAACACTGTTAGAAGATTATTTTCTGTATCCACTGAAATTTCTGAATACAGGTGATGGAGGCATGGAAGAGTAGAGCAGGAAACAGAAATTTTTACTATACAGGATTGAGGAAGATTAACAGAAATACAACTCTGATATAGATTGATTTAAAGCAACAAGATGTTTGTTCAGTGGATTTTAATAGTTCAAAGTGAACCTTTCCAAAGACAGTATTTCAAATGGGAAGATCTGTTATGTATAGAAGATGTGTTCAAAATATGCAGCTCATTTGAACACCAAAGAAAACCCTGCTGGCTCAGATCAAGGATACATCAAATTTAACATTTGCTGACCATTTCAGTGTTATGCACCTTGTCCAACTTTAGTGATTTATACATGCAATGCTAATGTGTTGGATATGGAATCTGAACACTTGCATCCAACACTGATTTTCTGCACAGAATGTTGTTTCTGGATCAGTATCAATATATATTGAAAGATGGGAGAAGGCAAACTGTAATTCAAAATTATTAATGTTTTTGAAGTATGCATTAGGTATTTTAAAGAATATATTAATAAAAGCCTCTTCTAGTAACATTTATTGTCAATAGGATTAATAAAATGTACTAGAGAATGTGGTCAGAATTGTCTAAAAATTGAATAAGAAAGTTGCCAATACCAATGATTCCTTTCTCAAAAATTTTATCATAAAATATAATTTTAAAAAATATTTACAAAAGTAAAATTCAGATTAACAATAGAAAGACATGTGAAATTATGTGTATGGTTATTTGAAGTATATATAATACATTGTAATCTTGAGAAATCCACAGTCATCCATATAATCTATAATAAAACCAAAAGAATGTTTATTCAGACAAGAGTAATCCATTAGGAAAATTATTAATATAAATTGACTAGATTTGGTTAAATGTATCCTTCATTGGAGCCTAACACTATGTTATTTTTTTCTTACAGTGCAGTTTCCCATATAGTACCTGAATATCACAGATCCAATAAAAGATGATTTTTAATTTTGCAATATTATTTAGCAGCTAATAGCAAGAACCATTTCTAATTCCCATCCATTTATATACATTAGATAATGTAGCCAAGAAACTGACAGCAGGATTCATTGTGAAAGATTTGGAGGGAATTGTCCTACTCTTTTCAAACACTTTCAACAAAGGACACGGACTTGGAGACTGTAGCATTTATCTATTTATTTATACTTCTTCCCAAAGCATCTAGAAAATTACAATTTATATCCTGTAATTGTAATGAAATATAATACTACCTATAGATATACTGTACAATTGTTCATTCTTGATGGCTTGCTCAAAGTACTCACTGAAATCCAGGTTGGAGAGTCTTTTCCTGTTTTCTGATACTGTTCCTTGAAGTTATTAAAACACGGGCAAAAAACTTTGGATATTCTATAGATTTGGAAGACTGGCAAAAATTATGGGATAAAAACATCAAATTGACTAAAGCAGCTTCACATAAAGAAAATTTGTATAAAATGTTTTATAGTTGGCATATGACACCAGTTAGCTAAAATGTTTAAAAATACTTAGAATAATTGCTGGAAATGTAAACAAAGACCAGGTACTTATTACCATATCTGGTGGGTATGCACTAAGCGAAAAGGTTCTGTCTTAAGATACATATATGGCTGGAAAAGATGACCAAAATACAGATAGAACTTAAACCAGAACTGTTTTTGTTAGGAATATTAGGAGCTAAGTACGAGAAGGAGAATGAGTATTTAATATTGCATGTATTGACAGCAGCGAGAATAATATTTGCCCAATACTGGAAAAATGAAAACTTACCAACTGAAGTAGAATGTGCAGAAATGGATAGATTAATCTTAGAGATTAAAGAGAAAGAAGATTCAGATTATTTTAAAACATGGGATAAATTTTATCAATGATTAGGAAAACGAACTAGTGAGAAATGAATGTGATATGTTACTTTGAATATATATTAGTAAGAAGAATGATATGTATTGACCAACTGATACTGTTTATGATTATTGTTTATCACATTCACCACAGCTATTTACTATTATATTAATTAGTATTAATTGAACATATGTACCCGGACAATAGTCTGTTTGCTAAAGCTTGAAAATATTACTGGGGGGCAACCCCAATGTTGTTCCCAATCCTGTCCCAATCCCCTAACCCCACCCCCAACCTTAATCCCTATCCTGGTCCTATCCCTTCCCCAACCTTATAAAACTAAATAAAAACCTTTATAAAAAAACATGGAAGGAAAAGCATACTAGTATTATTTTACTGGGCTCCAACATGTCTCTGCTATCATTTTTTCCCTATCCAAACAACCCACTGTCTTCAATTTCACTTGGCTTTGACCTAAAAGGTTTATTCCATATTTCCCAGTCTTTAATCCCTGAGCCTGGCTTTGGATCTTATTTGAACCTTTCCCCCAATTCTTGATCTTCATTTGCAAGTATTTGCACAATTTCATTGCCTTCCTATAGATGGTTCCAACCTTCCTTTCCATTCTGTTGTAGTGCTGGGACCCACATTTTAGTTTCTTTGTGTTCAACTGCCTATTGTCCAATGTACTGCTTATACATCTATTGGCAAAAAAATACAGAAGGTTCTTATCTATATTTTGGAGCAACTGGTCCCAAATCTGTAATCAATCTAGAAATAGAATTTGTTCAACTCAACAAAGGCATTTTTAAAAAAATATAATAAATGTGGCTTACCAATATCAAATCAAACACATTGGCTATTGGCCTTTTCTATCCCTTATGAATAGTCACATCCACAAAAGTGACAGAATTGCAAGCTATTCTGGGTAAAAGAGATCTTGAAAGAAACTGCAAGGCCAGTTTTGTTCCTAAGCAACAACTCTCAGCTTAAGAGTCTCTTGGAGACAAGACATTTTAAGGAATCTTTCATTTATCTCTTTCTGCAGATTGCTTGGTAGATGCTTAAAGATACATCAAAAGGGTCATACTGAATGATGCAGATTAACAAAATGTTTTCACATTTTGCAATGCTTCTATTTTAAAAATTGAGTCAAAATAAATTTAGTGTTGGGCAAAAAAGTTCTGTATATTTGCTATCAATTTTCATTCAATCTGATGGCAAAACTTCATTCAGAAATCAGTTCCAATAAGAGAAAGTCAGTGAAATGCTTATGCTGGAGTATGTCTTCCTCCAGTTATCAGATCATATCTCTTCAGGGTGTGTCCTGTCCTTCCCTCTCTGTGTAACCATCTGTCTAGCAGTTTGAGTCTTTCTAGCTTGATTCACTTTAGTTAAATCCCAAGGAGACAATGTCACTGGAGATTTTTCCAGTTGGGGCATATGGGCAGCCAGGGAAACTTAGAATGGAAAGGCAACCCAAAATTATTGCACCACCATACACCACTTGCCATTTCCAAAAAGGAAGTTCAAAGCCACCAAGAGAAAATTGAAATAAATTCTCAAGTCCTTAAAGATGTTGAGAGCTCTGGAATTACTAAAATTACCAGAGGATTGGAAAAGAGCTGATGTGGTTCTCATCTTCAAAAAAGGAAGAAGAAAAAAAACAGACCCAGGAAACTACAGACCAACCAGCCTAACATCAATACCTGGGAAGATACTGGAAAAGATAATCAAAAAACAGATCTGCAAACTTCTAGAAACAAAGTTATAACTAGAAGGTAGCATGGGTTTGTTAAAAACAGATCATGCCAAACCAATCTTATTTCATTCTTTGATCAGGTGACTGAATTGGTGGACCAGCGAAATGCTGCGGAGGTGGTATACTTGGATATTCGACAAAGTAGACCATAACCTACTTCCTGGAAGGTTTTCAAAAAGTGGGATAGACAGCATCACCATCAGATGGATTTTTAATTGGCTGACAAACCGCACTCAAAGAGTAGTCCTTAATAGTACTACCTCTACATGGACGGAAGTAAGCAGTGGGATACCACAAGGTTCTGTCCTAGGCCTAGTACTCTTCAACATCTTCATAAACGACCTAGATGAGGGAATAGAAGATGAACTTATCAAATTTTCAGATGACACTAAGCTGGCAGAAATAGCCAACACCCTAGATGATAGGCTCAAGATCCAGAGGGATCTTGACAGACTTGAACACTGGGCTCTATCTAACAAAATGAAATTCAACATAGAGAAAAGTAAAGTCTTACAGTTAGGCAAGAAAAACCAAAAGTACTCATATAGATCAGACTTAATAGCAGCAACTGTGAGAGGGATCTTGGAGTCCTAGTGGACAATCAATTAAATATGAGCCAAGAGTGTGTGCAGTGGCAGAGGCAAGAACATATTGTATTTAATGCTGGATTTTGTCTTGGCTACAGTCAAAATAGCCATCATTTGTAATTCTGAAGGGAAAGTACACTCACAGAAATATTTAAAGCAAATTCAATTTGTGATCTGCTCCCAAACACCTTGCACTTGATTTGAGATCTGGGCTTTAAGTGGCATTGAGGGATAAAGCTCGATAGCCCCTAGCAGGCCCAGAACTGAACTTTTTCTTTTTTTAATAATTCCAACTCTCTCAACTTTCTTAGGCTATATTTATCCTTCAAGGTCCCAAGGCCCTGTGATCTAAGTCATTATTATAAGAATTTAGCATTACATAAGAACATAAGCAGGACCCTGCTGGATCAGCCCCCTGGCCCATCTAGTCCATTAATCTGTTATCAGAGGGGGTCAACCACATTCACAAAGAAGCCCACTAGTCTCCCAGCAGGAGGCTTTTGGAGGTAGTCACAATGGTATCAAAGCTGACAGTCACTGACCCCGTAACTTCCATGAATTGGGCCCTTTTTTAAAGCCCAGCAAACTGATAGCCAGCACCACATCTGGAGGGCCTTCATTTCAGGCTCTCTAGGGAAAACAATAACAGGTATGTTGAGAACTTCACTTATTTGCCCTGCATGTTTTGACATTATTTTAGCAGGATCTACCTTTGAAGCACAGGTATCAGCCGGTTCTCCTCATGACCAGCCTTCCCCAGCTGGTCCCACTAGCTCCACTGGTATTGCCAACAAGCTCCAACTTGAATCTTTGTGTCTCTAGTTTCTGGAAGCCGTCTAGCTCACATCCCAATCTAGAATATTTCACCCATTTACAGAGTATTTCCAGTTCCCACAATAAATAACAAATATTCAAGCAGAGGCAGGACAGTCGGGGTTGAAACAGAATTTAATTGAATTGAGGTTTTACTTGTTGGTTATTTTTCTGGATGTTGGTTTTTCTTCTCTTTTTTCTTCTGTTGTTTGTTATTGGGTGAGGAGGCCGCTGAACGTGAAACTTCTGTAGCTTAACGATAGCAGAGAAAGAGGGAGATGGAGGAAGAGGCAGAGAGTAGAATGTGACCAAACATCCAGGCAGCAATGAGAGGGAGAGAGATCTGAGCAAAGTACATGCCCACAATGCACTGACCCCACAGCACCCCACAAAACATGGCACACTAATGCAGTGTATTGTACCAGACATCTTGCCCTTCACATTCAGAAAAAAATATACAGCAATCAATTTTTGAATCAAAGGTTGCCTAACCCCAGATGCAGATCCATACCTACCAACCTACACACACAGAGACATACACATAATGCTCATAATTAAATTGTATTTTGAGGCTGGTAAGAACATATACTCTCTCACTTGTGTTTTCTCTCTCCCTCCCTCTCTTTCTCTCCCCGTCATACATAACAAGTGGAGCAACAGGTTATTGACAATATGCAGCACGCAGGTTTAAACACAACTCACAGAGATCAAAACATAGATGCTGATATTGCAAGGGACAAAAACACCATCTTGTATTAATAAGCAAATACAATCTGGACTCCAACGTAAGGACAATCTTCAAATGTGCAAATACTGGCCAAACACCAGGGCAAACATGCTGAGATCATTTTGTACTTAGGTATAACGATGACTCAAGCAGGTCTAAACAGCAGACACTGCGCAACACACACAAAGCTGACTTGCAGCACTGCATCATGACAGGCAAAAGGAAGCGTCAGTCTTTGCATATCCTGGGCTATTCCAGTGAGTGGGTCTGAGAAGACCAGGAGCAAGAGAGTGTGGAACAAGAACGATGGAAGATGTGATCTAATGGGCACTCAAAGTCTGTGCACTGAAAGAGCAGGCATGGTCAGAGTATGCCAGGATGCATGCATTTATAGGACACTTGGATTACGGAAGTTGTGTCCAGCAAAACGAGCTTCATCACCAAGTTCTTCCTCAATCCTGTAGAATGCAGACAAAGAGATAGTTAATGGAGTATATTATGGGTATTATGGGTATCAGCCACATATTAGATACAATCCAAAAAAAAGTTAATTTCATGTGAAATTTAACGTCAGAACACATCTTTCTGTGGAACCCAATGAATGACAGTGTACTATAAAAATACAGGCTATGAACTGGAACCATATTGTATTCAGCTCCTGTCATTCAAAGCTCTTAATGACTCTTTGTGAGGAAAATAAGTTCTGATGGAAAAAATGTGTTTGTATTTTTTTAAAATGTTCACGTGTTGCCACTAAATGATATCAAAAATGGAGGCCTGATATTCTGTATCAAGGAAATATGGGAACACAAGTAGCAACTAAATTTGGTAGCTGTTTCCCTGACTTTATAAAATAGGCCACATAATGTGCTAGGGGAAAAACCCAATTTCTGTAGGCAGTGATCAGTCTTTCATCTGTTCAAGCAATGGATGGAAACTAACCAAAGAGAGAAGCAACCTAAAACTAAGGAGACATTTCCTGGTAGAACAATTCTTCAGTGGAACAACCTGCCTCCAGAAGCTGTGAATGCTCCAACATTGGAAGTTTTTAAGAAGAGACTGGACAGCCATTTGTCTGAAATGGTATAGGACAGTGGTGGCGAACCTATGGCATACGTGCCAGAGGTGGCACTCAGAGCCCTCTTTGTGGGCACGTGTGCCATGCCCCGGAGATGGTGAAGGACTGGCCCCCATGGCCCTGGCCTCACCCACCCAGGCTGCCATGACCACCGCAGCCACACCCACCAGGCACCTGGTGATAAATGTGGGTTTTGAGTTGCAATTTGGGCACTGGGTCTCTAAAAGGTTCGCTATCACTGGTATAGGATTTCCTGCCTGAGCAGGGGGTTGGACTAGATCAGGGGTAGCCAACCAACCAGAATTCTGGGAGTTGAAGTCCACAAGTCATAAAAGAACCGAGGTTGCCTACCCCTGGACTAGATGGTTCCTTTCAACTTATTATTATTATTATTATTATTATTATTATTATTATTATTATTATTATTATTACTACTACTACTACTACAACTGTTACTACTACTATTACTACTACTACTATTATATTGCTGTACTGTGTAGAGGAACATTTGCTCATTCCTCCAAGCTGCACTGCTACAGGTCAGTCACATTGGGGTTTTTTTTTTTATAGAAATGAACAGCTCATCTTAAGCATCCCTGCCACAATATTTTTCAGTGGGGTTTAGCTAGGGACTTTGGTCTGGTTATTCTAAAACACGGAATTTGTTCTTTTCCATACCATACACTCTCTTGTTCGACATTTCTGTCCTGCAGTATTATCAAGCTTTCTACTATCACTTTCACTTTTAGTGATACTAAACATCTACTTTCATTTCAGCTCCAGTTGATAAGACAGATTGTCTGATACCCTTCTCTGATACAAAGCAGAATCCATGTTTTCATCAGTGGTTCTTCCAACCACTACTGTTGACATGCCTCATGATTGGCCCCAGGTTCTAAACTGAATAACAGAATAACAGAACAGGAAGTGACCTTGGGGGTTTTTCTAGTGCAACCCCCTGCTCATGCAGAAGACCCTATACCATTCTGGACAAATGGCTGTCCAATCTCTTCTTGGAAACCTCCAGTGATGGAGCACCCACAGCTTCAAGAGCAGTGGTGGAGCAGTGGTTAGAATGCCATATTGCAGGCTACTTCTGCTGACTGCCGGCTGCCAGCAGTTTGGCAGTTCGATTCTCACCAGCTAAAGGTTGACTCAGCCTTCCATCCTTCCGAGGTCGGTAAAATGAGGACCCAGATTGCTGGGGGTCAATATGCTGACTCTATAAACCGCTTAGAGAGGGCTGTAAAGCACTGTGAAGCAGTATATAAGTCTAAGTGCTATTGCTATTCTAAAGGCAAGCCGTTCCACTGGTTAATTGTTCTCACTGTCAGGAAAAGTTGCCAACTTGTATTAGAATATTCAATTGCTATATACTGACTGCTTTGTTACTTAAAGAATTCCCCTTTAAACTCATCTGTCCATGGAACATGTGCCTCCACAAGCATCAATATTCATAACAAGCAATGGCTTTCACCTTGCTCTGAGGCATCCATTGGGAGTTAAAATAGGCAAGAAAGCAGTTGTGGCATCAAAAGTCCAAGCCCCATCTCTTTTGTATGCATGTGCAAAGGAGTGGAGTTTCAGTCACAATGTTGCAAGTGCCATCTTTGCCTGTTTTGATCCTCCAGTGGAGTCTGCTGATGATGCTATTCTTCAGTGAAGCTTATTTTATCTCGGATCTCTTCTGATGATGAAATCAAGAAGTGGTTTTAGCTATAGTTAGACAGGTCAGCGGATCCTTGGCTATCACGTGGTGTTATTCGGGACTCCTGTTTTTGTGCTATGCTCTTGGTTTGATTTTGACAGAATAAAAATTCTTGGGAACATTAATTATTGTTCCAAATTTTTGTTTCATGGCTATCAGTTTTTCTGCACCGTGGCCTTAAACCTCTGGACTCATAAACCTCATAAACTGGCTGTAAATGAAGCTGACTTAAAAATGCATTTCTGGCTGTAACCTCTTCTTCTACTTTAGCCATGGTGTTCTGCCCAGATGCTGACTAAGACTTCCTACTGGTAGATTCCCCTGCTTCTTTATCCCCACTACCTGTGCCAGAAATGCAAGGATTAACCACTTCCTTTTCCATGGGCTGGTCCTTAAGGACATATGATTTCCACTTACAAATCTCATTTTCCATAAAAAAAAATGCAGTAAGGAGAGAAAAACAGATGTGCAGGATGTTTTGTTGGGTACTACTAGAAGACTTCCCTCTGGAGGCCCCTAAGAATTTGACTTAGAATAACAACTGAAAAAGAAGCTCGCCTCAGAATAATCCTTAGAACTCAATCTTTGTTCAGACACCTGAAAGACCTGCAACATAAAGATCTCTACTCCTTATTCTCTTGGCTGCTCTCTGTATTTGGCAGCTATTTGTAGCAATCAAGAAACAGCAAGATAAATCTTCTGCAGTGATGGCCTGGGCCCAAGGCAAGTCAAGCATTATGTATACAAAGGTAACATTGAGGATGCCATACTGTTTTGATGATGTTGTCAACCACCAGAGCACATGTATGCTCTAGTGCTGTGTTCGTGCTGTGCATTGCTGTGCAGTAGCAACAGGATGCAATGAATCTCTAGCAACAAAACTCCCCCTTTCTTATATTAATCCAATCCAGTGGGACAGACCTCTGCTGGAAGATGATGCAGGTTGATATTCCCATCTCCAAACTCACTCACTCTCTTTTCTCACACATAAGCATATCCATTTTACTTCCCTCACATTTCTTACCTCATTAGCTGATTATATTTTGCCAGTCGCTCAGATCTACACGGAGCTCCGGTCTTTATCTGCAAATGTCAACATCAATTCAGTAATATTTTATGGAGATTCACACAAACATGTCAATTATGGGCAAAGGCTGCCCACCAAGAGTACACATTTTCTGTGCTTATCTGATCTCTGTCACTATATCAAAGGTGTATGAGATGAGGAATAAACCTAAAGTAAACTTTTTTTGCTAACTGCCCAATCTCTGCAAAAGTTTGCCTTAAAAGGGGGGGGAGGAAGGGGGAGAAAAAAAAAGAGTCTGAATAATCTCTTGTTATCAGAAATTTGCCTGCTTATTCTCCTCTGCTCCCACATTCTGCCCCAAGCTTGTCAGCAGGAAGCAAATGGATCACTTCCCCCCACTCGCCCACAGAGGTTTGATGCCTAGCGGCTTGTCAGAAGAAACGGAGGTGGTGGGTGCAACTGGATCTTCATTGCACAGTGTATTTAGCTGATATGTTTCTATATTTCTTTAGAAGAGGATATTGAGATGATTATTATTATTATTATTATTATTATTATTATTATTATTATTATTATTAATTAAATTTCTATGCCGCCCTATTCCGAGAACTCAGGGCGGCTCACAGCATAGATTACTATGAATAACAGAGTTGGAAGGGCACTAAGGTCTTCTAGTCCATCCCCCTGCTATTCCTATGCTACAAGTGGCCCCAAGTCCATTTGCTGCCGTGTTTCTGTCCTTTTCATCATCCATCACTTTTTCTGGAAATCTCCCCAGGTTTCAAGAAATACAGCTTCCTCATGGATCTGCTTGTTGTGTCCCAGTCTTTTACCTTACCCACATTATCATTCTTCCCTTCTGAACAAAAAGAAACAGTGTTTAAGATGCTAAATTAGGACTAAGAACAACCAGATTCAAGCTTACATTCAGCCAGGCATTGTGTACGAGACCATATGCACAGTATATGGCTTAGAGCAGGGGTGTCAACTGCCGGCCTGCGCCCACCCCATAGCTGGCAATGGCAAAACAGTCCCGACACGTCTCGCAACGTCACATGACGTCGCAAGTTTGACATGTCTGCTTTAGACCGATTACTATCTCTCTTGCTCAGCTTACCACACCAGTGCTGTTGGTATGGAAAACATTGGAAGAAAGAATAAAAGTTACCCCAGCTGTTATGTCACAGCAATATGTTCCATATTCCATCTGATATTGGTCCCCATTCTGCTGGAACTGTATTTAAGTACCCAACATACCCAGTTACACATACTGTCGTCTTGGTTATTACAATGACTGAAAGTTTGTATCTGATTTATTGAAATGTCTACTCTTTGTCAACACTTTTGTACATTTTTATCTCACAATGCTCATTTGAATCAGACACCAAATGAAATCTGTCTATGAAGAATTCTGTCTCAAGAGTGGCAATATTCTAGCTCTGGCCTGCTTCTTCCCAAAAGGAGACAAGACATGATTTCCACTAGTTAGAACCTACCTGCCCAGTACAGAGTCCCACCACCAGGTCAGCAATGAAGGTGTCTTCAGTCTCCCCTGATCGATGACTCACCATCACCCCCCAGCCATTCTCTTGAGCCAGTTTACAGCTGTAAGTGGAGAAAGTGGCCTATTAAGTTATTAAAATAACTTAGTGGATTTGCCTCCTGAAGATAATCTTTGGAGCTGTCAGTGGGTAGCACTGTAGCACAGAGGCTGTTGGAGAATGGGGTGGCTTAAGAGAACTCACGCTTGAATAGCTTCAGTGACCGATCCAATCTGGTTGACCTTAAGCAGTAGACAGTTGCAGGCCTTCTCCTCGACCGCATGCTCAATGCGTTTGGGGTTGGTCACTGTCAAGTCATCTCCCACTATCTGAATCCCTACATTAGCTGTGAATTTTGACCAAGCTTCCCAGTCATCCTGATCAAAAGGATCCTCAATGGACACCACTGCAAAGGGAAAAGGAAATGAGAAAATTACAATACACCCCAGGCTGCAAATAAAGGAAGTCTGAGTGTTTTTAGTTCTGGTAGCAAGGCTTCCACCCTATGTAGTCACTCACCTGGATAGTCCCGTACAAAACTCTGATAGAGGTCACCCAGTTCATCGGCAGAGATGTAACGGCTGGGATCATCAGGGGATTTGAAATCCAAGTCATACTTGCCATCTCTATAGAACTCTGATGCAGCCACATCCATGCCAATCACAATCTTGTCAGCATAACCAGCTTTCTCAATGGCTTCCTTGAGCAGCTCTAAAGCTGAGAGGCAGAAATGGAGGCAAGTTATTTAGGAAGGGAATATGTCTTTAAAGGATTTATAACATCTCTTCAAAGACCTCTCTTTCAAAGTATCTCTTAATACTGTACTTTTTTTCTCCTCACCTTCACTATTCTCCAGGATGTTTGGGGCAAAGCCCCCTTCATCTCCTACATTGGTGGCATCTTTACCATACTTGTCTTTGATCACACTCTTGAGATTATGATAGACTTCAGCACCAATGCGCATGGCATCCCGGAAGCTTTCAGCCCCAACAGGCAAGATCATAAACTCTTGCATGGCCAGTTTATTTCCAGCATGGGACCCTCCGTTGATCACATTAAAAGCCTGGAAGAATTTAGAAACAGTAACAGCAAACAGGAGATCTTCAGTGATATATTTTAAAGCACCATACAATAATTGTAAATGATGGTTTGAAATTGTTTGAATTATAATGGTTTCTTTCGTCTGTAAATATCCTAGGTATTGTGAGGCTAAGAACATTTTGTTAGAAGTATTTTGGTTTTACATAGAACTAAAATACCATGTTTGTAACCCTAACCCTAAAGATAAGCTTTGAAAGTTCATAAAGTATATTTCATATGAACATAAAACTAGCATGCATGCAAAGGACTATAAAGGTGTATGGTATATTGGGGAAAATCCAGCTGTTTTGGACCCTTGTTCAATTTGTTGTTACCTGACTCTCTGCTCCATACCTCAGTTTTATGGGTGTGAAATCAAGAAAACATCACCAGATTCTTACGGGGACTGGCAGAATGAGATCTGAATTTCCAGCCAGGTCAGCAATATGACGGTACAGGGGTACATCCTTCTCTGCAGCGGCAGCTTTGCAGACAGCCAGGGAAACACCCAGTATGGCATTAGCTCCAAATTTAGCTGTGGATTTTGCAAAATTGATTAGTAAACAGCATAATCAGAGATTACAACCAAAGATCTTTAACCCAAAGATTTTACCAGCGTCCAGCTGCCCCATAGTATCTGCTACTCATCTGGCCTGATCCAAAGGTTTTACCAGCGTCCAGCTGCCCCATAGTATCTGCTACTCATCTGGCCTGATCCAAAGGTTTTACCAGCGTCCAGCTGCCCCACAGCATCTGCTATTCATCTGAGATTCCCTGCCTGGCTTTGATAGTAGCTTTTAATTTTGCCACAAATTTTTCCATTGGGCTTTCTACTCAAGAGTAGTCTGCAAACAGTAGCAGCTCATTTGTTTTGACAGGGAGGCTAACACTTCCCTCCTCCGCTCTAGAGTCCACAATTGGCCTGCTAGGTTTCCCCTCATATACCTGAAATGTATTTCTGCTGATCTCTCTTTGCCTGGTTGTTGCTGCTAAGACCCATCCCCTGTGAGTATGCTTATTTGTTCTAAACTACTCAGAACATACACTCAGTCAGTATTGATTTGGAGCCACTGTGTAGAATATCCAAAGCCAATTCTGATAGGCCTTTGCATTTGACCCTGCCAAAATACATCCATTCCAAGCACTGCTAGGAAAGCAATCCGTAAGGAGGAGTCCAGCATCAAAAGCATGCATCCAAAGAGAGAGAGAGAGAGAAAGAAAGAAAGACAGAGAGAGGTCAGTTTAGAGCAGTGGTTCTCAACCTATGGGTCGTGACCCCATTTGGGGTCGAACGACCGTTTCGTGGGGGTCGGCGGACACTGCGGTCCGCCATTTTGTTTTTTTTTAATTTTTTTTGATTTTTTAAATTTTTTAAAAAAATTTTCGGTGTGCGTGCGCCGCGCATGCGTGAATCGGCCCGTCGCGTGCGCGTGCCGCGCATGCGCGGATCTGCCCGTCACGGTCTGCCATTTTGGTTTTTTTAAATTTTTTTTATTTTTTTATTTTTTTTATTTTTTTTCGGCGTGCGCGCGTCGCACATGCATGGATCGGCCCATCGCGTGCATGCACCGCGCATGCGCGGATCCGCCCATCGTGGTCCGCCATTTATTTTTTTTTAATTTTTTTTTGAATTTTTTTTTTTGATTTTTTTTGGGGTGCGTGCACCCCGCGCATGCGCGGGTCGGGGTCGCGGCGCGCATGGGCGGGGCAAGTGGGGTCTCAACCTGAAATAGGTTGAGAACCACTGGTTTAGACAGTAGTTTTATACTGGTCTGCCCTGTTGCTTTGGTGGAGTTAGTTATGTGTTTCTATTGACCTCATGTAGACATAAATTATTTGCATTGTTCTTTGCAGAGAGAAGGCTAGCAAGACAGTGGCAGTGCTTTGCACCCTAAGCCCATCCAAAGGAAGAAGGGAAAGAATCAGCAGAAAAATTAAATTAATTCCAGTGTGTGTGAAAAATAGGAGGGGCCCACTCCCTTTTTGACTCATCATTTCCTTTCTTATTTTAATCTGGTCTTTTTTTCCAAATTCTCATCTTTTTTTGTTTCAGCCTTCATCATTTTACTTGAAAAATTCCAGAAATTTCCCTTGCTGTCTCAAAATCTATATTGTGGTGAAGGAGACTCGGGAGATTCATGTAGGAGTGAGAGATCAAGCAAAATGCAGAAAGATTCTAGGTAGGTCTATCCTGAATTCAGCCTCGTTCAATTCGATTGGAATTCTTCTTCCCATTAATTCTCTAACATGGGAAAGAATCTATTTTGGGACCAAGATTATATTCAGCATTGCGTGGCATGGTGAGAGCTGCACACAGAAACTGCTATTGCCAGATAATATGTGTAGTGTCAAATGGGAAAATAGATGACGTCAAAGCAAACCCAAAATAGTATATAGTATATGTTTGTATTTAGGAAGCATAAAATAAGAAACAAAAATAAATGTTTTGCCTTCAAATATGGACAGCCTTAGCAACAAAGAATAGATTAATGTAGGAAGTGGCATAGATAATAACACATTCGATGTAATTGTGCCTTTTGGGACAAAGTATAGAGGGACTAGACAAGTAAGCTTCAAATAAGTGTTGCTTTTTCATCCAGTTATCTCCTTATATTTGTGATCTTGGGTTCTGTTTATCATACCAATAAACAGATTTTTTTTTTCAGAATTGAAAATAAAGGAATTTAAGGAATGGGTTTGTGTTGCCTTGCTTAAGCCCAGTGCTTTTTTTCTATTAAAAAAAAAAAAGCCGGAACTCACACACATCATACAACCCGCCTTGCCTACCCTACAAGGTTCCATCCAAAAAAGGTGCCGGAACTCCGTTCTGGGTGTTCTATGAGAAAAAAAAGCCCTGCTTAAGTCCCATCCCTTCTCTTGCATTCAAAATCTGGGTTTATTTACTGGTCCCAATCCTTCTCCTGCTTTACTTTTTGGATGTTCGTCAGTTTACTAGTCTCGGTTTGCCTATCATAAGAATACAATGTGAAAGGAGTGGTTTTCGTGAGCTGTGTTAATAAAAATCTCCCACTCTCAATCAATCATGATTTTGTTCTTTGACTTTTGAATGTGGATTGAAAGAAATACAATAGTGCTGAGATTCCAAATTGCAGTTCCCCAGTCTTGCCCTACGGTGAGCTATTCGGCCTTAGTCTTACCGGATTGTGCTGCTCTTTTGCCCCCCCTTCATGACCTTTCCCCCAATTTTTTTAACGAAGAAAAAAGTTGGGTTTACATTTATTCTCTGTGCCATCCAGTTCCAGCATGAGGTTGTCTATCTTCTCTTGCTCCACAACCGAAAGGGCCTGAAGAAAGAAAGGTTAATCTCTTAAATGGAAGACATCTGGATAAAACTACCTGGTAAGCTACCTTTAGTTTCACTGAAATTTAGTCCTGTAGCACAGCATTCAGTGTTTGATTGAACTTCATTGGAAAAAAATATTTTAAAAGTCTTTTAATAATGCCTATGTCTTTATTTATTGTCAATAAATAAAATGAGGAGAAAGGAAGGCTGGAAGGAAGCACTTCCAACTGCCACCCTTTTCATGCTCCACATCTACAGAAACCGTTTGAAAGCGATCCATATTATCGCCACCTCTCTCAGCCTGCAGGGCCAAAAATGAGGAGCAAAAATTACTACCCAGTCCTGAGTGTTATAGGTCCAGAAGCAATATAAAACCTTTTACCCCCACTCCACAGGAAAGAAGGAAAGAAAGAAAGAAAGAAAGAAAGAAAGAAAGAAAGAAAGAAAGAAAGAAAGAAAGACAGAAAGACAGACAGACAGACAGACTGACAGACAGACAGACAGACAGAAAGAAAGAAAGAAAGAAAGAAAGAAAGAAAGAAAGAAAGAAAGAAAGAAAGAAAGAAAGAAAGAAAGAAAGAAAGAAAGAAAGAACATTGGTGCTTCACCTGAGTTATTGAGAATAAAATGTACAGCTGTTTCCCCAAGCTCAGGAGGAAAATAAAGCAATAGCTCCCCCTAATGGAGACATGAAGTATCTGTTCCTCAAAAACCATCCAAGCTAAGCCATCACCATCACACCCAGTTTTGCAGTATTTCAGTTATATCATCATCAAGCCAAAAATGAATCAAATTGTGTCTGCACTGCTGCCGAAATCATGGGAACCCAGAAATTCAGAACTAATTTCAAACTGTTGCAAAATCCTTGTATGAAAGTGCCAGGAAGAGGGAGGGAGGGAGAGAAAGAGAGGGAGGGAGGGAGGGAGAGAACACACACATAGAAGCAAAATATGAGAAGATAAAGACTGAAGGGCAACTTACAGAGCTCACAAGAGCAGGGGCAATAGTGCTGTTGATGTGATCCACTGCCTGCAGAACCCCTACAGATAGGGAAAAGATGCAGAGTCACATAGACAGAGTAAAAAAATAAATACAGAGACTTGTGAGTCTACCAGCTTTTCTGAGTCATTTCAGTTTGAAGAAATTTTACACCATAACATCTGCTGTTGTTGCTAGTTCAAAAGCAGGTGGCAGTCTATGTGTACACACCAGACACACAAGTAGGCATAAACAACCAGTGTTCTCTAGAATTGTTCCATATTGTTTGATAATTCCAGTTTTAATGCCCCTACCTTTGCCAAGGAATCGGGATTTATCATTGTCACGCAGTTCCAAAGCTTCATAGATGCCAGTGGAGGCACCACTTGGTACAGCTGCCCTGAACATTCCTGAGAAGAAATCAGAACATGGGAATCTTTCATAAAAATAGTAGCTTAGATTATGGGAGAATTCTGGGGTATTTGAAGTCCACAAGTCTTAAAGTTGCCAAGGGTGGATACTCCTGGTTTAGACCATCTAAGTGAATTATCTCTTCTGGTTACACAGTTGCCTTCATTAAAAAAAACAAACACTACTTTAAGTATATCATTATTTTTTAAAGACATAGCGAAAACCATGCAGGCAGTATGATTGACCCAGTTGTTCCATAAGAAATAGCTGTGCTTCAATTTTCCAAAGTTACGGCCAGTGACTGAAAAAGAATTGGACATATGATAATATAGCTACAACTACTGTACATTACAAATGTAATTACTATACATTACATCAGTACAATTGTAATGTGATTAATGCAATTATAGTTATTTAAATGATTTAATTCAACATGTATAAAGCCATCTGTCTTTCTTTAAAACAATTTGAGAATACTTTTCATAGTATATAACGTTCAGGCTCACTGAACTCATGTTTCGGCCTAAGCTCTGTCGTGGCTACGTTTGCAAAGTATGTATGAAAACATGTCTCTATTTTTAAAAAAACATGCTAAATATATTGTTTCTGCAATAATTGGTGCCTGTCTCATATAAAGGTTCATGATCATTTCTTTAATAATTAATTCCAGAGAACAATTATGACATTTTAAGCATTCCTATAAGTATTTAAAGTTCACTGTGACAAACTGAAAACAGCCCTTCCTTCCTATGCATCTTAGTCTTTTAGAGTCTTGGGAAAGGGAATCTTATAAATTATTCAGGCAACAAATAGGTTTTAGTCAATGGCCAAGCTTTTGGTCATTTTTTCCCCATAAAAATTCATTCCTACTTACAGACTTGGCCTTTACTTATTTTTTCTTATTTACTAAGTTTTTATAGCTCCAATCTTCTATTTCATTTCTGTTCACTTGTTTAAAGAGCATTTTCTTTTTCTGCTTTTTTTAAATATTATTATATTATATTATTAACTTTTATTTATCATAGTTGGGAAGTGGGTGGAAAAATAAATATGCTGGCTCTTTGGTATTTTGCTTCCTTTTCTCTGATTTTGTTATTCCATTTCTCCCTTTTTTCAAAACCTAGACTATGTCTTGTTTTTTTACTACTCTTATTGTCTTCCTTTCCCTTCTTTTGCTTTAATTTCTCTTAATCCAAGGTTCCTTTTACAGAAGACTTGGTACAGTTCCAGGTGGTGGTTCTAAAGTGCATATAATCTTGCCTTCTGTAAATCACCATGTTGATTTTCTTCTCACTCGATTGCAACTTGCAAATCATTTTGTGATTTAAAGCCCTGGAGTTCAATGGTATTTGGGATCAGGATGGTCCTCTGCTAATAAGAATCCTTCCAATCTGCATCATCTGCCTTGAGTCTCTTTCTCCTTGCTCTAGCTGTGAAGCTCCAAAACACAATAGGTAACAGGATCAGCTTTTAGTCCTGATTTCTTTCAGGTTCTTTTCTAAACTCTTTTATAAGTTAACATTTTTATTTGACTGCAGATACCTATTTCAGGTCATTCTGTTTCTTGTATTTATTTTTGGCTCAGAGATTGGCAATATTTGATGTAGACACATCTGGAATTTATGAGCACGTTATGGGCACTGTCACAAAATGGCTGCTGTGGAGGGCTTATCTGTTCACAAAATGGCTGCCTAGATGACTATGGCTAGTAACAACACATTAATTTATCACAAGAGAAATGGATGAAATTGCTCCTTAAGGTTTACAACACCACTTCTCTTCCTCTGAATGAATGGTGGAACTTTACATGAAGGGCTTTATGCCATATATAGAGGCAGAAAATTTTATCAAGTTACTTCCAAGTAAGATTTTTACATTATTACTGTTCTCATAGTCCTGAAATTTGACTGGAAGCTCATGGAATTCCCTGAAAGTATAAATAATGCTCTCCTATTTTTTTATGTTTTCCTATCACTTCCATCTTTTTGCCTTTTGATTGCTAATACTAAGAATCCTCCAACAGAAATCATTCCTGTCGGGCTTAAAACTAGAGTAGGCTTGTTGTCTGTTGGCCAGGTCTGATGGGTACAAGGACTGGCCTGAGCATCAAAATTAACAACTTGCCGAAGAAGAAATACCGTGACTTATTCTAACTTCCAAGTATGAAAACCATGAATTTCAGATCAATTTCAGAGGTCTAAGTATGTATGTAAATGTAAGAATTCTTATCACTTTTTTGCTTCATACCCTCCCACTACTGCAGGAATGTTCCTTTCCTTACTCTCTCGGCTTTAGTGGTGGGAATTAATAAGTGAGCACAGCTAAAACTGAACTGCTCAGATTCTCAGTGAGGCGTTTTGTAGAGATGGGAGGAAAAAGGAGATACTTCTCAATCCTTCTTTCAAGGTTGGTAACAGCTGACCTTTCCAGCTCACTTCCTCTGAGAACAAATCCATTAGCTCAATGCATGGGCTGCAGAAGATGCAAACTTCTTCTTCCTTGTCAGTTTGTACCTTTTGAGGTATACAAATCCACCTCGACAGTTGGATTCCCACGAGAGTCTAGGATCTCACGAGCACGAATCTCTTCAATGGACATTGTGGAAATGGGATTTCCTGGGGAAGAATAAAGACAGAAAGCCCAAGAAAAGAATGGAAGACATAGTTAGCGCTGAAACGTTCATCCTATGTTCCTTCACATCCCTGTTCCCATCAAAACGTTCTTCAGCTCGGAATAGAATTTAAATGTACAAACAGTATAAAGAGTGTGAAGGATAAAATGGGGGTAGTTGGTAATGCCGTAGAAGTCTTATATTGTGAATACAAGTATGACATACAGCCCCGGCTCTTAAAAGTAACTGGTGCAATTTTGTAAGGTGCATTTAGGCTGAAGGCGTATGTCACACTCTTGCAGCTGCTGTGCAGATGAGTCAGCCAGTTGAGTAGAACACTCTCACTCCCTACCATCTGATTTTGGAAAAGCTACAGCAGGTCATTTGCTTCTCTGGTAATAAGACCCTCTCAGCGAGGAAAGAGTGAAGGAAGGGAGAAGGAAGTAGGAAGGTTGGAGGAGAAGAGGAGAAGTGGAGAGAAAGGGAAGGAGAGAGGGGGAAGAGGGAAGTAGGGAAGAGAAGAAAGGGAAAAAGAAGGTAGAGAAGAAAGAGTGTGGATGTGGTGAAAGGAGAAATGGGTGAGCAACACCAAAAGTTATGTGTAGGTATTTATCTCATTTCTTTAAAAGTACTGTATATATGAATGTAAAAGAACGTATGGTAACATCTTATAAATATCATGGTATATGTATCGGGGAGAGTTTGGAATGAAATTGACAAAGTCTTGAAATAGGTTTAACAGAAATTTATGACAGAAATGGAATATATTAAATTTATATGTTTTTGTTTTTTGTTTTGTGTGGGTGAGGGAAATAGAAAGATGAAAGTGAATGTATTAAGTTGAGCTGTTTATGTATGTTTTTATTCTGGAATTTTTGTCTACCCAATCACCACGGTGTGTCTTAAGCACCTATTGTTAAAATCATAAAACCAATAAAATATCTTTCAAAAAAAAAAAAAAAAGACCCTCTCAGCCAGAAGTCTTTTCGTTAATTCTTCTATTTAAGGACTCCCTGGGAGAGAAATGCTCTCTTTTCTTCCTTAAACCCAGGTATTTCAGGGTTTTATCATGGCATTGAACAGACCCACTGAAGCTGCAGACTTGGTAGCAATGGCACAAATTAAGGACTCTGTCTCTTTCCTGGCAGTCTAGCACTTGGGAGGGGCTCCTCTCACTTAGGATAGGCAACCAAGGATGTGGCACAGATTTGTAGCACTATCTTTGGCTGGAGCAATTTCTTCACACGATATTTTATATAGGCTTAGACTTTTTTTTTGGGTGGGGGGAGACTGCCTGTCCTCTTAGATAAAAGGAGCAGTGCAAAGAGGCACTTCAGTTAATGTGCCTATTTTTTTTTCTGCCCTGGCTTCCAGTATCTTGTCTTCGTTATATGTGCACACCTGTTCAGTGGGCTGTAGTCTTACAATAATTTGCAGTCTCATAAGCAGTAAGACAGAGGCCTTGAACTCTCCAAGTGGATCAGAATTTCTTGTATGGAACAAAGTGCTGCTTCTTCATTCACGGAGCCAGTCATACTGCTGGCTATGGGAAAGGAACTGTTTCATGGCAATTCAGTATCAAGAGACAAACAACTAGATGTCATTTAGCCTGCCTTGCACTTAAATTACATTAGACCTCTGCCATCAGCTGCAGTGGAATAAGATGAAATTGTCAACTTTGAGAACTTTGGTTTTTGCTATGGAAATGAGGTAGGTACAATATTGTCCTTGGCATTGGAAGGAAGGAAGGAAAGAAGGAAGGAAGGAAGAAGGGAGGGAGGGAGGGAGATAATTAAGGTACACCTACTCTTTCCTCAGCTCCCTATTTTGTTTTCTTCAGAGGGCATTTGCTCTGCCTCTGACCATGGTGTAAAGGTATTCTCAATATCTATTTTTCTGCTGGGTCCAATAGCATTGACTTCATCTTGCTTCAGCCCCTGAGGCAAATTTAAGTTGTCCTTAGTGTTCGGGGTGCTAATGTAGTAATTTTTACCTTATTCTGACATCTCCAAAGGTAGCCTCAAGCCTATGAATTCTTGTAGGCATTGTCACTTTGTAGGGCAATCAGGTAACTGGTAAAATAGGGATTGGCAATGGGGAAAGAACATATCATGCTAATATTCTGCTGACATAAGGGTGAATAGTATTGTGTGGATAGTATTTTGACTTGAGGGCAGGAAAAGACCAAAAATCTAGTTTATTATGACTCAAAAGTTAACAAAGATTTACTAGAGACCTAGCTATCTGCCACAAATGGTTGTTTTCTACTTCATCACAGACTATGCAGTTAATATTTCCAGATATTATTCTGTAAGTAGAATGTTCTTTCTTCTACTTTTACATCATCCCATAAAAATAGAACAATAGGCAGCTGAAAAGGGGGAAGGTGGTTTTATCGGAATTCAAGAATCGGAAGGCTTTAAAAATAATTTATTTCCTCCTGCTTTGATCCCGTTTCTATTCCCCTCCAATCCTACAACTGCCTTTAGAAAATGATGCTGGAAATTTAGGAATGAATTGCTTAGATCACATACCGGTTGATTCTTAAGGTCTGATACTATTGTTAAGACACTTTCTATTTCTAACCCAAATTTGAAAAAGCACAATAAATTCTCCATAATGGGAAAAAATTGCCTTCCAAAGTTATTTCCCTTCACTATCAAAGAAAGAGAAGTACATTAAAACTGATGGCAAATGTATAATAGAACCCAAGCAAATTTTAAACTACCGGTAGTTTAAAAGCTAATATGGCCGTGCTGTATCACATCTTCACCCTATCAAGTCCAGCTCTTTATTTTCTCAGTAGCCAGCTATATGCTTGTGGGAGGCCTCAGCGTAGGATGTGAATACAATGGTATCCTGCAATTCATGCTCCCTAGTAGCTGAAGAATAGCTATTTAGCTACTGTGGTTTCTCCAAACAATTATGGGAATTGTGTTTTGATGAAGTAGCTGCAAATTCTTTGTCAAAATTTCCCTTACAATGCAATTTTTATAAATGAAGAAGTAACAATGAATTAGTTGAAGTATTTGGACTCCAGCAGCACACAAATGCAAGCCATAGACAAATGAAGGTGCATTATGCTGTATGAGGCATGATCAACATATCAGAGGTGGCACTAAGCCAAAATAATGACACATATCACAGAGGATTCGAGATGGAAAATCCAGACTTGGACCTTCATGGCAGAATCTACTCAGGATGGTCACCTGTACAAATCCTATTAAAATAAAGATGAGCTATGCCATAAGGAAAGTAGGGCAGCTTACTACATAGAATTGGATTAGGACTTTCCTATGTATGATACTTTATGGCTCAAATTGGACTCACCTTTTAGTACTGTTAATCCATCACAGGCTTGCTCCATTATATTAATAACTATGTTGTATGCTGCTTGTGTGGCGTAAAATTAAATTTAACTATAAATAAAAGTAAAAACCCAATTTATTTTCAGCTCACCTCTGGCCCAAAAGAAATTAGAAATCTTCTGGTTCTCTGCAAGAAACTCCAGATCTCTGCAATTCTTGAAGATGGGTAGTTATCCACTGATAAGTACCCCCTACGTTGGTCTCCCTTTTCATTTGGTAAGTAGACCACCCATCTTCAAGATTGGTACCCAGCACTAGACAGTAGCAGGAGACCATAAGTTTAAGGCCCCCCCCCATTTAAGCAGTTTTAAAGCCTTATGTGGAACTATCCTTGCAAGACAAAACATTAATACTCTCCTATATCCTGTTTTATAGTTCTCGAATTTAATGTCATTAGCTTGAGTTTGTACTGTGCACACTTCTTGATTGCAATGATGTGGAGGTAACAGCGGCCTTTCCCGATAATGCCATTATTGTGTAGGATCCAGAGTGGTTGTGTGTGTGCATTACCATCATTTAACAGAGCAGGTGGTCTTTGCAAGGACTGAATTCTTCCCAGGCAACCCAAATTCTATATCAAGAATAATTGTTCATCATTCAGCATGTTTACAAGTTGAGACATTCGGCTCTTGTTCTTCTATCTCTGCAAATGTTATTCCTAAATTCTGAGATTGATCAGAACCAGACTGACATGTTTTGAACTGTTATATACAATTTAAGAATTAGAACAGTAAAGACTAGGGGAAAAATTGCTTTCTTAAATGAATTCTAGCTACCTCTGGGATCTGTGTGCATTTCTCCTTTTTTTCTGCACTCATAAAATAGACAAGATAGTCACAGCCTTGTCTCTGATAAAAACACAATTCCTCCTGTCCCGCCCGGCATGTGCAGTTTTACTGGGAAGGTAAGGATTTAACAACTTATTTTCAGTGTGTGTATTTATTTGCTAGGAAGCACAGCTTCCTCCTTTAACCATTTCAGGTTGCAATTTTAATTACACTTATTTGGAAGTGAGACATGCTGAACTTAACTGCTTTTATATCTGAGCAGATCTATACACATTCCACTATTCTCTCAACAACTTGGAGGAGCCAAATGCAGTTAACATAAATAAATACAGTATGTACAGATAAATTACTAGTAGAGCTAAGTAACTCCTCAGGATTAGTGCCTTACTACAAAGAAAATTTTAATTTTTCCTTGCTGGATGTGTTCTTATTTTTTAATTAAAAAGGTTTTTTACCGCTCATGCTATTTATATTTTATCTGAACAACTGACATGTTATAGATACAAGACGGGTGGTTGACCAGAGATATCAGTAATCACACAGAGGAGCTCTCATGCCTAAAAAGAGGCAGGTATTTATTGTAAGAACTACAATCCCTTCATGAATCTCAGAGCATCTCCCACATAATTCTTTCTTGGCTCCAATCCAGGTCTCACAGAGAACTAGGTCTAATCTTACACCCCTATAAGATTGGGTTATGTGTCTTCTGACGAACTCTGATATTCTGAACATAAAGATGTCAAGAGTACAAATGAAGTGTTCAGAGAAAGAAACAGTCAATTGCTTCGTTAGCGTGAAAGTAGGGGGTCCACCCATTCTTATCAGAAACTCTGAAAGTGGACAGATCCAGAAAGGAATGCAAAATTCAGCTCTCTTCCTTCCCAGTGAAGCCTCCTTCCCATAGTTAGTTGATTTGCCTCCTTACTCAACCATCCCCTTCTTGCCTGGTGCTAAACTGTAGGGTTTTGTTTTTTTTAGCAATACCTATAATCTGAAAGGAAGATAAGAATGATGAAGCCATATTGCTCTCTAATGTCATCAGGAAGATATTTATGGGCATTCCTCTACCTGCACCACAGTGATGCAGATACCAGGCTACAGAGCAGAATGAAAACCACAACAGGTCTAGGAGAGAGAGAGAGAGACATATGAGACTGGGGATGAAGGCTGACCTGGAACGGGCAAATGAAAAGACTAAGCATATAGTATAAACTGTGGTAGAATTAAGTTTTCTTTCTTCTGTCCTATCTATTTTAATCCATAAAAATAGCAATCACTTTGCAAGAAAAGCCTTCAGAATCTTTAAGTGATTTTCTGGATCCTGAAAGTATATATTCCCTGCCAACCCATCATTCTGACCTGTCATTCTGAGATGGCAAGATTCAACTAGGAGGTCAGAAACTTCTCTGTTCAAGTATCAGGAGACTATTTGTTTTTTCTCTACATTCTGTCATATATTGATTGGCATCCATATGGAGGATTCCATTCGTGTCAGCATTTCTTTGGCAGAGTCCAAAGTGTAAGCAATCTAGAATTCTCCGTTCATCCATCCTACTGATACACTTGAGTCATTCCAGTACTGATTGCGGTTAGAACATTTTATTGCTTTGGTGTATCTTTTGCCTTGACCTCATCCTTCAAAGACTCTTAGGTTCAGAAAAGCTGAGTTTATCCAAGCTGCCTTCCAACCCCCAGTCACCTTGGCTCCTCATTTTTCAGTTCCTTCCATCAGCTCAGTTCTTTCCCATTCTCCCACACAAGTACTTTCCAAACCAGCAGTAAGAAAAATCAGAAGCACCAGGAGAAGGTTGGTTCTGAAAGGAGGTCAGGCTCAGATAAGCAGGGATAAGGATTGGCCAGGGAGGAGGAGAAGGAGACACAGCTGAGGAGCCCCAGAAAGCCACAGGGATCAAGATGATAAAAGCTTCTATGGGAATATAAATCTGCATGGACTGCTGCGCCAGGCTTTCAGATAAGGCACTGGTAGCACGAAACCCATCCACATCTTCATTTTCCCAGATGCCAGCAAAGAATTACCCTGGAAAGCACACCATCATCTTAAGATGATGCAGTAAGAGGTTATCAGGCTGCCATTGCTCTCCTTTCAGGATCCCAGAGTGGATCACAGGTGTCCAATGAACGATATATCACTCTGTGTCAATCGTAGTCGGGGTACAGTCTGCAGTGGCACCATCTACTTGCCTATAGGTGGCAATAATGGGAAAACTCAGCTTGATCCCTAGGGTGAAAAAGACTTATCAGGTTTCCTGCACGTTTCTGTTAAGGATGCATCACTTTTTTTCAGTCCCCAACTCTGAACTCCACAGTTCTGATCAGGTAGCACAAACACAACATCCAGAGAGAGGAATTTGCAGCCGCCAAAGGTGAGACAGAAAGCTCAGAAGGTCATGTGTTAGAAAGATAACAGGGGGAAAAAAAATGATTCAGAATGGCAAAGACACTCTTTGTAATGCTTAAGGGAATAATCTTAAAGAGGTAATTGTTGAGAACCAGGGTTAAGTTACTGGGCTGGGGTGGGGGCAGGGGAGATAGGGGGATGGCACTTACCCTCCTAGTGCAGTGCTGCTAAGAGGAGTTAGATGGTGAGCTGAAAGATGCAGGACTTGAAGGAAAGCTTCTGTATCCTCTGAGCCAGTAGCTGGATGAGCAGCAACAGCAGCAGTGGTGGGATACTGCCGCCCCTGATAGGGCCAGGATGGCAGCATGTGACCTAGAGCCGACGATGAGTCAGGATTTCTAGGCAGCTTTGCAAACAGCACGTAGAGGATGGAGCAACTCAGGAAGGGAGGGGGAGATGGTGCTGCAGAAATGGGATGCCAAAAGCAACACGTTTTGCCTTGCTTCATCAGATTCGTTTTTTTTTTATTGAAATGCTTCAATCACAACTTATTGAAAGAACAGACAACCATCCACAAATGCTACCCACTATGGTTCTATCCAGGAACTATACAATGCACTTCTGTTGCGACATGCCAAGATTAGTGCTAACTGGGTCAGAGCTGTACAACACAGGGAAGAAGGCTCTGGAAGGCAGCTTATAGCTCTTACTCCTCTCCGTGGACTTACATATACTTGTCACTCAGTCGTTAAGTCTTCTTGAGTGGTGTCTTCTGCTTCCTGAAAAATATGGAGAAAAAGAACAGGCTCAGAGTATTTTCAAATGAGGTCTTACTGTGGAATGGCAAAGCATCAGGCATATTCTAAGTATATAAACTGCATCAGAAGCGAGTTATTCTCGATTACTATCATTATAATAGCCCTGACAGTAGATAGAAACAATATAATCTTCAGAGACACTCTCCTTGGTAAATTCTATTGGAAGTAGCAAGAGTATCAGCTCCTATTAATCTGGATATTCCACTTGAAGGAGGCATCCCCAGTGAATTATTTGCCTTTTATTTTTGTACAATTCTAGGGCATATTGTGGATTTTACAAAAAATAAACAAGTACCTTTATGTTAAGCAGGTATGCTTTTACGCATCTATAAGTCAGGGGTGTATATATTGTTGGAATAATGGAATAATCAAATTGTTTCCTACACATTTGTCTTAGTACAATTTCAAAGTTTTGTAAGATAGGGATAGTGTCCATATATTAGTGTATTTGATATTCAGTTATGCAATCTACGCTGAAGAATCTCCGTGCACATGTTTTATTTTGAGCTACAGTTTATCACCTTTATTGATTATTTGTACTCAACCCACATCCTTGTATACTTCTGAAGTATCTTCACTTAGTAAGATTCTCAATACCTCCTTTATGGATATTATATCCTTTGCTCAGTGTGGTTGCACCATAGTTTGATAAAATGATATTATCAGTTATTGATTTTTTTCAGTGGTTTCCCAATAATGTTTGTTTGCTTCCTCTGCTTTTTTAAAAAAATTACACTTGTAAATCTTCTGCTATATATATATAGATAGCACCATCTCCTACTTCCTTTCATTCTGTAATGGAATGATTTATGCTGTTTCCCAAAGGCCCCTTTAGAGATAGTGACATTGTAGAACCACATTTTTATCCACACAACAACAGAATCTTTTGACTCCAGTATATTTGTAATTTCTTAAATTAGATATTATTTTTCTCTTCCTGTGCTCTGCCAACTTTGCATTTGTTTACAAATTTCCAAAGGAAAGTCATAACAATATGCTGCAGAAAAATACAACATATGTTGTAGAATTTTAAAGACCACTGTTTAATTGTTAAATAAACAATGTATTATGAAATTAAGCTTTGATGGGCCAGATCCCTTTCAATTAAAATAGATTTGTATTGCAACAAATTGATGCCATAACGGAATACTGTTAAGGATTAAGGATTAAGGTAATATAAAACATATTGTAGTTCACAAGAGCTATCCAGATGCACCATTCAAGACTAAACAACTACACAAAATGGTTTAACAACCTAGGCAAGGAATGTTATTATCCAAATAGAATTCATCTCCTTCCTGTACTCATAACATATTCTCCCTGTGCCCCCTCTCAATTATGATCCATTTGTAGCACCACTGTATACTTAAAAAAGAAAAATATCTAAGGCAATTGTAAGAAAAGACAAAAGGGCTCGGTCCTTTATACTTCGCATCCCTCCAATTAGAAAAAAACTAATTTTTCCTTGTCTCACTTCAAGCTCCTTCTCTCTCTCTCTTTCTTTCTGCAACTCCAGCTCTTCTTCTTTTCGCCGTTGACGTATATCTGCAGCCTCATTGCGTTCTTCTTCCTCAAAGAAATCTTTATCGAGGCGCTCCAGGTGTGGGAGCTGGACCAGGGTTTCTAGACGGTATTCCGACTCATCAGAACAAGGATTCTCTAACAAGACCAGGGCTCGTAACATGGGCAGCACTTGCAACTTTTCCAATTCCTGTACTTGTGCAATTGCATTTCCCCTGCAGGAATGGGAAAGAGATATCTGCCTTACAAAATATTCCCTATTAGGAAAATAACAATTTAAAAGAAAGCAATAGGTTCAAAAGGAAATGTGAAGAATAAATGGTGTATTTTTAAAAAAAGAAGTAACAGTTTTTTAAAAAAAAATGGTTCCTTTGCAGGTCTCCTTGTACAATCATTTACTTTTAGAAGACATCTGGTGTCAGAATCTTCCCATTAAGCTATGGTCATAATAAACTATTCTAGGCACAGAACAGACATTTAAATTTAACTATCATTAATAACAACAACAACAACAACAACAACAACAACAACAACAATAAAAACAACCACCATCTAGGACTGACTGGGATCAGTAGGAATTAATAATTATTGTGAACTGCAACTGTTTAAATTACAACTGTTTAAGTTATAACTGTTTAAATCACACTGTTCAGATAGATCAAATGTCTTAGAAGCTTTAAAAGTCTGCTGGCTGCTACTGTTTATTTTCTACAAATCTAACATCGTCATATCAAGGTATCTTATATCAGATCCTACTAGTGACCAGTAGTATTGTCTTCAATCACTGAATAATCATTGTACTGATGTAATTACATTGAGAACAAGCTTTATATTGCCTCAATAATGTTTGAGTGATGCTAAGAAGATTTTAGAAGTCACTAATGGGAACATACTATGATTATGCTTTAAGATGCAAAATGAGAGATACTGTAGTTGCAAGTAGACCTCTTGATTTTCAATGACCTTAACATTTCATTTTGAACAAAAAATGTCATGTATTATTATTTTTATAATTGCTATATGATTTAGATGCCTCTTCTGTGCCCTTGCCCCATTTCCTACCTTGTTTGGGGAGAGGCAATGAATGTGACTTATTGGTAAACTTAAATCCATTGTCCCCACTTCATATCCAAAACTTTAATCACAACTATGTAAGGTTGTCCCTGTTGCTGTGATCTAATGCAACCAATGTTATAGGAGTAATGTTCTACTACATTTTGTAAAAAAACAAAGATTGATATTTGTTGGGAAGACATGGTTTAAACATAACTTCTCATATTATTTTCTCTTTATTTCCAAGGTGACTTTGATATTCTATACAGAAGCCCACATACCGTAAATTGAGGTACTGAAGAGATTTCATGTTGCTTGAGAAGCCTTCCAACACTTCAATTAGATTGTCACGCAGGTGTAAAGTTGTGAGTTGCTCCAGATTTTCTAAGTCCTCTAGATGACTAATAGCATTCTGACCCTAAAAAAGAAGATATTGTAGAGAACAGAATATCAGAGCTGAATAAGAGTATATTCACCCAGTAATGAGGAATAAGAGATTTTATAAACCAGTCACGTGTTTGCAATTAATTAATTTTAGGGATATCTTTTTCCAAGCCTCATCTGGGCTTTACAATGGTAGGGGAAAATTGAGGGATAGACGGATTGCCTGCATTCCATCTAAACTCTATAGATTCTATGGCTTTAGAATCAAATCAGCATTTGCCTGTCTCCTATAAATCTTTTTGTTACATTTTGCCTGATTAGGAGATCTGAATATCTTGACAGTTTGATTTTTGTGATCTCAAGTGTAATAAAGATATTGCCTAAGATGAATAAATATGCAAGAGCACAATCACATTCTTGGCACATGATATGTCATGAAGTTGAATCATCACTAATGTTCCCTCCCCTCTATATTCCCCAGTGATCAATTTTAACACTGGCATTTTGTTGTTATTGTTAATTTCATGATTATGCTGTTTCTTTCTTCAAGGAGCCCAGCATGATTTCTGTCTTCCCACTCTTTTTTTAACCTCAGTAATAACACTGTTAGACTGCCGAGAATGTGGCTGCTTCATTCAGTGGGCTTTATGGAAATTAGAATGGGAATCTGAACCCCGATCTGTGGAGTTCTTTGTAAAATCATTACACTGCACCAACAGAAATTGGAGTCAAGCTTGGGAAATTGTGAGCTAACATTGGATGGTAATTCTGTATTTTAATGATTGAAATTATATCCACTTTGAAATGCAAAAGATCAGACTATGCAATTAACACATCTTCTGTTTAACCCTGCCACAATCAGGCTTAAACTGTGTTTTTGAAGCTGCTATATATATTCCAAAGGAAAATCCCTTGGAGATGGGGCTACCCTTGAAGCAACAGCCACTTGGAAAAATGGATTTTAACAAGGCAAAAAAGAGAAGATTTTAATTTGCACCCCCTACCTTTCACATCATCAAGCTTCCCCAGGCTTCTCTGTAGACTATATAACTATACAACTCTGTAGTATAATTATGTACAGTTACCATGTCTAGTTTCATATATAGTGAAAAGGGTTTTAAGGACAAGTTCCCTTACCAGGTACAGGTTTTTGAGCTTAGGCAAGTAGATTCCAGCTGTAGACTTTAGACTGTTTCCTCGTAACTCTACTGTGTGCAGATTTGACAGGATATTTGGATTCAGTCCTGATAGTACCTCAATCGCATTGCCTGGATAGGAGAATGATAGGCAGTGATAAGAGAATTAATTGTCCAGGATTCCTTTTCTGCAAAACATAAAGGGAGACTGTTTCCCTCTAGGTTCAGAGGAATCCTTGAGTAAATACCCACTCACCTCTCAGGTTTAGGCTGACCAAACGTGGATGGCAAATGCCATCACAGTCCTTGATGTGGTTGTTGGCAAAGCTTGCAATCTGCAAGTAGGGCAACTCTTCTATGCTGGCACTGATTAACCGATTATTATCCACTTTCAGCCACAGCAAATGTCTGAGAAATGCCAACGGAGAGAGGTCACGGAGCAAGTTGTCTGAGAAGTCTACATACCGTAGATGGATGAAATTATGGATGAATGTGACATCTGTCAGTTCCCTGTCACAAAATGAGGAAAATTACATTATTCCCCAGTTATCAGCTTTCTAGTGCCTTCCCTAAACATATCTATTCCATCAGGAAGTGGAATAACAGCCCGTGGCAAGGAGACCAAACTCTTAGAAAAATGGAATCAGGTGGTGGGTTATCATGGATATCTGTGCACTTACTTTTCTCTGACTTCTAATTTCACAAAGGCGTGAGCAAGACCATTGCCAGTTTTACATAAAAGTGAGAGGCCTTCCTTCACCATCTCCTCATTGAGAGAGGTTGAAACTTGGGGCTGTGGGGGAAAAAAAAAGCACAGTCAAGAAAAGATACAAGGCAACATTATCAAGTCACAGCAATCCTTTTGTATCTGAAGAGTGAATGATGAGACAATGGTTATTTTTTCTCTCACACACATTTCCTTCTACGCTTTGCATGCCTTCCTTTGCATGCATGTGGTTGATGTCTTCTTCACTAAAGCAGACAAGCTGGGGAATAGGGGAGAGAGAGAGAGAGAGAGATAAAAAAATTGAGGGTAGAGATGAGTGAACTAAACCATGGGTTGTAAGCTGACAATTTTATTTAAAATCAGCATCCATTATCTCATGTTCTGAGACCTGTACACATACATTTACTTTATTTCTAAAAAGGTCAAACCTGTTCACTGTTTCTTCTTTTTTGATAGGAATGTCTTATTTTACACATTTTTAAAACAGAAGCTCCTTTAGAAAGGGAACTTGTGGGTATTCTTTTGCAAAGAGCATCCTATATAGGCTACATTAAGAACTACATTAAGTTTTTTTTTAAATTGCATTGATTTTGATGGGTAGAGAAAACATTTTCCAGTTTTAATGTAATTTCAACAAATTGCTTACTGCCTGGGTTGAGGTATTGTATAAATTCCATGAATGAATAAAGGAATTATATTTTATATATATTTGAAAAAATACAGTGAATATTAACGTGTTTTACCTCTTCCTCTTCTACATCCCCTTCGCCTTCACCTTCCACATCCACATCCACCTCCCTTTCTTCTTTCTTTTCTTCAACTTCTTCTTCAGTATCATTTTCATCATCAGGTTCCTCATCTGACATTTTCCAGAGTTAATGCTTTCAGGCTATAAAATAACGAAGATTGTAAGTGAATTCTAGCAAAGTGGCCAGAATTTTATTTCAATTGAATATGAACAAACTTGGTGTTGGCACTGGTGAGAAGGGCAAAATGTTCTCATTTCAGGATACCATTACAGGAGGAGAGAGGGAGATGCTTTTAGGAAACGTCCTATATTTCAGTGGGTCTTTTTGCATAATGTCCTTTTGAAGACCTTTTAAAACATCTTCCAGGCAGAGAGACTTCCAGTTTTGCATAGTAGCATCATGGCTGGGGGATTGAGGAGCTCCGCACCCGATGGCTGGTTTCACCCTGCCAGGGGATCCTATATGGGTCTAAAGTCGTCCCAGAGAGGTGATGAAGAAGGAGAGCCCCCCCCCTTGATCATGGAACGACGGCGGTCGATCTGTTTGATCTGGGGGAAGCCCTCCAACCCGACAGGAGAAAGTCTAGCTGCATTCCGGTGACTAGCCCAAGCTACTGGCATCCTAAGCCCAAAAGCACCAACTAAGAACAACTGTGAACAGCGTGTTGGAGCTGGGTGAGAAAATAGATCTTCTCTTCTCTATTTTGAAACTAATTTCCTGGAAAAGATCCCCAAGAAGCAAAAAATCCTTCAAAAGTGAGAAGGAAGGGGATTAAAACCCCACCCTTCCATAGACAGAAGCGGCGATTTAATTTTTATGGGGGGCAGAAATACATTGAAATGGACTAATGTAAATATATAATTTGAATAAAACTGAAAACTATGGAAATTGTTAAGACTTTCTATTTAAAAGAATATTGATGAAACTATAAGAAAATAATCTTTTTGTTTTAAAAGTTGGAAAATAAACAGCTACTGACATCTAGTGGTGAAACAGAGTATGGAACTACGGCTGCTTACTTCAGAAAATGGCAAGACACCCAGAAACAGAGTACAATCTAGCCCTTTAATCCTCAGTGATTCTTAGCTAAACAGAGAACAGCTGGGAAAAGAGGAAAGAAAACATACTGAGCTATCTATTATAGAATAAGAAATATAATTGTTATGAAAACTGTTGACCTCCCTGGATTATAAATACCTACTGAGCTCTGATATTTAAGTTTAAGAATTGTCTGCAGAGAAAGAAAAACTTTGACTTTTTTGGATATTCTTCTAGGGAAAAAACTATCGGATTGTTTTTAAGTGGTTGAACATTTTGGACTGTTTATAAAGATAAGAGACATATTAGACTATAGTGTTTGGAATTTAAGACTGGTTGGTTTGATGAAAATGGAGGCTGCATATACAATGAAAAGTAGTAAGAAACCACACGCAATATTCTTTTCTAAAATCCTCAGTCTGGAACATCAGAGATCTGCAGGAATAACACTTCAAGACAAGACAAATATTTTTCAGGAGGAAATGTATGCTATGTTGCAACTAATTCAAATGACAATTGTTTCAAATCATAATTAGATTAAAAATAATTTTGGTGATTTAAATGAGCACATCCTTAAAAAAATTCTCAGAAAATGGTGACAATGAATGAACAAATAAATCAGATAATAGAACAAAAACAAGAGGAAAGTGATCCAAAGATGAAGGCTACAAATGAAGAAAATTACAGCTTAACACAAACAAAGAAAAATTTGCAAGATTTTGCTATAACATTCAAAATGGAAAAGACATTTTATTTTTCAGAACTTCAAAACAAACCTGAAGAAAGAAGATTTGATAAAATGGACAATATAGCTCTTAGGAGAGTCACTAGAGTGTGGGAGACAAAATATGGAAAGAGAAACTGAGGGAGAAGAAAAGTAGAAGCTTCTTAACGAATATAAATGGGAGAAACTCCCCCTCAAAAGCACCTTACCTAATTTATCTTTCCCATTCTTAACAAATAAAAATAGAGGAAGAATCCTATGGCAAGTTGAATACACTGACTTGGAAAGCTGTTTGGCAAAAGAAAAAGGCGAGAGCCAAACTCAAAAGAGATGATGTACCAGATGGAGTACTACATGACTGTTTAAACATGGTTAAAAGAATAGTTAAATTTTGGATATGAGTGGGCTCTATAGTAAGAGAGATATGATTTATAAGTAGTATAGTATATCTTTATGATATGGAAAATGTAAAAATAATGGGATGATTTAAACCAGTGAAATATTTTGGATGTTTAAATGTAATCAACTTGGAGAAAATTATAATTGATAAGTAATGTTTTGAATACTGAAAAGAAACTAAGCTTAAATAAGAACAGGCCAGAACCAAATTTAAGAGAGATGATCGGACATATCAGATGGAGTACCATATGACCAAACATTTGTCTGAATATGGTTAAAAGAATAGTCAAATTTTGGATATGAAAGGGCTTTATAGTAAGAAAGATGTGATTTATAAGTAGTATAGTATTTTTTATGATATGGGAAATGTTGGGACGATTTATGATATGGGAAATATTGGGACGATTTAAATTTATGAAATATTTTGGATATTTAAATGTAATCAATTTTAAGAAAACTATAACTGACAAGAAATGTCTTGAACACTGAGGGGAAACTAAGCTTAAATGAGAGTTCTGAAAACAGGACTTATAGCGATTTACACAAGATGTTTTTTTATAAGCTGATTAGAAAAGACATTACATATTGATGTTATTGTTAAATATTAGAAAAATATTTATACTCAAGATTCGTATGTATTGATAGTACTAAGAACTATATTTGCTCAATGTTGGTAAAACTATTGGAAGAAGAGAGGACTAAGGAAAGGTATTTTTAGTTAGCATCCTAATTATGAAAATATAGAAATTAACTATTATTGACTGTTGTTAAATATATGAATCAGACAACACATTGTTTACTAAGCACTAAAGACTGCTATTTTAAAAAAAATAAAATAAAATTTAAAAAAATAAAACAAAACATCTTCTAGGCATGTGGACTAGAATCTTATCTTGGCCAACAGCCTCAGAAAAATCTATTGGAGCGCAACAAGAAGGTTGAAGTGACAATTCTGAGGCCAACTAGGACACAAGGTAGGAAGGCAGATATATAAATAATGAAACAAGGACTTCATGGGCATCTTTCAAATAGTCCTACAGCAAAAGAGAAACTGAAGCCCTTGCACCTATTTGCTCCCCGTAAAAAGGGAAAACCGATAGATGCATTTTTATTACATACCGTGGACAGACGTTGCACCAGTTGATTTTCTCTCTATTACTGTTGCCCACCTGTGCTTTTTGCGTCCCTATTCTCGTGAAAACCAAGGCAACCACCCCTAGCCCTTTAGCTCCACCTACTGCCCAATTCGCGTTCCTTCAACTCTTCAAGAAGCGGTTACCTAAACAGTTACTACCGTACTATCCACTCCCAGTTGCTGACCCGATGCAAGACTTAGCCGCTAAATGTGCATTACTTGGTTGCTAGGGCAACGCCGGAGGAGGCGGGCTCTGTCATCGCAGACGCCTTTACTTCTTCGGCAGCCGCCAAATGACTGCCAGGTTTTTCCATCCCGCGAAGGCGGCTGCAGGCAAAGGCTGGCTGGAAGAAAGCGCGGGAGAAGCGGATTGGATGAGAGCCGCGATATTTACATAAAGCGTCCTAGGGGGGGGAACCTCTGCAGCTGCGTGTCTCAAGCTTGGCGTTTTGGCCATTCTGAGGATTGAAATCCATAAAAGTTGCTAAGCGGACTCCAAAGAGTCGGAAGAAGCAAAGCAGAGCCGGGCCGACAGTAAGTGGTGGCATGCAAAAGTAGAAATAGCAGGATTTCTACGCTGTCACTTTGGACATAAAAGAGACAGGGCAGCCATTTGTCTGAAATGGTAATCTCCTGCTCGAGCAGAAAGTTGGATTAGAAGACCTCCAAGGTCCCTTTCAACTTTTTGTTCTATGTTCTTTCTTCATTCAGGGCACAGTACAATAGGTTTTTTTCACATGTACAGTACTTATTTCTGTATCACTGTTATGTACCACCTTTTGCCAAATTTATTCAGTAATGTTAACATTTCTTATGAATGCTGCCATTGTTTATTCTGCCAGTCTTTCAATCCCTTGCACCTTCCCTATTTTATTTTCCTCTGGTTTCTGTAACTTCTTGGTTGCCTGGCTAACTAGCTTATAGATGTATGACAAATAAGGTTCATGAGGATCCATTGCATCTCCCTCATCAATGAAGGCCTATGTAACAACAAATTGAGGCTCTGTTAGAGAACATACTAAACCAGGGGTTCTTAACCTTGGCAACTTTAAGACTTGTGGACTTCAACTCCCAGAATTCCTCAGCCAGCAAAGCTGGCTGAGGAATTCTGGGAGTTGAAGTCCACAAGTCTTAAAGTTGCCAAGGTTGAGAACCCCTGTACTAAACTGTAGTGACTGATTCATCCACGCTGCCACGGTTTACACTTCAGGCTGAACCAGCATAGCAAATCAATTGAACAAGGCAGAGTAATAGCACTCCAAGTTGCTTTTACCGCAGCATGGACTTTTTGTCAGGCTTTTAACTCATTTTATATTGCTTTTAATGAATGCTGCTAAGCATTTTTATTCTGCATTTATTTTAATGCAGAATACCACCTGGAATACTCAGATGACTCGAAGTAAATAATCTTATTAGATTAATCTAAGTGCCCTGTATAAGGAGCAAATTAAATAAAGAGCACTTAATTAGATACAGAAGGTTAAGTGAGGAAGGAGGCTGTGTGTCCTATGAATGTATAATACACATGTTGGGCTACAAATCATCAGTTATTGGTTCTTGATTTCAGCTTGCGGAGGATTTGGTGCCGCACAGAGCATAGTGCCCTCAGTTTGACTGAAGCAGCACTTCCTGGTCAGTCTCTACTTCAACTCAATTGCTAATTAAATTGCAGGTGATTGGGGAACTATGTCCCCAGCACGAACCAAACATTTGCTTTGCTCCTCCTACAGCAGCCAAAGGCCAAGTGAGTGAATGCTGACAGTGGTATCACTGAAATGGGCAGTTGAAGAATTGTGACTTAAATTACATTCATTTGGACCAGGCAGGTTGGACCTTCCTAATAGAAACATGCTTTTCTGGCAAAGAAAAGTTTGCTATTTCTTGGTTAACTACCATTAAAAACAAGAAGTATGATTTCTGGGGAGAGTGGATAGACTGAAGACTGAAAATACTAGTATGGTGATGGCAGATGGCATCAAAGATTGTGGTGTCTGCTTCTACATTTTGGGGACTCCTTCATTCTAATATCATAGGATGTCTCTCCCCTGCCCTTTTAACATGAAAATAGATTTTGCTGAGTGCCCAGGTATGTCAGTGAAGTGACACAAGACATAAAATGTAGTAGAGTTACATCTACACAACAGCTAACTGCACTCTTGAGAAACCCAATACACTTGTGTCGCAGATACATTTGCACACATGGGTAAAAATTCTTCCTAAAAGCTAAGTACAGTACATATAGCTCAAAGGAGGTAAAATGCTGGGCACTATCAGGTGTAACTCCAGAGGGCTGAATAGGCATTTTATCCAATGTTTGGGATCTACTATATAGAAACTCATTGAAATGAAGACTCATTTCCAAGACTTAAAAGGAATGTGTGGCAAGGTTAGAGAGCAAAAAGAATCTGCTGTAAATCTTTTGTGCATGGATTCCCAAGGAGAGAACACATAAGTGAGTTTCTTGTGTGCAAAAAATGATTTAAAATAGATTGAATGTTTTTATGTACATAGTAAACACAACTAATAAATCAGGGCAAGCAGTCTTTTTGGACTGGTGGGGATATTTGGAAATTGGAGAACATGTTGTAAATTTACATACAAAATATATGAATATTTGCCTGTTCACATAATAGCTATGACTGTGAATACCCACAAAATAGTTTGTTATTAGAAGACCAATGGATAAGATCTTCAAAAAGACTGTAGAAATTTAATGAGATTTGTTAAGGATTGTGTTGGACCATTTCCAAGACACACATTAGGTGTATCGAAGGAACATCAAAAGAAAGCAGGAAACAAAGTCTGCTCTATAAAGCCACATAGAATGTTTTACTTGCTACCTATTTAATGCAGGGTGTGAGCTCATTATTTAGTCCTGAGGGATTATCAGCATTTAATCAGTTCAGTTACACATTAAGGTTCTTAACACTGGAGAGGCATTCTGGACAGGTCCACTGTAATTAGGATAGCATTGGATTTTAACAATAAGTCTGAACTCACTTATTACATCAGAATGTAGTTGGCTTGTTTCTGGTTTATGATATTGTACTACATACTACAATTTGCACGTGTTTTATGATTTAGTATCTTGTGTAAGCCCTTTTGTATCTCATCTCAGTATGTTCTTTGTCCCCTTACTGTGAGCATGTTCTCAGTTGGGAAAGTCAAATCCAGTTTTTATGAACTTTGCCCTTGTTCTTGATGGCCACTATCTAATTTTGTCAGATGTCCAAGTTCACATGTCCTCATCTGCACATGCTACCATTGTAAGACATAGGATTGATCAAACTAAACTTTTGCTGACATATGACAATAATTTCTTCCCTCTAATTGGATTAAAAGTTATGCAATCTGCATAATCTGCTATTTATGAAATAACTTATCGGTTTAATATTCAACCTTGGGGTTTCTAGAAACCACACCATTCCCTTGTGCATGAACATATTAAGAAATCAGGCTATAACTATTTTTGATGTGCTGTAGCAAAGCCACAAAGTTTTTGCTCTATTTCTTTCTGTGATGTAATTGTTAATTAATTGAAATCATCTTTGGCCCAGAAAAATGCTATTTACCTGATTTTTGGGCAATATTAAAAAGGCAGAATATATTTCCCAAAGGAATAATGGAGAAGATCTTTTTTTAAAAAAAGACAGAAACCAGCCTCCAGAAATCAGTCCAGTCCCTAGGGCCTAGGCAGAAGCCATCTTTTAGAAATGCAAATTCAATAATCCTTTCAGAAAGGTTGGAGCCTTCCAGCTAGAAACTGAAGAAACTAGGACCCTTAAAATCTACATACTCCACCCAAACTCTTAAAGACAGGACATAATAGGATTAACCCACCAATACCAAAAGGGCACACTCAGACTCAGGTCAAAGTACATGACACAGGAAATACAAAGCCTCAAACAAGAACAGGAAACAACCTCAAAAGCCCCAGAGGGTATAAAAGCCCACCACTGCTCCATGTGGTCAATTGTATTTTCCAGAGCCATCTTTCTGTCTGGCTCTCCTCTTCAATATTGAACCAGATAAGAGAAACACCAATCAAAAAAAGTGTAACAGGAGTATAGTTGAGGCTAGACGCGAGGAGTGGAAAAAGGCTTACTAATTCAGACGTTTTCAAAGACTAATACTTAGTGTTGTATATCAGGTGCTATGATGATTGCTGCATAATATGTTTTTATGTTCAATGTTGACTGTTTAAATAAAAGAATTAAAAAAAAACAACTACAACAGGCATGTCAAACTCCCGACCTTGTGTGACGTATCACGTTTCCCCCCATTCAACAGGCACGTCAAACTCCCAACCTTGTGTGACGTATCACGTTTCCCCCCATTGCCGGCAATGGGGTGAGTGCAGTTTCAGCGTGACACATCTGGCCCGTGGGCCAGCAGTTTGACATGCCTGAACTAAAACCTTTCTAAAGCATTCTCCATGTTGTTTATTCCCGGCTTGGATTGGACCCTGATGAAGATTTTTCTTTCAACATCCCATTCATCTGGTTAAATTCTATGCAGTGTGTAGATCAGTGGCTCCCAAATCTTTCTATACCCTGCACCCCTAGAACGCTTCTGAGATATTCTTGCACCCCTTATAAAAGTTCAAAATAACAGCAATGAATTATGCATAAATACTATAATTTTGAAAACCCAAGTTTTCGCACCCCCCTGGAATATCCTCTCGCACCCCCAGGGGGAACCCCAGTGTAGATAAAAAGCCTAATTCAAACACCTGCCTGATTCATGTATATATATGATTTTTGATCTAGTTTAAGTGCTATGGTTATAAATAAGTTTTTGAATACCCAGTTAGAGATTACTGCTTCCACTTAGTCCTCTTTACATATACTGGAATCTCATATATGCAAATTCTATTGATCTCAGTGGGGTTTAATTACTGGGTGTACAAATTAAAGTTTAACTCCTTAATTTTTATGTCAACTTAAAAAACAAACATACAGCAGCTGATTCCTTTTGATGTTATATTGTTTAAATCCAACAAATTGAACTGACATATATTTTAACTGACAGCCCTCCTCAAACAAACCCAGTATCACAACAGGCTGTTCTCTGATTAATTAAACCACAGTGAGATGCAAACCACATTGTAGTCTATTCAACAGATCTAGAGCAGGAGTCAAAAGTATGTCCAAAGAATGTGGTAGGATCACAACCCAGGCTGAGCCCAAGAAGTGGCACCAGGAGTTTCTAATATTACTATACCCTTGACCTGGGCATGGAAAAAAATTACATATAGACCAGTATTTTTCAAACATGGAAGAAAAACACTGATTTAGACAGAGAAGCATCCAAAACAGCTTTATCCAAATTCAGTAACTGAATTATATAACATATTTTCTCCTTGATACAATGTGTACAAAGCAGGTTGATTTCAAAGTGCAGTTGTTGTGATAGATGCAGTCTCTACAATATTTTCTTAACCAATCCTGCAGATTAGTTCCTGAATGTTATCAATTTCAATTTAGCACTTAATTCAGCAAATATCTTTAACTGACTTATACTGCTTGCATTTTTGCTTTTGGCAGTGTGCATGAGAAATGAGACAACCATTACATGCACAATAGAGAAATGGGTTGTGAAAATGTCAGATACGCCAAAACTGAGCTGTTTGTCATGGATAAAACCTTTTATGGACTTTTGTTGAAAGTAGAGAAAAGTGAGGTGGTTTATAGATTTGATGTGAGTATAAGGACTAAACAAGGGGCCAAAGGGATTTTTGTAACATTAATGAGGGAGATTGAACATGTTAATTTTTGTTGCAAGGAAAGTCAGAAGTCAATTTTCTGATGTTTGTTCTCATTTTACTTTTTAATTTTTATTCTTCATGAATTGCATTTTGTGGAAAAATATTTAATAAAGATTAAAGAAATGAGACAAAGTTTGTTAAGAAATCAGTGGGACTTCCAGCAACCGAAGATGTTTTACTTTCTCCCTCTGATGCTTAAAACAAATTATTTTTGCAAAAACACAGGAAGTACTTGAAGATGTTGATAGAACCTTTGGGGAGATGTGAGGCATTTTTTAAGCAGAGTCCCATTCTTAACACAGGGAGCAGTTAAAACTGACAGTTACCTAGCCATCTGAGGATAGGTGCCATTTGAAAGACAAAGACATAAAACTGGTAGTAATTGATGTAGCTTGAAGACATTTCATAACACTGCTGAGGAACTGACTAGCAACCAGTGATATGTGAGACATAGGGAAGGAAGAACAGAGCCTCGATTCTTGCCTTAAATCTTCAGAAATCCAAGCCCTCAAACAGTATGTTACAGGCGTTTCCCCTTAAGCATATGCATATAGCTTATGTCCAGTTCCAATTCCTAACTCACTGGAAGAGAACCAGGAGTGGTAAGGAATGAGAATTCAGTGATGTTTTCTCTAGAAATATGTAAAAACTCTTATGTATGCCAAAACCTTTTGAGATGTTTTCCCCACAAACAGCAATAGTTCCTACACACCACTTTCCATTTGTTTATTTCTAGTTACCAATGGCCTAGGAAACATGGAAGGAATATACAACTTACAGGCAATGAACCATGAGGTGAAAGGCTTAACAAAGCAGATGGCCCTCTAGAGCAGTAGTTTGGAGTGGAAAGAAAACAGGCCTTCAACTAGTTTACAGGGAGTAAAGACCAAAGCAGAAGTCCCTCTCACCAATACAGAGGAAGCAAATGAAGTATTGCTTTTATGAAGGAACACAATATTCATATATTGGCATCCACATTTAGCAGTAGAGGTGAATGAAAAAGCTGGGAAAAGGGACTGAAGGTAAGGCCATTTCACTTGCGTGCAAGTGTATCTTTACAGTATTTCTCTTCCAACTAGGGTTGGTTCTCCCTCCAGCTTTTTTATTTCAGATTCTATAGATTTCACTGTTTTGCACTGATGATGGTTACAAATTCAGGCTTCAGGGAAGCCCCACCAACAAGGAAGCCATCTACATCATGTTGGGAGGCCAATTCTTTGCAGTTGGCACCAGTAACTGAACCTGGAAAGAATAAAATTTCATTTAAAAAAAAATTCCAGAAAGTAAAATACAACAAGTAAAAACAGAAAATGCAAGGTGTTTCCATCATTAGATTTTTAAAATGCAATGCAGTAGAAAAGCCCATCACATGACCGCATCACTTAGTGATGGCAATCCTGGCTGCTGTCATAACCCCAAGATATGCAAGTCATTAAATGGGAGGTGGCGGGAATTCCAGGTAAGGAGTGTGGGGATGCCACAAGTGAGGGGCTGGGGGAGACCTGGAGGCTTGGTGTAGGCTGCATGAGAGTTGGGGAAGGAGGGTGTTGTGGTGTGAATGTAGAGTAGCTGAGCGCATTAAGTCCATGTGAGTGTGGGGAGACGAAGGGAAGGAGGCTGCAAGCACAAGGATACTGAGAGGAGGGGGTGGCTCCATACAAGTGCAGGGAGGCCAGGGAAAAGAGGGCGTGGATTGATGTGAGTGCAGAGAGGCCAAGGGATGTAGTGTGTGGCACAGTTCACAGGAAGGCAGGGGAAGGGATTTACCAGAGTGACTTGCAACCTTCCCTCCTGGCTTCCCCATTGACTTTGCTTGTGGGAAGCTAGCAGGTAAGGTCACAAATAGTGACCATATTGCTGCAGGATATTTAAAACCATCGTTAAGTGCAAGCTAGTTGCCAAGCACCTGAATTGCAATCAGGTGAGCACAGGGGCAGTGCAATGGCCAGAACGAGGACCAGTAATAAGTTTCATTCATTCAGCACTGTCCCAACTCTGAATGGTTACTGAACAAGTGGTTGTTGGTAAGGACTACTTATATTGCAATGCACTCTAGAGGTTACCCTTGAAGACCATCCCGAAGCTTCATTTGATCCACAATGCAACTCTGACAGCTCCAAAATCCACCTGTATCCTAAAGCTGCTCTGGTTCTCACATTCTGAATGCAATTCAAGGTGCTGGTTATCATCTTTAAAGTCCTGAATGGCACTGGGCCAGGTTCTCTCTCTCTGAGGGTATCTGCCCATCCCATCAGATTCAACAGGATGGGCGTGCTTCAGGTCCCCTCTACCACTTGTCATCTGGTAGGACCTATCCTGCCTAGGAGGCAGGTCTACTCTTCCACCATGACTGGGCCAGGACATGCATTGAACCCAGCACAGGCACAGTTGGTGTAAGGCTGTTATTTATCGCATTTGAATAGCCATCCATTTCACAAAAAGCAACTCTGGAGGGTATCCAGTATAACTGTCAGGCTTTGTAATTTACTTAGAGGACTGAACACCCTGATTTTTTCCCACCAAGTTTGGGGGAAATCTGAAACAAATACAGTTATTTTAACAAATACAAAGAGATGCTGTGCTTCTCTGAATGAGATGCATTTCTTCCAAATCATTTTTGGAAGCTATCTATAGTCTTAATATAAACCACTTCTGAGCTGCTTGTTTCTCCATAAAATGTCATCTAGAATAATTCTCTTCTTAAAAAAAAACAAACTATTTTTCACACCCCAATTTTAATCAGTGTGTATAGAAGAGTGGATGGGGAGGGTGGTATCATCCATCTGGCCAGGATATCATTAAGCAATATTCCCAATGCATGACTATGTGGTTTACAAAGATGAATCAGTCAAATATCAATGTTCTATTACACCGAAACTAGCAATTGGGTACTTGCATTTAGGAGACAAACTGGCAAATTATTACCACAGTTTTAGGCAATGATGAGAGCAGATTCTATTCACCTCCATAGATGATTCGAGTTGACTGTGCAACAGCTTCAGAAACATGGGTCTTCAGCCAGTTCCTCAACTTGTCATGAACTTCCTGGGCCTGCAAGAGGAAGTGGGTTAAAAAAAAAGTGGGCTTTTAAGAAGTTGTGTTGTCATGCAGCAGTCATCTTGAAGTGAAGAGATGCTATTCATTTGGGGAGTCTCTAAAGAGAGACCCAAAGTTTGAAAACAGGATGTCCCTAATCACATTCATACCTGCTGGGGAGTTGCAGTTTTACCAGTTCCAATGGCCCAAACTGGCTCATAGGCAAGAACCACTTTACTCCAGTCCTTCACATTGTCTGGGAAAAAAACCAAAGCAAATAAATGTAATTTTAAGACCAGGAAAAACCCAACATGGCAGAGTGGAGAAGAATAGTCAGCTCCTCCTCCTCCTCCTCCTCCTCCTCCTCCTCCTCCTTTGTATCTTGAAATTTCCCTCCATGCATTTCCATGGTTAGCCAACAAAGGTTGAAAACAAGTGATGCAAATGAAAACACTCAAGGACAGTTATCCTAAGTAATGACAAATCAGTCATAGCAATGACCTTTAACTCTGGAGTTCTTGTTTTTGACAATGGGCATTAGTATATCCAGCAGCTAACACAAGCAACACATTCTGATTTGCCTAAAAGATCTGTTAACTATGATGTAAGGCTGTCTGAGCACGAATTATGTGGCATCTAGAACTGTCTATTTAACAGCAATAAATGTTTACATATTATTACTATAATCTCCCTAGTTAGTGGGGGTGGGTGAGAAAGTCCTTCGTCACTTACCAGCAATAACCTTGGTCTGTTCGAATACCACCTTCTCTGTGATACCAGCCTCTCGCTCATCAAGTTTCTCTCCAATGCAAGCAATGACCCCAAGCCCTTCAGACAAGGCATGGGCCACCTTCTGTCCAATGAGCTGAAAAGAGACAGAAACAATGTAAGAAACCTATACAAGCTTGATACATATCCTGGATATAAAAAGCCCAGTGCCTGTCATAGACGGCAGTGACGAGGGAAAAGAAACTCAGAGGCAAATCACTCACCTCATCTGACTCGCCAAAGACATGCCTTCTCTCAGAGTGTCCTAAGATTACCCAGGTGACGCCAACATCTTTTATCATGGCTGGGCTGGAAACGGAGGAAACAGGTTGCAGAAAACGAGCTTTTAGCACACTGCTACCTAAAACATGTTGCTTTCCCTAGTCTGAGAATTCTGGCAACATACCTGATTTCACCTGTAAAAGCTCCTCTGGGTACCTTGTAACAATTTTGTGCAGCCACCCCAATCTTGGCATCAAGTTTCTGACGGGCAAAGTCAAGGTAGATGGAAGGGGCACCACAAACCACCTCTGGGACAAGAGAAAGAACATCATGTGGAATAAAGCAGAAAGCTAAAATGCCCTTTCAATTACAGACTCACCATTCATTCATTTGCATTCAAATCCTCTATTCAGTTATGACAACATGCATAGGACACATGTGAGCCCAAAATCCACAGACAAGTAAAAGACAGCAGAAAATTAAATGAATTGTTGCACTAGGGATGGGAAAACATTTCATTCCATTTAAGATCAAAAGGGATAACCATCAATTAAAATTGTTACCACTTAGGTGGATGAGTCACAGACATGGTACTTTGTTATGTACCATGCAGTTATAAAGCTGAAAGAAAATTTACTGAATGAGTGAAACAGAGAAGGTAAAAAAATCAAAGCTAAGCCCATGAGTTATACCTAGTAGCCTCTTACAATAGTGAACTATAACCTTATAATTAATATAGGCCTCTCTTTATGTCTTATATTTTAGGAAATATATTTTAAGGTTTGTTTTTTTCTTATGTGTACTCCATAACTGAAGTTTTTTCAACCAGGCTGAAAAATGATAGGAAAGAGACAAACCATTATTGTGGTATTCTGTTCAATACAGATTAGTAATGTAGACCAGGAAATGCTGACCCATTCAAATGTAGTTTACCCAACTAATCAAGCAAACCACACAATATAGAAAGGGTATTAATAGAATGAGTGTCTGGGTCAATAAATTGTATCTCTTATACTTCATCCCTTCTTCTGACCTTTAGCAGGCTATAGGGATAAAGTTTCCAGTTCTAAGTACAGTAGCTGGTATTTTTAGTTCCTATCCTAACACCTATATTTAGGAATCTTTTTCCTCCACAGCCTTTGACATTTCCTTCAGAATATCACTTCAGAAACTGCATTCCTTCTTCAATCCACCTTGCCCTTTCTGATTGGATAGTGTCACAGAGAACTTGCCAGAAGGGTCTGATACTTTCAAGTCACTGCTACCAGTTCTCACTGGGTTATGCAAATAGCATTAAAAGAGATTTCAACATGCCAGGGCACTATTTTCCTATAAAGAATGGACTCTAGTATTAAGAAGCACCAATTGCATCCTCTTTGGCTACTCTGCACAACTCTTGTTAAAGACAACTGGCCAATCTGTTTCACTTAGTATCATTTAAAAGACGGTTAGTTTCACTTACAAGAAAGAACTGAAAGAAGGTTCATAAGCAGTCTAATTTGGCAACCCTTATCTTATTGCTTCATTCTCAGAGAGACCAGATGAAGTCTTTAAACATGAATGCTACTGTGATTTAGGCAAAGCTGGGGCTGTAAATAGGCTAGTCCTCATAGGGTTCCTTGAAATGTTATCATGGATTATTTATATTATTCATGTCTTTTACTTAAAGGTCTAAGTTATATAGCTTTATTAGAGTAGCTAAATTTATCATTTCTCATATTTGGGCTTGAATCTTAACCCAGCTGCATGTGCAGTTAAAAATTATAAACAGCACAGACACATGGCTCACTAGGACTTGCAGAGCATGATTTTGTGCAACAAGGAACAAGTGTTAGCAATGTAACATACTATAATTTAGTTTTTTCAGAGAGTCGTTTTGCGAGTTGATAAGTATATGGTAAATCGAAGAAATAGCTTCCCCCCCCCCAAGCAGGGATCTGCTTTCCTCCACAGCTGATTGCCCTCAATTCATTTTTACAAAGCTCCACGACGAGACAGCCAAACCACCTCGCCGGTACGTGCAGGCGGCCACACAAGCAGGAGGAGGGGCGCTATATTATTTAGGCGCGGCAACAGCAGGCGCCTCCTCTGCGAGGGATGCTCTGCAATAGCCCGCCGGGAAAAAAAGAAACCGCTTCCCGGGCTAATTGGAGAGGGGGGCAGGCAGGCGCTCTTTTAGATTAGGCACAGCCCCTTTCTCACGCCCAGGAAACCCACCCGAGGCCCGCAGCAAACACGCTTGAAATTGGGGCACAGCGACGGGATGCAAACGGAGAAAACGGGGCGGCTGCTGTTGCAAGGCGCTTCCGGGGAAGCCTCTTTGTTTAGGCCAGGGGTTCTCAACCTTGGCAACTTTAAGACTTGTGGACTTCAATTCCCAGAATTCCTCAGCCAGCAAAGCTGGCTGAGGAATTCTGGGAATTGAAGTCCACAAGTCTTAAAGTTGCCAAGGTTGAGAACCCCTGGTTTAGGCAGAGCTCACGGACTCCTCCCCCCCCCCCCAAAAAGACAGCAGCTCCTTCTTTTCCCATTCAGCCCGGCAGTAAATCCTCCTTACCGGTCTCTGCAGGGACCTTAGCCTCATTGAGAGTGTGGATGAGCTCCGAAAGGCTTTTCTTATCGCCGTTCATTTTCCAATTCCCGCCCACGAAGAACTTCCTCGGTGCCATGATGGGGGTGTCTGGGCCGTCCGCTCAGCAGCTTCAGAGGATACCAGAAGGTCAAAGAGCGCAGCGGCAGCGAAGCATCCTCTCCGGGCACCTTTATAGAAACCCGGGAGAGCCCGCCCCCCCCCGGTGACGTTGCGCAGAGCGCGCTCCCACGATTGGCTTCTCGCTTGGCCAGTCAAAATGGGAGGCGGAATTCGTGTTTTCCGGTTGGGGTGTAATCGCGAGAGTTCTGGTTTGTGGCTGAGGAAGCGAGTCTGAAGGGGAGACCTGCTTGGGAAGAAGCGGATGGTTGCTGTGTGTTTGTTGTACCGGTTAAAGTCCAAGCAAGAGTATTACGTATTTTATAATTCGGCCCTTGAAGCAGAAGTTGCCTGAAGCCACCCGCTGCTCAAATCCCTGCCTGTTTGGGATAAAAGATGCATACGTTGGTTCACCCAATCAAATTCAGCCACCACCCCCCCCCCCGAATTTGACATACGTAATTAAGCCGTTCTGAACAAAGTTGAATTTCATAGCTATTATACATTGGGATAAAATAGAAGCAGCTTTCATTTATATTGTTTTTGACCTATCACTATCTATCATTGTATATAGCAAGCTACCTAGGAGAGATGCACTTTTAAAACAGTATTTATTACTTGCTCCCTGCGTACCGCACACACGTGCATGCATATATCATTGTAAAGCACCCCAGCTACTGCTTCTTCTGCATTAGACACATCTGCACTTCTTATTCCAGGCATTTAGCAAATTTGTATGCAGTACTTCTAACAGGCTTTTGTTTTTGAAAATTTCAGAAAGAAAAAGTTGTTGAGGAAGCAGAAATTTCATTCATCTATAATGGGACAGTGACCAGAATAACATTTGCAGAGTTCATACTTCATATAGGGAAAAAAAAATAAGTGTTGAAGATGGGTGCAGTTGCACTTATCTTTTCCATTTGACCATTTACAGATGCTTGCTGTCTTTGAAAATGTTGTATTTCTGGGATTACATGGCCACATGCAAAATATGGTAGGAAAAACAGGATTCAGATTTTTCACAGCATCATTTCCTCTTTTTGCACATATAGATGGTTTTAAAAATTATTTGATAAGGAGTACAATAGGCTTTTGATATATGTAGTTGTATGCCAAATCAAATCGTATGTTTCAACAGAATCCCTAAGTAATTGATGCCACCTCTGAATAGGACAGTTTTCAACTGAAAATTTTTCTGCAAATGTCAATGTATACTTATTATTTATTTGCAGTTATTTACAGATTCAAAATAAAGCAGTAAATACGATAGATACAAAATTTGAGATACTCAGTACTTTTAATTTCTTCACTCTTCCAAAACATATACATTTTGTATCTCCTTTTTTTAGAAAAACAGAAGTAATAAGATGGCACCCAAATATGAACTGCAGAGAGAATGCATGAGGCAACAGCAAACACGGAAGAAAGATCAAGCAGAGGAAGTGCCATGCCAAGACAAGACCCACATTGACATTGTGGGTAGCTCTGGTAGTGACATTGTGAAATCCTACCAGAGCCTAGGAAGGGCTGGACTAAAAGACAGGACTGAGACACTGATTATAGCAACATAAAGAGCAGGCACTAAGCACCAAATCCATAAAAACAGGGAACTATCACACTAGATAGGATCCAAGGTGCAGACTGTGCAGAAAGGCCTCAAACAGTCCAACACAAAGTGGCAGGATGTAAAATGCATGGTTTAGTTGTGCAGCGTACACTGAACTGCACAACTAAACGGCTGGCATTGTGTACGAGACCATATGCACAGTGTATGGCTTAGAGTCTGCCGTGTCCAGATGGAAGATTCCACAGATGGTTGTGGAGAATAAGAGGGCCAAGATCCTGTGGGATTTCCAGATCCAGATGGACAGGAGGTACTGACCAGTCAACCAGACTTCGTGGTAGTAGACTACCACTATATTTATCAAGACCTAACAATGGTGGTGATAAATGTAGTGGTACCAAGCAACAGCAACATCAGGAAGGAGGAATATGAGAAATTGGAAAAATACCAGGGTCTGGAGGAGGAACTAGAGGGAATGTGGAAAATAAAGGCCATAGTGATCCCCGTGGTAGTTGGAGCACTTGGGGCTGCAACTTCTAAGCTGGCAGAGTGGTTCCAGGAGATATCAGAGCTCTGTCTCCAGAAGAGTGCAGTGCTGTGAACAGTTAAGATACTGTGCACAACTCTCAAACTCCCAAGTGTCTAACAAAGGACTCAAGATTGAGGAAGACACATAACACCCATAGGGGTGAGAAGGGATTTATTTATATATCAAAACCAGCTGAGCAAGAAGTGGCTGCCGAAGGCAAAATATATCAAGGAGGGCTCAATTTCTTTCCTAACCCCATGTAGAGGGGGAAAAGGCAGATCTTCAAGGTTTTCCTATAAAGAACATTCCAAAACCTCATCTCTCTTTTCTGTAACCATTTTTGTAGTTGATTTGAAAGTATGTTTTAAATGCCTATAAGGAAAACAAGATTAAAAAGCTGGAGTAAAAAGACTTTCAGCTGGCTACAGGAAAGATTTGGAAATTTCCCAATTTGTAAACAAAAACTTCTTAAAGATACATAGTTCTATACATCTGCAACAACTGTAATGAAAATAGGGCAATACAGTTGCTTTCATATTGCTGTAGCTTACATTTCATCCCTTTCTGAAGGAAAAATAAAATTAGTGAAGTGTGGGAGTTTTTATCCTAAGCGATGGGAAAATGAGGTGTAAGATGTGTGGTTTAAACTCATGTCGTCATCAGTAAAGCCCATGTTTTGTTTTATCATAAAGCTACAAAATACTGTACATGCCAATTTTATCCTATTTTGCTAAAACAAAGGTACAACCTCTGTGTAGTTCCACTTCAACCAAATACAAAGGTTTAATTTAATATATTTCCTAATCTGGAACCTTTATCTGTTTATAAAGAATGACCTCTGCCTCCCCAGCCAATATAGCAAATATTCTAATGGGTTTTTATTTTTATTTTTTTTGCAACATTGGTTGTGTATCTCAGGACAGGGCTGTGAAGTGCACTAGTCCAAACTTAGTCATTTGATCCTTATTATTAAGGCAGAGATGCTCAATCTCTTTCATGCAGACCACCACTGGCATATTTGTACCATTCACTAAAATGCTGAGGACAAGGACAGTTACTAAGATCATTGTCACACAGTTCATATTTTTCCTTTGTCTTACTTTAAGAATTACAATTGTATTAACAATTTGGATTTTTTCTTTGAAGGCTGCATTTAAGGCTTTGGAATATAGCCCTGGGACCTTGGTTTATTTAATGGTATAAAACCCCTGCAGTGAAAATATTTTTTGCATTTACATTGATCCAGTTGTAGTTTGTATATAATCTTGAAAACAACAGGAAGGCAGTTTAGTAATACGTAGGTCCAACATAACATTTCCAGCAACAATGAAACTTTCTAAGGGATAGATTCTTAATTTCTGTTGGAAGAGGAAACTAGAAAGAGCAAGGATGGGATATCACTTAAATGTTAGTATGACAACTTGGAGTTACCAAATGATACTCTACTATAATTCATCATGCATTATATTCTTGCTTACATTCTTCCCAGCAAAACAATAGTCCAGGAATGGTATAGTTTATAACAAAGAACAGAAGAGACTGGAAGCAATATGAATAGTCCATTTTTGAAGGAGGGTAAAAGGTTTTTATTTGATCCTGTGTGTTTTTGGCATTTCAGAGGCACATGAGTAACAGATTATTCCTGAATGGTTTTCAGGCAGGTGAGGAAACCCTTCCCATCTAGTATGTAAAGCCACATGTAAACTGCTTCCTCTCATGCCCTCCATTCACTAAACTGTCCTAGAGTGTTATAGCTACACCAAGAAGAAATCATGTGCATGGATGAGCCTTGGATGACTGGTTCAGTAAGATGATATTTTTCTTCTTGCTTTTACACAGAGGTTCAAATCCACCCAAGCCCCCCCAACCCTCCAGCAGTGTCCACAGGGGCAGCAGACTCCAGCTTTCATGTGAAGGAATCCCATCTCTGCTGGCTGCAGCAGTGATATACGAACACCTAAGGATGGAGAGTTGTCCCTCTTCTTCATATTCATCTCTAGAATTTCCCATCCTCCCATCATCAGTTGATTCTAGCTGCAAACCCTGAAGTAGAATATCCTAGCTGGGGATCCTCTGGTAAAAGTAGATGTACCCAAGATCTTTGGGGGGCTTCTCTGAGGCACAAACTTTCTGGTCATTATAGATCACCCACCTAGGAGAGGGGAGAGGAAGAGAAAACAAAGCAAAAACTATATTGTAATTCTGTTAAAGGGTGAGAATAGTGTATATAGAATTCTTCACTCTCAATTGTAATTTTTAAAAAACCTTGTTTTTAATCACTTAAGGTTGCAAAGTTATCCTTTTTCCATAGGTAAAATTTGCTAAAATTTTAAAGGTACAGAGGTGAGCTAAAACATGCCTTGCATCCAGACACTTTCAAACAAATGTGGAAAAAAATATATAAAAAATATATATTAAAAACTTGTTTTACCTATTTGAAACAAAAAAACAAAAATACTAAAGAAAAGTTATATACTGCCCTTCACACAATTTATGCTTTATTGTTGCAAAATTCTGTTTTAAAAACAAGCCACAGAAACAGCCCTTATGGGAAATCTCAGTAGCCCATTTGTTTCTCTTACAGTGACAGATGGAGATACTTCTCTGTCTTCAATCATCTATCCTACTGCAGAAGATGGAATGATAAATAAGACTGCTAAGTAACAGACTTTCCTGGATCCCCTCATCCTCATTCTTTTCTTACCTATTATCCTTCTTGATATGACAGACATAATGACCACACATAGTGGATGTGCCCATGTGACTGATGAAAGCAAAAAGCTGGTACTCTGAAGGAATAAAAGGCAGAGTTATGAATACATTGATAATGTAGAAAACATACATGAGAATTAAGGAAAAAGTATATTCACTCCCCGAGAAATGATTGCATAAAACACATGCCCACACTACATAAAGATATCAGACAAAGATATCATTAATGCCTTCTTTCCAAGAATGGGTAGCAAAAAGGCAATATTCCTCCTATATTTTCTGTTCAACAAGAGCAGAACATGGAAGCTGTATACCAGTATCATAGGTAAGAAACTTTGACAGACAAATCCTCCATATCATTTCTAACATATGCTTCAAAAACTTTATTAGAGCTTATGAATATGACTTGTTGAATTATGTGATAAGAATATATGAGAAGCATATATTCCACTATCAAGCTATAATGTCTTTATAGCTTATTCTACAATGTATCATTGAGCCCAAACACTGAAGGCATTATCTCAGATTGTGAGCTGAAAGAAACACTAAAATGGAACACTCAGACATCTGAAATATTAGACAAGAGTTCTTGAAAAGAACTAGAAAATTAAATTAAAGCTATTCAACTATCAAGTCTTTTTTTTTCCATTCCAAGCTTACTTCCAGGTCCATCACGAACTTTCGGTCCCACGGGGATGGATTCAGAGATAGATTCTGCAACTGAACGTCCCTCTGAGATGTCCATGGCAGCTTCTGCATCTAGATCATCAATATGGCTGAAGATCCAGTCCACAGCTCGCTCAAGGCTGTTATTCTAAAGATAGGAGGATAGAAAAAAAAAATCAAGCCAGGAGCCCCGTTGCTGGTTTTCTAAAGCCTTATCATTCTCTCTTGACGCACCGTAGCTCTTAGTGCTTTTACAGCTTGATCACGGGAAAAGCCCATAGAGACAATGGTTGCCACACTATCTTCAGATGGGGGATCCGGGCAGGTGATGGTGGAACCAGGTCCACTGGATCCCGGAAGAACTAGAGGGTTTGCAAAATCTAAAGAAAAAAAAACATTACTTTAAAAGGAGTTGAATTATGCATACTGTCTCCTCTCCATTTTTTTCTTTCAAGATATTGCCATCCTTTTTCTTCTTTTCTTAATGATTTATTTCTACTGCAATTTCAAAGAAGGAAAAGAAATACGGATACAAATAAAGATCATAATGATATAGGAAATATAGTAAAAAGAAAGAGAAAAAAATATCAATAAAATTCAGATAACAAATAAATCTTGAATAATCATCAAATCCAAAATATCTAGCTAATACATTCTAATACATAATTAACCATTTAAGAACACTTTAGTCATTTTAGACCCAATTTCTAGTCAATTCATATTAAGCTCTAAAAGTATTTGATTAGCACAATTAAATCAAAAGAAAAACCTATAAATAATATATTGAAAAATATTATAAATAATTTATAGACTACTGATATGTCAAATTCAAACATGGACTTTATGTGGCATAATTCCAAATAAGATTAAATTGTACATTACATTTACTTTTTTTTAGACATTGAAGAATATTCCTAATTTAACTAGCCATTCTGACCCATAGAGGGGATCAGATCTTCTGCAATAAAGATTCTTGCAGTTTTTATCATATCTAATGCTGGTCCAATGTATTTTGAAGAATATATAATTTAGTGAACTTTAATACAGAAATGGGATTACAACTTTCAAAATGTCCCATTCTGTAATGAATTAATTACCAGTACTGTTGAGCTTTGCAACATCACCACTACTTGTGGAAGAAAGATCCAATCTGTTCATTGCAATTCAAACATTTCAGGGAAAAGGAGTTATTCATTTTAGCAATCATGACTGGAGTAATGAAACCAACAATAAAATGCATCCTACTTAAGTTTAATCTTCAAAGTAAACCTAACATCCTTTTTTCATTTAAACTATATCAAATTCTGCATCAATTTAATCACAATCTTTCACTTGTTTGGGTTCTGAATTGTATTTCCCTCATAGATTATAAATTGTGCCCTAAGATATTATCACTTTGATAAGAATTAGATCACAGGGATTGAATATGGGCTTCCATTTTGTTAACATACCTGGATCATCCATGTGGGACATGACCCAATTCATTGCTGCCTCAGCCCCACTGTTCCCTGTATAATATACAGCCTTCCGGCAGGCGTCCATTGGAAAACCCATCTCCACTAACTGAGTAATCACAGACTCATCCAACATGGGGGCTGCAATAGGAAAAAAAAACATTCAAAATATCTTCAGCAAACACTACTTTTGATTAATTTCTTATGCGATCCTGCTTCGGCATGTTCTTATTACACATTTTCCAAATTTAATACCAATGCTGTATCCTTGGTTTTCTAATCATAGAGATGGTCCTTTCTTTGGATGAAGCAAATCAGTGCCCTCAATTCTAGATGAACTTACCATACAAATCAGTCTTCCTTCTTACTTATAATGTAGTACCATAACAGATGTCAATATGACTTGTATTGAGTAACAAATGGAAAGGAAACAAACATATAAACCAACCGTTCTCGACCTGTGGGTCGCGACCCCATTTGGGGTCGAACGACCATTTCACGGGGGTCGCCAAACACCGCAGTCCGCCATTTTTTTCACCTTTTCCCCTCGGCCGGCGCAGGGGGCAGCACCGCGCATGTGCAGGGGTAGCACCGCGCATGCGGGCTGTCGCGCGCGCCGCGCATGCGTGATGCCGGCCGTCGCGCCACGCATGCGCAATTCGGGCCATCGCACCGCGCATGCGCGATGCGGGCTGTCACGTTGCGCATGCGCGATGCGGGCCGTCGCGCCGCACATGCGTGGCGCAAGTCGGGGTCTCGGCCTGAAAAAGGTTGAGAACCGCTGATATAAACAAATAACACACTAGTAGGGCTCATTTGTGCCCCTCAGGTCACAAGGTTTCAGCTTGATGAGATGTTTTGGAACCTTCAGAGTTCTATTAGCCTCATATAATAGCACCAATCAGAAATATGGCTCTTGATATGAACATTTCACAAACAGGATTTGGGAGCCTCTGTCTTTCTGCCTGCCGAAAGACTTCAGTAACTGGCAGTATTCAAAGTTAATTCAATTTTTAAATGATATAAATAGAGAGGCATCATCAGCAGATACTCAAGGGATACAACTGATGAGTTTTCATTTTTACCCTCTGATCACTTACAATCTTCTTGATTCAACAGCTGTTGTGGTGAAAATATTCTCAGGCATAGAACACAAAGGCTATTCTGTAGTAAGATGAGAGAATGACAGGCTAAGGCAGGAGGAGGAAAGGCACCAAGGCAGATAACAGAGCACGAGACAGGAGGGAGAGAGGGAGGGAAGGAGGAAAGGAGAGGATGGGTGAGTGAGTGATGCTCAAGGAAGAGAAGAGAGAACAGAGAAGAGTCACTAACATGTTGGAGAGGAGAAGTGAGGGGAGCAGAAGGAGTCGTCGTCCTCGTTGCCATAGAAACCCAGGCTACCTTTGGGCTCATCTGGTGTCACCAGTGGGGGGGCTATGTCAGGCATCTCCTCCTCCTCAGGCTGCAGTCCTGTCCCCTGAAGTGCAGAGATGTCCAGTTCTTCTGGCATTTCAATGGAAACATCTGATAATACAAGCAACACAAAAAGAAACATTGGAAGCACATCTGGAACTGCACCCAATCCAAGAAGAACTGGTAGCAAGAAGTGTATCTGTTAAAGATCATGATCTCTGGACATAAGCAAAACAAAGGAGATATTCTAACAAATGCTGCGGAACAGACAATCAACCTTCCAGCTACTTTAGGCAAGTGTCTCATATTTATCTCATAGCCTTAATAGTCCCTATTTGCTTCTGCAGATAATATTGCCTGCCAGACAAGGTAATTTTGAAGATAATTGAGTCAGACATCGTACTTAAAATCAACACAAGCACTTTATATCCAGTTTAGCACTGGATGCCAAAAGCTTGAATTAGCAGCAATCACACCAGAATCTAAAACATAAATGATTTCTCAGTAATACTCTTACCAAGTTTTTTGGGTACCCAATCTAGGCCAAAGGTGAATTTCTTGATCTGGATCACTAAATAATCTGGAAAAGAGGCAAATCTGGTTGTTCTGAAAAGAGAAAACAATACAGTATTGAAGCACTTTTTCTCAGCAGTTCAGGAAAAAGCCCAACAGAAAATGGATCTTGCTCAAGAAATGTTCTAAGACACAGCTAGTAACTGCTGGTAAACACTCCACTTTTTGTTGCTATAATTCATGGAACACTGTATACCCATCTCTGTTAGCTAACAGATAAGAACAGTTAAACTGCACATGTAGCAAACTGCAAGAGCAATGTAAATTAACGGATGACTGAGCTATCCCCCTCCCCCCATGAAATGTGCACTGATTAAACTATAGGTGATTAAGGGCATAAATGATCACACTCTATTCTTGAATGAGAACTAGGGTATTGTTGAGTATTCCATTTTAATTGAACTACAGGGCTTAGAGACAAAAGACTATTATACCTAGAGGGGCATGACCTATAAATTGGTTGGCATGCCTTTCTGTGGTATGGGAAGAATAAAATACATAGATACTTTCAAAGCCACTTTATAAGAAATGCACTTCTTTCAGAATGGGAAAAAAATAAAAGCAAGAATTTATATTAAGATACCTGGATGGCTTTCAACAATGGAAGCTTTCACTTACCCAAATTTAATTAATTATGATAAAGTTGTGACTTATAAAGATATTTTGAACAATGAAGGAAAATTAAAAGACAGACAAGATTTAAAAGAACAAGGTATTGATCTATCATGGTGGCCATATCTGCAAATTCAAACGAGATATGAAAAAGATGTTAAAACAATGGGATCTTATAAGGAACAGACAGAATCTGATCAGATACTGTTAAAAACAGATGAAAAGTTGATTAAGAAACTATACATTTCTGTTAAACTTAGATTGAGGAAGAACAAATTAAAGAAACAATGATAATGTGGGCAAAGAACTTTGGATATAATATAGAATTAGAAGACTGGCAAAAGTTATGGGAAAGAAATGTTAAATTAACTAAAGCAGTGGCATATAAAAAAACTTACCGGTATATAAAATGTTTTACAGATGGCATATGACACCAGTGAGATTAGCAAAAATGTTTAAAAATACTTCAAACAAGTGTTGGAAATGCAAAGACCAGGTACTTACTATCATATCTGGTGGACATGCCCAAAAGCAAAAAGATTTTGGGTAAAAATACATTTATGTTTAGAGAAAATGACTAAAAAACAAGTAGACTTTAAGCCAGAATTATAGGAACAAATTATGAGAAAGATTGTATATATTTAATTCTACATGTACTAACTGTAGCAAGAATTGTATGAAATGAAAATTTACCAACTGAAGAAGTATTAATTAAGAGAGGTGGATGGATTGACTTTAAAAATAAAAGAGAAGGAAGACTCAGTGTATTTTAGAACATGGGATGATTTCTATCAATGGCTAGAAACATGAGTTAGAGAGAAAGGAATGTGATATGTAACTTTGAATATATATTAGTAAGAAGACTATTGAGCAATTAACATATTGTTTATGATAATTAACTATTATCTGTTATTGCTTGTTAGTAAACACATGATTCCAGACATTATGCTGTTTGCTAAATATTGAGAATGTTATTTGGAAAAACCCTAACCCTAATCCTAACCCAAATCCCAATCTCGATCCCACATCATTCCTAACCCTATAAAAGCTAATAGTATTTATACAAAAGAAAAAAGAAAAAGAAAAGGCCAATTCTTATAGGATGGTTGCACAAAGCATTCTGTACTTAGAATATTCTAGGGTCAATATGACTGCTTCATATTCTGAAGCATGGACCAAAAATCCTATGTTCTAATTTTTTGTCTAAAGTTTGGATCTAAACAAGACACATTTTTATATTATTTTGGATTCACTCATTTAAATTTTAAAATATTCTCTTATTCAAGAAGTCCTGAAAAGTGCATTGGTCAATAAAACAGTAGACATGGGTTTCATCCCTGATTTCACTAGATACAGCTTAGCAAAAGAAACAGTAAAAATGGAATATAAACTTATATTCAGATTAAGCAGAAACATTTTGAGCATAACGAATGCTCCCTGGTAACCAAACTTCATTAATCATTTTAAATAGATTTGCAAACATTTTGTTCCTTTTTTCCAGGCAGGATGCAGATGTAAAATTCTGCGCTGTGAATGCATATTACAAATGTGATTGCTATCCTGTAGTTTAAAGGGTGCCAACTACAGAAACATTACTTTGCTTCTTGTTGAGCTGTGTAACTAGCTTGCCAAATGTAAATATCTGGAGTGTGAATGTATTTTAAGAAAAAACTTCAAGCCAGGAGTCAAGAACTTAAGCTATTTCTAAAACTACGCTGAACTGAGTTCAATTTTCTGTGGCTATTTAACGACAATATGCAAAAAGTATGCTTCCTCTTGCTTCCACTGTTTGCTATAATTTTATATTCTTTTGACTAACTTTTTTTTATAGATTGTGTGGCAGCATATTCAGCATGGACTACCTCCCTTACTATTTTTGTGGCATTACAGTGAAAATTAAAGGGATGGAATAAACGAAACATTCTGTGCTGTCATGTTCCATTTGGGACTATCAGAATGATGTGGGGGCCCAATGTTAAGTGGGAGCCCATGAGGCAGTTTCAGTGTACTGCATAGGTTTTTACCTCTGTTGTTGCTATATGCTTTATATATTAGCTGTTATTTTGTATGGCATATTTACCAGTTGTTATCCACATAGCAAGGAGGGTAGCCATATAAATTGAATAAAACAAATAATCAAACCAATGAATTAAAAGTGACTGGATCAATTCTACCCAATCTGATTTTAGAACTTCCTTTTCTTGTACACCCATTCGTGCCTCCTAGTGAGCCCATCTCTTGCCTCTTTCCACTCACTTGAGTGCCACAGACTTGGCCTGCAAGGCTGTGCTCCAGAAGTCGTCAACTTGTTCTGGGGCTCCATAGGCCTCAAGACAGGAGGTGAAAGGTACCTTGGCACGAACCAATTCAGGCAGTGGCTGCTTTTCTTCTTCGGCCTGTTGCTTCTTTTCTTCATATTCTAGCAACTCATCTGCAAAGGAAAGCAAGGTCTACTCCTTCAGAAATCATTTGCAGAAAGAACGTTGATATACAATATCAAGTAGCTGTGCGCTGGGCTGTACATCGTGAAAAGGAGCATGGCAAGCCATTCTCCAGAAAAGTTCATTGCTGACAAATGCTGTTTATGTGTTAGCTGCCCTTCCTGTGGAATTGACAAGGCCTGTATGTGCAAGGACATGTTAACAATGCTGCAGGAAGCTATAGTTCAAATATATTCTTGAAATGAGTTATGTGGTGGGGAGTCTTCCAAGAGAAGCATGAACTGTTTGCACATGAACAGAGAGAATGACTGTGGCAAAGACTGAATAACTAAGTATACCAGTTCGGCGGAGCCTCTCTAGATAAGGAGAGGATGGGCAATTATCCATACGTGTTCCAAATGGCTGCTCTTTGTGAGGAGACAGGAGGATACCAGTCTCTTGCGGGTTTGAGCAACAGGAGATGAAGGGAACATCCATCATGCTCACAACTGGAATGGGGCCTTTGAAAGGGTACTGGATTAGCTGATCTCATTTTCTAATCACTTTCAGAAATTGTCTATTTACTACTTAAGGCTATTTGGGATCTTCAAAATGACAAGCCTGACAAAGCCATCTGGTGAATTTACTTTCATATTTGAACAAAAGAAAAATTAACCACAAGCTTAAGAATGTAAAGAAGTAGAAATAAATGGCAAAAAAAAATTGACCCAAGAAAGTTATAAACAGGGTTTATAAAAAGGGTTCAGATGAATTTGGAGTATTAAGACTTTTATTACAAGTTTTGGAATAATTATATAAATAAACAATGATCTATTGTCATGGAGAGACTATGCCCAAAAGATATTAATAAACATGACAGATGTGAAACAAATTTTGCGTGATGTGAAAATATCAAGGCTAAAAATACTGGATAATAAAAATAGAGTGGATTATACGACAGAGAAGGTACCCAAAGTGTAAACATAAATGACAAATCAAAAGAATGACTTGGAATATGCTGAAGCTTTGAAACTTAAAGTGGAAAGATAAACCAAAAACATGACCCGGATGATTACTTTTTATTGGATTTACAAAATAAGTTTGTTAAAACCTTGAAGAAGCCTTTGGAATGGGAAAAACTCTTCCCATCCCAAAGAGAGATCAAATCCTTCGAGAGTGTTTATTACTACTACTACTATTACTACTACTATTTAATTACATTTATACGCTGCCTATCTCTCTGATAAGGTGACTCTTTATAACCTTACAGATCATAGAAAGATAAATAGAAAAGCAGTTAAAAATTTAAAACTATGCAAATTAAAAAAAATTAAACTATGCAAAAAAACAGGAACCAAGAGATGAAGGGATGAAGCATAGAAGCAAAAGGAAGAAATGTAAAGTTCAATCATTGCTGACACTATGATTGAAAAGTTGATGATTTATGGATCTGCACATAGATAAGGGATCTATTATAGGGAAAAAGAGATACAGTATTTGTAACTTTATACGGTTGAAGCGTTATTAAGTATGTTTATGCTTGTTGTGATGAGGATGTGCATTGATTTAAATATTCCTTTGCTTTTTCTTTATCTTTTTTCTTCTTTTTTATTTCTTGCACTTTTTATTTAGTCTTTCCATTTCTCTCTTGGAATTTAGTTTTATTTGTTTTTACTATTGTAATTAAAATTTTCAATTAAAAATATTATAAAATAAAGGGATATGCTTCCTAATGAGAAGATGTAATTATGGGAGAGCCATCTAGTTCAGGGGTCCCCAACCCCCAGTCTGTGGACCAGTACTGGGCCGCGGCATGCCAGCAACTGGGCCGCACAAACAAGCAAAGCCCCATCCGCGGGATGCAGTCAACACACAAAACCACGCCCCCTCTGGTCCGTGGAAAAACCTCTCTCCATGTAACCGGTCCCTGGTCCCCAAAGATTGGGGACTTCTGGTCTAGTTCACATATTGCACCAAAGCATGACTGGTTAACTATCATTTATTGATTAAATCACAATTGTTGGGTTCCCATATCAAGTTAAGTTATAAAGAAATAGACCATGTTATAAATTAATCTAATGTTTTAATCTACCAATAAAAACAATTCCAGTGTTAGTACAGATCAAGACAAAAGAAATGGCTGCTATGGTTGTCAGCCATATTTTACGGTGCATGGAAAAGAGGATTAATACATGTAGACCAGGGGTCTCAAACTCAATTTCATTGAGGGCTGCATCAGCACTGCGGTTGCCCTCGGGGGCTGGGTGGGTGTGGCCAGGATGGGTGCAGCCTACTGGGTAGGCGTGGATGGAGTGGGTGTTGCCTACTGGATGGGCATGGCCAGCTCTACATCGTTCGTGTCAAGGGTGCCTGTGGGGGCCTGGGCAGGAGTGGGACAGATCTGAGGGTCTCTGGCAGAAGGGGGTGGGACCGGGGCAAGCGCCAAAGCATAGTCCTTTTCTTCATTCCTCACAAAGGGTGACACCTCCCCAGCATGTACCCAGGGGGCGGGGCCAACGTGGCAGGGGCTGGTTCCTTGCTGTTTCCAGGCGGCCTTGTGGAGCTAAGACTGAATGCGTTTCAGCATAGATGGCCACCACAAAATTGTACTTTGGCTCCCAGCCGGCCTGGGCCAGGGCCAAGGCAGCGGGGGCCGTTCCCTCACTGTTTCCAGGATGGCTTCGCGGGCCACATGAAACCACTTCACAGGCCGCATCCGGCCCCCGGTCTCAACACTTCACAAAACAAAATAATTTTTTAAAAATGGTTTATAAAGGAGAGTTCATAAATGATTTATAAAGGTGCTCCCACCTTTGTTCAGGGCTGCTTCCATAGGTACTGGCAGCTGCATAATGTAATCCACACGCTGGGTGTATTTCACTTTCTCTGTGGCCAAGCACTTGAGTTTCTCTTCCACCAAGAAGCGAAAGACCTCATTTGGGTTTTCAGAACTACGGCAATTCCTCTGGGGAAGAAAAATATTTAGCAAGAAGTGAAAAACAGGAAGAGAAGTAAAAACATAATAACCCACACACGCATGATGCAGGTTAAAATATACTGTATAAATGAGGCTGTTTCAAAATCAGAAAAAAATATACCTTCCATCTTTCATTTATTTTGGTTATATTCCACTTCTCCAGGGTTTAAGTGATATACAATGTCCTCCCTTCTCTAATTTCATACTAAGTCCTATCACTATCTATCACTAATCTACATGAAAAAAATGGCTCATTAAAAAAATTAAAAATTTATAAGTGATTTCTATAATCTATTGGCACAAACAACCAAACGTATCTCAACAAAGAAAAAACCCGACAAAAACAAACTTCAACACTGTCCATGAACACAACAAAAATAGATAATCTTTTTTGGCTATTGGTTTAAGACTTAATACAGGTTAACAGGCCACATTTGGGGCACTTGATGATGTAGCTGAAAAATTCCAAGTAAATGGTTTTGCATAAGGTAACCTGAAAACTTAAGAGTCTAACAGCATTATCTAGAATACACCTGTACTGGTTGTATGGTTACACATTTTGAGCATTTACCTGGTGATTTTCCTGAACAAAATACAATGCACAGGAAACATACATGGATAGCAACATGCTCATGAATTCTAATTTTTTTTGCAGCGTTTTTTTCTTAATCTACTCTCAACTAGCTTCAACCAATAGCAGGAGGCAACTCTTGTATTGGCTAAGGTCCTTTTGAAGTTGCCAGTACGTGGAGATTTTTTTTAAAACATTACAAACATTGGAATACTTGAAGGATCATGAACAAAGTGAAACATCTGACACAGCTGCTCTAACCTTGGAAAATATCTAAGCTTGGTATGGATCCAACATTTCTCCACTGCTGCATATCTCAAGGGAAAAGCAAGCTGCTGTCTAAAGTAGCCTGTTTGTGACCATCAAGCTTTTCACTAAGGAGCCCTACTAAGCTACACACTATCTTGTCCTAAGAACCCCATCAGTCTAGTCACAACGCACATTTTAGGGATGCATTCTAGAATAAAATACATTGTGGAATGACTGTGCTTTTTTGGGATACTTCACCATTCAAGATGATTTTTCCTGAACTCCAGAGGGGATGCTAAAGAAGGTTTTTCTATAGATAAAACAAGCTGGTAACAGCTTTCATATCAATTATGTGTTGTAGCATTTGTCTTGTGTACATTTCTTCAGGCTTCCAAGTCATCAGCACAAGTACTGTCCTATTCCCATTCCCAGCAATGAAACTCTTGGCCCTAAAAGTGGCTACCTCCACCATGTTAATGAAGTGCAGGAAGAATTCTTGAGCATCTTGCTGCCGATTAGTAGAAAATTCTGGATGCCCTTTGCCAACAAGAGATTTGAACATACGCGGGGCAATGCCATCTTGTATACCCTGCAAGGACAAAAGAGTTCAAAGGAGTTATGTAAAATGAAATTTCCCCTTCCCAGGGTAAGTATTAGCTACAGTTAACACCACTTTCCATCCTCAAGGACAATTAACCTCCCGGCCCTACCTTCTGGTCCAACTGTTGTTCTCCGCTTGAAAGAGCAGGTTTGGAATATTCCCCAGAGAGAAGCCCATGGCCAAGCTTGGCTCTGGAAAAGCAGATAAATGTAAATTAGTCCTGAGAAGGGATGGGACTAAGAATACTGCAATCTGTTGAAAAGTTGCAGGGAGCTCCCCACTTTATCCGAACGACCATCTAAACGAGAGATTTTCTATGGCTCAAACAATTTCCAAAGAATCTCAAGCAATATGGTCATCAGGACAATTTGAAAATAATTTTTAAAAAGTTCCCCATCTGTCTATTGCACTAAATTTGTTAGTTTTCCCTCTAAGGAACTACACGTTGAGTGCCTCCTTTTTCTTTTCATTTTTTAAACAGCATTTCATTTTGAGTTATAATGTACAAAGTATTTTTATTTTCAGCATAATCAGCTTTCCTCTACACGAACTGCTGAATTCGGATTGTTGTACAATTTGAATAGTTTAACGTTAAATAATGGCACTATGCTAAATTGTGCCTTCTTTTACTTGGGGTTTGTTGAATAAACCCCAATGGCTAGTTCATAAAGAAGACGACCATTTACAAATCATAATGACTTTCTTTATACAACATATTAATGCAAAACAAAAAAAACCATGATTGTTTAAGTTCACGGGTGGTTCCCCTATTGAGTTGGGATGGTAAGAAACTGGTTGGTTCTGATTTCTCAAATCCATTTTGAACTAGAAATACCGTATACCACAATCCTCTTTTCTAAATCTTACACTGCAGTTCACAAAAAGAACTTTCAAAGGAACATCTGCCCACCAAAAGTATATTGAGAAAATATTATTTGCAAAAATGGGTGTATTACATAAAAACCTGTAATAAACCCATTTTTGCAAATAATATGTAATGCATAAGAAAATGTGTCTTTCTGTGAGCTTTTTTTAAAAAATTCAAATTGACAGAGAAACAACATGGACTGGAAAAAATGAGAACTGAGCAAAATCCAACTGACAGATGGGTCCCCCTATAGTCCCATCTGTTAGAGGACATCATTAATATTGAAATGGCAGCTCAACCCCTTTAGGACATTACTTACACCTGGGTGCTGAAGTCTTGTGTAGGATCTGTAGGAGCACTTTGGAATATTTTCTCTAGTTTGTCTACATACCTATGAAGAAACCAAACAACAACAGCAACAACAATTTGGCAACCAAGTGTGCACAGTTGGAAAGGTCAGAATTCATATTTGGATCTGGGATCCAAATAACATCAGTTACGGTTTACAGAAACAAATATTGAGGACCCAGAAGAGCATAACGAAATTTCTCCCTTGGCTTGTCTTCCACGTTAATGAAGGCTGCCTTCATTTTTGCTGTATTTATGAACCAAATCAAGGAATCACTTCTAATGTTAATGTCATTTTTCTTTGGTTTTAACGTGCCTATCTTTCTTGGTTAAATATACTATATGTCAAGGTTCCGGCTGAAAAACCCAATGAAGTAAGCACACTGGAGACATTGCGATCTCTTATGCAAACTTTACTGGGCATAGCATACCGGGCACTAAAGAATGGGAAACCAGCTTTTGGCAAGATAATTAAAAGAGTAAAATTTTCTCTCCCATCTCTGACAGTTCAGGTCACATTGTCCAATAAGTCTTCAAGTACTTGTTATGAGAAGAAATCCTCCATTCGCCACAACATTAGTCCAGTGACCTCGGTTCTCACAGTGATAGAAGCCAGCTGTGCATTCCAAACCGTCCCCTCCCCCTCCAACTGTAGGCAAGCTAGAAGCAGCATGGCAGTCCTAATGCAATAAGTCTTCATAGCTTGACACTATACTTCATGCATGCACATAGAGCAATGTGGATCACAATAAAAGCACTATAATAGAGTTTTAAGATGCTTGTAGATACTATTTTAAAAACCAAGAAAGTGAGGCAGGCCTCAAGTTGGCTGCAAAAAAATATCTTCAAATTTGTACTTAATTACTATTATACAATTCTTCTTAAATTGGGAATATCTGATTTTGGCACACAAATGGTTTATCCTGACTTTCTGAGGCACAGAAGACACACCTTGTTACCAATTGCTACGTACAAGTGGCTTCTATTTAGACTACTAGAAAGAAACTGCCTATTTTCTCTGCAGCTAGGAACAATAGAGGCCTACTTACTTTCGTTGGAAGTCTGGTATGCTGAACAACACCTGCACTACCGAATTGAGATAGCAACTGTTTCCAAGGTTACGGATACCCGTATAGCCAGGGCCGTACAGTGGTTTCAGCTGCACCCCAGACTCCTGAATTAACTCCCACTCTCCAATCCGCTGGTTCATATCAATCTCCAGTTCCGTCATTGTCTTGTCTGTCTGCGTAGAGAAGAGATTTATAGAGAACAATCCGAAACTGTGCCTAAAACTTTGAACTAATTTCTTAGAAGAAAGATTCAAAAAGGGCAATAAAAAACAATTACGAATCTAAATGCTCTCTACATCATATCCTACTTGGAAATTCACTTTGCTAAATGAAGAATCTGGAATTTAAGATACAGAAGGAAACAGTTAATAGAAGCTCATGAAATCACCTCCAATGATAATATCACTTGTAGATAACAGAGTACCATTCCAGTTCCATAAGTTACCATGAGGTTCTTTCAGCATCCACCACAGCTAGCATTCGTTCTATTATCTCTTCTCACCTTTTGCATTTTAAGCATATCGATCCCAAAATGAGCCAGGTGCTCAGCCAGATTGGGGTCTAGAACCATGTCATCTTCATCGTAAGAGTAGACATCTACAGATGAAAGGAACAATGGCAGAAATCAGTCAACATTTCACAACCAGTGTTTCAGACCCTTTGCATCAGTAGCAATTCCATTTTTCCTAAAGTCCCCATCATTTACCCTAGAACCTAAACGGCACTTTACAGGTAAAAGACAGAAGTGCCAAGAATCTATTCCTGTAGCCTTCCCACATTTAACCTTAAGAAATAGTTTTTGTTGTTTGAATAGAGAATATAAATGTTAATTGATAAAAGTAAAGTGGAAATATCTTCAGTTTAAACAAGTTTTGATGTTTACATACATGCTGACAAATTTAACTACTTCATCCTGTCTACCATTATAAGTTTTAACATATAGTTTACAAAAAAAAGTAAGTTGACAATAGTTATTTATAAATAGTTGTTAGAATATATAAAATTAGACATTCCCAAATATAGGGAGGTATGGAAAAAAAATAGGATTGTCTGGTACACAAATACCAAAAAGTATTATTTGGGTGTCTAGATTTCCAATAGCTATAGATTTAAAATTACAAATAATGCAAAAATATTATTTTGTTAATTTTTGATACTTTTTTAAGGAAGACGCCAGTGGATTTAGCTAATTGCTGGTATTGACCCCACTCAAAATATACTGTTTTATAGCAAATTTTTCGAGTATAATATTTGGAGTAAATATAAAGTTCTTCCACTGAAATTAATTCAATTATTGTTAATATAGGATATTATTGCTTTGACACATTTATTCATATGACGTTTGACTTGTCGGCTTCCGAATCATACTTCACACCAACAGTCTATAACTAAGGCCCAGTTCAGAATTATATATTGTAAGGTTTTCAAATTTAGTCAGGTTTCTTCAATATTCCTCCTGATTTTTGCAATTATTTTCTAAAAATTATTTTATTTATAATATTCAGAAGGTGTCTGATTATCTCTCATATATCTCTGCTCATTCTCTTTCAATTATACAAATATCTGAAAATCTCACCACTCTTTCTACTCTTGAAAGTCTTGATCTGAAGATATTTTAAAAAAACAACCACATATATTAGATTACATGCTTAATTTTCTTTTTCTTTTATTTTTAAATGAACTGACTTAACTGTTAGTAACAGCATTCATATTGAAAGTTAGATTTGTATGGTATATACATTACATTATATATCACATTAATAGATACATACACACATATATACACACACAAACATATACACGTACATATATACAAATAAATACAGAATTATAGATATTTGGGAGCACACCACATATTACATGCATTTTATACATGTGCTTTTACTAGGCTCTTCAGAAGTGGGTCAGCTAACTAGCAAAATTCATTTCTCACTTTCCTGTTTCCAAGAACCCAGGTTTGTCATATTTAGCAAAGCAGCTCCCTTAACAAGTCTACCACTCCCAAGAAATATGACTGTGTAGGTTTACTGATCCTCCCTGACAAGCAAACAGGAGGTTGAAATTGGAGGGAGGGTGAGGAATATGAGGATATAATGGAACTGGAAAAGGTGCAAAAAAAAGGGCAACAAGAATGATCAAGGAAATGGAGCGCCTCCCTTATGAAACCAGATTGCAACGCCTTGGTCTCTTCAGCCTTGAAAGACGGCGTTTAAGGGGTGACTTGATCGAAGTGTATAAAATCATGCATGGGATAGAAAAGGTGGATAGAGAAAAATTCTTTTCTCTATCACACAATACCAGGACAAGGGGGCACTCCCTAAAGCTCATAGGTAAGAAAGTGAGGACAAATAAAGGGAAATATTTCTTCACCCAGAGGGTCGTTGGTTTATGGAATTCACTTCCAGAAGGGGTCGTGACAGCTGTCAGCCTTGACAGCTTCAAGGCAGGGCTAGACAGATTCATGGATGCCAAGTGTATCGGTGGTTATTAAAACGGATGTCCATGTGCCACCTCTATGTTGGTTGAGGCAGGCAGGATTCCCTTGAGTACCATTTGTTGGGGGTCAAGGAAAGGGAGGGTTTTGCCTTCTCTTTCTGCTCAAGATCCCCATGTACAATTGGTGGGCCACTGTGTGACACAGAATGCTGGACTCGATGGGCTTTGGCCTGATTCAGCATGGCTCTTCTTATGTTCTTATGTTCTTAATTGGATAATAAAGACTGAACTTGACCCTAGGAAACTACGTTGTACTATTCTACCTCCCCCTTCCAGATCCCTCAGGGGCCACAGAGTGTAAGATGGGAAAAGAAATTCAGCGATTCTCTGATTGGGAATCTGAAACTATTCAACAGCTGCATCTGCAAATAGGTTCTGTCTTACCAGCTCCATCAGGAGTGATGGTTCCCAACTTTACAGCCAAGGGGTAACCAGTTTCTCTATAATGTTCTACAGCATGGTTGTTTCCTCCGCTGCCATCAAAGTAACGCCGTCCACACAAGATGGAGCCATCTGTCATGTTGAGCCACAGGTTCTCCCGCATGTCACACTTGCTGCATTTCCAGCCACTGTCAAAACATGTAATTAAGCAGTACAAACCTCTTCTCTCAATCCCGCACTGAACAACTCTCAAGTCTGATTCCATTTCATTAAGCTTCCCAGCTTTCATTCTACATCCTTGGTTGAGTTACCACAAGAGTAGCTTACACGCTTCTATTAAAATCTGGAAGGGAAGTGTAGTAAGTTATGAAGGAGCTCCATATGTGGAAAAGAATTTTTTTTTTTTTTGCTAAGAAATACCATCAACTCACCAAGGAGGGATACGCACACCATTCTGGAGCTGCTGAAGTGAAAAGGCATGCCTGGACACACGCCGAACCTCCCCATCCCAAGCCTGTACCTCCTGTTTACGGGAAGCAGAATCTGCTGTCAGAATAGCTTCAATTGCACTAGAAATCTGGAATGCCAAAAGAGAAAAGGAAAGTCAGACATCCAAGCCCTTTCCAAAATATCTACTATCAACAGAGACCTGATGTCTTACATACCACTTTAACATCCAAGTCTGATCCATCACCTCAACTCTATCCCTAATGCAAAGCCAATCAGACCATGTGGTTTTTTTTCCCCCTCTCCTGGATGAATCACAGTGCTTACCCTGTCCTTCACCATATCTGGCAAACCATCTAGTCCATCCTGAGGGATATCCAAATGCTCTGGTAAAATAACTATTTTGACATGTTCATCATATTCATATTTCTCCTCTGGGAGGTCAAATCCACCTTCTACACCTATCAAAACAGATATGCAACAATAGCAGTGCTCTGAGTGCTGTGAAGTCTTAATTAAAGAAGATGCCAAATGACGCAAGCTCTGAGCAAGCTTATAGATAAAACATAAGAAGGAACAAGAATTTAACTCTTCTGACAATCTTAAAATTAAAATCTATCTATGTTCAAGGTTTTCTCCCACAGTATAATAGAAGAGCAGGTTTAGTTTTTTACCAATAGCTAGACGGGTTGGTTTCTTCCGGGGAGGATCACCAGCACTGGAATTATTTTCTTCTTTCTAGAGAAGAACCAGAAGAGAATTAATTAACAAGCCAGCCATTCCAAATGTCCAGACTCTTGGCATCAAGGAAGCACACAGCAGCACCAATTTCGACTATCTTTCTTCCTTTGCTCTAAAATTTAAATAAACAAGTTCCTCACAAGGCAAAAAAGTTGCCCTTCTTACCAATCTGCGTGTTTTCTTAAGATGTAAATAGACCCGCTGGCCTGTTTTTTCAAAATGTTTCACCACATACTGTTTTCCAAAGCCCAGGAAAGTGTTCATACAGATATATATTCCTCCATCTGACTCCTGCAGAATAAAGAAAGACATGACTTTAATAGGAAAGGAGTTCAACCAATCCCAAGATACCAAATTTTTAAGGCTGTGTATAAAAATGTTGTGGCTGAAATAAAATTATTCAAATACATAATTTCATAAATGCAATTTATGAAAACCCCTATTTATAAATACTTTTCTGAATTCTGCTGGGCACTAAAATTCCCCTCTGAGAATCTTGTATTAGTGAGATATCTTCCTTCCAAGAGCTTAGTAGGTTAAGACAGCGGTTCCCAACCTTTTTCAGGCCGAGACCCCGACCTGCGCCGCGCATGCGTGGTGCGACCCCGACCTGCACCGCACATGCGTGGCGCGACGGCCCGAATCGCGCATGTGTGGTGCGGCGCGACGACCCGCATCCCGCATGGGCGGTGCGATGGCCCACATTGCACATGCGTGGCGCATGCATGACGGCCCGCATTGCGCATGTGCGGTACGACGGCCTGAATTGCGCATGCGCAGCGCCCCAAATCGTGCATGCACGGCGCGCGCGCGACGGCCCGCATTGCGCATGCGCGGTGCTACCCCTGCGCATGCGTGGTGCTGCCCCCTGCGCCGGCCGAGGGGAAAAGGGGGAAAAAATGGCAGACTGCGGTGTTTGGCGACCCCCGTGAAATGGTCGTTCGACCCCAAATGGGGTCGCGACCCACAGGTTGAGAACCGCTGGGTTAAGATAAAAAACAAACACACAAATATACATTTGCGGTCATGAAGTCTAGAAACTTGCACTTATTAAATTTTTCCTAGTTGTTTTGGCTACGACCATATTTGGATTTTCAGGATAGTAGGAAGAATTCCTTGATGCTGCCATCCACCACTGACCAAACCTGTTCTCAGCAATGGGGGTGAAGCAGTCTGTTGTGATGATCCCTAGTGGCCCCTTATCAATAGGACACAATAAAATTTCATATGAAGGTAGATTCAGTGAAAATTATCAACCATTTATTAACCTCTTTATGTGGTTCCCAGATTATAATTTTGCATCAATGCTACTGCAGTCACACCAGATAAACTGCTCTTAGAGTTGTGTTCCAAGAACTAAATGACTACAGTAATTCAGTTCACATATCTTGTTTGGCTACTCTAGACACCCATGACATTTTTTCATACAACAGTAGTGCCTATTTTAGCAGAAGAAAGCCTCAAGCGCAATATTCACATTTCTGCATTATTTTGCCATCTACAGAAAATATGGGGAAACTATGGTCTTTCAAACATTGCTGAACTGCAACTTCCAGAATATATCCCTACTGACTATGATGCTAGTGTGGTTTTTTTAGTTTAGTAGTATCTGAAGGGCACAAGCCCCCTACTTCAACGTAGAGAAAACACCTGAACCTGAACACAAAGCATCTGACATATTTCAAGTTGGTTTGTGTAAAACATGTCCCTAATGCAGAACATGTGAATTATTTCTTCCACCTCAACCAAATAAATATTTTATATGGCTACTGATTTTTATTGGATGTTGGTGCAGTCTACAGAACAGGGGTGTCAAACTGCCAGCCCACGGGCCGGACGCGTCACAAGGAAGCCACGCCCACCCCATTGCCGGCAATGGCAAAACTGGCCCGATACATTGCGCGACGTCACATGACGTCGCGAGTTTGACATGCCTGCTATAGAGCAACACTATGACTGTTCAAGAGTTAACAGCAGGGAAAAGGAAAACAATTCTGAACAGAATGGTTCAAAAAATTCTGAAACTTTTTACTATTTTTTTTCTAAGCAATTAAACACCTTCCAAACTAGACACTTATCTTCAACCATTCACCTTATGAAATCCATATGGAACCCAAAGGCATTTTTTAAAAAACAAGTAGCATGAGACACTGTCATACATTTTTATTAAAACATACATGGGAGGGGGGAAGAGAATGACAAGAGAATAAGTGAGCCTGATAGACAGCGAGGAATATGGATGGCCACAGGCATCACACTATCTATGACCGTGATAAGCAGAGCTACAGTACACAATGACATCAGTTAAAAAAATAATTGTTTCTATAAGAGCACAGACCTAGTCCCTCAAAAGAGGTGATTAACTGTTTTAATATGATTATATGATAGTTATACTAGAAGCACTGCAAATGATAAGCAGCATCCTATCCTTTCTAAGAAATTACATTAAATAATTCTTTCATACACAATTATTCCAGATAATTCTTAAATGTTCACAAATATTCTTCATTAAAGGTCTGACAGTTGCAGATAAAGGGAGCACTTCTATTGTAGGGATGTCTAAATATACTCTTGCACTAAAATATTCTTCTTTTCCTAACTAGCAACTCATTAGCACTGCTGCTTATATATCATTAGGAATTTGTGGTGCTCCATATAAATTATGAATGTTCACAAAATGCAGCCTTTCTCTCTGACATGATGAGTCCACAAGAAAGAAATGATCAATCAGCCTGCTTCAAAAGAAAACAAAAAAAAGTAAACAATGATATGCTTTAAAATTAATATTTGGAAAGGAAATCCAACACATCCTGATAGCAGTGGTCTGATTTATTCGGAACTCCACTCTCCCCCTCCCCCCAACAAAACAGGATGCTTTCACACTCTTCGTATACAGAAGAAAAAGGCAACTGTCTTCAGAGATGACAGAGGATTTAGGTGGAGAAAGACATGAATCAGTAAATCAAGCAAACATTTATGTATCTTTCTGTGAGCCTCCATTAAAACTCGCATGTAGCCTAACCAGGCTTGCTTGAGTCACTCTCGGGGGGGGGGGAAGGCGTGGCTGCCCAGGTTTCTTTCCCAGCCAGGGGACACCAGCTATAGACGTTAGCATCACCCATAACAATGGGAACAATTCCCACACAAACGTTGGAAGAAATTGGACGAGGAACTCATTACACGGTCCGAAATTAGAAAGAGACAAGAGCAATCGGGTGATGAGGAGGTACTAGATGATACAGCCCATGTGTCTGATTCAAAGCCAAAAGGGCTGACACGCTCCTTCCACCAAAGGTCTGTGGGATCAGCAGTTCCTGAGAGCAAGATCTAGCACTACAACTAATGGGAAAGGGACTTCGTTTCCCATCATGCTCCGCGAGGCATGCTTAGATAGTTCCAGAGACTTCAGTAGTGCGGCGGGGCACAATCTTTCAGACTTAGTGGCAACCAGGGCACTAAAACTACAGTGCCAAGCGTGCCACACGCCACACGATGCTCTTCTCTTATTCTAAGTAAGCTAACTCTATCATGGGATAGTAAAGCTCAGTATCCAACAAACCCCACAGTCCAGTGAATAAGATGACCATGACAGCAACGCCCCACCTCTGAGATATGATCCCGAGAAACTACAATCCCCAGAAAGCCAAGTATTTCCCGAAAGAATGATTTGGCCGCTGAAACTCTTGGGATTTGTAGTATTCGCTTGGTTCCTTATGAGGGATTTGAAGTGGATGCCGTTCCCTGGAAAAATACAAGTCCCGTGAGGCCTTGCGCGGGTCATATTACCTTCCCCGCCCGGTATGTCGGAGACTGTGAAGACAACAGAATCCTCACCAGATCCCGTTTTTTCCCCATGAGAGCTTACCGGAGTGTCGAAAGAGAAGGCGCACTCATCCTTATGGACGCGGTCCCCGGCCTTGGGCACCCGGATAGACGGTAGCACAGAAAGTAGCGCCTCACTCAGCTCCGCCATGACAGCTGCTTTCTCCAACACCGCCCACAGCGAACACCTACCAATCAGAAGACAACATACGCTAAGCTTCTCCAGCCAATGAACGGGGGCACAAAGGGAAATGGGCGTGTACTCTGTAAGCCCTCGGGGGATGCAAGATATTTTTGTTTGATTTGTCCTTCCAATGCCTAATTTTAAAGGGCACCCGTTGTAACCAATCAGAATTGCAGGTCAACGCTCTACAAATGGAAACGTTGGTTACGTTTTAGCTCCGCCCCCGACGTTATTAGTCTTCAAAATGATAAGCTGGGAGATGGGTATTTGTATTTGTCTAAACTAGCCAATAAGGTTGCGCCGGTGGGTTTCGCCTTCCAATAGATTGACAGCATTCTAGTCCAATAAAAAAACAGGTAGAAGAGTTAAAATTTCTTTCCAGCCAATTGCAAGACGACAAGGAGGCAGAAGGGTACAAAAAGGGATGTCGCGTTTTCAAAAGAGCATGGAAAAAGAGTCGTCTGAACGAGTGGCAGCCATTCGGTCCAATCAAGGTTGTCGTAGAGGGGCTGGTGGAGGAAGGCGGGAGATTCGAATACTGTGGTCGGCCCAAGCGAGCCTGAGCTTGGGCGAGCGAGTTCAACAAAAGCGAGAGGATGCTTTGGGGGGCGGGGGGAGAATGTGAGGTTGCACTGAGTGGGAAGACGGAGGGCAGGCTGGTGAGCCGAATTTATGGCCGCTCCTTCTCTCGGAGGTAGAAGAGTGCCTGGGTTGCTGCAACAGGGGCTTCAGCTGCGTCTTGCTATCTTTTTCCTTGGATTGTAAGGCGGATTGTTTTGCAGGATTCCTGCGTTCCCAAACAGCCGTCATGGGGGCTTCTGAGAGCTTCCCAGCCATGCCCACCTGCACACCTTTGCTGAATAAGCACCTGAAACACGTCAATGACCCAAGATCACCTACTGCTGGGATCCCGAGAACACCCATTGAGGTACAGGGACTTGGAAGCCTGTCTTTCCATATGAAGGATTTGCTTTTCCATCTTCCCTTCCCTGTATATTGGTGGTTTTAACTTTGTACAGACTGAGTTTCACTTTTCTCTGCTTTTAGGTAGAAAGTTCCCCCAAAGACAATACACAATTTCCAAAACAAGGGGAGTTGGTAGTAAAAAGCCAGCATGAGAACTGGGATCCTCGTTCTCCAACGCCAGGAATTTCACGCACCCCTCTAAAAGATGTGTTAGCTGGTAAGTAAGGATATATTTCTGGACTAATCTGCTTTTAAATCTGAGAAATGCTATCTGGAAAGTCTAACACTTTCCTAGGCTGGCTTGCTTGCTTTAATTTATATGCCCAAAGGACTGTGGACTTGCTAATGATTTATTACAAATGAGACAGGACTCTCTTTTCTTATATTTGAAGCTGCTGATTCTCTTTGCTGAGCTAGATGAATTTTAAAAAATGTTCCCGTAAGTGTGCTGAGGAGTCTACTTTTCAGTTGATAGTTGATCCTATATCTCAGCTTTCTTAATGTAACTTACCAAACTGTAAACTGGACTAGAAGCCAAAAGATTATAAGTTCCAGACATCCCTTAGGTATGAAGGCTGGCTGTGTGACTTTGGGGCAGTCACTCTATCAGCTGAATCCACCTTATAGGTTATTGTTATGGGAATATTAAGTATTTATACTGCATTGAGTTGACCAAAATAAAGGGAGAGGATAAAAATCTAAATTTTAGCCTAGCATAATGTATGAACCCACTGGTATGGTTAATTTGTGGATTGAGTCAGGCAAACTAAGAATATTTAGTTAAATTAACCAGTGATGAGCATTTTGCACGGACACACTTGTTAATATTCATCCAAAATAATCCCTCCAGTTTATTCAATTTAAATCACCCATTCAAGTCTATGTAGCTCTAGATCACGAGTGTCAAACTCGCCGTGTCACATGACGTGTCGTGTATTGCGACTTTTTTCACATTGCCGGAGTTGGGGTGGGCGCGGCATCCATATGATGCAACCGGCCCACAGGCTGGCAGTTTGACACCCCTGCTCTAGATGGCTTACAATAAAATTCACACAAGTGTTAGGAATGCAAACAAAGACCACACATTTTTTTAACATCTTTTTCATATCTCGTTTGAATTTGCAGATATGGCCACCATGATAGATCAATACCTTGTTCTTGTAAATCTTGTCTGTCTTTCAATTTTCCTTCATTGTCTAAAATATCTTTATAAGTCACAACTTTATCGTAGTTAATTAAATTTGGGTAAGCAAAAGCTTCCATTGTTGAAAGCCATCCAGGTATCTTAATATAAATTTTTTTCTTTTGTTTTTTCCCATTCTGAAAGAAATGCATTCCTTATAAAATGGCTTTGAAAGTATTGTTGAAGGAAAAATCTTCATCATGGTTCAGTCCAAGCCGGGAATAAACAACATGGCGACTGCTTTAGAAAGAAGGTTGCAGTTTATTGAAGAGGACAGCCAGACAGGAAGATGGCTCTAGAAGAAAAGAGAGCAAGCACATGTAGGGAGTGGGTTTTTATACCCTCTGGAGCCTTTTGTTTGGAGTTGTTCCTGTGGCATGAACTTTGACCTGAGTCTGAGTGTGCCCTTTGGTATCTATGGGTTAATCCCATTATGTCCTGAGTTTGGGTGGGTCATGTAGATTTTAGGTGCTTTTGTCTTCTTAATCTTCAACCTTCCTGAATGGTTTACATCTGCATTTCTACAGAGGTGGTTTCTGCTTGGGGAAGGGAGACTTGGGGCTATTAAGAAAACTGGGCATGCTTTTCTGCCTCTTTAAGATCCTTTGAGGAAATATATTTTTCTGCCCTTTTAACATTTCCTTCTCTGGGGGGGGCTGACTTCCCACAGTAGCTATGTATTTTATTCTTCCCATACCACAGAAAGGCATGCCAACCAATTTCTAGGTCATGCCCCTCTAGGTACAATAGTCTTTTTGTCTCTAGGCATTATCCATTTAAGCCATGTTAAAATAGTTGCTTGGTAGTATAACATCAGTCCGGCAGTCCAAATCCTCTTCTTTCTTTCGCTTCTTGTAGCATTTTCAGTCCAATTCTAGCTTTTTTTTCTTGCCACATAAATTTCAATATTGTTGTATTCAGTTCATCAAAACAGGCTTTTCCCGGTTGTAAGGTTTTACACTTAGCCTCACAATTGCCCCAGCATTACTCACGAATTTAAAAGGGCCAAAGAAACTCCTGAGCCGAGGTTTCAGCAAGCAAACAACTTTTATTTTGATCAAAATAGAGTTGGGTGACCCCATCTCTCTTCGTGGCTGGTAGAGAGATGAAGGCAACAACCAGGAAATATGTCTTCCAGCTTTTATACCTTTCCAGAACAGAGAGATCAGGTCTTTGTATCAGGAATGAAAAGGTACAGAAAAATAATTCCTAGATCAGTGGTGGTGAACCTATGACACACGTGCCAGAGGCAGCACTCAGAGCCCTCTCTGTGGGCATGCGTGCCATGTCCCAGAGATGGCAACCATCCCTCTTCAACCAGCTGCCCGCTGACTCGCTGAGGTCCCATATGCATCCCAGCATGGCTGGTTTCCCTCCCCCCTGTCCCATGCCTCCTGGCCTCGCATGCTCTCCTTTTCCGGGGCACGACTCACTGCATCTATTCTTCTCTGAACTGCTGGCGGTGGGCTGCGGAGCCCCAGTGTGCGCCGGTCGAGTGGCTGCTGACGGACACTATCGGCCCCCATGCGTTTGTTGGCCTCTGTGTGCGGGGGCCGATGGTGTCAGGCAGCAGCTGCCCTGGCCCCTGCCCCACCTTGCCTTGCGGCAATGGCAGCCCTGCCCTGCCTCGCCTTGCTTGGCCTAACCCTGAAGGACAAGCCTTCTGCCCACCGCCCCACCTGCCAGAGGCCCCCTGGATCTCCCCCAACCCTGCCCAGCCCCCACAGGCATCCCTCCCCATGAGCAACATCGAAGTGATCACATCCACCTTGGCCACACCCACTCAGTCTGCCATGACTACTACAGCCACGCCCACATGGCACCCGGCAATAAATAAGTGGGTTTGGGGTTGCAGTTTGGGCACTCAGTCTCTAAAAGGTTCGCCATCACTGTCCTAGATGACTCATACACACAACCCAGGCTCCATCCATAACTCCTTTTCCCCCTCCCCTTACCATGCTCTTTTCATGTAAGCAATCACCTATACCTAAAGCATGAAACATTTGCTTTTATATAACTAATCTCCCAATATAAAACACCTACAAAGCTGCTTGCAGATAAACAGATGCAACGCAGCTCACCATCTCAAATCTCCCTGCAACTCAGACTAACCTGAGCACAACAAAGCTCCCACCCAAACAGAACACTCCCCCAGCCAATCACAGCACAGCCAACCCCCCAGCCAATCAGAGCACAGCCAAGCCCCTAACCAATCAGAACACAGCCAAGCTCCCACCCAATCAGTTCATACCCCCACTGGCAGTTAAAAGGAAGAAACAGCTACGATCACACATTGCTCCTAGAAGCACGAAGTCGAAAACACCAGCCTGAAGATGACAAATGGGACTTCGTCGAAACATTGCCAAGACACTTCCAATTTTACGCAGGAGAAAACCCGAATAACCAAAGACCTACACACACACACATATGCATATGATTACAAAGTATCACTACTAATATCAATATTACTAATATCAACCTTAAGCATAATAAAACCCCTTCACAGCCTTACAGGAATCGTTTGAAATAAAACTGTTGCTATTCTCCCCAACATTGAAAGTTGGAAGTTTTTCCACTTTTCCAAATCCAATTTTATTTGTTTCAGCATTCTTACATAGTTATCTTCTTTTATTGTTATACAACTTGCTGTTAGATAAATTCCCAAATATGTGTCACGTGTGCCGTGTAACTGGCATCGGTAACTGCCCACACTGCTGCTTTCTGCACCAGTTGAAGCTTTCAGTACTCTTCAAGGGTGACACTCTGTGAAGCGCATTGCAGCAATCTGGCTGAAATCATGAAGGCATGAGTGAGCATAAGCAAGGCTGCTGTTTGCAGGAACTGGCACAACTCACATATGACCCACAGTTGTGCAAAGGCCTTCCTAGGCACAAATGCTACCTGCTCTTTTAGTAGGAGCTGTGTATCCAGGAGGATCCCCCAAATTGCACCTTATCCAGACCCAAGGGTGGAAAGTCCCCAGTACCAAGAGTCCAGAATCCCAAAGCCATTCAGTCTTGCTTAGGTCGAGCTGAAGCTTGTTGCACCCCATTCAGGCCCCCATAGCCTCCAAATGCGCAGAGGCAGACCTTCAGCTGGCTTAGGATGGAGACGGCATATTGAGGTTAAAATCTTACAGGGGAGCTGTTAAAGAGGAGAAGAGAGTGTATTGAGCCCCATGGCAGTTTGCAAAGAAGAGACTTCCAGTGGGATTTCACACACACCCTGCACATCAGCACTGACTGGAATTGACCCTGGAGACAAGGAGACAATGCTGTGCTCGCCCATCTCCAACTCTTGGATCTGGTCCAGAAGGATTCTGTGACCAATGAAATCAAACCTCTTTAAGAGGTCAAGAAGAGCAAGGATGGCTGTATCATTTCCATCCTGCTCCCACCAGAGGTGATCCAAGAGTGTGATCAATGTCGTCTTGATTGGTTAATTATGGTTAATGATCAGCCTTCTGTATGATCTTTTTGACATCACAGAGCAAGAAGGACGGGTGCTTGCTAGGTTGCTTATTGGGGGTATGAAGTTCTCTTGTTCGTGGGCTTGTATTTAGTGTGTGAGACTGGATTCTACTTCTGAATTTCTATATTTTGAACAAGAAGGGTTCAGCTTCTTCAGTTATGTTTGTGTATTTACAAAAAGAAGGAAAAGATTTACCAAAGTCGTGGGAGAAGATCACGTGCACAATTTTAACGGCTGCTACTATCGTATACATGTCCTGTGACATCCTCGGGCTGAGTTATGCGTCATTTAAGGCAGTGCTTCTACAAGGTCTTGGGTGGAGGGTAATATTCTAGTCCAGTGGTTCTCAACCTTTTTCAGGTTGAGACCCCACTTGAGCCGCCCATGCGCGGCACGACCCTGACGTGCGCGCGTGTGTGACGGGCTGATCCGCGCATGCACGGCGCGCACGCGACAAAAAAAAGACCAAAATGGCAGACCGCGACGGGCCGATCCGCGCATGCGTGGCGTGCATGCGACAGGCCGAACTGTGCATGCACGGCACACGTGCGACGGAAAAAAAACCAAAATGGCGGACCGCGACGGCCCAAACCGCGCATGTGTGGCGCGCACGCGACGAAGAAAAAAACAAAATGGCGGACCGCGGTGTCCAGCAACCCCCCGCGAAACGGTCATTCGACCCCAAATGGGGTCGCGACCCATAGGTTGAGAACCGCTGTTCTAGTCTTTGAAATTTCCTTTTGGTATGTGTCTGTTTTGTAAATTTTCAATTCTGGAATCTGCTTTCTGTCCAGATGCCATAAACTACCCAGTGAAATTGTTTTGTGAAAACTTTATGGGAGAAAATAGAGAGGAAGAGCAACCTCAAGAGGAATCTCAGCATCAAGATCAGAAATCTGAATTCACCTTTGGAATGGAGGAGAGGACTGCGAGGAGCACGGTTTCTTCTGAGGAAATTTTCCCAGAGGATTCTCAGCAAGCAGAAAAAGGGGGGAATGGGCAGTTGTTTTCCATGGTTTCTGTTGCAGCTGAAACAAAACCAGTTCAGTCTGCCCGCATCATTCACCCTACAGGTGAGATTAATTGCCCAAAGCTATAGTTCTGTTCAGCTGCTCCTTCACTGTCCTCTAACAGTGATCTTCTGAATGAAGCAAGTCAGTCTGATCAGTATTATTTCTGTCTGCATGAATGTGTGTTTGTGTTATTGTCTTGCCAATCTAAGCTGCTAATTCTCCTGAATCTGGTACCCAGCAAAACATCTTCAGTCTCCAAGAAACCAGAACCTACGTTGGCTAGCTTTATGGTAGTCTACCTCAGCAGTCACTGTGAGCCTGTGGTCCTTTCTGTCAACTTAAACAGAGACTGCCGCAATTAAGGAAGAAAAAGGAATGCAGTGTTAATTATAACTGTTAGCAAAATCCACCCAAACTGTTTGTTACTACATAAGGATAACAACTTCTGCTGACTTAGGAAGGAAAGGTGGGAGGTATCATAGTGCTTGAGCTTCTGTTCTGAAAAATAAGAAACATTGTGATGAATTTACCTACTCTTTTCTTCCTTCCTACTCCCCAGGGAGCAAGTCAGTAAGACGCAGAGTCAGTAACAAAACGCTGGCAATGCCAATGGGTACTGGACGTTCCCCACTTAGTATCCTTCATGGTGACAATTCTCCAATTTCTCTTGCTTCTCATCAGGTAAACAATATGTGGGGAGAGGTTGTTATGCCACTAACCCAAATCTCTGCTTTGTTTAAAGTGCAGTTTTAGCTAGTTACCATTTTTTCCTGAAAAACAAGACATTTGAAAAAATGGTAGACTCAAATCCAATATAAGCAGGATGGGGTGCTTAGTAATTTTTTGCCCTGTTTTTCTCTTTGCTTTTATTGCTAGCACCTTTTAGAGCAGGGGTGTCAAACTGTCGGCCCGCGGGCTGGTTACATCATACAGAAGCCGCGGCCACACCAGCTCCGGCAATGCAAAAAAAGTTACAATATGTCACGACACGTCACATGATGCGGCGAGTTTGACACCCGTGTTTTAGAGAATTACTTTCAACACTGTTTTCTTCAGGTGTGAACAAACTTCACATCAAGAGCTACACTGAGATGTATAGAATATTAAAGCAACAGGCAAGATAATAGACTTGCTCAGAATAAATTAGGGTGTTTTTTTTTTTCATTTAGCGTTAATTTATCTCCTAGCTTTGTAAGAAATTTACTAGCCTTTTGAACTTACCTTATCTTCTCTTTAAAACAAATGGCAATTAATGAAAATATTATTCCATTCATAAATTTCTTGAACTATGTAATACTTTGTCAGAGTGAAATTCTTTACTTTTTGCAATCTTCACATGTTTTAAACAAAAGTAAACCACATCTTAAGCATGCACTAAAATCTCACATGTCAATAAGCATGTCATTTGTTGATAAAAGATGTATATGTACATGTTTTTATACCTGCATTATTGATTTGTAGCCTGAGAGGCATTTATGTTGCAGTGCTGTAATTTAAAATTTGGAATACCTCTTCCAATGGGTGGCTGCCGAAAATCGAGTTTCATGCAGTCGGTGAAGTCAACCCGTGATTTTTCTCTCTGCATTGTGCAAATTCAGGAAACTTTGAGTAAATCATGTTAATCACACTGTGAATACAACGTGTAAATCTGGCTGCCCTCAGATAGAGCAGTCAATTATGTTAGCATTTCTTCAACCCAACAAGATACTTTTTTTCCCCAGAGTAAAAGGAGTTCATCTGTGACAGATAATCAAAGAGAGCCAAAGGATGGAACCTTAAGCTCCGGATCAAACTTTCCAGCGGATATCTATGGTTGGGATCCCATGAATAAGGAGAATCGACAGTGTCCTTGGGTGGAAAATTAGTTTCAGATGCTCTGAGGATTACTGCCCTTTAGTATGAAGATCTGATGGCTCACGTATGAAGACCATGAAGTAGCATGATTTTTTATTTTTTGCCCACTTTTATTTTTATTTTTTGCCCACTTTCTCTTGCTACTTTTCTCTGTCTTTGGTTTTAATATTTAGATTCCATAATGTATAGATTCTTCTGTGTAACTACTTTTTTTAAAAAAAATGTCATCTGAAATGTCTGTGTCTGCAAAATAAACCTCACTTTAGAATGAGATTGTGGTTCCATGCTGCGTTATTTTAAAACTTTCACCACAACTGGAAAAAACTACCCCTGAAGTACATCTGTTAGAGTGGGGCTAAAACTATTCTTTGCAGAAGCTAATGTTGGACATGAAATCCAGACTTCAAAAACATGGCTGGCTGAAGAATTCTGGAAGTTGAAGCCCACAAGTCTTAAAAGGTTGCCAGATTTGGAGAGCCCTGGTAGAAGAACAGTGTGGGGTGGGAGGAAATGTGGAAACTGCTAGCTGACGTGCCTCACTGACCAAAATGAGGATTTAGTGGACAAGTATCCTATTTGCCTTCAGTCTCTGGGTAGTAGAATAAATAATACCCTTTTGTTACTTGGAATTATGTGAGCCAGAGCAATATGGAATATCCTCTGGTTCCCATGATAGCAATACACAGGACAATCATATATGCACAGCTTGTGTTTAAGTTGTAACATATAAATTAATGCAATACAAGCAGTCCTCAGCTTACTATCTGATTTAATGACAGTTCAAAGTTTCGACACCCTCAGAAAAATTGACTTGTATCCAATTCTCAAAGTTACAACCATTGTACCACCTCTGTGGTCACATAATTGCAATCTGGGCACTTGGTTCTCATTTATGAAGTTTATAGCATCTTGCAGTCGGTGATCACAGTTGGCAGCTTTCCCCAGCCAGCTTCTGACATGCAAAGTCAATTGGGGAAGCCATGTTCACTTAATGATGCATTGATTCACTTAACAACCCTGGTAAAAACGGTTGTAATATCAGTCTGGTCACGTGATGATTTGCTTAGCAATTACATTGCTTAATGACTGAAAGTCCAGTCCCAACTGTGGTCATAAGTTGAGGACTACCTGTATGATGAAGCAAAGACAGGGCATATATCTTTCAAGTATCCTAAAGAAGTAAATTATTTTTTTTAATGCTTCCCTTAACCTTTTCCAAATGAAAGCTTAGATCAGTGATGGCGAACCTTTTAGAGACTAAATGCCCTCAGACTAAGGGATATGCTTTGTTTCTCTTCATATCCTTGGCTGGATGGAGTTACAAATATCGCAGTGTGTGAGGTGAATATTAGAAGACGCTGTTATGTCCTTTCTGTCTTTTCATAGGGCAGTGGTGGCGAGCCTATGGCACGGGTGCCAGCGGTGGCACTCAGAGCTCTCTTTGTGGGCACGCGTGCTGTTGCCACAGTCCTAAGCCTTCAGCTGGGTTTTGTAAAACCTTTTTGCTTTAGGCCTCTGCTGCCATGTGCAAAAAAAAAAAAAAAAAGGTTCAATTAGTCAATTTCAACTTCTCACTGGAAAAAAAAGATCTTGCAAAGTTGGAATTGATTGAACTTTTTAGTCCCACCCAATCTGCTATTACCACCGCAGCCACGCCCACCCAATGGGCCACACCCACCCGGCACCCGACAATGCATAAGTGGGTTTTGGGTTGCAGTTTGGGCACTCGATCTCTAAAAGGTTCGCCATCACTGTCATAGGGTATCCTCCCACAAACTTGTGAATGGGGGACAATGATCAAAATAAGTCAAATATATTTTAATTTAATATTCTAAGAATGATTGTTTTATAGTTTTATATTGTATGATTTTATATATTGTTTTATTTGATTGTTCTAAGCTGTCCAGAGTTGTTCCTGGTGAGATGGGAGGATCTATACATTTGATAAATAATTAAAACTGAATGTTTTTAGAAGTTCATAAAGCTTTTGATTAATGCTTAAGAGAACCAGGAAACAGTTCTTCAATTATTACATAAAGGCACCAAAAAAAATGGGTGACTTTAGGCAAATCATTATCACTTTCTTAGCCCATTGCAAAAGCAGTGATGTAATTGATCTGTCTTGCAATATTGGTTTTGATTGAGATATCATGCAAACAGGAATAAATTTATGAATTAGGGAAGCATATCTTAGAGTAATGTATAAACAGTTTTGACACAGAATAAAAATTAAAAATTCTACCCAAAATCAAGCTTAATTTAGTAACTTTAGAGACATACATAAATGCAATTTTCCTGGCAAAATATATGGGTATGGATTTTTGTTTCAATTTCTCGATTTAGATGGTGTTGAATGACTTACTGGAGTTATTAAGATTACTAATGTGAAAACGTATTTGCTGATTTGGTGGTGATTGATAATTCTTTGATGAAGAGAAATAGGGTAGAGTTTGTGAGATTTTCACATATATTAGGCCATAGTTTACTTTAAATCAAACTGTGATTTTCAGAATACAACTACTGGGTTAATACAAACTAAAACGGTAATAGTAACACCCAGATTGGAAATGTGCTGGTGGGAATCTATAAATGGAGACCATAAATTAAATGTTTTTTTAAAAAGAATAGCCAAACTCTTAGAGATTTATCAATTATGAGACCTCAATGTTTTTCATCTTATCAGGTGTGAGTATCAAATAAAATTTGGCCATATTTTTAAAAATGAATAGTTTTGCTTCTGTTACTGTTACTGTGAAAGATTGCTTGGAAATGTTGATGATCCTATATAGAGTGTTCTATGACTCCTATTGGTCTCAGAATATAATAATCAAAGGTTGTTCTGTTCCAAAGGAAACTAAACTTGTTTTTCAAAAATGTCTTACTACCCAGAGAAAAGCACGTTCATTAAGATATATCTTTATCTGCTCTTAAAATGATCTAATCCTCTGTTTGAGATTTTCTAATGCCATGGTAATATATGAGGATTGTGAGAAGTAACAGGAAAAAAGTAGTGGTGGGATTCAAGTATGTGAACAACTGGTTCTCTCTGTGGATGCCGCTACCGGAAGTCCATTCTGGACCTGGGCAACAAAAAATTAGCTATCGGTTCTGCTGAACTGATGCGAACTGGCTGAATCCCACCACTGGAAGAAAGTTAGACATAAGAGCCAACAGATGTTAGGATTTTATAAACAGCAGTTTGAGCCAGGCTGCAAAAAGATGAGGAAGATTCAAAATGTTCAAAGAGATTCATCTCAAGAAATTTACTTATAAATGACAGCAGGAAGTTCCTATTGCAATTTCTAAGGTTCTGTATTTTATCCCTAAAGAGTTAATAATGCAATACAATACAGAGCTTAATTGTATAATTGTTCTGAATTCTGAACAATTCTGTTTGAGCCTGATCCCCAGAACATAGCCTCAAATAATGCAACTTTAGCCAGTCTATCCAATTATTTCAGATTTATTTTGCCTGGGCTATAAAACAACTTTATAATAATTACATCATAAAGCACTGACTTGGAAGAGCCTAAAGGATGCCGGAATGCTAAGTGTGCAAGATATGGAATTAACATAGATAATCAATAAGATTACATTAAGTATTCCTGGCTCCGGTGCTCAAAATAGGAGCAACAAACTCCTTTCCAAGCAATGAGTAGAGTAAAACAATGAGCTATATATTTCTTCAAGAGAAAAGTGAATAAAATTCATTGCAGAATACTTGCTGTAGTAAACCACTTGAAGATACGTCCAAGGATACACTATAATTGTCTGAGGTCTTTGTGGTAGTCATAACATGAAAATCAGAAGTTAGGGGACAGGAAATAAGGGATTCATTTAGAAGTTTCTTGAGGGTTTCTAATGTGGGTACAGTGAGTAAGAATTGCTATCTTGCTGATGTCACACCTGGAGGCAGTCACAGAAATGGACCCCTGAGCTTGGGGAAGTTTTCAAAGAGTATCAGAAGAATTGACCTGTGTGGATTCTTTCCCTGAGCTTCTCCTTAGGGAGGTAAGCGTAGTATGTATCAATATCTGCATAGAACAAAAATGTCAATGGTGGTACTCAAAGGTACATCTGAAAAAGCCTCGCCATATTCACTTTTCTTTTCACACAGCTGCTTCAGTTCCAAACTTTCAGGAAACTGTCCCAAGAGCCAGTCGCTGCAGCCATGCCATCTTCAGTTACTCCCAAACAGCTCACCCTATTATCGTGTCCAGACAGGAGGCCTGTAGGATTAAATAATAATGGTTCATAATCTACTACTATGATGATTAAGGTGGATAATTTAATGTTTAAAACACAATATTAAAACACCATAGGAACTGCAACATTAATGAGACAAAAAGACAAGGCCTTCAATTTTTGAGAGGCAGTGGATTAGTTTGGAGGAAAATTATTTTGCCTAAACTCAGCAGATCTATGAGCAGAGTTCCAAATTTTGGGTAGCACAGGAGACCCTCACTTCCTCCCATCTGATGGCCCAGTCATCCTGAGGAAAGGCTTCATACCAAAAGGGGATGTAGGAAGAGATAGTCCAACTGCAGTGGTGTATAACTCATCTTGCATTCTTGATGGGTGAGAGAGGAACAGTATGCAGCCTACATGCCAACACCATCCTCCAATAACCAACAGATTGGGTAGAAATGAGCTGTGCTATTCACAGCTTGAAGGCCAAAGAGTGATCAGGAAAAAGGAACACTTTTCATGTTGGAATAAAGGAAACTGTGACATTTGATTTTGCTCAGTTTCTCATTCTTCTAATTTTAGATGATATTAGGTTGTGTCCCCAAATGGGGATGCATTACTCCATGCACATTTTTCCATGAATGTAAAAAAAGTGAGAGAAAAACCCTCAGAAATGTAGCCATGACTCACCCACACGCTCTGCTTTCAAACTATCCCAGATATTGCAATTAAAATCATCATATCCCGCCAGGAGGAGGCGCCCGCTGCGGGAGAAACCCACTGAAGTAATTCCACACATAATGGTCTCGTGAGCAAAGTTGATGAGCTCTTGGTCTGCCCGAAGATCAAAGAGGCGACAGGAGGCATCATCAGAACCAGTGCAGATGGCTTCCCCACTGGGGAAGAACTAGAGAGGGCGGGAGGAAGAGAGGGAGAGGGAGAGGGAGAGAGAGAGACAGAGAGAATTTGGTTCTGTTGTCTTGTGCAGGTTATTTCTGCCCTAATCTTTATCATTGTTTCAGGGTCCAGCTCACTTCCACCCTCAGTTCCAGGAAGGGCTTAGAAACTTACTGAAATTGCATTGATATCTGATTCATGTCCTATAAATGTCTGACGGCAAGCTCCTTCTCGGATGTCCCACAGTTTGGCACTGGCATCACAGGCTCCTGAAATGAAAAGCTTGAAGTCCGGAGAGACAGCCAGGCTCATGCAGTCCCCAGTGTGTCCTATGAATGTGGTCTTCACCTGCCCTGTCTCAATATCCCACAGCATGCTGTAAGGAGAAGAAGTTGCTTAGGCTGCAGTGAGTTGCTATTTTGATAATCTTCCCATATGATACAGGCTTGAAATACTTACAGATCTAGGCAGCTGTATTCAAAAGTAATCTAACAATAAAATTGCTATAAACTCAGGGGGAATAATACAGAAAATAGAATATTCTTTCCCTCCCTCCTTTCTTTCCTTCCTTCTTTCCCTCCCTCCTTCCTCACTTCTTTCCTTCTTTCCCTCTTTCCTTCCTTCCTTCCTTCCTTCCTTCCCTCCCTCCCTCCCTCCCTCCCTCCCTCCCTCCTTCCTTCCTTCCTTCCTTCCTTCCTTCCTTCCTTCCCTGACTTTATTATTTTTACAAATAATTCAAGACAGCAAACAGCCAAAAAATCTCCTATTTTTCTTCTATTTAAATATGTGTTTATGAACAGCCTCCTAATTGCAAAAATGTCCTCTCGTTATGCAGTTTGGTCATATTGATTTAAAGTTAAATTCAGCCAAGGATATCTTAATCACTTCTTCCCTATTGGAAGAGCAACCAGAACTGACCTCTCGGACCCCACAGACAGTGCCAAATGGGAGTGAGCGACTGAGAGACAGAATAACTCAATAGATCAGCGGTTCTCAACCTGTGGGTCACGACCCCATTTGGGGTCGAACGACCATTTCACAGGGGTCGCCAAACACCGCAGTCCGCCATTTTAATTTTTTTATTTTTTGGTCGGCCATTTTTTTTGGTCAGCCATTTTTCCCCCTTTGCGATGCAGGCCGTCGCGCCGCGCATGCGCTATGCGGTCCCGCCATATTTTTTTTGGTCGCCATTTTTTTTGGTCGGCCATTTTTTCCCCTTTGCGATGCGGGCCGCCGCGCATGCGCGATGCGCCCCGTCGCGCCGCGCATGCGCGATGCGCCCCGTCGCGCCGCGCATGCGCGATGCGGGCCGGGGTCGAGCCCCGGAAAAGGTTGAGAACCGCTGCAATAGATTATGGAAGCTAGCAGAACTAAACATTTTTCATCAATTTTTCCTGTTCATGCAGCAAAATACAGTAGACCTTTTTCTTTACTGATGGGGCCTAGGTTGGGTGTCTATGCTTGGCAGAACCTTCTAGGGGATGACATAAAAAGGAAGTAGCAGTGCCAGAGTTTGTGGTCAGAGCTTGATGAAAACAGCTATTCCCATTGATCTCTTAGGACCAAATAGAGATGACATCATGCAATGAGCATGCAAATGACACTTAAAAAAAAGAAAGCGGCAGCTAGAATTCCCTTAAAAAGAAGAATATGGATGAGGCAAGGAAATGCCACCAGCAGAGTCTCAATGTTTTGGAACAAACATTGATATTTGGTCCTCCCTTAGCTTCTCTAACCCAAACTGGCCAAACTCTGCCCTCTGTCTGGAGTTCGATCCTGATAGGGCTCAAGGTTTATTCAACCTTCCATTCCAAGGTCAATAAAATGAGGACCCAAACTGTTGAGGGCAAAAGTGCTGTAAAGCACTGTGGGGCAGTATATAAGTCTAAATGCTATTGCTATTGCTAAATATCATTTCCCTGAAAGTAAGACGTACCCTGAAAATAAGCCCTAGCTTGATTTTTGGGGGTGGGCCTAATATAAGCCCTACCCCAAAAACGCGCCCTAGTTTTGGGGTGAGGTGATGCCTAAAAATCAAGCTAGGGTGAGGGTGGAGCTTACCACTGCAGCCAAGCCTCCCATGGATTGACACTTGCCTCGCCGGCCCACTTCTTCTGTGGCTGAAAGAGCAGCTTCATTCTGCAGCTGAGAATGGAGCTCGGGCCTGCATTTTGCCATTAGAGGCCTTTCTGGAAGGCCTCTGCAGCCAAGAACCGAGCTATAGATTCAATCTGTAGCTCGGTTCTTGGCTGCAGAATGAAGCTGCTCCTTCAGTTGCAGAGGAAGTGGGCCGCCTGGGCAAGATTATTGGTGCCGGAGGTGAGTGGAAAAGACACCCCCCCCAAATAAGACATGGTGCCTCTTTTAGAGGCAAAAAATAAATAAATAAGACTGGGTCTTATTTTCGGGGAAACATGGTACTAAGGGTACCCATATGGTTACTTGCTGGCCAGTTCATACACCATAGATAGAAGTACTCACCAAGTGGTGTCCCCAGAACTAGTTACAATATTATTGTCATCCAGGAATCGGCAGCAAGAAAGGTAGCCTGTAGAGCAGGAGTAAGAGAAGAGGAATATTGTTGAAGGGAAGAAAGAGACTTATAGAGCTCTCTTTCTTACAGAGGAAAAAGACGTATACAGGACACATTTTATTATCTTTTCCAAAAATATTTTATTTTTTGTCAATAGAAGCTGGGTTTTGCAGCACATAGTCATTATGAGGCTTAAAAAATGAGAATTTTTTATTCTACAAAATTCTATTTGTATTTAAATAATTATCTTTTAGCCTGCTTCTGCTGGTCACATGGAACTTTCAGACACCCTATCCAGCAGTCTCTGGCTTCTGAGATGTTAATCCAGATGTTAGTCAATATCCATAAGCTTGCAACCAACTTTCCACTATTGGAGCAACACTGTAAATCTTCAAATTCTTTTTTATTTCTCATTTTTTATTCCTACAAAAATATGTCTGTTTAAAATGGAAGCTACAGACTTTCTCATCCATTCCTGTTGCAATATTATATTTTGGTTTGCTTTTTTTTCATGGACTGTAGCTATAGCTTCACCAAGACCTAGTCTTAGAACAAACAATTACCTGCGTGAGCTGAGAGCTCCCTGTTCACTTTCACACTTCCTTCACGACTTTTGAGGTTATAGATGGAGCACATATTGTCAAGACCTCCACAGGCCACAAAATTCCCTGATGGAGCATAGGCACAGGTCATGACCCAAGAAGACCGGAGAGGGATGGCATGAACCTGTAATTAAAGAGTAGGGCAGAAATCCACCATTAGTTTCTTGTTCAGAAGTGAGAAAAGCAACAGCTATAGTAGGAGGGGCTTCATTACTAGAAAGTAAACTCAGAGGCAAAATGCTAGCAGCCACTTTTCATTCCTAGCATTGCTTGCTAACAGATTCTGGACATAGCATCTATTTGCTTATGTATCTCCTACCTTGTTGGTTGTATAAGTATCCCATACAATGAGTTTTCCATCTTGTGAAGCACTGACCAAAAGTCTATAAGAGAAGAAAGGTGTTATCATGCATGCTCAATTGGGATCTGAAGGTTAAATTCACCAGGTCCACCTCTTCACCCCTAACTTCTCATACAATGCACTTTCAAGGTGATTTTGTTCTCCATCTTATAGCAAAGTTTGTTCTCCATCTTATAGTAAAGTATTCATAGCCAAGGGATGGGAAGGTAGAAGTGTATATGGGGGAATTACATGTATGGTTCAGAATGCAGAATTATTCATTTTGCTGCTACTCCTATTGTATCATAACCATTTTACATTTACAGTATAGTCTTCATGAAATGTACCATGTATATTTTATAAAGACTTGTAAAGAAACTTATTATAGAGTTGTTGGTGCTTTCTAAGCTCAGTTGTTTGTTTGCAGATGTTTCATTACCCAATGAAGTAACATCATATTAGTTTGGCAATGAAATGTCTGCTAGCACACAACCAAGCTCTGAGAGCACCAAGTACTCCATAGTTCAACCCTAGCTATACATATTCTCTTCTATTAGAAACTTACTTGATGATCTTAGGCTCGGCATTATCTCTCATTCTAATAAATATTTCCAGGTTGTTTAATGATTCAAATGATGGAAAAGCACAGCAGAGATAACCATCTTTGCAAGTGGAGGGTTGATCTCTTTGGAATGAATTCTTTGGTGGTTCCATAGGCAAATGGACTTGGTAGTGAATGACATAATGGTGGGAGAGGGAAGGGATCTTCCAGCCCAGGTAGTCATGTGCAATTATTGTCATGATTACTGGCCAGTTCATAAAGTTGCCAAGGTTGAGAAACACTGATATATAAGAAAAGACAGGTGATATTTTTCCTTGCTATCTTATTCCATTGAGTCCCTTCCCAGTGACCCAGTCCAGCTACTCAAAAAATTAGCTGACCAAAGACTCTTATTATCTGTGGTATTCAGAGAAGGAGAGAATTGCTGCCTGCCAATTCACACAGGCTTATTTCTTGTTCTCTTTCCTTTTTGTTCTCCCTCCCATATTCCTCAAACAAGACTAATTAAGGATCACTGGAAGAAAGAAGTTTTAACTATAGTCCTTCCATGGACATTGATATGGTCAAGATTACTGTTTTTCTATTGCAAAACAGTGATCTTGATAAAAGGAGGAGGATTTCCGGTGACGTTACTGACTGTAGACCCTGGGGAACGACTCTCAATTCCCTGGGTCCGAAATTCCTTTGCTGGCAGGCCCGTTTGGGCTAAATGCCACTCTGGAGGGGAGGCCACTGAAGGGCGAACCTTTGAGGAACAAATGTCTGGGGAAAGAGACAGCGTTCCCCTGGTTGCCACATTGTAACTTTTTTTCTCTTTGTTCTCTAGAAGCTTTGTTTATTTAGCTGCAATACTTGGCTCAATGCCCAGACACTTGGCTGCATGCCCAGACATCCCTATCTCTCTTAAAAGTTACTGAGATTTTTTTTTCTTTGTGTGTCTGGCCTTTTTGGCCAGCTGTATATTCCCTATAGCAGTGGTTCTCAACCTTTTACAGGTTGAGACCCCACTTGCACCGCCCATGCGCGCCGTGACCCTGACCTGGGTGTGCGCGACGGGCTGATCCGCACATGCGCGGCGCGCGCACGACGAAAAAAACAAACAAAAAACAAAAAAAATATAAAAAAACAAAATGGCAGACCGCGACGGGCTGATCCGCGCATGCGAGGTGTGCTGAAAAAAAAAAACAAAAAACAAAAACAAAAAAAATATGGCGGGCCGCGATGGGCTGATCCGTGCATGCGCGGCGCGCGCGCGATGGCCCAAACTGCGCATGCGCGGCGTGCACGCGATGAAAAAACAAACAAACAAACAAAAAAATGGTGGACCGCGACGGGCCGATCCGCGCATGCACGGCGCGTGCGACGGCCCGAACCGCGCATGCACGGCGCGCGCGCAATGAAAAAAAATGGTGGACCGCGGTGTCCGGTGACCCCCGTGAAACGGTCGTTCGACCCCAAATGGGGTAGCGACCCATAGGTTGAGAACCGCTGCCCTATAGCAAAGAAAATTACAAAAGAAGAATTTATTTTTGGGGTTTTTTTTTTCCGGCTGTGGAATAAATCTGCAAATCTGTAATTGGATCATAAATTGGATACTGTTTTTTTTCTCTTCCCTATAATTTTTTCTTTTTTTATATAATTTTTATTTTTGTCTTTTTTTGGTTTTCTTTCTATTTTTCCCCTTTTCTACGTCTAGTTTTTTTCTTTTTTGGTCTTGCCCTTTGGATATAAATACATCACTACTCCTCTTTTTTTGAGACCTTGCCCTGTTTTTTTGTTCTTTTTTGTTTCTTTTTTTTTCTCTCTTTTTTTAATTATCTCCTCATTGGAATTGTTTTTTTTTCTTTTTCTTTTTTTAAATCACGTCTGGCCTCTTCTCCTGATAATAGGAGGGCACTGGATTACAATTGGTCATCGGGTCGCCTGGTGCATTATAATTAGCCATCGGCCTCCTTAGTGGATTATAAATAAATACAACAATTAGAAGATGAGTGCTTCAAATTTGGCTAAAAGGGTGAGGAAGGGCTCCTCAGCCCCTGCCTCAACCTCAGTGAGCCCAGCCCCCCAAAAATCAATTACTACATTTTTACAACAGGAAACTCAACAAAAAGATACTCAAGCGATACTCCAAGCAATCGCAGATTTCAAAATGGAAACGAAAAAAGATTTGGAAAAAAATTATGAAGATTTGAAAAATGATCTTCTTAAAATGGATCAAAAAATGGAAATCTTTCAACTGGCGATACTCAACAAAGAATACAAAAAATAGAAGATAAGTCAGTGGTGGTTGATCAGAAACTAGAAGCCTTGCAAGATGAAAATCAGAGACTGGTGCAGGGGTAAGCAACCCAAAACAGTCAAATAGCCACATGGACTCATTTCCCACTGAGAACAAAACACTGGGATACACACACACACACACACACACACACACACACACACACACACACACATATATATATATAAAATCATAAAGGTAAAAAAGGATATATGAAGTGTTATCTTCATTTTAGATATCAAAAGGGTCTGTCTCTTTGTCTCTCTGTCTCTCTCTCTCTCTCCCTTTCTCTGCCCTTGGTCTGCCAGTCCTCTTCTTCCACTCTCTTTCTTTCACTCTTTCTCTCTCCCCTCTCTCTCTCTCTTTCTCCCCCACTCCCTCTCTCTGATCGTCTGCTCACCTGGCAAGCTGGCTTCAAGCTGTTCTCCAACAAGCTCAGGGATAGGCAACCTCGGCTCTTTTATGACTCATGGACTTCAACTCCCAGAATTCCTGAGTCAGCATAGCTGGGCTAGCTAGCTCTCTCCTGCCCTTCCTGCTTCCTGTTTCCTGCTTCCTGCAGAGACGCAGCCAAGGCAGGAGCCTCGCCCAGTAAGCTTGTCGGCTGATCGAACAGGGTGAAGCTACTCTCTTTTACACACACACACACACACAGAGAGAGAGAGAGAGAGAGAGAGAGAGAGAGAGAGAGAGAGAGAGAGAGAGAGAGAAGGGAAGTGCAAGTGCCTCTCTCTGTCTCTGTCTCTCTCTGCAAATGGCAGAGGAGGCTGGGAGCCACAGGGGAAGGCTCAAAGAGCCGCATGCAGCTCCGGAGCTGCAGATTGCTGACCTGTGGACTGGTGCAAGCTAACACGGATTTGGAAGACAGCATGACCGTCATGGAGATGGAAAGAGCATCATACTTCTTAAGATTTCAAAATATTATAGAAGAGAAGGATGAGAACTTGTTAGAGTTGATGAGCGAGCTATTGGCGGAATTACTTGGAATGGAAATGGACCAAATGAAATGAGAAATGGATCAGGTTTTTAGAGTCAATTCAAGCTACACAAGAAGATATAGAGTTCCTAGGGAGGTCCACGTAAAATTCCTCAAAAGATTTACACAAGATGAGATCTTGTGAGCAATAAGAGATCAACCACTGAAATATAAAGATAAAGAACTTGTAGTTCTTAAACAGATTCCCAAAAGAATAAGAGAAGCCCAAAGAGAATATCAATTTTTAACAAGGAAATTGTTTAATAAAGGAGTGAATTTTAGATGGTTGGTCCCAAAAGGATTATTAATCTTTTGGGACTCGAAAAGATATGGATTGGATACCCCACTTCAAGCAGAGGAATTTTTCAATAATCATAGAGCTTTTCTGGAAAAAGACGATGTCGAATCTAAGAAACCAGAGGAAACGATGGATGCAGAAGCATCGAAACAAATGGAGGAGAAAGAACCTAAAAAGACCCAATCAGAGGAAGATGTAAGGCCCAAAGATCAGAGGCAGATAAGTTCTCATAGAAGATTGAGATCTAGATACAACTAAAATCACAGAGGAGATTGGAATTTTTTCAACAAATATAAACGGTCTTAACTCCCCATCAAAACGGAGTAAAATATTTTATAGACTACAAAAATTGAAAATGGACATAATTTGTCTTCAAGAGACACATATTAAAAGACAACACTTTAGATTTTTAGAACAACCAAAAATAGGTAAACTTTATTTTTCTTTGGCATTGCAAAAAAAAGGGGGGGTAGCTCTTTATATAAAAGAAAAGATGAATCCAAAACAAATCTATGTTGATGATGAAAGGAGACTATTAATGGTGGAAATTACATGGAATCAAAAACAAATTTTGATGGGGCGATATATGCCCCCAATGAGAAGCAAGATCAAAATCTTTGTATACTTGGAGACTTTAATGCAGTAGCTGACGCAAAACAGGATTATAAAAGCAACAAACAAGGGAAAAAGGGGGAAATACCCTACCTAAACCCTTCTTAAAGATGAAAGATGAATTATGTATACAAGATACATGGAGAGAAATGAATCCAGACAAAGCACAATATACATTTTATTCAAATAGGCATAAATCGTGGTCAGGAATTGATATGATATGGACTTCTTATAATTTAAAAACTATGATACAAGAGATTGAAATAGAGCCTAATATTTGGGCAGATCATAATCCAATTAAAATGATTTGGAAAGGAACTAGGAAGAAATTAAGATTGTTGTTGAATAAATCCATATTGAAAGAAAAAGAATTTTTACAATCAGTAACAAAAGAAATAGAATTTTAAAAAAAAATAAATAAGAAAGAAGAAACCTCCATTCAAAATGTATGGGATACAGCAAAAGCTTACTTTAGAGGTTTGGCTATAATTTATGTTGCCAAAAAGAGTAAAGAAAAGAAACAAACACAGCTTAGGCTGAAAGAACAACTCAGTAACTTGGAATTTGAGTTACGAAATGATCCACAAAAGAAAAAGTTGAAGACACAAATGGAACTAATAAAGCATAAATTAAACCTACAAGGGCACAGCAGATTAAACGATCTAAACTGAATTTTTTTGAAAATGCCAATAAACTGGATAGATGGCTTGAATACAAACTGAAAAAAGAAAGAGAAAAAAGGCTGATAAGTAAGCTACAAGACTCAAAGGGCCAATTACACTGCCACAATGATGTAATCAAAAAAATTACTAAAGCTTACTATGAGACACTTTATAAGATTGAGGTGGTCTCGAATGAGACAATACAGGACTATTTAAAACAGTGGTTCTCAACCTTTTTCAGGTTGAGACCCCACTTGCGCCGCCCATGCGCGCTGTGACCCCGACCCGGGCGCGCGCGCAACGGGCCGATCCGCGCATGCGTGATGCGCGCGCGACGGAAAAAAAACAACAAAAAAAACAGAATTTTATGTAGCTTTACAAGACATAGTAAGCCCGATCTTGAAAGACCTTTGTAACAAAACTCTTTCAGAGATAAAAATACCAAATTCATGGATAGAAGCCAATATTTCCCTCATACCCAAAGAAGATACTGATCTTATACAAATCAAAAATTATAGACCAATATCGTTATCAAATGTGGATTATAAAATATTTACTGCAATAATGGCGGAAAGAATGAAGAAATTCTTGACTGAATTTATCCACTCGGACCAAAATGGCTTTCTGCATAAAAGGCAGATAAAGAATAATCTAAGGATCATTTTAAATGTTTTGGAATACTACGGAAACAATCCGGGGAAACAGTTGGCACTCATATTTCTCGATGCACAAAAAGCTTTTGACAATCTCAATTGGCAATTTATGTTCCAACAGTTGAAGGAGATGGAGTTTGGTGAAAACTTTATAAATGCAATTCAAGCAATCTACAATAAACAATTAGCAAGGATACTTTTAAATGGAGATTACACAGAAAGCTTTGAAATAAAAAAAGGCAGACAGGGATGTCCATTGTCTCCCTTGTTATTTATTCTTACATTGGAAGTGTTGGCTAGGAATATTAGGCAAGACATGGAGATCAAAGGATTGGAGATAAAAGACCAGAAATATAAATTACAGGCCTTCGCAGATGACTTGGTTTTTATTTTGGAGAAGCCACTGGAAACAGCCACTAAACTTTTGCAGAAAATAGAGAAATTTGGAGAAGTGGCGGGGCTGAAAATAAATAGAGAAAAGACTAAAGTATTAACAAAAAACTTAACAGACAAACAAAAAAAACCAACTTACTAAAAAGACAAATCTTCAAATAGCTAAAAAAGTTAAATATTTAGGTATCCATTTAACATCAAAATATACAACAGTAAAAGAGGACAACTATGAGAGATTACTAAAACAAATAAAAGCGGACTTGGAGAAGTGGAAAAATCTTCAATTATCATTGTTAGGAAGGATAGTGACCGTTAAGATGAACATCTTACCTAAGCTAATCTTTCTAGTTCAAAAGGAAAAAAAAAGAGATCTGCTACCTTGAGTTCCTTGGAGGAAAATTAAAGTACAAATGCAATTAATTAATTATTATTCCTATTTTGGTTGGAGATGAGTAGAGTTAAAGGAAATAACTTTATGAAAGGCATGAGTTGTCCCAAAATTCAAAAGGATTCAAAAGGGATAAATTGAAAAAGGCAGACAGCAATTCTCTCCTTCTCAGAATAGCACAGCTAATAAGAGTCTTTGGTCAGCTAATTTGTTTGATTAGCTGGGCTGGGTCACTGGGAAGAGACTCAATGGAATAAGATAGCAAGGAAAAATACCACCTGTCTTTTTCTTATATACTAACTAGTGTTTCTCAATCTTCACAACTTTAAGATGTGTGGACTTCAGTTCCCAGAATTCTGGTAGTTGCAGTCCACACATCTTAAAGTTGTCAAGGTTGAGAAACACTGCTATATACCATTACTTACTTGGAATCTGTGGCCCAGTGACAAGAATAGATCTTGGCCAGATGTCCACGCAGAGTTCTCCTTGTCCGCAGCTGTATGCGCCCAACCACTTCCATGTCAGCAACAAGCTATTCGTGGAAAAAGAAATTTAGCTCCTATTCCAAAAGGTTTTCACTAATGGGCTGTTATCAAGTCAGTTGCTGAACCTGCAGTTCTCTTGAATTATTTATGTTAGACTTACCCATTCAAGCAAATTTATTTTAAACAGAGTAATGTACTGTTAGCATATCCTACCTGAGCAAGTGTAGTATCAGCACAAGCTTTTCGAGCTTCCTGAAAGAGAGAAGGCAAGAGATGATATTTTTATACCCCCAGTATTTCTACCCTCTATCCTTTATGAAGCAGTTTCTAACTAATCTGTGACCCAACCTTTTTTTATCATTTATCCCAACCTTTAAGAGCAGAGAATACCTATCACTCAATCAGAAGTCACTTTTTCCTTCAGTGTCTTTCTTTCTCCAGTTTCATTTTTGTGTGTGTGTGTATGTGTGTGTGTGTGTGTGCCTGGGTGAAAGGGTATACAGGTGCAATAGGGTAGCAGTGTGCAACAAGCACCACTTTTGTTTTCTAAGGAGCCCATTTGGGCCCAGAGACAGTCTACGATATAGTAGAAACACAATAGCATTTTGCTTTGTAATGTGCAAGATTTATACTCTATTTATTTATTTATTTATTTATTTATTTATTTATTTATTTATTTATTTATTTATTTATTTATTTATTTATTTATTTATTTATTTATTTGATTTTTATCCTGCTTTTATTACTTTATAAATAACCCAAGGCAATGAATATACCTAAAACTCCTTCCTTTTTCTATTTTCACCACAATAACCCTGTGAGGTGGATTGGACTGAGAGAGAGTCACCCAGCAGGCTTTCATGCCTTAAAGTGGGGCTAGAACTCACAGTCTCCTGTTTTCTAGGCCAGCACCTTCACCACTAGAGCAGACTGGCTAAAAATAAAAATAAAAATAAATAAAAATAAGAACAGTCTGTTGAGCCACAGCAGGGAAGCTGTGAGGCTCCAAGGGTATCTTCAGGAATATGGTGCTTACAGGTTTAATCTCATCCACCACTGACTAATGTGCATTATCCATGTTGTAATCTTTAAAATAATTGTGTGAGATACCATTCTCAGTGTTGCGGATAGGGAGCTAAAGCTGAAGAGATTGCTCATGATTTTATAGATGAAATATGAATGAGGGTTTCATAGGTCAGCTTTTATCCTCAATTAAAGGGGAGGAAAACGGCCCCATCTCCGCCATTTCCCTCTTGTTCTCAGCATTACCTCAATCTGCTTCTTCAGCTGCTCAGCCTCCTGCTTCATCTTCTCTATTTCACCCATCGTGACAGACTAGTTTTCAGTTTTCACTTGGAGTCCCTGGGTCCTGTGGAGATCAAAGGAGAAACGAAAAATCTTAGGACTATGAAATCTTACTTTTTAAAATAGCAATAGCAACTGCACTTAGATTTATACACCACTCCGTAGTGTTTTACAGCACACACTAAGTAGTTTACAGAGTCAGTATATTACCCTCAACAATCTGGGTCCTCATTTTACCGACTTCGGAAGGATGGAAGACTGAGTCAACCTTGAGCCTGTCAGGATCAAACTCCAGGCTGTGAGCAGTGAATTAGCCTGCAGTACTGCATTCTAACCACTGTGCCACCAGGACTTTTTTTTAATATTTACAATATCTCCAATAATTTAGGTCTTGTGAATCAACAGAACTCCCTTGTATAACAGAAGGCATAAAGAATGGAGGATCACACCAAGCCTTCTTGTAGTTCTGGGTCAGGCATGTCAAACTGCTGGCCCGCGGGCCGGATGCGTCACACCGAAACCGCGCCCACCCCATTGCCAGTCACAATATGTCGTGTGATGTCACGTGACATCGCGAGTTTGAGATGCCTGTTCTGGGTCAAAGCAAATCAGCAAACTCTCTGCCACAAATCAGTGTAAGAAGTTCATTTAGTCCAATTTGACTCCAATAAAGGTTATGCTGCCACCACTTCTTATTATTCATAGTTGGGTGTGTACAAAAGCAGGATGGCTTCTTGCACACATATGATTATAAGTGAGTCATATATTGATGGAACAGAAATGTGGGCTTCATATGGAAAGCCATAACCTATGTAGCTGCTCTGATTTTTTTTTTCATTTAAATATGAAACTAACTCATCAAACAAATATTTATAGTCGCAAAGCCAAAGTTTTTCTGAAATATTTTAGTCAGTCCAGTTAATATATTTTTGTTAACAAATTTTATTGGTTTTTTAACTTTTACAACAGAATGCTCAAGACACACCGTGGTGGTTAGGTGATCAATCATCCAAAAACAAAATCATATAATAGCTCAAGTAAATACATTAAATGTTCCCTCTCTATTTCCCTCAAATAATATAACCTATTTAACATAATCCATTTCTACATTACATATCTATAAATCCTAATCCTGTTTTGAACTTTATTAATATTCAGTTACCATAGTCCAATTTAATCTTAGATAAATGTATTATCACTTCGGGTATCCCTTCTAAAATACTAATCCAAATATATTCTAATTCATAATCTCATAAATCATTGATTTTATCACAAATCTCTCTTATTTCTTCAGATAGCATTTAAATCTCATTCAAATAATTATCATGTCTAAAAAAAAGAACACACCTATTATTACACAAAACATCGTCTTACTAACTTAACACACTCAATTAGTTGTTAAAGCAATCCGAATTTCTAAAAACCTCTTTCATATTCTTATTCTCATTCCATTACAAAATAATTTTCATACAAATAAACATATTATTCCAAAAAGTACATTCTTACTCTGTTTAACATACGGTATATATTCTAATAATCACAAATTTTCAACTCTAAATCTTAGTCCTTAAATCAATCCATATTTCTCAAAATCTTTTTAATCCATTACATATAATTTTAAATTTCTCTTTTTAGTCTTATTCTGGCTTTCTTTTTATGCCAAGAAGGTTTCCATAACAAAGCCTCTATTTCAGCAAATAGATCTCCCGTTATTGCTTGTAATGTCATTTGGGTCAGTAAAAGACCTCCCATCTTCTGTTTTTGATGCCTGGCTCCTGTCTGCTGGATAAAACACTTGATCATCTTCAATTTTATAATTAGTAGATGATTATCAAAGTTGTCATAATTCTCCAACAGTTGTAATTTCAAGTCTATTTTTGTTAATTTTGCAATTGAAGATAGTTTAGTTACAATCATTTTCTGGTCATCCAAAGTCTCCATAGGTTGTATGTAAATTAATTCCTCTTCTATTGCTTTTTGGTCTGTAGAATGATCAAATAGAGTCTGAAGGTCAGTTTGTAAGTTCACAGTAGAATTTCTGTTTATTATTTCTGCAGTTTTCTCTCTTATTTGGGAACATATCTCCTCAGTAGCTTCATAAATTTTTTCCAGTATGAGGTTACAGTTGAGTTGTGAATATGGTTTTTCCATTTCAGTAGTAACACAAACAAGAAGCAGTTGCAGTTTTAAATTTCTCCACAAGATGTCCTCGGTAAACTATGAAAGTCTTTCAGACACCAAGAATGAGATTAGCAAAGTCAAAAAGCTATGAAATCTCTTTTCCGGCTTCTCATAGAGTTGTTGTTTTTTTTCAAACAATAAAGATTTATCCCTTTAAAAAAATAAGTCCAAGACATAGGAAAACAATATTCTCCAGCTTAGAAGATATAATAATAAAGTTTTATGATAAGGATTTTTCCAGGGCCCCCAAGTAACTAAAAATAAAAATAGTCAATAAAAAGTTTTTTCCTTTGGTATGGAAAGCTCTTTTCCCCAGATAAACAAAGGCAGCTCTTTCAAAGCAGGGAAGTAATTCCAAAAGGATTTTAACAGGAGAGTAGTTAGGCAAAAAGAGAGAGGGAAAAGTCTCACCAGGATCATCCACAATGGTTTCTTAACACTTTTGACTTTTGGCTGGAGCAGCTAAATAATCGACCATGTTACTGGCCGAGCTTTTCTCCGTCGGCCCTGAGGAGCTGTCTCAGACCGCGGAGGGAGCTGCCTCCTCCCCCCGCAATCAACGAGAGTCCTCCTCATTGGTAGTCACCCCTGCAGGGTGACTTTTTGACCCAATTAAGGGTCTACTGGCAGAGGAAAGGCAGATAACGAAGAGAGAAGCCTCTTCATGTACCTACAGCCACTGCAACCCAAAACCGGAAGTCTGTCCAGTTAATATTTTTTCATGTTTGCATAACGTTCGCCTTCAGCCACATCACTCCATCAGGTTTTCTCAATTTTCTATCCTGCTGCTTCCAGCTACTGCTTGCTGTTGTGCTAGTATTTTGTACTTGATTCCTGCTGCTGTGACATCAATGGGAATGTCATTTGGGAGGCAGATCTCCATGCTAGGAAAGAAGTCCAATTGCCAGTTTTTACACACTGAGCTTCTGAGTAGTTGGCAACCCTACTTTTACTTGCTTATATTTTTTTAATCTTTTTTTAATACCATTCTTGGTTCAAAACCTAACCCTTCATTTTTAACTTTTATTCAATTCCTGTGAATGGGCATAAGGTTAGGATTTCTGAATTCTGGCAACTTAAAGATGTGTGGACTTCAACTCCAGAAATTCCTCAGCCTGTTGAGTGGAGAATTCTGAGAGCTGAAGTCCACACATCTTTAAGCTGCCAAACTCAAGAAACACTGCTGTAGAAATTAACTATCTTTCATCAACCAATTGGACCAAATCAATCAGGCTGCTTTCAAGCAAGAATTAACTGTGGAGTTACTATTGTTCATTCACAATATTATAGTTATAAGAGTTTATAGCACGATCAGGCCATCAAGTCTTTTTATTTATGCTACCAGATAAAATCTGATTTTTAAAAGCTTGCTGGAAAAGTCATGTCATTTCAATAAGCAGTATTAATTCAGGTGCATCAATCTCATTTCAGCATACATTAAAGATTACCTTTGCAGCAGATAGTTTTTTAAAAAATTAAGCATTAAATATAACAGTTATCTGCTTGTATTACAAATAATTATAGTATATCAAGTCAAAGTGCTATAATCACAGCAACTCTTAATTAAGCTATTATCACTATATTTTGAAAAATGTTTAATCTTCCATTTAAGGAAGTTGCTTAATAACAATAATCAGAATGCTTCTGGTTAATAATTTTAAAAACAGGATTATAATTAACACCTAGAATGCTAAAGTTTAAACAACTGCTTATTTTAGAAAAAAAGCTATATAGCGCCACTACCATAAAACAGCTTGCTTTTTTAAAAAAAACCTTTTTATTAAGGATTTTAAAAATACTAAAATACAAACTGCCAAACAGAAAAAAGTAGAAAGCAAAGTGCAAAAGAAAAGAAAACTTTAAAAAGAAAGAAGAAAAGGAATTGAAAACAGAATATTTATAGAAGTGACTCCTACCTTCTTTGCAATAAGTACAAGCAAATTTAATATATCCCCACCTCCTATAAAATTACATAATCTATTTCTTCCCATAATCCTGCCTTTACATTCGTAAGTCCAAAAATCATTGTCATTTCTACCCATGGCAAAAAGCGCATGAAGATTTTCCAACATTTCATTACAGTATTTTTTATTCTACTCAGATCAAATAAATTATATCAGTCTTGATTTTTAATTCATCAAGTTGCTGTCATGGGATTGAATTTTCTTTCAAAATTTTTTCCTCCTGTCTCAAAAATTTCTTCAAAAGTTTAAAAACACTCTTGTATAAATGCATTAATGAGTCTTTGTCCAAGTCATTTTTCATCTCTTGGCTTATTATTTGTATTTCCATTATAATTGTCATCTCTGATATAAAATCCACATTTTTTTTATTTCCCAATGTTTATCAGCTGAAATTTCTTTCACCTCTTCACTCAATCAATTTGTAAATTCTTCCACTCTTTTTAATTGTTTGCTGTTTAGGATCAGCAAATGAATGCTAATACTGCACACAAGTAGGTACGATAATTATTGCTATTAATTTAGCTATACATTTCTTTCCCAGTTCTTCAAAGATCCTTTGAAATGTTTCAAGTGTCATATCTTCATTTGTTATTTTTTAAGTTTCAATGTTTTTCTTTTGAATCCAAAATAAAAATTAAGTTTGTCTCTTTTTTTGCTTTTTCCCTGGCACTTTAGTCTTCCTAGTGTGTAAATTCTATAAATTTTCAGATTTTTTTTTAAATATTCAAATTTCAACCAATTATTTCTTTTCTGATAGACTAAACAATCTGAGTTTCCACAAATATATTATTTTATTTATCTTATTATTTCAAAAATCTTAGCAAAAGGTATTTCAAAAATCTTAGCAAAAGTTCCAGTATTCCAAATTCTGCAGCTCTCTTAATCCTTTTAAACTTTTTTGAACGAAGTTCTTATTTGTCTTTTTGTCATGTATTTTTATTAAGTTTCATAAACTTTTTTTAAAAAAATTTTATCTTATGCTTAGCCTGATTTATGCAACCCCAAGCTTTATGCTACAGATGCACCATCAGTTTCAGCTGTAATATGTAATAACAAATTGTTTATGTGTGGATGCATGTATGAGTTTCTCATGCATATATACTGTATGTGTCCAGGTATATACCTATGTGTCTATATTCTACATACAATTTTCAATGAAACATTACCATATCTCATTGCAATTTTCTATACGTAATCAACATCTATAGGCAACTTATTTATAAGTTGCAAGTCAGATCAGGTCTTCAGTCCACTGAGGTCATAGGTTTGTCTTTCTAATGATGAAGACTTCATATCTTGGTGATGATTCTCTGTGTCAATCCAATTTCATTGTTCAACTGTTAATTTCCATTTAGTAGGCGGTGTGTGCTAAAAGAAGAAGGTGTCCATAGAAAAATATTAAATTTCATTTCCAAGTCAAATTTTTATATCAAATTATTTATTTTCAGAATAACTGCTATACAAAAAGCCTGTGTTGTAAAGAAACATTATTTTTGTTGCTTACTCCACAAGACAAGTATTTAAATACTTTTTCTGTACAAAACCCACATATGCTGAAATCTAAAATACTTTTTATACAAAATCTGCATATCAAATAGATTTATTGATAACAGGAAAAAATATGCTGAAATTTGGAGTCTTGTAGGATTTAATGATACCTCCCGGGTGCCTCTAAATGTGGTTATTCAATTTCAAATTTCAATAAACTTTACTTGTAAATTGTGCCAGTGGGTTAGCAACTGGCAAATGGTTTAGTTTGGAAAATGACAAGTTCTAGTTGATTTAATATAAAAATCTCAGCATATAATAAGTTTTACATTGTAAACATTAATTTGGGACATAGATAACACTATCCCAATAAATATATGGATATTCATTAAACATTTTACATGAAGTAAAAGACAAATCTAAAGAAAAGGAAAAAAAAGCAAGAAAGAAAAAGCAAGAAAAGAAAAAAAAAAGAAATAAGCTAATGAAATAAATGACCTCTACAACACATAAGGATAGTATTATCATGTTTTAATTAAGAGGATTTATAATTTTTAGAAAATATATAGTTCAAGAAAAATGGCATTCACCCCAAAGGTTTATGGATCCTCGCTAACGTTGAAAAATTCAGCTGACTGAGAAATCGTCCAAGTAAAAATCATGCTTTTCAAAAGAGACAGAAGAACAATGCAAAGTAGTCATGACAAAAGTCCCCTTGCTTCTGTTCCTTACCAAAAGTGAAAATGAATTGTAAGCTCAAACCCTTACCTCACCCCAACCCTGTTTTGCTCCTACTGCGTACACCATTTTGCAAAAAATCTGAACTAGTGACATGATGAAAAATCTCACCAAACTGCCAAAATATAAATATATCCTGCTTGTACTTTTCCACTGAAAGCTGTGATGATGGCATGGCATAATAGTTTTGTAGCCAGGCAATTTTTGCAGTGGGAACCATGATTGCAGGTTGCAGCACAGAGTCTGTTTGTATAAGTATGTTGGATGGTGGGAAGGGAAGTTGCTTGAGTCCAGAGGCTGGGAAGTGAGATGAGACAACTGTTTCCACCAATAGGTAACTTCCTAAAATGCAGCTCCAGAGGAGACACTGGAAAACTTTTTAAGCTGAGAGGCAGCTGGTGAACACAGGGGAACAGCTCTGATCTCAAACAGGCTCAGCAGCCACATGTGGATGGGGGTCTGGCTAGTGGGATTAAAATCAGGCTTGCCTATGAGAGATTACAACAGCAGGAGATTGGGAGAAACCAGAGTTTCTGCGACAGGGAAAATGGTCCAATCCCAAGTCCAGTGGAGTTCTAGGCAAAAATGACTTGGCAGCTTAAGGACAGTGACCTTAAGGCAGAGGTCCCCAACCTTTTGGGCATTAGGGATTGGTTCCATGGAGAGAGGTTTTTCCATGGACCGGAGAGTGTGTGGTTTTGTGTGCTGCCTGCATCCCACGGATGGGGCTTTTCTTGTTTGTACAGACCAATTGCTGGCACGCCGTGGCCTGGTACCAGTCCACGGACTGGGGGTTGGGGAGACCCTGCCTTAAGGGACCATAACAAATGCCATGTGAGGATTGGCCATAATGGAAACAGCAAAGAAAAAATAGAAGTATCTTCACTCCAAATATCTTGATACAGGTACAGAAGGATACTATAGCTAATGTTTTCAAAAGCTGCTATATGAGAAAAGGTGGGAAGAAAGGATGAGGACGTTGGAGGCAGTGGAACAAAGCAGAGAAGTGGAGAAGATGGTGGAAGATCAAAGCAAAGCAGTTATTGAGGACTTGGACCAAACCGGAGAAACAGTACAAACGCACAGTGGGAAAATGAGAGAAGATACTGGGAGAAATTCGAAGAGGGTCTGGGAAGGGGTTGAAGAAAAGATGGAAGAGGTGGAGAGACAAGAAGAGAGACAACTTACTGAAATGAAAAGTGAGGTGCAAAACCGCTCAACTATGATGTACCATCGCCAGATGATGACAGCAATTAGGGGCAAGAGACTGGAAAAATCCCCAAATGAGAAACAAGGGACATTGCAAGCAATAAAGAGAGACTTATTACTTGGAAGGGAAGCTGTGTTATGGAAATCCACCTGGCAGAGGAAGAAACCCAGAATTCGACTGAAAAGAAGAGAAACTTAATATTTTATGCAAGGAATTAAAGGCAAAGAATTATGGACTGATTTAAGGACTAAGTGTAAGAGCAAGAGACATGAGAGGGTGATTAATGGAAGGTATATATTAAATAGACTAAGAATGTACGACATGAAAATTATTAACTTTAATAAGAAGACTTGTTTGATGTACAATGGATAGATCTGAAAAGAAGTGAAACTTAAAATTTTTAAAATGTAGTTGGCTTATAGTTAAACTTTGATATACGGAGTGAAGAAGGTCTACAAATTTAAAATGATTGTACTAAGTTGAATGGCTTTAACTGAAATTTTTTCTATGTTTGCATGTACAAATGGATATCTAATAATAAAAAATTAAAAAAAAAAAGCTGCTGATACAGCAGAGTGAGGATGAATATATCACTCCGAGGTAGGTCCCAAAAAGGCTCTCACCTGTGTTTGGTTAGCTTCACTCCTGGCCTTCTTCCAGCTACACTCTGGGCATCTCTTGCATTTCCCAGAGCTGCTCTATAAACCAGGGAGCTCTATAGGATCTGCAACCACAGAGCCCCTATAGGCACAATCTGGCCCAAGGCCCTCATCGTATGCTTATCCCCAAGATCTCATCCAGACTGTGCACCACAGCCTTTTAAAAAATTATTTATTTTTATTGCTTTTAAAATAATGACGAAAAGGAAAGAAAAATAAGACATCAAGATAATTGTGATAAAGATACTGCACATACATTGTCAAAGAAAAGAACAAAATACATAGAAAGTGTTTTTAATGGAAAAATACAATAAAGGAAAAAAGTATCATTTTAACAGTAATTGTTACAATTCTATATATACTTATCTAATGTAATTGTTATATATACATTTCTAAAACATTTCTATAACTGTCGTATTTTAATCTACTGTGTTTTGATTAAATAAGTGCTGTATTTCATTGTATTTGTCCATACAAAGTCTATGTTTTCAGGCAATCCACTCATAGATGGCAAGTGCAATCAGGTTTTCAATCCACTGAATAAGTGGAACCATACATTTATCTTTCCAATGCTGTAATATCAGTCTTCTAGACATAGTAAGGACCAGGAGAATCCATTTAGATTGTCCAGTTGTCAATTTCCAAGTACTAGGGACAAATCACATACCAGAGTCTTGGGAATGACTAGATGCCTATAAAGAACTTTATTTTTTTTAAAAAAACAAACAAACCCATAGCTAGCTTTTTGCAAGCTGATGCCCTCAGATGTGTTGACTACAGAGCCCATAATTATAAATCAGCATGGTATGATAGAAGATGATAATGAGAATTTTAGTTCGGCTGCCATAAAATAGTGTACCGATATCCTGACATGTATACTTCATTCCTGAGTCACCAAGCCAGTGAAGATTAAAGAAAACCGTACAATGTTTGATGGAAGATGGTATTCATAAATATTGGATCTGGATATAAATATCAGATTTTTTTTCCTGTGGGAGAGACAGTAATTCATAGCGTATTTCAAGTTTATTCTGGACCATCCATTAGCAACTTTTTAAGAAGAACTTGTTTTATTTAAGCTATTATTTTCCGATCATCTAGTGATTGATTTTTGTTTGTTTTCAGGGCACTGGGAGATATGAACCATCACTCACTAACACTTTTGGCTCATGTGTTCTGCTAGCTTCACCAGTTTTCCAGTGTTTATTTTCACAGCCCACTTCAGCTCTCAAGGCTGATTAATATTTTCCCAGGAAACCAGTCAGTTGTATTCCTTATCTTAAACTCTCATTTGTTCATGTTGTTTTCCTGGAAATCATTGTCCATAAAATACCATAAGGACCTGAGTAAATTACTTACGCTGTGCCCTGGAAAACCTGAATTAGAAATGTCTATGCTTTGAAAAAGACGAAGACAGCCTTTTGGCACCTTATATTTTAGCGCAAATTTAAAAAGATTTTGTGCACATTAACTAATCCACATAAAGGTATACTGCAGAAGTGGAGACAGAAAAATCCTAGCAGACATAAATATGCATCAGAGAAATAACTGCACTCTGAGAAGAAGCCAATTCTCACTTCCCTCCAGATGGACCATCTTTCCAGCTCCCTTAATTGCCTGCCCTTTGAACTCTCCATCTCAATATTTCAGATGCCTCCTGTCCTGTTCTTCAGGATGAATTAGGCATATTTACTAGAAATATCACTGCCAAGTTCTCTTCCCACTACATCAAAATGCTGGCCCTCTAATATGATATGATATGATAATAATAATAATAATAATAATAATAATAATAATAATAATAATAATAATAATAATAATAATAATAATAATAATAATAAAGTTGGAAGGGACCTTGGAGGTCATTTAGTCCAAACCTCTGCTCAGGCAGGAAACCTATACCATTTTGGACAAATGGCTGTCCAGTCTCTTCTTAAAAACTTCCAGTGTTGGAGCATTTACCGCTTCTGGAGGCAGGTTATTCCACTGGTTAATTGTTCTAACTGTCAGGAAAGTTCTCCTTAGTTCTAGGTTGCTTCTCTCTTTGATTAGTTTCCATCCATTGCTTCTTGTCCTGCCTTCAGGCGCTTTGGAGAATAGCTTGACTCCCTCTTCTTTGTGGCAGCCCCTGAGATATTGGAACACTGCTATCATGTCCCCCCTTGTCCTTCTCTTCATTAAACTAGACATACCCAATTCCAACAACCGTTCCTTATATGTTTTAGCCTCCAGTCCCTAATCATCTTTGTTGCTCTTCTCTGAACTCTTTCTAGAATCTCAACATCTTTTTTACATCGTGGTGACCAAAACTGGATGTAGTATTCCAAGTGTGGCCTTACCAAGGCATTGTAAAGTGGTATTAACACTTCACGTGATCTTGATTATTATATTATATTATATTATATTATATTATATTGTATTGTATTATATTATATTATATTACATTACATTACATTACATTACATTACATTACATTATATTATATTATATTATATTATATTATTATATATTTACAACTAATGGAAGCAGAGATGGGCAAAAGGTTACAGATGTTTTACCTCATAACAAACTTAAACACCTTTTTAAACTCATAGTTGGACCTACTGGATTTTCCAGATACGATTATGGCTGTGGAATCTTACATGGTCATCCAAATCTCCCCCAAAATTTCATAAAGTCACCAAAGTTTTGCAAAAGCCACACTACTTCTCAATTACTCCACCTTCTCTTTGATTTTTGTAATGAGCAGAATCAAGGAGTCCAGTGAGAATGAATCATTGCCAATGGAAGGTTAACACGAGGCACCTCAATCTCTTTCAAAGTGGTTTGCTAGCTGCTTTTCTGCAGTTTTGAGGAACTTGCTGGAAATTAAGGAATACAGTCAGTTTCTCAAGCAGAGATGCAGTGGATAGAGCAATAGAGCAGGAAGACTCTTCCTTCTACTGCAGAAGGAAAAAAAACTGATTTCCAGCAGTCAGCAGCTGGTAGATGTGGGTGTCTGCAATAAACCGACAAACAAATATGTTTTATATGATGGAGGTGGAGGTCAGGAGTTTCACTAAAAAGAACCTTATACCTTCATTATATCTCAATCATCACAATAGGAATGATATGTGCTATTCTCTGGCCCTGTTTGAAAAGGGATTGAAAAGGGATTGACATTTTATTGAGATAATATTTGGAGAGCATAACCACATGAATAAAACAGAAGAGGGCCTTCTTTGTCAGGTTCCTCTACCTGGACCTCTGGAAGCGGCATTGACACAGAGAACCGGTTGTTCACATATTTGAATCCCACCACTCCACACCAGCCAGTTAGGGATTCTCTTCTGGAAGAAATCCACAGGACCAAGTTTTATTTTTAATATTCAAGATTCAGATTTAATGTTACAGATAGTTTTTATCTTTTAGATCCTGGTTTCTGTTAGTCGTTGTGTTTTATGAAAATTCTCTTTTTATACTATTTCTTTATGTATCCTTTGTTGCCTTCAGAAAGGCAGTATACGTATTATGACTGACTTCCATTTACATTCCTTCTTCAGTAACATAAAGATCAATATCAACCAATAGAACAGGGGTTCTCAACCTTGGCAACTTTAAGACTTGTGGACTTCAACTCCCAGAATTCCTCAGCCAGCTTTGAATTCTTTGAATTCTGGGAGTTGAAGTCCACAAGTCTTAAAGTTGCCAAGGTTGAGAACCCCTGCAATAGAAAGTCTTTCTTCCTTGCCATTTCACATCCTCTTGCCTCCTTCGGGGCTTAGCTTTTCTGCCTGACACAGTCAATCCTCTTGCAGTGGAAAGACTTGGAGATCCGTTTTCATCTGAATCTGCAACATTTGGCAAGGTTTTACTCATAGGGGCTCATCTGAATTCTCATGCTGTTCGGGAGGAGAATAATAATTCAAGATGTTCTGTTCTTGGAAACTGGTATACGAGGGAGCAAGTATATGAGGGAGCACAAAACGCCTCTTATACTTTTTAATAGTGGGAGAAGCAGTGTGAGAAAATAAAAAAAGTGGCTGTGTATGTTGAAAATATATCCTAAGCAAAGTTGTAAAAAAGTAGAAATGGCCTTTTCTGCTGTACATCTAATGCAACAGAATGGTTGGATATTTCTCTGACTGGCCAAAAGACACAGCTTGTCTTGTCCTTACCTCTTTTCTATACCACCTTTTAGAACATAGAATCATAGGGCTGACAGGGACCTTGGGGGTCTTCTAGTCTAACCTCCTGCTCAAGGCAGGAGATCTTATACCATCCTGGTCAAACTGTGGTCCAGTCTACTTTTGAAAAATTCCAGTGATGGAGCATCCACAACTCTGGGAGGCACAAGCTATTCCATTGATTAATTGTTCTCACTGTCAGAAAACTTATCCTTATTTCTAGGTTGGACCTAGGTTGGACTTATTTTTTGCATCTTTTTTGTATTGTGCTGACCAGAACTCTATGCAGTATTTCAAATGTGGTTTGGCTTGCCTTGCCTTGCCTTGCCTAGCCTTGGCTTTGTTCCTGCTCCTGCTTTAAGACCTGGTCTGAATGATGACCCAATTTATCTAGCTTGAGATCTGGATTAAGATTTTGCTCTACCCCAACTAGCACAATCTGCCAGCTGACCCTTCCATTTTCTTGGATCTGATTAGCAATTTACAGGATCGGAATATGGGAGAGTGCTCAGTATAGAGGTTCCCTCCATCATACATGATACCTAAATAATATGAAAATATTCCAGCTTCATAGCTACAAATACTGTCTGAGATTCTGGAGGAAAGAAGGGATACAAGTATAATAACAAACAAACGAATGAATAAATAAACATCTTAGAAAAGTGGAGGGAGTTTTTTGGAATGTGGGGAGAGATTTCATGTTTCTCCAATGTCAGTGCAACATGGCACTGTGTGCAAATGTGTAAGTTGTGAACTGGAAAGCCCTTGGTTTAGATATCACCATGATTGTGGAAAGGAGATGATTTTCAGCATGCTGCTCTTTCCTAGCCACAGACTTCCAATTTTAGAGAGGATTACTGGAGTAATAATTCAGGTACTAAGCAGTATTGTTTTACTGTTATACTTCTTTTGTAAATCCCATGAATAATACAGGGTTAAAAGCAGAGAAACATTAGAGGTATGTATTGCAATCAATATTAAGGCTGCTATCCTAAATGAAACTTTTCAGAAATAAGGTCTCTGCAGTAATAGGGCTTATTTGCAATCAAAATGTATTGGAGAAATAGTTTAAACTGGCCAATAGCCACTTCTTTTCAGATTAATGTAGCTTTATGTTTTCCTATCCTGATGTCTCTTAGACTCTCTTTCTCCCTCCTCTTCTGTTTTTAAGCTTAAAAATTCCTTTGCAGAAGGAGCCATGTTCTTCTAGTGGAAGAATTACTGAACTGTCAGGAGAATCCTCGGCTGGGACACAGGGTCACTTCTCAGAAAGGATAGGAAGAGCTAAATATAGCAGAAGAGATATGGAGGAGCTTAGCCTCAGATCTCAAGGAGAACCTTTAAATCTCTCCAAGGGACCAATTGTTCCCACCTTAGGACACAAAGCCACAGTGAAGGATAAGAATAACTTTTCATTTCCCTACAAGCATTCTTTTCTAACCCGTAGCTACATAAAGTAAATGTTGGCCTTTAAATGTAGATGCCTTTTGAGAATAGCTGGGTGGACATACAAGAAGAAAATTGCTCATCAAGCCGGTTTCAGGGCAGATGAGGCAGTAATTGATCAAGTATCTGTAATAGTACATAGACTGATCCCTGGATCATAAGGACCATTTATAATAACAATAAAATACAATGCCTTAAACTTATCCAAGTTTAGTGGTCATCCACATTTTATAAAATCTGAACATAACAGTATTATAATGCCTAGGTTGGGACTAATTATAAATCCTAAAGCAACTATAGTTTTATGGTGTATATCACATAATTCTCATTCAAAAAGGCAAAACTTGAAAAGAGAAATGGAGGGAGAAGAAAACAGAATATCAACCCTATCTGCAATATCTGGAAACAGTTTTATGACAACACTTTCTGAATTTACTTTATTGTAGCATCTTCTAATGTCTCCCTTTTTTGTTGCTTAAATCTGAATGGTAATTTTAAGCAAGTCAAAACTTACTCATCATATTAAAACATTAATAGACTTAGATTGTTTGGGATGGATGTTTTCTTCCAGAGCAACAAAGTTGCCTGCACTTTTTGGACTATTACATTGGACAAGATGAAATAGTTGGGCTTTAGTCAGGGAAATATTTCACGTCCCTCTCTCTTTAATCAAAAAAGAGCTGTAGTCTTTGTGCATTGAATCCTTCTCTATGCCGCTAGGTACAACATACATAAGTTCCACCCATCTGTTTGGCTGAAAGATATCTGGCTGAAATTCTCTTAGAGCACTTCCTGGCTGAATAGTGATGGGAATACAGGTGTCCAGAATAATTACCCATTTATCTAGGGGAAACACATTGGAAGCAAAGCAACAAGACCCTTGATTGGTCTTTATTGCCTGTTCTGTCTGAAAAAGTAATTGTCCATCAGCCAGTGCAATGTATTTCACTGTTTATCAGTGAACTTTCAAGGAACTTGAAAAGCCTTTTCTAAATACAAATACTCCTCAGGCTTTCAATAAATAATGGTAAGAAAACCAAGGTCAGATCCTTCTTATTCTGCCTGTATGTTTCCTTATTCCTAAACTGGAAAATTATTTGATATCACATTATCCTCCTTTATGCTTTCTTTTATGGGATTCGATAACAGATAAAGACAGACACTAAGAAATTATTTTGGATGCATGATTCTTAACCTCATGTATGGTAGATGCAAAGGATACTCACTAATTGAAATGACTGCCTTCTTGGCTGAACAAAACTGGGAATTATCAGGGGCATACATAATAGATAACTCAAACTCCTCCGCTATTAATTCATTCAACAACCCATTTTTTCCTCCTGAGGGAGACCTTTTTTTTTTTGCATTAAACTTTTGATTTTAATGGTCTCAAAATGTGTGAGGCCCATGCTAAACAACTGAAAACAAAACGAAAAACATGGGAAAATGGAAGATTAATAGAGGACTTAGAAGTCCTTGTAATCTCTTGTTGATTTCCTATAGAACTGGATAGATTAACCACCTCTTGCCAGAAAGGATGAAAAAATTACCCTTATCTATTTTCTGTCCTGCAACTCTTCTTTCAAAACCCCTTTTCTCCAAAAGGATGAGAACACAAAACATATTTTGCAGGTGTGTCTATCATTTCTTATTTGATGGATAAGCTCAAGGCACACGTACTACAGATTTTGTGATGGGAACTAAGTTCCTATATATCTGCCTCTGAAAGCCTGCTTTATGTTGGAAGTGTATTTCCTGCATAATAGTACACATGGATGGAAAAACATCTATCATATCACTTACTAGAGTTTTTAATTTACAGACTTAATGGCTCAGGATATTGGTTCATGACTGAAAATTGAAGCATCACCTTTAAAAGGGTCTATTTTCCTGTCCACAATCTCTATAGTTTTGAAATTAGCATGTGAAGGTGGTCCTGAGAAAGACCATGATTCTAACTAAATGGCCTGTCATTAATCTTCTCAAGTTAAATCTTTCTTTTCAGGCAGATATCCAGTAGCCTATTTTTTTTACACATCCCAAGGCAGATACTCAGGAACCTTATTTTCATTCCAAGTCAGAAAGAGAAGCCAAAGAGTGCAATAGCACCAATTCTCAAGAACATAGAGAAAAGAGAACACCACAGCAGTCTTACCGTAATCTAAGGGGTGGCTTCTTGGAAGAGGGGGAAAGCAGATCCCTCTGGGCAGGAGACCCACGCTACACCGTTAGTTCCCTTCAGCTGTTCCTGCACTAGCCGTCAGTCTACACACTTGGCGTCTCTCCCTCACTCTCAGTGTCTCATCCTCATCCTGGATAGATCTCCCTGGGGGAGCTGGGATACTGTAGGGCAAGGGGTGGGAACATCTCCATGAGCAGCATCAGGCAAATTAAATCAGACACCAGTGAGTTAGGTAAATCGGATTGAGACTTAATGCAAAGCAGGTGGATAGGGAGAGGATAGATGATAATGTGCTTTGTTTAAAAGGAAAAACAAAACAAGAGAGGCTGATATATTTGATTTCTGTTGCATTAATATTGCACTGATACAGCTAAGATAATCCAGAGAAGAGAATATCTAGGCAGTTTTGAATGGATCTAGAAAAGGATTGAGAAAGCAAAGGCAGGCAACCGTGAGGCTTCCTCTCATGTTCCAATGCACCTGGGTAGGGGTAACAGTGGGATCTCACTTTCCTGGGTAGCAATTCTGACAAAAAAATTGGTCTGTTACCAGAAGAAAAAGGTGGGCTGGCAAAAACATTTTGGCAGTGGTATGCTCGGGGATGCTGCTGTAGGATTATCTTGGCCTCAATCTCTTTTAATCTCACCCACAGCTTTGGCCCAAGCCTGAGATAAATACCTTTTAACGGATTGCAATCTGACGTCAGGAAGCCATCAATCTAATCAGCCGGGCCACTTTTGGGCCAGAGGTAGCCACCACAATGCTGCAAGGCCAGGTTCTCTCAAATGTACCTATATCCTGACAAAGAAACTGGTCATTTACCTTCCTCTTAGAAAGGGCATCCACATCTGGTTTTATTTGTGTCTGGAAGGACAAAAATGGGTGGGGAGAATTAAATAACACTGCAAAGGGAATGGAAATCTCATTTCGTTGTCCTTCCTTCTCTGTCCTTTTCCCAGGATAGGATCACAATACTATCAAGGATTTATAGAGCCATTTCAAGCACTCCAAAATCTCATCACCTTTATTTCAGCAATATCAAGTCCTTTAGAAAATTCAGTCTGAAATGAATCTTCTTCTTGACTCACTCTCAGCATGAGGGGTCCTTGGTGTTCTCTGAGCTTGGTTGTTTTCTTGCAGACATTTAATTACCCAAAGTAGGTAACATTATCAGTGCCATCACTCCCAGCAGCAATTGTATTGGAAGAAAAGTTATACATTCCTAGTAAGTCCACCTTGGGAAAAGAGCTAAAGCCTATTACATATAAAGCATTTGTTTAACATTCCCACTCAAGAAATATGCTGCTGTCTAGCACTTGGTAGATAGCCATGAAGCGCTTGGAAAAAGTATTCAAACGTCATGATGTGTGTATCAAAATTGTGTAAGCCATAGTATTCCTGGTGATACTTTATGGAAGTGAAAGTTGGATTTTGAAGAAACAAGTTAGGAAGAGTATTGATGCTTTTGAACTTGGGGGGTTGGAAAAGTCTCCTGAGAATATCCTGGGCAGCTGAGAAAACAAACCAATGGATCACAGAGCTCTCAACTCAAGCTACAAATGACCAGGCTCTGTTTATGTGTTGATTTATCTAATTTATAAAATTATCCTCTTTCAGACACATGTGATAACAGCAAAAATAATAGCACTCCTCTGCCACAAGAGAATTGTATGAGGGGAAAACCAGACTTATTCTCTCTCTCTCTCTTTAAATAATTTTATTCATCTTCTTCTTCCTAACACTATTCCCGCACTATGGCAGGGTCTGCTTGTCGGCAAAGTCATCTCCATTTGGCTTGATTCAGGGCATCTTCAAGCGTGACGCCCACACATATTATGTCCTCCTTTATGCGATCCATCCATCATTTCTTGGGTCTGCCATGGGGTCACCAGCCACCAGGGTCCAGACGCATGGCTGTCCTTGCCACCGAGCCTTCTTTACCATGTACGACATGTCCATACCATTTAAGTCTTCCTTCCTGCAGTTTTGCTATGATTGGTGCGACTCCCAGTCATCACTGCATGTTGTCGTTTATGGTGTGGTCAAATCGTGTTAGTCCAAGGCACCATCGGAGCACTCACATTTTCATCACATGTAGGGCCTGCTCATGCTTTGCCATCGTTTAATTTTAATTTAATTTTATTCAACTTATCAAAATATAAGTTGCCCAGGTTCGCCTGGTGCACCAGTTGCGCCCTTACTTGGATCGGGAGTCTCTCCTCACAGTCACACATGCCCTTGTCACCTCGAGGATCGACTACTGCAATGCTCTCTACATGGGGCTGCCCTTGAAGAGTGTTCAGAGACTACAATTAGTGCAAAATGCAGCTGCGCAAGCAGTTGTGGGCCTTCCGCGTTGTGCCCACATTTCACCAACTCTCCGCATGCTGCATTGGTTGCCTATTGGTCTCCGAGCCCAATTCAAGGTGTTGGTTATCACCTATAAAGCCCTTCATGGCATGGGACCAGGATACGTAACGGGACCGCCTTCTGCCACATACTTCTCTACGACCGGTGAGAGCGCACAGGGTTGGCCTCCTCCGGGTCCCGTCAGTGAAACAATGTCGTCTGGCGGGCCCTAGGGGGAGAGCTTTCTTTGTTGTGGCGCCCGCCCTCTGGAACCAACTGCCTCCTAAAGTCCGTGTTTCTCCGACTCTCCCAGCCTTCCGGAAAAATCTAAAAACTCATCTTTGCCGGCAGGCCTGGGGATGATTGTGGTTGATTGTTGAATTGAATGTGTGTTTTATTGTATTTTTTAGATATCGTTGTTTGGGATTTTTTATTGTAATTTATTGTTATATATATGTTGTTAGCCGCTTTGAGTCCCCGGAGAGGAGCGGCATACAAACCCAAATAAACAAACAAACAAACAAACAAACAAATAAATAAATAAAGTACAAATGAAAATGAAAATAGTGGAAAAATGGGGGAAGGAAAGAAGTGCAAGATGAAGGGGGGAAAAGAAAGAAAAAAAACCCTTGACTTCCAACTCTTTTTAGTACAGTAAAATAACAATATTGGAGCCTCAACTTTTTACTTTTTACATACTTCATATGTACTAGCCATTTCTGTAACAACAAACCTATCTAATTAGCAAAACCCAAAGTCAATGTTTCATTTTTTCCCCATCTTTAGCACAAAATCCAGAAGCAGTTTCCCAATAGAAAAAAACTTGGATGAATTATTTTCTTGATCAGAGCAGTTATATATATATATATATACACATATATACATACATACATACATACATACATACATACATACATACATACATATATATATAAAAGAAAAGTATCTGGTTTAATTTCTATATTCGCTTTAAAAATGTTCTATATTAAAATATGAATCTTATCTTAGTATTTCTTTGCTTTATCGTAAGTCCATTAAAGATGGCAAAAAGTTCCTTCTTTATATTTACATTTCCAACGTACATTTGAAATACCTTTGTACATATCTGACAATTTATGAGATGTTAAATACTAATGGTACATTGTTTTATAAAAAATATATTTAGATTACAATGTAATATAAATTTTAAACCCTTCATTCATGGGAAGACGGGGTTATTTTCATGCACCCTACTCTTATCATGCTCTCTGGCTTGGTTCCACCACCAGCTTATGTATTCAAAGGGAAGTCTGAAGTGAACATTCTGCCTGGTGTCCCTAAGCTTTACGTGCCATTTAGAATTGCACTTCTTTAGAATAAAATAAGAATACTTCCTTCCAGGAATTAAAGGATATATAATCTCGAGGAATATATTATTGTGATCCTCATTCAGTCTTCTAATTTCCTATAAAGCAGGGCCTTTTAAAGTTACTTAAAAAGTTACACAACTGGGCATATATAGCCAAATGATTTTATACACATTTCCAAAAACTGTTTCCTTCTTTAAAAATAAAAATAAAAATAGAATGTTCAGATTCCCACACACATCTGCCTAATCACTGTTACTAATTTTTCAGGGTAGATAAGAAGACACATATTTATAAACTAGCATATTTTCCAAAGAGTGGAAAGTCTTTTATGTAGTAACTGGAATCACCTTCCCCTCACCTGGATCTAAGTCTTCCAAGGACGGGGTCAAATGCTATCTTTGATACAGTTTCCTCTGTCCTTCTTGGCTTCTATTGGGTTACAATATAATCCCATCAATAGATGCTAATCCTCACCCCGCCCACAGGAACAGTAGATTCTGTTTATCCCAGTCTGGAATCAATCCAGAAGTTCTTGTCTTTCCTTCTGTTTAACTGGCTGATCCAATAGAGGTACAGACTATGAAAGCCTGAATAATTCCTGGCAAGAGTGTTTGTTTTACTAAAAAGCAAATGTAATTATCTACAACTCTCTTTCTATTCTCACTCAATTTGTACTGACTTTACAAGGGAATGGAAAGGTTATTTAATTGGTTTATCCTTTAGAATAGAATAGAATAGAATATGGAAGGGACCTTGGAGGTCTTCTAGTCTAGCCCCCTGCTAAAGCAGGAGAACTTATACCATTTCAGACAAATGACTGTCTACTGTCTTCTTAAAAATCTCCAGTGATGAGTGCCCATGATTTCTGGAGGCAAGCTGTCCCACTGGTTAATTGTCCTCACTTTTAGGAAGTTTCTCCTTAATTCCAGGTTGCTTCTCTCTTTGGTCAGCTTCCAGTCATTGTTTCTTGTTTTGCCCTCTGGTGCTTTGGAGAATCTTTGGGCTTTTGATTGTTTTTTTTCATCCAACAACAATGCAGGTGTTTCACACCTGTTACAGTATTCTGTTGTTCAGAAAAAGACATTCATCAGTTTGGGTTTGCTGGTTTTACCCAGGCACAAAAATGCCATATGCATAAAGGAGATTGAGCTGCGATATATGGTGCTGTAATGTATGTAATTCCACGAGTTTGTTTGGGAAGGAAATTGTCAGTCAAAAATATCGCAAATTTCATTAGCAATAATAATGTGTGAGGTCAGCTACTTTACCAGTCATTTCCATTTATTTGAGAAATAATTTGAAAGACTACATCTGCAGCTCATATTCAGCCTAATCTCCCTATTCCTAGTGCTGATGGGGGATTATTCCAGAAAAACATTTTATTTGATCTGTACTATACATTCAATGCAGGACATTATTATGCATGAAAACATGCCATAAAGAGGAAGATAAGGATTTGGTTGCCATAGCAGGAGCCTAAATTCTTTTAAGTAAAAATGTTCTTTTCTTTTGTCTGTGTTAATGCTGCATATTGCACTGAAATGTCCTCAAGTACCAGGAATTCCTGCATAAGCCTCTATGGTGTAGTTGAACAATACAGTCCACAGTTTATTCACCAGCCTGGCATCGGTATTCCTACCATTGGAGTCTAATAGTTTACTCTTGACTAGTTTTCATATGACTTAGGGTCTTTCTCCATTTGTATCTAAAAATGCCACAAACATGACCTGGCAACATCTTTTTTCTAATGTATTCCTTTGGTGTTGCCTTCTTCTTGTCCCAACCGTTTGAGTGAGTCATAAGTCATCCTTACCTCTTCTGGGTTTGACACAGTATTTTCCACCTTATTTTGACACATTCCATAGATAGCTTTGAAGATGGATTAAATCTCTGAGGCCTGGGTGTATTTAATTTTGGAGGGAAGTCAGAAGGATGGCAACATCTGGAACAGAAGCAATAGAAGCAGGGACAGCCAATCCAGTATAGTCCAGTTTTCCTGCCATTCAAGCATGGGTGGAGATAACTTCAACTAAACAATGGGGGAAATCTCCATTGTATGTTATGTGTTCGATATATTTTCTGAACTTAAAAAAAAAGGTCAGTTCAGTAACTAAGCACATTACAGAAACATAGCTATTATCTATACCAGTGTTTCTCAACCTTGACAATTTTAAGGCATGTGGACTTCAACTCCCAGAATTCCACAGCCAGCATTGCTGGCTGTGGACTTCTGGGAGTTGAAGTCCACATGCCTTAAAATTGTCAAGGTTGAGAAACACTGATCTATACTGTCAGGGAATTGACTTATGATCAATTGCTTAGCAACTGTTCAAAGTTACAATGGACCTCGCTGGGGAGTAATTACAACTCATGTTCTAAGTTCCCTCCCTTCATCCCCCCCCCCAGTCATGTGACCACACTTCAGGTGCTGGGCAAGCAGCCTACATGAACTGACATTTGTAGCATCCTGCAGTCACCTGACTTTGTTTTACGATGGTTTTGCTGAAAACTGGCACTTACTTCTGGGTTTTTTTTGGCAAAACCAGCCTGTAATGAACTATTTACTCACTTAACAACCACCATAAAAAAGGTCACAAAATCAGGTTGGTCATGTGGGTGACTTGATTTATGACCATCATGACTTACAACTGTAATGGGCAGGCTCTATTATGATCATAACTCAAAAACTACCTGTAACATTTTTCAACGTTAAAATAGTGTGTGCGGGATCCATATATATTTATATTGTTTTTACAATCTTTAAATGCTTTTGTAGTGTTTCAAAAAGCATATATTACAGCAAGGAAAAACCTTCAAACCATTTCAGTTCACTACAAATGATAGAACTATTCACTGTTCTATATCTACTAGATATTTTAGCCTACATTTTAATTACTTTTATACTTGATTATTATTACTCATGATGTTGATTTTGCCTTTTGCTCTTTAAATGGCTCAAAGCATTATCTGTTGATACTTATTTAATGGCCATGTCCAGCCTAACCTGGACTTAAAAGACTGCCTATATCAGCGAAACAAAATTCTTGAAGGAAAAACACACACACACCCTTTTAAAAGCTTGCCATTTGGAGCAAATATCTATCAGATTAGCTGGACAAGTTAGACTATCTAAATCAGTGGTTCTCAACCTTGGTGTCGCCGGACACCGCGGACCGTCATTTTTTTTTATTATTTTTATTTTTTTGGCGCGCGCGCCGCGCATGCGCAGACCCACCCGTTGCTCTGAAAAAAAATAAAAAAAAATAAAATAAATTTTAAAAAAATTAAAAACAAAATAAAAAAAAACAAAATGGCGGCCGCGACGGGCGGATCCGCACATGCGTGGCGTGTGCGACGGGCCAATCCGCGCATGCGCAGATCTGCCCGTCACGGCAAAAAAAATCAAAAAATTAAAAAAAAATAAAAAAAAACCAAAATGGCGGCCGCGACGGGCGAATCCATGCATGCGCGGCGCGCGCGACGGGCGGATCCGCCCGTCGCGGCCACCATTTTGTTTTTTGGGGGGGGGGTCGTGGCACGCATGGGCGGGGCAAGTGGGGTCTCAACCTGAGAAAGGTTGAGAACCACTGATCTAAATCATCCCAAAGTACTCTTTGAGTGACAAACATAGGTTTTCTTTCCGTGGTATTTACAGTGGCATCTGAAATGAGTGAGCTCTTTTTTCTAAAACAGTTTTGCTAATCGGTACTCTGGTGTCCTTACATTACAGGTATTGTTGTTCAGTGTTTCTATTCCATGGCTCTTAATAGCCCCACGGTGAGATGGGCGACAAATAAATTAAACAAACATACAATGGGTTTGTCCCCCCCCACTTTCTGCCCCTCACTGTCGTTCCTACAGATCTTTTCCTTTTGAAACCTAGTGAGACCAGCTGTTCAGAAGCAAGCCAGGATCTGGGAACTGGTTCACTAGTTGCCTGAAATGGCAGGGTAGGGAGTATTATAATAGAAAAATGGCAGGAGCGATGTGAGGTCCTTAACTCTCTTCTTCCTATTCTCCCTCCCCCCCATCTCTATCGCCAATCTTCACAATTCCTCATTTTCTGCTATGTTGCCAGCCACATGTTTTTGATCACAGAAGTCAATGGAAAATGCAAAGAAAAAATAGCTGGAAAAGATAAAGTACTGTATCATCTTCAACCTGCTGTATCTCTGATCCAAACCATTACCTTCCCAGAGTTACACTGCTGCTCTTTTCAAAATATTTACTTTGAACTCAGTTTCACTTGCATTCTACTTACTTTCTGGCTTTAAAAAAAATTCTTTGAAAGAAAAAACTCTACTTCCAAAACCAAAACTGAACAGTGCAAATACATGTAAATTTCTGGAGTCTGTGTTTCTGCTAGTAATTTATACTTTCTACTAACCCAGACAATTGTGGGGGTGGGGTGGGGGAGAATATAGTATTGGGTGCTGAATACTACCCGCTAACAAAAAAGATTTTAAAAAGCACATTATTAGACTCCCTGGAACTTGAGTACCAATCTGTTTTGGCATACATTGCTTGAACAAAGAACTCACAGTAATTCTGCTTCTTAACATTTCACATGTTTTTCTGTGCTTTTTTGGATAAGAATTCTGATCACCCTAGATTCTTTAACTGTACATTTCTTTCCCTTTTTGTATTCCAGATGTCTAGCATGGCTTGTCTGTTTTCATGCATCCAATCCCAAAGCTCACACAAATGAATATTATTTCCCCCTAATTTTGATTCCTTCAATCGTGAAAGCTGGAAGGAAGATGTTTAAAATTAATATAGCACTTTAAAAGTAATCCAAGTACATGTTATATTATCCCTGTTCCCCTCAGAAGAGCCCTGTAACATAGATAGAGCTGTATTAACTGTGTCTATACTGTAGATGGAGGCCTCTGAAGGAGAGGAACTGGTGGCCTCTGTGTATATGGCTGAGCTGAACAGAAGATTGGTGTCTCAGTCTGTTTTAGCCATAATGTTACATTAGTTTACAAGCTTGGCATCTTTACTGGGACACCACGATATTCGGGTTTCCGTAGTAGATGAAGTCCAGGAGTATCACTCTCTGATCCATACTTTGTGTGTCATAAAGAAGCAATGCAGACTTCTTTAACTCAGGAGTTGCAAAAGTTCTCAGGCTGCCTGCTTACAAGTCACTCAGAGCAGCTGCAAGGGACTAGGTTGCACTGAATGTGATCAGAATTCATCTCTGACTCTCAGCCTCCTGGACTTCACCCCAGACTTAGATCTAAGTCTTCCCTTTGGACCAGGAGGCTCTGGTGAATCAACACTGTCAGGTGCAGAATTGTTGTCTTCTGTGTCTTCTTTATGTGACTGTTCCTGTTCTGCCTCTTTCTGTCTCATCAGCTTTTTTGCTTGGCCCCATTCCTACAACCAGAAAGAACATAGAACAGTGATGGCGAACCTTTTAGAGACCGAGTGCCCCAAAACCGCCCCACCCCACCACCCACCCCCACCCACCCATAGGGACACCCACTGCCTCCACAGCCCGCTGCAGCAGATCACCCAGGTGGTCCTGCAGTGCCATGGCGACCATGCCCTCCACCCACACCCTGCAGCATCATCTACACGTGACGGGGCATGAGGGTGGAGTCTTGTCCCTGCTGCCCGGCTGCCATGTCCTTGGCTGTGCTGCTCTGCATGGGCTGTGCCCGTGGGCAACTCTCCTCTGGGGGGCCTGCAGGTGAGGAGGCCATAAGGGGAGGTGGGGCTAGGGCGAGGGTGCGTGTGCGTGTGCCCACAGAGAGGGCTCCAAGTGCCACCTCTGGCACGCGTGCCAAAGGTTCACCACCACTGACATAGGAAGTGGAAAAAGTAAGGAGGAGCCTGATAGAAAAACATTTTACCATTTGATGGTCTCCTTCTTACTATCACATTTTCTCAATATTTCTATGGGGAGCAACGTAACTTCAAGTCAAGACACTTGGAAATTTATCCAATGTTTCTGTCCTTTCATTTCCTCACTGTAGCCTTATCGGCAACCCTTACTTTTTTATTTTGTCTATGGACTTTGGGTCCCTTTCCTTTCCACCCTTTCTCCCTCTTCCTTGCTTGGTTACCTGCTCCGCATGCTCTGGAGAAAGGGTATACCAGAGGGCGATAGCACAGCGCCTCCCACGGGTCACGGCCCACACGCCATGAGGATTCTCTTCACCAGAGCTGAAGGCCACCAGCCTCCCGCATTTAGGGCGCACTTGAGCCTGCCAAAGAGAGAGGGGAAAATGATAAATCAACAGTCCTCCCCTTCCTTGCCATAGAATTCTCTTCTCTCAAGCTCATATGATGACTGTGAGTTATACTATAGATGGGAAAACATTTTCTTATTTTGGAGACAAGAAGAGAATTGCTCAAGCCCTGTACAGAAGACGTTAATGCATCTTCCAACATAAAATCTGGCTGAATTTGCCTGATTACTCAGTTTGTTAGGGACAAATACTGAGAATTCAGTTCCAGTTGTCCTTCCTTCTCTCCTAATCCCATGTTCAAGGCTTGAGGCAGACTCACTGTAACAGTTACAGCATCCATCTCAGTGAAGAAGAGATTTCCCCCTTGGAAGTCTTCATTCAGGTAAAGGATTGCACTGTGGAGAAATGAGAAAATAAAGAAAGATAAGGGTACCTGAGCAGTTTTCCATGAATCTTCCTTTACCTTAAATAATCAAGCTTCGTATTTACATTGCCAGAGATTGACATTCTTTTAGGAGAGCGTTTCCACAAGGGATGTTGCTAGAGCAGATTTCAAGGTTCACCTGGGAAAACATGATGTCTCTAATAAGGATCAAATATATTATTCAGGGAAATGTGTGTGACTGAAGCAGCCTTCTTCAAACTGTTCCCCTACAACTGTGTTGCACTACAAATCCCAGCCATGCTGCCTGGATGCCAAGATAGTAGAAAAGGTTAATCTATATTCAGAGCCATTGGCAACTCTCAGATCCACTTTCTGTTCCTGTTCTCTCTCTGTGTATTATGTGTGTGCTCATCATTCGTTGTCAGCAGTAAGTTGAAAGCAAAGCTAGTCTATTTGTGAGCTGTCTTTGACATTTCATGTTTACTGCTTGTTTGTTATTTGCAGAACTACAGCATGAATATTTTCCATACCACCCACTCCTGTTACATGTTTTATTGCAAAAAATATCCATTGTGTCTTATCTGTACCAGCAGGCATTAATATGGGGAACTAATTTAAATCTGGACGCCTAAGAAGAAAGCATACTCAATGAAATACCTTACATTGGAAGAAAAAGAATATATGCTGTTCTCTCTACCTTCCTATCATGTCACATTTTTCCAAGGATTTTCGTTTTACTCTCCTAAGCTTTCCCAGGGTGCTACCCAATCTCTCTCTCTCTCTTCCTCATTCTCTCAATCAAAACACTGTGAGCAAATGAGCATAGGTTCATTTTAAACAGGTCTTCCATTTGCAGAAAAAGCTTAAAAAAATAATAAAGAAAACATTAAAACCAGAATTCCAAAATTCAAAATACTCCAAGCATATCAGCTTCTGGAGGAGAGCCAACAGCAATGTGGAACTGATCCACTCTCAGTCAATGACTGCAGGAATTGATGGCTGCCATGCCTTACACTGTTCTCTTCCTCAGCAGTAGCCACATATGTTAATTAAAGCATGCATCAGAAGACATTATAATCATTTTCATTCCCAGATCCCTTCCACACAGCCAATGGCTTCCATCCACATATTTTCGTGCTGCTGTGCAGCATCTGGCAGGGATTCCCAAGTTGTCCTTTAGCTAGCCAATTAGAGAGCACCAGAAACAAGAGGCAGTCCCAGCTGTGCTCTTCACTTTGGTGTATTAGCTGCTTATGTTGAGAAAAAGAGGGAGGAAAAAAGAAATCAGCCATTAGTATGGGAGGAACAAAGCTACCTGTGATGAGGAAGAAGAATGAACCATCAATAGGAATCCCAGAGCAGGGCCAGGCAGGAGTTACTACCAGCAGAATGCATCTCTTGCCCAGCAGCTCTAGTCTAGAGGAAGGGCTCTAAAACAACAATCACAGCTATTCCTTCTTACACAGAAGCCAAATTAATTTGCAGAGTTAAAATCGGCTCAGTTTCCAATGAGCAGATAGTTTGATTAAGAATACACAAGGGTGATACCACTCTTAAACTTGTTCCTCTCTTGAGCGTGGAAAAAGCGTCACTGTACACTTCTACTCTAATTATAAAACTAAGAATGGCAAGCAAGAGGTCTCTTTGTAGTTTCAGACTAAGAAGCAAAATACATGGCAGCAATTCAGTTCTTTTCTTTTGCTAGTTTAATGAATTCCATGATAAAAGAATTGTTTGCCCAGTAGATTGTCAGCTGATACATGCACCAAACGGTGTTTCTTTTAGCCTGGATGAGTAAGATAGAAACAAATGTCACGAAGAAAAGCTCAGAATATTTTAGAATTCTAGAATTCTGTTTTGAAAAGACAATATAAGGTTCACGAGGAGGCGAACAAGGCTACTATAAGCCTCCTCAGAATAACTAAATTTGGAGGGAGGGGTGAAGAATATCACTCCAGCCCCATATGACTAAAGCATGTAAGAGCAAAGCAATAGGAAATACCCACACACTTGCTGATTAGAGTCATTATGACTGAGTTATTCCTACTAAGGGGAATACTATTTGCACTGATTATAACAGAATAATGTATCTGGATGCTTCCTGAAATTACATCAAACATTAAAATGATTGCTTAGAAGCCAGGTAAAATTCTCCAGAATTCTCCTGCCAGTTCACTTACTGAAAATATTTCTCTATACAGAAACTCAAGTACTTTGGCCACCTAATGAGAAGGAAGGACTCAGTGGAGAAGAGCCTAATGCTGGGAAAGATTGAGGGCAATAGAAGAAAGGGACGACAGAGAATGAGGTGGCTGGATGGAGTCACTGAAGCAGTAGGCGTGAGCTTAAATGGACTCCAGAGGATGGTAGAGGACAGGAAAACCTGGAGGATCATTGTCCATGGGGTCGCCATGGGTCGGACACAACTTCGCAACTAACAACAAATACAGAACTGCTCAAATTTTGACCACAATTGGGACTAGAATTTCTATTGCTAAGCAAGGCAGTTGTTAAGTGAGCAAAACAATATGTACAGCTAATATTTGGCTCAGAATTGAATTTAAAAATACTGAAATTGTTATTAGATAGTGAAGCAGACACTTTCCTACCCCATGGTTCCAATTTAAGAATGGTTAATGAACCTCAGTTGAATTTATGGCATCTGCTTCCCTTTCTATTCTGGTAGAAAGAAAGAAAGAAAGAAAGAAAGAAAGAAAGAAAGAAAGAAAGAAAGAAAGAAAGAAAGAAAGAAAGAAAGAAAGAAAGAAAGAAAGAAAGGAAGGAAGGAAGGAAGGAAGGAAGGAAGGAAGGAAGGAAGGAAGGAAGGAAGGAAGGAAGAAAGAAAGAAAGAAAGAAAGAAAGAAAGAAAGAAAGAAAGAAAGAAAGAAAGAAAGAAAGAAAGAAAGAAAGAAAGAAAGAGCAGGTATTGAATTCTTCCTATTAAAAGCCAGAAATGATATGGAACAGAAAATCTCTCTCCTTGGATAAATCACACTATTAGATAATTTTTTCACTATTGGATTATAACGTACAGTTAAAATACATAGATTTTTGTGACACAAAGTTATTATAATATGAATTTATGCAACAAAAAATTGGTAAGCCTTTTAAGAACCCACAACATTCCTTTTGTTAAAACACCTTTTTTTTTTACTAAAAATGGTTACCTTTAAAAAAAAAAACCACACAGAGAGATACTTTAAAATACCGTAAGCCAGAAAAAAAAAAACTTCAAATATATTGGTGAAGTGTTATACTATAGCCAGTGGTGGGATTGAAATATGTGAATAACCGGTGCTCTGTGTGGATGCCGCTTCCGGAAGTCCATTCTGGGCCTGGGCAACAAAAAATTAGCTACCGGTTCTGCCAAAGTGGTGCGAACTGGCTGAATCCCACCACTGACTATAGCTTTATAAAATTGTACATAATCTATGAAATTGTGCACCCTTTGAAGGAAGAAATGTTTTTTGGTTTTAAATTTTATTTGGGTCCAAGTGTTTGGTCTAACCATTTTAGAACTGTAAGTCTTAGTATGTGCAAACATTCCTACAAGATTAGAGGGCAGCAGTTTATGCAAGGCTGATGGAGAGACACGTACAAGACGTACTTCTAAGTTCTGTAAAAGATTAGTTTAATTTTGGTGTAAATTCTGTTTTGGGAGCTCTTCTTTCTGTAAATTGCTTGATATGGAAAAAAAGGTCAAACCTTTTCTTTTGCTGGATTTGCAATAAATTAATTTGTACTTATTAATTATTTAATTAATTGATAAGAAAAGGAACGATGTAAATAATCTACATACTAGCTTCATGTATAAAATAAACTAGGTTGCAAATAATAACAGAAAACCTCTTTTCAAAGCTGTGTAGGAATGGTCAAATGAAGAATTCATGGATCAACATTCTCTATTGCAGGGGTGTCAAACTCAATTTCACTGAGGGCCGCATCAGCATTGCAGTTGCCCTTGGGGGGGCCGAGTGGGTGTGGCCAAAGTGGGTGCAGCCTACTGGGTGGACGTGGATGGAGTGGTGTGGCCTACTGGGTGGGCGTGGCCAGTTCTGCATCATTCGCATCAAGGGTGCCTGTGAGGGCCTGGGCAGGAATGGGACAGATCTGAGGGTCTCTGGCAGAAGGAGGTGGGACCGGGGCAAGTGCCAAGGCATGGTCCACTGGGGCAAGTGCTAAGATGGCCACCACAAAATTGTACATTGGCTCCCGGCTGGCCTGGGCCAGGGCCAAGGCAGCGGGGGCCGTTCCCTCACTGTTTCCAGGATGGCTTCGCGTGCCACATGAAACCACTTCGCGGGCCGCATCCAGCCCCCGGGGCCTTATGTTTGACATATCTGCTCTATTGAGAAGGCAAAGCAAGATTACAAAGGTGCTCTACTGCCTTTGGACACTAGATGGCAGCATGAAAAAATGGTAATAGCTGTTGGAATCAAAGCACTAGCACTGCCCAGCACAAAACAGAATAAGAGTTAGAAGGGACCTGGGAGGTCTTCTAGTCCAACCCCTGCTCAAACAGGAGTCCCTATACTATTCTGGACAAATGGCTGTCCAATCTCTTCTTAAAAACCTCCAGTGATTGAGCACTCACAACATTTTGAAATGGTTCTATCTTTCTTTAACAGTTTTATCATGATAAATAAAAAGACAGAAAAAGCAGTGAAAAACATGTCAATACAACACTTTGTACATTCAAACTGGGTTTTCAACCCTGTAATGTCTCCTGCCCAGCTCTTCTAGATGCTAACAAGGAAAAGGAGAAACTTCTTATGGTGGAAGAAACTGTGCAGAACAGCAGCAAGTAGATTCTTGACTATCATGATAAGTGACATCATACCAATGTCTGCAATGAGAGAGGCAATTGTCATGGAAGGTGTACTTGGAGGAGGAGAAGGGGGAGTCTCGGCAAGAGCACTGTGGTTTTTCCAGGAAGGAGGCAATACATTCCAGAGAGAGATCCAAAATTTAAAAAAAAACTGTAGTTCTGAACTGGGTGGGGGAGGGAGAAAGAGGTTCAGGGTAGCCACACTCTAGAACAGTGTTTCTCAACCTCGGCAACTTTAAGCTGTACAGACTTCAATTCCTAGAATTTCCCTGGCTGGCTGGGGGATTCTGGGAGTTGAAATTCACAGAGCTTAAAGTTGCCAAATTAGAGAAACATTGCCCTAATATCTTCCAGTATAGGTTAGAAGCAGTGGTGGGATTCAAATATGTGAACAACCGGTTCTCTGTGTGGATGCCACTTCTGGAAGTCTGTTCTGGGCCTGGGCAACAAAAAATTAGCTACCGGTTCTGCTGAAGTGGTGCGAACTGGCTGAATCCCACCCCTGGTTAGAAGGTTTAAAGCTTTAGTCTGGCAAGATTCTGTCTACTAGATGTAAGCAAATACATTAAATTTGCAAGGGTTTGGCTGAGGAATTCTGGAAGTTGAAGTCCACAGCTTTAAGGTTGCCCAGGTTGGAGACCGCTGCATTAAAGAATTGGACTTGGTTGAATTTCACTGTGTTATTTTGGGGTATGTTTGTAAGGTCAAGATGATGGCAATTGTGCTACCTTATAAGCATAATTACAATATTTCCATCCCAAAACAAGTTCCTTTTAAAAGCAACAGCATATAATATTGATAAATATTTATTTATTTATTTATTAAACAAATTTATATGGCCACCCAACTTACACATGGCGAATTCAGAACAATAAAAAGCTACAATTTAAAAAAAAAACCCAAGCCTGCTGACAGAATCTCCAGGGCCTTTCAAGAAATGTAACAAGGGTGGGGCCAATCCTATCTCCACAGGGATGATGTTCAACAAGGAGGGAGCCAGTACGGAGAAGGCCCTTTTTCTTGGTCCCACCAGATGTATTTCCTTAGTAGATGGGACCTGCAACTTGTCCTGACTTCCCATTTTGGTGGACCAGGTAGATGTTAACAGGGAAAAGAAGGTCCTTCAAATGATTTTGAAATAAAAGAAATATAAATTTCTTAACTTTGGTATCCAAGCAACCGCTAATGACTAAAACATTATTATAAACTGCTGGAAGCTTAAACAGTTTCAGTGGCATATTGGTCACATCAACCAATCAACATAAATTCCCTTCCTTCCAAATTGCTGAATGTGGTTTGCAATCTGTTTAAAATTTACCATCTTTAATCCTAAAGAAATAAATGAAATGTGTATCTGAATAATTTAAGTACGGCATGCTCAGCATGAGACATACAGTATATCAGTTTTCACTCTGAAACTATTACCTATAGTCTCTGTGTATGTAGGCAGGGGGTTCTCTCCAGCAAGTGTTTTCTTCCGGGTCCAAGAGGCAATTATCAGCATGGACGGGATGGCTGAGATCCATGCGACTTTTCTGTTCTCCTAAGGAGGAACCACAAAAGTCGTAACTGTTTTGTTCCCTTGACCAGCATTTTATTGCTCAATAGGCAAAAGAAACCCAAAGGCCTATTACAACTCCAGAATTTACAGTACATAATATTGGTGGTCCTTGACTTACAGCCATTCATTTAGTGACTGTTCAAAGTTACTATAGCACTGAAAAAAATGCCTTATGATTGGCCTGCACACTTATAACCATTGCAGCCTCCCCACAGTCACATGATCAAAATTCAGGCACTTGACAACCAGCCTGTGTTTATGCAACTTCCCAGGGTTATCACCATTTATGACCTCCCAGCCGATTTCTGATAAAGTCAATGGGGAAAGCTGGATTCACTTAACAACCGAGTAATTCACGTAATCAACTGCAGTGATTTGCTCTCACTATGGCAATAAAGGTCATAAAACTGGGGTGTGACTCAGTTAATAACCGCCAGTTGGAAATACTGGTCCCAACTGTGGGTGTCAGTTAAGGACTACCTATTTTCTGAAGAAACACATCTGGGTATGCTTGATATAATTCTAATAGGATGAAACTGGTTTGAGACTTTTAAAAAATGTATATTGCTATCCATTTCTCCTCCAGCAAAATTCCTCTCAATATATCAGCAGGGATGACTTAGCAAAATCCCAGTTTCAAGCAGAGACCCAGCTTACCATACCGGTAGTACTGCTTTATCTGACTTACACATATAGCAGACAATACATCCCCCCACTTGTTTTGCTAAAACTATTTCTCCCCTGCTATTCCATCTCACTCTCTCTCACTCTCACTCTCACTCTCTCTCTCTCTCTCTCTCTCTCTCTCTCTCTCTCTCTCTCTCTCTCTCTCTCTCTCTCTCTCTCTCTCTCTCTCTCTCTCTCTCTCTCTCTCTCTCTCTCTCTCTCTCTCTCTCTCACTCTCAGTAGCCATGCTTTAGTTTATTAGCAATAGCAATAGCACTTCGATTTACTGTATATACTGCTTTATAGTACTTTACAGCCAGTGATGGGATTCAAATATGTGAACAACCGGTTCTCTGTGTGGAGGCCGCTTCTGGAAGTCCATTCTGGGCCTGGGCAACAAAAAATTAACTACTGGTTCTGCCGAACTGGTGCGAACTGGCTGAATCCCACCACTGTTTACAGCCCTCTTTAAGTGGCTTACAGAGTCAGCCTATTGCCCCCAACAATCTGGGTCTTAATTTTACCCACCTTGGAAGGATGGAAGGCTGAGTCAACCTTGAGCAGTTTAGAATCGAACTGCTGGCAGTCAGCCGAATTAGCCTGCAATACTGCATTCTAACCACAGCACCAGCACGGCTCTTGAGTATTTCATTGTGGTGGATTTAGTGTTTTCAAGATGGAGGATTAGTTTAGCAATTCTTTCTTCTATACTTTCCTTTGATCTCAGGATTTGATGGCAGAAAATCTACAATTTTCTTAACATTGTTTTAATGGAGACTAGTTTTCACTGTGTATGTTTTGGGAAGCATTATTCTCATTGACCACACTATATTTTTAAGCCTTCCTTCCTTCACTGGTACACATGTACATGTACAATTAGCAGATTTTAAACTTCTAAAAATGAAAATATGAAATGGCACCATAACTTTTTTACTTCCCCTGCAATTGTGAAACTAAACTACTGTGTCTATCAGGCACCCATCCTATAAATTCAAAGAATAAAATATATATGACCATACATTCTTTACCAATTTCTCGTGCAATTACAATGTTATACATAATTATATATAGCACTTTTTCATCAACACAGCCTGTATTGTACTGAATTCATGAATATGCCTATTAAGAATAACCCCAGTTGTCAAATATGCAGACATTGTAGTGCCAAATAAATAAAAGGGAGTCAATCTAGAGCACAGCCCACAATGACAATGCAATACTACTTTATATATGTATGAGTTTCTCTTCCTGGATTGAAAAAGGTGTGTTTAGTGCAGGGGCCCATGGGCTGGATGCATGACGCACAGGCCACACCCACCCCGGCTCCGCAAAGGCAAAAAATGACGCGATATCTCACGATATGTCATGTGACATGATTGAGTTTGACCCCCGTGATTTAGTGGATGTGAGTTTATGGGACTTTGTATTTGATATATGCTTTAAAATCAAATCATAATCTTAATGTCATAAAACAGTGAATTTTTAATTTTCAGCTCAAAATCAGAATTCATATTTGAAATTTTGCTCATGAACCAAAGAATGAAAAAGTTGCATTTTTTGAATATCCCTAGAAATGTTTTTGGTTCTGATATTCACTGCTTTATTAATAAATATGCATTTGCCAAAGTTATATATCCAAAACCTATGTTTGCTACCCATTCCATAAGAATAGACTACATTATTTTTCTTTCTTATTTCTTCAATTGACATAGATATTTTTTACAATAAATTTACCAGCAATACCATGTTACAGATTAGAATGAGATGCATTACAAATTGTCATTATAAACATGAAGCTCTTACATTGCAAGTCTCAAGAAAGTACTTAAAAGTTCCTTACCGTCTGCAGCTGTGCGACACACAAGGTGTGTGAAAGAAAAATAGAGATTTTTCCCAGGGGTAAAATAGGATTCCACAATTTTCTGGGATTTCTCACTGGCTTGCAGGAGAAGTTTAATATCTTTCCAGTTCATACTACTCTCTTCAGCCAGCTATAAGAGAAAAACAAATCAGTGCAATACTTAATTTCTACTAAATTTCAGGGAGATCAAAAAGAAAACTGATAAAGACCCAGCCACGTTTGTTTGAAAGTTGACAGCCTTGGAGTTCTTATTTCTACTGGTTTCGTCTATCAGAACCATGACAGACACATTATAAATATTCTTAACAAAGTAGGGTGGAAGACCTGGCTTCTCTTACATCAAGTCAGAGAGGCAAGTCAGATGGTGCCAATTTTCTTACAGCCCTAGACTGTTAGTTAATTGTGTATTTATTTTACAAGTTATCAGTAACGCGAGAGACAAAAAAAACCCTAGGTTCCTTCCTTGATAAGTGATATTAAATACAAATGTATGTAAGATTCCATCAATGGTCATACAATGCCTTTAAATTCTTTTATTTCATCATTCTTTGAAAAAAAAATGGCTACCTGACCTGATACACACTAACATAAAATGAACGCATGCAGATTTTTTGTTGTTTAGTCACTAGGTTGTGACCCCATGGATCATAGATGCCAGCCCCCCCGCCCCCCCGCTGTCTCCCAAAGTCTGCTGAAATTCACGTTAATTGCATCAATGACATTATTTAGCCATCTTATCCTCAGCTGTCTCCCCCTTTCTTTTTGCCTTCAACCTTTCCCAACATCAGGGTCTTTTCCAAATGCATTCAGAGTTAGAGATGCATAATAATTCACTCTTGGAAGCAAAGGTAGTAATTGTTCTCTGGGTCTCTCTTTAGGCAAACCAGGACAGCAAAATAGGTAGAAAACCCAGAGAACAGACAGAAAGGGGTGGTTTCACAGCAGACTTGTTGGGCCAATTAGGGTTGAGCAGATAATCACCCCCAACCAGGTCATTTCAACCTTCCTCCTCCTTCCTGCACCATGCATTGTCCAATGGAAAATCTTGAGCTGGGATTAGAGGGAAAATACATCTTTTGGAGGGAAGGACCAGAAAGGCTGCTCTAGCTGCAAGCTGATCTTGAGATCTTCTGAGGTAAAGGACGAACGATATGGACTCTGGAAACAAGTGCTAAGATGTGTTTGCTGCATGGATATGGCCATACACACAGCAGAACCATGTTCCCAAGGTTTAATTTAATTTACTTTTTAATTTGCTTTTTTAATACTATCTTATTTTCCCTTTTAATTTTATATTTCTTAGTTTTTAGCCATATTTTGTTTGGTCAATAAAAGAAAAAGAAAAATAGAAAATGAATTGTTTTACACATGATATATTTGATCCTTCCTGATCTCTTTTTCACCTGATTCTAATCCTATCTCCCATTCTGCTTTATCTATGAGGTGCTACAAATTAAATATATATGCATATTTGGAATCTTATGTAAAAAGAGTCCAAATATGATTCACAGAGTCATTTTGCTTTGTTTCAGAAAGAAGGAAAAGTTAAGCATTTGTTTACCATTTCTCAGTTGAGACTTGCACTATCCCTTTCCCAAGAAAAGATCAACTAGAAATCTTTTTACATTTATTTGCATAACATATACAGTTTAAATTTTAGGAAAAGGAAGAGGAAGATGAGTGTGTGTCCTATCTGTCTTTAATATTAACTTTGTAATGTATGTTTATGTCTAGAGTCTGTGAAACTAGGGAACGGGGAAAAAAGTTCTGCGGGACCAGGAACTTAGCTCATTCTAAAATCACTAAGACTTTTACCTGCAAAGCTTTTGTCACTGTTAAGCCTTCGAATCGCTCATGAGGAGTATGAGGGGAACGTCTGCCACGATAGCCATCTCCTTTTCCTCCAGCTGCCTGAAACACGCACAAACGTATGAGAGATCTGGTATTGCCCTTCACCAGCGCAAAGCTTCTGTTTCTATTATACAGGATCATGCAGAGTATTTGCTGGCTCCTCTCCTCACCTTGGACAGACGAAGGATGTCTTTGCATTCTGATTCACTCAGGACTCTGTCAAAGACAACCCTTTGGGAACCATTGAGTTGGTGGGAATCCATGGTGATGGCGATGTCCTCAAAAGGCAGTGACTCTGGAAAAATAAGCAGGGCAGAAGTGTACAGTATATAGAGATGCCATCAAATATTACTGTTCATCGTGAGTACAAAGGAAGAAATACAGGCGTTCCTCAACTTACAACCACAACTGAGCCCAAAACTTTGTTGATAAGATGAAATCTTTGTTAAGTGAATTTTGCCCCATTTTACGACCTTTTGTGCCACAGTTGTTAAGTGAATCACTGCAGCTGCTAAGTTAGTAACACATTTGTTAAGTGAAATCTGGCTCCCCCATTAACTTTGCTTGTCAGAAGGTTGCAGAAGGTGATCACATGATCCCAGGACAGTGCAATCATCATAAATATGAGTCAGTTGTCAAGCGGCTGAATTTTGATCACGTGACCCTGGGGATGCTGCAACAGTTGTCAAGTGTGCAAAAAGGTCATAAGTCGCTTATTTCAGTGATGTTGTAACTTTGAACGGTCACTAAACGAACTGTTGTAAATCGAGGACTACCTTTATGCTCTAATTTACAATCTCTGAACATATATGTGCCCTTCTTATGTGATAATTGGTATCTGCATAAGGGACTTTGAAAGACTCCATGACACTAAACAATCCTCACTTGCAAATTATTGTTTGGAAGCTGATACCAAAAATGGACCCCTGGGCTGTCATTATCCATCAGCTTCAGAATTCAGAAGCAAGGAATGGACTGGTCTGATACAAAGCTTACAACTATGTTACTGACACAACTGTTGTCATAGGTACCTTGATATGGGTAAATTAAAAACAGATATCCAATTAATAGAATCAGCAGCAGCTATTACCCAGGGCCATAGTCCACGTAGCAACCATTGATATTTCAAAATAGGTAGATTTTAAAAATCACTGTAAAATCGTAGCTGCTATGGTCTCATTAGTGATATAACTCCAAAGTCTTGGAATAACTGAGGTAAAGGTTCTTACAGCATTCTCCACTCTTGACTCAGGCACCATTATAGTCATAAATCAAGGGTTACTTAGATAGAGAATATATCTCTGTCTCTCTCTCTCTCTCTCTCTCTCACACACACACACACACACAAATGTGCACAGCACACACTAACACAAAGAGTTGACAAATGAATCTTTTGAATAGATGCAAATTTAGGAATCACTATAGTAATTTAAACATAAATATAATGCATCTTATCATAGTTGGTTAGACTGTGACCCAGTGATATCAGGCTGCTGTCCAGCTTCAAACTTATTTTCTCCCAGCCCAATACTTCCAAATATGGTGAATTATGGCACTTGCCATCCTTAATCAGCATGATGGAAGTTGTATATCAACATATCTGAAAGGTAATAAGATGGGAATGACTGCACTTTATTTGAACCAGGATTTATTGACTTGCATCCAAACTTAGGACAGTCCTCTGAGGAGGAGAAGCTATGGCCATCCTATTGTTGATCTGCCTCTATGCCAAATAGGTACTCTGAATACATCTTTGGTGCTGAAATAATTTCTATACCTTTGCCATCCTTTTGGGTCTCTGTTGTAGCTAGTAAAAATGGAATCCCAAACAATCCCAGGCTTTAGCAGGTGAACCTAAGTACTGGGAAGGAGACTTACTACATCTCACCTTTAGGAGAAACTGTGGAGTCATCCTACTGGAATCTCCCTCTTCTCTCATTATGATAAGAAGAAACATAATAATCTTTCTTCCCATTTATCATTTCTTTTTCTTGTACTCACCATTTTGATCCCATTGTTGCATATGTGAGGCCTTCAAGCTTCGTTTCTCTTGATCTTCTCTTGGGATTAATAAACAAATATAGAAAAGGCCATAACTACAGGGCATGAGACTGTCTCCACAATTAAATAGCTCAGCAATAAATCAAATCACTTATAATTTCTATTCCATTACATTTAAGGTCTCTTTTAAAAAAAAACCTTTCCTGATAGAGCTGAATCATTGCCTTTCATTAAGGTATCCTAGAACTGCATCCATATTTTACATTACTGGTCTGAAACTTACTTGTGTTTCTCCTTCATGCTGTCAGGGATCAGTTCCTCAGGAGTCCATAAATCCTAAAAAAAACAACACATCCAGGACTTAGCACTACAAAATTAAGTTTATTGATCCATTTTCTTTTTCACAGGACTGCATTCACAGGATTGCACAGACACTTCCTCACCACAGCAGGCACATGTGTCCTACTTTCTGGCTATTCCACATGGCAGAAATATTTGTGAAACTTCAGCAGACTGAGAAAAAAAAATATCATCTGTCCAGTTTTCTGTAGTTCTACAAGCAGTGTGCTCCTTCCCACACAATCAGTAACAGCTTTTTAGAAACATTTCAATCTATAATTAGCACCTTTACTGTGGCCAGCACACCACCTTTGAAACACTTTTTCCATAGATACTAGACTGGCATTAAAATGCTATCATTTTAAAGACCTCTATTTGACACGCATTTTAAAATTCTATGCTGATTTATGTTTACTTTGGTGTATGATTAGCATTCTTCTGATTTATTTTAGTTTGGTATTGTTTTAGGATTTTGTTGTGTTGTAACATGGCATACTTAGGGTGTTATGCTTCTCGCATATTGCCCTGACAGACTTAAAGGACGTTGGCTGAAAAAGGCTTATAATAAATGAATATATGTCCTTAAAGCATAATTTCTTTCAGTTCAGAAAAGGAGAACAGAAAGAGGATCCTATGTACTATTTCATCAAGTAGTATTTGATAGATGAGATCAATAAATAGTTTTGTGGCAAAGAGGCCATGAAGAATCTACCTTCAAAGAAAAGACAATCACTTACTGGATCCTTAAAAGTTTCACCGAAGTGTTGTACTGCATAATAGATCAGTTTCTTTTCCATACGGGATCTTTGCACATAATGGCGGATATTCTGTGGATTGAAAGCAGATGTTACAGCACTGCAATATAAAATAATATACACAAATCATAAATGGTTTGAGTGTTTCTTGTTCAAGAAAACAAGACACAAAACACACACAACCACCTCTGCTGCAGGCAATCAATCCAGCCTTCAGGTCAAACTAGAGGTTATATTCAATGTGAACTTCACATTTCTGTCTTGTGGTCCCAGTCATGGCAGAGGCAGAGACAGGGATTAATGCCACCCTATGCTACAGCCATCCTTGCATTTGTTACTTGACCCTGAAGGGAAGCAACTTGGGTCAAACAGCAGTAATAGAACATCCAGAGGGCAAGGGAGAAAAAAATATTTATAACTGTCATCTTAGATTTCAGAAAAGGCAGTGCCCCAAACTAACACCAAGTTTTGCACCTCAGGGAATCAAAGAGGTGGGTCTGCAATAGATTGAAACGAGTAAGAGCTCATTTTCTTCCCAAGCAAAAGCAGCTGCTTGCCAGCTAAACAAAGTTGATTCATGGTCATCACATTGTGTGAGCATCAGAGAAAGAAGAAAGAGACTGTTAAGGGCCCACAGATTCCTTGCCAGAGGGATTATGGGTGATGGGCTAAAGATGAGCTGGAAACACTTTAATCTGTGTGCCTAATCTTTGTTCTAATGATTCATTCATTGGGAACTATCTTAATTTCTCGCTATTCACTCTGAGGAACTTATTGCAGACCAATATTTAAAAGAAGGCAATATTATAACACAATAAATATTATATATTCTGTACAACAGAACTTATACAGAAATTAATAGTATAAAGGATGATCTTTCCAAACCACGGCTGTTGTTAAAAAAATCAGCAGTTATTATTGGAAATAACTAATGGTGGCAGAATTGGTAGCTAATTATTTGTTGCCCAGGCCCAGACTGGACTTCCAGAAGCGGCATCCACACAGGGAACTGGTTCACATATTTGAATCCCACCACTGGAAATAACTAAACTTTGATTACCCTAGGGGTACAATGATCAGCTCCTGCTCAGAGGAGCAATTAAGATTTCTAATTATTGGTGTCATGAGCTCTATCCTTCATTTATTTCAAACAAGGCAGTGTGGCAGTGCTTATGGAACAGATTCAACTTCTATATCTAAACATATACCAGTGTGATTTTCATATAGGATATTATCTACCTGTTTTTGCTCTTATAAATAATTTGCCAATTTGTAATCCTAATGCTGGAAAAGAAACAAAAGAAAAGGATCCTGGGGTATAGCTTTAAAAATAGGGATTGGATAGCTTCTAACCTAGAAGCATCCTTATAACTGAATGCCATATACTGAGCCTAGTACTGTAGGCTTGAATATAGTTGTTGTTGTACTGATGCATATTTAATAATTGCAAAGGATGCTTTGGGGGCTCATATAAAAGGTCCTTTGCTTGATTGATCCAGCAAGTAGATGATTGAAAGTGGATGCCTGGGCATTTAAAAGTCATGATTTGTTCAGTACTGTAGATCTATCATTAATCATCCACTTAACTGAGTGCTTGAAACACTGGAGTATATTAAAACCTTTGTTTTAGAGTAATTCATTTCAAGGTATTCCCTATGGCATAATGCTTTAAGGCATCTACATAAACCCATTTGGATTATGAATGATAGCTCTGTTACTGGCACAGAGAGGAATGGATACAGAGCAATGAGTGTTGGTGGATAAAATTCTAATCATGGTATTGTTTAATTTATATATTAATACATGGTTATAGCAAAGACTACTTCTAATACAACTGCTAAAATGAATTCACAGTTGAATGACTGCACCCAATGAGAACTTGTTACCACAGTGGCTTGCTTCAATTTATGGAACGAAATATGGAGAAGAGTACCACAGGGTCCAATCCTGTAGCGTTCAATATTTTTATCAGACGCTTGGGTGAGTAACTGATAGGACACTTACAAAGTGTGCAGATGGGAAGGATTATTAATATTTTAAATGAAAGAGTGAAGATGTTAATAGAGCTAGACAGGCTTAAAGAGTGGGTTGAAATGAATAGGATTAAACTTAGTAGGGAGAAATATCAGGTCGTTTATCTTGGTAAAAAAAAATATGCAAAGCACTATAGAGTGGAAGAAAACTTGATTGGCAGTAGTACATATGGAAGTGACCTGGGTGTCCCTTTGAACACATATTAAACATGAATCTATAGCATGGTGCAGCTGCTAAAAGGCAAATGCTACCTTGGGATGTATTAACAGTAGCACAGAGTCCAGATGATAGGAAGTAATTGTTTCACTCTATGGGGCCTTGGTAAGTCCCCATTTGGAAAGCTCAATCCAGTTCTGGATCCCACAATTCAAAAAGGATTGTGAAATCAAAGTAAGTATGGAGTATGACTATCAAGATGGTGAAGAGTCTGGAAACCAAACTCTATGAGGAACTTTGAAAGAATTGTAAGTACATTTTATCTATAGAAAAATATTTAAGACAAGATACAATAACAGTCTTCAAATATCTGAAGGGTTATCACACGGATACTAGTAGTAGTAGCAGTAGTAGTAGTAGTAGTAGTAGTAATAATAATAATAATAATAATAATAATAATAATAATAATGATGTTGGAAGGGACCTTGGAGGTCATCAAGTTCAACCCCCTGCTCAGTCAGGTAACCCTATACCATTTCGGACAAATGGCTGTCCAGTCTCTTCTTAAAAACTTCCAGTGTTGGAGCATTCACCGCTTCTGGAGGCAAGTTGTTCCACTGGTTAATTGTTCTAACTGTCAGGAAGTTTCTCCTTAGTTCTAGGTTGCTTCTCTCCTTGATTAGTTTCCACCCGTTGCTTCTTGTCCTGCCTTTAGGTGCTTTGGAGAATAGCTTGACTCCCTCTTCTTTGTGGCAGCCCTGAGATATTGGAATACTGCTACCGGTATCATGTCCCCCCTCATCCTTCTCTTAATTAAACTAGACATACCCAATTCCTGCAACCGTTCCTCATATGTTTTAGCCTCCAGTCCCCTAGTCATCTTTGTTGCTCTTCTCTGTACTCTTTCTAGAGTCTCAACATCTTTTTTACATTGTGGTGACCAAAACTGGATGCAGTATTCCAAGTGTGGCCTTACCAAGGCATTGTAGAGTGGTATTAATACTTCGCGTGATCTTGACTCTATGAGAGAGTTGACTTATTCTCTATTGCCCAGAGGGCTGGAACAGAACCAGTGAATGAAGGTTTCAACTAGACATCAGGAGGAACTCACGAATACATGGAGTTCAGCAGTGGAATAGCAGTAAAAAAGAATCTTCAAACAAAGGCTAGATAGTCATCTTTTAGGGATGTTCTAGTGGAACCTCCAAGTCCTCTTCCAACTCTATGATACTATCACTGAAACTTTATTAATTTGTCAAAAGAAAAATTTCAGATAGGAAAAATGCTGCTGGCTACCTCTCTGGCTGGAATAGCTATTTCTTTTCCCAGGTCTGCTTGGTACACTTTCAATCTCTCCAGCATTTTTTCATCTGATGGATAGAATAGCAGGAAGGTAGCTGCACATTCAGCAGCAACAGTCCGATTTCCAACTAAAAGAAAGAAAATGGTCTTTGTCATAATGTTTCTTCTGTCTGCCATTCTGGCAAAGCTTCACCCCATAGTCTTACATGAACTTCTCAGCTGTTCATTTCCTGCTTACCTCTGTCATAGGCAAATTGCAATAAATCAAAATGAGATGGGATGAAATCTTCTGTGGAAGACACCCTGCCTGGCTTGGTGGCAATATCAAGGACACACTGTTGCCTGCATTTCAAGACCTGGACATAATGAGCTGGAAAGAAAGAAAGAGAAACACAAGGGGGCTTTGGCATCACAACTACAGAAACAGCTGGAACAAGTATTGCTATGATTCCTACATTTTCTGTGTCTCTTATCTCACCATTCAAGTAATGCATGTTAATTTAAAATACGTAGATTGAATTGAATGTGATATTTTATTTCAAAATCTGAGTAATTGTCTTGTTGGCCTATCTAGATTGTTTCAGCTTTGGCTAATGTGACAACTTGTGTAGTGCTGATTGCCATACAAGTTAAGTGCAGATTGCTATGTTGTTTATTATTGTTTAGGAAAAAAAGACTCAGGTGAGCAAAGACTGCAGAAAAATGGTCTCAATTTTAGTAGGTCAAGGGAGGCATCAAGACTTCCATGTCATGCAAAATAGAAAAAGGCAGAGAGTGTGGATCAGAGATTGGAGATTGAAAAGATCCCTGAGGAAACATACTCAGTGCCTGAATTAGTTAGCAGTTAGCTGGATATCCCTTTTCAGTGGTAGCATTTACAGTGTTTTTCATCTAGTCAAACCAGAATTTTTATATGAAAGGATTTTGTGCTGGATTCTGATATTGACCAATAATCCTCTCCTAATTTTCCCTAGGAGAGTAGAGACCTTTTTGATTATTGTTATTGGTACAAATTAGAAAACCTTCCAAATTGATCTTATTCTGAGACCTATTTTTTTGATTCCTCATCTCAAAATACCTTTTAAAATCCTGAGAGCCTGGAGCCATACATTCATTTGAGATGTTTCCCTTCTCATTGGCCCCTTTTAAAACTGAAGGAATTTCCAATTTGTAAGGAATGCAACATTTGGAGGGTGTAGGAGACCAGTAATGAGAAGCTCTGGCAGCTTTACAAATCCAATCAAGTAATCATGTCTTCCTGACATTTCCTAAATTTCTGAGGTTGGGAGAGACTGTTTGACATACTGAATATTGAGAACATGGTCATAGACATCCCCATAAATTTCAGCATAGACTCCCAATTTTTCAACGACTTTCTTTAAAAAGTAGCCAAAACTTAATTTTCTCCCATATCTGATTCCAAATTTTAGGAAGCCCCCCCCTCCCATTTTTGCAAAAGCTATTATAGCTATTGTGAGAACATGAAAAAATGGCAGTTGTTTCTTTTTCTAATCAATTTTGATAAGTCCACAACAAGATCCATTGCTATCTTACCCTGAATATTTAATCATACCATTTAACCAATTTCTTCTAAAAAGTAACTGTACAATTTCACTGATTAAGAGCTATATCTCACCTAACTGCTTCTATTTTTTTTTAAAAAAAAAAACCTTTTCCATGGATCTCCCATGTCATGCTCAAGTGAAACAACAAACAGCTACTTTGGGAGAGTAATATGTGGTGAATATCCAAGAACACTCAACATTAAGATATGCAAAACAGTATTCTGTTTTAGACCTCTGTAAAGCCACTATGTTGTACTCTGCAATAAATAATTTTTATCATAATTTTTTGATAAACAGGCTACAGGATTTCCTCAATAAAGTATTTTGCATCACCTCAAAGCTTTGTACAGTAGTTCCAATACTCAGTTCACTTTGGTTATTTCCGAAGGAAGCCCTCAGAAGCAAAAGGCTACGCTGCTTTGCAAAATAGCTTCAAAAGCTCAATCTTTTGTCAAAGTGAGATATTCCTTGGAAGATCTGCACATCTCTTTTTTAAAAAGATGTGTCTTTCAGACAATGCCATGGTTTTTCACATACTTGCCAGCTCACACAATTCATCATACTTTACTAAATCTTTGATGATACCTGCAATGCTTTCATAGAGGCCTAGTTGTGTTTCTTCCTTGTTGTCCTCATCTTCTCGGTGCCCTTCACAAAGAGCTCTGCAATTCTCCAATGCCAGCAACCCCTCTCTGAGCGATTCTTCCAGTTTGGCTGCTGCTTGCGGGTAGTCATCCATACCGTAATGATGCATCCCAGCTTCATAAGCTGCCTGCAGAGTCAGAGAACCAAGCCATCTTGGTTAAAGTCTAAGGATTGTGCAGATGGTGACTACTGAGCCCAAAGAATAGTACAATTGTCCACTCAAGAGTATAAGTAGCCCTCAGCTTACCTTCCTTTAGCGACCATTCAAACTTATCACAGCATTGAAAGAATGACTTGCAACTGATCCTAGCACTGATGACCTTTGCAGCATCCCCCCACCAGCACCACAAGTGAGCAAGCTGCTATGTTTTGCCTGCTGCTGTGATGGTTCAGCAGAGCATATTATCTCCCAAAATTTTCAGATCATTTTTAAAAAATATTTTTTTGCTTTGCCCGCTAAGCATTTGTATAATTTAAATCCTGCTCTATGATTACAACAATAATTTAAAAATACATTTTAAAGTTTTTTTAAAGGAAAAAAATTGGATACAAGCAAAAACATCACTTCTAGAGATCAATTACCATTCAACCCAAAAAAAGCAGTTTGTTTTTTTTTAAAACAGTTGTCAGATTTCTGCTAAATATTTGTTCCATTTGTGACTACTGCAGAAGTATAATAAAAATAGTTTAAAGAGGGTTAAGGCAAATTTAAAATGAGGAGACCACGATGAAGCCAACTATCTCTGGCGGGTCCGGGATAGAGGCCAGTCCTCTGTCCTGGTGCTTCTTGACCTCTCAGCGGCGTTCGATACCATCGACCATGGTATCCTTCTGCGCCGGCTGGGGGGACTGGGAGTGGGGGGCACCGTGTTACGGTGGTTCTCCTCCTATCTCTCTGGTCGGTCGCAGTCGGTGTTAGTGGGGGGTCAGAGGTCCACCTCTAGGTTACTCCCGTGTGGGGTGCCTCAGGGGTCGGTTCTCTCCCCCCTACTTTTTAACATCTACATGAAGCCACTGGGAGAGATCATCCATCGGCATGGAGTGAGATACCATCAGTATGCTGATGATACCCAGCTGTACATTTCCACTCCTGGCCAAATCAGTGAAGCGGTTGAGGTGATGTGCCGGTGTCTGGAGGCTGTGAGAGTCTGGATGGGCGTTAACAGATTGAGGCTCAACCCTGACAAGACAGAGTGGCTGTGGGTGATGCCTCCCAAGGACATTTCAATCTGTCCTTCCATTACCCTGGGGGGTAAAGTTATAAACCCCTCAGAGAAGGTGCGCAACTTGGGAGTCCCCCTCGATCCACGGCTGACATTGGAACATCATTTGTTGGCTGTGGTGAGGGGGGCATTTGCCCAGGTTCGCCTGGTACACCAGTTGTGCCCTTATTTGGATCGGGAGTCTCTACTCACAGTCACACATGCCCTTGTCACCTCAAGGATCGACTACTGCAATGCTCTCTACATGGGGCTACCCTTGAAGAGTGTTCGGAGACTACAATTAGTGCAAAATGCAGCTGCGCGAGCAATTGTGGGCCTTCCACGTTGTGCCCACATTTCGCCAACTCTCCGCATGCTGCATTGGTTGCCTATCAGTCTCCGAGCGCAATTCAAAGTTTTGGTTATTACCTATAAAGCCCTTCATGGCACTGGACCAGGATACTTACGGGACCGTCTTCTGCCACATACTTCCCTTCGACCGGTGAGAGCACACAGGGTCGGCCTCCTCTGGGTCCCGTCAGCGAAACAATGCCATCTGGCGGGTCCTAGGGGGAGGGCCTTCTCTGTTGTGGCGCCCACCCTCTGGAACCAACTGCCCCCTGAAGTCCGCGCTTCCCCCACTCTCCTGGCCTTCCGAAGGAATCTTAAAACCTATCTTTGCCGGCAGGCCTGGGGTTGATTGTGGATCGTTGAATGAATGATGAATGTGTCTGGGGTTTTATTAATGCTTTTTAGATTTGGATTTAGTTTTTAAAATATTGTTTTATTTATGTTGTGAGCTGCTCCGAGTCTTCGGAGAGGAGCGGCATATAAGTCCGAAAAAAATAAAAAATAAAATAAACTAGAAAGAAACAAGTAGTAACAATATAGCACATTTAAACCTTGTTTTACACATCAGCAGGTTTTCCTAATTTTTGCAGGCTTGTTTTTATTGTTCTGCTTGTTTAAATTTACAGATGAAGTTTTATGCTGCAGTTCTGTTCTGAGAAATTGCAGAACAAATATGAGAAAAACATATAGGAGGACAATATTTTATGACCTCTTAGAAAACAAGCATAGTTATCTATGAGAATCAACATACTCTTAGGTCTTTAGAATCAGGACTCCCAATCACTACACAGTAACCCTTCTGATCTCTTCTATAAGATCCAGTTTTCCAAAAGTATCTCACCCAATGTGGTTGAGCCTCCAGATCCCGAAAACTTTCGGATTTTACCCCTGCCATGCGCTGGTATTTCACCATATCCTCACGCATTTGTAGGTGTTGTGGATTGGCTACGAAGAATGTATGAGCTGAAGAGACAGCTTCATCCAGTTTTTTTAACTGTTGAAAATAGAAAATAAAATCCTTTTTGACTGAATGTAGAATACAAGGGGATCATCTCAGTTTGGGAGCAAGGAGGTAAAAAGGAATCCAGCAGTCCCTCTGGCTGGATCTTTTGCCCCCCCCCCCGAATAATACTATCGACTAAAGTATCTGTGAAATAATGTTTATTATATCATAATTCAGGTTATAATTAGCCTGTGTGTGCATGTGCATGTATGTACACATAGACATACAGGCACACACACGCACGCACACAACTATAATACACAGTCTCAGTTTGATTTTAAAAATCCTTATTCTGTGTAGTCAATCTGCAGGAAATCCCCTCCCATGTGCATTGACAGTTATGTAGCATCTGGATTGAATCCACATTGTTAACACTGATAGGTACTTTTCTGACATGTACAGCAGGCAGTTTTATTTATTTTTCCAACCTAAGTGGGAGGGGCTATGATATTAGAATTATAAAGCCTAATCATCATAACCCCTCCCCACTTAGAGTGGGGAAAAAATGCTCTGTTAAAAACTAGAGGGAGAACTCTAAGGAAACAGGAACAAGGAGTCACCACAAAGTTGAGAAATTGAGAGGAGTCTTCTCAGCTACCAATTAAAAAAAATTAAAACTAGCTACAAAAAGCTCAACAACAACCACACAACCACCATCAAATAAGCCAAGTTGAGGACTATTATTCTGAAAATCAGGTTATTCTGAAACAGGTAAAATCTAGACAGTGTTAAATTTAGGATCATATTTTTACATTCTATGTGTTTAAGTCTAAGGTGTTTCTCTGGAATTTCTCTGTACAGATCAGTAACTGCATGTTTTATGGAACTTTGAACCTCTTTATAGCAATACTATCTTTAAATTAGGAGAAAACCAGCATCATAAGAACATAAGAACATAAGAAGAGCCATGCTGAATCAGGCCAAAGCCCATCGAGTCCAGCATTCTGTGTCACACAGTGGCCCACCAGTTGTACATGGGGATCTTGAGCAGAAAGAGAAGGCAAAACCCTCCCTTTCCCTTGACCCCCAACAAATGGTACTCAAGGGAATCCTGCCTGCCTCAACCAACATAGAGGCGGCACATGGACATCCGTTTTAATAACCACCGATACACTTGGCATCCATGAATCTGTCTGACCCTGCCTTGAAGCTATCAAGGCTGACAGCTGTAGACATCTTGTAGTTTGGCAGAATTTGTTAATTTTCTTTATAATTTTCAATAGGAAATCCTTTTAAATTGCAATCTCTGACTTGAACAAGTTTTATTTGCTCTGCTAGTTGAAGCTAGAAGGGATTTATACATTCTTTTCCTTTTTTAAAAGCAAAGTTTGTTTTTTATGTATCTCTTGTGAAATTGGTCTATCCCACACACACACAAAAAATACACATGAAAAGGACTGATTTTCCTAGCGTCAATACTACATACCGTAGCAATAGGGCTCTCTATGGAATTTATTTTCCCCCTCATTTTTCTTCTTTTTTTTTCCTTTTAATTTGTCAAGAAAGCAACTGACTGTTGGAAGCCCTCTCGGTCTTAGATAGCAATGGATCCCAACTGATCCTCCCTTGCCCTTGGAAGAAAGATAGTGGTCTAACAAGCTTCAAGGGCAAGGCAGAAAACGGAGTTATGATGTATAGAACCCAAATGGAAAGGAAGTTCAAGCTCTCCAACCTTTCACCCTGTAGGCTCAGCTTTGCTAACATGGTCCCTAAGTAGAACGCCAACAGCAGGTTAGCCGGAGACATTTTGCTGATTGATGTCGTGTTTTCTCATAAATCATTACGCCACCCAACTATTTTGTCATCACAAACAAAACAAAAAAGCAGTATAAATGTAACAACATCAGTAGCAAAAGCAATGCTAAACCGACATTTTCTTGCTCATAGCTCATTGGCTATCAAATTATTGTTCATTCCACATAGTGTATCTCACGAATTCTGAATTAGGGTCCTGTGAGGTTAGTTCTTTCCTTTTGAAATGGCCCCCCAACCGGTGCTTTTTAAACCCAACATTTGAAACCAAGAGACGGATCAGCATTTCATGCAAGACAGCAGTACAAAGTAATTAAAATCTGACGGCAGGAATTTGTTGAAGTTTTATCAATGGAATTCACTGACTGGATTTACTGATTTCAATGAAAAAAAAATGAAACAAAAATACAGATGCAATGAAAATAAAGTTTGGTGGGAGGGCTAAGATTAATGATCCTGCCCTCTATCTCTCAGGAGTCTCCAATAGACAGGGGTTCTCAACCTTGGCAACTTTAAGACTTGTGGACTTCAACTCCCAGAATTCCTCAGCCAGCTTAGCTGGCTGAGGAATTCTGGGAATTGAAGTCCACAAGTCTTAAAGTTACCAAGGTTGAGAACCCCTGCAATAGAGCTTGAACCCAACAGATGACTTCAGGACTTTAGACCTTTTCCCTCTCAACCCATCTCTAAGGATGTATCAAAGAACAGAAATACCATTTTAATGCAAAGAATGTACTAAAAACTGGACAGATAAAGGACTTGTTGAAATTAAAAAGCCATGAGAATCTCTGCAGGAAAATTTAAGAGCTTCCTGGAGTTGAGGAAGGCATTTGATGTATGCTAATATTTTGGTGAGGGCTGGACGGTCTGGGGCGGGGGTGGAGGTGGGGGCGGGGGGGGAACTGTTGCGCTGCTCTTCTGGCGGACGTGGAAGAGGGTGGCCGAGGGCGGGCGGCCACATCAGCAGCTGCAGCACACGGAGGGTTCCGCGCCCCCCCCCACCTCCCCACCGCTCACCTTGAAGAAGGCAACTTGCAAATAATTGTAGGGCTCCCTCTCTTCAAAGTCCCGTTGGATGACGCGGCTGGCTCGGTAGCGGGACGGCTGCCCGCCCAGCCTCCGTCCCAGACATTCCTCCAGGCATTCCGCTCGCTGCAGCACCCGGTCAAAGAAACTGGTCTCCCACGGCTGGAAAGGCGACGGGCTCCTAAAACAGGCTTCCCTCTGGCATCCGCCTCGGCACTTTCGGCGCGCCTCCTGCAGCTGCCAATAGCCGTGGATGGAGCGCTGGAGCAGCTCGGAGGCCCGAGGCCAGTCCTGGGCGAAGTACGCCCGCACCCCGTCCGCGTAGAGCAAGTCGAAAGGGGCCACCTGGCTCGACCCTGGAGAGAAGCAGCCGCAGCTTCCAGCGAGGAGGAGGAGGAGAGCGGAGGAGAGCATGGCCGAATCCCGAGCGGGATTCGAGGGAACGAAAGCCAGAAGGGAAGCAAAGGAAAGCTGCAAACGTAGCTGGAAGGAAGGGGGTGGGCGGAGAGAGAGAGAGAGAGAGATGCCTCGGCTGCTTTCCGCTCTTCTGCTTGGCTGGGATGGAAAGGGGCGCCTGCTGGAAGGAAAGAAGGCGGAGACCCAAAGAGGAGAAAAGAAAGGTAGGGGACTCCAGAGCCGCCCGTGGCTGGAAAGTCCTCCCGAAGCGGAGGAGCTGGGGAAGGAGCGAGAGCCCTGGCAGCCTGGCTTTTGGGCGGGAGAGGAGAATCTCTCCGAAGGGAGGTGCGAATTGATGGACGCTTAGCCAGCCATCTCCCAGCTCAGAGCACTATAGAGCAGGGGTTCTCAACCTTGGCAACTTTAAGACTTGTGGACTTCAATTCCCAGAATTCCTCAGCCAGCAAAGCTGGCTGAGGAATTCTGGGGGTTGAAGTCCACAAGTCTTAAAGTTGCCAAGGTTGAGAACCCCTGCATAGAGCTTCCTGGCTCCGGCCTTTGAAGTACTGTATAGCCATAAATGCCTTGTTTAAACGGAAGTTCCGCCTTTTGTTTGCAGATAAAACGTACGTATGGTTTATTACTTCTATTTTGCTACAGATACGGTTGCTTGCCCAAGTGGGCTGAAAGGGCCTTTATAGAGGTGAAAAAAAGAGCTTGAGCCTTGATTCCCCCTCCCCCCCCATCTCTGCATATAACAGGTGATCCAACCGAGACTGCTGTGGAAGGTGCCCATCAGTAATTTAGAGACCATGGTACCACAGCAGGTGGAAGCACTGGTTGACCCTGGCCTGGAGGCTGAACAGGGATGCACTGGAGAAAAACCTGCAGGGGTTGATTTGACCTGCTCTTTTCTTTTTTGTTTTACCATTTGCACATTTCTTAAAAACTCCATTCTTGCTTTGCTCAACTAACTTTTACATTTCTCTTAAACCACTCACTTCCATACTATATAACAGAGCAGACCCACGATATATGTTCCTCGCTCCCTGCCCACTTCCTGAATTTTGCTCACTGATGCTTCTTGTACTCTTTCAGTCAAAAGCCTGCCAAACACTATTCCTGCCAGACACAGGTATACTTAACAAATGAATCCACCTGTAATTTTTGCACCAATCTGCTTTGTATAAACTACTAGAGGAACACTCTTAGTCTTCCTTCTGAGGTCATGCCACAAGTTCAATCAAAGCTGAGTTTTACTTCATTCTGTTCAATGCAAGCTAGGATTTTTAATGTAGAAGCTCTTAACAAGCCAATGTACTGTTGCCCTTATTTTGTCACCTAATATGTACACAGAGATGTTGTGCTGACACAGATACTATAGTCGAGAATGAGTGGGTAATGAATGAATGTGGACTGAGCACAGGGGTGAGTGAGCTGTAGAAGAGAAGCTGGTTGACATACATTAGTTATGCAGCGAAAAGGAAGAGGATTAAATTGCAAAATAGTCATCTGAATGAAGAGTGCAGCGATCAAGAAAATGGGGAATGACTAGAAAGTGATGGTTGGAAAGAGTTGATGACTGATCAATTACGTGCCATAAAGTCACTGTTGATTCCTAGTGACTGTACTGTATAGATTTTGTCCATGTAGAGTTAATGACATCCTCAAAAAGAAGTGAGAAGTTTAAAGAATCAAAGGTTATTAATGTGTGGACATCACAGAAGCAAAGATGGTTTGCAAAGATAGAAAGACATGTGAAGAATTTGGTGCGAAGGAGGCCCTCTCTGCGGGAGATAGGCAGTTTAGAAATATGAAATATAAGTAAATATAATAAGATGTAGCCATATTTTCTTTTCTGTGAACTGATACCTTTACTTTCTTATTTCTTTCTGTATTTTGCATAATAATACTTACTCTAAAAAAGAATCTTCTGATGGATAGCTCTGCATCTCTTTTTTTCCGTGAATGTCATCCTTTGACTGTATACCTTGTGAAGAAATGCTTCTTTTAATCCGTTCTGAATCTTGTGCCATTTAGCTTCACTGGATGACCCCAAGATCTAATATTTTGAAAGAGTTTGCTACAACATACAATGTAAAGACTGTAACAGCCACTATGTAAGACAGACAGGTGGAAAATTAGCATGGCTAATTTTAGCCATGATGGCTAAATTAATGGCTTTTGTGAGAGGAAAGTCACTGAAGAAATTCATCTGGAATTTGGAAGCCTTTTTGTGGAGAAAATGGAAAAAATATCAAATTATTTTTTGTCTATTAAATGTAGATTCCTCACATCTCACTATCCAAAGTGAGACTAGGTTGCTATTATGATATATGGATTTACAATTATTTAAAAAAACATTTTTGGGAGAAAAGGGACATTATGTTGGAGTGTTAAACTAACAAATTTTAAGTGTTTTTTTTAATATCAGAAGTCAGTCTTTGTTTATATTTTTGCTTTCTTTATCTTTTTGCACCTCTGTGTCTCTTTATTTATATTTCTTTCGGATGGTTAGTTATTATATGTATTGTATGTTCTGTAGAAAAATTAATAAAAATATTAGTAAGAACACCAACTAGCAGACAGACTCATCCATGGTTTCAACTGGGAAATTGTGAGCATCCTAGACCAAGACAAATCCAAAAGTGTTAGGGAATTCCTGGAAGCTTGGCATCAATAGACATATAAATATAAATCACATTAACACGTTATTCAGAAAAACAATAACAAAGACTAGAGCACATATGCTCTAGCAACCAGATACCCCAGGTAAGCAGGGATTAACACCAAACAATGAAGCAGAAAACAATTGCATAATCAAGGACCTACCAGAGAGGGCAATGAATATAAACAAGGAGCACACCCCACAATCACCAGTGCTGATGTTACCTAATCAGGTAATGAAACAACTGCAAGCTAACAGCAAATCTTAGAGAGAGACCAAGGACACCACAGTTCAATCCAATGTAATAAAGTACATTATATTTTACATACCTCTCTTGTGTATCCCCTTTTATTCATCATTTTTTCTCTGTCAAAAAGCATTAACCTTTTTCGTAGGAAAGTTCTTTCAATTCTTTAATTATTTTGATTGCCCCTTTGTGCAGTTTTTCCATCTTTGCAATTTTTGAGGAGGTTGTCAGAAAAAAACCCTGCTTTAGTAGAAAAGTTGTGACATTACCACCAATATTCAAAACAGCAAAATTTCCATTATGTACACCATCTTCAGGATGCCTGTTATCAGGATTTTTGGGTTAAAATCAAATCCAGGACGAAAGTTCGGAGTAAAAGAATAAAGTTTCTTTATTAACAAAAGAAATGGCGGTTTGCAAAGCGCGGTGGCACTTGACCATGTGCAGACAAAAAGCTGCAAGGAAGAGCCACACCCAACACAGAAACGAAACCGCAATTAAAACCTCCCTAACTCCTCCTTGCCTACGTCAGCTAATCTGACGTGGCAAGTCACAAACGTATCACACAACAATTCAGCCCTAACTTTACCATATATGGAAACCTCCCTAACTCCTCCTTGCCTACGTCAGCTAATCTGATGTGGCAAGTCACAAACCTATCAAAAGACAAAGTAATCCTACCTTACCATATATAGGCATTTGTTTCTTGACCATATATGGTCACATTTGTTTCCTTACCATATATGGTCATGTTACCATATATGGATAGTTATTTTCTCACCCGAGGGCGGTCTCCTGACTTGCCTGACTTCAGCACGTACACTTAAAGTTACACATGCGCATTTGATGTTACTGGAAATTTTTTAAACTCTTTTATTTATTTCTTCCTTCAATCCCCCATTTCTTATTTTGTGATTCGTTTAATATTTTCCTTTATTTCAGCAAGTCGCTGTTTTTCAATTTCACTGATTTCCATTGGATGTAAGGAATCCATGCTTTCCAACAGTTGAATTTGGTCTCCAATTTCCTTCAATACCATTACAGATTTGACTGATTGTTGCGCTTGGAGAATTCCTGAAATAGAACTTTGGACAATACTACGAATTAAGGGAATTAGACAAGGCAACATCATTAGCCCGATAAGAATTACACATCCCATAAACAAAGCTTGTTTCCAATTAGCAAATATACCTCCAAAGAAACCACCTTGGTCGAATATTCCAGTCCACTCCTGAGGAGGCACATGAGCCAGCCTGATTATCCTATCTGTTATTTCTTCTATGACCTTACCATTATCATCAATTTGTAAACAACAATTAGATAAATTAAATTTTCCACATACTCCCCCTTCAGAAGCTAATAAATAATCCAAAGCTAAACGATTTTGATATACACCATTTTTCAATTGAGTGTGTTGCTTTGCTATTAGGTTAAGGGCCAGAGCATTCTCTCTTGTAATTAATTCCAATACAGATTGTAGTCTAATTATTCTATTAATCATATATATTGGGGTCCTGTATCCATAAGCTCCATCTTGGGCCCAAGTAGCAGGTCCATACTTCTTTATTATCACCTCTGGGGTCCATGTTTCTCCATCCCACTCTTGATCTTGATAAATTTTCACAGGTATATTTATTGAACTGCTCCTTTTCCTTCTATATTGATCATACACAGGATGACTCAATCTCTCCCCTTCTCCTAATGGTATTAAAAAGAAAGCTGGTCTGATTTCCCCAATTGCACAAGAACCAGTCCATTGATTAGGTAATTGAGAATAGGCTCTTTTCCCACATATCCAATATAGGCCTGGTGGAGCTTTCCATCCTCCTTTATAAGAAATATTTAACATCCGACTACTATCATCAGGGCAGTTATAAGTTTGAGTTTCATTACTTAATGGCCACATTTTTGGAACATTATTTGTATTGTTAGGCCAATACGATATACTTGAATTAGTAACATTTAACATTGTCATAGATTCACATTGGCTCATTCCAATAATGGGAGTATTAGATTCATACCTGTTTATACACCACCTGCAGACCAGAACTTGTCTCAATTCCCACACACTACTATTTAAGTGAGGAGGTTGACCAGTAGCATTATATTTCTTTGAGATGTCCCATTCAGCTGCTTCCCAGGGCCATTGATCACCCACATTTGTTCCTCCACATACATAGCAGTTTGTCACATTTAAAGCTTGAGCTACTGTTCCAGCCAACTCAATGAATAAATTTCTTGCTACGTCAGGGAGGTCAAATGGTTTCTTAATTTCTTTCCAAAATTCATTATAGAAATTATGGGTCACTTGGGATCCTATTTCAAATAGACTCTGAATACTCAAATGGAAAAGTCCAGCAGGATCCAGTCCTTTTCCATATATCCGAATACCAAATTGAGATCCCCATTCCTGTATAAATTCTTGTGGGTTATTAATAGTAAAATTTACCCAATTACAATCAAAACTTCTACAATCATTCTGCACTATAATCTTAGACAATTGAGCATACGCACTTTCTAGCCCCTTCCAATTATCAGTAGCCCATTTCACACAAGACCACCTAGGGCAATATCCTTGTTGTGCAGTTCCAATGCTACAATCTGGATCTCTTCTTTCCCATTTAGGAGATTTAGGACATATATATTTTTCATTGAAAATATAGTCTCTTTGCCAATCTATATTACCACAATGATGCTTCCCTCCTATACTTGATACAATGGAGGCTAACTTACAGGGCTCTAATTGGATTGTTGTTTTGCTATTTTTTTTGTAGCCATTCGTGTTTTGAAATGAATTTGTCCAGTACTACTTCCTTCTTTTACTATTAACCAAATCTGTTCAGGATCATTTTCGGGATCATAACATTTTTGAGTACTTTTACAATAATTATAAGTTACATTATTCTTTTTACATGGTATAGTTTGTCCTGTGTATTTATGTTTAGAATAATATATTAGGGTTTCTTTTTCTCTATCACCTTCTCAAATTTTAACTATACATTTGTCACATTCATTTTTCTGAGTAGCTCTTATTTTTCGAGAAGGGGGTCTGAGAGGTTTTACGGGAGGGATAACAGTAGTCTCATCCTCTCTCCATATTACCTCACATTTTCCTTGCCAATTAGATTGTAAATTCTGCCTCCTAGTGCCGTTGCAGAGGTAGTTCAAGTTATGATTCTTAGGAAGTGGATCTCCACAACTACTAGCCCATAGAACGGATCCCATCCAAATACAACGGGGGTCCTGTTTCATGACTTTCTTGCAAAGCTTATATACTTCCATCATCATATTGCTACCATTCATATTTTTACTACCATTTCTGCACAACCAAGCTGAATCTCTCTGGGTTAGCCTTGGTGTCACTTCCAGAGTCAGATTACATTTTCTATCATTGGCAGTCTGTTTTTTCCAAATTTGAATTTCCCCCTTTTGGTTTCCTTCACTCTCAATACATAAGATAGGAGTTTGCTTAATACTTCTAACACTTCTTTTATTGGTCAGGAAAGAATTTCTCTTACCAATCGTGGCAGCAGTTAACATCCAAGAAGGCAAAGGAGGATAAGCCAATGATTGGGGTGAAGCTATCAAGGCAAAAGCATCATACTAGACTTCCCCTATTATAGATGAATAAGTATATCTACCAATTGTCTCTATATTCACTTCAAGATATAATGTTACATTACAGATCCCATTTTCTCGAAACTTCTTATATATTATCCAATTTTCATTTGAATTTATCAATCGTTGTTTTTCTATTCTAGGACTTTCAAACCACCAAACCTTGGGTTCAAACCACCAAGCAATAGGGCAAGTAGGATCGTGAAGGTCTGAATAACAATGAATTTGGGTCCAAGTTCCCTCCTTCTCATAACGTCTGGTAGGGTTGATCCATAATCCTCCATTGGTCCCTGCTATGAAAATAATAATCAAAAAGGAGTTAATCATTGTCTTTTTAGCACTAACTTCAGGGGTTCCTTCTGATAATTTTGCCATTGTCCTTGGTCTTCACAGTACTTCTTGGTTCTGGTATAGTGTGTCCAGCCTTTTTCTTTGGTTCTCACTGCAGTGTCTGTGGTCAATAACACAAGGAAAGGTCCATCCCACTTCGGTCTTAGAGATTCTTCTTTCCAAGTCTTTATCCACACCTGGTCTCCACTTTCAATCGAACGGACCTTGAAGCTTAATGGTGGTGTCTGAATCAAATAACCAGCTTTCCTGAAAGAATCAAAAGTCTGGGACAGTTTTTGCAAATATTGAATTAATCCTTTATCTTTACTGGGTAATTTCCCCATTTGTATTCCCACATCTTTCAAAGGCATCCCATACAACATTTCATAAGGTGATATTCCAACATCTCCCCTAGGTTGAGTTCTCAATCGAAACAATGCTAATGGTAAAATTTTTATCCAATTCATTCCAGTTTCAAGATACAACTTCGTTAGCATAGCTTTAATTCTCCCGTTCATGTTCTCAACCTTACCACTAGAGGGCGGATGCCAAGGACTGTGCAAATCCCACTTAATTCCTAGGGCATCAGCTACTCCTTGGACAATTTTTCCAGTGAAATGTCTACCTTGGTCACTGTCAACCCTTTGAATCACCCTGTACCTTGGTATCACATGCTCTAGTAACAATCGTGTTACAGTTCTGGCAGTTTCATCAAAACAAGGATAAGCCTCCACCCATCCAGTCAAATGGTCCACAATGACTAACAAATATTTATATCTTGCTAATTGTGGCATTTCAGTAAAATCAATTTGAATGTTTTGGAAAGGGTACAGTGCTAATGGTCTACCCCCTTTCTGTTTCTCTTTCAATTGATTTTTGTTTGTTCTTTGACATATTATACATTTTTGGGTTACCTGTTGGGCAGCAGTATACACTTTCAATCCTGCGTATTTCTTTAGGACTTCATCAATTAATGCCTGAGTGCCCCAATGGCTCCCTTCATGCAATCGCTCAAAGATTTGCCTCATTAATGCATAATTTAAAATCTGTCGCCCGTCAGGTAACCACCACTTCCCTTTCTCATCTTTGATTCCACCAGTTTTCTGTAATTTTTCTTCCTCCTTTTCGCTGAAAAGTGGGACTTCTTTTGTTGTGTCCACATATGGTATTAATATTTTGATTTGTTCAATTTTCTTTCCCATGCCTGCTTCCTTTGCCTCCTGATCAGCTAGGCGGTTTCCCTTTTTCTCTATTTCTTCCCCCTTTTGGTGAGCTCTCAAATGTACTACCGCAATTCTGAGGTAATTTCAACGCATCCAACACATCTTCCACCAATTTCTGATGTATTAGATCCTTCCCTTGACTAGTCACATAACCTCGTTCCCTCCAGATTTTGCCAAACGTTTGCACTACCCCGAAAGCATATTTGGAATCAGTAAAAATGGTCAAATCCTTTTTCTCTCCTATTTCAAGAGCTCTCTTTAATGCGTACAGCTCAGCAGCTTGAGCAGACCAATGATTTGGCAGTCTCCCACTTTCCAACAAAGCCCATGTTCCTTCCTGCACGATTGCATATCCATTTTGTCTTCTTCCCTCTACCATTCTAGAAGATCCATCAATATACCATCTTTCCCCCTTTTGCAAAGCACTATCTTGTAAATCAGGTCTTATTTTTGTTTCCAGATCAACTATTTCACTGCACCAATGCTCCACATCCTCATTTCCACTTTCATTTACTGTATTCATGAATTGTGCCGGATTCAGTGATGAGTCATTAGTTAACACCAAATCAGTATGATCTAATAGCATCCCTTCATATTTCAGCAACCTAGAATCCGTTAGCCATCTTCCTGCTTTCTGTCTCAATAAGGTCCTCACTTGGTGTGGACTACTAACAACCAATGCTCCTCCCATTGTCAACTTCTCACTCTTCTTTACCAACAAAGCCACAGCTGCAATTGCCTGAATACAAGTCGGCCATCCTTGTGCCACCGGATCTAAAGTTTCAGACAAATAAGCTACTGGTTTCTTTTGTCCTGCCCACTTCTGTGTCAACACTCCCAAAGCTACTCCTACTTCGACTGATACAAACAGATGAAATGGTTTCTCCACATTAGGAAGACTAAGCACCGGAGCACTTACCAATAGATGTTTTAATCTTTGGAAGTCAGCATCCAATTCCTTAGTCCACCCAACTTGGAATGGCTTGTTTTGAACTAATTGTCCATACAAGCCCTTTGTCCACTTTGCATAGTCTTCAATCCACAACCTACAATATCCTACCAATCCCAGAAACTTCCTTAATTCCTTCTGTGTTTTTGGTCGTGGCTGTTTCACTATTCCTTCTATTCTTTCAGCACTTATCTTCCTCGACCCTTGACTAATTAAATGACCTAAATATTTCACCTCTTCCTCTACAAATTGTAACTTCCCTTTACTCACTCTCAGCCCTTGTTGTGCTAAAAAGTTCAGCAACGCAATTGTTCCTTCTTCTGCCTCTATCTTTTTCTTACTAGATATCAACAGATCATCCACATATTGAATCATTTTCACTCCTTTTGGCAATTGAAATTTCTCCAAAGTCTGTTTTGTGACATTACCACCAATATTCAAAACAGCAAAATTTCCATTATGTACACCATCTTCAGGATGCCTTCCCTGTAGGAATTTCCTGAAATGTATTTCCTTACTTCTCCTTTTTCCTCACCGCTGTGCACCTCCCATTTATTTAATTTCCCTCTGAATAATGGATGCAGCTACTTTCATTTTGAAATGACAGATAATGATGCAGAATGGCCATATTGGCCAAACTCCCAGGAGAAGTTAGTTCTGCCTAAGATCAAATATTTTCACATAATGTTTTATCTCTTTGTTTCTTTGGAATAGCCACTTAGGATTTTCCTGCTAAGGATTTATTTTTTACCTATTAAATTTATACGTTGCACCTCTCACCAAAAAGGTGACTCTTACTGTAGCTGTATATAGCAGAAGGTCAGTTTTCTCTGACAAATCCCTAACTTTTGTCTTGTTTCAACCAAACTAGAGGTGAACCCAGCTAGGAATTTAAATAGAACAGGACTCAGCTATTATTTCCCAAAATATACCTCCAGTTTATCACTGTTTGATCTAATACTTCAATCAGTGAAGCTTACATCAACTGCCTTGTCATTTATCTATAAGGCAGTTGGGAAAGTGGGTTTAACTAATAGATAATTTTTTGTTTCACTAGCTGGAACAATGAAGTAACTAATCTCTTCCTAAGAAGGTAGCTTTAACACCACAAAACATGTGCTTTACAGCAGAGAAAAATGTTAGCAGTTTGCCATCCAGCAGCAGGAAGGCCAGATGTGGCTCTCAGTCCATCTTCTCTGTAATGCGTTTTTATATATATTCTGGAACTTGAATCATTCATGCAAGTCTAGCATATTTAAATTAACTTTATGGATTTTATTTGCAATTCTGTATGTATAACTATACATCTGTGTGTTTTTCTTCTTTTTCCCAAATAAATTTCTTGTTTGTACTCCAAAATTCTTGTTGAAATTCTCCTTGAGCAGAAGATTATACAGCTACCCACCCCCACCCCCAAGCTTTTAGGCTATGCATAAGTTTTCTAAGTTTTGCATTTCTGGGTTTGGGCAGGAAAATCTCATGCATTTTTTTTCAAGTTTTGCCCTTTAGAGATGGATGGAGGGAGAGGCTCTTAGCAGGACTAAGATCTTCTCTGAATATGTCAAAAGATTCAGTTTGACTGGTGTCTGCTAGCTGTCATTTTTTAAATGGGAATTTCTCATCGATAGGCATAGTTATCTTTCTTCCAATATATTACAGCTGGATTAACATGAGAGTTTTTTTTCTTACCGCCCACAGATTAAAAATATGAGTCAGTTCATTACCATGTGAAAAACAGGCACCTAGGTCAATGGATTTGAGTTTTTTACGTGTTGTGGGCTGAGGAAAACAGACAATTTGTTCCTGATCTGCCAAGGAAAATGTTAAGAGTAGAAATTAAGTAGGTGGTATCCATGTGACATGGTCAAAAAAAGTCAAGATGGTGACTACAACAGTGTGGTTGAAGTTCCGTCTTTTTTAATATGCATCGCATTAACTCTTAAGACCAGCTGCAGGTGTTTCAAATTAAATACTCTCCAGAAGTATTAAGAATGTGGACAGAACTTTGATACCCCTATACATTCTGAGTGGGCATTGGTAAACTAAGTCAGCATCCCTTAGTTGGTGACATGTGAGGAACTGTAACAGTTTCCTGACTTGCAAGAAAGTCTTTAGTTTAAAAATCCATGAAATAGATTTTTGGAATAATGTGAATTGGAGTAAAATAGGGCTCTGATTATGTTAGTGGCATGCTATCCTAAATGAGCCTAAACTGACTGGAACACATTATTTTATTAGTAAAAAGCCATTATGTGAAAGCCACAATAATGGTAGAAATCGGTAATTATGGCTCTGTCTAGTGACAACTATGGCATATGAAACATTGTGATTTGTAGAGTAAATGATACAGCTCGTGCATTGTTGAATGAAATTGATAAAAGACGAACGTGCCTGTGAAACTAAGAGAAAGGGGAAGAATACAATAAATTTGAATGAAGGTAGCTCGATTGCGTGGAATTAATGAAAACAATTACAGAATTCATTGTGAATTGCAAATAAAATGTATGTTAGAAAAAATAAACCTATATCATTTACTTGTTGTCCCTATGGGTTGGTGATGGTTGTTACATTCCAGTGAATATTGGTAATAGTAGAATCAGGTTAGTTTGAGGGAAAACGTAGTAATAAATGCAGTCTAAATAAATGCAGTCCTGAGGAAAAAGTATTAATGCTAGCTAGGTGATAAGAATGGATGGCTGAGATGAAAGAACATAGAAGAGATCTAAGAAAAAAATGAGAGTGGTGATTGGCTAGAAAAAGGGCTATTTGTTACTTCCAAGGAGGAAATGGCAGCCTGAAGATGGCTCTGCAAAAAGTGGAGCCAACAACCACAGCAGAATGAAGAACTGTACATTGGCTCTTTGATATTTCCTCTTCAAGGAGAGGACTTGTGATCACCCACAAGTGCTCCAGACATCTGCTCACCTCAAGGAGACCGAAAGACAGCAGTGTCTGGTGGGTTGAGAGCTCTGGGACACAAGACCTTGCTCAAGCCATGGTTGGCAGAATACTACCGGTATAAGGATACTTAGGTCATATACGCCCTTTCTAATCACTGTCAGAAATTGTTTAATTTTATTTTAGCTAATAGGAACCTTTGAATCAAACAGATTTTACACATCAGATCAGTTTTCCTTCAATCCTTATCAAAAGAAGTTTTAACTACAAGTTCAAAACTTTACAAAAAAGGAGGGAGGGGGAATAACCAGCAAGAAGGTGAATAAAAATTTAAATTTAGAAAGTTACCAACGGAGTAAGTGGACCAAATACAATGAAATAAGATTTTGGAATTAATTAAAAAGAATCCTTCCCATAGAAAAATGCTTTTGTTTGCAATAGTGGCAAATATCTGTAGCTCGGGTGTAGGATGAGGGTGAAGGTTGTGGGTTGGTTTCTGAATGTTTCGTTACCACGCTGGATAACATCTTCAGCGGAGGTTACCTAGCCTAGTAAGGAAATGTTCGGGAATCAACCCACAAGCTTGGAGAAAGAACCTTCACCCTCAAAATGGTTTTGTTTTGATTTTTTCTTTAAAAAATGAACTTTCAAGGTAAGATTTTCAAAATTGGATATTAGAGGAAACTAAAAATTACAGTTAAAGGAAAAATCTCAAATTTGACTAACAATTACAGAATGAAGCAAAAATTAACACTGGACACCTTGAAAGATATTTTTGAACCATGGATAGAGAAGTTAATTTTAAGACTGTCTGTCATTATAGATAGACTGTGTTGAACAGATGGCATGGAAGAGGAATAGGTTCTGTCTGACAAGACTGAGATCGATTTGAAAGTGGATTTAAAAATGGCAGGCTACAAGAGTGATATTCCACTGGACGTACAAAAGAACAACTGACGTCTTAATTTGTTATTTGTGTATCCATTTTAATTAAGAGAATAACCTGGATAATTTTCCTATATTGGAGTTACAAAAGAGGTTTGTTCAAGTTTTAAAGAACTTTGTGAGAAGGGGCAAAGAAAAAAATGAAATCAAGTTCCATGACATTATTTGAAGAGACTAAAGATCAAGATTGTTAGAAGTAAAAAGAAGGAATAAGAATCAAATAGTTTACAAAAGCTGCCTTCTGGGATGTTTTATGAGTTCCCAGTCTAGCCTACCAGCACTTCCTGGTACTTTCTATCTAATTACTAACTAGATCCAACTCTGTTTAGCTTTTGGGGGATATCAGTCAAGATCAGGTTGTTGCTACCATCTGCTACAACATAGGTGGATCACATATATATGTTCCCCTATTACCAACAAAATGTGAGTGAACAAGCCATGACATGTCCATACTCAATGTCCCCAAATGGTTGTCTCTTAGGTAGTATCAGTCAAAAGGCACCATGCCACTGTTCCATCTTTCTTTCCTTAATGCATTTTCTTTGGTAAAAAATAGTTGTAGGAAACATGGAAAACTGACTGATGGAAAATAACAATATCTTCACCTTCATAAATTTCTAACTGCATACTAAAAGGCTCATCTGGAAATACTTCAACTGTGAATGCGGCACTAGGCAAATCCCTTCTTCTCTTTCCCTTGAATTAACTACTACCTTCTGGGGATAGATCTGGCATAAAAATAAACTTTGAATATATGAACCCAGATGAGTTCAGCTGTTTATAGTATCTTTCTTCCAGTTTTTGGCACTAGTTCTGCTCATGATTGCATCTGTGATGAAAGAGAGCTGTCTGCTGCCCCATGAATCCCAGCGGCCGGTTAGGGCCCACAGAGTCGGCCTTCTCCAGGTCCCATCAGCCAGACAGTGTCGCCTGGCGGGGCCTAGGGGAAGAGCCTTCTCTGTTGCGGCCCCGGCCCTCTGGAACCAACTTCCCCCGGAGATCCGTGTCGCCCCCACCCTCTCCGCCTTTTGTAAACTCCTTAAGACACACCTCTGCTGGCAGGCCTGGGGCAGTTAACATCTTGCCCCTAGCCAGTGTGTTTGTGCGTATGTTTGTTGAATGATTGGTTTTTTCTTAACTTAGGGGTTTTTATATATGTATTTTAACTTGTGATTTCTATTTATGTTGTGAGCCGCCCTGAGTTCTCCGGAATAGGGCGGCATAGAAGTCAAATCAAATAAATAAATAAATAAAGATCTAGTGAAATCCTACTTTCATCAGCCTCTGTTAATGGTGACTGTCCATTCCTTCCTTGAACATTTTTATTTCTCCCATTAGCCCTCCTCATCTGTAATGTATGGATGATAATGCTTTCCAAGAGACCCATTGTAAGAACTGTTGTAGTACTATGTGTGAGCTACTGGCCTCTAGAAGTGAACAGTGACTTGATGGCCCATAATCAATCAATCAATCAATCTTAGAATGCTTAATAAACACTTCCATGATCACTGATTCCTCTTTTCACATTTAATGCACTTCATTGGTAGATAAGGTTAGCTGAGGGTGATTCTTCCCAGTTTGTCCTGCTAAGATTTACTAAACATTTGATGGCAGCACTCTCTTGTATACCTTTGTGGTGTGTCCTGTAGTTTTTAGGGGCACTAATTCCCAGCTAAGTACATATCAGTTTGTAGCCTGAATCACTTTAATAGCACAAAAACATGATCAATTAACAATAAAACAAAAACCAGACACACGTGACATTCCATATATACCGTATATATATATGGAATATGCCTTCCACACACACACACACACATATATATATATTCCTTCTCACCACACTGAATTTTTTTCTCATAATGAGTGGAGCTAAGAAAGGTGTGAAAAGGATAGTGCTAACAATGCTACCAAAGACAGGGAGCAGACAAAAAGTGCCCTCAGTTAACTATGGTGGTCTGGACTCAGTTGTCCACTGAGAGCAGGATGCCACTGCGCTTTCCAGCTGTGACATCTTTCTGGCCTCTCACTACTAATCTCCCCTCCATATCAGGTTCCCTTATGGCATAACTCCTGTCCTCTTAGAATATCAAGAAAAAACATGGGAGCCTAAATTTTGAGTTCTGGGATTTCCTTAAAAATCCACAGCAGCGCTATTGCCTTTGGTGCCATTGTGTAGGCTGACTTCCTGCAAGGATTGTGCCCCGTGAGCTGCCATGGTCCATTTGCCAGGCCCCTGTTCTCCAGCACAGAGGTATAAGCTTTCACCATCAGTCAGTGAAAACTGTTGATTCCTATCAGGGCCTTCTAGTTCGGCACCGTTTAGGGAATGGTGCCTCTCACGCTGTACTGAGAATGGGAGGCGTGAATGGCGTGGAGTGCTGTAAGGGGAGGGTGCCGGTGTTTCATCAATAAAGGTCGTAATCTCATCACGGAAGAAGCAAGCACTGGAGCCAGGTCCCCGAGCCATTCCAGCTTCTAGAAACTGCCGAAGTGTAGTGAACTCATCCTCAGGGGAATGTCGACGGTGATGGTAACTACGGAGCTCTGGAGGCAGAAAACTGGAGGGTCCTCCATGTTTGTGTGGAGCAGCCACCCGAATGTCATCAGATGAGGACCACTTGTGAAGGAAGGAAGGAGTCGAACGATGGGAAGAAAAGATATTGGTTTCATCGTGAGACATCCTCCGGGAGATAGGAACCTGAAAGAAAAGTTAATGGAGAAACAGCAGCTGAAGAATATAGATTGTTCTCCACTGATAGAAATGTCCAATAGCTTAAACATTTTAGGAGTCTAAATGAAAGAAAGAAATCTGAGCCACTTAGCATATTCCTCCCAGATGGTTCACAGGCAGATATCATAAGATATACATTGTAAAGAGTTTAAAGTAATTAAGTTTGAATTGTCTTTAATCAAATGTTAATACTATGAAACTTAAAAGATTCTCAAGAATTTGTTAATCACTCCAATGCCTTCCCACTAATTGCAAAGATCAGGTTTACTTTTTCCTGTGTAGTTAGACTGTTAGTATATCTGTTTTTTCAGCATGCAAAAGCCATCTCAAGATGGAGAAGATCAGAGAAGGCTCCTATCGGATACATTTGCTTTGAAATATATTGTTATTTGAATTTCCTAATTATTCTTTGTTTATGTCAGAGGTCCCCAACCTTTATGGCACCAGGGACCGGTTATGTGGAGGGAGGTTTTTCCGTGGACCGGAGGGGGTGTGGTTTTGTGTGTTACCTGCATCCTGTGGATGGGGCTTTCCTTGTTTGTGCGGACTGGTTGCTGGCAGGCAACAGTCCGGGGGTTGGGGACCCCTGGTTTATGTGAATGTAACAAACAGCATCCTTTGCTCATAATGCTGTTTTACAAAAATGTTATTCCCTTCCTGGTTTTCTCTTTCTTTCTTTCTTTCTTTTTCTTTCTTTCTTTCTTTCTTTCTTTCTTTCTTTCTTTCTTTCTTTCTTTCTTTCTTTCTTTCTTTCTTTCTTTCTTTCTTTCTTTCTTTCTTTCTTTCTTTCTTTCTTTCTTATTCATTCATTCATTCATTTTACCATACATGCTTTCTTATATTATACATTTGTGGAAATGGGGGAAAGTACCCTGTTGTACCACCATTCTCTAATGGTGCTTTTATTCAAAAGCTTCATTTTGCAGTCCATAATCTCAAGGAATTTTACAAAAGTCCAGATGGGGTCCTTTGGTGTTTCCCCAGGTACCCCTTTTCTTGGCATAAAATTCAATTATAAAAGGAAAGCTGGAATAGCCATCACATCCACATTACTCTGGAATGTTAATCTTCCAATATGTTCAATAATTAGAGGAGCAGCTCCCCAGTTCGACTCATTTCCACATTTTTAAGTAGAGCGAATAAAGCTTCTACTGTATCTCCCTGCAGTGCTACATCAAATGCTCATCCCTAAACCTCCAAATTGTTTTTCTCCCACGATGTTCACTAAACACACAAACATGAATTATTGCCTATAGCTCAGCTGCTTGGAGGAAAATTGTGCCAAATTCCTAAAAGGGATGTAGAAACAGATGGGAGGGTGTGTGGATTACAAACTACAAATTAAAAAAAAAGGCACTATGTTTAAATGTCCCCCTCCAGATGCTCATGAAGAAACACCCATAATTATTACATAGCAGTTTGGCATCAAACTGGGAATACTCTGTTTGGTTAGTTACTAATGTCCCCTTATGAAAACAACTAGCTTGGAAAACAGGTCAACTATGTATATTCATTAAACTAATAAGTTTAAATGCCTCTGTATGCTCAGAAATAAAAAAGCCCCATTTAGCTTTTAGCATGTCTCTAATTATTAAGTAGATTACAGATTACAGAATAAGAGTTGGAAGAGACCTCGGAGATCATCCGGTCCAAACTCCTGCTCAAGCAAGAGACCCTATAGCATTCCAGACAAATGGCTATCCATTGCCTTCTTTAAAAGCCTCCAATACATTATAAAGTCAAAAGCAGAATCTAGTTTCGGAGTTAAGATCAATGTTGTGTATTTTGAAGTTCTACTTAGAACAGAAGATCTTCCGTTCAAATCTAATTAGCCATAACATCTACTAAGTGTCTCTGGGCCAGTCTCTCAATCCAATTTACCATATTAGCTTACTGTATTATAAATTTGTCCCCAAATACAATGGATGATGAGTTGTTGCAATACAGTCCTTTGAATCTAAGAAAACATGGTTAGATGACACTGACTGTTGTACATGGACAGATTCAGTCTAACAGAAGACCATGTGCATATATTTAGAAGTGTAATTTTTTGTATGTGCGCATCAGGTTTCTCTCCTGTTATTTGTTTATGCGCTCATGGTGATGTGCAAAGTAATCCCTCTTCCCACTTTCCTCCACAATAGCAATCGTCAAGCAGACTAGTCTGAGACCTCCCAGTGACTTCCATAGTTGCAGGTGGACTAGAATCGTCAGTTCAGTATTTTTGCTAACAAGGTTGCTCTTTATTCATATGGTAGGTGTAACACTCAGAGCAAGCAGCTTACCTGCAAATAATGTACCCTGTCATGGGGCAACAGCATATGGTGCACCGGCAGCAGCTTAGCATCCCTAGGATCCTGCTTCATGGCTGTAGCACCATTGGCATTGAATCGCACCTTGCAGATCCTCCCATCTCCATAATCATCACCAGTGCCATCTAACGGAAAACAGAGAACTTAAAAAACCCTTTCAGGGACACCTCAGTCCTCACCATGAAAAATCACACCTGCACATTGGCATGGCAGGGTATTATTTGAAAGTCATTGTGGCTATGACATGTTACTGGTTTCCAAAAATATTTTACCCACCTAGGGTCCTGAGTCTATATTGTGCTATACTAGTCCTGCACTTCACAGTATAGACATGCTTTTGTTAATAGCTTGCAATAATTAGCCCATGATATATTCTGGTCTCTTTTTTCAGTGCTGTTAAAAGGTATGCTCTGTATGCTAAAAAGATTACTGAGAAATCTAGAAATAAACAAGCTAATATGCTGGATTGTGTTCAGTTCCTTGATTTCCTGCTTAAATGCTCATTCTTGGGTAGAACAGCTGGAGGTAATTCTTGTCTCATTTGTTTCAAATGTGAACTTTTTTTCCTACTAGGACTAATGCTGCAATTTTACTGGATATCCAAATCCAGCCAAAGAGATGGTTGTGGAAGATGCCTATAGGCTCAGCAACATTCATAACCTTTAATCAGCACATGCAACTCAGCAGTTTGGGGAAGGATCATGGGATGAAGCTTCAGACAGAGGCAGAGGCCTACAATGTCCTAATCTGGTAATGATCTATTAAGAGCAGCAGAAATGCAGAAACAGCATTTCTGCCTCCAGTCTTGTAGTAATCTACTAGTTGTTTAAAAGCACACAACTAATGCATGGAGTTAAGGACAAAACTGATAGTTGATTTAGTATACAACTACCTGCAGGGTATGTGCTGGGGAAAAAATGAAATAAGGATTATGTCTTGAGTGTGATTAGAATCACATTCTAGATTAGAAATCTTATGTTAGTTACTGGAAAAAGCACCTGTGTAAATTTGATCTCTCAGATATTTTACCTGAGTATTAGCTGATGTCATCTGATCAACTGATATTCCACAATTTGATTTCAGTAACATCTTGGTACCAGATTGTTTATAATTGCAGAAATGGACTGGCCTCCAGGCTTCTAGGAATAAGAATTTACTCTCTAGACCTACTGCCTTCCTTTCCCTGTCCTGGATATGGAAATGACAGGGTTGGATAAGAAAACAATTGTGCATATCATGCTGAAGGGGATGAGTATAAAGATTCCAATAACTCTTGCAAACTGTTAATACTGCTAATTAGCCCTCATCCTTAAAACTAACAAAGTAAGGAACTGTTTTATTTTCCTCTGTGGAAAATAAATTGCAATTTTGCAATTGCAATTTTAGGAATTATTTAAATTCGTACTCTGTGAGAATTAATACAGACACATAAACACCATCTAAAATATGCAAATGTGCAACAGATAAAAAGATACCTGCTCCTCTGACAAATCTCCTGACAGGATACCTATTTCTGGTTGCTGATCTCATACTTCATACCTTTGAAGCTTGTGATTACTCCCCCCTCTCCACAGTATATTATGCAAAGACTGAGGTGGGTAGGTTGCTCACCATCTTCGCCATCATCTTCTGACATTATTGCTACACATTGTTCCCAGACAGTTCGGACATCTGCCCGGTAACGTTCACAAGACCAGATGAATGATGGGAGTAGCAGTGTCTGCACCATGGAGCACCAGAGCACTGCCAGCACCATCCAGGTGGGAGCAGTGTCGTAGCGTAGGCTGAAGAAGCTGACCACCTAAGACAAGGAGAGATAAGAGATGGTGTGGATAAAATGCCACAGTTGAGCTCCCTGTTCATGACAGAACACTCCAGAGACTATCAGAAAATTTCTCAGACAGCTAAAACAGGAATGCTACTTGTATTGTTCTAACATTCAGAGAACTGTTAAACAGGCTTTGCAAATGGAACATTCTCAAAAAACAATCAGTCTAATGAGTGAAAACACAATTAAACATAAACATGTATTGTGGCAAATGCAACTACCCTCAAAACACTTGAACTATCATTGCCTAGTTTCTACTCCAGCATTACGAGAGAAGAGAAATGCTCACAAATACTTTTTGGCGAACAGCTTCCTGGCTAGTTCAACCTATGCAGAAGCTGAAATCGCACATCTGGAAAATAATTTCAGTACGCACTGGCTATTGTCTTGCAACTCATTACAACATTTTAATTATTTTTTAAAGAAGATACTGCAAATTACTGCTATCATCAAATAAACAGCAAGAGCTGATCAAGTGACATCAGCAAAGGGCCAGCATAATTGCCTTACAGAAAAGCCTTATAACTCAGTGACTCTGGTCCTTAGACTTTTCCTGCATTCTTTCTTTATGAAAGAAATCTGCACTTTTCATTTGTTCTGCTGGATTCAATCATTATCTCTATGGAGAAAATACTGTTTTCCCCTTAGCATTTAGCATGTGTTGGTTGTTGCGAAAATTAAACAATTGTGCATTATTATCTCAAATGATGTATGGCACATGATTGCACAGATGTTACAAGCACCAGATAATGCTTGTGACCTCACTGGATCATTGCCTAAAAATAACCTCCATGGATATCTGTACCCTAAAAATGCTCTTGGTATTTTTAAAAAATATTTTGTATTATTCTAAAATTCCAGTTAACAGTAATCTATTTAGTAATGTTTTCTGTAATGTTTTCTGGCATTTTTCTTTAATTACCGGTATTGGCAGCTCTATTATACTGAATGGTAAAAAAAATCAGCAAATGTAAATTGTGGCTGAAAATTCCAGAGATAAATTGAAATTGACAATTGCAATATTTTTTATTCTTACCACCCTCTTAAGAAGGAAGACCTTATTTCCTTTCACAGAAACAATGGGTGGTAAAGGAATTTTGTGCTTTGTTCTATTAAAAGTGATCTGTAAAACCATGGCATAAAAAAACACAATTCAGGTTTGTCTTGAAATTGTGAAAAAAATCCCTACAGCTATAAAGGATTGTCTTTGCTCTATCTTTTGGCTGTCTGGAATTTCTGAAAAAATGACAACAAGGAGTATTTGGAAATAAATACAGGAATTAATTTTCTACTATGACTGAGGCATACATTTAGAAAAACAACCCATCCATTTAAAAAAAAATAGAAGTTCAAAAAATAAAATCATAAAGCACTTATTATAGCATTTAATTTAGAAATTGGTCACACCTGGTTTTCTTAAAGCATCTTAAAGCAAATGAGTCTTATTAGCAACATAACTAAAGTGGATTTCTACAATTTTCTTCTGGGTTTTCTTTTACTTCTCTGTCTAACCAACATTCTTGGCATTGCCAAGTACTACCTACTTCTGGCCAAATATTTATCTTCTGCCATCTGCCAAGGTTAGCTGAGTGCTGCCACCTGCTCAGATTTGTTTCACATTAGCATTAGGATTTAGAATAGTGGAATTTCATTATTCCTATTGTTAAAGAACTGGTGATCTAGCACATCTCAATCAGGTGGTCTAGCAATAAATCTGGATTTTCATCTAACCCTGGTTTCTTGGACATATGTATAGAAATAAATACCCCCAAGATTCAAGCATTTTTGTCCAGCATGAATGAAACCATCAGACTTGTAATAAGACTATATATCTCAAATACATACAGTGGATTATCAGTGATTCCCATTAATTCCCATTAATTAATTAAGATATGTTCTACAGCATTGCTGAGAGGAGATCAGAATGGTGTTAAAGACATTAAGACAGATTGGGCACTTACCCCCGAAGCATCCCAGAATACATGTAATTCCTTTCTATCCACCCATGATATCTATTTACTTTTATAATGAAAAATAAATTACTACACTCCAGAACACAATTTTGATTAGAGAATCCCCCCTTGATGCTGGATGACCTGTCTTCCACGGATAAGGCACTAGGGTACCACATGTGGTGCCAGAGTCCCCAAAGTGAAATCCCCAGATCTCTCCAGAGATGGCCACTAATTATAATTTTTAACCAGACAGAAAAAAACATGATAAAATATGTAGAGATTAATATTACAGAATATCAAAAGAAATGTAATATTAACTATTTTATTAATTTGCAGTGTTACTCCTGGCATAATCCTCAAAGCCATCCATGTATTACTTAGCCCCCCCCCCAGCTCCCTGCCCCACCAGTAGGTGTATAATTATAGGTTCCTTTTGAAATACTATTAAGGCATTTGGTATCTCCTTAGTGTAGTGCATGGTTAGGAACTGGACCAAAGGACACAATCTATGACTGATATACACAGTCTCTGAAGACTATAGGGGATTCTATCTACAGTAGTGATCAAAATTGTGGAAACCTTTTGGGAAAAGTGTATTTTTGAGGCTTGATGGCTAATAACATTACTTTTTTGTAGTATCATAAAATTATATATCAATGGAAAGATAATTTAATGTAATGCAACAAAGTTTGTTCAATTATCTGTACTGTATTCTATGAAAAGCTATAGCCAAATAAGCAGAAAAAGGAAGCACAACTTGCTTAGGTTGATATCAGGTAGCTTTCCTTCATCTGATTGTAGCCAATGAGCATGAGTGTTTAGAGAGCCAATCAGGTGTCATCTTGTCTTGGCAATGAGCCAATCAGATCACAGTAGGATTCAGTTATTGATGTCATGTACTGAAGCTGAGAGGAGGACATTTGTCAGTGTGTTATGTGATTGCTATCAAGTTGGTTGGGGTTTTTTTGTGTTCTTTCATTTAGTGAGCTTGTAAAACGTAATACAATTAAAGTAATGATGCAAAGAGTTGATTGGTTGCCCAGAAAGTGATGTAGAATAGTTTTATTAAGTGAAGAAGGCTACAATTATAAAGAAATTAGAAGAAAAATTTGTGGAAACTTAACCAAAGGTGGCATTTCAACTGTACACATTTCCCAAAAGGTTTCCACAATTTTGGCCACTACTGACTGTATCTGTCTGTCTGTCTGTCCATCCGTCCGTCCGTCCGTCCATCCATCCATCCTTCTTAACCATCCATCTCCCTCATATAGGGGCTCTGGGAGATGTACAATTTTTGCCAGGAATGGCTAATTTTAAAGAGGTAATGAAAAATGACTTAGATTAGAAATATAATCCAAAATCCTCTTATCATTCTATTTCAGAATGTCAAATGTCCGTATTTCAGGAAATGTCTTTGTATATGCAAGATGGAAGAAACTGCTTTGTTAAAGTGATTTTGGTTATGTCAGTCCTAACAGAAATTAAGCATTCATAACTGGATTTATGCCTTCTAGAGACCATCCAAAACAACAGGTCAAAAATAGGAAGGGATATTTCTTACCAAAATGGGTACACCAGTCAGTGTGTCATACAGAAAAACAATTGCGCTGATGAGATTGGTCATCTGCATGGAAGTCTTAGCAGATTCAGATCCATCCAGTGACGATCTTCTTTTGCCTCTGACATCCTCTACTACGATGGCTGGCACATTGAAAGTGTTGTGAACTGAAGAAGGACAAGAAATATCTTCTGTTCTTTGGTGATGGCATCTATGATGCCTTTGGTGCGCCCATAAGGTCTGGTAGAAAGTAATACCCACACACACTAAGCCCATGACTATGCCTCCAAGAAGAAGCAAGCTAAAGCACACACCAAAGCCTAGGCCGATCTTACTGACTATAAACTGGCAGCCACTGGCATAGTAACGCTCTCCATTGTTATGCCAGCCAATGGATGGCAAGGTAGAAAGGATGAAGGAGACCATCCAGATGCCCATCACAGCATGCAGAGCTTGCTTCTTGGCATTGCTCAGCCGGTAGTTCACTGGCCATCTCACCATCCACATACGGTGATAAGATAAAGAGGCCACGGTGAAGCATGTGGCCAAGGCCAATGTATAATAGGTAGACACAAAGACTTTACAAATGCTTTCGTTCCAGTCATAGTCAGAAGATTCACGTCGCAGCTGCACCACGGCATAAGTTGTAAGTGGCACAGCAGCCATGAGAATGTGTGTCCCTGCCAGGAAGCAGAGCAGGAGCTCCAGGGGCTTGTGCTTCTGTTGCTTTGCTGTGATGCTCAAGATTATCCAGGAGTTGGCTAACAACGCAAGAAGCCCACAGGCCAGCCACCAAAGTGAGTTAATGTGCAGGGTAGCTTTGGATAGTTCCTCCATGGAGCTGCTGTCGCTTCCACGATTCATTGTACAGCCTCCTTCCTAGGATATGAATCCACCCAGAAGAGAGAACCTAATGATTACTTCCGTGGCTATCTCCTAAACAGGAGAGGGATGCAGAAAAAAAAGTCTAGCTATTGTCATGAGGTGCATGCAATGTTTTTCTTCACGCCTTGTTCTTTTCACCTACATCCCTCACACTTTATTACTGTACATTGTTCTGATCCATATGTTTCTCTGATATGGTTCTGATCCATCTCTTTTTCCTTTTGATTATTTTCTTTCTTTTTTAAAGAAAAATGTTCTTATACCAGAAAAAATTATTTGTATAGAGCAAAAGCTAGGAAATGACAACACAAAACTGAATTGCTCTTATTTGCTGTGAAGACATGCTTTGTTCTCAAGGAAAGTTAGCATCTTCAGTGAGTTGTAGGATTCCTATATTTTCTTAAAAGGAAAGACCAATATTACTGAACAGCTTCTATATAAGGATATTAACGTGTCCATCCCATATGATTTTTTGGAAAAAAATATAAGGTCCCCTGATATTACATGTACTGAATTGCTGATCTGTTTAATTGCAGATTTACTGTAGGCTTGGATAATAGTTTTGGGGCGTGTTATATATTTGTGCTATTCATTTTATAGTTCAGATTAATGCTGTAGTTTCCTTTAAAAAATTAAGCTGCCTCCAAATATGTGTCAATTAACAGTGCATTTTAAGAGAACTAGATAAATAAAGGGTAAAGATTTTTTTCCCTGTTGCCATCTTTTCTTCTGTTGCTCCCTTCCTTTCTCTCTCTTCAAAAATTAACTTCTGTCAGTAATCTTACTTGACGTTGCCACTCCAAAATGCATAAAAATTAAACAAAAGGTTCTCAGGGGAAAGGGTTGGAAGAGTTCACTTGGAAGAAGGATGAAAGTCTTGGCTTTTACAAGGCACCACTGAGCTGTTGATCAGAGAACTCCTGAATGACCACACACGACCAATATCCTTTGCTTTTCTGCCAGGCGCTTGGGCTGGCTATCCCCCAAATCTTGTCCTCTGGTTTGGAATCCATAGTTATCCAATCAACAACTGCAGGAAAGGTTTTCATTTCCCCAAGTTCCTTGGCCAGTTAGAGTTTAGAGAACCAGCTGTACTGTAAAAAGAAGAAAAAGGAAAAATGTAAAAAAAAAAAAACCAAGAAGATATCTTTTTCCTGTTCTGTTCTCCTGCACTCACAAAAACCATTTCAATTCATCCACCCACACAAATGAGTAGTTAATGGAGAAGACAAACTATTGTGCCACAACACTGGATCAATACAACACTGAAGCCTACAGATTGAATTCCACCAGGTGCCAGGCATAAGGATCTATTGTAATTTGTTTCTTTGCACCCCCGGAAAAATTCAAACCAAAACAGTTTTGTGAAAGCATCTAGTGAAGAGGAAAAGGGTCCTAACCTCTAATTCTTAAGTACCTCTCTCAGTCTTCTCCTAGGCTGACAGGCAAGGCAAGCTAGTAGATTTTATGTGTCATGAAGAGTGGCAATTTTGGTCCATCCATTGCAGTGTTCTGAAAAGTCCTGCACAAGCCTCTTTAAAATGCCCAGAGTACAACAGATTAATAGGGTTCAGCCAGTATAACATTTTGGTCAATTGTGTTCCATTTTAATCCACATAGACACATAGAGGGAACTGAGCAATTTTAACAACCTTGGATTAAGACATCAATTTTTTCCATGCATTAACCAGTTAAAACAGGAACAACAATAGAACTGATGGGAAAAATATTAAAAGGGAAGAGAGGTTTTTCCCAAGGATCTACATGGTGATCAATATTTTAAAAAAATGTTTTAAATAATCAGGAGCCAGGGACGAGCAGTTAACTCAGTGGTCTCCAAACTTGGCTGACCGAGGAATTCTAGGAGCTGAAGTCCACAAGTCTTAAAGTTGCCATGTTTTGAGACCCCTGAATTACTTGCTCATCCCTGACTCCTTATCACTTAAATGAATAAAGTTGCTAACCATATAACTCAGGGTACTAATATCGAAGAGAGGTTTGGGGTTGCAAAAAGATTCAAAGGCCTCTTTCCAAACTGAATGGATTTTTAAGAAGAGAAATGCATTCTGTGTACTGTAAGTGCAGAGTGATAAACACTGAAGCAAAATATCTGAATTTCAGTTAAATAGTAACAGAATCTAATCTTGCAATGAGAATCTTGAAGTCATGGTGGACAGGTCAAATGAAAATGTCAATGAAATGTTAAAAAGTGAAAGACAGACTATGAAATTGCCAACAGATAATAATAATGTAAATAATGAAAATCTGCCTATTATAGTTTTATTACTGCATCTTAATTACAGCACTGGTGCAAAAGGGTAACCAAATGATTTAGAGGGCTAGGATATCTCTGTTGCAGAGAAAGATTACACGGATTGTGGCTTTTATGGAGAGATGTGACAGAGGTATATAAAATCATATATGATATAAAAATGTGCATAGACAAATATCTGTATCTTTCTAAATATTACTACTTGGAGACAGTTAGGCTCCATAGAATTAAACTCTTTTTAAAACTGAATGTGATGATGGCCACTAATTTAGACATTTTTTTAAAAAAAAAATTGCTACACAAATTGAATGAATATTTAATATTGTTTCTATTCTGCACCGAAGGCAGAAAGCTTTAAATATTAGCTGTTGGGGAGTGACTGGGAAGGAGAGCTATCACCTTCCTGCTTTTTTTTAATGAGCTCCCTGGAAGCATCTAGCTGACCTTTATTTTTCATCTTAAAACCTAGTTATCGCCAGTAAAATTGGCCTGCAGAGCAGTTGGCAATAAAAATAAAAAACAAAATTACAATTACAAAGTTTGCTAAGCCACAAAACACAATATAAAACCCATAAATAACAGGAATATAAGATAACTTCAGGTATAACTATCTGATTAACTATCTGAAAAGCAAAGCCCTGAGGGGGAAGTTTGACCCTTTTTTAAAACAAACCACTAAAATAGAATACAGCTGGAAGGGACCTTGGAGGTCTTTTAGTCCAGTCCCCTGCTCAAGCAGGAGAACCTATACCATCTCAGACAGGTGAATGTCCAGACTCTAGTCTCTTCTTAAAAGTCTCCAGTGATGGAGCGCCCACGATTTCTGGGGGTAAGCTGTTCCACTGGTTGATTGTCCTCACTGTCAGGAAGTTTCTCCTTAATTCCAGGATGCTTCTCTCTTTGACCAGTTTCCAACCATTGTTTCTTGTCCTTCTCTCTGGTGCTTTGGTGAACAACCTGGCCCTCTCTGCCTTATGGCAGCCCCTCAGATACTGGAACACTGCTATCACGTTTCCCCTGTTTCTTCTTTTCTTTAGACTAGTCAAACCCAAGTCCCGCAGTCATTCTTTATGTTTTAGTCTCCAGGCCTTTGATCATCTTAGTTGTTCTTCTCTGAATTTTTTCCAAATTCTCAACATCTTTTTTGTGATATGGTGACCAAAACTGGCTACAGTATTCCAGGTGCGGTCTTACTAGGGTTTTATAAAGCGGTACTAATACTTCATGTGATGTTGATTCTATGCTTCTGTTTATACAACCCAGGATTGTATTAGCTTTTTTGGCTGCTGCTGCACACTGCTGGCTCATGGTTCAGTGATCGTCCACTAGGACTCCAGGGTCCCTCTCACAGTTACTGTTTTTAAGCCAGGTCTCGCCCAATCTGTACTTGTACCTTTGGTTTTTCCTGCCTAAATGTAAAACTTTGCTTTTCTCCACATTAAAACTCATTTTGTTGGATAGGGCCCATTGTTCAAATTTGTCAGATCTTTTTGGATCCTGAACTTGTCTTCTGGGGTGTTGGCTACTCCTGTCAGTTTGGTGTCATTTGCAAATTCGATGAGTTCCCCTTCAATTCCCTCATCTAAGATTTATGAAGATATTGAAGAGTACTGAGCCTAAGATGGAACCTTGTGGTATTCCACTGCTTCCTTCTCTCCATGTGGATATAGTGCCATTGAGGACTACTCGTTGAGTATGGTTTGTCTATTCCACCTTTTCCTAGCTTACCAAGAAGTAGGTTGTGGTCTACTTTGTCAAATGCCTTACTGAAATCTAAGTATACTACGTTCACCGCATTTCGCTGGTTACTAGTTTAGTCACTTGATCGAAGAATGAGATAAGATTGGCTTGGCATGATCTATTTTTAACAAACCCGTGCTGGCTATTAGTTATGACTTTGTTTGCTTCTAGTTGTTTGCAGATTTGTTTTTTGATTATCTTTTCTAGGATCTTCCCAGGTATTGATGTTAAACTGATTGGTCTGTAGTTTCCTGGGTCCATTTTTTCCCCTTTCTTGAAGATGGGGACCACATCAGCCCTTTTCCAATCCTCAGGTAATTCCCCGGTGCTCCAGGATTTATGAAAGATATGGTGCAATGGTTCTGAGATAACATCTGCCAGCTCTTTCAGAACCAGGAAGAAGAGTTGTCCAAACTTGGAAAGGGAAGAAATTCTAGAAATATGGTGCCATCACTCAGGAGGTCGTGACCATGATGACTTTCAATCTGATTTTAATCTGGAAATTAATGGACGATCAATGCAGTGTTGCCTGAGCAAATTTCATACAGTATACTCTTGCTGTGAGGCTCCTGACTAAAGTCTGGCCACCATATTCTGGATCTGCTAAAATTTCTGAATTTCCTTCAAGGAAATTCCCACCTACATTATAATAATCTAACTGAAAATAAACAATTAATGGAACCAAATGAGATCAGGAAGGGATATAGAGAATAAATCAAACATAGCTGCTATAGGTGCTATTTATCACTGCACTGACCAAGACACAGAAGAACAATACAAGATCAAACAGCACTCCCCAAACTGCATACATGAAATAGAACTACATACATAGAGAGGCTTCCAGAATGATCCAGTGGTGGTCTTCTCTTCTCATGTCATTTGAATGTTCTGCCTTAAGCAACTGAATACCACTGTCATAGGTTATCCCCATGGCATTTCTTGTTCTGGTGGAGAACTTTAAACTATTGGAGAAGAACTCTTTCTTTCAATAAAGGAGAATATATGTAGCTCAGAGTTGAAATGAGGGATCCTTGGTGCTTTCTAAGCTGGGTTGTTTTCTTGACATTTCATTACTCAAACTACCTAGTTTGCAAGAAAACAGCCAAGCGTAGAGAGCACCGAGGATCCCTCAACTCTTCCTTTCTCCTTACTTTTGAAACTAAGGCAATCTGCCTCCCAATTAATGTTTCTGACCCACACATAACCAGGAGCTCGTGGTTCTGCCAAGTCATTTATTCCCCAAGTAACTCTCTCTCTCTCCCTCCCCCCCCTCTCTCTCTCTCTTTCCCTCCAAATTTGTTTTCCTCAAAATAAATAGCAATCCATTTACAATCTATCATGCAAATAGACATAATTTGAGAATTACAACATGAACTGCTCATAATCAAACATATTAAAGGTTAATTTTAAAATGCTGCCTTCAATCAACCTTGCTGGTCTTGATTACTATTGCTACCAGTAATATTTGGTCAGGAGCTGCCTATAAGAAGAGCTCTGCTGGACCAGGCCTAGTTCCTCCAGGAAGCATCCAGTCTCGCACAATGGCCCACCAAATGGATCTCAGGAGCCTGCAAATAGGAGATGGAGGCAACCTCCTTTCGCATTGTGTGTTCCTAGTTAGTATCATACAGGCAATAACTTCTCTCCTGTTGTATTTCCTGACTCGATAACTTTTGCTAATTTTATAGGTCCAGCATCACACCATTTTCAAGTGTCACTAAGGTCTATATTTAGCCTGGGTAGCCCATGTATCTGCCACTCACATGTAATACGAGTTAGTTCTAGGGCTATTTTGCACATTCTTTCAAAACCTCAAAGCTTTCATTAAATACAAGTTTACAAGAGTAGCTATTACTTCTTTCTTGCTGATGTTTCCCACAACTTGGCCAAAACTGTTATAGAAATATGCCCTAGTTTTCCTGCCTTTTCCACCTTCATGTATGGGATATGGTTGCCACCTGGTTTCCAGCCAGCCTTCTGCTGGCGATTACCCGCCCCTTGCTTCCTGTTAAATGCCACCTCCCACTATCCTAGCCGTATTTCCAGATGGGAACTTTTTTGTGACTAGGGAAACAAGTAGCTCACAGGCTTCTAACTGAAGGGGAAGATGCAGAAAAATGAGGGGGAACAAGTCACAGAAATGGGGAGGGTGGAGATGAACAAGGGAGCCTAATAAGGTTGGACTTGAGGCCCCGCTGCTCCTCTTCCTCCCCAAGTCTTAGGAAAAGGCAGGCACTAAAAATGAAGAGGTTCCTCCCATTAATCTCCCATTCCCCAATGCCTTAGCCTTTGATCTTACCCTTAAGCAAACTGCAACTGCCAGGGGCCTCCAAGAAGTTGCTATGGCACTAGGCCTGGGCAGAGAGAGGTCTGAGCTGAGAGAAAATTGATGGAGTTGAGCCTGGGAGTCGCCTCCCCCTTCCCTTTTTGCCCTTTCCCGCAGACCAGGAGCTTTGAGGTCGAGCAAAGAAGGGAGCAAGGCTGATGCTGCCAGGGCAACAAGGAGGAAGGTTACGTTAGGGACAGGGGAGGTTCAGGTCCTTATGGCAGACAGTCGGTAGGGCTAGAGAGGATCAAGTCAAGGGCTGCCCCATCCCCAGCTTCGGCAGGCAGGGCAGAGGGAAAGGACCCGCGAGCGGCCAAGAACGCCAAGGCGGACGGGAGGAGACAGTCGCCATGCACAGACCGCCGCGCCGGTCAAGGCCAGCGCGCCGCCACCGCCAGTCGCCCCTTCCCGCGCTTAGCCGGGCTCGGCGAGGCTGGAGGAAGGCAGGCAGGCAGGCAGGCAGGCAGGCAGGCAGCCGAGCGAGGGGACCCATCTTACCTCTTACCTCTTGCCGCTGCTGCTGCCATGGCGACCGGAGCATCCTTTGCTTCTTCTGCTCCCGCCGCCGGGAGCAGCTCGCTCGTTTGCTCTCCGCGCCGCCTGCCGTCGTCCGCCTCCCACCCCCCAAGCGACGGCAGCCGCGTCAGGGCAGGACGAGCGAGCGGGCGAGAGATAGCCCGCGGCAGTCGGCGGGAGGACAGCAGCGGGCGAGCAAAGGCAGCGGCAGCGGCAGCACGTGTCCAGCTGGGACTCTCCCGCAGCGAGAGAGACTGAAAAAGGCGCCCACCCAACGGCGGCGGCGGCGGCGGCGGCTTTAATGGCTGCGGCCCGGCCCCACCGCCTCTGCCCGTGCGTGCGCGCCTGTCCCCTTCCTTCGCGTCCCTCCTCCCCGCCATCTCTCCCAGGAGGTGGCAGCTTTCTTGCCGTTGTGGGCTTCCCGGGGATTTGGTCCCTCCGGGACGAAAGGAGGGGAAAGCCGGGAGGGGACCATTCCAGGCTGGGCCTGCGCCTCCGCGGCCAAAGACGAGGCCGTGGGGGTGGGCCGGGCGGCCCAACAGGTGTTTTGCAGCCTGAAAGGCGGGGAGGCGAGAGAGGATAGTCAGATTCGGGCTGTCTGCACCTTGCTGGAGTCTGCAGTAAAGAACCGGGGTAAAGTTGTGTGGATCCACGTGCTCTCTACATCGGAGTGCGGCCTCGGTTCAGGCTTTCCCCCAGTGCTACACAGGGGACAAAAGTAACTTGGGGGAAAACTAAACACTTTTGGCTGGGAGAACTGCTTCAAGAAGATTCTGCTTTCAAGTCTTGCTGTGCACTCTCCTGTTTCGGTGGTCCCAGTAGTTCTCGGTAAGACTGTTCATAGGTTTCCTCCGAGTAAAAAGGATAGGAATTAGCAAGCGGGAGACCTCTAGGTCTAGGACATACCGTACTAGTCAGGCAATCAAGATTTGCTGCAGCTTGCCTGGATGTAGAACTGGAAACAGATGAAACTAGATTTCCTATGGTGTAATGCATAGAACAGGGGTTCTCAACCTTGGCAACTTTAAGACTTGTGGACTTCAACTCCCAGAATTCCTCAGCCAGCTTTGCTGGCTGAGGAATTCTGGGAGTTGAAGTCCACAAGTCTTAAAGTTGCCAAGGTTGAGAACCCCTGGCATAGAATGAATCTTGTGTGTATTTGTATATAAATGACTTTCTGAAAGTTCTAATTTTGTGGCCGTCCACAGATAGAAAGAGACTTCACTCTTCTACGGTGAGTCAAGATTTTGAAGGAGATATGCAGTGTGTTTCTACAAGAGGAAACGCACGTCTTCAACAGGAAGATGTTTATAGCAATCTAAAATGTCATGCATACATCAGTGAAATGTGGTCAGTGAGAAAAGCAGGATATGAATTGTGTTTTTCAAATCATTCCAAGATTTATTTGTATCTGGAGCAGGTAACCTGTCATTCAAGCCCTTTTATTGTGACCCTGGACTTTGATTGAGTTTACTATGTGGTGGTGGTATGTTTGTGTTTAGGCAAAAAATAAACAGTAAAATACATGAGTGAAGCATTAAAAATGCTTCATATAATATTTTATTTAAAGGGAGGGGGTGGAGAGAATGATAATTATGACATTCTTTCTTCAGTTACCTCATTCTATCATCTTCATTTTTCCTGAGGTTCTTGGAGGTGAACCTCCCACCCCATTTGGATGGAGAAATCTCTGAAAATGTTATTACAGCATTTCTGAACATTCTGGCATGATAAGATCTCCTGATAGAGCAATGTCACTCCCCCCTTTTTCAGGACCTGAACTCTGGCCAGGCATATATTAGTTTGAACTATATAACCCTAATTTAGCCCTGTGTAATAAGAAAGGGGCAGTGGACAGATTCCAGTATTTTTTTATTTCCATTACTACTAATGATACACATAACAAATAACAAATTCTGTAACTACAATACAATAGCTAAGTGTGGTCTGTTCAGAATTAAATCTAACTTAAACCTGTATTGATAACATTCGGTTATTTGGCCGATATATCAGTTTATAACTAGAGAATGAAGTGAAAAGAGAAATGAAAGTACATGCACAGATATACATATAAGCTGCTTCCATAGGCAAGAGACACATCTGTCTGAGACCAGCACCATGCTTTCATCCCACAACATGAAAGTTCTAGTGATCTTCATGTGTTATTTGGCTCAGGTCCTGGTCCACAAGAAATACGACCATAATTTAATAGCACTCCTTATGTAGTGACGGGATTTTTTTTTTAAGGAAATACTGCCCTCATTGCTATTCCTTTGATCATCTATCTTCCACTAGCAGCCAAGGTGATTTGGTCTCCTCTCTCCCTTCCTTGCTATTCCTGGCAGCTCTTATGCTGCAGCTTTGCTATTAACCTCTTTAGGTTTGTATACACATTGTTCATTCTGCTTCCAGATTACAAATGCACCAAAGTGAAGACTGAGGATGAGAATGGACAGGATGGGATGAGATGCATTATCTGTCTACTATTTTTTGAGCTTCCCTGTTGACCTGCTGGGAAGAGGCTGGTCAACCCAAAGGGGGACCACTTATGTACTGATGGTGTCCCAAAACAGGTGAATTGGCAGGACAAATTAGAGCTTCTCCCTAATTAATCTACTTATCCCAGCAGGTCCAGCAGGAGGGCATTTTGCCAATCCTGTCAGCCAGGATTGTCTTTTGATGGGACTCAAGAAAGGAGCCTTTTCTGCCATGACATTATCTTTCTGGAGATTTGATTGTCCCAATCCTGCTAAATTTGCAAGGCCCTGAACATATGGTTTTGCCAATTGGACATGGGGACATGGAATTGTGGTGGAGCTGATACGGTGGCTTTACAGGTTGTTTTGATTAATGGGATTATGGCCTGTGAGTTTTATGCTTTTTATATGCTTTCATATAATTTTCTTCTTGTTTTTAAATTGTTTCATTGTCCTTTTTTGTTTGTATTTATATTTTGCATTATATCAAGAGCCGTAGTGGCGCAGAGGTTAGAATGCAGTATTGCAGGCTAACTCTGCCCACTGCCAGGAGTTCAATCCTGACCAGCTCAAGGTTGACTCAGTCTTCCATCCTCCCAAGGTGGGTAAAATGAAGACCCAGATTGTTGGAGGCAATATGCTGATTTTGTAAACAGCTTAGAGAGTGCTACAAAGCACTGTGAAGCTGTATATAAGGCTAAGTGCCATTGCTATATTTATTTTAATTGTTTGTAAGCTGCCCAGAGTCATACATATGAGATGAGTGATTATATGAATTTGAAATAATAAATAAGTATATAAATAAGAAAAGAAAGTGGTGCAAAATTTCAGTTTTGAAGTGCCTATAAGTATAGAAAAAAGCAAAACATCTTCAGGTTGTTTTGGGAAGCAGAGATTTTCAATATTTTAATGTTACTGTTCCTTCTGGATTGTGAACCCAGTCTCCTATATTAATGCACATATTTGCATGTGATACATTGTCTAAGTGGCAATGCTCTGTAACCAGGAAACCATTTTTGCCAGTGATTCCAAATTTATTTAGAGAACCTGACCATTAGAATGAGAGATCTATTTGTTTAGCAAAATGCAGTTCTGGTTCCTTATTGCTACCTGGAGAACACCTGATCCACAATAGCACAGAAGTTATCCATGGCTACTATCTAGATTTATATTAAAAACTGAGCTATAGCAAGGAGTTACCACTGCTGTGAGAAGTAAAGTTCTGTCCCCTGACAAAGAAAAGTAAAAGTGATAGATTGGAAGGAGCCATTCGTGCTAGGAAGACTAAACCCTGTTCAGTGCAGGAATTCCTATTGAAGCTTCCAAATTAGGAAGGCAGCCTTGATCGCTGTCTGTGAAAGTGAGCCTGCTGTCTCTCCGCATAATTCATGATTCTTTGCCTCTGCATAAAAATTCCATTTAAATAATTTTGGAGAGGAATCTAGCTAACCCTGATTTCTTGCTATTGACTGAATATAAACAAATACTGTAAGAAGCTATTCATTCTCCTTCCACCAATTCAGGAAAAACATTTTGTATGAGAATGAAATGAGTTAGATTGAAAAGGAAGTCACATTTCATGTTCACAACTCATTACTGCAAACAAGAGGAGCAAATAGCCTTAAATGAAAGATAAGAAATATAAATAGCGGTACTTATGAGTCATTGGGGAAACAAGTATAAAAGGAGGAGCAAGATGGGCAGATGTCTCCTTTACTGACAAGTAGACAATCTCATCACTGTGAAATATATAAAATGTATTTGCACTGACTGCTGGAACTCCAAATAGCTCCCGGAATAAATGTTGCAACAAATGTGGGTTTATATCCCCAACACATTGCACAGTCGATCTATTCATCTAGGAATGTTTAAATTTATTTCCTTGTTGATCTTGCTGCTTGGCCCTAAGCAAATCTTTCTCAGTCTCAATTCACTCTGCCCTGAATAAGTTTTTAATGACTCATTTTGCAAGATTATTCTGAGTTTGTAAGAGAGGAGCACTGCAAAGTACTGTTCACAAAAAAGGTGCAATTAAAATGCATAATAATAATATTCTAATTATGCTTCAAGATTTCTTCCTGAATTTAAATGATAAATGGATGTCACGAACGGTTTTCACATTACTTGGTTTAAACCCAAGAAACTGAGGAAAATAAAATCAAATAAATGTAAACAAGCATTAACATAATAATAAGCATATTGAAACAAGGGGGGGGGGAGATTGCTTGAGGTCATAATGGATTGGCTTCTTAGGCTGAATTAAGGCTTAAACTGGAGGTTTCTTTGTTCCTATATGAACGGGTCTTAAATTTACTATGGGATTAGGAGTGAAGGAAGTTAGCCCAGAGAAGGAAATATTAAAAGGGCAGAAAAATATATTTTTCCTCAAAAGGATTTTTTTAAAACCAAACCTGGCCCCAAATCTATCTCTCTGCCACAGGCAAGAGCTAGCCCCATAAGAATGCAGATGTAGAACCATCAGAAAGCTGAAGCCAGGGCACTCAAGAAGACAAAGAGAAGATCTGCACGCCCCACCCAAACTCTAGGAGTCATTAAACCCATCACCTGGGAAACAGGATATGATAATAGGATTAAACCACAGATACCAAGGCCTAGAAAAACACTCAGAAATAGCCTCAAGGTTCATGCCACAGGAACAGGAAACTATTCCAAAAGGCTAGAGGAGGTATAAAAACCTACTGCCCATGTGCTCAAGTCCTCTTTCCTCTCTGCTCTTCCTTGCAAGGACCATCATTCTGCTTCTTCAATAAACTGTAACTTTCTTCCCAAAGCAGTCGCCATGTTGCTTATTTATCCCGGCTTGGATGAACCAGGATGAAGACTTACTTCTGACAGGAGTTAACTAAATCATTCCCTTGGTAAAGCATCCATGAACATTTCTATCGGTGTTCATGAATATCCTGCTAATATATGTGTTTTACTTTACTTTCTAAAATTTGGTTTAGGAAATACGTTTCCAAAGGGTTTTTCAAATGAAATACTGCTCCCTCCAGCCACCTCCTATCTTAATTTAACAGATTTAACAGAACAGAATAACAGAGTTAGAAGGGGTCCTTGGAGCTCTTCTAGTCCATACTCAACCAGAGACTCTATACCAGTCCAGACAAGTGACTACCCAGTTTCTTCTTAGAAGTCTCCAGTGATGGATCACCTGCAACTTCTGAAGGCAAGCCGTTCCACTGGTTAATTGTTGTCACTTGTCAGGAAATTTCTCCTTAGTTTTAGGTTGTTTCTCTCCTTCCATCCGTTGTTTCTTGTTTCTTGTCTTGCCTTCTAGTGCTTTGGAAAATAGACCAACCTCCCTTTGCATGAAAATCCCACATTGACCTAGAGGTGTCCTCAAATTGAGCTCAAATTATTATGACTTCATGGATATACATTCATGAAATTTATTTGGCTGAAGTGATTTGTGATCACTTCCTTCCAGGGTCCTTTTTTTTTCCAGCTGCCCAGCTTAGCTTGAAGCACATTCTTTGATGATCTCTCATTTGAATATTTACCAGTCCTGAACCTGCTTGGGGTTTGGGTGTGGGGACAGCCAAAATCTGTAAGGTACTGAAACATAATTATATATGAGTGAACTTTGACAACAATACTAAAGTAAACTTGTATATAGCTAAGGTATTGGAATATAATACACTTTTCTAGAAATCAGAGAATATTCTTATTATTTCAAGCAAAAAGGACATTCAGATAAGATAATAATGAGCAAGGCTTCTCAGAAGCTTTAAAGTGATTCCAGCAAGCTTGAATCTGTCCCTATTGAGCTAGAAGAGTGTGTCAGACATGTTTGGTTCTAATCTATTCCTTGCTTGACTTATGGCAACTTCCATGATATCCTGAATCAAATCTGGGATGGAAAGTTTCACTATCCTAATAATTAGCTATGCAGCTTTTAAAAAATCTCTGATGAATTCTAATGCAGTTTCCAACCCACCAAGATCCTGTGATATCTCACACCTCACAAGGATTATTCCAGCATTCAATTCTGATATTTGTTTGGACTGGCATCTTGCCATCTGCTTCTTGTTTCCTTCTCTAAAATGTTGACCATCATGAAAAGATCATCCTTGTTCTGTTAATTTGCACAGGTTTACCTTACATGTCCTTATATTGCTTTTCCTATTCTTTTCACCATGTGTGAGAGTGAAATCAGGAATTACATTTCTATGAATGACATTTGTAAATAAAAGCCTAGCTGAGCTCCGGTCTTAGAAGACCAGAGAAGTACAAATGGCTGGTGCAATGAGTGTAGTAAGATCAGATGGAAGCAGAAGTGTAAACTGCGCATAATAGGCGTTTAGGTACCAGTGAACGATAACAGAGGATTGATTTTCTACTTGATGCTTCTATACAAAGTAATGAGAAGAATTTTCTTCATATACTCCCAACCCTTGGTTTCCTTAAGTTTGTGATTGTTAAGAATCTCCTCATCATAGGATGCATGCAATGAATTTGATAAAACTTTGTTTACAGTGCCATGCTCTTCATTACAAAGGGGATACAGAATTTTTTTAAAATTAGTAAATGATATTCCTGATTCTAACTATAATAGCCCTTGACAGGATCATAAAGGAGCCTGCCCTTTATGAGTATGTCATGAGAGTCATATAATGGAAGACCAACATTATTTTACGACGTTTTTTGCAGTGGTAGCTAACCCAATTACCATGGTTATTAAGTGAACCAATGGTTTACTATGGCATGGTTTTGCTGAAAACCAGAAGTAAGGGCTGGCTTTTGGCAAAACTATCATAAAATATGGCCACATGACTTCAGGACACTGCTCACAACTGTAAATACAGCTGTGTTGCTAAGTGCCTGAAGTTTCATCACGTGTTTATGGAAGGGCCCCAGTTGTTGAATCTTTAAATCACAATCATAATTCCCCCTTTTGGGTATCAATTGTAACTTTGAACAGTTGCTAAGTGACTAGTCATAAGGCCCCTGTGACTAGTATTAGTATTGTATTGTGCTTCTGTCAACTGTCGGGTACCAAAAAGATATTTTAGAATAGTTCCATCTTCAGTCCCAAAAGGAAGACATATAATTGCTTCTTTCTACTTTGAGATTTTCTCTTATCATTATTTCCTACTCCACAACCCACATGCTGGCACAGAATCTCTGATACAGAAGCAGATGGGACAGAGAAGTGTGAAAAGATTTGGGAAATGAGATAGGGCTGTTTTCGGGAAGTTTTGAGAGAACAGAAATTGGGCATAGGGGGATTTCGTATATTTCCCTGAGAATCACTGGCCCTAGAGAACAAAAATAGGTATACTGAAGACAGAAATTGCAAGAAAAAGTTATTTATTATTAAATTTATTTACCTGGGGAAAGGGGCCTGGTAAGAAGGAGGGCTGTGTAGAAGAGAGGAAAAATGTACATCAAAAGATTCAAATTAGTAAAATCCAAAAGGGGTTATGAAGAGCTCCATCTAATCCTCAACATGACAGATGAAAACCTGTGTTGATATCTGCAGATTAATGCCCTTTGAGACAATAATCCCAAGTGCATAAATGTATGTTGATAATTCTGAATTGGCTTTAATGCTGTGTGTGTGTGTGCCCAGAATTATTCCGATGGGACTGGATGTCTCAGGCGAGTACTCTAATGCCATTATATAAGTGAAGTGCATCCATAGCAAGAATACTCAATGTGATTTTAGTTATCCACCTTGAGCCAGGCTGATGATACAGGAGGCATATTTTTCTTCCGAGAAGGCAGACTTAAGTAATTGGGGAGTTAGAGCATAGAAAAAATACACTAAAAAGGGCATACTTCAAGAATACCATCATACAGAGACTACTGCAGTAAGAATAACTAATGGGCAAGCTCCCTCTTGGAAAACATAAACCACTGATTGATATCAAGCTAAATGCACTGGAGGGTTTATGTAGCCAGTCATAAAAGAGGATGACATTGCCATTATGTTTTTCCCTGTTGTGATTAGTTGATACGCAGCCAACAGACAGATTGCTGAGCTGAACTACACTGATCTTTGACGCAGAGCGGCTGCTAGGGGTGTGAAGGGCTGCTGCAGATGCTGTTTTTGACTTGGCCATGGCACAGCAGGCGAACTCCCAATGGTGCCAGCTGGTGTGCCTGACCCCCTTGCAGATGCTCCTCGGGAATCTTCCTCCAGAGACCAAGATGTTGGGATCAACTGCAAAAGTGTCTTTGACCAATTAATTTCCGTTTCTGGATGTTAACATTTTAACTAAGTTAGGCAAATTATACAGATGCTGGGCTTGCCGGCCAGAAGATTGTCAGTAAGAGACACCACATGGTGGGGTGAGCTCCTGTCACTTGCCCCAGCTCCTGCCCACCTAGCAGTCCAAAAGCATGCAAATGCAAATAGATAAATAGATACCATTTTGATGAGAGGATAGCGGTATTCCCTGTGCCTCAGCGTATAGTTATGCTGGCCACATGACCACAGAAATGTCTTCGGACAACACTGGCTCCCTCGGCTAAGAAACAGAGATGAGCATCACCCCCTAGAGTCGGACGCAACTGGGCAAGGGAAACCTTTACCTTTTTACTTCTCAATTTTTAGACTTTGAACCGTGTTGAGCCAGCAAGAAAGAGTGACATCCAATTGTGCTGGCCTTATTGGCCTTAAGTAAGCCCTCTTTTGGCCCTTTTGCCATAGTGGAAAGAGATTCCTGCTAGTTTGATACAGGAGAAATTATGAGAAGCCTAAACTTGTGTATGAAGGATTTGACAGGAGCATTTTGCAGGCAGCTGCTCTATGGAAGCCATCTGTCCAATTTCTCTTGTACCTAAGCCAAACTGGTCCAAGAGACCAATCCCAGGAGTCAGAGAAGAAGCGGGGTGCCTGCAGAATCCTGAAATAGCCAAGAGGAACCAGGCTGATCCCCATGCATGACTGGGTCAACAGTAACCACATTTTTGAGGAAGCATCCTGTTTGTATCATTTTGTTTTATATTTTGAAAATGAATAAAGGGATATGCTTGGAAAATTGCTGCAAAGGACAGGGAATAACAGAATAACAAAGTTGTAAAGGACCTTGGAGGTCATCTAGTCCAACCCCCTGTTCAAGCAGGAGACACTACGCTATTTCAGATAAATGGCTGTCCGCTTTTTCTTTAAAACCTCCAGTGATGGAGCACCCACAACTTCTGAGGGCAAACAATTCCACTGATTAATTGTTCTAACTGTCAGGAAATTTCTCCTTAGTTCCAGGTTGCTTCTCTCCTTGATTAGTTTCCATCCATTGCTTCTTTTCATGCCTTTAGTGCTTTGGAGAATAGGTTGAACCCCTCTTCTTTGTGGCATATTGGAATACTGCTATCATGTCAGTCCTTCTGTTCACTAGACTAGACACATCCTATTCCTGCAACTGTTATTCACATCAGATTAAAGAAATAAGAAATAAATAAAGGACCTTTAGCACAATCTAGTTAGTTTGAGGGTTGAGGCTGCTAATTTAAAAAAAAAAAGAAGCTAGAAAATAAAAGGATGGAAAATGTCAACTTTTTGAAAGAAACTAGTCAGGAAACAAAGACCATAAGAAATAGAACTCTATCAATATAGTCTATAATGGGTGGGGAACGAGGGCCCTTTTATGATTTGTGGACTTCAACTCCCAGATTCCTGAGCCAGCCAGTAAGTTGAACTCCACAAGCCATAAAGGGGCTATTGTTCCCCACCTCTGGTCTATAATATCAAAATCTTGAAAGTCTGGCAGGGTTCTTTTTCCTCCCTTTTAATCCCAAAAGAGTAAAGTTGGGCCAATCTTGAGTTTCTCCCTAATCCCCTACTGTCGAGTAGAGTAGAGTAGAGTAGAGTAGAGTAGAGTAGAATAGAATAGAATAGAATAGAATAGAATAGAATAGAATAGAATAGAATAGAATAGAATAGAGCTGGAAGAGACCTTGGAGGTTTAGTCTAGCCCCCTGCTCAAGCAGGAACGTTTTTTTCTGGATCAACTAATGATTTTGTATTGGCTGCTATATAGTTTCTTCAAGGTCATCTTTATATTTCTCTATAGACAATCTTCTGGTGGCTAGTTTACCTCTGAGAAATCAAGGACCGTAGATAAGTAAGTAGAGGTCCCTGGGCCTCAAGTACTTGTTAATGGGACCTATCCTCCCCCCATCTCAACATCTGTACAATTAAAGTGTTGATGGCTGCGTTCCACTAAGGAGACCTGTTCTGGTGCCTTGGACTCAAATACAAATCAGAGGCCCAGCAGTCATGGTGACTTTGGGCTCTTTATCCAGGATGGAGTAGCTTGAGCAGGTTACATCAGTACAAGGTACCAGATCTGGGTTATAAAAAGTCAGATGACCACTTTTCTGTATCTCTTTGCTGCCATCTTATGGTTGATACTGATGCATCAAACCTGTATCCGGTTTGATCCAATTCATGGAAAGTGGTTATTTAAATAGCCTGTTTAATAAAATCTTAATAGCTGGGGCTGCTGAAATATACACCCTCCAGAAAGAGAGAACAACTTACCTGTTTCCCAGCTGGACATGGCACCTCTTGGTGAGGACTCAGTTCTGAAATCTGTGGAGATACAAAAATATGGTTTCTATTTCTGTGCAGGGATGGGGCTTTGGCTATCCTTCAAATGAAAATGAAAGTGTTGTTCTCTTGCTCTGCCTCTACCCTCTGTGGAGCATAAGTTGATTTTCTATTGAGTTTCTAAGATAAGGTCATGGTCAGAAGGGCTGCTGCTGGGAGTGGGGGCTGATACCTGGCATTCTCTGTTCGAGCTCCCCTCTTCTAGAATACTGTAGCTTCACTCCCTCCAGATCTGGATGACCTTCCTCCCTTGGTGTGGCCTTCCAGAAGGTTGTGGAGATCCAGATGTTCTGGAAATCTTGGGGACTTAAATGGTGGTGGTGGGAGTTATCAAAACTAAATGTCTTTATCGTGATCTAATCTAATATGGGTTAGACATGACTTCGCAATTAACAACAACAATAAATCTAATATGATAATTACAGATTATGGTACAGTAGTCAAGATATCTTGATATTGCACTGGTTAGTTGCTCTTGTCTTTTCTGTGTTATTTAAGGGTTTTTAAAGATTGAAGCAGCTCTATATGTTTCATGAATAAATAAACATTTTGAAACTGAGCCAGTTTGGCCTAATAGTTACAGCATCAGTCTAGAAAGCAGGAAAACATGAGAAAATGAAATGAAATTCTGCTAACCTAGGCAGTTGCTTCAGGTATGTGGCTTTGTGGCTATATCAGAACACAACCAGGTTTGGGATCCAGTTGGGACTGCATCTGCCTTGACACACTCTCTCACACTCCCTCCCTCCCTCCCTCCCTCCCTCTCTCTCTCTCTCTCACACACACACACACACACACAGAGAGAGAGAGAGACAGACAGACAGACAGAGGGAGAGGGTTTTTCTTTTATAAAAAAATACCTTATTGCATACTTGGCCCTTTTCCAATATTTTCAGGCTTTCTTGCCTCACCCGTTTCCAGGCTGCTGAAGCTGCTGTGGTTTCATGTTATCATTGCTTCGTTATTTTAATATGAAGAGGAGGAATGGTGTCATAGTTGCAGAATCCATTTATGACATCTACCGGTAGGCTGACTCTGTTTGCAAAGGCACTTGCCCAACTAAACAGATCTTGGATTGGGGTCAGGATGGCGGCAGATGTTTGTGTTGATAGATCAACAGGAAGGAGAATATGGTCTTTTCACTATTTTAATGGTGGCTGTGAAGAGGACACTTTGAGGGTCAGTGTATAAACATTTCTAAGGATTTGGGGATTGAAAACACGGGTCCATCATCCCCATTCATCAAATTATTTCCTTTCTGATGTGGAATAAGAGAAGGATTATCTACTACCCTACTTTCCACCTCTATTCCAGTGTTGTGTACAAAAGAGGCTTAAAACTGGCATAACCCAAAGCATCTGTCTTTGGAATGGTTTGTGCTAATTATCCATGTGCTTTTTTCCTAGTGGCTTTGGAAAGTTTTGTGTGTTTTGAAATATAAATATATCTATTATGTAGATTGTTGATATTAAATCCTCTATCTTTTTTATCTCTTGCCTGTTGCTCTCTCCCTCCCTCCCTCCCTCCCTCCCTGGTTTTGATATTTCATAATATTTAATAAACATAACTATATTTTTGTACTAACTGAACTGATGGTATGGTGCTTATTTTGATCCCTATATAGCAGTGTTTCCCAGCCTTGGCCACTGTAAGATATGCTGGCTGGGGAATTCTGGGTGTTGAAAGTCCACATATCTTAAAGTAGCCAAGGTTGAGAAACATTGCTATATAGGGATAGACTGGGAGTGTGTTAGGTGCATAGTATGAGTTTTCCAAGAAAAGGGTGGTAGATGGAAAGAATCTCACTAAAGCATCATTAACTTGTCTTCAATAGATTGTTGAATAAAACTCAGTTGTGGAATTGAACTGTCTAGAAGAGAATGGCAAAACACCTAAGGTAACGAGAGGAAAAAGGTGCTCCTTGATCTTTGCTGTCCCCAATGGCTTGATGGACAAGAAAGGATGGATTTAAAAAAGACCCAGAAGTGCAGGAATGATGTGTTATTGGAAATAATTGAATTAAGCCATAATAGTAGTTCTAGGAGTTTTCAACTACAATTTTTATTAGTCACCAAAATTCTAACATCTTCTGCTTCTGTAAGATGGATGCTTGTATTAAAACTGAAAGTTTAGTTTCTGACGTGTTTAATTGGTATATTTGCATCCTTGTCTCAATGGGACAGCATTTGAATTATAATTATATATGACCGGCAATTTTCCTGGGGCTCATCTGATCTCAGCTAAAGCACTGCAATCATAGTTCCAGCTACCTGATTTAGCTGCTCTGAAATCACAGAGGACCTCAGAAATGGCATTTTGTGCAGCCAAATGCTAAAGAAAAATGGGAACACTAATGTTTTTGAGGAATATTTATTAACATTAAAATATATACATGGCTCTCTTCAGACCTTGAGATTTCAAATGTAATTCACAAGTATCAGTGGAATACAGGTGCTTTTACTTCTTTTTTTGTGAATAATCATAAGCATAGGAGATCATGAAAATAAACAGTCAAGCAACAGTAATTTTTCCCCATGTTTACATTCAGTACTTACGTCTTAAAGAGCTGTGATGGTGATGCATATCAAGAGATAGAACTAAGTTTTTTTCCTTTAAGGCAGGGGTCTCCAAACTTGGCAATTTTAAGACTTGTGGACTTCAGCTTCCAGAATTCCTTAGCCATGCTGACTGGGGAATTCTGGGAATTGAAGTCCATAAGTCTTAAAGTTGCCAAGTTTGGAGATCCCTGCTTTAAGGAATAAAACAAAGCAATGGAAACAGCCAAGGTAGATTGGAGATAGTTTTCCAGTTGTTTTTGTAACTCATCAGTGGAATTCTCTACACAATAGCACCTTTCAGACTGCAGAAGCCTCTTCCCCTCCACCCACCGCCAGCATTTTCCAAACAGTAAAAAGGAATTTGTCCTTTGAAATGCATTAATTTATTAGCATCATAATTATATCATTTAAAAAAACATTGCTTTTCTCTGATCACCATTCTTGACAGAATATTCTCTCAGAAAAGATTGCAGACTACACAATAAGTGCAAGCAAATATCTGTAGATATATACATGAATTAACCAGTGGAGTTGGGGGGAAAGATATAAGTATTTTATTTTGTGGAATTTTACAAACAAACAACACATCTTTGTTCATTTACAGCTGCAGTGGACAGCAGAACTGCAGATCAGTTCAAACAGCAGTCGGCTATTAGACAACTTAGAAACAATTAGGGTGAACCCTTTTTGGTCAATATTTTCTGCAAGCGCCACACTTTCAAAATACAGACTTGCCTAAATGATTACAGAACTATGAATATCAGATAGAAAGTTAAGGCAACCCAGCAATATTTGAATTCATGTAACTGTACATTGTAAATGATTGGCAAATGGTCGGGCCAGTTATTTTTAAAGACGCGCATTTTCTCCTTTAGGCGTGGTAGTAATCATTAGGTAGTTCCCTGTAGGGTTGAAAAAGAGTTATCCAAAATTTAGGCTCAGTGGAAAACATGGGAATATTTAAGATTTCCTGTAGATAAATATACTTGGTTTTGCGATATAAACTGCACAGTGGGATACTTGCTGTTTTAAAAAAGCATAAAAGTGAATTGTTGAAGAATGATTGCTCATGAGACCTTTGATGAAATTGCATGGCTGTCTAATTTAGTCATGATTTATTTCTGAATTTCTGTAGGTCTGCAAGCTTTATTTGATTTAACTGGTAGCCAATTCAAGTGCAGTTTTAGTTGAACAATAAGCAGATGACAAATTTTGATTGGCAGAGCTGAAAGCTAAAGGCACAATAGGTTTATTATTTTGAGGCCTTTTGATTCTGGTTTGTTACTGCAAGAGAAAAGGAATCTGTTAGATGCAATATTTCTTTCTAGTAAAGAATAATAACGGTGGTGTCTTGAATCTGCTGGATTGCAGGTCCAGATGGACTGATTCATCCCAGTACAGCTTAACCAAAGGGCTTTCAAAACAATATCCGCAATGTCTTCCTCTTGGCTGGGCAACTGGACTCTTACCTCTGACACTGGCATGTCCTCTTGGCAAGCAAATGTTGCTTAATTTGTGCCATCCTCTTGGCTCGTTGCTGCCAAAAGAGAAAGGAAAGATTATCCTTTTTTCATGTTCATCCTTTCAGATCTGCTTCCATGGTTTTTGTTTTGTTTTGTATTTTTTGTTGTAGAATGCAACCTCCCTTTTGGTTTATGGATAGGTAGAAACTTACCTGTTTCTGCTTAATACGTTTACAAGTAGGTACACAGACACCAACAAGAATTAACAGCAGGAGCATTGCGCCAATCCCCGAGGCTATTTTGATCAGTGAGAATCTATTCTCTAAAGTAGTCTCATCTGAGGTCTTTCCTGTGGGGGGGGGGAGATTTGAAGCTGAGAACAGAATGTGCACAGATACGGAGCCAGGAACAAGATGGTAGTGTTACTTACCTTGGAACTTACCCAGAATATAGTCAATACTGATTTTCACATTGTTGTTCATTTTGAGATCACACCTCCAGAGCCCTTCAATTGTAGCTACATGACAGAATTTATTATCTGAAATGGGAGAGCCACATTTGGTTTCATTCGAAGACTCATTTACATAAACCCAGCACAATTCAGTCCGTGGAGGAGCAGAAGGACTGATATGACCACACAGGGTCACGTTGTCTTCTTTGGATCTGAGCGCGGGAGGGACAGCAGAGACTGGAAGGAAAGCAGGAAAAATATATTAGGGAAACAGTTTTTACAAGATCTAGGAGAGAACATTCCTTACCATGAAGAATATTTTATCATATGATCTAAAGTACTAGGCTGTTCATGGTACTGGAAAGAGTCCCTCTCAATGGAAAGAGGATAGAATTGATGATATCAGAGGATATAAACACAGCTTAAATCAGCAGTATGCAAAGATGATTCAAGTTTTTCCCATATATTGGCACCAAAATATGTAGCTGTTCAATTACATATTCAACTTTCAGAAGCCGGTTTCCAGAAAATAAGTAGCTCAGAATAATTAGCAAATACTTCAGGTGTTTTAGCCATAATCCTGTGCAAACTATATTGACTGAACCATCAGATCAACTCTTCTTCTAGTCTCATTGCCCCCATCCAAAGTCAGAGCCTTTTTATTTAATCTTAGCAATAAAGCTGAGGAATTATCTTTATTTCTCAGCTAGAGGTTTCCCCAGCTGCAGATCAGACTGCAAGCACAGCAACCAAGGTCCCATCAAAATGTGTCCTTAATTTTTGAATTACAACTGGCCAGACACCCCCTCCCCCAAAGGTACTTATGACCATTTTTAAAGTTACAATGGCCTTGCACAATCACACAATTGCATTTGGGTGCTTGGCAATCAGCTCACATTTATACCTGTATGAAGCATCATGTGACCAAGATTTGTGCTTGGTTCCTGCAAAAGTGCCCACTGGGGAAAATTGATTTGCTTCACAGCTGCAGCATTTACTTAGCCATGATGGTGTTCACTTAACAACCATTGCAAAAAGCTCAGAAAATTGGGTCCAGTCACATGACGCCTCAACTTTCAACTGCAATGACTTATGACCATAATTTCAGATTCAGTTATAACAACAAATCAAGGATTACCTATTTCTATAAGACAGGATGGGAAATAGATTTTTTAAAGTTTCATACTTCATACCTTACTTTTCAAAGTTGGTTCGAATTTACTAAATGGTATAATAGCTTGCTATGTTGCATGACTTAATAAAGTAGATAACCACCTTCCACCTTACCAGGAAAAGCATCTGCCAGTTCAGTATAGGACAATCTCTTGTATAGTAAAGCATCACATGTCAAAATAAGCTCCCTGGAAGCTCCCACAGTAAATGTACCACATAAAATAAAACTTTATTTTATGAAGTTATGCAAATGGAAAAGAAAATATTTTCCCATCAATAATAATATGATCATTAAACTACGAGTATACCACATTTCCTTCATTAAACTTAAAGGTCTGCTTTAGGATGGGGGAATGGGATATCATTTTATCAAAAGCATTGTATTTTCCTGCTGTTTTATCTCTAAAACCTTAAACTGTTTGGGACAGCTGTAGTGAGCTGACTTGTCTTGAAGTTCTTCAATGGAGTTTTTCTGTATAGGGACCATCCTTACATCCCTGTGTCTCCATCCTCCCCCACACCATCACCTATTCCTTGGATTGAAAACTGCTCAACTCCTGTTGGCCACTTTAGACATGCATGTCTTCTGTCCTCTGGTCATGGGAACTGTCCTCCATGGCCACAATGGCAGGAGTCAGCATAAGTGAGACACATGTCTAATGCAGGCCTTGTATGTACAAGTTCAAACTGGGTAAAGGGTTGAGCACATAAAGTCTATGTGCTCTGCTAACCTGTCTGATAAGTTTCAAAAAGAACAAAACTGTTCCTTCCTTCCTTCCTTCCTTCCTTCCTTCCTTCCTTCCTTCCTTCCTTCCTTCCTTCCTTCCTTCCTTCCTTCCTTTATTCATCTATCGAATTTATACACTGCCCATCTCACCTAAGTGATCCCTATGGTCAGTAGTGATATAATCATTGTAATGCAGAGTTACACAGCCTCAGGAGAGAGGTCTTGAGACATCTAGCATAAGCTGCAGATCAATTAAATTCTATAATCCTTTAGCCTGAAAGTGCAAATGAACAAGAAAGGAAAATGTTCCATTTATCGTTCCTTATATGCACCAATTTAGCATTTCCTACGTCTGTGTTTAAAAACAGAACCAGTGCTTTCTGGAGTGAATGCTAGACCTATCTGCACAAAAGGTTGATTTCAACCTGAAAGTGCCAGTTTTTACCAGCTGTGAGTTGTGTACTTATACTGCAACCTGTCAGATTGGCTATTTTTGGTCACAGTGCTTCTGAAATGGTCTGACTTGACAGAACTCAGAACCAAAACACATCCATGCCTGAATCCTCTTACTCAGGCAACTTGACTGAACCGACTCTTCTGAACCCCATGACTAATGTGACCTACTTCGCTCCACACCAGCTAATGGGAATGACTGTGGTTTTTCAGCCCCAGCAGGCAACCCTCAATGGGAGGAAAACAAAGCCAGGAGGATCCACCAATGGTTCCTTTTACTTGTCCTACATTAAAATAGTAAGGACAGTGCTCCTCATCTACTTCTCACTTGAAGCAGAGAAAGGAGTGTAGCACAATAGATTCTGGGATACTTTTCAAAATTATTCCAAAGCTTTGCGAGTGAAAAACAGTGCTTTATAGAAGTGCATCTGTGCATTATATGGCAAAAGGAAAGCAGCTGGAATGGAGATGCCTTAATTTATGCCATCCATCTTGGAAACTCACAAGATTTGTTTTTCTCGCCATGCACATGTATACATAACTCGAACTAGACTGTTGTTTCTCTGTGTCATATAATATGTTGGAATATTCATGAGCAGGAAGAGTCATGTGGTAACTCAGTCAGCCAATGTGAAGAAAGTGCTACTGAGTGTGCAAAAAGGGTATTGAGTTAGGAGCTGGATTTTTCCAGTCTTAGGTTTGTCTCTGTATCTCTCTGTAAGAAGTCTTCATTGAGCTATGTTGCTGTAAAGAAGAATGTATGGTATTGTAAATATTTTGATATGAATATAAAGAAATTTATTTGAATCAGCTAAATGCAGTCAACTGTGAGAGCTTCTGATTTATTTTTACCAACAGAGAAATTAAAATTCTCTAACATAATATATGTGGGTATATGCATAATTCTGTATTTATTTGTTTATGTCATATTTATGTAGTGTATATCGGAGGTGGTGACCCTTTGAGAGCTGAATGCAATGAAATTTCATTTTAATGTATGCCGATTAGTGTACATTTAAAGTGACAATAAAGTTATTATTCTATTCTATTTAGAAGGTGTTGTGGGTGTCTCACGACTGGATGATGACATATCAGAGGGGGAGGAAGCACAAGCAGGCCCCTCTGGGTATTTTCCCCCCCCGGCAGCCGAATCAGATAATGAGGAGTTTTGTATGCATTCTGAATCAGACTCTCCAAATGATGAGTCAGATTTAGAGCAAGACGATAAATGGATTGATCCGAGGTTCCGAAGGTTTGATAAGCGAAGGGGTCAGTTAACTGGAAAAAGGAAGTAATGGGGGGAAGTGACGTATCGGACACTATATTAGAGGGGGGAAGTAGACTACGCCCTTGTTACGAGCAACGTTTATCAATGAGAGGTTTGGAAACTTTTGCAATGCTTTGAAAGTCTGATGTTTTGACAACCTAGCGAAGGATAATGAGGTCTCGGACAATGTGATAAAGACAGAGTGAGTAATTGGAAAGTTTGGCAGGAGTTTGTTGTAATCTAAATGTAACTAATGAGTCTTGGATGTTTCTGCCAGCAAAATGTCAGCAGCTTGCTTTGAAATGAATCCTTTTGAAGTGTGTTTAATAAATCTCTTAAAGACATATTTACGTGGATTTTAATGAGTTGAGAGAGGCCAGACAGAACAGAAGGATGCTTTGAATTTTGTTCTTAACAGAAGGTTGAGTTTCGAAAATGTTAAAAAATGGCTGTGTTGATGTTCAAAGACAATAGCACCCACGGTTAATATAGTAAGCTGAAATTGCTTGTTACTGTCAAACAGATAGAGATTTATTCCTACCTTTCATAACTATCAGGTTGATGGTTTTGCTCAAATTTCTATGTTTAAATCCAAGATGGCATTGGTACTTTCCAGCATCTTCAGAATGGACATTGGATATTTGATGGATGGAGAAAGAGCTATTGATGTTGCTTATGTTATGTTTCTTCACGAGAACATTATTCTTAAGCCATTTCCAAGACTGAACTTTTGGAATTTCCCAGTCTCTTTTTTCCTGCAGGTCAATGTTCAAAGGACAGGAAAGGAGGATGCTGCTGTTGATAGCGGCAAACCTGAATTCATCCAATCGATTGGAAAAACCTGATTTTATGTCCGACCAAAATAGAAAGTAACATGATCAGAATTGTGTACATTGCTGCTTTTTCACTGTAGGAAAAGATTATGGCCCTTTCCCCTCTACAGTAGTGAGTTAAAGTGCTAACCTTGAGATGGCAGAACATTTGCTTCCCTCTGAGCTAATCCCTACTCTGTGGCTGATTCGTGTTAATGCGGAAAGGGATTTTCTTGCTTTGTGAACGTGACCATCATTATTATAGGCAAAGTAATAGGTTTTTCTCATCCTGGGTTGCAACCAGCCCGTTTTAGCAAGCCGGCAGCTTGTAGGGCAGGGGTCCTCAACCTTGGCAACTTCAAGACTTGTGGACTTCAACTCCCAGAATTCCTCAGCCACAAGCTTTGCTGGCTGAGGAATTCTGGGAGTTGAAGTCCACAAGTCTTGAAGTTGCCAAGGTTGAGAACCCCTGTTGTAGGGAAACTTCCATGAGTCTGGATATTGCAGAAGGAATGGGGAGGATCTGACGTCTGGTCTCTTCAGGTCTAGTTCATTTGCCCCCCTTCTCACACTCAATTTGGGAATCTCCCAAGTTAATAATGGGAAGATGGGAAGCCACAAGGGCAGAAATAGTTCCAGAGAAAGGAAAAGCAAACCATGCCATGATTGTGAACTAGCAAGATCCCCTAGATTAGAGTGGTGAAACTGACTAGATCCTGGGCAGCTACTTTCCCATCCTGAAGGGATGGGAAAGATATCAAAATAAAATACAGGGAAATTGTTAAAAAAATGAATACATTCCCAGTTCAAGCTCCCTCACTGTTTTTGGGATATCGCAAGGGCCACTGAGAAGCTTAACAATAATTTTGCTTGGGCACACTGGAAAAAGAGGTTTCTGAAGTTTTTACTGCAACATTTTGACAAAAAAATATATCTGATAAAATCACTATAGACAATGAGCTGTAGTGAATAGACAACAATATCATTCTATCCTATCTGTAACATAAATGTGAGTTAACATAGGATGTAAATTCCAGAAAAAGAGTCAGCGGTGAAGTAACCTTATCTTGGCAAAATGCAGTGATACTGGAAGCAGTTAGCAGAGCAAATTATGGTTGGTGCTGAACTTTTTATGAGGAAAGACTTTGAGGGAACCCAAGTTGCAGGCTCTTTGAACCAAATTTAGTGACTCCTCTTACCGAATACCTTGACATTGTAGGAGAGCGTAAGCTTATAATGAGAGATGCGACATTCCCACATCCCATGGTCCTTTTGAACTGTAAGGTTTGATATCTGTAAGCCATCGTTTTGCAGTTTCCATCTTGGCTCTTTGTCTGTTACTTTGGTCTTGTAGGGGTCAAACCATTCAATCTGGGTATCTTTGAAAGGAGACAGATGCAGCTTTAAAGTGTCGCCTTGCAGGAGGTATCCGCTTTTAGATCCAGTAACTGTGAAAGAAAGGCCTACTGGTAAATTTTCCTTCTTATGCCTCCTCCCAAGGATAATTTATTTATTTAATTACTCATTCAATAGCAGAGAGAACAAAAGATAGACAGAGAGGCAGATTTCATGATCTCTGTTATATCATTCACCTTTCCACACTTCAATATCATAAGTAGCCACCTGTTTTCCATCTACATCACAGGAATATTTTCCTGGTTCTGCTTTTGGCAGTTCTAAAGAAAAAGTCTTCTCATCCTTCAATATGTATGTTACAGACTTTTCACCTTTGAAGAAAAGAGAACTGGATGAAATTAAAGCTTAAACATAAAGACTCATATCTCTCTCTACTGGTTATATGTGGAAGAGTTCAACCAGTTTTACCTCTATATACTTGCTGTTTAATTATCTGTAGCAGAAGTTTTCCATTATATTTCCAGGTCGCTCTGGATGGTTTTGTCATGTCAGTGTTATTTAGACAATGAAGGATGACAGGCTTGTCAGCAATAACATTTAGCTTTTTAGCCCTCACGGAAAACATTGCCCCTAGAAGAGCTAGAGGGTCAAAATAATGGAAGAATAAAAGAAAATCAATGATGAGAAACAAATGAGATTTCATTATGTTTCTGAGAAGTTTATAATCTGAGTCACTGTACTATATTGGCCTTTTATGTTACTCGTTACATTTTAACGTATCTATTTACATTTGAAGTATCTGCTGATTTACTCTGGAGTTTTCAAGAAGTCTGTAATTTGCAAAAATTTTTGTCACTGTACAAGGCATTTGTTTTAAAGCAAGGTCAAGGAGAAATGAATAAATTGATCAGTCTCCAGACAAGGAAGAGGAATGTGCACATCATTATTTTGTATAAACTATCATAGAAGATGGTTATGTCTAGTTTTTAAATCAAAGGAGATTAATTGGATTTAGTGGTGATGTAGCAAACCTGCTGGTAATGTCAAAATTCTGTTCTTCTTTGTGAGCATAGCTATCAGTGCACTAAAAAAGAGTAACCCTACTTCTCAATGGAGTTTTTCATAGGAAATGTGCTGCATTTTGGATCCAAAATCATAGAGATTGATGAGAGTGGGCATGAGCCCACACAGTTAGTGAAAAGCCAACAGCCCAGGTTTGAGACCTGAGCATCCCATGATGGAGCAAGCTCCCATCCTTACCTCACCTCCTGCCAACCTTGGAGTTCGAAAGCATGCAAATGGGAGTGGATAAATAGGTACCACTTTGTTGGGAAGGTAACAGTGCTCTGTGATGTCATGCTAGCCACATGACTGTGGAAACGTCTTCAGACAATGGTAGCTCAATGACCTTGAAATGAAGATGAGCACTGCCCTCTATAGTAGACAGTGATTAGTGAACTAAAAAAATCCACAGGGTCTCCCATGCAATTCCAGGAAAATTGGAAGCTTAACTTACGGGGACACCAACAAGTGAATTTTTAACTGATGGCTAGACCATTGGATTTACTGTAGCGTTTGATCAAAAACTCTTTGGGTTTTTGCAACTGTTTTATGCTTCTGCATTGGGATACTTTTGAATATGAGTTTATTTCTGTTCCAGAATATCAGGGGAAATACCAGCTGATATTCAGGCTCTTTTTAGACAAAGATTTAGAGCATTTCCAGGAGAAAGGTAAACCTGTATTGGCCAAAACCAGTAATGAGTAGATTCACATTCTTCTCACTAGTCTCTTTCTTTCTCCTTCTGCCTTTGAAGTAATTGCTTTTGTTATGCTTATATCGAGGGTTGTATGTTGGTCTTATGATACTCTCTTGGGGGAAAAAAGGATAAACTTGGAAAAGAAGCAAACCTGAAAGAGAGTCATAAGGATAAAATGGTGTTTATAACTTTATAAAGGGAAACTCAAGAGGAAAAACCAATAAATCATTAAATTAAGTAAACATAAAGGACTGTTCTTTACATTAAAGGATGTATGGTCACTGTATCTTATGGCCACAGGTCTCCCACCTTAACATTAGAACTTCTATATAGATCATTCATGCTGGCCATTTTGAGTACATCTCAGTGTATATGCTGATGAACTGCTAAATATCACCCAGTGGGGCTTTTTCCCCCCCACAGCAAAAGTTTTGAAAATAAATGAAAATTGTTAGGCTGCAGACAGGAAAATAAGAGATCAAATGACAGCTCCATTGTGCCACAAATATATCTTGCCATAAACTCACCCAGGTAAAGAACAAAAGCAACATGGATGCTGTTTAAAACCATATTCACCAATGCACCGTTTCACCTGGACAACTGACAGCTGTGATGAATTCCTGGCAGAAAAAAATAAAAATCATCAGGAAAAATCAGCATGGTTTATTCTAAAAATACCTTGTAGCATTCAATATGTAGGGCAAAAACAACTAGAAGTTTATCTTCAATTCTGAACAAAAGAAAAATTACTCACCAGTTAAAAAACTTAAAGAATTTGAAATAAACAGCAAAAAGCTAAAGAAGATTTTGATCTATGAAATTTACAAGTGAATTAAGAGGTCAGTTAAAAAAAGATCTGAGAATTAACTATAAAAAAACAAATAGCTTCTTGTGGGAACCAGAGTTACTTTGTCCACCTTGGTTCATCACAAAGATAAGGAACTTTATGACTGTAGAAACTGGATATAAGAAGGACTAAAGATTCTAAGTACAAGGGGAAAAAAATACAAGCCAGCTTTTGGTGTTGGTTAACTGGAAATGATACATAACATTATAACATTGGAAATATTAAAGGAGATGCTTGAGAAATGGAGCCAGAAATTAGTAGTTATAGTATCTATAGCATCAGTAATGAGATATGATGCCCTCTATTGATTATGTCCAAAAGATGTCCATGAGGGAATGACAGGTATGGAGCAAATGTTGTCTGACAAGACAAAGAAAGTATCAAAAGTGAAAGCAAAATAAGAGGCCAAGAGAATAATTTGGAAGAGGATGCTTGACTGGATATACAAAAGAAACTGGTTGAAGTTTTAAAACTTAAAGGAGAAAGTCAAATGACAAATCAAGAGAATAACCTGGAAAATGTTTTCTTATTGGATCTGCAAAAGAGGCTTATTAAACCCTTGAATAAATCTGTGCAATGGAATAAAGGAGGGGTATTAAACTGCTGGCCGGCAGGCACAGTGAAACCATGCCCACCCCATTGCCGGCAATGGGAAAAAAGTTGCGATACGTCATGATACGTCACATGACATTGCGAGGTTGACACCCCTGGAATAAAGAATTGAAAAGAAATTAAAGCCTATGAGAATATTTGAATGGACTAAAGACATACATAAAATGAGGGAATATAAAGTTAGTTTATTTGATTTAGACTGTAATCAAAATTCTTTATATATATATATATATATATATATATATATGTATATGTAGGTCTTTGGTTCTTCGGGTTTTCTCCCACGTAGAATTTGAACTGTATATATATATACAGAGAAGCAAAAGGTCATTTCTCAAAATATTGACCAGATTCTGTAGGTCATCATACAATCCCCACATGATATCTGCTAGAAACTGTCTTCCCTAAAAAATATCTTTGACAGAGATTCCACAGCCTAAAGTGATCATCAAGTCCCTGATAAGCTGGTGCTACTAAGCCATCCCCGGTTATTGTTTATACTCCCTGTCTCTTAAGCAAAGTGGCAAAAAGTGATAAAAAGTGCCCAGACAGGACTCAGAGTCCTGGGAGTATGTTGCATAACTGCCAGCTTTGTGTGGTCATCTGCTACCATTCTTGGGATTTTTGTCATGTAGAAGGAACCATGATTGTTAACTTTCTTAATATTTATTCAATACATTCCTTTTTGACATTTCACATTGGCTTGAGCTTTGAATAGATTCTTTGAATCAACAGGCTGCCAAGATAGGCCTCCTTTCTGCTTGTGGAGGACTGAGGGAGAGACAATAAGCATACTATAATAGTGCTGCATAAATACAGGTGACCACTAGATGACAGCCAAGAGATATGGAAAATGTTTAACTCTCATCCTTATCTGAAAGATTTGCCAGACAGCTCAGAGAGTCCTATTTATGACCCGGACACCATACATTTTCTTAATGGAACATGTGAGTGGGTAGCCTACAACCTTAAGTCCAGAATGCAGAACTTTCTCTAAGTTTGTGATAGATCATGATTTTTACATGACAGGGCTTATGCAAACAGACTAGTTTAATTTATATTTCATTCACTTAAATTAAATGTCATACTTATTCATGAACCACCTTTAAAGCCTGTGGCTCCCACCAAAGTCTCCAAGCTATGCCAGCAAATCTGGAGAATGACATAGTGGATAACCAATTGGAAGAGGTAAATCTACACTCTAATACAAAAAAAAAAAAAAGGAGGAGGAGACTTAACAGAGCGTGCAAATTATTATACAATATCCTTAATTTTACATGCTAGTAAAATAATGCTTAGCACCATCGAACACAGATTAGAGCCCTACATGGAAAAAGAGATGCCAGATGTTCAAGCTGGCTTTAGAAAAGGAACACATTAATGCTAATGCATGCTGGATAATTGAGAAAGCCAAAGAATATAAAAAACAAGTCATTATGTGTTTCATTGATTATAGAAAGGCCTTTGATTGTGTCAATCATGTCAAGTTCTAGAATATGCTCAGAAAAATGGCAATCCCAGAACATCTGATTGTCCTTCTGAAAAACTTACGAACTCAGTGAAATAGACGAAAACCAGGTTGGGAATGGAGTGTCACAGGGCTGTATATTTTCTGATTTTAATTCAAGCTACACGCTGAATATATTTTAAGAGAAGCTGGATTAGAAGGAGATGAGCATGATTTAAAATCAGAGGAGGAAACATCAATACCTTGTGCTATGCTGATGATACTACCAATAGCTGAAAGTGCAAAGGATCTGCAAACCCTAATACTAAAACTAAAAAAGCAGAGTGAAATAATGGGACTGAAATTAAATATAATGAAGAAAAAACTAATGACTATGGGTGGAACAAATCAATCTTAAAACTGATAATGAAAACATCGAAGTGGTGAAGATCATCTGCTTTTTTAGGATCAACTATCAATAGTAAAGGAGTAAGCAGTCAAGAAATACATCTCACTCTGCAGAGCCGCCATGAAGGCCCTGGAAAAGATATTCTAAACAATGTCTGTTAATATCAATATAAAATAAATCTTCAATTTCCAATTAAATATAGATCATAAAGATAACGGTTTATTTTATACTTCCTTGTTTTCAAAAGATAAGCCACTCAGAATCCTTTGGAGCTTGATAGCCTCTAAATCAAATAAATAAATAAATATTGCTATGGATCTTACCATTTCTGGAACATATGGAATTTTCAATAGTAGATAAGAGTGTATATCAGTGTCTTGTGTCTGAAAAAGTATCACTGACCCCTAATCTGAGGTAGGGCAAAATGTTGTATCAGATAGGACCCTGTCCTTTGTCAAATCAGCCTATGAACATATTCCTACTATTGCATCTTCAAAACATGAGCCAGCCATTGTCAAAGTTATATAAAGCCTTTCATCATTACTGTTGTTATTTCATTATGGTGATTGAATGACTCTAGAATTAAAGTTATTAGTGGAGTAACTTCTGACTATATATCCATCAAACCTGGTGCTATGTACCTTAAATGTCAGCAGCTTTCTCAGATCTCCAGCAGAGCTGTTTCCCATAATACATAACCTATTTCTTTCACCTGGAGAATATAGAAAATTAAACCTATGTGCTTCTTTGGTTCCTTTTGAAAGAAAGTAGTACAGTAGGGATTAAAAGCCGTGGTGGTGCAAAGGTTAGAATGCTGTATTGCAGGCTAACTCTACCCACCAGGCTCAAGGTGAATTCAGTCTTCCATCCTTCTGAGGTCAGTAAAAGGAGGATCAGATTGTTAGGGGCAATATGATTACTCTGTAAACTGCTTAGAGAGTGCTGTAAAGCACTATGAAGCAGTATATAAATCTAAGTGCTATTGCTATTGCTATTGCTATTGCTATTTTATAATAAACACACTATACATTTTACAATAAAAGCTCTGGTTATAATACTGAGAGATGTACTGCTGGCAAATGTCCTAAATAGTTAAATATAGAATGTAACAGTGCAGTAGGTAGATAGGAAAATAATATAGGCATCCCCAAAGTAAACAAAGATGAAACTTGCTGAACTGCTGAGTATCAAGACAACAGTGAGATTTTAAAAAAAATGCAAATTTGCTAAATATATCTTTCAAATCCTGTAATATCAGAAGTAGAGACTTTGTTCCTTTATGTGAAGCAGAAAAAATTAAATTTATGACTTATGGATTTGATGATTAGAAAACATAGATTATAGAAAAAAGTGATGTAACAAAAGAATAAGAGGTAAGTTTATATTTACAACTGATGTAAAGAAAATGGAAAACTACTTCTTCATGTTTTATTTTTCTTTTCTTCTTTCTTTTCTTTTATATTAATTTATGTTTGTTTTTATATCTATCCAGTGGTGGGATTCAGCTGGTTTGCACCACTTCGCAGAACCGGTAGCTAATTTTTTGTTGCCCAGGCCCAGAATGGACTTCTGGAAGCGGCATCCACAAAGAGAACTGATTGTTCACACATCTGAATCCTACCACTGTATCTATCTATCTATCTATCTATCTATCTATCTATCTATCTATCTATCTATCTATCTATCTATCTATCTATCTATCTATCTATCTATGAAGTAGAGTCTTTGCTGATGTTGAGATAGAAAAGTTCAAATGTGACCTTGTGAAGAAGGGGATCGATGCTAGGAACTGGAATCAGAACAGAAGAGGACTTCCAGAGATGCAATGGCAAACTGAAGACAACTCCACTAAAAAGGATCAAATGACCACAACAGAACAAGAAGCCAGCAAATGCACTAATTTTTTTAGAACTCCTCTCCAGACAAGGAGAAGACTCAGGATCATCTACACACACTCCAGAGAGCAGGTCCTCACAAGGAGACCATCAGGTTTAGAGTTGTGAGAGCAAAGGGACCACAATCTTGCCCGAGCCACAGTCAACACCTTCAAAAGGAAACTCAGTTCATATACTTCCTTTCTTAATCACTTCTGGAAATTGTTAACTTTTTTTTTTCATATTAAGATCCTTCAGACAATTTTGAAATTAAGTATAAGAAATCTTTATGTGGAGAAATGCTGTTGGTTGGGGGGAAAGAACCGTGATAAAATGGAATTTTGAAGGTTGGCTACTAGAGGGAACTAGAAAGAATTAGAGATTGCAATTAAAGAAGAGAACCATAAATATTGCTTAGGAATCTAAACAAAGGGACTAATGATAATTAAATGATTGTTCAGCATTGTAGCTGAATCAGAATAAATTGGAGCCATATTTTGAGTAAATTTCAGAGAAACTGGAACAGGTTTGTAGCATGGCAACGATCAGAGACGTAGAAGCATAGGAGAAATGGAGGGAATTGGATATAGCCAGCCTTGGAAAAATAAGAAGGGTTGGGGAGCAAGGAGTTAAGAGCACTGTTCAAATACTTAAAGAGAATTTCCATTGAAGAAGTCATTTCCTGTTCTACGTCATCCAAGAATGTAGGACACAGAATAATAGTCTTAAATTATAGCAGCAATTTTTATATTGATACAATGGGAACAACAACTTATATTGAATTCCTCCTCTAAACAAAGAAGGCAAACGTGACCTATAAAATCCCAAGGATGTAATTGCCTTTGTATTTGGTGAGGTGGAAAATATAATGTAGAGTTCCTAGAAAATCATTGTTTGTTTAGAAAAGCTGAATAAAAATTACCTTGTTGTGGGGTGTGTGTGTGTGTGTGTGCATTTCTTCTTCCTCCTTTGCTCTTCCCTCCTTCTTGGCCTTATGGCTGCCTTACCCCCCACTCTTCCTCCTTTTGGTACCTGGGATTTTATTGTAAAACTTAACATACATGATAAACATGATCAAGGATGCTCGGCTGACAAGGCCCAGGTCCTTTTCTTGTGGATTTCCCCTTTTCTACATTGCTGTTTATGACAAGATGAGAATGGACTCTCTCCGCCATTCCCATTATGCTAATCTCAAATGATTTAAAAAAAAAAATAGTCAGAATGAATTCAGAACCAGTACAAATGAGAGCTGATGTGCTCTCAAAAAAACATCTAATACTTTCAGTTTTACCTAAAACCAGTTAACAGGAGGCTCACTTTTGCATACAGTTAACCCTTTCTTTTACACTCTTTTTTCAATTTACACCCTGTCCCCACCACTACTCCCAAGCTACTACCGGTATTGCTCTTGTGTTCTCCAGCAGAGTCTCCTAGGAAGACAAGCACAATAATCCTTTCTCTAAGAACTCAACTTGAACTGAACAGTTCTCAAGAAAAATCAACAACTTGCCTTATGCTTTAATTGCAGTTATAGACTAACTACAAAGATCAGCTTCGGTAGAGTCTATATTTCTAGTCCCTAAGGCCGAAAGCTTGGAATCTGAGTTCTTTCTTCTATCCTTTTGCTGCGATGGGCCACTAGCAACTCACTGACAACAACTGTACTGTCTAGCATAAAGGTATTTTTTGATCTTAGGATATTTGTTTTCCTACTGTGCTAATCCAGCTGTTACACAACTCTGTGCTTGTACCTTTGTAATATGGTTGGGAAACAAGAAATACACAATGATAGTCATAGCATTTAAAAAGAAATTGGAATAGAACTTTTCTTGTGGATGGTGCTTTAACAAGTACATTTAGCAATAGCAATAGCACTTAGACAAGTTAGACTTATATTATCGCTTCACAGTGCTTTACAGCCCTCACTAAGCAGTTTGTCAGTATATTTCCCACAACAATCTGGGTCCTCATTTTACGGACCTCGGAGGGATGGAAGGCTGAATCAACCTTGATCCAGTGAGACTCAAACTGTCGAACTACTGGTAGTTAGCGATCAGCAGAATTAGCCTGCAATACTGCATTCTAACCACTGTGCCACCATGGCTCTTAGTTTTAGTACAATAAAAACAATTGTTCTGCACAACAATTGGGAATGGACATTAACATCTGGGAATCCTTGACCTCTGATCATTCAGCCTGGAGGCTAAAGACGCAGCATGGCCTTCTCCAATTCGAAGAGACACTTGGGCAGCAGGCTGAGGCAAAGAGGCAGTTCCAGAACCAGCAAAATCTGGGGGCTGGAGAGGGAACAGATTGTACCTGCCCTCAATTTGGAAGGGACTGCCATTCTAGAATTGGCCTTTTTAGCCCCACAGATGCTGCCTTAGGACCTCTTCCCAGAGCACGATACCATAGTCTCTCGAGACTAAAGGATGCCAATGATGATCCGCATAAATATTTGTTGAATTTAAACATAATATCATTTTATCTCTGCATTTTGGTTTGATTTTATAAACCTCTGCAGCGTTAAATGTGGTTGGCTTATAGCCATATTATTTTAAATATTTATGTTTATTTTGAACAAATAGAAAGTGTATTAATCATTTTAATGATACTTGTACAAAACCTGGTATATGAATAGGATGGCTTTCATAAGATCCACATATGATTGTTTCATAAAAACTCATTGTATAGCCAGATCAGTGGGCTGTCTTTCTAAAGAAAATATATATGAGGTGGTGAATGCTATTCTGTGTTCAATTAGCTGCATATCTATTCATGTAGTATTGAATTATAACACGCCTCAATAACTAAAATGTGCACAGGGCTGGTCATGCTAGTGCAGTGATGGTGAACCTTTTAGAGTGCCCCCAAACTGCCCCACCCCCACCCTGCCCACCCCCACTCTGCCCCAGCCCCAGCCCCAGCCCCTCCCCCCACCCCTCCCCCCCAGCCATCCACCACCTCCATGGCCCGCTGCAGATCACCCAGGCAGCCCAGCAGTGCCAGGGCATCCATGCCCTCCGTCCGCACCCCACAGCATCATCTGCATGCGATGGGGCACGAGGGCGGGATCTTGTCCCCGCTGCCCGGCCGCCATGTCCTTGGCTGTGCTGCTCCATGCAGGCCATGCTGGGGGGGCGAATCTCCTCCATGGGGGCTGCTGGTGAGGAGGGGGCCACAGGGGGAGGTGGGGCTGGGGCGACAACGCACGTGCCCACAGAGAGGGCTCTGAGTGCCGCCTCTGGCATGCGTACCATACGTTCGCCACCACTGTGCTAGTGAATGAACTGTAATCGACAAACTCTGAAAGTTCTCTTCCGCCCTGCCCAAGCTATCTAGATCTGAATTCATAGCTTTTCTGCATACATTATTTGCTAGATTTCTAGCTAACAAGTTGCAGGTAAGACCAACTTGTTAACTAATCAGCTGAAAAAAGTTGATCTTATGGTCTTCAAGAATAACTTTAGATGCATCAAACTTTTCATGGCAAATGGACACTTTGTGCAATTTTCTACACTTAAACTTAAAGTCACTTTTTAATTATCTCTAACGTTAGCATAAACTAATAATGGCTACAGAGTTGAATCTTGTGTGGCAAAAGGAACAATGTCTTATGTGAAAATGTTTGAGACTATTAGTTAAGCATAATTTCTACACTACTGTTTTTCTTTCTCTTCTTTCCAAACTTAATTCGTTTTCATCGTTTATCTTCTCGTATAACAATTGCATTTTACGAATGTTGTGAGCTGCAAAACAGTGCAAAATTAATGATTGAATAAATACTTTTTAAAACACCCACAGGAAATAGGAGTCTTTAAAAAAACTAACTGCATGGGCAAAAAGGTTGTGTGTGAAAGAAGCTGCATCTGTACAGATTTTATAAAGATTAGGTGATGATCAATGGTGCAATTTAATGAATGAGTGGGAAATTATAGTGAGAATTTTACAGTAATAGTGAAACTTATTTTTGATGTACTGTGTATTTCCATATGTGATAAACATCATCTAGAATATGTTTTGATATCTAAATAAAAAATGGTTAAATTTTCTGCTAGGAGAGTTAAAGCTGACCCTGTTGCTCCAGGTAAACAAAATAAATTCTATCTGAAACATGCTAAGCTATCACATCTTAAACAGCCTTTTGTCCAATATGTGGGCTTACCATATAGACCTCATTTTCAAAGAGACAGCATTAAAACATATCCGTACATTTGCAGCACCTGAAGGCAGAATTCTACTATCTCTTGACATAAACACAAAACAGTAAATCAGATAATAGCAAATTTTCCATAAATGAGGGTAAGGCACAGAGCCTGTTCAGTCTCATCTGGTTCTTTCTATTACTCTAGAGCAGGGGTTCTCAACCTTGGCCACTTTAAGACTTGTGGACTTCAACTCCCAGAATTCCTCAGCCAGCTTCTGGCTGAGGAATTCTGGGAGTTGAAGTCCACAAGTCTTAAAGTGGCCAAGGTTGAGAACCCCTGCTCTAGAGTTAAGGCCTAAGCAATCCAGAAATGGCATATGGTTCCCAAAATTCTGGATTGCTTCTCCTCTTACAAGCCAAAATTGTAAATAAAATTTTGTTTGATATACAGATAGTCCTCAACTTGCAACCTTTCATTTAGTGACCATTCAGTGATATAACAGCACTGAAAAAAGTGACTTATGACCATTTTTTCACACGACCGTTGCAGCATCCGCATGGTAACATGATCAAAATTCAGATGCTTGGCAACTGACTCACATTTATGACGGTTGCAGTGTCCTGGGGACATGTGATCACCTTTTGTGAACTTCTGACAAGCAAAGTCAATGGGAAACTGTTACGTACTGGGTTTGATTGAGAGCAGGTGCAAGGAGCTGCACCAGAACAATCAGCAGACCACGTGGTCTGCCCGGGGAGACTTGCTGTTTGCAAGGAATGACTAAGCAATCAATTTGAGTGGGAAAGGCTGTTGCGATGATTGGCTGGCAACGCCCCAGGGAGATTGTATAAAAGGGGGTGGAACCATTTTGTTGTTGTTCTGTTTTACTTGAATAAAGACTTACCTGTGCATGATTCTGACTATTCAATGCCTACCAATGCGAAGAACAGAACATTGGCGATGAGGGTGGGATCGTGCTGCCGCAAAAGTCAAGCGCTAACTCACCACGGAAAGCCTTGAAGTCGCTGAGAAGTACGGCCTTCCAACTCCTTCGTTCTACCTGCCAGTACGGAATCGCTGGAGGAGAGTGCCGCTAGGAGCCATCCTGGAACCGCTTCAGAAGCCTGTGTAGCACGAGACATTGACTAGGCCGCCATCAGCACAACAATGGCAAAGACAGGGTATCTCTCGGAGTTCGACGTCAAACACCCTGAACGTTGGAGCTCCTACATTACCAGGGTGGAAAACTACCTCAGAGTGAACCAGGTGCAGGACGATGGACTGAAGCCCGCAACGCTGTTGTGTGTCTGTGGACAAGAAACTTTCGATATAGCGGAGAACCTGGTTGCTCCGGCACCCTTGGAATCCATCATGTATACTGAACTAAAAAGAATGCTCAAACAACACTTTGAGCCCAAGCTGTCAGTCATCGTGTGGAGACATGCTTTCGAGCAGCGGGACCAGAGTCCAGGCGAGTCCGCTGCTGATTTCATTGCTGTGTTAAGACAAGCAGCAAGACCATGCGAGTTTAAGGACTTGGAAGAGCGGTTACGGGACTGGCTCGTCTATGGCCTGAGAAGCCATGATCTTCAACAGAAGATATTCACCAGAGAAACAGTTTCTTTCCAAGAAGTTTTGAGGGAAGTAATGGCAGAAGAAGCAGCGGGCGAAGCTGTTAAGGCCTTGCGGTTATCAAGAAACCCTCCAAGTCCTGGAACCATCCACTAAAAGGATGCCGAATGAGTCGAAGACTCCGAGTTGGAAGGTGAGGTCGATCGCTTACAGCAACCGCCAGAAAGAAGGCCTCGCAGAATACTTGACAAGGCAGTTTCCTTTCCTCGATCCATCGGGTGTGGAGGCCGCCACAAGCGGGCCAACTTCCATTTCCGCACCGCAATATGCCGGGCATGTGGCAGGCAAGGCCACATTGCTACCGTTTGTCTGGGTCGCACAAAAGACCGTTCTGTGGAAGAGTTGCCTCGGAAAGGTACCGGGGTCCCTAGTCAGAACCAGGTGGGGTTTTGCGCGACGAGAAGAAGCGTGTTGAGAACAGGGGCCACCCGGCCTTTGAAAAAGAAGCTTCATCTTGAAGTTAAACTGCAGGGAGTTCCCTTGGACATGGAACTGGACACGGGCTCCGCTCTGTCCATAATTTCTAAGACAACACTGGGACAAATTTGTAGGAAAAGTGGCCATCGAGTTAAGCTCAAGCCGTCGAATATCCTCCTGACCGATTTCCAGAATTTCAGAGTCAGCGTCAAGGGGAGGCCACATTGAATGTCAAATTTAGGAATTTTGAGGGTCCGTTAGATGTTGTAGTGGTCGAGGGCAACTGCACAAGTCTGATTGGACTCAATTGGTTTGATGCACTAGGCATCCAGGTAACGGGGCTAAACAGTCTGAAAACGGCAAGCCTTACAGAGGTTTGTAAGAAGTTCGCTGATGTTTTCAGCCCAGAGTTAGGGGCATACAAAGGGCCTCCTATTGCCTTAAAATTGATCCCTCAATAGCACTGATAAGGATTAAGCCTCGTCGGGTGCCATTTGCTCTCAAGCAAAGGATAAATGAGGAGCTGGACAAGTTGCTTCAGCAAGGTATTTTGGAACCTTTGGACAGCAGTCCATGGGAAACCCCCATTGTCACGCCACTTAAGGCCAACAGAGAAGTCAGAATCTGTGCTGACTACAAATGTACATTAAATAAAGCCCTTTAGCAGCATTCCTATCCAGTGCCTGTAGTCAGCCATATTCTGGCGTCTCTACAGGGAGGGCGTATTTTCGCCAAACTAGATTTGGCTCAGGCCTATCAGCAACTGCCAGTGGACGACGCCATGGCAGAGGCCCAAACAATTGTAACTCACCGGGGAGCCTTTAAGGTTTGGAGGTTACAGTTTGGAGTGAATGTAACTCCTGGCATATATCAGAGTGTGATGGAACGCACGCTTTGTAATATTCCAGGGGTCTGCCCATACTTCGATGATGTCCTCATCGCAGGGGAGTCAGTCGAAAACTTGGCAGATAGGCTTCGGGCCGTTTTGCAGCGTTTCCGCGAAGCGGGGCTGAAGCTCAAACAAGAGAAGTGCAAGATTGGAGTCACTTCCACGGAATTTTTGGGGTTTAGAATTGATACCGAAGGCATCCATCCTGCTGAATCAAAACTTAAGGCAATTCAGCAGGCACCCAGTCCAAAAACAAAGGGAGAGCTTCAAGCCTTCCTGGGACTTCTGCATTTCTATCATGCCTTCCTTCCCCACAAGGCAGCAGTGGCAAAGCCGTTACACCGGCTCCTGGATAAACAGGCCCCTTGGAAGTGGACAAGGGTCCACGGAAAGAGTTTTGCAGAAGTTAAAGCTTTATTATCTTCAAATGCAGTGTTGGCTCATTTCAATAAGACATTGCCCATTAGCATAGCTTGTGATGCATCCCCGTATGGGATCGGGGCTGTCTTAAGTCACCTCAGAGCTGATGGGACACAAGTCCCTATAGCATACTATTTCAGGACTGTTTGCTGCTGAGCGAAACTACGCTCAAATAGATAGGGAAGCATTGGCAATCGTGGCGGGCATCAAGAAGTTTCACGACTTCTTGTATGGCTGCCATTTTATGGTCTTTACGGACCACAAGCCACTTCTGGGGTTGTTCACAATGAACAAGCAGACACCCCAAATCATTTCTCCTAGAATGTTGAGATGGTCAATATTCCTGTCCGCGTATGATTATTGCTTGGTGCACAAGCCAGGTAAAGAAATGGGCCATGCAGATGGTCTGAGTAGACTGCCCTTAAGACAATTAGAGCCTGATCCAGCACCGGCTAACCATATCCTGTCCATCCAGGATTTGCCGGAGTTGCCCCTCAATGCAGGGGATGTAGCTGCAGAGAAAGCTACTGACAACACGCTAACATGCATGTTGAACTGTGTGCTCACCGGGTGGTCTGACACGTGTCCTGCCCTAATTTCCAGAGCTTCTGGAAAAGGAAGCATGAGTTGTCTACCTTTAAGGGTTGTATCCTGTGGGGAAGCAGGGTAGTAATTCCAGCCTCACTGAGGACTAGAGTCCTAGAGTCCTTGCATGAGGGACATCCGGGCATTGTCCACATGAAGGTGTTTGCGCGCAGCCATCTCTGATGGCCTGGGCTTGATAAAGACATTGAGGCCTAGGTCCACAGGTGCACCACTTGCCAACAGTCCCGGCCTGGAATGCCACAGGCTCCTGTCCATAGATAAGAAACCACCCAACTCTGTGGTCGAGGATCCATATCGACTACACTGGCCCCTTTCAGGGGCAGCTCTTCCTCATAGTGGTAGACAGCCACTCTAAGTGGCTGGAAGTCATTCCAGTGTCCAGCATGATAGCCACCATCACCATTAGAGTGCTTCGAGGCATTTTTGTAACACATGGCCTCCCAGATGTAATTGTCTCCGACAACAGAACTCAATTTACTTTGGTAGAGTTCCAGTTCTTTCTGTGGGCGAATTTAATTTGGCATGTTACTTCGGCACCGTTCCACCCGACTTCAAACAGGCAAATGGAGGGGATGGTCCGCACAGCTAAAGACTCCTTAAAAAGGATCACTCATGGAAATTGGCATCACAGGTTGGCGAATTTCCTGCTCTGCCACCGCACCACTCCATGCACGTCCATGGGCAAGACCCCAGCTGAGCTCCGATGGGGTCACTGACTTATCATCAAGTTAGATAGATTACACCCAGACCGGGTTGCATCACAGATGTCCCAGTCGCGGGCACCGAGGCTACTGAAAGTGGGTGACCCAGTGTGGACTTGAAACTATGGTCCAGGTCCATTGTGGGTGGTAGCTGTGGTTGCTAAGGTTACCAGGCCCCTTTCCTATGAAGTGGCATTGGACGATGGTTGCGTGCTGTGACAGCACATAGACCAGCTTTGCTGGCAATTACCTAGCCACCCTTCCACCCCGTGCTCTGCTCTCGGGGGGAGGGGAGAAATCACTCAAACCTCTTGAGCCTCTCGAGCCTGATCGGGAAGATCAATCATGCAGTGACTGCAGATCATTGCAATGGTCCAAAGAAGGGCTTGCCCATGAAGCAGCTCCTGACTCGGGCACCACGCCCATGGGACATTGCTCGGAAGCGGCTTCTACAGCTGGTCCTACCACGGGTTTCGCTCTTACAGAACAGCGTGACTCTGACCTGGGTCAACCGTTCCCACCGGCTGTTTATGCCGATCAGGGGAATTCCACCCCACAGTGGAACGCCAGGTTGAGCTGACCAGAACAGGCAAGTCTGCACGATCCGGGGTCGCCCATGGCAAACGGGTCATAAAGTCCTGGTCTGCCGAGCCTGGCAGGCGAGCTTGCAGACTGGGCACTTGCAGCAGCTCCGAGGTGATCGGAGAGGGTCAGGGGCCCACCAAAGTTCTTACGGGACTACATGAGGTTTCTGTCAATGTGAGCCGGACTGGCCTAGTATTTCCCTAGGAATCAGAACACGCTATTCCTTGTACTATAATGTTGAATTGGAAAAAAACACAATTCAGATTCTATAATGTTGTATTGTCTGAATGCTTCATACTATATTGTTGTGTCTGTGCATGTAGACCTATGATGTTGTCCATATTGTGTTATACTGTATTGGGAAGCAAAGACCTATAATGTTGTGTGTTTTGCTGTATTGTATATGGAAATGTTGTAGTGTTATACAATAACTAGTATGTATTCCTGAACCAAGAGGGGAGGGGTGTTATGTACTGGGTTTGATTGAGAGCAGGTGCAGGGAGCTGCACCAGAACAATCAGCAGACCATGTGGTCTGCCCTGGGAGACTTGCTGTTTGCAAGGAATGACTAAGCATGCAATTTGAGCAGGAAAGGCTGTTGCAATGATTAGGGAGATTATATAAAAGGGGGTGGAATCATTTTGTTGTTATTCTGTTTTACTTGAATAAAAACTTTTCTGTGCATGATTCTGACTATTCAATTCCTACCAATGTGAAAAACAGAACAGAAACCATGTTCACTTTACAGCTGTGTTACTTAACTGCAGTATTTCACTTCACACAACTGAAGTGGCAAGAAAACTCACAAAATGGGACAAAAGTCACTTAACTGTCTCACTTAGCAACAGAAATTTTGGGCTCATTTGTGGTCATAAGTCAAAGGCTATGTATTTAGTATTTTAAAAAGCAAGCCACTTTCAGATTTAGAGGAAATGCTAGATAAACTATTTCTGATTTGTTTAATTACTCGTGCTAAGAGAGGAGCCCAAGAAGAAGTGAGTGGGCAGTCTGCAGCTTTTCACAATGAGTTTTGCCAGAATCCTAGTTTATTTTTCCATACAGAGGCATTGAATCTTGATTGTATCAGGATTCAGATAGAAGCAGCTACAGAAAATACACATGCAGGAGTAATGTCACATGTTGCACATGAAACAAGAAAAACAACATGGGTGGTTCAAAGAGAAGCATAAAAGAAGCTTTGCCAGATAAAATCAATACTACTGAATAACCAAGAAAAGATAGTTGATCAACAGAGACAAAGACAATCCACTGTTAGTGCATTTTAAGTAACCCATAGAGGCATGCATCTTTGTGAGTTAAAGAATCAGGAAACCTGAACGTGTCCATTCAATTCCTTACTGTCTTTGAGAAGAGTTAGAGAATGCCTGCTCCTTCTGCCTACTGTATACAAGGATTGTAGAACAAGGAGTAAAGAATGCATAAATCTGCAGTCTCTGTGGAAGTAAATGACTGAGAAATGTGTATTTGCAGTCTCACTGTCTAGAAAAGCCACGAGATAAAGTGAGATAGAGCAGGGGTTCTCAACCTTGGCAACTTTAAGACTTGTGGACTTCAATTCCCAGAATTCCTCAGCTGGCTGAGGAATTCTGGGAGTTGAAGTCCACAAGTCTTAAAGTTGCCAAGGTTGAGAACCCCTGAGATAGAGGAAGACAACTGAAGATTCTTTCGGCAGAGCTGTCCGATTACACCTCTCCAACACCTCCAGTGGGTCAGCTGTGGAACAACTTTCCTCCTCTGACTGGGCCCAGATGGAAGATTAAATGGCCTGCTAAACCTCATAAGCTAAAATTGATATTCGAGACTATCGTGGAGGGGGGGGGAAATCAGAAGGAACCTAATACCTAATAGCATCTTTTCTGATAGTCTATAAGTCTTATTCAAACATGTAAACTTTTGTGATCTTTAAAGTGGCTAGGCCTATATAGGATTTAAATTGGGGTGAAAGGGGGAGGGGAGGGGAAGAAGGCAGGTTGGTTATTCAGATGCAGGTTACATGTGAGACTGTTTACAAATACCTTTTCAGTTGACTATTGTGATGTATTAAAAAACCACTTTCTTTGTTGAATCCTTTTGAAATTGCCTGAAATCTTTTGATATATGTGAATTCAACCATTTCCTGCTCAGTGGTGCTATGAAAGTTCTGTTTCCCTAAAGCTGTTATTTTGAGGTCTACCACAGAGTGTTCTGGGAAGTTAAAATGCCCTGATATCACTTTGTTCTCTTTTTGAGTCTTCATGCCAAGCTTGTGTCCATCAGTCCTTGTGCAAAATGCGTTCCATTTGTTGATTTTGGAATACATCACGTTACAGAAACAGCATGTGAAGGCAGCTCTAATTTTACATGTACATTTGTTGGAACCTCTGATGGCTCCATTGATGAAGATGTGGGGACAAAGTAAACATTTGCATTTGTTATAAGGTTTGGCTCTCAGGTTAGCATTTTTTTTGTTGTTTCTTGTGAGAATTTGCTTAAGGTTGGATGGCTGTCAGTAGGCAAGTATGGACTAGCCACTCAGGGCCTAAAAAAGTGTGGTGCCATATGGGCTGTGGCTTGCTGATAATGCATTTGAGTGGCTTGTACTCTGAACTGTAGGTGACTACCATTCTGTTTATGTGGTATGTCTTTTAATAGGTCTTCCCTGAGAATTGATCTGGAACTATTGATTTATATATTGCTCTCATTGGGTGGGTAGTTCTGTTTTCCTGATTGCCTGGTTTAATCCCATCAATTGAGCATCTCTGTCAAGTGTGAATAAGAACAAATGCAGCATAAGGCCTGGGATAGACTTAATTCCTTGTTGGCTTAGTCTATCTCCTTAGTGAAATCATAGTTTGACCTTTAGTTTGATAATCTGAAGCTTTGGAACAGTTTGCATTTGGTCTGTGTTGTTTCCGGAGCCTGCAAAAGCAGGCTCGGGACGTTGCATTGGTCCCGGGCATTCCAAAAGCTGCCTGGGACCAGACAGAGCGGCGCCAGCCTTGCGCACAGCGCAAGGCGCAGAAACGCTCTGTTGCTTTGTTGACATTGTCCAGGTCTCTGGCCACATAAAAAAAGCCTGCGTTTTGCCTGTTCGTTCGGTTGTTAGAAGAAGAATAAAGAGTTGTTTAACATCGCCATGTGTCTTCATCATTCGCAAGCAAATGAAGTACTTAACACTGGTGATGAAGGTGGGATCCTTTGCAAGCTGGAAAAAAAAGCTTTAAAGACTTACACAGGAAGTCCTGAAGAGGGGAAGATGGCATCTGAATCAGCGTCCCAGCCTGCCAGTATAGCGTCGCTGGAGGGTGAGCTCGGCTAAAGGACCCTTTCCCCTATAGCAGTTTGCAGAAAAGCGAGTGGTGAAGGTTGTAAACTAAAGGATGGCAAAGATTGGCCGTTTGCCTGATTTTGATGTCTCACACCCAGAGAGATGGAATTCCTACGTAGCAAGGGTGGAGAATTACTTCAGAGTAAATCAGATTAGAGAAGATGGCTTGAAGGCTGCAACTTTTTTGTGTGTTTGTGGACAGGAAGCTTTTGAAATCGCAGAGAACCTGGTGGCCCCTGCACCTCTGGAGTCAGTAACATATACTGACTTGAAGAAACTGTTGAAGGAACATTTCCAGCCAAAGTTGTCTGTTATTGCTTGGGGGCACGTGTTTGAGCAGAGGGACCAGAGGCTGGGTGAATCTGCTATGGATTTTATTGCAGCCTTAAGGAAAGCAGCCAGACCTTGTGAGTTCAAGGATCTGGAAGAGAGGCTGCGAGATCGCTTTGTATGTGGTTTAAGGAACAGAGACTTACAGCAGAATATTTTTGCTAAAGAAGAAGTCTCTTTCCAAGATGCGCTAAGAGAGGTGACAGCTGAGGAAGCAGCAGGCAGGGCTGTAAAGACCTTATGGCTCACCAGGAGCCCTCCAGAGACAGCTACCGTCCATCAAGAGGACGCTCAAGAAGGATCGGAAGAGGATCCTGAAGAAGAGGTGGATAGACTTCACCAGCCAGCTGAAAGGAGGCAGAAGAAATGTCCGGACAAAGCCCCAGCATCTCTTCAATACTTCAGGTGCGGAGGACGCCACAAGCAAGCAGACTGCAGGTTCCGCTCCGCCATTTGCAGAGCGTGTGGCAGGCAAGGCCACATCACATCTGTCTGTTTGGGTCGCCAGAAGGTCCAACCTCATGAAGAATTGCGTCTGAAAGGTACCAGGGTCCCCAGCCAACATAGGGTGGGTTTCTGCGCATCACGCAGGAGTATTTTAAGGACACAGAGACATAAGCCCCTTAAGAAGAAACTTTCCATTAACGTAAGGTTGCAAGGGGTCCCCTTATCAATGGAGTTGGACACTGGGTCCACTCTCTCCATTATTTCTACTAACACATTCAATAGGATATGCAGCAGCATATCCTGTACCCTTAGAGTACAGCATAAGGATTTTGAAGGTCCCCTAGATGTGGTGGTTGTTGGGAGTGAACATACGAGTCTTACTGGACTCGATTGGTTCGAGGCTCTGGGAATCCAGGTAACTGGGCTGCACCATTTGCAAATGTTGAGCCTTGCAGAAGTCTGCAAGGAGTTTGCAGATGTGTTTAGTTCAGAGCTAGGATCCTACAAGGGGCCTCCCATTTCTCTATGGTTACACCCAACCATCACGCCCATCAGGGTTAAACCTAGGAGGGTACCTTTTGCCCTCAAGGGTAAGATTGATGCTGAGCTGGACAAATTGCTCCAGCAGGGCATTCTAGAACCTGTGGATTCAAGTCCATGGGAAACCCCCATAGTAACGCCTGTAAAGACTAATGGGGACATACGTATATGTGCAGATTACAAGTGCACATTGAATAGGCGCTGCAACAGCACACTTATCCAGTGCCTGTGGTAAGTCACATTCTGGCCACTCTCAAGGGGGGGGGTACATTTTTGCGAAGCTTGACCTGGTACAGGCCTATCAACAGCTACCTGTTGATGTGGCAGCTGCAGAGGCCCAGACTATTGTAACTCACAGAGGGGCATTCAAGGTCAAGAGACTGCAATTTGGGGTAAATGTAGCCCCTGGCATATTCCAAAGTGTCATGGAGCACACACTTCGAGGTATTCCTGGGGTCTGTCCCTACTTTGATGATGTCCTCATTGCTGGGGAGTCATCTCAAAATTTAGCAGAAAGATAGGGGAGTTAGGTGTTCTAGTAGAAAAGGGAATCGTATAGATGTTTAGATTACCCTGTATTCACTCCGGGAATGTGTGTGGGGGGAAGGGGAAGGTTGGGGCGGGTGTTAGATTGCTTTGTACTCAATTGTAATACTTGTAAGTGTTTTAATATATAAAATAAAATTTAATTTAAAAAAAAATTAGCAGAGAGATTAAGGGCTGTCTTGCTTCATTTTCGAAAAGCAGGCCTTAAACTAAAGAAGGACAAATGCAAGATAGGAGTCACTTCTACTGACTTCTTAGGTTTCAGGATAGATGCTCAAGGCATTCACCCTGCTGAAACTAAATTGCAAGCTATCCAGCAGGCCCCAAGCCCTAAGTCTAAGAGTGAGCTGCAAGCCTTCTTGGGGCTATTCAATTTTTATCATGCATTTCTCCCACATAACACTGCAGTGGCAGAGCCATTACACAGGCTCTTAGACAAGCAGGCTCCTTGGCAGTGGACTAAAGTCCATGACAAGAGCTTCAATGAGGTTAAGGCCTTGCTCAGTTCTAATGCTGTTTTAGCGCATTTCAATGAGCAACTGCCTGTTTGCGTCGCATGCAATGCATCTCCTTATGGGGTGGGAGCTGTGCTTAGCCATCTGAAGGCTGAAGGGACACAGATCCCTGTGGCCTATTATTCAAGGTCTCTGTCTTCTGCAGAGTGGAATTACGCTCAAATTGACAGAGAAGCATTGGCCATAGTGGCTGGCATTAAGAAATTTCATGATTTCTTATATGGCCGCCATTTCATGGTCTATACTGACCATAAGCCTCTGCTGGGTTTGTTTACCATTAACAAACAGACGCCACATATCATTTCTCCTCGTATGCTGAGATGGTCCATTTTCCTGTCAGCATATGACTATACATTAGTTCACAAACCAGGAAAAGAAATGGGTCATGCAGATGGCCTGAGCAGACTACTCCTGGACCAATTAGAGCCAGATCCTGCTCCAGCTATTAATATTCTGTCCATTCAGGAATTGCTTGAGTCTCCTCTCAATACTAGGGACGTGGCTGCAGAAACTGCCACTGATCACACGCTTACACGCGTGCTGACATGGGTGTTGTCAGGATGGCCTGACAAGTGCCCAGATACTGAGTTCCAAAGCTTCTGGCACAAGAAGCATGAGTTTTCCACTTTCAAGGGTTGCCTGTTATGGGGTAGCAGGGTAGTGATTCCAGCCTCATTGAGGTCTAGAATCTTGATCTCTCTGCATGAGGGACATCCTGGTATAGTCAGGATAAAAGCGCTTGCACGCAGCCATCTTTGGTGGCCTGGGCTCGATAAAGCCATCGAGGCCCAGGTGCATGGGTGCCAAGTGTGACAACAGTCTTGGCCTGAAATGCCTCAGGCCCCAGTACATAGGTGGGAGGAAACTCAAACCCCATGGTCTAGGGTGCATACAGATTACGCTGGGCCCTTTCAGGGGCAATTCTTCCTGGTTGTTGTTGATAGCCATTCCAAGTGGCTAGAGGTTGTTCCTGTTTCCTCCACTACTACTGCCAGGACCATCCAGGTGTTGAGAGGAATTTTTGCATCACACGATCTTCCAGATGTTCTGGTTTCAGATAATGGCCCTCAATTTACATCTTCTGAGTTCCAGGCTTTTCTTCAGGCCAACCTGATCCACCATGCAACTTCAGCTCCCTTCCATCCATCCTCCAACGGAATGGCAGAGAGGATAGTGTGAACTACCAAAGATGCCCTCAGGAAACTGACTTATGGTAACTGGCATCACATGTTAGCAGATTTCCTTCTTGCATACCATACCGCACCACACCATGCACAGCCACAGGGAAGAGCCCTGCTGAACTCCGATGGGGTTGCTGCCTCATCACTAAACTGGACAGGTTGCACCCACCTGACTGGGTGGCTTCACAGGTGTCACAACCGCAGGCACCTAGGAGACTCCAGGTGGGCAATCTGGTTTGGGCAAGAAACTATGGGCCTGGTCATCTCTGGGTCACAGCTGTGGTCTGCAAGGTCTCTGGGCTGTTGTCATACGAAGTTGCATTGGGGGACGGCCGCATTCTTCACAGGCACATAGACCAACTGCGTTGTACACTGGACTCTCACCCTTCCGCTCCTGGCTCTGCTCTGGGGGGGGGAGGACCATAGCATGCATTCTGGGTCACAGTTTCCCAGGCCTAACAGGCCATCACTAGCTGCTACTGAGGCTATTGGGGATTCATCCCAAAGTTCCGCAAGTGATCCTAACAGGAATTCACAGGATAGGGGGTCATCCCACACATTCATAATCACTCCAGACAGCGAGTCACACCAGGGGTATCCACAGTATTCATATATGTCAGATAGTGCTCCAGACAGGAAGACTGACCGGGGGTATCCACACAAATCACAAGCAGCAAGAGAAAAAGAATTCCAGCAGGGGTGCTTGCCCAATTCCGCAATTGCTCCCAAAAGGAAGTCACCAGCAAAGGGGGTTGCCATGGAGGCGACTCCTGACTCTGGCACCTGGGGCACGTGCTTGGGGGCCACAGAGTACTGGGGCACTTCCGCTACCCAGCACTCTCCATCTGCTGGCTTTGGGTTCGACGGACAGTGTTCCCAAGAAGGGTCCATTGTGGACCCGGGGACTTCCACCCCTCCAACGTATGCTGGCTTGGACTTAGAAGGTCCAGCCAGCCAGCAGATTGGTGGGTCAACCGGGTCAACCGGGTATTTGGGGCAGCAAAGTCCTGACCTGCCTAGCCTGGTAGGCGAGCAGGTAGGCCAGGCACCCTCACCGGGGTCACCTGGGGATTTAAGGCAGCAACGCCCTGGGCTGCCTCACCTGGTAGGTGAGCAGGTGGGCCAGGTAATCTCTCCTGGCCTTAGAATGTCACAGCGGGCCACGTGCCCACCCAAACATCTTAGAGAATTTGTGAAGTTGCTGTCAAGTCACAAGGGTTCTTTTCATGAGGCCCCTGAATAACGGGAGTACTTGTGATAGAATATTTGTAGTATTTTTTTATTTCGGAAACATTCATTGTATTACTAAGATTGAAGGGGGTTTGCCTGAGGGCAGACTCGAGTATTCCATACTGAAACTGTATGACACTCTTTCCATTGCATAGCGCACATGTGTGTGTGCAAGGTATGTTCCATCTAGGGGGGAGGGGTGTTGTGTCCTGAGCCTGCAAAAGCAGGCTCGGGATTTTGCATTGGTCCCGGGCATTCCAAAAGCTGCCTGGGACCAGACAGAGCGGTGCCAGCCTTGTGCGCATGTGCAAAGCGTTTGCTGCCCAGGATCAGACAGAGCGGCGCCAGCCTTGTGAGCATGCGCAAGGCGCAGAAACGCTATGTTGCTTTGTTGACATTGTCTGGGTCTCTGGCCACATAAAAAAATCCTGTGTGCCTTTGCCTATTCGTTTGGTTGTTAGAAGAAGAATAAAGAGCTGTTTAACATCACCATGTGTCTTCATCATTCACATGCGAAGTACTTAACAGTCTGACTCATTTGACCAGTTTGCCTCAGGGTGAACTCAGGCCACTGACTATTTCTTGAAGTCAGAAATGCATGACATCATCTTCTACTCATCCACAGCCCACTGGGAATGCAATCCGTGACTCCAGTTTGCCTGCTGCCCTTCCTTTCATCCTCCTTTCATTGGTTCCTGGGGCAGTGCCTCCCATCACTGGTTGCTGCCCTACAATTTTGTTTCACATGTTAATTAGGGAAACAGTGGAAAGCTAGATCCTTCCTTCCTTCCTTCCTTCCTTCCTTCCTTCCTTCCTTCCTTCCTTCCTTCCTTCCTTCCTTCCTTCCTTCCTTTTACATTAATCAAGACGTTAAACTATGGATCTTTCTTTCTTTTTTTAAATAAAGTGAAATTCACAAAAGTTTTGCCACATCTCCCTCTAGTCAAGTGACAGGAAAAATGATAAAACTGAGGTTTTTTTCCTCTTTACTTTTACCAGCCCAGGAGGTATATAGAAGCAGGGGAATGCATCCATTGGGGCCTGTGGTTAATGTGATCCAGACAGAACCTTGGGTCATCATCTTGCTGAAAAAAGAAGAGGAGGTTGAAATCCAGAAAGAGACATCTTAAGTTGACTTCATTTCTAGCCAGTTTACACACAGGAATCAAGCAGCTCATGATTATAACAAAGAAAAGTTCACAGCATTGTAGTAGAAAAAAAAAGGGAAATTATTTGCACTTTCCAAGAGTGATTGTCCTGTTAAAATCACTCCAAGAACATAGCCCAGAACCATATAAGAAGTCATTAAAAAGAAAAAGAAAAATATCCAGGAATCAGCAGGTTTGCTATAGTAAAATCAGTGTCCATGATCCCATTGTCAGAAAAGTGCTGGTTGGTTTTGTTCTTCCTCCCACGATACATTGGGGCAACTTGTAAGTTACAAATTAGGTAAAAAGTCCTTTGTATGTATGTCAGAAAAAAGAACAAGAGCTTTTCTACTGAGATAGATGTATATTGGGGGAAATGAATTTCCTCTTACAGTGGACTAATTTCAAAGTTTACTTTTGGGTAATATTTTTTCTCAAAAATAAATAAATCACAAAACAGAAAATAAGCTTGAGTCCACATGTAGCTTTGTCAAGGAACAAGGAGACTTTTATACTACCTTCAACCGTGGAAGCTCGCTGACGTGTCTTATGATGGGATGAGCTAATTTCTATGCAGGTAGTCCTCAATTTACAACATTCCATTGTGACCATTTGAGGTTATAATGGCATTGAAAAAAGTGACTTACAATTGTTTTTCACACTTATGACTGTTGCAGCATCCTCATGATCACGTAATTGAAATTTAGACACTTGTCAACAGACTCATATTTATAACAGTTGCTGTCCTGGGGTCATGTGATCACCTTTTGTGACCTTCTAACAAGTAAAGTCAATGGGAAAGCCAGATTCACTTAACAACCATGTTATTAACTTTATAACTGTGGTGATCCACTTAACTGTTGCAAGAAAGGTTGTAAAATGGGGCAAAATTCACTTTACAGCTGCTTCATTCCTTCTGGTGATTGTTTATGCATGTAATAAAACATTCAATAAATTAGTGAGGACAATCATTTTTGTTGACAAATTCTGGGCCATTTCAGTTCAACAAGAACATTTAGACTATCTTAAATACGGTTAGATTTTGCTATTGAAATTTTTGCGATGTGTTCATGTTTTAATTTTGGGTTTAATATGCAAGATTTATTTTAAGCAGTTAACAGATGTGGGCAAAAGAAGATTAAGAATTTTTCTGTTGAAAAGGTGGAGATGGGGAGGTATGTATTTCCACTTATTGTGAATTTATCCCAAAGTTTCTTCAAATAGTTGAAATTCTTTTTTCAGCCAAAGTTTTTTGGGGGGCAAAATACTCATTCACAAGTCTAGGAATATGACTTTTGGACATGCAGAGAAATATTACTTATGGATGATTGTAATAAAATATGGTTATCCTCTATTGAAACCACTGTGTAAAACTTAATATACATATACAAGAAGCTATCATAATATCCCACACAAATAATAATGTTGTTTTGCTTTTTAAAAATATTTTCCTTTTTCTATATTTTTTGGTTCTGTTTATTTAAATAAATAAAGGCAGAAAAACAAATTATAAACTAATCGCTAGGAGAGGCCAACACTTTCTCTACCAGTCCTCCCTCCCTCCCTCCCTCCCTCCCTCCCTCCCCCCCCCCCTCTCTCTCTCTCTCTCTCTCTCTCTCTCTCTCTCTCTCCCCATTTTTATTAGTCTTGCTTATATAAGGGCTATTACTAATTTTTCTAAGGTTCTAAATCCTGGTTCTCCTCTTGCCTTTAGGAGTATCTGTCCACCATGTTCTTTCTTTAAAAGCAGAACTGTGATTCTAACTCATGGGTTGGAAGGCAGCATTGAAACAAGCACTTAAGTTTTATGGAGCAGTATTTCTCAACTTTTGCAACTTTAAGAAGTATGGACTTCAACTCCCGGAATTTCACAGCCAGCAGAGGCTGGGGCATCCTGGGAATTGAAATCTACACCTCTTAAAATTGCCAAGGTTGAAAAACACTGCTTTAGACCACGGGAAAAGATCTGAGAATCACATCCTTTCATTTTCTACTTTGAAGGTACCAGAATCTGTTTTGTGCTAGGGAGCGGCTTTGGGATCTGCTATTTTTCTGTGGAATGTGGAGTGATTACAGACATGGGGAAAGATCTCCCATTCAGTTGCACAGAACAGTTCTACAGTCATGGCTTCAACTAATGTGCCCATTCAGCAACAAAATTAAACTGTTGTTCCATTTCTTAGTTTTGAAAGAGAAACATCTCTTGATAAGCAAGAAAATAAAATATTGATCAGAGCTACTAGCTACTTCTCATTTATAGATAACTGTAATTACTATAGATTTTCAACCAGAAAAAGCCCATGTCGTTGATAATGATCTCAGTTGAATTGCATTGTGTTACCTTCAGATCATACCTCCATCTGCTCCTAACAATTCCCATTACTATGATAGCATTGCAGAATTACGGTAGAACAGGAGGATGAGCTTCAATATAGACCAGACCTGAGCATTTTACGGCTGCTTTGGCTGTCCCTGTCCGGCCCACATAAGTTCAATCAGAAATTAGAAACCAAATGTAAGTGAGTGTATGCCATGCACACAATACAACTGCATTGTTTTTATTTTAGAGAAGACTTAGTTTTTTCAATGTGTGTGTGTGGCTATGCACCTTCCCAACCCTATTGGTTCATCCCTCTACAACAATCCCAGTTTCTCATGTGCCCCCTTGGGAAAATTAATTGCCCAATTAATTTAGACAAAAGTCAAAATATTCTTTAATAGAGATGCCATGTTTTGGTATATTCAGTATTTCTGTTATATTTTCATGGTTGACATATATCTTTTAAAATTCTTCTAATCATCCAAAGTATGTTTGGAATTGTTATGGGGGGGTTCTTGCATATTTCCTCTTTAATAATTCAATACATTTTACTCCATTAACTTATTCAAAACAGGAAACTCTATTTCTCTTTGTGGTATGCTATCTTTTTATGTGGATTACTGGAAATGTCTTATTTATTCAAGCACTATCATTGGCTTTTCCCAGCTGCTGAGTTGAAAGGGTCTCTGCCCCATCTTTGAGTCAGCAGAAAGCTAGATGTTGCCTCCATTGCTAATCCAAAGATGATTTTTTCATGAAGCAACTGGACTTTCTTGTTTCCTTTGAAGATGTTTCGCTTCTCATCAAAGAAGCTTCTTCAGCTCTGACTGGATGGTGGAGAATGGAAGGTGTTGTGTCCTGAGCCTGCGGAAGCAGGCTCGGGATGCTGCAATGGTCCTGGGCAGTTGCAAAAGCTGCCCCGGACCAGACGGAGTGGCGCCGGCCCTGCGCACATGCACAGGGCGCAAAAGTGCTCCAAAAATGTCACATTTCTGTCCGGGTCTCTGCATCGTTAAGAGAGGCCTGCGTGCCTCACTGAGAGAGAGATTCGATCCTGTAAGCTAAATAAAGCCTGTTGTTGAAGCAATGAACCTCGTCACTCCTCATTCCTCGAAGGACATAAAAGTGGTGATGAGGATGGGATCGCCTTATGAACAGAAGGAAAGGAAGCCATAAAGAACTTACCTTTGAAGTCCTTGAAGAGGGGAAATCGGCATTGGAAGTCAGCGTCTCAAGCCTGCCAGTACAACTTCGCTGGAGGGTGAGCTCGGCTGAAAACAAACCCTTTCCCCCCCTCATTTAAAGTGTAGAGAAGGAGAGGAAGAGTTAACTGCAGAATGGCGAAGATTGGTTGCATTTCTGAGTTTGATATCTCCCACCCAGAAAAATGGGACTCTTATGTTGCAAGGTGGAGAATTATGTAAGGGTAAATCAGATAAGGGAAGATGGCTTGAAGGCTGCAACACTGCTGTGTGTCTGTGGTCAAGAAGCATTTGAGATAGCAGAGAACCTGGTAGCCCTTGCATCTCTGGAGACAGTCACGTTTGCTGACTTAAAAAAATTACTAAAAGAACGTTTTCAGCCCAAAATGTCTGTGATTGCATGGAGACATACATTTGAGCAAAGGGATCAGAGGGCAGGTGAATCTGCTAAGGACTTTATTGCAGCTTTAAGAAGAGCAGCAAAGCCATATGAATTCAAGGATCTGGAAGAGAGGCTGCGAGATCGTTTCATTTGCGGGCTGAGGAACAGAGACTTGCAGCAGAAGATGTTTGCTAGAGAGGAACCAACTTCCCCCGGAGATCCGTGTCACCCCCACCCTCTCCGCCTTTCGTAAATTGCTTAAAACACACTTTTGCCGGCAGGCCTGGGGCAGCTAACATCTTGCCCCTAGCCAGTGTATGTTTGTGGAATGATTGGTTTTTTGTTTTTTTGTTTTTTGTTTTTTTTTAACTTAAGGGTTTTTTATATGTATGTAATTTCTATTATGCTGTGAGCCGCCCTGAGTTCTCCGGAATAGGGCGGCATAGAAATTAAATTAATAATAATAATAAATTAATAATAATAATGTCATGTTCCAAGATGCCCTGAGAGAGGTGACAGCTGAAGAAGCAGCGGGGGTCAATGTGCTCTCTCTATTATTTCTAGCAATACATTTAGAAAGATTTGTGGAAGTAGTGGCCTTCGAGCCAAACTAAGTGGCCTTCGAGCCAAACTAAGACCATCCAACATAATACTTACAGACTTTCAAAATTCCAAAGTGTGTGTTAAGGGGGAGGCCACCCTTAATGTACAGCACAAGGATTTTGAAGGTCCCCTAGATGTGTTGGTTGTGGGGGGGAATGCACAAGTCTCATTGGACTCGATTGGTTCGAGGCCCTGAGAATCCAGGTTACGGGGCTGCACAATTTGCAAACGCAGAGCCTAGCAGAAGTCTGCAAGGAGTTTGCAGATGTGTTTAGTCCAGAACTTGGATCCTTCAAGGGGCTTCCAGTCTCGCTAAGGTTAGATCCAACCATCACGCCCATCAGGGTTAAGCCAAGGAGGGTTCCTTTCGCCCTAAAGGCCAGGATTGATGCTGAACTGGACAAATTGCTCCAGCAAGGTATTTTAGAACCTGTAGATTCAAGCCCATGGGAAATCCCCATAGTAACGCCTTTAAAGGCTAATGGGGATATACATATATGTGCAGATTACAAGTGTACACTAAATAAGGCACTTCAACAGCATGCTTACCCAGTACCTGTGGTAAGTCACATTCTGGCCTCCCTTAAAGGGGGCTGCATATTTGCAAAGCTTGACCTGGCACAGGCTTATCAACAGCTGCCTGTGACGATGCAGCTGCAGAGGCCCAAACCATTGCGACTCACAGAGGGGCATTTAAAGTCAAAAGACTGCAATTTGGGGTAAACGTAGCCCCTGGCATATTCCAGAGCATCATGGAAAGCACGCTCCGAGGCATTCCTGGGGTCTGCCCCTACTTTGATGATGTCCTCATTGCAGGAGAGTCAGCTCAAAACGTGGCTGAGAGATTAAGGGCTGTCTTGCTTCGTTTCAGAAGAGCAGGCCTTAAACTAAAAAAGGAAAAATGCAAAATAGGAGTCAATTCCACTGACTTCTTGGGATTCATGATAGACGCCCAAGGCATTCACCCCGCAGAATCAAAACTACAGGCCATCCAGAAGGCCCCAAGTCCTAAGTCCAAAAGTGAATTACAGGCATTCCTGGGCCTACTAAATTTCTATCACGCTTTCCTGCCTCACAAGGCTGCTGTAGCGGAGCCCTTACATAGACTCTTGGACAAACAGGCTCCTTGGGGGTGGATAAAGGTCCACGAAAAAAGCTTTAATGAAGTCAAGGCTTTACTCACCTCTAATACTGTACTAGCTCATTTTAATGAGAAATTGCCTGTTTGCATCGCTTGCGATGCTTCTCCATACGGTGTTGGGGCTGTTCTTAGCCACCTAAGGGCAGATGGGACCCAGGTCCCTGTGGCCTATTATTCCAGAACTCTGTCATCTGCTGAGCAAAATTACACCCAGATTGACAGAGAGGCTTTGGCAATAGTGGCTGGCATTAAGAAATTTCACGATTTCTTATATGGCCGCAAATTTACGGTCTATACTGACCATAAGCTTCTTCTGGAGTTGTTTACTACAAACAAACAGACCCCACACATCATTTCTCCTTGTATGCTGAGATAGTCCATTTTTCTGTCAGCATATGATTTCACATTGGTTCACAAACCTGGTAAGGATATGGGTCATGCTGATGGCCTGAGTAGATTGCCCCTGCAGCATATGGAGCCTGATCCTGCAGTTCATATTCTGTCCATTCAAGACTTACCTGAGTGTCCCCTCAATGCTAGAGATGTGGCTGCAGAAACTGCCACTGATCACATGCTTACACGCGTGTTGTCCCGGGTATAGTCAGGATGGCCTGACCAGTGCCCTGATTCTGTGTTTCAAAGCTTCTGGAAAAAGAAGCATGAGCTGTCCACTTTCAAGGGTTGTCTGTTATGGGGTAGCAGAGTTGTAATTCTGGCCTCATTGAGGTCTAGAATCTTGACCTCCTTACATGAGGGACATCCTGGTATCGTCAGGGTGAAAGCGCTTGCACGTAGCCATCTTTGGTGGCCGGGTCTGGATAAGGCTATCGAGGCCCAAGTGCATGGATGCCAAGCGTGTCAACAATCTCGCCCTGAAATGCCTCAGGTCCCAGTACACAGGTGGGAGGAAACCCAGTTCCCATGGTCTAGGATGCATATAGATTACGCTGGGCCCTTTCAGGGACAATTCTTCCTGATTGTTGTGGACAGCCATTCCAGATGGCTAGAGGTTGTTCCTGTTTCATCAACAACTACTGCCAGGACCATCCAGGTGCTGCAAGGAATCTTTGCATCACAAGGCCTTCCAGATGTACTGGTTTCAGACAATGGTCCCCAATTTACTTCTTCTGAGTTCTAGGTCTTCCTGCAATCCAACATGATCCGGCACGCGACTTCAGCTCCCTTCCACCCGTCGTCCAACGGAACGGCTGAAAGAATGGTGCGCACTACCAAGGATGCCTCAAGAGATTGACTTACAGTAACTGGCATCACCGGTTAGCAGATTTCCTTCTTGCACACCACACCGCATCATGCACTCCAACCGGAAAGTCTCCTGCTGAACTTCGTTGGGGCTGTCGCCTCATCACTAAACTGGACAGGCTGCACCCGGATAGGGTGGCTTCCCAGGCGTCACAACCAAGGGCTCCAAGAAGACTGCAAGTGGGAGATCCAGTTTGGGCATGTAACTATGGGCCTGGTCACCCCTGGGTACAAGCTGTGGTTTGCAAGGTCTCAGGGCCTTTATCATATGAAGTGACACTGGGTGACGGCCATGTCCTTCGCCGGCACATAGATCAGCTGCGTGCGAGACTGGGTTCACACCCTTCCGCTCCTGGCTCTGCTCTGGGGGGGAGGAGGATCAGAATATGCATTCTGAGGAAGTAATTCAACTGTCTGTCCAGGGTCCTAACAGTGGCTTGGGCAGGAGTTTAATGGATGGGCAATCACCCCATACATCCACGAGCACTACAGAAAGGGAGTCACACCAGGGTATCCTAACTTTTCACAGCTGACAGATAGTGCTCCAGACAGGGAGACTGACCGGGGGCATTCCAACAATTCACAAGACTCTAGTGAACTAGAAGTCAGGGGGGAACCAAGCCCCAATTCTGCAATTGCTCCCAAAAGAAAGTCAGTGGGACAAAGGGTAGCCTGGGAGGTATCTCCTGACTCTGACACCTGGGGCACAGCCTTAGGAGGGTTGGGACAAGGAAGCAACCCAAATGCCCAGCACACTTCAGCAGCGGGCAGGGGATGCGAATACTGTCCCCCCCCCCAAGAAAGGTCCATTGTGGAATCGGGGACTACCACGCCGCCACAGTATGCTGTCTGGGACGGAGAGGCCCCAGCCACTCCACAGAGGGGTGGGTCAACCAGGTCATGGGAGCAGCAAAGTCCTGGCCTGCTGAGCCCAGTGGGCAAGCAGGCAGGCCAGGCAACAGCTCCAGGGGCATCTGGAAATGTAGGGCAGCAATGCCTGGGTTCACCTAGCCTGGTGGGCAAGCAGGTGGGCCCAGCATCGTCGTCAGGTCTGAGAAGTTTGCAAAGAACGAAACGGCCACCCAAATACCTCAGGGAATTTGTTAACCTGCAGTCCAGTTTTCAGGGAACAAATTAGTGGGCCCCAGAAAAGAGGGGCCGTTTGGCTTCTCATTATTATTTTTGTTTCAGATACGTTTATTCCCAAAATGATAGAGGGTATTAGCCCTAAAACAACAGTGGGTAACCCACATTCAATGCATTTGATGCATGGGAGTATAACACTCTCACTTGAGACCTCGTGTGAGCAGTGATGGGTATGTTCCCCTCTAGGGGGGAGGGGTGTTGTGTCCTGAGTCTGCAGAAGCAGGCTCGGGACGCTGCAATGGTCCCGGGCAGTTGCAAAAGTTGCCCGGGACCAGATGGAGTGGCCCCGGTCGTGAAAGCGCTCCGAAAATATAACATTTCTGTCCGGGTCTCTGCATCGTTAAGAGAGGCCTGCATGCCTCACTGAAAGAGAGATTCAATCCTGTAAGCTAAATAAAGCCTGTTGTTGAAGGTCACTCCTCATTCCTCGAAGGACATAAAAGAAGGATTTATACTTCTCCATTGCTAACTTTTGACCTTCCCTTGTAGCCTCTATTCCCAGTCACTGTCAGGCTCCTGGCTTCCTTCCAAGGGGGCAATGGATTTTATATACATTAAAGGTCATTTTTTAATAGTGTCAGAAAAAGCTGGGAGGAGGGGGAAATGATGGAAGAACTAAGGGTGATTTTGCCCTGTCTCACAGCAACCGGAGATCAGATGAAGACAACATCATGAGGAACTTGCAAGAATAAAAGGTATCACCAGGACTGCAGTTAACTGCAAGTGGGCATATGGTTTCTGTGTAGGTTGGACTCTAGATGGCAAATCAGGTCAAACTGGTAAAACAGTAACTATGTCACATCTATGTTTCTAAAACTGAGATGGATTTAAAAGCTTCCTGAAGCTGCAAATGTAATCCCTTAACAAGCTCTCAATCCTGGCAAGATTGGTTCAACTGCTTACTCAGGCTCTCCACTCACCCTCTGTCTTTAACTGTAGCAAGACACCCACTAAGCATTTCTTTTTTTTTCCCCTGTTGAAAAACAAAAAGTGACCTCAAGGAGTGATCTAATATTGACATGGAATGGCCTGGGGCTTAAGAGAGAACCCTGTAGAATGCTATAATATTTTCTTAATGAACAAAGTCATTCGTGTAAGCATGAGGTCATGGCAAAGAGGGATCATTCACACATGACTCATAGTACTTCCACACTGCTATTTTCACTCCTCACACTCTCAGAAGCAAGTTGAAGTTAATGATCCATTATTGTTTGAATTCTGCTGATTTGAATGGCTGAGAACAAGGAACACAAATCATTGCCATAAAACAAAAACATTAAAAAAAATCCATCAGTCTTACTCCATATACAGTAATAAGGAAAGGAAAATAAAGAAAAACAGTTCCAAGTGATGCTTTGCATTCTGGTTGGTCTGTAGCTGAAATAGATGTGACAGACAAAATTCTTGTCAGTTTCACCCCCCACACACACACACCTTTCTTTCACTTAGCCTGCTGCAAAGCAATCAAAGTTAACAGTTCCCCCTCAGAAGCCAAAGAAGCCAGAAAGAACAGTAAGGCAAGAACTTCCTCCAATAGGAAGCCACAGGATTAAAAAGAACACAAAATATAACTCTGCTGTCAATTTCAACTACACTAAAGATGAATTGGAAATAGGTTTTTCAACACTGCTGACATCATGGAAATAAGAAGCCTGGAGCTACTTTGAAATTGGCATAGGATCTTTGAATGGAACTGCCTTCTTACAAATTCTTCAGAAGCATGCCATGATCAACAGTGCTGAACAAGATGAATTTCCAGGAGAATCAAAATAGCTTTACTGTACTGCCATCACTGTCTTGGCAAGGTCATCTTCTAGGGTTGCAAGGTAGCGTCAGTAACAAAACCATGCCTAAACTCTACTTGAAATTTAATTTTCCACTTTCATTTCATCCAAGAATTTCTAAATCTGATAATATATCACCCAATTGACCACCTTGCCTAAAGAGAAGGTATTAGACACTAGTCATCATTATTCATCTATTCTAAATCCTTTTTTACCCTCAGAAATATATGCAGGACAGGTCTTTATCACCTGCTTAAAAATGGTTGGGATCACTGCCGTTAACTAATTAGCAGTGGAATAAACTGGCCATCCCTTTCCTACTAATCCACTATCAACAGAAATCAAGTAATTATTAGTTCAAATTTAGTGGAAAGAATGCAATTAATTTTATTCTTGCATTTTAAAAATATGTCTCAGAATCCCGCTAAGCTCTATCAGAGCTTAGAAGGTTGAAGAATACTATACATATGATAATGCAACAAATTTCAAAAATTAATATTCCGATGAATCCAGATTTTTTTTTAATTAGGAGTTATGGATACGCAGTTAGAAAGGACTCACGAATGATTAGTTTTATACATGGTAATTGCAGCCAAGTTACCATACGCACCAAGATGGAAAAACACTCCAGGATCCACAATGGAGGAGTTAATTGTGAGGATGACAGAGCTTGCAGAAATGGCAACATTGTTTGATTAGGGACAAAACAATAAGCACTTTTATAAAAGATTGGAAAATTTTATGGACTTTTTGCTGAAGATGGACAAAAATGAACTAGTAATCTCTAGATGTGCACATGAAAAAGGATAGAATATGGGAAGAAAGGAACTATATAATGCAATTCTAAAGAGGCAGAAACAGTAAAAGTTTGTTTGCAACTGCTGTACAAATAGTCTTAGGTTACGACATGTGTGAGTGGGGGAGGGGGGACTGGAAAGTGGGCCGTAGGCCATTTGTGGGTAAGTGGGTGTTGCTGCAGGAGAAGAAAAAGTGGGAGGTGGGAGGGCTACAACTTTACAGACCAGTTTAAGTCCCCTTTATTCAGCACCACCATAATTTTGAATGGTTGCTGAAGGAACATAAGACGACCTATAAAGAGGATCAGAAGCCGCTTGCTTAGCTTTCTTTTTTCTTTTACTTTCTTTATCTGTACTGCTTCTACGGTAGCACTTTTTTGAGGGGCTTTTATCATTTTCTACTTATTTATTTATTTATTATTAAATTTCTATACCGCCCCTCTCCCGAAGGACTTGGGGCGGTGTACAGCCTTAAAATTTAAAAAACATATAAATGTACAAAATTAAAATATTTAAAAATAAATTAAACAAATTAGGCCATATACTTTCCTTCTGTATTTGTCTGTTTGCCTTTTTATTGCATAAAAGCTTTCAATAATACACACAGACACATATAAAAAAAAGGTCAAAGAGTACTGAAAGGACACAGCAGTGATGCAGAGAACACAGGTAGTCCTTGACTTATGATCACAATTGAGCCCAAAATTTCTGTTACTAAGTGAGACAGTAGTTAAGTGATTTTTCCCCCATTTTACGACCTTTCTTGCCACAGTTATTAAGTGAATCGCTGCAGTTAAGTTAGTAATACCATTTTTAAGTGAATCAAGCTTCCCCGTTGACTTTGCTTCTCAGAAGATCTCCAAAGGTGATCACATGACTCCAAGACAGTGGTGGGATTCAGCCAGTTCACACCAGTTCGGCAGAACCGGTAGCTAATTTTTTGTTGCCCAGGCCCAGAACGGATTTCCGGAAGTGGCCTCCACACAGTTGTTCACATATTTGAATCCCACCACTGCCCCAAGACATACTGCAACCGTCATAAACATGAGTCAGTTGCCAGGCATCTCAATTTTGATCATGTGACCATAGGGATGCTGCAACAGTCACACTTATGAAAAATGGTCATAAGTCACTTTTTTCTGTGTAACTTTGAACGGTCACTAAACCAACTGTGGTAAGTCAAGGATCATCTGTACATAGTTTATAGGTCTCTTCTACTGCCATAGAATAATTTTGATAACCAGAAGTTACATTTTTCTCTACATGTATTCCAGTAATCTCCCAACTTATTCATTATCCTGAATGGGCTGAGTGTAGGATCTTTCCTATACACACACTTAATCTTAGCAGGAAGAGATCTGATGGAAAAATCTATCCACCTGCCTAACAGAGAAAGTTAGCCCAGAACTGGACCCTATGAAACATTTGCAAATGTATCAGAGTAATGGGGGAGGGGGCTGAGTCTCCTCATCCGGACTTGAATTGAATAATTCAGACCATTTTAGCAGTTTTTCTTCTGCAGGGTTCTATAGTAGCAATCTTGGGTGATTTGGCCCAGATGAAACAAAGCTTTTGGTGACACTTGGATGATCTGCAACTGCTATTGGACAGGGACCCATTAAAAAAATAAATATCAAAATACAAATTTGAATTACTTTCAGCTTTAATATGCTTTTAGTAGTATTTATTTATAAAATTTGGCAAGTGTTTTTAAGGGCAGTGGACTATCTTAATTTATATAAACAAGTCATCAATACCTACCTCTGCTGAAATACCATGTAGTTTGGGGGAAGGGAGTAGGAGAGGCACATTTCACCCTAAACTCTATGTTCCCGGCCTCCATTTGTTTATTGGAAGGCTTATTCTTGCTTTTTTAAAAAAAGTGTCCAATTTATTTAGTTTTCCAGATGACTGCTTGAAGACAGGGCATGGGGATGGCAACTCCAACCATCTTGAACGGAAGATAGAAGAAGCAAAAATGGTCCTGTGAGTTGCCATTACCAACTCCACATGGTAATCTCTATTCTGAAAGCCATTTTGGAAAAGCTACTGTGCTCTGAGGGGAAGGGTAAAAAAGCAGAGAAGGCTTAAGAGATGAAAAGGAAAATAAAAGAGAAGAGAAAAAAGAGGAAAAAAAAGAGAAAGAGATCAGTAATATTAAAAAAAAGGCATACCAGGCAATGAATGGATGGAGAGCTAACTTTTGAGAGGTAATACGGATATTCCTACTGATCTGGACAACTCCATAAGTATCTATCATCATGTCTTTTTTTGGTTTCCAAATCTTCTGTTTCTGTTTTGTGCCTCTTGGAAAGTAAATGTTAGGAAAGGGACATTTTATGCTTGACTGTGGGACGCTTTTCTAAAGATAATGATGAAGAAGAGAAAATGCTTCTGATACATAAACAAGAAAATTCCAATTTCTCTCTCCTTCTGTTTCAGAGCACCACAGGAAAATGAATTATAGAAATAAGAATTAGTATAATAGTCTGAACTGAGAAAGGTGAAAAATAGACGCCTGAATTTTAGTAAAAAGAGAGAAATCGTAATAAAAAATTAATACTAACATAGTTCAGCAACTTTTATTACAAAGTTTTACCTACTTTTAAAAGAGAAAAAAATATTGATCTTTTATAAGCAAATAGGAGGCTGAAAATGGATTCAGACTAGTTTGAGGATAAAGTTGAGCTGCACTAAATGTCAGATAGCACGTCATATTTTTAGTGTATTTTTAAGATACGGGCTTTAAAAAGTTATTAGCAGGCCTAAGAAAAAATTGTTTGGGGTGGCAACTTAATCTTTTAAATACATATTTTTAAAACAAAAATCAAGTAAATGAATTAGTGTATATTGCTAAAAAGTAAAACTGTGCCCTTACCTTGCTCTGTCTCTCTATTTCTTCTCTGTTCTTTCCTTTTGCATGAGTCTTTTGCAGATGTCAACTAACCTACAGACAACAAGAACTAAGGGAAGAAGCTGAGAAAACAAAACTGAACAAAGAAACCACCTTCCTCTTACAAGCAAAATAATGTATTCAAGGAGAGAACGTAACATTTCTTGGGTTTTTTTCCCCTCCTTACCTCACATAGATACATATCAATCACATTATTCCCTTTCAGAATAAGTAACTTATTCTGAGAGAGAGAGAGAGAGAGAGAGAGAGAGAGAGAGAGAGAGAGAGAGAGAGAGAGAGAGAGAGAGAGAGAGAGAGAGAGAGAGAGAGAGAGAGAGAGAGAGAGAGAGAAAGAAAGAAAGAAAGAAAGAAAGAAAGAAAGAAAGAAAGAAAGAAAGAAAGAAAGAAAAGGCTGGCAGTAAGAAGAAAAAAAGGGAAATCAAACTAAGATTAATTTACGCCAATATCTTTGTCGTACCTTTCTGAATCTTTCTATACATGCAAATCATCCTTGCTTCTGCCATACCTGTACATCACTTCATTGTCTTTTATTCTTGAAAGCTTTCACTGCTCTCTTTTTGAGGATCTGATCAATTTCATCCAACCATGATTTTCTTAGTTTTCTTCCACTCCCAACCCATTCAGTCTTCCTTCATGTATTTATTTTGCAATTTGATCCTCATTCCTATACTCCATATTGATCAAATAACTCAAATGAATTTCTTTCATACTCATTGTCACTTTTGCGTTCAACCCATATTCATTCAGCACTCATTCATTCTTGTTTTCTTTTATCACACACATTTTTCAGTCCTGTTCCACTCCATTCACTTTAGAGTGAAACTTTGTTTCAGCATAGTCTTCATCACTGATCAAATTCTTATTGCAATTTATGTCATTTGCATGATACAACTACAGAAATGACCTATAATGGTGCAAATGATGCCAAATTACATAATTTGTGTAACGATGTCATAAAAATCTACATTACTCTATCCTTTATTCAACAATAATGATGACCAGTGGTTAATGTCTTCTCTCTAGGAAAGGTGGTCACAGATGTTGTAAGTCCAGCAAAAGTTTCAGAATTAAAAAATAAAAATGATTAAAAGGAATTAATTTAAAATAAGATATAAAAAGACAAATTATTGAAATGAAAAAGGATAAGATTAAAGGTTAAATAAGAAATCTTGGTCTTTTGCAGGTTTTGCAAGTTCTCAAATATTTTGTATTTATTTGAATAATAAAGCCTTTTTAAAAAATAAAGTCCCATCTCTGCAGGGCTGCCGTTATCCTTTTTAAAAAGCAACTAAAGACATCTCCCTCAAAAGCGGCCATCTCCAGTCAACTTCTCATTTTGCTTCTCTCAGAACTTATTATAATTTGCCAGTTCCTTTGAAAAATTGATAACTGGATGGTCTCCCTCGATTCAAACAACAAGTGCAGGAATGAAGGGAGATCCACCTGAGGATTTAAAGGCATTGGTATGGAAACCTGCTTGGCACAAAAAGAAAGCTAGAGTTATAGTTAAAGAAATGGGACTTTTTTTTCTTTTCTTTTTTTTGACTTATAATGGAAGAGCCTAAAATCTTACTTAATGGGCTAAGGAGATTTTAAAAGATATTAATTGATTTAATATTTAGGACTGAGATTTATAAGGAAAATGAAAATTAGCCATTAGGATATAGTTTTGATTTATAATATGGAAGTTGGATTGAGACAATAAAGGATACTTTATTACTAAGTGATGAGGTACCAGGATGAGAAATAGAATATATTTGTGAAATAAAGTAAGAATGTATTTAAGTAAACAATATGTGTATTTTAGATATGACAACTATTTTGTAATGAAATAAGGGAAATTTGGGTTACCCGAAATCTGAATATTATGAATATTAAAGTTTAAATTGGAATACTGTTATTGAAATTGGGTAAAATTTAAAAACAGGACACGGATATGTATAAGTCAAAATATATTGATAAATGCTTTAATTGATCGAGCTATAATTAGAAATGTATTAACTTGAATATGATATAATAATCAAGGGAAATACAGAGGGAATTTTTGATGATGTAGCGATATGTACGAAAGAGCTTGATTGCCCAATCACCATGCTGCTTCCTAAATACTTGGATGTAATATTGGAAAATTAATAAAACTTGTTTTTTTTTAAAAGAACTTATTATAATTTGATCTTCTATGTTCCATAATCCTATCAATTTCAAGTTATGCATTCTATATTAGGAGTTGAACTCAGTGTCACTGATCCTTCAGAAATTCATGACCTATTGAGTACAAGGGTGGGGGGCAATAGGGTGTGGATAGAGAAGGATTCCCTCTGTGTCTGTTCTTTGTCTATTATTTTGGCTGCTCTTTGTCATAGAGATTGGAAGGAGTTCACTTCCTCCAGCCTTTGTTCCTAGATGTACAAATAAAGGACATATGTATCTGTGACATTCTCTGGGCAGGATGTGGTTAGCTAGGTGCTGGGCTTTGCCTATCCCTATAATGCATTTCATGTAAATAAAACTCCTTTCTGTTATAGTGATGACAGCTTCACTAATCATTGCTCAGGTCAAATTCTCACTTCCAGGCGTACATAGACTACTTCAACTGTAAACAGAAAACTTGCTGACTTGATTTTTCTCCTTGTTAGTTTGAAAATTAATAATTTACAAAATCCTTCTCCCAGTTTTAATGCATAAAGCTGCCTCTTTTGCCTCATTTGCCTCATTTTCTTCTAATTGTATAATTAGGAATAAAAAGAAAGAATGACAATGATGAAATTGCCCTGTTAAGTAACTACCTGTAATTACCATGGTAAAAGCCATTGATTCATCCTAGGGAAGAAGGACACCATCAAAACCTCAGACTACTTGAGAATTTACAGAAAGAAGCAGAAGTATGAATTAATTTCACCATCTAGCTTCATTACAGAAGATTTGGCAGGCAGAAAAAGCAAAAGAGGAGGAGGAGGAGGAGAAGAAGAAGAAGAGGAAGAAGAAGAAGAAGAAGAAGAAGAAGAAGAAGAAGAAGAAGAAGAAGAAGAAGAAGAAGAAGAAGAAGAAGAAGAAGAAGAAGAAGAAGAAGAAGAACACAGAAAAGGCTATGCATGTAAATTCCTCTATGACAAGGGTGTCAAACTGGCAGCCCGTGAGCCAGATGCATCATGCTCAGGCCACACCCACCCTAGCTCCGCAAAGGCAAAAAATGTCACGATACATCAAATACATCACATGATGCGATCGAGTTTAACACCCGTGCTCTATGACATAGAATGAAGATGCAACAGCCTCAAAATGTCATTTTGCCAGTGATGATCCTTCCCACTGTGCTTACAAGGCATGTTTTTTATCTTAATACTTTGCTGACTCCGGTATAATTCTGATTTTTTTTCCAGCCCTGATAAGTTAACCCTACTGGAGATATCCAACCACTTATGGCATGGTTAACTGGCACAGTTCATAGCCCAATCCAATAGTTCAATATGCCCTTGGAAATGAAGATATCTCATAATGATGTTAAATTTCAATGATTTTTTTTTCTTCTGTAGAAGAATAAGGAGGGGCTCTGTGGTTTCTCACCCACATTTTGTTGGTTGCTTTCTATGAGACCCAGCCATAGGTAACATAGAGGAAATCCACCAGGTCCTATGTACTGCTGAGATTTCATCTCTCTCTGCCACCCACTCTTTCCTTGCCGCTTGTAACCCTCTCTGGAGTTGGGGGCATAGCTTTGATTTACAAGCGAGATGTCAAATAGACACACATACTGTGGGGAAGACAGTGAATACCGCAAATCTGAACAGATTCAACATGCAGTACACATTTGATTCTTACTCTCTAACTCCTAGCTTTAAAGTGAGGCAGGATAAGGTAGACTAAAGCAATAGATTTTTGAGAGTCAGTAAGTATGAAAGAAAATTAGTCTTGGAAATTAACAGGAATTTACATGTGTATATGGCAGGCACACATGTACTGTATATATTTAATTATTTTATAAACCCGGACTTTATAAACCATTAAATCTTAGGAAATCTAATCTGTCATTATGATTACTAATTTATTTTATATAACTCTTCCTAATAAACACACTCCGAATGATTTCAAAAAAAATATTTATTTTTCATATTTCTATCTGCCAGAATCCAACGATTACTGATAGTTATAATAAAAACATAAAAGAAACACAATTTAAAAATATTATACAACATTATAAAAGATATCATCAAATGTAGACATAATTTTAATCAATAAATAAAGCCATAATATAGCAGTTTCAGTTTTAAAATTTCATAAAAACTATTACCAAGGGAGGGAAAATAGATCCTATGAACCCAAACAATAAAACAATTGGAGTTCATTTGAAAGGAAGTTTTCAAAGCAACAGTGACCTGCAAATGCCCAGGTGAACAAGGAAACCTTCAATTAATGTGAAAATAAGCTAGAGTGAAGCAGCAGCCATCTTTCTCCAGGATATGGTGTCATTAAACTGAGGTGGTCTTCCCCAAATCCCAAATCTAGAGAATTTGATTAAATAGAGTATGAATTAAACAGTGTAGCACAATTCAGAGAACTCAGCGCAATGGTGAATAGAATGTGAAGGATGCGTGTATATAATGTATGTTTTTACTTGTGGTTTTTACTTGTGTGTAGTGTGCACTGTGGACAGCACTTAATTTCGTTGTGAGATACAAAATGACAATAAAGATATTCTATTCTATTTTATTCTATTCTATTCTACTGTAAATACAGTAATCAGAAATGCTTGAAAAACATAACAAGCTTTGAGTTGTTACTTGAAAAGAGTATGTGCTAATAGAACAGAATAATAGAGTTGGAAAGGACCTTGGAGATCTTCTAGTCCAACCCCCTGCTCAGGCAGGAAACCCATTATCATATCAGACAAATAGCTGTCCAGTCTCTTCTTAAAATCATAGATGTTTTTTTTGGGCAGGTTTCCAAAGCAGAAACTTCATCCTAGAGCAGTGATGGTGAACCTTTTAGAGACCGAGTGCCCAAACTGCAACCCCAAACCCACTTATGCATCGTTGGGTACCGGCTGGGTGTGGCCCATTGGGTGGGCATGGCTGCGGTGGTAATGGCAGACTGGGTGGGATTAAAAAGTTCAATCAATCAATTCCAACTTTGCAAGATCTTTTTTTTTCCTGCGAGAAGTTGAAATTGACTGATTGAACCTTTTTTTTTTTTTTGCACATGGCGGCAGAGGCCTAAAGTGAAAAAGTTTTATAAAACCCAGCTGAAGGCCTAGGACTGGGGCGATGGCGCGCGTGGCCACAGAGAGGGCTCTGAGTGACGCCTCTGGCACCCCTGTCATAGGTTCGCCACCATTGTCCTAAAGAGTCCCTTGCTTGTACATGCATAGACACTTAAACATATTAAATTCCTCATTTTTTGTTAACCTAGACAACTCAGTGGGCATGGTGAGGTACACTAGGAATGGAGTTCAAGAAAATCCAGAAGGTCACTGTTGGGAGAAACAGATTGACTAACAAATTAGCCAGTCAGAACTGTTTGTAATCAAATATTGTACAGCATGAAATCTCTGTTCTTTTTCAAGAGCAATCCCTTATATTATATGCACCCACAGTTCATCACCTCTTTATCCTGACACCTTTCAAGATTTCTAAAATCTGTTAAGTTTTGTCACCATTATTTTGGAGGGAAATCAGAAGATTATCTGTATCTGGGAGCATAGCCAATAGAAAGATACGGAATCAGTAACAGACAGCAAATCTCATGTAATCTAGTTTTTTATTAAGTCAAAATAATGTATAAGCTTTTGAACTTGGCAGGTGGGAAACAATCTCCAACCCAACCAAAATTCATTGATTACTCTTAGTCTCAAAATTGATGACAAATAAAAAAATAATAAAAATAATCAGAGTCTCCATTTTCTTCTCACAGAGCTTGCTCATCAAGGCACTCCCTCCCCCCAATATCTGTGACTCATTTGGATTGAATAGGTGGCATTTGGGTACGGCTTGCAGTACTGGGGATAATATATCTGCCTAAAACTAATACCTGGTTATAAAAGATACAAGGTCTACGAAAGTAAAAAAAGACTTAATTTCTTGATGATAAATTACCCTCAGGTCAAGATAAATTATTCCAGGGGAAACTCTGAGGGAATATAATCAACAGGATTGGTTTGGGTCAGTTCCAGATGACCAACGCTGAATCTTAAATGTCTCTTGAGTTCCGGAATGTGCTAAGGTAGACTGTTTTTTTCTACTAACCCTGCTGCTATGCTTTTCATTGAACAACGTTGTGGAGAAATTACTTTATATAGGTGAAATTTTCTTCACCATTTTTAATTCTGTGTCATAAGAGTCCTCACCCAGTCAGAAAAGCATACCCATAGTCACAAAATATGTTTAATAACTTCAGCTGTGATCCCAACATGTCAATTGAAACAGAAATCCAGGCATTTTCTAGTTAAGAGGGAATTTATTTTTCTGAATATCTTTCTTTGGATACTCTTTCTCATTTGGTCCTATTCCAATGAAAGAGTTAAATAGTGTGTAACTCTCTTGTAACCAGAAATGGAATTCACACAACATAACTGATATCTAGGCCATTATGCAGTAGCTTTAATTTTACATATTATGATCTATGACTTAGCAGGTTCCTTGTGGGCATCATCCCATGTTCCATTTCTAGTTGTTTGAGGTTGTTTCTTTTTAAAGTTAAGTGTTCCATTTGAATTATAACCCATCTTCTCTAAATTCAAAATTTCAGTCAGACCCTTCCAAAAATTACCAAATTCCTAACACAATGGGTGGGGATGTGATTGAGAGGGAAGCCAGCTCTACTTTAGGCTGACTAACATGGTCCATTAACATGGAGCCCAACACATGTCTTTCTATTGTTTCATAGCAAATATTAATGCCATTCCAAAGATACTCTTCTTCCCCATCCAATTAAGTGTTTAAGCAATGCAAATGGAGGCCAGAAGATCTGGCTTCCATAGCGTTACGAGATATACAGCAAAACATGTCATCCTTTTTTGTTCTCATGTCTCCTGTCTGGCAGGCATAACCTTAAAATCAAATATCGTCTGACTTTAGTATCTTGCTTTTTGTTAATTTGGGACTGTTTTCAAAACAGTAGTCATTCAAACTTTTGTGTATTATAAATAGTCTGCTTCTTTGTTTTCTTTATCTGTCAACAACCAAACAACCTAGGTTTTTGTTATTTATTTCCTGATTTCAGAAATCGGTTTCAATCCAGCCTGTTCAAAACCATCATCACTGGAGTCTGTCAATCGCATGACTTGTCATACATTTCTATGGTGAAATTTGTGAAGTGTATACAGTAGTCACTAGCCTGTATTCTTGAAAATACAGTAAAGACTTATTGGAAAACTATTGCAACTTTAAAAAACAGTTTTTCTGATGATGGAAAAAGTAATTTGATATACATATAAGCCTAAGTACATTCTTTGGAGTTTTTCAGTGTAATTTTTGTCATGGATGATAGGAAAGTTAAAAAGTGTCTTCTCCCCCCCCCCACTTGTTCTCCTTTCTAATTCTCCATGTCCTCCTTTCCCTGTTCAGCTATGTAACTCTAGATTTCCATATCTCTTGTCACCTACTAGATTTTACTAAGAATAATCAGAGGTTTATCCTGTAAATCTACCCCAGCCTAGTCCCAACAATAATTTATGCATCTGCAATTCAGAGTATTTCAAGAAAAAACAAAAAGCCCAGTCAGCACACTTCTGCAGTTGAAACCAGCTTCAAAGGCCAAATAGTCTCCAGTTGCAGCTGGAACACCTGACATCTGTGGCAGTTTGTTGACTGAGCCTCAGCTGGCACCAAGGGACTTGCAAGTGGCCTAGAAATAGAAAGTAAACCTTTGGAAATTAGTTTCAGAGTACTGAATCTTCTATGACAAGATCTGCAGTGAAAAAGACACAGTTACAACAACAACTCTTAAGGGACCAGATAGAAGTCAGGTATAATACATGAAGATGGGAAGTGTGTATGGCAGGTTGCACAAAGCAGTTGTACCCAGTAAGTGTTCATAAAACACAACAGGTCAAACCTGGTCCAGCCAAGTCTGAGAACAGTGTCTGGTTTATTTAGTAACTCAGTTTAGACAGTTATTTTCCTAACCTAAGATCCCATGGGAAGTAATGCAATCAAAACAACAAAGCTGCTGACATTAAGGGCAGAATGAAGCACCAAAAATACATTCCATCCATACTTGATACACGCTTTGCTTGCGTCAGAATTAAAGGGCTTTTGCTTTTGCTGTGGAAACACTTTCAGTATCTGGTTAGTCCGCTTCAGTACTGAGAACTAGTTTCCGATAAGTACAGTAAGACATGAAGCTCTCAGATATTTTGCTATTAGTAGAAAAAAAAAACCTTTAAATTTGAAAGGAAAGGCTACATTCCAGCCTGGCAAAGCAACTAGATGCAATAGGCCCTGTGGAGAATGGGAATCTGTACTGATTCATTTCTGGCTTAAGTATAATATAGTTTTGCCACTGCAGCAAGCCTCACTGGCTTTTGAGCTTCAAGATCTGTAAGGAAAATATTGACAACAGTGCTGAGGACTTTGCAAGTCCCTTTCAGTACTCCAGAAGGAGCAAAGCTATTGATCAGATTTTTTGATATTTTTCCTTCTTTCAGCACCAGGCAGTTGGTCTTTCTTTGGGGAATGAAAATAATGGCAATGTGAAAATGTCCTCAGACATACCTGATTTAAAATAGAAAGAGATACTATATCTATGCTAAACATATTTCTGAATATGTTTGCTAAGATCTACTGGTTTCTTTTAATACTTCAATTTCTCCATTTAAATAATTGTATAATTGCAGACCTGGCCTAAAGGTAAAGCCTAGTAGTCATCATACTTATATTAATCTTATACAAGTTAGAAAATGAGGATATTTTTTCACTTTTACTCCATCTCTTTTTCTGTACAATGTATCTCCCATAATACACAAAACCTTATTTCAAAGATGCCTAAGAAAACTCAATAGGCATCTGCAAATAAATATATTTTAACAGCTCAAGAGAAAATCCAAATTTCTGTAATCACTTGATATTAGCAGTGTTGGAAAACCGAATTGGCTTACTTCTAGCCATAGTGAGTTATAATTAAAACAGTCTTTCAGTTTTGTTTTCTCAACTCTGAGCTTCAGGTTCTACAAGGAGGATGTTCATTTTAGCAGATCCTCCTCAGGATTCTGCCAGGATGAGAGTTTCCACATGGATGGACTTCCACTCTTGGAATTCCCTAGCCCAGGAGTTCCCAAACTTGGCAACTTTAGGAATGTGAACTTAAACTCCCAGTATTTCCCAGCCAGCATGAATTCTGGGAGTTGCAGTCCATTGGTCTAAAAGGTTAGCAAGGTTGGACACCCTTGATCTGTCTGCAAATAGGCAAAGAGTAAGATGAAATGAAATTACCAAGCATTTGTCAGTTTCTCATTCTCTTCAGAAATGATGTCAGGCTGTTCACCTTTTCTTTTTGTTTTGGACAGAGTGAGGGAGGTTGTTTTCGTTTTTGCTATCACATTTTCTTGTTGTAAAGCTTGCAGTTACTTAAGACAAGGGCAATGCTTTTGCTCCTTGTTTTCCATATTTCATCCCTGGAGAAAGGAAAACAATCATGAATTACTTTCATGTTTCTAAAAGCATTTCTACACAGCCATTGGTTTAAGCCCACCCCCACTCCTGAGTAACCATCCTGTGACTGTCCCCTGCATTGCCTTACAACTAAATCAGGCGAAACAATTGTAAGTTGACCAGTCAGTCCTTCAACTGACCATCAGAGAAGTAAAAAAAAATAAAAGTCACCTAAGGTTTATGACCTTTTCTCTTTTCTTTGCTATGTCTGTCTTTGTGGCCCAGAAACATATGAAAAGGGATCTCTAGAAAGGATCTGTTTCTTTTCTATTAGGCTTAAGGCATCTGGTTCAAGGGCAATTTCTCAGCTGTGATGAGCAGACACAGTAAAAAAAACTGGGAGGCGTGTGAGGTGAAAAGTGGGGAAACAATCTACTCTGTGAAAACAATCTGCCGTGATTTGTGCTGAAAGTAAACTGGCTATGCTGCCCAATGTCACAATATGGTGAGAACCTAGAGTTCCACATGGAACTGAACAGTTTTGAGAAGTGAAAATGGTAGTGGTGAGGAAGTGCCCTATCATTCCTGAATTCAAATGTATCATTTTCTTATCTAACCCCTTTTGTTTAGGATAATCACTGAGATTATCTCATCCCTTCTCTTACCCTCAAGCCAGCTAGATACTTTTGAAAAGGTAAGTGTTGTGTCCTGAGTCTGCAAAAGCAGGCTCAGAACGTTGCATTGGTCCCGGGCATTCCAAAAGCTGCCTGGGACCAGACAGGGCGGCGCCGGCCTTGTGCGCATGCGCAACGCGCGAAAACGCTCTCTTCCTATTGGTTGACACTATCCAGGCTTCTGGCCATATAAAAAGGCCTGCGTGCCTTTTGCTTTTGCTTGGTTGTTGTAGAAGGAGAATAAAGTGTTTGTTCAGCATTCGCCATGTGTCTTTATCATTCACACGCGAACGAAGTACACAACACTGGTGATGAAGGTGGGATCCTTTGCAAGCTAAACAAAAGATTTAAGAACTTACCCAGGAAGTCCTAAAGAGGGGAAGACGGCGTCTGAATCAGCGTCCCAGCCTGCCAGTACAGCATCGCTGGAGGTTGAGCTTGGCTAAAGGACCCTTTCCCCAAACATCAGCTTGCAGAGGAAGTGAGTGATGAAGGTCGTAAAATTTACGATATTGAAGGTTGGCCGCTTGACTGATTTCGATGTCTCCCACCCAGAGAGATGGAATTCCTATGTAGCACGGGTGGAGAACTACTTCACTTCAGATTAGAGAAGACGGCCTGAAGGCAGCAACTCTTTTGTGTGCCTGTGGACAAGAAGCTTTTGACATCGCAGAAAATCTGGTGGCCCCTGCACCTCTGGAGTCAGTAACATATGCTGACTTGAAGAAAATGTTGAAGGAACATTTCCAGCCAAAGTTATCCATCATTGCTTGGAGACACATGTTTGAGCAGAGAGACCAGAGGCCGGGTGAATCTGCTGCGGACTTTATTGTGGCCTTAAGGCAAGCAGCCAGACCTTGTGAGTTCAAAGATCTGGAAGAGAGGCTGCGAGATCATTTTGTCTGTGGCTTAAGGAGCAGAGACTTACAACAAAAGATTTTTGCAAAAGAAGATGTCTCCTTCCAAGATGCGTTGCGAGAGGTGGCAGCTGAGGAAGCAGCAGCCGGGGCTGTGAAGGCCTTGTGCCTCACCAGGAATCCTCCAGTGGTTTGTTTACCACTAACAAACAGACCCCACATATCATTTCTCCTCGTATGCTGAGATGGTCCATTTTCCTGTCAGCATATGACTACAGTCTAGTTCACAAACCAGGAAATCAGGTCATGCAGATGGCCTGAGCAGATTGCCCCTGAACCAATTAGAGCCAGATCCTGCTCCAGCCAGTAATATTCTTTCCATTCAGTCTCCCCTCAGTGCTAGGGACGTGACTGCAGAAAATGCCACTGATCACACGCTTACACGTGTGCTGACATGGGTGTTGTCAGGATGGCCTGACAAGTGCCCAGATACTGAGTTCCAAAGCTCCTGGCACAAGAAGCATGAGTTTTCCACTTTCAAGGGTTGCCTGTTATGGGGTAGCAGGGTAGTGATTCCAGCCTCATTGAGGTCTAGAATCTTGATCTCTCTGCATGAGGGACATCCTGGTATAGTCAGGATAAAAGCGCTTGCGCGCAGGCATCTTTGGTGGCCTGGGCTCGATAAAGCCATCGAGGCCCAGGTGCACGGGTGCCAAGTGTGCCAACAGTCTTGGCCTGAAATGCCTCAGGCCCCAGTACATAGGTGGGAGGAAACTCAAACCCCATGGTCTAGGGTGCATATAGATTATGCTGGGCCCTTTCAGGGGCAATTCTTCCTGGTTGTTGTTGATAGCCATTCCAAGTGGCTAAAGGTTGTTCCTGTTTCCTCCACTACTACTGCCAGGACCATCCAGGTGTTGAGAGGAATTTTTGCATCACACGGTCTTCCAGATGTTCTGGTTTCAGATAATGGCCCTCAATTTACCTCTTCTGAGTTCCAGGCTTTTCTTCAGGCCAACCTGATCCAGCATGCAACATTGGCTCCCTTCCATCCATCCTCCAACGGACTGGCAGAGAGAATGGTGTGCAACAACCAAAGATGTTCTTTTTATTTTTTGAAAAATATTTTATTGGTTTTATAATTTTAACAATAAGTACTTAAAGCACACTGTGGTGATTGGGTAAGCAAAGATTCCAAAATGAAAACACACATAAACAGTTCAACTTAGTACATTCACTTTCATCTTTCTATTTCCCTCAAAAGAAACATATAAATTTAATGTATTGCATTTCTATCGTAAATTTCTTTTACTACTAAACCTGTTTTAAAATTTTATCAATTTCTATTACCATAGTCAAATATTATTTTATATCAACAGATTAACATTTCAAATATCTCTTCCACGTTTATTCAAACTCTTATCCTCTCTCAACCCTCTACCAAAGATGTTCTCAAGAAACTGACTTACGGTAACTGGCATCACAGGTTAGCAGATTTTCTTCTTGAACACCACACCACACCATGCACAGCCACAGGGAAGAGCCCTGCTGAACTCCGCTGGGGTCACCGCCTCATCACTAAACTGGACAGGCTGCACCCTGACTGGGTGGCTTCACAGGTGTCACAACCGCAGGCACCTAGGAGACTCCAGGTGGGCGATCCGGTTTGGGCAAGAAACTATGGGCCTGGTCATCTCTGGGTCACAGCTGTGGTCTGCAAGGTCTCTGGGCTGTTGTCATACAAAGTTGCCTTGGGTGACGGCTGCGTTCTTCGCAGACACATAGACCAACTGCATTGGAGACTGGACTCTCACCCTTCCACTCCTGGCTCTGCTCTGGGGGGGGGGGAGGACCATAATATGCATTCTGGGTCACAGTTTCCCAGGCCTAACAGGCCCTCACTAGCTGCTACTGAGGCTTTTTGGGATTCATCCCAAGGTTCCGCAAGTGCTCCAAACAGGAATTCACTGGATAGGGGGTCATCCCACACATCCATAATTACTCCACACAGGGAGTCACACTGGGGGTATCCACAGTATTCATATATGTCAGATACTGCTCCAGACAGGAAGATTGACCAGGGGTATCCACACAAATCACAAGCAGCAAGAGAAAAGGAATTCCATCAGGGGCGCTTGCCTAATTCCGCAATTGCTCTCAAAAGGAAGTCACCAGCAAAGGGGGTTACCATGGAGGTGACTCCTGACTCTGGCACCTCGGGCACATGCTTGGGGGCCACAGAGTACTGGGGCACTTCCGTTACCCAGCCCTCTCCATCTGCTGGCCTTCGGCTCAAGGGACAGTGTTCCCAAGAGGGGTCCACTGTGGACTCGGGGACTTCCACCCCTCCAAGGTATGCTGGCTTGGACTTAAAGAGTCCAGCAAGCCAGCAGCTAGGCGGGTCAACCGGGTATTTCGGGCAGCAAAGTCCTGGCCTGTCTAGCCTGGTAGGCGAGCAGGTAGGCCAGGCACCCTCACCAGGGTCACCTGGGGATTTAGGGCAGCAACGTCCTGGCCTGCCTAGCCTGGTAGGTGAGCAAGTGGACCAGGCAATTTCTCCGGGCCTTAGAAGGTCACAGCGGACCAAGTGCCCACCCAAACATCTGAGAGACTTTGTGAGGTTGCTGTCAAATCATGAGGGACCTGCTCATGAGGCCCCTGAATAAGGGGAGTAACTCGTGGGTAGATTATTTTGTATTATTTTTGATTTTGAATACATTTATTTGTATTAATAAATACTGAAGGGGGTTTGCCTGAGGGCAGACTCAAGTATTCCACACTCTTTGCATTTGAATAATGCAACTGTATGCCACTCTTCCCAATGCACGACGTACATGTGTCTACGTGAAGTATGTTTCATCTAGGGGGGAGGGGTGTTGTGTCCTGAGTCTGCAAAAGCAGGCTCGGGACGTTGCATTGGTCCCGGGCATTCCAAAAGCTGCCCGGGACCAGACAGAGCGGCGCCAGCCTTGCGCGCATGCGCAAGGCATGAAAATGCTCTGTTCCTATTGGTTGACACTGTACGGGCTTCTGGCCATATAAAAAGGCCTGCGTGCCTTTTGCTTTTGCTTGGTTGTTGTAGAAGGAGAATAAAGTGTTTGTTCAGCATTCGCCATGTGTCTTCGTCATTCGCACGTGAACGAAGTACACAACAATAAGGATCTTCCTTAAACACTTCTACAGTACAAAAGTATAACTAGTAAGAGTTAGAAGGGACTTTGAAGTCTTCTAGTCCAACCCATTGCTCAAACAGAAGACCTTATACATTTCAGACAAATGGTTATCCAATCTCTTCTTAAAAACCTTCAGTGATGGAGCACCCACAACTTCTGAAGGCAAATCATTCCACTAATTAATTGTTTTAACTGTCAGGGAATTTCTCCTTAGTTCTAGGTTGCTTCTCTCTTTGGTTACTTTCCATCCATTGCTTCTTGTCCTGCCTTCAGGTGCTTTGGAGAATAGCTTGACTCCCTCTTCTTTGTGGCAACCCCTGAGATATTGGAACTCTGCTATCATGTCACCCCTAGTCCTTTTTTTCATTAAATTAGGCATACAGTAGAATAGACTCCTCCATTCTTTATTTTATTTGAAAGGGGAGAAAAGCAAATTCTCACCTTTTTTTTTGTCTGACACATAAAAATGTGTTCCCAAATCCAGTGGCCATCCAGGAATTTAAATTCTTTTTATTTTATTCTAATTAGTAAGCCTGGTGACGAGCAGATAATAAAAAATCCTTCATTAATTCCAAGATTTGAAGGATTCTTTCAACCCAGGAAAGTTTCTTGCATAGTACTTGGTGCTTAACTGAGTAAATCCCTTTCTTATCTTCCTTCCTCTTTCAATTGCTACTGCACCCAACTTAGCAGAAAAGGACCGCTATCCCTTTACAACAGCGGTTCTCAACCTGTGGGTCGCGACCTCCTTGGGGGTCGAACGACCATTTCACAGGGGTCGCCAAAGACCAGGCCTTTTTTGCTCATGGAACGCTCAGAACAGCTTTCCGGCATCTTTTTTGCTGGATTTTTTCAACTTTTCCCTGAGCTGTGCTACTCCCTCTATTCTATTGGCTTTTGAGCGCCAATAGAATAGACTCTATTCTACTGACTTTCGAAAGCCAATAGGAATTGACCAGACCTGGCCGTTAAAGGCTGCTTCTGGGCTGCTGAGCGCGCCAAAATCCCCAGCTGGCAAACGTTGCTGGAAGTTCTCTGCAGCAAAGGCGAGTTTCCCTGCTGAGCAACTAAGGAACGCCATCTTCTACTCTACTGACTGTGAGTAAAAGAGGATCAGGAGTGGGAGGTGGGTAGTGGCGCCTAACTCTGACCTGGCGAAAAAGCTTGCTCACCTCGTGCACCATCGGTGTGGTGTGCGGGTGGTGCCGTGGGAGCCGCAGACCCCCGCTTCACACAACGGGGCTGCGCGGGATAGGAGGCAGCCAAGGTGGTTCTGGCGGGGCAGCGGCTGGCGCTGCGTGCTAAAGCAGATGTACGAGCAGCCGGCCAGGTTCAATATCATCCACGCCTGCAGCATCGGGGCCGCAGGTGTGGTTAACTGACGGCATAGGGGGCGCGAAGAATAACCGGCCTGTCTCGGCCATCCCAAAGGGCAGCCCGGGGCAAGCGACACCGCTGGCCCTGGAGAGAGACCCCCTCGCCAAAGCCTCCGGACTTTAAGGGTTCCGCGCAGGCCCCTGAATGGAGCGAAAGGGAGGCTGGCGTGGCCGGTGCTGGACCTGCGCCGCCGCTGCCTCATCCTGCACTTACGTGGCCTCCCGGGAGTGCCTGGCCCACATCGCCTGCTGCCGTCTGGGCCTGCCTGTCTGCCTGCCGTCTGCACCCTCCCGCCGCCCCGCGCTGTTGTCCGGCTCAGGTGGCAAATTAAAGCGCTGCGCCATCGATGTGTGCAGTGGCGCAATGGGAGCTACGGGGCTGCGCAGGACAGTTGGACGTGGTTCTGGTGACGCAGCGGCTGGTCGCTGGTTCCAGGGCGCGAGCAATAACCGGCTAAAAATAGCAATAAGCCCCTCGTTAAAGCCTACACGATTTCAGGGCTCCGCCCAGACACCGAAGGGAGTGATGGGAGGCTGAAGACCCCAAGCTTCCTGCAGGTGGCTGGGTGCTTGCCTGCTCTAGGTCCGAGGGGCTTCTGAGTCAGGACCGGAGCAGACTATGGCTTTCCTAAGGACAAGTTGAAACCAGGTTTCCTTGAAAGCAGAAGGGGAGGATATTCCATGTACGTTTACTCATATTAGTAGGCCAGGGGTTCTGAACCTTGGCAACTTTAACACTTGTGAACTTCAACTCCCAGAATTCTGGGATTTGAAGTCCACATGCCTTATAGTTGCCAAGATTCAGAACCCCTGTGCCAAGGTTTAAAACCCCTGTGGCAGGCCATAGTTTCCTGTATGCCCCAAAATGACTTGTTTGAGACACAGGCTGTGCCATAAATGTTGCTTTGCAAAGACTGGATTCAAAGACGACTGTAACCATGCATTTTGGGTTATACATTGCTGGCTGGGGAATTCTGGGAGTTGAAGTCCACATGCTGTGTTGCACCTTCTTCTTCCATTTCCAACAACATATCTTTGTGAAACAGGGTTTTCCAGCTTGTTGGTTATCAAGTCTAAATACAGAAGTAGACTTGTTGTGGAAGATGATCTTTGTTGTGCTCTTGCAAAGACTGCCCAGAGAATTGCTGATCTGGTGCGAAGGAAGCAATCTCAACCCTCGCACTGACATTGACTTCTTAGACATACTGTTTAAAAATGTAGCAATGTAGTTCACTGCTGTTATATTAAGACTGTTACCCATGCTACACCATGCTTCAAGACAAAATTTCATGTATTTGTAATTAGAAATAAATATTTAACAATATACAATTACATATTATTTTTTTTAAATCGCTATGCTTTAATTATGTTCAATTTGTAACAATGGAAATACATCCTGCATATCAGTTATTTACATTGCAATTCATAACAGTAGCAAAATAACGGTTATGAAATAGCAACGAAAGTAATTTTATGGTTGGGGGTCACCACAACATGAGGAACCGCATTAAGGGGTCACGGCTTCAGAAAGGTTGAGAACCACTGCTTTACAATAACTCCTAAGTCTTCTCTGTAACTGATCATATGAATCTCTTCTCTATTACTGTATTCATATAAGATGTCTAACCGAATCAAGAGGGCAGGAAGCATTAATATGATATGCAAAACACCCCCGGGGCCGTTGTGTCAGAGAGAATCATTTCTTTCTTTGATTGACATAGAAGAAAATTCCTAGGAATTCCCCTACACAACAAGAATCCCACTACCTTCTTAATGCCGGCCAGTAAAATAAAGGCAGGGGTAGATAGGGATGGAAAAGTAGGTAAGACAATCCCTACATTGTTCACAATGGCATCATTCCTGTCATCCAGCATTTTTTAAAAACAGAAACAGTAAGCTGGACCTTTTTCAAAGATGGACATTTCCCATTAATCAGGGAAATATGTCATCTACCATTGATTCACAGGTATAAGAATTTACCTCCAGCAACAGCAGACTTGGTTGGTGTTGTTTGCAAACACACCTTGTGTCTTTTTAATATTTTACTTCAATCTGAATAGCTCTTCTAAAACTTACTTTCAATAAGTTCTCCTCAGTTAAATTTGCTCTTAATTCTTTTCTAGTTCTTCTTTTCCCCATTTTGTCTCTCAAAACCTAGGCAATAGTTAAGCAGTTCAAACTTTTTTTTTCTTTACTTCTCTTTCCTTCCAAAAGTAGCATGACTTTCTAAGGAAATAATTTAGTTGGTGTTTTTCTTCCTCTTTAGAGCTACTGTTTGGTAAGAAATTTGGCTTATTTAGTCACACTGTTCCACAAATCCAGATCTTTTCCCTGTGTGTTACATTGCTGTTGTGTACATACTGACTGTATTTTATGTTTAATTTTCATTTCTTTGATCTATTAATAATAATACTCCCTGAAGAGAAAGTCATGAAGGAGCATGATGCTGAACTGCATTCTAAGCTACTATTTTAATGGGGAAATTCTTTTACCTATATCACCTTATTAATAAAATAATTTGTCAGGTCCTCGCACCTGAGAGAAAAGCAACAGGCAGCCACATAGAGATGGGAAATAAAAATGTAGTCCTCTAACAAAAAAAGGGTAGAAAGGTTCTGCAAAGCTTCTAAGAAATGGAGTAGGAAAAACAGTCTAGACAACCATGGGACTGACTGTCAAGACACCTGAAAATTGACAACTTGCTGACATCTAAAGCCGCAGTAAGCACTCAAAATGATTTAAATTTGCTATCATTGAGCAAGAGATATGGGGAGTTAGCCTTATTAGAAGAACAAGTTGAATTTAGATGCCAGGGAAAATAAATAATCACAATAACAACTATAGAACAGATAAATGAGCTCAGAGCCTATCAGAAGAACCTCAGAGGGAGCATAAGCTAGCCACTGATTTTATAACTTAGTGCTTTATATTTGTGAACAACTAGGCTGTCAGAAAAGTTACAAACAGATAAGGTTTATCACAAAGTGGAGGAGCTAACTTTTGGATTGGTTTAATCATAAGTATTCAAAATGAAGATACAAAAAAACAGGAATATTGAAGTTATCAAAATTGGTTTAGAAAAAGATGTGATGCAGAAGGTAAAAATCAGCAAGGAGAGACTGAAAGAAGAAAGAGAACAAAATCAACTCAAAAGGGAAATTTAGCCTCCGAGAACCCTATTATCAGCTCCCTAAATAAGAACAGCTTTGGGATTAAGCTGAGTGATCCTGCAAATTAGAAGGGTTAGCTTTAAAATAGGAAAAGGGAGCCCGCATGAAGCAATTCTTAAATCAATTTTGTGAAACAATTGTGCAATGTTAAATTTACCCTGAACATTTGGGGATCAGGGAATAGTTACTATCTTATTTTGATGGGGATAAATTATAATTGGATTTAAGAAGACCAGTTTTCTTTCAATTCTTTTTCACACAAAAGAGTTTTTGTGAGTCTTGTTTTCAAATAACACCAATTACAAACTTTCAGGATACTTTCACTTTTTTTTGCAAACAGAGTGGAGATGCTCTTGTAAATCAGAAATAACAGTTGGCACAATGCAGAGGTTAAATCAGAGGGAAGAACAGAAATTTGCTCAGTGTCATGAAATCCATTTGTCTCCATCAAGATCATATTAAGCAAAGTCTCTCTGAGAAGGGACAGCATAACTTTCAGTGCCCGGATGAGGATAATTCCTTTGGTTGGCCTTTGATAAATGAATAAGAAAAATAACATTCTCAGTTTGACCTATGATTCTCTTGATACCTCTTTTGAATGTACTTAACTCTTTAAACAATTATTTGTAACTTAGGACTTTTGTTTGTACTCTTTTGGAATAATTAGCCTTAAAACCCATTGCACACAATCACATATTCCTGTGATATGGGTTCAGCTTACATATAAATTAAATGTAAAGTCATGTCCAACTCTAGGGGGCACTGCTCATTTCCATTTCTTAGCTGAGGGAGCCAACATTGTCCAAAGACATTTCTGTGGTCATGTGGTTAGTACAACTATACACAGAGGCACAAAGAAAGCTGTTACCTTCCCACTGAAGTGATGTCTATTTATCTACTCGTGTTTGCATGCTTTCAAATTGTTATGTTGGCAGGAGCTAGGGCAAGTGACAGGAGCTCACCCCATTGCATGGCATCCAGGTCTCAAACCCGGACTGTCAGTTTTCCAATTACAAGCTCAGTGTCTTTAACCACTGAGCCATCGCACCCCACATGTAAATTATGTACTTGTTTATATGGAAATTAACAGACATAATGAACTGATCAATCGCCATGTATCCAAACAGCTATTTGTAACCGTTATTAGTAACTGTTATATTGTTTCTATAAAGAAGATATCCTTCAATTTTCTTGCTGAAATCAATGATATTGATTTCAAAAGTGTAACTGTGAGGGATGGTGCTAATGGAGGGGAAGATGGTGTGATGGACTGCAGTGAAGCAGCAATTTCTCAGAAAGGAGGGAGCATATTCCAAGGCGCAGGGGCAGACAAGAGGCAACGTAGCCCAGAGCTAGACTGGAGATAGAACAGCCACTCCTTAGAATCTCCCAGGGTATATCTGTTAAGGAAAGAGTAGCATTAGTTTAGTCTGGCAAGATTCTGCTATTAGGTGTAAGCAAATAAAGAGTTGAACTTTGGCTGAATTGTTCTGTGTCATTCTTGGGCTGGACTTGAGGGTAACTGAAGATTCTTGAGCAAATCTTGAGTATCTTTTATAACACGTATCTTTGTTGGGCAATAATATGTTGAAAGAAAAATCAGGTCCAGTCCCAAGCCGCGAGTAAATAAAATGGAGGCTAAAGTGCTGGAAATAACATAGAGGCTAAACACTGGAAATAAAAATGGAGGCTAAGATGCTGGAAATAAAAATGGAGGCTGCTTAGAAAGAAGGTTTCAGTTCATTGATGAGCAGAACCTGCAACAGCATGCAGTTCTGGGACAGCTGACCAATGGAATTGAGAGTGGATGGATCTTTAAAGGGCTTTAAGACTTTGAAGTGGAAATGTTTCTGGGTTGTGTAGTGAGATGGGCTTTTGTGTCTTTTGTTAGTCTGAAGAGGATGTTAGGATTAATCCTATTATGTCCTAAAGGTCATGTTTTTTAGATTGGGGGGGTGCAAATTCTTAATCCTATCAGCTTGGAGGCTGAAGGTGTTTTGCTTATGAATGGTGTGCCCCAAATCTGCATTTCTAAAAGTTGCCTCCTGGATTTCTGCTTGGGGCAGGGGCAGTTTCTGCCTAAGATTTTTCCATTATTCCTTTGGGGAAATATAATATTCTGCCTTTTTTTAATATCCCCCCCAATATTTCCTTCTCTAGGAGGGTGGGTGGGTGCTGACTTTCTACAAATATATTTAACTAAGGCAACACTACTTCAAAAATCTTTCGTGGGATTTATACACTAGACATAAAAATGCAGCAGTTGGTATGCTGGAACATCAATGATGATGATCTGATCAAACTTGCAGGCTAAGGGTTAAAGTATTCCATGCAAAATATTTTCTAGCAGCCTTGATGGACCGCCAGTCACGTCTATGCTTAGTCAATTATGGCCTTTCCAGATGACTAGACTTTCAATCTCCTAATCCTTCTGATTCTAATTTAAAATGTGCCCAAGATTGATTTGAACTGTTTTGATTATTTGCAGCAGCAAGATATAGGATTATAGGCATGTTTGCCTGCTTGTAAAGGAAGCAACCAGAGGAAACGGACAGTTGGTGCCTTGTCCTTCTGGTCAGTACGTACCGTAGTTGAGCACAGAGAACTATAAGCCAATCAGTGCTTATTCGCTGACCAATAGCTCAGTTACTCATGCTAGCTTCCCCCTCATTGCTTCCTCCTCACAAGTACAAGGAAACACATTGCTAGCACAGCCCCATTTCTGACTGGCATGAAGGCATATGAGCAATTCTGACTGCTTACATCTTATACGGTCATGCCACTCAATTGCACGGCAGGATTTCAGGAAAGTGGTTTAAACCAAATCAACATATCCTCCCACACAGAAACTAAGAATGAAGCTTCAAATCCAAGGAAGTTTGTTGTAGCCATTTCTGATTTAGCCATTTTTTTTTTGAAAAACAGAGAAAGTTTTCCATCCACAAAAAGAAGGGACAGCTGAAGAACTCTCACGCAGTTGCAGAGTGTGTGGCACAGGGCCATTTGTCTCTTCTTACCAAAATTAGACATGCATTTATAATTGGTTGGACCCTTTGTTAACTTTTTCATTTTTTTTACTCCTGACAGGAAACTGTTCTGCATTGTTTTTTTTAAGGTTTGTAGGTTTGATGCGATGTGATGATTTTTGGGGAAGCAGGAAAGATCCAGCTTTTTCAGAGGCTCTGTGATGGTAAAGTATAGTACCGGTATTACTTGCAATTGTGAGGTTTTTATTACGACATTGTTTGCAATCAGTATTCAGTATTAATTTAATTATTATAGCAGAGTATTTTTATTTATTGTTTTTGTTATTATGGTGGCTTTTAATATTATACTACTTTTACCATGGGTTTTTATTGTTTTATATTGTTAAAGTATACAATACATGTTTTAACTGTTGCTCTATGTCTCTTGATGCTCTTGATTTCCTGATTAGATTTGAAAGCATTTAAATTCAAAAGATGATGATGATGATGATACACTCAGCTATTTCTTCTAAAATGAAAAGGTGAAATCAAAATATAATATAAGAAATGCTTTGATTTTGGTTTATATAACTGTAAACTGTTTAGGACTTTCAACATGCTAGTTAAAAATCTTTCTACAGAAGTGCAGGGGTGGGGAAGGCGAAACTATTTTAAGTATTTAATCCACCACTGAAATGTTGCCAGCCATGTAACCATGTGTCAGACACATTAAAACTGTCATATCTGATAAAAATATGCTGTCCTTGGCAACTAAATTATTCAAGTGTCATTCTCCCCAGAATTAAGTCACAATTGTGCGGATCAGATAGAAGGCAAAGTGCCCTTAAAAATTTTAACATTAAGAAGGTTGCTTAGCAATATTGGTACAGTAACTAAAAATATTGATGCAATCAGTGTGTGTGTGTGTGTGTGTGTGTGTGTGTGTGTGTGTGTGTAAGAAGAAGCAACGGGAATCACCTATATGTGGAACTGAACAGAATACAAGTATGGAATTTGAATACTGCATCTACTTGGATATATTGTTGTAAAAGACTTTGAATGCTTTTCATTTTCAGGACTAAAAGAAAGCAGCTTCCTAGACACCTAAAGAAGACACCTAAGAAACTGAACAGCCTAATAGTTTTCTGCTTTCCAAAAGAAAACTATGGGCTTTCCCCCCTCTCATGCTGACTATTTACCTAAACTTTAATCAGCAGAATACTATGCCAGCATGAAATTTGTTATTTCCCATTGCTGATCTTTATTCTGCTTCTGTTTTTCTCTATTCCCCATCATTGCCAGTTGTCTGAATATGCCCGTTACAACTCTTTCTGGAGTGGTACAGCTTAATGCATGCACAATGCATAGATACCAAAGCAATTGGTTGAGTCCTTCAGCTTTCTTGGCCTTCTTTCTTCTATATATCCCCAGCTGGTGTGTGTGTGGGGGGGGGGGGAATCACCAATCAGGTCCCTGCAGCAGGTCTATGAGTCACATGTAGCACCTTTATTTTCTTTCTTCTTCCTTTCCTTTCTTTATATCTACAACAAAAGCAGACTTTCATATTCCTCCATGCTTCATTAAGGAAACAATAGGGAAAGGGGTTGTTCTCATAATTCCATCGTTACAATATTTTAGCCTTGTCCTAAATGGGTAAGGGCTGCAGAGTTAAAACATTCATAATAATGCTGGCTGAGCAACCTACCATTACTGTGTAACTCTAACAGGCTATCATCTAAATTACCAGCTGCCAGTAACTTCCCCCATGCCATAAAGGATGTTGAATGACAACTACTACGGTGCTATCCAAGCACTCAAGAGGAATGCAAAAAGAACTCTCCTGCTAGGAAGTTCATTTTTACCTTTCTTATTCAAAGCCAAAGGAAGATTGGTACAATAGTACTGTATCAAGCTCTTTGTGCACAAAACAGCCAAATTATGATTGATAGAATTAACTGAAAGAGAAAGAATATGATCGTATTAGCTTGAAATGAGCAGTGTACCTCTATGATTCCAACTACTATTGGACCTGCAAAAAGGAGGCTGGGAGGTTTCTCAGCTGAAGGCCTTTCCTGAAGGCCTTTACCAGCGAAACAGAGGCTGGAGGGGGGGGGCGCGACGCGCCGACGCGTGTGTCATCACGGAGCTCCGATCTTGGCTGCAGAGGCCTTTCCTGAAGGCGTCTGCTGGTGAAACGGAGGCCAGGGCAACATGGGTGAGCAGTAGCAATCAGCCGCAGAAGTGGGCCAGCGGCAGCCACGCAGGCTCCTTCTGGACAGGGCTTTAGTGCCACCGCTGCAAGGCGAGGCAGGCATTGGGGTGTAGGAGGCCTGGCTGCAACAGTCCTGAGGTAAGCGGTGCAGGGTGCGTAAGGCAGCTCCACCCCCCCCCTTCCCTTGCCGTAGCTTAATTTTTATGCATATGCCTTGCCCCATAGTGGGATGGAGTGGGCAGGGTCTTAACTAGGACTTATTTTGAGGATAGGGTTTATATTAGGCTCATGCATAAATATCAAGCTAGGGCTTATTCTCGGGATAGGTCTTACTTTTGGGAAAACACGGTGACAACAAATATTTGTCTGATTCCATTTTTCAAAGCAGTAGCTTTATTTTATATAGCAAATAATTATTTTGTTTTTGTGTGCATATTTTTAACTGATTTCCTTTGGAAAAGAATATTAAAATGGCAACTGACCCATGAGGGGGACATCCAAACAACAGTCCAGCCCATCAAATTGGAATATTGAAATATTTGTTTAGTGGCCAAGTGTGATTGGACACACAAGGACTTTATCTCTAGTGCATAAGCTCTCAATGTACGTACAAACAATGCGATAATTCATAAATCATAAATCATAGGATGCAATCATAAATCATAAGATACAAACAAGTGATCAATCATAAGATACCAACAGGAGAAGGTATTATGAAAGATGAGAAGGATAACAGCAATACATCTTTACTACATGGGTAGTAAAGGCATAAGACAGTGCTGTGGGAGTTAGCTGTTTAACCAAGTGATGGCACAGGGGGAAAGGCTATCTTTGTGTCTAGTTGTTTTGACATGCAATGCCCTGTAGTGGAGTCCTGAGGGGGGGGAGTTCATATCCAGGTCTGTTGATATTTTCACAGCCCTCTTTCTGGTTCATGAATTATACAGGTCCTCAATGGAAGGCATGCTGGTTGCAATTGTTTTTTGTGCAGTCCTAACAATCTGTTGAAGTCTGCATCTGTCCAGTTTGGTTGCTGTGCCAAACTAGACAATTATAGAAAAGCAACTGACAGACACAGTCAAATGTAATATTTTTTATTAGCTGTCCTGATTTCAGAGCTTCCCCTCTTTTGTCTGGCTGTTCCTGAAAAGGCTTGATTCAGTCTATGAGGAAAACTTAATTAGCATTGCTTTGAACCATTGTCCCTCAGCTTGTCTGTTTCTAAACATACATGGCTATTATTTTACACAAGATAATCCCAGGCAATTTATGGTCTGATGCCCAAATAATTTTTTTTAATTAAATAAGTTCTTTCATTAAAAACATGAAATGATGTAGATTTACTCTTGACAAGTTAATTAGAAACAGTGCTAACTGACCCAGTGAAAAAGGGCTTTAGCTCTTAGGAGATAAATTTTACTGAGATCATATAAAAGGTCTAGTCATATTTAGTATCCCGATAAAGCTGGGAAACTACCATATAGTAATGAAATGATACAGAATGAAATGTTTAATCTACTCTCTGACTTCTCAGGAATTGGGAAGACCTCCAGGGAGAAATATTTTGAATCCTTGCTGAGCCATTGATTGGCCTTGGAGAGTTATGTGAATTAATGCTGTCCATCATCTTTGCTATACAGTAAAGCTGCCTCATTGTTGCTTTCAAGAATGTAGCATGCATTATGTTTCAATATTGATTTGGCTTTTCCTATCTGTCTGTCTGTCTGTCTGTCTGTCTGTCTCATTTATTTCATTCCCACTCATCCCCCCCCCCAAGAAGCAGCCATAAGCACTGTGCAAAACTCTTCCACTGAAAACCAAAGCCTTCCCTTGAAACTGAATTAAGACAGAATAGTCCCCTATGCGGTAGGGGACTATTCTGCTAATCATGCTGCTCCTGCCTGCAGTCCTGCATCAGGAGTGTGTTGTAAGAATAAAAAAGGGGATAAACTCATGAACATCAACACTGGAGGAAAAGTGAACTCTGTAATACATAAATATGTTTATACAAATATAATTAAAATATTGAAAGGAGCTGTTTTGTCACATGTATGTCACATATGTAAGGGATGGATGGATAGATGATGATGGATGTTCTTTTTGTTCTTTTCTTTGTAAACTCTAGATGGCAGTGTCACTTTAGCAACCGTCCAGATAAATCAACAGAGGGTAGGAAGAATAAACTGATAGCCACCAGTTGTGGTGCCCTATTGTTGGAATCCATCAAAATACTTCACAAACAGGGGCAGCCTGGTATGATGAATATGATTCCTCCCCCCGGGCCCCTTGCCCTGTCAATCTTGTTCCTTTTTCTCTTCATGGGAAAGAGGTGGACACCATCTTCAGCCACTGCTGTACAGGCAGGTCCCCATAGCTATTAAGAGAGGTGGGGAAGCTGCTTAGGTTTTGAGCACAGGTGTCATACTCTTTCAAAATACTGCACTTTCATGGAGTTTTGAAAAAGGATTACACCTAAATTAAAATAGGCCCATCCACCACTTGTTCAACAGGTTTGGAAAGCTGGTGCAATAAAGTGAGAGAACTATCTCTCTCAAAATTTCCTCTCTCAGCATGGAGCCAGGTTTTTTAAGGCAGCCAGCTCTCCATTTTACCATGTTACTACACCTTTCTGCCCAATTGCTATTTGGCAATCATCTTTTCAACCAGCATTAAACCCAAGGTAAAGCAAGGGAAATCATTCTCTCAAAACATGGCAACCTGTGTGAGTTGGCCCTCTCACCACACTCACTTTATTGTACAGCTTTGCCACCCATTAGAGAGCTGGTGGGATTTCAATCATAGAGAATGTTAATAGAGGCAATCACCCATTTTTATGAATGCAGTAAAGGGAGATTTAGAACCTATTAGAACACATGACAAGCATTGGCTCAATTGAAGGGGCAGTCCTTTCTCAGCAAAATAGCCAATCCGCTGCTGAGGTTAGCCTGCAAAAAAATCTGAAATGCATTAGCCCAAATGCAAAGGAGCACTCAACTCAAGAGTGCAATTCAGAAATGGAAGACAGAAATGCACTCTGAGGTCCATTACCTAACAGTGCCAGTTAACGATCATCATGTGCTTAAATGAGGCAATGACTCTTAATCTCTGGACCACTGATCAGAACATTAGAAAACTAATGAAAAGCTGCCTTTCTTGGTAAATTGTAATAAATTACAACACTACGTCAACATTTAAATTATGGTACATTTGTTCAAAAATTGAAATAATGAAAGGGAACAAGTACAATTCTAGCAGTTTTTAACTTGTTCCACCTGTGGCTACTTCAATTAAATACAGCAGAGATGTCACATTTCACAGTATTAATGCGTTAATGTTACAATAATGAGGATCATCATGCTGGAGCCCTAGAAAGAGTGCAGAAAAGAACAGAGGATAAGGAGTCTAGAGCAGTGATGGCGAACCTTTTAGAGACCAAGTGCCCAATCCGCAACCCCAAACCCACATATTTATCACAAAGTGCCAGGGCCGCATCACATTGTGGTAACCTCAGGGCGGTGGGGGTGGGCGTGGCCTACTGGGTGGGCGTGGCTGCAGTGGTCAACGCAGACTGAGTGGGCATGGCCGGGGTGGGCGTGGCCACCTTGACGTTGCTCGTGGGGAGGACGCCTATGGGGGCTGGGCAGGATTGGAAGAGATCCAGGGGGTCTCTGGTGGGTAGGAGGCTCGTCCTACAGGGTGAGGCGGGATAGGGCAGGGGCAAGGTGAGGTGGGGGGGTTGCTGCCTGACACCATCAGCCCCCGCACAGAGGCCAGCGAGCGCATGGGGGCATGGTCTACGCCCACCTCTGCTCGAGCTTGCTAGCCAGCTGCTTCGCCTCCTTTGTGCTTAGTAGGGCTGCCCCTCCAGGCGCCAGCAGTGGCCTAATGGACCTGCGTGAGCTGGCGGCAGTGGCGGCAGGTGTGCCCACAGAGAGGGCTCTGAGTGCCGCCTCTGGCATGCATGCCATAGGTTCGCCATCACTGGTCTAGAGGCTAAATCTTACAATGAACTAGGGAACTAGGTATATTTAGCTTAATGTAAAGAAGGGGCTGTCACAGGGAAGATTTATTTTCCATAGCATCTGGAAGCAGGGCAAGAAGCTCTTCAGAGGGAGATTCAACCTGGAGATGAGGGATTTTCTGACAGTGAGAACAATTAATCAAAGGAACAGCTTATGTTGCAGAGTTATGGGTACTCCATCGCTGGAGGTTTTGAAGAATAGATTGGACAACCATTTGTCCAGGTTGATGTAAGGACTCCTGCCTTGAGCAGGGTTGGACTAGAACATCCACCAGGTTCCTTCCAGCCCTAAGATTCTATGAATTATTATTGCTTTTCAATTATTTATTTTTAATTTAATAATTTTAAAAGACCCATCTTTAAAGTATAAGCAAAATTATTTTATTGAAAGAGTTGAGCTTCCATAGATAATTATTTCTGCTTATAGAACTGTGAATTACAAACTAAAGAATACTAAGTGGGTTCTTCAAAGAAATGAAACTGGGGAAAAAGGGCATCTGGGCAAATGAACGCTTTTTGGCATCTGCTGGGGCAGCTGAGGCTTTCTGGGTCATGGCAAGCAGCCTCGCAGCCATGCAGCTCTGGGACTGTTTGTCACCTTACAAGGCAGGTGGGAAAGGGGCCTAAAGGCACTGATGGGGGGAAAGACAGGTGAATGGGGGAGTTGGAGGCAATCCCTTATCTTACTGAGGTTCGGGGCTGGGAGGGACAAAGTCTAGAATGGCTTGGACTGAAATGGGTACCTGCAATTCTTAGTTAATGACCACAATAATGAATGATTGGATTGCTGCTGTAAGGTGGTGTAATCACATGATGTCTCACTTTATGACGTGCCAACTTAAAATGGCAAGCCCAGTCCCAGTTGTGGTCTTAAGTTGAGGAATACCTGTACTATTTTATGCAAAAAAAATATTGTGGACCAGTTCATCCAACAATAGCCTTGAGAAAGGGACAGAAATGAACACGACTCCCTAAACTTGCACAAAAGGGAGAAAACATATAGGGGTCTACCAAGCAGTTAAAAGGGGGAGCAATCATCTCTGAGAAATCCAGCATATTTTTAAATGTGACTTCTGTGAAGAAATTGGCTGTCCATCCTCTCCCTCAATGGATTACTGTACATTCAGGTTTCACTGTTTTCGAGGAGGATCTATCTGCACACTTTAAAACCCAGTAAACCTACTGACTCTTGAACTAAACCAGCATAAATCTATTCATAGGTCTAGTTGGCCAGTCCTGGCAGTTCTCATATAAGCAATCTTCTTCCTTGTTTTCCTTTCCTTTAGTATTCCAACGGTAGCGTCTTCTCCTGTCCTCCATTCTTTTCTCCTTTCCCAGGCAAAGCATCCACAATCCTATCCAGTGCTTGGAAGTTCTGGGAATACATCTAAAATTAATAGCGGTAAAAGAAATTGTAGTTACATCCTGTTTTAGTAACAACTTTTATCAATTGTTCTTCGGGGAAAAGGGGTGATCACAAAGAAACCCTATTATGTTCACATTATTTGGGGATGAGAAGAGAGCTTCTTCTGGGGCTAAAGATATTACTGAAGTGCCACAGTGCTCACACAACCCGATCACATTCACCCCACTGGGTAATTGAGTTGGTAGTGGATGGTCAAAAGGGAAGGATCTCGGCCCCAGAGGAGAAGGATTTTAATCAAATTGTACCCCAATGATTTGGTTTCCCACTGATTTTGAAAAGAAAAAAACATAGGCAAGAACAGCAACAAAAAAAAGGGTGGTGGATTATGACTTACCCTTCGTCTCAGGTAGACCACGGCTATGATGGAGAGTAAGACAATAAGAAAAAATAGTAACAGGCCAAATATTTTCTCAGTTGGTACAGGGGGCACGCTGGCAAGCTGGGCACTGGCTGCAAGACAAAATTATACTAAATAAAGCCAGAATGGGGGGAAAAATCAGAAGATCAAAAATGATAAACTCAAAAATCCATCTTTAGCTTAGCACGTATATATTCTATCACATAGAAAATCAATTATCTGATCTCAATTATCTGTAGCAAAATGGCAGCTTCTGGATGAGATGTAAACAATGCCATTCAGAACTGAATCATAACAAATTGCAGTAAATAAATTAGGATTATACTGGTGAGAACAAAAATATTTTTTTAATTTGATGGGAGCGGTCACAATGTTTGGTTGGATGAAACAATAAAATACAGAAGTAATTAGGATGCACCATATATGTCAAGATAAAAGTTGAGTCCCAATTTACTCAGCAACAGATCTAAACTGCATAGGAACTGGACTTTTTGCTTTTGTGGCTCCTGGTACTAATAAGGTACAAATAGCTTTAAGCTGTAATCTAAGAGAATAAGGTAGAAATCTCAGTCACAGGCACTTGAGTAGCTTTAGCACCATTGCTGTGCTCTTTGATACCCTCAAATGCAAACTGGGGTCCTTGGTCACTAAAGGCTGCCTAGAGGACTAGGTCATTTGGGAACAGTGAGAGAATTGGTTAAAATAAATTATCCAGATGCTGGTATCCTTTAGATCTGCTTTGCTTGCCTTTATGAGTGTGGAGAGACAGATTAATTCTTCTGGGCCTCTCCAAAGCTTTCAGTCCCTATAATCACTGTAATTTTCTGAGTAGACTGTCTGAATTTTATGACACCACCATTTCAGTCTAGAAGCCTTTACTCTGAGGCACCACAGGGTTTAGCCTATCTCTGCTTTTCAATTTCTACATAAAAATTTTGAGTGAGATCATCCAGAGACTTGAAGTGATATGCAATTAATAACCAGATGCCAACTATTCCTTCTTCTTAAATTGAATGCCAGGGAGACAAGTTATAAAAACTGTCTTGAGCAGTTAATAGACTGTGTAACAAACTATGGGTTGAACACAGCACACTGGAGATCTCAGTGGTGAGTAATTAATGTGCTGAATAAATTGTCTTCAACCTACCTGGGACAATATTATAGGTCCCAAGTTGCTGTTTGGGCCTGTTGTTGGAAAGTCAGATTGTGTGTCATTCCCCCAAATAAAAAGAACTGGGGGGGGGGGGGTTTGACTTGGACAAAAAGTAAATGGATCATCTAATTTAATGTCATTGTCATTTATAATCTCACGCCAGTAGATGCTGCTGAATCGCAACCAATAGCTTTAGCCAGGCTGGCCAAGGGTGAAAATCAGTGTAAACCAGTACCTTTGAAGGCAGGGAGTCGAGTTTTTTTTTTTTTTTTTTTAATCTGGAGCTCCAATTTCCTAGACGACGGAATTGTTCCCCCACTCCCCGCCTAAAAAGAAAATGAGCTCTGGCTCTCCCTCCTCCGCCTTCGCACAGGGGCTTTGTTCTCCCAAAGCCCAAGCATGACACGTGTGAAGGAAAATAAACAAACAGCACTGCTCTTTAGTTCCTCTTCCCGGCTCTCCTTTGTTCAGGGGGAGAGGAAAGAGGGTCGAAAAAAAGCCAGCAGCCCGTGCACTTCACACCGGCCCTGGCGTAGCTTGGAATGCGCCGGGGCCCACCCAGCGTTGGGGCGATGTTGCCCCATCCTGGCCCCACTTCGCTCCTCCCTTTGGGGCGAGCAGGGAGGGAAGCTGCCGCCCCTCTCCGCCACGGCATCCGCGGGAGCCGGGTGGGGCTGTGGCGGCAGCGGCGCTGGGCGCATTTCCTCCCTCTCTTCTCCCTCCGCCGCCCCCCCACCGGCGGCGGCTGGGCGCATAAGCAGAGCCGAGGGCCGCCGCCGCCGCCACCGGGTAGCCTGGCTCGCCCTCCTTAGTCGATTGCCGCGGCGATAGCTTCGCCTGACCGGGTTGGGGGAAAAGCCTCCGAGCTTTGTTTCGGAGAAAGGTGGCGAACAAGCAGCGGGGGCGAGAGCGAGGAAGTGCGCGGGATGACGTCAGCGGCTCGTGGCTGGAACCCGTCCAGGTCACGCTCCCCTTTGAAGAAGCGCCCAACAAAATGTTTTAAGTCTTGCGGTAGAATTGCTCTGTGGAGTCAGGGGTAGCCCTGCCCTCATTTTGTCTAGGTCAGACTATTGCAGGACATTAGATCTGACCTTCTCCTTCTGGGTGTGTGTGTGTGTGTGTGTGTGTGTGTGTGTGTGATCTGGAAACTCTGCTAATTCAAAAGCAGGTTGTGAGGCTAACAACTGGAACTGGGCAATGTCTCTTGTTTGTTTTCAAGCCCGGTTCGCCTTCTAAGCCCATGTCGCTTGCACCTTTCTGTGGTTTCTGAGCTTCATAGGAAGTCTTTCAACCTTTTTGCTATCTGAATTAGGGCAGCTGGTGAAGGGTGGTGGTGGAGGTTACTTTTGAATGCTATTCCCAAACGACTTCTTGGAATGCGTTCTGGTACCAAAAGAAGTTTCTATTTTCTCCAAGGTTCTTTTGATCTGTTTTATCCTGGCTCTTATACTAATATGCTGAAGTTTTTACCGTTTTTTTCTTGTTAACCATAAGAATGTGAACTGTTGTGTTCCATGTACTTTAGGGTGAAATATACATTTCAACAGTTAAAGAAACAAAGAATACCTGCAATTTCCAGGTGATACTGCACAGATCCTAGCTTCCCCTCTGGACCATGGGCGCTGCATTCCCAGGTACCTGCATCCCTTGATGACACCTGGTGGAATTCTTGGATTGGACCCCATTTCACAGGCCTACTAGAAGCAGACTGAGAGCTGTTGCTGGATTCCAAGTCCAGCCACTTCCACTGAAAATGCTCTTTTCCTGTGTAGTAGCTGAGGTTACAGATGAGGACCAAGTGAGAATCTTCAGGAATTCTTGGCTCAACAGTGCTGGTAAAGACTGAAGGAAAAGCAAGGAAATGAAAATCACTAATGCCCTGTCCCTCTCACCTTCCTCCTACAGCACTAAGTTAAATTAATCACATTGCAACACTGAGACCTGAATCTATATAAAACATATTATTATTATTAATTATTCCCATACTCAACAACCCTAAGTAGGATTGAGGAGGAATGACTGGTCTAAAATCACAAAATGAGATTCTATAACTAAGGATAGATTTGAACCTGGGTCTCTTCAGTCCTAGCTCAACTTCATAGCTACTACACTACACTGGCTGTCTGGATTTAATTTCAGGTGGTTTACCCTCTCCAGTTTAATATCATTTTCTTCCTTCAGTTGATAATATAGAGTAGCAGTATGCTGGATGTCATCAGCATACTGGCGAAACTCTCCTTCAAAACCCTAGGTCGGGGGTAGGCAACCTTGGCTCTTTTATGACTCGTGGACTTCAATTCCCAGAATTCCTGAGCCAAGAATTCTGGGAATTGAAGTCCACGAGTCATAAAAGAGCCAAGGTTGCCTGCCCCTGCCCTAGGTGATATCATGAACCTTCCCAATAATATCATGAGCGTTTTCAATAACCTGGGAGGCAAGTGGGACCCTGTGGGACCCATTCATCCATTTATGAATGACCACTATTTTGATGTCTGTAATTCTCTTTAATTTACTATTATATTGCTCAGCATTTTCTTCCTAGCATTTTTCTTGCAAGTGCAGGACCTGGTTGTTTTTTTTAACCAACTGAGCATTGATTAAAAGAAGGAGCCCTGATGATGCAGTGCTTAGAATGCAGAATTGCAGGCTAACTCTGCCCACAGTCTGGAGTTTGATCCTGACGGGCCTCGAGGTTGACTCAACCTTCCATCCTTCCGAGGTCAGGAAAATGAGGACCCAGTGAGTGCTGTAAAGCACTGTGTGGTGGTATATAAGTCTAAGTGCTACTGCTATTGGTATGCATTGGTTGTGCAAGAAATTGAATGATTGGCTTGCCACCTAAGCCTGACTGGCTGAGGACAAATGACTGGCCCAAAGTCACCCAGATCGCTTTCATGCCTAAAGCAGGACTAGAACTCACAGTCTCCTGGAGATTTCTTTCTCAAGTCCTTCCTCAACTCATTTTCCCAGAAGCAGAAAAAAATCAAGCCAGGCAGCTTTTAACGTTTCTAGAAAAAGTAACTAGAAACTGCCTATGAGGAATCATAGCTAGTAACATCTACTGTATTGAAATCTCTGTGCAGATATAAGGCAAGAATTTAGAAGACTGGGAAAACAACCCAGCGTCACACCTGCTTACCACCAGGCTCAATACCACCAAATATGACTCAGAGCTTCCATTCGATGTGGCTGAGTCTCAGATAAATAATCATAGAATATCAGCTTTGAAATTTTTTCCCCCATTGAATTGTGTCTGATTCTCAGAAATCGCCTGAACAAGTCCCTGCAATTTTCTTTGTAAGTTTTTTCAGAAGTGGTTTGCCATTGCCTCCTTCCTAGGGCTGAGACAAAGTGATTGGCCCATAGTCACCCTGCCAGCTTCTGCCCAAGGTAGGATTAGAACTCACAATCTCTGTATTTCTAGCTTGATTTCTAGCTACACCAGTCTGGCTCTCAGATAAGCAATACAAGCATTTTAAAAATTTAAGAAAAGCACTTTGCTATATAATTCTGGAGCAGGGGTTCTTCAGGTGGAGTCTGTGGATACATTTCAGGAGATCTATGAATTTGGGTGTAAAAATATATATAACTATTTTCACTAATCTTCAACTAAATTTTAGTTTGTCGTGTCATAAATGTATGTAGGCAACAAAATAATGTATTGCCCATAGACTCCAAAAATGTTTAACTTCAATAAATCCAACTGTCTAAAATGATTATTCCTTAAAATAAAATATTGTCATGTTGTTCATTTAATGGATTAATAAAGGATATATATTGCTATATTATTATATATCTGTTGTTTTTTAATCTTCTGATACCTGCATTTGGGCATAATTCTTTTGCCTCCATAACTATGTATTTTAATTTATGCATTAAAATACATCTTTCTGAAAATGACTCTGTAGGTTTCACCCAACTCTCAGAATAGTCCATGAGAGAAAAATGTGAAGAATTTTATTCTACAGCTGTTCTGACTGAGATAAATGGGCTACCAGTTCAAATTTCTTTTATGGTGCTGGGAGGTAGGAAGGATTATGTTCCCTCAACTTTCAGGAGAAATCCCTTAAGAGAAGAATGGGCTTGCTACAGGTTTGTTCCTCACCTGTCATCACTGCCAGGGTGACATTCTTAATTATAGTAACGCCTTGGATGGTGATCTCACAAAGATATTGGCCTGCATCATTTAATCCAACAGCTGGGAGATGAAGAGTAAAATCTTGATGGTTTTCATAATTGGGGGTGGGTTTGGCCTTCAGTTCTCTCCCTGCCATGTATCTCCATTGGATGGCCACCCTTGAAATTCCATAGTTCGTGGGATTGGAATTCAGGACACAGGGCAGATAAGCATCAGATCCAGCTGCTGTATAGATGACCGAGGGGGCTTGCTCAGTAAATCCTATAGAGGAGATAGTAAAAATAACAGTCAGTGTTTAGTGGTGGGATACCAGAGGGTGCAAAAATGAGCAATAGGTGGAATTTAGCGCACAATGGTCTTTCTGACTCATTCAAGCACTAAGAATAAGAGAGAGAAACATTTTTTTATTTATGCTGATTCTCCCCCACCCCACAAGAGGTGGAAATGTGACAAAAGGGAAGATGAGATGAAAAGATGGATCTCACCTATAACTTGCAGGTTGTGTCTGGCCGCAATTACCTCCCCATCTGCAAAGGTGAGTTGGCAAACCCAGGCCCCGGTGTCACTACTGACTGATTCCGAGATAAGCAGGGTTTGATCGATAGGATGAAGCCTGTAGGAGATGTGAACAGGGACATCTCTGTGGAACCAGAGGATGTTGGTGGGATTTCCTGGGTAGGTGGAATTGCAGTTCAGCCTGGCAGATTGTGACTCAATTAGAGGACGAGAAGGGTGAGCAGTGACTGTTAAGAAAAGGGAAATTGTGTAGTAATATTCATAGAACACTGTGATCCCTAGCCTATGGGACTGTTGATGTATTTATTTTCCTGCCTGCCTTGTTCAGAAGACCTTCTGTTTTTATGATATGGAGGAAGGGAGTAAGACAAGAAGGGAAATCATGGTTTCTTGAAGCACTCTACCAGCCCAGTTTTGATATTGTTGAATGAATAGCTCTTACAGGAAAAAAAAATGCTTAAAATAACAAAGTAAGATGGTGGAGACTTTTATGTCCTACGTAGTTCAGTCCAGTGGATATTTTTTACAAGCATTGGTGTGTAATAATTACCTTACTACTTCTATTAAATAGGGGGCATGAATCACTTTGAAATGTTGAATCCCATAGATGCATGCAGTTTCAGAACTGCTCCTTGCTTAGCTATGAATCCAAGCTTTTTAAGGACTCCAGGCCAGCTCCAGATTCAGGCCTTGTCCTTGTGAGAGTCTCCATTCCTCTCTGAGGGGGTTACTTTTATTTTTGAGCAGCTATCCCATCCACTTACCTGACACCAGACCAAGCTCCACTAGGCAGCGCCATTCCTCGTTTCCATATCTCACGTGTGCCTCATAGGTTCCTGCATCTTCCTTCAGCAATGGCTTAATCTGGAGTGAAAAATTGCCCTTAAGAAAGCCAGCATCCCAGACAGTTGCTCGGCGCATCATGGAATGGGCCAGACTCTTAAGCCCACTGGGCTTCACCTTGAGCACCAAATGACGCTTCATGGAAGAACTGGTCACAAAGAAAAAAATTGTGTTGAATGAATAGCTGGTAGCAAGTAAAAGGAAAATGGAAAGAGGAAAAAGTGGAATACAAAATAGAAGTGCCACTGACCCACTCACCCCCCCCATTCCAAATTAGATAAAACTGGGTCATTCTACATAAGAACATAAGAAGAGCCATGCTGAATCAGGCCAAAGCCCATCGAGTCCAGCATTCTGTGTCACACAGTGGCCCACCAATTGTACATGGGGATCTTGAGCAGAAAGAGAAGGCAAAACCCTCCCTTTCCCTTGACCCCCAAACAAATGGGACTCAAGGGAATCCTGCCTGCCTCAACCAACATAGAGGCGGCACATGGACATCTGTTTTAATAACCACCAATTCTGTCTTACCTGCCTCTGTGCCGCACCCAGAGAACCTCTAATCCTTTGTACAGGTGCCTCAAGTTGTCCTTCGCCATCTGGGGACTCAGGTAGCAAGGAAGAATCACATGTGTGCCTTCCTCACCCCACACCCTGTACTTCTCTCCTGTTAAACAAAGCGTTTTTTCTGGCTACATAAAAAATATTGATCCAATGCAAAACAAAAGATGTTTATGAAAATAGCTCAGCTCTGAGCCCAAACAGGATAAAGGAATCTGAAAGAAGACTTGGAAGGAGACAAGCTGTGGTTTTAAAACATGGAAGACAGCTAGAGAATAGCATATTAGGCAACAAGGGCTCAAATGCAAAGAATTGATACAAAACAATTAATGCATATTTTCTTTCCCCCACCCGCCTGGTAAAGAAAGAAAACTATCTGTCCTATCTTACCATTGGTCATCGGCAGAATGAGAACGAGAGTGCAGAAAAGCAGGACTAGAGTCATCTTGGCATCCGAGAGAAAGGTGAGTCCTCCAGCCCCCTCAACCCTTTGCCAATTGGCCTGGCTCTAAATGGGGGAGGATTGACCTGGTTTACCCAAAAGATACAGACTAAGGTAGGAAAGGTGAATTTCTGATCAAAGAAGATTAAAGATTGCTCTTATATTGCAGATGGGCTATTGATTTCCTGATTGCATTGAAGTGAACGTCACAGCCGAGAAATTAGCCCAATTTAAAAAAAAAAAATAAAAAATAAAAAAAACCCAAAAACATGTGCAGGAAGGCAGAATGGTTCTGAAAGTACTCTTCAATGGAAACTGTTTCTTTCTTATTCTCTATACTGGTAATGACCACAATAACATTTTTTTTCTTTCTCTTTCAGTCCACTCACTCATTAACTATTGTTTTTGCTTGCAGTGGAAAGTATATAAGGGCTAATTTCTCAGGAAGTACCCTTAGTGTGTTTTTCTTTGAAGTATTGAAGTTTTCCCCTTTCTGATATTCTTGACTGTCTTTGAAATAATAAAAATAGTAATATCTGGAAACAGCAGAAGAGGAGAGAAAGAACTGAAGAAAATCACAAAATACAAAGACCTGCACGTAGAAGTAGACTGAGTGTGGCAAAAGAAAGCAAAAATAGCACCAATAGTAACCGGTGCCTTAGGTGCAATCCCAAAAAAAACTGGAGCACCCTTTGGAAACAATTAGCACTGACAAAATCACCATCAGTGAATTGCAAAAGGCATCTTTACTCAGAACAGCTCACATCCTGAGGCAACCTTTAGCACCATTAACCACAGCAACACCTGATTATCCCAAGTTCTTGGGAAGAACTCGATAGGCAAATAAAAATGCCAAATCCAGTCTAAAACATTTGGCTGACTGTGTGACGAACTATAATTCATGATGTTCAAAGTGCTTCATAAGCATAGTTCTTACTTAACACACAAACACAGGCCCCCAAATTTACTTCTCATAACAAGTGGCAAATGGAGTCCCTCCAATTGAAATAGCCAAGGACCCTTAAGGGTTTACAAAATTGGTTTCAAAGGAATATTTGATTTAAGGCTGGTAGATAAACAAGCATAATCTTACTAGTGCACCTACAAATTTTCCTCAAAGCCAAAGAAGAAGCTGGATCCAGGAAAAAAAAAAGTTGATGTTTTTTATAAGAGTTATACATTATCACAAGGAATCCATGGCATTGATCCTACTTTGGTGGAGCAGGGCTCAGAAGGAATGGCCAGGAAATAACTGTGTTAATGCCACCTCTTCGTAGCCCAGGCTATTTTTGCCCAGTGACAGGATAACCCTGTGTCATTAACCAATTCATCAAAACTTGTGCATTTGTTGATTGTGCAAACATGATCGAACGTTCAGAGAATTATTCCTCAAAAAGGAGTTTCTTTCCTGGCTATTTTGGAATGTGTATCAGAGAGGAGGAACTTATTGTATACAAATACTTACAGGGTCTTCTTATTTCTTTTTCTTTTTTCCTTAACAATATGCTTATTAAATTTTGCAGGGTCACCAGCATCTATCTTGTTCTTGAGCCATGAAGGCCAAATGCTAACACTGATCTGGAGAGGGAAAGGAACTATTTTCTTTAGCCATTTGTTTAAACCAGCAGTTCTCAACCTGTGGGTCGCGACTCCATTTGGGGTCGAACGACCATTTCACGGGGGTCGTCAAACAACGCAGTCCGCCATTTTTCCCCTTTTCCTTAGCTGTGCTACTCCCTCTTATTCTATTGGCTTTTGAAAGCCAATAGAATAGACTCTCTTGAATAGAGTCTAATTCTATTGGCTTTCAAAAGCCAATAGGAATTGTGCAAGCTGTCTCTGCCCTGCTGAGCCCGCCAAAGGTCCCAGTCTGCAAACGGTGCTGCAAGTTGTCTGCAGCGAAGGCGAGCTGTCTGGAAGTTTCCACCCCTCCCTGCTGAGCAACTACTAAAAATGTAAGTAAAAGAGGGCCAGGGGTGGGAGGTGGGAGGCCGGCGGGTGCAGGGAGGGTTGCTGGTGCATGTGGGGCCCGGCGGGTGCCTTACATCTCTTGGGCTGGGCCAGCTGGTGGCCCAGCCGGTGGTCGCCCTGCGCCGTCGCTGCCCCTTGCCAGCTATGCCTTGGCCGGCGCAGGGGATGGCACTACGCATGCGTGGCGCTCCTGGGCAAGGAAATACAGGTAGTCCTCGACTTACGACCAGTTGGGGGTCGCGGCATTAAAAAGGTTGAGAACCACTGGTTTAAACAATGCTGTTTATAATGACGTTCATAAGAAATATTTGAGCCTTATGAGGAAGCCCCTAGGCCATTCCCAGAAAAGAAAACTGAAAAACAGAAATCAAGAATAGAGGAATTTGTATATTATCAGAAAATTGTTGCTAGGGTAAATTGTCTGAACTGCCTGTGGGATGAATAATAGGCTAGAATGTTTATGGTGCAAGGAAAGAAGGACAGAAGGAGGAAGGAGAGTTGAAGGGAAATTCTATTCTATTCTATTTAATTTGAATGTGAGTTGAACTTTCTACATAATTGTGGATTTTGCCTTATCAGAGCCTGAGGAGGTGGATGATGCCAGTGTGTATGGTGTCATTCCTTTACTTAGATCAGGGGTTCTCAACCTTGGCAACTTTAAGACTTGTGGACTTCAACTCCCAGAATTCCTCAGCCAGCAAAGCTGGCTGAGGAATTCTGGGAGTTGAAGTCCACAAGTCTTAAAGTTGCCAAGGTTGAGAACCCCTGACTTAGATGTTCTAAAATGACTAGGGAAGGCTGTAGAATGTACAGCCAAACTAAAAATGATTTAACATTGCCATAGGGTAAATTTCTGTTGTTTTATAACATAATGGAGAAGCTTGCTTAGTTTTGAAGTTTCATTTGTTTGGCCTTGGAGATCAAGACATACATGGGGCACCTCCCTCCTCTTTTGTCTCACAATCATTTAGAATCAGTTGAAAAAAGGATAAGCTTCCAAAGTCATCTTTGGAAGTCAAACTTCAAAGTCAAAGTCAACTTCAGGCCTGAGTAGGATTTTGAATTAGCTCGGTTGACATGATAGCCGTGTTCCAATATCTCAGGGGCTGCCACAAAGAAGAGGGAGTCAAGCTATTCTCCAAAGCACCTGAAGGCAGGACAAGAAGCAATGGATGGAGACTAATCAAGGAGAGAAGCAACCTAGAACTAAGAAGAAACTTCCCGACAGTTAGAACAATTAACCAGTGGAACAACCTACCTCCAGAAGCAGTGAATGCTCCAACACTGGAGGTTTTTAAGAAGAGACTGGACAGCCATTTGTCTGAAATGGTTTAGGGTTTCCTGCCTGAGCAGGGGGGGTGGAATAGATGACCTCCAAGGTCCCTTCCAACTCTGTTGTTCTATTCTATTGAAGAAATGGTGCCTGAATGGGAAACACCAAGAAATCCCATACTGTAGTTATAAAGTAGACTGTGAACTAAAAAAAAAAAAGTATCTTGATGATGAAAGGAATGGTAAATCATTTTCATAATGCTACCATGGAAGTAATCTGGTTATATCAATAAAGCCACTAGGTATAGCTTGTCTTGGAAACCTTATCATTACATAATCCCTGATCCAAGTCTGGAACTCTAATGATCACTTCAACAGCCTTGAATAAACAGTAGTTGTTCTTGTTTTCTTCTGGTATTTGTCTACCTGTAATTCTTGCATTTCTTCAGTCTGCTCAACAAGAAGGAAGATGTTTAAGCTGAAAACAACAACAACCCAGTTTTTGGAATTTGCAAAAAAACAAAGAGCTGTTTTTTTATACAAATTATTCTTTCTGATGATAGGTAAGTCTGTTTTAGGCATTTGTAAAAGTGCTACTATTATTCATGAGTAATTTGGAATTCGTAGTGTTTGTTTTGAATATGTGAAAGAGGTAAATTGTAACTTATTTTCCACTGACTTTAGGTGCCAAAATATTGTTTAGCAATTTTCCATCCCCATAGGATGTGTGTTTGTTGTTTACCTTAATAGAGAGTTTTCTCTGAGTTCTGCTTTAACAATAACATGCTTCGGCTGAATGACGCTTCCAGAGTTCTCAGAGACCAGCTTCTGACATTGCATGTTGCCTTAGGAGGTTCAGAAGAGAGTTGCTACTCAGCAATGGGAATGTGGCATTTAATAACCCCACTGGGTCTTGTCCATTTCTAAACCCATTAAAAACGTTACTACTATCCTTTGTAGTCTGTAGCCAGGGAGCTAATAGAGTTAGGGGATAAAGTAACATTTGGAAGCTCCCCAGTTTCCCAGCTGTACTTGAATTAAATTTATAAATAAAGCATTCAGATCTCTATATCTGAAAAATCAGCACTTTTTATGAATAAAAATCTTGATTCTTCCAGTAATTGCCAGAGGCTTTCCTTCACGTGCCCCAGACTTGTGAAGTGAAGAGAAGCTGGTAAGAACAATTGACCAAGTGTTGCATCTCAAATATGAAATGACCCACTCATGAGGAAACTTCATCTGGAATATTTTACTTACCATATTTTTAATCCATTCGCAATTAGAATTTTAAATAAATCTTTTTGGTTTCCATCAAATATTTTGTTCTTTTCTTCAGCCTTCCCAGGCAACACTTTCTGGGTGATTTATTTTATTCTAGCTTTTCAATTTGATGTTTGCCTGGGTTATCTTATGACTATCGTTTATCTTATATGAATATTTTTGTATTTTTCTGTGAATAATTTGTGTGACTTGGTATCCATTCGTGTAATGGGACCGCTCTTTTCTCTCCTCTGATTGTCCTTGCATTTGTAGGGCTTCTCAGGAATGTTACCCAAACCTCTGGAGAAGGTTTGGGTAGATGGCCAGATTTGTAGAAGAAGAGGGGCCAGTGTTGAAGTCTCCATGAAAAGTTAACATCTTTATCTTTATTTTGACTTATATGCCGCCCTTCTCCCCAGACTCAGGGTGGCATATAAGTCCCATATAACATGCAGTAGAGATCAATATCTGTGGGTACATCTGGTCATGTCTTCAGTTACAGATAGTCCTCGACTTACAACCATAATTGAGCCCAAAATTAATGTTGCTAAGTGAGACATTTGTTAAGTGAGTTTTGCCCCATTTTACAACCTTTTCTTGTCACTGTTGTTAAGTGAATTATTGTAGTTGTTAATAATAGGGTTGTTGGACAGTTGTTTTTTCGTTGGTGAAGGGATGTCGCGCTATAGCCGTTATGGTGGAGAAACAAAAGTGTACGTTGGTAATTTAGGAACAGGCGCTGGTAAAGGAGAACTTGAACGGGCTTTCAGCTACTATGGACCATTACGTACTGTGTGGATTGCACGAAACCCTCCCGGGTTTGCATTTGTTGAATTTGAAGACCCAAGGGATGCTGAAGATGCTGTTCGTGGTCTAGATGGAAAGGTGATCTGTGGTTCTAGGGTTAGAGTGGAATTATCAACTGGTATGCCTCGTAGGTCTCGCTATGATAGACCTCCAGCTCGACGACCATTTGATCCTAATGATAGATGTTATGAGTGTGGCGAGAAAGGTCATTATGCTTATGATTGTCATCGCTATAGTCGTCGGAGAAGAAGCAGGTCACGGTCTCGGTCTCATTCAAGGTCCAGAGGAAGGAGATACTCTCGCTCACGCAGCCGAAGTCGTGGCAGGAGATCCAGGTCTGTCTCAGCTCGCAGATCTAGATCTCTGTCTCCTCGTAGATCCAGATCTGTATCGCCACGTAGATCCCGTTCAGGTTCTTTAAAAAGATCAAGGTCTCGATCAAGATCCAGGTCGAGGTCAAGGTCCATTTCACGTCCCAGAAGCAGCCGCTCTAAATCACGATCACCATCTTTAAAGAGAAGTTTTGATATGAGCCATTTATATCCATTCTCCATTAATTCGCGCCGTTCACCATCAGGAAGCCCTCAAAGAAGTATCAGTCCTGAAAGACTGGATTAGAATGGCAAAGAACGTGTTAGGAAAAGTATTGTTTACGTAATTTTAAGGGATTTCTTTATTGAGAAATGTAAGGATTTAGTTCGCTGAAGAAAATCTTTTCTAGGATTAATGCAGCAAGGATCTGGATCTTTTAGTAAAATCTGTAAAAGCTGCTACAGTAGATTATAGTGCACAATTTCTTGTATGTAACAACATCCTATGATCTCAAAAATGTCTTTTTATGGGCACATGAAATAAAATGTGTTTCTAACTTTGCTATAAAAAAAATAATAATAGGGTTGTTAAATGAATCTGGCATCCCCATTAACTTTGCTCGTCCAAAGATCACAAAAAGTGATCACATGGCCCTGGGATACTGTCATAAATATAAGCCAGTTGCCAAGCATCTGAATTTTGATCATGTGACCATGGGGATTCTGCAACAGATGTAAGTGTGAAAAATTATCATAAGTCACTTTTTTCAGTGTCGTCGTAACTTCGAATAGTCACCAAACAAACTGTTGTAAGTTGGAGACTAGCTGTATTAAAGATGTCAATTTGAAACTATGGGCAAAGCAATGAATAATGAATGAAATTAAGCAAGAATATAACAATAGCAATAGCACTTAGACTTATATACCGCTTCACAGTGCTTTACAGCACTTAGACTTATATACAGTACCACTTGGCAGTCCTTTACAGCCTTCTCTAAGCGGTTTACACAGTCAGCATATTGCTCCCAACAATCTGGATCCTCATTTTACTGACCTCGGAAGGATGGAAGGCTGAGTCAACCTTGAGCCAGTCAGTATCAAACTACTGGCAGTAGGCAGAGTTAGCCTGCAATACTGCATTCCAACACTGTGCCATTACAATTAGATATGTTGGTTGTCTTTGAAACTAAGAAAGGGAAAGGATGTAATAGATTAAGTATTTTAAAGAAGAAAAAGCAGTATATAAAGATGCATATGAATATGGTAGAAACAAAGTTCACTTACAAGAATAAAAAGATAAAGTGCAGTGAGAAGTGCAGTGTTGGTATAATCTAGATTTTGCTATCTTACCTTTTAATTTATTTTGCATTTTGTTTCTTCTTTTCTGCACTTTGCCCAAGATCACTTGCCCCAAGTAGGAATAGCATAGCAGGATCAGTATGTATATGTGTAAAAATTGCAACCATTGGTTCAAAATCAGAGAAAGGCTTATATTTAAAGCATTACCTATCTACAGACATATGCAGACTTCCAAACTAATTGTCAATTCTGCCATCTTCAGCTTGGTGCCTTGCCGGCATCCTGTTATCAAAAGTTAGGGGGGAGAGGGAATGGGGAACAAATGGACAATAAACCTGTATGGGGATGCGATGGGAAATAGGAAGGGGTGAATGACAGCTTGATGAATACCAGAGAGACATGGAACCAGTTTGTGCCAGTCTTCAAGGCTATGCATCCTGAGAGTGGAATGTGAATTGCCCCAAGCATCTCAGTGATTCTCAAAACAGCAGCTTTCCATTGGCTGAAGACAAGCTGGTCAAGGGTGGAAAGGCTGGGATGAGGGGAAAAATTGTAACCTTTTGCATGGGAATCTTAGTTCTAGCCTGATTTTACTGCAACCAACAACCTTTAGTAAAAGAACCTATCACTTCAACCAAATGGAGTTGAGGATCTGTCTTTCCTAAGGGACCTGATGGGGGCAGGTCTAACACTAATTGTTCTACATATTAAGACAAATGAATGAAAAACAGTGTTGAAATATAGTGGGGATAAAATGAGCCTGAGAGGAAGGCTACCATTCCTTTCCATTCTTTGGGAGAATGCATCCCACTTCATGCCAGCAGTCAGTCTTCCAGAAAATGCAGCTGGGGTCCCAGAAATAACATCAATCTTGGTGACACTCTCTGAGGCGATCATTCACTTGGTGTGTTTTTTTTTTCCATTTCAAGTAATTTCCGTGCAAGAAAAGAGAAACAGAAAACTCTGAACTCCTATCTAGTGGTTGTCTGGATTTTACAAGTCAGACATGATAACTCTGGGCAGTAGGAAAAAAGGTCTAATAGTGAGAAGTTGTCAGGTGCAATGAATCAGGAATCAGAATAGAGTTCAAAAGTACTACGGTACAAGTTTATTTCAGATTATTCTACCTACAAGAATCTGATCTACTAATGGTCAAGGCGAATTGGCACCAACAGACTTCAAGGGGAGGGGGTGGACTTAGGTTTCTTACGGGGACATAGAGACACCAAACTAATGATGACCTTGCCCTTGGGCTCAGCCTGGTCATCTCCTATAGAAGGAAGAGGGAATAGGGATGATGATAAGCAAAGTTTTGGAAAAAGCTGACCAAAGTCTTGGCATATTTTTTAACACTACAGTAACATCTTTAACATTTAACACTATCCCAAGAGAATCACTTTAATGTAGCGGTTGAGATGTCTTTGGACTAGTTTCTCTTTCTCTCAGGAAAGTCTACTTGCTTATAAATTCTATTCCATTATAATAAAAAATGAATTTAGTAGCAGAGCAGGAACAGAAAACAGAGTTCAGGCATTGTAGTCTTTTTTCTTTGGAGTGCAAGTTTGACCATTTCTTTTTATAATAAAGCAGACCAAATAAACCTGCCCAAGAAAAATGAAATTGTAAGTGGGTATAACATATAATTTGACATTAGAAGGTTGATTAATCACATATATGTCATATATGTCCTTAACTTGATAGTTACCACACCCACAAACGCACTACTGTATACAGTGTTTCTCTCAGTAGAAGTTCAGATTGTCAGATATAGAGGAATCTTCCTTAAACAATGAAGTAATCATTTGCATTGCTATGATGTCTGAAAGTTAAATATTGTCAGAGTGAAGAGTTGCTGTAAAAATGTGCTTGGAAGGAAAACAAAAGATTTTATATCTTGGATTGATTGATGTGCATGCATGCATGCATGCATGCATATCTTCAGGTCAGGTTTTGATTCCTGGACAAGTCCCTGAAATTTTATTGGCAAAACTTTTCAGAAGTGGTTTGTCCTTGCCTGCTTCCCTTCATTGGCTGAGAGATAGGAACTGTCCCAAAGTCACTCAACTGGTTTTGTGTCTAGGTGAGACTAGAATTAATGGTGTCCTGGTTTCTAACCCAATGCTTTAAACCCCTGTGCCAAATTGGCTCTCCAGGAAATTACATGTTCCCAAATTATTTCCAGACAGATAGCAATAAAAACCAGAATATAAGAAATGTTTTACGGCATAAGACAGCTCTCCTCAAGGTGGTGGTAACCTCCAAATTTGTTGGAATTCAACTCTCAAATCCCCAGCTAGACAAGAGTTCAACACATCTAGATGACTTTCAATCATAAAATTGAAATGGGTCCACTTAAGGCCATTGGATCCAACCTCCTGCTGAGTAAAAGAATTCAGATTAATCTTTGGTCTTTGCCAGAACACATCAAGTGAAATTGCTGCAGCTCATGAAAACTGATTTTATTGTCAGACTGCTCCTACGGTTAGAAATGGTTCCTTACTTTTCAGCCAGAATCTATTTTTCTAGAAGACCATTATTTTGCTTTCTATATTCTGGGATAATATAGTCTCTAATTGCTATCATGTCCTGCAATTATTGTTTCAAGGTGTTAGTCTCTCCATTCTTCTGATCATCCTGATAAGCACTCTTGCCATTTCCTCATATGGAAAATTATCAGTCAGAGGATCAATTCCTTCATACTTCACTGACGTTTGATGGGAACTGTTAGTCAGCTCTCTTAAGAGTACAGCTATGGCATCCACTCTAACTTAATTAGCTTGCTAAACAAAATGTTTTGTTAAAGTCAGATGTTAAAGACAAAAATGCTGTGTAACGTCCATACCATTCCTACAATCTATAAAAGAACATCAAAAGATAAAATAAGATTAGTCTCATAAGGCTATGAAAAGTCCATGCTTACTTACATTAATCACTATTATTGTAAGATTCCTACAGATAGTTTGTTCTATGCTCCGATATAGAATATCCTCTGGTACTGATATCAATCTGGTTGCAATCTAGTTCACGGAATCCTCTTTCCCCCCACTTTTGAAAAATAAGACCATTCTTCCAATTATCTAGCATGTTGCACTTTGTCCAAGATTTCTCAAAGGCAATGGACAGAGATTCAGCTAATCAACTAGTTTCTTCAGTTTCTGTTTAGTTTCTGACTTCCTAACTCGATGGATATCATTTCGCCAGAATTTTCTGCAACTGCGTCTTTAAGTTCTTATAAACGCATGTCATTAAGAATTCTTTGATTATTTATTAAATACACATACCGCCAATCTCACAGTTCAAGGCAACTCTGATCTAGCTATCTTGTCTCCTCTTTTTTAAATTGCTTTCAATTCTTCCAAGCATAGGGGTATTCTCCAGTGACTTTTGCCTGCACATTATATCAGCCTTTCAAGATAACCCTAGCAAGAAGCATAAACCATGAGTAACGCTACCTTTACTGTAAGGATACCGTAACAGAATCTTGCAAATATGAACACACTTCTCCCCTCTTACTTTAACTTTCTGACTTTGACTTTATTTAAATTTCTATGCCGCCCTTCTCCTGGGACCCAGGGCGGCTTACAACAATAATACAATAAAAAATTAAATTACAATAAGAATCAACCATCCTATCCAAACACGTTCATTCAATCCAAAACACATTCATACAACATACAATCACAATCGGTACAGAATCACTGATGGATTCCTAGGCCCAGGGGCAGAGTATAATTCATACCATTTTCTGAAACACTTCCCACAACCATTTTCCTTCTGTGGGCTGAGAGACCTTTTGCATGATGGTTGTCTAGTCTGAGGTTCTTCCTTCTGCCTCCTAAGGTCATTCCCATTTACCATTACACATTATGTATCCAAAATATTTGAGCATTAACTTCATTATTAGTGGCCGCAGTGAATAATCTGGGTTTACATTGTCCAGTACTGAACATTTCTTTCTTCCTCTCAACCATTTCCCTGGCATCCCAATTACATCTGGCTATTTTTGTTCCATATTTTGATGAAGTCTGGATTGCAAAATATTTATTTGTTTGAATTTTTTTTGCTGCCCATTTTGCTTCAAGGTGACTCGAGCTGAGTATCGATGTTGAGTATTGTCTTACTCAAATGTGAGGGAGGTTCAATTATTTCATAGCCTGTCTGAGCATTCCATCTCTTTTTTGGTATCAGAACATTCAATCTCTTTTTTGGTATCAGAACATAAATTGATCTATTCATGTTTGTTGGCCAATGCTGCGTTTCCTGTATTTTCTTACAAATCGTACTCATATAGCACTTTAACTGCTAGTATTTTCTCAATTCCTGCAGCCTTGCTAGTTGCTGATTTTTTAAAGGGCCAGTTTTACTTCAGGTTATGTAACCTAGTTCAATCTTCATATGTATCATCAGTTGGCATTCTTTTTTGGACCACTGTTCTGTATATTTATTCAATCTCTTTTTTACATTTTCTTTCTTCTGTATATCTTTGTCTTCTGCATATTTTATGATGCCCTTGTTTGGACATATTTTCCTACGATATCTGTAATTTACTTAAACAAAACTCTCATCCTTCAAATTTCTTGTCCTCAATTTCTTTATATATATTTTTTTCTTTATATATACAGGTAGTGCTAGACTTATGACCAGAATTGAGTCCAAAATTTTTGTTGCAAAGCGAGACAGTTGTTAAATGACCTTTGCTCCATTTCACGACCTTTCTTGCTACAGTTGTTCAGTGAATCACTGCAGTTCTTAAATTAGTAACACAGTTGTAAAGTGAATCTGGATTCCCCATTGACTTTGCTTGTCAGAAGATGACAGAAGGTGATCACATGACCTCCAGGACACTGCAACCATCATAAATATGAGTCAGTTGCCAAACATGCAAATTTTCATCATGTGACCATGGAGATGCCGGAATGGCCTTAAGTGTGAAAAATGATTATTTTTCCAGTGCCATTGTAACTTTGAACAGTCTCTAAATAAATTGTTGTAAATTGAGGACTAGCTGTAACTCCTTGTGTTATCTTGCTTGTTCTGAAACTCAGCATTTAGTTGGACAAACTTTCCTCAGTCTCTTGTTGCCTTTTCCTTTCTCTCTTTCATCTGCAGTCTTTAAAGTATTTGCAAACAACCACTATGTTTATTTTGGTTTTTCCCTTTCAGGATATTTTTGTTTGCTTCATCTTTAATTATGTCTTCAATTTCAGTCCTCATTTCTTCAGGATCTAGCCCATTAGATCTATTCTTTACTTACTTACATAATCACATTGTTAAGATCAAATTGTTAAAATCAAATTTAATTGGTCTGTTTATTCTTTTTTTCCTCAGTTTAAGTTATAATTTTGTACGAGAGAATCTGCATCAGGTCTTGTTTTTGTGGATTCAACAGAGCTTCCCTATCTTTGTTTTCAGGATATATCGTCCATTTTATTCAGTATGCTCCATCATTCATCCACAGGTATTCAGTATTCTTTTAAATGGTTAGATACTTGCTATGAACATTGAATTTTCTTGGCAGAACTTTATTAGCCCATCACCTGCCTTGCTTTTCTACATCAGATTTCTCCTTCGTTACCCTTTGTTCAAAATGCTATTTTCTTATTGCTTTAGAATTCAAGTTTCCTTTAATTTAGGATGGAAAAGTTCTACCAGCTGCTATAGAACTCTTTCAGTTCCACTTCCTCTACCTCTCTGATAGTAAAATAATATTGGAGCACTATAATATTGTATCCAAAATCATATCATTCTGTCAGTTGGGGGAATATATATCAGAGTACGGACTTTTATGCCCTTTAATTAATACTCCATCTCTTCTTAGGATTTCTTTCCCATAGATGTTCTGGGCTATGAAATGACCATGCCAGTCAATTTCAGTTCACTGATCCCCAAAATGTTAATGTTCACTCTTGACATTTCAGCTCTGATAATGTCAAGTTTGCCTTGCTTAATGGATCTGACATTCCACATGCCAATAGCCTAAAAATCATTGCAGCATCCAATTTTCTTTTTTTACTTCTGGGAACAATGGTAGTGGGAGGTCCTCTGGGATTTAATTCAGACATATCATAAACGCCACTGCTACTTATACCTGCCCTCTGCTTTTCCTCTGCAGCTCAAGGGATATTTTGTGACCCACAGAGCTCATGTTCCAGTAGCATGATAATGTTGTCTTCATTATGAATGTCCATATGAAACTATATATATATGTTTTCTTTTCGCAGGTGTTTGTATGTAGGTCCTTGGTTCTTCAGGTTTTCTCCCACGTAGAATGTGAAGTGTCCTGGCGACGTTTCGACGAAGTCTCATTCGTCATCTTCAGGCTGGTGCCCTCGGCTTCTGCTTCTCCAGCCTGCTATTTGCAGGTGTGTTGGGATAACTTCCAGTCCTTCTCACTCTGCTACCTGGAAATTCTGCAATTTCTCAACGATCTTAAAGGATGAGGATGACAAAGGCTGGTACAACCCAAGAAGGTTCCCTGATGTTTTCATTGCAAAGGCATAATGTCTGGCCACAGGCTTTGCATAAATAGGACACTTCAAATTCTACGTGGGAGAAAACCCGAAGAACCAAGGACATATATATATATATATATATATATATATATATATATATATATATATATATATATATATATATATATATATATATATATATATATATATATATATATATATATATATATATATATATATATATATATATATATATATATATATATATATATATATATATATATATATATATATATGAAACCATATAGGAAACTATAGACCAGTCAGTCTAACCTCAGTTCCAGGCAAACTGATGGAAACCATTATTAAAGATAAAATTACAGGGCACATAGAAAAACAGGCATTGCTGAAAGAAAATCAACATGGTTTCTGCAAAGGCAAATCATGTCTTACTAACTTGTTAGAATTCTTTGAGGGTGTAAATAAATACATAGATAAAGGGGCCCCAGTTGATATTGTATATCTTGACTTTCAAAAGGCTTTTGACAAAGTTCCTCACCAAAGGCTCCTAAAAAAGCTCTCCAGCCACGGAATTAGAGGACAGGTCTTGTCGTGGATTGGTAACTGGTTAAATTGTAAGAAGCAAAGGGTGGCAATAAATGGACAATTCTCCGGATGGAAAGAAGTGAGAAGTGGTGTACCCCAAGGTTCAGTTTTGGGACCTTTACTTTTCAATTTATTCATTAATGATGCTGGACTCGATGGGCTTTGGCCTGATTCAGCATGGCTCTTCTTATGTTCTTATGTTATGTTCTTATTTTCTTGGCGGAACACTGGGGTGACATGTCCTTTCCATCTCCAGTGGATGCTAGTCTAACTTTCAACTACCACCTGCCATTCATGAGGGATCTTTCTTGGATTGTACACTCCTAACAATATAAGTCATAATATCATTGCGACGTGCACATCCCTTTGCTATTACAATGTAAGAATCCACAAAAGGGAATTGTCAATTTCACAGACCCTGTTTTCATCTCACTGAAGGAGGAATCCTCTCTCAGGATGCTCAGACTTTTTACTCAAGATTAAAGGAAAAGGTTGTCCACAAGACAGGTCAGGAATTTCCCCAAAGGACTTCCGTGAACAGATTTTTATTTTATTTTATTTTTGCAAAGAGATGCATCAAGTTCATTTCTTGGATTTATTGTGTTAATATAAGTATTTTTAACGTGCAGTTCAAATCTTCCCTTTTGAACAAATTATAACTTTCAGTTGCTGTATTACATTCATAAATCCTCCCCCAAGTCTCAGTTATATGACTTGATAATAACATTTGCCTTCTTAAATTAAGAATTTAAGCTCTCCAGTTTATTTATATAGTTCTGTTTATTTATGTAGTTCAGACAATTTAGATTCTTCCTGATTCGTCACAAATGTAGCTGTTCTCTTGTTACCTCCTTCCATGCCCAAACCCTTATCTGGAGTTATGGATTTATGCCTCAACCTTCACAAAATTAAATTTAAACTCTGTTTGAAGATGCCCAACTTATGTACGGCTGCATCCATTCTTCACAGTCCTTTTGAGCTGCTGCCCATTACCTGCCAGCCATCTGTCCTCCAGGAAATGCAGGATCTGTGTGATCCCAGAAACAAAATCTCATTTTGATTCAGAAGCAGTCATTCACTTGTGGCCATCTAGTGGCGCTCTGGGCTTTGGCAGCTGAAATTTAGTAGACCTAGTTCTACAGTTGAAAGATGTTCAGGGAATGCGGTTGCTGTTTTAGGCAGTACAGATAGTCCTTGACTTACAACAGTTCATTTAGTGACCGTTTGAAATTTACAACAGCATTGAAAAAAGTGACTAATGGCTGTTTTTAACACGACCATTGCAGCACCCCCATGGTCAGGTGATCAAAATTCAGATGCTTGGCTACTGACTCATATTTATGACTGTTGCAGTGTCCCGGGGTCACGTGATCGCCTTTTGCGACCTTCTGACAAGCAAAGTCAATGGGGAAACCAGATTCACTTAACAACCGCGTTACTAATTTAACAACTGCAGTGAGAAAGGTCGTAGAGTGAGGCAAAACTCACTTAACAACTGTCTCGCTTAGCAACAGAAATTTTGAGCTCAGTTGTGATTATATGGTGAGAACTCTCCATGTGGATCAAAAGGAAGAGAAAATGATTAATGGGCTTGATGAGTCTTGGAAGCTGCTTTTTCACATCCCTAATCTAGACACCCAGGGGAGAGCATTTGGGGAAGGTTGACATAAACTTTTGTATACAACAAGATGGCAATTCATGAAATCTTCCTCTATCTATATTCTATAGCATAATATGTTTGTGAAGTTTTAGTTGCTCTTCTTTTCATAAAATGTTTGTAAGTCAAATGAGAAAGGTAATAACAACAGTGCAATAATCAAGGTTTAATCCCAATTCAGCAATAATAGTTGAAGCCATTGTTGTAACATCCCTTTCATTTGGGATAAGTTCTGTCAGTACTAAGGAGACCCTCAACATATGGGTAGGTGATGGTGCACCCAGCCCCTCATAAATAATGGAGTACTTTCAGTTAAAAGACATCCAGAGGCATTTGGGCTCCTGTTCCCTTTTTGGCTCACCACTGTGTTAAAATCTGTGTGGTTACACAAATTTGAAAATTGATTAGTAACCCTAATCCATTTGATGGGGCGGTACGAGAATTAACTGAAACAACTGAAATAAACTGATGCAATCAATAGTGCATGAAAGTAAAAAAAAAAAAAAAAATAGTGCATGAAAGTCACTGGCAGGCAAAACAATTTTGCTAGGCAGAAAAGAACAAGAGCTGTATTGGTCTGCTCGCCAGTCTTTCCCTCTTTGACATCGTCTTCAAAAAATGGGAAAATGTGGAAAGTTTATAAATGAAAGAAGACATCTTTTGAGCCTTATAGAATTCTGTGATTTGGGACCAAGAAATTCCACAATAGAAGACTCATCTGGAAGTACTTGTGGTCTCTGGATTCAAGAACAGCCTTTGCCGATCATTGCAGCAGTTACAGTATTTAGGCAACTATCTTAAAAAGACATGATTTCATTATATGGTAAAACCTTATACAATATAATGAAATCTCCATTTACCAGGCTTTGTTCCAGTGATTTAACCTCGTTCGCTAATGATATCATTACCCAAATGATGCAAATTATGTAATTTATGTCAATTTATAGCATTTGCATAATGACAACAGCAGAAATTATGTGAATCCCTGCAGTGTTATTCTCATCTATTTAAGAGACATTCCTGAAGAATAGACACCCAATCTCTGCCTGCCGTTGCCTTTTACTGTGTATCACGATGGACTACAAATGAATAGTATAAGGTTATGTTCCTCTTAGCAATACACCACTGAGGATTTTTTAAAACATATATCTGCAAGGATAAACTAGATTCAAATGTGGACTTATTGCAGAGTTATTTATTAAAGAAGCCAAATTACCTCTTTTATGGATTCACTGGATTTATACTCATGGCATATGCAGACTTATTATCATAAAATATATGATGGTCACAATGAAATGCATAAAGCAAATAGGAAATTAAAAAGTTCAAATACCCTAAAAATTATACAATGGAGTTATATGATGAAAATAATAAAAAAATATAATCTTTTCAACTGAAAGATTTAATGCTGATCAAAAAGTATTTTAAAGGAAGTTTATCCAAACTCTTCAAAGTGTTTCAGCTCCTTTATTGAAGGAGGATAGCCTGCCCCAAATTTGGAAGGAACTTGGAAGGAAGGTTTAGGAGTGTCTGAAAAGGGTTGGAGCCTTTCTGAAGATTTATAGTTGCAAACAACTGAAGAAGACTTCTTGCAACTAAAGATTTAATTATTTTTAAAAGACTAACGTGTAACAATGCGAATAACATGTTTTAGAAAAAGGTTACAGAGATCTTGTCATTTTATCTCATTTACAAAGCCCTATAATTCAGGGTCATGCAATTAAAAATTTGGAGCAAATATAGTGATCTTTAGCACTATACCTATCTTGGAGTTGTTGTGATATTTATAATCCTGCTTGCTGATTTCCTTGTCTTGCTCTCTATTTTCAGTCATAGCCAGGGCATCTGATTTCCCTCCAATGTATAGCCTAACAGATTTTATCCACTTTGGACTGTGTCAGAGTAAGTGGCAATGATCTTAATACCAATACAACTAAAGACAGCTGATCCTATCTCACTCTGGACTACTAACATGATGGTGACAGTCATGGGGCATGGTAGAAAGAAGACATGTTTGAAGTATGGTGAGATATAACCTCTGATCTCTTGCTAGGTTCCCATGACTGCCTTCATCCTGTTCTGGTTACAAGCTGGAGAATCAGTTATTGGCAGCCAGGTGCAAGAACTGATTAAGTAAGAGGACTAGAGTAGAATCTCTCTTTTTGTTTGAAAGCAAAGGCCTCCCACCACTCTAAAGCCTTCATACTTCCGAGTTATAGCATCACACTGAAGTAGTTACTTTTCCTTCTATTGACCAGAAGGACAGTTTCCCAAACACTAACAATAACTGTTTTATTTTCAATTTGTCATTTGTATTTTTCTCTCTTATGTAGAGGAAGGTTAAAATTCAGCGCTACTTTAAAATTTAAAAAAAAAATGATCAGAATAAGTGTAATGATATGTGAGAAAGACCTTGAGAGATTGGGTGAAGAAATGCTGCCAAGGAAACAGAGAGGGATAGCCTACAGCTGCATAATGGACAGAACCGTCCCTAGCTTCTCAGACTAAGGACAGTCCCCCCCCCCCCAAAACTTCCCAGACTGTAAAGGAGACAGTGGGAGATTTGTACTTTGAGCTTTGCAAGATTCTGTTAATATAGCCTTACAATAAAGTAGAATTATCTCATCTAGCCATATCTGGTCTACTTAGGAAGGATGATAGTAAGCTTCAACCAATGCTATGAATGAGTCAGCGGCTATATAAATTTTCCAAAATAAATAAATAAAATGTTTGAAGATGCATTGGACTACAGCCCCTATCATTCTCAGCCAGAGCAGGGAAGGCTCATAAAGAATTTGCTTTGCCTTGGTAGGATGCAGTCCATCAGTGCATTATGGCATTTTTCTCCTCTGAAAATCTAAATAGCAAAGTGAAGTCAGTGGAAAACAGTGGAAGTAACCTTCTCTTCCCAAAACTTGATTCAATTATCAACCCCATTGTATTATGTTCTCTTTTGCTCACCACAATAAAAAAAATCATATCCTAAAAAAATGTTTGCTTAATTTGCAGATTCCACCAACTTCTATTAATTAACACTTCAGTTACACAGCAGCAAGAGCAGCTGTATTTGATTACTGGTTTCCCTCAAGTAAGGAGAGGAAAATAGTACATGCTCAGAGGTATGGTTTTCTCACATGCTGCTTTACCTATGTCCTTTAAGTTTTAAAAAACAGGACATGCCTAATTCATTTTTATTTCCATCTCTCTCACTGGTAACCTAGATAATTGCCTCTATAGAAGCCTAATTTGGAGGGTAATAGTTGTCCTCCATTTAACAAGTAATAACATCACTCTTGCCTTTTCTATTTACAGTCACTGTTACATTATATAAAATACTCCCTTATAAAAACTTACCTTGCACCCCGAACTATTTCTACTTCCATGCTTCTATTAAGATTATTCTCAAAATATCATTTTACCTTCTTTATTGCAAGGCTCTACTACTGCTTCCATTTTCAGTTTGTTGTAAGGATTAAAAGAATCTTTTAAAAGTTTCTGGTTTTGATTTTTTTAGGAAGAAAATTCATTCCTGTTCAAATGGAGGGCTTATATATCAGACCTCTAGGCAGCAGTATAGTTCCGGGGTATCACCAAAGAAAAGAAGGAAACAGGGTATCTAGTATTTTAAAGGCAAGAGAGAGAGAAAATAGAAAGAGAGGGGACCCTCCTTGACTTGTTCCTGACTACAGGAATATTGCAGACCATTTTTAAAAAAAAAATACTAGGCATCCTGTGCCCCACTGGGTCGTTGTTTCAGAGAGACTTCCTTTCCTCAACAGAGAAACAGAATGATCAAGGGTGGGCAAAAAAGCAGTTGGAACAGGAGTGATTTTGGACTGGCTTCCCCACTGGGTTTCCTTGTGGGAATCTAGCAGGGAGCATCGGAAATCTCCCTCTCTCTCCCTCCCTTCTTTCCTTCCTTCCTTCTCCCTTCTCTTCCCTTCCCTGAGGCAATTAAGTGGCTGCTTAATTGGGATGGAATGGGAGGAATGAGGGATTGCAAGACTGGCTGGGAAACTGTCATTTGAAAATGAAGCTCACAAGTTGTAGCACAGCTACAACTTTCCCAAATTTCATCCCCTTGGGAGTTATAAGTCCCTGATTTTGGACTCATTATGAAAGTTAGTCCATTTGAGGTACTTTGGTTAAAAAATTATTGCATTATGAGGCACCATTTCACCAGTTAAAGGTCGTGACAACAACAGTTTTAGTAATTCAGTATATAAACTGAATCAATTCATAAATAATGATTTGTGGCTTTTCTAGCCACTGCAATTTAAAATAACTTTTATATAAAAACATGAATGCATGTATAATTGATGCATTACACATATATGATTTGTGTCACTGGTTAAGTGCAAAATGCCTTGTGAAAAGTTGTCTGATTGATTATTCTTGAGACAGGCATTTAGTCGAATTAAATCCAGTTTATTGATGCAATTTGCAAAAATTGCCCTTGGCTTCTGTTCCAAGCAATGCTAAATGTGGCCACCAGAGGGAACAAAGGGAACCAAATTCATGTATATACTTGTAAGGTATATCCAAAGCTTTCATTAGATCAATTGTAGGAAAGCCATGTTTGAATCAGGGTCAAAAATTCAGTAGATCAGGACATTCTATTTAACATTGGATTGAATGATAATTAGAATGCATTTTGTAAATTCAGAGCTGATTCACAAGTCTTGCAAAGTTTCTTTTGCTAATCGGATAAGCATGCTGCTCTAATGGGCAAGATGCACTGTGATATAGGGTGTCTCAAATCAGACTATGAAATTTCCTCAAATTGATTATAGTCACTAAAGAAAGATCATTTAGAATCGTGTTTCCCAACTTTGACAACTTTTAAGATGTGTGGACATCACCTCCCAGAATGCTGGCTGGGGAATTCTGGGCATTGAAGTCCATCCATTTTAAAGTTGCTAAAACTGATTTAGAGGACCGTAGAAATTACATTTTACAATACTGATCTGCTTGAGAAAGGCAACCTTTGGCGAACTCTGGGAATTCAGAATTAAGGGAAAGCTGTCATGTTTGAATGTTAGAAACTTCATGCATGCAGACAAACAGGAAGGTTCTCTGGAGCACCCGATGAATCTGGGTGATTGTGAGAGCTTTGCTCAAAAATGGCCACCAAAATGGCTGTCTCACTGTTCATAGCTAATCCTTTTAGATTAAGGAGAGGAATAGTATTTCTTCTCAGACCTCCTGATTTCAGTGATGGCACCTATAATCCAATTTGTAGCAATAATGTCTCCAAAGGCTTTCTCTAGACCAGAGGTAGGCAACCTTGGCTCTTTTATGACTCGTGGACTTCAACTCCCAGAATTCCTAAGCCAACCATGCTGGCTCAGGAATTCTGGGAGCTGAAGTCCACGAGTCATAAAAGAGCCAAGGTTGCCTACCCCTGCTCTAGACTCACAAGAGGGCTATTTAAGGGCCAGGCAATCCTTTTTATTCCCCTAGACATCTTCTACATGTCTATTTTTATTTGTCATTTGGAAGTTGTATTGCATTGTGATATGATCGTTGTAGCATTTTAAAATGTAATGTTGCAAGCAATTGAGAAAGCAAGTTTCATGCATTTATTTCAGGGAAAGAATTATCTGAGCTTGCTTAGCTTTTTTTCAGATCTGCTGGTAGATTCCACCCAGCTGGGTTTTCAGACCCCTGTAAATCTTACCATACCCCTTAACAAGAATGTGAGGCTTCCATATAATTTAAAATACAGTCCATGTACAATGACTCTAATGCCATTCCCTTCAAGGAATTCCCTTTTTCCTATCCACAGCCAATCCTCCCAAATATTCCTGTCATCAAAAGTTATTGCTTGCCCTTTATACTTTCCCACATTTGTGGTCCAACTCGTTAGAGGATCAGTCTGTGATTCTTTGTTCTAACCAAGAAATGTGTAGATTCTGTGGGGCATCTGCTACACAATCTGTGTTCAGTACAACTTGTTCCGCTTCCCTCTCCAGCATGATGATTCCAGCCAAACCTATAAATGCTTGTGACTGCATTGGTTGAATCTCTGGTAATTCAACATGTGGACAGAACAGTGCTGCAGAAACTTTCCCACTGGTCAATCCAACTGCTAACTAGAACTCAAGGAATCTTGCATAAAACGGCAATCTAGTAAAATAGTAATTTCCCCATCCCTGCAGGAGCTTGGGTAACTCACCAACAGGCAGCATATACTTAAAACCATTCATTTAGTGACCATTTGAATTTACAATCGCACTGGGGGAAAAGTGACTTACGACCAATATCTCTCACGACCATTGCCGCATCCCCATGGTCACGTGATCAAAATTCAGGCACTTGCCAACCGGCATGTATTTTCGACAGTTGCGCTGTTCCAGGATCACGTGATCACCATTTGCAACCTTCCCAGCCAGCTTCTGCTGAGCAGTCAATGGGAGAAGGCAGATTCACTTAACAAATGATTCTCTTAACAAACTGCACCAATTTGCTAAACAACCGTGGGACACAGGTTGCAAAATGGAGCGCAATTCACTTAATTACCTTGCTTAGCCACAGAAATATTGGGCCTCAATTGTGGTCATAAGTTGAGGACTACCTGTAGGTTGAAATCTTCTTTTATCACTAGCGCATCACATCTCTTAAGCTACAATAACAGATCATTGTTGATCACCGAAAGACTCATTTACTACCGGTAAATAACAAAGTCATCACAAAAACTTCAAAAGGAAGGCCCAGTATAGTCCTTATTGAAAGATTTTTGAAACCATGTTTTTATTCATTACTGTTACTATGTGTAACTCTTTTCTTACACCTTTTGGATCCTGCAGAATTGTCATAGATTGATGCACTTTCTCTCCTCCAGAATTCTAAACTTCTAATGTTTTTCTTTGCACAATACACAAACTCGATTTTGTTACTAAAAATCAGGGATAGCAACCAAGCTGGAGATGTATAAAAGTGAGCAAACGCATAAGGAAGGTTATCAGTGACTACTAGCTTTCAGCTTTACATGCTATCATCGCAATACAACTTGCTGGGCAATGGAAGTTGGGAGATCCTTATATGTGTCTGTTGCTTGTAGGCTTTTCAGAAGTTCTAGATCAGTCATCAAGGCATCAATCAGTATGGAGGAATTAATGTGCCTTTGATCTGACAGAATAAGCATCTTTTGTTCTTACCTGTACCATGCTTTTTCAGCCCCACAACTGACTTCCCACACACACACATATGGGAATAATTAAAGGGTGTTTCCATCTTAATCTATCATCAAACTATGACTGCACTTTTATCCCTAACTTTTTAAAATGTAACTACAAACAGGAGATGATTAAATGCCAACTAGGAATAGAATGTATTTTTAAGTTAGCAAAGTTAGTTAGTTTAAGAAAAATAAATCATTGTGTACTAGATCTGAGTTGAACTGAATGTATATGTGTGTGCCTCACAAAAAAGCAAAAATTATCTGAAATCTTTTTGAAAGGTTTTTTATTTACAGTGCTAAACAATATATATATTTATATATCTCATCCTCATAATGTCTGTGCCATAGAAAATACTGCAGATGGATCTGCTTTAATTTACAAAGAAAAACAACCAAAGAACCTGACAGGAACAAGGGAGAAATCAAACTTTGGTCCCCTAATTTAAAAATAACAAACACCCAAAATGGGAAAAAAAACCACACTGAATCACATATTACTTTACACATTAAAAACAAGCTTTGCCTCCAGGAAGAAAAAAGTTCACCAGATTCAGCTTGCTGCCTGTCATTTAAATTTGTACAAAATGTTTTAATTAAAAACTGTAATTTTTTTTAAGTAACACACATTTCACTGTATTATCATCATCACCACCACCATCACCACCACCACCACTACATTTTGCCTTTTTCCTGCAATAGAAAGGGAACAGGCACAGCACAGGAACACATCATGGCAAGTTTCCCTGGCCCTGGACTTCCTGTGTGCCAAATGTGATTTAACCCTTTCAGCACCATAGAAACTCCACAAGGTTGTGGAAGGGGCCAAGAGGAACGGGGAGGGGGTGAAGTGCTGGACAGAAGCAGGGAGGAGTTTGCAAGGAGGTGTTGAAAGCCGAGGAGGCAAGTGAGGATCTCAGGCAGCAGTTGTGAAGGTGTTCTGGGAAGAGATCGGAGGAAGCAATGTTTCTAAAGACTGGAGCTATCTGAATGGAGGGTGAAGGGTAATGAAACTGTAGAGAGCACTGTAATATGGAAACAGATCTTGGGAGCTGGAGAAGAGCTTCTTTCAGCTTCCTCTTGACAGAAAGCACATTGAACTCCTCTTCTTCCTCATCTACAGCCACAGCACTACAGAGGCTGCCTGCACAGACAGAGGAACAAAGGTGTGCAGATAGTTGGACAGCGGAGAAGAGGATGCAGATGGAGCCAAGAGGATCAAGCTGAAGAGCCATTTTCTGTCTTCTTTCTTTTCGGGTCAACTTCATCCTTCAAACGGAAAAAAGATGGATGTATTTGGTGAGAAAAACTTTGGTTGTCATGCAGGTGCTTCTCAGTTGATTGGTGAGTGGAGAGTCAAAGAATTGATGCACCGGTTGGGCCAGCCAGCAATTTGGAAAGTGGGCCCACTCTGAACCCTAGAAGTTTCTGTAAAATAACCACTGCTGTGGATCCACAACACACACACACACACACACACACATTTTCTTTATTTGTGCCTATAATGTTAATTTTTTTGCCTGACATTAATAACTCTTTTGGGTTCCAGATGCCACCTACAATTCTAAGCTATGATCTGAGGACCAATAATGTTTGAAAAACAGCCACAATCTTGAAAGAGATTGATATTTCACTATATTTTAACTTTTTAAAATAACAAAAATAAGAATAATAATGATTATTATGATGATGAAATTCTGCAGTATTATTATCAGTTTCATCTTGACACCCAAGAGTGCAGTCAGTTTGATCCATTTGTGTTACTTTTTGTTTACTGACTACAGCAAGTCTGTGAAAGAAGCGAGACTGGGGAATGACTCTGAAGGACAGATTAAGGCTCACTATCACCAAAATCTTGCCTCATGTTAGAAATTGTATAACTCCATTCTATATTCTACCATACTTGTACAAAGGGCTTCAGGAATTAAGATTTCCACAGAGTCCTAAGAACAGGTACATAACTCTGTAAGAATTTGTTATGAAAATGGTGGGCAACTTCCTGTTAGTTATCAGTTGATGCACAGGCCCACAGTTTCAGATGAAATCCTTGTTATGATCCCTAGAAATTCTGAATGTAGACTCACTTAGTCCAAATCTGTCTAAAGATGAAGACTAACTTCTCAACATACTTAAGTATTCAATCATCCTATTTGTTGCCTTTATACAAAGGAAACTGTAAACTGCCCACAGTCACTTACATAGTGAGATGGGCAGTGTCTAAATTTGATAAATAAACTGCTGTAGTGTTGAATCAGCCCCTGGGTACTTAGATGCTATCTTAATATCAATTTTGTTGCTGACTTTCCCTGTACGTTCCCATTAAGGCATTCCTAAACGCATTAAATAGAGTTCCTACTCACCTCTTCCTGCTTCTTTTCTGCAGACCGTTTTACTGCATGTGTATCCGGTTCCCGCTCATTCTCATCATCTTGGAATTAGAATAAAGAATAAATCAATGCTAACTAACTGCCCATGGAATTCACTTACCAAAGGTTTATGAACTATGTGGATGACTTGCTCTTACCTTCGTCTTCTTCATCTTCATCATCTACATCCTCAGGATTTGCATCCTCGTCATCTTCCTCTTCCTCAGCCCCATTTTCATCATCCTGCATAAAATCACACGATAAAACAATTGTCACCTGCCAAATAGGTGTTCAATCCATTATCTTCGTAAAGTTAACTCCAGCAGACTTTGGCTGTGTTTATATGTGTTTATTTCATCTCCTACCCCCAAGACAGGTTGAAACTATATTACTCTATTACACATATTGCTCATTCTTTTTTTGAGAACTTGAGAGTGTCCTGTTCTAGCAACTCTCAGCACAAAAATTTCCTAGTTTCATCAGTAGGACTATGCTATGAACCTATTCTTTTTTCCTCCTCTTGTCTATTGTTTTTCAAAGCACAGCTATCATTCTAAATCCATTTCTAGAGTGGTTGGAGAGCTAGCATGGGGATAGAGTAAGAATCAGGATGGATGCATGCACATTCCACACACTATATTAGGCATTTCAACAACTGATCCATGGTTAAGAGCCTAGCCTTTGTCTGAAATGGTATAGGGTTACCTGCCTGAGCAGGGGGTTAGACTTGATGACCTCCAAGATCCCTTCCAACTTTATTATTATTGTTGTTGTTGTTGTTATTGTTATTATATTTCTTTTTTGTGTGTTGACATTATCACTTGAAAGATTTTCAGTCACATGTCAGGTCCTAGTTATGGCTTTCGTATGCTGAGTCAGTTCTTCGTTTGTCTATAGTTATTGTTTTTTTTCTAGCAAATACTTTGTGACTAAAACCTCTGAGTGTCTTTAATACCTGCTTTACTTGTAATTATGGAGGCACTCAACAGTAACTTTCTTACTGTGCACTCCACTTCATCTTTGTTTTTAGGTTACTCTGATGAAAAAGAACTACTATGTAAAAGGCTGAATCAAAGTTTTGGGATGCTACTGTGAACTATACAGAAGAACGATGGAGAAAAGGACCATAAGGAACAGTGCAAGATACACAAGTAAATATGTGACAGCAGAACGTTATCTTGTCACCAAGACTTTTGGATTATACAGATGGAGCTTTCATATCTATAGTTTTGCTCCAAACTCTACTTCAGTCTTTGTCCTTCTCTGCACAGAGAAAATAATTTCCCTGAAAGGTGGATGTATTTTTATAATAGAGGGGAGCAACTTTATCCACCAATACCATATCAAATCTAGAAAGTTTCTAGGGAGGCAATCAATCCATGCCCATTCTGAGAATAAAATATTGAATTACATCTTCTTAGCCTAATACCTACACAACTCTGTTCATTTTGCTGGTTCCCTTCAAAGCAAGCTCCAAGATGTAGAAGTGGTTATGGTAGCCAACAGTAATCTCACTTGCCCTCTGTGCTTCTGCCATCTGCATGGACTCCCTCCACAGCTCCCGAAGACAGACAGAGGTACAGAAGAGCTGACCTAATGACCGCCTTGCTAAGCCAAAAGAAGCCACAAATTTTGGAATGTATGCCAACTGTGCAGCTCTTAACCACAAAGTACTTACCAGGGAAAAAAAGAACGACAGAACTATGAAAAACTCACCCAGCATTTGAAAAACATCAAGGCTGCCCCTTTTGCTACCTGCCATTTGTTATGCTCCTCTTTCCTATTTTTTCTTACCACTGGAATGCTAGAAGCAAACCTTGGGAAGCATCACTGACACTGTGGCTTTTTATTGCCTTCTCTGGACTCTCCTTTACTCCAGGTCTTCAGTTCTTCAATACCTGAAGTCTGAGCCAGTGGAAACTTTGTAACATTTGTCTGTTCATTCTTTGGTTTAGTCCATTTTCCAGCATCCTCTATTGCGGCTAGATTGTACTCCACCTCTTCCCAGGCTCTCAAGAGTTTCATTGATGAAAAGAGGGTTTGGATACTGCACCTCCACACTGCTTTCAGGGGCATGCTTTTACTTTTCAACTCCAAAGCTCTTATCACTTTGCAGGAAAGAAGTGATGAATAAAGCTGATGACTGGCATTGCCACTCTCCTTTAGGTCAAAGAACTTTTTAAGTTCAGACTATGTTTTATTGTTTCATCATTTCAAGCGTGGTAGGTTTGGTTCAATAATGATCATTATAAGCAATCAGAAGGTCTATCAAAAAAAGCAAGAAGTGGGCAGACCCCACGCAGTTCCTCAAATTGCCCTCTTTCTTATGCCTTACTCTTGCCATGCCCCCACACCTCTGGCTCCCACATGAAACACAGGCCCAATTACCTCTACGATCTCTTTCTTGTCGATCTCTTTCTTGTCGATCTCTTTCTTGTCTTTGCGGGTGGACTTCTCCTCATGCTTTTCCTTCTTCTCTTTCAGCTCCTAAAAAGAGGGGATGCAAACTACATTAATGTCACATTCAGCATGGCTGGTATAATAAGAAATGTGGCAAAATAGTGAGGCAGCTGAAGGAATGACTCAGCAATTGTTTTTTTTAAAGATCATTTAATGAAATGCAAAAGCAGCTAGGATTGAACATTATAGGAGAGAACACTGGAGAGATGCTTTGTACTTTTTTTACAAAAATCACAGTATGTCACTGAAATCACACATGCCTGTTATTTTGACATTTGTAGCAAATAAGGAAACTCAGATAAAGCAGGAAACATTGAAATCCAACTGAGGGCTTGTCAATATTCAGTACTTGTTACATAAGTTACCTGTAGCCTGAAACATACACTCCAAAGGCACCTTTCACTAAACATGTGGCAGAATTCACCAATCCATCATCATCCTTTTAATTGGACTGTGTGGAAAACAACTTGCAAAAGAGTTGTGCTCTGTCCATTTCCTACGCTGCTGTTTTTAATGATGCATAAAATCTGCAACCTGCTTTAACAACATCTCATGAAATAAGTACAACCCTTACAATTGCTTCCTAAGTTGTAGTACATTAGAAGTAACATTAAATCTCAATATCAATACAGAAAGTGGCTTTCTTGTATCTCTATAATGCTTGTGAGGCAGCTTTGCAGATGGGAATTCAAACCCTCTCTGTGCTACACAGTGCTACTTTAGCAAACATGTAACTCAGCTATATTCCAGTAACTGTCTCTGCAACTATCAACCAAGAACATGTTTCCATGAGTAAGAAAACTTATTAAGATGGCAGAATCAATGAGAACCAGCTTGGTCTAATGGTTAAGGCATCAGCTAGAAACCAAGGGACTGTGAATTCTAATCTTGCCTCAGCATGAAAGCCAGCTAGGTGATTTTGGCCCAAGGCCCAATCTCTCTCTCTCTCTCTCTCCCCCCTCTCTCTTCTCTCTCTCTCTCTTCTCTCTCTGCCCAAACCACCTAACAGGATTGCTGTTGTGGGGAAAATAGGAGGAGGGAGGAGTATTATATATGTTTGCCACCTTGAGTTATCTATAAAAAATAAAGGCAGGATAAAGGTGTTTAACAGGCCAAGAGAAGACCCCATCCCCAAGCCATCTATCTCCTTGGGAGACAGAGAGAGAGAGAGAGAGACAGACAGACAGAGATGGAAGGCAGGAAAAGTGTGCCAGGAATACTGTACAATTTCTTTTTGTTTTTTGTATTGGGAATTTATAGGGGGGGAAATCTGTCTTTTTAAAAACAAACACCTGAATTTTACATCACTTCCTTCAAGGGCCAGCTAAGCAATAAAGCACATTCTCTTTAATGCAACTACGACTAAAATTATAGTGTAGACAAGTGTCCGTGTATAATTGAGACAGAGGGCGGGACAAGGTATCCTATAGATGAGAAAGGTTCCGAGCTGTCATTTTCCACTAGAGGGCATTATGTAGTTTTTGAAGACATAATATTTCTGACGCCTGCCTGCCATCCACAGGGGAGCCTACTCTGGCCTAGTTACATACTAATCTCACCTGAATTGATCATTTGGGTAACAGACCCACAGCATCCAAATCTGCGGCTCTCTCTCCAAACAGCTTTATTCCACACATCCAGTTCTCAAATGAAACTTCCATGTTATCTTCTTCTTCCCCAAATTCAGGAGCTTCATAGTGGGCCAGTTCTGGATTTTCTTTGTAAAACAACTACCTTTTGACTGTACCCACTATCCTGCTATTTAGAGTAGCTTTTTGAATTCCCACATAGATGGTCTGTGTCCAAAGTTTTAGTGCACAATGGCCTTAATATTTAAAGGCCCTCAGTGTAGGATGAAAGACTAGACATGAAGCACATGTCTAAATAGATATCATCCAGTTATAAAATGGCAAATAATTGTTCAGATCAATTCATCTCTCAAGGACGCTGTTAAATTGGGTACAACAAACGGAAGATCACTAAGCCATCTCCCTTCTGAAACTATTGCACAGAATTAAGCATGTAGTTCTGAGCTAGAAAAACACCACCTTACCCTATATGGAAAATTATACAACCAAGTTCCAGTTCTCTTTGGTTTTCATCACAGCAAAGCCAAAGCAGAAGAGAGACTGAATCCTCTGCAATGTTTAACCTTTATCCCCATGTCCCTGGCTGCCCTTAGGATTGTTTCAATTAATTATTTATTTTCCTTCTCAACTGGTAAAAAAAAATAAAAATTGTGCAAGCAAGCTTCAGCCCTGGAACACAAGGGCTGTTTGCTATTTGTCTGCCCTTCTCTGTAAAGGCACAAGGGAAGCATGTAAGCATAGTCTCATTAGATGCCAGTTTACTTCCAAATCAACACACGAGGGATTTTGCATCTTAAAAGCATCTGTGTTTTTTTTTTCATTCCATATGGAAGTGCTTAGTGACAAAGACTCTTGTTCCTAATATTGTGACTAATATTTGGCTATTTTTACTTCTCTTTTCACCTGCTTTTCAATTAATTTCAAATGGGTCTTATTCATAAACTAGTTGATGGAATGTAAATTAAAAGATAGGGGGTAAAAACCGATGCCTGATATTATCTATCTCGCCCGCCCGCCCACAGCTGAAAGATGTATGCGATTTTTCTGAGGGATGTGTTGTCTTATCCTTTGGGGGACCGTACCCCACAAGAATACAATAAGGCCGGTAACCCATTTTCTGCTCCGTTGAACGGCAGCTAACACCCGCTGCTGCTTCCGGAACAGATGTAGAGAGTATGCTGCTAACGGTCGAACCGCTAAAGCCGCCAATACCTAAAATCTGATGCCTCCAGAGACCAGAGACGAGCCGGCGATGGGAAGGACGCATATGCTGGCAACCTGGCAGGCAAGCGCGAGCCCGCGCGCACCCCCCGCCCTTTAATTGCCTTCCATTTTTTTTCCTCCTGGCTTTGTGTTGCGCTCCTCCGCCTTACGGCTTTCTTCCTATAATACAGCGAAGCGGTTTAGCCTCCTGTGCCCTCCAAAGCACCCCGGTGGGAGGATCGGCCTCCTTCTTTCCAAGCAGCGAACCTTTCGAGCGCCGAGCCCAAGAGAGCGCGGGTTTTTGAAGACGAAGCCCCCTCACCATTGTTGCCTAACGGGGCTTTTTCAAAAAGAAGAGCGGTTTCTCTCGGCGGAACCGTGACGTCTTGCCTTTACCGTCGCCAGTTTCCAAAGGCAAAGGACCTTTGGCAAAAAAAATAAAAAAATAAATACATACATAAATAAATAAGCAGCCAAGGGCGCTTGGGGTTAATGGCCACCGAGAGGAGGGCGCTCCGGGGGTTGAAGGACCGAAGCCCACACAGCGTCTCAGCGCGCGAGGAGCTTTTCTCGACCCGCGTCCCCAGCCAGGAGCTGCTCATTTCCAAGGAAACAAAAAGGAAGCGCGCACGGGGCGCAAGGAGGATGAGGGAGGGAGAAGGGAGCAGGCAGGAGAATCAGACCCGGAGGAGGCTGGCGGCGGCGGCGGCGGCGGGAAAGGAGGCAAGGCGAGCGCGTCTTTCTTCCCCTCCTCCACAGCTGCCTTTCCGAAAGAGTCCTGGCGCGCACCGCGATCGCTACGGAATGGACCGAGCTTGGAAGAGACCCGGGGCTCCCAGGTCCCGCGCGTCGCCACCTGCTCGATCTGAGCTTCTCACCTTGGCACCGAGCTCCACCGGAGCCTCGTCGGCGGACTTCTCTGACATCCTGGCAGCGGCGAGAATGAGGCGAAGCAGACGAGATGCAGCTTCGAAGCAGGGACCTGCCAGCTGCTGCCGCTCTGCTCCCAAGCGCCAGGAACAAAATCCTTCTCTCCCGCGACAAGGCAGTGCCAGAAAAAGGGCTCGGTGACGAGCAAGCGCGGAGGGAGGGGCCTGCGGGGAGGGAGGGAAGGAGGGGAGAGATTAGAGGCGGAGGGGAAAGGAGCGAGCGGCGAGCGGGAAAGGACGGCTCGCGAAGCTACAGCGCTGCGTTTTGCAAAACCAGCGAAGATAGCTTTGCAAATAATTATCTATCGGACGGGTTAAGAGAGATTAGGCGGTCCAGGGCTGCACCGAAAGCCATGAACCTGAGCCGGTGCCCTTGGGGACGCTGCCGTGAATGCTTTGTCCTCTGTTCCTTTGTTTGCCCTTTCTTTCGCCTGCGCCGCCTACACACGATCGCACACGCCCTTTGTACTACCCCGCGTTATTTATTCCAGATTAACTAAACGCCTATTTTTTTGCTTTCCACCCAACGGATCACGAATAATCGCAAGGGTTTTGTTTTGTTTTTTTTCATTCTGTCTGCCATTCTTGATTGTGACAAAGCATGCGGCAGGACTGTGTCCCGGCAGGAACGCCGGGTTCCTGTCGCAGGGGCAACATTTCCAGAGATTGCCACTTTACAACTCTGCGCCGTATAATGTCACTCGGCAGCTCTCTGCATATGCTCAAGAGAAGACTGGGATTGCCAAGGATTGATTCTGCCAGTATCAAAACATTGCATTCACATTTGCCAAAGCGCCAAGTGTTAAGTAATATGCGTGCTTGGAGCGTTGTGCAGGCTTCATGAGAAAGTCCACATGCATGGATTCCTTACTTCTGCCATACTGTACTTGTTGCCTATCACACTGGATTAAAAATACAAGTGCCAATCTTGCCTATTCATTTGTATGCAACCAGAGGATATAATCACTTTAAACTGATTTAAACTAAAGAATAATGGGATATAAAAATTACATGACATCATAAATAGAATCACAGACTGGGTAACCACCATGTCCTCAAAGTTTCTGGGGACAAAGCAAAGTTCCTGCTCTTCTATTTGTCCATCAACAGACCCTAACTAGTCCACAATATCGCAGAAGGGTGACTTTATTAAGTATCCAAGAGCCATGTCATTCATTAGTCATCTTCAGCCCATAATGTCGAAATATCAGCAGAGCTGGCTGGGGAATTGTGGGAGTGGAAGTCCACACATCTTCAAGCTGCCAAGCTTGGAGAGACACTGGTCTACTTGAAAGCCACATTCCAAATGTGAAACGTTCTCTCCCCTGGATTCTGTTTCAGTGTGATCCACTTGCAGTTGACAGCATGATCTTCTTTCTTTCCTGTGAAGTTTTAAATAATGTTGTGCTGTTCAACTGTTCTATAAAACAGTGGGAAATATAGCATTTAAATTAACTAATAGGTTGGTATGGAAGGAACTTGTTTGAGGATGTTGGTCCCAATTCAACACAGTATCTTTGTGGACTGCACACATCCTGAATAGGTGAAATATTTCTTGAAAATTAAAAAAAAATCATTCTAGTTTAAACCATACTGAAACATCTTGTCACCATGCAAAGCTTTTTCTGTTGTATTTGTGCCAAGATGTCACTGATCTGTGCATCGCTTACAAAGGAATGGGATGCCTATTTGAATTTGCAGGGAATACATGAAAATTTGTGGAGATCTGAAATAGTCTTTTTCTCTCCATCCACTCTTTGTATTTTAGATGATACATTGACTGAAAAACATGAAAGTAAGCATTCCATCACATATCCTTTCCCCTTTTAGGCTTAACCTTGGGACTGAGCCTTGATAATCTGGCACATGTGCTTTTGGCAAAGCATAATAAAATTCAGTCCCAGTTAACCAGCACACGGCTGTTTTCAATTTACAGCAATTTTTAAATTGTCTTCAAAGACAACTTTAAATATAATTTATTACAGTACAGTGGTTTATAATCTGGAGGCTATCAGGTACAGATAGTTGGAGCCAGGCTACTTTTATCCCAAAATGAACGTACGGTAGTAAATGGCAAAATGCCAGGTTTAGTTACGGTAATGGTGTTGAGCATCACTAGGTCTCCTCTACATTTATTATGGCTTATCTAGTCCTTTATATCTCTGGCAAGCAGTCCAGCAGCATTCTATCTTTCTTGCTTCAAAATGCCCGAGGCCTTTTCCGGGAGCTAGCAAGACGGAAACTTCATCACAGAAATATACTACGTAGGAGTCGTTTCAGTTTAATGAGTTCAAGTTTTGCAATTGCCTGAATTCAAATACTTGTTTGTAGCATATTCCTTTAAGCAGAGAAAGATAAAGCAAGATTCACCTTTTGCCATAAGGGTTCCTATTCTGGAGTATTGCAATCCTAAGCACTTTTCTGGAAGAACATTCCTTTGGACAAAGTAAGTTTCATAGCTTGTAGGATTGCCTGCCTAAGATTGCATTTCATCTGCTTGTACTTAAAATATATATGTAGTATATATCCATATAGTACACAAACTCATACAAATCAGGTGACCAACTTTTTTGCAATGAAAAGGAGGGCACAAATAAATTGAAGAAAAAAATATCATAAATAAAAGAAATATTTTATTCATTGCAACAATAATACAGAATACACTATAATGTGATAAATGCATAATAAAAACATTTGTAACAATAATATTTTATATTGTAATTATGCTTACATGCTGCGCCCCCGCCTGCAGCTGCCCCGCCAGCACTGCTGCCCCACCATGTAGAGCGGGCCCTGCAGCTCCCAAAGCACCAGCTGTGCCGGCTCGGGCCCCGGGGGGGCAGCCCGCCATCAACACACCCTGCCTGCAACCGCCCTGCCAGCACCACCACCCACCCTGTGCAGCCCCGTATAGAGCAGGCCCTGCGGCTCTTAGCACAGGGGGCAGCTGGCCACCGCTGCCCTCACACCCCCGCCCGCAGCAGCCCTGCCGCCCCTGCCTCTTGCGCCTGCAGCCATTATTGCCTAGCAGGGCTGAAGATCAAGAGAAAGTGACTGTGGTGTCGCCACTCCAGTCTCCTTCAGGTATCTTCGGGACTAACTAGGAGATGGTGCAGTTGGGTAGCAGGGAGGGGTGCAAAGTTCCTGCCAATTCGCCTTCGCTGCAGACAACTTACATGTGCAAAGTTTGCTGGCCGGGTGTTTTGGTGCTCTCAGCAGCAATTCCTATTGGCTTTCAATAGCAGGAGTAGCACAGTTCCTGCAAAAGTTGAAAAAAAAAAACATCAAAAAAAGGTGCCGGAACACCATTCTAAGCGTTCTATGAGGGGGAAAAAAAAAGCCCTGCAGATTAGTCTTCAAATATCGAAAAGGAGGACATGTAGGAGGACACTTTTCAAGGGAGGACAGAACTCACAAAAGGAGTACTGTCCTCCCTAAAGGAGGGCGGTTGGTCACCTTAATACAAATATAAATACCCAAAGAAGTGGTGTATACGAGGGCAATTTGGAAATAAACCTCCGTTTGGTTATCAATGACAAGACACTTGCAGATACAGAACTTTTATTATACACATTAGAAACTACAACATTACATTACTTTTTGACATAATCGTCATTCAAATTGAGTCACTTGTAATAAACATCTTACAAGGTTTGAAATTCCTTAGTAGTAGTTGCTTGGTGCCAAATTTAGGCTATGGGGGGGGGTGATCAAAAACATCCCAACGGAACTGCTTCAAAAGTTCATAGGTGCATCTAGCGGTGTGTGGGCAAGTATTGTGAACCAACACCACAGTGGAAGTCAGCATGCCCCGACACTTTTTATGGATGGCTCATCTTGAGATTTTTTAACGTTTCACAGTAAATTTCTCAATTGATGGTCAAACCAATGCTCCATGAACTTCACCAGCTGTACTCCTTTGGCACTTTCACATTTGGTGGCACCTTCACATTTGGTGGCACCACTTCCGTTGTGGTGTTAGTTCACGAAAATGCTTGCATGCACACCGCTAGATGCACCCAAGAACTTCTGAAGCAGTTCTGTTGGGATGTTTTTGATCACCTCGCCCCATAGCCCAAATTTGACGCCGAGCGACTACTACTAAGGAATTTCAAACCTTGTAAGATATTATGACAAGTGCCTTAACTTGAATGGCAATTATGTCAAAAAAAGAAATGTAATGTTGTAGTTTTCTAATGTGTTTAATAAGTGTCTGTCATTGATAACGAGTGTCTGTCATTGATAACCAAATGGAGGTTTATTTCCGAATTGCCCTCATATATACAATTTAACTGTTTTTCATTTGTGTCAGCTGATAATTTTATGATTTGGCAGTCCCCCCCTCCCAAAATTATGAAATTTAAAAAATGCTATCAACCCCTAAAAAATGCTGTTTCACAGATAAAATAAGTAAAATGGGATGAATCGTGAGAACAGAGGAAATGCAGAATATGGATGTTACATCCTACAATTCCCAGGCCATAACCTCATCCTCTCTTTTGATGATGACACTTTCTAACAGATATCACTTCAGCAGAAATAATTGTTTTCCACTATCTTCAGAGCAAAACATATTAAAATCAGTCTGTCATCCAATTAATAACTTCCCTCCGTATACAGCTCAGGGTATGATGTAATTCAATACTCAAATCATGGTACTGCCACAACACTACATGGGTGAGGTCGTACATCTTAACATTTGGCATGCACATGAAGCTGTACTGACTCAGTGTTTGGAGGCTGTTCAGGTATGGATGGAATAAACTCCAGCTCAATCCTGCAAGACTAAGTAGGTATGGTTGTTTTCTCCCCTCCCCCAATGGATGGCATTGCACTTCCTCATTTGGGGGTACACAATTTGGGGCCTCTTGTACAATACTCAAGTTACTGCTCAAAGTGTAGATGGCAGCTGTGGCAAAAAAAAAAGACCTTTGTATAGATTCATCTTGTATGCCAGTTGTGCTTTCTTAACCAGGAAGCCTTTCAAATGGGCACTCATGGCCTGATCACCTTACAATTGCACTACTGCAATGTGCTCTATATGGGCTACAGTCAGACTATATGGAAGATACAGCTGGTGCAAAATGCAGTGGCAGAGTCAGTAATGGGCACTTCTCACTAGGTCCATGCTTTGTTGCCACTATGCGAGCTGCGTTGGTTGCCAGTGGGGTTCCAGGTGCAATTCAAGGTGTTGCTTGTTACTGATAAAGTCATTTATGGCATAGAGCATGGTTATCAGAGGAACCATGTATTTCCAATTGTTTCTACCCACCAGTATATATGGGCAGAGTGGGTGCCCCCCCCAGATCCCTTCTTCTAAGGCAGCGGTTCTCAACCTGTGGGTCGCGACCCCATTTGGGGTCAAACGACCATTTCACGGGGGTCGCCAAACAACACAGTCCGTCATTTTTTTCCCCTTTTCCCCTCGGCCGGCGCAGGGGGCAGCACCGCGCATGCGCGATGTGGGCCGTCGCGCCGCGCATGCGCGGCGCAGGTCGGGGTCACAACCTGAAAAAGGTTGAGAACCGCTGTTCTAAGGAAATGTACTTTCTCTGTCACTGCCATCTTCTGGAACAATATCCCACAGAGATACAGATGCCACCCAGTCTCCTGGTGTTCATCAACTTCCTCTCAATAAGAATGCACCCTAAAAAATAAAAAATAAATAAATAAGAAAAAAAAGAAAAAAAAAGAAAAAAAAAGAATGCACCCTCTTTCAACTTCTCCACCCACCCACCCCATTGAGCTCACTATTTAAAAAATAAAACCTGGCTCTGCTCTAGGCTCCGGGTTCAATGTGTTTGTAGGTCCCCTGTCATATTTTTATTGTTATTATTGTTTCTGGTCTCGGCGGGCTCATTTTACGTTTTAACTGTATACTGGATTTTGTAAGCTGCCTAGAATCTTACTGCAGTGGGCAATAATAAAAAATTTAATAACATATATAAATATAAACACAACTGAAATACAAGATATATGAAATGGTTCATTTTGTAATACTCTTAAAGATATATGAAGAAATGGCATTTTGTACAACACACATGGAAACTTGATGTTTATTGTTATTTTTCTTATTTAGTATCCTAGTGCTTCTGCGCTTAGAACCTTGAGAGATATTCTACTTGGAAACTTGAAACATAACAGCAACCACAACTTCAATATTCTAACTACCTTCACACAGGAAAGCAAGAAAGATGAAACAAAACTACAAAGCATGATTATTTTACATTACCTTTTATATTACATCAATATTGGTGGTTCTTGGGAGTTATTTTAATATTCCCCAATACACCAAGCAATAGGAAGTGGTATCCTTTACACAGAATATTCTGTCTCCAACCTAGGGAAGCACATTATTACAAATCAAAAACTAATGAACACTACTGCTGTGCAAAATTAAAGTGAAGATTTCTGCAGAATCAGCTAAGTAAAAAATGCAGAAGAGTTCCAGTTGTAAATACTAAATATTCAGATTGCACAATTCCTCCCTCACAACTACTGCCCATATCCATCTAAAGTAAATAATATACATTCCCCAAACTGCTATTGTTTTTTATCCTCACCTTTTATTCTACCTACACAGGTTGATCTTTGGTAGCTACAAAATTCCATCTCCACTCTGCTTTGAGCAAATATCACTTTGTTCTGCAGCCAAAAAAGAAAAGAAAAAGTGGAATCTTCTCGGTTCTTTTCCATATTGCTTATGATGTGCACCTGCACTGTGACAGATGAAAGTGTCTTCTTCTTCTTCTTCTTCTTCAGAAAAGGCAACTGGAAATAGCATAAGAGGACTTGATCCTTTCATTACACTGTTGCCTAAATTGGTAGCAATGGTGTTGTTTCTTGTTGTGCCACTGGAGGTCAGGGGGTCACAAGGTAGGTACTTTGTACTGTACAGTAATGGAGAAGTAAGGGTACCATGTCCCTCCCCCCCTGTGGTTTTGCTGGTACTTCTTTATAGGAGCAGGGTATGCGTATGGTTGCTAGCACAATTCTGGATAGGTAGGCTTTACTGAAGTTTCTCCTGGAATAGTAAAAATATGACTACCATTTTCCAACAGATGCAATATCCTTTTCCCACTTGACACATGGCATATATTTTAATAGTAGAGTGCTAGCCTATTTTCTCCTCCTTCAATCCCAACATCATTGGCATAGAGGACTGCTATTAGGAAAATAAACCAAAGTAACGCCAACTATGCCACAGGCCTAAAGGAGGTGAAACAGGTCCCAGGGCCACCAGCTATCTAGCCTGCAAAAACATCCCTGTCAATAACAAATCAGAACTAGTATGTTTTGAAATAAGGAAGATCATTTTACATTCTCCCTCAAAGGAAGTTTTCAAGCTAGATTACACAGTGCAATAAAAAGAGGAATAGTTATAAGTGTACAAAAACAAAATAGGTGATATAATTAAAAAGAACAGCATGAAAGATGAAACTCTCACTTCAGACAAAACAGAGCCTCTGTTCAAATGACAATAGAAGTACCAAATGAACCTCTTTGATGAGAGTTTTCAAAAATTCAGTGCCCTGATGGGGGAAAAAAGGGGGCTTATCTCAGTTAAACAAGCAGAATCCCGCAGAGTTAGGAATCTGGCTTTTAGTTTATATGCTGCTTTACATAATCCAATTCACAACCAACATAAATGTGTTTTATTTTTATTTATTTTATTTATTTTTATTTTATTAAATTTCTATACCGCCCCTCTCCCGAAGGACTCGGGGCGGTGTACAGCCTAAAATTTAAGAAACATATAAATATACAAAATTTAAAATAATTAAAAATAAATTAAATCATTTGGCCAAAATCCTAAAACCCAAAACATACAAAATTTAAAATCTTAAAAAATACTCAGAAGCTTCTATGCCAGGCCGGCCTGTCGGAAAAGGAATGTTTTTAGTTCCCGACGGAAGGTGCGTAAATCTGTTATTATACGGAGTTCGGGGGGGAGCTCGTTCCATAACGTGGGAGCTCCCACAGAGAAGGCTCTCCCCCTGGGGGTCGCCAGCCGGCACTGTCTGGCCGACGGCTCCCTGAGGAGGCCCTCTCTGTGGGAGCGTACCGGACGGCGGGAGGTATTTGCTGGCAGTAGACGGTCCTGTAAGTATCCGGGTCCGATGCCATGGAGCGCTTTAAAAGTGGTCACTAACACCTTGAACCGCACCCGAAAGACCACCGGCAACCAGTGCAACTCACGCAGGAGCGGTGTTACGTGGGAGCGCCACGACGCTCCCATCACTACCCGCGCGGCCGCATTCTGGGCAAGTTGGAGCTTCCGGATGCACCTCAAGGGGAGCCCCATGTAGAGAGCATTACAGTAGTCCAGCCTGGAGGTCACGAGGGCATGAGTGACTGTGCGTAGCGAGTCCCGGTCTAGGAAGGGACGCAACTGGCGCACCAGGCGAACCTGGTGGAACATCCTCCCGGCCACGGCCGTCAGATGGTCCTCTAAGGACAGCCGTGAGTCCAGGAGGATTCCCAAGTTGCGAACCCTTCCTGTGGGAGCCACTGTTTCGCCCCCAATACACAGCGATGGAATCAGCTGGCTGTACCGGGACGACGGTAACCACAGCCACTCGGTCTTGGAGGGGTTGAGCTTGAGTCCGTTTCTCCCCATCCATACCCGCACGGCCTTACAGAGAAAAAAGAGTTCCAAAATTTAAAATATAAACTAGCCTTAAAGTAACCACTTTTAAGCAGACAAGTTTTTCATCTACATTTTCCAGCATCCTTCCAACCACATCTGCAATTAATGTTTTCAGACTCAGAAATAGGGTTTTAGTGATGTCTTTTTAAAATTAGACAGTATCTGTCAAATTACCTTAATCTTCAGTGCACATGTCCTTGTTCCTCAATTTTTATTTTTATGAAAAAGGTTCAACATCTCCATCCCCTCAATTTAGGCACAACAAATTTTAAAGCAACTTCCAGAGTTTGCAGCCTAGATCAGTGCATGGATAACTTGGATCAGAATATAGTTGATCCATCACTTGGAAAGCATGCTCAGGGCACTTGGTGTCATGAAAGGCATATGTACCTCTAGGAATCAACTGGATCTAGAAGAGCATTGAAGTGAAGAGAATGTAACCTCATCCAGAAAAATCAAGACATCAATCTGAACATAGAAGTCACGAAACAGATTCCTGCTTTTTCTAAACTCCATTTCAGTTTACTGAGCTCAAGCCCTAGTTCTGGGGTTCCACTTTTTTATTTCAAAAATAACTGGTAATCTCATCCAACAATTAGAAGCATAAGTGACAAAACAGAGCATAGGAGATTCAATATTGCAAGTGTTATGAGGTTGATAGTTTCTCCATCATCATCTTCTTGAAGTGGACATCCAGACAATGTAACTCTCACAATGTGATGCTTACTTCCCAACTTGGATTAGTCAATCCAGAACAGTAACAAAGCTGATGATATAAACCTTGATAAAAAATCCAAAAAAATCAGCTCTCTCACTTAGTTTCAACATAGATCATTCATCAGAGTAAACAAGATTGTCTCTGGTCATATCAAGTTGCATCGAAGTGCTACCCACTGGTCCTCAGGTCTTAACATCCGATGCCTTATTCTGCCACAATGATAAGGCTGACAGTACTATTGTAATGTGGGGTAAGTTAAAGAAAGCAAAGACTAAGGGAGGGAGAGGGTGCCATTTTGCCTATTCCACTCCCATTCTTTTCTTCCAGAGATGGGTGCTGCTACTAAGAGGCCTAATTGGAGTCATCCTCATTGTAGTTCTCTTGCAGCTATAGCTGAGGAGGAGAGTTTACTATTGATAGTTGTCTCCTGAAATCTCTCATAAAATGAATCCTAACCACTCCCATTTTGTTTTAATGTAGCTTTTACCATGCATGGCTAAACATACCACATGCATTTCATTTTAAACCTACTGGAATTTAGAAAAACAATAAAAATTTAAATATTTCAACAGGCCTTTGAAATAGAGACAAACCCTCCTGGTGTACTGTTACTGATTATTGTTGTATGGTTCCTCAGTTTTGAGTTAGGGTACTATTTTTCATTGCTTTAATTATTTTACTATTGCATTATCTTATGATTTTAACCTTGTTTAAGTGTACTAGGACTATGCATGAGTGTATGTGTATTAGGCTTGTACACATGTATGTAATATAAGCCACTTAGAGTCACTTCCATTAGCAGTAGCATATAAACCTACTAAAATGAATACCTTATAACAATACACAAGTACAGAACTATTGATGCAAAAGCATATCAGTCAATTTTCATTATATAAAGTTCCATTAAACCAAAAATTCTATGACTATTAGGCTTAAAGTAGTAAGGATTCATTAATTAACTTTAAAGCAATTTCACATGGATCTTTGAAAACAATTTTCTTTTTTGTCTTTTAAGTGACTTGATTCCAAGAGTCATCCTTGGGAGAATTTATTCCAAAAGTATCAGCACTTTTAACTGTGATGTGATTATTCTAATCTAGTCATTAGTGGGGAACCTAGCTTAGGCAAGCATCTTATTCAGACAGGTTTTTGCAACTGCACAGCATTTATTACTTTGGGTTACTGTATAAGGACTGCACCTTAAGACATGGTTACACTGACACCTCACACATGACTACCGGTAAATTTAACAAGGCAGTTAAAACCTCTGACATTAAGTGCCACAAACTTCAATGGTTGAGCAGCTAGGTATTACAGCACACTATACCTATCTAGGAATCTTGTTCATATCCTTGGGTCTCCAAAAATTAAATTCATTCAGTAACAGACAAGATTAAATTTTGGATTATTTGAACAGCTTCAATAAGTACGCTTTTATTAATATGGACTTAAATGAACATATTTCAGCAGGTGAGTTCCTTATTCTCAGTTGGGTCAAATTATCATTCTGCTACAGTGAATGGCAGTGTGGAAATACTATATACAAAGTAGGAAGGAAGTGCTATGATTTTACATACAGTAGTTGCTCCTGTACAACGTACAGGGTCTTTCTTGTATTTAGTCTTTCACTTGAATCTTCCACCACTTACATTGAGTTTTATCTCTTGAAAATTGACTTTAGTCAGTTAACAATCCTGTAAATTAAGCCTTCAATTGTCTTTTCAACACAATGATTGACACTACAAGATCTCCAAGCATCTGATTGCCCGGCTCATTTTGGAATTTTAGAAATATGTTGGTGGTGGTTTTGCAATATAGTTTCCTGCAACAGGAACACGATGCCCTAAGATACCTAACCAGAAAGCACTGATTTACCAAAGTCACCCTCTAGGTTTTGGGGAAAGATGAGAGTATTTGAAATAAGGCACTGGGCTACAGCATCTTCCATTTTTAATTTCTAACTTTTTATATTGGGTCCACAACTGTTCTTCAAAATAAAGTTTATATAAGGTGGATACTGATTTGCAACTGCTAGGCTCCCCATTTTAATACTGTAAGCCATTTTAAAATCCGGGCAATTTGTCACTGAATTAGAAAAATCTTTGCAGGCACAATGGCACCTTATGAAGCACTAGCCAACCCACACAGAAACTCTTCAGGGAGTCACAGAATTCCCTCCAATTCCATTTGCTTCTATAGTTAAAATGTTCTTAATAAGCAAGTCCTGCCAAACAGTTGGCAGCCTAAACCTCATCATGATTTGGGGAAGGGGAGAGCTTTTTCACAATAGCATTCAGACCTTGAATCGACCCAGATTTTCCATGCTGAAAATGATCTTGAACTGTGATGTCACACATTGAGATACCATAAGAAAATCTTATTTACCGCTAACGTTTAAAGAATCAGACCAGCGTTTGCTTTAGCGTTGTTTCCCCCCCCCTCCTCACTTTGCTAGTGTTCTGGAGAACTTGACAGCCTTATGGTGGTAAATTGCACAAACGAAAATAACATTATGCATATTGGGACATTTTTTTTATCGTTGTCGAACGAACAAGGAATGCATCGTCGAAAGACCAAGTGCTTGTTTGCTTGTTTGCGAGCGGCATCTAGCGAACAACATGGCGACACGAGTTGCGTAGAAAAGGCTACAAGCCCGAGAACACAAAGCCTCCATCTTGCGCTTTCTCATTCTTGTAATTTTCCACTCCAGCTGCCTGCCTGCCGCTCCCTCTTTCTGCGTCGCAACGCACCGCCCTCCTCGTTCCGCCCCGCCCCGCTCTTGCTTCTTGACTAATTCCCGGATTCAGAAAAACCTCCTTCCCAGGGTCCTCCTCTTGCCAAGGAGGCGGAGCTTATTCACTTGGGCGCGCGAGAGTACTGAGTTGTGGGGGGAGGGGAAAGGAACACTTTTTCCCGCGCTCTTAACCAGAATCCACGTGGTTTTACATGGACACGCCGCGTTTCACTCCCCTTAAAAGGAGAAAGCAGAGGAGGCATACGATTGGCTTATTTAAATGAGCAGGAGGCTTAGCAACAGGCTTTTCATTGGCTGTTAGGAAAAAAGCTGTACTGTGGAAGAAATGGAGGGAATGGGAATGAGGCCATGGGGGAGGGAAAAGAATATTGGGCGACGGTTTCCGTGGTAACCGGAAAGTGGGTTTCCCCTCTCGAAAACGATGGGGTGAGGTATTTCAGGATGAAGTGGATATTTAGGGTGGGGAAAGAATATTTCTTTAAAATTAGCTGCTCCACATATGCCCACACAATAGGAAAAATAAAGCTTCAAAAAGCATAACACCTGGATGTATTAATATTTCGTGTGTATACAAGACTAATTCTCTTTATTAAACACAGCATTTAAAAATACAGTAGGCTGCCCATTAAATTCTGTGTAGGTCAAACCCTGTTAAAACCTCTTGTCCTTTGTTAAGTGAAAGTTCTAAATGTTATTTTTCATGGGTTAAACAAAATGTGGCAAAAAGTTGATCCTATGTGGGCCAGGAAGCTGAATAGGGAAATCCAAAAACTCTGAAAAAACACAATCACAAACCACATATAATCCCGCTTCTGAGATTATTTGTAAATGTTAAAACTATGTAACTCCATGTAAAGCTCAGCAGGTTTAAAATACTGTAAGGAACTCCTTCAAACTGAGCTAGTTGCATTGGCCACCTCAAAATTATACCAAAGGGCTGGGCAATCAGCCCACAAATGGCCTTGAGGGCCACAGTTTGCCCACCCTTGCTACAATCCACAGATTTAGAGATACCAGGAAGTGGGTTTACACATCATGTTAAGCCTGAAAAAACAAGCCACATTATGACTTTATGTGAATGAAGTTTCTGTGGCTTGTAAATTGAATTATAAGAATAGAAAATTTAGACTAGACTAGACTAGAATAGAATAGCAGAGTTGGAAGGAACCTTGGAGGTCTCCTACTCCAACATGTTCAAGTGACTCTTCACAGTAAAAATTATGTCATCTGAATCCAAACTGTGGCTAGGTCATGGCAATTAAGAAATGTTTTCATCAAGCTTGTATCCATGGTTTGCTTTATGTGAAGCCCAATTCTTATCCAAACCATTTTTGGCTATATATCAAGATTGAAGAACTAGATTTAGTCAAAGTTGGATTAGCCCCCCCCCCTGAACTGTCAGGCAAATTTCATTAGAGGATCTTCGTTTATATCAATCTGTGATATTATTTAACCCCAAACAATCGTTTTTTTTCATGGAGAAGGGCCAAGAGAAACATTTTTCCTCAGGATCTTCTCCATACAGAAATCTCCTTTATCAGGTTTATAACTTTGAATGGCAGGTATGAAAGAGGGAAACCAGTTCAGCCAGGACCTCCTTGATGTCATGACAGCTTCTACCAACTTGGTTTGGTTACCTTCCCCAAATTGTTAAGATTTGCACTGAGGGAAATGGCCTAGCCATTTGTTGCCTAATATGATTGAGAATTGGATAATTTGTTATGATTGGACTGTGAATGGTTGTGTGTCTTGATGGTGTTTGATGGTCTTTTTAATCAAAAGCAACATATTTAAATACCAACTGGTAAGTGGTGGGTAGGAGTAGGCTATTGTATTCCTGGTAGGATTTATGAGCTTTCTTAATGGCTTTGATCAGAAACTTGTGACACTGTATGCTGGTCTTTTTGCCTGATCCAACCCAAGTCTTATGTTGATCAGTTTTACTATATCTTGTATTTCATCTGCTGAGGATGGGGAGACAACTGGTAAAGTAGACTCAATCCTGCTGGCACTCCTGGAAGAGCATTAGCAGGGTTGGTGAAACAGGGAAATTGTTTGGGCAGAGTGTAGGTCTTTTTGACCCAAAACTGAACAAAGCCAGAGGGCTGAGCTGACAGGAAAGAAGCTCTCCTTTTCTTCTTTTAAAATAACAGTACATTAGTATATTGAATTCTTCAAATTTGTCCCAAATAATCTGGCAACCATATGTTAAATGTTCTACTATAGTAGTTACTCCTAAAATATTTTAGAAGGAAATCCAGTATAAATATTTTACAGTAACTTAGATTAGCATTATCCCAATCAATCAGGTCAAATTCCAGTTAAGAGGCAGTAATGAAACTGGATAGAAGAGAAGGCTTCAAATATTAGAAAATATATTGCACTGAAAAGTTTTTGTAGCAATATTTATGAAAGTTCAGACAGAATAATGAGCTCTTAAAGTACAAAGTTTCAAGTCTGTATCTCAGAAAAAGAAAAAGTTGCCCTAGTGTCAAGCTCAACTTCACAGTTATCTAACATTCATGTCTACCTACTCCATGGAGTTGTCAATTAGGGGGAAAACGTGTATGGATTGACTGCAAAGGCAGGTAAAAGTATACAAACAGCACAATGTATCTCTTTGGCCTGAAAGTCAAATAATAGCACTTCTATATGTGCAGAATACTGAAATTAAGAAATTATGATGACATCTGGAAAAAAATTATACATTCTGTAGAAACGTTTAGAAATTATTTTGGGTTAAAAAGCCATAATCAATATGGCCATACAGTATGTTTTTAAACAAGCATTACAAACTTATGAGAGTTTATAATATCTTCCTATTAAATTATTTCTGCACCCAGATTCTCGCCCCAATGTTAGCCAAAACATAGACAAATATAAAATAGACAAATTCAGTTCTATAACTGAAAAATAGTCATGGTATTATTTTTTTTAAATATAAAGGAATTAGCAATTCAATGAGCTTTTTAAATATACCAGAGAGCTGTTATCTAAGCTCTGGATGTTGGAGAGCTAATATTTATGAAAGAACAGTATGGATTCATAGCTTAAAGGGATAATGCAGTCAACCTTCTCATCTTACCTCACCTTATTCCCAATGAGATAGTCATATATAAAAGAGAATAGGAAACTTAGACTTCTAATAACTATATCATACAAGTTATACCTGCTAAAATTCTGACTCTTATGAGACTACAAAAGAAATTTCTACACTTATATCTGGCCTCTCTAAATACCAGCAAGCTCCTTTTGTTCTTATTATTTTTCTTTTTATTTTGTCACTTTAAATTCCATCCCAGAAGTAAGAATCTCAGATAGTTTAGGTGCATACCATTCTATTTGGGGAGAGTAAACTTCCTTAAAGTTAGTGGAATTTTCTTCTAAGTGAAGATGGATTATGCAGTACATATACTGCTTCAGCAATAAATAATGTATAATGCATTAAATGCCATAAAATATATTGTTCAGCTAGGATATTTAAAAAAAAATCTACTGTAAACAGTACTAATGCTAAAATTGAGGCTGTTTCATCCTGCCATATGCTGTAAAATATGCTGTAAACATATTTTAGATGGACTAGAGTTATTGGGTCATGAGCCAATATACATTCCCAGTTATTTCTGGAGATTTCTTGAAAGTATTGTTTAGAAATTAGGTTATATGATTAAATTGTACAGATAAGGGCAAGGTTTTAACTGTTTTATAGATTTAGAGTTGTAAGTCATCAGAGTCATTTGGCTGAGATGGGTGGCTATGGGAATGAATGAATGAGACCTATATCTTAATACTATACTGTACTCTTTTCAGGATAGGTTGGATAACAGTTTCCTTCTGGTAAAGCAACAATAAATTGATTTTAATATGATGGCTTCTATTTCATTTTCAGACAAAGTATTGTTATAAGGTACAAAACCTTTAATGGCTTAGAAGCACATTATGAAGGAATTCTGTTCTATAATCTACCTTTTTTGCTCCTCATCCCACTTTTCACACCTACTTTTTATTATATAATTTTATTTAATTTTATTTAAAACAATAAAAATGAAGATAAAAAATTAATACAGGTAATCCCAAAGTTATGACAGTTCACTTACTGACCGTTCGATGTTACAACCTACCCTCCCCCAGTATTTACAACACAGTCCTGAAATTACGAATGTTCCAGGACCACGGCAGTCGTTCACACGAACACAGCAGAGGCTTTGCAACATTCACCCTGCCTATTCCCCTTCCCCCCCCCCACCGAGTCTCTACAGGCACTGGGCCTGTGAATACTCACCTTGCGAAGATCCAGGGAGTCTTCCATTTCTTGGCCTGTTCAGTGTTTCAGACCTTCGGTGCATTTGCAGAGACTGGAGGCCTAAAGTACTGCAAGATCACGCGAGATTAGTAGCATAAGATTTCATGCTACTGATTTCACCTTATGGTACTTTAGGCCTCTGTTTTCTGCAAATGGAGGCCTGGACGAGAACTGCAGCAAAGACACCAAAGCCTTTCCTCAGTTTGCAAAGCCTTTTGCCATATTTGAAAAAACACTTTGCCGCCAAGAACAGAGGCCAGGGGAGGGGCACATGGATCCCTCCGGGCCTTCTTTCTCGTTGGCAAAGGCCTCTGCTGATGAGAATGGATGCCTGGAGGGACGTGCGCTCCCCTACAGGTCTCCATTTTCATCAGCCAAGTCCTTGAGGAGGTCTTTGCCGCCAAGAAAGGAGGCCTGGAGGGATGCACGCTCCCCTCCAGGGCTCTATTTTCATTGGCAAAGTGCTTGAGGAGGCCTTTGCCGCTGAGAAAGGAGCCTCGAAGGGGAGCATGCATCCTTCCCAGCCTCCGTTCTCGGCATCGAAGGCCTCCTTAAGCCCTATGGGGCTCTTTGAAGCTGCGCCCCATAGGTGTATAAACAGGCTGAAAGCTTCTGGGGGCCATGATCTCGTCAACTTCAGGCACCCATGCGTTTTTGCAAGAAAGGGTGCCTGAAGTCCCGTGAGATCAGCGCACCCAGAAGCTTCCAGTCTATGCACAAAAAGTATTTGCATGCCAACGGGAGGCTTGAAGCCCCAAACCTCCAGTGTGCAAACACTTTTCCGTACTGAGCCTGGAAGCCTTTGGAGGAGACTCACCAAGGCTGCCCACCGCTCCAGAAGTGGCAGGCAGCCTCGTTGAGTCAGAGAAGTCGTACAGGGCGCACTCGTCCTGCTCGTCCTCTGCTCCCACTGCTCGCCCGGAGCAGGGAAAGAGACAGGCTGGAGAGGAGACAGATCTTCATAAGGTAAGTGGCCCGGTGTGCTTGGATTGGAGGAGGAGCAATTGTGGGGACCCTAGGGGAGAGAGAATGAGGTATCTGAGTGGGTCAGGGGAGACCTTGGGTAGTCTGAAGCAAGTGGCCTGTTCTTTTGGCATTCAGACAGATGATGGGTGGGGAAAATTTCTTTCCGTATACCCAGGTGGACAGAAAGCCTCCAAAATGGACTTTCCAGAGGTGAAATATCATTGAATTTGTGCAAATATGCTGATTTCATTAATTAAAATTCATTTAATTGATTGAGTACAATTTTAATTAGCTGAAGCCCTGAGTAGCTTTTGTGATTAGATATGCTACACTGAACTTTTGAGAAGCACTTTCATATTATATCTACTTACAAAGCAGCTATAGAAACAAATTCAGCTTAGCGTTAAATAGTTAATATTCAAGAGTGTTCAATCACTTCAGTTTATTTTAAATAACAGTAATAGGTATTACTGTTACTTAAAACTGAGAAAAATATGATAATAAATCATCCCAAATAATTTCAATGCACATCTTTTATATATTGGCTTCAGATCTATCACTATAATCTCCTTTTTGCGTTCTAATAAGCACATTTGGGATTATGAGAGCAAGTTATAGAAACTATTATAAAATAGCTGCCATAATCCTGTCCATTTCCAAATTGATTAGCAGTGAGTATAGCTAGCCATTAAACATCCATTTTCCAAATTATACATTAGTGTGATTGAAAGAAAAGTAACTTTCATAAGAAAATGGGGAGAGGGGAGAAGACATAATTCTATCATAGACAAAACATTCAGCTACCCTATTCTTGAGACAAATAAAGTTTAGGCAAACAATGCAGGTCACTCCAAAATATGTAACAGGACAGGAGTATCTTCTTCACACTTTCCAGTCCTCCGTTACCCATTTAGAATCTCAAGATGGTCCCCTTTGTGGCAAGATAAGAATATTTCAGAGCAATCAAGAAACTAGTATTAACTGAAATGAAGGTTATAAACGTATTAATAAATAAATAATAAATGCTTCTCCTTGGCTATTTGAGTTAAATGATGTTACAATTAGGTATAAACTTCACGTTGGCTAAAAGGTACATCTTATTTAAAAACCCACGTCTTCCACTTTGTAGCAATTTTCTCAACATTCAGATACCTCTTCCCTCTCAAAGCAGGAGAGCTTAAATGTACTTTCCTATGTGAAAAAGGGAAAAGTTAAGCATCCCTTTATAGTCTGTGATTACAGTATGTGTGCTACCATTTCACAAGTGTGCAGAGACCTCTGCTGTTCGTATAAGCGTTTTGCAGGTTCAGTGAGTACTGGCAACTATCCTACCACAATCAGGAACAGGGCATTCTCTGCCCATTTGTGAGAATGAGGGTGAAGCTGGACTGCTGGCAACCATTTCCTTGGAACAAATCTTACGTTCTTTTATTCTGTCTTGCAATATGGTCAGCCTAAAGGGATGCAGTCTCAGGATATCTATTAGGCTAATCCCAATTTTCAGCTTTCAAATGGAAGGGAATTGTGCATCACACAATTTCTATCACACAATGTTGTGTTTTGTGTTTTAACAGTGATAGAAATTGTCTAGTCATTTTGTGAGGGAAGAACAAAGTATACTGCTCAAAAAAATAAAGGGAACACAAATGTATAGGATCCTATACGTTTGTGTTCCCTTTATTTTTTTGAGCAGTATATTATCTTCCAGGGTGTTTAAATAATGAAGTCAAGGGATTATTGACATGTTAGGTCTACTGCTAACCATAGCAATGTATATAGTGACCTACACTATTTTATATATGTATGTATGTATATGTGTAGTGTGTATATATATATGTGTGTGTGTGTGTGTATGCATATGTATATGCATATATGTATGTATATTAGTACATTGGTATATACACTGCTCTTGAGAACAGACTTCTGAGTTTATTTTGAACATCAACCTTCCTCCTTTTTTTCTTTTCTTTTTTAGGCCTATCCTCCAAGAGCAACCATTGCTTCCCACACAATCTGGAAATTTTAACCCAAAATAGCTAATAGCAGTGAGAGGAATTAATCTCTCTAAGTAGGATTTAATTTCTGTGGTACTGAATAGTAGCACGCAAATTTTTACAATAAAATTTAAAATTATATCCAAGGAATTTGTAACAATTTTAACACACACAAATATTTCCTTGGCAATATTTTGTGTTAACAACTGTGGCTGAAGACTGGGGTTATGTTAGTCCTAACAAAATGATCTTGACACTGTTACTAATGCTCATATTGCTGGAAGGTTAAACCTTTGGTCTACAGACTACTACACCTCTTATAAAATATCTGTCAAACCTTTCCTACAAGAGCTCAAGATCACACGGATTACATTTCCATTTTTTTTTCTAAAAAATGAATCAGGGAAGGTTGGTCTGAAAGAGAGTACCTGGCTAAAAGTCATTCAGTAACTTTCCACAGCTGCATCTAAATCTAGTCCAAGACCGTAACCACTATACCATACTATTCAAGGTTTGCCCAAACCACATAGACTGGGACTTCTGACAGTGGAATCCTTCCAAGTGGTGTGTTTTCCTAGAGATGGTTCCTCTTTTGCCTTCCCCCCTGAGAGTGAATGAGCTCCTCTGGAGCCAATAAGGCAACATCAGCAAAGAACTGGCAGGCAGTTCTGAAGGAGCCATAATTTCAGAGGACTAGGTGCACCTTGAAGAAGTCCATCCTAGGCCTGTGCTTCCCTCATGCAGGTAGCTCTTATTTAGCAACCACAATTGGGACCAGCAACTTGGTCATTAAATGAAGCAGTTGCTAAGTGAAACCATGCCTGTGCTTATATTACTTTAGCTTTCCTTTGCTTTCCAGGTTTGTAAAGATCATATATGCAAGGATGGCTCTTTTAAGTTTTTCATCACTGTTCTAACTGAAAATGGTCACTAAATAAGGCAGTCACTAAGTAAGGACTCTGTATTTTTCAGTGCAAAAGGGTAGAAAAGGGCAAAGCTACCAGCCCAGATGTATTAAGGTAGCTTTCCAAGAGTGGCATATTTTCAGGGGTGAATATTGGGCTCTTCCAGACCTGCATAGTTTAGTCCTAGAACAATCCTAACTTAGGGTTGAATTCTGTTCCACAGTTCAGATTAGTGTAGAAAGCATTGCAGAGTAGTCTAGCATCGATGCCCTACTCTTATCTTTGTTGCACAGGCACATAAATGTGTGAAAAGTGTGTGACCATCCTATTATTGTATAACTGGATATTTTGCGTGCTTAGAAGACTTATTTGGAGCTGTTAAGAAAATTATTTTTCCATTGAATTGTTTACTAAATGTTATATTCTTGCCTGTCTTCCATCTCACATTTACAAGAATCATGCAAAACTTCTCCCACTCACTCACTCACTCACTCACCCATACACACACAATATGTATGTCTATGTGTATGTGTGTGTATACGTGTATACACGTACAGAGAGCGAAGGAGAGAAGCCACCACTCAACCTGGTAAAAATTATTACTGCGTTGCTTTTCAACAAGCAATTTGGCTAGTAACTCTATTTATGGAAGGCGGAGCTTATAAATGAGGGTGGTGTTTCTGACCTCACATCCTGTTTAGGCCTTGTGGGTTTCTTTGAAAACGAAAAATATCGTTTTACTGCAAACGGGATTTGCAGCCGTATTTATATTTTTTGTAAAGGGAGGCGAGACAAAAGTTGAACAATCTGACCTGCTTCTCCTGTTGCCGTGAGAGGCTGCGCCGTGGTAGCCCAGACCTGGCAAAAGGGACCATCTCCTCTCTTCTTCAGCCAGTCCCCCCCCCACCTCCCGCACGCAGCATAGTTACAACAAAGAACATACTGTGGGGTGGGGAAGGGGGTAGGAAGGGATGCAGCATTAACCTTCTCCTTTAGGGCTCGTGGCTGGAGCAAATTCCGTGAGAACAAGAGACAGGAGACGGCAGTAAGAAAGGATTTGGCCAGAGAGGTGAGTAGTTTTGCTGGAGAATTTTGTGTGGGTTTTGGAGTGAGGTGTGTGTGTGTGTGTGTGGTGGGGGGGGGAGGCTTAAGTATAGAAGAAGAAGCTGGGGGTGTGCTTACAAAGGCCCAGGTTTCTCATCCCTGCCCCCAGGTCATTCTTCCTGGAGGCGGGCGCTTACACCGGAATTTGGAAAGGAAGGTTTGGAGAGAGAAGGAAGTCGGAAGATGCGGCAGGCCGGCCCTATAAAAGATACAGGGCAAGCTAGTGTTCTCGATGCGGTACTTTGTAATAAATGGATGTTGAGATTACTGCCTTCTACCAGTATTCTAGTGGCATTTTTTTTTTAACCTTGTCATTGTCACTGGTAATCTCTAATATTAATGCCATGTCTTATAATCGCATTTGCTAGATGTGGTGTTAGGTGAGCTAGTGTCAACTTTAGGAGTGATGGGACGCATGGAGAGGAGCTTTCTAATTTGGGGAGAGGAATGTTGAGAAACGCAGAGCATCCTCTGTAGTGAGGAAAGAGCCGGATGATTTGAACACATGTGGGAGATTAGGATTTAAGGACTGTGTTTGGGCAATGCTGCTGGAAAGAGAGAGTGGATAGATGCATTGCTTAGTGTGTGTGTTTGTGTGTGTGTATGTGTTGTCACTCTGATTATAAAATCCTGCAGAATTCCTGATACATTGCTATTGTGTGTTTGATTAAAAAGATTCTGTTATATAAATTGAATTATTACTTCTGTAAACACCACATTAAAGCAGTCAGGTTAAGAGGAGAACAAGACTTGAACATTTCTAGCCATTGAGTAAGCGATTTTTGGAAAATAGCTTGTTGTGCAGCACTGAGAAAAAGAATCTACACCCTTGTCACAGTTATTAAAGGTGCAAGGATTTTCTCCTTCACATTTGATAGCCTTAACATTCGCATGAATGTGGGAGAGAGGACTGTATGGTTTAACGTGAAGGTAATTTGTGTTGGATGACACAACTTGAGTGGATCTTGGCCACAGTTTCAATTGTTTTTGAAGTCTATTTCTTAGTTTGTTTCTCTACAAAGAAAGCAAGTAGCAGCTGGGTTCCAGGTGTTGTAGTTATTGAAGTTTATTCATGAAGTGTTTAATATTGTTTAGGGACTAGTATTTATAACTATCTGTTGCTATTGCATGTAAAAGATGTGATTTAGAATACAATAGAGCTGGAAGGGACCTTGGAGGTCTTCTAGTCCAGCCCCCTGCTCAAGCAGGAGAACCTATACCATCTCAGACAAGTGACTGTCTAGCCTCTTTTTAAAAATCTCCAGTGATGGAGTGCCCACGATTTCTGGGGGCAATTTAGTTTGGATAAGAATGAGTAGAGTAAGACTGGTTGGAAGGAGAGATTTGAGAACTTAACAAAATTTACATTTGTTTCCTGTTTTCCTTTTGCACAGCCCATCCTGCATTTGAGGGAATTATGTTCCGGTTCATGAGAGATGGAGAGCCAGAGGATCCAATGTTTATGATGTGAGTCAAGCATCCTAGCCTTTCTATATAAGAGAAAAGGATTAGAATAATTTTCCTAATGGTGAGCCACAAGGATTGTGCAAATATCACCGCTAGAATCACAAAAACATTTTTTTAAATGTTCCAAAACTCAGAAAATGCCTAATGTCGCAAGATTTTGATATGTTGCCTGAAATATCTTGAGATTCAGAGCTCTTGAAAGGTTTTTGATTTTAATTCTAAAAAGTTAAGAAATAATGATGGTTTCTCAGACACTACCTGGAATGGTCTTTTTATTTGAATGATGTCTGCAGACATTAAGTCATTGGTTGACTTTCTTCGGAAGCTTTTGCCTGATGACATAGTATAGACCACATGAAGTAAAAGCTGGTGAACCACTGCTCTAGGACAGGACTTTTCAACCAGTGGTACGGGTACCACCTGTGATACGCGACCATCGTAGAAAAGTGGTAGCGGGGGAGGGGAATGAGCTGAACCGGTGGTAGCACCGCACAAGCCAGAGCGAGAGATGGCTGGAGCTGCAGGGCTGTCAGGGCTCAGCGGAAGCGCCAGGATCAGTGCCGCTTTCCAGCTGATCAGTGCTTCTTTGGGACTGTCAGGGCTCAGTGGAAGCACCAGGATCAGCGCCAGGCTCCAGCTGGAACTCGGCGCTGATCCTGGCGTTTCTGCTGAGCCCTGAAGAAGCACCAATCAGCTGGAATGTTGCCTTATCTCCAGGGTCTTGTGATTTACATTCAGATGCTTGGCAACTGATTCATATTTATGACGGTCACAGTGTCCCAGGGTCATATGAAGTGACCAAAACCTGCTGCAACCACCCATCAGACAGGGGGAATAAAAACCACACACACCCCACCCCACCCCCGCTGCCAATCCTCAACAGAAATGCTCACAACAATGAAAACCTCGGACAGGAGGAAGAGCGCTGCCAAGTGGGCAGGCAGGTGTCTTGCTCGGCTGAGGCATGGGGGGCATTTTTTTCAGTGCCATTGTAACTTCGAACAGTCACTAAGCGAAGTGTTGTAAGTTTAGGACTACCTGTACTTCCTCACTTTTTTCCTTTTTTTTTTGTCATCAAATTTTTGACACCTTGCTAGGTGACTGGTGTTACTCGGATATTGTCGTATCCTAAAAGTGGTACAATGGGTGTAAAGGTTGAAAAGCCCTGCTCTGGGAAAAGGAAATAAAACTGTAGGATTGATGTGGATTATTTAGAGTTTAACTCCCTTGCAAAACTTCCTTTCCCACAGGGATCCTCTTGCCATCCATCAGCAGCATGTGAATCGTGTGCTCTCCGGTGGATTTGGATATAGCCCTTTCCTCAGCATTGGCAATGGGACAGTACCCGGAGCACGCCAAGTTAGTCGAAGAATGCAGGTAATTAAAAAGTCAGTGGATTGTGGCTAGATCTGTTTATTTTTCTATCAAACTAAATTTTCAACCTAGTGCTTTGGCTTGATGAGAAGAATCTGGGTTCTTTCTTGGTTATGTATCTATGCCCAAAGGAAGATGGATACTGTGCTTCCCAACATCAGAACAGGGTAATGCGATTAATTTTTAATTTACATTCTACTTCGTCACTCGGTGAGACTCTAGACATATAAATGATTAATCTAAGTCTCAAACTATCTTTCAAAATGCACGTAATTACTCCAAAATGAAATAGAAAAAGAGCAACTGAGAATAGCTGCAGTTAAATTCCAGCAACACCATTTTAATTTAGAGCAGACATGTCAAACACAAGGCCCGGGGGCCGGATGCGGCCCGCAAAGCCATCCTGGAAACAGTGAGGGAATGGCCCCTGCTGCCTTGGCCCTGGCCCAGGCCAGCCGGGAGCCAATGTACAATTTTGTGGTGGCCATCTTGGCACTTGCCCAGTCCCACCCCCTTCTGCCAAAGACCCTCAGATCTGTCCCACTCCTGCCCAGGCCCCCACAGGTACCCTCGATGCAAATGATGTAGAACTGGCCACGCCCACCCAGTAGCCACACCCACTCCATTCACACCCACCCAGTAGGCTGCACCCACTCTGGCCACACACCCCCAGCCCCCCCAGGGCAACCGCAATGCTGATGCGGCCCTCAATGAAATTGAGTTTGACACCCCTGATTTAGAGCCTGTAACATTGTAAATATTTCAGTGTGTCGGAACAGGATTAGGCAAATAGGAAGCCCCATGGAGATGACAAAATACCCACAACTTACCAAGATTTTTCCCCAAATTGCTACTTTTTAACTTGAGGCAAAGGCACAGCCATTCCTTACTTAGCAAAACACATGGCTGCCTCTTCCTTGAATAAAACCAATGAGCTGCTGTTTTATTGGCTGCCAAATATGAACTTTGGAAGATAACCTTGTTATCTACTTGATCTACTTTGCATTTGCTTATATATGCTACTCTTGCTTATATATGCTATTCTTACCAATTCTAATTTAGGAAGATTAGTCTGAGTAATTCAGAGATTGAAATTATTCTCAAGATTGGTTTTATCCACAAACTTATTCCTTTTCGGAATAAAGTTATCAAAGATAACTTATGGAGAAATTAAACTTAAACAATCACAGAATAGAGCCCTTAGGACAGGGGTTCTCAACCTTGGCAACTGGCTGAGGAATTCTGGGAGTTGAAGTCCACAAGTCTTAAAAGTTGCCAAGGTTGAGAACCCTGCCTTAGGATGTGGGAACATTTCATCCCTCCCCCCCCCAGTTAGATCTATACTTTCTGCTTCCTTCTTTATCCAGTTGCAAAGCAGAAGAGCTTCTACCCTTTTATTCAATTACTCTTTGGAGAATCTATGACCAAGGATTTTATGATTTTCTCTTTCATTTATTTATTAAAACTTTATACCCCTCCCAGTGATTTCAGGTGGTTTACATGATTATGCCTATGAACATTCTCAAAATAATTAAAAAGGTGGCTGAAGCCAGACTTTCTTTTTTTTAAAATCAAATTTCTAACCTGCCACAATCAGATGATAACTTAGCAGCTTATGGAAGACAAAAATTAAAACATTGAAAGTCAGATTAAAATTCAGTCACAGTAATAATCAAAAGAATAGAATAAATGTGTTGGATAAAAACAAAACCAAATAAAAGATAACAGTAAAAATAAATATAAAGAAGAATAGTTAAAGAAAAAAAACAAGAAAAAAGAACTTCTTTGCAGATAAAATGCAAAATTTCATTTATTAATGTTTCTATAGTTGTAATCTTAATCTTGCCTTTCTATTCTTTTACTTTATTTGCCTCTTTTTTATCTGTCAAGATATCCAGCCCATTGACTTTCATTGTATTTAAGTTAACACAGCTTTGGAGATTTTGTGTGTATATTTTAATTTCATCTGGGCAAGATTTCTAGTTGTTAAATGAAGTTGTCTTGCCTTTTGAAGATTTCTTGTCAAATATTGTCATTTTTTTTTGTATTATGACCTTTCTAATTTTTCTTACATGATTTTAAATAATCTTCAGGCTTTTGCAAGGAACCTGAGGCTACAAATAGTGATTCGGTTTTTAAGGAGTTCCTGTTTTGTAATTAACTGATTGATTTGCTTGTCAATTTCTACTTCTGTGTTTGTTGAACGTTAAAGTCTTCTGGCTAAATTTTTCCCCAAATCAATAACGTTTATCAACGTCCATCTTATTTCAATTCCTAGAAACCAAATAAAGGGTTATTTAGCTTTGTCTCTTATCTTATAGTTTCATGGCCAAGACAGCATCTTATATTGAATTAGTTGAGAATGCATCCTATATATTCTCAGTTCTGTTTGTATCAATATAAATTCATCAGCGTTGACAAGCATGCAGAAAACTATATAGATTTTGACTGTTTTAACACAAATTTGGGAAATAATTTGAGAATAGAAGTTCTAGTGTATACTTCCTTAATCTTTAAATTGAGTGTAAATGTAAATTAATGTACTTCCTTTGTCCTTCTCTGTGCTAGATGAAACAAGATTACTCTGGGGAGGTGAAGTCTAATTACTTTGTGTCCCTTTCTTGTTTTTATAGGCTGGAACTGTTTCGCCCTTCGGGATGCTAGGAATGGTAGGCCATCATTTTCTTCTTGTTCTAGCCTGGTTTTTAATGATCTTCTTTTCTGGGTAATACTTCACATTTCTTCAATTTGTGATAGTTTAAATATATACCTGTGAAAATAATGAGGGTAATAACATTTCTCAAATAGCAACAATGAGTATGATTTTTATATAGCTTTCAGTTATTCAAAATGATGCCAGCTGGAAAGATGTTGAATTCACCTCTTTCTAGACAGAAAGCTGAGGTTTCACTTTTGCATTCAGTGGGTGGAACAGCTTGCTGTGCCTGACTTAGCTTTGCCTTCTAAAGAAGAACAGCTTTTCCTTTTGCCTCCATTTTAGGCTGAGAATCGTTGTTATGTAACATTATTATATACATCACCATCATTATTACTACCATTACTATTATCTAGTGCAGGGGCTGGCAACCTTAAACACTCAAAGAGTCATTTGGACCCCTTTCCCACAGAAAATAAAACATCGGGAGCCACAAAACCCTGCTGCTTCCCCTCCCAGCGCTCCAGTGCTGCTGCTGCTTACCCCCCTCCCGCGCAGAGCACCCTGCCACTGTTGCTTTCTTCCTCTACCTCCCCTGCACGGAGCATGCCCTGCCGCCACTTTTCCCTTCCCTCCTACCTCCTCCGCACGGAGCATCCTGCTGCTGCCGCTTTTTCCTCCTACCTCCCCCTCCCGGAGTGCGCCCTGCCGCCGCTTTCCCCTCCTACCTCCCCCACGTGGAGCATGCGCTGCTCCCGTTTTTCTGTCCTACCTCCCCCGCGCAAAGTGCCCTGCTGCTGCTGCTTTTCCCTCCTATCTCCCCCGTGCGGAGCCCCCTGCCGCTGCGGCTTTCCCCAGCAGCAAAGGTGGAATTTGGTAGGCAGCAGCAGGGCATAACCCAGGCATGGCCCAGCAGCAAAGCTCGTCCTTCCCACTCAAGAGGCCCCCAGTGGCTCCTCGGCTCCATCCGAACTGAACAAAGCGGAGGGGCAGCAGAGGGATTGCTCTCAAAACAATAAAAGCTGCTCGCTCGTGTGCGCCTTCATTGAGAGCAATCCCGCTGCTGCACCTTTGCTTTCTTCAACTCAGATGGAGCAGAGTGGGGAGGAGAACGAGGTGAAGAGCAGTGAGGCTTTGTGCCTGCCAGCCAGCCGAGTGAGGGGGTAGGTCGGGCGATGGTGGCTGGCTGGGGGGGGGATCATGGTCACTGTGGGGGGGGAATCTGACAAGCCTCATTGGCCCCCACCCGGCCTGTTTCCCCGGCTCCGTACAAGATGCTTGGCAGAACACCCCCCCATGCCCCCGATCGGACCCACATGGTACCTTCTTTCCAGCTCCGATGCGGTCCTCCATCACTTCCTCCACCGCCGTGTGCACTCTTACAAACAAAAGAAGCTTGTGGGCAGTCCCACAAACTTCTTTTGTTTGTGGGACTAAAAAAAAAGTTCAATCAATCAATTCCAACTTCGCGAGGTCTTTTTTTTTCCGTGAGAAGTTGGAATTCATTGAACTTTTTTTTTTTAGGTGATGGAGGACTGGGCAGAGGACTGGGAGCCGCACAGGAGGGATGAAAGAGCCCCATGCGCCTCCGGAGCTGCAGGTTGCTGAGCCCTGATTTTAGTGCATCCAAAGAAAGAAGGCGAGGGGAGGGAGAATGCTGCAGTATTTTTGGAATCTTGCTATCTGTCCAGATACTGCTTGAGAAGATGATGATGAAGCTGGTAGGACTGTGTGGTGGTATTGAAAGAGGATCCACAGGAAGACCTTGTTTGTGTGGTCTAGATGTTCCACGGTCAGGTTCCGTGGTCACCTGGAGAAGCATAATCCATAAGCTATGATCTAGGCCAGGGGTAGGCAACCTTGGCTCTTTTATGACTCGTGGACTTCAACTCCCAGAATTCCTGAGCCAGCCATGCTGGCTCAGGAATTCTGGGAGTTGAAGTCCAAGAGTCATAAAAGAGCCAAGGTTGCCTACCCCTGATCTAGGCTGATATCACATGAAAGGAACACAGTTCTTTCTTTCCCACCTTTTCTCCTGCTGCTATTTCTCCAAGCAACACAAGCCAAACAAAGAGGCCAGCCACTTTTTCTTCATCAGCAACAAGTACAGTAGAGGAGGCACTGAAGGTTAAGGTGGGCACTATTCCAGCAGCCTCTCTTCACCTGCCATCAAAGGAAGCTGGACAAGCCATCAACCTATAGGAAAAGAGGTGTCAGGTAGCCAAAAGCATACTTCTCTGAACTTTGAAGAATAACAAAACAGACCATTTTGTCAGAGGGAATGGGAATGAGCCCATATAGGTCAGGAGACGCTTCCATCAACCTTAGTAAAGGAGCACAGGATCTAGAGAAATCTGATCTGCAATGGTTTCTCAAGCAGATGGGCACAGCACCGTTGGAACATGTCCCCTGGGAGTGGAAGGGATGAGTTTTATTTTGCCAGCTCATGGCAGAACTGAAGGTTTCAGTATGCAAAAGCCTTAGAATTTCTACTCTGCTGCTGCCTCTTAGAATACTCGCAATCACGGTCTCAGAAGAAGCAAAGGCGAGGAAGCCCAGCAGGCATCAAATGATACTTATTCAGAGAACGTAAGGTTTATGAGGGAGTATTCTACCACCTACACTCTTGGTTTTCATTGCATTAAGTAGGAACGACAAAGTCACATTCAGAATCATAAAATAGGAGTCTTTGTGAAGCAGTCAGATTTCATAATGAGCAGTTTAAAAAGGCCAACAGTAGCTTCCAGAAAATATTTCATGCTGATCTGTTTTCAGTACTGATGAGGAAGTAGGCAAAAGTATGTAAATGAAAGTAGTTATTAGCATTAGCACAAACTAATACAGCTATAGGAACACAACATGTGGCCATGGGTCCTCATCTTCCTGAAGTTCAGACTTAAAGGCCCTGCTTCCAGTTCTTTTCACAGAACTTGTAAAAAAGGGAATGGGCAAAGCTGACCAAGCATACATAGCCCTCCCCCCAAAAATTATCTTCTGCAGGAGGCCATGAAATGACAAGGCATTGCCCTCGATTGAAAAACAGCTGTCTTGTCTTCAATACTGTACAAAGAGAAAGAGATGAAATGCTTATGGGGCTATAAAATCTAGAGTAGATGGAATGTTAAAACATAAATAAAGCATTGGCCATTTGGGTGACAGGCTGTGTCTTCTATATCCACCAGAGCAATGATAATTTACTATGATAACAAGAATTGTTCAAGGACATAATTCAAAAATTTCAAGGAAGCAAGTTTGCAAAAACATTCATACTTGATTGCAGATACAATCTTGGGTGGATTAGAGTTTGCAGACACTTCCCCTGAAATACTGGCATATTGGAGCCTGTGACTTGCATATGTATTGGCCAGTAGACCACCAGTCAAGAATCAATCTTGCAGCCAAGATTGTTAAAAAAAACAAAAAAAAAACTTGTTTGGAGAACACATTGACTCTTTGGGTGGCAGAGAAAAAGAAAATTTCTGCCCTTGATGCAAAGTAGGGAAATATAAAATACTCTACAAGCCACACAATGGCTTGTCGGAAATGGGCATTGGAAATATCAAGAGAAGTCGTAGCAATAGATGGGAGTATAGAAGGAAAATCCCAGACAAAATGAGTCTGAAATTAATAGCACCACCTCCTAAGTGAATGGTTAGCTGCCAAGATTTTGGCATATTGGGAGCAGACTTACAAATTTGGTATAAGAAAATTTAAAAGGGATACATGTTAAAGCAGTGGCAAGAAATAGGTAGTCTTTGACCTACAACTTTTCATTCGGTGACTGAAGTTATGACGGCACTGAGCGAATAGTGACTAAGGCTGGTCCTCGAAATTCTGGCCATCCAAGTATCCCCATGGTTACATGATCATAATTGGAGCTCTAGACCAGGGCTTTTCAACCTTTTCACCCATTGTACCACTTTTAGGATATGGCAACATCATAGTACCATCAGTCGCCTAGCAAGGTGCCTGCCCGCCCAGCAGTGCTCTTCCTCCTGTCCGAGGTTTTCATTGTTGTGAGCATTTCTGTTGAGGATTGGTAGCGGGGGTGGGGTGGGGGGTGTTTGGTTTTTATTCCCCCCCGTCTGCTGGGTGGTTGCAGCAGGTTTTGGTCACTTCACATGACCCTGGGACACTGTGACCGTCATAAATATGAATCAGTTGCCAAGCATCTGAATGTAAATCACAAGACCCTGGAGAGGCTGCAACATTCCAGCTGATTGGCGCTTCTTGTGGGCTCAGCAGAAGCGCCAGGATCAGTGCTGCTTTCCAGCTAGAGCCTGTCGCTGATCCTGGCGCTTCCGCTGAGCCCTGACAGCCCTGCAGCTCTAGCCGTCTCTCGCTCAGGCTTGTGCGGTGGTGCCACCGGTTCAGCTCATTCCCCTCCCCCGCTTCCTCTTTTCTAGGATGGTCGCGTACCACCTGCCAGGTGCCAATGTACCACAGGTGGTACCCGTACCACTGATTGAAAAGCCCTGCTCCTAAACAACCAGCTCACGCTTACAACTGATTGTAGCACCCTTGTGATCATGCGATCACCATTGGTAACCTTCCCTGACAGCTTCCCCAGAAAGTCAGTGGGGAGGCTAGCAGGGAAGATCGCAAGTCACTAAGGTAAATCTCCCCCACCAATGCACTCTCCTCCAGCCCCTCTGTGGCAGCCACTCGTGCATCCCTGTGTACATTCCCCCATCCAGCAGTAGCCACTTACCTGCCTGCCAGCCTGGGACTTACAACTTCCTGTCAACTTCCCCACTGACTTTGGTTGTGGAAAACTAGTAGGAAGTTGCCTGACCAAATGACTATAGGATTTAATTAGCAGTGGCAACCAGGACTACTGGGATTGCCATTGCTAAGGGATGCGGTTGTGCTTTACAAGCGCATCACTTGGCAATGAAACTTTCAATCCCAATTGCCCTTGTAGCTGAGGACTAACTTGCAACCTTCCATGAGCTTTTCCCATTGACTTTGCTTGTTAGAAGCTGATTGGGAAAATCACAAATAGTGATCATGTGACTGTGGCACACTGCAGCTGGAATTGGTTAGAAAGTGCCTACATCACAGTCACATGACCAAAGAGATGGGACAGTTGTAAGTACGAGGACTGCAAGTCACTTTTTTTTAGTGCCATAATTAGTTTGAACAATTGCTAAATGAACAGTCGTAAGTCAAGGACTATCTACATCAGCAAGAGTGAAATGAGATTATAGACCAGTGGTTCTCAACCTTCCTAATGCCGTGACCCTTTAATACAGTTCCTCATGTTGTGGTGACCCCCCAACCGTAAAATTATTCCAGGGTCATGTGATCACCTTTTGCAACCTTGTGACAAGCAAAGTTAGTGGGGAAACCAGATTCACTGAACAACCATGTTACTAATTTAATCCCTCTCCCTCTTTCTTTCTCTCTCTCCCTCTCTTTCTCTCTCTCTCTCTCCCTTTCTCTTTTCCTCTCTCCCTTTCTTTCTCCCTCCCTGTCTCTCTTTCTCTCTCCCTCTTTCTCCCTTTCTCTCTCTCCCTGTCTCTCTTTCTCTCTCCCTCTCTCCTTCTCTTTCTCTCTCTCCCTCTTTCTCTCTCTCCCTCTCTCTCCCTCTTTCTCCCTCCCCTCTTTCTCTCTCTCCCTCTCTCTGTTGCTCTTTCCCTCTTTCCCTCCCTCTCTCTATTTCTCTCTCCCTCTCAAAGATCCTTAAAATCCTTAAAAGTTATGCCTGGGTGGAAGACTTGACATCCAGGTTGCCTAAATACCCTCAGAAACTTGGCATGCCTTTGAACACTGGTATGGAAGATAGAGATGAAAAGTAAAAGGTCTCTAAAGATGGATCTAGATGATCTCTTTGAAAACCAGTACCTTCCAAAATCAGGTCGCTCATCTGGGATTCCAACTGTAGGACAGATCAAAATTTCATCTTGCAACATCCCTAAGTTCAATGTTTTCACAGGGGCACTGGTCTACTATTTCCCTCCAGTTATGCACCATTTTCCTTTATGGGATCTGATATTAGTTCTGGGACTAATTACCCCTGTCCCCTTTAACACATTACAGCAGGGGTTCTCAACCTTGGCAACTTTAAGACTTGTGGACTTCAACTTCCAGAATTCCTCAGCCAGCAAAGCTGGCTGAGGAATTCTGGAAGTTGAAGTCCACAAGTCTTAAAGTTGCCAAGGTTGAGAACCCCTGCATTACAGTGAAGAACCCCATGAGCACCCTTGCACAGAAATAAACTTTTCTACTGGAAATGTCCTTTGCCTATGAGAGCTGAGAAAGGAGAGAGTCTCTCAAAGGAGACTTGTATGCACTCCACCACCCCTAGGTAGTTTTGAGAGCTTACTCACGGTTTTATCCCAAAGATTAAGTCTAACTTTCCCAGGGGATACGAGATACTGCTACCAGATTTCTTGCCAAATATATACAAAATATTAAGATATATACAGAACCTTAAGAATGTGCCTTAAGTCTCTTCTAGGGAGCAGAAGGCTGATAGCTTATTCCTCCTCTTTGAGAGATGAAATGAGTGACTCCACCCGTATACCGATGGATCAGTGACTGTATTATTCTGACCTAGTCAAGCAAATCCTGACTGACATCACAGCCTATTTAATCAGTCTCAGGAGATCTAGAGGTGAGGATTCTGCTAATAGACCTCTACGGGGTGAGAACTTGGCAAATGCAACTAGCTTCATTAAGCATTCCAAGGTAGACAAATTCAACTTCGCAGAGGCAACATCCTGATACTCTACTACAGATAATGTTTTAACTCATACTGGTCAACCTGGCACACTGCTACAGTTTAGACTTTCTGGTTGGTTCCATCTTTGGTGACTGAGAATTTGTATTTGGACTTGCCACATTGTTGTGGTAACCAAAAGATGGACCAACAATCCCCCCAAATGTACTGTAAGGATATGTAAAGGTAATTATGAGGAATTTGTTAACCTTGTTCTTTATACTTGGCTTGTACATAACTGGTTTTATGTTTGTTTTCCTTCTTTACCACACTGAAAACATGTTTTGTTTCTAAATCATTTTCTCAGCTGAAGTCATTATGAGGGTATTCCTTCCATCAGATGCAAAATGCTAAGCTGTGCTTTCTGACTAGAAGAGAGAAAATCTTTTCAAAACAATTAAAAGAGATAAAAATCAGGAAATTCTGGTAAAAATGTAAATATATTTACTGAATTTGAATTAACTATTCCCAATTATCAGTGATCAAAGATATGTTAGGATGGAGTTTGGTACCTTATAAATCCAGTAAATAAATATATATACTACTAAAATGCTAGTTGTCAGTATCTTTAACCAGGCAAAAAGTGCATCATGGGACAACCATTTTTGAACTAAGGTAACTCAGATGGGCTAACTTACAGAATGTGTCCAAATTTGGGACTCATAAATCCCAATGGAATGAAATTTGGGGAAATGGTGGTTGCTTCAGTACTTCTGGCTGCTGCTGTGCTGCTGCAATCACATGATCTTCATTTTCAACATTCAGTGACAGTTTCTCAGCCAGTCTTATATTACCTCACTCCTTCCCCGATACTCAATAGCAGCCACTTACCTGCCTGCTGAGAAGGGAAGGAAAGGGATATTTCCAGCGTTCCCTGCCAGATCCCCCCAAGGAAATTCAATGGGGAAGCTGGCAGGAATTCACTCCTTCTTTTCCTGCTTTTTGCCCACTCTTGGTCATTTTGTTTTTCTGTTTAGGTAAGGAAATGTCTCTGAAACGAGGACCTAACAAGTTGTCTAATACAGGGCTTTTCAACCTTTTCACCGACTGTACCACTTTTAGGCTATGGCAATATTCGAGTACCACCTAGCAAGGTGTCAAAAACTTGATGACCAAAAAAACAAAAAAAAAAACTATTCAAAGTTGCAATTGCACTGAAATGACTTATGACCATTTTTCACACTTATGACCATTGCAGCATGCCCAGGGTCATGTGATTTATATTTGGATGCTTGGCAACTGATTCACATTTATGATGATTACAGTGTTCCAGGGTCATATGATCCCTTTTTGCAACCTTTTGACAAGCAAAGTCAATGGCAGGGCTGCTAGTGGCCAAGTGCTAAGGCGGGACTTCCTTCCTTCCCTGCCTCCCTCCTTCCCTGCCTCCCTCTTTCTCATGCTCACTTCCTTCTGAAGGAAGAATTTGAACCCCCCCACCCCATTTTCCCTCTTCCATATATTCATCAAACAAGGAAAAGCCTCCAGAAGCAGAAAAGTGAAGCTGCTGAGGGAACTAGCTTAAAAAGGCACATTCCCCTTTAAGAATTAGCTACTGGCTAGAAAGCAAAGTTAATGAGTGCAGCCAGCACTTAAGGAAGAAAAAAAAATGTATTAAGTATTGGCTGCCAGCTAAGGCAGCCTCCCCAAATGGCTCCATTCATAAGTAAAGGAATGCTACAGGCAAAATCCATTCAGGAGAAAAATACTTCAAAATCCCTTGCAGCAAAACTTTACAGCTAACAATAGCAGAACAATAGAAGCTAACAGGAGACATCAGCCAAATAGAAATTGCCAAACACTCCTTAAGAACACAAAGCCCACATTGCACAAATCCCAGAACTTCAAAGTCACAAAAGCACATAAGAATCCTTTCACTCTCCATTTCCCTCCCTCCCTCCCTCCTTACCTCCAGCTGATGCTACCTTTCTTCATTCCTCCTGGAGGGCAACCCCTCCCCTGCTGCATTTCTTGCCTGTTTGTTGCTGCCAGCATAGGTGGCTGCCACAGAAGTTGTAGATCAGCTCATGGCCAGCCTGCTTGGACTCCTTGATCTCCTCTCCTCTCCCCCCACCCTCCTCCTTCCCCTTCGGTGCAGCTAGAGCTGACTCCACATCCTCCCGAGGCTGCTTCTTTTTTTCCCTCTCCTGCCCAAGCTGCCTCCTTTTATAGCTTCTCCTGTCTCTGCCCCTCCTCCTCCTTTCTCATGGGGGAGGGTGAGCCTGGGGGTGGGCTCAGCCTCAGCCACTCTGCAGCTCCAGAGGACTCTCTCACAGTACGTCCTTGCCTGTGCTGGCTCTTTCCCTCCCCCACTACACTTGGCTAGCAGGGCTGCGTACCACCTGCCACTCGTTAATGTACCACAAGTGGTACGCGTACCACTGGTTGAAAAGCCCTGGTCTAGTATGTCCTAAAAGCATATTGTATATGTTCTTAAATGCATATTTATTCCAAGTGTATCAGATGGTACTTAGCAGATTGCAGATAGGGAGGAAAAGATAATTCAGAGTTCTAGAGAAATTTAGATACATATTCACCAGAAAGTTATCTGATTATGATAAAAACCATTTACCGTGTCTTCCATTTACAAATCACATATAATCTACTCCAACTAAATAAACAGATCTAGGTGTTGCCTCTATGCATCAGACCTGAGATCACCTAAGTAGATCCTGACCCACATCCAGAGCTGGAATATTAATTTTCCCTAGTGCTAAGGTCCAGGACACTCCAGCACTAGCTGGACCTCTGGAAACACGTGCAAGCCTCCTGTTACAGCAGCAGGATAATCGTCCGTAACATCAACCCAAACATTACTTTCTGGCCCAGCTTCACTTAACTTTCTGGTGAATAGGTATCTAAATTTCTCTAGAATTCTGAATTATCTTTTCCTCTCTATCTGCAATCTGCTAAATATCACATGATAGTGGCCACCACAATGCATGGCACAGTGGTCTCCTCGAATTCTTAAAAAAAACACATTGTTTAGTAAGCTGAGAAGTGTTTTCAGAATCTGTGCCCTTGAGTTTGGAGCATTCATATCATTAAGGGTATGAATAATTGCTAGAAAGGGCAACGTCTCCTAATTTCACTATTTGACTTCCCTATCTGGTCACTCTCCATAAAGCTCTTTTTCTCTCTCTTCAGGCAGGTGGCTTTATGGACATGTTTGGAATGATGAATGACATGATTGGGAACATGGTGAGTTCATTTTGTCTGCATCTCTTTTCCAATATCGTTCTAGTTGATATTATAGGCAGTGTAAAAATCCCTTTAAATGGGCAGAGAAACTGCAAAAGCTCTGGTTTCACGGATATATGATGATAGCATTGCAAAAGCACAGTTTTTGATCAATTGAGCTTCAATTATTATTTGTTTTAATTACAAGTATTCCAGAATGCTACCATATGTAGGGAATAGAGTAGCAATGCCTGTAGTGTTACTATGACAGAATTTGTGCTTCTTTCCAAACAATTCCCAGTTTGGAGAGGCAAACACCGAGGGTTGTGTATATGTAGCAAATTCCACATGAGTTCAAAGAAAGAAACCAAGTCAAATTATGCAACGCTGTAAATATTTCAAAATAAGATTTGTAAAATAGCTGCATACCTCAGCTAAAATGGGGGAGTTTTCTTAGTGCAGAATTTGAATGAAGTTATAGAGGATTTAAAATTAATAAACTCACCACCACTCCTAGTGCAGGAGGTGTACAGCCTTACTAATTTATATACTCTTCTTGTGGGCAGAAACAGAATTTCTTTTTCCCATCTCCATATTTGGTTATTTTCCCCATTCTTTCTTGAAAAATACTGCAGAGACAGATAAATCAAATCTTGTTTGGGAATGATCAAGAAATCATCAGGAAGGGAACTGAACAACTACACCTTGCAGCTGCTAGATTTTTGATACAGAATCAGAGCTGCATAAGAGCCTTTTCCAAAACTGCTGCAAAATTGTACTTGGTAGTATTTCAGAAGAAGAAAATTAGGAATTGACATGAAATCATATGAGGAATAGCTTTCATCCAAATTAGGTTTGGTCTGGCAATTTTTTGAAATGTACTTCAGGAGAGCCATTGAGACCTAATGCTGCTGCTCTTCAGAAGATTCATATTTCATACAGTGGAAAGATTCAGTACATTTTTTTCTTGTTTTATTTTTTATTGTACCTTAGGAGCACATGACAAGTAGTGCCAATTGCCAGACCTTTACTTCTTCCACTGTCATATCCTACTCAAATCTGGGCGAGGGCCCTAAAGTCTATCAGGAGACCTCAGAGACACGCTCTGCACCTGGTGGGGTAAGAAATTGGCTGCTTCCTTTGACAAAATGTTTAAAGAAGCACCAAGGTTGGTTAATTCACTGGGCATTCATCTGCATGAGTACAAACTTAAGAGAAAACAAGATAAGAGGTAAGACTTGTTTTCAGATATGGGATGAACCCTTTTGTGTGGCAATTAACAGTGCCTTTTTTATCATTTGATTAAAAAAGGGTGCCTTTTTTTATCATTTGAAACAAGTTGGTGCCTGCTGACGCAAAACTGAAGAATTTCAAGGGGAACTTCAGGAAGACTGCCAGCAATATTATATTGTTCTAATTTTGACCTGTTCTGCTAACCTCAGATCCGGGAGACGCGGCGGACGGTGCGAGATTCCAACAGTGGACTGGAGCAGATGTCAATTGGGCACCACATCAGAGACCGTGCACACATTATGCAGCGCTCACGCAACCATCGCACAGGTGACCAGGAGGAGAGGCAAGACTACATCAATCTGGATGAGAGTGAGTGTTTTTTGTCGTTGCCCTTTTTTCCTGCAGCAGACCGCACAGCATCACAACACTCAGCTGCTGCCTGTCCTGTTTTGATTTTCAGATGATGCAGCTGCATTTGATGATGAATGGAAGCGAGAGACTTCCCGCTTCCGGACACAGAGGGGGCTGGATTATCGACGTCACGATGGAAATACTGGCCGAAGAATTGAGGGGGGTCGTCTTGCTATTCAGGGACCTGAGGATTCTCCAAACAGACAGTCGCGTCGGTACGACTGGTGAATCTACAGCAGATTTAAGGGGGGTGCAGTGCAGTCACCCCCAAAACTACATTCATGCTCTTGTAAGTCTTAATGGTTGCACCTCGCTTGCACTGTGTGTGCCTTCAAGCTTCTGAGATAAGAGAGTATGGGACCTTGTGAGCCAAACCACCTTTTTCAACATGAGTTGAATCAGTGGTTTATCTTACAGCCCAGCAGAGTTTGCTTTCTTTTTAACCTTTCTGGCACACAAATAAAATGGTTAAACTAGTACAGCAGCATGTACATTGGTAAGCTGGAAGACAAAGTTGCTGCTTGCAGAGCATGAGGAAATATTAAGTTCTGGCAGACTTCCAAAAAAGCATGAATGAGCTTATATTTATTGATATTTACCATATTAAAAATTGATACATTTGAGAAATATTTATTGAATTATGTAAAAATATTAAATTCAGATATTAATACAAATACAATTATTTCTTATGAAAGCCCTATTTTTAACAAAAATACTGAGAAGAGTTGCTTTATATATTTGCAAATGGCTTCAATATTTAGCAAATAATTTTGATTTTCAGATCCTTAACAAAGTCTTGGGGGATCCTCAGGGATTCTCAGATCACACTTTTAAGAAATGCTGCCTTGGAGTGATTTGGAATGTCTTCTTTCTCTTAAATAGCCGTATAACTTTAATTTTGTTTAGCTGCTGAGGCATTTCTGTGAACAGTTTCTGTACTTGAAGTACCATGATTCTGGTTCTTATAATGGAGTATAAAAGTGTTGTAAATGGTTACCAAAATAATATATTCTGAATAGGAGCTAGATATCTCAGGTGCATAAAAATTGAATTGGATAAAAGCAAAGTGTTACTTCTTTCTGGTGACAGAAGATTATAACTGTTACTCAAAACTATGTTCAATAAAGAATAAGATCTATTTCTCATTAAGATGGTAAGTCTGTTTGTGAACTGTACTCCAGACTATGTCTAAAAGATTACCTGACTCCAGTTTTAAAAAGAAAAAGATTTCTCCACAAAGAAAATCAGTGGGAAGAAGAAAAGTATTAGTTTTCTTTCTGTATACAGAAAACTTCATCTCAGTTTTCTAAGTGCAATACATTTATTTTGATTAAAAAATCCAATATTTGAATTCCAACCAGGGCATTGTGTTTCTCATTGCTTGCTGACTGTGCCTTCTGACTTCTGTTGATTCTTTTCTTTCTTCCCATCCTTTTACTTAGGTAGACAGTGAAACTCTGATGGTGAAGCCCCTACAAAACAACACTTGGATCTTCTGCAAGATGAATTCTAGCTTCCTGCCCTCCTAAGATTTAAATTGACTAACTCTGCATAATTATATTTCTTGCATAGAACAGTTGGCCAAGGAGAATGTGAGGGACTTTTGTCTATAAACGAGTAACATATAAATTACTGTTTTCCTCTAACTCCTTCCTGTCCTACACAGGCTCCCCAATTTTCTATTTGGATGCTTTGGGGAGATTCAGGAGTTTTTGTTCATCCCCATACCTCATTTCTACTTACCCATCTCAAACAGCAGCCACATAACAGTTGATCTGCTATTAGTGTCAAGTAGTTGGAAAACAACCTTTAGTTGCCTCTGCTCTTGATCAGCCTGCCTTCCCTGGAACTGGGATATGTATGAAGTGCAAGAGATCAAGTAAAGTGTGGACAAACCAAGCAGGTCCAGCCTCTGTTCTCCAGTTGTCACCTCCCAATCTTATAAAATTTGATTTTGTGAAACTTGTAACTAAATGTCTATTGAGTTGAATAAAGAAATGGAACCTGTAAAGTAAATGGAATCGCCTCTACTTCAGTGTTTGTGTCCAAGTTCTCAAAAGACAAAGGAAGACTTATTGAATGTGTATGACACTTCATAGTTTGTATCCTACTTTACTGAATCCGCATTTCAGCTGAAGTGATTTATTTATTTATTTTTTAAAAAAGGCCCATATTGTATGTGAGTTAGGGAATTCTTAATGGAGCAAGGATAGCATTAAACCCTGTAGACCAGACCTACTGCTCCAAAGTTGATTAGAATGAACATGGGGTTTTTTCCATTCTCTTTCAGGGTAAAAGCTTTGAGGTTTAGCTATATTGTTTTTGCTTAGACATTGCTTGACAGTGGGATAAAGTTTTTTTAATCCATTGCTTAAAGATATTAATCAAAATATTGAATACAAATATCACATGCACTCATAGAATGCTTACAAAATGGGGAAATAGTTTTGGCTATTAAATGTATAGTGAATGTATTAATAGCATATACCGATGGGACAATATTAAATAAGCAATTAATCAAAGGCTCTTTCCAAGTGAGGACCAGATTTTTTCCCCAGTGGCCAGTTTATTGGACTGCTACACTTCTTTGTATGGAAAAATGGGGCTACATGCTATTCATACAATATGCTTTAAATCGTTGCAGCTAATTGGTCCAAGTTTCAAAGCATTATCCGAGACATAGGTGAATATGTAAGAATCAGTTTGATGGAAACATCTTGTTTCTAAATGACCACTTGGTTGCCTGTTGGTTCTGTCCTGCCTGGATCTCCAGAGTGAGAACAAGGCTCTTAATTTCAAAATGTCTTTTACTATGGCCTCCATATGCAAACAGGTATGGGCAGTCTAAGATATATGTATCATGGGTAACACCAATAAGCTGAAGGAGAATGATAAGGATTCTATAATGAAAGTATGTACATCTGGAAAGGAAATAAGCCCTGCAGGCATTAGGAGGCAAAAGGAGAAGCTGTTAGAATGGAAGACAGGTAAGACACATGAATTTGGTTTGATGGGTCTGTTTTTAAGTGTTGCAGAATCTGAAGCAACAGATTGTAGTCCTGACTCAAAAAAGGAGCTAGCTGAGCTTAGGAATTGGTGCGGTGGAAGTAACCAGCAGCAAATTCTTAGTTGTCTTTGAGAAGGGGAGATGTTCACAATAGCACCTGTAAGAGCAAGCAAGGTCAGACATGACAGCTTTTTTGATGCAGTAAATAAGCAATGTTCTGAATGCTAGCACGCAGCATGTTTTCTATGATCTACTTTGGCTTTGTGCCACAAGAGGAAGGATATCGGGAAAATAGTTGTTATCTTCTTGAGCTGCCGCAGTTGCCCTGCAGTCATTTCCAGAATTTGTTTTCTCCAAAATTTGACAATGCTCTAGTATACTATTGAGTTTTTTTCTTTAAAAAAAAATATTTGAATATCTACTTGGAAAGTGCTTATAAAGATTTTATTGTGTGATCATCCTATCTTAATTTCCAAATTTCCAGAGATCAGTATCTTCAATAGCCCAAGCTTTCCCACAGTTTCCAACTTTCACTGCAGAAATCAGTTAAGGAAAAAAAAGACAGTTCTGCAAAGTATTTTATTTATAAATAGGCCTCCAGCAGGAAACATCTTACACTTTAAAGTTCATATTAAACTGTTGATCTTCCAAAGTCAGTGTAAGTACAAAACTACTCTCAGTTGATGGGATACCTTCCTGTTCTTTGAAGATTCCTTCCATTGTAGTAGTGAGTCAGTTCTTCCATTGTAGTAGTGAGTCAGTGAAGGATTAACACCAATTATGCAGCGCTTTCCAATTTCAGAGTGGTAATTCTTGTGCATATTAGGAGTTGAAAATGCATACAGTATTTTAATATTGAACCTGGCTAAACTAAATTCTGCAACAATGCATTTATGCACATCTATGTTTTTCTTCTCCATAATTTCTTATTTAACATTTCTTTTTATTGTGAAAAGCAAGAGAATAAAGTACAGCCACAGGAAATCATAATTTGCCATGTTTCAGTTGCGACAATGTTGGGAGAGAATATGATAGCCCTGCTTTTTCCTATGAGGGTTAGTCTCTGCTTTCATTATTTTTACTATTATTTATTATTTACTAATATTTTAATAGTACCAGAAGCTGATACAATATTAAAGCTTATTTAACCATACTTTTTAAAAGCATAGTGTAGTAAGCCAATAGTTAAACCTTAGCTCTATGGGGCAAGATCAGTACATGCATTATTCAAATGATTGATTTAAATTTTTGATTCCTAGATAATTATGGAAGAAATTCAAGTATTGTAATGCTGCTATTGGGAGCAGTAGAACCTCTCTGAATCAAAGAAACCACATGTTTTGTCTTCAGGAGTAAATTGTTCTTTCTGTGATACTGTAAACAGTATCAGGAAGGAATGAAACTTAGATCTTGTAGATGTTAAAACAATTATACACAAAATTATTTTAGTTGCCATCTCAAATACTTCTTAAATTTGTATTTATAAAAGGGGAGATACCTCTCTTGTTTTTGGCTGGAGCATAATCATGAAACCTATTTTTAATGCAAGAGAACATGAAATAACAAGAAACATACAGTATACAGTTCCTGCCTTCCCATTATATTTTGGAAGGACTAGAAAGGTCTCAAACTTTGAGACCTTGCAACTGGACACCATCCCACTGACCTTCTCATTAAGACATTTGGAAAGAAATTGCTTCTGATGCCTGTGTTTATAATGAAGTCAGTTACTACTGCAATGACAGCAATGTCTTTTTGATTTCTGTTTTCTACTTTTCAGCTAGTGGTTGATGCACAAAAATGCATGTGTATAAAACAGCTGGATAATCTGCATTACCAAGAGATTCAAAAGAATTCTATCAATGATGGTAGTAATGTTATTAGGATTATCCAAAATAGCACAGAAGGGTGCAAGCTTTCAGGCTTAGAAGACTTGTTCATCGGGCCAGATGTTACAAAAACCAGGAGTTAAGGAACAAGAGAGAATTTAACATCAGTCTCGAAATGAAGGTTGTGGACTCTGTGTAAAAATTTAAGCTAAGCATTTCAAATTGAAATTGAAATCTTTTGAGACATTTTGGATCTATTTAACTATTTAGGTCAGCGGTTCTCAACCTGTGGGTCGCGACCCCATTTGGGGTCGAACGACCATTTCATGGGGGTCGCCAAACACCGCAGTCCGCCATTTTTTTTCTCCTTTTCCCCTCAGCCGGCGCAGGGGGCAGCACCACGCATGCACGGGGGATAGCACCGCACATGCGTGATTTGGGCCGTCGCGCCGCGCATGTGCGATTTGGGCCGTTGCGCTGTGCATGCGCAATTTGGGCCGTCGCGCTGCGCACGCGCAATTTGGGCTGTCGCGCGCGCACCGCGCATGCGCAATGTGGGCCATCACGCCACGCATGCGCGATGCGGGCCATCATGCCACGCGTGTGCGATGCGGGCCGTTGTGCGCACTGCGCATGCACGATTCAGGCCACCGTGCATGCACGTTGCGGGCCACCGCGCTGCGCATGCACGGTGCAGGTCGGGGTCGCGCGGCGCATGTGCAGCGCAGGTCAGGGTCTCAGCCTGAAAAAGGTTGAGAACCGCTGATTTAGGTAATGTCATCTTTTTATGGACCAACAAGAGCTATTGCTGCTTTTTATCTACGAAAAAAAAGTGACTAAAAAAAGCTCTTGGAATAAAACTGTGAAGTACTCCTGTTCTAAACTAAAGTATAAAGGGAAAATTGCTTCTTCTGATTGGGAGTTCACTGTAGAGCCCATTATCTCCTGTGTAAAAGCCCTGCTAACTAGGTCTCTTCTCTTTCCCTCTTCTATTTTTATGACTTTGCCAAAGTCATAGTTAGATATTCTAGATAACTTTCTAGGGAGAAAGATATGATCACTGGTGCAATTGAATTGATGGTGTTGTTTGGGATGAAATAATTTCAAATCAGTCAACAGGAAAGGTGAAAAGACCTGGTTTACAGGAGCAATTACATATTATTCAGTCCACAGATTCATATTGGTCTGCCTTATTCCTGTAATCTGTTCCTGTAATGCCGTGGAATGTGCTCTCTCAATTGCATTGGTTTATTATAGATTATATCCATCTTGAAACATAGAACATAGAATCATAGGGTCAAAAGAGACCTCTGAGGTCTTCTAATTCAACCCACTGCTCAAGGAAGGAGACTTTATATCATTCTGGTCAAATGGTTGTCGGGATATTTTTTTATATCATGGTTACCAGAATTGTTCACAGTATTTCAAGCTTGGCCTCACTAGCAATGTTGTCACTTCTTCCAATCTTGATGTTATCCTTCTGTTGATGCAGCCCAGGACTGCAATTGGCTTTTTTGGCAAGATTTTACAATTTGTAGGTGTGCCTGTTGTAAAGTGCTTTATAAAAGTTGCACCTGGGGATATCTGGGTTACAGGATAAAGTATCCAGTTTATGAATCACTATCAATGGCAGCTCATATAAATTAGATACAAGCTTAGAAATATGTGAAGGCAACTTTTTTTTACCATCAGTTGCAATGGTACTTACCTTTGCTCAAATAATGTTTGGTTCTTAGGAAAATTAGCCTGAGACCTGTAGGTCTTAAAATTGATTTCCCCAGCTTGGTGTCCTTAATGTGTGATAGGACTACAACTCCTGGAATTCTTAATCACTAACTAAGCACACTGACTAGAAATTTAGGGAGTTGTAGTATCAATACATCTGAGGGCCACCAAACTGCAGCAGGTTTATCTGAAGAGAGACTACCCTTCTTTCTCTGATAAGTCCTGGCTTAATTTCATCATTGATAAGTAAATCCACCTCTAGAAAGAAAGCAAAGCCTGGAAAAGATTCCTCTTTGCATTTTTTTTTTTAAAAAAAGGACTTGTCTTTCTATCTGATGGAAATGTCTAGGATCACACATTACAATTTTATATGATTTGTATTTTTACTCAATCTTCTTCAAATATGTATTGTAAAAGCATACAAATGATGAAAATAAATAATCTTCAGGAAAATGTTTGCTTTTTCCTTCCTTCTGATACCTACAGTACAAGTGCAAGGACAGTTTTGGCTGCTGGGCTATGAAAAACTCTTGTGGCCATGATAGCTATGCAGGATTTTAAAGAAGGCAAAAAAGAGCCACAAAAAAAAAACTGTGGAAATGAAGCCTGGGATTCTGCTTTCTATAGCATTTGATGAAATAATTACCGGTAACTAGAATATGACTGATAGCAGTATCTGAATATAGCGACACGTGCCCAAAATTAGCGTACTTAATTTTCCTTTAACTAGGATCATGTCTGAATACAAAAGGATGGCCCAAGAGATAATGAATAAGGAGAATAAGCACATGCTCAGGCTGAAATGGAATTTCAGTACCAAAACTGTACTCAGCCCTTCTTCCACCAACCAAGCTGATATGTTAGCCATTTAATGTATGTGTGCGCAACTGCTCTAAAACAGCTGTGGCACAGAAAGTGGAGGAGAGGTGTAGGTGCTTATTGGGGAGGAAATAACAGTTCACATATTTTATTTATTTATTTATTTATTTTAATTAAATTTTTATGCCACTCCTCTCCAAAGGACTTGGAGCGGCTAACAACATAAACAAAAGAACATCACAGAGTTTAAAATCAAAAAGCAATCTACAAAACGTTTAAAAAACCCCCCGAACACATTCATAATTCACACGCAATCACAGTCATCCCCAGGCCTGCCGGCATAGATAAGTTTTTAGATTCTTCCGGAAGGCCAGGAGAGTGGGGGAAACGCGGACTTCAGGGGGCAGTTGGTTCCAGAGGGTGGGCGCCACAACAGAGAAGGCCCTCCCCCTAGGACCCACCAGATGGCATTGTTTCGCTGACGGGACCCGGAGGAGGCCAACCCTGTGCGCTCTCACGGGTCGAAGGGAAGTATGTGGCAGAAGACGGTCCTGTAAGTATCCTGGTCCAATGCCATGAAGGGCTTTATAGGTGATAACCAACACTTTGAATTGCGCTCGGAGACCAATAGGCAGCCAGTGCAGCATGCGGAGAGTTGACGAAATGTGGGCCCGACGAGGCAGGCCCACAACCGCTCGCGCAGCTGCATTTTGCACTAATTGTAGTCTACAAACACTCTTCAAGGGTAGCCCCAGAGATCAGTATCTTCAACAATCAGTATGCAGAGGCAACTCCTTCCCTTTTAAATCACACACTCTGAAATGAAGCTTTGACACAGAAGAAAAGTTCTGCACAGCTACAGGAAACCAGATCCAGCCCTGTTTGTTTGAATGCTACCTTTTCACCCCATATTCCAGGATAGAGCTTTAAAAAAAAACCCAAAACTTTAAACTATTGTTTTTCCTTTGAGACCTGGAGTCTGCATCAGAAATATTCAGCGCTGGTCTCTGCTGCTAAATGAACCCCAGCTATGTTTAATGTGGAAAAGGATTCCTGGATTCCTGTAGGGGCACCCATCTTGTCCAAACCTTTCAGTATTGCCTGGCCTGGATTGTTTCCTGAATCAATTCTTAATGAGCAAAAGTACCCTTTTGCCTGTTGTGTTTTAAGGTTTTCAGCAGTTCAGGAAAAGGTAACTGATTTTGTGACTCTTTTCCCCATATGTCACCCAGTTCTCTTTTTGATTTGTTAATCGGTTCTGTCTATAAAATTGATTAATTCACTCCCTTAATTTCTTTCTCTCCTCCCATGGGACTGGAAATGCCTCGTTTCTTTTTTTTTTTTTGTAAAAAATTCTTTTATTAAAACAATCAACATTAAACATAAGATCGTATTAAGAAGCAATCATCATATAACCTGCAATACAACACTAAGGATTAGTCTTTGTAAACGTCTGGTTTAGTAAACATTCCTCACTCCTCACGTCAAGCCTCAACTATACGCCTGATACATTTTATTTGATTGGTGTTTCTCTTATATATGTTCTATCTACTGTTTCTAGTCTATCACTTATTGTTCTTTTGAGCTTCAGAAGTAAATTCGTCTCAGTAGTAGTGCAATCTTTTATGATCCCTAACAAGAGATCCTGAGGTAGAAATTCCATATTAAGAAGCAATCATCATAAAACATAGAAATACAACATGAGGTATTAGTCTTTGTAAACGTCTGATTTGGTAAACATTCTTCACTCCTCACGTCAAGCCTCAACTATACGCCTGATACATTTTATTTGATTGGTGTTTCTCTTATATATGGTCTATCTACTGTTTCTAGTCTATCACATATTGTTCTTATTCACCCCTCTTCTGTCCCTCTTCCAACTTCCCCCAACTTCTCCTCCGTGTACACTTCAAGGCCTGACATCCCTGTGCCTGAAAAACTGCCAGGGGATTACTTGGAAGACAGCAGGAGATGGAAACGAAAACCAGTATAAAAACAGTGTGTCTCTTTTCTATTGTGCTTGCATTTGTCCTCCAAGAAATAAACCAGAATCAGATCAAGCAGGTGAACTGGTGGCTGCGTGGGTGTTTCCAACAGATGGCTGCTATGGCACCAGTCCTTTCAACAACACACCTGTATAGCTGTAGGAACTCTGGTAAGCAAAGGGACACTTGGGGACTTATGTATGGTACACTAAGGTTTAATCCAGAGCCTTTCTGATTTACGCCTGTCCTTATGCCAAATGTATCTCCTTCCCATAAATGTTTTTTTCTCTCCATTTTTGGTTATTTCTATTCCTCTTATGGCAGTCCCCTACTAAAATTTACCTACATTGGCAACTCAAAGTGTATAGCTTCAGAATGCATGGCAAGGTAAAAGGAGACTTAGCAGTCTGCAGTAGTGAAATGGCTGACTGAGAATAGGCACATACAAAACTGACATATCTGCACTGTTTGAATAATGGGGCAAATAAGGCTGGAGTTGACGAGCCTGAAATGGAGTAGCAAGCAGTGGAGGAAACAGCTGAGAGGCTAAAGTTGGCATGCCAAAGCTGATTATAGTTGATGCTCACTGTGATGATTACTTATTTGCCAGAACATTTTATAGCTGGGGGGGAGCACTGTTGGGGCTGAATACATAGTTAAAGATGCTCATTTTATTATGTTATTTTTCCATATGATTCAACAGGACAGAAAATCTTCAGCCCATCAATACTGATAAACATTCCCAAACTTTTTTGAGCTGGTTTCTAATGAACTCTGAAGTCCTCTCCCCCTTTTCTTTTTTGAGAAAATAGGCTGAAATAGGGTAATTTCTGTTGGAAAGCAAAAGTCGTTCTAGAGCTGAAAAATGCAACACAAAATATAACGTACGCTTTCAAGAATGCTAATCGAGACTTTGATGTTTATAAATGGAAAGCACTCCAATTATAAAGGAGCCATACTGCCATGTTTTTAAGCAGATGTTTCTGAGCTGATGATTCCCTCCCCTCGCATGTACATTTACACACACACACCAGCTGCTTTTCCCATCCCATGCAGCAACAAATTGGAAGTTCACAGGGTGTCCATAATGATTTCTAATGGCCCCACTCATAGGCAGTATATATCTAATTGTAGCAGCAGCCAACAAAAAATGTTATTATGGGGACTGTTACGAAATACCTTCACTCTAAAGATATTGAAGGCTTGTCAAAGGCTAATCAATCATGTTCTGACAAGAACACCGTTGCCTTGGTGCAGCTCCTGTTTTTGAAATTATTTTCACAGCCCATTAAAACTATCCCAGAACATCACCAAGTTTCAAAATTATCAATGAATGCATGAACTTTCACAGGGGAATAGAAGAAGATGTTCCTTGAGGGTTTTTTCCCCTCAGATTCCTGTACTCAGGGCCATTCTACAATGTGTTAAATCAAAGCAGCTTAGTGGATTATTGCAGAATCTTCAACATAGTATACAGAGATGTATATAATGCTGTGACAGAGCATATAGGTTTTTTTAGTAAAAGGGCTCCAGGCTCAATCCAAACCCAGTCGCTGGAATGATTTTATTTGAAATTCTGGAAAAGGGAGGACCAGTGCTTTTTTTTTCTAAAAAAACAAAAGGTGCCGGAACTCACACATGTCATACAACCCGCCTTGCCTACCCTACAAGGTTCCATCCAAAAAAGGTGCCGGAACTCCGTTCTGAGCGTTCTGTGAGAAAAAAAGCCCTGGGGAGGACCAACAGTCTAGTCCAGGCCATAATGAGTTGGAAGAGACCATAAGAAAAGCAGTGCAAGGAGGCCTAATGCAGTGTTTGTTGACTTTGGCAGCTTGAAGATGTGTGGACTTCAACTCCCAGAATTCTGGTTGGAGCTAACTGGGAAATTCTGGAAGTTGAAGTCCACACATCTTAAAGTTGCTAAGGTTGACAAACACTGGCCTAATGCAGTATCAGGGCAGGTTATTGGGTAGCAAAAAGCAGAAACTTTAGGCAACTGATTTGAAGTAAAATGAAGTAGTAAATGTATCGTCCTTTTTAAAAAAAAAAAAAAACTACACTTCAGACATTTTTTTTCTCCAGAATAATTTTTCCAAATTTGGTGACAGCACTATGTATCTTTGAATGTAGTGAACAGAATGCAATATAGCTCATTGCTCTTCGCAGGGGTAGGCAACCTTGGCTCTTTTATGACTCGTGGACTTCAATTCCCAGAATTCCTGAGCCAGCATGGCTCAGCTTGAAAACCTCTCCCTTTCCCCTCAGCATGGCTGGCTCAGGAATTCTGGGAGTTGAAGTCCAAGAGGCATAAAAGAGCCAAGGTTGACTACCCCTGCATTAAAAGGCCTGTGGATCAAGTCATTCTGGAGCCCATAAAATAGAGCATTATATTCCAAATATGATGCTATTTTGACTGCGAGAAAACCAGTTTTGATGATGCTTGGCAACCTGGTTGTTGTTACTAATTATTTTTGGGCTAGAGCAAGATTTCTCTTCCCCTTCACTGTTTGTGTTTATTGTTCCAGTAACAAATGAGTTATAATGTTAATCAAAATATCCCTACGCAAAAATCAATGCAAGCTCACCACTGATCCCTATTATTTTAAAACAGAGGAATAAAAAGTGCTTCCTGGGGAAATCATCTAGCAATTTCCATAGAGAAATTATTAACACTGGAAGAAACAAGTTCAGGGACAGAAAATGTATAAAAACACAGATGAAATGCTGACTCACAGCTTGCCTAGGCGCAGGAATTTTGAGTCTAATATTTAGTATTATTTTTATTTTATTGTGCTACACTAATTAACAAAAAGAAACCCAAATAATATGTGTTAAAAATCAACAGAACTTCACAAATTATAAGCATAACAATAAAAAAGGAAAAGGCCTCAAAATTATTGATAGAAAGCTCCAGAAGCTTTGGCTATAAAGTCATCTTCCTTCAAGAGAGAGTTGGGCAAAAATCTGGAATGCTGGAGGGAGGTCCCATAGGTGCCTTAAAAGCCACCCAAAACTAGAACAGCCAGGATCAGGCTCATCCTAGGGCCTGGCAACCACTGTTTGTACCACACAAGTACCTGAGTAGAGTTATCATATCTGCCAAAATTGTTCTTTATAAATAATAAAAGTGGAATATAAATTTTATATACATATACATATATATATATATATATGTATATGTATATGTATATGTATATGTATATGTATATGTATATGTATATGTATATGTATATGTATATGTATATGTATATGTATATGTATATGTATATGTATATGTATATGTATATGTATATGTATATGTATATGTATATGTATATGTATATGTATATGTATATGTATATGTATATGTATATGTATATGTGTGTGTGTGTGTATGTAATTTATATATTATAAATATGCACACATACATATATAAGTATATACATAAAGCTTACATTCTTTCAAGATTGTGCATATCTCCTTGTGATGGGAAAAGAGATCTTCTAAGGAAGAAGGCAAAGCTTCTTCATTACAGAGAAGCTATTCCATTAATTTCTACCTTTTTATTTTATTTTATTTTATTTTTTGTAATTGTGACTGGGATTCGTGGAAAATTTAGACATGGATCAGCATTAAGAAATATGTATATTAAATTATACCAATTAATGTGCTGGTTCTTTTTCTTAGCAATCGGGTTACTCTAGTCTACCTTGTCAAAGTTTAGTTCAAAGACTGACAAACAAAAAACTAGTCTAGGTCCAGATTTTAACTTCCCAGAAATCTTCATTCTCTCTCTCTCTCTCTCTCTCTCTCTCTCTCTCTCTCTCTCTCTCTCTCTCTCTCTCTCTCTCTCTCTCTCTCTCTCTCTCTCTCTCTCTCTCTCTCTCTCTCTCTCTCTCTCTCTCTCTCTCTCTCACACACACACACACACACACACACACACACACACAGAGGTCAGTTCTGAGCATTAACTGTGAAAAATGCCTGAAAGCAATGCCTTTGGGAATATCTAATATCAGACAGATGGTTGAACAAAACTTTTAATGATGATCTGTCTTCCTTCTGCAACTTCTTGCTCAACAGCATTAAATAGGATTCATGCAAATACAAGAATTTAGCTTGACTATATATTCTATTATTTCAACTGTAGACTTGCTGAGGCCTAACTTTTGTACCTCATAACTGCTTTTGGCTTTGGACTCGCCCATGATGCAAAGCAAGATGCTTTTTCCTCAGGGAAGGGTGAATTGTTTATCATCGTTAGCAGAACATGCACATATCAGTGATTAAATTTCCTATAAATGGGCAGTTTCATAAGGACAATGATAAATAATTGCACGCTCCTCCCATGATGTGGCGCTGAGTTAGTTGTTAAAATGGCAGCAGGCTAGTAGATATCTTTCTCTGGTACTGCAAAATAACTTTGGGACCTTGGAGGTTTGAATAAGATTTATGAGCAGCCATAGCTTACAAATGCCTTATAAAAAAAACAGCAAACACCTAACACCAAACTAAGCAGAGGCAAGAAAAACTGCAAGGTAAGTATACCCTTGAGAGCGTGGAAGCCCACAATTCTTGTCTAAGAATGCCTCTGTCAGCTCCTCATTTTGGCCTGTTTCTCCTGGCAAGAAGAGAACAAACAAAAATTCCAAAGGCAACAAGTTAATGTAACATTGTTCAATATTCCCCTTTAAAGATATTAATTTCATGAATCTCCAAGTCCGGAAGGCTCAACAACACATTTGGCTTGACAAGAAATATACCACCTGGAAGTATGAGTGAGAAAATAATCCATAAGCCTGGCAAGAAAAGATAGTTGGGAAATAAAGTATCGATGGCCCAGGTTGGAACAATTTCTAACAGTCAAAGCTCTTAATAAAAGGATATTTTTCCAGGAAAGAAATGTAGTCTTGCAGCAACTGAGCATGCTTGCTGGTGGCAATTCATCACTAATCTTGGCTACTCTCAAAAAACCTAAGCAGTGTCCATTTTGGCTAATACTTGGATGGAAAACCTCAAGCAAATCCCCTTGTTGCAGGTAACAGGAGCAGTGGTGGGATTCAGCCGGTTCGCACCACTTTGGCAGAACCAGTAGCTAATTTTTTGTTGCCCAGGCCCAGAAGTAGCATCCACACAGAGAACCGGTTGTTCACATATTTGAATTCCATCACTGAACAGGAGAGTATGGAAAGAGCATTTTGGAACAAGGCAGTGTTAACCTTCTTCCAGTTTGGAAGAAGAGAGCCAGATTGGTGCAGTGGTGAAGGTCTGGCCTAGAAACCATGACTCTGTGAGTTCTAGGTCTCCAGCTGGGTGACCTTGGGCCAATAATTTTCTCTCACCCTAGCCTATCTCGTAGGGTGGTGGTCGTGGAGAAAATAGGAGGCAGGAGTATGAGTTATATTCGCTGCCTTGAATTGATCAAATGCATGTTTGTGTGTTTGTGAAAATAAAAGGCATTATAAAAATGTAAAAATATTAGTGGGTAACTAGCCACTATACAGACATGTCCAAGTCACTAGCAGTGAAACTCAAAGGAGATTTTGCTTTTTCTGTGTTTATACTTCTACTATTCAGGAGTACAGGCTAAGAACAAAAAACTATTCTAAGCACTGCAGCTCTCTTCATAAATCATAATTCATCTGCCAATCTGAAAATGACTATATTTTTCTCAATGCAACTATTCTCTCCTATGCCAACCATTAAAAGTGCAGGAGATCAAACACAAATCAGAATTTTTTATGGGCACTATCAATCTTACCATAGTGCAGGATTGCAAGAGCTCAGGATTTCAGATGGAGAGACAAATCCAAGATTCAAGAACCAGAACACATGGAGCACAATTTCTGGGAGTCAGGTCCAATGTAAGAAAGTTGCTCTTTAAAAGAAACCTGATTCCCCCAAGATTTACTTTTATAGCACTGATTCAGACCTGCCAGTTTTTTCCCAAGAAGTCTCATCTCTGGTTGTTCTACTCATTTGATCTTTCTGTGTAAGCAAGGGCTGAGGATCCTTTCCAGATCAAGGGATTATCTCATTGCTCCAGGCCTACAGCCTCATCTTCCAACAGATCCTGCTCTTTCTGAGGCTCTTCGGCAGACCTCTGAGGACCTGCTGTTCCTGAGTTGCAAGTTGGAACATGTCAAGCTGTGTTCCTCCAAACTGAAGTCTGATTCCTCAGCTCAGACCATAGCATATACTTGGCTGGAACTTGGTTGAGGCCAGAAGAGCTTGCATTATAAATGAGATGTGCTGCTAACTCTACAATTTGCTGATGTATGATTGTTGGATTTAATCCATTACAGGGAGAGAAATTTGTTCTTGAATCTCTCTTTTGCATATGGGCAATGTTACTAGTAGAAAACTCTACAGAATCAGCTTCCTATCTACCAAAGGAATGTTTAATTTGCCCAGTCGCCATTCTTCCTGTATCACTGAATCTCTTTCTGAGGGAAGATGATGGAAGCTGTAGTCTAAGGCATCAAATTGGTGGGTTCTTGCTGCAGACATATGATTTCTGAGATGACGTGTCAGGCTTTGTCTTTTCTTCTTCCTATAGCTCAGTGGTTCTCAACCTATTGGTCGCGACCCCATTTGGGGTCGAACTACCGTTTCGCGGGGGTCGCCGGACACCGCGGTCCGCCATTTTGTTTTTTTTTCATTGCGCGCGCGCCGCGCATGCGCGGATCAGCCCGTCATGGTCTGCCATTTTGTTTTTTTGTTTTTTGTTTTCATCGCGCACGCGCCGCGCATGCATGGATCGGCCCATCGCGGTCCGCCATTTTGTTTTTTTGTGTTTTTTTCGCACGCACACCGCACGTGCGCGGATCGGGCCGTCGTGCACGCGCTGCGCATGTGCGGATCGGGCTGTCACGCGCATGCCGTGCAAGCGTGGATCGGCCCATCGTGGTCCGCCATTTTGTTTTTGTTTTTTTGTTTGTTTGTTCTTTTTTTGTCGCGTGCGCGCGGCGCATGCGCGGATCGGCCCGACGCACGCGCGCGCATGTGCGCGCACACCGGGGTCGCGCCGCGCATAGGCGGGGCAAGTGGGGTCTCAACCTGAAAAAGGTTGAGAACCACTGCTATAGCTGCTCGTGATCATTTTTTAAAAATATTATAAGAGGAGAACATCCTCTTAGAATATATTTTAACCAAAATAATAGAAATCTTCTTCACTTTTACATTCATGTAGGTTTGCTACCGGAGTATAAGAGAAATTTAGTACATAGTGAATCTCCAGAGAAAACAGAAGACTTTCAATATAGCATGGAATGAAAAAAAGAGACAAGAACGTAACTCAGTTCCTATTTTCTCCTCCATTTTGTTTCTGTCAGGAATGGGAGGGGGCAGGAAATATCAGTTACAGGTAGTCCTCGACTTACAACCGCAACTGAACCCAAAATTTCAGTTGCTAAGTGAGACATTTGTTAAGTGAGCTTTTTCCCATTTACCACCTATCTTGTCACAGCTGTTAAGGTAAATCACTGCAGTTTTTAAGTTAGGAACATGGTTGTTAAATGAAGCTGGCTTTTCCATTGACTTTGTTTGTCAGAAGATCGCAAAAGGTGATCACCTGATCCTGGAACATTGCAACCGTCATCAATACGAGTCAGTTGCCAAGCGTCTGAATTTTGATCAAATGACCATGGGGATGCTGCAATGGTGGTGAGTGTGATAAATGGTTATAAGTAACATTTTTGGTGCTATTGCAACTCCGAGCTGTCACTGAATGAACTGTTGTAAGTCGAGAACGACCTCTATATAGATAATTGAACACTGGGGCACAAAGATGACTTTTGAACAGGGGACTTTCTGGTCCTTAGATTCTGGGTATAAGAAGGGAAGGGTCGTTTTTCTCCAGCTACTGCAGTCTCTGCAAAGAGCACAGAGATTTACCTGCTCCTGTCACTTCCTACAAACACATATTGCAAGGCCATGCTGAGGGAACTGTTAGGAAAGAACGGGAGTCTTACTTTTGAATGGTCAACTTCGATTTTTTTTTTAAAAAAAGTCAAAGAATACCTATAAACCTTATAGAAAATAAAAGTTTAGGTAGCATTCTGGTGATTATTCCATAAATAATAAATCTTCCAGCCTTCTGACCTTTTGCCCAACAAGGGCAAAAATCCTAGAAAGACTGAAATGCATTAGTACACTAATCTGTGATTATGGAAATGTAATTAAACTTTTGCCATTTAACACTATTAGCTTTTGTAACTAATTGAATAGTGAAATGTCATGCAGGAAGAGTGCGTAAGTTTGTGAGTATGTGCATATACATGCTTACGGCAAATCAATTAGAGGGACAATTTAGAGGGAGATCAGTGTAAGAGGCAGAAAAGTCTTTAACCTTTCTTCTATCATATGTTTTCCAAGAATATCACTGCCAAAGTGCCTACTTGTCTTGAACAAATAAGACTCCAAGAGAAACCATATAAATTAGAGGTAAGTTATTTTTTTGAGCTGAGAGCATAGCAGGAATTTTGAAGCATGAAATGGGTCTGCTCACAAAATGGCTACCAGGGAGGGTTCTCTATCTTCATAATGGTTTCCTTTATGGGCCCGGCCAGAATTTATTTACCAGAAGTCAAACTGGTCTTGGGTCACCCCGCACCATCTGAAAGAGATCTTTGTGGCTCTTAAAGGTATTGCTGCAAATAAAAGGATGGTAGAAATTAGTGCTTTGCTATGCTTTTACTTTACTATATGCCAATGTCCTGTTTAATTTATTTCTTTAAAATAACTTTTGAAAAATCGGATGAGACATGAAGTCTAAGGGAATCAATAAGTTATTTAGAAACATATTGGTCCCTCTGGGCACTTAAATGGGGAAAAACAGGCCAGAGTGAAATAACTTTTCTCCCATAGCTTTTTTAAATTTCAAAAGCAGAGTTTCTCATCAATTTGGACCTTTTAGCTTGATGTTTCATTTTTGGATTGACTTGCAATGGCTTCTTCTTGACAGCTTGTATGTATGCTGGATTACTCCAATCACTAAGCCTACATGATCTGTGCTGCTTCTAAGCAGGAATGACAAGATTTGTGATTCACCATGTATGGTGAGTGCCATGTTGGGAAAGGACTCTATAGTGTGTGGTATTTAAATTGAATATAATGAGCTTAAATGTTTGCAGACATACATTTTGACTGTGGATTCTATCTTATTTAAGAGTGAATAGGTTTAAATAATTTTCAGCTTTTAGAGGTTTTTTCCCCCTTCATTTTATTCATTTTGCAAAAAGCAAAATAGCTTAAAAAAAGTAAAACAGAAGTCTAAAACAGAATAAAAATAGCCTCAGCAATACCACCAAAAGATCATTTAATGAAAATAACAGTAACTCAATCATCAAATGCCTTCCAAAATTTATTTATTTTTTCATTACACATATCAATGTGGGCAAGATGAGCACCTGGGTAATTTCCCAAAGGAGACAACAATTCCACATTCTGGTGTTACTATTAAAAAGGCACATTTCTGTTGTCTGCCAATTTGATTTGTATGAATAATGGACCATTAAGCAGAATCTGCCCTATCATTCTTCAGTTTCAAATAGGTTCATATTAACATAATCTTTCAGATAATCTAGTTCTAGGTCATTTAGACTTTCAAGAGTTAATAAAAACCAGCACTTTAAACTGAGCTTCCATCACTATTCTACTTAGTCACCTTTCATCCAGCTTAGTTTCTGATCTCTCTTTCAAAAAAGTTCATGTGATAGAAGATGAGAAGATAATGGAAAAATACTGCCAGATGTTTCCAAAGCTTTTTACCCATCCATTTCTTTTAAAGATTGTGAAAGGTAATGTCTGGGTTAATATTTATTTACAATGGCTGAGTTCCATGTCTTATACCTTTGGATTTTTTTTGCCTCTTGTCCTCTCTTGGAATTCTCAGATGAAAAGATTGAAGTAGCTGTGAAGTGACTTCCATCTTTCCCTTTATAGATATGTCCCAGTGGGTCTCCATCCTGCTGCTTCCCTGCAAATCTTGGACTGGAGATGCCATCACCTTTCATTAGTCAGATCCATCATGGTTTCCCCTCCCAGCAGCCATGCTGACTCTACCTTTTAAAGGAATAGAGGTGACAAACTTTTGGAAGATCCTTAGGGATTATATGGTCTCAGACCACTATTAACACCTCTTTTTTATTTACTTTATATTTGTCCCAGGACTGCACACACCCCAACCCTAGCAACTTCACCAAAACAAAATGGAAGAACTAGACCAGGGGTGTCAAACTGGCAGCCCACAGGCCAGATGCATCATGTTCAGGCCACACCCACCTTGACTCCACAAAGGCAAAATACTTGTGATACGTGATATGATATGTCATGTGACACGATCGAGTTTGACACCCATGATCTAGACCACGGATTGGCAACCCACAGCTCTGGAGCCGCATGTGGCTCTTTTAGCCTTTTACTGCGACTCCCAGTCCTCCTCCGCCATTTGCAGAGACAGAGAGAGGCACTTGTGCTTCCCTTCTCTCTCTCTCTCTCTCTCTCTCTCTCTCTCTCTCTCTCTCTCTCTCTCTCTCTCTCTCTCTCTCTCTCTCTCTCTCTCTCTCTCTCTCTCTCTCTCTCTCTCTCCGATCTTCTGCTCACCTGGCCAGCTGGGCTTACGCTGTTCTCTGACAAGCTGACAAGCTCATTGGGCGGGCTCCCTGCCCTTGCTGCATCTCCGCACGAAGCAGCAGAAAGCAGAAAGCAGCACACACACACACACACACACACACACACATATATGTTTCTCTCTCTCTCTCTCTCTCTCTCTCTCTCTCTCTCTCTCTCTCTCTCTCTCACACACACACACACACACACACACACACAGACACACACACACTTTTACTTACTTATTGGTGGAACAGGACTGGCAAACCAAGGGCAGGAGAGAGCCAGCCCAATAAGAATATGTGTCAGCTTGTTGGAGAACAGCGTGAGGCCAGCTAGCCAGGTGAGCAGAAGATTGGAGAGATGAAGAGAGAGGGGGGGAGAGGAAAGAGAGAGAGGGAGGGAGAGGAAAGGGAGAGAGAGAAAGAGGGAGAGAGAGAGGGAGAGGAAAGAGAGAGAGGGAGAAAGAGAGAGAGAGAGGAGGGAAAGAGAGAAAGAGAGAGAAAGAGAGAGGGGGAGAGACAGAGAAAGAGAGAGAGGGAGGGAGAGGAAAGAGAAAGAGAGAGAGAGGAAATAGAGAGAGAAAGAGAGAGGGAGAAGAGAAAGAGAGAGAGGGAGGGAGAAAGAAAGAGGGAAAAAAAGAGAGAGAAAGAGAGAGAGGGAGAGTATTCTGAACTGTATAGCTCTATGTAACCTCGTATAGCTCTATGTAACCCTAACTAGAGAGCATGTATCAGTATGTTAGAATATCTGGCAGTTAATGGGTCAGTGGGAGGAGTCTCTAAAGGGCATTGGGAGACTTCCTGGACACAAGCTAGATGGGAATGTCTTTGTCTGAAAGAAGCATGGGCCATCAGATGTCACCCGATTAGCCTGCGCCATTATAAAGATGGTATGGAAGAGAGCATCATTCTTTTACCTATAGGAATGAACAAAAGATGTATTTTCCAGAAGTAACAACCACAGCATGAATGCAAGTAATCTTTCTGATTGAAATATATTTTTTATTATGAAATCATTTCTATTGAGTTATCTATCTGACTTGATTTAAAAGAAGGCATTTTTATCTCAGAGTCAGAATAGTAAAAGAATGATGCTCTCTTCCATACCATCTTTATAATGGCACAGGCTCATTGGGTGACATCTAATGGCCCATGCTTCTTTCAGACAAAGACATGGCCAAAGACTGCACAGCTAGGGTGAAATGCCACCTGTGTGACAGTAACAAGTACCCAGCAGCCTTAGAAACTAAGAAGCCCTCTGAGGGAACACAACAAGCGACTTCAATGATGGAGACTCAAACTGACTCCGAAGAGCAGCCAAAACAGTACAGGACGTACTACACAGATATATGCGGCCACTCACCATGCCCTCCTTCATGCTCACCCATCTGTCTTGCAAAAGTCTACCCTGATGGGCAACCTGAAAGGGCCATAAAGACATACACCATACTAGACCCACACAGCAAAGTTACTATAGCTAAGCCCACCTTTTTCGACTTCTTCGACCTCCCAAGTGAACTGAAGCATTTTGCAATAAATATGTGCACAGAATCAATGCGCACGGTGGGGAGGAAAATCACTGGTCTACGCATAGAAGCGATAGATGGAAGTTCACAATTCTGGTTACCATCAGTGTTAGAATGGGAGACCTTACCAGATGTTTGCAGCGAAATCTCAACACCAGAGGCAGCAAGAAAAATACCTCACTTAGCACACATAGCTGATTTAATCCCTCCTCTAGATCCTGAAGTTGAAATCCTACTCATGGTGGGAAGAGACACCCCAGAGTCCATTGGCTCCAATGAAAGAATCAAAGGTCCACCAGGAACCCCAGTAGCCATTAAGACGGAACTTGGATGGGCCATAGGAGGGATGGTTTGTGCTGATCAATCGCAAACCCCAACCCAGGTGAGCATCTCAAAAATCTCCATTCCCAGTAACGGAACAGCACCTCACCTAAAACCACACCTAGAACACTGCACGCTTGTGACAACCAAACCTGTTTTGGAAGCAACAGTGTTCCAGACAAGCAAGAATTACAACAACTTAGCTTTGTCCATAGAGGACAAACAAGACAAACAACGTCTCCAAGACTGGGAGTCATGGAGCGTACTCCCAAGATGTCTCCAAAGCATGCAAGTGCAGCACATGTATGTCTCCAGCTCACCCTTCACAGTGCAGACGAGAGAATTGTATGCTTCCTTAGATGTGTCTACGAAGGTAAATGCAGCCTTAAGATGCGTCACAGTCCACAGCGGGGAGAGCCACACTTACGTCGTCTTATTTGCAACCATAAGATACATCAGAGTCTACAGCGGGGAGTGCTGCAGTCTCGGTGTCTTCTTTGGAAAAGCGAGACTAACAATGCAAGAAGGCCACACCGTACCAAGGTTAGAGTTATGTGGTACCAATTTCGCTGTAAAGCTTACCAACTCGACAGTGAAGACGTTGTGCCTTGAACTACAGTCTACCACTTCTACGCAGACAGCAAGGTGATGTCAAGCTACATCTGCAAACAAAGCAGACATTTCTACGTCTATGTAAGCAACAGAGTTAAAAGGATTGAAACATCTTTAAGCCCTGAACAATGGCAACATGTGCCAACAAATAAGAACTTTGATAACCAAGTGAAGTGGCCCAACCTTGTCACACAGTTAACAGAATTGATCTGGCTAGAAAGTCTTGAGTTCTTGGCCTGTCCAAACAGACAGATGCCAAAGAAACCAAAATGTTATGCACTTCCAGCTTCAGATCAAAGGGCCAACCTTCAACCTCAGACACCCAGTAAACGTCAACCAATCTGCTTCAAACCCCTATCTAAGTGGAAGCACCTGAGATTAGGCATAGTTTTGATCATCTTGATCACTTGTCTTAGTATCCCAAGAATTTATCTTACAGAAGCCTGCAAAGACCTACAGACTATTGGAGACATTTGCCATGACCCAACGATTGACAAATGTCTGAAGGCCAAAAATTGCCTTCCCCATGCATCTCACATGGGTGAAGCATGTATAGGCGAAGCATGGGAGCACATGATTGGTGCAACCCGCAAAATCATGGACTCTATGTCATTAAAGACACCCACACCCACACATGAAGTCCTCACTACCCTGATGACAACAGTAGCAGCCCTCTTCAATACGCCATCGGTGGTTCCAGATCCTTGGGTTCCCGAGTATCCTGATTCTTCAGTTCCAGCTGTTGTTCCTGATTCTTCAGTTCCAGCTGTTCCTGAGTTTCTAGCTCCAGCTGTTCCTGAGTTTCCAGATGTTCCTGATCCTGATTCTTTAGCCCCAGCTGTTCCTGTTTTTCCAGGTTCTTCAGTTCCTGAGTATCCTGTGAATCCAGTTCCCATTGTTCCTGAAAAATTTTGGGTTCCAGTTTTTGTGTTCCAGATCTGGTTCCAGTTTCCTTTACAGGAAGAAGACCTTGTCTCTCTGGGAGACAAGAACACATACAAGAACTATTGGCCCATGGGACTTGCGCACCAGGCCCACCCAGTTGATGAACCACTATGCCAAGCTGAAGTCCAAATCGTGAAGTCACGTGAATCAGGTCGTGACTCAAAGACACTTATACCAGGCCGATCACCGATTTGGTCCCGTTGCTGATGAAGATTGAACCAGAAGATCAAACCTCAAATTATGTATTGTCTTTATGCATTGTTTGATGTAAGACTTGCTTGTTTTTTTTGCATAATTGTGCATGTTTTATATTTACTTTATAGTTATGCATGTTTCATATCAAGTTTTTACCTATTTAGTCACAAGTTAGTTAACATTGAGTACAGGTTAGTTAACATTGAGTAGTACTATGTTTTTTGCTCTTTCAGTTAGTTAGTAGTGGAAATATAAATTTCCAAGCGGGAAGTATTCTGGACTGTATAGCTCTATGTAACCTTGTATAGCTCTATGTAACCCTAACTAGAGAGCATGTATCAGTATGTTAGAATATCTGACAGTTAATGGGTCAGTGGGAGGAGTCTCTGAAGGGCATTGGGAGACTTCCTGGACACAAGCCAGATGGGAATGTCTTTGTCTGAAAGAAGCATGGGCCATCAGATGTCACCCGGTAAGCCTGCACCGTTATAAAGATGGTATGGAAGAGAACATCATTCTTTTACCTATAGGAATGGACAAAAGATGTATTTTCCAGAAGTAACAACCACAGCATGAATGCAAGTAATCTTTCTGATTGAAATATATTTTTGTTATGAAATCATTTCTATTGAGTTATCTATCTGACTTGATTTAAAAGAAGGTGTTTTTAACTCAGAGTCAGAATAGAGAGGAAAGAGATAGAGGGAGAGAGGGAGAGGAAAGAGAGAGAGGGAGGGAGAGGAGAGAGAGAGGGGGAGAGAGAGAAAGAGAGAGAGGGAGGGAGAGGAGAGAGAGGGGAGAGAGAGAAAGAGAGAGGGAGAGAGAGAGAGAAAGAGAGAGGGAGGGAGAGAGAGAGAGAGAGAGAGAGAGAGAGAGAGAGAGAGAGAGAGAGAGAGAGAGAGAGAGAGAGAGAGAGAGAGAGAGAGAGAATGAATATATGTTGTCCTTACTGGACTTTTAGTAAAGAATGTTTAATGAAATATTTTTTTTAAAATTAAGAGGTGAGAGAGAGAGAGAGAGGGAGAGGAAAGAGAGAGAGGGAGGGAGAGGAGAGAGAGAGAGAGAGAGAGGAAAGAGAGAGAGGGAGGGAGAGGAGAGAGAGAGAGAGAGGGAGGGAGAGGAGAGAGAGGGGAGAGAGAGAGAGAGAGAGAGAGAGAGAGAGAGAGAGAGAGAGAGAGAGAGAGAGAGAGAGAGAGAGAGAGAGAGAGAGAGAGAGAGAATATATGTTGTCCTTACTGGACTTTTAGTAAAGAATGTTTAATGAAATATTTTTTTTTTAAATTAAGAGGTGAGGTATGGGGATAATTGTGCTGTATTTAAAGATGGTAGATAAGCTACTAAAATTGTTTTTGCCTCTTGGGATGAAGGAGAAAGGTTTTTTTCCCCTCTTTCTTCAGCATAAAAATTTGTTCTCTTTGTAGCTGTTCATTGATTTCATAAATGCCACACACTATAGTTTTTTTATACATAGCATAAAGGTAAAAAAAAGATATATGCAGTGTTATCTTCATTTTAGATGTCAAAAGGTGTTTGTGGCTCCCAATGTTTTTTTTTTCTGTGAGAAATGGGTCCAAGTGGCTCTTTGAGTGTTTAAGGTTGCAGACCCATGATCTAGACTCATACTCTTTTAAAAACAGAATAATATTTGAAAGAGGATTTCTGGATGCCATAAATCTTGACTATTATAAATCTTGCATTGGCAAGCAGTTGATACACATGGGGTGAGATGGCTTATTGTATATGAAAAAGATTTTATTGTGTCTTATTCAAATAGTGCCTTGTGATACTTTAAAGATTATAGCAGGATGAATAAATATCAAAAAGGTCTTATGAAAAACATAAAAGGAAACATTTCCAGAAAACAGATTCAGACAAGATAGACCCATTTTTGTTCAGTGATTCTTACGATTCATCAGCCAAAAGCCTGAGACAATACCAGCCCACAGAATATCCATTAAGCACTGGAATATGACAAAAATAAAGAAAAAGAACAGTGTTCCTCCCACTAACCTTCCAGTCTGCAGTCCCAGAATTATTAAATTATTCTAATTTTGGAGATGTTATATCCTAGCATCATCTAATTTCCATAGGAGTGGTGCAAGAAGGCCATTGTACAATTGTGGTTTCAGACAGAAAAAGCATTACAATTCACGGGGATAAAGGAATAAAGACAGGTGAGATTCAGGGTCTGACAATGACAACCTCTTCTAGCCTAATTTTCTCACATTGTTTCTGGCGCACCTTGGAAAAAAGCTATCCATGTTAAGATCCTTAATAGGAACCAGTAATTATACCCTAATTCTATTGGTAAGAACTTTTTAAATTTTATTGTTCTATAGAGTTTGACCATTGTAATTTGTTTGTTTTTTTGCTTTTGTCTGTAACTTCCTCAAAGGGACCACAATAAATTTCCTGTGTCTGACAAGCAAACAGGAAGATTCTTACCATAGTACTGCTTCTATTCTTCTATCCTTGAAAACCTGACTTCATTTCTGCTTCAGAATGGAACATGATATAAAAGCAAAAGGGGTCTACAGTATATGCAGTTGACTCAGAACTGAATGCTCAAGGCAGGAATAGAATCCCCATAGATACCCTTGCTTAATTGACCCAGAATTTTCCAAAATGAGGAAGTTGTGTCAGTGGGCCAGTCATGCTCGCACAGCCCTAGTCAGCAGCCAATGGCAAACCATTTCCGAAATCTTGCCCAAAAAATTGCAGAGACTTGTCCAGACAGTTGCTAGGAGTAAAAAAAAAAAAACCCTTCAAGGCACACAAACATGGTTTGTGAAAGAAAACTTTCCCCAACTTTCTACTCCACATTCATTAAGATATCCTATTGTTTTTCTCTTCTTTTCTTTTCTTTTCTTTTCTTTCTTTTCTTTTCTTTTCTTTTCTTTTCTTTTCTTTTCTATGAAAGTAGGGAAAATGTTACATCTTAAACAGTGGGGAGTTCAGGGCATTTTTTGGAGAATAAATTTCCTTAGAAATGCTTCCAGAGATTTTCAGCTTCTCATTACTAAGCTTGGATAATTCGCATTACATAAAGTAAAATGTCTATGAATCCCTTTTTCATGAACTTTGGCTGTGTTTTTTGATGCACAGTTATTCTTTCAGGTCCTTCCCCTTCAGCAGTGTTACTTAACCTTAGCAACAATAAGATGTGTGGACTTCAGTTTCCAGCATGGCTGGATGGGGGAATTCTGGGAGTTGAAGCCCACACATCTTAAAGTGGCCAAGGTGAGCCATACTGCTCTATAGTATCAACAGAGAATTTGGCAATTTTTTTATCTATGACTACCTCATCAGCTGCTGACTCTTCTAAATTAGCTAGTGCCACAATTATATTGAGGGTACTTCTTTACATCAAGTACCCTTCCCATTCTCAGAAAAGTATTTTGACATAATTTACACCCCCACCTCCCCACAGCTGAGCTTTGCCCTGCCTCAGCAAGAAGCCAGAGAGAGATGCTGCCTTTAAAGATTTAAGGACAGGGATGTGTGGATGCCTTGGTTTCCTTTTCTCTCCCACTCTGCATTATCTTCCAACAAAAAACTATTAGTTATTCTCCATAATATGAGGCCAGACAGAGTTAAGAAGACTCTGGCCATTCTCTTCTATTTCATCCTGCCTAAATGGGTAGATGGACATTTACTTTTTATTTTTCCATGAGTCTCCTAATGAAGCAATGATCCTGTATTAAATAAATCCATAAGCTATCATTTGGGACTTTGTTCACATGCACATTAAAACTACTTCCTGCTTAATCCTACACAAGTCATATGTCCCAATGACCAGTCCATGAGGGAGTTTTTGGGGTGGGGTGGTTGTGCGTTCCTCTCCCCCATCACTTTATAGTACTATTGATCTTTTGGGAAATTGAAAATCTACTGGCCAAAAAAAAAGAGAGAAAAAGAAAAAAATCTTACTTCGCACAAGCATCACATCTAGCTTCTTTTGCCCAAGCCAAAATAGATGGACATGGCTCAGGGATGTCAGATTTTGGCTGACTCTTATGGGTGAGAGGATAAGAAATCGATATTCCTTTGTTCAAAGACTGTAATGTTCCCACGACGAAATAAACAAACAAAGAATGCTGTGGAATCCAGGTAATCAACCTGTGCACCAGCTTAGGTCAAATTGACCATAAAGGGCAGTGACCAATAACTGGATGGGGAGGAAGCCTACACTAAGTGGTCCACAGGAACTGAATGTAAGGGGTGCAGATGAGTTGCAACACCCCAACATTTTTCATTTGACAAAATCTTCATATGCCAATGCTCTGGAGGTCAAAGAATTCTGGGTCTGTGACCCAGCCATTAAGTGGGTAGCAGGTCCTTGGGTGAAGCTAGGTCTGTGTGAGGCTCCTCAGTCTAGCTTTTCTTCAGAACATGGTCTCAAAGTACACTGGAAGGTGCTGGTTGAAGCCAAATACACTTCTATGCCAACTGGAAAAATTTCTCCCAAGATGATAAAATATCAATAAAAAAACCCCCTTCCTCGATAGTTTATTAGTCACATATTATGTTGACTGCAATTCACTGCTTTTATTGTATTTTGTTTTCCCATGTTTCTTCTTATCTTGCATCTACTGTAGATGATATCTCCTGTTATATCTTGCTTATCACTGACCAATAAAAGATTTTACTTATACACATTTACTACACATACACAAACCTATGTCACTATATGGACTTTGAAGAAGCATGATAGGAAGAGTACAGGTAGTCCTGGACTTACAATTGTTTAGTGACTGTTTGAAGTTACAATGGCACTGAAAAAGGTGACTTATGACTGTTTTTCACACTTACGACCGCTGCAGCATCCCCATGGTCATGTGATCAAAATTCAGATGTTTGGCAGCTGAGTCGTAATTATGATGGCTGCAGTCCCCGGGGTCACGTGATCACTTTTTGTGACCTTCTGACAAGCAAAGTTAATGGGGGAGCTAGATTCACTTAACAATCATGTTACTAACTTAACAACTGCATTGGTTCATTTAACAACTGTGGCAGGAAAGTTCGTAAAAATGGGGCAAAATTCACTTAACAACTATTTTGCTTAGCAGTAGAAATTTTGCGCTCAATTGTAATTGTAAGTCGGGGACTACCTGTATTGACACCTTTGAACGTTGGTGTTGGAAAAGACTCCTGAGAACACAGGGGACAGTCAAGAAAACAAGCCAGTGGATCAGCAAACAAATCAAGCCAGAATTTTTACTAGAGGCACAATAACTGGTTTATCAATTGGTCATCAAATTACCCTACTTTATACATTATGCAAAGACTTAGCCCTCCAGTGAAGATGCTAATCCTGGAAAGGTGGAAGGAAAGAGAAGAAGAGGATGACCAGGCAGGAAGCTGAATGGACTCAGTTACAGTGACAAAGGGGTGCCACTGGATGACCTAAAAATCCAAGTTAGGGATAGAGCATCAGGGAAAAATATCTACGGGGTTAGAAGGAGTCAAAAATCAACCAGTTATGTCCCTATTATACTAAATGGTATAATATTCAATAGATACAATTTTAGCATTTTATTCTAAAACTATTTTTATTAATTAATTTAGTCATTTTGAACTTAGCCCTTGGGTTCTATTTTTAATATCCTGTTATTCATACTTATTGTACTTCAACAAATTTCATATTCACTCTTACTGAATTGGAAGAAATGTTTCAGACTTTAAGGCATTTTATTGCTTTTCTAGGGAGCCAGTTTGTTGTAGTGGTTAAAGTACCAGGCTAGAAACTAGGAGACTGAGAGTTCTAGTCTTCCCTTAAACACAAAGCCAGCTGGGTGTCCTTGGGCCAGTCATTCTCCCTTAGCCCTAGGAAGCAGGCAATGGCAAACTACAGTACTTCTAAAAACCTTGCCAACAAAGTTCCAGGGACTTGTCCAGGCAGGTGCCAGGAGCCACAACTGACTCAAAGATACACACACACAAAATTGTTTTTCTAGATTATGGTTGCTTCCTTATGGTGTGGGTTCCCAAATTTTGTTTTTTATTCTTTTATTATGTTGACTTTAATTTGCTTTTCAGTGATCGTAATAAAGACAAAGCTATTTGCTTTGAGGGGAAGCGGTAGAGCTTATAGTTTCTATCATTTAAATCAGATCATTCTTGAAACACTACTCTGAAGAACATGTTTCTCCTCATCATACATTCAGACAGATTTACAGAATTGAGGTCACTGTTTAAGACTTTCCAGTCAAATGCTACATTTTATAATACTTTTATTGAACAAAACAGATAAAACTAATACAAACTACAAAAAATGTAAGAATGAAAATAATGGAGAAAAAAGTAAAGTAGAATAGAATAGAATAGAATAGAATAGAATAGAATAGAATAGAATAGAATAGAATAGAATAGAATAGAATAGAATAGAATAGAATAGAGCTGGAAGGGACCTTGGAGGTCTTCTAGTCCAGCCCCCTGCTCAAGCAGGAGAACCTATACCTGTGGTGGCGAACCTCTGGCATGCGTGTCACAGGTGACACACAGAGCCCTCTCTGTGGGCACGCGTGCCGTTGCCCCATTCCTAGGCCTTCAGCTGGGTTTTATAAAACCTTTTCGCTTTAGGCCTCTACCACCGTGTGCAACAACAAAAAAAAAGGTTCAATCAATCAATCAATTTCAACTTCTCGCAGGGAAAAAAAAGATCTCTCAAAGTTGGAAATGATTGATTGAACTTTTTAGTCCCACAGAGTCTGCCATTACCACTGCAGCCACATCCACCCAATGGACCACACCCACCCAATGGGCCACGCCCACCCAGCACCCAATGATACATAAGTGGGTTTTGGGTTGCAGTTTGGGCACTCGGTCTCTAAAAGGTTCGCCATCACTGACCTATACCATTTCAGACAAGTGATTGTCTAGTCCAGTCTCTTCTTAAAGACCTCTAGTGATGGAGCACCTACAATTTCTGAAGGCAAGCTGTTCCACTGATTAATTGTCCTCATTGTTAGGAACTTTCTCCTTAATTCCAGGTTGCTTCTCTCTTTGGTCAGTTTCCACCATTGTTTCTTGTCCTGCCCTCTGGTGCTTTGGAGAATAGTTTGATGCCCTCTTCTTTGTGGCAGCCCCTCAAATACTGGAATACGGCTATCATGTTGCCCCTATTTCTTCTTTTCTTTAGAAAAATAAAAAATAAATGAAAATATAGCAAAGAATAAAGAAAAATCTGCAAAAACAAAGGAATGAAAATAGAGAGAAAAATGAAGAAAAATAGAAAAGAAATGAAAGAATAGAGCAAAGAAAATGAAAAAGTAAGTATATATATATATATATATATATATATATATATATATGTGTGTGTGTGTGTGTGTGTGTGTGTGTGTGTGTGTGTGTGTGTGTGTGTCAAGTGGTTATTTTTTAGATTGCACCCTGTAAACCCAAATATGGGAGGAAGAAATCATTCTTTCCTTTGCTTGTTTCAGCTCAACCCAGAGCCATCTGCAAGCACAAATATATATATGTTTTTAAAATTGTTAACAAAGAAATAAGGGATTTCTGATATAGCTATTTCGAGTTATTTAACTCTCTTCAGTCAGAACTCACCCTTTCCGGGATTCGAACCTGGGCAGTCTGCATGCTAGGCAGAAGCTTTAGTCTCAAGCCACAGGCTCTCTCCTGCTTTGTTAATATTCAGGGAGTGAATATGTGTGTCAAGTGGTTATTTTTTAGATTGCACCCTGTAAACCCAAATATGGGAGGAAGAAATCATTCTTTCCTTTGCTTGTTTCAGCTCAACCCAGAGCCATCTGCAAGCACAAATATATATATGTTTTTAAAATTGTTAACAAAGAAATAAGGGATTTCTGATATAGCTATTTCGAGTTATTTAACTCTCTTCAGTCAGAACTCACCCTTTCCGGGATTCGAACCTGGGCAGTCTGCATGCTAGGCAGAAGCTTTAGTCTCACGCCACAGGCTCTCTCCTGCTTTGTTAATATTCAGGGAGTGAATATGTGTGTCAAGTGGTTATTTTTTAGATTGCACCCTGTAAACCCAAATATGGGAGGAAGAAATCATTCTTTCCTTTGCTTGTTTCAGCTCAACCCAGAGCCATCTGCAAGCACAAATATATATATGTTTTTAAAATTGTTAACAAAGAAATAAGGGATTTCTGATATAGCTATTTCGAGTTATTTAACTCTCTTCAGTCAGAACTCACCCTTTCCGGGATTCGAACCTGGGCAGTCTGCATGCTAGGCAGAAGCTTTAGTCTCAAGCCACAGGCTCTCTCCTGCTTTGTTAATATTCAGGGAGTGAATATGTGTGTCAAGTGGTTATTTTTTAGATTGCACCCTGTAAACCCAAATATGGGAGGAAGAAATCATTCTTTCCTTTGCTTGTTTCAGCTCAACCCAGAGCCATCTGCAAGCACAAATAAGTTCTGACTGAAGAGAGTTAAATAACTCGAAATAGCTATATCAGAAATCCCTTATTTCTTTGTTAACAATTTTAAAAACATATATATATATTTGTACATATATATATATATTTATATATATAAGTGACTTCATCTTTATCACAAGTATAAATAGTTTAGTAAATTATCACTTTCTCTTAAAATACAAGAAATGATTTCTTCATTTCTTCATTTATCTATAAACAAATCCTTAAAACCTTGTCATTCACCAAAAAGTCCATTAACTTTGATCAAATAAATCCAGTGTCTATTTCTTCCTTTTACTATTAACAATCTTAATCTCTAATCATTTCAAATAATATCCTAAAGGTTGTTTTCTTTCATTTTTTCTTTGTCCCTTCCCACAAAATCCTTCAGAACTTTAACAAGTCTCTTTTGTAAATGCAATATAAGAAAGTTATCCAAATTGCTCTTTTCTTTTGTGATTTGTATATCCCTTTTAATAATTAAGGCATCAGCCAGTTCCACTTGCATATTCAATGTAATACTTTTTCCATATCATTTTCTTTGCCATATTCATTTTAAGTGCACTTTTAGATCAATTGCAGTCTTGTCCAGTAAACCTCATTCCTCTTCCAAAACATAATTTAAAGACTGTCAGTCTATAAAGGCAGACACTTTTAAGATTAACTTCTGAATCCATTGCTCACAAATTACTTTCAGCATTAAAGTATTTTGTTCTATGTTGCGTTAGTAAGTCAAATGTAAGTGTTCTTTTTCTTTAATTGTAAGTTTAGTTCCTGTGGTTCCCTCTAACATCCAATCCCAAAGGTGCTTTTTCAGGAGGCAATTGAACTTTTTTGCTTTTCTCTGAAGATGTTTCACTTCTCATCCAAGAAGCTTCTTCAGCTGTGACTGGATGGTGGGACTGAAGAAGCTTCTTGGATGAGAAGCGAAACATCTTCAAAGAAAAGCAAAAAAAAGTCCAGTTGCCTTGTGAAAAAGCACTTTTAGGATAACTATGACCTGGATGACTGAGAATCTCCATAGGCATATCTCTAATATCCAACATTCAAATTCCCATCCGAACACATTTTCTTTAGAATCAAAAACAACAGCGTTTTTCCATGGGAAACAGTCTTATGATTAATTTCAGAATCTTATTTCAAATCTATCTGGACCCTTAGTCTATTTATAACTTTCCATAATCAATCACCATTTTGCTATTTATTCCCTAAAAAGAAATGTTTCTATGTCCTTAAATTTATCTTTAAAACTTCTTTCATTAAGGATTAAAGGAAACTCACCTGGTGCAAGTTAGAAAATGTTTTGATTGATTTTTTTTAATAATTGAAAAGCAATTAAGAAGCAAAGTGATTAAGACATGAGGCTCAATAGAACTTTGTGTGCATGCGGCTAGATTGCAGCGATGAGCATTGGTGGAAATCCCTCGATTCTCAGCCACTCAACTCACCAGCCGGTTGCAGAGACCTTAGTTGCTGCAATTTACTCCTGAGGAGCGGTTGTCCATATAGTATAAATAGGCAATCTCCCAATCTCTCTTTTTTTTTGGAGAGATTTGACTGTTTTTTTTTTACATGTGACCCATTGAATTTGTTTAGCAGTAGTAAGCCACTTCCATTTTGTTGCCAAGAAAACTCCTTGGATATATTTAAGGTTGCCCTGTGATTATAGTATTTGAAAAGCTCTATCTGGGCCATGTAACAGAAACATAAATATCTTGTGTATACAAAAGCACACTTTTCTTAAGAGGACAGTGCAGCTTGTGATCAAGCTGGGATATGAACAGATTACTGAGTCAACTCCTAATAGAATTAGATTAAGTTAAACCCCAAATCCCTTGAAATACAACATCCACCCTAAGCTCAGATATACAATATGCTAAGCAGCATAGGAACCTGTTTTTTTAGCTCTGCATCATTTTCTGAAATCTCCAAATGGCACTTTGACGGGTCTGGTGTGCGATGGAAGAACGGGAAACAGCACTGATGCAGACCATTTATGTCCTGAAGGATACAAATGCAAGGATGGGAACTTAACAAAGAGAAAATGAGAGAAGGGGGCACAGTTAAGATCTGGGAAATTTTGCTGCAGCATCTTTATTGTCATGAAAGTTAACCATATGAATTGGGAACATCAAGAAGCAGCTTTCTCTAATGTACCAGGAGTACTAATGATAAAGACAGAACCAAACATAGCCACATATTGCTCTTTGATTCTTCAAAATTTCAAAGGAAGCAAGTGAAATGACAGCTGAGCTTGCTCAGAACCAGTGTTAATGCTGTGGTCTTTCAAGAAAATTGATTTAACAACTATAATTAATAGCCTGAATCTCAGGCAAGAGAAAGGAACGATGGATATTTTGCATTCATGTTTCTTGATCATCCATTATGTTGGGTCTGTGACCTATAATAAAGTAACTAGATTGAACTAAAATCTTAGTCATCCACAAGTGCATTTACCAGCAGGCAAGGATTTTCCTCAGAAACCAGAGAAGTGCATAGTTGTGGTGCCTTCTGTTTCAGTCTAACCAATGGTATAAAAATTAGGCATGTCACACCTGGACTGTGAAAATCTAGATGTTCATTAGGCGATGAAGTTGATCTACTCTTTCTTTTCTAAATTCCCAGGGCATTCTGACATATAGCATGGAGGTCTGCTCCTCCTAGTGGTGCTGCTGGATAGTGCCCACCCGCCAGGGCGGTGCTAAGCCAAACACAGACCAAACTAACATCAGGTCCAGGTTTTTTTTTGGGGGGGGGGGTTTGTTGCAACCAAAGATTTTACAGCGATACCCATCAAAATGACCTGGATGCTGTGTTTGATTGTGCAAAATGGCATTCGTCGATCTGAAAAGTGGACTCTGCACCTGTGGGAATAATGCTAGGAAGATGATTCCGAATTATATTAACTACTAGGCAAAGAATTCTGTGTCCCTTTTGAATAAGAACATGTGTCCTTTGTTTTCAAGAATTCTGCTTGCTAAACTCATATTTTCCCCCTCTTATTCTACCTATCTAGCTTTGTAGTCTTCTGCTGTCTAATTGGACTGTGCATGAAATATTGTTTTAAAAATTAATATGTATTTTTGAAGTAATGGATTAGGAGATTTGCCAGATTTTCTTGGTATGCCGTCTCACTTACTTTATTAAATAAATAGGCCAGGCATCTTTCTGTCTTGCTAATGCCATACTGCCTGGAATTCAAAGTAGCTGTTAACAAGAGGAAGTTTTTAGCAAAAGTAGTTCCAAAAGATAAGACTGTCACTAGAACGCATTACTTTAAATCTTTTACAGCAGAATCCCAGTTGAATAATGGTATGTTTTGTGAATGCTCTCCAATCAGGTACAAGGATCTCCTTTGTTTTTGGAGAAAATTGTATCTCCTAGAGACTCTCAATTCTGTGGATATAATTAAACTGCTTGTCTCCTGTGCTAAAACTGGATGGATATGAAGCTGGTTTAAAAAATTGCTGCTGGATTTCACTCTATGCCTTAGAATTAGCAATGATACTGGCCAGGTGTTCTGTCCCAAGTATTAAAGCCTCTAATCAGTGAATCCCTCTACTTCTATGCTCCTTATGCTGGGAAAACAGTCCTTTCTCTAGTTTATTTTTCAAATCTTAGGAACTTTAAGATACATGGACTTCAACTCCCAGAATACTCTAGCCACCAATGCTGGATGAGGAATTCTGGGAATTAAAGTCCACAAATCTTAAAGTTGATATGGTTGAGAAACACTGTTCTGGGCAGTTCTTTCCTGCGATTTCCATTGATTGATCATTTGTATGATCCCCCATGCCATTTGTACCTTCCCATCCAGTGTATTCACTTGTCCACTAGTACAACATTTATTTTATTTATTAAATTTATATGTTACCCATCTCACTATCCAAAGTGACTATGGGCTTCCAATGATAAATTCTCCCCAGCTTTTATTTTTCTTCTCATCACTGAACCTGAAAGATGAAACTGGCAGAACTCTCATCAGTTTCAGATTTTAAACAAGGCTGAGGGAGGAGGAGAGAGGGAATAACAAGGAAGTTCCACTGTTTCATTGGTGAGCCAATACTTTGGAGAAGGATCTGTCAGAGATATAGAAGGAATTCATCCAGATAAACCTTGAGACCTCTTTTGCAAAGCATTGTGGGATGCAGGCTTTATACAGGCATAATCCTCTCCCCATAGTGAAAATGAGTACCAGTAATGTGGAATAATGAACAATCATTAGAATAATGATGTGTCTGCATAATTAGTGGAACAGTGCTGTGTTAATAGTATGTGACTAACCTAATGTGCATTGCACTTGGATACAATGTATGTAGCAAACTTTCCATTGTATACCCGTGAGAAACGAACCTAGTGTATTACAATGTGTATTCCTTTGTTCTTGAGAAAAGGAAAGGAAGATATAAAATTGAAGTCTGAACCCGCCCTTGGGGTTCAGAATTGCTTGTTGCTAATGCTTCTGAACCTGCGCAATAAATCTCTCTGCTAAAACCCTCTGGAATTCGTAAGAGTCCTTTCATTTTCCACAAGATTTCTGGCGACTCCGCCGGGACTCTTAGGAAGAGGCAGTTGACCTTCCAGACAGACTGCCTTGGTGGGTAGCCGCTCTCCTAACGACGACTCCTCCAAGCCAGCTCCGTGGCCTTTGTCTACGGGGAGACCTTGACGGGAAGGGAGGGGAACTCACCCACCAGTGAAGCACTCCAGTCAAGGATCACCAAGGGTAGCAGATGGGTCTTTAATCCGCGGAAGGGTCTGGAATGCCTGCAGGCAAGTATTATAAAAGGGGATACCTGATCCCGTTTGGATCAGAAGAGGGGATTGATCACCCCCTATAAGGCAAGGCGGCGTCCTTAAGTCTTCAATAGGTAGGATTGTGTGGGTGGTTAAACCATCGCATTTCCTGAAGAGTGACCATTGGAACGTCCGGCACTCCAGGTCGGTGGTAGTGTGTTAGGGAGAAATGGAAGGAAACCAGACTAAGAAGGGCGTTGGTCAAACGCTGCTTCAGTGTATGTTAGAAAATTTCAAAAAGGGTTTTTCTAGGGATTATGGTGACCCACGACCAAATCCAGCCATGTTAAAAATATTCTGTGAATCTGAATGGACCACCTTTGGCGTAGGGTGGCCCAAAGAGGGATCGGCGAATCCCGAACTCATGGCATGGGTTCATCAAATTGTGACTGGAAGTGGTCATTGGGACCAATATCCCTATGTAGACCAATGGCAGATCAATATTGAAGAAAAGCCTCGATGGTTAGCAAAGTGTCAAATAGAATGTGCTAAAATATATTTGGCAAACCAAAAAGCCAAACCTCAGACAAAAGCTAAGATTTTGAGCCAGGAAGAAAGGGAGGAAGTTGCCAGGCCCCCGCCCTATGTTTCTAGAAGAGAAAAAGGGGAGATATATCAGCAAATTCCACCCCCTCCGGTTGAAAGAAATGAAGTCCACCTTCAACCAGAAGCCGGTGTGAAAAGAAAGATAAAAAAAAGATAGAACCATTCAAAAAAAAGATCAGGACTTGGATAGCGATGACAGCAAAACATCAGTTTCTAGTCGAACTAGAAGTAAAACGAGGGTAAAAACAGAAGAAATGATAGCCCCTCTAAGAGAAGTTTTGGAGCAAACAACACCAATATTCCGATGCTCTAGTATATCCCCTTTACAACCACTGATCTACTTAATTGGCGTCAACAATATGGATACCATACCCCTATTTATATGCTCAACAGGCTTATTAGGTTACAAGCAGTGGTAGAGTTGATCACTAATGAGACTGTGAACGGACTAACTGAATTGGCCAAAGAAAATGTGAAATCCAGGACATATATTATGCAAAATAGGTTAGCCTTGGACTATCTGTTGGCCAAAGAAGGAGGGGTATGTGGAAAATTCAACCTAACAAACTGTTGCATCGAAATAGATGAAAGTGGAAAAGTATTGAAGGACATAACAGACAAAATGGTCAAACTAGCTCATGTTCCAGTGCAAACCTGGAAAGGATTTAATTTGGAAGACATATTTTCAGGATGGTGGCCAAAGTTACCAGGCCTACAAACCATCATAGTTATAGCAGTCTTGTTAATTCTAGGATGTATTTTGATTCCCTGCTTACTCCCTCCCCTGTGTTATAGCAATGATTCGAAGGATCTCAGAAAGTACAGCCCAATTAACTGCAAAACATGAAACAATGTTAGCTTTATGAGAATATAAAATGTTGCCCCCTAAAGATCCTGAATTGGAGATAGAATGATGGAAGTTTAAGTAGCAAAACTTCCAAAGGGGGGAATAATGTGGAATAATGAACAATCATTAGAATAATGATGTGTCTGCATAATTACTGGAATAGTGCTGTGTTAGTAGTATGTGACTAACCTAATGTGCATTGCACTTGGGTACAATGTATGTAGCAAACTTTCCATTGTATACCCGTGAGAAACGAACCTAGTGTATTACAATGTGTATTCCTTTGTTCTTGAGAAAAGGAAAGGAAGGTATAAAACTGAAGTCTGAACCCGCCCTCAGGGTTCAGAATTGTTTATTGCTAATGCTTCTGAACCTGCGCAATAAATCTCTCTGCTAAAACCCTCTGGAATTCATAAGAGTCCTTTCGTTTTCCACAAGACCAGGAAAGGAGCATACTGGCAGATCCACAGAGTGATCAGTTGGGGCACAGAAATTGTCTAGATGAAATGAAAGCCTGCCAGAGAAACTGCACAGCCAGGCTTGTGCTGGCACACCTTGGAAAAAGCCTCTTTTGAAGTCAGCAAAGAAGACAACTGCAATCTTTTTTTTAAAGCAAGTTTTATTAATTTTCCAATTTTACAAAGCTCCAAGTGTTAAGGAAGCAACATGGTGATTGGGTAGTCCATAATCAAATAACAAGCTCTTTTGTGCCTATGTCAGGTTACATCATCAAAACTTTCCTCTCTATTTCCCTTAGTTATTGTATCACATTCAAATTAATACATTGCTAGTTATAACTCAGTCAGTTAAGACATTTATCAATATATTTTGTCTTATACGCCTTCATATCCTGTTTTGAATTTTATCTAATTTCAGTTACAGTATTCCAGTTAACTTAATATCCATAGTCTTTAGATTTCGGGTGATCCAAAGTTCCCTTAGTTCATTATAAAATAATTGTCATATCTAAAATACATTTATTATTTACTCAGATAGTTTCTTACTTTATTTCACAAACATATTCTATTTCTCATTCTAATACTCATCCCTTACTAATAAGATAACCTTTATCATCTCAATCCAAGTTCTGTATTATAATCCAAAACTATTATTCTAGTAACTATTTTTTTATTTCTCTTACAAATCTAGATCCTAAATATTAAATCAATTACTATCTTTTAAGTTCTCCTTAGGCCATTGAGTGAGATTTTAAAGAGATTTTAAACTCTTCCATTATAGGTCACATAAAATAACCATTTTTAAGTCTAATTCTAGCTTTCTTTTTGTGCCAAACAGGTTTCCACTGCAATGCCTCTAACTCCTCAGGTGGATCTCCCTTCATCCCTACACACGTCATTTGAGTCAAGGGAGGCCATCCAATTATCAATTTTCCAAAGAAGCTGGCCCCTTCATAGTCATTAGATTGTTGATCCAATAATTCAGGTCTCCATATTTGGCTCAGTACATCTGTCGTCAGTTCAGTCTGGTCCTCTTCTTCTTCCGGTTTAAGCTGGTTTAAGTAGAAAGTCATGTTCAGTGTTATAGTTGTTGTTTGGTTGTCTGATTTATCTGGGTTCTCAATGTGTTGTACATGTAAATCTTCAGCACCTTCCATCTTAGTGTTGGTTTCTTCAGTTTCTGATGCTGTTAGAGTTGCAAGTTTTTTGCTTAAGATCAAGGTCTGGGTATCAGGGTTCTCAGTAGGTTGTAGCTGGTATATAATAATTCCTTCCTCTTCTGTTGCCTTTTGGATTGTAGGTTCATCAGTTGGAGTCTGGGTTGCATTTTGTAGCTTTGAAGTGGCATCTTTATTTTTCAGTCTGGAATTTATTAGCTCAGTAGCCTGAAGGATTTTTTCAAGTATCAATTTATAGTTAAGTTGTGGGTAGTATTCCTCCATTTCTATGGTGTTTACAGATAGTCCTTTAGTGGAGGCTATTTTTTGATAAAAGTCAATAGTGTCCACCTCCACTATAGAGAGTTGTTTTCACCACCCAGCTGTTTCAAGTTGTTATCTTTTTTGATAGTACCAAGGCCAAATCTTAGCCTCACAAATCTCCCAGTCAAAAAGAAATTCACTTGCTGTACCAAATTTAACCACAAGATGTCCTCAGTGACATGTAAAGTCTTTCTCAAACTCAAATTAGGCTTTTTATCTAATTTGAAAAAATAACCTTTCCCCCCCAGCTTAATAGATAAGTAAAGTAATAAATCCCTGTAAGAATAGGAACCTTTTAGAGCCCCAAATATCCAAAAATTGCAAATCCAATTATTTAATTGTTTAGATTAGTTGTTCTATTTTTTCCCATAGCTTTATGTTCCCAGAGTAGGCAGAAGCCGCCAAGTTAGAAAGGGGGAAAAATTTCCAAAGGCTTTTACAGGAAGGTAGTTGGGGTGCAAGAAAGGTAAGGTCTCACCCAATTCCTCCGCATTGCTTTCGTTATGCTTGGTAGTACTTTTGGCTTTCGGCTGGTACAGCTTAGTGATCAGCCATGTTAATGGCCGATCTTTCCTTCATCGGTCCAAAGGAGCTGCCTCGGATCAAACGGAAGGGCTATTGCCCTTCCGCGATCTAGCGAGGGTCCTCCTCAGTGGTGGTCGCCCCTCCAGGGTGACTTTCGACCCTTTCCAGGGTCTTCCTACAAAAGGAAACCAGATGGCAGAGAGCGCTCACGTTTGCATGTCTGCTGGCGCCACAATCCGGAACCGGAAGCCCTCAAGACTACTGCACTCTTATTCAATGCCAGGATAGGGACAAATTAAGGGGGATGTCCTCTGTTCAAGCCATCTCAATGTGATTGTTGAAGCATTGCCTTCCCAGTTACCGGTAGTGAATAATTGATGTGAAAGGCCCTTAGACCAAAGCCTGGGGCAGGTCATTCTCTCTTTAATGTGCTGGGCTGAACAGCCATTTGTCTTACTCAAGGTATATCATGTTAGAAGGTTTCTAGTCCATTTCCAGGTTTAAATAAAAGAAAGGTATTTTTAAAGCCAGTTTGACTTGGGTTCAGAATGTATCTAAAGGACTACTGTATCTTCTCTTTCCTATAATTTAGACTACTAGCCCACAAGCAGAATTCCCTTCCTTTTCTCACATGCATCAGCCACCTGCATTAGATCTGAAGGAAAGGTCTACTCTGCTCTCCCATTATTTTTAATTGCTTTAATAGTTGTTCCCTCTTTTTTTCCCTGCATATTCTCTAGTACTGTTATAACTTTTGTCTCTCTACTGTAAGCTGCCTTTGGGCTATGGATGATAAAGCAGAGAGAAAAGCTTGTAAGTAAAGATAAATACACTAGTGAATAAATAAAACCAGCAAGACACAGAATCATTATTTTGTTTAGCCCTTACACCAGTCCTTTGAAAACATTAGGCTAAGAGAGTTATTGAATAGCCCAAGGTCATCTAGTGCCTGAGAGTGAACAGGAATTTAAACTTATTTCTCTTTTAATGCACTGCTTCCTTTTGTGCTATAACTTGTCTGCCAGGAAAAAAAAATGCCTACATCTGTTTTCAGAAATAAGTCTGGTTTTGCCTGGCACATTTCATAACAGTTCAGATTCTAGTGATCAAAAGCTTGATATAAGATTAAAGTTCCATTGTTGCCAAATGTAACACAAGTATAGCCCACGTCATGGTTGCTGTAGCATGAAGACATCTATTTGCCAAAGACACATCCTCCCAACAGATTAGCCATCTCATTGCTAGCTGAGACACACTGAAGTTAGAATAGAATAGAGCTGGAAGGGACCTTGGAGATCTTCTAGTCCAGCCCCCTGCCCAAGCAGGAGAACCTATACCAGGGGTAGACAACCCAAAACACTCAAAGAGCCACTTGGACCCGTTTCCCACTGAAAACAAAACACCGGGAGCCGCAAAACCCTTTTGATATCTAAAATGAAGATAACACTGCATATATCCTTTTTTACCTTTATTATAGGTGTGTGTGTGTGTGTGTGTATACATACACACACATGTAAAAAAGGATATATGCAGTGTTACCTTCATTTTAGATGTCAAAAGGGTCTCTCTCTCTCTGTCTGTCTCTCCCTCCCTCTCTCTCTATCTGCCAGTCCTCTTCCCCCACTCTTTCTCTCTCTTTTTTTCCCTCTCTCTCTCTCTCTCTCCCTCTCTCCCCCCTCCTATCTGCTGCTCACCTGGCAAGCTGGCTTCAAGCTGTTCTCCAACAAGCTCAGGGGTAGGCAACCTTGGCTCTTTTATGACTCCTGGACTTCAACTCCCAGAATTCCTGAGTCAGCATAGTTGGGCTAGCTAGCTCTCTCCTGCCCTTCCTGCTTCCTGCAGAGACGCAGCAAAGGGAGGAACTCCATCCAATAAGCTTTTCAGCTCCTCGGAGAACACTGTGAGTGCACTCTCTTTTACACACACACACACAGAGAGAGAGAGAGAGAGAGAGAGAGAGAAGAGAGAGAAAGAGAGAGACAGACAGACAGACAGACAGACAGACAGACAGAGAAGCAGGGAAGCGCAATTGCCTCTCTCTGTCTCTGTCTCTCTCTGCAAATGGCAGAGGAGGCTGGGAGCCACAGGGGAAGGCTCAAAGAGCCGCATGCGGCTCCGGAGCTGCAGGTTGCCGACCTGTGACCTATACCATCTCAGGCAAGTGACTGACTGATTCTAGCCTCTTAAAAATCTCCAGTGGTGGAGCGCCCACGATTTCTGGAGGCAAGCTGTTCTACTGGTTAATTGTCCTCACTGTCAGGAAGTTTCTCCTTAATTCCAGGTCGCTTCTCTCTTTGGTCAGTGTCCAACCATTGTTTCTTGTCCTGCCCTCTGGTGCTTTGGAGAATAGTTTAATGCCCTCTTCGTGGCAGCCCCTCAAATACTAGAATACAGCTATCATGCCTCTCCTATTTCTTTTCTTTAGACTAGCACTAGCCAAACCCAAGTCCTGCAGCCATTGTGCAAAAGCGTTTCCATTCTATGCTGGCAGAAAACCTGGGTTAGTGATTTGCTGGGCTCCAGCTATCCTGCTGCAGGACCATCCCTTTCCATCTGGCTGCTGGGTACAACTTCCTCCGTGGCCAGTGGGACTGGACACATCACCAGTGCAACTTGTATGAGTGTAGTTCATTTATGGGATATCATGTCAACCTAATCAATCTAATGGAACACTTACAGTCTTCATAAGATCAATATACTGACTGAGAAGAGAGGGATGGGAAGCCTCTCAGGACCTCTGTGGCAATCCCCATCCTCAGCCATGTATTCTACCCCCCCCCCACAAGGTGCTAAAGATTACCTGGAGTAGTGCTTTTCCTTTAAAACATTCTGATCTTTTTATGTAACTTATTGATGAAGAAAGCCTGGTGCTCCTTGATTTTTAACGTTGGGGAAAGGGTACTGCCTCACCCATTTGTGGTAAATAACAAGGAAGAATTACCAGTGTTTGAAAGAATTTAAACTACTTTGACTCTTGGACTGTGCAGTTTTTGGTGGGCACATTGTTTCTGCCTCCTCTTTGCAAAGTCTTGAAGGAACCTACAGCTGCAGTCTGGCCGAGAGTTCCTTTTGGTTGAAACTCAATCTGTCCCAGCATATTGCAGAACAACCTGGAATAAATTAACTAACCCACCAATGGACACTTTGTCTTCCCCCAATAGCTCTAGCCTTCCGAAAGGACTGCAAAGATTTAGCACCCCTTCTGTGCGCCAGTCAATTTCTCCATGTCTTACCTTCTTAGCAGTTGCCTAGTCTTCTTTAGGTAATCCTTCTATCATTACTTGACCTGAACCAAGTCAATAAGTGACCACTCAGCCAAGAAAATACAGATTCTGAGCTATTCCCCATCACCAGCCAAAAAATCCATAAAGTATCAGAGGCAGTTCCTGCTGGTAGATGGCTTAATATGAGGGGCAAGGACTTCAGGGATACTCTAAAAACTTCCCCATGTTCCAATGCATGTGGGCTGCAACACTGACCATGTCCTGGTTTTGAAGCATAGTAAAGACAGATTCTGGAAGCAGTGTTTTTCATAACAATGTATTTTCCTCCTGAGTCAAGGAAGGGAGGAATGCATATTACCACTGATCTGAGGAAGTTAACCCTGCTTTGGGAATATTCTGTATACTCTGAAGCACTGTCTTAGCAGTGGATAAGTAGACTTAACTCAGCTTTGATATATCCAAATCTTTCTGATCTACTTCCTGTGCATTTCACTGGTGCTTATTCATATTTCTTTACAATTTTCTAAAAACAAAGATTACCGCTGAAACAATTTCATGTATTTTCCTCATTGTCACTGCTGCCCACCTCTACTTCTCTTTAGTTTTTGCAATACTGCCTCCTCACACAGCTTCTAACTTTTGGGGCGGGGGGGGGAAAATATATCCACATATTAGTTGGGCAGCAATTAAGTTAGTACAAGGGAAGACTGTCTTCCAAAGACAATTAGAAAAGCCCACGGCTCTAAAATGATTTTTCTCCCTGCATTTTTAACAGTTGCAGACACTAGTTGACTTCAGTGCTTCAGAAATCGCCATTTTGCTACCTTCTGTACCCAATAAACAAAATGAGCTAATAGAAGCTTTTACACCGGGTGCAAGCCAAAGAAAACTACGCTTCCTACTTTTGTACTGAGTCCCTCTGATTTGAATGACTTAGTCCCAGAGAAGTACGCTTAGGATTTCCAGTCCTGTTCCACCAGCAGACTCAAATTGCCTTCATAAGCCCAGCATGAATCAGTGTCTGGCTTACACAGGAACTCTGCATGGATTTGAAAGTCTCAATTTCCCAGAGTCTATTAAACTAGCTGGCCTGTAATTTTCATGAACTTTAAAAAAAAAGGTTTCTATTTAGCAGTCAGCTATGAGGATGTATTACATACTTTTATTTGACCAAGTTTCTCATTGGAGTTCTTTCAAAATTACACTATGCTAGATCTTAGCCAAAAGACCAAGAAAGCTTTTGGATAAATGACATCTAGATATAGTGACTGGTTAAGTTCTAACATTTCTTTGGCTTGTCTGAACTTCTCCCAAATATTAGTTCATATACTGATTAGCATGAGTTTATCCCTATGCCAATAATTTTATGTATTATTTCTCCTCCTATTTTCCCTCTAAAACAAAGCTGTGATCTAAAAAAAAGACAAGTTATCATATATTCAGTTACCAAAATATCCAAAACAAACCAGCATGGTGCCAAAGTGAAAACACTCCTGGAAATAGGTCTGTCCATTTTTATTTGCTTTATATATTTGTACTATTTTTTAAAAACAATCCACTCAAACACTCACACAAGCATTCCTCCCTTTCACTGATTCCAGTAAAGCAGGAAACTGGGATGTCAAACTGGGTGCCCAGAGCAAATGTCCCAGGATCTGCTCAGAGAATTTAAGCGGCCATTTGATGCCAGACTTGTTTCCACACAGGTTGCCACAACAATCTGTTGGAGCAAAATGTAACTTAAACACGAGCCATTTCATGGCTCCTTAAAATGCATTCAAGAAAACAAAAGTCAGGCGAGAGGGAGAGAGAAGGGGCGGCGGGGGGGGGCGGGTGGAAAGTAGCATTCAAAATAGAGAAGGTACAAACAAGATTACCAGAGAGCAACAGGGGAAAGCAGCTGTAAGAAACACAAGAAGAAAATAATGGGAAGGCAGAACCATTTACACAGGGACAAAGTTGTGCAGAAATACATCTGGATTGAAGAAGAAAGCACCAGACGTGGGACACCTGCTTCAACTCCCCAACCAGCAGTCCTGTCAGTTTGATTTAGACCAGATCTTTGCACTGCCTCGGAGCCTGCAGAGAAGAAAAAGGCCTTGGAATGAGGACCAGCAGAAGTTTAGCCCGAATGGAGGGATTGCTAGAGCCCCAGTGTGAGGGACTGATGAAACACCTCAGGGAATGCTCTGCTTTTCTGTCTCATCCACAGAGAACCAATAGCCAGCCTTCCCTGGAATGCTATCTCACCCTTTGCCCTTGGAGGCCTTCTTGCTAGCCTGGCGCTGGTTGGTACCCGGGGCGGGCTCCCGGAGTTCTGACAAATGCTGCTCGGGGTCTTGGGAGGTTGCCGCGGCCGTAGCTGCTGTTGTCACCTTAATCGTCTTCTTCAGATTTGCCACCTACAGGGTGAAAAGAAAATGAGGGAAAAGAAACAAGGAAGACATGGTTCCAGCGCCAAAGACAGGAAGTTGTTCCCTAACATAATCATCCTGGAAAAATCTCACCAGGGATTCTCCAGCCAGATCTTAATTTAAAAACCCCAATGGGGGGGGGGAGGGAAGGGGCTGTGCCAAGGTTTCAGTGGATGCCTTCCAATGTGCTGCATTCAGCTGGAGGGCTGAGAGTGTGTAAATGATTTCTCTCTCCTCCTGCTGACCCATCCAGTTTATTAACAATACTTGTAGATCACCCCAGTGCTAATAGATTCTGGGTGGTGAACAACAAAGCACAGAACCAAAGAAGAAATTATAAGCAACAATATAAGCAACAAATGAGTAAAATGTATGAGCCGGGAAGTTACGGGTCTCTAGAGTCATCTTTTTCTTACATTGCTCATTAGTCAAAATAATTAATTTCTTCAGCCAAATAAGGATAAGCACTTTGATTGTACTATAGAATACATTCATAAAAGCATTTGCTGACTGTGCTATAGATTGATTTGAGGAATAAAATATTGCTCAGATGAAATGTATTTATTTTTTTATTTTTAATATTGGGAGAGTTGTATTATGCTCAGTTTTCTGAAGAAGTAATAGTTGCAAACTTTATCCCATAAGCTCCCAAACCTCTAATAATTAAGGTATATTTGTGGACAATTAAACTGGAGCATTTTCTCTTCTCCTACCTATGACACAAATTTTACCAGAGCGCGTAAAGCAGACAAGGACCACTTCCATTGGTTCAAGGCCAGCTCTGGGTTTTGTATGCCTTGTCAAGCATTAACACTCCAAAAATGACACAGGCTTCAGGTACTTTAATGGGCAAGCAAAATAAATGCTTTAAATATTTGAAAGATCCATATAGACACTTTCCCCTCTTAAAACTTCCCAAATTCTGAAAACACATCTCCCCACCCTTCTTTTCAGTGTTTTTTATTAGGAGACATGAGCTGGAATAACGATGCACATCAAAATGCAACTAATAGGAAAATGGGTAATTTGGTAATGCTTGGCAATAATTAAAGCTTCTGTCACATTCAGTATACAATTAAATGGTTAAAAGGCAAATTAACCATGTAAAAAATGAAAGAAAGAATCTTCTCCATGGAGAGGTGGACAAAGATTTTTAAACATTTAATCTAATCATGTCTGTCATCCAGCTTAAAATTGCTATGATCAGCTAATAAAACATAGTTTTGAATGGAGCAGTTGTGACCACATTTTAAGAGTGCCTTTCTGCATTGCACTTCCAAAAATGTTATATTAAATATTCCTGGAAATATTTGAATGATGATCATAGAATAAGTATTATGATAATCTCTTTAAAGACAATGTTAGCAGCTTAGTTTTAGATCTAGTTTTACTGCTTGTGAGAAGTGACTTTTATCATGTTATATCTTAGGATATGAAAGAGACAAGAAAATGCCTTACATGGAGTTCAGAACTGGTATTATCTATTAAGCAGCAAGTAAGAAACATCAGATACAGAAAATGTGGAACTGACATTTTCAGTCTATTGTTGCAGGCATTTATCTCATCTAATGTAGGCAAGATAAACCTGGAGGCATATTTATTAATACCACGTGCCTCAATTTCAAAGACTGTAAACAATGTATAAGAGCAACAGCAGCAAAATGATACAGCAATTGAAAAAATAAATTAAAACTTTTTTTAAAAAAAATAATGCAATCACAATAGCAATAGTAACATTCATACTGGGACTTAATAAATATAACAGTGAAATCCAAAGCCCCTCCAGAACATCTAATTTTTTACAACCTTCTGGAAGTTAAAGGGGGCATAAGCTCTCCTTCTCTGGAATGGGAGCAAGCTATTCCAGAGGATGGAATGGGAGCAAGCTATTTCAGAGGAGAGGAGCTACCCATATTTGGGATGGGCGCTCCTACCTTAACCTCCCAGAAGGAGGTGACTTATAGCAGGTCTTCCCTGTCCATTTGGACTCCTGGGAGCAGAGTATGTCTGATAGAAGTTCTCTGGTAGATATCTAGGGCCATTTAGGGCCTAATAGGCAATAATCTAAAACATTTGAATTGAACTTGGTAAGCTGCTGGTAAGTTTATGCTCCCACATCAACTTCCCTCCTTGATAGAAAATAGCCTTGTTGAATTTCAGGAGCACAATCTTAGTGGGACTCTGGGGGTTAGAGGTGGCCACAAGTTGCCTACCCCAGCTAGACTGGAAATGTACAAGACCTGCAGAGGTTGCCAGGTGTAATGGTGAAATCAGTCTGAAGCTGGGGGGGGGGGAAAGCTCTGCATTGCAGCCCTGCCCCTCACCTCACTCTCAATCTGCTGCTTCAGGCCCAGCTGCTGCTCTTTGTGTTGATTGGCTCGGCTAACTTGTTCTTCAATGCTTGAAAGGACAACTTCGCAGCCCTGGCACCTGGGAAGGACCAGTAAAAGTTGAACAAGCTGGAGACCAACAAAGCAACTAAGAGAGCAAACAGCATTTAGCAGAAGCTCATAAATCTTGGGATTGGGAGATCTGGCTCATGGGCATCCAAGGGTAGGAGAACAAACAAGGAAATGTGCATGATGTCATCATGAAAATCTCATGACTTAAATGCTTGCATCAGATGTTGAGACCCAAGAACTTAATGGCAGCATTCACTTGATGATGACAAGTAGATGTCTCTCTCTCTCTCTCTCTGTGTATTTTAGCACCATTGTATTTTGTGCTGTAGAACCCACTGGAGAGACTTCCGTGGAAAAGGGGTGTGCAAATGTTCTCACAGCAAGGGAAGAAGTGAGAGGGGTAGGAGAAATAGTCCTGGGCAAAATGAGTCTGTCTCCACAGACATCTGTACTTTGGCAAGGTCACCACACAGGCATACAACTCTCTTCCCACCAATGAAAAGTATTTTTCTAAGAGTAGGATTAAGTTGCATGTATACCAAGATTTTCAAAGTACAGAAAAAGCATAAAATGTGAACTCCAAAATCTAGTTTCCCAAGAGTCTTGGCTTTCACTTTTAAAAGAAAAAAACAAACAAACGGTTGGACCTAAGAGCAAATTTCTAGTTTATGAAAACATTTATTTACAATGCTTTGCAACATTTGATAAAATTCATACATTAGGTGTGGGGGTGTATATTTCTTTCAACAGAGAATACCTCTTCAATGTCCCTAATCGTCTCTTACCCTTCTTTTAAGATCCATAAAAGTAGAATAAATTATGTTAATTGGTGTAACCTATAGACCAATTCATGGGGCATAAAATCCCGATATTAATCCTGCACACAAGTAGTCCTCACTTAACCACCTTTTGTTCAGCGATCATTCAAACTTACAACAGTGCTGAATGAAGGGACCTACAACAGATTCACAGAGTTCTAGCCATTGCAGTGCTCCCCAAGGTCATGTGAACAAAATTTGGGTGCACCTAAGTTTACAACTATGCCCCTTGCCAGCAGCTCCCCCACCACCAACCCAGCTGATCTTCATCGTTTTCTTCGCCTGCCTCCCCTCCGCTGAGTTCACCATCCTGGCATGGATAGGGGACGTGCTGTGGAATCCCAGCGACCGGTTAGGGCACCTAGGGTTGGCCTCCTACGTGTCCCGTCTGTGAAACAATGTCATCTGGCGGGGCCTAGGGCAAGGGCCTTCTCCGTTGCTGCCCCAGCCCTCTGGAACCAGCTTCCCTCAGAGGTTCGTACTGCTTCCTCCCTCCTAGCTTTCCGGAAACCTCTGAAGACACATTTATGCCAACAGGCTTGGGGCGTATGAGCTGTGCTCTGCCCCTGGGCCCTAGGAATGTCCCTCCATCAGCGATTGTGAGTTGATTGTGTTTGCATGCTGTATGAATGTGACTAATTTTTAAATTTTAGTTGTATTGTTGTTGTAAGCCGCCCTGGGTCCTCGGAGAAGGGCGGCATACAAGTCTGAACAAATAAATAAATAAATAAATAAATAAATAAATAAATAAATAAATAAATAAATAAATAAATAAATAAATAAATAAATAAATAAATAAATAAATAAATAAATAAATAAATAAATAAATAAATAAATAAATAAATAAATAAATAAGTGTCCCACAGACTGGCAGGCAAGTGCTACAGGCAGGCAGGTCTGTGCTATGCCTCATGCCACTGCCAGCCAGGTCCTTCTTTTGAGAGCTGGCCAGGGCTTCCCTTTGAGGAAGAAAGACTTGGCCAGCATGCAGAAGGGGGCTAGCTCAAAAGAAGGATGACCTGGCTGGTGCATGAAAGAGAACCCAGCTGGCAGTGGCATGTGGTGCAGGGTATACAGTGACAAGCAGGGTTGGACAGTGGAGGCAGCTGGTGATGGCCATCACTTATCTTCTTCCAAAACTGGCTGGGATCTAGGTGGATCCTTGTCTAGTGACCATGTGCAATTTGGAACTGCTGTCAATAAGCAGAGGCGGCTCCTTGAAGTTTTGCTTAACGACTGCATCGCTAAGTTACCAGTCCCAATTAGGGTTATTAAGTGAGGACTATATTGCATAAGTGATAAGAAGCCCTTTGTTCATTCTTGTCTAGTGGTGTGATGCTGATTAGGGGGCTTCGGTCCCATGATCAGCACCCACTTGACTTCTGCAGCAGAGTCCGAGAAGATCTGGTAAGCTTCTCTACCTTTGTTAAGATGTATCGTCTCCAATTTGCACAAGATCAAAGTCTTCCTTACCATTCTTGAAGCGTGCGGGTAATGACACTGAGATCCTCCCTGCGGATGTCCCGGCCAATGCTGTAATCCACCTCTAACCGCTGGTTGCGCTGGTCCAGGCTCCCTCGGAGTACATCGGCATACACTGCCTCAATCACCAAATCCTCCAGTTGCCGCACATTCTTCAGCTGGAGCTGCTCCAACAGTACAGAATAGGGGATGCACTGCAGAGACACCCAAGCCAGTGTAAGGACAACATTCGTTTGTTTCTTTGCATTCCTTAGAGACCCAATTCCAGAGGACTTCTAAACAATGAGCAGAACAGGCAAGGAAAGGATAGGTAGGCTACCTTCAGCTTGGAAGCCAAGGTGACCACAGACAGATGGCGCAGTTTGTTCTTCTGAGCTTCTGTCAAGGGAGGCAGATTCCCAACTTCAGCTGCTCTCAGACCAAAACAAAAAACAAAAAAAGGAATATTCCTTCAAATTCTCCCTAGCATCACAGAATAAGATCCCATCCATTTCTTATATAGTTAATCCTATTTTTTTTTCTATTTCTCATGACAGATTTTGACACCCTATAACCAACCCCATTTTTTTTCTCCTCCTTAAAAAGAAACTTTAAGCCAAACAGTCAAAATTTACTTAGGGCAACGTGCACAGCATTTACATGTATGTCTAGTAATCCTATACAAATTCTCCCTTCTTTGGGGTGTCTAGAATTTAAACATACTTATTAGCCACTTAGACATTTTCAAAACAATAGGCTCTGATTCTGAGACCACAGTCTCTTAGTAAAAAATAAAATTTGGTATAATGACCAAGCCAATAGCATCTCATCTCATTATGCACCACAAATATTCTCCATCCATCGGGACATCAACTAAAGACTGCGGACAACAAAGAGAATACAGAGAGAAGGATCAAAGGAGCGAGGTAATTACAAGTTATGGGCCAGTCCCAGTCTCCTTTTAATGTCCAACAGTTTCTTTCTCAACTCCATGAAATTTTTAGTCTATACAGTAAATCCTGATCCTGAGGAGAGCTTCAGCACTGAATGACTTCATATTATCCAAACCCTGCTATATGAAGCATTGCTTCATTTTTGTTTTCTTGGCTCTTCCATCTCTATTGGCAATTTTCTCTACCATTCCTGTTTCTTAAGGAGAAGATAAGACATACCCAGGTAATCTGAATACGTCCCATATGCAAAGACTGTAAGCAGGCGGAAAACAGGTGAGAATTCACTTTCAGATAGCTATAGAGGGAGAGAAAATAACTAGAGTTATTTGAGAAATGATAAAAGAAAAACTTTGGGGGGGGTTTGCTCATGGAATCTTTCACAGTTCACACCAAAACATCCCAGGTAACCAACAGATCTGACTTTCACCAATATGCTGAGCCTCTGCCCAGGCAGCACCACTCAAGAAAATTATGGAGGAATTGATTGTAATGTAATATTCTGCCTAAGATTAAAAAATCCCTGACATTTATATATAAAAATATTGGATAGGGAGAAATGTTCTAGCCTAGTTGCTCTTAGACATACAGCATTAGTTTTATATATGGAGAGCTGATGTTATTGTTAGGACTGTTTAATGTTATGAGCCTCCATCTGTCATCCCTACTGGTATAATCATGTGTAATTTGAGTATAAACCATTTCATGGAAAGTCTTTAAAACAGACTGTTTCCTTCCGTGCAGCACTCTTGTGGTGGGAATACTCAAAATTCAACATAAATATCTAAGAAAAAACATCTCTGCTCAGACATAAAGGAAGATTACTGGATAATTTTGCACCACATATACCCCTCCATCTAGCCTGAGTCTCACAAAGATGTGTTATAGAAAAAAGATAGGAATTTTATAAACATCAGCAAAATCTGTCTATTATTCAGGTGATTGACATTCAGAGGTTTTGCAGACCTCACAAAAGCAAGTATTGTGTGCCATGTTAAAAAATAAATAAATTCCCATGTTCCATGAAACAAGTCACCTAAGAGAAATACAAGGCTATTTTCCTCCATAAATCCACCTGGACTGCTATAGTTTGGAAACCACAGATTTCATACCATTACATTTCATGAAGGAAGGGGTAAGGTTTTTCATATTTTTAATAAGGTTGAGGACCCCAAACCACTTCCTTTTCTACTATTGTTTTAAATCTTTCTTTAATTATAGAAAAATTGGCCTATGAACCAAAAATTAGAGGAACTCCAAGCAATAGCCTATGACATTAGCTTTCTTTCTACACTTTTTTCCACCATGTAATCACCAGATCTTTTAATTAAAGGTACACAATTTTAGGGAGATTCATGCCTTTATGGATGATTGGGAAGCATTCAAAGAGATATATTCCATTTAAAGGTGGTACTAGGTAGATCTATTACAAAATATATATTTACCTGGAATAAATACTGGCCTTTTAAAATTCAGCACAACGAAAGATCAAGCAATTTTGTTTAGCATGAGCGATTACAATCCCAGAAAAATCCTAAATGACTTTAGGAACCCCATGGATTACCAAGTTCAGTATGAAAAACATTAGCTTAAAAGCAATTTTATTCAGTGATTCAATAGAAAGACTAATCTCCATTCAGTACTGCTATACGAGAATTTGTCAAAGGAAATCATACAGAAACTTGAAGCTGCTCATTTATAGAGCAGAAATACTTGTTTCAAAAGATGTGTGAACCAATGGTTCCACTTTAAAGCATAATCTATGACGTCAAATTACTATAAAATAATTAGATTAGCAGGGTGGTTGGACTTGATGACCTCTAAGGTCCCTTCCAACTTTATTATTATTATTATTATTATAGAATAGCAAGGCAGTGCTAAGAAAGGCTGCCTTGCAGAACAGAGGCACCAGAGGTTATATAAGGACCTGCTATTTTCCATCAGGCCTTTGGAAGGTTGTGCCATACAACTCTATGAGTCTCAGAGCTCACCTCTTGAACATTTGGCATGTCAAGTAGCTCTCCAAAAACATAAATACCAGGGGCTTCCAGCACTTGATGAATGAGGTTGGCCAGAGCAGCTCCGCGGGCAGATCTTGCCAGCAGCAGAAACTGCTCCTGATTCTGCCCAGACACCTTCACTTCGGCTGCCATTGGGCTAGGCAATCAGAATGGTTCAGGACTTGCAGCCCCTACCACCTAAAAGAATAAACAAATATAACAACTGGAGCTTCTCTTCACATATTATCCTGGAGCAATAGAGAATAAAGTGTAGTCACTGTACCACTGGGATATTTATTAATATTATTTAGACATCATGTAGGACTAAATAAATAAATAAAAGAATTGAGCCGTTCAGAAGAACAAAAATCCCCAACTACAATAAAATGCAGTACAATGAAATGCAGTGAAGTATCAGAATATGAATATACATTCACACATATTTAAAATATGAATTATATTCAGAATAGGAAAACACACAGACACAGAAATATAACTTTGGAGCAGCCAATTCCTGGTATAGCTGCTCTGTGTCTAACACAGTATCAGTTCTAGGACACAACTTGATGTCAATAATTTAAGCCAGCAGATGAGTCCTCCCCCCCCCCATCCCCCGCTGTTTTTTAAAGTAACTTTCTCCTAAAAATCAAAGTTGTTGTACAGGAATGTAGGTTTTACCCTGGGCACACATGTGCTGACTCAAAGCTGTACACGAATGTAGCGAAGTGTAATTCTGCCTAAGGCAAGCTGTCAGCGTGACCAGGGCCCGGATTCAGGTCAGAAAAGAGGAGATAACGGAGAGCAGTGAAGTGTTTTATGGGCAGAAGGCAAGAGAGAGAGAGAGAGAGAGAGAGAGAGAGAGAGGGAGGGAGGGAGGGAGGGAGGGAGGGAGAGAGAGAGAGAGAGAGAGAGAGAGAGAGAGAGAGAGAGAGAGAGAGAGAGAGAGCCGCTGCTGCGTCTCCCCACTAGGAACACCCATCAGATCGAACCGGGCTCCATAACTGTCCCAAAGCAGCCCTGCCTGCAGACCTGCATGCCTTCCTCGCTGCCTACCTGAGGGTCCCCTTCCCGCTGGGAGCGGCTGCTGGGAAAACCTACAGCCAAGAGCTCGACCACTTCCGGGTTGGTGGCGTCACAGCTGCCCCTCAAACCCCGCCCCTTTGACCTCTCATTGGCCAGCTCCCCCTAGGAGGGCGGGCCTCGTGTTGAAAGCTTTCTAAGCAGCTGGTGCGCTCTTCGTGCCAGTCTTGGCGCTTTCATCTGGTCGAGGAGCCGGGCGCGCTGCTGCTACCAGCTATCCTCTTTTCCCTTGATTTCCCCGAGATCCAAGCTCAAAGCAGAAACGCCTTTATGACAACTGCACCATAGTCAGAAATCTTGTTTGACGGCGCTTTATACAACATCGACTTGATTTCATCGTACAGCAATCAAAACTCTTTCCGAAATCACACCGTGGTCTCTTGTCCCCGGGGCGGGCGGGCGGGCGGGAAATTGTAGAAAGAAGCAAGGTTGCTTTGGAACAAAACCCACAGGTCCATGGCCATAAGAGGTTTCCCCCCGGGTTTCCATTTAAAAGAAAGGCTCGACAGAAGAATCTGTTGGAAATGATGCGCCATACGGTTCTGCCGCCGGCGCCCTCCATCCCTGCCTCCCACCTCTGGAGAGGAATTTTAAAAACAAAGCTGTATGATAACTCAAAAGGGGTGGATGGATGGCATTTTGTCAGGAGATCCTAACATTAAGAGGTTTTTTTGTTTTTTGGGGTTTTTTTATGTTACTCGTTGCATTCGTATTATCGATTTAGGGTTCTACGCCAGAGTTTTTTTTAATGATAAACTCAGAGAAACATGTGAGCAAAAATAGAAAGCACAGAAAGATCCTGCGATTATTTCATTTACCTGTGTTTTGTCTTGCTGGCAGCTTTTCCAGTAGGAAAAAATGGAGAAGGGTGGGAAGGTTGGGGAGTAGAAGCATCCAGTAAGGAAGGCTCACATCTTTTGAAGCAGTGAGGAAAAAAGATAGAAGTCAAGTTTTGAAAAGAATGGGACCGTCCTCTCACCACCTGTTATCTTGGATTTCCCAAATATATAAAATGCCGCATCCCTGGCTGCCAGATAACACAATATTTCGGCATGCATGGAACAGATTGCAACAATTATTTTAGCAGTCATAATTCCAGGTAATTCGGGGTGGAGGAACCTCAATCTCAAGAAATTCATAGTTGCAACTAAGATTAGAATTGTGCATATCATATTTCTAACCATGCCTGGTGGGTAGATGTTGCAGCAGAGATCATTCCCCACTGTCAGCCTTAATGGTATCAAACATTTGCTGCCTGAGGCACCTTGTCTTGATCTGCTGAGAGGTCAGGCAATCTTTGCCTGTCTATCCGCATGCATGGGTATGCCCACTGTCTTTATGAGAAGATATATTTGGCATAAACACCCAAACAAAATATGAATTCAGATGAAGGACTCCTTGGTTTCTCTCCCATTCTGCAGCACAGTAGCCATGGTAGTCTCTTGCTAATTCTAGTGCCATCTCAAACACCAGCCAATCTAGTCTAGCATGAGGTTTCAAGAGCTGGTTTCCTCAGAGAGGTCAAAAGGCTAAAGCAATGCAAGAGACTGCAATATATTTGTCACATTACTACATAGACACAAATGAGGAAAATAATCTTTCAGAGGAATAGGAGGATCCAATAGAGCAAGCCTCAATTTTTATTGCTTTTGGGTGGGTGGGTTAGTTTATTATTTCAGCTGGGGTGTAATTTGGGGGGATTGTTTATCACTGCCCTATAATTCTCATGACATTATGCACATTTTATTGTTATAATTGTAACCTGATGAAATAAATAATCCAATCACAGTGGTTGTGACCTAAGTAATGTGGGCGGCATTCACAGACAGAAAAATCAAGGTGTTTTTTTTTTTTCTGTAATGAGCCAGCTCTTCCCAGTCTAAATGAAGACCAAGTTATCCATTCTGTTAGAAACCCAACTCAGTTACTTCACTCTGGCATTTTCATTAGAAATTTGTTCTTGAAGCATGATAGCTTTATGATCCGCTCTGCTTGATTTAAGAAACAGAAAGTTTTTCATACTATTTTTAAATGCTACCTTTTAAAAAAAAAATTCTTTCAGTTTTCACATTTCAGTAGCCCTTAAAGGAGGCACCTTGCAAAACCAGCAGCTTTGTAAAGGAAATTTGGAAAGTCATACCAAACGAAATATACTTTGAAAGCTGGACCTTTTCCAAGGGGCCAGATGCATGGCTACTTTGCATTTAAATATCTATTAGAGGGGATAACATATGACTTAATAATGAACCTAGCTATTTGTGAGTAGATGTAAAGTTGCCCTAGGAAACGTAAAATTTATTATGCTAGGATATTGCTAAATCAGTATATAGCCAAATCAAAGTGGTTTGATGAATAGTCAGAAAGACTTTTTGTGATACTATAATCACTGCATCTTCCTTAGCCATGGGAAATTCATCCAGTGGCTTGAACAAGTCATCATCCTGCTTTCTATATGACTTGACATAAAGCTATATTTTGTACAGATGTGATGACCAGAGCTGGCGCTGCCACGCAGCAGGATAAAATGACTTGTTTTCTGAGTGATATAAGCTGTAATGGGGCATATGTTTTGGTCATCATTTCAGGCAGCAAAATAATTTGCCCACTATGGATAGCCAGATACCAGAGATTGCTACTATTTTTCACAAGCCTTTTACTTGCAGTAAAGCGTAATGATACTGAAGATCAGAGATTTCTGTCTAGTTGGATGGAAATATTTGCTAACAAGCAGCCTTCTGTAATATATCAGAGACCGTGATAGGGTCATAAAGTCTTTCTTTCTTCACTAAAGTATGAATTTATGTTGCTATCCACTTATCGTTCGATCTGTAGGAACTATACTGGCATGGAATCTGTGGTTCTCATTGCTGAACTCCACTCAGATGCTATTATGTCTGTTCCTAAGACTTGCTAGTCATCTAGCTTCCCTCCAAAGCAACAGGTTACAAAATTTTAACGAATTGAACATTGACTTGGGACAGTGTCAGAATAAGAAGATATGCACTATTATACTTTCAGTACTACAATGCTGGGACAGTTAAGGAGGATTTAAGCCTGCCTCTGCCAAGACTGTGATTGTGCCATGGTTAGATATTGGTGGAGACACAGCTGTATAACCTATGACAGGGGTAGGCAACCTTGGCTCTTTTATGACTCGTGGACTTCAACTCCCAGAATTCCTGAGGCAGCATAGCCAGCATGGAGTTGAAGTCCACGAGTCATAAAAGAGCCAAGGTTGCCTACCCCTGACCTATGAAGAAAATAGTCTTGCTTTTGATCAGGGAAACATCTTTCCTTTTCACTCAAGGGCTGATCTAAACACCCTTAACCACCAGATTTTGAAGGATTATGTATTCTCAACCAAGAAATAACTACCCTTGTTTTTCCTTTCCTGAAATAAATCTCTGTTTGTACTTCTCTTATAAACCAAAACTCATTAATCCCAAGACTTAAGAAAGTATGAAATAAATTTGTACCAGAGTTGTGTTCTGGTTGTCTAGCTTTTTCCCTACCAGCTGGGAGGCCAAGTCATTTTAGCATCTCCACTTGAGGCAGGACATTTAGGTGGCACCTTTGCCAGACAATAGGGGGACACGAATAGGCAGGACCCGTCTCTGCAGGAATCCTGATGCAAAGAATGAGAACAATGCAAAGGTATTGTGCTTGCAAAGATTTGACCTTCTACTTATTCACCCTCAATGGATAAGAGCTGAGATGTCGTGAGCCCCATTATTACAGCCCCACAAAATTAACAGGCCTTTGTCTGTTTGGAGTGCCTGACTCATACAATTCTTTCTATCCTATTATAAAAAATGTGCAAAGTCACCATTAACATGAGTGCACCCAAGGTTGCCAGAGAGCACAATGCCAAACTCCAAGTCCTGCCATCCCTTTCCCTTCCTTTCTCCCTATCCTTCTCCCTCCAAGCCTGCTTAGTTGCAGGTTTTATCTCACCATCAATCCACAGTGCTCACATTCTCCGACACGCTTGCTGCTTTTCATTAGTCAGATAACGCTAAGACCGTCTCAATAGCCATTTCAAACTGCCTTTCCTCTTCTCTCTTGATTGGCTGCTTGCCCAGCCACATTGCTCTTTCTCTTCACCTGGTCCTGAAGTTGCTTTCCGACTCCTCTAGAGCTTTCCAAACCTTTCATTCCCAGCTGAGCTACCAACGGCTGCTTGGGTTATTGTTTATTTCAGTTTCATGACAGACCACATTTGCTCTCATGATCATCTCTTATGCAACCTTTAGACCTGAAATCCTTTACTGTGGTGGCCAGGGCCCATGCTGAATGTTTATGAGGCAGTTGCTGTTCTCCAAGGATTTGGGGGGGGGGGAGAGCGAGAGGGTGTCACTATATATGTGGGTCAAGTTGGATTTGTTTTCTTATTTCACTGTAGTTACTACTATAGTTTCCTTCTGTTGGTTTTATGCAACAGATTTATGATATATATGGTATTAACAGTATTTCCCCAAAATACCTGATATGTTAATGCTATGCTGAGTGGTTTGAATGAATGGAATCCATCCTATGTATATACACAAAACCCTTGTCTTCCATTTATGCAAAGGCACAAGTGGTGAAAAGTGAGCCTTTATCATCTCACGAAAGGTCATGAGGAAATAAGCCTTAGTTGACTAGATAATTTCTAATTAGCTGACTCCACACAGGATATCAGACATGAAACATTTTCTTTGAATAGGGCAAAGCAACAACTGGCCTTCCCAAACAGGCTGGCTTTCACATACCCGCTTCCTCCTTTACAGCTGAGCTTAGTGCTCAAGAAAGATGGGAAAAAAGAGCAAGATTTAGGACGGTCTTATCTATCAGCACCTAAGCAGGAGTCCTCATTGATCTATCTTCAACTATCCTCTCTTCAGTGAACCTTCAACATGTGCTAAAAGGGTCTTATTGAAGCAGGTAATAAATAACATTGAGCAAGGTTGACATCTTTGAGATTATTTGGAATTATTGGCATGCATTGTTGCATTCTCTAGTTTTTCTTTTTTTTACCTTTTCTCAGTAAATTCTTATATCTTATATTAAGTATTTTCATTGACTTAATAAGGGAATTCCTTATTAAGGCATTCTTCACATTCAAGAATGCATTGTAATACAAGTACCTCTTGTGTTTCAGGACTGGTGGAAGGATTTATAATTTTGTATTTCTGAGCTTAGGGCAGGAGCCGGAGCCTTCCTCTCCCTGCTTGTAGAGCTGATCTGAAGGGAAAAAAGTGCTAGGAATTTCCTAGCTAATGAATCACAAGGCAGCATGAGACTCTGTAATTGATGGCAGCCTATTCTAAATATGTTTTTAGGGGAAACCCTTAGAAAAAGGGATCTGCCAGTGAGGTTTTAAAATTACCACATGATTTATTATACAGGGTCAGGGGGTGCTTGAAAAACTTTAAAAGGATATTTAGTCATAGTGGGTGAAAAGGGGCTCCACTTTAAGCATGAGGTTTTGTGATGATTCTATCAGTTCTGCAGTCCTGCCTCCATAAAGGATCATTGCAATAATGCTAACAAAAGGCACACAGAGTTTGCTATAAGATAAGCAGCTGTATAAAAAATACAGCATAGCACAGCATAACTCTATGCACTTCCTGTAAACAACAATAGCCATTTCTACAAAGGTTTTTCTGATTTTATTAGATATACAAATATATATATATATATATATATATATATATATATATATATATATATATATATATACCACGAACGCGAAGCCAAACAGCTATGCAGCTCACCATCTCTAATCCCCCTGTAACTCAGACTAACCTGAGCACAACAAAGCCCCCACCCAAACAGAACACTCCCCCAGCCAATCAGAGCACAGCCAACCCCCCATCCAATCAGAGCACAGCCAAGCCACTAACCAATCAGAACACACCTCCACCCAATCAGAACACAGCCGAGCTCCCAGCCAATCAGTTCAAACCCCCACTGGCAGTTAAAAGGAAGAAACAGCTACAATCACACATTGCTCCTAGAAGCACGAAGCCGAAAGCACCAGCCTGAAGATGACGAATGGGACTTCATCGAAATGTCGCCAAGACACTTCAAATTCTACATGGGAGAAAACCCAAAGAACCAAAGACCTACATACCAACACATATACATATACATTTACATATACATACACATACACTTACACACACACACACACACACACACACACACACACACACACACACACACACATATATATATATATATATATACCGTATATATATGATTATTCTACATACTTGAATCCCAGGTGTAAACATTTTTAAAATCAATCAAATTAGTGAACTCTGGGACATAAAATAGCCTTTTTATTACTGAGCTTTCGTCAACCTGCTATTGACATCATCCCTTACTCTGATGATGTCAACAGCAAGTTCACGAAAGCTCAGTAATAAGACTATTTTATATCCCGGAGGTCACTAAATTTTTGGGATTGCTAACAAAGAGTTAAAGGGAGACTGGTATAGCTAATTAGCTCTCATCAGCCAGCCACACCCTTCTGAGATTTGAACCTGGGCTGCTTGCAAATGAGGTAACTGTGTTGACCCCTAGGCCACAGGCTTTTTCTCACTTTGTCAGCTGTATCAGGGAGGGAAGAAACAGGGGAGGAGATATGTCTTGAGTGTTTTTTTGATGCACCCTGTCGGTCCAAATATGGGACTGGCACTGGCAATGGAGGCAGTTCTCTGAGGCCCTATGTGTGCTGCCTCATTCTGAGATCAGTCAGTCATTCAGCCTATGGCTTTCAACTCATCAGGGCCATATGCCTCATTCTAAGTTGAAGAGTTTGTGAAACTGGTTGTGGAAGCCCAGGTATCCCCTTGTTGCTTCCCCCTTCACAATGTTTTCCATTCTCCAGAATATGGCATTCAAGAGGCAGGCACCTGAGGTAATCTGTAAACAGTAAGTGGGATTTCTTGAACTGTATGAAGTATACATTTGTGGATGGGTAGGGGCAAATCATAAAGAGAGGATCAGAAGAAAATTATATGCATAATATATAAATCATGAGGATTAGTGATGCATGCTTCTAAAACTCCATGACTGATCTTGGAAAAGCTAAATGAAATCAGTCCTGGTTAGCATTCAGGTAACAGATTCTCTAGGAAGTTCCAGGATTGTAGTCTAGGAAGTTGAAAAATATCCCAGAAGAAGCCAGTGGCAAATTACTTCCTTACTGTTGTCAAGAAAATGCCATGGATGTGATCATGCAAGCATCAAACTCATGCTCGCATCCTTATTAACATAAGTAGTGTAACAAATATGTTAGCTTATTTTCAGAGCACTGGAAGCAGGAGCACTTAATGATAAATTCCTTTCAACCACTCAGCTGTTTCCTGATGAGATAAAGGGTTGGGTTGTTTTTTTTGGTAGAATGGCCACCTAGAGGTCAGTGACAAGGCCTTGGAGAGTTGAAATATTTCCCACTGATTAGATATATTCTCATTGTCAATGGCAGATTTGTCTCCATTTATTTGCTTGCTTAATGACTGGCTATTCTGTATTGGGGTACCAGTGGCAGATAATGCTCAAAAGTAAATGAAAGATGAGCTGATGGTGCAGATTATCCCTTAACTACATCGCAAAAGAAATAGAGAATAAAAATATTACCTGACTTTACCACATAATTTGGTTTGCCACAGAATTTCTGTGGTAGTATAATTTTTTATTGGGAAAAATGTCATATTATTCTGCCTGAAAGTGAATTGGATGCAGGAAAGACTTCCTGGGTAATGCCATCAGATTATCCATTCTGCTTCCTCCTTACTCACAACTTGGTTATGATACATAACTGAGTGATCTAAGCTTAATCATCAATTCCAGCCTCACCTCCTTTGTAATACAAATCTTAGGTGAATGTCAAAAAACAGTGGATTAATAGGCCCAAGTACTGTACTTCACCTGCTCCCCAGTGGCAGACTTGGCTCTTAGACTCTCCAATTTCTCATTATGTGCCTATGCATGGTTTTCCCCAAGATTTTTACTCTTTGGCTTTTTCTACTTTGAAGTGAACGAATTCTGAAGGTTTCTTGATATTTGTATAATTTGGATCCTTGCTCTTTTATTGACCTTTTCTATGGTTGAGTTTCTTCAGCTCCGTGCATTTATAAATTGTAATGAACACACTCAGAAGAACCTGAAAAGGACGGAAGGCACTTGAAGGTTGAAGCTCCCAAAAAAGGAAAAGGTCAAACACTGAAGAAAGATCATCATATTCTTTGATATGCATGATAAGGTACAGTTGCAACATTAAGTCTTATCAACCGCAAAGACAAGAACGACCCATTGAAACTGTTTGCCGAAAGATTAAGCACAGCATACGGACTAATAGTTTATGATTTATTCATAACATTAAACTTTTGGATATACTTTTAAATAGTAATTTAATTAAAAAATTACAATTACAGTAATTTTAGGTTTTGGATATATCGCAAGAGAGCTGATGTTGAAAGCACAGGCAAAAGAGAACCTTAGCATGTATTTAATTCTAAAAAATTGGGTACTGTCCTTCAAAACTATTTCCTCCACTCAGTTTCAACTTGCCTACATGGGGATCCCAGAAGGCAAAATTAGTAATCTCCCATTTCCATGATATTAAGGATAGAGGCACTTCCCTTCTCCCCAAAATTCAATCAGCTTCTATCTTGTTAGGTTGCCAGCAATTAATAAAAACAGAACTGTTTAAGAGGACCTTTGAGTATTAATGTTCCTTCTGTTATTATTGCTTTTGATTCATTGTTTTATGATTCTGTCCATAGTTCAATTATTACAATTATGTAGAATTATTTATACTATGAAGTTATGTAGAATTATTTATACTATAATTGTGGTGGATAAAATAATTGAACCACCACCAAAAAAAACCAACTCCCAAATGAAACGTGCTCCCCCATAACATAAACTTTTAAGGTCAAAAGAGTCAAAGATACATGTTACATACACCCTACACATAAAATGCAAAAATACTGACATGGGGGATAATTACATACAGATACATCTACAAAGAATTACTCAGGTTTCACACCAATAGGTAGTCATCATCCTGCAGATATCCCGAACAAGGAACATTAGCCAATTGAACTTCCTGGAGATTTTGGCTTCTCTTGCCTTAAAGCAAGTTTTTAGACAGAGTAAGTAGCTTGAACATTAACCATTTTGAATGCTAGAAAAATGAATTTGTGGGAAAGAAAACATTGCCAAAATGAGGGCAGGAGGGGTGGGGCTTGGATTCATATCACAGGTAATCAGAACAGTTGTACTATCTGGTAGAAACATTTCCTACTTAAGGTGCATCATTTTGAAGGAGGCTTACATCCTGTCTCCTAAACCACTATAATCAGAAAAATTTCTGGATAACACATGATTAAAGCATGGTTGAGATTAATAAAATAAAAGCATGTCAGAGATTACTGAGAAAAGTATTGCTTCGTGTGTTGCTTCTTCTGTTTCCACCTACATCTTGCTTAAGGAGATGTGCACAAAGCTCTGAGGTAGTCATTCATTCTTTTTCTAACTAGATACAAACTTGCTTTGCTGTCACAAATTCCTCAGATTATTAAGCTATCCTCTAATTCTATCCCTGCGCCACTGTCATCTAACAATTATGAAGAAAAACATCTAGTAGCAACACCTCCCCAACCATTTCTCAGAGCAGCTGTAGCACGGCTACCTATGCTGGGCTGTCTTGCTTCAGATTACGTATAAGGAAGGGCTTATGGGATTTCATAGCAAAAAGCATGGTTGCCAGGAAGAAGGCAGGCCCAAGAATTGGTTCCCAAGTTAATAAGGATTCAGGCGACTGTATTGTAAACAGTGAGTGTTTAAAACAGAGGTCTTCAAACTTGGCCCTTTTATGACTTGTGGATTTCAACTCCCAGAATTCCTCAGCCAGCGTGCCTGGCTGAGGAATTCTGGGAGTTGAAGTCCACAAGTCATAAAAGGGCCAAGTTTGAAGACTCCTGGTTTAAAAGGTTGTTGGAAAGAAAATTAAAAAAAACAGCAACCAAATGGAAAAGTGCTTGGTTGGTGGTATTCCTGTTCCCCATCTCTTTCTTGAAACCAGTGACAACAACAGCCTTGGATTGGATCACACTTGTTTTGATTAGCTTTCAAAGGCACTCAGGAAACAAAACAAACCCAGACACACTTAGAGTAGCATTTCTCAACCTCAGCAATTTTAAGATGTATGGACTTCAGCACCCAGAACTCCCCAACCCAGTATGGTGACATTAAGATTTGATCAAGAATGGGACAGTCTTCCTACAGAGGTAGTCTACCTCCATCTGTGGAGATTTTTAAAAAGAAGCTAGACACCTATACCTATTCTAGTTTGATTGGTTTTTCTGCACGTTACAGAGAGATGGACTAGAACTAGATGATCCTTCTGACTCCTTCCAACTCTGTGATTCTATATATTTTGGATAACAGTTTCAGGGATAAAAGCAGTAAGGGAAGAAGAATGATATAATTAATAAGAATTTTCTGAAGAAGGATGGTACAGCAGCGGGAACAGAAAGGGATATTCACACAGAGATGTAAGGAAATGGAAGCTATTTGATAAGATGAAAGATAAAGTTAAGGACCTTGTACTGAGTCTGAGATTAGAAAAGCAACTGAAATGGCCATTTCCCTGCTGCTTTGCTTGTAATTTTCTCAGAAGCATAAGTCTGGAACAAATGGCCAAAACCTTATTTTGCTATTACCGTTGTAATGATTTTTTAAAACGCATATTTCATTTATATTTTAAAATCTTGTTGTAAGTCACTAGATGTAGACAGAAAGATGGGATGCAAAAATTAATGGTGAATTTTATGCTAGTTTCAGGGAACCTTTGATTTATGCCGGAAAGGAACATTATATCAGAGAGATGCAAAAATGGCTTTCACAGAATTGATTTCAGTTTAGGTACATCACAAATATCTGTGATTATTCTGCTCACATAGTCCAAATGGCACATTTGCAATATGCCTAAGGATGCAATTCTGTACTGAAGAACAACTGTCTGAATGATCTTGGGAGGCAGCAAAAGGGTCATTCTGCTTGTGTAGACAGAGCTATGCTGGCACATATTGCCAAAGAAATTGCCCTGAAGGTCCCCAGATCATTGCCCCCATGTAGCTATTCTTCCAACACAATGCCACAGAAATGCCATGAATATGTTACAAATATATCTCTAGATATATCAACAGACCTTTTACTCCCAGTGAAGCCAAAAGAAGAAGGAAAAATCTAAAGACGCTGCTTCATTAGAACATTATACTATTGTTGCAAGTATCCGCAGCAATATACTACATGTATTACGGCAACTGGTGACATTGAGCTATGGGCAGCCATCTTAGTGAGTAAATGAGGACATGAGTGGAAACTCATCAGATGGCTGATGTATGGTCAGAACCGTCTGCTCAGCAGCTGTGGATAATAAAACCAAAGTCACCTCTGCACAGCAACTAAATAAATGCCAAGGCAGGGAAAGAAACGTCTTTGCAGATGAAAGAGAAGCCAGAATTGCACCAGACTATTGTGTGAAACTGTTCCACCTGGAATGGGCAAAGACAAAATATGAGGTGAATAACAACATTCTCATCATAACAATTTTCTTCCCACCTGCCACTGATTATCCACACATGCAGGAGACGGTGTTTTTGAAGCAAAGATTTATCTAGATCAGTGTTCCTTAAACTTTTTTTTTCTCTCAGGACCCTTTCCCACTTTTTAAAAATGATAAAAAATCCAAAAGAGCTTTTGTTTCTATGGGTTATATTTACTGATAGTTATCATGTTAAAAATAATAAGTAATATTGTGTTATATTTTAACATAGGCTGGCAAATAATTTTGATTTCATTGACCCCTGAGACATTCTTGGGAGACCCCCAGGAGTTCCACAACCACATTTTAGGAAACACTGGTGTAGATCAACACCATATTCCTGGAAATCAGCTGATCAGTTTATGGACCTGAAAAAAGGAAGAAGACAGTGATCTGATCTCCTTATCTGGGACACAAGTGCAGTAACATCTTTCTGTATAATGGACAAAGCTCAGAGAATGGACACTTAAGAGCTTAAAACCTCAGGCAGCTGGTCATAACAGAAACTCCCTCTCTAAGAACAACTATCTTGGCACCTAATTAACCCAAGAGAGGCTAAAAGAAACTATCTGTAACTATGAGGCAACCTGTGTAATATCCCATCTTCTCCATTCAGACTCACCTCCCTTTTGGGCTAATCATCCAAAGCGTTGTGAAGTAGAATGAAGAGACTGATTTAAGGAATTAAAAACAGATTAAACTTTGTTCATGCACCATGTTTTGTATTGTCTCTCTCGTCTCCTGCCATAATACAATAGTTTACTAATATATTTAGGTGATGATTTGTTATTTGATAGAGTGAGACCAGGGCTGCTTCTAAACACTTTCTCCCCCTTCACAAATGCTGTGTCCACAACAGGTGCTTCTCCAGCTGTTCTGAATCTCTTGACTTAGTTGTATACTTCTAGAAAATATTTCTATATTGCTTGTCATGTAATTCCATATCCAGGTGGTGTACAATACAGGCAGGCCTTGACTTATTACCATAATTGAGCCAAAAATTTCTGTTGCTAAGAGAGATAGTTGTTAAATGAATTTTGCCCCATTTTAGGGTCTTTCTTGCCACAGTTGTTAAGTAAATCATTGCAGTCATTAAATTAGTAACATGGTTCTTATGTGAATCTGTCTTCTCCATTAACTTTGCTTGTCAGAAGGTCACAAAAGATGATCCCATGATCCCAGAACACTGCAACCTTTACAAATATGAGTCAGTTGCCAAGTATCTGAATTTTGATCACGTGACCCTGGGGATACTGCAATGGTCATAAATGTGAAAAACAGTCATAAGTCACTTTTTTCCAGTGCTGTTGTAAGTTCGAACAGTCACTAAATGAACTGTTGTAAGTCAAGGACTCCCTCTAATAAGATCGCAATATCAACATGCATTATAAATAAAAACAAGTGTAACTATATAACATAATAAGTAGTCATAAATTAAAGCATTAATCTTCACCAATTTCTAGCAGTTGAATTTTTTAAAAGCTTTCTGCATATGCCTGAACTGCAACTGAGTCAGCAGTTGCTCTGTTTCTGGGGAAAGCTATTCTAGAAAGTGGATATGACAAGAGCAGAACTACGTACATCAGAATCGCAACAGGACCTGGGCTGTTCTGTATGGGAGGATGGAATACCTTAAACATTCTGGTCCAAAATTGTTTAGGCAATCTCATCGTATATGAGAGCAAACCAACAGTTCTCTCAGGGGTGGTTTATATAGTTGCAGCAAGGCGAAATACAATCTCATTTCTGCAGCCTGCACCAGCTGTAGCTTCCAGATTTTACATAAAAGCAACCTTATCTAAAGCACCTTGCAAGAACAGAGCTGAGAGGTTACCATCTGTCAAGCTTCTGAGGTAGCCAGGTTCAGAAACAAGGAAGCAAGGATTTCAGGAATACCACTTTACCATGCTAGGATATAACAACAAAATCTTGAAAGCCTACCGGAGTATCTCTCTACCCCTCTGATGCCAAACAGATTCAAGACAAAGTTATTTCAAGACTCTAGAGAGAGTACAGAGAAGAGCAACAAAGATGATCAGGGGACTGGAGGCTAAAACATAGAAGGAATGGTTGCTGGAATTGGGTATGTCTAGTTTAACGAAGAGAAGGACGAGGGGGGACATGATAGCTGTGTTCCAATATCTCAGGGGTTGCCACAAAGAAGAGGGAGTCAAGCTATTTTCCAAAGCGCCTGAAGGCAGGACAAGAAGCAACGGGTGGAAACTAACCAAAGAGAGAAGCAACCTAGAACTAAGGAGAAACTTCCTGACAGCTAGAACAATTAACCAGTGGAACAACCCGCCTCCAGAAGCAGTGATTGCTCCAACACTGGAAGTTTTAAAGAAGAAATGGGACAGCCATTTGTCCAAAATGGTATAGGGTTTTGTTGGAATATTCATGAGCAGGAAGAGTCATGTGGTAACTCAGTCAGCCAATGTGAAGAAAGTGCTACTGAGTCTGTGCAAAAGGTATTGAGTTAGGAGCTGGATTTCCAGTCTCGGGTTTGTCTCTGTATTTCTCTGTAAGAAGTCTTCATTGAGCTATGTTGCTGTAAAGAAGAATGTATGGTATTGTAAATATTTTGATATGAATATAAAAAGGTTATTTTGAATCAGCTAAATGCAGTCAACTGTGAGAACTTCTGATATATATTTTCACCAACAGAGAAATTAAAATTCTCTAGCAGGTTATGGGCCCAGAGCTTACTAAGGACTGCATTATAATTTAAAGCTGGAAGAAATTGGCTATGTTTAGAAAGTATAAGAACAAGGCAGAATTAGCAGAATGGCTGCAATGGAATTTAAGGAAAGCTCTGTGCCTCGTTTGGGCCAGAAGAATTACATTGTGTGGGCTGCTAAAATGGAATGTTTGCTCAAAGCAAAAGAGCTGTGGTATATTGTAGAAAATCCACCACAAGTATTTGCAGCTGCTGATCAGAAAAGTCATGATCAAGCAATGGCTTATCTCATCTTAAATTTAGATGATGAACAATTTCTAAATGTTGCAAATTTAAAGACTGCAAAGGAGATTTGATTGAAGTTGAGAGCTGTGCATGTGAATGTTTCTGCATGCAATATAGTGCAATTGTCAAGAAAACTGTACAGGGCCTGTTTGCAACCAGGTGAATCTGTGGAACAGCATTTAAATAAAATGCAAAGTTTATTTTTGGACTTAGAACAATGTGGGATTAAATTCCCTGAGTCCCAGAAGGTTTTATTGGTGTTGAACAGTTTAGATAAAACCTGGGACACGGTTTCTGCAATATTTGAGTGTAAAGAAGAGCAAGACTGAAATTTTGAGGCTTTAAAGGCATGTTTGCTTAATGAAGAAGAAAAGCAACATTTTAGGAACAGCCATGAGGAGGTGAAATTCCTGAGGAGGGGGTCCAGACTGCAAGTCTCCGGAGAAGAAACAAGGTGCAGATGGGACCAAGTTGCATCAAAAGAGAGATTTTGTAAGCAGAGGGCTCAGCAAGAAAAGAATTGCTACATTTGTGGAGCAAACACACATCTGAAAAGGAACTGTTTGCAGAGGAACAATTTGCAGTGAAGGACATTTGTGCAAGCAAAAAAGACTAATTTGCAAAAGGAACATTTTGGTGTTGCAAAAGTTTGTTATAGCAACAACAGAGACAAGTGGCTAATAGATAGTGGGGCAAGTCAAACAATTGTTAATGACTCTGAATTATTTTGCAGGTTTGTTCCAGTAGCACAAGAAGCTGTGGCTTTGGCAAATGGCCAGAAAGCAAAAGTCATCGGAAGAGGCGATGTAAAAATTCCATATTTGAAATCATAGTTTACCAATGTGATTTGTGTACCTGAGATGGAACATAATTTGTTTAGTGTATCTAATTTAGACAAATAAGGTTTTGAGATCATTTTTGTAAATGGGAAGTGTCTCATCAAAAGGAATGGGAATATTTGTGCAGAAGGCATAAAGGAAGATAATCTATATGTATTGCAGGGACAAAAGGTTCAATGTTCCCATATATTTAAGAATGTTGCAGAGCATGATTTGTGCGTTCATCTTCTACATAGAAGACTTGGCCATGCAAGCTTTAAAGTTTTGCAGCAAATGCAAGAGTTTACAGAAGGGCTAAATTTGAAGGGATGCAAAACATATTTGGACTGTGCAGTATGCAAAGCATCAAAGTCAAAGGCATTCCCCGTTAGTACGGTAAATATAGCATAAGACAAACAAAAAGAGCTCTAGAGCTGGTCCATGCAGATCTGGTGGGATCTATGCAAGCCAGTTTGGGAGGAGCAAAATATGCACTGGTAATTGTTGATAATTATAACAGGTATTCGTTTTGCTACTTGCTTAGAGGAAAGACAGAGGTGCTACAACAATTCAAACAGTAGGTAAGTTTTGTAGAGAGAAGGTACAGATAACAAGTGTGTCAGTTGCAAACTGACAGAGGTACTGAATTTATGTCAACTAAATTCCAACAATGGTTGGGGCAGTTGGGGATAAGACACAGACATACAAATCCTTACACAGCAGCAGAGAACGGTGTAGCTGAAAGAAGGAATGGTGTTTTGCAAACAATGAAAGATTCATTATTAGAGGATTCTGGTATGAGCAGGTCATATTGGGGAGAAGCCATATTGACTGCCAATTATATAGTTAACAGGCTGTGGAGTTCCTCCATTAATAATACTCCATATGCCATTCTATATGGGAGAAAGCCATCACTGGCACATTTGAGAATTTTTGGAAGTACTGCATGGGTACATATTCCGAAAACAATCAGAAGAAAGGGACAGCAAAAGGCAAGAAAGCTCAGGTTTGTGGGCTATGAGCCAGGGTCAAAAGGATATCGCTTTAGCGATGGAAGTAAAAGAATTGTAATTTCAAGGTCTGATAATTTTGCAGAACAAAATTGAGACAAAATTAATGCAAATTCTGGGTATGTCTCACTTAATGACGGTGATTTATTTAATGACAATAACTCATCTAATGATACAAAAATGATTATTGAAGATGTCAATGTTCAGGGAGGAGAGGCTGAAGAAGACATGAAGACAGAAAGACTTGAAACACAGGAGCAGTTAATACCGTACCACGTAGGTCAGAGTGATGTAATAAAGGAATTCCGCCTGACAGGTATTCTGCCAGCAAGGTAAAAGTTTGCAATGTGGTATCAGCCAAGAAGTTATAAAGAAGTGTTGGCATTACCAAAAGCTGAACAAGAAAGATGGAAGGAGGCCATGGATAAAGAGATGAAATCCATGGGAGACCATGAAGTATTTAAATCAGTGACTTTGCCACAGGGAACCAAAGCTGTGGGTTGTAAGTGGGTACATAAGAAAAAGGTATTGCCAAATAATGATGTACAGTATAAGGCAAGGTTAGTGGCACAAGGTTTTTCACAATTACAGAATTTGGGAGAAAAAAATTATCTCGGTGTAGAGATACAGAAAAATGAAAAAGGTGGTTATATTCTCAGTCAAAGGAGAAAAATTGAGCAGTTATTGAAAAAATATAATATGAAAGAAAGTAATATTGCTCCCACACCCATGAGTACGGATTTTTATAATAGTTTAAGTGCGGACAAAGGTGAAACCTGTGATCAAGAGATATATCACTCAGCAATAGGAAGTTTGTTATATCTATCACAGTGGTCCAGACCAGACATAGCTTGCGCAGTAAGCATTTTGAGTGGTTTTACTGCTGCACCTACAAAGTTACATTGGATGGGTGTAAAAAGGGTTCTCAGATATTTAAAGGGAACTATACATTTGGGTCTTCAAATACAGATTACTGAGGAATTGAAATTAAAGTGTTATGTCGATAGTGACTATGCAAATGACATAAACAGAAGGAAATCAAATTCTGGGATTATAATATTGTTTGGAGGGACTCTGATTGGATGGAAGTCCAGAAAACAAACAACTGTTGCTATTTCAACAGCGGAAGCAGAGTTTATTGCTTTATCTGAATTGTGTTCTGAAGTAACATGGTATATACAGTTGTTGCAAGATTTAAATATTAATGTAAAAGAATCTGTAAAGGTATTTGAAGACAATGCTGCCTGTATAAAAATGGCAACAGGTGACAGGGTGAAGAACAGAAGTAAACATGTAGACATTAAGTACTGTAATGTCAGGGAAGCTGTAAAATGAAAATTGATTAGTTTACATCATTGTTCTTCTGAGGATAATTTGGCAGACATAATGACTAAACCATTGGGTGCTGTTCACTATGGAGAATGTATTAAGTCAATAGGTCTGATGTCTCTTCCTGTCATGAAGGGAAGAGTGTTGGAATATTCATGAACAGGAAGATTCATGTGGTAACTCAGTCAGCCAATGTGAAGAAAGTGCTACTGAGTCTGTGCAAAAGGTATTGAGTTAGGAGCTGGATTTCCAGTCTCGGGTTTGTCTCTGTATCTCTCTGTAAGAAATCTTCATTGAGCTATGTTGCTGTAAAGAAGAATGTATGGTGTTGTAAATATTTTGATATGAATATAAAAAGGTTATTTTGAATCAGCTAAATGCAATCAACTGTGAGAGCTTCTGATTTATTTTTTCACCAATAGAAAAATTAAAATTCTCTAACAGGTTTCCTGCCTGAGCAGGGGGTTGGACTAGATGAGCAGTTCTCAACCTGTGGATCGCGACCCCATTTGGGGTCGAACGACCATTTCACGGGGGTCACCAAACACCGCAGTCCGCCATTTTTTCCCCATTTCCCCTCGGCCGTCGCGCACGCGCCGCACATGCGCAATTCAGGCCATCACGCCGTGCATGCGCGATTCGGGCTGTTGCGTGTGCCACGCATGCGCGGTTCAGGTCGTCACGCCGCGCATGCGCAGTTCGGACCATCGTGCACGCGTGCTGCGCGTGCACGGTTTGGGCCATTGTGCATGCACCACACATGCGCGGTTCGGGCATCGCACGCGCCGCGCATGAGCGGTTCAGGCCATCGCGCGCGCACCATGCATGCGCGGTTCGGGCCATCGCACGCATGCCGCGCGTGCACGGTTTGGGCCGTCGCACGCGTGCTGCGCATGTGCGGTTCGGGCTGTCATGCCACGCATGCGTGGTTTGGGCCGTCGCGCCGCGCATGCGCGGTTCGGGCCATCGTGCGTGCCATGCATGTGCGGTTTGGGCTGTTGCGCACGCCATGCATGCGCTGTTTGGGCCGTCACGCGGCGCATGAACGGCGCAGGTCAGGGTCGCGCCACGCATGGGCAGCGCAGGTTGGGGTCTCGGCCTGAAAAAGGTTGAGAACCTCTGGACTAGATGACTTCCAAGGTCCCTTCCAACTTTATTATTATTATTATTATTATTATTATTATTATTAATTATTATTATTAATATTATATAAGTTTCTTTCTTATACCTTTTCCTGTCTCAGGATTGAGTTTAGTTTCTGCTGATGGCTTTTGTCTTTCTTTGTCTTCATTTCTCTATATCAACACACAGATCATGCTGCCTAAGCTATCCCTGATTGGACCAAAACCAATGATACCAACAAAAGGTAATAAAGGTTCTGCTTGTCAACCCAGATCCCTGAACCTTCAGTTCACCTCGGGTTCCTACCTGATCCTTTAGACTAAGGTGTCCTCCCTCAAAAAATGTCCTCCTTCATGTCCTCCTTTTCGATATTTGAAGACTAATCTGCAGGGCTTTTTTTCCCCCTCATAGAACGCTCAGAACAGCATTCCGGCACTTTTTTTTGATGGTGTTTTTTTCAACTTTTGCATGAGCTGTGCTACTCCCGCTATTGGCTTTCGAAAGCCAATAGGAATTGCTGCTGAGCGCGCCAAAACACCCGGCTGGCAAACTTTGCACATGCAAGTTGTCTGTATTATTGTTGCAATGAATAAAATGTTTTGTTTATTTACGATATTTTTTTCTTCAATTTATTTGTGTCCTCCTTTTCATTGTAAAAAAGTTGGTCACTTTATTTAGACAGAATCTGGCAGGCTTTGAGGGTGTCCAGATCAGGGAAGAGACTCCACAAGACCAGAACTAAGCTTTATTGAGATTGGCTTATTTAAGGTACTTTTGCAAGTCCGATTGTACTTTTCCTCCCCTCCCTCTTATACTCCAGTGAGTCAGGGAGCAGCAGCCTGAATCTCTTCCTAAGGCTACCTCCTTTCCTAGGACTCAAGGCATGCTTCTGCTATTTTTGTTTTTGTAACAGCTTCTGAGTACTTCCTTCAAGGCCATCTCCATGGCTCTCTACAGAACTGTATGATGATGGAACAAGCTGTTCCATCCCAATTTCTTCTCTATTTGTCAGTGAATAATTTTACTGATACATTTTAATTAGGGTTTTATGAGGTCCGTTATACTGAGCTGGCATTTGCTTGAGTTGTCAATTATTTGCTGCTGGTTAAGGCAAATGATCAATCATCAAGACCGGTGCTGCTGGATTTATCCATAGTATTTGATCCAAAGATTTTACTACAGTTCATTAAGCACTGTTCATCCAGTTTCCCACTGGCTTCCGTTCTAAATTTTCTATTGCATAAGTTTAGTTTTATGGAGAATTCTTTGTTCTTCCATTTATCTGTAGCTGTTCAGGTTTGGGTAACTGCACCTTGCTCCATTGTTACTGACCTGTGTGGATGCAAGTTGGATCCTAAATTCATTTAGAACTTTTCTGTGCAAATTTGGATGCTTTGTTAGCAGCTGGTGAAGTGTTCAGGCTGGATTGCAGAGTGCCTCAGTCTTCCATTGGACAAAACACCCAGTTGTGCCTTCCCATCCTTGGAGCATCAGCACAGTAGGCAGGCATGTGAGGGTTACTATTTGCAAGAATATTTCTATTTCTTTTTTTCCTCCCCCCTAGCTTCTCTCTTCTGCAGCCTCTGGAATGAACTGCAGGGCTGGGTGTGAGATGGCACTTGAGAGCAGAAGGTCCGAGCGGCTTGTAAAACAATTGTTTAGCAATAGGATCTTTGGTTTAATGTTGATCACATTAATATGGAACCAGATAAGAGAAACACCAATCAAACAAAATGTAACAGGAGTATAGTTGAGGCTAGACGCGAGGGGTGGAACAAGGCTTACTAACTCAGACATTTTCAATGACTAATACTTAGTATTGTATATCAGGTGCCATGATGATTGCTGCACAATATGTTTTTATGTTCAATGTTGATTGTTTTAATAAAAGAATTTTATATATATAAAAAAAAAACAGCTGACTTCTCTTCCTTCCAAACTTCCAGGGGGCCAAGGAAGCAATTGCTAGAAGACAATATGTCTCCATTCCAAAAGAGAACATCTAAAGTTCTATTCAGTTAGATTTCTTCTTCCTTGTTTGCACACCATCCTTTTCTCTCTGCTTCCTTCGTCCTAAGACTTAAAAAGTTCCATCTCATTTGAATATTATAAATTCCAATGTGCAAAGAACAGAGATTACTCCCTTCAATATAATCTTTGCCTCTCTCTCTCTCCCTTTCCCTCTTTCTTCTTTTTAACTTCCCTTCAACCATTCAAGAAAAGAGAGAAAGAAATTGATCCTTGTTTCTGGCATTCACATCATTAAAAAGGGGGTGAGAGGGAAATTGTTTCATTGTTCTGAGTGTGAACTTGTAAAAAAAGAAAAGTCATTTGTGAAGCAAGAGTAAACTAGAGAGTCAATAGCCCAAAAGGCCTTGCAGGGCAGTGATTATTGGCCTAGGTCAGGGTTAGGCAACCTCGGCTCTTTTATGACTCATGGACTTCAACTCCCAGAATTCCTGAGTCATAAAAGAGCCGAGGTTGCCTAACCCTGGCCTAGGTGTTCAAAGGGGGGGGGGAATCTTCACACAGCAGCCAATCAAAATACAGAGGTTTGTCTATAAGGAAATAAACCACAGCAGGCAAAATAGACTGCATCACTTGGGCAGAAATCCTACTTTGGACAGAGAGCAAGACTACAAGTGAGAAGATGTTGCACTTAGGGTGGGCTGGGGGAAAAGTGAGGAACATGGTGTATGTTCATTCTTGCCCTCTAGAAATGGTGTCCTGCCAATATAATGGAACAAGTTGGCCGTGTTCTCAGTATACATGCCATCTAATTTCTTTTCTTTTTGCTTTTTCTCCCAGTTTCAGTCAGTTTTCACTGTCATGCCTACACTAATGATTTCTATCTATATTCTTCTACCCTGGTTAGGGATAAGAGGTATGCTTTCCTCTCCAACTGCCTCACTGGAATTTCCTAACCTCCTTCAATTTGAGTAAGGCTGAGCTTATTGCTTTTCATCCACAACAATCTCCTTTCACCCTTCTATTGCCTATTTTTCTTTTTAAGGCCATCAGATATGAATATCTTCTGTGACAGAGACCTACTTAATTACTTACTTACTCATTCCATTTCTATAGCTGTCCAACTCAACCAAGTGGGCAGCTTACAATCTTAAAATTATAAAACAATACAAACATCTACAAAATAAAAAAAAATCAGTACTCTTAATCAATAAAGATTTTTTGTTAGTCTTCAATCAATAAAACAACAGGATCCTGTAATTTTCGTCTTCTAAGTATTGGAAAATCATTTGTATCTTTTTAAACAGCTAAGCAGTCAGTTAGGAAACGTGGGCATCTTATTGCTTCTAAGGGATATCTCACCTGGACACCTGCAATAGCTTTTTGGTAGAACTATTTGACTTTGTCTTCTGGTTTCTATGATCCTGAATCTTCTTCCAATTCACCTCTACTTCTTTCCATCAACCCTTACATTGGTTGAGTCTTCAGAAGCGTTACTTTTTTTAATTGTTTGCACTGACCTCCTGGCTCAAGTATACCTAATATTTGAACAATTTTATTAAAATTCATGCGTCTGTGTGCTCAGCCCATTTGTGCAATCAAGGCCATTTCAGAATGGCACTTCCTATCTAATTCCTACCCTTTGGAATGGATGCCCCTACAGAGGGAGTTCTGTCTCCTGAGGTTTAGAAAAGACATCTCTGAAGTTGTGACTGAATTTAATACAGATTTAAATTATGGTACTCTGTGATTAGCAAATATTTTAGATTGATTATTACATTATAGTAGTGTTGATATCAGTCAATACTGTGTTATATTTTTATTGCTTTTTCATATTGCACTTAGGTATCATATTGCATTTGATGTAAGTGCCATATATCAAATACCAATACTAGCTCATCTAGGCCAGGAAAATTATTTATTTCCTGGCCTGGGAAGTCAACTATCTGCAGGACCTCCATAGAAACCAGCCTCAAAAACCCCACCTCTGGCCCCAGCCAGTTCAGCAGGTATGTACGTATGCAATCTCCCCTAATTCAGCTATGGCAGAAACATTTTACGAGGAATCTCTGGGATATTGATGTGCTTGTATCTTCAAATGACAATTCCTGGGATTTCATGTAAACATTAAAATATATTAAAGATATGCTATTGTTTTATTATTGTCACCACGTTAGTTGCAATCAGTGCTGCAAGCAAAAATGATGCTAATGGAAAATAATATTTCTGATCCCAACTCTTAGTGTTGATCTAATAATGAACCATGGTTAATAACATTACTGAGAAATCAATCAAAAGAGACAAGTAGACAAGTTGCTTTCCTCTCTCTCTCTTCCTCCCTCTCTCCCTCTCTTAATAAAAGGCAGTAATTTAAAAAGACATCAAGAAATTAAAAAAAGTAATAAATGTTCATGCTGACAAAATCATCTATCTGATTAGAATTACTATGGCAGTGATGGAGAACCTTTTAGAGACCGAGTGCCCCAAAACTGCCCCCCACCCCATCCCCGCTCCGCCCTGCCCACTGGGCCACTCACCACCTCCACAGCCCGCCACAGATCACCCAGGAAGCCCAGCAGCGCCATGGCAGCCATGCCCTACGCCCGTGCCCAGCAGCATCATCTGCACGTGATGGGGCACAAGGGCGGAGTTTTGTCTGGAAGCTGTGTGTGACCCATACTTTTAGTATGGCACAACAGTCCTCCTTAAACCATTTGATATACTGACCTTGTGCCAAGAGGCCAAAATAGATGGAATTTATTTTGTATAAATGTGATTACAGTGGGACCCTCTCCCACTGTAATCACATTTATACAAAGAGTTGGTGAAACCTAGAATACGCCTTTATCATTCCACTAAATATTGTTTAAAAGATTTCTTGACCCCTAATGAACTTCTGTATCCTTGAATAACAATCCTTGAATAACAATCAGACAAACAATCCTGTATCCTTGAATAACAATCAGAACCACCAGAGGCTGGCTTTCACTTATTGCCTATAGTATGGGGAGAACCTTTTTTTCCTAAGAGAGTATGGAGATGGATGGCTATTTCCTTCAAAATGAGGCATGGATAAACACAGATGGACAAATTTCCATCTGCTGCTTCTGGGACCAGAATAGTCTTCTTCAGGAGAGGTTATAAATCTCCTTTATGATGCTCCAGACCTTCATGCAATAATGTGCTCATCACAATCTGAACACACTGGGCCACCTGCCCTCCTGGTTGTAAAGGACCAAAACCAGGTCTGAGACAATATATTTACGAGAACCATGTCTAATTTTCATTTTGAAACAACTGAACTGATTTGACAAATGGAACATTTGGTGGATTGGATTCAGCAAATTTGTTACTCTCAGGCCAAGGATTTGGGCACCCAATCACTTGGGCAAATGTTAACAAACACCAAACCAAAGAAGCAATTATGGTGGATGACTACTTGAAGATGCAAGGCATGTCTTCACCATCATCTGTTCTGTTTCATATCCTGCAATTCTTCTGAATACAAGGATGTAATACAGACTCTGTATGATCAGAAAGTCACTCAGGGATTACTATTACAAGAGCCTTTGCTAGTACAAGACAAACGCCATAATTATCATTTATTCTTTACACTCTTTCCCTTGTTTTTCATACGCTGCTATCCCAGAGGTAGAAGCTATGCATGAATTTTGGAACCTTTATGCAAAATTTTAAACGTTCTGACATAAACATAATGTTCTCGTCAGATTATTTTCATGTCACACAAGTAATTATTATATTTTAATTCTGAAAATATACTGTATTTTGTACATTTTTCAAATTACCAGCATCAACACTAGAACTGTTAGTCCATAGCAAAAATGGCATCTTAATCTATTTTGGTTTATTGTAGAACTGACCCCTAAAGTTCAACATTTAATTATTATTTTGCAGCATTCTTTTGTTTTTGATTCTTTAAAATTCTAATTATGTGATGTGGTTGCAAATGTATAAATAAACCTGTTCAATTAAAAACATCATTGTTTTGTTCTTTTCATTAAAAATAATGAATAATCTCCCCAAAGTCAATTTCTATTGCAAATCACACTTGATAAACAAAAGAACTGAGCACTAGGTTAATTACTCCCCTCCCAGAGTAGAATGTCTACAAGATTTGGTGAGAAATTTCTTTCATGTTCTTGACAGCATACAATAAAACTATCTTATTATCTATTGAAAATCTGTTACAATTTTTAGAAAAAAACAATTTCTACATTTACTGCTGACTAGAAATCCCTTCTGGACTTTTTGTGTGAAACAGAAAAAAATGAACTTACGATTTGATGATTAGACAGAATAATTATAAAAAGACTTATTTTGTAACTATGGAGTAAGAGGTAAATTTATAATTATATTTATTTATTTATTTATTTATTATTTGATTGTTTCGATTTCTAGGCCGCCCTATTCCGAAAACTCAGGGCGGCTTACAACATAATCAGTAGCATATAGAAATCAAATACATTATAAAACCCCTAAATTAAAACCAATCATCCGAAACAAACTCACAACAAACATACACTGGCTAGGAGCAAGGTGTCAACTGCCCCAGGCCTGCCGGCAAAGATGTGTCTTTAACAGTTTGCGAAAGGCGGAGAGGGTGGGGGCAATACGGACCTCTGGGGGGAGTTGATTCCAGAGGGCCGGGGCCGCAACAGAGAAGGCTCTTCCCCTAGGCCCCGCCAGGCAACACTGTCTGGCTGACGGGACCTGGAGAAGGCCGACCCTGTGGGCCCTAACCGGTCGCTGGGTTTCATGCGGCAGCAGACGGTCCCGCAAGTAACCTGGTCCGATGCCATGTAGGGCTTTATAGGTCATAACCAACACTTTGAATTGCGTTCGGAGACCAATTGGCAGCCAATGCAGCTCGCGGAGTGATGTTGAAATATGGGCATTTCTGGGTAAGCCCAAAACAGCTCGCACGGCTGCATTCTGCATTACCTGAAGTCTCTGAACGTTTTTCAAAGGTAGCCCCATGTAGAGAGCATTGCAGTAGTTGAGCCTTGAGGTGATAAGGGCATGAGTGACTGTGAGAAGAGACTCCCAGTCCAAATAGGGCCGCAGCTGGTGCACCAGGCGAACCTGGGCAAATGTCCTCCTCGCCACAGCCGAAAGATGATGTTCCAAATTTAGCTGTGGATCGAGGAGGACACCCAAGTTGCGGACCTTCTCTGAGGGGGTCAAAAACTCCCCCCCCCAGGATGATGGACGGACAGGTTGAATTGTCTTTGGGAGGCAAAACCCACAGCCACTTCGTCTTGTCAGGGTTGAGTTTGAGCTTATTAGCACCCATCCAAACCCTAACAGCCTCCACACATCGGCACATCACTTCCGCTGCTTCACTGAAGTGACACGGGGTGGAGATGTAAAGCTGGGTATCATCAGCATACTGATGATATCTCACCCCGTGTTGGCGGATGATCTCACCCAGCGGTTTCATGTAAATATTAAACAGCAGAGGGGAGAGGACCGATCCCTGAGGGACCCCACAAGGGAGGAACCTAGGGGTCGACCTCTGACCCCCTGCCAACACCGACTGCGACCGACCAGTGTGGTAGGAGCTAAAACACTGCAAAACAGTGCCCCCAACTCCCAACCCCTCCAGCCAGCGCAGGAGGATACCATGGTCAATGGTATCAAAAGCCGCTGAGAGGTCAAGTAGCACCAGGATAGTGGAATGTCCCCTATCCCGGGCCCACCAGAGATCATCCGTCAGTGCAACCAAAGCAGTTTCCGTGGAGTAGCCGAGCCTGAATCCTGACTGCTGAGGGCCCAGATAATCGTCCTCATCCAAGGACCATTGGAGCTGGAGTGACACCACCTTCTCAACAACCTTACCTATAAAGGGAAGATTGGAGACAGGACGGTAGTTGTTTAACACAGCTGGGTCCAGGGAAGGCTTCTTGAGGAGGGGGCGCACAATTGCCTCCTTGCAGGGAGCAGGAAAGGACCCCTCCCTCAAAGAAGCGTTGACAATCTCCTGAACCCAGCCCCGCGTCACCTCCCTGCTGGCCAAAACCAGCCAGGAGGGGCACGGGTCCAATAAACAGGTGGCGGAACTCACAGCTCCAATGGCCTTGTCCACTTCATCGGGTGCTACCAGGTCAAACTCCTCCCACACAACAGGATCAAGACGAGTCCCTGTCATCTCGACTGACTCATTGTCAGCCGACACTGTATTCCAATTGGAGTCAAGGTCCATCCAAATCTGGGCGATTTTATCTGCGAAAAACTTATTAAAATCCTCAGCACTACCCTGCAAGGGTGCATCAACCCCCCTTGATTAAGGAGGGAGATAATCACCCTAAACAGGGCGGCTGGGCAGGATTCCGCAGATGCAATCAAGGCGGAATGATACGCGTATCTTACCGCCTTGAGCGCCACCTGATAAGTCTTGATATAAGATCTTTTTTTTAAAATATATTTTATTGGTTTTTTTAAATTTTTACAGAAAAAAGAAACTACTCAAATCAAATCATAGTGTTAAAATAAACAATCATCCATAAACAAAACATAAATACATTTTTCAATACATCAAATACCAATAGCTCAACTGAAAATAATCATGCCAAACAATTAACATTACTGCCCGGTACCCCCACCACCACATCCCCCTAACCCTATCCTTCCCCCCTCACTTACCAACTAGCTACCTACTTTCCTCCCTCCTTCTCTACTTCTCTATACCCACCTATCCCTACTCATCCCCCCTCTTGCCATCCTTCTTTCTACTTCCTTTCTACTTCCCTCCATCCTTCTCTATCTCCATCCTACTCTTCCCCCTTATTATCAACTTCCACTTACATCAGCCTTCACTCCTCCTTCCTCTTTCCATCAGATGTGGTGCCCAGAGGCCACCCGAGCAACCCCTTAATGACAGTAATTACATATTCTTACATCAACCCCAATTACAGTTGAGAAAACATCATATATAAAATTATAAACCCTCCCTAACCCTCCCCCCCGACTTCCCAGAGTGAGTACAGGGTAAAACAAAAGAAAACCCACTACATCAAACAAAATTATTATATAATCCTAACAAGAATTTTAAACTATATACTATATGCAATCTCTAAATCAATTCAATCCATTAGACAAAACAAACAAATCATCTTGTTAAGAATAATAATTTTCCACCTTCCTCACCCTCCAATGCGGTGACTAGAGTTCTCCAGAGCACCCTGAAAAAAAAAGAGGTACCGGTATGTCTAGAGGGTTAGAGGGTGGAGAAGGAGTAGAGGAGGATTGAGGGAAGAGGTATAGAAAGGCGAAAGTATGTAGTTAGAAGGATAGAAGAGGGGGTTAGGATGTAGGAGGATGTGGTGGTGGGGGGTTCCGAGCAGCTATTTGTATTGTTTGTTAATTATGTTATTTGTTTGTTATCAGTTGAGTTATTATATTTTTGTGTTAAAATTTGTTAAAAGTTTATAAAACTTAATAAAAAAATAATTTAAAAAAAAAAAGAATAATAATTTTCATTTACATATCTAAACCATCAATCTAAGTCAAACCTTAAATCACTTCAATCCATTGAGAGGTTATATAAAATCACCCAGACAATCAAGTTGTATATACATCTTCCAGTAATCAACCTCTTTCAAACCATTAAACGTCAAAAAAAATCATCTTTTTAGAAAAATAAACAAATAATATCAATAAACCCCTCAATTCAAACAAAAAATTTTTTTGTTCTTAATCAATTTAATATATCTTTCATTAAACATCCTCTCTTACATCTTACTTATAAAATTGGTCTTTGATTCAGCCCATAGTCTTAGATTAGCCTTAATTCCTTTCATTTAATTATAAATTTCATTTCTTCAATCGACTTCTGGGCTTTCTCATCTGTCAAATAAACCTCCATAACCAATACAGTCTATTTATTCCATTTCTAACTTACATTCCTTCAACTTTATCCAATCACATAATGCTTATCTATCCCATCAATCAATCAATCTAATATCAAACCTAGATCATTTCAAAGCAAATACATTCTTCATCAATTTAATTATATCCATTAATCATCTTCTCTTACATCTTACTCATAATCTTAGTCCTTAATTCAGTCCATAATTTTAAATTACCCATAGCTCCTTACATACAATTTAGCGGCACCGGCGGAGCCACCGGAAGTCTTGATATAAGATCTTAATAGTGTTCGGTCAGATACAGATTTACTTTTCCTCCATCGCTTCTCTAGGCGTCTCTTCTGGCGCTTCATCCCCCTGAGTTCCTCAGTAAACCAAGGAGATCTCCTGGGTCTGCTACCACAGAAAGGTCGCAGCGGCGCAATCCGGTCAAGAGCCCCCTTCACAGCCATATTCCAGGCCGTAACCAGGGACTCTGCCAAACTGTGAATGAGAGAATCCGGTATTTCCCCAAGCGTCCTCTGAAAACTCTCTGGGTCCATCAGATGTCTGGGGCGGAACCACCTAATCGGTTCCGCCTCCCTGCAGGGGAGGATTGGAGCCTTAAAAACAAGCCGTAGCAGAAAATGATCTGACCATGACATAGGCAAGATATCTAAGCCCCTTAAATTCAGATCATTGCTCAACTGTTCTGAGAGGAATACCATGTCGGGAGTATGTCCCCTCTCGTGGGTCGGACCCTGAACTACTTGAGTCAGGTTCATGGTTGCCATGGTGGCCATGAACTCCTGTGCCAACCCAGAGGATTCGCCGAGCGACGGAAGATTCAAGTCCCCCAAGACAACAAGCCTGGGGAACTCAACCGCCAGCCCAGCAACCACCTCAAGTAGCGCAGGCAGGGCTGTTGACATGCAGCTGGGAGGCAGGTACGCAAGCAACAAGCCCACCTGTACCCCTAGGTCCAACTTCACAAGGAGCGACTCAAAACCCACAATCTCAGAAACAGCGAGCCTGCGTAGGCTAAAGGTCTTCTTGGCTATAATAGCCACTCCTCCCCCCCTTCCCTGGGGTCGTGGCTGATGCCATACCTGAAACCCAGCTGGGCACATCTCAGAGAGAGGAACTCCTCCCTCCGGGCCCAGCCAGATCTCGGTCACACATGCGAGGTCGGCCTCCTCATCCAGGAGAAGATAAATAAAGAGCTTTATTTACAACTGACCTGGCATTGAGCAGCAACAGCCTGAGCCCAGGGTCCGGATTTCGCCCATTACCAGTACTTTGGGCTGAACTCACAGGGTCGGAGCAAGGGATTGCTTTTAGACAGCGAGCTCTTGTTCCCCAGGAATGGCCTACCCTATGGCTCCCGCCATATCTGCTTCTCCCCAGCAAGACCGGTATACTTTGGTCCTCTATCACCCCAGAGCCAGCGTCCCCCTTCCCCTCCACCTCTGCCACGCCAGGCAGGCTAGCCAGTCCATCCCATTCATTCCACTCAACCACAGCTCCATCCATATCATTAATTTATCCCACCCACAAAAAACCGCCCTTTAAACTAGACAAATTAAAACAATAAGCTAACCATCCATTCAACCCGATTCATTCCACAAACATTCAATCCCCCCCACATCATTCAACATCTAACGAATCAATTTAAAATAGTATTAAACAGGTTAACTATTTAAAATTTGGACAAACAACAGTTAAAAAACAACTCAAGAACATAATAACAAAAACAGGCATGCCAGATGTTAATCCTGCCGCAATGATTATAGCTATGCCTGTATTTACATGGAAACATTCAACTGGCTCCTTGAAGCACCTGATATCCAGCATGCTAATAATTTCCCCATGAGAAGCATAGAGTCTTCTAGAACGAGTGGGAGAAAATATAACGCTAGTGACATCATCTGCTTTTTGAAGCCATACACATTCCGATGGATTTCCCTCAGCATTCCAAAGTATGAGCTCCCCTCCTTCTGCTCCCAAAGCAGAAACTGTCTTTGCTCATATTTAGGCTTAGTACGGAAGAAAAATGTCCATTAGTCCACTTCTTTGCCATCATATCTCAAAACAGACTCAAAGCAAAGAACCAAGTTCTCCTGATACCAAACTCTCTTCCGGCAAAGAAAAACTGCTGGGTCTGTTTAACACTCCCACTTCATTCTCAGCTTATCTCTCTCACCATCAATCAGTCCTTTCCAAATTCAAATTCCAAGCTTCATTCCTCTCTTTCACCATCAGTCAGTCCTTTTCAGTCAATCCTTTTCAGCTCCATTTCCTGTCACTATTCCCCCCCAAACATCTCTCCGTTCCTTCGCACTCAGCTTCTCACAAACTCCAGATTTTTCTTCCAACCTCAGTCTGTCCTCCTCAGTTACTTCGGTGTCTCCTTCTCCCTTCGGCTCCTCACCGCAGATCACACTCTCCCGCAGCCAGCCACACTCCGATAGGGTTTTCAGATCTTCACTACCCTCAGGTCTGTTTCAGGGTTTTTTCCTCTAGTTTTTTCCTCTAGTCACTTCTTTCCAATGTCCAATTACACCTTCGCTATAGTGTCTCTATGCTGAAACGCAGCAGGACTTGATGCTAGCTTGATGTTAGCTGATATGATGTTAGCTTGATGTTAGCTGATATCTTGCTCGGCGTCGCCCCGTCTTGCTACAGAAACTTTTTGATATAAAGGTTCCTGCAAGTATGGTTCAGCTTCCAAGATTCCTTTCAGTTCAGGCTCTGAGGTCTTACGACGGTTCTTTATAGCGACCGCTCAAAGTTGCAACGGCACTGAAAAAAAGTGACCGGTGACCGTTTTTCACCATTTATAACTGCTGTAAAGAAGATCTGAAGCTTTTTTCTTTTTTATCTTTTTTCCTTTCTTGCATTTTAAGCATTCTCTTTGATTTCTTTCTGATTTCCTTTTTCTCACTCTATATTATTTCATATTTAGTTTTTATCTTCTTTAGAAGGGACATACCATTTCATAAAGAAAACAATATCAAAATAATCTGCAGGCTATTTCTGAAACAGAAGTTTCATCTAGTTCCACCCACTAGTGATATAAATTGTATATCTTATATCTGGGGCTGAAATCACAGACAAAACTATCCAAAGCTGAGTTGTAAAAAACATTCCTTCTGAATAAAGATCAATATACCTTTTCAGATACCTTGATGTATATCGTTCCTATGAATCAGTACAGAGAAGTAAATTTCCATAAATATTCTGAAGGATATCTTTTTTTTGTTCTACATAGAAATCAAAATGTCTTTGTTCCTCTTGAAAATCCCAACCTTAATAAGCTGCACCTCTTCCTATCTCATGCACCCACACCTACTCCTATAATTTGTTTCTGACCACAGATCCAGGAAGAAGTTCTCAGCTCCATTCCTTGCAAATAACAAGGAAAGGAGGGTCTTCCTGCTGGCAACTGTGCCAAGCATTTCCCAACATCTCTCCTTGAATTATTTTTAAATTGTTTCTTCCAACTGCAGAGTTATATTTCTTTGATGGTTCCACAGTAGACAGTTACCATGGGGTTGATTCCACAACAGGACCAGACGTTTGCAATCCTATTGTCTGTTAGTGGTGGAGAAATTTTACAAAAGGCATTATTATACCTCTGTTCCCAAAAACTGCTGTCTTTACAAAGATGCTGTATTGTCCTGACAATGTATAGATTCATAAGAAAAAATGATACTTGAAATTAATTAGACAAATACCAAGGTATCTGAGTAAAAGGAATCAATTCAGCAAAATCGGAAACATTATCATTTTATTTAACTCAAGGAGAAATTACCTGTTTAATATACCTCAGGTTTTTTAATTAAGATGCATCTGTCCATGGCTAGGTAACACTAAGCTGAGTTTGGTTGATCCTCCATGATCAGACTTAATATTTAGATGGAAATCTGCCCTGCAAACTAGGGAATAAAGCTTTTAAAAAATCCTGGAAGAAGACAAGAGACCCATCACTTCTATATTGTTGACAAGAAAACTCCAGAAATGGATCAATAGAGTAATCAGGAATCAAGCACAACTCAATTTGATTTTAAATTTCACCTTTTCTTCCTCGCCATTCCTTCTCTAGGTATCAAGTTCTTGCATATCCCAAACAATGAAACAAGCTTATCTTTTTATAAAAGAGAGAGAGAGAGAGAGAGAGAGAGGAGGGGGGGCTGGATTAAATAGACAGCTATTATTAAATAGTAGCTACATTTACAAATAAATTACACTCTTTACAGTTTTAAGACCCATTTCCGTGATCGTGATTTACAATGCCTTCTAGCATCATCCCATCATTGTTGCACTGGTTAATAGGATTAATATTATCATAGCAATGTCCTCTCTGAAATAATACTGGAAGCAATACTAAAGGCCGTGCAATGCTTCTGCTTCTGTGTCAAGAAGATGCCTTGAAGTATACAGGAGGCAGACAAAACATCTGTCTGCAACTCCTTAAAGCAGCTGCATCATTTCCCAAGCCTGACATAAATGTCTCTATGTTCCAAGATTGCTTCTGAATGAAAAGCATTGTACAACTCTAGTACTTAAATCACAACCACAGATTTGAATCCAAGAGGGATTCAACTGCATCTTAAATGAGAAAATTCACAGTTATTTTAATAACTATTGTAATATGTTAACTTCTGTGCATCTCCGCTAACTTCTCTAATTCTTTATTATAAAACTATTTACAGACATGGCGCTTATTCATGATGGACTGACATTACCCTGCCTTTCCATTCCCTAAATCTATACTCAACACAACGAGCTACTTAACTTAAAAAAAGAATTTAAAAAAAACACAAACTTTGAAAAATAATGTATAAGGGAGTAACATCTTGCATTGTATGAATCCAACCACTGGCAAATGGTAAAGAGAAAAGATCTTTCCCTACTGCTGAGTTAAACAGTGGTCCCCTTATCCTTCAGCTGATAGAAAACTATACCAATTACGGCATAAAATTTGCTATCACTATTTTAATCCCTGTTTTGCCTCTCCCATTTGTTCTGACTCACTGCTGAACGGCAAATGTCCTAATCATATGTGTGCAACTTGTGATAAGTAAAGTGATTGACTGAGCCCCACATCTTTGCTCCCCTCCCTCTTCTGCACCGCAGCAGGCAGGAAAAACATCTATCAGTCACAGTGAACAGGAGGAAAGGAGTGGGTTTGAGTGCGAAGGTCCATCATCTGAAGCTATTTCCCATGGCCATCGCCTAATTTTATCACAACTCCAACTGAATACAAGTTTTAAAAATACACAACAGATAAGAGTCATGAATGGAGCTGAATCACAAGCAGCGTTTTTATTTATGATTTTTCTCACCTTTCCCCTTTTTTAATATATAAAAGCAACAAATGCTGATTGTGGAATAAAATTGATACAAAAGGAATCATTCTCATTCTCTCCCCACTTTCTCCTGTCATCCATGGAAAGAGAGACTGGAGGAAAGAAGATCTTTTTCTTTTCCTTTCTTTCCCTTCCCTTCCCTTCCCTTTCCTATCCTTTCCCCTCTCCCATCAGTGATAACTGACAGTGAGAAAACTACCACCAACATACAGAATCTCAAATAAACAAAATCCATCCAGCTTTTATTAATTGCTTTAGTAGGATCATGTTTTCCAGAGCATGTGCTGACTTTATTTCAGAACTGATTGTTTGAAAGAAAACATTCATCGGTTTTTCTCATTTTAGAACAATTGTTACATACAATTTTTTCCCCCCAAAAAAGCAAGGTAGGTGAAAACCAGCATTCTGTTACCCAGGCAAATATTACATTTCTTCTTTAATGTCAGAGATCTAGCTAAAAATCAGAAAATTTTCTAGCACTTCCAACCACCTCCCCAATGATCCTGCAATTAAATGACTAACATAACAGGGTCAACCTGTTCTAACTGAATAAACACGTGAAAGGAGCTTTTGTATAAAATGCATGCTAGGACACATTTTGGACTCTTCTGTTCCAACATAGGGCCAAATAAGCTAGAAGGCCTTGTCATGCCATATTAACATATAAAAGATGGATCACATATTGTAATCAAATTCACAGACAAGTGGCTTCCTCACCAGTTTGCTTGACGGGCACTTCAAGGGTTTAATTGTTGACAACTTGTCCCTCATCGGAGCTCTCTTTCCTAAACAGCCCAAATGCTTCTTCAGTATTCCGTCCATGCATCCCAACCCAGCATGCAATTCAGTTTCCAATATGGACCAGAAGCATTGTCGAATAGAAGCTTTGGGCCTTGTTTCAGACACCTATACAGGGATCTAATCCTCCATAGTGGATGTGAAATCCCACAGCAATGCATAATGAACCAAGCCACAAGCGCATCGTTATCCTTCCTTCTTGAAGCGGCACACATAACTCTTGAATTCCTCCAGGAAGGTCTTGGCCATGCAGCTGAAAAACGCAACAGCTTTTACTCACAATTATTTTCTTTGCCAAGCCTTATTCTGCCCCAATTATTTCTCACTTTTCCCCGCACGCACAGTCTAAAAAGAAGTCAGTACAAAGGAAGCCAAGTCGTCTAAATTGGTAGCTGTTTCACTTTTGCAGTGATCTGAAGTGTAACAAATACTGTAATGTAACAGCTGTGGCTTGGTGCTGGTGAGTAAAAAGTAATTAGCTGCCTGTCCTCCAGTAAAGGGGAACACCATGTGACTGACTGCATACAGTATTGCTCAGTTGGTGTGATTCTATGCAGGTTGGAGAGAGTGCAGAAACCTTGAACAGGCGCTGACCTTATTATCCCTTGGATTTCATTTTCTGAAAAAAGTTTCTAGCCCCTATGGTTTTCCTGTGTGTTAGTTTTGGTGAGATGGCAAGGTGTGCTTCTAAAAGTAACTGTAGTCATTGGATTTTGAAAATGGTTAAGAAAACAAGGTTTAAGTCAGCTGGAGGGCTGCTACTGCTTCCAGGTATCTAACAGAAGCAGAGTAAATTATAATTATCACTGTTGGCTTTTTGCAAAGAATTCAAGGGAAATTAATTCAAAATGCATGCAGAGAATAGACAGCATTGTAAAGTTGTGATAACATGTATTAACAAACAAAGTAGGCATTGAAAGATTTGATAAGTCTTCTACCCTCATCATAGCACCCACAGGAAAGGCTGGAGGGAGGGGGAAGCAGCAAAACAAAACATTACAAAGCCTCAGCTTCCTGCTGTATAACCCACCCAGAATGCTTTTGGATCTGCCATGGGCTTCAAAGCAAGCCCTGCCATATAGTGAGTGTATACATTTTAAAAATACAGATATTCCCCATCACTGCAAACATTTTAAAAAGGCATGGCCACTCTGCAAATGGAAGAGAAGCACAGAGCAGAACTAACTGGGCAGTGGCAGGAATCAATGATCTACAGATAAAAAGAAAGAGAATGGGCAAACTGGCAGTAATGGGGTGAACTGGGGCCCCAAAAGGCAGAGAATTTAACAAGAAGGTAAGAAAGGGGAAAAGAAAAGTGTTATAGGAACATGTGAGTAAAAACTGGATATAGTAATATTGGACTAGTCTTGCTTTTAGTATTTTAAGAGAATCTTTTAAAAAGCCCTGTATCACAGCTTCTCTCTGCTTAGCACAGACCTGGCCAAAGTTGTTATTGGCATCATTATACAAAAACCTGGATTTCTGTTTACAATTTTCAAGTCACAGACCATCCCTGTGTTTGGAGTGAGGGTTGTGATGTGATGATGGACTTGATCCTGTGATCCTTAACCACAAAGTTAACAGTTGCAGTTTTCACCATGGACAGTAAAGTTGTCCAGAAAACAGTACTTCTATGGGTGCAGTGTTCAGAAGCAAACTCACATATGATCAAGCTGTAAATGCTCAAAAGACTAGATAGACTGCAAATTTCCCAAACAATACAAGTGTGTGTGTGTGTGTGTGTGTGTGTGTGTCCCCAAAAGGCCATCTGTTTACTTTCCCTGTTTCTAGCTCGGTGCCTTAACCATTGGATGAAACTGGCCCTAGTAATGGTACAACTAACAACATACTGCAGTGGTTCATCATTCCTTAAACACTCATGGCCCTAGGGTTTGTAAACATGTGTTTGACACTTTTACACTGCATTTTTAATACATATCTGAAGCATCCATTGGGGACAAGGCAAAGTGATCCAACTACTTCTCACTCTCCAAGAATGACATAGCCTCCCTCAAGTCCTGGTGATTTCAATTTTTCCTCACCTCAGTACCTTGTTTGTTTTCCTACTTCAAGGTCTAGCCTACAGCTCTGGTGTCCCCTTGAGATCTCCCGCCCAAGAATGAGCCGGGCCAAATCCCACTTAATTCCTGAACCCAGAAGATCCAGCTAAGAGCCCCGTCTTCTAATCACAAGTTTCACGAGAGGCTCAGACCGGTATTTTAGGGGGACCAAACACAATATTGAAATCCTTCCAGCCTAGAGGCGCAGAGACCGGCCCGTTCAGACTTCGGCCTCGCGTTGCAGGTGCCTTGCTCGCTCCTGGCGCGCCCTCGCTCCGGCCTATCTCCCCACGGGTGACTGGGGCTTGGCAGGGAAAAGCGGAGGGATGCTTTGGGGAAAAATATTCCCTCCCACGGCAAGGCGCTTGGGAGATGCTTCCGGGCAAGTGAGGGCGGGGTGGAGGCGAAAGGCGAGGTGGGCGGAGGAGCAGAGGAGAAACGATTAGCATTTGTTGCGCAAAAAAAATCGGATCAACGGGAACAGCGGAGGGACGGGAGTCGATCGAAGGCAGCGCAAGGAAGAGCCGGACGGTCGAGCTCGCTCTTCCGTTTAATTGCTGCCTCGCCTGCCGCCCCCCCCCTCCGCCCGATCTGGGTCTCTTCTTCCCTTGGCGAGAGGCGGGGGCTTCAGCGCCCACCCTTCCCAAGCGGACAAGCTGGCTCGGAGGTTGAACTGAGACAGTTCCAGCCACAGGTGCCGCCTGGTATGTCCCTTGGAGACGCCTCGCTCCATAGCAACGCAAGAGAAAGAGGCTGGACTGCCGGGGAGGATCGGAGAGAGGAGGGAGAGGGGCGCCGAAAGGAATCTGCGAGACTAGCTCGGGGGAGTTGGCGGCGGGAGCGGGGGGGGGGAGAGAGAGAGACCGAGAGCAGGATCGCTACAGCCGGATCCTCCCGCAAGAAGTCCCGCCCGCGGCTGAAGTCAGCCTGGAGCCTGGGAAAGGGGGCTGCCCGGCTCCTTGGCCCTGGATGGAGGGGAGGGCGGCCGTCTTCGTCGTCCCCAAAGCGAAGAGGGCTCCCCGGCGCTAGCCAGAGGTCTGGCGTGCGGACAGGAAGGCTGCTCACTTTGCGTGTGCTCAAATGAATCCGACTCTGCTCGAGCAAACCAGCAGTCCTGGGAGGGAGGGTTTCTCTCCGTGGGGAAAGGGGCATTGCTCACAAAGCGACGGCTAGCCCACCACACGGGCACAGTCGTCCGCAACCGTCCCGGGGAGCTTCAAGCGGCGGGAGGGGGAGCTGCCCTGGCAAGCGCTACACGCCCTTGCCTACAAGGTGGGGCCCGCGTGCTCCGTCCCCCCCCCCGACCCCCGAGGGTCTTCCCCTGCCCCGGGAACCCGGCCCGCCCCGCGCCCTGGCGCTCGCCCCTCTCTGCCCGCCGCTCGGCCGCCCGTTCAGTCGCTCGCCAGCAGCGAGAGCAGCAGCAGCCCCCCCCCCACCACCACCACCACGCCACGCGCAAGGCAGTCGCTCGAGGGGGCGGCCTCTCGCGGCAGGCAGAGCCGGGCTTAGCCAGCAGGCGGAGGGTTAACAGGGACCGAGGTGTGAGCGAACCAGACAGAGAGACGGACAGACAAGACAGCCGCGGCGAGGGAAGAGGTTGGAGCAGCCGGCCCGCCGCCTTTGCCGCCGCCTTTGCCTCCTTAGCCCGCCTGGCCAGGAAAGGCGACGCCAGCTGGGAGAAGGAGAGCGGCAGCTGCACTCCGCCACGGCTAGCCGGGTCCCTCGGCTCGCCCGCCAAGGTGAGTTGGTGGCTGGCTTGGTCCTCCAGGCTTGGAGGAGGGGAAGGCAGAGCCCGCCCGCCCGTCCGCCCGCCACTGCCCGCCACTGCCCGGAGACTGCGAGCCCCTCTCGCTCGCGGCTCTTCGCCTGCTCCGTCGGCTTCCTTCCGCGATCCGCCGTCCCCTGTTTGCCCGGGAGCTGCTGCCGGCCAGCCTTTCCCAAGCGGGGCTGGGCGGCGTCCTGGCTTTCCGGGGGCCCAGGGAGTGGGGAGAGCCGGGGCACCTGGTCGGCGGGGGGGGGCTGGCTCCCGGAAGAGCCGCGGGGAGAGGACGTCTCCCCGGGAGGTTGGGGGGGACCCGCGTGGTGAGTGTGTGCGCCCTCGGTGGGCTCCGCGGCGGGGTTTTCTGGTGTGAAGGCTAGCCGTGCGGGGAGGGGGGAGGAGAACGCGGGGCGCCTTATCCGTGGCTCTTGACGGGCTGAAGAGGAGGGACGTTCTGTTGTGTACAGTGTGTGTGTGCGCGCGCGTGTGTTGTGAAAACTGGCAGAAATCGAGGGTGTTTTCTGTGATCCGGCAAAGCGTCTCCCTTAAAGAACGGCAATGTGACCACCCTTTGGGCGGCGGTACTTAGCAGTCTCATCTAGCCTTTTCCAGCAGCCCTTGCCCGCCTTGCCCTGAGCCTTTTCGGCTCCATCCCCTGTGCACAGACGCCCAAGATCTGCTGTGCCCAGGAGCAATTGTGGTAAGCAAGAAGACAAACAGGCACAGCACAGGGGCGTGAGGCAATTACTTCACCACCACCACCTCCGCCCCAGTACCCAGGAGAATGTGCCACGTAGGTCTTGTCCACCTGGCCATCCTTTGGGGACATCTCAAAAAGCTTAATAGCTTGTGGGTGCAGTTGAAAATTCAGACACCATGCAGGGTTACTCCTCACATGTAACAACTTATTTTTATTTTAAAGACAAGAAAATGCTTTAGGCTGCCAAGATTTTCAGTAGACGCCAGGTTTGCTTGCTTAGCCCATCTACATTAATCCCAAGCAGTTAACATGGAACTTACTTGCCCAAGGAGATTGGAGTGGGCTACAAGTTTTTTGCTCCAAATCTCTGAAAGAACAAAACCTACCTGGTAGGTACACATATTTCTATAGTCTGGTGTCCATTGGAAGTAGGGAACTACAATCATCTGATCCCGAACTCCCTGGAGGGCTCTTGGTTGGAGAAGGCTACTCTAAGCCATCTGATTCACTCTGGACCATTCTGGCAGTCCTTGAAAAACATACTGTTTTCCCCACTGGGATTAACACTTTCCAGCTTCTCACAGCAGCAGAAGCAGCAACACCACTGTAGGGTGAGAGACCACCAGACTCTCACTATTCCAGCTACAAAATGCTGCTGAATTTCTCTAAACAGCACATTAGTTACTATCACCATGAAATCACAGCCTGGCTTTGAACATAGCAGGTCCATATTTTGAATAACACAACAATTTTATTCCTAGACTAAGATCTCCAAGCTTCTTTAAGCCTCTGTAAGAGTGGCCTGCCTGGATCAAAGCAAGGCTCCATTGTTTCCAAAACTGGCTAGCAAATGCCTCTAGCTATGGAGGTTCTCAATGGCTTGCTTTTTATTCTTTACTAAACAAAGACTACATTAAAGATGATTGCTTGCATGTGGTGGTGGTGGTGACTCCTGCAACTTTATTATGTGTTAATTAAAGAATTCCTTTCCATTTCTACCCCAGACTTACTGCCAATCAATTTTAGGAAGGGAAAGAAATAAAAAAAAGTTTCCTGATTACACCCACACCTCCAAGCAACGTCATCTTAGGCATCTTTTTATATTATTATATTTGCCCTCTTTGCTACAAACGGCAGGATCTATTGCAGCAAACCTCACTCACATATTTTGGCAACTGGCTTTTAATACTCCGACTAGCCTTGATGAAGAAGCAACTTCATTCCACTCAGAGCTTGTGGGATTTGGAATACTGAATCCTGCTTGTCTTTTCTTGGCTTCAAAGACAGCTTTGTTTCTGCCCATAATAATGTATTTGTGTAATTACTGAACATCCTAGCATCCATGGAAAAAGCAGAAGACCTGAAATGGAACTCATGGTTTCTCTGACTGAGCTTACAGGAATGATGGTCTGCCTCAGACATTTTTATATCTGAAGCAGAACATCCAAATGGCACACTTTCCCCCTTCTATTAAGTAATATGAGAGGTCATTTGCTAGAGATTTTCCTGCAGGAGAAATGTTAAAAAGGATGAAAGGAGTTGTCCTTACACCAGGAACATCAGCGGGTCTCCTACAGGTCAGAATTCATCCTTGTTTCCTCAGTCTTGGCAGTGACAAAAATCTCATGGAGGCTGAATTCTGAAAGTAGCTCTAATGGAGTAGAAAATATAGTATGCACAGATTATTATAAATATTCAAAATGCAGAATGCAAATCCCAACACATTCCTGGGTAAATCAGCACAGTGAATAACGACAGGGTATTTCCCCCCCCCCCCACATACCTTTTGTCTCCAGTTGAATTTTCTGCCTGGTGTTGAATTTCACATCTTTATCTACTAAATTAAATATCTGTTTTCCCTTGAAAATGCACAGAAATTCTGAAGCCTAGACGAAAATACAAAATGTATAGATAAATGTTGTTATGTCAGGAAATTGTCAGCTCTGGGATTAATAAGGGAAAGTGACATCTCCCCAGATTCTCTGAGAATGTTCAGGCAGCCTGTGAAAGAGGGTGCTCCCATTGATTCTTGTACAAGTGGATTTTCCGAAGTCTTTTAGAAAACCATTCTTCAAAGTCTCCGAAGAAAACAAAGTCATCCTAGAATAAGAGGGACTGTTGTTTTGTCAGTTACTAATGGGGAGATGGTTAAGTTGAGAGAATCCAAGCAACTGTATTTCCAGAGCATTGGGCAGACCTACCTCCCCCCAACTCTGTTTTGATCAGGGTCAACTTTAGCATTTGGCAAAATCTGGAGCACTTAAAAAAAAAAGCAGATTCTCTCTTCCCCAACCCATCCCCACACATAATTGCTTTTTGGATTTTCTGCTTAATAGACCAGTATGCCTCCAACTCCTTCTCTGTTTGTTAAGACTGCTATGCTGAGGAGTAGAGTAGCAAATGAGTAAGAAATCAAGTGGTATTCTAAACATATGAAGAGGAGAGTAGAAAGGAAAGCACTGAAAATAGAAAGAAGGAGGGAGAGGAGGGAGGGAGGGAGGGAGGGAGGGAGAGAAGGAAGGAAGGAAGGAGAGAGAGAGAGAGAGAGAGAGAGAGAGAGAGAGAGAGAGAGAGAGAGAGAGAGAGAGAGAGAGAGAGAGAGAGAGAGAGAAGAATATTGAGCTGGAAACACAACAGGCAAAGCTTTGCACTTGAAACAGATTGCTGTCTGTGGAAGGTCATTACACAACTGGGTGACTTTAGCAATAAAATGACAGATGAAACTCAGTGTTAAGAATTGCAGAATGATGGGGGAATGTGAGGAAAGAACCTTTATTGTAAGCATTTTCAGAGTAAAGAGATGCACGTGATTTGCAGATGCTAAATCCTATGCTTCAAATGTTGTAGAATTTGACTTGTAGAAAATGGAAACAAATATACCGTATAAAGAAAGGCAGCAAAAATAGTTTCCATAAGGTTTAAGACTAAAAATATATTTTCATTGATCTAAATGACCAAAAGAATGCAATGGATATTATGAAGTTAACGAGAAGCACTTGTTAATTTTGCTTTGTTTGTAATATGAAATAAAACAAGGCAATGCCTGTCAAGGCACAGAGAGGCTTTCAGTTCAATTGGATTTGTGAATGAGTTGTTGCCACAAAGAATTATTGTATTGTGGGAGAAATTAAAAAAAAAAATTGGCAGCACAATCTTGTATTCATCTGCTCCGAAAGAAGACCCTTTATATTGAAGCTGGTACCTAGCAAAGTAGGAATAGGATTGTAGTTTCAATAAAAAAAGATAGAGAAAAATAGTGTCAGTAGAAATTAGCTAATCTAATTCATTGTTTTTTTAACCTTGGCAATTGTAGGATTTGTGGACTCCCAACTCCCAGAATTCCCCGGCCAGCACATACCGGTAGTTCACACATTATATTAAGATGGCGTGCATTTAATTGGTTTTGCTTACTACCTTATATGAACTTAGTCATGATGTCTAAATATCAGGACTTATGATTTAGTGGATATATGAATTCAGCAAATGAGGTTATTTTATACACCCAGGTTCAACAAACAAGGTATAGGCCAGGGTTGTCAAACTGCCGGCCCGCAGGCCAGACATGTCACATTGCCACCCCATTGCCGGCAATGGCAAAACCAGCCCAATACATTGCGCGACGTCACATGACGTCTCTCTCCCTAACTCCCTCTCTTTGTCTCCCTCCCTCTCTTTGTCTCCCTCCCTTTCTTCCCCCCCTCTCCCTCTTTCCAATCTTCTGCTCACTTGGCAAGCTGGCTTCTCTCTCTCTCTCTCTCTCTCTCTCTCTCTCTCTCTCTCTCTCTCTCTCTCTCTCTCTCTCTCTCTCTCTCTCTCTCTCTCTCTCTCTCTCTCCAAATAGTGGAGGAGGCTGGGAGCTGCAGGAGAAAGCTCAAAGAGCCACATGCGGCTCTGGAGCCGTGGGTTGCCAACCTGTGCACTACACCAAATTGGCTTTCTTCTAGGAAAGATACTTAATTTTTTGTGCTGTATAGCAGTTCTGAATATTCATAATACCTGTAAAAACCCACTTTTGGAGAGCCAGTTTGGTCTAATGATTAAGGCAAAAGGCTAGAAACCAGGAGACTAGAGTTCTAGTCTGTCTTAGCCATGAAAGCCAGCTGAGTGATCTTGAGCCAGTCACTCCCTCTCAGCCCAACCCACTTCACAGGGTTTTTATTGAGGGGAAAATAGGAGGAGGAATGTGTGTTGGATATGTTTGCTGTCAGGTAGAGAAATATTATGGTAGTTCTCGTATTGTGGTGAGGGTCCGGGGGGGAGGGGGGAAAGCGGGAACTTGCTGATTTTTAGTTCAGTTCCTGAAATGGAATCTCTTTTGAGTCGAGCTTTTCCTGACCACTTCATGTATGTGTCCCCATAGTTTTATAGTCAAAAATAATAATAATAAAGAAGTGGTTGTCTTGTCTTTTTCTAGGATACCTTTCAACTTCCTAGTCAGTACCTACACTTTGGTAATTTCCTGAGCGTTTGGCATCTAAATATTAGACCTGATTCTGTTTAGCTTTCCCAGCCATGATCTATTCTGGTGTTGCTGAAACTCAGTTTTTAAAGCTGCAGTCCTAAAGCAGTATATTTGGGAATAAACATGCCTGCTTAACAGAGCTTAGAGAAGGCACATAGTGACTAATTCTTATGTCCCCCTGGATTTCACCGGCTAGACTGAAATGTAGGGCAAGGTTCGCCCTCCTCTATTTCCTCTTACCTACAGGCCTTGGCCAAATTTAATCTAGGAATTAAGGCCAAATATTTTATTCCACTGACTCATCCAACAAAGAATATGAATGAGTCCATCAGCTACCTCTCATGAAAAATGGATGGGGAATTAAATAAATAATTAACCTGCATTTATCCCTGTTACCTTTGAAGAATGTTCGATTATCCTGCAATAAAGAACACATGAAATTCATTGAGCTAATATGGAGAAAAACCACTAGCTTAGTTGCTTTTTGAAGGAATATTAGAGAAATTAATGGTAATCCTAGTCCTGGCTGCTATGGTAGCTAAATGGAACTTCCATTCCATAGGTCAGTTGCTAAAGCGACCAAGCTGGCCCTCTGTTAGGTGATAAATTAAGATGTGATGGGGGTGAAAGCCAGGTCACAGGTTGACATGATTTGCACAAACCATTCAGTCTCTAATACGTGAGTAGAAAGAAGTCTCCATATCTGTGATTCGTTCTTTTTTTTAACAGATAGGTTGGAGTAGGTCTGGAAGCAGATTTTAGGAAGAATTCCATACTTATTGCACATTCTGAAACTTTCTGGAGAGAATGCCACATGGACACGGGCATAAAAAAGAGGGCATTTTAAAATGATCCCAGTTCTGAAAACAGTAAGCAGAACTGACTGTCTCTTGTATGCCCTCAGGGCTGCCTCAGATCACATTCATACCACTTTTTAAAGGCTTGGAATGGAGGAAAACCTTCTTCGGCAATCAAGTTCTGGATTGTTATACAGCAGAGTGAATGTTTGTTCCCACAGGAGATATTCGGTGTGATATTACCATAGTTGGTTCATCCAGGTTAATTCCACAAGGCATCAGTTTTCACCCCTAAGTTCCCTCCCTCCAAATATTGGACTGTTTTATAGAAACATCCAACAAGCATTCTCCCAAACCTTGGAATGAGGGGAACCAGCAAGGAATGGCAGGAGATCCAAAGTGGTCTCTCAGGCAATGAAAAAGTGGATACCTAAACCGTCACCCAGTTAGGGACCCATCCTTGAGCTATTGCAGCTTATGGAACAACAAAAATCTCCTTATTTTTGCATCACTTAAGGGGAGGGGGGAAGCATTGCTGTTAGCTCAGAAAACAGGTTGGGCCCCACAGCTCAGATGTTGTTGTGCATCCCTTGAAAGCTTCTGTCCATCACTTTCTGTCCATCTGTTCATTTGGCCGTTTCAGAAAAATCTGAATTACTGGCTGTCAAGTTATCATACTTCCTGTTTATAAATACCCAGTGAGAGTTGTGAAGGTGGCATAACTTCATAGTTGTTAACACACGCTTTTCTTTCAACAGCTACAACCATTGTAGGTTGCAGTGTAGAGCCTCTGCATGTGTATGTGTTGGTGGGTAGTGGTAGGGTTACTAGCTTGCTTGAGCCAGAGGTGATGTAAGGCAAAAGACCAATGTGCTCTGCCTATATAAGCTGGGAAAATCAATCTAGGCATTGTGAAACTGGCCAGAAAGTTATCCAAATACATCTTCCAGGTCCCCAATGGCAATATTCAAAAATCAGCTCAGCTGCCCAAGAAGGATGAATACAGTGGCTGAGCACTTGTGAGCAAAGGCCAAAGCTGGTGATTCCCAGGCCAGACAATCTGTGTTATAGATATTGAGCAGGTATCTACAGTTCTCAAGGCCAAGAAAAAGAATGGCTAAGAGCCCATGAATGCAAACAGGCAAAAGGAAAAGACCTGAAATGTAAACTTTAGAGCAGGCATATGCTGCACATTGGACTTGCCTCAGATTTTCTGTGCATATATTACTTCTTTCTTATCTGCAATAAAGCAACTTACTCAGCCATGTCATGTCTGTGAAGCTTCTGTGGTTAGCAAATTCCCGAATAAAAGGTTGACTGTCAGGAGTGCTGAGATTTATTACCATGCCTGGTGTGAAGTCTGACACAACGCCAGATTGGTTCAAATGCTATGTGCAGAGGGGCTATCCATTTTTATGGAGCATCTACATTGAGATTGCAAAAAAAAAAAAAAAAAGTTTATGGATGCCAGAAGACTAATTTACATTTTTTGGAGAGTAAGAGCTGTAGCTGCAAAGTTGTCACATGTGTGGATTGCATTAAAATGTCTGGTTTGTTTTTTCCCCTAATTGCTTTGAGAGAATTGTGTGTGGGGGAGATTCTTGTTTTGTAAACTGATATTATTTAAACTATTTTAAGATTTACACTTTCATGTGTTATCACAAAATTATCAGGATCTTTTGCTCAACTTTGGTAACTATAGTTGTAGGAGTCTCTGTGTTTGCCTATCTGTAATTTATGTTATATAACTGATTACCATTCCTTTATGTTTTCCTTGTTTTTTTAATTTCTGTTAAGTGTTCACAGAATTCTTTTAATTAAAAGAATGGAACAGTGACATAATTTCACCTTAGCATCTGTGTTTCATGTTTTTCACTTGGAAGACTGACATTTTAAGTAATTGATATTACTATATCTCTACAAATTGCCTTATCTGTCAGATCTGTTGTGTTTATGGTTGGTTGCACAGCCAGCCAGATGTTTAGACTGGATTTAACATTTTTATCCACCTATCGACTATTATTTTTATTGTGATTTGTCCCACAGTCAGCTAGATGTTTAGATTGAATTTGGCATTTTTATCCACCTATTGTGTCCTTCCCCAGGACCTGGGATAGGCAGATGTTGTTGTTTGATGACGTTAAAGATGTTGTCACAGCATGTAAGCTGTTCCAAGTGAAACTGCCTTTTGTAATTGACTGATGGGGATTATGTCAATGGTGGTAGTGCTCAGGTAGTTTATTATTTCAATTTGCACGGTTCAGCTGTATAGCAACTCTGAGCTACAACATTTGTAACAACAAAGATAAAGATTGTAGCAATGGAATTCATTTTTAAAGTCAAAATCTAAATTTGTGCTAATTAATTTACAGGACAAAAATTAAAATACTTGCATGCTTAAGTGAAGCAGCAGCAATTGGGCATAAATTATAAAAATGTATGTTTTCCAATTTTAGTACCTTGTGTATTTTCTAAACATATATATTCAATTGCTGTACTTTTAATATATAATTTAAAATTTAAATATTTATGCAGTAGCATTTTAAATGAAATAGCACTTTAGCCCATGTTTTGAATTAATTGTTTAAAAATAAACCTGTTCCAAATATGTTTTAGAAACATTCTGTCTTTCCTAGTCACGCAGTCACAACAGTTCCTTGTTCCGGCAGAACATAATACAATACATTTATAATCTGAAAAGTGTGGAAAGTGACTTGGCTCTCCCTACATCTAGCTGACCTTGGAAAAGCATTCAGTGTAAAAACTACAATCTATCAGAATTTCCAAACTTCTCTATTCTAACCCATGCATTTTGTAATGCAAAAACTGATGCAACAGTGAAATGTTGTCCCTTTTTTCTCATGGGCATTTCTGAGTTTGTACCACAAAAAATAATTAGAACCAGACCATATTTTCTCAACTTAAAATAAATTTCAGAAGCATTTAGTTTATATTGACAAGCTGCTTGGTGCAATTCCCTTTTTTTGGAAAAGCTGGAGGGGGCATGGCAAAATCAGCAGTTATTTGGGCAGAAATAGCATAATTTATTTCAAACGTGTTTGTTTATGCATGTCTCAGGATTCAAGTAGACTAAAAATTAACTACTGTACTTTCTTTCATTGACAGAGTGATAAATCTAGGTAAAAGCTGATGCAGTCAGAAAGCATTTCAGGAAACTTCATTTAATACGTCCAAGCCAAAAAAATATCAACTGACAATTCACTATGCTCAGCACACAATTGACTCACCAATAATATGGGATAGTGAAGCCATAATTTGCTTCTCAGACTAATATATGGTTGGTTTAACCACAGTTTACTGAATAAATCACAATTGGTTGCATGTTGGTCATTACCTATAAAGCCCTTTATGGCATTGGACTTGGATACCTATGGGACCGTCTTCTGCCACATACTTCCCTACGACCGGTGAGAGCACACAGGGTCGGCCTTCTCCGGGTCCCGTCAGCGAAACAATGTCGTCTGGCGGGCCCTAGGGGGAGGGCTTTCTCTGTTGTGGCGCCCACCCTCTGGAACCAACTGCCTCCTGAAGTCTGCGTTTCTCCCACTCTCCCGGCCTTCCGAAAGAATCTTAAAACCTACCTCTGCCGGCAGGCCTGGGGATGATTGTTGATTGTGGTGTGACTGATGAATATGTGTGGGGTTTTATTTTTAATGTTTTTGCTTGGACTTACATTGAAATTATTGTTTTATATATATGTTGTGAGCCGCTCCGAGTCTTCGGAGAGGAGCAGCATATAAGTCCGAACAAAATAAAATAAATAAATAAATGTTATCACTTACGAAAGTTTTATTTGCTTAAATTAATAGCAGAGAATATAGATTGAGCAGCTTGTCACATTCTAACTCTATCAGCTAGGAACCTGAATTTATGCGAGGTGAAAGAGTAACCTATCTTCTCTCAAGAAAGTGCTGCTTTTAGTTCTCCTTTCACTACACATTCACATATTAGGAAACACATCGAATTCACACATTTTATGAATCCGTGCTTTATATAACCGTGGTGTAACTGGGGAAAAAATCCATTGGCTGACTTTGAACATAAATGAAATAGATTTGCATAACCTGCTAAGCCAAAAACCACAATTTTGGCTTAGCATTTCATATGAATTCAAGTCTGAGCGTAACTAATGTGTGAATTCAGATACTTTGTGCAGGTTGTGCAGATCATTTATCAATAATGTTATGTACTTAATGTACATAAAGTACACAACTGTTATGTTCTTTAAAACATGATTGCCACTTAACTAGAAACGGGCCTTCATTAAGTTTATGATCTAATAGAGGTCCCATAAACTGTCTTCACTTCCACAAATGACTGGCACAGATTTCATCGCTTGTTTTGCTATTTAAGAACTTACATTTTTAATCTTTGTGGCTATAAAGAGAGGCTTATAGGATCTGTGCTGGAAAGGAAACCATAAAAGAGAATAAGATTTGGTGTTAGTTTTCCTTCACAGATTTTCTTGCCATTTCTCATGACACGAAAGAGGAAGAAATTATAACCTTAGTGAATTATGAAGCTGTGTACAGAATCTATTGTAAAATACAGTGTTAGGATGTCAAAATACAATATATACAGTTCTGTGGAGAGAACAACACTCCACCTGACACTGTAAGCCTCTCATATATCAATATATTTTAATGTATTAAAGCTACATTATTAAACAAATAATAACATGTTTATGATTTTAAAAAGGGACATGAAATATTTTTCTTGTAAGAATTAACCCCTTCCCCCAGGGAGATGACTTCTGCAGCAGCAATTTATAGCATTATCAAATCATGACTTGGACATTAACACAGAAGCATACTGCAGACAGGTTTTATGTTGCTACAGTGATGACTGAGTGTTGCTATAAATTCTTAGTGTGGACGGGCACTGCGCATGTTGAACCCAGGCCTGACAAACCTGAAAGGAATTTCTATGGGCAATTTTCCTGTAATTTAACAGGGTTTGATTTAAAACCTGTAAGCAGAACAAAAACTTTCTTCTTTAGGTCGTCAGAGGGCAATGAGTAAAGGATAGATGATGTATGTAAGGTAAAATAATGAAGGTAATAAATAAAGCATGGCAGAAAATGCACATATTCATGCATTTTGGATCAATGAAACAGAAGCCACTGACAAGAGGAAAAAAGTTCATCCAGGCAGGAAGGGGACAATAGCTCAAGAGTTCATTTGGTGTACTGGAGACTGTGGGTTCTAGGCCTCCATCAGGCATGGAGGCCATTGTCTGACTTTGAGACAGTCATTCTCTCTCTCTCTCTCTCTCTCCCCCCCCCCCTCTCTCTCTCTCCAGCCCTCAGGTCATATATATTTAAAAGGCAGAATAAAATAAAATAATAATGGGGAGGGAAGTGGGAGGAGAGAGAAGAGAAGAGAAGAGAAGAGAAGAGAAGAGAAGAGAAGAGAAGAGAAGAGAAGAGAAGAGAAGAGAAGAGAAGAGAAGAGAAGAGAAGAGAAGAGAAGAGAAGAGAAGAGAAGAGAAGAGAAGAGAAGAGAAGAGAAGAGAAGAGAAGGAACTGCCGGTCCCAGTGGCACACTGGGTGCCATACAAAAAAGAAATCTTCATTTCCACAACATTTGCATCAGTCAGTTATAAAAGGCCACCGTTCTTGGATCTGCACATATACTATACTGATACATCAAGACATTCTAGGGTTCCTGGAAAGAAGTCAATGGGTATGAAGGCCTACACCAGCTAAAGAACTGGCAGCTGTGACATTTTTGAGTATATAGTAATAATAATAATAACAATATCAAACAACAATAATTGCCTATTTCAGTTCCTTGTGAAGGACTTGATAGATGAATAAAAATGCCAAATCCAGTTTTAAGATCTGGCTGGCTATGTGACCAATCATACTAAGATTACAAAGTAGCAATCTGAAAACCAAAACTGAAAGACTATGGCATAACTATGGTGGTCTCATGGTTATCGGCACAATGGGTGGTATTCCAAAAAATCTTGGATGGAACTTAGAAAATCTGTGCATTGACAAAATTTCCATCTATCAGTTACAAAAGGACACACTGCTTGAATCTGCACATATATTATGCAGATACACAACAACATCTTCAGTGCCCATAAAGGCCAACATCAGCTAAAGAACTGGCTGTTGTGACTTCACATTTTTGTGTAAATAATAATAATAATGAGTTGATCACATACTCAGTCCTTGCAAGAATATTGTACAAGCTAATTATAAATAACGATAAAACATAGTTGCCAAAATGATTCACTGGAACATCTGTAAAAATTATCATGTGCCAGTAATGAAAAATTGGTGGGAATATATAATTGAAAAAGTAGTTGAAAACGAGCAGGTGAAAATATTCTGGGATTTCTGAAAACAAACTAATTAATCTTGGCTCATAACACACCATATTTAACTGTGTCTGAAAATATGAAAGTGCTGATAACTGATGTGGCAATGCCAGGGGATAGTAGAAGACAGAGAATTGGAAAAGATCACAAAGTATCAAGATCTGAAAATCAAAACTGAAAGATTATGGTATAAACCGGTCTTAATGCCCAGTGGTTATTGACACTGGGTGCCATACCAAAAAATCTTGGACAGCACTTAGAAAATCTTCACATTGACAAAATCTTCACATCTATTAATTACAAATGACCATCCTGCTTGGATCCAAACATACACTACGCCAATACATTATGATATCCCAGGTTCTTGGGAAGAACTTGATACATATGAAGACTAACACCAGCTAAAGAATTGGCAACTGTGATCTCATATTTTTGTGTATATAATAATATGTGTACAATGAAACATAATAATATCACATTAAAAAAGTACATGACCAGTACATACAAAATAACAGACAAAGCAGATAACAACAAGGCTAAAAGCAGGAAAATTGAAGAAAGAGATGGAGGGGCTAATTCTGGCTGCATAAATCCAAGCCTTAAGAATAAATGCATGCAATGTTGGTTGAGAAGACAGCAACAGAGAGCAAATGCTGCCTCTGCAAAGAAGCTGAAGAAACAGTAGATCACCTAGTTAGCTGCTGCAAGAAGACTGCATAGACTGACCATAGAAAACAGCATGACAAAGTAACAACAAAGGTGCATTGGAATATCTGCAAGAAATACTATTTGCCTGCAAGCAAGGATTGGTAGAATCACAAAATAGACAAAGTAATAGAAAATGAAGAAGATAAAGTGCTCTGGGACTTTAGAATTCAAACAAACAAGCACCTGCCACATACTACTCCAGACTTAATTATTGTTAATAAGAAAGTCAAAAAAAGTCTAGATAGTGGTTATGACAATACCTGGAGATAGTGGAAGAGAAGAGAAAGAACTGGAGAAAATTACAAAATAAAAAGATCTGCAAATAGAAGTAGAGTGACTGTGGCAAGAAAGACAAAGATAATACAAATAATAATAAATGGCTTGGGTGCAATTCCAGAATATCTGGTGCATCTCTTGAACACCACCATTACAAACAAAATCATCACCAGTCAATTGCAGAAGGCAGTTTTATTTGGAACAGCTTAAATTTTGTGATGATGCCTTTAATACCATCAAGCAACATCTCCCTATCCCAGGTCCATGGGAAGGACTCTATCCACTCAACAGGTGGATAGAAATGGTGGTTGTGGGATAAACCATAATAATAAATATTTGATCAATGGCTACAGCAAAATTTCATACTGACTATAAGCAATCTCATGACCAAGTTGCCAGAATTATTTATTGGAAGCTTTGTCAGAGGTTTGGATTTGAATGTAGTTAAAGCTGCTGGGACTATCAAATTGAGAAGTTTTGGGAAAATGAGTGGGTTAAGATCTTAAGAGTCTTTAAGACCCATACAGATAGACATCTTGTTCATAAAATGCCTGATATAACAGTTTTTGAAAAGAAGAATATCTGGTTCATTGATGTTGCTATTCTGGGTGATGCTAGGATTGAGGAAAAACAATAAGATAAAATTACAAGATACCGGGACTTGCCAATCAAAATTGAATGCTAATGGGGGGGGGAACCCATTGTTATCCCTATCATGATTGGAGCCTTCAGAACAATACCTAAAGGTCTTCCTCAACATCTCAAAATATTGAGTCTGTCAGATTTGAACATCCTAATTTTATGAAAAAACCTGCACCCTGCTTGGAATCACTTGTATTTTTAGTTGCTGTCTTAATAAATCGTAGGTCTTTAGTTAGGACTTGTATTACCTTTCTACCAGCCTTTGATTGGGTGGGGAGGGGGGAGGAGGAGGAAGAGGAGGAGAAGGAGGTGATGAGATGATTGTTACTGGGAGATTGCTACAGTAAATGAGATGTAAGGTATAAACTGTATGCCCAGTTACATCACTTGCTTTAACAGACTGATGACAACCACTGAAGTAAGTCAGAGATATAGAAAGATGACAGCTGTCAAGCCTAGCCCAAGAACAATGCATCACAATCCAGCCAAAAGTCTTTATTTGCTCACACTATATATTATTATTATTATTATTATTTATTTATTTAATTTCTATGCCGCCCTATTCCGGAGAACTCAGGGCGGCTCACAACATGATAGAAATTACATTAAATATATAAATATAAAAAAACCCCTAAGTTAAAAAAGAAACCAATCATTCCACAAACATACACTGGCTAGGGGCAAGGTGTTAGCTGCCCCAGGCCTGCCGGCAAAAGTGTGTTTTAAGCAATTTACGAAAGGCGGAGACGGATCTCCGGGGGAAGTTGGTTCCAGAGGGCCGGGGCCGCAACAGAGAAGGCTCTTCCCCTAGGCCCCGCCAGGTGACACTGTCTGGCTGACGGGACCTGGAGAAGGCCCACTCTGTGGGCCCTAACCGGCCGCTGGGATTCATGCCAGACTAAACCTAGACTACACTAACTTAACAGACATACCCTGGGAGATTCTAAGGAGTGGCTAACCTAAATCCCTTCATGTTCTCAGGATCCAGCTCTGGACCATGCCATCTCTTCTCTAACCCTCTTCCTTGGAATGCGCACCCTCCTTCCTGGGAACCTGCTGTGTTATTGTAGTCCGTGACATCACTTCCCCTTTGTTGACAGTAGACTTCAAACAGTGTAAGAATTATGCCCTAGTAGTGCAACTGATTGATAATACATTATGCTCTGATAATGCATAGGAACTTGAAAGTGCTCTATGAAAGTTACATGTTCTTTTAAAATTTTAACGTTAAAATATTAATGCTTTTTTTTTTAAAAAAAGGAAGAAATGATAAAAATAAAAAGCTGAGAATAAGAACAACTGTGCACCACTGATTATCCCACAACCTCCATCCTACTAATCTCACTGCTATATAAATCAAGACAAACTCAACATCTTCAAAACCCCCAATTCAGCATCCTAGAAGGGACAGCTGGGAAATTCAACCTGCCTCTTTCTGAGCTCAGGAGGTTCCAAACACTGACTTCTTCATTTGATGTTCCTGCTATGTGTGGGAGTTGGAAAACTATTAGTAGATGCAGGAACAATTTCTTTCTTACAGAATCCTGTTTAATCATTCAGCCTATAAATAAGCCCACAAAGCTTTAAGCGTGAGGCATGTACTTTGTTTTAATGGTGACTATTTTTCCTACCAGCCATGCAACCTGAGAATGGATTTGAAACAGGCTTCTTCTTCCAAAGAAGACACTCCTCCCAAAGGCTGGAAGAAATGGAGGGGTTTTTATTTTCTCAACCTTATTAAAATTCGTCCAATTTAGAGGCTATCTCAATGACTATGGCGCTGCTGGGTGACAAACAACTCTATAAGCAGAAGCCAAAAGGGAAAAAAATATAACTATTAATAATATCAACTTTAACAGCTCACATTAGAGTAACTGTAACCACAGCCATCAATCAAATTGAAAAAAAGGTCACAAATCACCCTGCCCCACTAGAATTAATTAAGCAACATATATAATTTAGAAGGCTCTAATGGCAGTATAGAGTTATGGCTAGTTTATTTGCACTAACAGCAGCTATGGGGTTAAAACTCTTTCTGGTTTTCATGGGAAAACCCCAATATTACCAATGGAATCCTATGAATGCTCCAAATCACTATGGCTAGTCCTCATCTAGTGGCCCTTCACAGGTGCAATGCGATAAAAAAAGCAACTTTGCAACCAGTCCTTGCATTTTTGACCTTCCCAGGTTGTAAAGGAAAGCTGAAGTAAAACCATGAGCACAGTTGTGGTTTCACTTGGCAACCACTTTGCTTAACAAAGTGGAGTTGCTGGTCCCTATCGTCTTTAAGCAAGGACGTGTTTCAGTGTTTCTCAACCCTGGCAACTGTAAGATGTGTGGATTTCAGCTCCCAGAATCCCCCAGCAAGTATGGGGAATTCTGTGATTTGAAGTCCCCACACCTTTACATTGTGAAGGTTGAAAAACACCAGGCTACTTTATTTATGATTGCTATCTAAATAATTCAGTCTCACTGCCTCCCTTCCCACTGCAAAAATTCTTCCTTATCATCCCTTTCCCTCACCCTTCTCATGGGAATTTGCTGATATTTTTTGATGAAATGGATGTGATTCACGAAAGCTTATATGTTAGCCTTTAAGATGCCATCAGATTCCAGGTTAGTCTTTTAGATCTCTCTGTGGAGATAAACTTTTATCCGAGCAATCTCACATCTAAAGCTTGAAATGAGGAGCATACATTTTCTGAAGAGTCTTTTCTCAAACACTGTTATTCCACCTTCACCTCAAATATTAATGTAGGTAAAAGGATATACGTCTGCCCAGATTCTTTTTTTTCCCCTTTCCCTTGTCTTGTGCATTCTTCCCCCTCTCTGTTTCTTGCAGCTTGCTGATCCGAAAAGCAAAATCAAGAAGGAAAAGTGGCTGAATGTCTTGATGAAGATAGGTGCTTGTGGCTTCCATACAGGGGCCATTCATGATGTGTTATTGAAGCTGAATCTTAGAGGTTTTAGTTATAAATCTCTTCAGGCAAGTAGCAGAGATCTGTCTTTTGGGCTTAATCTATTATACATCCACCAATAATATGCTTTATTTACACTGGAGTATTTTATTGAATGCAGCATTGTGAATGCCATTGTTATAGGAGAATGGCATTGGCATTTTGGAAAGGAGAGGAGGAATTTTATTTTTCTCTCTCTAAGCTCTGCCACTGAAATTTCCTTTTTCCTTTTTTCCTTTTTACGAGTCCCTTTTTTATTTTTGCAGAGAGAGAGAGTGTTTCTCCTGCTACACTGCTCAGTTAGGTAGTGTGTGCACCCATGCATCTTTTTGTCATGGCAAAACAACTCCCTAAGAAAACAAACAAACCGGAGAGGTCCAAACAACCTTTTTTATTAGTCCGAAAGAGGTTCTAGGGAATCTCTTTGTCTTTTGCACTCAGGTGGGAGTACAGCAAAAACCAGAAGGTGAAATAGATATCATATGAAATGTTGATCAAAGAGAGTGTGAGCAGGTGAGCACCGTCCCAGAAGATGGGAAGAATTCTACAGAAAGAATTGGTTTGCCACTGATAAAAGAGACAAGATAACCACAAAAGTGAACTTCGGTATCTTTCACGGCATGAAAAGATTACAGATGCATTCCTTGAAATGCAACATAACAGCTTTGATATACGACTTATTCCAAGTCTCTAATTGTTATTCCAACAAGCAAACCTTGTGTTTCACTGCAGGAGGAAGAACAATAACAAAATACTTTGAATCTACTGCCTTCTCTTAAGGTGTTACCTCTATAAAATCAGAAAGGAGGCACTGAATGCCCCATAATAAAAATTCTATTCGGAATGTTATTACATGAGAAATAGAAACCAATGACTTCTATGAGCTTAAAGAAACATATGCCAGCATTACACATGTCCATGAGCAAGATTACCGGTATATAATTCAACCACGTTTCTTATTCCAACCCACCACATGTTAAACAGAAAGACAGCAAGACCACCCCTTCTTAGCAGCAATGCCCCCAAAAGTCATTTTTGCCATGTGTCTTCCCATTGTCTACCTTTGTTCACCCTCTGCTTTGCATGCAGCATAGAATATAAGCAACCTTATAGATGTAGATAGAGTCCTGAGAGATCAGGAGAAGCAAAAGGGATTGGCACCCATGCAATTTATATCATCTTAGGTTAATCCTTCCCTCAAGTCAGTTTGTCTCTTCTCAAGCATAAAGCACAAGTCTTTTTCCAAAGCAACAATGGAATTCTCTCAACCTCTGGATGCTCTCCCTCCCTCCCTCCCTCCCTCTCTCTCTCTCTCTCTCTCTCTCTCTCTCTCTCTCTCTCTCTCTCTCTCTCTCTCTCTCTCTCTCTCTCACACACACACACACACACACACACACACACACACACACAAAGGCTCTCTCTGCAAAACCTTATATAGATACAAAACATTGCATTGATATTTCAGTTAGTACAGCAGTAAAAATGTTAGTAAAAATAAAACCCTGTCCACAATATATTACAAATCTGAAGGTGATTTTTTTGCTCATTAAGAAAAGCAAAGCAGGAAAACCAAAGAGAATTAAGAAGTGAATAATTGGTAGATTAAAATCAGACCATGCCATCACAAGGAACTAGAGTTGCAGGAAGCTTTGTCTTTGAAGCTTTTAGCTAATATTGGGGAAAACAGCCTGTGTTAAATCAATGGAAAGTAACTGCATAGAAAGGAAGCTGAATGTCTACACTTGGGAAAAATAAATGAAGGGAAGAGAAAGGAGAATTAATATTCCTTCTTTGCATATTGGATGGGCAGATGAAACTAGAGTGAGACCCACTGATAGATTTCTGCGCTATTCTGCAGAGAATTCTGATTCTCAAATATCTAAAATAGTATATGCATTATGCTATTCCCTTTCAAGTCAAGCAATGTTGTGGAGAGCATAAAAAAGGAGTGAGAGTAAGCAGGAAAAAATGGAGGCAGGAGATATAAGAAATTAAATCTAGTTTGCACAACACATTTCCCTATACTACTGACTCCTTTCCAAGCCATGCAAAACACCAAGTTGACGTATTAATTCATAGACTGCTTTTTGTTCTGCAAACATATCAACCTTTTTCTCATTTTCTTCCCCTTCTATCAAATAATTCACTCTTGCGCCTTATATTAATTTTGTGATTTGATCTTCACTTATTCTCAATAGCATCAAATCCTTCAGCATATTTATTTCTTACAGGTCAATCATTTTTGTATTCAAACTACATTCATTCATCCCTCGTTCATTCTTGACCCTATCTCTCCTTGCTTTATTACACTTTTAAAAAAATAATCCATTCTCGTTACATGCAACTTATATTTTCTCATGACATATCCAGCTATCACTTGCATGTAACAAAATAGGCAGAAATATACTGTTTCATAGAGCTATTGTCACTTATTTTAAGATATATTTATTATTCACCACATAACTATCCCTGTATTTACTAGCATTTGCATGTCTTAAATTTTATCTGTCCATTGGACAACCTATGACCTGTTGAATGATTTCAGAGCTATTTCCTAGCAAAAAAGGTAGGCAGGCAGAAAAAAGTTTTGGCAGGAAAAAAACAGTAGAAGCCAGTGTGACTTTCAACTTCCTGTCAACCTGCCTATTGAGATTCCTTGTGGGAACTGCCAGGGAGCCTCAGAAATCTTCCATCCTTCCACCTTGTTCCTTCCTTCCTTTTTACCTTCTTCCCTTCTACCCTCCCTCTTCTTTACTTTCTCTTCCTTTCTTCTTTTCTTCCTCCATTTCTCCCTCTTTCCTTTCTTTCCTCCACTCATCCCTTCCTCCTTCCTCCTTCCCTTTCTTCTTCCCTATATCCTTTCCAACCTGTTCTTTCCCCCATTTTCCTTCCCTTTCCTTCCCATGCCAGCAGGTAAATAAGTGGCTACTGCCAGGTGGGGGAGGAAGAAAGTGCAGTGCAAGCATACCGGAGTGGATTATCCCATGGACTTGTGGGAAGTTTTAAAGGAACATTGAAAATGAGGATCACATAATTGCAGCTGACCAGAGCCGTGCAACAGTGCTGCTGAAGCAGCAGCAATCTGGCAATGCTAAGATAGCCAAAACTTCCTTAAATTTCATTCCCTTGGGAATCGTGGGTCCCAGCATCCTGTAAGTTAACCTACTTGGGATACCTTAATTGAAAAGGTGTTGCCATATGATGCACTGTTTTGTCCAGTTAAGGGTTACAGAAACAAGAGTTTTAATAGTATATATATATATATATATATATATATTTCTTATCCATCTGTTTATCTATATACACATACATACACATTGCTTACAAGTCAGTCTTGTGATGGAATGTGCACCTGCAGCAGCAGAGGGGGAGAATTTTGCCAACTTAGAACTTTACCTGAGGGAGATGCAGATCAAGAGACTGTGCAGTCCCAAACTGAAGTGAGGAAGAGGGAAGAGGTTCAGGATAATGCCCTGTAGAATATCAGGATATATTTTAGTAGCTTAGAAAGTTATAGCTTTAATTTGGCAAGATTCTGTCTGTTAGGTGTAAGCAAATAAAGGATTGGACTCAGTTGAATCTCACTGTCTCGTCTCTGGGCTTGAGCCTGACAGTCCTGATCCCTGGCAACTTTCTGAACAAGACTGTGCAGTTTTCTTGGCAAGATTTCTGAAGTAGTTTGCCATTGCCTTGTTCCTAGGGGTAAGAGAGGGCTGGCCTAAGGTCATCCTGCTGGCTTCATGCCTAAGGCAAAAGCAGAATGCCTAAGGCAAAAGCAGAATTCACAGTCCCTGCCCCCAATTACTACACTAAACTGGCTCTTGTTTCCTTATATATTTACCCATAAATATAGTAAGGAACAAACGGTATAGAGGTAATCCTCATTTAGTGACTGCCTCTTGTAGCAACCATTTACAATTGTGACAGTTGTGAAAAAGTAACCTCGTAGCCAATTCTCACATTTACAATCTTCACAGGTACACAAAGCAAAGAGAAGCTGAAATCAGATCAAAAGCAGAGTCATTTCATTTAGCAACTGCTTCTCTTAACAACCAATTTACAGTCCTAGTTGTGGTTGTTAAACAAGGACTACCTGTACATCCTTGTCTTTTCCCCTGGCTTTACTTTACAAACTAATCAGTTTTCCATTCATTCTGAAAACATTTCTTTTTATATAGGGGAACTATAAAACAATTCTTCCAATTGATCAACAGATATGTCCACTTAGATATTAAACAAGTTTACAGATAAATAAGCCACATCCATATTTTAATGTTTTCTTCTCTCACTGTTTATATCTGCAGCCTTATTGTTTTTCAACATGCTCACGGTGTTTATAACTTCCTTTTAATCAGTTTTTTGGATGCTTAATATTTTATTGATTCCTGTTTTACTCTTGACATTTAACTATTACTCCAATACAAGTTTCTAAAATGCTCCTTCTACATTCTCTCAGCTCAGTTCCATCCAAAATAATTTCATGGTTTTGATTTTTAATTGGCTTCACTTTGCTGGAGGTTCCTTGTATTGCCATCTTTACTTAATTCACCCCCAAAACCCTTTTGTTTCCATTAAAAGCACTCTTCATTTTCTTTGCCGTTTTTAATCTTAACTGTTTCTAATGAATTTTGATTACATGCTTTGCAACTATCTTTATATTGGTACACATAATACACTCTATTCATTTATTATTTTTGCCGTGATGATTCTGTTTGTATGCATTTTTCTCATCCACAGCCTCTTTCACTTCATCTTTTCAAGAGGCCTTCAAGTTTCCTTTTAGTGAAATGACACATTTGTCTGGCACTTTGTAACATAATCTTTTTTTGGTCTGTTTCTAGCAACTTTCATATCCTTTCTTTGTATTTCATTTATTCATTTATTCTGCTGAATGATTAATGTTTTCTTCTAATATTACATAAGATTCATTCTTTCCACTTATTTTTCCTTCATATCCCTTCTTCCCAAGATAGACTCATGATATTACTAAAATAAGTCTGTTTCGCATTCAGAAAATTTTCATCAGTGGCGTATCCTCGACTTGTTCTCAGACTTCCAGCATATACAATCAAATCAACCAAACTTTTAGCATGAAGCATCTTTTGCTTAAATTATGTATTTGAAACATTTTTAAGCAGATGCCAAACAAACACATTCATTCTTGAAAAAAAACAATTATTTTTCTCTATTGTCTCACCTCATTCCCATCTGTTGTTCATATCATGTAACAATAAATATTTTTCTCTTGAATTCCATCCATTTAGAATGTTGTACAATTTCCCCCCAAAATCATTCCTGGTTCATCTATTATCATAGTCACTGAAGTGTAACATGCAATTATAATCAAACTATGGTTTCATACTTCCATAGACATTTAGAACTGTTGTGTACTTCGTTCGCGTGCGAATTATGAAGACACATGGCGATGCTGAACAAACACTTTATTTCCCCTTCTACAACAACCAAGCAAAAGCAAAAGGCACGCAGGCCTTTTTTATATGGCCAGCAACCCAGACAGTGTCAACCAATAGGAACAGAGCATTTTCATTCCTTGCGCATGCGCACAAGGCTGGCGCTGCTCTGTCTGGTCCCCGGGCAGCTTTTGGAATGCCCAGGACCAATGCAACATCCCGAGCCTGCTTTTGTAGGCTCGGGACACAACAACAGGATACTATTGTATCCTGCTCTGCATTTTTCAAACACCAAGCATATCCATTTTTCTTTCTTTTATTTTATTAGTAAATTAATACTATTCGCCATATATTCTTCTTACTTTATAAGTCACAAACTACCACATGTCATAGTTACCACCATATGGGCTACCTAGAATTGACTTTCACTTCCCATAAATGGTTTTGATCAACCAGAGATTTCAAATAAAGTTTTTTAGTAAGATGAATAGATTGGGTTAGCGCCTTAGTCATACTGTATCATGTTACATGCAGCCTTCCCTGTTAAGAAATTGTAAGAACAATTTTGACAAATTTGGATCATAGGGCATAGAAGCAGCCAAAGCCCAGTTTATCTCAACGTGTGCCCGTGCTATTGTACACAAATTAGGACTTCTAAAGTACGTTGCAATCCAATAAGCCATTGCTGCATCCAACCAGCTAGGAAGTACATACAATGTGTCTATACACACATACAGAAAAATAAATGGGAGGACAGAAATCAGGAACAGATTTTGATTTTTGGATTACATATGCTTGGACTGAACTAGTGTCCAGCAGATCCTTCATTTTAACATTGGCCTCCTGTATAAGCTACTATTTTGCATCTGGCTGTGACTGTGGATCCTAGGATAATTTTTTTTAAAAAAAAAAATAGTGGACGCTCCAAATTGTCTGTGTTGCCCTAGCTGAGCATTTCAACTTCAGTGCTGAAGTCAGGGAAATGCTAACAATATACAAGTAGTCCTTGACTTGTAACAGATGGTTTAGTGACCATTCAAAGTTACAACTGCAACTTATGATGATTTGTCACACTTACAACCATTGCAGCATTCTCCATGATCAAAATTCAGATACTTGACAATTGACTCCTGTTTATGACAGTCACAATGTCCCAGGGTCATGTGATCACCTTTTATGACCTTCTGACAAGCAAAGCGAGATTCACTTAACCTTGTTACTAACTTAATAACTGCAGTGATTCATTTAACAACTGTGGTAAAAAAAGGTTGTGAAATGAAGCAAAACTCACCTAACAGCTATCTCACTCATCAACATAAAGTTTGGGCTCAAATCTGGTCATAGGTTGAGGACTACCTGTAGTGATTTCCCATCTAGGTTCGGTGCATAAATTATGTGTCAGCTGTTGTGTCCTGAGCCTGCAAAAGCAGGCTCAGGACGTTGCATTGGTCCTGGGCATTCCAAAAGCTACCTGGGACCAGACAGAGCGGCGCCAGCCTTGTGCGCATGCGCAAGGCACGAAAACGCTAAGTTCCTATTGGTTGACACTGTCCGGGTTTCTGGCCATATAAAAAGGCCTGTGTGCCTTTGTTTTTTGCTTGGTGGTTGGAGAAGGAGAATAAAGCGTTTGTTGATCATCACCATGTGTCTTCATCATTCGCACACGAACGAAGGACTTAACACTGGCGACGAAGGTGGGATCCTTTGCAAAAGGAAAGAAAAGATTTAAGGACTTACCCAAGAAGTCCTGATGAAGGGGAAAACAGCGTCTGAATCAGCGTCTCAGCCTGCCAGTACAGCATTGCTGGGGTCTGAGCTTGGCTAAAGGACCCTTTCCCAAACAGCAGCTTGCAGAGGAAGCGAGTGGTGAAGGTCGTAAACTTTACGATGTCGAAGATTGGCCGCTTGAGTTATTTTGATGTCTCCCACCCTGAGAGGTGGAATTCCTATGTAGCACGGGCGGAGAACTACTTCAGAGTAAATCAGATAAGAGAAGATGGCCTGAAGGCAGCAACTCTTTTGTGTGCCTGTGGACAGGAAGCTTTTGACATCGCAGAGAATCTGGTGGCCCCTGCACCTCTAGAGTCAGTAACATATGCTGACTTGAAAAAGATGTTGAAGGAACACTTCCAGCTGAAGTTATCTGTCATTGCTTGGAGGCATGCATTCGAGCAGAGAGACCAGAGGCCAGGTGAATCTGCTGCGGACTTTATTGCGGCCTTAAGACAAGCAGCCAAGCCTTGCGAGTTCAAGGATCTGGAAGAGAGGCTGCGAGGTCGCTTCGTTTGTGGCTTAAGAAGCAGAGACTTACAACAAAAGATTTTTGCAAAAGAAGATGTCTCCTTCCAAGATGCGTTACGAGAGGTGGCAGCAGAGGAAGCAGCAGGTGGGGCTGTGAAGGCCCTGTGCTTCGCCAGGAACTCTCCAGACACAGCTACCGTCCATCAAGAGGACACTTGAGAAGGATCAGAAGTGGATCCTGAAGAAGAGGTGGACAGACTTCACTAGCCAGCTGAAGGGAGGAGGCTGAAGGGGTGTCCTGACAAGGCCCCAGCATCTCTACAATGCTTCGGGTGTGGAGGACGCCACAAGCAAGCCGACTGCAGGTTCTGCTCCACCATTTGCAGGGCATGTGGCAGGCAAGGCCACATCACATCTGTCTGTTTGGGGTGCCAGAAGGTTCAACCTCGGGAAGAATTGCTTCAGAAAGGTTCCAGGGTCCCCAGCCAACACAGGGTGGGTTTCTGTGCATTGCACAGGAGCATTCTAAAGACAGGGACACACAAGCCCCTTAAGAAAAAACTTTCCATTAACGTTAAATTGAAAGGGGTTCCCTTACTGATGGAGTTGGACACAGGGTCCACTCTTTCTATTATTTCAATTAATACTTTCAAAAGGATTTGTAGCAGTAGTGGCCTTCGAGATAAACTCAGGCCATCGAATCTAATACTCACTGATTTTCAAAATTCTATGGTGTGTGTTAAGGGGGAGGCCACCCTTAGGGTACAGTATAAGGATTTTGAAGGTTCCCTAGATGTGGTAGTAGTTGGGGGTGAATGTACAAGTCTGATTGGACTTGTTTGGTTCGAGGCTCTGGGAATCCAAGTAACTGGGCTGCACAACTTGCAAACGCTGGGCCTTGCAGAGGTTTGCAACGAGTTTGCAGATGTGTTTAGTTCAGAGCTAGGATCCTACAAGGGGCCTCCCATTTCGCTACGGTTAGACCCAACCATCACGCCCATCAGGGTTAAGCCTAGGAGGGTACCTTTTGCCCTCAAGGGTAAGATAGATGCTGAGCTGGACAAATTGCTCCAGCAGGGCATTTTAGAACCTGTGGATTCTAGTCCATGGGAAACCCCCATAGTAATGCCTCTAAAGGCTAATGAGGAAATACGTATATGTGCAGATTATAAGTGCACACTGAATAAGGCGCTGCAACAGCACGCTTATCCAGTGCCTGTGGTAAGCCACATTCTGGCCTCCCTCAAGGGGGGGCGCATTTTTGTGAAATTTGACCTGGCACAGGCCTATCAACAGCTACCTGTTGATGAGGCAGCTGCAGAGGCCCAGACTATTGTAACTCACAGGGGGGCTTCAAGGTCAAGAGACTGCAATTTGGGATAAATGTAGCCCCTGGCATATTCCAAAGTGTCATGGAGAGCACACTTCGAGGTATTCCTGGGGTCTGTCCCTACTTCGATGACATCCTCATTGCTGGGGAGTTATCTCAAAATTTAGCAGAAAAATTAAGGGCTGTCTTGCTTCATTTTTGAAAAGCAGGCCTTAAACTAAAGAAGGACAAATGCAAGATAGAAGTCACTTCCACTGACTTCTTAGGTTTCAGGATAGATATCCAAGGCATTCACCCTGCTGAATGCAAGCTATTCAGCAGACCCCAAGCCCTAAGTCCAAGAGTGAGTTGCAAGCCTTCTTGGGGCTCTTAAACGTTTACCATGCATTTCTCCTACATAAAGCTGCAGTGGCAGAGCTGTTACATAGGCTCTTAGACAAGCAGGCTCCGTGGCAGTGGACTAAAGTCCATGACAAGAGCTTCAATGAGGTTAAGGCCTTGATCACTTCTAATGCTGTTTTAGCACATTTCGATGAGCAACTGCCTGTTTGCATCGCATGTGATGCATCTCCTTATGGGATGGGAGCTGTACTTAGCCATCTGAAGGCTGATGGGATACAAGTCCCTGTGGCCTATTACTCAAGGACTCTGTCTTCTGCAGAGCAGAATTACGCTCAAATTGACAGAGAAGCCTTGGCCATAGTGGCTGGCATAAAGAAATTTCATGATTTCTTATATGGCCGCCACTTCACAGTCTATACAGACCATATGCCTCTGCTGAGTTTGTTTACCACTAACAAACAGACCCCACATATTATTTCTCCTCGTATGCTGAGATGGTCCATTTTCCTGTCAGCATATGACTACACTCTAGTTCACAAACCTGGAAAAGAAATGGGCCTAAGCAGATTACCTCTAAAACAGGTAGAAGCAGACCTTGCTCCTGCCATAAATATTCTTTCCATTCAGGAGTTGCCTGAATCTCCCCTCAATGTGAGGGACGTGGCTGCAGAAACTGCCACTGATCACACGCTCACATGCGTGCTGTCAAGGGTGTTGTCAGGATGGCCTGACAAGTGCCCAGATACTGAGTTCCAAAGCTTCTGGCACAAGAAGCATGAGTTTTCCACTTTCAAGGGTTGCCTGTTATGGGGTATCAGGGTAGTCATCCCTGCCTCATTGAGGTCTAGAGTCTTGATCTCTCTGCATGAGGGACATCCTGGTATAGTCAGGATGAAAGCGCTTGCGTGCAGCCATCTTTGGTGGCCTGGGCTCGATAAAGACATCGAGGCCCAGGTGCACGGGTGCCAACTGTGCCAACAGTCACGGCCAAAAATGCCTCTGGCCCCAGTTCATAGGTGGGAGGAAACTCAAACCCCATGGTCTAGGATGCATATAGATTATGCTGGACCCTTTCAGGGGCAATTCTTCTTGGTTGTTGTTGATAGCCATTCCAAGTGGCTAGAGGTTTTTCCTGTTTCCTCCACTACTACTGCCAGGACCATCCAGGTGTTGAGAGGAATTTTTGCATCACACAGTCTTCCAGATGTCCTGGTTTCAGATAATGGCCCTCAATTTATCTCTTCTGAGTTCCAGGCTTTCCTTCAGGCCAACCTGATCCAGCATGCAACATCTGCTCCCTTCCATCATTCCTCTAACGGAATGGCAGAGAGAATGGTGCGTACCACCAAAGATGCTCTCAAGAAACTGACTTACGATAACTGGCATCATAGGTTAACAGATTTCCTTCTTGCACACCGCACCACACCATGTACATCCACATGCCACTCTTCCACTCCTGGCTCTACTCTGGGAGGGGGAGGAGGACCATAATATGCATTCTGGATCATAGGTTCCCAGGTCTAACAGGCCCTCACTAGCTGATGAGGCTGTTGGGGCATCATCCCAAGGTTCTGCAAGTGCTCCAGACAGGAATTCACTGGATAGGGGGTCATCCCATACATCCACAATTACTCCAGACAGGGAGTCACACCGGGGATATCCACAGTATTCACATATGACAGATAGTGCTCCAGACAGGGAGACTGACCGGGGGTATCCACATAAATCACAAACAGCAAGAGAAAAGGAATTCCATCAAGGGCGCTTGCACAATTCAGCAATTGCTCCCAAGAGGAAGTCACCAGGAAAAGGGGTTGTCATGGAGGTGGCTCCTGACTCTGGCACCCCAGGCATGTGCTCGGGGGCTATAGAGTACTGGGGCATTCCTGCTACTCAGGCCTCTCCATCTGCTGGCCTTGGGCTTGAGGGACAGTGTTCCCAAGAGAAGTCCATTGTGGACTTGGGGACTTCCACCCCTCCAAGGTATTCTGGTCTGGATTCAGAGGGTCCAGCCAGTCAGCAGCTGGGAGGGTCAGCCGGGTATCCGGTGCACCAAAGTCCTGGCCTGGTAGGCGAGCAGGTAGGCCAGGCACCCTCACCAGGGTCACCTGGATATTTGGGGCAGCAACACTCTGACCTGCCTACCTGGGTAGGCAAGCAGGTCGGCCAGGCAACATCACCGGCCCTTAGAAGGTCGCAGCGGGCCAAGTGCCTGCCCAAACATCTGAGAGACTTTGTGAGGTTGCTGTCAAATCATGAGGGACCTTCTTATGAGGCCCCTGAATGAAGGGAGTAACTCGTGGTTAGATTATTTTGCATTATTTTGATTTCGGATACATTTATTTGTGTTAATAAATATTGAAAGGGGTTTGCCTGTGTGCAGACTCGAGTATTCCACGCTCTTTGCATTTGAAGAATGCAGCTGTATGTCACTCTTCCCACGACGTACCTGTGCGTATGCAAAGTATGTTCCATCTAGGGGGGAGGGGCGTTGTGTCCTGAGCCTGCATTCCAAAAGCTGCCCGGGACCAGACAGAGCGGCGCCAGCCTTGTGCGCATGCGCAAGGCGCGAAAATGCTAAGTTCCTGTTGGTTGACACTGTCCGGGTTTCTGGCCATATAAAAAAGGCCTGCGTGCCTTTGTTTTTTGTTTGGTTGTTGGAGAAGGAGAATAAAGCGTTTGTTGATCATCACCATGTGTCTTCATCATTCGCACGCGAACGAAGGACTTAACATCAGCCATACAATGGTCTAGTGCAGGCATGCTAAACATGCGGCCCCTAGGCCACATCCGGCCCATGCAGGCCACACCCACCCTGGCCTGGTAAGGGCAAAACAAATCCCGATATGTCACAATATGGCCCACAATGCGATCGGGTTTGACACCCCTGGTCTAGGGCATAAAGCTAACTTCCTCAATCTGTTGGCCTCCAACTCTCATAATCTCCAGGCAGGCAGCACAGTTTTCAGCTATGCTCACTGGACATAGTAGGAGCTGAAATTAGGCACACTGAAGAGCAAAAGGTGGGGTAAGGCAGCCTGGAGGGAAGAGGCTTTGGAAAAATACCTTAGTCTTTGAAAAGAATTGCTAGCTTGTAATATCCAGTGTTTTCTATGGACAGATAAACTATATCTGAGATTATCCAGAAGGCACAGGTTGTTAGCGACTGAACAGTTATGGAATTCTGGAATTTGAGAATATTGTCTAATCTGTTAGTCTACCCGAACAATAGTTCAAAATACAAGTCAGAATATATAATCCACGTGTTTTATGTGGGGCAGGAAAGTGGAGGAAGAAGAGACAAGAGACAACTATGGAAAAGGCAACAAGGCATGTTGAAAAGCCATTTTAGCCAACCAGAAAATAAATACTAAATATTTTATGGGCACATTTTTTTTCTCTAAATTCTTAAGCAGGCTTGGAATCTTTTCTTGCTGATTCATTCCCTTTCACAATCTCCAGTGTTTATCATTCTAAATTTATTCTTATTCCTTTTCTTGTCTGCATGCACAATTAAAGTGGTTCTTTATATGAAGTGGATTACACATTTCATACTATTAATACATGCAGGAACTGTTAAGTTTTTAAGTGCTAAAAAAAAATCCATGACAATATTTTTTTTTTCAATCTCAGGAGCAGCCAATGGTAATGTTAATAACAGTGAGGTTTTCACATGCTTGACTATTCGGGGATTTTTTTTTTTCGTTTTTATGAATGCAAATATGTGCACAAAATGGGAAACTTAGGTCAAGATTTCTCTCCATATCAAGCTATAGCCTATTTATATTTATAACACATGGTGTCTTTGTAACAGTTCAAAGAACAGGTGGGAAAAGTGGGAAGTTTAGAATCGCTCAGTAATCATAAGGTTCCTTCTTGCTGCCAGATTTGGATTCCATCAGACCTTGACCTTGCAGAACGTTAAACTGACTTAATATTTGCTACCTCGCCTGGTAAACCTACCTGCCCTGGCCACGATGCTGAGAAATGGGGATTGTTTTATTTATGCCGTACAGGGGACACTAGAGGGAAATATTGGAGGATTCCTCCACAGTTGCTTGCCTTCTCTCCTGCATCACATTTATCTCTCTACATGGGGCTCCCCTTGAAGTGCACCCAGAGGCTTCAGCTGGCCCAGAATGCGGCCGCGCGAGTAGTGACCGGAGCGTCATGGTGCTCCCATGTAACCAGTGCGCGAGCTGCACTGGTTGCCGGTGGCCTTCCAGGTGCGTTTCAAGGTGTTAGTGACCATCTTTAAAGCGCTCCATGGCATCGGACCCGGATATCTACAGGACCGCCTTCTGCCAGCAAATACCTCCCGCCGTCCGGTACGCTCCCACAGAGTGGGTCTCCTCAGGGTGCCATCGGCCAGACAATGTCGGCCGGCGACCCCCAGGGGGAGAGCCTTCTCTGTGGGAGCTCCAACGCTTTGGAACGAGCTCCCGCCCGAACTCTGTACGATGACGGAATTGCGTTCCTTCCGTCAAGAATTAAAAACACATCTTTTTCGACAAGCCGGCCTGGGATAGGAGCTCCAGTACCAACAGGTTATAATTGTTTTAGGGGATCAAGCTTTTAAGATAATGTATTGGGTTTTAAATGTTTCTGGGCTAAATTGTTTAATCCATTTTTAATCATTTTACTTTTTGTATGTTGATGTTTTTAATTGGGCTGTACACTGCCCCGAGTCCTTCGGGAGGGGGGTGGTATAGAAATCACAAAAATAAATAAATAAATAAATCTCAAGAGAATGGGTTGGGAGTTGGGCAGGAGACTAATTTTGACAGATGGCCAAGATGGCATGTTTAGCCATCTCTCAGTCCTCACTCTAATTTTTCTTAAGCGTTTTGCATGGGTGTGTTCAAAGGGAAGCCCACGATCACCTGATCCCATAGGCTTAGCACTCTTCCTGAAAATGAGGTTAAAATTCTTTTAGAGAATCCAGGCTGGTACTCTTGCAGTAGGACATTAACATCAACTGATAATCAAACTCCTTCCAGAAATGAGGTCATCCTTATTCCAGGAGTGTATTAAATCAATGTTCAAAAGCAACATCTGACAGGCACCAGGAAGGTTATGCTATGAACCAGTAGAGTTAAGGCCATTTATTTCTCTCTCTTCTCCTCCCCAAGTTCACCATGCATATCCCTCCTACCGCTACTACTGATTTGCTATTAGTCTCTAAACCAGGGATCACCTTGGAGGCTTGCTGATATATGGGGAGGGCCTGGCTTGAAAGAACCACCTCTTCTGCTGCCCAAGAATTAAAGGGGGAGGGAGAGGCATGCCCACATCAAGCCACAGTGCCCAATAAGTGCAAGAATCACCTGACTGTACTAGGAATAGAAGTGTACTGATTTATATTCACCGGGAAACTGGTTTTGGTGTAAAAGGAAAAATTCTGCTTTAATATTGATACTACCCTGTGTGACTTAAGGTAACCTCTATTCTGGTCTTGGGACAAAAAACCCCACAACATCATGAAGACATAACAAAAAAAAGAGAAGTTGCCTGGACATGTCTAGCCTAATAAATATCATGAATACTACCTGTTTATGTCTAGTCAAACAAAGAGAAGGACTAAGAGTGACCTGCTAGTAGTGTTCCAGTATTTGAGGGACTGCCACAGAGATGAAGGGGCTGAGCTATTTTCCAGAGCATCTGAGGGCAAGACAAGAAGTAACAGATAGAGACTTATCAAAGAGAGCTCCAACCTACTAGAATCAAGGAGAAATTTCCTGAGAGTGAGAACAATTAATCAGTGGAACTTCAGAAATTGTGAGTGCTCCACCACTGGAGGTTTTTAAGAAGAGATTGGAAGCCACTTGTCTGGAGTGGTATAGGGTCTTCTGCTGGAGCAAGGGGTTGGACTAGCAGACCTCCAGAATCCCTTCCAACTTGGTTATACAGTTACATATTTGTGCTGCAGTCAGATACAAAGGAGGAAAGACCCATGGGAGTTCCTAAGGATCTGGAAGTGTTGGTGTAAATAACATCTAACATTCATCCTTTTTTTTTCCTTATTCCTGGCTTTAGTGAAGAATATGAGACTCATTTACACCTGTGGAAAAACTGTTGCCTCTAGCTATGGAAACTAGTTTCTGGTAAGTCCATAGTATTATTCTAGAATATAGGATAGCAATAAGAACCAGACAATGGCATCTAAGAGACTGTTTTGAAAAAACTAATCAAACAGCTGCAGGATCAGAAAGAGGTGGGATGAAACACATAGCACCAGTAACTTCAGGTGCTATAAAAAGGCTATTCTGTTGGCACTAGGAATGGGTGAGGCTCGACTAAGAATTAAGAGGCTTAGGAACCAATGCTTGAATGCTTTGCAGTTTCACAAAGTAAGGCTCCTCCCTTTCCTCTTTCGCCCTGCAATGTATTAAGAACAGGTTCCCCATTACACTTAGAGCAGGAGATTCTGGCTTAGTATCAATAACCCAGGATATAAGGATTTCTTCACCAAAGCGATAGTCCGTTAAGAAGGGAAGAGCATATAGCCATGCTCCTTAAATAATATTCAATGCCATCACAGGCAACTGAATGCAGCCACTAGACTTCTTGAGCAGAGGAGGGCAGTACCCACTGAATGACATGAAATTCTAAAAAAGACTGAAAGGAGGATCTCTATACGAGAGATGAAGGGATAATTGAATCTGTGCTGGAAGGTTGCAAAATCTTTCCTCTTCACTGTTAACCGTGCAACTCCTCCCAGGCATGGCCTTAATTGAAGAAAGTAAAATGATACTTAATTCTGGTTGAGAAACACTCTGCTGCTCCACCTTCATGGTGAGCCTAAGGCATATTCATGTCTGAGGCAATAAACTCAAATGGAGAAATTCTCTGCTTTTCTACTTGTTAACATGCAGCCCCTCCTAGTTATCTCATGAGGCGATCAGAAGCTGAACAAAACCACTAGCTGAAACCCAGCCATCTTGTAGCATAGAAAGAGGAGTGGTCTGGTGAATAAGGAACATCTCTCTTTCTTCTCAACAGCCATAGAAGGGTCCCCCTGGTCTCCTGCTTCCATTTGCTACCCTTCTGGCTACTCCTCCTCCTAGCCTCAGCAGTTCCGTTGCACAGCGCCTGGTCTCTTCGGACCCGTGGTCTTCTGGCAGCCCGGCCATTGTGCAGCCACCGGAGCCCCACAGCATCCAGATCTTTCTGCATCTGGGATAAGAACCTGCCCACAGAGAAAACAGGATTTCACTCTACCTCACTGCGGCTGCGCTCTATGGTTTCCAAAGGGGCTGGCCAACGCCATGCCATACGGCTGAGGCGTCAAGCCCAAGGGATCCGGCCTGCTACCCCATCTGGCTTTGAAGATGGCCCCTCCTCATCTCAGTACCCCTGGGCCATTGTTTGGGGTCCCACAGTTTCAGTTGATGAGGGAGGGGATGCCAGCTCTGCCAACCCAGGCTTCCCACTTCTGGATTATGCCTTTGTTTCATCCAATGGAATGGCAACAGCACAACCCAATTCCCACTCACTGTTACACAATGAAGGGCTCAACCTGCGTCAGACCCCAGCCACTCTACCACCCTTCCTCTTTGGACCTCGGGGAGAAGGTAATCATCAGTTGCTTTCCCTTATTCCTTTAGAAACTGCTTTAATGATTCTGCGTAACCACCAGCTTGAGTAACAAGCCGAAATTAGGCAGGGGCTATTTTTGTCATTGCAAAAACTGCCTTCTGTGGCTGCTAGGTTTTTGCCTCTCTGTTTACAGACATGCAGAAACCAATCTAGGAAATAACTGACCTTCCAAAAAGGAGCTTAAAAAAAATAATTAGTGCTTCTCCTCATAAAGTTAGTCCCACTTCTTTCTTTCTTTTTTTCTGACTCCGCAACCTTTGTCTGTTCCAGGTGTGGACCCCCAACTTTACGTCACCATTACAATTTCTGTCATTATCATCCTTGTTGCCATGGGAATAATACTCAAGTTCTGGTGAGTAGATTCTACACAGGTGTAAAGAGTTGTTCCAGACCTTAGCTGAAATCAAAAGTGGTATTGTGGGATGTGGCAATGGTCCTGGGAATGGGCTATAATTGTAGATAATGAATTTCAATGCCTTGGAGGTCATTTTTTCAATTATCCATTCATTTGTCTTGGAAGTGTATTTTGTTGCCCTAATTATCTCACAAGCAGTCAGGCTGTATGAATAAAGTTAGTGGTGTCCAGCAGGAAGCATTTTGTATATTATGAAGCCCATAATACGCCTAAGGCTGCAAATGGCAGGTCACTGCCCTGTCAAACTAAAGGAATTATCAGTAGTTACACTAATGTCTGGCTCTTTACTACTGTGAGTGGCGTTTAGGATGAAGAAGATTTAAAGGTCAAACCCAGCAACTTTCAAGCAATGGATGCTTTCCATTTTCTCTTTTCAATTTTGTACAAATAAGCTGATTCTCTACTGAATATTTGGATCGGATGCTGTGTGGTTTCAAAGTATAGAATAAAACCCTAATAGATCTATCCTAAATATTTTGCCCAATAGATTATCAGAAGTATATAATAAATGATAAAATGGTTTTATCATTATGTTGTGGTGAATGTTTAGCTTCTTTCCTCAGTTAAGAATGAATTTCAATCTCATTCGACATAATGAAAATAACTTCCTATGTCCTACAATGTTCAACTTAGGATGAAGGCAATGGCTCTGCTCACAATAAGGCTGAGCAGTCATCCAGATTCAGAGGGCAAAATGTGATTTGGTATGTGCATGAGCACACATGGCTAAAACTCTGGAGTGGCCCTGCCAGTCTGCATAAAGATTATTAGCTAAATGCACCAAAGGTCTGATTCAGTTTCATGCAGCTTTTGTTCACTTTTTAAAAGCTATAGCTAGTTTACATGTAACATTAGATCATAATGTTGAGGTTTTTCTGTTTTTGGCTTAGTGGGATGTGCAAAGCTATCCATATGGTTTAATATTATATGCAAAACGGGGTGTTTTGGTTAAAAAAATGTACCTTTTTGTTATGTGTTGAAATAAAAAGTTAGCAGCTCACTGATATAATGGAGACACAAGATTACAGACTGAACTGGGTGTCTTTTTGGATGGATCTGCCATACAATTGTAAAACCAAGAGACAATTAGATTGATGCTGCAGATGAATACATAGCTTTCTTTAAATATTCGGCCTGTGCTCATATCAGATGCCCTCAAAGTATTCCCAAGGCAGTCACCATGTAAGGGGTTGATGGAGTCTTTCAGTTGCCATAATCCAAGCCCCAATGTAGAGAGCTTTTTCTTTTTGCGTACAGTGATTTTATGTTTTATTTTTTCCTTGTTTCAAAAGCCAAAGAACTATTTGAAGAGGTAGCTTTAAAAGTTTTGCTTCAAACCTGTTATCTTCCCTCTGTAGAACAGAGGCAGACAATGTTTATGTGGTACAACATAAAATGTTTCACTGCTGGAAGCTATATTTTTTTTATTTTGGGTACCAAGAGAAACAAAATGTTTCTAAATAGGCAGCACCAGCATTTTTCTTTTCTTTTCTTTTCTTTCTGGGGTATGCTTGGTGTATTATTTTTGCAAATTGATTGACTGTATATTCTAAGCCTTAACCAACATTTTAGTTCCTTGCCAGAAAAATGTGGAAAACTGTGTTTCAGATCTCTGCTGATTTTCAGTCTGCAATTGTATGTGGATCTGGAGGTTCCAAAAATATACTTTTAAGGCTGTCTGTTGTAAATCATGGACTGCCCACATCTGATCTAGTATGTATAAGAAACAAAACTGATTCTTATTTCATCTGCCCTCTTAGGAGACAGAGAGAAAAGGGGAATTTGCTGTCACCTACACAATACTTAATTCATCCACTACTGGAAGAATATTTAAACCACGTAGAGCTTTGTTAACAAATTGGAGTTGAAGGGAAACAAGCAGGCCTCTTATTTTCCTAAATGTTTAGGCTGCTAACCCACATTTGTGGGACAGCAGGAATCAGAAGGAATATGTCCACACCTTGTAATCAGAGCAAACATATAAAGTTGTGGAGGTCAGCCCCAGGATGGAGGATTATGGTTACATGGGTGACCTTCCTCCTTAGTGACTAGCTTTGTCTAAGCTCATAAAGCTCAAATAGACATATGGGTGGGCGGGCAGGCAGGCAGCCTGGCTAGCTAACGGGGTAATTATTTTGTATCAGTTCCTTGCCTTATTCCTTATCCTGCACCAGAATGCAAGTGTCAACACAATGCACAGTATCAGTCAGCAGCAGTTCCCAGGGAAGCAACAAAACCCTTTTGTTGCTAGCTCAGCTCCTGTTAAAATCCACTCCCACCTGCATTTCTAGCACTAATTCTAGGCCCAGAACTCTTGAAATCAGAATTAAAATTGGCAGCCTTAGCTACATTAGGCAAGGTGTAGAGGCAAACATGTTCTGAAAGCTTTGACAATTGTATTAACTTATCATCTGTGTCATATGATACCAATCCAGAAGATTCTTCAGGCAATACGGTAGCCTTAAGGATTGAAAATTTCAGAAAATGCTGCTGAGATATCGACAGCTTTTGCCTGACACATAAAAAGGAAAACAAAGGATTTGTGTATAGGGATGGAAGGGTTTATTCAGTGGCTGTGGATCTCTCTTATGTTGGTTGCTGGTATGGAGTATGTGGTTGAGTAGAAGCTGCCTTTTTTTCATAACGATGATGTAATATGAAGCAGTTTAGTTATTACAAAATGAGTGAAAACCTATTTTACAATGACAGCACAAAGATTTGATGCTTAGTAATTCTGAGCATACGTTCTTGCTGACAGAATACAAGGATTAATTTGCAGGCTCAGATAAAAGTAATGTTTTCTGGGATTCCTGGCAATAGAGTAACCAGGCTGTTTTAGGGATCCATATCACCTTTTTTTTCCAATGGCAGCAAGCTCTAAGATAACCTCCTAATCTGTTTCCTAGGTAAGCAGGTAGATTCGTGCATGTCTGCAAGATATGATACTTGCCAATGTTAGTATAGTGGTTTAAGTATTAGACTAAGAGTAAAGAGGAAACTGAGGTTCAATTCCCCATTCAGTCCCCAAGCTGATCAGCAAATTATCTTCAGTTTAAATTACATCATAGATTTTGTGAGGCTTAAACAAAGGTAGCAATCTAAAATTGAGGTAGACAAAGAGAAACTCTCTATAGGGATTTTTTACATAATAAAGTCACTTGGCTATGCTTATTTTAATCCTTCTCTGGCAGCAGGAAATATACAAGATATTATCCTTATGAAATAAGAGAGACTGGAGTTGGGGAATAGTGGTGTAAAGTGGTGAACCACACAATTTCCAGATGAGAGAGAAGAATAAATAATTAAGAGGTCCATGAAATAATAATGTACTTTCTACAGAGAAAGGAACAATCTCAACTATATTACTGTTACTGTTGTCATTAAGGAAGTAGCCTGAGAGAGTTTTAGAAACACTCATATACTTTTGTTGTACAGGGTTAAAACAAAAATATCTTAGCCTCCCAAATGAATTTGGGAATCACTGTTTCCTCTTTTTTATGGTAAATGCACCCATTTTATTACCTTAAGTTATGAATTCTAACATATTTATTCTAGTTTAATTAGCAAAGATACAATACAAAATAGAAAAACAGGAAAAAAGAAGATTGACAAACATCCAACACTAATAACCAAAAAAAAGGATCTTATAAAAATGTATATAAAAAAAGAGAAAATTGGCAGCATTAAATCTAACATTAAACATAAAAAAATCCATCCTGTCTGAATGCTGAAAGATACATCCAAAAATAATATGTTCTCCTCTCCTTATGTAACGGGTCTACAAATAATTATAAACTTTTCCATTTATATTTAACAAAAATGCTACATTAGATACACAAATATCCCCAATATGGAAATCTACTTATCTAGCAATCAAATCAATCCAATATCGCTTTACAATCTATATATTAAAAAATCATCAATCAACAGGTTACCCCAAATGTAAAACTAATCTTCAAATCCCTCTGTTAACTATCTGTTATTGTATTTAAGACGTAGAAAGTCCGCAAACTCTTTCCAGTCTCTTATAAAGTTGTTCAGTCCACTGTTTTTAATTAAGGCAGTTAATTTTGCCATCTCAGCTATTTCAGTCAATTTTAAAATCCACTCTTCAGAAGCCAGCCTCGCCTTTTCTTTCCAACGTTTAGCATATACAACCCTCGCAGTGGTCACCATATAAAGAAATAGCGTCGCAAACTGTTTTTCCAATTGGTTTGTCCATAATACCTAAAAGAAAAGCAGGAACCACTTTTGCATGTTCTAAATTGCTATGCATATAAATTGCTGTTGTTAGTGAAACTTATTTGCTTTTCTGTTCCAAATATGTAAAATGCTGTACAACTCAATAAAAAACAATCAACTATATAAATAAAACTAACAAAATTAACGAAAACAAGAATTAAAAAATAAAACCCAGGTAAAGCTCTCTCAAATGCCTGAGCTTTAATGAAAAATATTTTTAAACGATAGATATGTAGTAAAGAACCAGACCAACACCTTTAATGGTTATATACCACATTCTGCGCATGGGTCAAAGGAACCTAGAATGCAGATAGTCCTCGACTTATGATCACAACTGAGTCCAAAATTTCAGATGCTAAATGAGACAGTTGTTAAATGGGTTTTGCCCCATTTTATGACTTTTCTTGCAACAGTTATTAAGTGAATAACTGCAGTTAAGTTAGCAACATAGTTATTAAGTAAATCTGGCTTCCCCATTGACTTTGCTTGTCAGAAGATCACAAAAGGTGACCACATGACCCTGGGACACGGCAACAGTCATAAACATGAGTCAATTGCCAAGCAACTGAATTTTGATCATGAGGCCGTGGGGATGCTGCAAATGTCGTAAGTGTGAAAAACGGTCATAAGTCATTTTTTTTCAGTGCCATTGTAACTTTGAACAGTCACTAAACAAACAATTTAAGTCGAGGACTACCTGTATAGCCATTTTCTGTTGAGCTTGGCCCACACATCATGGGGTGCATTTCATAGGCACAGTTCCTATAGATGCCCATTAAACTTCCACAAACAGTATCCAGTATTGTAATACTCTGAGATGTTTGGGTATCCATGCACTCAAAAAGAGAACAGGTTCTCTGGCAGCTATACAACAAATGGGCTTTTTTTTTATTTTCCTAGTAATTAAAATAATAGTTTGAATGCAGTGTTCTCGCAAAAGATCTAATATGTGGAACGAAGACAATGGAATGCCTTTCTAAAACTAAGCAATGAATCACACACACAAACACACACACACACACACACAGAGAGAGAGAGAGAGAGAGAGAGAGAGAGAGAGAGAGAGAGAGAGAGAGAGAGAGAGAGAGAGAGAGAGAGAGAGAGAGAGAGAGAGAGAGAGAGAGAGAGAGAGAGAGAGAGAGAGAGAGAGAGAGAGAGAGAGAGAGAGAGAGAGACATACCGGAACTTATGTGTGCATGCTGTCTTGATGGTAACCCCCTTCTCCACCTACTTTAGCTGGGACCGGAATCAAAAGCGCCGTCACCATTCTAGTCAGCAAAGTGAATTGCAGCAGCAGGAGAGCCAGCAGCCTTTAACAGACCTGTCACCTGCCACGGTCAGCATCCTAGGACCCTACAGCGATTCACAGGTTCCTACGCCAGAGATGGTGGAAAGTGGACAAGTCCTGGAAGGCTTGGAGAAGCTGGACAGTCTAGGGAAGTCCAGTGCCTTCCAGCTCAACAGGTAAGTAGCAGTGTGGACAATAATTGGCTGTTGCTTTTGGCAGAAGAAGAGGGGGGAAACAAGTAAAAATCAGAACAAAAAAAAATCAGAAGTATGTGAGCAGCTGATTTTGTGTGCAGGGCTAATGAACCTCTATTTGAGCCACATGTCAAAATAGATTCTACATTTTGGTGCTGGTTTTGTTTCCCCTTAAGGTTTATACTCTCTGGGCTTTCTCAGACACGATGCTTGAGAGAAACGAATGGAAAAGGGACCGTTTCTAAATGGAGGGTGACTTTGTAAAATTTTGTCAATTTTATAACACACAGTTCTAAAGACTATCATGGGGAATATAACAACTGTTTCATTCTATTTATTTCAAAGTACATAACCATTTTTAACTATTCTTATTCTCCCCCCCCCTCCCCCCAGCTTTTGTTCATTGGAAGATATGCAGTTCTCCTTTTCAGTACCCATTCATTTGTGCTATGGCTTTTTTCAAGTGGCGTGAAAAGTGATCAGTAATAAAAATTCTTCCTCTATTCCATGATATCAAACATTTTTTAAAAATTTTACAGAGACATCCCTGTGGTAGCAGTATTTGTGTTCAGAACGTAATAAAAAGAGACCAGCAGTAATATTCCTACAGCAGGATTCTTCAAACTCTTTTAGGCGTTGGAACCTGTTAGTTAGGAAAAGAAAGAAACCTTGATCAAAAGGCAACAGTCTACTGATGGATAATTGGCTGTGCTTGAGTGATTTTCTTTCCTTTAGTGTCTCACAGAACCCTGAGGTTGAAAAACTCTGCCCTAGAGAGGACAAGTTGTAGATTGAGAGCTTCAGTTGTTTAATCTGTACGTACTATGCTTTGTCACTGTGTTCCGGTTCCATTTTAGTTATAAAACATTAGCAAATATCCCTTCAAGAATTAACGGCACTGGGGAGAGGGAAGGTTGACTTTCTGTTTTTGTCTTTGTATAGCTTTAAGTTCCGTAGGTATAAACCAAAAATAGGGATACAAAGACTTCAGAAACCTCAAGGAAAATAATTGAAAAGCAATTGATTGATTATGTGCCATCAAGTTGCTGCTGACTCTTAGCAGCCATATAGATTTTCTTCATGAGGATCTATCCCTAGCTTAGCCTTTCAGGTCTTTCAACAGCACACTCACTGCCACTGTAGCTGAGCCTACCCACATGCTGGATGGTGGTCCTCTTCTTCTCTGTCTTTCCACTTTTCACGGGGTCCTGAAATAACGCATCACTACAAAAGGCTTGGGATGGGCCATGTCCCTGGATATTTGATGAACTATAGTTCCCAGTACCCTCAGGATGCTGGAAGTTGCAGGTCCCATTGTTGGTATAGGAAAAGTAGTAGTCTTATGTGACTGCTTTTAAAAAAGGATCCTCACTAGAAGGAGTAACAAAAATAAATCCTTAAAAACAATTATGACCTTTAGAAATAATGGAAGAGAAATCTCGCTACTTTTCATTATTCATAGCACGAGTAGAGTCCAATATGCCAGGCAAGACCACAAAGGTAGCAAGAGTTACATTGCTTGACTGCATTCCCTCCCTCCCCTTATAATAGTACGATGCTCCATGGCATCGGACCCGGATACTTACAGGACCGCTTACTGCTAGCAAATACCTCCCGCCGTCCAGCATGCTCCCACAGAGAGGGCCTCCTCAGGGTGCCGTCAGCCAGACAATGTTGGCTGGCGGCCCCCAGGGGGAGAGCCTTCTCTGTGGGAGCTCCCACGCTATGGAACGAGCTCCCCCCCCCGAACTCCGTACGATGACAGACTTACGCACCTTCCGTCGGGAACTGAAAACTTTCCTTTTTCAACAGGCCGGCCTGGCATAGAAGCTCCGGCTCCAACCGGGTGAAAATGTTTTAGGGGGATTGTGTAATTTTTAGGATTCGCACATATTGGGTTTTATATGGGATTTTATGGCCTAATTTGTTTAATTTATTTTTAATTATTTTAATTCTGTATATTTATATGTTTTTTAAATTTTAAGGCTGTACACCGCCCCGAGTCCTCCGGGAGAGGGGCGGTATAGAAATTTAATAATAAATAAATAAAATAAATAAACAGAATGCATTGGTTTCTGTATAATAGGTTGGGTTCCCTAAACCAAATCATAGATTAACTGCTACCGTGCTAATATGTGATAACAAAATTACTTAGCCCTCTAACATGTATCGGGCTAAAAGTGGCTGAAGGTGAATACTACCAATACTGTGATACATTTGACAACTTACGAGGGGATTTTGGTTCTATATATAGTAAATATATAACAGCAGCTGGATATCCATCAAAAATTACAGTTGATCAGCGAGAATCAAATATTAATACAGGTGGACCTCGACTTACAGCCATTTGTATAATGACCATTTGAAGTTACAATGGCACTGAAAAAAGTGACTTATGAGTCTTTTTCACACAACCATGCAGCAGCATCCCTTTGGCCACCTGATCAAAATTCAGACACTTGACAAACGGCATGTATTTATGACGGTTGCAGTTGTCCCAGGTTCCATGTGATCACATTTTGCGATCTTCTGACAAGCAAAGTCCACGGGGAAGCCAGATTCACTTAACAACTGTGGCAAAGAAAGGCCATAAAATAGGGCAAAATTCACTTAGCAGCTATTTTGCTTTCCAATGGAAAATGTTGGGATCAGTTGGGGTCATGAGTCGAGACTACCTGTAGAGTTACAACTTTAAAGGCAGACACCCGTAGTATGAGAGAGGATTTTTGATAAAAGGATTTTTTTTCTGACCACCCATTTCTGTCTGACTGTTTTGTTTTGATTTTTTTCCAACCCTGGTATCTCAGAAGACATTTCTCTAATTCAGGATATTCCATTCCTTGCTATTGTCATCAGCTGCTCCATCTTGATGCCCTGGGTGGTGTGTGCTGGGTTCTTTGGGAATAGATGGGAGTGACATGAGGGTAACATGAGGGGGCTCTTCTCTTCTTGTCCCACGGGTAGTTTTATATCCTTTTTCTTTCTAAAGATTCCTGTCTATAGGAGCCTCATAAGAACATAAGAAGAGCCATGCTGAATCAGGCCAAAGCCCATCGAGTCCAGCATTCTGTGTCACACAGTGGCCCACCAAATGTACATGGGGATCTTGAGCAGAAAGAGAAGGCAAAACCCTCCCTTTCCCTTGACCCCCAAACAAATGGTACTCAAGGGAATCCTGCCTGCCTCAACCAACATAGAGGCGGCACATGGACATCTGTTTTAATAACCACCAATACACTTTGCATCCATGAATCTATCTAGCCCTGCCTTGAAGCTGTCAAGGCTGACAGCTGTCACGACCCCTTCAGGAAGTGAATTCCATAAATCAACGACCCTCTGGGTGAAGAAATATTTCCCTTTATTTGTCCTCCTCCCACAAATGGAAGACAAGAGATGCAGCAATGAGAAAGCATGGACCAGAGGACTTCCGGTGGCTCCGCCGGCGCTGCTGGGTCTCCTTTGTGAGACTCCGCTCTCTGGATTTGTAAAGCCGCGAAAAACAGCGCTCATCAGCTGTTTTTTCGCGGTGAAAAATCCCCTCTCCGGGCAAAGGAGAGGTGTAGAGCATCGGGAGTAAGGTTGAGCCTTCTTAGATCCCTGGAAAATAAGTTTTCAGGGATTAAGAGTGAGCTCCCTATAGCTCCGGAGAACGCTCCTTTCCAGAGACGCCTCTGTCCTCTGACAGAGAAAGACGCCGCGACCACCTCTGCTTCTTTTAAGTTCAACACTGGAGAGATTGTAAGCAGGCTGAATGAATACAGGAGTTTTAAATGGATTGCAAGTATTTTTATTGTTTCTTTTTGGCTATACATTTCTAACGTTCACAATCAACATAATGCTTCAAAATGGTGCTTAACTTTCACTGCTTTCATTGTTAGGGAAAGTGCTGGATAGTGAAAGTGGATTTGTTACTTCTTACTTCCTGCTTCTTTAAGTGCAGTTAGAGAGATGGCTTTGACTGTCTGAAATTTAAAATGGAGCGGAATTTACAGTTAAATGCTGAACCTATGTTGGATTGTACTGATGAATTTTATGAAGAAAGACCTGATACACAGGGGATTTTTATTTTTACGCAAGAGTTTAAAGAGATTAATGCACTTTTGAAGGAGGCTTTTACAGAAATATTTACTATATGTACTAAATTCCTTCCTTTAAATGAAGCTGAACAACTTACTGCTGAACAATTTATATTACAATTTGAATATGGAGAAGAGTTAGAACATTCAACTGGAATCTCTCCTTCAAATGAATTACAATCCTCTGTTGAGTATTATACAATACAAGAGAAATTAGGAGATCAACAGGGAAATGAAGAGGATACTTCTGAGAATAAAGACTATAACTGGATTTTGCTTGATGAAAAGTTTATTTATGGAGAGGAAGAGGTTTTGTTTCAAGAAAAGGAACTCTATCCAGCTAAGCACCAAGAAGAGGATTTAATTCACAGAAGAGAGACATTGTTTCACCTCAAGAAGCAATTAGGCTACAAAGTGAAATGGATTTTGTTTGATGAGCAGTTTATTTATGGAGAGCAAGAGGAATTGATTCAAGAAAGGAAGATTCAGTTTCAGAAGCAATTTATTTACGGGGCTGAAGAAACAACGAAGAGAGACTTATTATTTGAAAGGGTGGCCCTGTTATGGCAGCTTGTTTGGTTAGGAAAAAAACCTAGAGTTCGTTTGAAGTAATGAAATTTAAACTTGTATGTAAGGAATTATTGGCAATTTAAAATTATGGACTGAATTGAGGACCAAGATTAGGAGTAAGATGCAAGAGAAGATGTTTAATGGTTGACACAATTAAATAGACGAAGGATGTATTTGTTCTGATGATCTGGGTTTGACATTAGATTGACTTAATGATGAGATAGATAGACTGGATAAAATTGAAGGAATGTAAGTTAGAAATGCTATAAATAGTTTGTTTGTATTATGGAGGTTTATTTGTTAGATGAGAGAGCCCAGAAGTCGATTGATTAAATGAAATTTATAGAATGATAAATATTATTCTTAACAAGATGAGTTAATTGTTTAATAAGGAATTAAGCTTAATTTAAGATTATGGGTTGAATTAAAGATAAATATTATAGCCAAGGTTTTGGTGAGGATGTTTAAATGAAGATATATTAAGATATATTATGAGAAATTAAATTGATTAGAATGTAATTGATATTGCTACTATTATTATTATTATTATTTTTCTTTTTTTGAACTGAGGGATTTATTGATATTGTTATCGTTATTAATATCATCTCTTTAATTCTAATAAGATGAGTTTTTTTTAGAATGTAATTGATATTGCTACCACTATTATTATTATTATTATTATTATTATTATTATTATTTTTGAACTGAGGGATTTATTGATATTGTTATCGTCATTAATATCATCTGTTTAATTTTAATAAGATGAGTTTTTTTTTTAATGGACTGCTTTGATTTAGAGAATGTATATATTACATAGTTTAAAATTCTTGTTAAGAATATACAATAATTATGTTTGATGTAGTGGGGTTTTCTTTTGTTATACCCTGTAAGCATTCTGGGAAGTCGTGGGTTAGGGAGGGATTATAATTTTAGATATGATGTTTTCTCAACTGTATTTGGGGTTGGTGGAAGAATAATTAATTATTGTTATTAAAGGGTTGTCTGGGAGGCCTTTGGTGGAGTGAAGATTGATTTAAGTGGAAGTTGATAAGAAGGGGGAATAATAGGATGGAGATAGAGAACGATGAAGGTTATTTGTTTGAGATGTTTATTTTCAGTTGAGTTATTATCAATAGATGATTGGAAAATGTAGTTATGCTCTGTTTATGGATGATTGTTTATTTTAATACTATGATTTGATATGATTAGTCTCTTTTTTCTGTTAAAATTGTAAAAAAAAAACCAATAAAAATATTTAAAAAAAAAAAAAAAGAGAAAGCATGGACCAAATGTGGATAATGTAAATTTATTTAAATGTAATAGTTGATGGAAATACTGTCAACTTTCCTAAAATTTGTCATTTTGGCATAGTGCAATGACTTACATGCTATCCCTTTTTATAGAGAACTAAGGATGTTTTAGTAATAATCCCATCCGGGCTATGATAGCATTGCAAGAAAGCAGATAAAGCCACTCTATTCATAGCATCTAAGTACTGGGAATACTTTTTATTTATGTCTCTAATTTTCTCCCACTCCGTTTCTACTTCTGTCTCCCCCAGGATTCCACTGGTGAACTTGTGACTGAATGCAATGGAAGGAATAAGGCTTGATGTCCTTGAAATGAGCTCAAATGCTGAATCTTCAAGGGAGTCCCACAGAAGCGGCAGCCCTTTCTTTAGTCCCATCCTCCTGCAATGCCACTTCTGGTGCAACAGAAGAGTTATTGTGGATCCCTTTGTGTCACCTCCTTCCACCATCACTGCGGGCCCAACTAAAACAAAGATGAGCTCAGGTTCAACCCGCCAGGCTGGGCTTTCAGCAGCTCCATGGTGCACGGTGATTAGGGCAGTGTCATGCCAGCAAAGCCCGGGGAAGGAACAAGCGGATGAAAGTTACTAGTATGATAATAATTGTAAACACGTCTCCCTTGTATCTTGACACAAACAGTTGCATACAGATATTTATTAGTAAGCATGCTTGATACCAAGAGGCAGGATGCTGTGTGTCTTCCCTTCCTTCCCAACTTTTGTTCTCTTCCTCTTCGTGGGATCTGATGGGTCTTCCAAAAGGGCAGTTCTTAGTATCATTTGGGGTGGGGTGGGGGGATGATGCGGTTCTTACTGGGTTGTGGGAATCAACATACTATATAGAAAGTAAAAGTATGATTAAGGAGAACTGGATACAAAGAGTCAGTAACAAACAGCATACCACACTCAATTTCCTATGGTGATTTTCAGATTAACCTTTTCTCTAGAATTGCCATCCCTTGTTCATCTTTTTAAAATTGTGTTCTAGTATCATACTGAACCTAGGACCTGGTTAATCCAAATATGCCACTTTTCTTTGAAAACCATTGCTTGTTTATAGTTAACAAGCAGATACAGAACAAAAACCTCTGCCCAGAGATAATAGGAGAACATGGTCGTAAACAAACAAGCCAATGGCTATTTCAATGAAACAATTGCAAGACTATACTGTCTAGTGATGACAGACTAACCATAACTGAAGTTTTGATAGGGTCTTGTGCTTCCTATTAAATATTTCCTGGCTGCAGGTGCGGTATGCTTGATTGCTTCATAATGAGAATGAATGGGAGATAAGTGAAAAGCTATTAATGGCCCTCTGAATAGCTTCTCTTCAACCCAATGCAGCCTTTGTTTTGACAGCAGAACAAAAATGCATTGGAGGGGTTTGTTAGTTGTTGTTGTTTTTTTGTCTTAAAAATATTGTGGAATTATGTCCCTTCCCTCTGTGGCAGAAAACTAGCTATTGAGGAATTAAAAGAGGAAATTGTTTGTTTATATTGCTGGGAACTTTCACTAAACAGAACCCTTTTGCGCATAAACATGCTAAGATTTTCTTGATAGCAGCAAGTGTTGTTCCTTTTGTATATGTAAAATCTCTGATTAATTAAATTTACTGCCAACTGCAGAAAGGTAGTTCCTTAGCACTACTGTAGTATGTAGGCAACCCATACCATCTGTCTGTTCTTGAATTTTTAAGCACATTACTTGCTATAGCTATGGTGCCAAGAAGGTATTCCTTTTATGTCCCCCTTCATTTGCCCTTCTATAGCATTTCATTCTAGTTCTGATTTCCCCACTACAATGATTGGATGAGACGTACTTGTCCTGACGCCCCCAATGAAAACTTTGGTTTGCAATAAGTGTGGCCTCCGAAAGCATTGTAGTCAGTGCCAAATGCATTTCTTCTAGGAAGGGATTCCAAAATTGAGGTATCACTGCCTGACAGTGCTAGCTGGTGTATATAGTGCGCATTGTGCCCTTCCAAGTAGGGAAGTAGTAGAGATAGAGTTTCAGGTGGAGATTTGAAGATGGGCAACCCAAAGATTATAAACCAAACGTAGCCACTGGAATTTGCATTGCTAAACATTTCAGTCCTAACCTTAGACTCATAATCAAGCCTTCTGGGGTCTGCTTTTGTTTTAAAGCACGGACCAGCTACCTGGGCAGTCTGACTCTTCTTAGGATATAAAGCTACTTCCTTGCAATTCCAGCATCATTATCCCTGGGTGTTCCATATTTTCTGCAGTGGATTCTCTAGCATAGAATAAATAGTAAAGGTATATGTTTACAGTTTTGTACAGTATCTGCAGAACTGTGTTGTCTAAGCAGGACAAAACCAAAATCTGCTTTTTGAAATACGGGCATCTGTTCCAAAGCCCCAAGGAAGCACTTACTTGTTCTTTTTATTACTTCAGTTTCTGACAAGCACAACTTCTTTATCAAAGGCTCCTCCGGTAATTATATCTGAGCTTCCAACGTAAAGCCGTTTTTCTGTGATAAATCCACAAGGGGCAGATTCCTTTTTACCCATCTTCCCAGATACTAGATTGCATAGTTATGAGATACTCTGTACAAACATTTGTTATGTTTATATCTTGCTCTTTCCCAAGGAAACGCACTGAATGAGTAGGTGCCACCCTGTCAATTTTAGACTCACAACTCTTCTGCGAGGTGAGAAAGAGAAAGTGGCCCACATTTATCTGAATGGAATCAGAGATTTGAAGCCAGCCTGAATGGAGATCTGAAACTAGCCAGGTATTGGGGTTTAACTGGCCCTCTTAAGTTCTGGAGAAAAATGCATGAGTAACTTTTTATATTTCAAGTCACTTCTATCTTATGAACACTCAGAATTAAATTTCATTGTTGCATTTAGAATTCCACTCTTAGAATCACCAAATAGTCAAAGGAGTATAGGGATCCTGTACTATTGAAAATGAGGGATGGGAAGGGGGAGCTGTTGTCGTTTTATTTTAATTGAGGAAGAAATAAAGGAAACTTGCCATTGTTATTTGTATTTATCCCCCTCCTTTCTTTGTAGTATACTTAATAACAATTAAAATGTTTTCATTATTTCATCTGCTTAAGGGTATGATACACAGGAAATTATTTTAAAATGTCACTTATTTAAGTATGGAGTTACATCTATTTTTAAATTAAGAATTAATTGCCATAATAATGCCAGCATAAATTTCTTATTCAAGTGAAATAACTTTATAGTTTATTTTTATGTAGTAATATGAAGTTAGTAATCCCTTCTGCTTGTTTGGGGCAAAGGGATCATCATCTAGTTAGTTAAGAACTATAAAGCTCTATATTTTATTAATTATAACAATAGCACAGAGTTAGAATGTGACTACCAAGATTCCTAGTGGAAACCACAGACCACCCAGGCATGCTTATTAACCAAAAGAAAATATATAACCAACCCCCACCATAACTGTATCCTCTTTGCCTGGGTTTGAAATGCCAAAATCAGTCAACTGAGCTCTTTTCATCTTGTTTATAAATGTCATATTTTAATGTCTGTACACAAAGCTGCTTTTATTTTAGCAACACATAAGCCCTAATCCACCATCTTCATCAAAATTAAAGAGAAGTTGGAATGGATGATGCTGTAGCATGTGAAGTAAAACAAGAAAAAGACATTCGGCAGAAATATTATTAAGACTGCCCATCACTGGAAGTAAAGAAAAAATGGCGTCGATATAAACTTTGGGAGGGAAGATGAAAAACTGGTTAGGTGCTTAACTACTTAGATGTTTACCTTTTCTATGCCTGTTATTCTCGTACCTTGATATGTGTTTGAAGAAGATGAGGGTTCTTCCTCAACAAAATTGTGCTCTCTGACCTTTAAAAATATTAATCCTCATGCTGTTAAAACAGAGTGATGTCAGCAAGTCTGACTAAAGATGTTTCAGCCAATGAAATGAAAAATGCAAAACTCTTCAGCATGGAATTCGGTTGATGGGTAATCCACCAGAGACTTTTCTTCTATGGTACATGCCTCATTGTAATTAAGGGCATTTCTGTGTTTACTGTTTTGAGCTGTTCCTGTCCTTTGCTCATGCCTGCTTGACTCTAAGCCAGCTTAAAAAGGCCTGGCCAATATATAACTGTATACTGTATTCGTTTCTAAGGGCTTTTTGACTACAGTGGGTGTGGCTGTTTTGAACATAATTGGTTCAAAATCCAGTGTGTTTTACAATTATATTTTTTTCTTTCCAAAATTCCTTTCTCACGCTTTGCTTTACTTTCTTGGGTAACGATTGGAATGCCGGACTGATTCTCCGGTCAGCTGAGATAGAAGAATTTTATCCCCACCTTCCAAGCAGCTCATAGCTTAAAATAGCTCAACTGTTACTTTTAAGACATTAAACACAATCCATGCTAGCATTTGATGGGTTACTTATATGGGGAAAAGAGATGGAGCAGCTGCAAAGATCATAACCAAGTTGTTCTAAAATTATTTCTCCCAGCCGGAATAGGAGGAGGTAGCACTGGAAACTGTTGGGTAGGCAAAGCAGAGATGCTGCCAAAGGAAGCAAGCAGAGTAAAGCAAAACTGAAAATTGAGGTGGGTGAGATGGAGGAGAAGCCATGTCGTGGGCAGCAGCCAGCATTTATCCATTCCTGGTTTGGATACATACTTTATTTTGGCAGATGGCCAAAGCTATGCACAAACCCTAGATTTGCTGCTCCAAGGTTTTCCAGGTGAAAGGGGTGGTTGAAGAGCCTGGTTGGACGGTCTCATCTCCTCTTCATTAGGGTTCCTCCTGCCCTTGCCTTGACCCAGCTAAACCAGGGGAGCAGCAAGAGACTTCTCCTTCCATAGATTTTTCCACCCAATAGGAGGGGAAAAAAGCCAACAATGATTACCATGATGGGTTATGCTGAGGTCTAATAGGTCTGGTCATGAGAGAATGGCTCTGCCATAAGCATACATATTGTAGATAGTTCTGCCTCCATGACAGTATGTACAGCTCCATAAAAAGCTTCTTTAACTTCACTGCATTGGAATCCTTAGAGTCTTCTGTGTCATTATTTATTTTTGTTGGCCTCTGCATCAGTGATAGTACATTAAATGCTGTTAATTGTAAGTGCATAACTACACAGAGCTTCCCAATGGGGGTGGTTACACTGCCGGATGAATGTACTTTCTATCTCTGCTACATATAATCAGATTTCTTTGTCGGATGCTAATTCTCTTGTTGGCCATATTGCAGACATGAGAGCTGTAATGGTAGCATCAGGCAAATATCAACTGGGACCCAAACAACCCATGAAACAAAAGCCACTTGGGTTTATATTTTCCAAGAAAAATCTATGACACTGTAATATTTTTTCCTATGTTTTCATGCCAATATCTTTTTTTTAATAAATTAATTTATCCTTACAAGTATAAACAATTTAGTAATTATCATCTTCTCTTAAAATACAACACATGATCTCTTCTTCCCATAACCCATCTCTTATATATAAACAAATTCATAAAATGTTTTAATTTCGGTCCTGATGTCAACAAAAGTTCATTAAAATCTATTTTAACTTTGATCAAATAAACTAACTTTATATTCCTTTTCTCACCTCCAGCCCTCTTCATCTTTAGTCCCTTCAAATAATTGATTCCTTTTCATTTTTTTCTTTGTCCCTTGTCACAAAATTGTTCAAAGCTTTAACAAACCTCTTTTGTAAACCCAATGTAGGAAAATTATCCAGGTCACTCTTTTGATTTGTTATTTATATATCTGTTTTAGTTATTAAGGCATCAGCTGGTTTCTTTAGTATGTCCAGTGTAACATCTTTTTCCATGTCATTCTTATAGCCTGTCATTTTTAAATCCACTTTGAAATCGGTCTCAATCATGCCAAGTAATGCTTGTTCCTGTTCTGTATCATCTTCTAAACACTATCTACAGAGACAGACCTTCTTAAAATTATCTTGTGTCCATAGTTCAAAAATATCCTTCAATAGATTCAGGGTTAAAATTCTTTATTTCATGTTGTATTAGTAACTTGTGTTTGAATGTTCATTTTCAATTGTAAACCCTTATTTCTTTCTTGTTCCCTCTAGTGCCCAATTTTTAAAGTCTATCCTATTTTTTTTAAGAATTCAAAATAAAAGCACTTTCCAAAGGGAGGATTCTTTATATTTCATTCCAAATCTTATTTCAAATTTATCTGGTGCCTCAGACTGTTTGTAACTTTCAAAGTTTTAATCACCTCTTTGCCTTTAAAGTGTATTTAAAATTTATTCTGCTAAGTATTGAAAGAAACTCAGCCAGTACTATAAAACATGTGGATCAAAAGAGCCTAACAGCTGAAAACCAATTAAGAACCAATGTCTGAAAGTGATTAGAAAAGGATGTATACAAACTTAGTGTTTCAAAGGCACTGGCTGTGATTTGAGCAAGATGGCTATTTCCTCATCTCTGAGAGTGCTAAATGCACTGGCTCCATTGACTTGCAATCTCCTTGTGGAGGACAACTGGCTGGAGCACTTGTGGGTGATCTCAGTTGCTCTCCTTATCCACAGAGGAATTATGAAGAGCTGGTTTACTCGCCAGCTCTTTCTTTCACTGTGGCCATCAGCTCTGCTTTTTGCAGGGCTCTCTTCAGTTTGCCATTTTTTTCCTTGGAAGTCCCCAATACTTGTCTTTTATTTATATATCATACTAGGTCTAAATCTGCACCACTGAATAATGATTCAGTTTAACCAAGAGAAGAAGTTGAAGATCCCATGGATTCCAATTACTTATTTCTATGCTGCCCTTCCCTATAAATATCTTCAAAAATGGTAAAACAATAAAGTTCCACTCCAACTCTGTCCCAATTGCATCTACAGTTTTAAATTCCTCCTATACCTCCCTCGTAGTAAATAATCAGTCATTCCAGCCATGGCAAACTGTCCATTGTTGGGGAAGAGATTGATTGCAGGCTCTTCCTTGTATTAATGTAAAGGGCTATCCTTGGGCCAACCAAAAATTATAATGGCATAACATTTGCTGCCCCACTGGTGATCCCTGTCTTCCCAGAAGCACAATGCCAGCCTTTAGATCTATGAATGAAACTGTCCTCATTTACAAAGTACAGAGCAAGTTAAGGACATGGACTGGAGAATTCCTCTGGTTTATTTCTCTCCTCTTCCACTGAAGGTCACTTACCTGGCAAGAAAACATCTATTATCCACTCTCTTTAACATTGGATGAGGATGGGACTGGCAAAGAAGTGAATTTTAATAGATATTTTGACCACTGGGTTTAGCCATCTATCAAAACTCACTTTTGTTTCATGGGTGTACTAAGAAGCTTCCTGATATCAGCTGATGCACAGATTCAGTATCATTCCAGAAGGCACTAAACCCAGATTCAAAGGCAAACCAGAACAATAGCTGAGAGTCATGGAGAGAATTGTGCAATGAAGCAGCAGGGAGCTGACTTCCTCTGTCCCACTTCACCATGCAGCAGCCCCATCACCACTCCTAGATGGTTGCTGTTCACTGTTCTATGACATAATGGCCACATAAAGTAGTGTACAAGGACCCACTAGCCAATAGATGTTGAAAAAAGGGTTGCAGGGCATGTTTTTGCTGTAACTAAATTCAAATGAGGAAAGGCTTCAAGATATGCAGGTAAATATTTCAGAGAAGGGGAGAAAGCAGTAGGACAGCAGGGAAAGAGTAGTAGAATGTGGTGGAAACTGCTGTTAATTTCTCTGCTTTCCCCCTAGTTTTCGTTTCCTTAAATTGCTCCAGTCCCATTTCTTGCCCACTACCTCAGTTGTGAAAAATGTCCTGTGCTGCTATCATTTCTGTGTAGGAAACTGATGGGAACATCTAGAATAAAAGTGGGTAGTCAGGCATGGGGTACCAGCATGAGATTCAGCATGGTTTCCAGTCAGGAATGAGTTCTGCTATCAGCATTAAGATGTTTTAATTATTTTTTAATGGTACAATTTTCTCTCAACCGTGGCACTAGAAATACAGCATCATGGTATAATAGTGAATTTTTGTTTTCTTTTTTGTTTTTAGTGAAAAGGCCTATTTCCTGAAACACGATGAGATGGCCAAGCACAGGGCTAGGATGGAGGATTGTTAGCAGGCATGGTTAAAGGAAGGGCAGTGTGGCTACTAAATTAAGGGCAACTATGGGCAAGCGATTTCTCTTCCGCCACTGCTTCCATCACTGTCACATGTAACAAATGACTCCTTTGCTGTATGTGCCGTGGAAACCCATCACTACTTGAGGCTACTTGTGGCAGAATAAGTGTGTGTTTATTTGTAACATGTGACAGTATATACTTGCAGTTTCTCTCATGGAAGTGAAATATTTATGAAACCTTTAGCATGTGTGCAGGATCACTGTGTCTTTCTTCTCCCTCTTCTGCCCCTTGTGCACTGTATGATATATTTTTGTAGAATTCTTTTCTTCTTGTGGTGAAATTCTTAATACCTGTGGAATGTTAAGATTCAAGAATTTTAAAATAAAACTGCAAAATGATGAAGAAAATGGCTGGTGTGTACGGTACTCTTATTGGCGAAGCTATCCAGATATTGTGAAGAGATGTATTGCATTCTCCACCGTGGGTCCAAGCAGATGAGCTAGAGTCTTGACCAGTGTTTCTCAACCTTTTCTTTTACTTGTGGCCCCCTTCCAACCTTATTTTTCTCCCATGCCTCCCATCCATGTCCCGTTACAACATATGGACACGAGACAGTAACTGGTGTGTTTTCTGGTATCAACAAGACAGTATTTGAAATATAATACACTTTGCTTTTCTGCAGCCCCCTCAGCATTCACCATGGCCCTCATTACATGTTTTTTTTTACCTGTGGTTCCCTTAAAACATTATAAAGTCCCCAAGAGGCATATGGTCCCCCAGTTGAGAACTGCTAGTCTAGAAGACAGCTTCCGCAGTCCACAAGAAGTACAGCCATTGGCTGCATAATTGAAATTATGAGAATTGCATAATTGCCCCCATCTAGGGAAAAGAATAATGGTTGGCAAGAGTGAGTTTTGGCAAAATAACACTCGTGCTTCTTAATATCCCAGTGTGGTCGATACATGATTCCTAAGAGCAGTGCTTTTTTCTAAAAAAAAAAAAAAAAAAGGTGCCGAAACACACACATGTCATACAACCCGCCTTGCCTACTCTACAAGGTTCCATCCAAAAAAGGTGCCAGAACTCCGTTCTGGGCATTCTATGAGAAAAAAAAGCCCTGCCTAAGAGGATCTAATAGTAGATAGAAGATAGTGTTCTGATAGGGATCTCTGGAACATTTCAAATGAAGCTATCAAGAGATTGGACAAGATGACATATTCTATCTTGTACCATTAAGGGAAGACTGGTATACTGCATATTGAAAGGAAGACTTTGGCAGAGCTGAGCAGAAGATTAGATGAAAGCTGGAACCTCTTTGTAGAGATGCTTCTCTTTGGTGTCTATGATGAGATGGTGCATATGCTGCCTGGCATGCACTGGATACTGTCAAAAATATCAACAGGTTTGGCCCAAGTCACTTTGGCATCTGAGATGAGAAATCTAAATGGCATTCTTCTTCCTGCCAATTAATACAAGACATTAGATTACTTCCACAAAGCTGGTGAAGAAGAAGCTACAAAAGCCCTTGCTGATCATTTGGCCTCCGTATGTCCTACTCAACAATATCTCTGATAGCACACAAATCCAGCATCGCACTGTTTAACTTCATTCGACCTCCTGGTAAGAACCCTTTTGAATTTTCATCCTTGCTTCTGTAATTGCTGCTTTGCCTGAAATGTACCATTTCTCATCATAAAAACATTTTGTAACATTGTAATTTCAGGCTGCAGCAGGCAAGGGAGGAGGAAGGGGAGACAGAAATAACCAGAAGAAAAGGAAGAACAAGGCAGGGAGCCGAAAGCTCAGATTTTTCCACCCTTTCTATTTAAGGCTCTCCTGTAGCTTTCTTTTGTGTCAAGGGTGCAGCTGCTGCTAGAGTTCTAGTTTTCCAAGGAGAAAACTAGAACTCCACTCGCCCACCTTCTGCTTTAACACCTTCACTGTGTCAAGCAGGCAATCAATAATGGGAAATGAGTGTGCAGCATTAAGCGGACACATATTGGACCTTGGTTCTCCAGAGAGTTTGAAGTGGAGGATGGATTAATTAACTCCTTTCAGCCACAGTGAGGAGTTCTTTCCCAAAATGAATATAGGAAGTGCCAGAATTCTCAAACCTTTTCAGAAATGAGGTTATCCTCACTTGACATAAAGGAAGACATTACAATTAAAGGTTTTAATTCAAACAGAACTTGTTCAGGACAGAGCACCACACGGGGGTATTCTGACTAAACCTCTCTCTTTGCTCTCACCATAAATATGGGGTAGCTGTGCACCAAGCTAGGAGGTGGGTGGTTGAATGTAGACTTTACAAAGAAGTGATGAGCAAATTCACCCACATTTAACTGAGAGGGGGGGAGGGATGCTGAATGGATCTATACATATTAGCAGAATTGAGGCTAGGCCAATTGTAAGCAGGCCCTTTTGCTCTGTGAAAATGGAATTACATTTGCGAAAGAGCACAGTAAAGAGAAACAGAATAAGAAATGGTGAGGATTTTTCTGGTTTAGAATGCATTTTATTCCCCCTTGTTCTTGCTACATTAATTTGATAAACATACTACTCAATAAGATAGAAAAATGTAGGTTAGACAGCATCAGTGCCAGATGGATTTGTAATTGGCTGACCAACTGCACTCAACATGTAGTACTTAGAATTGCATCTAAATGGAGGGAAGTATGCAGTGAGATCCCCCCAAGGTTCTGTCTTAGGCCCAGTACTTTTCAACATCTTCATAAACAATTTAGACAAAGGGATAGAAGGGGAATTTTATATTTCCAGATGAGGCTCAAGATCCAGAAGGCTCTCAACACACTTGAACACTGGACCTTATCTAACAAAATGAAACTCAATGGAGAAAAAAGTAAGGCTTTACACCTAGGCAAGAAAAACCAAATGAACAGGTATAGATTACCTGGCTCAATAGCAGTAACTGCAAGAGGGCTCTAGGAGTCCTAGCAGACAACCACTTAAAATATGAGCCAGCAGTGTGCTGCAGTCACCAAAAAAGCCAAGGCAATCCTAGGCTGCCTTAAGAAAGGGATAGAATTAAGATCATGTGGAATGCTACAGTAGTACTGTTTCTTACTGCACTAGTAAGACCACACTTGGAATATTGCATCTAGTTTTGGTCACCACAATATAAAAAAGATGTTGAGACCAGTGGTGGGATTCAAATATGTGAACAACCAGTTCTCTGTGTGGATGCCGCTTCTGGAAGTCCATTCTGGGCCTGGGCAACAAAAAACTAGCTACTGGTTCTGCCAAAGTGGTGTGAACCGGCTGAATCCCACCACTGGTTGAGACTCTAGAACAGCGGTTCTCAACCTTTTCCGGGGCTCGACCCCGGCCCACATCGCGCAAAAAAAATGGCGGGCCCACACCACGCATGCGTGGCACGACGGGGCGCATCGCGCATGCGTGGCGTGACGGCCCACATCGCGATAGGAAAAAAATGGCCGACAAAAAAATGGCAGGTCTGCACCGCGCATGCGCGGCGCGACGGGGAGCATCGCGCATGCGCGGCGCGACGGCCTGCATCGCGATAGAAAAAAAATGGCCGACCAAAAAAAATGGCTGGCCAAAAAAAATGGCGGACTGCAGTGCTTGGCGACCCCCGTGAAATGGTCGTTCGACCCCAAATGGGGTTGCGACCCACAGATTGAGAACCACTGCTCTAGAAAGAGTGCAGAGAAGAGCAGCAAAGATTATTAGGGGATTGGAGGCTAAAACATGTGAAGAGCAGGAATTGGGTATGCCTGGTCTAATAAAAAGAAAGACTAGGGCTGACATGATAGCAATGTTTCAATATCTAAGGGGCTGCCACAAAGAAGAGTGGGGGGATGTCAACCTATTCTCCAAAGCACTGAAGGCAGGACAAGAAGCAATGAATAAAAGCTAATCAAGGAGAGAAGCAACCTAGAAATTTCTTGACAATGTGAACAATTAACCAGTGGAATGACTTGCCTTCAGAAATTATGGGTGTTACATCACTAGAGGCTTTTAAGAAGAGGTTGGACAGCCATTTGTCTGAAATGGTATAGGGTCTCCTGCTTAGCAGGGGGTTGGACTAGATGACCTCCAAGGTCCCTTCCAACTCTTCTGTTAATATCATACTTTGACTGCAAAACAGAATCCCATACTTGAGGTTAGAAGAGTTCCAAAAGGGAGAGTAGCAGGATTGAGTTAGGCAGGGAGGGAAATTTGTATCAAAAGCCTTCTTGGACCAAAACAGAGACTAGAACAAACCCTGCAATTCCTGCAATGTAAAGTAGGGTAGATCGAAAGAGCAGTCAATGTCATTGAAAAAGTACAATGATTTTTCCTTTAAGAGTTTTCCTTTAACTAGTTTTTTTTTACATTTCTTTCCCCTCTTCCTTTTCAAAGATGGAGCTCTCACAAAAACCCATGAATATTAACTTATTTTGGATAACCCAGTCTATTACCAGCTACGCTAAAGTCTGAAAGAATTGCTTTCTTCTTCATCAAGCAACTTGTCATAAGAATACAATCACAAGGCTCCAAATTCAACAGACTAGTCAATTCTGATAGTGAGCAAATCCTGAGGACCTCCTCCTTCTTGATTTAATGTGTTTCAGTTGCTTCAGCCAAGTCTTAATACTGGAAAAGAAATGTCACCTCCAAGGTTGATTTATCAAACATAGGAATACATTACTTCAAATGAAGAGTGGAAAAGTGCTGATAGCCATGAATATTCAGGAGATAATTCAAATAACCCCAGTAAGGAAATTAATTACAAGAATGATTAGGTCTGTCAGTTCCTTTTACTTAGAAGCACCAACAATTGCCTCTACACAATCTAGTTCACGGGGGGGGGGGGGTGCATTTGCAGAAAAACTGAAATCCCACTATACTTTTTTCTGGGTTGTAATCTAGACAGTGGATGTAATGTGTGATTGACTGGAGACATTCACTTTCTATATTCTATAGTTGGAATTATCTTTGCAAGAAGCTAAATGTTAATCTATAGTATTTGAGTATCGTGTTTTTATTTATATTTTGGGCATCATGTAGAGCATAATTTTGATCTTCTGCTTCAGGCACCACAAAATATGACTGAAAAAAATAAGAGAAAGAGAAGTATTGCCCTTGAATTCTGCTTCTGTGCTTTCTCCCAAAATTTATTTCTCCCTCTTGGAAATAGGATACTGGACTTTATCCAGCAGCCTCTTGTATTTATATTTCTGCTAGTAGGACAAGAGGACATGACAGTATATGTATATGAAGAATCTTATCACTATATTTCAAAGCTATTGATTTTCAAGAACAGCCCATTCCCAATTTTAATTTTCAATCTTAACTAAAAATCTAATATTTGAAATGAATATTTCTTAATATTTGGGTTTGTCAAAAACAGATCATGCCAGATAAATCTTATTGCATTCTTTGACCAAGTGACAAAATTAGTGGAACAACCTGCCTCCAGAAGCGGTGAATGCTCCAACACTAGAAGTCTTTAAGAAGAGACTGGACAGCCATTTGTCTGAAATGGTATAAGGTTTCCTGCCTGACTAGATGACCTCCAAGGTCCCTTCCAAATGTATTATTGTTATTATTATTATTATTATTATTATTATTATTATTATTATTATTATTATACAGTTTATACAATTTATTCTTCGCCTGTCAGCCGAAGACAGAAACTGTTGGGCTTTGTGAAAGCATAGATGGAAAGTAAGACTGGGAATGGTCAGGACTGGGATGGAGAATATCCGGGTAATACCTTGGTTGTAAGCTAGACTGGGAAGTTGAAAAATACATACTGGAAAAGGTTAGTAGCAAACCACTTTGCTATAGAAGCCGAGAAATCTCCATGGAGGTGTTCATGAAGTTACAAGGTTATTAGCTTGAACTGAAGGAGGCTTTATCTTTTTTATATCTTGTACTATTTCTTTGTGATATCTTTTATAATATTCTCCTCTGGGTTAAGTAATGTTGTGGAAAGCAAAAAAGAGTAGGAAACAGGGGGCAAAAGAAATTAAAGGTATGAAACAAGAGATAAGAAATATCTAATTAAATGTAGCTTATACCAATACCAATACTTTTTCATATCTTCTTATCTTGCTTTCCCCATATCCATACATTGATTTATAATTGCCTTTTATTTTTTTTCACCTCACTGTCTGAAAATGTCATTAACTTGGTCAGCCACAACCTTTTCAGTTTTCATCTCCCCTCAATTCACTCAATCCGTCTTCGTATATTAATTTTACAGTTTCATCCTCATTAATTCCCTTTCCATGACCAGCACAAAAGAAATTATGAGATGATTTGGCTCATTTTTGTATGTTCATTCATCATCCATTCATTCTTCAGCCTATCCCTTCTTTTACCATGCACATTCATTAAATAGCCCATTCCCATTGCATTCAGTTTACTTTTATATGTCTTTTTACACATCCTACTCTCACCTTCATATAATAAGGTAGACAGAAACATACCCATATGCAACCACTTTAATTTCTTTAGTCTTTACTTGCAATAGATTACCTCTTATCTATGACCTTTCAACAAACAGTTGCATATGTTAAAATTGCTTTATTCATTTTCATACCCTTTAATAAACTACCAAAGTACACAAATTCATTCAATTGCTCTATTTTGTTTCCATGTATATATAACCTGCAATCATTTATTCCCTTTCCCCTGTCAAAATACAACTACCTTGGTATCTGACACATTATTTTTCAGTTCCTTCCCCTCTGTGCATTATATAATTTACCTAACGTTTGCTGCAAATCCTTCATGTTCTCATGTAACATGGAATCATCTGCATACAAAAGTACACACACACATCCATGTCCCCATCATCACCACAGGCATTCATTAGACATTGATTCAAAAATATGTTAAACATCAGATCCTTATTTTATTCCCTGCTCAATTTTGAAGCAAGCCATTTATTCTCATAATGCTTTACTCCCATTGTTTACTGCTCATATTACATTTAACATCCACCTTTAACTCCATATTTGAATGAAAATTCCATAATTCAAAGGACTGTTCCTATACATTTTCTTTAAAACAACAAACTTTCTGGAAAGACCCGGTCTGCAACATCTGCTACCTTGCGTAAGTTCACCCCGCAAATCCCAAATTGTACTCAAATTTTATTCATTGTCACCTCTTTTGCCCTCTCAGGTAGAAATATATTAAATACTTTCCTGGGCATACAAAACTAATTTCCCTTTCATTTCTGTATTTATTTTCTTGGTAGTGAAAGAAGTAATAACAGTGAAAACCTGGCGGAAACTGATGCAGGTCATATAGGAGACTTTCCTCCACCAGATATCACTGGATACTCATTTCAGAAGTTGAATAAAAGTTTTGGAATTTCCTAAATCAGAAGCAACCAAAGTTCTTGTCAGGTTTGCCATCTTCAGCTTCTTCCTTTCACTAGCATCCTGCCATAAATGTCAAAGGAGGGGGAAAGAATTTGGGGTGATAACATGTGGGCCTGGGAATCAGAAGACAATCGGCAGGAGAAGCAGAGATTCCAAACTGGAATGAAGGACACTTGGCCTGAGAACCGAATACAAAGTTGCAGTGAGAGGCACCAAACATCCGAGCTGTTCCCAAAACATCCAAAAGGCATCCCATTGGGCACTGATGGACTGGTCAAAGTGGAGAGGGCCAGGGAGGGTCTTTGTGTGGGAATATTCAGATTTAGCTTTACTTTTGCTGCAACCACTTAACTTTAGTAAAAGAACCCATCGCTTCAATCAAATTGAGTTGAGGGTCGTTCTTTCTTAAATGTCTAGGTTGGGGCAGGTCTGACAGTGCTCCTCTGGCTGTTCTCGTACAAAAGGCCACAAATGAACATTGAGAAGGAGCAGAATAAACAAAAACCTGATGGGAAAAAAGTGTACTGTTCTGCTGTCACTCAGAAAACAATGTAGTTTGGGCAGTAAACTGTATACAAAGTGAATGAAAAAATGAATAAAACCCAGTCTAAACCACCAGTGTAGAATAAATGCATGCTACAGAGCTCTTCTTCACAGCTGTGTTAATGTGCATTCCTCCACTCGAGATGACAAAAAAAAAAAAAAAGATGTGCCAACCTGAACTGTGCTGGCCTGGCAACAAATTCTCACCTACACTCTTAATGAGGCTGGTGAGTGAAGTTGTCATTACAGCTTTAAGGTTACCAAAAAGAAAAACTACTGATCGTGCTAAATGTGGGATGTAGCTGGAGAGGAATCAAGAGCGGTAGGTTTACCTACAGGTCAAAATATGTTCTGATTTTGTACAAGCAAGGTGCAAAGGTGTCTGAAAGCTGGCCGGGTGACTTTGGGTCGGTCATTCTCTCGCGCGGCCTAACCTACCTCATCGGATTGTTTTTGTGGGGAACATAAGATGTTGGCTTATTAGATATGTTCACTGCTTCGCATTGATGAAATATACTGTAAAGGGGAGAGAGAGAGAGAGAGAGAGAGAGAGAGAGAGAGAGAGAGAGAGAGAGAGAGAGAGAGAGAGAGAGAGAGAGAGAGAGAGAGAGAGAGAGAGAGAGAGTAAGGCAGGTAGGCAGGTAGGCAGGGAAGAAGGAAGGAAGGAAGGAAGGAAGGAAGGAAGGAAGGAGGGAGGGAGGGAGGGAGTGAGGGAGGGAGGGCTGCATTCAAAGAATCTGGCTAGCTGATATCAACTGATAGGTCAGGCTTTTTTTGCACTTTCGCTTAGTGTAATTCTGGAGTAGTATTGTTCTAGAATCATGCCAATTAATTGAAAAGCATCTTGAAAAATGACTGATGAGTGAGTACCTATGACGTGAAGTAGAAAAAAGCTCTCCCACTGCATCGAGTAACCACTCCCTGCTCCTGTCAGGTATTTTTAAAGAAGAGTGCCAAGCTGATGTCTAAAAGTTGACAAGTACTGCAGAGGTCATACAATGACTCTCTTCTTTCTCTATGCTGCTCTTCCCCCTCCCCATCTGTCAGTTGTGTTTCAGGCTATTTTTAAACACGGGTTTACAAGAGTGCTAAAACCAGCTTTAATAGCAGCCTTCACACAGACGTCTCTTGCCATCCCACCCAGTCCTGGCAGCCTAGAGATCGGCAACCATCAGATTTGGGAAGAGTATTAGGAGAGTGAGATATGGTTGAGAGCCCCCCTTTGCTCCTCATAAGATTAATCCCACTGCCCAGGAAGTTGCAAGGGGTGAGAAGCAGGCATGTACTATAGCAAAGATTTAGTTTGGTGATAATAGCGCTTGTCAAGAATATATCACTTATCTATTACTCAGTGACGCAAACCCTTTTCCTTCTAAATTCCATCTGGGGAAATGGGAGCAGTGGTTAAAGTGATATAGTACTGAACTGGGTACCCAGCTGGATGGTCCAGAAACACTCCCACACAAAGACCCTGAAAAATTAAAAATTGATCCTTTCCTTGGCAAGAAGGTGTCCTTTGCTTCCTTCCCAGCAGAGGTGCAATGCCTGACTTAAGCTTGCCCCTTTTCCTGCAGGTGAACAAATTGAGTCCTACGCGGCTGTGCAGAATGACTAAATCTGGGTTTCACCAAGTGCTGATCTTGGCCAAGGTTTGCAGTGGCTACCGCTGGAACCTGGATTCGGGTGAGTCAGGGGATATCTAGAGGCTGGAAGAGAACATGCAGGTCCTGGAAGGAATCTTTCTGATGATGCATCTGCTTTCCTTCCCCCCCCCCCACACACACACACCCTCCCCCACCCCTCAGCAAACTTGAAGGTATTTCATATGAGGAAGGATTCCATTTTAACAGCCTGGAAAAGATGCACAAGCTTTGTGAGCAGTCTTGGTGAGCACACCTCTGACGGCAGCAATCTGAACTACCCTCCAGCTGTCTAATTAAGACCTTTGCAAGGTTTCTTTCCTCTTTGCTCCAAGCCCCACAGAAGATAATTATGGAAGCCAGATGTCCCATTGGTCCTATAGTTGAGATGGCCATGGAGGACAACTCTCTGTGATCAGAGGAGAAGGGGTGTGACCATGGCAGCCTTACATAGCAATTGGATGCTGGGCTCTGCCCTGACTGCATCGTTGACAAAACACATCGCTTTGCATCTAGAGCAAAAATTGTATTGGGACAAGAGGGCAAATGGCAGTTTTAAAAGTAATTTATTATTTTTACAAACTGGAACAGCTAAATAGAGGTTCAGCTGCAGACTGGGAATGGGAATGGGGCAAAGCCAACATGAGTCCTTTAAAGTGATTAGCAGGGTTTTATGCCACATTAGTGGGACATGACATAAGCCCAAAGAAACACGTATTTCACTGTGGCGATGTGAAAAAAGATGTGAAATTTCTTTTGGCACAATGCTTCTTTTAAGGAAAAGATTAGCTGCTGGAGGAAAATGTTTATGCCAAATGAAAAAATGGACTTTAATCCCACGTCTTTCATATTTGCTTTGATGAAAATCATTCATTTGAAGCTTGTATCTCCCTTGGGAGGAAGGCCCCCAAGGGTACCAATTATTCTAAAAGTGAAAATTCCCAGTCAGCTTCTACATGATCTAAGACAGGGGTAGTCAACCTTGGCTCTTTTATGACTCGCGGACGTCAATTCCCAGAATTCCTGAGTTGGCTCAGGAATTCTGGGAGTTGAAGTCCACGAGTCATAAAAGAGCCAAGGTTGACTACCCCTGATCCAAGATGTGACCTGAGGAGGTTAAACTGGAAGATGACATTCTTAACCTCTTTTACTTATTCGCTGAAATTACCAAGACTTGTTGCCAGTATAAAGTGAACTAGCCTGGATAGGTTGAAAAGATTTTGTCCTTGTGCAAGTTGGTATCTAGGCAGATAGACCAATATCAGCCACTGCTTCCTGATGAAAGATGTTTTAGAGAAATATCCAGTTGGATCCATTATGCAGATTTTTAATTTTATTTTTGAGTGCCACACAGACAGCCATCAATACAAAACTAATAAAGAAAATTAAATTTGCTTAATTAGATGCTATCTTCTTGAGCAGAACCTCAGACCCATAACACATGCCATATCCTTTGCAGAGATGGATTGAAAACGAGAGAGAAGTTCATACGTATCTTTGGTTTGGAGATTATATGCTATTAGAAAGAGAGAGAAAGTCCTGCTTTTATGGAAAATTTCCAGAAGCGCTTGATACAAGTTACTTCCATTTCAGGACTTAACCACGTTTTTACTTTGTCCAATACTGTCTTATTTTGCCTAATCTTCCATTTCTTATGTCAGCATGTTTAATTAGCAAGAAAATTACTTAGCAATTGAAATGAACTTCTTAATGATTTCTTACATGCGTGATAAAAGGATTGGAAGTATGGAAGAGATGTGAGAAAGAGCTTAAGGACAATACGTATCAGATCTGGATTACTCAGGCTTCCCAGCATGGTACAACCTTCTTGTATGCTCCATAGAATAAAAATGATTCACATGAGAACCATTTTGCTTTAGTGGGCTTATCCCTGACAGATGAGAACTTAATTGAACAAATTAGAGAGCAGGGGATCATGCATATCAAACGAGTGTACGGTGTTCTGATAGAAATGGACTCTGAAACTGTGCTAGTCAAGAACTGTATGGTAAAGTGGGAACAAGATTTTGGGCATCCTATCACGATGGAAACGTGGGAGGAAATCTGGGTGAGAAATGTAGAATTTACGAAAGCGCAACATCTAAGGGAAAATTTCTACAAGATGTTCTATAGGTGGCATCTAGATCCGAAAAAACTATCATACATCTATCCAGACACCCAACCTAAATGCTGGAGGTGTGGCAACGGGGAGGCTACATATTTTCATGTATGGTGGACATGTAGAAAAATTAAAGCCTTCTGGAGGAAGATATGGTGGACACTTCAAACCATTTTGAAAAAGCGTATTGAATTTCTACCTCAGGTTTTTTTGTTAGGGATCTTAAAAGATTGCACTACCACTGAGAAGAACTTAATTCTGAACTTGATCACAGCAGCTAGACTGCTGGTGAGACAATACTGGAAGAAGCCAGAAATACCACCTATTGAAGATTGGACTTTGAAAGTAATACATTTGGCAGAAATGGCGAAAATATCGGCATATTTGAAGGATCGCTCAAATGAACAATATATGATAGACTGGAAACAGTGGATAGACTATATACAAGAGAAACACCAATCAAATAAAATGTATCTGGCGTATAGTTGAGGATTGACGTGAGGAGTGAGGAATGTTTACCAAATCAGACGCTTACAAAGACTAATACTTACTGTTGTATTTTATGTTCTATGATGATTGCTTCTTAATATGATCTTATGTTTAATGTTGATTGCTTTAATAAAAAATTTAAAAAAAGAAAGAAACCAGGAGACGGAGAGTTCTAGTCTTGCCTTAGAAATGAAAGCTGGCTGGGTGACCTTGAAGTGATCAATCTGTGTCAGCCCAATCTACCACACAGGACTGTTGTTTTTGTGGGGAAAATAGGATAATGAAAGAGTATTAAGTATGCTCACTGCTTTGAGTTATTTATAAAGTAATAAAAATAGGATTAAAATTTAATAAGTAAATAATATAAATAACTTGGAAGTTTTTGTTTCATAAAAATATGTTTCATTTAGGTTGCCCTACCATTAAAAACTAAAATATCAGCTGAGCTTCTTCATTCTGTACAACTGATTTTTGGGGGGGGCTATAAAAATCTGTCTTTCTATCTACCAACCTACTTACCAGAGTTTTTGCATAGTCTTTTACTGTTTACAAGTGACGGTATACATGGGCATCCTGTATGAAAAACAAAACATTTCTCTGAAAAAGGATTAGGTTTATCTCATAGTTCTTTACTAGGTGTTTCCCCCCCCCTTCAAATATATGCCACTTCAACACAAGCATTATCTTGCATTTGCTGAATAAGCCAGGACTCTCTACATAGTTGTATAGTAAATATGCTACTGAACATACAGCCGATTTTTTTTCAATTTTCCCAAGGGAATAAAATTAACAAAATAATAGGTTATTGTGATATTCAAATCAGAGGTCCCGGTTTATTTTCCCAATCGCATCAAAACGGCAGGCCAGCAATAACTTAGCCTGTGAATTTAATCTTGCACAGGAGCTACAGCTTTTTATTTTGTCATAATATACTGTTGTGTCTTAATTAATTTTATATTAATAAATAGAAAGTATGCATTAGCATATTGCTGTTCACTCTAAGTCAAGATAAATTAAGAATTTGGGTATGTAGTTTTATGTAAATGGGTCACTCATAATGAAAAAAGTTGTGTTTGGATTTCTGTCTTGCATATACTGACAAGATAGACTATGTTCATACATGATTAATTGAATAAACCACAGTTGCTTGGGTTTCCACTGCATACCAAATCATAGCAATGTTTTATAAACCATAACTGGATTTCCATGAGACATTAAGCCAAAGTCAAAAATATAGTCTGAGGTTATGGTTAATCATGATATATGGATTCAATCATTATGCCAGATGGATCTAGTTACCTCCTGTAAGAGGTATCTATCTATCTATCTATCTATCTATCTATCTATCTATCTATCTATCTATCTATCTATCTATCTATCTATCTTAATGATTCTGTGTGGCTTACAATTCAAAGTAACTGTAGGCATGAGGCAATTCTATATCACATAAAACAAAACAAAGCAAAATAATTATAGGAACTCAACAACTATCCAATCCCAAGGTCTGGGAGAATAACCATATTTTGAATTTAGTTTACATAAAGTATTAGGATATTAAAATAAAATATTACTTTTAGATTTCCAAGATTGATCTCAGCTTTTTTAGATAATCCACAGGAAACATGATCAGATGAACTAATTCTACTTTATTGTAAGGCTACATTAACAAAATCTTGCAAGTCTGAAAATACAAAATTCCTGCCATTTATTTTACCACCTGGTACAGTGAGGAAAAAAATTATTTAATCCCCTGATGATTTTATACCTTTGCCCACTGACAAAGAAATGATCAGTCTATAATTTTAATGGTAGGTTTATGGTAACAGTGAAAGACAGAATAACAACAAAAAAATCCAGAAAAACGCATTTCAAAAAAATTATAAATTGAGTGAAATAAGTATTTGATCCCCTTCAGAAAACATGACTTAGTGCTTGGTGGCAAAACCCTTGTTGGCAAACACAGAGGTCAGATGTTTCTGGTAGTTGGCCACCAGGCTTACACACATCTCAGGAGGGATTTTGTCCCACTCCTCTTTGCAGATCCTCTCCAAGTCATTAAGGTTTCGAGGCTGATGTTTGGCAGCTCAGACCTTCAGCTTCCTCCACAGATTTTCTATGGGATGAAGGTCTGGAGACTGGCTAAGCCACTCCAGAACCTTAATGTACGTCTTCTTGAGCCACTCCTTTATTGCCTTGCCATGTGTTTTGGGTCATTGCCATGCTGGAATACCCATCCATGACCCATTTTCAATGCACTGGCTGAGGGAAGGAGGTTCTCATCCAAGATTTGATGGTACATGGCCCAGTCCATCATCCCTTTGATGCAGTGAAGTTGTCCTATCCTCTCAGCAGAAAAACTATAATGTTTCCACCTCCATGTTTGATGGTGGGGATGGTATTCTTGGGGTCACAGGTAGCATTCCTCCTCCTCCAAACATGACAAGTTTAGTTGATGCCAAAGAGCTCGAATTTAGTCTCATCTGACCACAACACTTTCACCCAGTTCTCCTCTGAATCATTCAGATGTTCATTGGCAAACTTCAGACGGGCCTATACCTGTGCTTTCTTGAGCAGGGGGACCTTGAAGGCGCTGCAGGATTTCAGTCCTTCACAACGTAGTGTGTTACCAATTGTTTTCTTGGTGACTATGATCCCAGCTGCCTTGAGATCATTGACAAGATCCTCCCATGTAGTTCTGGGCTAATTCCTCACTGTTCTCATGATCATCTCCATGAGGTGAGACCTTGCATGGAGTCCCAGACCAAGGGAGATTGGCAGTTATTTTGTGTTTCTTCCATTTGCGAATAATTGCACCAACTGTTGTCACCTTCTCACCAAGCTACTTGGCGATAGTCTTGTAGCCCATTCCAGCCTTGTATAGGTCTACAATCTTGTCCCTGACATCCTTGGACAGCTCTTTGGTCTTGGCCATGATGGAGAGTTTGGAATCTTAATGTTTTTTATACAGGTAACAAGCTGAGATTAAGAGCACTCCCTTTATGAGAGTGCTCCTAATCTCAGCTCATTACCTGTATAAAAGACACCTGGGAGCAGAAATCTTGCTGATTGATAGGGGATCAAATACTTATTTCACTCATTAAAATGCAAATCAATTGATAACATTTTTGAAATGCAGGTTTTTGGGATTTTTGTTGTTGTTATTCTGTCTCTCACTGTTAAAGTAAACCTACCATTAAAATTATAGACTGGTCATTTCTTTGCCAGTGGACAAACATACAAAATCAGCAGGGGATCAAATAATTTTTTCCCTCACTGTAAGTTCTTTCTAAGTTTCTTTGACTACACCCCCCCTCTTATCTGATAGTTCCCTAGGGAGCATCTCCCATCCCCACATCTCCTAAGATCATTCCCACATACCATCATATAAATGATTTTGTCATAATGACAAAACGTCTAAAGTGCCAGAACGGTCTTTGTTTTTCCTAACCAGTATATTGTCTTGAAACTTAGAGACAAATTGGTGGCTTCTTGACCATACTTAATACCAAGCTTTTTATGATAAAATGATTAATTAATTAATCAATTAGTTTAGTTCCAGAGACAAGTATCCTCTTTAATGACAGCTCTACAAGATACCTTGCAAAAACTGCCTCCTTTCCGGTCCCCAAGCCTGAATTGTTTTTAGGATTAGCACATTGCAGATTCAAATTTTAATGTTTTTTCCAATCACCTTACAAAAATGACAGCATATCTCTCAGGGAACCTAGGCAAGAATATTTTCTGTCCAAAAGTCTTGCACAAGCCACTGGCTGATACGAAGATACAAGCATGAATATAAAAACTTTCATATAGCATTAAACATCTAATTGCATCTCTCTCTCTCTCTCTCACACACACACACACACACACACACACACACACACATTTTTTTCTCTCTCCTTTAGTTTAAAGCAGATTTGAGAAGGAATTTTGTTCCATGATTCTAAAACTTAACCTTTTCTTTTTTGCCCTGCTACAAGAAACTGTCCATGGTACTGAAATTCAAAACTTTTCTTTCCCAGATCCATATGTCAAACTGTGTTTACAGCTTCTGTCTCCTTGCCCTTTCTCAAGCGTTCTGGATGCTATAGAATTTCCAACTTATTTCTCTATTTACAATATGTACAGGCTATCTATACAAAAAAAATCCCACTTAAAGCAATTTATAACAATAAAATATCAGTAACAAAAACATTATTAAGAATCACCAATAAAATTAAAGCCAGCAAAAATTATCATTAAGATTAAACAACAAACAAAAACATTCTAGTAATAATTCAATAAAGCCCTTGGGAGAGAGCTATCAAAAACAAATGGAAGAACATATAAGGATGGAACTGTTTTAATGAGTTATGTAAATGTAAAATATCAATTTATTCATTTCTCTGTTATTCTTTTATCCTTTTTTCTGATTCTTTTTCTTGTTTATTTATCTCCTTTAAAATATTTAATTAAAAATAGGAAGGAAATTAAAACCCTTCTCATTTGGGCCCACCTATCGAGTTGTTTTTCAAAATAATCTCAGAAGGCAGGAGGGATCATATTGGTCAACATATCTCTCAAATAATTTGGTCTTGAGCTATTTTAAATTTTAAAATTAAAACCAGCGTTCTAAACTAGATTGAAACCAAAAGGAAAATCAGAGCAGCTAATGTGGTATTTGTGTATTTGTTACATTTGTAAACCATTGAACACTACTCAAAGACTCTTGCAAGTACAACTGCTGCTTACACAACAATAATCTGCATGTAGCATCTTTGGAATTGGTCATCTAACTATGTAGTCACCTATAGCCTGACTATCCACATGAACTAATATTTCTGCTTCCAAAAAGCTCACCCATGTACAGGGCATAATAGGATCTAAATGGAATATCAATAGGACACCAAAACAACATCTCTGTATATTAACTATGATCTTAAATATTTAAAACACACCTGGCTAACACCATAACAGAGCTTCTTCAATTAATAATGAATCCAGGAAGACCCATGATGATCTATCCCTAATCTATTAATGGGTGAAAGCCTCCCAATGGTGCACTCACTGCCATCGGAACAGATAGTTAACAAAAATTGTCTTATAGATCCTTGATTCCAGAAAGATTTCTCAAAATAAAAACAGCCGCAATAGAAATAAGCTGCAAATGAAATAACTATAAAAGAGCAAAACTCTTATGCACCACATGTACAGCCTTACACATCCTTGGCTTTTCTATGCTACTGCTAGGATTCAGACGATCAATATGCAAAAAGTGGAGTACACCCTAGTCCAGGGGTAGGCAACCTCGGCTCTTTTATGACTCATGGACTTCAACTCTCAGAATTCCTGAGTCAGCATAGCTGACTCAGGAATTCTGGGAGTTGAAGTCCATGAGTCATAAAAGAGCCGAGGTTGCCTACCCCTGCCCTAGTCCTTACACATTTTACACTGTTCTCTCAACTCACACAGAGCTCCTCTGTGTACTCATCTCTTATTATTGTTGGAGTCTGACCAACTATCATCAATCTTGTCATGAAATATTACTACAGTTTAAAAAGCAGTTTTCCTACTGTTTTCTCTGTGCTTATTTGTATACATATCAGTTTTGTATTTTTGATATGGCCAAATGACTAAATCAATAACATTCCCATTCTATCCTATTTTAGAAGACAATTTTAAAAAGGGATCTAGCTGTTCTTGGTCCATTCTTGGTCAATCAGTTCATGTCCTGATTCTTGGTAGTTTTATCCATCAGTCATGCTTTGATATCTGCCTGGTCCGTAGCAGCTCATTTAATCATCCTGCTGCATTTCCATGTATCTCTGCATACAAATGAACTATATGTACTGTTCTTCATTAATTAGGCTATTTACTGTAGTCATTAAGATCTTTACCCGTCATGATCATTAGAAAATACCATTTGCTTATCCAGACTAAACAAATGTTGTATTCCAATAAAATATGGAATATTCAGATATATCCAATAAGTACTGGATATACCTGAATATCCCAAATACTCTTTCAACAAGCTCATGGTTGGATTTTTCAAGGAACTCAATCTCTGAACATTAAAGGGTTGCTCTTGGGAGAAGAAACTGAAACTGTATCTGGAGAAGTCAGATTTTTTTTAATTGATTCCAGGACATATAGGATTAGGGAATTATCATTTTTCATGTGAGGGTCATAAACGCTAGTGATGATTGCATGCAGGATAATTTAGAGATTGAAATTAGCCTACAAAATTGTTCTGCAGCTAGTGTGTGTGTGGGAGGTACCTTTTCAAGATCCTTCATAGTTTCTGTGCTGAAGCAGATCCACTGGTTACTATTTACTTCCAAATATAATTAAAATACTCAGTATAATGTTGAAAATCTAAAATGGTTTAGGCTCGTGTTACTAGTACTAGTACTGCTTATTTCCACACAATTTATCCTGTACTTTTTATACACATCTCTAGTGAAATTTGCATTTGGTTAAGCATCAACAAATCTGCCTTTTCACTAGCATGGCCTATGTTATGAAACAAATTGCCACTGGAGTAGAGGCTTGTATCTTCTCATTACTTTGTCAAACAGGCCTTTGATAGTTACAGTATTTACGGATTTTATCATTATATAAATGCCACCACCTAGTGGCTGCAATGGGTAATTTCTATTGTTATTGTCTATTGCAGGGTTTTTCAACCTTTTCACCGATTATACCACTTTTAGGATACGGCAATATTCAAGTACCACCAGTCACCTAGCAAGGTATCAAAAACTTGATGACCAAAAAAAACAAAAGGAAAAAAGTGATAAAGTACAGGTAGTCCTCAACTTACAACAGTTTGCTTAGTGACTGTTTGAAGTTACAACGGCATTGAAAAAAGGGACATGACCATTTTTCACACTTACGACTGTTGCAGCATCCGAAGGTCATGTGATTTACATTTAGATGCTTGGCAACTGATTCATACTTATGACAGTCACAGTGTCCCAGGGCCATGTGACCGCCTTTTGCAATTTTTTGACAAGCGAAGTCAATGGCCAGGGGACCGTGGCCAGCTCAATGTCGCTCAGGTCGCAGGGCGCCTGTGGGGTGTGTGGGTGAAGCTGTGGGGGGGATCTGTGGGTCTCTGGTGGAGGGGGTGGGAGTGGGGTAGGTGCCAGGGCATGGTCCACCGGAGGAGCCTCGCTGTCCCTCTTGGGCCATGCGGGGGACTCCCGGACAGTGACGTAGCCCTAGGTAGCAGAAAGCAAGCACCCAGCCTGGCTCTCAAGCTCCTGGGGCACCAGGATCCTGCAGCCCAACCCACTCCAGCCCCACTTCCCTGAGGGGGCGCCTGGCTGTGCTTACCTCCTCTTCAAGGCTGCTGCTGATGATATGCCCATTCCCCTTGGCCAGGTTGCTCATGGTGGGTGCAGGAGGGCAAAATGTTTGGGTCAGAGGGAGGCCCACTTCCTCTCCATGTGAGGAAACCCAGCTTTGTAACAAAAGCATCCTTAGCGATAGGATGGAAGAACATTAGGATAGGCCAGGAGGGGGCAAGGGGATGGAGAAAGGGCAGCATGCCTGCTGGTGGCCAAGTGCTAAGGCAAGACTTCCCTCAGACCCTTCCTCCCTTTCATTCCAATTTCCTTGCTTCCTTTGTCCCCCCCTCCCCTCCTTCTTTCCCTACCTCCCTGCTTCTCATTCTGATCTCCTTCCTTCTTTCCTTCCTTCTTTCTTTCTTTCCTTCCTTCCTTCCCTCCCTTCCATTGTCTCTTCCTTCCTTCCCTCTGTCAGTCTCTTCCTTCCTTCCCTCTCTCCCTCATGGGCTCTTCCTTCCTTCCTTTCCTCCCTCTCTCATTGTCCCTTTCTCCCTTCCCTCCCTCTCATTGTCCCTTACTTATTTACTTCTCTGCCTCCTTTCTCATTCCCATCTCCTTCCTTCCTCCCTCCATGCCCAGGAAGGGACAAGGGGAGGAGGAGAACCATGGCTTGAAAGGCCACTGTAAATTCCTGGACAAGAACCGCACAGCTTTAACAACAGAGTGGCAGGAAGATATTTGCGATGAGGGAGGGAGAAAAACAGGCAAGAAATGCAGCTGGGGAAGGGTTGTCCTCTGGGAGGAATGAAGAAAGGCAGCATCCCCCAAAGGAGACCAGCAAATGGTCTTTGCCCACTTCACACACCCGTGGACTCCAGGGGAGGGGACGCCACAAGCAGCACACTCTCCTCACTGTGCAAAGAGGTTGGGCCAGGCAAGGTGAAACTGGCGAGAAGCCAAACCCGCCTGGGTGCACACAGAAGGGTCGAGCGCCTGGCACAGCCTCTCCACACAGTGAGGAGAGAGCACTGCTGCCTGCCAAAAACATGCAGCTTGGGTCTGGGCAGCATAGTGTAGGTAATGTGGACTCTCATGCCGCTCGCAATGTCCCCTCCCCCGGAGTCCATGGGTGTGTGAAGTGGGCGAGGGCCATTTGCTGGTCTCCTTCAGGGGATGCTGTCTTTCTTCATTCCTCCCGGAGGGCGACCCTTCCCCAGCTACGTTTCTTGCCTATTTGTCGCTGCCACCTATGTGTGCACTCAGCAGAGATGGCAGCCACAGAAGTTGTAGATTGGCTCCCGGACAGCCTGTTTTATCTCCTCTCCTCTCTCCCCTCCTCCTCTTCTCTTCGGTATAGCTCCAGCTGACTCCTCTTCCCAAGGCTGCGTCTTTTTTTTTCTATCCCTCTCCCGCCCAAACTGCCTTCTTTTGTATCCTTTCCTGTCTCTGCCCTCCTCCTCCTTTCTCTTCCAGATGAGCTGGAAGTGCAGATACTGGGGCGTTTGCCTGGCCCAAGCTGCCCTGCAGCTCCTGAGGACTCTCTCACGGCAAGTCCTGTGCTACACTGCTTTGGCTCATTCCCTCCCCCGCCACACTTGGACATGTATCACTTGCCAGTTGCCAATGTACCATCAGTGGTAAGCATACCATTGGTTCAAAAGCCCTGTTCTATTGTACTAATCAGAACCAAAATGTTAGTACTTACTGAGCAGCTGCTCTCTCCTTTAATTTAGAAATGAATATAAGAATTCCCAATACAGTTCAGGACCGCTATTGTGCAACAACAGAGTAACAGCAGAAACACCAACAATAGAAATTGTACAGTACTAGAAGAACCTGCCCCAGTCTTATTCCTTAGGGAAATAAAACTCTCGATTCCATTTGGCTGAAGTAAAAAGGCATTTTTACTAAGAGATGCTGATTGCAGTAAAGTCAAGCAGAATCTAAAATTCCTGTGCACCAATACAGAACTAAACCCCTGGTTTCCCCTAGCCCTCCTCCCGTGGTCTGTCCATGTGTAGCCAATCCAGCACCACCCATATGTTTTAGGAAATGCTGAAGTGTTTGGGTTTGTGAAATTCCACTCAGGGCAAACAGCCTTGAAGATACCAGTATGCCAGCACTAACTGGAATCCAAAATGTTCTGTTCTTCCTTAATTGTCAGTTCCCCCATCCCAATTTCCCATCATTAAGGTACACAGCCTTATTGTCCATTTGTTCCTCCCTCCCTTCCCCAATTGATGGCAGAATGTGGCAAGGCATCAAGCCAAAGCTGGTGGTGTCGTGGTTCCAATAGATGAAACCCATCAAAAGAATTTCAAGGCAAGAATTCCTCCTCAAAGAACATTTTATTCAGGAAACAAAGTATTGGCACTACATAGTTGAACCCAAAACTAGATTCCCTTCCTCCAGATACAAAGTAGCAAATTGCAATTCCCACCCCCCATGAAGCAGTCATTAATCACATTCTCCAATTAGCCTGATTCGCGGGCTTTCTCCCCAGCTCTTCAGTCCGTCAAAACATTATCAGTTTGTGTCCTTGAGTTCCCATGGAGCAGCATTATTATTATGGCTAACTAACTCAACCATTCTACACCTGATTTCTAAATAGATGAAAAAGCATGTTAAAAGCAAAGCAAAAATGTTTTTTGTCAGTTGTCAGAGCAGGAATATCCATTGTTACAGCATTGACAGGTGGATCTGACATGCTGCCCCCCTTGACAAGGACATCACTCCTGCAAAACAAACCGAAAAACACAACAAAGACAGAGAGAAACAAAGTAGATATACGGTTAGAATAAGGAACTATTTTGTTTATCAGGATATTGGTTATAGAAGCAATTGAGGAGTTTGGCTACTTTAATGTGCTTAAGAGCCACCCACTCAGTTTCTGAGGGAGGAAAATCTTTCCACGCCACTAAATACTAGAATTTTCCTCAGTGTTTACGAAAGTCTAAAATATCCTTAATTTCAATTCTATCATGAATGGCTCAGGTGATGGAGGCGGTGTAGGGCGCAGAGTTTCCAATTTTAGTAGACTATAGTGGAAAATCTAAGAGATTTTGGCAGGCTGAGCTCAACTGTGACTGGATTGAGATCCTTTTGATGAGGAAAGGGCCAACTTACTTTGGTCCCAATTTTTTGGAAGGCTGTCTGGATTGCAAGTATTTAGTGAAGAGATAGACCCAGTCTCCTATTTTAAAGTCTTTGGACTTTGTTTCTTGTCTGCGTGTTTTTTAATAAGTTTCTCTTACCGTCTCCAAGATTTTCTGACTATCGGCCAGAAATTCTGTAGCTAGGCAACCCAGACTTTTAAAGATGGAACGGGGAATGGCTTGGGATAGCACAGGTATGGGCACAAACTCCTGTCCTGTAGCCACCTTGAAAGGGGTAAACCTAGTGCTGCTATGTATGGCGTTATTATAATCTACTTCAGCAAATGGGAGGTCTATCTAACTGTCCTGCTGATAATTTATGTAACATCTCAGGTATTGTTCTAGAACCCCATTCGCACACTAACTATTCGTTTCTGGATGATGACTGGAACTGAACCTTTGGGACATCCCAAGAAGTTTTAAAAACTCCTGTCAGAATTTGGAAGTAAATTGCACTCTGCGGTTGGAAATTATCTGTTGCGGAGTGCCATGCAGTCTATAGACATGGTGGATGAACAGCTTAGCAAAAGTACAGATGGAAGGAATCTTTTGGCAAGGCACGAAAAGCACATTTTTAGAGAATAAATCAGTGATCACCCACATTACAGTGTTTCCTGAGCTTTCCAGCAGCTCTACAATCATTAAAATTTCTTTCCAGGGGGCGTTAAGTTCTGCCACTGCTTGGAAGAGTCTTGGTGTTTTCCCTTGCTGCTGCTTGGCTGAAGTGCAAACTGGGAGGTTAGCCACATAACTCTGAATGTCTTTCTTCAGTCACAGCGCTTAATCAAGTGTAATGTTTTCACAAAGCTAGAATGTCTGGCAGTCTTTGAATCATGGCTTTTCTCCAGGACTAGTAATCTTTGGCTTTCTGGATCATACAGCTTGGCCCCCACCCAGGCTAACCCTCCTTGCATTGTGCATTTATATTTGTGAGTTTGGAACCACTTATCTCCCTCAAATACTGCTTTTAGAGTGTCCGCTATGCCTTCCCCAATTTGGGGTTTTGCTTTTATCTGCACTCAGTGATGACTGGTGCTGCAAACTGGAAAGAGGGAATAACTGGTCTGACTATTTCCTGTTTGGAGCTGTTGTATTGGGGCATCCTGGATAGTGCAATGGCTAAAACAATTTTTCCCCTGGGAGGTAGTGGAGAGTGAAGTTAAAGCAATTAAAGTATTGAGCCCACCAAACTTGCTTGGGTGAAAGCCTTGGGGCATTTTTAGGACTTCTAGTTTTTTTGTGGGGTCTTGCTCCCTTCCAGAAAATGCCTCCATGTTAAAAGTGTACAGTGTATTGCATAAGCCTCCTTTTCCCAAACTGCCCACCGCTGTTCAGTATCAGTTTCCTGAAGGTGTACACACACGGTTGTAAAGCACCCAGGCTGTTCCTTTGTAAAAGAACCATCCCCACTGCCATATCACTAGCATCTGCTTGAATAATAAATGGGGTGTTAGGATCTAGTTGTTTTAGCACTGGTTCAATAAGAAACAACCATTTGAGTTTTTCAAAAGCTGCCTGGCATTCCATTGTCCACTTCAGTGGCTGGCTTGGTTTTGGGTTTCCCCTCACTTTTTGTCTTTAGCAAGTTGGTAGTGGGGAGGGCAGCTTAAGTGAATGATGCAATAAACTGGCGGTAAAAACTCGTGAACCCCAAAAAGCTTTGCAGTTGCTTTCTAATGCGGGGCTGAGCCCATTCCAGCACCACTCTAACTTTCTCAGGGTCCATCTCTATCTCCTCATGGGAAATGCAGTAACCCAAGTAGTCAACTTTACTCTGGTGAAACTTGAAAGTTTAGCATATAGTTGAGGGCTCTAAGTTTTTTAAGCGCCGATCTAAACACCTTCACGGTCCATCATAATCTCAGTATAAATCAGTATGTCATCCAGGTAGACCAACATGCTACATGAGTACAGGTGCTCATGCAGCTCATGAATACAGGTGCTCATGCAGCTCATTTATTAGCTGCATGAAGACAGCGGGGACCCCTTGTAGTCTGAAGGGGAGGACCTTGAATTGAAAATACCCTAAGGGTTAAAAGCTGTTTTCCATTCATCCCCTCCTTGATCTGAACTTGGTAACAAGCTTCTCACAAGTCCAACTTAGTAAAAATCTTCCCTTTGGCCAAATGGGCTAGCATTTCTTTCATTAGTGGCAATGTGTGTGTGTGTGTGTGTGTGTGTGTGTGAGAGAGAGAGAGAGAGAGAGAGAGAGAGAGAGAGGGAGGGAGGGAGGGAGGGAGGGAGAGAGGGAGAGGGAGAGAGAGAGAGAGAGAGCGCGCATTTAGCCCTCTAAAGCAGGAGTCCCCAACCTATGCCACGGCCTAGGGCCATGGCCTATCTGCAACCAGGCCACGAGTGGCAGGTTGGTGTGTGCACAGTCCCATTTGCATGAGCAGTGGGTGCTGGCACTCAGTCTCACTCGTGCTTGCCGCAGTCCCACTCATACAATGTTGGGCACACACACATGCACCTGTTTCACACAAAATAATTTCGCACCCCTTACAAAAGTTTGAAATAACGGCAATGAATTATGCATATACACTATAATTCTGAAATTTCTAAACCCATGTTTTCGCACCCCCTAGAATATTGTCTCGCACCTCCGGTTGGGAACCCCTGGTCTATGCATAGGCACAGAGCCTCATCCTTTTTCTCCCAGAATAGCACTAGGGCAGCCCCCTTGGGTCAAGCCGTCTGGTTTTTGTCTATAAAAAATGTATTTCCTCCAATTTCCTAGGGGTCAAGTATAATTTGGGTTTGGGTAGTTTAGCCTCAGGCAGGATCTCTATGGAGCAATCCAGTAGAGTGGGAGTTCATCTGAACACTTCCTGCTAAACACATCCCGCAATTCCTGTTACTCCAGCAGAATTCAGGGATCACCCTTCTTCCGCCCTTGCATTGTAGCCCCAATCTCCTGTCTCGGCTTTGGGATTACTAAATTCTTTCCTTGTTTTATGTTAGTCTCAGCCTGCCAGATTTTTAGCAGCCTCCTCCTCTTCATGTAGGGATTCCATTTCAGTAGCCACGCTAGTTGCACACCAAATGTCTCTCCATTCCCAGGGCCATGATAAAACTCAGTATCCCCATCTGCATTTTTATCAGCTCAGTGACGAATGTCGCCTGGATCCCCCTCACTATGGAGCCATCTAATTCACAGAATGTCATTGGAACTTTGAGTGGTCTAAGTCAGATGTCTCCATTTTACATGCACACAAATGGGACCACAAGCTCGTGCGACGCACACAGGGCAGTGCTAGTGCCCTTGTGACTCACTAGCACCACCCCATTTTTGCCACACACCGTTTGTGTAGGGGTGGTGGCGCTAACGTGAGTGGGGGTGAGTGTGCACACACACGTGAGCGCACTGGCAAGCCTGTTCCATGGCCCAGTGACCAGCAGGCCACAGTCCAGTAGTGAGCTGCGGACCACAGGTTGGGGACCCCTGGTCTAAGTCTCACCTCTAGTTTGTCTACTAGGTCAGGGTTGACCAAACATCTGGTCCAGAAGGGCCACTAGACTGGCTGTCAGGACCTACTTCAACTAATCACCCAAGAAAGCAGAACTCTTGAAACAGACATCGTCTCAAAAGGAAATTTTTATTAGGGACTAGTGATAGCAGGGAATGTAAGGCGAGATCTGAAGAAAAGTCCGTGTGAATGATATAATTAAAGCAAGTAATATACCCCCTCCCACCAAAGTCATAATGTCCATTTGAAATTCAGTCAAGGTGGCTTGATGGGTGGCTGACTGGTACGGTAGGCGCGCATCTCAAGGTCTTCTTCAACTTTCATTTCCTTGCAACTGTCTCCTAGATAAGGAGACACAATCCATACTCAGACCAAAGAAAGGAGAAAGCGAAAGTTACCACCATAACCCCCCATGCACCCTCTCCCCCAACAGGAATGGCAGTCCCCAAAAGAATAGGAGAGAACAAGCAAGGAGTTTTGGGGTCTGACACTGGCTTTACATCCCAAAGATTGGATCAGTTCAATAGGGACTGTCACCGGGGTGATTGGGCCACTTACCAAAGGGTTGTCATTGGAGTCAGTATTGCTCTCCCCTAGGCCTCCTGCTGGACTAGTTGGAGTTCTCTTGCCATCTCTGGGGGATGGGGTGAACTCTATGACCTCCACACTTCCAGGGCTGTCTTACAGGCTTGTGGCAATGGCCCCAGAGTTTTCAGAGCCGGTTGACTGAACCTGCACTCAATGGCTCGGTGCCCCTCCTCTCCGCACTTGTAACAAGCTGTGGAGCATTGCTGAGGGATCTGGACACCCATCTGTGCTATTGGGGTTTCCTTCTTCTCTGGGATGGATTTTCACCATCCCGTCCCTGGGCAATGCTTGTTTTGGGTTAGGTGGATTTTTGCTTCCTCAGCCAGAACATACCAGCCATGAAGAGTGGGGGGGTAAGGCGCCCCTGGAGATGCAGGTATTGTAGACCTCATTGGTTAACCCATCTTTGAAAGAGCCAATCAGGATGTCTTGTGACCAATTGTTAAGACAGCAGGCCAGATCGCAGAACTCCTGGGTATACTCAGCCACACTTCTTCAGCCTTAGTTGATGGTTTTGATGTGGTCCCTGGCTTTGCAGTAAGCAAGGGGGTCTTCGAAGCGTTTATGGAACGCTGCCATTAAACAGTTTAAGTTCCTCAGCTCCAGGGCACCATCATTATGGATGGTGACCATCTACCTCGCTGTGGTCCCTTCCAGAGCTATGGTGACACATCTTACCTTGCCACCCGTGGTAGCTATTTTGGAACCATATTCTTACATGTAGGTCCAAACCTGGATTAGGAAGAACCCCAGTTGCTGAGAATGTCTATCAAATTTCATGCCCAGTGATAAGTATTACGGCTTGTTCTCCTTGCTGGCGCCAGCCCCATAGGGGCTGCGCGCTGGGCCACTTCTCAGTTTATAAGGAGTTTTGAGTCAGCAATAAATGTAAATATTGTCTTTTCTCTAATCCAGAGAGTCAATTTAGTCTCCGTGGAAGTTCCATCATCTTCACCAGCCAATCCTTCTTTGTGGGTAATATCAAATCTTTCCAACAATATGTACATATTAATTTCATACTTATGATATATAAAAACAAACTTTTCTCCAAATATTTGTCCATCAGTCCTGAAAGAAAAGCCTCAGGTTGCAATTGTATATTAATCTGTAAGGTCTTCTGAATTAATATATGTATTTGAGTCCAAAACTTTCTAGCTTTTTTACATGTCTGCCAAAGACAGTAAAATGTCCCTTCTCCAAAGAAATTGCTGAAGACTTCTATAAAATGTCATACATGGCTATCATCTGGAAAAGGTTTCAAAATAATTTCTGGGATTCCACAAATCCAGTCAGACACTTAATGCTAAAATGAAAACAATTTGGAACAATACCGATTTTTCCCAAGAATGGCCATCCGGTTAAAATCACTCCAAGAACACAATAAAAAATTGTCCATGAAGTCATTCAGATATATATAAGCTTTTCTTGTCTTGTTGAAACCATCGATCATAACTGCAACATCAGTAACTGTAACTGAGTAAAAAAGAAATTCATGAGACAGCAGTAAACCAAAAATCTTGTTCATTGATGCTTGTTTCATGTTTTCTCCCTCCCTCTGGGGGAAATAAAACAATTTAGACTTCAGATTTCTGGAGGAATGTTGTTAAATGAGTCAAGAGTGGAACATTTTAAGCTACATGGATTTCAGTTTAATATTCTACATTCCACAATGAGAAACTCCATTTTTTTTCTTTCTATCCAGAAAGAGTTCCTCGTGGTGCATCCTGATAGCCATCACGTTACGAAGTAGCAGCATTCACTCCCAGCCAGCTGCTGCCAGCCTACGGCGTCCTTATGGTCATAGGCTAAGGTGTCCACCCCATTTTCTGCAATCCACTGCTTGCTGTCGAAGGGGAGCAGTGTTACCTTTTTCAGGTGCTATCCATAGATGTGGTGACACTCAGATCGCAGCATATCCATGCCATGATGGAAAATCCTCTTGTCCAAGAGGGCTTCTTTATAATGTTCATGACAGATGTGCTTCTTCACAATGTTCTTTTTCACATCCTGGGCCTTCTTGATATTCTTGGCTCCTGGGCCACCAGCCTCCAGGACCAAGTACATCTTGGGGTGCAGGCCAACATACTCAGCTATGGGAGACCCAGCACACTCATCCTTCATCTTCCCTAAGACCTTCTTGTTTGTTATGCTGTGGAGGAAGTGGTCTTCTGGGTAGTCAGATGTGTCACAGAGGTCTGCCTGTGTGGTCATGTCCTTATATACATCCTCTGTTTGGATCTCAAGGAGAAGGGAATTGATAGCTGTATGAAGGAGTTGGCAGCGCTCCCCATACTGAGTCTTCATCTTGTTATAGTAGAAGTCATACATGAGATACTTTGAGAAGTCAAGGATGCTCATACCCACATACCTAGGTCGGTTGAAGACTAGGCAGCTGTTGTGAACCTGGATGGCTACCAAGTCATCATCAACTATATCTGCCTGTGCAGATGTCAGGCTGGCTATCAGGCACCACAGTTTCTCCTTCTCCTTTGCACGTACTAGCTTGACATTGACTTGCTTGCAAGTTTTCTATGGTCTTTCCAAACACACTGTTGTTCATTAGCTTGTATAGGTCTTTCTCAAAGTCGCTTCTCGCTTCTTTGTGGAGGTCTGCATTCATCCTAATGTAAGGCTCCATCCAAGGGCTTTGCTTGAATTTCAAGGCCCAGTGAATCTTCTTCAGGCGCATGCCAAAACAGGTAAAGCTGGAGATTGCAGTAATTTAGCACATAGCGTTCCTTATTGTGGAGGTTTTTTTCAACCTTGGTAGGAGCCATCCCTTTGCCAATGAGGTTGTGCTGGTACGCCAACATCCACTCTTTCTGAACCACCATGGGTAGGCGTTGTGCATGTCATGGAGCTCTACAGGGTATTCTAGGTCCACCTTGAGGATGTAACCCTCTGGGCTGTCTGCTGGATGGTTGGCTATGGTTTTCTCCAAACTCTGAAAATCCTTTTCCCACCTGAAGCCGCCTCTAGGAAGGGGCTGGCTCATGGCCCATCCATATAGGTTATTTGCATCAAAGTAGATGATGTAAGTATTCGGCTTGGAACAGTTATAGCCCTCTACAACCAGAGGGTTGTTGGCTCTTGCATAGCACTTGGAGACCATGGTTGCTCCACCTCTTATCCCTTTCTCAATGAATAGGTGTTGGTCACAGTCTGTGAGCAGCTCGAGCTCTACACCAGTCTTTTTTAGCAGCATGTCCCAAGAAAGGCCTGAGCTACAATAACAGTGGGCAGGGTCTAGACCATATTTCTGCATGCAGGTCTTCCAAAAGGTCTCAAACATATCTCCTAGGAGGAGTACGCCTGTACACAAGTAGAGGTCATGGTAGTCCCCTAGCATTTGGCACCCAAAGGCATCCCAGACCTTTTGGGCATGGGTATAGTCGGCCTCCAATATGTGTTCATCTGTGAGCCTGCTGTAGAATGCTTCCTTTGGCGGGAGCTGAGACTCATTGAACCGTTCCCAAGAGTCTATGTATTCGAATGGGTAGACACTCTTATACAGCAGGAGTTCTCGTCTATCTCTGCTGGGCTCAAACCAAAGCATAATTTGGAAGGCTTCAGGTTGGTTAGCTGAAACAAGTTTGTCAAGGGAGGCCAGCAGAAATTGGGTGCTATCAATGAACTGGAGTTGCCCTAGAGCAGCGGTTCTCAACCTTTTCCGGGGCTCGGCCTCGGCCCGCATCGCGCATGCGTGGCGTGACGGCCCGCATCGCGCATGCGCGGCGCGACGGCCCACATCGCAAAGGGGGGAAAAATGGCGGACCCCCCAAAAAAATGGCCGACCCAAAAAAAATGGCGGGCCCGCATCGCGCATGCGCGGTACGACGGCCCGCATCGCAAAGGGGAAAACAATGGCCGACCAAAAAAATGGCCGACCAAAAAAAAATGGCGGGCCCGCATCGCACATGCGCAGCGCGACGGCCCACATCACAAAGGGGAAAAAAATGGCCGACCAAAAAAAAATGGCCGACCAAAAAAAATGGCAGACTGCGGTGTTTGGCGACCCCCGTGAAATGGTCGTTCGACCCCAAATGGGGTCGCGACCCACAGGTTGAGAACCGCTGCCCTAGAGAGATGTATTTCTCCATGTTTTTCAAAATGCAGGTGATCTTACCCTCCACCTTTGAGATAGCCTGCATCAAGAGGTGGGAGTCACAGTCTCTAAGGTTGTGGAAGACAACTGGAATTTGGAGTTTGTGTTTCAACCTCAGCTTAAGGTTACAAACTTTGTGGGCAGCATCTCAGTATTGCCCTGTGATATTGCAATGGTCATGGACAAAGTCTCCATCAAGTGGCTTCTGACACACATGACAGATAGTGGCTGTTTTGTGAGCCCACCAGTTGTCTTGGGTCATCCTTATGCTTCGGGGGTTGGCCAGCACCATGTTGATTTTGCTTATTTCTTTTTGGAGAGATTTTAGAAAGTCCTCTGCTGCATTTGGCCCTCTGATTACAACCGGTGGCATCACAGCGCACAACTATATAACCATAGCCACAGGCCTTCTGCTCTTTTATTTTCTGAATGTTACTCTTTGTAGTGTCCAGTTTAGAGTCCTTGATCTTTGTGGTGAGGGCCTCAGAGTCTGCATATATGAGATATGGGACTGGAAGCTGTTTGTAGCAGTTCTTGAAGAAAAGCTTATTTTTACCTTTTCCTGGCATCACCTCTCTCCTGCCATCTGCCCAATCCCACAGCAATCAGGCTTGAGGGCTTTCAGCAGGTCTTCTCTGGTGTAGCTATGGAAGCGGCGCTCACAATAATGTTTGCGCTCTCGATGCTTACTTTGATCATGCAGCAATCTGTTGAGATCTTTCACCCAGGTGTAGTGGAACTTATAATCCTTCTCGATCAGCAAAAAGTTGATCCTGGGTAGGTTTTCTGGCTGATGGCTAAGTCAGTGGATGATGATGCCCTTGTCCCAGCCAAAGACATGGATGACTAAATTGTTTTGTTTTTCTACTCTCTGGATCTGGGAGATGGGTGTGGGAGCTTCAATCCCAGTGAAATCAAGGCTGTCCTGAGTGGGGTATTTGGAGGTTCTGTCCACGTGGTCATTTGCAGGGAATAGAGCAGAGCAGAGTGCCCACCTCAGTGGTTATTTTTGTTTCTCACCACAGATGGTAGTGGCATATAAGGGTTGGTACTGGGCAATGTTCAGGCAGAGAGACTGCATTCTTTCAACCACCCAATCGGAGCCTCTCTGGGTCCATTTCTCAAGTGTCTCCTGAATAGAGGGGAATGCCTTGTATAATGCCATGCTGATCTTGCTGTTCTGCAAGACAGCTTCCTGTTTGTGACGAAGCGTAGCATCTATGCACTCTTCACTGCCTTTCCAGAGATCAACCTTTAGCACCAGCTGGAATTTGATACCTCTGAGAGCCCGAATCTCTTCTGTGAGCTTCTGGCAGATCTGTGGGTGCACACCCTCTAAGAAAGCTCTTGGGTCTGCACTCTGGGGATGACCTTGAGATACATCTATCTGCCAACCCCACAGATAGTTCCCTATTGCCTTTGATGTCTGCCTGAAGACAAGCTTGCCTGTCTTTTTGTTTTGTTCTGGATCAAACAAGTCTAGGATCTCCTTCTGAGAATCCTGAGTAGTTCAAAAAGTTTTGGAGAGGGGATGTGAGTCAGACTCGTCCACAATGGCCTTCCTTTTTCTCACCTTGCCTTCATGAGGTGGAGGGGAAGATTCATCTTTCCCTGACAGTAAAGGCTTTAGCAGATACTTATTTGATGCTTCAGTGATTGGTTCATCCAGGATGTTGTGAGCAACCCTCTGGGCTGGCTCAGGTGTTTGTATTTCAGCTGCTAACTGGTCAATGTATTCATCCATACAAGCCATGTTGCTGGATGGGTAAATTGTATATACGGCTATTCTCTAAATGAGACTTCGGATTGCAAGGAGCTCTGCCAACACTTGTTGATTTTTAGCCTTTCTTTCCAAGTGTCTATGCCGGCCTTATCTCTCCTACAGCCTTGACGAAGCTGTATGACATTATGAAGTCTCTTTCCGCAAGAGCCTACAGGGCACAGGAATCCGACCATATTTACGGATCTTTGCCAGGCGGAGCTTGCCTCTATAAGCTGACCCTGTTTTACATTTAGACCAAATATTCAATGCAAGAAAGGGAGAAACATGCTCTTCCTTAAATGCCGCCAGAAACCACGCCGCTTCCGATAAGCTGTCAAGCGATTTACAGCCCTCCGCTGCAAATGCCCCGGAAGTGTTAACTCAAACACCCCCTTCTCAACTCGGAAGTGATATTTTGCTCCCTTTTCCGGTGAGGAGGAGGTTGCCGTTACCGCCACTTGGGCCAGAGGCTGGGGGGCTGTCTTCGGGGGCCGGGAGGGGCAGATGAATGGGCAGCGGGCGGGAGAATATGAGTGGCTTTCCTCGACAAGGGGGACTTCCGGGGTTAAGTCACTCGGAAGCGGAAGAAAAGGGCTGCCTGCTGTCCGCCTGGCTCTCCGGGGGAGCGGCGGCGGCGGGTGGCGGAGGTGGAGGCGGAGGTTCCGGGGCTGTCCCATCGCAACTGGTGGCCCGTGCGCCGCTGGACTCCGCGTCATCTCGACCACTCTTCCCCGCTTCAGCCCGGGCGAGTCGGAGAGCGAGGGGCCGCGGGCGGGGTCAGTGCCAGCGAAAGGGCGCGAAGGGAGCTGGGGGTGCGGATGTGGGCGAGGGGGTCCTGGGGTGGGGGGCCCTGCTTTTCCTCTGGCTCCTCACCGATGGCTTCGATCTCTGGTGCCTCGAAGGCGGGAGGGAAATTGGTCGTGACTTGGGACCGACTGGAGGAAAGTTGTTCTTCGTAGCGTGCATCGTGAGCCTCTGCAGACAAAATAAAGCCCATCATTGGCTGTTGAAAGTTTTAGTTTTTATGGAGACCCCGGGGTTTCAAAGCCTGCGTTCCTCTGAATAACGCTGCCAAAGGAAAAGGGAGGATCGGTGGCTCCCTAACTTGCTTGTGGGCTTCCCTGGAGCATGGGGGGTCGGGCTTTGTAAACTCACGGCTTGATCTAACATAACGTGTTTCAGAACGGTATAGATCTAATTTCCTCAGCTATATTTTCTGTAGATGGTTTCTTTAGATTCTCCCCCATAGATGCACACATTTAGTTATACTTGATTTCAGAATGTAGACATTTAAGCCTGTGCTTGGGATACTTAAATGATCTTGTTTGCCATTTGTCTTTGAAGTCTAGTTCCTCGACACAGGTGCATGTCCAGGGAGAAAGATGGAGATGGAATACAGATTTCCAGGAAAGAAATAGTCTAGCACTGCAATTGTAGAATTCATGGATTGTTCATTTTTGAATAATTATAGCAGGCTTTTGGTATGTTTCATCTACAATTTTAGCATTTTTAGGCTGAAAACTGCCTTTAAAGAATAGCACAGTTTTTCTTTGGGATGTTTGAGAGTATAGGAATGGGTTGCTAACTAGCTGTGATCTGCTAATATAAGTGTTAGATAACATACATACATGCCTCGAATATTTCATAGTTCAGCCTGAAACATGTTTATTAAATTTTGGCCATTTCAATGAAACCAAGAATATTTGTTTTTTAATTGCTCCTTAGTTATCCTTCAGCACAAGAGAAACTAAATCCATTGTGAGCTCTGTCAGAAGTTGGAGGCTACTGAAATTTGAATAAGTAATTTAAGTGGCATGTTCCTGGTATGTCTGTGTCCATGCTATGTAAACTTTGTAAAAGCTATGTGATCAGGAGTTTTCAAGCCATAGATCTTGCTTTTCTACTATCAAGTTTTTAGACCAAATATTATTTCACAGTCGTGTAGCACTGAGAGTTTTTTTTAACTTGTTCGATTAAAAATATAGCAGTCTGAGATTTTGCAAAGTGAAAGAATAGGGACTACATTACATCACTCATCATAATTTTAGAAGCTATGTATAGTATTCTACCGGTATTTGCAGGTGAGTGCAGAAATACAGGAATTTGAACCAGGACCTTTTGCCACAACTGGAAAGAGAGTGTCCAAAATTAGGATATGGTTATTTGTGGCTGATGGAGTATGAAATCCAGTAGTGCAACTTCCTCGATAGAATTAGAAAGACAATTCCACCTCTCCTACATAATTTGTAAAATGTTTTCTGAAAGATTGAAAAATTACCTGGGAATGCAGTTTTCAGCATATAATTTGTGTCCCTCATTGTATGCCACAGAATTAAACAAGATCAGTTCTTGCAAACTCCCAGTATTTGGTCCATTGGCAGATTCACAACATTGAGGTACAAGGTCCTTTGCCGGTTCTTGGTGTTAAAATGGAGAGTCAGTCATTTCTAGTGATTCTAAACATCTTGCTGCTATGTTTTGCTTGCCGTCTTATCAATATTTTTGAAAAATACTGAGAAATTGGAATATTGATATATTCATACCATGTTTTTTCATGAAAATTGTAACTATGTGAAGCACGATTTCCTTTAGATCAGCGGTTCTCAACCTTTTTCAGGCCGCGACCCCGACCTGCGCCGCACATGCGCGGCACGACGGCCAGCACCGCGCATGCGCAGTGCGACAGCGCACATCGCGCATGCGCGGCCTGGTGCAACGGCCCACATCGTGCATGCGCGGTGCTGCCCCCTGCGCCGGCCGAGGGGAAAAGGGGGAAAAAATGGCGGACTGCGTTGTTCGGCGACCCCCGTGAAATGGTCATTCGACTCCAAATGGGGTCGCGACCCACAGGTTGAGAACCACTGCTTTAGATGATGCTTTGGAAATTTGAGAGATATTTTAATGTTTAGAACATCAGAACATGCTAGTAAATTTGTTTACAATGAACAAAGTCTCAGAACCAGAACTGGTATTGTGGAGTAATCAAGATGGTTCTCAGTACCATATAGATATGACATAGTTTGACAACCAGCCTTGTATCTTTATGTCTCCCAGCTAGAATGGAAGAATCTCACTTCAACTCCTCACCGTATTTCTGGCCAGCAGTGCCCACAGTCTCGGGACAGGTAAGGAATATCTGATATGTAAATTGCTTTTTATGAAGTTCGGCCCGTGACTGTTCTGAAACTTTTCCACTTTCTCTTTAGATTGACAACAGTATGTTCATTAACAAGATGAAGGAGCAGTTGTTGCCCTCAGAAAAGAGCTGTGGTCTGGCTCCTCCTCACTATCCTACTTTACTGACTCTACCCACTTCTGTGGCTCTTCCCACCAACATTTCTATGGATTCTGACACCAAGCCAGAACATCTTACCCCAGTCAGCCAGACATCAGTAACACAGAACATCACAGTGGTACCAGTGCAGTCTACTGGGCTCATGACAACAGGTGGGGTAATTTAGATGGCTTAGTTGCTAACTCAATGTTTTAGGTTGTCCTTGATAAAAGAATGTAGTTAAGCTTTTCTTAGACGTTGGAAAAAGGGCATTCTGATTAAATGTGTAATGTGACCTAAATATTGCTGTATCATAAAATTTGTGTCTTCAGTTTTCCATCTAGATAACAGCTGATCTAGTCTAGGAAGTAGAATCACACTTGCCTGGGTGTGTGGCTTTATTGAAGCTTGCATTCATACCTTTTTTTTTTTCTCCTCTGAATTTTTTTGCAGCAACTGAGAGAGGTAGATCGATGGTTTTAGGATGAAGCTCGTGCGCGAACATTTAAATTTGAGCCTTGCAGGCCTAGTCCAGTAGCATTTATACATAATTATATTAACATGGTTTCCTTTCTTTGACACGCTGAAAGGTGGATTAGGACTTGTAGGATTTGAAACGATCCTTCTGTTTTCTCTCATTCAGGACCTGGTCTGGTGATAACTTCTCCCTCTGGATCTCTGATGACCACAGCATCTTCTGTGCAAACCTTTCCCATTTCTGCACCCATGATTGTCTCAGCTCTTCCTCCTGGTTCCCAGGCAGCTCTCCAAGTAGTACCTGACCTTTCTAAGAAGGGCATCCTTGCAGAGGGTGGGGGAGTGAGTGCTGCTGGCAGTATCACCCCTAAGGCTCCCAGGGGAAGAAAAAAGAAGCGGCTGCAGGAAACTGGCCTGCCGGAGATGAGTGATCCTTTTGTGCTACCCCATGAAGATGAAGAAGACCAGCACAAAGATGGCAAGACATACAGGTGAGATTGCGGGGATTTGAAATCCTGGATTTTATTTGACAAGTTTTTATAGCCTACCCAACTCAAAAGGCTCTGGGCAGATTTCACAAGAATGCATATGAACAAGTAGTATTTCATTTGAATTACAGGGGAACTGTCTTCTTCCATGATGTGGCATTCTAGTTCATTGCGCTTCTGGTTTACTTGTGATTTAGGTAAGAGGGAAGTATGCGATAGAACCTAGCAGGTTATACTGAACAATAACTTGTTGCTGGCTGGCTTTTATAATGTAGTTGATTTTGTAAGTTGATCTTTAAATTAACATAATGTTATATGCAACTGCATGCCAGAACAACCTATGTGAATTTAGTCTGTCCCTCATGACTCCATTATGTGAGTTACAGTTTTACTCTTTCTGGCAGTGGTAAACTTTGTCTAGCAGTCGAAGTTTATTTCATGATTTATCCACTCTTTTCCACCTGAAGTACCTGAACAAAGTACTTATGTCTGGTTCTGGTATTGCTAGTGAATACATTAAACTCTTGAGGCGCTAGTGAAAATTATCAAGGGCTATGATCATATTATGGTATCTAATTCTGTCTGACAAAACTGTAGTAGACTGGATGGTTGTGTTGTCCTTTTTTGGGGGGATTGATAATGTATTTTAATGTAATAACATGGTTGGATTGCTTGTATGAATGCAATAATATTTTTCTGAAGAATATATCTCCAAGATAATTTGTACTATGGATATTGCTGAACGGACTGGGCTTGGGAAGAGGCACTATAGTCCCACAAACCAAAAATCCTACTTTTAGCATGTAGCACAGTAGGCTGTGTTTGAAATTAATGTCTTTTTGGAGGAAGCTTATTCATTTGTCAGTGTGGGAATCTTGCACTTGTGATACTGAGTGTTTCCAAATATATTAATTTGCGTTGCCCTATTTCTCTTACAATTGCCTTTAAAGCGACATTTGTACTTGTAGCATCCTTGTTAATGAGCAATGCACTTCGTACATAGAATTTGTGTTGGTGACCATAAGGAAAATTGATTTATTGATTTGCGCATTTATAAGTTGATGTATATTTTTTCACTATATAGTGGAATACTGGAAATACCGTTCATATGAATTTTATGTCATGTCAGATGGCAGCATCTAATGAATATCAACTGATATTGGAAAAGCTAAGCAGAGATAGATTTGCCTAGTAATTGGATGAGAGGCCATCAAGAAATTACAGTTTTAACAATATCATTTGGCTTAATATCTGTATTGTTTGGGAATGAAGAGATATGATTATTTTCTTCTCGGGTCATTTAGAAAGGAAATATGGAATGCCTTTCAAAGCAAGGCAAATGTTAAGGTCTAGGTTAAACTAAGTTTGAAAGCTGCTAGTCATATTTGCTTAATAACAGATAAGCAGTTTGATTCTGAATAACGTGAAAAGCTGACAGTGTGGTATAAGTCAAACCTGAAAATAGCAGGAATGAAGTTCTATTGGAATATTTGGGCTGAAAGGGGAATTTACATAGCTGATTTTAATGGTAGTTTTACAGAATTTGAGAGATAAGTTTTTTTAATTTGTCTTCAACATAGCTCAGCAATACAGTACAGACATAACAACTGTTTAGCAACTCTTACAATACCAATGAAAAAAGTGACTCGCTATTAGTCCTCACACTTAGGACCATTGCAGTGCCTCTATAGTTGTATGATCAGAATTCAGGCCCTTGGCCACTAGCATGGTTTTATTATGATTGCAGCGTCCCGTGGTCAAGTGATCACCTTTTGCAACCTCCCAGCCAACTTCCGACAAGCAAACTCGAGGAGGAAGCTGGATTTGCTTAATGATCACATAATCCACTTAACATCTGCAGAGATTCGAATAACAACCATGATGCAACTAGCTTAACAAGGGCGCAGCTAGCTTAACAAGGCCTCACTTAGCAATGGAGGTTCCGGTCCCAATTGTGGTCGTAAGTCAAGGACTGCTTGTTCATACAACTGAAACATATATTAAATAAGGAGTATATAACCCAGATGCTTTATCTGAGATGCCTGCATCTATTGTACTCTTAAGAAATACCGTGCTTGAATTGAAACAAATAATTCAGTTATACAACACATTAAAACTAAAATAAAGGTTAGCATTTGCTATATATTTGATCTGTGAGGGGAAGAATTGGAATATCCAATTTTGAAAAATCAATGAATCCAGGCTTTAAAAAATGTGAAATATACATTATGAATTTAAAAAATGAAATTGGTTCATCAGAGAATATTACTTCATGTATTTTGCACTCCTTAAAGTCTATTTTAAAAGAGATGAATTTGAATGTTTTTTAACTCATATGGCTAGATCTTGTTTTATTATAGCTTTGTTCTTTCAAATTTTAAATTTATATGTTAATATAATTTTGGGAAAAATATTTAAGGAATATAATTAAATGGTATCCCAGAATATGGATAAAAAGGAGAAAAATGTCTTAAAGTTACCATAGCCGATGTGGAAAAGCAGATTTAGAAGTGTCATGAAAGATTCATAATCTGCAAAGCAGAAACCCAAGAAAATGGTTATTGGTCAAAGAAAAGCATTTATGAGAAAAAGTGGTCATACAGTACCCCAAAAAGGACAAATAGTCAGGATCTGAAGTGTTACAACCCTACAGAGGAATAGAATGATTAGATTCCCAATAAGGCTATGTATTTTAAAAACTATATGTAAGTGTTTTGTCAGTTTTCATGTATATCATAATAGTATTTTTGCCCAAATGTTCTATAGAAACCATTAGGAACAGGGATAAATTTTCTCTAAAGTGTAAGTAAAATATTTCTTTTTCAAAATCTTTTCATATTAGGTAAAGTCTTTGCCAGTTTAAAAAAAAAAACAACCTTGAAGATTCCTTCACATTTTTCTTTAACTATAACTTCTGTACTAAACTTTGATTGCAAAAATCTTATTTTCTGTTTGATAGAGTTCATAAATATCCCAGAACCTCAGCATTTATATAATATACTGGCAGTTTAAATAACCAGTATAGTTGTTGGGTGTAAAGTTCTTTTTGCTTCCTTCATTGGCACTCCTGTGCCATTCAGAAGGGCGCATCAGATCCAAAGAGAGTGGAGTATACAACAAGGAGCCCATGGCAACAGGCTCAGCAGTTTTGGCTTGTTTAGATTACAGTATGATGTGCACGACTGTAGCTGCCAAAATTCCTATAGACTTTTAGGTGTAATAATTAATGAACCCAAAGAATAACTCAATTGAGGTTAAGTCATTGACTGGGAATTCATTGAAACTCTTGAAATAGTCCCCACAGGAAACAACTCCATGTGTCTGAGTTATAATGCTGGCAGCTCCTGTTCGCCACCTCTCATATTTTCTAGGATATTGCTGTTTTCTGTACAAGCTTTGTGTTGATGGGGAAGATGAAGGGGTAAAATTTCTGGCTCCAACCATACATTACCTTTGAAAAACGTTCAGAGACTTCAGGTAATGCAGAATGCAGCCGCGCGAGCAGTGTTGGGCTTGCCCAGAAATGCCCACATTTCAGCATCACTCCGCGAGCTGCATTGGCTGCCCATTGGTCTCCGAACCCAATTCAAAGTGTTGGTTATGACCTATAAAGCCCTACATGGCATCGGACCAGGTTACTTACGGGACCGTCTGCTGCCCCCTGAATCCCAGCGGCCGGTTAGGGCCCACAGAGTCGGCCTTCTCCAGATCCCGTCAGCCAGACAGTGTCGCCTGGCGGGGCCTAGGGGAAGAGCCTTCTCTGTTGCGGCCCCGGCCCTCTGGAACCAACTTCCCCCGGAGATCCGTGTCGCCCCCACCCTCTCCGCCTTTCGTAAATTACTTAAAACACACCTCTGCCGGCAGGCTTGGGGCAGTTAACATCTTGCCCCTAGCCAGTGTATGTCTGTGTGTATGTTGAATGATTGGTTTTTCTTTTAAATTAGGGGTTTTAATATATATGTATTTCTAATTGTTGATTTCTATTATGATGTGAGCCACCCTAAGTTCTCCGGAATAGGGCGGCATAGAAGTCAAATTAATAAATAATAAATAAATTACATAGCTAGATCCTCTGGGGTTATTAGTGTCAATTTCCTTCTATTGATACCATAGCTCAATTTTTTAAGAAATTAGATTTAACTACTCAACTGGTTAAATCTGGACTCTTGTTTTCATATTAGATCTGGTGAAATCATTTGAAATTGGTGGTCCCTGTTATATTAGATTCCTTTTAGCTTATGTAACTGAAAAGATGTGGACAAAATGTCTTCAAAACAAGATCTAAAGTCTGTTTTATGTAGACAAATCAGCTACGGTGACGCTTGGTGTAGGTGATTTGTGGGATGGCTTTTGGGTATTTAAAGAGTGAATTTCATTTTTTTATCTCCAAGGTTTAGGCATCCATTTTAAAAATGCCCTGATCTCTTCCCCCCCCCAAAATGAAAAAGTGTCCACATTTTTAGCCCTGTCTTTTATGGATGTGTGTGCTAATAGGCTTTGAGTTGGCCTTCAGAAGACTTTTTTGCCTTCTTAGTCTATAGCAGGGGTGTCAAACTGCTGGCCCATGGGCCGGATGCGTCGTGGTGAAACTGCACCTACCCCATTGCCGGCAATGGAAAAAAAGTAGCGATACGTTGCAACACGTCACGTGAGGTTGTGAGTTTGACAAGCCTGGTCTATAGTGTTAGACTATTATATTCCCTTTTGCTGCTTATTAATTTATATAGAACTGTTATGGGAGGCTATCCATAACTTTGGAACGAGATGCCTTCAACAAGTCTAGGCTGATATTTAGCCTATTTAAACTAAAATTTACTCCTGAAAGAATGGATTCTTGGTCAGGGAGGGTTCCCTAGACTCCCTGCCATCTTTGAGGAAGTGGAAATGGCAGCTAGTATGTTTTCATAAGCAAAAGTATGCCAGATATGTCTGTTCTTAATGCAATCAGATCTGCCAGTGATTACCCATACCTTTGTTACATCACAATTTTATTACTGCAGCATGTTTTATGTAGTGCTTCAGGCAGAGCAAAAGGCAGCACCCGCTGAATACATAGTACTGTGTATTTGCCTGTGTTGAAAAGTCTGTCCTGATTGTCAGTTGTGTTTTCAGCTAAATTCCAAATAGTTAACTATCTTTAAAGCTCTAAGCAGGTAACTACTTATCTCAATATAAATCTGTGTACTAAACTTGACATAGGAGTCTCTCCTAGATTCCAGACACCTGTTTCTTGGACATGTGAGAGAGGGTTTTTCCTCCTTGGCTTATGGAATGCAGGGGATTATAGTTATCATTACTCTGGCCATTTTTAGTCGACGAATCAAGACATTTCCCTGCAATTTGGTCTTTTTAAGTTGGGGTAATTATGACTTTTAATTGCTTTATGTTCAGAATATTCTTTCTAGATTCTGGAGCACCATAGCAAGATGAGATTAACAAGAGCACAACTGATTAGTGGAGAGGTTCTACTATACCAAACTTTAATTTAGAAATCAGGGTATTGAGTGCACACACTGGCACACATTAAAAATGAAATTCTGTTGCCTGCTTATCTATGAGCTTATCTATGATTATCCATAAAAAGTATATATATAAAATAAATAAATATAATAAATAAATATTGACAGATAAACCAGCCCTCAGATTTTCAAAAATACCATGAAAAATGTGGCACTATTGGATAAGCTAATAATGGAAATTAAAACATAACAACATTTTTGAAAGTTGGCTTATCCATGAGTAGCACATTTTTCATGATATTTTGGTTAAAAATATAAGGATCATATTTTTATTACTTATTATATATTTATTAGGACCTGAGAGTAGAACAAGAAGCAACGGGTAGAAGCTTGTTAAAGAGATATCCTACCTGAAACATAAATTTCTTGACAGAACAATTAACCAATGGAACAGCTTGCCTCCTGGAGTTGTGGGAGTTCCATCACTGGAGGTTTTCAAGAAAAGATTGGACATTTGTCTGGGGTGGTAGAAGGATTCCCTCTCTAAAGTCCCTTTATAGCTTTATAATTCTATGATCCTGTGCAAGGTTTTCATGAGTTTTTATGTTACCATCTATTTGGGCTATCTGGTCTTAGAAACACCTTGTATATACTATAATGACGGAAAAGAATTGAACATAATAGAAAGGTTTAAAAACCTAATTAAAGTAAATATATGCATTTTTCATCTAGTACAGACATGTCAAATGCGTGACATTGCGCGACGTATCAGGACTGTTTTGCCATTGCCAGCAATGGGGTGGGCGCAGCTTCCGGCCCACAGGTCAGCAGTTTGACACCCCTGATCTAGTAATTTAGTATCGTATAATATTAATTCAGTCAGAATAACAGAACAACGAAATAACAGAATTGGAAGAGACGTTGGAGGTCTTCTAGTCCAACATCTGCTCAAGCAAGAGACCCTATACCAGCGGTTCTCAACCTTTTCCGGGGCTCGACCCCGGCCCACGCAAGCGCGGCGCGACCCCAGCCCGCATCGCGCAAAAAAATGGCAGGCATGCGCGGCGCGACGGCCTGCATCACGCACGCGTGACAGCGCGCACGTGCGACGGCCCGCGGCGCGATAGGGGAAAAAATGGCCGACCAAAAAAAAATGGCCGACCAAAAAAAATGGCGGCCCACATCGTGATAGGAAAAAAAATGGCCACCCCCCCAAAAAATGGCGCGCATGCACGATGCAATGGGGCACATCGTGCAGGCGCCGCGGGGCGCATTGCGCATGCGTGGCACGACGGGGCGCAGGGCACATGCGCGGCGCAATGGGGCGCAGGGCGCATGCGTGGTGCGACGGGGCGCATGGCGCATTGTGCATGCACGGCACGACGGGGCGCATCGCGATAGGAAAAAATGGCCGACCCCAAAAAAATGGCGGACTGCGGTGCTTGGCGACCCCCATGAAATGGTCGTTTGACCCCAGATGGGGTCACGACCCACAGGTTGAGAACCGCTGCCCTATGCCGTTCCAGAAAAATGGTTATCCAGTCTCTTCTTAAAAACCTCCAGTGTTGAAGCACTTACAACTTCCGCAGGCAAGTCATTACACTGATTAATTGTTCTAACTGTCAGGAAATTTTTCCTTAATTTTAGATAGGTTCTCTCCTTGATTCATTTCCATCCATTGTTTCTTATCCTGCCTTCAAATGCTTTGGAGAATAGGTTGACCCCCCTCTTCTTTGTGGCAGCCCCTTAGATATTGGAACACTGCTGTCATGTCAATGGTAAGTCCTTAAACTTACCATTAAATCTAAATCTAGAAACATATTTCATCTTCTCATTTTTAGAATATGAAGAATTTTTCAAATTAGATAACAGATTCATTTCCCAAATTTATTCCTTCATATCACAAGAATGTATGTTTCTATTTATGTATGATTATTCTCTTTGCTAAACCACAGGCTCAGTGGATTACAGCTCTTCATCAAATGAAAAATTCCATATTTTAAAAGTATGATTTTCCATCTCATTTATGCCTTTATTATATATCTTTCCAAATTTGTATTAATATATAGTTTTATTTGAAGTTATGGCTTGACAAAACCAATTGAGGGCTCCTTAACATAAGTTAAGGAGCCCTCAATTTTTTTATAGCATACGCACGCACACACATTAATTTTATTGGTGCATATATATATATAGAGAGAGAGAGAATCAAAGAGTATATACTGTATATAATACACATTTCTGATGGATTAACTTCATTCTTAAATCCTACGAAGTAAACTTTATATTTTTAAAAGCCTGGACTCATTGATTTTCTAAGATTGGCTATTTTATTCATTCACAGTTCAGATATACTGTATAACTAATATTTATTCTATTTTTCAATGAATAGTTGATTGCACTTCAAGCACTGCATCCAGGTATCCCTGAGGTGTGGCCTTCGGTGTTGTCAACCATATTTGTATTGGCTTCTGTCAGTTCTGCCTGCTGAATGGGTCTTAGCCAGAAACTGAATGAGAAAACGGGAGAAGGATTTTCATTCATTAGTTTATGTCAAGGACTGGGGACTCAAAGATAAAATGTTACTCTTGCATGAGTCATGATTCCCTGCATGAGAGGAAAACTATTAAACTCTAGTTTTCTGTTTTTAAACACTTTGTTTCTACTGGTAATTACTTAGGAAATACCACAATTTTTATATAAAAAACTCTTATCATGACTCCTGCTATCTGGGTTCTCTTCTTCTAACTGTGATAGGGATCTTTTACTCAAGTATAGCTTCTCTCCTTTTCTATAAGTCTGAGGAGGATATTTATAAACTTGAAAGTTACCTCCATTGTATAATTGAAATGTAATCTATGATTTGCAACATGTACTTCTTGAAATGATGTTATGGCTTTATTTGTATTAGAAATCTCTAAAACAAATATTTACAATCTGAAATGTCCGCACTCCTTAGAAGCGGATAGGAGCATTTTGAAATGTTAGTGTGCTGGCTCGGGATTAACAAATTGTAGCACAAAACATCCTTCTCAACATCAAGTTGAGAAAGCATCTTTTAAGTTTCAGATTCCATGGTGATTAAAAAATGAGCATAAAAATACTTTTAATTGGCTATGTCTTTCCTGGTACTTGTTCTAGTTTCTTTAGTTTAAAGGAAGATCAACTACTCCCAGCCAGTCTCCAGATGTGCTGAGCTACCGTAGTACTTTTACTGTTCCCAGGCAGTCTAAACTAAGGAAGGCCTTCCTGAAAAAGCTGAATCCGAATCAGTTTTATTCCTTTACCTCTTAACAGAATTGGTCAGGACTGGATGAGGGCAGCCTTCTTTCAAGTGACAGAATCTTTCTGATCAGTCGTGGATGATCCTAGGGATATAGATATTGGGCTGTCCGTGAGTGACTCTGTCTCTTTCCCCCTCAACCTGGTCTCAGGTGCCGGATGTGTTCCCTGACATTTTACTCCAAGTCAGAAATGCAGATCCACTCCAAGTCCCACACCGAGGCAAAGCCACACAAGTGCCCTCACTGCTCCAAGAGTTTTGCGAACAGCTCCTACCTGGCCCAACATATACGCATCCATTCAGGAGCTAAGCCCTACACCTGCAGCTACTGCCAGAAAGCCTTCCGCCAACTCTCACATCTACAGCAGCACACACGGTAAGGTCCAGTGAGACTGGGGAGACATCCATGATGCATGCTGTCAACATCGTAGCATGAGGCAAGTGCCCATGGGGAGACTGCTCAGAGCATCTCGGCCATTTCCTGCCAGTTGGTCCATGCTTATTTTGTGCAGAGAGCAGAGGGGCCTCTTAATGTATGCTATCTGGTCCTTTGCCAAAGAACAGTCTGAGAAAATGGAGAGGCTTATTGGGTCATCAGAGACAGGAGTTCTTACGATGTCTGGGAGACCGAAATCTGTAGGTGCAGGACTGACAGCCTCCCCATTTCACATCACAAAAACACTTGCTGAGCAGCTTCTTCACCTTGCTTCCCCAGCCTGGGATTTCTCATACACACACTCCCACCACGCCCAACTCCTCTCTCTGGCCTCCGGGTCTTGCATTCCCTTTTGTGGAGTTCAGGGCAAGTATCCCACTTGGTTTTCCTCCACTGTAGTGAGACAGCATGGTACCATTCCTCATGTTGTCATTGCTAGCCTGCTGGCGGTCATGTCCAACTGCTGCCCCTGCTCCTCCTCTTCGGCAGGATCCACTCCAAGCTCCACACGGCGGTTGTCAAGCCACACAAGTGCCCTCACTGCTCCAAGAGCTTCGCCAACACGTCCTACCTGGCCCAGCACCTCCGCATCCATTCGGGGGTCAAACCCTACACGTGTCGTTACTGCCAGAAGGCGTTCCGCCAGCTCTCCCACCTACAGCAGCACACACGGTAAGGGCCAAGGAGGCTGGGGGCCCAGCCTGGCCCCCCGTGCCGTCAGCATGCACTATTTTGGAGCACACACGCCAAGCATGCAAGGAGGGGGAGGGATGAAGCCAGCCCTGTCAATTGGAAAGATGTGGCCCGCCAGAGAGGAAGGAGTGGGGGCTGCAGAGGAGACACTGACTATGCCAGGGTAGGATGTATTGGCCCAGGGAAACCCTCTTTCACTAGCGGGTCTCAGAGAGAGAGAGACAGAGAGACAGAGAGAGACTGAGGCAGGCATGCACTAGAAGGGCATGAAGCTACAGGGAATAAAGAAGTGGTACTGTACATGTGGAATGTATGACAATGTTCCTTGATACTTTAGAGGATAAATATATGATTTCCTTAGTTATTTTGGCAGGCATTGCAAATGTGCGGGAGCAAGCACATCCTTTGGCATGGTGGAGGGCAGAATTAAGAGAAGCAACTTCAGTTTGGACTGAGATCCTGTTCTCCAGTCCTTTGCCCTGGTACTGCCACAGGTGGCTGAAGTAACTGAAAGTTTGCCTCTTGCCTGTGAGCTGCTTGTCCCTCTCCTTTTGTGGCTGCATGCTCTTGCGGGCTTTCCTTCTGAGCTTAGTTAGCTAAGCTGGACTGGGAAGGAGGTGGCATGTGGCTTGATCAAAGAAACCAGGAAATAAGTTGGTGAAGGGCAGTGCATCTCTTGCTTGCCTAGCTCAGCTGGAGGGCATCTTCAGAACATCTGGGAGTGGGTTTCTGTACTGACTTTTCTCCTGCTAATCTTTTCTCTCTATCCTTTTTGTAATAGGATTCATACTGGAGATCGACCCTATAAATGTGCTCACCCTGGCTGTGAAAAAGCTTTCACACAACTTTCAAATTTGCAGGTAAGGCTTTACACTTCCTCTAGGTTAGTCTCTAAAGGAATTGACCCAAATATCCAACAACTTGGGATTGTGGTTGGAAAGCATTGGGGAGTCCTCCATCCTTTCTCTGCCAGCATTCTGTTTTTAATCCAGGCTGAACACGTGTGCATTTTTTCATAAACTGGAAACCACATTTTAAGGATGTTGCACTTAATTCCTTTTTATTTCATTGGAATCAGTGTTGAATTACTAGTAATCACCAATCCATAGCTGTTATTAGTAAAGGTAAAATTGCTCACTAGACATTGTAGATTGTTTAAATACGATCCTAATCAGTGGGTAGCTTTGAATCAAAGTAAGCAAAAGAAAGTTGACATTTATATATAGGGAAGAAAGTTTGTTTGTTTGTTACAGTGTGTTGTTTGATTTTGTTTTTAACTTCTGTAATCATACAGTTTATATCAACAGTTACTGTTTAGAAAATCTAACATCATGTGACCAGTAGCCTGATTGTGAACTATGACAAAGTTTTGAAGAACAATAAATGTGATCCCGAGAATCTGTTTTTATTGGGTTAAGAGGAGACTGGTGATTCAAAGGAACTACTTTATCAAATGTCACAGATAAAGAATCTAACTTTGCTAAGGCCCTTGTTCAAAAATTATCAGAGGATGTCATTCCTACAACGACTACAGATCTTAATTTAAATATGCTGTTTTAGGTCTTGCTTGCTACCTTCAGTTCCCAGATTTGTTGCCAAGAGGAAGCATGTGTGGCAACTACAGCTATACTGCTCAGCTTTAATAGATTTTAATAATACTAACACATTTATTTGGTTGTTTATTTGCTTAGCAACAATAAACTCACAGCCTTTGATTTTGTATTAAGTTGAAGTCTATATACATGGCCTTTGAAATAGCATGATGTATAATTTAGTTCTTTTGAAAGGTAAATTGGATGTAACCTGTAAATTTTGGACAAATTTGGGCAAGTTAAAACCATAACAAATGATAGGGAATGTAGTTACATAAATATTACGTAAATTGCCAGCTTAGAAAATACCGGTACATAGATAGCACCCATGCCTGTGTACACATATACGTGCATGATTTTTATTTAAGAAATGGCATTATTTATTATTATTTATTTTGTTTATTAAACTTGTTTGCTTGCTGCCCATCTCAACTGCAAGGCGACTCTGGACGGCTTACAACATCAAAGTAAAACCATGAAAATATATATATATACACACACACACACACACACACACACACATACATACACACACAAACAAATATGTAAAATCATAACAAAAATACAAATTATAACCAAAACTGAAAGATGGGGAGGAAAAGAACAGAATGTACAGGGGAGGGAGATGGAAGCTGCTACGTATTAGTCGACCCACCACATCCAGTATGGTGCTCCCCCGTCGGAGCCCCAAGCGAACTGGCACAGCCAGGTCTTCAGGCTCTTGTGGAAGGTCAGGAGGGTGAGAGGTAAACTCACCTCAGGGGGCAAGATGTTCCAAAGGACCAGGGCTGCAGCAGAGAAGGCTGTTCTCCCAGACCCTGCCAGCCAGAATTCCTTGACTGAGGGGATCTGCAGCATGACTCATCAGCCAACAAAGTGGGACTGGCCTGTCCCAAATGGATGAGATGGTTTCTTGAGTAACATTAATAGACCTCCAAACGGGATAAGACAGTACAAGGTTTCAACTCATTGCCCTTTTTCTCACTCCCTACCACTCTAGTCCCACAGAAGGCAGCACAATAAAGACAAACCCTTCAAGTGCCACAATTGCCACCGAGCATACACAGATGCCACCTCGTTGGAGGTTCATCTAGCCACTCACACAGTGAAGCATGCCAAGATTTACAACTGCTCCATGTGCAATCGGGCCTATACCTCGGTAAGCACAGCTTAATTGAAAGAGGGGGGACAACGGGAGAGCCATTTGGCCACTGCCCTCAGAAGAGAGCCGGGGGAAACAGATTTCTGCTGTGCCCCATGGGTGTGCCCTATCCTCTCAGCGAAATGGAAGAGTTGGTGTCTCCACTTGTATCCATGGTTCTGATTTTATCTTGTGCCTCTTTTCCACTTCAGGAAACATATTTGATGAAACACATGCGGAAACATAACATCCCCGACCCCCAGCAGCAGGTGGCTGTGGTCCAAGCCCAAGTCCAGGCTCAATCGCAGGCATCGCAACAGCAGCAGCACTTCCAAGCACAGGGCAGTGGAGCAGCAGGGGGTCCATCTGGAGAAAACCCGTCCCATCCTCCCCCACAGTGTTCTTTTGACCTTACCCCTTATAAAACTTCGGAGCACCACAAAGACATCTGTCTCACGGTTAGCACCAGCACCATCCAAGTGGAGCACCTTTCCAGTTCTTAAGAGACCATGTCTGAAGAGGGGAGTGGAAAACTTCTCCTGCATCATCTGTGCCCAAGGGCAGTTCTTTTGGGACGGCCTCTCCTCATGCAGCAGCTTGGGACAGCTTCCCTTAGGGGGAGGGAAATGGGGATTCTATCTATTTAGAGGGCCACTCCTTGGCTTTACCATTAGTGCCTCCAGAGGCACAACCTTCCCCTTGTAAACGGGACAGAACTCTCTTTGTGCAAGAAGAGGGCTCCTCCCTTGCAACAGGCCTCTCTTGTTCATGAAGGGAACCCCACTTTCTCTCTCACTTGATAAGATATCCAGCAGAGATGAGAAATGAGGGGGATACCAGTGGATGAAAGAAGCTTCAGTAATGACTGATTGCAGGTGAATGAGAGTGACTGGGAGTCTTCCAAAGATTCTCCTGGGGTGTAGACTGCAGAACGTTCACTCATTATGTCGTTCCCTCACCCTCTCTTTCCTGTGAGCTGGAGGAAGGAAGAATGGTTGCTCCTGTTCTAGGCATCAAATGTTCAGCTTACAAAACCTTGGAGGTAATGGGATGTTACCAGTGACTGACAGCTGGGTCTGCATAATCCATTACGCTAGGGGGCTGTGGGGGAGTGCCTAATCTTTTCCCAGCCAACTTCAGGAAGAATTGGGGATGGGAAGGTGGGTACTGCAACTTATAAACTTACGTGGTTTAACCTCCACCATAACATTAAGCCTGCTGCAGGTATCAAGTCTAAACCAAAAAAAAAAAAAAAAAAAGCCTAGTGGTAAAGAGTGCCAAAATGAACCTCCCCTTCCCCCAAGAGACTGAGGGTTGTTTTTCTGTCTTCACTCCCCTCTCTCCCCCTCTCTGCAATAAGTGCAGTCTGGAACCCAAGGCTCAAAGGAGGTCTTTGGGAGAAGCCCCAGGAGAAGGGAACTGTTGGGCTACTTCTCTCTACGTGTGGTCCAGATGCCTCTTTCACTGTTCTTACTGCCAAGCCAGGCTGGATATAAGATGGCTGTAGTGTGGTGATGCTTGGAGAGCAAGAATCAGAGGAATCTTCCAGGGGTAAACAGTGGAGAAGAAGAAATGGTGGAAACAATCATTCCTGCACTGCACAGAGAGACCAATTGGAAGGGAAAATTTTCCAAGCAACAGACTCAAGCCCTCTCCCCACTTGAATTTATATATAAATATAAATATATATATATATATAAATCTATATACAAATAGTGGATAGATATATCCACACTTCAACCCCATCCAGCCTGCCTCTGTCCTTGCTGTAACTGTTTCTATCCGTATTTATAAAACCACATTATCCTGGCACACTTTTATTTTCAGTCCTTGATTTTTATCCTTCATACTCGATTGCTGCCTTCATCTTCAAAGTATTTCCCCCTTGCTTTAATCTTGTAATTTCTTATTCCTTCATTTCAATATTCTGGTTATTCCTTGAGCCACAGAGGCACAAAAAGAGGTTCCCAAAAGCTAATTGGGATTTAAGTGGAAAAAAAATGTCTCTAATAGGCCTGCAAATGCTGTAGATTAAAGAGTGGAAGAACTTATTTTCAAATATTGGTGCATAAAAACGAATCAGTTCAGGTGCCTTTCCAGACAAACGAAGATTCTGCCCATTGTTGGCAGTAGATGGATACCCAAGGCAAGAATATGAGATTTGCTTGTTCTTCCCTCAGTAATGATGGAGCTTGTCCAGGGCAGACTGCTTTCTGTGCAATTTGCACTGCTTACCTGTCTGCTAAAAGTAGCATTGTGTGAGGACAAACTTATGAGTGACTTGAGGATCCCACACATTTGGGCTGGACCAGAACTGATAGATGTTTCTCCCTCCTGCCTTCCCCCTCTAGGGCACACAAAGGCCTATTCAAATCTAAACGGTGCATAAACATTTCAAGATTGTGCTTTGGCTGCAAGGATTATGGTGAACTTGAGTGTGTGCGTGCGTGCGTGCTGTTTCTATGTTGGGCATGGGTATGAATTTTACGTCCATGTGTCCCTACACTTTAAGTGTACATGCACGTCTGGTAAAATCCTGCACTTCCTTTCCCTCAGGGTATTAATTTTCTGGACCACATAACACGTCCATGATCATTACAAGCATTGTAAGAGCTACAACAGTTATCTCCCTTGTTTTCTGAGCACAAGGCTGAGAGGATGATGAGAGTGAGCAGACCTTGATTCAGAGCTGTAACTAGTTATGTGCTAATTTTTCTAGCTTGACAGAAGATGCTCAACATTCATGAGAGATATTGATGATTTTTTTCCAGAAGCTTCCTTGTAACTAGACGAATGGCTTGAAGGGCCACATAGAGTGCTACCGGAAGAGTTCTTTTCCTGACAGGGCAGTGGAAGAACTAAGGCTGTGGGCAGGCAATAACTTTTTATATAACTGCAGCAAGAACACTGCTAATACTTGGCACCCCTCACGCATTTCATGTCAAGAACGGAATGAGAATATTCTAGATCCTCAATTCTTGCCTGCTCTCAGGTTCCTGTTAGAACAGTGAGCGTGCTGCTTTTTTCACTTGTCATTTATCCTTCACTATGCAGATTGTGAGAGGCTAAGAATATTGTCCTCTACCGGCCATTGGAATTGGGATCTGTGACCACCATCCATTTTTAAGAAAAAGCCTGGGGGAAATTGCTGCAACAATGATGGAAATTAAAATAAGTATACACATTTGAAGAGGCTGAGCGGGTGGGGAATATAAAGGTAGCTTGCCTATGTGTGAAGAGACTTTACCTTTTGCCTATGTCTTACATGAAGTTTTTGGATCAGTATTCTCACTTCTAAAGCTATTTACAGAGAGAGAGGACATTACAGAAAAATGAAGCTTGGGTGAGAGAAGTCTACAGTTTTCCTTATGGTGACAAATAAAGCACTTTTCCAGAGATGCAGTGTTAAGAGTAACCAATAGAGACACAACAAGAAATGACAAATGTTGAGGCATTTGGCAACATTTGTGTTTTCCTCGATATTTTTCTGTCTTCACTGAAGAGGACTGGTTACTGAATGTTAAGGAGACAAATTTGTTTGCTCTTACCTTTTCAAATTGCCACATTAGTTCAGTGTGGGTAATTTTCAGCTGTTCTTAAGAATCTTTCATATTGCATTTCCCAGAGGAAGGAGGGTATTTTAAATTTCCAACCTTAATATTGCATTAGAACTTTTGTATTTAATTTCATTACTTTTTTTAAAGAATAAATTCCAAAAGCCCTCTTAATGTTAATGAAACTGTGTTTGTGTTTGTGGTTCAGTTCTCTACCAATTAAGGATGATAGTAAGATGGTTATTGGTGGATCCTCTATGTTCAAAGCCTACTAGAAATTATTAAAATATATGCTGTTACGGCCCACATTTTCCTGAAGATCGCATGGCCATGTCTTTGTACACATTATTTCCTTTTTGCCCTTTTCCTTTTGTGCTACTTTTTTATCAGATTGATGCTATTCTTTATTGTGTATGTGGGTGCTCTGTTCTCTGATCTCATCTGAATCAAGCCTCTTAATTCCTCTTATTTTTTTTAATCCGTTGAACTTGTCTTTTGCTCAGCCACTAGAGAAGCATGGATTTATGAACGTTTTGCTATTTCCTGAGAAACTCCCAGGTTTGTATGAATTTTGTGATAATTAAGATTATGAGCCTGGATTGGCCAGAGCTCAGAACTGCTCTGGGTAGCCAGAATTCAGCCCATATGTGGTTGGCGTTTAGTATTTCTACATCAAAAATGGTTCAACAAATAGATTAAATCAACTAATGAAACAGTTGAAATTACTGTACTGATTCAGGTGAAATTAGCAAAAATAGCAATGGAAATAACCCATTCAATAACCCATTTTTTAAAAGCTTGGGGAGATATCTTTGTCTAGATTTTTTTAAGACTAAGGGTCCAGCGAATCTCAGCTTGTGATAAGCATTACAAAAATATAGCATGATGTTTCTGTTTACCTAGCCTTGGAAGATAAGCAAACCACAGAAGGATTTTCTATGAGACTTGCAGTAGGCAAGCAAGTTTATGAGACAAGATTCTCCTGTATAACTTGAATCATTTAGTCTAAAAAGTATATTGATCGAGAGCAATGTGTTTATGTTAACACTGATCCTCATCAACCTATTATTACTTCGAACCAACTGACATTCACCTGTCTCCAAAAGCAGATCCATTGACAATATTTTTCAGATGTCCTATTGGAATCTTATAAAGTAATAGATAAGCTTTGTCTAGGGCAAGGTGTGGAATGCTGGGAGTTGAAGTCCATATATATTTAAGTTGCTATGGTTGACAAACACTGGTCTAAGGGGTACTTCAGCTGGGAAAGCTGCTTCATTTTGCATGAAGTTGCTTAGCCCAAATTGGTCAGTAGAGACTCATCAATAGCTTAGGCCAGTGGTGGCGAACCTATGGCACAGGTGCTAGAAGCGGCACTCGGAGCCCTCTCTGTGGGCACATGTGCCATTGCCCCAGCCTCGCCTCCCACCGCGACCCCCTCCTCTCCAGCAGCCACCCCTGAAGGAAAGTCACCCTTGAGCATGGCCCACACGGAGTAGCGCAGCCAAGGACATGGCAGCCATGCAGCATAGACAAGACTCTGCCCTCACACCCCATCGTACACAGTTGATGCTGCAGGGCACGGGCAGAGGGCGTGACCGCCATAGCGCTGCTGGGCTGCCTGGGTGATCTGCGGTGGGCCCTGGAGGTGGTGAGTGGCCCTGTGGGAAGGCGGGGAGGGGGATGGGAGGCGGGATGGGGTGGAGTGGGGGCGGTGCCAGTTTTTGGACACTCGGTCTGTAAAAGGTTCGCCATCACTGGCTTAGGCTATACATCTGAATCTTAGGACCAAGAGTGAATTGAAAGCATAACACAGGAGTGTTAAACTGCCAGCCCACGGGCTGGATGCGTCATGGCGAAACCATGCCCACCCCATTGCCGGCAATGGAAAAAAATTCACGTCACGTGACGTTGCAAGTTTGACACCCCGAGCGTAACAAGTTGATTTGAATTATTTGTAATTGATGAATATTTTTGACCTAGTTACAGTAAATGAGACTGCTCAAAGCATAAGAAGTGAATTTGCATATGAGAAACAGGTATTGCTGAATACAGAAAACAGATTTCCATACTAAGCATAAACTAAGTCTAAGTAATTTATAATTGGTACTGAACAATGAATCTTGACATTCTAATTATAAAAAAACCTCCAATGACTATTTCAAGGTTAGACCCTTCTGTGTTTCAACCACGTTAATCAGGTTGGATGTTGTAATCAATAATAAAGCTGCCCAGAAGTCCAGCTAAATTAAGATGGGTCACACTCCTAATTGTTTTAGAATAATTAAAGCTGATTTGGGATTGAAGTCACGTCTGAAGTCAGATTGACTATTGATCCGCTTCAGTCTTACACAGGAGTGTATCATATCCTGTAGTAAATATGCACTGAAGTGAATTTATCTCACTTCAAAGCCATCACAATCCCTAGTGTAAATGAAAGCTCTTTTTTTGGTTAGCGTTATAACTCTTTCAAGGAGGCAGAACTACCTGTCCTCACAGATGGATATTAAATTACCCTGCAGAACAAGTAAAGCATATTCTTAATGGGCTACTCTCTTTTACCTGCTAATTTATGTCTTCAGGCCATAACAGATTCTTCCAACAAAGCCCTGAGGTTTTGGTAGCTGCTACAAATTGCAAGATCGATCTATCTGCAATTATTATCTGCCATTTAATTGTGGATGTTAGGGCAAGCCTGATAGCATTACCAAAACCTGGATGAACAGCTGTCTCTCAGAGATATAGCCACCTGAAATTCAGTTTGGCACCAACTGTGATCCCAGTACATGGTGGGAATGGGAATAGATACTGTCAGCCATGAAATTACTAGCATCAAGAGGCTCTACTCTTCAGATAACTGAATGTGGGACCTTTTTTATGTGGTCAGGCCCAAAGTGGGGTAGTAGTTGAACTGACTGCTTTCACCTGCTGGATAGACAGCATCCCCGCTATGGCTGCTTTGCCTAATTGCTGAAGTGGCAGTAAAGTTTCCCAAACTGTATCCGAAATACAGGATATTTTCAACCAACCTTCCCTGGCCAAGGGATTGAAGTGACCCAGAGGTTCTGGCCGCCATGATACCCATGTATCTGACCTAGTTACTGAGGGCCCAAGACACATAAGAGTTCTTGCACTGTGTCATAATGTGACCTGAAAATTGGGGGGCATCAAAGTTATTCTTTGTCATGGACATACTGCTTTCTGATTGCTATGGATTTTGCAATGGAGAAGGTTTTAGGTCAGTGATGGTGAACCTTTTAGAGACCGAGTGCCCCAAAACCACCCTGCCCTGCCTGCCACCCCGTGCCCCACCTGCCCATAGGGCCACCCACCTCCACAGCCCGCCGCAACAGATCACCCAGGCAGCCCAGCAGCACCATGGTGGCCACACCTTCACCCGCGCCCTGCAGCATCATCTGCGCATGACAGAGCATGAGGGCAGAGTGGCTGCGCTGCTCTGTGCGGGCCATGTCTAGGGGCAACTCTCCTCCGGAGGGGCTGCTGGTGAGGAGGGGGCCATGGGGGGAGGCAGGGCTGAGGCTAAGGGACATGTGCCCACAGGGAGGGCTCTGAGTGCCGCCTCTGGCACGCGTGCTATAGGTTCGCCACCACTGTCTTAGGTGCTTGAGAATCCAGTGGGTTTTCAGTTTCTTGAGGTTCTGATGAGACCTTGGTCATCCATTAGAATAAAGGGGCAACTAGAATATATGATTGGATACACCAGAGGGGTTAAAGGTTGGATTCAAGCAATAATCCACACTTCAATAATAATAAATTTAAAAGCATATGCCTATCATTTACTATTAAATAAAAGTTTTCCCCCAGCTGTTCGGGGAAATCTAAAAAAAAGTAGAAATGGTACTAACACCATAGGACTGAAGGCCCAGCTCTTTTCTTATATTGCTTTATTTAGCAATTTTTATAGCTGCCCAACTCATTAAAAAGTGCCTGTGGGCATCTTACAAGCAAAACAACAAAACCATATCCCAATATTTTACTAAATCAGACATAAATAAGAAAAAAGCATAAAAGAATAAAGAACCGCATGATTGTGGGAGGACAATTGTCATTTAGTCTCATTCAACTACTTCACAGACTCGCCATGAGATTCCTAAGATTGAAGGAATAACAACATTTTCAAAGTTTTCTGAGGGGTCCTTGGTGCTCTCTGAGCTTGGTTGTTTTCTTGCAGATCTTTCACTGATGGTGTTACCTAGTTTGGGTAATGAAACATCTGTAAGAAAATAACCAAGCTCAGAGAGCACCCCTCATTTCAACCCTGAGCTATGAATATTCTCCTTTATTGATCAAGGCTTTCTGGAAGCCTAACAGAGATGGGGCTAACTTCACCTCAGGGAGAATGATGTTCCTGAGGGTGGAGTTACAGCAGGAAAGGTGCATCTTCTGGGTCCTGACCAATGGATCTCCTTCACAGGCAGGAGACCCAGACCATACTTCTTCTGCTGGACCTGATGGATGGATGGGTAGATATAACTGGGAAGAGACAGCTCCTCATTGCACAACATACATATAAAAAGACTAGAGTTTTGACTACACAGTTGTGGCCATCTTGAGCTTTGATCTCCAAAGACTCATATTCTGTATAAATTCTAATTTGTATCTTGTGATAAGCCCTTTCATTTCACAAAAAATCAGCCCAGATCTTGGGCAATCTTACATTACTGTGGCAACTTTACAAAGCTGGGCAGAAAATTCACTATTTTGCTCCAACTGCTGTGTTGGAATTTGAAAACTTGCTTCTCATCTTAGGTACAAATGCAATTATTCTTTCCTTTCTCACCATCCCAATGGTGTCCTTCCTTCCCTGCCTCTTATTCACCCAGCTTTATCCCCATTCCTAAATAAGCATTGGCTAATCTAAAAATAGTCAGGTGGAGGTAGATTGTGAGAGTGGTTATCTTCCCCAGTGCTTAGTGGAATACACGGGAGCGACCTCCTTACCTTCTTTCAGAAACACAAAAGGATCCTGCAGATGCTGGATCATTGGCTATCACTGTTAGAGGGGGTCTGTCTGTTTGAGATAAGATTTCTAGATCATGGGAAAGTGCTATTGAGAAGGCCCTATAAATTAAAGGGCAAAACAAGAGGTAAATTAGAAAATATTCCTGAGGAAAAAATATGACCTTAGAGCAGTGTTTCTCAACCTTGACCATTTTAAGGCATGTGGACTTCAACTCCCAGAATTCCACAGCCAGCAATGCTGGCTGTGGAATTCTGGGAGTTGAAGTCCACATGCCTTAAAATGGTCAAGGTTGAGAAACACTGCCTTAGAGAAAACAGAGACGGGCAACATCACAAGCACACTGTTGGAGTTGTCCTGTTGAAATTTTGGAGAAATGCACGAGAGCGGAACAAGAGTAGAACATTGCACAACTACCCCAGTTCTGTGGAAATTTTTTCCCCTATGGTAATTAGTGTGAACACAGATCTCCTTTTGAGTTTTCTGACTTAGAGGCTAAAGTATTTTGGACCAAGTCAGCTGCCGTCTTGTTCTTGTTCAGTAAGACTAACTACTTCCCGTTCAATTCCTTTATTGATGCAGGTATTATTCACATATAGATCATAAAATAATTAATGGAGATAAAAGGAATCATATTGCTTACTTTCTGATCAGTTGAAGATAATCTTGATAAATGGCATGAACAAAAATATCAGGGTAAAACGGTTCTCTGTGCTTCTCTATCACTGCAATAATATCTCCTGGGAAGAGGACAGGACATCCACCATCAATTCCTAATGTATATTTAACATTTTAGTGTGGAACTGATTTTAACTACATTTCCTTTCTCCGGGAATCTCTTAAATCTAAAATTCTGTGAACTGGGAGGTATAAGAATGCAGTCAAACATGTATAGCAGGAAGGTAATTCCCATTTATTCATTGGGCTTACTCTTAAGTAAGTTTACACAATGTATAAGTTAATCAGAATATTCATTCATTCACATTTCTACACTGTCCATTTCATTTAGGTGACTCTGGGCAGTTTACAATATTAATTACTATTAATGGATCTTCACCCTCTGCAGATTTAACATTTATGATCAGATTATACTGAAACAGTACTGACAGGTTTCAGCCATCTAGCACTTATTTCAGAAGCTTTTTTTCAGTTCCAGGGAAACATAATAAGTAAATTGAAGCTTATGAAAAGCAGTGAAAAGCAAAATCCAAGTTAGCTCTCACTGAAAGCCTGATGGGTAGCAGGACACAAAGGAGGTATGTGCATATTCAGACAACAGTTGCAGAGGAAGAAACTAATTTCATTTCAATTATCATAGATATATTTCCTTTTAGCTTTATCAGCTGGTACAAAGTTTAGTTTTCAGATTTACCCATGTTCTTGTTTTGAAGCTTCCCAAAAAATGCAGTATTCATCCTGACACTGGGACTACCAAGGAAATACCTGTACTGTATGTTTACATGACAGTCTAAAGCCAAAGCCAGGGAAAACATATTCATCAGTTGCAAAGTGTGAATTATGGCAAATGGCTTTCAGAGCAATCCACTATTCAAATTTTATTCTAGAACAAGTCTAAAATTGCATGGGAATAAACAAACTCTACAATACAAACAAAGCAGAGCTTTTGGTGTACCCAACTTGAAACTGTTTGATGCATTTAAACTAAAAATATCATTTAATTAGGAAATTAAGTAATGTTCCATGGGTACTAATTGAATTAATATGGCAGAAATTAATGTTTATTTCTTCAAATCTATACTTGAACACTTAGAAGGTTAAAAAAAATAGAAACAATTTTAAAGTCATGAACTTTTTCTTTCGTCATCCTCTTTTTAAGCATAAGGATATATTTTAGTACAAAATACATGTGCAATGTATGTGTACCTATACACAAAACAATGGTAATGGCTCCAGTAACCCTATTACTGCTGAATATATTATATAAGCCAGGGGTTCTCAACCTTGGCAACTTTAAGACTTGTGGACTTCAACTCCCAGAATTCCTCAGCCAGCAAAGCTGGCTGAGGAATTCTGGGAGTTGAAGTCCACAAGTCTTAAAGTTGCCAAGGTTGAGAACCCCTGATTATAAGCCATAAGTTCCCTCAAACAAAGTTCAATAATTCTTTTGTAAACTATTTACCTAAATTAACCTTCTCCATTAAGTTCATTGACAAGATTGCCAAATGACCTTCATTTAGGATGAGAATTTCATAGATTTATAAAACTCTTACAGCACAACAGATTCTTTTGAAAGTCCTATACAAGTTACTTGGAATATGAATTCAGAAATTCTCAGTGCAGTACTGTTATTTAAAATGGTTTTTAAATTTATTTCACTGAGTCTTGCTTCTGAAATTAATCAGCAGGTGGCACTCTACTCCACATATAAGCCATAACTTTTCTAGACAGGTTTGACAAGATTCTAAAGTTATAGATATCCATTTTGACAGCAAAATCCATTTAGACCTTTTGGATGATTTAAAAAAAAAAAGAGTAGTGGAAGCTTCCAGCAGAAGTAATAGGTCAATCATCAGTAATTGAATTTATTTTTTTGTAATATATTTTATTGATTTTTTGAACATATCACTTAATAATTGATGAACAGTGTGTTGTCTGGATTACATTTGTAAAACAATAATTAACAACTGATTTCGATAATCCATAATCACATAATTGTTTTAGTTGATTTCCTCTTTTCCCAAAATATCCTCTTTTGCAAACATTGAGTTAATACAATTCGTATTGTTTTGATAGATAACAATTTAAATATATAATTTTTCCCAATAGTCCTAAAAATAATAATCACATCAATATAATATTTCTTTTCTATTCAATCATTCTGGTTGCCTTATCATAGATCCTGTTTCAGTCCTTATTTTAATTTGTTTCTCCCACCAAATTCTAGGTATTCTTAGTGGTTAAGATTTTCTGAAAAATTAATTACATTTAAAAATTTAATTCTATTTTTCATATGAAGCATCTCACACTTTTACATTTCTTAAGGAATCGATAAAACAATGAAGAAAAAAAGAAAGGAGAGCAAGAGTAAAGAAACATAAAAAAATAACATACTACTTAAAATATATATCCCTTCTAATATATATTTATTTCCTAAAATTCTTATTCTTTTTAACCATAATTAAAATATGTTTAATCTTTAAACGTTCCATTTAATACATCTAGTCCTTTAACTCTTATTCAAAACATTTTTATCCATTATAATTTTCTTAAATTTAATCACATTTAACATTTCCTTTATCTAAGTCATTTACACTTTTTTATATTACTCATATCAAAAAAAGCATACTATATTATTTAGGTAATTCATCCCTCTTAGAATGACATATATATTCCAAAATGTTTCTATTTCTTTAACCATATTCAAACAAATGTTTCTTTTTTAAGTATTCTCTCTGATAAGTCCCATCATTTATTTTCTTGGTTTCCACTTTAGTCTTTTTCCTTTGCCCAGTATCTTTCTTAATCAATGTATTTTGCTGAATCAAAAAGTTTTTCCGTATGTTCGTAAATGTTGCTGTAGATATAAAAAGTAAATCAGGTGAAGTGTCTTTGTACGGGACTTCTGCCTTTCCACGTATATTGAATTTTTCTTTCTATCCGTTTCTCTTATCATTTTCTTTCTCTCCTATGTTCCTGACATCTCTACGAAGTCCATTTTATCCAATCTGTTTTCTTGTCCTCAGATTTATTTTGTAATCTTAAGGGATAAGTTGTTTCTTCCAATTCTTGTGAATTGTTTTCCACTAGGATTAAATCATGTTTCCTTGTTTTGTTAAGTTCCATCTTTAAGTCTCTATTTTCAATTCTATATCCATTTATCTGTTTTACTTGCTCCTTCTCTGTTGTTGTTTTCTGGGAATTTTTTTTTGTAGAATTAACTTGGAAATATATAGATTGATTTATATTTTCGAAGTTATTTTGGATTTCTTTGTGGTTTAAAGTTATTGTTGTTTGAATTAGTTGCAGTATGTATGTATACTATATATCTCCTCCTGTGAAGTATTTATGTTTTCTTGATATGTTCTTTCTACATGTCTCTGATCCATGATGGCCTAGAATTTGAGTTTTTCTCTTCCTTTTTTTTCTGCAAATAGCTTTAATCCAAATAGTTCAAAAAAAGATTTTTTTCTGAAATTTATAATTCTCTTTGTCTACAGCCCAGATTATTCTTTTTTTGTCACAGCTGTTCTTTGTTGTTGAAACTTTGAAGGTCACAAACACAGATTAGCTTTTCCCAGGTTTTGCCAAGGCTTATATTAAAGTCATAGCTGTCATAGTCTTCATCCACCACTAGAAGTCAGCAACTATTTGTTTTTCAATTTCCAAAATAAACAATTATCTTTAAAATGAGAGTCTTAACCATTCAAACAATTTTATATTTATCCAGATTTAAGTTTTAAATTTCAGGTTTTATATTTATTTCACTTCCATATATTTTGATCCTCCATAAAAAGATTAACTCGCCGCTTCCATTAGTATAAATCCCCCTCCTTCCCTTTCAGAGGTATTTTGCTTCCTGGAGATCTTTTCCAGGAAATTAAATATAGAATAGAAAAGAGAAGATTGAATTCCTCATCCAGTTTCAAGCACGCTGTTCACAGTTGTGCTGGTTAATGCTTTTGGACTTCGGTTGCTAGTAGCTTGGGCTGGTCAATGCAATACGGCCAGCCTTTCTCCTGTAGGGTTAGAAAGCTTTCCCCAAGTTGAACGGAATGGTCACCACCGTTCCAGAATCACTGGAACACTCTTCTTTCTTCTTCGCCTCTCCGGGGCGACTTAGACCCATTTAGGGTCCCCAGGCAGGGTGAAATTAGTCGCGGGGGGGCGGGGAATCCGCACGCCCATGATCAGTCACTACTGCGCAAAACTGGAAACCTGTAACTGAGTTTAAACATGCTTGCAGTAAACACATCTCTAACATCTGACAAAAATTAAAAAAATAAATAAAATGAAATTATTAATAAATAAAAATATTTATAAAGAAAACAAAAAACTAAAAGGGCAGATTCAATGGACCACTGAGTCTTTCTGCCTTTGGCTTTCTGTATTTCCAACAGGTGAACATTATCCTATAATCTGTCATAATGAATTATGTTATCTATTTATTTTGTAAACCTACATGCCATCAATCTCACTTATGTGGCTTATAATCATAAAAACAAGATAAAACATTAAAATATGTGCATTCAGCATTTTGGTTGGCTGGATCACATTGAGTAAGAGAAATTGTCTTGGACCACATATGAAATATATAATTTATATACATGAATGACAAACTCCCTTTTTATATGATCTTCTGGGGCCACATTGTAGTTGTCAAAGCCAAATGCAGCCTGCGGGCCACAGGTTGGACACACCTGCCTTAAAACAAGAAATGTTGGTTTTGTCCATTTTTCCTAAAACAAATAAATCAATGCAATACAAGAAACTTGGTCAATTTGTATTAACAGCTAGTTTTTTTATGGCAAGAAACAGAAATCTAAAATATATTGTTCAGATGTATGAAACATAAACTTAAGTGACTAATTGTTCTAATAGAAAAATTATTGCAATTAGGACTTCTGAAAAATCCTGCAATTTTGAGATCTGGTTGCCAATGATTTTGCTAAAAGATTACCTTTATCTGTATAGTTATTATTTTGGAAAGAAATATTGTCTAAGCATGCTTACAACTTTTTCAAGGTCACTTCTGCTTTCATATCCATAATTTTTATTTTCCTTTTCAGTTGCCTTTGCTTTTGTCACTGGTTCATTTTTTAACATTTTTGTGTTTGTTTAATAAATCAAAATATATTTGAACTATGTACAAACTTAATTTCCTTTTTTTCTTCTTGCTTAAGGAAATGTTGCCTGTGGGAAACATCCTAGCAATATGATTGTTGTCAAAAAAATTTTATTGCATTTCTATTTCTAGATTACACAGTTGTACAATACCTCAACGAGATTATTTTAAAGGGCTGAGTATAAATATGAATTTAACTGAGACATTATTCGCTGTCGCCATTGCCCTTCCATGCACCTGATGAAATGGATCGTGAAATTCCCAAAATCTCCTTCTGCTTTGAAAAATGGAGGCACTTCGAAGCAAGTACCTCTGAACTTCTGTGAAACACATCTTCTTTCCGGAAAAAAACAACAGCAAGAAAAGAGCACTTTGGGGAAAGGAATAAAAGGGGAACTCATCAAATTTGGAGATGACACTAAACTGGCAGGAATAGCCAACATCTCAGAAGATGGAAGGTTCAAGATCCGGATGGATCTTGACAGACTTGAACATTAGCCCTATCTAACAAAATGAAATTCAGTGTAGAGAAAAGTAAGGTTTTACACTTAGGCAAGAAAAACCAAATCTATAGGTAAAGTATAGGACAGATGCTATCAGAGGGATCTTGGAATCCTAGCGGACAATCAAATATGGTACTATTTAAGGTATTAAAAAAAAAGGCACATGTACTTGTTTTAGGTTAAAAAAGGGGGAGGGAGGAAAGATAGCCAGAACTACCTTTTCCCCTCTCTGCCATCACTCGAACTGGCAGGGCTACCGCCTCCGTTAAAAAGGATGAAAAAGCAGCCACCACCCTGTACACAGGCGGAAGCGAGTCTGATGCAGAACGGAAGTCGCTTTCACTTAGGGCGGAAATAATGCCGCGGTTGGGCGGGGCCAAGAGAAGCGCCTGGGCGGTTGGCTGGAACCCAAAATGGCGGCTGGGATGTACCTGGAGCACTACCTGGATAGTAAGACCGGGCGTGGGATTCGACCGGGAGGGAGGCCGCGAAACGCCGACAGACGTCTCGATTTCGTGTCCCTGGGTGGGCGCATGAGGTCAAGGGGGACGGATCTTTGCATGTTCGGGCCATTCCTAGGTTCAGCACTGGAGAACCTGTTCGGGAGGGCGCTTCGGCTCATCATGGTTGCCTGGTGGGTGAAGCATGATCTGGAAACCCTGAGGAGAGACTTCCCGCCTCTCGTGTCTACCCGCGGTCGTCGCGCCGTTTTAGTCGGGGGCGTTATTGCTGGGAAAGGGGTGATGAGGGAAGAGGGTAGTAGGGACACGCTTGATATTGTCTCTATCCAGCTTAGATGCTGAAATGGAGCTTTCCAAGAGCAGCCGAAAGATTTGCAGGAAGTTATTCAATCTCTTTGTTCAGTTTGGCTCAACTTTTTTAAGACTTTGTAGTGTAATCCGGTTCCAAGGGATGGAGTTACATACCTCCTTCATTTTAAAAGCAACACTCAGTCTATACGGATGTACCTGTGCAGAACAAATCTATGATTCCTTTATTCCTTTATTGGAATGTATTAGCTGCCCAGCGCCAGTAGACTCCAAGCAGTGATAGTTGTTGTACCTTAAATACATGTACTTTGAAAGCTAAAATCTTTAAGGAAGAAGGTAGAGCACCATAGGTAAGAAGAAAGCACATTATAAGAGATGCAGACAGTATGCTGGCCATTTGCAAAACAATTCCTGCATCAGTGAATACTATAAGAGACTTTGCTGTAACATTTTTTTGTATTTTTGCTTCAGCAGACATTCATCCCTCTATGATGATTGGCAGAAAACCTAATTGAGCCAATGTTACATACAAGCAAATGCATATTAGTCACATCTAGGATTGGCTGGAACTCTTTGTAGAGTATGCTTAATGAGAAATTTAGTGTTTCATGTCATTTAAGATGCAGATAATCATTCCTGTATTTTCTAATGCTATATTTGAATATAAAATTAAGTATCTGGCAATTTATTTGCTACTAACATATGAGTGTTCACTAGTATGGGTGTTGATGTGTTAAATAAAATAGCATATTGTTTCCCCCTTGGCTGATCATCTTTCCTGTCTCTGGGTTCCTCTTTAGGCATTGAGAATTTGCCTTTTGAACTGCAGAGAAACTTTCAGCTTATGCGAGATCTAGACCAACGAACAGAAGGTGAGTTAGGATTAGTGGAAGACAGCCATTTGAATTGTGTGTCACATTCTTTAAAAGAGCATGTTAATTTTAATGTTCATTTCTGTTACTCTGGAATTTATGGTGGTCTTCATCAAACTGCTTTCTGCTTCTTTTCTTCCAGATCTTAAATCAGAGATTGATAAACTGGCCACAGAATATATCAGCAATGCACGGACTCTATCTTCAGAAGAAAAAGTGGGTCTTCTCAAACAAATACAGGAGGCCTATGGAAAGTGCAAGGAATTTGGTGATGACAAAGTACAATTGGCTATGCAGACGTATGAAATGGTATGAGATACAGCAAGAAAACAGTGTTATAAAATGTAGTTTGCTGGGTTATTTTTTTTTCCATAAATTCATGAAATTTCATTCATTCATTGGATTTCATTTATGATTCATTTTCAGATATTAGTGTAACCAGCTTCTTCTTCTTTCTGTTAGTAAAATCTCCATCATGCTGATGAACTGACTCTCATCTCAAATAATATACTCCTATTATGTCTTGCAGGTAGATAAACACATCCGAAGGTTGGATACAGATCTTGCCCGGTTTGAAGCTGACCTGAAAGAGAAACAGATTGAATCAAGTGATTATGACAGCTCATCTAGCAAAGGCAAAAAGAGTGAGTTCTGCAGAGATGGGGGGGGGGGAGATGGGGAGAGTTATGAGAAATCAAGTACCTATCACATTTGGATTTGAATATTTAGGAGAAAAATACTCTGAAAAATTAAGAAGGAGAATATTAGAAATTTTGCCTGACTCCACCTGATAAAGTAAGCTGCAGCTTATGAAAGCTTGTTTTTGTTAATAAAATTTGTTGCTCAGAAAAAGTACTACCAAATTCCTCTCTTTGGTACAAGATGGAGAAAGGAAAAACACTGCAAATTTTCAATTTCCTATAGTCTTTGCAATAAAGTGCAGTTTCATTTAGATTACAATCTATTTCTAACCTGGACCAGTCTCCAAAGGCTAACTTTCAGTGAGCTTCTGTGGCTAAGGGTGGACTTGAACACGAGTCTCCTTGGTGTCAGTCTGGCATTTAGTAGCTATACCTTTAAGCAATACTGTTGGTTTAAATATGAACTTATTTTGAGAAAATATTTAGGTATCACTATGAAAATAAGATTGAAATAGGGTAATAATCCTGACCTTGGAAGATAAGTGATTCCTACTGGAATGGTAGCTTAAAGCTATGGCAGGAGACCCTTCTTCCAGCTTTGGCAGGTATGCTAATGACACTCTTTCCTGGATCAGGAGATGCAGAAGATAGTAAGTCATCTCTCAGTCAGACTACAGCAATTCACTTTATATGGGACTACCCTAGATGCCTTTGAAGCCTTAGCTCATACATAATGTGGTCACCTGCTTGCTCACTGGTGTTAATTGATTCAGCAGAATAAACCACATGTTGTAGAAATTGCTTTGGTTGCCATTTGCCTTCTGGGCCAATTTAAGGTGCTGGTGATTACCTATAAAATCCTATATGGCTTGGCCTCTCATTACTGTTGGGACTGTCTTTTCCAGGTAGAATCTGTCCACCCTACGCAGTCTAGCAGGGAGAGAATGCTTCAGGTGCCCACCCCGAAAGAGATCAGGGACTCAGAGAAGCACATTCTCAGGAGCAGCCCCTCCCTCTGGAACAGCATGCCCCTGGAGGTCAGATGTGCCCCTCCCCTTATGGCTTTTAGTAAAGTGGTTAAGATAGTTCTCTTTCAGAGGGCATTCAGGCTTGAAATTCTTTTTAAGGATAGCAATAGCTCTTATGAACAATATTTTATTTATTAGTTGCTTTTATATTGAGATTTTATGCATGCTATAATTTTATATATTGTAAGCTGTCTAGAGTTAACAAGGATAGGCAGTATAGAAAAATGGCTCAAATAAGCGGGGTTGGACCTGGCTACTACTTGGATGTGGGACCACTGAAAGTTCCAGAAATGTTGCTTAGACTGGATTGTTGGAAAACATCCTAGGAGAAGGCAGTAACAGACCACAACTTTAATGCTGTCAAGAAAACTGCATGAATGCAGTTACAAGGAGTTAACCTTTACTTATAAGAGTTGTTAGCTTATTACAGAAATGAGGCAAAGGGAATAAATTTGACTTTGAAAGCCACTTGAAATTAATAGGCATAAGAGAAAAATGAATTGAAATGTATAGCTATTTGATTTCTTAAATTCTAAGTTGCATCTGTTGTTTAGTTCGTTGTATTAGACAAAATATTTTGTTGGAAACACATTATTTTGAATTATTTGGGGTTTACCCAATAATGAATTAATTTTGGAATGCAGTTTTAGAGACTAGATTAGCATAATAAACAAGCCCCTTTTTCTTTATATTGTATACCAAAAGTTGTATTTGTGTATAATTGAAGTGGAAAGCCATAAAATAATTTCTTGTCTATGGAAATATGCAGACAAAGAATATGGACAGTAGCTCTATTTTTATTAGATTGATATTCTGCCACTTATTTATTTTTCACATTTCTCAACTGCCCATCTTCCTCATGGTCTCCTGGTTTCTAGGCTAGCTCCTTAACTACTGTGCCAGACTGGCTGTAAGGGAAAAGACTAATCACTTGGGCAGTTAAAAGAGTCAAGAAAACATGAATATATTTCACTAGACTTTTAATTTATGAAATCAACAAAACGAGCAAAGTGAGGTCTCCAAACTAGCATAGTATTTTTTCTGTAACAAATAAATACTGTAGAAGATGAATTGCTCATTCCAAAACTATACTGTTTATATTAGTTGCCTACGTTTTGTACTACAATTTCTATTTTTTCCTAATACCTCCATCCTGCAAGCGTATTTTAACTGAGAAAGATGCTGTGTTGGAAATACATGCCTTACATTGATTTTAAAGGTCTTGGGCAGCAGTTGGGTATATGTAGTTAATAACAATAGATCAGGGCTAGTTTACAAATTAAAATTTCAACATCTTGATGGAATATACCTATTAAAATTTATTTTTAGTATAAATGTAAATTTCTTATTAGAAGGTTGGTAAGCAATTTTAAGATTCAGAGCTTAAGGGAGTGGAATGTGGGAGAACAAGGTATTTATTAGATCTTCTCACAGACAAATTAGAAAATATTACAAAATACTAGATTTTGTAACAAATGAGCAGTAAAACATGCTTTATGAATAAAAAAATCAACATGACTCTACAAAGAGAAATAAAGAATAATATAAGAATGTCAAAAATAGAGAGTAGTTGACATTATGGACTTTGAAGAGAAAATTTTTTGACACAATCATCGTCCAAACTCTTGAATGAACTTAATCAACATGGAACTGGATCAGAGGTAGAACATAAGCAAAGGTGGAATACTGGAAGCTGTGTATGATACAATTAATTGGTTGATTAGCTGCAACTTTTCGGTCTATACAAAGGTATTTAACTTGTGCTTTTCTTTTTATATTATCCATACAGAAGGCCGTGCCCAAAAAGAAAAGAAAGCTGCCCGTGCTCGTTCCAAGGGAAAAAACTCTGATGAAGAAGCACCAAAAACAGCCCAGAAGAAGCTGAAATTAGTCCGCACGTGAGTGGGTGGGAAGAAGCAGCAGACTTAGGCCACTAGTTTGTGTACTAGTAGGTGTTGCTTGATCTTCCCTAGATCAGTCTACTCCATTTCCAGCACAATTGTTCTGCTCGTGCTTTCCCTAAATTTGAGAAGATAAAGTTCCTACGAGGCAAGTTGTAAAAGGTGTCCCAAAGGTGCTTTTTCCAAAAGGCTACTGGACTTTTTTGGGGGTTTTTTTTGAAGACGTTTCATTTCTCATATTAGAAACTTCTTCAGTTCTGATTGGCGGGGAATGGAAGGATTTATATTCTTTGCAGTCATCTGGTCGTTAGCACTCTCAGGTGCTAAATCTGAGACCAATCATTTATAATAAGTGGTTTATTTCATATAGATTGGAGGGAATTCTCTTTGGGACATTAAAAAAAAACTTTTGCTAACTCAACTTTTTCCATTTAAAGCAGCACAGAATATGGGATGCCTTCAGTGACCTTTGGAAACGTCCACCCTTCTGATGTGTTGGATATGCCTGTGGATCCCAATGAGCCCACCTATTGCCTCTGCCACCAGGTCTCCTATGGGGAGATGATTGGTTGTGACAACCCTGATGTAAGAGAGAGTCATGCTAATAGAGGGTAGAAAATGAGGGGAGCTAAAAGATAAGACATAAATAGCCTTATTACCTATTTTTAAAATCAACTTTTTATTAGGATCTTAACAAGTTGGCAGGGTGACACCTTTGCATACTTAAATTATTAAATTCTTAACTTCTTAAATTAGCCTTGTACTTGTTTTCCAGATGTATTTGTTTTTAAAAGTTAACAGCTAGGGAAACCCTTGGATTAGGAGTATTATTATGTGCTATTGCTGTGTTTAGGAAGAGGGTCTGTATCCTTGCCAAGCCTGGGCTTTTTGCACCTCCAGAATGTTACTTTTCGGCTGTTCTGTCTTGGACAAATGCACTATTTTAAGAAATACTTCCACTTGAATTCATTCTATCTGAAGCCATTAAAAGTATCCCTGGAATGTATTTCACTACATCCAAATATCTGTATATATTTCAGTAGCTGTTCTATCTGTACTTCAGCTCCTGACCTCTCTCATAAAAGAAGCTATAGATGGAGGCAGCACCTAGGGAAACAATTATGCATACGTGTGCCAATAGTTTATAAACCTTTCTTTTAGACTAAGGATAGAGGATACTGGGCATGCCTTTGATGGTTGAGGGAGAGAACTATTGCATGGGCAATATTGCAAAGGAGACAGGACTATATCATAAATGCAATGGAGAGCATAACTGTTTTCTGTTTTATGGATTGCAGAAGATAACTCCTTGAGTATTTTTAATTGTTTTGGCCTTTGATTGTAAAGAACATTTGACTTACTGATTGACTAACCAGATTACGGAAGGCATTCAGAGTTTTTAGAAAAGTATTAAGCATATTTTAGGACTTAGTCTAAATTTACATTTGTGCAATCTAAACTGCAGAAACTATGCTGTCAGTTTTTAGCAATTACGGTCAGTGATGCTCAGAAAAAGGCTTCAAGGACCAGATGCTATCCTGGGCACTCAGTCATTCATCCATGCCCTAAATCTGCCTACCAAACTGCAATAGTCTAAGCATTTGTCGATTCTGCCCCATGTCTTCACGTAGAGAGCCAGTTCGTTCTAGTGGTTAAGGACCAGGCCGGCAAGTGGGAGATCTTGAGTTCAAGTCTGGCCTTAGCCATGAAATCCAAATGGATAACTTTGGGCCAGTCACTCTCTCTCAACCCAACACGTCTCAAAGGGTGATTGTTGTGGGGAAAATAGGAGGAAGAAGGCAAGTTGGATATGTCTGCTACCTTGAGTTATTTGTAAAAATAATAAAGGCAGGATAAAAATTAAATAGCTAAAATATTTTTTTTACTACTGACTAAATAGTTGTGGGTCACTTTATTCCATCCTCTTATAATAGTGTATCAAAAATGTACATAAGTAGTCAGGAAAGTTTTGCATTAGAATCATAATTCTGTTTCCATTGGAAATGGATTAGATCATGGCCAGTTGCCAGAAGAATACTGATTCATCTCTGTGATTTGTATCCTTTACTAGTGCTCCATTGAATGGTTCCATTTTGCTTGTGTGGGCTTGACAACAAAGCCAAGAGGGAAATGGTAAGTAACCGTTCTCTCTAATCCCTGGTCTTCTTTGTAGGTCTTCTGAAATGTTGAGATATCACATGTTGGTTCCTGCTAGAGGAGGATGTTCTCAAAGAATCAGTTGGGTGGTCAACCAGGAGAATTACCCCTCTTCGTTCATATGTTTATTCCTATATCAAAATCTGTTAGCTACTTATAGGAGCTTCATAGTGTTGTGACATTTAATAATGTTTATGTATCTGTTTGCTTTTCCATTCCCATGGACATGGAAATAGACCAGGAAGCCAGTAACATTGCATTAAAAACTACTGGCTTTTAAACATAATTAAAATATTAATTATAATCTCTCCATTTGGCGATGCATTATTGTCAGAGTTTTAGAACTCATACACAGTTAATCCCCAGATTTCTCCTATTAGCCCCATTAGTGATTTTTCAGATTCCTAAGGATCTTGCCCTATAAAAGAAGGAAAAATTGTTTGGGCACCTTCCAGCAAGACAAAGTTCTCTTGGAAAAGCTCAGATCATGGGAGAAATTCAATTTGACATATCATGGGCACAATGTCAGCATCCAATTTCAATTGTAAATGAAATGAATCTTCTCCATGGAACATTTGGAACCCAATCCTGGAAGACCACATGTTGAAAAAATATCAACTGTATTATTCAGAATTTGAATTCTATATGGTTTATAGTATGACTATTATACATACACTGGTTACAAAATATTTGAGAGCTTCTGGTTCCGGTTTGTGGCGCTCCTAGTCACACGAAGATACTCTTCTCGTCAGCTAGCCTCCCTCCGCCAGTAGACCCTTATGCGGGTCTAAAGTCACCCTGGAGGGTGCAATTTCTGTTGAAGAGGCTTCGCCCGGCTGTGGAGGAGCGGCGGCTCCTCCAGCTGTCCGGGCCAACTCTGAGGGCCAATGGAGAAGAAGATCGGCCAGTAAAATGGCCGATCACCTAGCCGCTAGAAACCACAAGTCAAAGAACAGCTAAGCTTGAAAACCCATTGTGGTGAATCCGGGTGAGATTTTTTTTTTTTTTGTTCCTCTCTTTATGCCTTTTTGCTTTTATTTTGCTGTTGGAATTATTTTCCTGGCTTGGAAAGGCAGCTTCTACATGCTTGGGAAGAAAGGCGAACAAAAGGATAGAACAAAGCTTTAAAGACTACATTTTATATATATAAATGTCCTCCACCTTTTCCTGAAAAAAATAGAAAAAAGGGAAAAGAAAAAAAATGACTTTTGAAAAAGATTTTTTTAGCTCACTGAGGACATCTACTGGTTAAAAGCTAATATTGTAATTGTTGTCTATTTGGAGAGGAGATGGTTTTGGCATTCAAACTGTTTTTTAAAAGATAATTTGATGCAGCTGAACAATTTTTAAAATGGAGTTGCACTCACATTCAAATTGTAAACTTATTCTGGAAAAGATCCACAAGGCTAAAGAACAAATATGTGCTACAATGAAAGAGCTTACTACAGAATTAAGAGCCAGAATCTCTCCTTCAAACTTCACAATTGACTTTCAGACTACACCATTCTTCTATAAAACCGATTACACAAGAAGACTTAACTGAGAATAAAGAGAAATTGATTTTGCCTTATAAGCAATTCACTTATGGTGCTGAGGACCAGAAAAATCAAAGTCTGAGACTTGAAATGTTAAAGCAACGAGACTTTATGGTTAAGAGAATCAGAGGGCCAATGCAGAGGCCAAGATGGTTCTCACTGATCCAAATGATACTACAAGCAATAAAGAGAGACTTTTCAGCTGGAAGGGAAGCTTTGCTATGGAAACCTACTTGGCATAAGAGGAAACCCAGAATAAGACTGAAAAAAGTGAAACTTAAAGTTTTATGTAATGGACTAAAGGCAACCCAGAACTATGGACTGATTTAAGGACTAAGATTATGAGTTAGATGTAAGAGAAACGGGCGACTAATGGAAGATATATAAAGTTTATCTATATGAAAATTACTATTTTTAACAAGATGATTTATTTGTTTGATGTTCAATGAATTGAAATAATTTAAGGTTTGATGCTATCTTGTCAGCCTAAAGAGATTGATTGATGGATTAGATAGGTCTAGGATAGATCAATATTTTAGCTTTAAAAGGAGATATTTTTAGGTAATGGATTAAAGGTAATCTAGAATTATGGGTTGATTTTAGGATTAAGACTATGAGTTAGAAGTAAGAGAAAAAGGGGTGATTAATGGAATATATATTAAATTGATTAAGAGTGTGTTCTTTTTTCTTTTTTAGGACGATAGGGTTACTTGTAAGAAAATTATGTAATGTTGAGTTAATCTAATAAGATGATCTGTTTGTTTGATAACACAGATGTTATTAGTTATGACAATTAATTGGATGTAATTTGAATTCTGTTTAATGGATCGAAATGACTTAAGGTCTGATTTTCTTCTGTCAGCTTAAAAAGATTGATTAATTGATGAACTAGATACGTATAGGATAGATTAATATTTTATTTTAACTAAAGGATATTAGTGGAAGAAGAATTAAATAAGATTTATGATAAAATCAAGGAACTAGAATATATTTGGAAGGGATACCCGAATGATAATGTTTGTACTTAAAGTTAATTTGATTATGGTAGTGTAAATTTCTAAAGCTTTAAAAACAGGTATAGGTTGAATAAACTTAAGCTAGAATTGGACTATTTTAAATAAATTATGTTACGTAAGGGGAAAAGAGAGGGAATATTAGATGTATTGATTGAATTATGTATATATGTTTTGTCTTTGGATGTTTGTCTACCCTAACACCACTGTGTGTCTTGAGCACTTCGTTTTAAAAACTAAAAAAAAACCAATAAAATTTCTTTTAAAAAAAATTTAAAAAAAATATTTGAGAGCGGTAGTGTGAAAATAATACTTTAAAATATTAGATTATTATTTTTTTGCTTGCAGAATTATCAGCTGCTTAAATCAATTCTGTGTATCCTTTTTTTCTTTGATAATGTTGATCCCCGAATTATTGCTTTGCCTTTTCTCCTTGATACAGGTTCTGTCCTCGCTGTTCCCAGGAGAGGAAGAAAAAATAAATTTTATCATCTTCCAAGGTCCAGATACTGTTTCCGAAACATCCAGCTCTGCAGTTGGGGTTCAGCACTCTTCTCCCAGACCCTGGGGCTTCGTTAGGTAGGGGTCCCCACTCTGAGTGAGCAGAGCTACTTGTGAATGGTTTGTATCCATTTGATGGTTCCTGTGTGTACTGAAACACTTGCTGCTTGTCCTCGAGAAGGAGATGGAGTCAGTCGTTGGCTTTTCCCTGCATAGGTTTATAAAACCTGCATCAGCTTAAAGGAACAACGATTTCTTGGTAGGGGAATATCTGATTGAAGAAACTGCAGTTTTCCTTCCAGACGTCCTAATTGGTGTTCCAGAGGAGGGGCCACCAAGTCAACCCTTCATGCAGTATGTATTTTAAGAAGACAGGCTTCTTATTCTCCCTTCCTTCTCCACTACTACAGCATTCCATTTTTCAAACGGAGGGAGCTATATAGAGGCAACTGAAAAGTGACCCATTTTTCTTTATGGGAAACTATTAAAAAGTGAAAAAAAAATTCCCTGCCCAAAATATTTCATGGATTTTGTAATGGAAGCCAACCAGGCTCCAGTCTTTTCTTGGTGGTGCTTGTTTTAGGGGGAGACCCCATATTGTAAAATATGTATTAAATAAAACCAGTTCAACACATGTCGTGAGTGATTTTTCACTTTTGAGTGGATGGTGGTGTGATTGATTTAATCATTAGCTGATAATTTTCTGTTTCAAAATGTCAGTTTGCATTTAAGCACTTCAGGATATTAAATTGTTTCTCCCAACATGGAAAGGGTGCTAGAATAAAAGCAGGAGCAATTAGTGAAAGGGAAAAAGTAAGTAGTAAGTTGGATGAATAAGTAGGGTATTTAGTAAGATTGAGCTAAATGATTTTTATACTTGAAAGAACAGCCTGCATGAATTATACATTTTGTCCCCATCCGTACAATGAGTCAGATATCTACCTTTCATCATTTATTTTAAGAAACTCAATATTGTTGGTGTACAACTTTTACTAAAAATACAATAAAAACAGTAAGTAAAACAGCAGAAGTTAATTTAGAAAAAGTTCCTAGAGGCATTGTGGGAGAATATTTTTTTGTGGGTATCTAAAAGAGAAGCTGGGCACTAGATAAATCTAAAATGAAAGGACCCTGGTCCTAGCCTACTATACAAATGCTGACTGTACCCGATTATATAGTTTTATATAATACTTTCCTTGCATATTAACAGATCCAGCACTGCTTTACAGTCACAGTATTTGAGTTATCAACCCTATAAATCCATTAAATCAATACATAAATTTCCTGCTTATCACTCTGTGCTGGACTGATGCTGTTTAATTGTGGGGTCTATCACTGTATAAGGGTCTGTTTCCTACCGATATGCATACCTTTTGGGGTGGGGAAATGCCTTTAAAACAGTCTTGATTCCTGGCAACTGCCTGGGACAGGTTCCTGCAGTTTTCTTGGCAAAACTTTGGAAGCGGCTTCTCCTTACTTTTAAGAGAATGATAGGCATAAGGTCACTTGGACTAGAACTTGCAATCTCCCATTTCTAGCCAGGTGCCTTCCAAAGGTAAACACAGAAGATCCAATAAAAAAAAAAACAAGTCTTGCAGAACTGAATTATCTTGTAGCAAAGTATGAAACTCACCAGGATTCTGTCTATTGTCTTAAACATTGTGACTATTTTCTACATTCCTTGGGAGCTTTATGCCCTCAATTTTCTCATTCTACTGATTTGAGAACACTTAATACCTAATAAATCAATATCGCATTGCATCTGTTGCATTAACATGAGGCAAAATAGACAAGTTTCTCTCAAATGAATCAAGAGTGTATCTTGTGGAATTCCCACTCATTTCACAATAAAGTTTTCAATAGGCTGTATCTACAGTCTGCCTGCCTACTATATTCTGATTTTTAACAGCAACCAAAGACCAAGAACAGAGAAAACTCTTGCTTTACATTATAGTGACTGCTGTTCGCTCCCTATATCCAGCATTTTTAACCTGTCTAAAAGATTCTTGTTTCTCCTGCAATAGCTTCAACTGTGAGGTCATTGCGTTCTCATTCTAAAAGTGTCTGGTCTTGTTGGCCTTTGAAAAGGGGTGTATTGGTGAGAAGTGGAGAAGTTTAACATGAAAGAAGCAAAATGCCAATCCTGAGGTTCAGGACCTCATCATGGGCCTTTCTGGTGGGTGAGTGGCTGACTTACCTGTATGATGAAAAACTGTCCAAACTACTGCTTTTTTTTTATCAAACGTGGCTTAATCCATGGCTGCCACTGTACCTGCTGGTCTTCTCTATATTTTATCCCGTGGTCTCTATCCAATTTGGAATCAAACAAAAGTCCCGGAGACACTTGGGAGGTTCCTTTAGAAATCTCCAATATGGGATACTGATCCATTTCTTATATATTGGACCATCACAAAGCCTAAAAATGTGAATCCTTAATGCAGCAAAGATGCTCCAAAAGCTTGGAAGCTGAACGTTCACGTTTTGGTTAAAAACAAAATCAGCTTTCACAATGTTGGGTTTTTTCCTGTGTTTTGAAATGGCAGTAGTTTTTTTCAGCCAGGACACTATGGAGAATGGCTTTGTCTGCTTACCTGGATTAAAGATTGCCATCTGATAAAGCTGGGAAGGATGCGAGGTGGGCAGATAAAATCTGAACTGGCATTGCTTCCTTTTATCTCTTAAAGGCTTGTATGCACATACTAGGAAAAGATTCCCCCCCTTTACTTTTGCTTTATACATGGAGAATGTTACCGGTATTTCTTTGCATTGCACTTGGAGGAAAAATGACTTTTAAAAAATATTTCACATTTAACTGAATTTATGCCTATTCTATTTAAGTGAATCAAATCAGAATGCATGCTCATTAAACAAACTGAAGAAACTCTTCTAAATGACTTTAAAATATCCAAACATTTTACATCTATATTTGAACAATAGACCACCACCTTATATTTGAATCTAAAAAAGCCTCGAAAAGAAGAAAGGAATATATCTTAGGAAAGCTGATAGCTCTTTATTTCAAGGAAATCTTAAACTGATGCTGTTCAATTTGCATAAAGAAATACCAGATTTAGTTTGTTTTGGATTTTCAAGTACTGTAGCTTGTGAATTCACAATGATGCTCTGCATGTTTATTCAGAATACACCCCATTTTCTTCAGGAAAAATGGCATAGAAGAGGACTTATATGGTCCCACTCTTAAACTTTTCTACTCTACAAGGCCTTTTAGAATTGAAAAAGATCATTTCTAAAGGAAATTTCAGGCTCCTAGGAAGTTTTGCTTTTCACCAGAATCCCAAGATCAATTCCTCGGAGCCTGATGCATATATAAACCCAAAACTAAACATTTCTTAGACTGGTAATTTGCCTTTCAGTGTCAGAATTTATCTAAATTCAAACTCATAAATCCATTTCAACCTCCAAACTTTCATTTCAGCAGTATAGTTTGGAGGGAGAAGGAGAATTATTTTTCTTACTGGAAAGCTAATCTTGTTAACACTATTAGAAATTTATCAATAGACCATCTGCTCATCAGTTTTGCTAAAATAATTGGAAGTCGCCAATACTTTTTAAAGAGTTTATTGATATTAATAAATTTGATGTAGTATTGCTGTATCCTGTTTGTCTGATTAATATATTTCCTTTTTTTGGCTGTTTTTCCTTCAGGATTCCCAATCTTTTTGATACCAGCAATCCCAAGTTCCTTGTCCTCAAACCCAGGCAGCCCACTCACGGACAATGAATATAAGGTCTTTTTCTCTTCCTTGAGTCCCACATGGAAGGCAAACCTGGTGTGTCAGATCCGCCGTAACAAAGGTTGCCACGATCCTAAAATAATAGAACTGGATCAATTTGAGAATCATGGCCAGATCCCAGAGGGTACGTGGTGCACACTTCAGATTTCTTCCAGCAGTCTTTTGGGTGAGAGTTGCTGGTAGCACTTGGTTTCCCATACATAGCTAGTTTTTCATAGCCTGTAGTTTAAAAATCCTTACATTTAATCGTGAAATATATGTGTGTATGCTATAGTAATAATCTTCCACTTTTTAAAAACATGGATCCATCTTTATCCCCAGTTCTGAAGATGGGACACAAATTTCATTTGGTCAACATTCCGTTCTCTTTGCTCTTTTTGTTGCGACATATCCACACTGAAGACATACTGTGACTTTACAGACTGCCAATTTTTTTTAAATGAAAATTTAAAGCTTTGAGATTATCTTTACCATTTTGACATCTATGTTGATATTCATAGTTTTACCATAATTGACTGGTCTATAACTTCATGTACATAAAGAATATAGTGAATGTCAACTAATAGAGCTTGAGCGGGGGGCTGGACTAGAAGACCTCCAAGGTCCCTTCCAGCTCTATTCTAGTCTATCCTAATTTCGTGTGCTCTATTGGCTTGCATTTTGTGGTGGCCTAGAGCTCTTAATCTGCCAAGACACTACCAGGTTGTGAATTAACAAACATTAAGAAGTCTTTCCATGAAAAGAAAATAACTTAGTAGTATCTCTCCCCCATTTCCCCATTAACCATACATTTGCTTGCATGTATGTGTCTAAAGACAAAACCCCTCCTTAAAGATAGAAGATGATAGCAAGGGAAGATAAATTGCTAAAAGAGTGCAAAGGCCTGGAGGCTTCCGGTTTTGCACAGTAGTGTAGCAGCTGAGGCATCGTGGAGTTCTGCACTCTACAGCCAAATTTTTCGTGTTAGGGGACCCTAAATGGGCCTAAAGTTGCCACAGAGAGGCGACAAAGAAGAGGGGAGTCCCAACAACCACAGAGAGATGTCGGTCAATCTGGTTGTTTGGGAAAAGACCTCCAGAAACCAGCAGAAGAAAGGCTAGCTTCACTCCAGAATCTAGCCCAAGCTACAAGCAGCCGAAGCCAAAAAGCACTAATTTAAGCTTGATCATAAACAACATGTTTGGAACTGGGTAAGAATATTGATTCTCTCTCTTCTACTTGATAATTGATTTCCTGAAAAAAAAAAACAAGAAGCAAAAATCCTCTGAAAGTGAGAAGGAAGGGGATCCTTGCCCCACCCTCCCACTGAAGGAAGCAGCGAATTAAACTTTTATGGGGGACAGAAATATATTAAAATGAAATTAATATAAAACTTAAATCTGGATAAGTTTGAAATTGGTGGAATTTGTTAAGATTTTCTTTTCAAAAGATTAGTGATGAAAACAAAAGAAATTGCTTGTTTTGAAAACTGAAAAATGAACTGGTGCTGACATCTAGTGGTGGATGAAAATAGATAACTGTAGTTGTTCTAATACAGGCAGGAATTGGCAGAAAGCCCAGAAAAAGATAAGTTTTTGTGACCTTCAGTGTCTTAACTAAACAGAGAATAGCTGTAACAAAGAAAAGAAAACATTTTGGGCTACCTCTAAGGCAAGAACTATAAACCTTAGGAAAAAAATTAACCTTCCTGGATTATAAATACTTATTGAATTATGACTCTAAAGCTGTTTGCAGAGAAAGGAGAAGTTTGATTTTTGGCTATCATGGAACATGAGAGATCTGCAGAACATATCAAGAAAAAATAAATACTTTCCAGGAGGAAATGTATGCTATACTGCAACTAATTCAAATGACAATGATATCAAACCATGAGGAAATTAAAAACAACTTTTAAAATATAAATGAACACATCTTCAATTTAATCTTATAACAAAAAAACTCTCAGAAAATAAAAATAGAGAGTGATCAGATAAAGCAGACAACATAAACCAGAGGAAAGAGTTTTAAAGATGGAACCCAACAATGGAAGGAATTATGATTGAACTTAGGCAGAGAAAAACTTGCAGGACATGGAAAAGATAACCTACACTTCAAGATTGCAAAATAAGTCTGAGGACAAGAAAAAAGATTCGACAAAATGGATTATAGAGCTGTCAGGAGAACTATGAGAACTTGAGAGACAAAAAATGATAAGAGAAATTAAGAAAGAAAGAAAGAAAAATATTTTCAATGAATACGAAGGGGCGAAACCTTCCCACAAAAACATCTTACTGGATTTGTCTCTTGTACATACAACATCTACAAGACTATGGGAAGACTTTTTGGTCCAGCGGAGCATACAGATTAGGAAAGATGTTTGGCAAAAAAAAAGGCTAAAGTTAAAATTAAGAAATTAGATGATGGGTTTTATCAGATGGAATATCTAAAGGTTAAACACTTGTTTGAATATGGTTTAAAAATAGAAAAATTCTGGATATAATTGTATTTTAGTTTAAGAGGGATGCACCCCTCAAATAACATAGTATTTTTTTAAGATATGAGAAATATAAAAATGTTAGGATGGTTTATATGAGGGAAATGTTTTAGATACTTAAGTGTAATTGATCTTGAGAAAATTTCAATTGATAAAAATGTTCTGAATAGATTTAAAAGATTAGGTGATTGGATTTATTAGATGGAATATTTAAAGATTAAAAATTTGTTTGAATATAGTTAAAAATAACAGAAAAAAATTGGATATAAATGTATCTTAGCTTAAGAGGGACATATTTCTCAAGTAGTATACTATTTCCTTCCTTTTTTTCCTTCTCTTTTTTTTTTAAGATATGAGAAATGTAAAATTGTTGGGATGGCTTGTATGAGGAAAAAGACTTAAATACTTAAGTGCAATTAACTTTGAGAAAATCTTAACTGATAAGAATGTTTTAAACATTGCGGGAAAAACAAATCTAAATAAGAACTTTGAAAACAGGATCTATGACGAGGTAATTAAGATGATCAATTAGAAAAGAAGCTTTATATTGACGTGGTTGTTAAATATTAGAAAAATGTTTATATTCAACTGTTATCTATCAAAATACTAAGAAATGTACTAATTCAAGGTTGGTCAAAGAGAATATTATTGGAAGAAGAGAAAATCAAAGAAAGCTACTATGTGGATTATGGAATTATAGAAATTAATTGTTATTGATTGTTTTAGATATAAACCCAGAAAACATGCTGTTTACCAAATAGTAAGGTGACTATGTTAAAAAAATCAATTATATATATATATAATAAAAGAGTACAAAGGCGCCAGATGTAATAGCTGTGTTAAAAGATGGCAGTAAATCTAAGTTCAAAAGCCTGAATCACTGTGACCGTAGTAGCGGAAGTACTGAACTTCATTCAGTAGCTTTCCTAAATGGAGTGGTAACAGTCAAATATCAGCTACAAAAAGACAGTTATAAATGCCAGAGCAAGATAGCCTTGTGAACACTAACGCTCCATGGAATTGGGGAAGAAAGACTGGAGATTGATTGCTGGTACTGTATCTGCCATAGTTTCAAATAGAAATAAAATGCTAAAGCTGAGCAATGATGCTGGGAAACAGGATACCCACTAAGAAGAAACGGACTGCTGAACAGTGTCAGGAAATATGCAGCTGATTTTCTTTCATGCCTCGAGGGGCTGAGGAAATATCACATTAGAAATTAAATGATTTTTACTTCTCAAATCAGCCAGTAGATGGGGGCATTGAGCCAGTGGATTATATATAATTGGATTTACATTCATTTCTTTTATACAGAGCATTTAGGAATTGCAGTTCTATAAGGAAGAATAAAGGTTTAAATGCAAAGGAAAGTTAGCCTCTGTACTAAACTCATTCCCAGTAGTTTGGCAAGAGGACCATTGTGACCAACTGCATAGAACTGTTTTCTCAAATGTCAAATAAATAGACTTTTTAATCTTCTATTTATATTCTTCCATGGATACCACTTTCTTTAGATCAAACAACGACCCAATTGAGTCCCTATCACTAGCTGAGATCCAATGGCCCTAAGGAGAGGTGAAGGTGCTGTAAAAGAGCTGAAGATGTTTAGGGGTGGCTGGGGGGGGGGGTTCTTGGAAATTAGTGTATGTATATATTTGTACTAGCAACAGCAACAGCACTACCAGAAGTGTGACTATTTTCTTGATGTCACATTCAGAGCCAAAATATTGCCATAGAGGACAAAGAAGGGCTATGGAGCTGCTACCAAGAAAATGATCTGGGGAAGAGTTGTATAAAGTTAGCTTGTGTTTATTCTTTTACTTAGGCACCCTAACTCATTTTTGAAATGTATCTGTTGATTTCTTATTTTTTTATTTTAGAATTCAGATTGCTGTTTATCTACAATACTATAGTGCAGGTTGTCATTTTTAATACCTTGCATTTTGGAAGTAAAAGGCAATGCTGTGTTAAAATATTTTCTGTTGTGAGACTTCTGATTGGTTTAAGGGACATTTTTGAAATTTACTCTTTCAGAATATACTGGATGATTGAAACTTCTACTGCCCATTGATGTTAATGAACATAGCTGTTTTATTAGCTTGGTATGATTTCATTCATTTCAGTTCTCTTTCACCTTCTGCTTCCAGGTCCTGTTTGTGCTGAACTTCCCCAAAGCCCACATTTTGAGACTTTTTGTATTTTTGCACAGTTTCGATGCTTAAACCAGAAGTTCTACACCAAAGTAAGAGCAAGAACATGCCTTACAGTCATGTTCATTTTACAGGAGTCAATCCCTTAGTAGATAGTGATTTGGGTAAAATTAAGAGAGTAAAAGGATGAGATTTGTAAATGTCATCAAGGGCACCTGGGATGGTATATGGGAATTACCTTGGGAGACAGGAGAAAGACCAGCAACCTAGGCAACCACCTATAAGAGGCAACTCAGTTTGCAGATGGGGAAAAAGTTGGTAAGTGTGTCGGAAGGGTCCCTCCCCAGTTTTCCAGCGATAAAAAGAAAGGAAGGGAGAAATACTTTCAATCTTGCAAGATTCTGTTTAATGTAACCTTACAATAAAGATAGTGGTAGTGCTCCTGGCTATGCTTCATGTCTGACTAACATGAAGGGCTAAACATCAGTCTTGCAAGACTGAAAGAATTTCTCCTCTCCTTTTAGTCACTGGAAGATCCCTTCTGAAATGCTTCCCATGCTTTTCCTCCTCCTCCCAAGGTCATTCCCACATACCATCACCTCATAACTTACCTTCTCATAAGGACCATTATTGGTTGATGGTCAATCCAAAAGCATAATAGCCAGTCCCAAGAGAAGAATTGAGATAAGTATGCTCAGAGGCACCAGCTAAAAATGCAAGCGCGACAAGCAAAAATGTCTAAAACAGCGGTTCTCAACCTTTTTCAGGCCGAGACCCCAGGCCGAATCGCGCATGCGTGGCACGACAGACTGAATCGCGCATGCACGGCAGGCGCGCGACAGGCCAAATCGCGCATGCACGGCGCATGCGACGGCCCAGACCGAATCGCACATGCGCGGCGCGCGCACGGCAGCCGAGGGGAAATGGGGAAAAAATGGGGGGAAAATGGGGGGAAAATGGCAGACTGCTGTGTTTGGCGACCCCCGTGAAACGGTCGTTCGACCCCAAATGGGGTCGCGACCCACAGGTTGAGAACCGCTGGTCTAAAACAAACTGGGATGAAAAGTGTACTTAGCAGAATTTACCCAAAGCTTCAGTAATCAGCCTTCAGTGTGGAACTATGCTGAGAACAATGCTTTCTTCTCCTCCTCCTGTTCCATCCTCTTCTTTGGAAGGCCAGAGACTCCCTAAATATGCCCTAGAAAATGTTTTTTATCTTGAAGGAAGCAATGACTGAAGTTTTTTTCTTTTTGGACAACTTTCTGTTTGGGGGAAAATGGGCCATTTTAGATAAGGCATTAATAAAAAGAGATAGGGCAGAATTCTCCATTTAGGATTCCAGGATTTTTTTTTTTTAATTTAAACTCCGTTAAGCCTATTTTAGGTCTTAAATCAGCCTGTCCAACCTGGGTGTCTCCTAGAGATTTGGACAAACTTACATACAGTAATTACCTGATTAGGAGGGCCACTGCTGAGAATTTGAGAATGGGAGTTGAAGTTCAAATATTTATAAGGCAACAATGAGAAAGGTTGATTAACTTTATACTATAATTATTATTGTAGATTATGTCAGGGGGGGATCCAGTAGGCCGCTAACAGTTAGTTTAGTTAGTTCTTTGTAAATTATATTGGTGGATTCAATAAATAACAAATGCAAAGACCAGGGATTTTTTTTTAAATGAACTAATGTATATTCTTGTTTATAAATATTGCTGTCAAATAAATAAGCTGTTAAAAATATATGCATGGGGAACATAACATCTTGATGTTTCATAAGGCAAACTTGGAATATTTGAACATCTTGACTGCAAGGGCATGCTATACTGCTGAAAAGATACGAAGTCTATGCCAATCTAAGCTATCCATTTTCTTTCTTTCTGTCCACTCACACAGTGTTTAGTGGGTCTTTATTCTACTTTGGAGATAACCCAGAACTTTGCAATATTGCCTGACATCATGGGGTGTGTCAGTGTCAAAGCATTTGCCTCCTTTGAGAACCACCTAAACTCTCTTTATGGAGCTACATTCCTTAAGAAGACATATTCAGTGCTTTGAGGTTCTAAGGGTTCCATTCAGTATCTAAGAATTCCCTTTTGTCTTCTCACACTAGGACAGCGGTTCTCAACCTTTTTCAGGCCGCGACCCCGACCTGCACCACGCATGCGTGGCGCGATGGCCTGCATCGCGCATGCGCGGTGCTACTCCGTGCATGCATGGTGCTGCCCCCTGTACCGGCCGAGGCGTAGGCTGCCACCCGTTTGGGGCGGCGGCAGGCAGGCCCAGGTGCTCAGGTGCTCCTGGGCAGCTGCGGCGGCGACCACGGGCTGGGCCACCAGCTGGCCCATCCCAAGGGAGGTAAGACACCCGCCGGGCCCCACGCGCGCCAAAAATCCTCCCTGCGCCCGCCGCTGTCCCGCTAGCCTTGCCTTCACCGCTGCCCGTTTGGGGCGGCGGCAGGCAGGCCCAGGCACTCCTGGGCGGCCGCGGCAGCGACGGCACAGGGCGACCACGGGCTGGGCCACCAGCTGGCCCAGCCCAAGGGAGGTAAGCCACCCGCCGGGCCCCACGCGCGCCAAAAACCCTCCCTGCGCCCGCTGGCCTCCCACCCCTGGCCCTCTTTTACTTTTTTAGTAGTTGCTCAGCAGGGAGGGGTGGAAACTTCCAGACAGCTCCCCTTCGCTGCAGACAACCTGCAGCACCGTTTGCAGACTGGGACTTTTGGCGGGCTCAGCAGGACAGAGACAGCCTGGACAATTCCTATTGGCTTTTGAAAGCCAATAGAATTAGACTCTATTCAAGAGAGTCTATTCTATTGGCTTTCAAAAGCCAATAGAATAAGAGGGAGTAGCACAGCTAAGGAGAAGGGGAAAAATGGCGTAGCACAGCTAAGGAAAAGGGGGAAAAATGGCGGACTGCGTTGTTTGGCGACCCCGTGAAATGGTCGTTTGACCCCAAATGGGGTCGCGACCCACAGATTGAGAACCGTTGCACTAGGAACATGGGACCATTAATTGCCCTCCTCAGGCAACCCTTACTAAATACAACCAGCGATATCACAGAGATATGTCTAATAGGTCAATCCTGAAGATACCCCTGACTTTATTTATTCTGTTTCTCATTCTTCCACTCTCCCATTGCTATCTTGCAGCATAGCCTCTCTCATACATCCAGATTACGCTTTTGCTGTTCTTTTTAAGTATCTGTTCAACCAGACTAGAATTAATCATTTGTTTCTGTACTAAAAATTCAACTCATTTGCATAAAGATATCCACTGCTGTCTCTGCTTGAAGCTAGCAATTGATGTGTGCAGCTATAGAAGAGAAAGGGCAAGGGGAAAAAAACCATAGAAGATGAAGAGGAATGGGAAACAGGAAAAAGAAAGACCCTTAAGTTCTTTTTGAATCAGTACAATTGGAAATAAACACCTCATCCATGACTTATCTATTCAGAGATAGTTAAATGAAGCAGGAAATAGTTGGCAGGAGGGAAATCAGAGGCACAAGGAAATGAACTAAGTGTATCTTCTCTCCCCCCCCCCTTCACAGTGTCTTCTCTTTTTAAAACTCTTAGAGCAGAGGTCCTCAACCTTTGGGGCACCAGGGACTGGTGCCATGTAGAAAGGTATTTTTGCGGACCAGAGGGGGTGTGATTTTCAATACTGCCAGAATCCCGAGGATGGAGCTTTGTTTGTTTGTGTGGCCCGCTTGTTGGCATGCTGCAGATCGGTGCCAGTCCATGGACTGGGGGTTGGGGACCCCTGTCTTAGAGTGTATTATACTTCTCCATTCAACAGTTTCTCCTAATTGTTTCTTTCAGCCCAATCGTCTATGTAGTCAAACCCCTTGAATGTCCTATTTCTTTTTTCTAACTGTCTTAACTCATGGCAAATTAAATTTTCACACTTCACACATTTTTTACATTTATGAGTCAGTGTTTTTTCAACTTCGGTGACTCTTTGTGGTTAGCTAAGAATATCCGGAATCTGAAGTTCAAACTGCATTAGTCTTATTATCTGCAAAATCTGACAAGGTGGACGTTTGAGAGATTAAAAACTATCTAGGTGAAGGGAAAGATGTCTGTGTTCTTGAAAATGACACTGAGATGATGTATAGATTCAAGTATCAGCATAGCTTCAATGCTTTTATTGTAATCATGGTGCCTATGATAAAAATAGCTTTCGTGGATTATGAAAACTACTAGTACTAATATTCAGAGTTCCCTGATCACAATTTCCCCAGTATCTAACTATTCTTACTTCTCCTTACAATTCTGTTTGCTCCTTGTGTTCCTCTAATTACGTTTATCTTTCTATGTCTACTCCAGGGTGACAGTCTCCAAGTTCTGGACTTTCAAAAATCAGCTGTCTTCTTCCCCTTTGTCACTATGAAAGTGTTGAGGTGTTTAAAGGGGATTTAAAGGCCTTTGTATTTAGTGATTATTGGCTTAGAATAGGCCCTGGTTATCCCATCCTGCTCCAGTCATCCTGGCAGAAAGATAATTACTAGGTGTGTTAGGAATTACATCTGAGGTATCACATTTACCATTAGCCAGGTTTGCAGAAAGGACATAGTTTATATGGTTCAGTTAAACACGGATGCTACCAAGTTCTAGAGACAGTTCCTACTAGGCTGAGATTGTTTTCCAGAGCAAATAGCTATGTCCAATAATACAGGATTAATTGGAAGAAACAGAAGACATATCTGAAAATGGCCAAGGATCATGTTATTAACCAAGATCAAAGTCCCTGTATTGAAAATATCTATGCATCTCTTCTATCTAAGGGGGGGAGAAGTTATTAAATACAAGGGAGTTATTGTATCCATTACATTAATTAATATTAATTAATTTTATTTTCAAATTAAATTTTACATCAAATTTTGTATTTGTCCCAATACTACTCAGCTCTTTGTCTTGCCCATGTCCCTTTTCAATCAACATGAAAACTATATCTATTGATTCTTTAAAAGTTGCACAATCCAGCTATATGGATTCACCTGAAAAGCCAATAACTAGGGTTTAACTCAACAGCAGTTTCTCAGTTGCACTCCATTGGATGAATTGTGAATGAAGATAGTATAGAGAATATATCAAATCAAAGAGATATTTCTGGCTTATCACCATCTCTTTGAAGGAAATGAAGATGAGCTCTTTCTCATTTATTCTTTCTTCTCTCTATTTTTAATGTAATTTAGAGCTCTTTTGTGGCCCTCCCCATTCTTAATCCTTTTGGCTTTGTGCATCCGCTAAGGAAAGAACAGATATGCTGTTCATACTCTTTAAGGCTATGGGGAACTCAAGAAGCCTAATGATTCGGACAGGTTGCCTTATATAACAAGAGAATGCTTAGATTTTTGTGAATAGTAGAAAGTTATATAGTCTAAGTCTTGTGTGCCACTTTCCTTTTGGCCAATGGGACGAGAGAAGCCTACTTCCAGTGATAGATGGTGGAAAAAACAAAGGGAAATTACCTTTAGGAAAACTATAATGTGTGAAGAGAAATAACAGCAACAAATTAGGCAACCTATTGGAGAGAATATCAAGAACAGACTATAAGTTAGGAGTTGGAGACATCTGTATACTGGGAAGGAGTGAGAATGAGATTCTGTGTGTATACTATAGTTACATTTCCACAATTCTTCCCCCCTTTTTTCCTGGATAGCGGATCCTGTGTCCTAAACTGCCACTCCTTGAAGAGACTGACGTTCTCCCTACAGCCCCAAGTGAGAATCATGCCTTAGCCCCTACTGAGATTTCTCCACTAACCCTTGAAGACCGCCTCCGCTCCAATATTGACTCCATTTTGAAATACTCCTTTGCAGTCTCAGGACAGGAGCCCCTGCTGAAGAAAGATTTCCATGTTCCACACAGTAATCTGGAAGCCCAACAGCTCCCTGAATGGTCAACTGGCTTAGATGATGAGATGAGTACCTTTCCTCCTGAAACGTTCACCTTATTTATCAAAAATGATGAAACGACAGAAGAGGTCACAAACCAGCATCTCTTTGATGACATCCACCATCTGATTGGTGAAGCATTGTCATTGGAAAAGAACCTGAAGGAAAAGAGCATGAAAGATAAAAATCTAGGTCTGAATAGTGAAAAAGACATCTCAGGAAGGTAAAGGCCAAATCCAGCTTGAAAACAAAATATATATAGCTCTGCTATTTCATTTGAAGGAGAAGTGACGTGCTTGTGCTAGTCTGTTTTATCAATATGCTGAAATGTATCTTTAGCTTGATATGAAATAGCTCCACCATTTTTACTGTAGTGCCTTTATAGAAAGAATAATCGGATGTGTAAGTGAGCTTTGGTTGCTTATTTGCCAGTTTTCCTGTATTATTTGTTCTCTCCAAAGTGAGAGAAGAGCTAGTCAGTTCTTCCCTTTTCAAGATCTAGTAGCTGTGCAATCATGGGAATATCTCTTTCTCTCTCCTTTCAAAGCCATTTCTCATTTAGTTTCTTCCCATTTAAAAACACTTTTTTTAAAAAAAATATGTTTTGGGACATGGGGTGTGGGAGAATGGGGAACCAGACCAAGTTAGTGAAGTCTAGGTATAGACCCAAAGTCAGACTGGCATTATTCCCACTGCAATGCTCTGATTGTTGGCTTCTGATCTACTCAAGGGGGACAGCGGCAAACCCAAACAAGAAAGGCAATCACTTTGGCCATAGAAAATGGCACCCGGAAATCAGGAAAATCCCACATGACGTGACACTGACTCACAGAACATATGCCCTACAGGCAGAATACAGATTGGCAACACAAACAGCAAAGTTTATGCTGGCATTATTTTTTAGTGATTCAAAGATGGGTGGGCAGCTGTGGAAAATAGTTTAGAAAGAGTGGCCCTGACTTAGACAAACAGGTAAAGGAGTAGTTACAAAAAGAAGAAATGCTTAGGTTATTATTCACTCTTAAAAGATTAGGTTTGAAGGGAGTGAGCTGATGCCCCAGGTCTATGCAAAGCACCACCATTCCTTTTTTATGACCTTCAAATCCTGACCGACCCCCAATTATGCAATTTTAGGGTAAATTCATAACTGAAACATAAAATAAACTTGACCGTGTTGAAAGAAACAAATAACTTTTAGTCCTGTCTACATGTTTGACATGTAGCCCTTGCACTAGCCAAAGACTTAAGTGTGACCACTGGCTATCTTACGGTTGTCATCTTTGAATTAAGGATGGCAGCCATGTGCTGAAATTCACCTCTGTGGTATGAAGATGACCTAGGAATGGAAGAAGGTCTGTGGTATCAGCATTATCATCCATTGCCAGTGGATCCTTTCTACAGCTCCTCTTCATAAGATATAGTGGAAAAAATCTCACCTGAAAGGATTGAGCCAAAGCAGTTGGTCAAATCCTGTTCCTTTATTAGGTTAACAAAAATCACCAAGGTCATAGCAAACAAAGCTAGGAACACTCACATCAGAGAGATCTTATATATATCACATTCCATCCCATTTTAAGGAGCACAAGCTAAACATATAACTCTTTCACAATAATCAAAATAATAGTAAAAATAATAATGAGGGTGTCAACCTGGAAGCAGGAGAGCATCTTTTGTTAAAAAAGAAATCACAACATCAAAGGCATGGATGCCTGTAAATTACTTCTTCGAGTTATTGTAACAATGCAACTCTTCCTTTTTTAACACATGGGATAATGAGTTTATTATCTTTATTTTTGAATTAATCATCATAACTGAAGGAGAACTGACCTACATATCAAAGCCTTTCTAGACACAGGGAGGATGTTATACAGTAAAAAATGTGGGGGTTGCAAACCTCATGAAAATTTGACTTTACTATGTATTAGGTGAGAAGAATGCTACATTGCAAAGCAAAAAATTTCAGAGTTCTATGCAATTTACAGTTTATTGGGTATATCCTCTAATATGCTTCAAGTTTTACTCATCCAATTCATCCAATTCTCCAATTTTACTCATCCAATTCATCCAATACTACTACAGGTCTTATTTAAGTAAAAAAAAAGATTAAAATGCTAGTATAGAAGCATGACCTAAACAGTGCACCTAACTTGGATTTTACCCATGGCCATTCAAATGACAATGTTTCAAGCTAACTTTGGAAGGGCAATAGGTTAAGGCAAACCTGTTCAAGGATGAAAGTATGTTGATACCAGAAAAAAACACTGAATTTAAAATGTGGGATGAAAAAAGCACCCAGGAAGACAGATACTCTCCAGCAATGTAAACAGCCACAGAAACCCCTATTACTGGCTCGGAAGGTCACAAATGGCAATTGCATGATCCAGGGACTCTGCATCCATTGTAAATGGATGCCAGTTGCCAAGCACCCAAATTTTGATTATGTGACCATGGGGATGCTATGAGGGTCATAAGTATGAGGGCTAGTTATAAGTCACTCTTCCCAGTGCTATTGTAACTAAACAATGATTGTAAGTCAAGGACTATCTCTAGTTGTTTGACAAAAGCAATTATATAAATTCCTCAATATTTTTCAATAATGATTCCACTTGAGTGGGTATTTGGCTCTTTTAGCCAATAATCAGGGCCTTCTCAGTGTTCTATCATACAGGATTTGGCTGTCCCCCATGCATGAAGTATCAATAACATTGGCATGCTGATGAAGGTATATAGCAAGAAGACTTCCGCTTCCGGATCAGGCAGCTTCAGCCACACGAAGAGCTGTCACTCTTCGTTGGCTGCCTTTCTCTCCACCAGTAGACTCTTATGCGGGTCTTAAATCACCCTGGAGGGGCGACCACCGTGGAGGAGGCTTTTGCTCAGCTGCAGTGGAGCGGCGGCTCCCCCTACATTCCGAGCTAACTCCAGCTGAAGTCAGAAAATCATCTAAGCATAAAGAACCACCGTGGTGAATCCGGGTGAGACCTTTCCTCCCTCTCTCCATCCTGAATTATCTTTCCTTCTACTTTGTTTTCTTTCCTTTTTTTTTGCCTGTGAGAGCCCCGTTGGAATTATTTCCCTAGCTTGGAAAGGCAGCTTTTGCTTGTTTCGGAAGAAAGGCGTTGAACAAAAGAATAAAACAAAATTTTAAAATTACTTTTTTTATATACATGTTTTGGGGTACCGTAAAAAAATTTTTCTCTTAAGAGCTGTATTATCAGTTTATGCTGTTGTTTTTTTTCTTGCTGAGCACTATTACTAACTTATATTGGAAGAATATTTCTTCCTCCACTTTTTCCTTAAAAAATAGAAAGAAAGGGGAAAAATGACTCTTGAAAAAGATTTTTTTTTAGCTTACTGAGGACATCTATTGGCCAAAAAGCTAATTGTTGACTATTTGGAGATGAGATGACTGGTTTTCAAACTGTTTGTTTTTTTGAGAGAGAGAAAGATAATCTGATCCAGCTGAATAACTTTTAAAATGGAGCTGAATTCACACTTAAATTGTAAACCTATTCTGGAAAAGATTTATGAGGCTAAAGAAGAAATATGTGCTACAATGAAAGAGTTTACTACAGAATTAAGAATCAGAATCTCCCCTTTAAACCTCAAAATTGACTCTCAAACTACTTCTGATTATTCTATAAAACAGACTACACAAGAAGAGGACTTAACTGAGAATAAAGAGAAATTGTCTTTGCCTGATAAGCAATTCACCTATGGTTTTGAGGACCAAGAAAAGCAAAGACTGAGATTTGAAATGTCAAAGCAACAAAATTTTATGGTTAAGAGAAACAGAGGACCAATGCAAAGGCCAAGATGGTTTACATGGATTCAAATGATACTGCAAGCAACAAAGAGAGACTTATTAGTTGGAAGGGAAGCTCGGTTATGGAAACCTACCTGGCAGAAGAAGAAGCCCAGAATATGACTGAAAAGAAGTGAAATTTAAAATTTTATGTAATGAATTAAAGGCAATTTAGAATTATGGACTGATTTAAGGACTAATATTATGAGCAAGATGTAAGAGAAATGGGCAATTAATGGAAGATATATATTAAATTGACTAAGAATGTAATTTTTGAATTGATGGGTTTATCGATATGAAAACTATTATTTTTAATGATTTGTTTGTTTGATGTCCAATGGATTGAAATGATTTAAGATTTGATATTATCTTTTCAGCTTAAAAAGTAAGAGAAAAGGGGGTGATTAATGGAATATATATATTAAATTGATTAAGAATGTGGTTTTTTAAAAAAAAAATTACAATGATAGGTTTATTTGTAAGAAAATTATTATGTAATGTTGAGTTAATCTAATAAGATGATCTGTTTGTTTGATAATATGGATGTGATTAGTTATGAAAATTAACTGGATGAAATTTGAATTCTGTCAAATGGATTGAAATGATTTAAGGTTGGACTTTATTTTGTCAGTTTAAAGAAATTGATTGATTGATGGATTAGATACATATAGGATAGATTAATATTTTATTTTAAATAAGGGTTATTAGTGGAAGAAGAAATAAATAAGATCTATGATAAAATTAAGGAATTAGAATATATTTGGAAGGGATACCTGAACTGATAATGTTTGTACTTAAAGTTATTTTTATTATGATAGTGTAAATTTATAAAGCTTTAAAAACAGGTTTAGATTGAATAAATTTAAGCTAGAATTGGATTATTTTAAATAAAATATAATACTTAAGGGAAAAAGAGAGGGAATATTTGATGTATTGATTTGATATGTTTTGTCTGCGGATGTTTGACCACCCTAACACCATGGTGTGTCTTGAGTACTTTGTTTTAAAAATAAAAAACCCAATAAAACTTGTCTTTTAAAAAAAGGTATATAGCAAGAAGATCATGGGCATCTTTGACAATTATATCTATAAGGTTCACATCTGGATAAATGTTAGAGTTTGAGGTGGTAGCATAACCCAAATCATGTAAGTTATTGTTCTTGCTCCTATGTAGCAATGAATTCACTATAACCATTTCTTCTTAGACCTTTCCCTGAAAGGCCTGAGAAATAAATTTATTTATTTATATTTATTCATTTATTAAATGTATTTGAATGAAAATGAAAAATGATTGTTGATCCGCTGATAATTGTTTCTTTGTTATTGAGATTCTCTGACTGGCACCTCTCTAGATTATATTTGAACAGTATTGCAAAGATAATTCCATTTTTACAGTCCTTCTCCACACACTCTAGCTATTCTAAAAATTGAATACCCACTGGAAAAAACAAGGGAGCACCAAGGGCAAGGAAAGAAAAAAAATGCCATTGTTCTAGTGGGCCACTGGATGAAGCCCTGTGTGGGTAACTTTTTATAAAGCTCTTTAAAGCAGATGCTCATTTCTTCATGAAGCTTAGTATGATGGGAAAAAAACACCATTCCATGAGATTCTACCTATCGTGGACTGGAATAATAGGACTTAAATTAAAAATCAGATGTATAGCCAGGAAATAATAAAAAGCCTAATTCTCTGATGTCATCTACTGGTAGTCTTAGACATGTTCAGCACAGGTTTGTTAGCCCTACAAGCTTTCTTTAAAAAAAAAAAAAAGAACAATTTGGTGATGGGTGGGAGGTGGGGATGGGAGAATAAGATGCAAGTGAATACACTTTGCCTTAAGAATGAATTTTATTCCTAGCTACATATCAAACAGACACTATTTTCTGAAACAGTAGGCATTACAGTTGCCCTGATAGGATGGGCAGGTGGGGAGAGAGGAATAGAATTTAAACAGTTTTTCTTGTTATTCCTCCATATCTTGCTTCTTTTTCTCTTGCTATACCAGTCTTTTAGCTATTGACAAGGATGAAGCTCTGGTGATTCTCTGCTATGCAGTGCTTCAGGACATTTGCATATCCTCAGCTATTAGCAGGGCCTGGAAAGAAATAGAAAGAAAAAACTTTGGCTCTGAGGATTTGGTAAGATTCATTGCTGGTTACCTAAGGCATCTTCCCTACAGTAGAATTCAGCACTTGGCAGACATTTCCAGGCCCCTTATTTATTTTTTATTTTTTATTTATTTATTTTACGATTTTTATACCGCCCCCCTCCAGAAGGACTCGGGGCGGTGTACAGCCCAATTAAAAACGACAACATACAAAAATTAAAATTATTAAAAATAAATTAAATAATTTGGCCCAATCATTTAAAAACCCAATACATAATCTAAAAACTCAATCCCCTAAAAACAATTATGGCCATTGTTGGAACCGGAGCTACTATCCCAGCCCGGCTTGTCGGAATAAATATGTTTTTAATTCTCGACGGAAGGAACACAATTCCGTCATCGTACGGAGTTCGGGGGGAGCTCGTTCCAAAGCGTTGGAGCTCCCACAGAGAAGGCCCTCCCCCTGGGGGTCGCCGGCCGACATTGTCTGGCCGACGGCACCCTGAGGAGACCCACTCTGTGGGACCGTACCGGACGGCGGGAGGTATTTGCTGGCAGAAGGCGGTCCTGTAAATATCCGGGTCTGATGCCATGGAGCGTTTTAAAGATGGTCACTAACACCTTGAAACGCACCCAGAAGGCCACCGGCAGCCAGTGCAGCTCACGCAGGAGCGATGTTACATGGGAGCGCCATGACGCTCCGGTCACTACCCACGCGGCCGCATTCTGGGCCAGCTGAAGCCTCCGGGTGCACGTCAAGGGGAGCCCCATGTAGAGAGCATTACAGTAGTCCAGCCTGGAAGTGATGAAGGCATGAGTAACTGTGCATAGCGAGTCCCGGTCTAGGAAGGGACGCAACTGGCGTACCAGGCGAACCTGATAGAACATCCTCCCGGCCACGGCCGTCAAATGGTCCTCTAAAGACAGCCGTGAATCCAGGAGGACTCCCAAATTGCGAACCCTTTCTGCGGGGGCCACTGTTTCGCCCCCAACGGACAATGAAGGAATCAATTGACTAAACCGGGACGACGGTAGCCACAGCCACTCGGTCTTGGAAGGGTTGAGCTTGAGTCCGTTCTTCCCCATCCAAACCCGCACGGCCTCCAGGCACTGGGTCAGCACGGCAAGAGCATCGTTGGGGTGGTTCGGCATGGAAATGTACAGCTGAGTATCATCAGCGTACAGATGGTACTCCACACCAAAACCACGGATGATCTCACCCAGCGGTTTTACATAAATGTTGAACAGTAGGGGCGAGAGGACCGATCCCTGAGGTACCCCACATACGAGGGGTCTTGGGGTCGACCTCTGGCCCCCTGTCAACACAGACTGCATCCGGCCGGAGAGGAAGGAGGAGAACCACCGCAGAACAGTGCCCCCTATACCTAACCCCTCCAACTGTTGCAGCATGATACCATGATCGATGGTATCAAAAGCCACCGAGAGGTCCAATAGCACCAAAGCAGAGGAACAACCTCTGTCCCGGGCCCGCCAGAGGTCATCCACCAACGCGACCAATGCTGTTTCCGTGCTGTAACCCGGCCTGAAGCCCGACTGGTGTGGATCCAGGTATAACGATTCCTCCAGGTGTCGCGGGAACTGTCGGGCAACCACGCTCTCAACAACCTTCGCAAGAAAGCGAAGGTTGGAGACAGGACGATAATTTGATAAAACAGCTGGATCCAGGGTAGGCTTCTTAAGGAGGGGCCTCACTACCGCCTCTTTCAAGGCGGCAGGGAAGACACCCTCACTCAAAGAAGCATTAATAATTGCCTGGAACCAGCCTCGTACCACCTCCCGGGATGCCAACACCAGCCAGGAGGGGCACGGGTCCAATGAACAAGTGGTCGCCCTAAGTCCCCCGAGCAACCTGTCCACATCCTCGGGAGTCACGGGGTCAAACTCAGTCCAGATAGCAGTCTCAAGACCAGACTCCGTCTCTCCCACCGGACATACCCAGTTGAAATCAAAGCCTTCCCGTATCTGAGCGATTTTATCATGCAGATATTTTTCAAAATCCTCAGCTCTACCCTCTAAGGGGTCTCCTCTCACCTCCTGATGAAGGAGGGAGTGGGTCACCCTAAACAAGGAGGCTGGGCGGTTGTCTGATGACGCGATAAGAGCAGTGAGGTAAGAACACTTCTCTGCTTTTATCGCCGCTAGGTAGGACCTAATATGGTCTCTTACTAGTGTTCGGTCAGATTCGGCACGGCTCGATCTCCAACTCTAAATGCTTACGCCACAACATTTATGCCCAAATGCAATTTGGGGAAAGTTTCCTGGCTAATTCACCCCAACAATGATTTGCCACATATTTAGGGAAGCAAGGCCTAAAGATTATTCCCAGAATTTGAGCTTTGTTTTGATCTCATTCCCTGTTCACTAGGTATGCGATAACCTTGGCCGGCATCATGCAGATCTGTGTGCTGAATGTGCATTCTGCTCTCTAAAAACAGAGCAGTGTCAAGGGTCCTCCAATCTGAAACGCATCCACTGCAGTGATGGCATCTTCACAAACTACATTAACCCTGGGATTCTGGCTCAGCATCGGGCTAGGAGCCTCGAGGTAAATAAAGGCTAGATTGATAAGATATTGGAGAATCTTGCCCCTTTCACTATAGCTATATATTTCCACTATAGCTATAATGTCCTCTAATTTCCCCATTCTTATCCTTAGAGCCCCCCAAACATACAAGAATTTTATGGGTTTGAAACTTATGGTGGCATGCGGACAGAGTACTGGTGTGGTCGCTTGGCGGCTCATGGCTGTGATGATTATCGTGTAGCTCTTTGGCTGCAGTCAGAATATTCTTTCTTTCATGGCGGAGATTTCCCAGACAAGGTGGGCATTCATGAAGTAGCTTTTTTTTAGCCATTGGTTGTTTGTTCCTCTCGTGTTTCCCACTTCTGTCTCATTTCATTCTTCTTAGATTTGTGACTCAACAGGAGTTCAACATCCAACTTATTGTGCATTCAAGAGCAATCAGTGCACGGAATACACCATCAAAAACAAGAAGGTGAGGACTCCCATCTTTTTGTCCTGTATTCCCACAGGCCATCGGTAAGCCTTCCTAAATGAGGCCAGCTTTCTCATTTCTAATAAAGTCTTTAGACAATTTCTGAATTATCATATACCATTGCTGTGGATATGCTGTTTTTCAGGAGGCAAGCTGAGAAGAAGAAGAAATAATGGCACCTTTTCACTGGTCATAAAAAGCTGAAAATCCATCTCTGAAAAATATCCTACTGTATGCTTACAATTCAGCAAAACTCCCTGATCCTTATAACTTCCTTTCAGTGCCAGGTTCTTTCTTTCCCCTACTCTTAAATGGATAGATTATTTATTGCTTGATAACTAGGAACTAAAGAAGAATAGAAATTATTTGTAATCAGTTATTTTCCCTCCAGGGTTGGGTAGGCTTAATTGTTGCTTTCCTTTTAACAGCCAAAATAATTCTATATGAAGCTTCATTAGTTCATTCAAGACAAATGGGCAACCCTTGGTCACTTGTAATTTTCCCAATAAACTCATGTAGTCCTTTCTTTTTTTTCTTTTTTTTTAAATATAATTTTTTTTAATTAAAGCAATCAACATTATATATAATATCATATTAAGAAGCATTCATCATAGGTCATGAAAAACCACAGTAAGTATTAGTCTTTGTATACTTCAAATTTGGTAAACATTCTTCACTCCTCACGTCCAGCCTCAACTATACACCAGATGCATTTTATTTGATTGATGCTTCTCTTGTATATAATCTATCCACTGTGTCCAGTCTGTCAAGTATTGTTCATTTGAGCGATCTTTCAAATATGCCGATATTTTCGCCATTTCCGCCAAATTTATTACTTTCAAAGTCCATTCTTCCATAGGTGATATTTCTGGCTTCTTCCAGTATTGTCCGACCAACAATCTAGCTGCTGTGATCAAGTTCAGAAATAAGTTCATCTCTGAGGTAGTGCAATCTTTTATGATCCCTAACAAAAAAAACCTGAGGTAGAAATTCAATACGCTTTTTGAAAATGGTTTGGAGTGTCCACCATATCTTCCTCCAGAAGGCTTTAATTTTTCTACATGTCCACCATACATGAAAATATGTAACCTCCCCATTGCCACACCTCCAACATTTAGGTTGGGTGTCTGGATAGATGTATGATAGTTTTTTCGGATCTAGATGCCACCTATAGAACATCTTGTAGAAGTTTTCCCTTAGCTGTTGCGCTTTCTTAAATACTACATTTCTCACCCAGATTTCCTCCCAAGTTTCCCTCGTGATAGTATGCCCAAAATCTTGTTCCCACTTTACCATACAGTTCTTGACTAGCACAGTTTCAGAGTCCATTTCTATCAGGACACCGTACACTCGTTTGATATGCATGATCCCCTGCTCTCTAATCTGTTCAATTAAATTCTCATCAGTCAGGGATAAGCCCTTCTTCCTGTCTTTATGCCACCTTGACTGCAGTTGCAAATATGATAGCCAGGTACCTCCTATTCCTTCATCTGCTAGCGTTGTTGGAGGCTTTAAGGAGAACCCATTTTCTTCTTCCAGTACAAGTTTACTATAGGGCACCATTTCCTGTCCTTGGGATACATTTATGTCCCCTATTGCGTGTCCGGGGATCGTCCAGATGGGGATCTTATCATGTAGAAGGTACTTATATTTCCTCCAGACCCACAACAACGGAGTTCGTAGTGGATTCTCCCTGAAGTTCTTGTCAGCTTTTTTTGTCGTAGACCAAATATGTGTGCCAGCCGAATAGTAGACCATGCCCTTCAACATTCAATATTCTTTCATTCGTCATGTTGATCCAGTCACTCAGCGCCACCAGTGCCGCGGCATAGTAATATAGCTTTAGATTGGGCATTTTAAGTCCCCCTCTCTTCCTTGTGTCCTGGATGATTTTTAGTTTCACCCTCGGTTTCTTGCCATCCCAAATAAATCTGTTGATGCCCTTCTGCCATTCGTCTAAGTCCGCGTCCTTTCTAAGTATGGGTAGCATTTTAAAGAGAAATAGAAATTTTGGCAGTACGTTCATTTTTACTGCTGCTATCCTGCCCAGCAGGGACAATTGTAGTGTTTTCCACCTTTCCAGATCTGCTTGTATCTTGTTCCACAGCACCCCGTAGTTATTTTTGTATAATTTCGCGTTCGTTGTTTCTATCTCCACTCCTAAGTATTTAACTTTCTTAACTATTTCACAACCCGTTATTCTTTCCAAGTCCTGTTTTGCTTTGTTGTCTAGATTTTTAACTAGCATCTTCATTTTCGATATATTCACTTTGAAGCCTGATACCCTACCATAGTCTTTCATTATCTCCATCAATCTCCTCGCTGATTGTACTGGTTGCGACACTGTCACCAGCAGGTCGTCTGTGAATGCACATAGTCTGTAGTCCTGTTGTCTGATCTGTATGCCCTTTATGTCCTCAGCTGCTCTTATCTTGTTCAGTAGGATCTCCAACGTTAGAACAAATAGCAAGGGTGATAGCGGGCATCCCTGTCTCGTGCCTCTTTCTATTTGAAATGAGTCCGTTAGGTCACCATTCACAATGATCTGGCCTGTTTGTTTCTGGTAAATTGCCATTATGGAGTTGAGAAGCCGTTTTCCCATTTTCATCCCTTGGACCAGTTTTGTCAGAAACGGCCAATTCAATCTGTCGAAGGCTTTCTCTGCATCCACAAACATGAGAGTGGCGGGTACCTGGTTGTGTCTTTCCAGATACTCTATTATGTTCAACAGCTGTCTCACATTCGTTTTCATCTGACGTCCTTATATAAATCCCGTTTGATCCGGGTGTATTATTTTTTGTAATACAGTCATTAATCTGTTGGCCAAAATTTTTGCGAATATTTTGTAGTCTGTGTTCAATAATGAGATGGGTCTGTAATTTGCAGGTTGTGCGTTATCTTTTCCCTCTTTGGGGATTAACGAAATGTAAGCTGTTTTCCAGGAAGGTGGGACTTGGCCTCCTTCTTGTATGTTGACAAATAGCTTTCTGAGGGGTTCTATCATTTCCTCTTGGATATGCTTGTAATAGGTCGCTGATATCCCATCCGTCCCGGGCGATTTTCCTTTTTTCAGTTGTTTGATCACTGAGTGTATTTCCTCCTTTGTGATCAAGGCATTCAGGGCATCTCTTTGTTCCTCAGTGATTATCAGTAGCTTTTCGTTTTGTAGAAACTTATCTATCTCCTTGTCTTGTGTCTTCTCCTCGGCGTATAGCTTTGAGTAGAACTCGGTAAAAGCTTTCTTGATGGTTTCCTGTTGAAATTCTTCCTTGCCTTTGTACTCTATCTTTTCAATTATGCGGGATTTCTGTTTCTTTCTTATGATATAAGCCAGCCATCGACCCGGTTTGTTGGCATTACTGAATGTCTTGTGTTTTGCGTATTGTATATTCCTTGCCACTTGGTCCGCCATCAACAAGTCAAATTGCTTTCTTAGAATCTTGATTCCTTCTTTGGTGATTTTGTCATCCGGTCTTTTTATTAATAGCTGCTCCTTCTTGCTTATCTCATCTTCTAACTCCTTTCTTTTTTGTTCTTGTTTACGGTGGTGCCTGTTATTCATGTCCATGAGTATCCCGCGCATGTATGCCTTGCTGGCGTCCCAAATCATTTCTATAAGTGTTTCATTTTTCATATTTATGCTGAAGAATTCCTTCATAGCCTTTTTGCATTCCGCCACCTTTTCTTCGTGTCTAAACAGGTTTTCATTAATTCTCCAGGTTCTCCTCAGTTTCAAACCTTGTCTTAATTCCATCCCAACCGGATTGTGGTCTGTTAGTACTTTGGGTAGGATTTTCACCGCGTTTATGCGAACCAGCATGTCGCTAGATGTTAATATAAAGTCAATTCTGGAGAATGATTGATGTCTGTCAGAGAAAAATGTGAATTCTTGCTCTTTGCCGTGCCTTTCCCTCCATACATCTGTCAGTTCAAGGTGCTCCTTCATATCGAAGAAGGATTTAGGCAACTTTGAGTGCTTTTGCGGGTTAGGTGCAGTCCTCTTTTTATCCAGGGCGATCTCTATGACCCCGTTCCAGTCTCCCAGTATAATACTTGATCTGTAGTTGAGTTGTGTTAACTTCTTGTGTATCCTTTTGTAGAATTTTCCTTGTTGTTGATTTGGTGCATATATGCCCATCACCAGAATCTTCTTGTCTTCCTGGGTTATTTCGATTGCTAGGTATCTACCTTTGGAGTCCGACTCTATTAGCCTAGCTATTACATGTTTCTTTACATATATAACAATCCCATTCTTCTTTCCTGGTGCAGCTGCTACAAATTGTGTGCCTAGTTTGTTGTTGATTAAATATTTCTGGTCCGCCACTCTGATGTGTGTTTCTTGTAGGCAGATTATATCATTTTTGCCTTGGTTCAGGTAGTGAAATATTTTCCTCCTTTTCTGCGGGGAGTTTAACCCGTTAACGTTCCAAGTCAAGTATTTACTTGCCATTATCGATTTCAGGATACTCTTGCAAGACCGCTTCTGCTCTTTCTCCTGTTTTCTTCTTTGGTCTCGATCCCATGATATCCGAGTTGGTGCTCATATTGTGTTGTGGGGTCTTGTCTTGCAGGTCTGTGCATTTGGTAGTGGATCTTAGTTGCCTTGACTCTGTAATCTGCCATGTTTCCTTGTTTTTGTTGCCCTCTGTTCTCTGTGTCGTCGTATCTCGAGGTGGTCCATTCCCTTCTCCTGCTACTGCACCGGTCTGTGCTTCTGAGTAGTTTGCTCGTTGTTCTAGGTCCCTTCCGCTTTCATGTGGCTCGTCTGCGTTGTCCCTCGTTGTGGATTGAGGTCTTTCCGACTTCAGTTCCTTTTCAAGGAATTCTTTGGCTTTCTGGATCGAGTTCAGGTGGTACCTTTTACTTTTATAGAGAAGTGACATTCCCGTTGGGGCTTCCCATCGATATTGCAGAGTGCATGATCTCAGTTCGTTGACCAGGAACTTGTAATCCTTTCTGTCTCGTAGCATCGCCGGGGGGATCTCTTTCAGTACCTTCACCTCCTGCTCCTCTATGTATAATTTCTTGTTATAGGACGTTACGGAGATAAGGTCCCGGAACCCCTTTGTTGCGAAATGGATGACCACATCCCTTGGTAGGTGCCTGTTTGCTGCTGCCCATGAGTTGACTCTGTGGACTCTGTCAAATTGCCACGCAATATCTTTGGCTTCCCTTCCCAGAAATGTTGCCAGGGCCATTACAAAGATTCTGTTCAGATCCTCTGGGGTTTCGTTTGTTGTCTCTTTCCAACCTCTAAATCTGATTGCAGACGCCATTTGCCAGTATTGCATCATAGTGGATTGGTCCTGAGCCACACTTTTCATCTCTGTTATCTGTCCCTCCATTTGACTCTCCACCTCTTCCATCCTTTTTTCCACACTCTCCCTGATCTCCTTAAGATTTTTCCCCATTTCATCCCTCATTCTCTTGTTGTGTGTTTGCATTGCCTCCTTAATTTGGTCCAGGTCAGCAGTCGCCGCTCTGCGTTGTTCTTCCCACTTTCTCTCTAGATCTCTGCCTTGGTCCTCCAGCATTTGTTTTATATCTTTGCACCTTTCTTCCATCTTCTGTTCTCCCTCTTTGCACCTTCTCTCCTTATGCCCACTTCCTCAAGCTTTTTATCCATTCCCTCCATCCTCTTTCCCAGTACTTCCATCATTCCTTTTAATTCTTGCATCATGTGTGCTGTTGGGCAGGCCTGGGTTGGCGGGTGGGTCTGGGGTCCTGTGGATGGATGGGGGGTGGGAGGGTAGGTGGAGTGTCCCCTGCTGTTTTAGGGAGCTGAGCTTGGGAGGATGCAGCTCCCTTTTGGGGTATCAGTTTGGTCTGCTTGGAGGCCATCTTGGGTTCTGCCTATTGTTGGCCCTGTTTTTCTGTTGATTTTTAGGATAAGTTAGATTGCTCCCTCTGCAGTGCTCAGGTGATGTTTTTGTAATCTGACCTTTCAGAGATAAGGCTCCAAATTTTCCCTTACCCAGCTCCAGTACTATTCCGTTCTGGCTGCTTTCTCTCTTTCCCCCTCCTTCCTCCCTTGTGGGTTCACTGTGCTGGCCCTGGGATTCTGAGTCCCTTGGTTCACAGGCGCAGCTGGGGGGCTTCTCTCCTCACGTCTCTCTGCCGGATCTTCCAGGCCTTCCACCTCCTCCTCCCTCCTTGCTATTGCTTTGTCTCTGTCTCCCTCTGTACCTTCCGCCTGTGTCTCTGTAGTTCACGGCAGGCCCCCTCGGATCTTCACACGGCCCTCTTCACCTTTAATGACTCGTCGGAGGGTCTTCTTTCATCCGGTAGGCCCTCCCGGCGGCCCACGCTCCTCGTGCAGGTATTTTTTTGCCTCCGTCGCTCGCGCCGCTCGACTCCGCTCGCACTGGCTTCCCCTCTGCTCGCTTCCGCTCGCTCCGGCCTCCCCTCGGCTCAACTCCGCTCTCGCCGGCTTCCCACCGGCTCGACTCCGCTCGCGCCAGCCTCCCCTCGGCTCGACTCCGCTCTCACCGGCTTCCCACTGGCTCGACTCCGCTCGCACCGGCTTCCCCTCGGCCCGACTCCATAGTCCTTTCTTCAGCCATCACTGATACTCCATGTTTGCTGATTTGGGTACAGTTAATAGTCTAAGTTGAAACTGAGTTCCATTAACATTAAAATGGATTTTCACTTTAAGCCTGTCTATTTTGCCCTATTTTGTCTTTCTATAGAATATAGGGAAAGGTTTCTCATCTCTAGCTTGAGATATAATTTTCATAGATTATATGCCATCAAGTCATTTTTACCCCTACCAAACACATATATTTTCTGATGATTATCTATCCCATACCTGGTCTTTTAGGTATGTGCCATCTTCATCACTTGTGTTTGAAAATTGGATAGTTGGGATATTGCAAAACAAAATATTTGTCTCTACACCTGCTTTAGTTCCAGGAATGCCTGATCTGGGTAGTTTGCCTATTTTGCTCATGTTTCGTATATGTAATATATTCATTTTCCCTAGTTAGTTTATTGTTTTTCCTTTCCTCTCCTCCTCTCTCCTCTTCCTTCCTTTCTGCTCCCTTTTTGAAAGGGTATAGATTATATGTATGTGTAAAAGCAGCATTTTAAAGAGAAAAAGTATTATTTTGCCTTCTGGGCATTTATTTCTCATAATCAGCAGTTGGGTTCAAACATTGTACTAAACTTCAATGTAGTTTGGGCACAGCTTCTTAGGCAAGTCAGGAACTGGGGTTTGGGAGTTATAGTTAATAACTTAGTTCAGTGTATGAACCCTTGTAACTTGATTAACAATTTGGGTTTAGTATAAAGCACAAAGCTGCAATATGTTTTTGGCAAAATTACTTTAAAAATTGACTTTTGGAAAACAGGACTCTTGATTAATTGTCAAACCTATGATTTTGCAAGAATGCTGACAATATGTCTCCAAATTCCTGGTGTACTTGCGGCCAAAATAAGGGGGAGACCCTTTTCTAATAAAACAGGAAAAGAAGTACAGAACAACACAGCAATTTTTCTTTTATTCACTGCTTAACCTTTTAGGCTTTCTGAAACTTATTTCCAGTCAATCATGTACTCTGGTCCTCAATGGCATTTTCACAGTTCTTTTTTTTTTATCAGAATTTCTAGTTTCTGAGGCTGATACATTGCTTAGTACCTTCAGAAAAAGTATCAGTTTGAAAACACAGCAATTTTTCAGGACAGATGAATTCATCTCTCTCTTTTTTTTCTAAATTCTTTCTATCTCCATCCTCAGGTATTGCGGATTGGCTGCCTAAAAGATCAGATGTATCATGAGCTAAGCAGAGAGGAAGGAGAAGTTGAAGTACTGCTCTGGAGCCAGAAATTCTTGAATTTTACTGAAGGGTGAATGAAAAAAACAGAATGAAGTACCGGTAGTTTGAACAAAAAAGAAAAGGGCCAAAAGAGATTTAGGCACAATTGTAGCCACTGTTTTATGACTCTCAATTTAAAGATATTTAAATATATAGTCTCTGTATTAAAGTACTACAGTGGTACCCTTTTATTTCACTGTGGAAGCTCCTCTTGCTAAATCCATCTCATAAATTTTGTCCCGTTAATGTTTCTCAACAATTATTTTTACCAAATCTTCCTGGTTGGGTCAGGGTTACAACAAATGGATGTAAGAAGGGTAAATGATAAAAAGCATGAACTGACAAATGAAGTGAAAGTAAGAAATATGTATCTATAAAAGAAAGGAGAACATAAGGTTCTACATTTAGGCAAGAAAAACCAAATGCACAGGTACAGTATAAGTGTACCTCACTCAATAGTAGTAACTGTGAGAGGGAACTTGGAGTCCTAGTGGACAGTCATGTAAATATGAGTCAGCAGTGTGCTGCAGCTGCCAAAAAAGCTAACACAGTTCTAGACTGCATTAACAGAGGGATAGAATCAAAATCACGTGAAGTGTTAATACCACTTTATAATGCCTTGATAAGGCCACACTTGGAATACTGCATCCAGTTTGGGTCATCATGGTGTAAAAAAGATGTTGAGACTCTAGAAAGAGTGCCGAGAAGATGATTAGGGGACTGGAGGCTAAAACATATAAAGAATGGTTGCTGGAATTGGGTATGTCTAGTTTAATGAAGAGAAGGAATAGGGGTGACATGATAGCAGTGTTCTAATAGGGGGTTGCCACAAAGAAATGCTACAAAATGAATGCTACAAACTGGCTGCCACAAAGAAGAGGGGTTAAATTATTTTCCAAAGCTCCAGAGGGCAGGACAAGAAACAATGGTTGGAAATTGATCAAAGAGAGAAGCAACCTGGAATTAAGGAGAAACTTCCTGATAGTGAGGACAATTAACCAGCGGGACAGCTTGCCTCCAGAATTCGTGGGCACTCCATCACTGGAGGTCTTTGAGAAGAGACTAGAGTCTGGACATTCACCTGTCTGAGATGGTATAGGTTCTCCTGCTTGAGCAAGGGTTGGACTAGAAGACCTTCAAGGTCCCTTCCAGGTCTATTCTGTTCTGTTCTATTCAAAAATAGTATACTGAGGTGATTTGATCAGATAAGAGACAATGAACAAGGGCTGGATTGTGAAGAACAAATGGGTTATAAGGAACAGAAACAGAGAAAGTAGTGGCTGGAATGGAGCTGATGGGTTCCCCCAAAAGAAGCAAGAGATGTTTAAAGGACAAAAGGGGAAGGAGAGGTTTACAAAGGATAAAACGGCATGGAGCAATATAGTGAATTTCACCGGTATAAATTGCATTTAGTTTTTCACGTCTCACGACATTCATTTCTTTTGTTTACTATCCCTGGCGGTTTTTTTTTTATTATTTCTGTTATATTGCTAACCCCGAATGGAAACGGTATGGTGGTTATGTACGTACTAAGCTCAGCCTCGGCATCGTTCAGCACGCCTCCAGCCACAGAAAATAGAAATCGCCCAACCACAGCTGACGAGCTTAAAAAAGAAAAACGTCAAGCCCCAAATCCTGCCTCCTTCCCGCAATAAAATCGCTATTATTTTTCCGCTTGCTGCAAACCCGGACAGAACAGCGGCCCGCGCAACTCCTTGGTCTGCGCCGGCCAAGTCCCGCCTCTATGCTCATCTATCACTCTTAGCTTCCCGGCAGCTCATCTATCCGCGGCGATCCCACCCGCGTTTTGGGATTGCTCCGCCTGAATTTAAGAGTCCACATAAAGGGTTGCGTTCCGACGTGGTGTTTTGCTTTTGAGGGACTCCAGTGTTTCTCAACCTTGACAATTTTAAGGCATGTGGACTTCAACTCCCAGAATTCCACAGCCAGCATTGCTGGCTGTGGAATTCTGGGAGTTGAAGTCCACATGCCTTAAAATTGTCAAGGTTGAGAAACACTGTCACTAATCTCTCTCTTTTCCACACACCCCCATCGTTGGACCTGAACCCACTTTCAGCCTTTGTGTTCCCACCCACCTCCGCTGCGGGCGGGAGGGAACCCAATCCAAAAAGAAAGGAAGGGCTTATCGGGAGGCGAACCGGTGAGAACAAAGGGCGGGACGTGCATTTCAGCCTCTGATGCGCTGGGCAGCTTGTAGAAAAAGCAACGCCACAGAGCTCGTAAACGGAATTCAGATTTGATGCCCCCCCTTTCCCCCCCCCCGAAAAGTGACACGTTTTTGCTTTGGAAAAGAACAGTAACGATTGGCTTGTTCTAGCAGGCCTGAAATCTACTTCAGCCTGTCGGGATAGTATTCAGAAAGGCAGCTCATCGGCCTTTTTGTTGATGCATCAGTTTGACCTGAATGCTAGGTAGTTTCCAGGGAAAGGAAAGCTACAGAGGGACTGTCTCTGCATGTGACCTGAACACCCTCGTACTTAGTGTGCAGCTGGCTGATAACTGCTGATGGGCCAAGCCTTAATTTCGGTACAAAGTGTAGTTGGGAATCTTCCTTAGATAAGAAGTGGAGACTTGCCTTGCTCACACCGGGAGTTCCAAGACTGAAAGACTGAAAAAGCAGAAGGCTCGCAGAACGCACCACGAGCACCAGCTAGCAGAAGACATAATGAAAACTCTTTGATTTCACAACATATGGACAGACTTAATCAAAGTTTAAAAAAACAGCAGATCAGGTCTTCCTTATTAGATGTTCACCAGTTTTCACCCATCACTTGCATTAATGTTATATGACTCTTAACTGACTTTTCTCCTTATATCTAACAACACAGCAGTGAATATAAAGTGTATGGATTTCTGTGATATAGTGTCGGTTAAAAAATGTGCAAGTGTTCTAGTGAAATACGTTGTGTCTTAATCTTCCAACCCCCATTTTGAGGACAACAGATGAAATGTCTCCAACCTGAGGACCCTGGGAATCACTCAGCTCCTGCCCACCAATATAACCTCTGTTTCCTTGTCCAGATGTTTCTTCTTCCCAGATCTTTTCCTACTGGCAACAAAATGACAAGACCATCTGATTGCCTATATTTGATTAATCACCACCTATGAAATGTTCAACTACCTAAGCCCTCAAAGGCTCCCCTATCCAAATGGTGAGGGCAGCTTGAATACCAAAAATTCTTTTAAAATGGTCTTTGGTGCAGATATTTGAACTGGCCACCATATTAAGTAGGACATGAATACGGTAAGACTGGAAATAGGACCTCTTTGGCACTAGATACTTTTCAAATTACCCAGTGTTTCAGTAGTACCTACAGGATCACCTTCAACCCGTGTTGGTCTGACCTCTTAAAAAAAATCAAGAAAAAATATACTTAAAACTGCCTTCAGGGTTCAGCTCCCCAGCTCCCAGAGGTTTGGGTTGGGGGAGCTGAAGCCCAAAGTCACTGTTTTCTTCCATGATAGCACTTTTTGCTCTGGAATATTTGCTTCATTGCCACTTGTATGTTACTCTACCTGCTATGGTGCCTTTCATTGCCTGCTCAGTTAAAAGTTGCCCTGCAGTTCAGCAACACCACTGTAGGTTACTTAAGCAGAGCAAGCCTATACAAGCGTGATTCATGACTGGCCATCCCTTTGCCTGCTTTACTGGTTTAGATCAGCATTTCCCATCTTACATTCTCCAGACATTTGAATTATTATTTCCGAGATTCCGGAGCAGCCAAGTTGATGAGAGCTACAGTCTTGCATAATATAGAAGTCTTTAGGTTGAGCAAGGCTGAACAGCTCCTACAAAAGAGAATGTATATAGCTCAGGGCTGAAGTGTGGAGTGCTTGGTGCTCTCTGAGCTTAGTTTTTTTCCTTACTGATGCTTCAATGCCTGCCTCAGTTCTAGTGAGTTTGGGGGTTTGCTCCCTGTTTATATGCAGTACCTTGCCCTGCCAGTGTTGGTGGGGATGTGGTTTTCTCCCTGGTAGTTCCTTGATTGGGGAAATGTTTCCTGCTTTTTTGTCTGGTGCTTTTCCTGCTTTTTTGTCTGGTGCTATCCCTGCTTATCTGCTTAGCAGCTCTCTAGCCTTAACAAAAAAATACTATCAGAGACATATAATACAATTGTGGGGGTTGGGACAGATCAAATAGCATTCCAAACATGTGATTCACATGACATTCTTTTGTCAGTGACATTACTTTTGACCCGACCTTCATCAGTTTTGTAGTTCAATCTATAAAATGGTATTCCATTTTTAAAGTATTTTTTTTAAAAAATTATTGGACATACACTCCTTTTTTAAGGGTTGTAAGCAATTGTTCTGGTCTCATTTGAGTAGTTATCTTTTTAAAAAATATTCTTACATTTTGCAAACATGCTTCTAATTGCTTCTTTGCACAAAGCAGCAAAATCCTGGGAAAATGCGATGACAGTAGATAGGATTATTTTTGAAGTGTTTTAAATTATTAAATTATTTTCATAATTGTACAATTATTTTAAAGCTCTCCTTTACTGTGGTTTTGCAGAAGGACATACCAGTTTATTACATTGAGGCTTCAAATGCTTTATTCTTTCTTCAAAGAAAGATATCAAAATGTGTAGAAGTTGCCAGGCTTCTTGTAACACAAGACTGACCTGCCTCTAGGAGACTGGTGCCTTAAAACTGCTGCTCCCCACCCTATTTTACCTGATGCTCCATCCTGTGACGTCGTATCTACCTTTGTTTTGACCTCTGTACAGTAAGACAGTCCCACTCACTGCATTCTTTTTCAGAGGCCCCTTTCCCATATTTTTTATAAGTTAAATATCCGTCCAGGAAAGCACCACTTCTTCATTTTAATGTGCATGGATATTGAGGCATCATGGGCTGTACACCTTTCCAACTTGATTTTGGAATAATGAATCATGACACTGTAAATCAGGTCCCCAACCCCCAGTCCATGGACCAGTACTGGTCCACGGCATGGCAGCAAGTGGTCCGCACAAACAAGCAAAGCCCCATCTGCGAGATGCAGGCAGCACACAAAACCATGCACTCTCTGGTCCAACGGAAAAACCTCTCTCCACAGAACCAGTCCCTGGTGCCCAAAAGGTTGGGGTCCTCTGCTGTAGGTGTTCTAAATACATACACTACTTTAGAAGAAGTGGATTGTCTCTATTCAGTCTGGGTTCAGGCCTGTGAATGGGAATGAGACAGCTTTGATCTTTTTACTGGATGGCCTGTTTTAGTGCACTTCTCTTTTTCCTTTTAGACCGCTTAGTGACCTTCCTCCTGTCCTTTTAGACTTTTTCTCCCTAGTATCTTACTGGCCCACATAAGGAGGTCGGGCACTGTTGGGGCACTGTTCTGCAGGAGTTCCACTCCTATGAGTGGTTTCAGTCTGTTGTAAAGAGGAAGGTGAGGTCAGCCTATCGGACCCTTACTTTAGGGGTGCTACAAGGATTAGTCCTTACCCGCCTGCTTCTTAACTTTTATTTGAAACTGTTGGGGGGAGATCATATGATGACAATTTGGGTTATGAATCATCAGTATGCTACATATTGCTATCTTGGTTAGTAAGGGAGATACTGCCAATATTCTTTCCTGGGGTTTGGAGCCTTGCTCTTTGTTCAGGTAGTCCTCAACTTACAACTACAAACTGGGACCAAAATTTCTGTTGCTAAAAAGATAATTGTTAAGTGAGTGGCACCAACTTTTTTTTTTTGCCATGGTTGTTAAGAGAATCACTGCAGTTAAGGTGGTTATTAAGTGAATCATTGACTTTGCTTGTCAGAAGAGGTCACAAATGATAATCACGTGACCCTGGCATGCTGCAACCATCATAAATACATGTGGGTTGTCAAACACCCAATTTTGTTCATGTGACTGTGGGGATGCAGTGATGGTTATAATTGCAAGGACTAGTTGTAAGTCACTTTTTTTGATGCTGTTGTAACTTTGAATTGTTGCTAAATGAATGGTTGTAAGTCGAGGTTTACCTGTATGTCAGGGTTCTCCTTTGGTGCTGGTGTTATTCATGAATGGAGAAGAGTAGGCCTGTGACGCAGGGATCCTCCTGGACTTGTGGTTCCATTTGAACCGGAGGTGGAGGCTGTGGTTGGTAGAGCTTAAATGCATCCTTAAGCTGGTGGAGGAGGATCTAGCGACAATAACATAGGCTGTCATCCCCATTCATACTGCTGCAGTATGCTTTACATGGGGCTGCCTTAAAGACTACTCAGAAATTGCAATGATTAGCCAGGAATGTGGTGGTCTGTCTTTTAACCAGCCCCTGATGTTGGAAGCATGTTAAATGTGTGTAGCAGGCCCTACAGTGGTTATGGGTTCAGCTCCAAATGTAACTTAAAAGCAGGGCTTTTTTTGTCATAGAACGCCCAGAACGGAGTTCCAGCACCTTTTTTGGATGGAACCTTGTAGGGTAGGCAAGGCGGGTTGTATGACGTGTGTGAGTTCCAGCACCTTTTGATTTATTTATTTTTACAAAAAAAGCACTGCTTAAAAGTATTGTTGTTACCCTACAAAGCGCTCCATAACTTGGCACCTGGGCATCCATGGGACTGGCTCCTCCAACCGGTTGGAGCAAAGAGGGAGGGTCTCCTTGTTTCACATTTCTGGGAGGTCAGAAGAGCTGAAACTGGAAGGCACTGCTTCTCCACACAGCATCGATCTATAGAATGGGCTCCCTGCTGAGACTCTACCAACAACTCCCTGATAGTTGTTTTAGTTGTTACAAACAGAGCTTTTTTTTTGAAGAGTCAGTAGCATCACCTGTGCCTTTGATTGTTCTTACTATATTTCCCTCCTGCTTTGGTTTGTTTTGGTAATTTGGATTGTACATTGCTGTAATTTGGTTGTTGTTTCTATTGTGACATTGAACCAGAGTCACAAGATTGCAGCACAATAGACATTAATTCATTAATTAAATAATTAGGATTGTTGTTTGCCAGACAGTCTATCCGACAGGAAAGTGCAGCAATTTATGGGGAGAAAAGAAGAACATCTCCAGGCAAGGAAATTATTCTGTTCCGTGAAATGTTCAGGGATATCTTTCCATATGCTATTGTAGCTGATCATTATTATTTTTAAATATCCTTACTACTAGGCCCAGAAACTTGTTTGGATCTGCAGCTCCCTGCACATCTGACACACCCAACAGACTGGTTTTACCTGCTGCCAGTTCAGAGAAGGCCTTCAGAAGCTTGAGCATGTCTGTTCTTTTCCTGAAGGAGTTATGACCAGGCTGTGCAGCTCCCGGTCCCATGCTTTCCTACAACAACACAACTTTACTGCTTAAGAACTCCAAGAACCAAAGAGGTAGGACAATCTGAGCATGGAATTCAGAGCACAATAGACTTAAGCTTGGAACTCAACAAATGTATCACCTACCATTAGTGATCAGGCTTAGGGCAAGTCGAGGGGAGATTCATGTTAACTGTTGATGGAAGTCAATTAATTCAGCACCTTTTTGTATCCAGAAACCAGGATGTTTTGTGGTTGCCATTTCTTTTCACGCTGTCTTTTGGCAGGCACCAGTGGGAATGCAAGAGTTGTGCTGCCTTTGGTGAGTGATATAACTGGGGAGCTAAAAGTTGGAACGAAGAAACAGGACATTTCAGGTTCAGATCTTGCCATAGATTAGTCACTTGTTCAGGATGATGATAAGACATGTTCTCCAACCAAGAACGTATTCATTTCAACCTATTATTTTAAACTGAGCTTTGTAGACATTCACCTTGAAAATAAGATGCCTTGAAAAACCTTCTGTTTTGAAAAATGATACCTAAAGCCACAAATAATTAAACAGAGATGTTGTAAAGGGAAATAAATATAAGGACAAAATTATTTCAATAAAAGTTATTAACAGAAACCTAGATTCAGGAGAGGGAGGAAGTGTTTCCCCCCCAAAAAAAGAATGTTTACCGGTAGTTATAAAAGAAGAATAAGGGGGGAAATGTAAATAATAGAAGATTACCATTATGTAATTGCTGTTTTAAAAGGGGGGAGTATATACTGTGTGTGTATGTGTGTTATGTTTTGCTTTGTTTTGTTTTGTTGGTTAAAAATAAAATAAAATAAAATAAAATAAAAAGAATGTTTAGTTATAGACTTTAATGTCGAATGAATAGCCTAACAACAGGCTTAATATATATATTTAAAACATTTGGACTCATTAGATTGGGATCAGTCTGCCAAAAATTAATAATAATAAAAATTAAATGAAGCCCTCATCTTTAGCTATAGTTTAGCTCTGAATCAACAGAGGGTGGAGAGAGTTAATATGCTTATATGAGTTTCCTAAAGGCATCTCAGAAGTCCATCACCAGAGCTGCCTTCTTGTGAATGTCCATGGAGAGATAGTAGTTTTGGGAGTGTGAGTCTTTTAAAACATCCACAAATCAGTATACCTGAAAAGGAACAGCAGGGTAAAAGAACAATAATCCTGAGAAACAAGCCATCCTGGAACCACACCAGCTCGAGAAAGAAGGCACTAAAATGAAATTGGATGTGCTCATTGGTTGTGATACTTCTGTTTTATTTCAAGTTGTAGAGGTGGCAGTGAAATATATACAGTGTGTGTGTGTGTGTATGTGTGTGTGTGTGTGTGTGTGTTATATAGATATATATATAGATGTAGGTCTTTGGTTCTTTGGGTTTTCTCCCACGTAGAATTTGAAGTGTCTTGGTGACTTCGTCGAAACGTCGCCAAGACACTTCAAATTCTACGTGGGAGAAAACCCGAAGAACCAAAGACCTACATACAAACACCCGCAAAAACCTCAGAAAACATATATACAGATATAGAGATAGAGATAGAGATAGAGATAGAGATAGAGATAGAGATAGAGATAGAGATAGAGATAGAGATAGAGATAGAGACAGAGACAGAGACAGAGACAGAGACAGAGACAGAGACAGAGATAGAGATAGAGATAGAGATAGAGATAGAGATAGAGATATCTCCCAAGAAGATATTAAAACAAGCAGGAAAGAGAAATAAGAAAAAGAAAGAGATTTACAAAGGGTGAGGGAGGGAGACCTCCGTGCCAGTATTATGCTTTGTGAAATTCTACTTGACCCTTCATGCAATCCTGATGGCAACTTTCAATAGGACAAATAGATAAAAAGAACTGTGGTTTTAAATACAGATGTTATGTTTCAGCTATATTACAAAAGGAAAGGAAGAGATATGCTTGATCTTCAGCTTGCACACTTCGCTTGATGCCCCAGTTAGGGCTTTGCCTGGACTGGAAAGCTTTGTAACAAGATTACTGCAATGTGGGGCTGCTTTTGAAGATAGCCTAGAATTGGTTCTGATAGCAATGGTCAGGTTGCTAACAAACAAAATCTCATATTGCTCAATGAGACCAAAGTTACAGAATCTGCACTGGTTACTAGGCCCAACACAATTCATTTATTTATAAAAGTGTATTGGCTGCCCATCTTACCATGGGGTAACTCTGCGCAGATTATAGTTACATATACAGTTGAAACCTAAAAAGTTAAAATCAGGCATTAAAACCAAGGACGGGGAGGAGGGAGAGGGGGGAGGGAGAGGGGGGATCTGTTATTAATCACCTCCATTGTGCTGTTCCCTCATCGGGGGCCTAAGCCGACTAGCACAGCCACGTCTTTAGGCCCTTACGAAAAGATGGGAGGATTGGGGCCAACCTCACGTCAGTGGGGGAGGGGCAAGATATTCCAGAGGACAGGAGCAACAGCAGAGAAGGCCCTCCTCCTGGACCCCGCCAGCTGGAATAATCAGGCTGGCAGGACCTGCAGCATGCCTCCTCTGATGGCCCGAGTGGTACGGGCCAATCCCAGTGGGGTGAGATGGTCCCTCACGTAACCTGGACCCATGCCATGAAAGGCTTAAAGGTGATCACCAACACTTTGAATTGCACCTGGAAGCAGATCAGTAACCAATGCAGCTCGGAGTGGTGTTACAGGGGCTATAAACTACTTGCGCTACCGCACTCTGCACCAGCTGCAACTTCCAAATGCTCTTCAAGGGTAGCCCATGTAGGATGCATTACAATAGTCCAGCCGTGAGATGACTAGGGACTGAACGACTGAGCGCTGGGGATCCTGGTCCAGGAAAGGCTACAACTGGTGCACAACACTAAGTTGTACAAAGATTCTCAAACGGTTACAAAGAGTTAGTTATCCTCTCTAAATCCCTGCAAGGTACAGCACTAGGTTATATTAGGCTCTAGCTAGGCTGTTTGTCTTGTCAAGTCTTCAAGAACAGGGGTCCCCAACCCCCGGTCTGTGGACCAGTACAGGGCCGCGGCATGCCAGCAACTGGTCCGCACAAACAAGCAAAGCACCATCCGTGGAATGCAGGCCACACACAAAACCACGCACTCTTCAGTCCATGGAAAAACCTTTCTCCGTGGAACTGGTCTCTGGTGCCCAAAAGTTTGGGGACCTCAATCAAGAAGGATCTGCTCAAATTCCCAGCCTAGGAGAAGAGGTCCATGGGGTGGAACGTGGGCCTTCTATTGATGGCCCCAACATATTGGAACCTAGTCCTCCTCTAACCCCCCTCATTACTGATTTTTAGGAGAGTTTTCAAAAGCTTTCTTTGTAAATGGATGTAGGAAGCCTGATGCCTAGATGCTGAGGTTGGGCTACCAAGATTTATATATTATGTTAATGGCTTGGTTTGTTCATAGAGGGAGAGATGTTGCAAGAGATTTTCTTAGTGTAATATTGTTTGCCTAGGGAATATATACATTCAGTTAAATAGCAGTAGTAGTAAAAGTAATAATAATGATAATAACCATTTTCATGCCAGGGGAACTTCTGCAGATTTCTCACATACATACTTATTATAAGAGCTTTTATGCTGCTTCAATTGCCAGGGTCTAAGTAGCTTATAAGCTTATAAGATATATGTTTATCTACCTATCTGTTTATCTACATGTAATGTATTGGCCACAACTGTTTTAAATCACTTGCTTAATGTGTGACCTACATTGTTGTATTGTTTAACAGTTGCTGTTACTGAAAGCCAGACTGGCTGTCTCCAAGCTGATAATGAAGTTTGGGGCGGGAAACTGTTACTTTAAACCTATTGGTTGCCACCTAGAGGCTAACTGTATAAATAGCTGTGCAGCAGGCTTTAGGGCTGCTTCTGTTTTGAGTTAATAAACTTGCTGTTGTTTCAACACTCTGCCTCGTTCAATGCCTAAAGAACCGAAGATATAACAATGGCAACGAAGGTGGGATGTGCTGCTTCATTGAGAGAGCTTGAAGTCACTAGGAGGTGAGGTCAGCACAGAGCCTGACAGGAACTATGTTTCCCCCCCCCCGGTCTGCCAGCAAGCCACGCTGGAGACCACTACACCCTAAGGATCCGTCCTAGGGCCTACACAGAAGCCAGCAGCGCAAGGCATTGAACAAAGAAACAAACCACCATGGTGAAGGTTGGGAGCTCGAAGAATTCAACGTAACTCACCCGAAGAGATGGGCGTCCTACATCTCCCACGTTGAAAATTACCTCCATGCCAACCAGGTCACTGAAGATGGATTGAAGGCCGCGACACTCCTCTGCGTATGCGGCCCCGCCACCTTCGACATTGCAGAGAACCTGGTCGCCCCAGCGCCACTCAAGTCGGTCACCTACACAGACTTGAAAAAAAACCTCCAAGACCACTTTGAGCCCAAGTTATCCATTATAGCGTGGAGGCATGCTTTTGAGCAGCGGGAGCAACAACCTGGCAAGTCTGCAATAGAATTCATTGCCGCTCTTTGTTAAGCATCCCGACTCTGCAATTTCGCGGATTTGGAGGAGAGACTACGAGACCGCTTAGTCTGTGGACTCTGGAATCGAGAGCTCCAACAAAAACTGTTTGCTAAGGAGACTCTCTCACTACAAGAGGCCTTGAAGGAGGTAATGGCGGACGAAGCTGCCGGAGGGGCCGTTAAAGTGCTGCAGCCCTCCAAAAGCACACCAAGCACCGAAGCCGTCCACCACGAGGACACCGAGAGGATGGAAGACACCAAGTTAGACTACGAAGTTGACCAGCTACGAAAGCACCCAGAGAAGGGACTGCAGCCAGTTGGGAAAGCAGTTCTGTTTCTTAGATGCATGGGCTGTGGAGGCCGCCATCAATGCGCGGATTGCCGATTCCAAACTGCAACATGCCAGGCCTGTGGCAAACCAGGCCACATCGCCGCCATCTGCCGAGGTCATCAGAGGGACTGCCCAAAAGAAGACACAATCAGAAGCGGTACCGGGGCCCTGGGTCAACACCAAGTAGGGTTCTACTCCAGCCAAAGGAGCGTATTCAGCACTGGTGCCCATCTCCTCCTAAAGCAGAAGCTTAGACTACAGGTCAAGCTTCAGAGAGTTCCATGCAACATGGAACTGAATATGGGCTCAGCCATGTCCATCATTTCACAAGGAAAATTCAGGCACCTATGTCATTGTAGCAACAGATGGGCCAAAACTCCTGAGTGGCAGTCAAAGGTGAAGCCACACTTCTGGTGGAGTTCAAGGGGTTCAAGGGGCCACTAGATGTCATAGTGGTGGAAGGCCAACGCATGAGCCTCATAGGGCTCAATTGGTTTGATGCATTGGGCATTCAAGTAACCGGCATTCACCGAACACAAGCGGCAGATGTGTCTGCAGTTTGCCAAGAGTTTGTGGATGTTTTCAGTTCTAGTTTAGGGGAGTACAAGGGTCCTCCAATTACCCTCAAGCTTGATCCTATGGTAACTCCAATACGGATCAAGCCCCGTAGAGTGCCTTTTGCATTAAAACCCAAAATCGATGCAGAGCTGGATAAGCTAGTGGAACAAGGGATATTGCAGCCCATAGACAGTGGGGTGTGGGAGAGCCCCATAGTAACACCATTAAAGGCCAATGGGAAGTGCAAAAATGTGCTGAGTATAAGTGCACCCTCAATAGGGCACTTCAACAGCACGCGTACCCTGTGCCAGTTGTCAGCCATATTTTGGCGTCATTGCAAGGAGGCCGTGTATTCGCCAAATTAGATTTGGCACAGGCCTATCAACAACTGCCCGTGGACGAGGTCACGGCGGTAGTCCAGACCATTGTCACCCATAGGGGGGCTTTTAAGATTAAGCGCCTACAGTATGGGGTGAGTGTAGCCCCAGGGCTGCTCCAGGGAGTGATGGAGCGTATGTTCAAGGGAATTCCAGGGGTTTGCCCCTGTCCTCATTGCTGGGGAATCGATTGAGATTCTGGCTGAATGATTTAAGGCCGTCCTTCAGCGGTTCCACAATGCGGGACTTAAACTAAAAAAAGAAAAGTGCAATATTGGTGTAGAGTCAACCGAGTTCCTTGGTTTCCGCATCGATGCCGAAGGCATTCATCTGGCAGAATCCAAATTAAAAGCAATCCAGCAGGCCCCAAGGCCGATGTCAAAGGGAGAGAGCTTCAGGCTTTCCTAGGCCTTTTGAATTTTTACCACGCCTTCCTCCCAAACAAGGTCACAGTGGCAGAGCCATTACACCGGCTCTTAGATAGACAAGCTCAGTGGCAGTGGACCAGTGTTCACTAGAGTAGCTTCCAAGCAGTCAAATCACTGCGGTCGTCCGACTCAGTTCTCACTCATTTCAATGAGCAGCTGCCTGTCTGCATTGCGTGTGATGCATCCCCGTATGGGGTTGGGGCTTTGTTAAGCCACTTAATGGCTGATGGAAGGCAGAAGCCCATCACGTATTACTCCAGGACTCTATCGTCCGCAGAGCACAACTACGTGCAAATTGACAAGGAGGCTCTGGCCATTGTGGCCAGAGTTAAAAAGTTCCATGACTACTTGTATGCCTGCCAGTTCATGGTCTTCACAGACCACAAGCCACTCCTAGGGTTGTTCACCACAAACAAACACCTCAGATTCTGTCTCCTCAAATACTGAGATGGTCTATCTTCCTGTCAGCCGACAGCTACATGATGATTCACAAACTGGGCAAGGAAATGGGCCAGATCCAGGTCTGGCTGCAAACATCCTGGCTATCCAGGATTTGCCAGAATCTCCCCTTTGTGCTGGGGATATAGCTGCTGAGACAGCAGTTGACAAAATGCTGAGTCATGTGCTAAACTGGTACACACAGGATGGCTGGACAAATGTCCAGGGCCAGAATTTCAGAGTTTCTTCATGAGAAAAGATAAGAGGTGCATCCTTTGGGGAAGTAGGGTCATAGTGCAGAGCTCTTTAACCCTCTGCACAAGGGTTATCTGGGAATAGTCCAGATGAAGGCACTTGCAAGGAGCTACCTTTGGTGGCGGGGTTAGATAAAGTCATCGAGGCCCAAGTACATAGTTGCTACATGTGCCCGCAATCCAGACCGGAGATGCCGCAAGCCCCTGTCCACCGATGGGAGGACACACACACCGTGGTCAAGAATTCACATCGATTTTGCCGGGTCCTTTCAGGGACAGCTGTTTCTAATAGTGGTAGATAGCCATTCTAAATGGTTAGAGGTTGCACCAGTCCCTACTAGGACTACTGCAGGACCATCCAGGAACTGCGCAGAATCTTTGCAACACACGGACTTCCAGATGTGTTAGTCTCTGACAATGGGGCTCAGTTTACCGCTTCTGAATTCCAGTCTTTCCTCAGGGCAAATCTAATATGGCACACCACGTCAGCTCCCTTTCACCCGGCCTCGAACGGCCAAGCAGAACTCATGGTCAGCACAACCAAGGAATCACTAAAACAGATTGTCACAGGGGATTGGCACCACAGACTGGCAGATTTTCTACTCTGTCTGCCAACGCACAACTTTCTGTACCACCACGGGCAGAAGCCCTGCCAAACTCAGATGGGTCGTTTGATCACCAAGCTGGACAGGCTAAACCCCGAACCGGGTTGCCTCAGACTCTGCTCAGCCAAAGACATCTTGGAATTTGCAAGTGGGTGACCGGGTTTGGACCCAGAATTATGGGCAAGGGGCTTTGTGGGTGGCAGCCGTGGTTGTTAATGTGTCAGGACCACTCTCTTATGAGGTGGTCCTGGAAGATGGGCGAGTCATTCGCTGGCACATTGACCAGCTGCGTCAGAGGCTAGCGAACCAGTTGCTGACTCAGGTCTCTCAAGAGGGCTGCATGCAAGGGCCATGCAACAGCGGCCCAACAGAGGAGCTTGCACACTCCAACAGAACTCTTACTCAAGGAGATGGGGAAAAGGCCATAGGAGAGCTTCCCCTGGACAGACAGATAGTATCCGCTGAACACAACTGGCAAACTGCACTGAGGGACAGCCCTGCAGACTTTGCTGCACGATTGGACTTTGGTTTGGGCCGACCAGGACTGGCCAGCCAAAGGGACCTGAGTCAACCTGACTTCACTGGACCTCAGAGTTCTGGTCTACCCAGCCGAGCAGGCGAGGAGGTAGACCGAGAGACCCCTGCAACACCTAAACGTTCAGAACGGTCAAGAAGGCTGCCTAAATATCTGCAGGACTATGTCCAGCAATTGAGAGTTTGAGCCATCTATGGGGAAGGGGTGTAATGTATTGGCCACAACTGTTTTAAATCACTTGCTTAATGTCTGACCTACATTGCTGTATTGTTTAACAGTTGCTGTTACTGAAAGCCAGACTGGCTGTCTCCAAGCTGATAATGAGGTTTGGGGTGGGGAAGTGTTACTTTAAACCAGAGGTAGGCAACCTCGGCTCTTTTATGACTCATGGACTTCAACTCCCAGAATTCCTGAGTCAGCATAACATAGCTGACTCAGGAATTCTGGGAGTTGAAGTCCATGAGTCATAAAAGAGCCGAGGTTGCCTACCCCTGCTTTAAACCTATTGGTTGCCACCTAGAGGCTAACTGTATAAATAACTGTGCAGTAGCCTTTAGGGCTGCTTCTGTTCTGAGTTAATAAACTTGTTGTTGTTTCAACACTCTACCTCATTCAGTGCCTAAAGAACCGAAGATATAACACTACCTATTTATTTATCATTTGTCTATCTATACCTATTCATACAGTAATCAAGAAATTTATCCAAATTATCAACAATACAGTATACAATAAATAAAAAATATAAAATCCCTGATATTTGCATCCCATTGTCTTCTAAATATTTGCTATGAGGCTGTCCTTCAACTCACTCTTCTGGAGCAGCTTAAGGTTGCAAAGCAGCTGCTTGACTATATAGTGCAGATGCTTCATGTCCTCCCATGGTCTCAAAATAGAAATATCTAGGCCTTCTTGGCAGCTGTGGTTTTCTGGTATCTAGAGAGGCACGTCACTAGCAATAAAGCATCTCTTTGAATGATTTGCCTAACTTTACCTCTAGGCTCCTGGAGCTGAGATGGCTTATGCAGTTCCCTATTAGCTCATGGGCCAACTGCTCCCTGACACTCTGCTCTACCTCAGCCTTTGTCCCTCTCTGCATCTGCCTCACTCACCTGCAAACATGCCATTCCTAAGAACATTTCTTGCTGATGGGATTCATGGAGCCTTGGCTTTCTCCTTTATGCCTCAGCCCCAACTCCCCAAGTTCATTTGATGAGCGTGTTTCAATATCTGCGAAGCCAGCTATCAGTAGCCATGCAAGGGCTTTCTGGACTGCGGTTGGAGAGTAGAGCAGAAGCATTTGTGGTTGTTTGGAGCAGGAAAATTATGTAACCCCTGCAGAGAAAAATGAATATTATTGAAACACTAACATTTTATGACTGCAGCTCAGCCTCACAAAGCCATCATTACAACAGTCAAATTAAGTCCTACCTCTAAGATTCAAAATGAAATACTTCATACATAGAAGGAAGTAGACCTGCCTAGATAGGTTTTCTAAAGGGCCTTGTTAATTTAAGAATTGGAACATAATGAATAAGATGTAATGTAGGACAGTGACAAGAGTATAATTCTCATTATACAAAGGTTGATTATTCACTACTACAGCAGGACTGGGGAATAATAGGAATGGCTCAGTTGAAACAGCATTGGGTTGGGTTTCCCTTACAGCAGGGGTTCTCAACCTTGGTAACTTTAAGACTTGTGGACTTCAATTCCCAGAATTCCTCTGCCAGCAAAGCTGGCTGAGGAATTCTGGGAGTTGAAGTCCACAAGTCTTAAAGTTGCCAAGGTTGAGAACCCCTGCCTTACAGGCAGGAGGAAACTGATGAACACTTTTGGGACTACATGTAAGACAGATTAAGACTGAATCCTACGAAAATCTCTTTCTTCCTTACACCTCAATCTGATTTACATGTCACGCTAAGTAAAATTTTGCCTTCTTTGTTTTAGCTTGGCACATTGTATGAATCCATCCCTTGTGGCTTGTAAACCGTAGTTTATGGTGTGCCTTTACTCAACCATCTATAATTTAGTGAACATTAAATAATGGCTCACTGTAATATACAAAGCCAATAGTCTGGATTCACATAACACTTGAGGACCTCATATGCTTGGTTGGACTTGGTTTAGCATGTAAATGAACAGCCAAGATCACTGAAACTTTCTTAATATATACTGCATGTGGGGGATTTGAATCCAGGTCTCCATATTGTAATTCTAACCAAATTGAATTTGGTTATCACTTTTTGGGTTATCTGCCATAGTATATCTTGAGTCATCCCACTATTTGGATAAAGGAGATAATGCTATCTTGAGGTATTACAAATACAAGATGTGAAAAGTTCTTAAGTGCAAAACAACACTGCACATTATTTCAGAAAGACCATAGAAAGGCAGTGTTAAAGCTGGGACGTTGATGTACTGGGCTTTGTGTAACATATCCGCTTAGTGAACACTCCCAAGAAGGATCTCAAGGGTTGCTGGCAGATATTGGCTAATGATTAATTTTTTTGCTTTACTCTGCACTCTTCCCTACTCAAGGTAAGGTAGAAATTTGAGGAAATGAGAAATGGGGACAGTAAGTACAAGTTTTTACCAGCTTACTTCCTTATTCAGTTGCTGCTTCTTTTACTATCGTTTTTGCTTTAATGAAAAATGACTTGTTAACTACTGAAATGAATATTCTTGCCAAAACCATGTTGGTTGCATCACAAAAAGAGGCTGAAAATAATGGAATGGAGACAAAAAAAGCAAAGTGATGCATCTGAAAGAAGAAGTGGAAACAATCAGAGAGGAAGTAGAGTTGGACAGATCGAAGGAAGTTTATAAAACAGAATTGTTGCCACCTGTCTGACATTCTTTTACTGCTTGGGAGGTTTCTTTGAATTTTTGCTGATGAACCAACATCTCTTCAGTTGTTGCAAGCATTAAACAGAGGACATTTGAAATCTGTAACTCCATCAACCTGCACAAAGGTAAAGCACATGGAGTGGAGAGAAAATGGCTGCAGGATTAGATCTGATGCTGATAAATAGTCATTAAACCTTTTTGACATCAATAAGGTAATCAGGAAATTGGGGTGACTGGGAAAGAGAAAAACCCTCAAAATAGAAACCTCAGACCAAAATTTCTCATCTGGCCCAAACGTTGCCACTATTTGTGTGTGATCATGTTTGAGATACGGTTTCTGCAATGAAACTTCATTTATAGAGAGTAGAAGATAAATGAGTAGAGACTAAGGTGTAAACTGTGAGTGATCAATATCTGTATTTGATTGTATCTTGTATCTGATTTTGCTCTCTGTATCCCAGTTGTGAGAAATGAGTAGTGATTATTCTGGGGTAGAAAAATGTAAAACATTGTTTATATTTCTAGAGAATTTTGTGCACCAAACTGAAAAAGGATTCTGCTCCGGTTTAGTAAATCCTTTTGTCAGAGATAGTTGCTCTTTTTATTTGGACAGAATTCTGTCTCTTGTACTGCTGCAGGGCAAATAAAAATCTAGCAAAGGTACAGCTTCCTTATTGCTGCATTGCCATGTTGGAAAAATGTGGGCAAAGATTATCAGAGTATTATATAAATTTGAGTTTTTCACACTGGATTATGAGAGAGTAACAAAAATATCTCATTCAAATGTAACCAGTTTTATATGTTTAAAGTTTTGGGTTCTGGGATTTATTGTCATTTTTTTTAACTAACGTTCCACAGCTTGAAAAACTTTGAAAACCATACTATTATGGTTGGTTGTACAGTCAGCGAGATGTTTGGACTGGATTTGCCATTTTTATCCACCTTTTGAATTCTCCCCAAGTACCAGGAATAGGCAGATGTTGATGTTTAATGGTGTTAGAGGTATCATTGCAGGATGGAAGCTGTTCCAATTACAGCTGTCTTTTGTCATTGACTGATGGTGTATTTGTCAGTGCCGGTGATGTTCAGGTAATGCTCAAGTACATTTTTTTAATGTGCTGGCCATGTAAGGCTTTGTCTTTCCATGTTTCTTCTCATCATTTGGTCTTTTGGGTAAACCAGTTTGGTCTCTCCATTACTCACTAAGACTTCCTAATATACAGACCTCAATGCATCTTCTTCAGTATCCTTCAGATATTCTTCCAATGTGCTTTTTTCTTATTTTTATTATCAAGCATACATGGGAAAAGACTGTTACAAAGTCACATAAAGCAATAGAGCTAACATGTTTTATTCAAATCAAAGTAGTGTATTTGCTAAAAGTGTTGATCTGATTAATCGTTACCATTAAATCTTTTGCCTATTTTGGTGATATGTTTCTGGCTGATAGCCAAGATTGTTTTCATACTCCTGAAACTTTTCTGTGCAAAGGATATAGTTTCTTTCAAAGGATATAGTATATCTGTACATACATGACCAACCCATGCAGATGTTTTTGGCCAATCATTCCTGAGATGGTTATGTTGAATAGGCACTGGTGATGGTGGGTGCTTCTCTTTCATTTAATCTTATTTATTGATCTATTAGACAGGATGCTTCACAGTTAATATTAACAACTCATGTTTAAAATGCAACTCTACCTCCTGACATTAACAAAAAGAAACAAGATCCAATTAAAATTTTCAAATATGTATAGTTCCGTGTGGCGAACCTATGGCACGTGTGCCACAGGGGGCACGCAGAGCTGTCTCTGTCGACACACGTGCCATTGCCACAGACAGAGGGATGCAGGGCTGGGCTACTCCCCTCCCCTCTCCACACATGCAGAGTCCAGGAACAGCTGCGAGAGCTGGGCGGGGTGAGGGAAACCTGTAAAAGGAGCAGGTTTTGGCGGGAGAGTGAGTGAGCAGCCTTTGGAAGCGACCAGTGGTGGGTTTCACATCATTTAACAACCTGTTCTCTGCTTCGCCTTCCGTCTTGGTCGTTCTGGGCTGCTCGGGGGAGGGGGTGTCGACTGGGGTGGCAGGAGTTCCTAGTTGCAGAATTGCTGGGCGGGGGCAGCAGCTACTGCTGCTCCAACTGGCCAACCACGCAGGGAAGCAGGAGGAGGTGGAGGGGCAGCCGGTGCGCAAGATCTGCTTCCTCGTTGGGCTGCCAGTGAGCAGTTGAGGCAGCTCCAGACCCCCGGCTGCACCTCCACCTCCTCCTGCTTCCCTGCGTGGTTGGCTGGTTAGAGCAGCAGCAGCAGCTGCTGCCCCCGTCAGAGCTGTCAAGCAGATGGGGCCCAGGCCGGGCAAGGGCTTCCTTCCAGCCATCCCGGGGCCATTAATGCCCGCACCGATGGGACTCTGTGGTTAGTTCATCATGATGCAGGACAGCCGACAGGCTGTGGCTGCTGATGGACACTGTCAGCCCCCATGCACTCTCTGGCCTCTGTGTGCAGGGGCCGATGGTGTCAGGCAGCAGCTGCCCCAGCCCCTGCCTTGCTTTGCCTTGCCCCACGGCAATTGGCACCCCTGCCCTGCCTTGCCTCGCCTCATCCCATAGGATGAGCCTCTGGCCCACCACCCCAGCCGCCAGAAACCCCTTGGATCTCCCCCAACCCTGCTCGGCCCCCATAGGCATCCCTCCCCACAAGGATCATCAAGGTGGCCATGCCCACTGTGGCCACACCAGTCAGCTGTGGCCACTGCAGCCACGCCCACCCAGTCAGCACCCGGCAATAAATAAGTGGGGTTTGAGTTGCAGTTTGGGCACTCAGTCTCTAAAAGATTTGCCATCACTGGTATAGTTGATGCCCAAATAATAGTATGAAAGGATGTTATGTATCCCACAAAATATACAAACATCTCTGGGGCTAACTCAGGGACTGGACAAAAATTCAAATATCTCAAAATATTATTTTAGAACAGCGGTTCTCAACCTTTTTCAGGCCGCGACCCTGACCTGCGCTGCGCATGTGCGGCATGACCCCAGCCTGCACCGTGCATGCGCGACGGCCTGCATCGTGGATGCGTGGCGCGGCGGCCTGCATCGCACATGCGCGGCAGCCTGCATCGCGCATGCGCGGTGCGATGGCCTGCATCGCGCATGCACAGTGCTGCCCCCTGTGCAGGCCGAGGCGTAGGCAGGCCCAGGTGCTCCTGGGCGGCTGCGGTGGTGACAGTGAAGGGCAACCATGGGCTGGGCCACCAGCTGGCCCAGCCCAAGGGAGGTAAGACACCCACCGGGCCCCACATGTGCCAAAAACCCTCCCTGTGCCCACCGGCCTCCCACCTCCCACCCCTGGCCCTCTTTTACTTGCATTTTTAGTAGTTGCTCAGCAGGGAGGGGTGGAAACTTCCAGACAGCTCACCTTCACTGCAGACAACTTGCAGCACTGTTTGCAGACTGGGACTTTTGGCGGGCTCAGCAGGGCGGAGACAGCCTGGACAATTCCTATTGGCTTTTGAAAGCCAATAGAATTAGACTCTATTCAAGAGAGTCTATTCTATTGGCTTTCAAAAGCCAATAGAATAAGAGGGAGTAGCACAGCTAAGGAAAAGGGGAAAAAATGGCGGACTGCATTGTTTGGCGACCCCCATGAAATGGTCATTCGACCCCAAATGGGGTCGCGACCCACACATTGAGAACCGCTGTTTTAGAAGCAAATGAATATTTCAGTGTCAATCTTATTTGAAAAAAGCATTGTTGTTCCTTTGGTCCTACATTCTGGAAAAAGAGGTTCAAAAGGTTTTTTTAAAAAATCCCAAAATTTTACCTGCCCCTAGCCCCACAATTTTAGCCCAAAGTCCTCTTTTTGCTACCTTGTTGCACAATGTAGCCTCCAACCTATGCCCAACCCATATCTTAAGTCATCCGTAGCTATTTCACTTTTAAAGTAGTCTTTTTCTCTTTAAGCAGCAGTTATCTTGAATGCTATCCATTGTGTTCACTGACCGTTCATCTGGTGTTGCAGTCAGGTGCTTCCAAAGGACTAGGATTATCCCTATGGGACACTTTAGAGTGGCACAGATATGCCCCCTTCCCTTCAATCTCTTAGCCTTGTCCTCAAGGGCCACTCTAACCTGGGCAGTAGGCAGGTGTGATTTGTTCAAACCAGCTCCTCTCCCTGTACTTCACGTGAAGCATGAGGGAGCTTATTTAAGGGAAATCATTGAGCCTGGAAACAAAGAATAAGCATTTGCAAAACTCTGCAAAATAAGAGATGGGCGATCCATTTGTATCCAGTAAATGGCAGTCATCTTTCCCTTACATCAAGATACATAAAGATAATCAAAAACATCAAGAAGGACCCACTTGGTGATAAAAGGGTGGCCTCATCCCAAGTTAATAGCCAGCACTGACCTTGCTTCTGAGATTTTGCAAGCTAGTTCCTTTTTCCTTGTAATACACCTAATGTAGAATATAATTTAAGAAATCTTAAGCTGTATTGTTTATGTAGCTTATTAGGGGTGCTGGCAAGTGATGTACTGCTTATCCCTGCCTCCTACGTGTCACCATCATGCTGTAACCCTCGTGTTGGCTTTACCACGTGATTCATTCCAGATTATCCACCACTTTCATTTTATCGGTGTCAGCTTCCTGGAAGTGGAAGATCTCCGGGTTCTGTTCAGCAGGAGGTTACTAAGTGAGTTACTATCAACCTTCTCTCCTTTCAATCATCCATGTCCCTGTTGCAATCAGTAATCTCCTTCAGTGGAAGGAGAGAGTTTCAGCAGAATTGTGTTTCATCTAGTGAACAGGTAGAAGGAGAACCATGCTAGTCTATGCTGGCAAAAGAAAAAAAAATCAGGAATGATCTGGTAGCACCTTTCCCAAAGAAAAAAATATTGTTAAAAGACCTAAGGATTCATGAGCTACAACTCACTTCATCAGATATAATGAACAGGAAAGCTTTTAGTTCTGTTAGCCATTACAGAGGCTCTGAAACTAAGCCTAAAGACCATCAAATTGCAAACTATTTAAAAATCAATGAATAATATCAAGTCATTATTATGCCATGTAATAGAAAAACTCAGATTTAACCTACGCCCTCTTGAGTAAATGTGACTAGATAATAACTGGGACAGACCAAAGGTTTCTAATTAGGTTATGAAGTCATGAACAGTTCCTGGCACACATTTTGAAGTTCTCTGCCAGGACAGCAAATCAGCAGGACTTCACTCTTTGGCCTCTGCTAATTGATGGAAACCCCAGTGATCAGAGCTTCCTCAGTCTCATTCAAATAACTTCTGAAGCTATAACCTCCAAGCCTCCTCCTTCTTTGATATAATATCTGCAGTACTGGAAAGCTTGATTCTGCTTCAAAGCCCCTCGCTTTTCTACTTTGGGAAGGGTATTACAGCACATGATCTAAGCAGCAAGGACTGTGCTCCTAACTGCTCCATCCAGACTTCTGGCAAGTCTGATTTTTTCCTTCAGACAAGGAGCCGGCTGGTGAAAGCTGGTAAAAGCTGTGCTAGCAGATATTTCATTTGAAGCACCTGGATGGGTAGCTCTGCAATTTTTCTTGCAGGAAGAGATGGGAAAAGATCACTTCCTGCCTGTTTCTGCATGGTAGGAAATGCTAAAGGTAGGCAAGGTAGAGAACAATGGCTTCTTGGCTTCATCTTGAACAGTTTGGTTTATCCCCAGAGAAGGAGAAAACAGAAGTCCACCTTCTCCTCCTGCGATTACACATGGACACCATCAAAGTTCTTAATAACAGGATTGTTACAGGTAGTTCTCAATGGTTGCGACCTATCTGAAAAAGGGGACTTAAGACCCGATGCAAAGTTCCAGTGGTTGGGCCACTCTCCTACACAGTCATGTGACCACATTTCAGGCCTTCAGCAAGAGTGCTGCATTTGCAGCCGTTTGTTTTTTCACTGCCTCATCCCACTTCTCAGCCCTTGGGCTTCAGAAAGAAAGGGGTTGCAGGTAAGGGTTTTATTGCTCAGGTAGTCATAATTTTTGTACCAAGCACTTATTTACAGTAGTGGCCAAAATTGTAGAAACCTTTTGGGGAAAGTGTATTTTTGAGGTTTGATGGCTAATAACACCACTTTTTTTGGAGTAGTACCATAAAATTATATATCAATGGGAAGAGAATTTAATCAAGAATGTAATGCAACAAAGTTTGTTCAATTATCTGTATTCTATGAAAAGCTATAGCCAAATAACCAGAAAAAGGAAGCACAACTTGCTTAGGTTGATATCAGGTAGCTTTCCTTTGTCTGATTGTAGCCAATGAGCATGAGTGTTTAGAGAGCCAATCAGGTGTCACCTTGTTTTGGCAATGAGCCAATCAGATCACAGTAGGATTCAGTTATTGATGTCATGTATTGAAGCTGAAAGGAGGACATTTGTCAGTGTGTTATGTGATCGCTATCAAGTTGGTTCGGTTTTTTTGTGTTCTTTCATTTAGTGAGCTTGTAAAATGTAATAAAATTAAAGGAATGGTGCAAAGCGTTGACTGGTTGACCAGAAAGTGATGTAGAATAGTTTTATTAAGTGAACAAGGCTACAATTATAAAGAAATTAGAAGAAAAAATGGTGGAAACTTAACCAAAGGTGGCATTTCTACTGTACACTTTTCCCAAAAGGTTTCCACAATTTTGGCCACTACTGTATGCGTGAGAGCAGTTAAAAGTGATTTTTATTTATTTGTATCCCACCTTTATTATTTTTACAAATACAAGGTAGCAACCATATCCAATACCCAGTTCTCCTCCTATTTTCCCCATAGTAAGCAACCCGTGAGATGCATTGGGCCAAAGTCACCCTGCTGGTTTTTATGGCTAAGGTGGGACTTGAACTCACGGCCTCCTGGTTTCTAGCCTGGTACCTTAGCCACTAAACCAAAGCAGTTCCAAGCTATCAAGCCACCTTTCTCCTTGAAATACTTGGTAGGGCAGTAGAAACCCAGAAACAATCACCTTCTCTCTGTGTGTGTCTGTGTCTGTCTATCTGTCTGTCTGTCTGTCTGTCTCTTTCTCTGTGCATGTCTCTGTGTGTGAAACAAGTTTCTGCAAATAGGAAAATGGACTGCCCACAGGTTCAGCAGAACTATGTCACTGCAAAGGAAACATCAGCTTTGCTCTGGTTTCAAATAACAGTGGAGCCAGAAAAAGAAAAGAAGGAAGAAACAAAGCCACATTTAGCTATCAAAAGCAGCCAATTCTATAGAAGTTCAAAGCTGCTTCGAAACTGGTACAGCGTCTTTTTGTGGAGGTTTGCTATTCCTCCCCCGCTGCTGTCAGTTGGAACCCACCTTATGTAATAACTCTGTTATTTAGAATGCGTCAGTCCTGGGTACACATAACAAATAGTTAGCTCCAAAATTAACAGAAAAATACAGAAACATCTGCAGAAATGTTTTTTTAAATATGTATATTTTTATAAGAACTTTTGATTTCTCTTTTCATAATTTTTATATTTTGTTATTTATTATTACAGTTTAAGTTGGTTGGTTTGTTTTTTGATGCCTTCAAGTGATTGTTGACTCCTGATGACTGCTTGCACAAGTTCTTGGGAAGATTTCAAACGGGGTTTGCCACTGCCTGTTTCCTAGGGCTGAAAAAGAATAACTAGTGCAAGGTCACCCAACTGGCTTTGTGCCTAAGAAAGACTAGAACTCCCAGTCTCCATATGTATTGAAAGGAAGTATTAAGGTAGCTTTGTATGTATACAACAAGTGCGTAAATGTATGTCCTCCGTTTCTTTTTTGGTTTGTTCTTTTTGTAATACTGTGAAAGCCCTAATGCAGTTTTGGGTTTGGGGTTTAAAATGAAGAAAGGTTTTTGTTATTGTTTTGTTTTGTTTTACTTTTTATATATAATATTTGAGTATTGCTTAAAGTTAGTAAAATATCTAAACTAGGAAATGTGTTTTCTCCCTTTAGGGTTAAAAAAAAAAGTCGAATTTATATAGAGGATTCTCTTAATATGAACTAGGATAAAGATTAATGAGTCAATAGAGATATATATCATTCCCCACAGCAATGAGAAGCAGAGAAGGTCAAACTGATTCTTTCATCCAAAGATGAGAATATATTTAATCTTGCTTCTATTTTGAAATTGCTTCCAGATTTTGTGCTTGCAATGAAAAAGAAAATGAAATTTTGTTTTTGTTTTTGTTAATTAGATAGGTTTATTGTTATAGAAATGGTTTGTACATACTGTTGTGTAAAAGCAAAAAGTTGTGATTGTAATGTTATCTTCTATTGTGCTAAAGAGAGTCAAAAGTTGGTGTCTTTTTCTTTTCTCTTCTTTTCTCACACTATCTTTTTTCTTTTCCCTCCCCCTTTTTCTACTTTTCTATTACTTTTTTAATTTTTTCTTTGTATTTTATATTTTGACAAACCAATAAAATTACTTTTTTTAAAAAAAGAAATAGAACTCCCAGTCTCCAGTCTGGTGCCTTAGCCATTACATCGGGTAGGCAACCTTGGCTCTTTTATGACTCGTGGACTTCAACTCCCAGAATTCCTGAGCCAGCCATTCTGAGGGGAAAGGGAGAGTTTCCAAGTTGAGCCATGCTGGCTTAGGAATTCTGGGAGTTGAAGTCCACAAGTCATAAAAGAGCCAAGGTTGCCTACCCCTGCACTATACCAATCAACTCTAATTGAAGTGCCAATCCATTTTTGGGGACTTTAATGCTTTATCTCCCCTTCTCCACTCATACCTCCCACCCCATTATTCTTTATTCAATATTCTTTGTGGGGATGCTATAATGAAACACTTTTTCTCATTTTCATCTAGACTCATCGTTCTGTGACTGGGAATGGCCCTAAACCTCCTCGACTCTAATGGATTGTGAAGCCTGAAGTCCAAGTCAAAGAGTTAGGACCACCATCTGAATTAAGGAATATAATGATGAGCACCAACTTGAATTCTGGGCCCTTTTTTGGTCTCTCGTATTCTCTGCTTCTCCCAGAATCTTAAACAGACCTGTCAAAGTCTTTCCTTCAGCTGATTTCCAGGCATGTCAGCTGGCAATGTTACTATATGCAAAAATTATAGTGACATTCATCAACTGCAGTTGATTGGATACAGCTTGATCTTCATAGCAGGCTTATGTCTCAATGTTGCATCCCTCTTGATCTTCTTGTACTATCTGAAGCTCAAGTCAGTGGTAGCCATCTACATGTGTAACCTGGTTGTGAGTGACCTCCTTTTCACCATATCTTTGCCCTTCCGTATTTACTATTATCACATAGGAGAATGGCCCTTTGGAATTTTCCTTTGTCAAGTCTCAGGTTCCCTCTTTCAAATAAATATGTATGGTAGTTGCCTCTTCCTGATGTGCATCAATTTGGACCGATTTATTGCTATTGTCTACCCACTACGCTGGCGCCACCTCCGGCGTCCCAAAGTGGCCCGGCTGCTCTGCTGTGTGGTTTGGGTGCTAATCCTGATAGGCTCTATTCCAGTTGCTGTAATCCACAAGACAACTCCGTGTATTAAGCAAAGTGGAACAAATTCTAAACAAAATGAAATTACTGTGTGCTTTGAAAGCTTCAGTAAGGACTTGTGGCAGGGGAAACTCTTCGGTCTGGTCATTTTAGCAGAGATTCTTGGCTTTCTCCTCCCTCTGACCTCTGTGACAGTCTGCTCAATCCGAATTTTTCAGAATCTATGCCAAACTCGTGGGGCCAAGACCCTGCGACAAGAAAAGACCATTCGCATGCTTGTGGTCAATCTGGTCATCTTTATCATCTGCTTCGTACCCTACAACACCATTCTGGCAGTCTATGGGATGATGAAAGCCAACGTGATTCGGGCGGATTTAACCATGCAGGCTTCTGTGCGCAACGCCCTTATCATCACTATGCTACTTGCAAGTATGAATTGTACCCTGGACCCCTTGGTCTATTATTTCAATACAGAAGGCTTCAAAAATACTTTGAAGAAAATAAGAAGAGGGCAGGCTTGGGATTTTGAGATGGGAACACTTCAGACTCGAGCAACAAAAGTTGGTCCTTACAGGGCAGCCAATGTGAAGCCAGACAGGAAACAATATCCAGTTCAGAATTCGATTGCTCCCTGTGAGGACTTGCCATTTGCTTCCCCTAAGATATTCTTGAGTAGCTCCATTGAAGACTGAACTATAGAGATGGGGGAACTATCAAACTATCAAGCTTTTGGAATGAATGGGCATTACAGAAAGTAATTGCCAGAAATAGTTGAACAAAATATGAAGATTTTAATGCACTTAAACGCTGTAAAGCCCTATACTGTACAGTAAGTATTTCATATTTCAAGAACAATTTCCAATATTGATTTTAGAATTTAATTTCCATTTCCCATCCATAGAGCTGTCTGATACTCATTTGAATGCTATAAGATATTTATGATTAAAATCACTCAATCCCATGTTCAGTTCAGGCTCTCAAAGGTGTAGTATCACTGGCTTCAGCACGAACCAAGGAGGATTGTGGCCGATGGGTCACACTGTTGCAAAAATACAAATTGCAATTGCTATACTTTTCTCCAAAACTTTACACCAAAATATATATATTAGCTGTTTCTGTATCCATAATAACTTTACATTTCAATGATAGAATTCTTTTTTTCTTTGCGCCTTGGAAAAATAGTTTACAAATACCTAAAATAAAAAGCCAACCAAATAAAAAACATACTCCTGCATCATTCAGCGTTGGTTTAAAGCCCAGTGCTAGGCAGAAGGCATTCAGCGAACAGAAAGTTTCAGTGGTCTCCTAAAGATTTGAATTGGGGAGGGACGAGGGTTTGTTTTTTTTGTGTAGCCAACCTTCAGTTGCAATGGACTAGAGTGGAGCTTATAGGAATCATTATTAAAACCCTCCCCCAAACACACACAGTACAGGTAAATCCTCAACTTGCAACAGTTCCCTTAGCGACTGTTCAAAGTTACAACGATATTAGAAAAGGGGACTTATGACTGTTTTTCACACTTTACGACCATTGCAGCATCCCCATGGTCATGTGATCAAAATTAGCCGCTTGGCAACTGATTTGTATTTATGACAGTTGCGGTGTCCTGGGGTTGTGTGATCACCTTTTGTGACCTTCCAACAAGCAAAGCCAATGGGGAGGCCAAATTCACTTAACCTCGATGTTACTAATTTAACAGCTGCAGTGATTCTTAACACTTAACAATAACTGTGGCAAGGTTATAAAATGGAGCAATATCCACTTAACAACTGTCTTGCTTAGCAGCAGAGATTTGGGGCTCAATTGTGGTCATACGTCAAGGACTACCTGTACATACATGGAATGCAACACTGTATTTCTCTATGTCAGCTCTTGCCACCATAAAGGTTTTAGGCCAGTTGTTTGTTAAAGCCTGTTTAAATCTTCCATGAAAGGGTCATATTACACCTAGAACATAATATTCAATGAAAAGATATTTGTTCCCATTTTCCCACAACGTAGCATAGGTCCGGGAACCTTTGGCTCTCAAGTATGAAAGTGTCAAGCTCTCAGTACTCATGCTTCAGAGAGAAACAAAATGCCATTTCTAATTTAGTAGCTAGTTTGACCCATACCTCTTCCCAGTATTCACTGGAAGTATTATCTGAAAATGTATGAATTATGGTTTATTTATTATAAACATGCCACAGTATCAAAGATCCAGAATGTAAGTGAGTTGGCTTTACTCTCACCAAAGCAACATGCACAAACATGCTACACCAAAACTCCTTACTTTGCAAGAAGAAATAAAAATTTGATTAAGAATAAAAATTTGAACACCAAGCTTGTGTGTCTTATTCTTGAGGACTTCCATGATGTATTTTTACTATCCTGTCATGTTAATTCACTGCAAAAATATGAAAAATCTATGTATGTATTTGCAGAATTTCCTTACTAGGATATCTTGAATAATTTTAAGTCCCAGAAGTAACAAAAGCACCCAGGCTCAAAAGAGACCTTATCTTGTTCCAGAATTATGGTGCGGGGTTTTTCATGATATTATTACTGCACATAATGAAGAGGGGGGGAAGTAATACTTTAATTTCACCCATGGATAAGACAGAAAGCAGTGTTAAACATATTTCGGATCTGCAGCTAGACTAGATTTTTTCAGACCTGTCTTTCTAAGAAGCCCAAATTGAAACAAAAACTTTTATGCTGTTGCTGTATAGGGCCATCAAGCATGGGAATCAAGAGTGACACTGCATTAGAGAAAAATTCCCTATTGAAAAAGTACATTTGCATTAAGAATAAAGAGCCGAAGAATATAATGATATTGTCCTTAACTTTAAATTGCAGTTTGTCCACAGTTATTTCAGTTAAAGAGTGAAGCTAATTTAAAAAATCATTTGAATACAATATAGCTCTAAGTTGTAATTTAAAGCTACACTTGACTCACTGTAGGACTTCATCGGTGATATCAGATTTGCTCTAGCAACTTTTATGCAGAATACAAACAAAAACAAATAAAAATTTTCGTTCCTATGAAATTACTAGAGATTGTACATATTACTTACATAGAATTAAACAATTCCATCAATGCCCCTGGGAACCTCTTTAGAACAGAGGTCCCCAACCTTTTGGACACCAGGGACCGGTTCCGTGGAGAGAGGTTTTTCCACGGACTGGAGGGTGGGTGGTTTTATGTGCTACCTGCATCTCGCGGATGGGGCTTTGCTTGTTTGTGTGGACCGGTTGCTGGCATGCTGTGGCCTGATACTGGTCCACGGACCGGGGGTTGGGGCCCCGGGCTTTAGAAGGTGAACCTTAATCATAACTATTTTAAGCCTTGCCGCAATTTAGTCAGTCTTGTTCCTCTACTGCCACCTGGTGGCTCAGAATCTGCTGAAAAGAACAGTTCATCTAGGGTGAGAGAGTTGGAGACAGAAGTAACTTTCAATAGGCCTGAGAAGCATTTATAATGTAAGTCAATGCATTTGGTGCTATTCCAAGTCTTTATTCACTGCTAGAGGAGTTTTCAGAAGACCTGGACTTGGAAGTTTATTCACTACACGATACATGCTTTTCTCAGTATGAGTATCCCATCACTTTGAAAATAACAAAGAAGAACATTGAAAAACATGTTTATGGAATTAGAAGTGTCTGTGATTTAAACCAAGTAATTTTTAATTGGCCAAAGGGTTTCTAGAATTTTTCTAATCGCCAGTATCATTTGGATGGGCTCTGAACTACCGTAGTATGACAGATGAGAAAAGAGCTCTAGGAATAATGGTGAGCAGTTGAACAGAAGGTGTCGATGAGTGCATGTCTGCTGTAAAAAAAGGCCAACAGCACATTCGAGACAATAAGAAACAGAAGTGAAAATAGAGATGCCAATATCATAGTGCCTTTATATAAATGCTGCAATCACATCTGAATATTGTGTGCAGTTCTGGTCTCTGCACCTCAAAAAGGATGTGATGGAGCTAGTAAAAGTCAGAGGAGGACAACTAAGATGATTAAGTGGCTGGAGCAGCTTCCCCATGGGAAAAGGTTGAGACATCTGAAGCTTTTTAGTCTAGAGGCGAATGAGAGGGGACATTGTTAAGGTATTCAAAATTATGCATGGTGTGGATAAGGAGAAACTATTTTCACCTTTCCAAAATATGGGAAGCAGAGGTCATTGAATGAAATTGAATCCTGAAAGAATCAGGATAGACAAAAGAAAAACAAAACCACAATGTGTAACTTGACTTTTTAATTCATTCCTATGGAACCTGGTGCTGGCTACCTTGCTTGGATGACTTTAAAGAAGGGCTGGACCAATTCATGGAAACCAAGGGGATCAATGCATATTAATCTTGATAGCAGTGTGACTGTCTCTGAAGGTCTTCCGCTGGGAGACTAGTGACTTCCTTGTGCAGTTGTTGGCCACTGGGAGAATAAATTGCTGGACTAGGTAGTTGGGAAATTTGATCTAGCAGGACACTGCTTATGTTATTGGTTGTTTTGTTTTGCTTTACTTTATTTCTTTTGTGATATGAGCAACATCAAACTTATTCAGAAAAAGAATACCTCCAAGGGTCCTTCCAAGTCTAATATTCTGATATGGGAAGAAAAATCATCAGGTCCAGTTCCAAGCCGGGAGTAAATAAAATGGAGGCTAAGACACTGGAAATAAAAAATGGAGGCTGCTTATGAAAGAAGGTTCCAGTTTATTGATGAGCAGAACCTCCAACAGCATGCAGTTCTGGAACAGCTGACCAATGGAGCTGAGAGTGGATGGATCTTTATAACTTCTTGATTCCTATAGGGTCATGTTAAAGTAGAATAAAGTAGTATAAAGAAGAATAAAGTAGAATAATAATAATGATAATGAAAAATCACTAAAGCAAAATGATGTGTCTGCATAATTACTGGAATAAAGCTGTGTTAGCAAATACGTGACTAACCAAAAGCACATTGCATTCAGAAACATTGTATCAAGTAAAACTCCATTGTATGCCTGTGAGAAACTAACCTGATGAAATACAGTGTAGATTTCTATGCGTGCTTCTTTGTTCCTGAGAAAAGAAAGCTATAAAACTGTAGTTTGGACCCGCCCACAGGGTTCAGAATTGCTGTTGTTATTTGCTTCTGAACCTTGGGCAAATAAACCTCTCTGCACCCTCTGGAATTCGTAAAAGTTCCTTTCGTTTTCCACAAGAATGTAGGGGTCATGGTTGGCTCTATAGGCAAAAGGGGAAATGCAAATCTTAGGTGTTTGAGCTAATCTTGTCAACTTTTGGCTTGCCTTATTGTGTTGCTTATCTGGAGTTTCTGTTTGCTCTTTGCTTATGAATAGACTGCCTCAGTCTTTCTGAATGGATTACCAAATCTGCACTTCTAAAAGGTGGTCTCCTCCATTTCTCCTTAGGGCAGGGGCTGGTGTCTGCCTTTTAAGATTTCTCTCCATTATTCCTTTGGGGAAATATAATATTCTGCCTTTTTTAATAACCCCCAAAGTATTTCCTTCTCTAGGAGTATGAGTGGGTGCTGACTTTCTACAATGATATTCTGTTAATTTTATATTAGGCAAAATATTTTCATCAAAGGCTGGCAGGTAGATTGGAAAGTCAAGAAACTTAGAAAACAATAGCAAACATAGAACTGACCAAAAACTGCACAAATAAATTCACCAAGAGATGAATTTCAACATGATGAAATCTTTAAATTTATTTTTTGTAAATGTCATATTTTGTCAACATGGGGTCTGCCACAAGTGTTAGACATGAACTTCCCAAATTCTCAATTACCATAAGAAAGCTGCAGAAGGTATAGTAGCTTACTAACTTTTTTCTTTATTTTTATGCACCATCTAAAGTGATATCAAGTCTTGTTTAGCTGGCTGTTTTTATTTCCATGTATCTTAGATCTTTTGTTTATGGAATAGGTTTGAACACAAATGGCTTTTAAGATTTAAAACTCTTTGTTGCTTCCTTTTGTATACCGAGACTAAGTTGAATCAAATTCCAATTTGGCGTAAAATCCAAACTGTGGTGAAATGGAGCAATGAAGAAGAACAGATTTTTACTCACTAGAGGCAGGTGGCTCTAAACTACTTTATCCCAGTTCAAACCTTCCCCTAACTTTTTGACAATGAGTTGTTGAGAAAAGAAAAGGATAACATTTTAAACAACTTTAACATTTGCTTTTTAGCATTTGTAAATACCTTAGTGGAAGAAAGGGGATGTTATGTATTGATATTGACTGTTAATGTGTTTGGGTTTAAATGTGTCTCCAACTGTTTTGGAGGGAAACTGAAGTTTATATTTGAGTGGGTAAAACAGCTCTAAATCTGACTGGTCGCCACCTAGTGGCGGCATCTGTCAGTCTGTCCGTTGAGCTCAGTTCTGTTATTCTTGCAATAAAACATGTTGTATTAGATCTGTCTGGCCAATGCTTTCAAGAACTCACTATGTAACAGTGGTGACGAAGGTGGGATCTTGCCGAAGAAGTGATGCCTATTAGTGTTGAAGTCACAGGGTTTTAGCTCAGGCATCAGAGCCCTGGCGGGACCATGTCCCAACCCTGCCTGCCAGCAAGCCAAACTGGAGGCATATTGTCCTGAGGGATCCGTCCCTCTAGGATATAGGCAGTTCATTTCCTTTGTTGCAAGGAAGGCAGGTCCAAGACCTCACCACTAATCCACCATGGCAAAGTTGAGCAGACTCAATGAGTTCAACATCTCCCACCCAGAACAGTGGAGCTCCTACGTCTCCAGGGTGGACACCTACTTGCAGGCCAACCAGGTCGGAGAGGACAGGTTGAAAGCGGCGAACCTGCTCTGCATGTGTGGACAGGCTACATATGACATCACAGAAAATTTGGTGGCGCCAGCCAGCATCGAATATGCTGAATTAAAAAAAAGATTGAAAGAACATTTTGAACCCAAGCTTTCCATAATCGCTTGGCATCATGCCTTCGAACAGAGAGAGCAAAAGGCAGGGGAGTCGGTAGCTGAATTTGTGGCCACACCCTGGCAAGCATCACACTATTGTAATTTTCCTGACCTGGAGAATCGCCTCAGGGACAGACTCATATGTGGGCTGATGAATAGAGATTTGCAACAGTGCCTATTTGCAATGGAAAAGTTTTCCTTCCAAGATGCCTTGAAGGAGATCATGGCAGCTGAGGCCGCCGGTGGAGCGATCAAGGCTCTACGGCCTCAAAAGACGCACACACCCCAGCCAGGTGACCGTGCACCAAGAGTCCATTGAGCTGGAAGATGTGGTAGAGGACGATGAGATTGACCGGTTACAGAGGGAAACTGTTAGACGGCATCATCCTACAGCACAAACAACTAGTCCTCAAAGTTGCACAAGCTGTGGGGGCTAATACAAAAGGACTGAGTGCAGGTTTCGTACAGCAGTGTGCTGTGCCTGTGGGAAGCATGGCCACATCGCCAGAGTCTGTAGAGGTCACCAGAGAGACGCTCAGACTGCAGATACCCAGCAGAAAGGTAAATGGGCCTCGGGGCAGAATAGGGTCGGATACTGTTCTGGGAGGAGAAGCATTCTGCGGACAGGAGCCCAACACCCTCTTAAAGAGAAGCTGAGACTTCAAGTCAAAATACAAGGGGTTCCTTGCTCCATGGAGCTTGACACAGAGTCAGCTCTGTCTATCATTTTGTACAAGACTTTCACTTATATCTGCAGACAGGGCAAGAAGAGAGTTCAACTCAAACTGACAAACCTTGTTCTGACAGATTTTCAAAATTGCCGCTTCGCTGTAAAAGGCGATGCTACCATGAGAGTCAGGTTCAAAGAGTTTGAGGGTCCCCTCAACATTATGGTCGTTGAAGGACAATGTACAAGTCTAATAGGATTAGACTGGTTCGAGGTCCTGGGCATCCGTGTAACTGGCATAAATTGCACTTAGAATTGCAGTATGCCAAGAGAACACCAATGTGTTCAGTCCTAACTTAGGACAATATAAAGAGGCACCCATATCCCTTCATCTTGATCCAGCTGTCACGCCAATCCGGATTAAACCGCACAGAGTGCTGTTTGCGCTTAAACCAAAAATTGATGCAGAATTGGACAAATTAGTGCAACAGGGAGTGCTCCAACCAGTGGACAGTAGCCTGTGGGAGACTCCCATAGTGACCCCAGTGAAGTCAAATGGGGATGTCCATATTTGTGCAGACTACAAGTGCACAATCAACAAGGCACTACAGCAACACACGTACACAGTGCCAGTGGTTAGTCATATCCTCGCATCACTTCAAGGAGGTTGCTTGTTCACCAAACTTGACCTTGCACAAGCCTACCAACAGCTGCCAGCTGATGCCACAGCTGAGGCACAGACAATCGTCACTCACAGAGGGGCATTCAGAGTTCGTCGCCTGCAGTTTGGGGTAAGTGTTGTCCCGGGATTGTTCCAAAGCGTTATGGAACAGACACTTAAAAATATACCAGGCGTCTGCTCCTATTTTGATAATGTCTTGATTGCAGGTGAATCTGTGGCAGTACTAGCAGATCGCCTCAGAACAGCACTTCAACGATTTCGTGAAGCAGGGTTGAAGTTAAAGAAAGAAAAGTGTCAGATTGGAGTGGACTCTACTGAGTTCTTGGGATTTCGGATAGATTCTGTCAGAATCCACCCAGCAGAAGCTAAGCTAAAAGCTATCCAACAAGCCCCAAGACCTAAGTCCAAACGAGAATTACAGGCATTCCTGGGACTTTTAAATTTTTATCACTCATTTCTGCCACACAAAGCTGCATTGGCCGAGCCACTCCATTTGTCTTTTAGGGAAAAAAAGCACCCTGGGTTTGGGCAAGCTCCCACAACAAAGCATTCAGAGCAGTCAAATCACTGTTATCATCTAACTCCGTGTTAGCACATTTTAATGAGAAACTGCCCATGATTTTAGCATGTGATGCATCACCATATGGCATCGGAGCAGTTCTAAACCATAAAATGACAGATGGCCATGAAGCTCCTATAGCTTATTACTCTAGAACATTATCTGCAGCAGAGAGAAACTATGCGCAGATAGACAAGGAAGCCCTCGCTATTGTAGCAGGAATTTAAAAATTCCATGACTTCCTATATGGGCGACCCTTCACCATTTTCACTTATCACAAGCTGTTGCTCGGCCTCTTTACAGCAGATAAGCAGACTCCACAAATTCTATCGTCAAGGATGCTGCGATGGTCAATTTTTATGGCTGCCTATTCATACAGGCTAGTCCACAAACCGGGCAAGGAAATGGGCCATGCTGATGCACTCAGCCGACTGCCTCTTCCTCAAACAGATCCAGATCCAGACCCAGCAGCTTGCATCCTGGCAATCCAGGATCTTTCTGAAATGCCCCTACATGCGGGAGATGTAGTCACCGAACCTGCCACTGACAAAACAATCGCGTTTTGAACTGGGTGTTGAGGGGATGGCCAGAAAACAGGCCAAGTCCCGAGTTCCAGAGTTATGCCAGTAAAAAAGATGAGCTGTCAGCCCACAAGAGTTGCATATTGTGGGGAAGCAGGGTGATTGTTCCGCCCACAATGCGAGCCAGAGTATTAGAATCTCTGCATGTGGGGCATCCTGGCATCGTCAGAATGAAGGCACTTGCACAAAGCTACTTTTGGTGGCCAGGTTTGGATAAAGACATTGAGGCTCAAGTCAGGAGCTATAGAGTCTGCCAAGAAACCCAGCCAGAAATGCCTCAAGCACCAGTGCACCACTGGGAGACCACGCAAACTCCATGGTCTCACGTGCATATCGACTTTGCAGGTCCATTTCAGGGACAGGTATTCCTCATTGTCATGGACAGCTATTCAAAATGGCTAGAGGTAGTACCTGTCCAATTTATGACTACTGCCAGGACCATCCAGGAACTGTGCAGGCTTTTTGCTACACACGGCCTGCTGGATGTCATTCTGTCAGACAATGGGGCACAATTCATGGCAGCAGAGTTCCAGTCCTTCCTTAAAGCTAACATGATTAGGCACACCACTTCAGCCCCATTCCATCCAGCTTCCAACGGCCAAGTTGAACAGATGGTGAGATCCACTAAAGAGTCTCTTAAAAGACTAACGACTGGAGACTGGAATCATCGCCTGGCAGATTTCCTTTTATGCCAGCACACAACGCCAAGTACCGCTACAGGTCGCAGCCAGGCCGAACTGAGATGGGGTCGTCGACTAACGACAAAGTTGGACCGTCTCCATCCTGACAGAGCAGCTGCAGAAATGTCACAACCCAAACCTCCGAGGAATTTAAGTTTGGGTGAGCCTGTATGGGCAAGAAACTATAGGCAGGGGCCACCTTGGGTGGTTGCTATTGTGACAAAGGTGTCAGGGCCACTATTCTGCAAGGTGTCCCTGGATGTTGGTCGTGTGGTCTGATGCCACATTGACCAATTGCAGCTGCGGCTGGCAAGTCAGAGTCCTGGTGTAGAGGACGAGAGAACTATAGACTTGCATAGGGAAGTGGACATTCCCGAATCAGCCAGACCCACAGAGACTGTACAAGTTGATCCAGAATCAACGCAGAACAGTGAACCATGTTTGCCGGCAAGTGACGCGAGCGAAAACAGTGGTACAAGTTTACCCAGTTCGGCCGAACGCAGTGGCACCCGTCTACCCAGTGCGGACAGACTTAGCGGCACGGCTCTACCGGGTATGGCCAAATGGCAAGTTGATCAGGAGCCCCAAACAGTTTTGCGGTGCTCCAAAGGAACCCGTAATCCGCCAGCATACTTAGATGATTATGTACCCAAAATGTACTGGGGGTTGACTTGTTCAGGGGAAAGGGATGTTATGTATTGATATTGACCGTTAATGTGTTTGGGTTTAAATGTGTCTCCAACTGTTTTGGAGGGAAACTGAAATTTATATTTGAGCAGGTAAAACAGCTCTAAATCTGATTGGTCGCCGCCTAGTGGAGGCATGTATAAATATCTGTCAGTCTGTCAGTTGAGCTCAGTTCTGTTATTCTTGCAATAAAACATGTTACATTAGATCGGTCTGGTCAATGCCTTCAAGAACTCACTACGTAACAGGGGAAGTTTTAGATTCAGAGATCAATTTTTCTGTCCTCAAATCAACATCACTCAGCATCAAACCATTATCAGTACAGATAGTCCTCTATGTTTAAAAACTTCTCACAGTTGCAGCAGGTGCTTTATAGCCTACAAACCACCTCCAGTCATCAGAAAACATTGTATCCCCCCATCACATGACTGAATTTTGGGCGCATGGCAACCTTTTTGTATTGACAACCAGTTGCCAGATTCCCTGCTATCATATGTAGGAATTGGGGGAAGTCACCCCCCCAGAGAAGGAAATATTTTGAGGAATATTAAAAAGAGAATATTATATTTCCCCGAAGGATCTTAAACGCAGAAAAGCAGGCCCAGTTTTTCTTAATAGCCTCAAGGAGAAACTAAGCACACCAGCTCTGTAGAAATGCAGATTTGATAATCCCATCCAGAAAGACTGAAGCCCCATCATGAGCAAATACTACCGAGCAGAAGCCCACTCAAGACAAAATATTTTGAAATCCCTTGCAGCAAAACTGATAGCTAACAATAGCAGAGTGATAAAATTAGAACAGCAACCCCTCATCCAAAAATCCAACACAGGACATAGCCATCAGCCACAGTCCCAGAGAAGCAGGACATGACCTTTAGGACATAATAGGATTAACCCACCACCATCAGAATACCAAAAGGACACATTCAAAAGCTCAGATCAAAGTTCATGCCACAGGAACAGGAACAACTCCAAACACAAAAGCCTAAGAAGGTATAAAAACCCACCACTCCCAGCACCATGTGATCAGCCACCCAAGAAACATGCTGCTGTCACTGAAGTTTCTGGCAACTAAATAAACTGGACCTTCTTTCCTAAAGCAGCCTCCATTTTGTCTATTCCCAACTTGGACTGGACCCTGATGAAGATTTTTCTTTCAACAGAATTTAATTTAATTAAATTAAATATTTTGTTTGTTTAATAAACAATTTGTCCTAAAATTGATGTAGAAATGACTTAACACAGTTCACAACCACCTCCACACTAGGAATAAAAATCACAATTTTCTCTCTTAAAGGTCTTTTTTAATAATTCTCCTCCTCATATCTCCCTTATCACAGCAGGAAGAATTCCACTAACCATTTTTAATGGATAGATTCTCACAAAGTAGCTTTTAGCATCCCACTGCAGAGGCATTTTATATTTACTATTATTAGTGTTTATAATTATGGCTGAATCTTGAGTTCTTTAGGAAAAGCAAAAGTAAAGGAGATTCTTCTCATGCAAACTATGAAAATCCATCAATTGGACTTCCGGTGGCTGCCTGGGCGACGATAGAGTCTCTTTCGGAGACTCCGAACTCCGGGACTTGAAAAGCCGCGAAAACAGCGCAAAACAGCTGTTTTTCGCAGCGGAAAAAAACCCCTCCTCGGTCAGAGAAGGGGTCAAGAGTTGTGAGAGCGGGTTGAGAGCCTCTGAAAACTCCCTGGAAAAGTGTTCGGGAAGAAAGAAAGAGGACTCCCCGGGCGCTCACGATAGCCCCAGCTCGGAACTGTTTCTCTGTCGGCTGGCAGATCCAGAAACTAAGACCAGCCTCCGCGTGAGGAAAACTTTTTTAAAGAGGCACGGAGACAGACGGACTGAACGCAAGAGCTTAAAAAAACAAGTATTTCTTATATTATACCGCTGATTAACTACTTTCACAATAAACAAAAAGTATCCAAGATGGCGACTACTTTTACTTTAAAGAGAAAGTAGCCGGAAGAGAGAGAAAGTGGAAAGTGAGACGACATTGCAAGAGTGAACACTAGAGGGCAGACTAGACGCAAACCTTAAAAACCTTACAAAATATACATAAGAAAAAGAATAAAAAGGCTACAAGAGGATAAAAAAGACTATAAAAGGAAACATCTTGGCAATATAAGAGTAAGAATTAATCTTCTGCATAAAAAAGCTTGGCTAACAGTGGACTGAACTCAGGATGGCCACTAAGCAGTCCAAAATAATACCCTCAAAGGTGGCAGCACCCTCCCCAGGCCAGCTCCTTAAAATACCAGGGAACAACCTACCTGTCCCCCCATCTTCCTCCATACCTACAGAATCCCAGGCCCCCCTGTCTAAACAGGCCTCTCCAGAAATGCATATGATGAAAGAATTAAAAGATATAATGTCAGCAATGGAAGAAAAAATAGAGAGAAAGCTGGAGGCAGTGGAAAAGAGGAAGGAGGAATTGGATAAGAAGATAGAGGGAATGGATACGAAGATGGAGAGACAAGGCAAAGAACTAGAACAGACGTTGAAGGAACAAAGCAGAGAATTGGAGAGGAAGTTGGAAGAACAAAGCAAAGCTGTTACTGAAGACTTAGACCAAATCAAGGAAACAATGCAAACACACAATAAGAAAATGAGAGAAGATATTGAGAAAAATTTTAAGAAGGTCTGGGAGGGGGTTGAAAAAAGGATGGAAGAGGTGGAGAGTCAAATTGAGGGACAAATGGTTGAGATGAAAAGTGAGGTGCAGGACCAATCAACTATGATGCAATATTGGCAGATGATGACAGCAATCAGGGTCAGGGGACTGGGAGAATCAACAAATGAAAAGCAAGAAGATTTGAAAAGAATTTTTGTAAAAGCCTTGGAACAATTTCTGGGAGAGGAGGCTAAAAATATCTCTTGGCAAATTGACAGAATCCACAGAGTTAACTCATGGATTGCAAAAAACAAAAATCTACCAAGAGATGTGGTTATCCATTTTGTAACAAAGGGATTCTGATTTTGACAACATCCTATCTTATTTTGACAACATCCTATAACAAGAGATTGTATGTAGAGGGGCAAGAGGTGGTGATATTGAAAGAGATCCCCCCCCCAAGATGTTAAGAGAAAGAAAAGACTACAAGTTCTTGGTCACTGAACTGAAAACACGCGCTCTACAATATCGATGGGAAGCCCCAACTGGAATGTCATTACTCTATAACAGCAGAAGATACCATCTGAACTCAATCCGGAAAGCAAAAGAATTTTTTGAAAAGGAACTGAAGGCGGGGAGATCCCTGCCCACAACACTGGAAAATGTAGTTTGGCCACATGAAAGAGGAATGGACTTAGAACAACGATCAAAATACCCAGAGGCACAGACCGCTGCAGCAGCAGGAGAAGATAAAGGAGCTCCTCGGGAAGCGACTGCACAAAGTATGGATGTCAATAAAATCATGGAAGCAGGAAAGAATAAAGAGCTAAGGCAGACGAGGGCTACTACTAAACGTATAGAACAGCAAGAGAAGATCCCACAAGGCAATACAAACACCAGTCTGGATACCATGGGAGCGAGACCAAAGAAGAAAGCAGGGGGAAAAGCGGAAGTGGTCTGGCAGGAGTGTCCCGAAGCCGATCATGACAAGTAAATATTTGACTTGGAACGTTAATGGGTTAAACTTCCCACAGAAAAGGAAGAAAATATTTCATTATCTGAATCAAGGTAAAAATGATATAATTTGCTTAGAAGAAACACATATCAGAACTACGGACCAGAAATATTTAACCAGCAACAAGCTAGGCACACAATTTGTTGCAGTGGCAGCAGCAAAGAAGAATGGCATAGCCATCTATGTGAAAAAGCATATAAGAGCTAAATTAATAGAGTCAGACTCTCAAGGTAGATATCTAGCAATCGAAATAGTAAAAGATGATAAGAAAATTCTCTTGATGGGCATATATGCACCAAATCAACAACAAGGAAAATTCTACAAATTGGTACATAAAAAGTTAATACAATTCAACTACAGATCATGTATTATAATGGGAGACTGGAATGATGTCATAGAGGTCGGCCTGGATAAAAAGAAGACAACACCAAATTCGCAAAAACACTCCAAGTTGCCTAAATCTTTCTTTGACATAAAGGATGACTTCGACCTGATAGACATTTGGAGGGAAAGACATGGCAAAGAGCAAGAATTTACCTTTTTTTCAGACAGACACCAATCATTCTCCAGAATTGACTTTATATTAACAACCAGCAACTTGCTAGTTAGCCTAAAGAAGGTGAAAATCTTACCCAAAGTACTAACAGACCATAACCCGGTGTGGATGGAATTAAGACATGGACAGAAACCTAGGAGATCCTGGAGAATTAATGAAAATCTGTTTAAATACGATATAAATGTGGATGAATGCAAAAATCTTATGAAGGAATTCTTTAGCATAAATATGAATAAGGAGACACCTATAGAAATGATATGGGACGCTGTTGTAATGCACTCTAGCCATTAGGCTTGGAACAAAGGGACAAAGAGACTGTGCCATGTGGCTTGTAACAAAGGAACAAAGAAGGCTTGACCATGTGGCTTGACCATATGGCCTTGGAACAGGAAATGGAGGAGGAGCTGGATGGACGTTGTACCAAGATTTGAATCCATTGGCCACAGGGGTGGCTTTGCCAGTGTAGCCTTGTCATTGGCTGCAGAAATAACATTGTCATTGGCTGTTTGTAACCATGTGATGCATTGTGTAACTGCCCACTGTAACAGGTAATAAAAGGGGAGGCAGCCTGTTGTCTGTTGTTGCTTCACCCAGAGGAAAATGTGCCTGGTAGCATGTCTCTCCTTAATCCGGCTATCGTGAAGGACCCGCCATTGATTGGGGCGCAATGAGGTGCCTCAAATCAGAATTGAAGAGGCCTGCACAGGGCCTGACTTCAGGACGCTAGCAAGGCATACATGCGTGGGATTCTCATGGACATGAACAAAAGGCACCATCGCAAACAAGAACAAAAAAGAAAGGAGTTAGAAGATGAGATAAGTAAGAAAGAGCAACTATTAATAGAAAGACCGGAAGACAAAGATACCAAAGAGGGAATCAAGATTTTAAGGAAACAATTTGACTTGTTGATGGCAGATCAAGTGGCAAGGAATATACAATATGCAAAGCATAAGACAATCCATAATTCCAATAAACCTGGTCGGTGGCTGGCTTATATATTAAGGAAAAAGCAAAAACCTCGCATAATTGAAAAGATAGTATATAAAGGAAAGGAAGAGTTTCAACAAGAAATGATCAAGAAAGCTTTTACAGAATTCTACTCCAAGTTATACGCTGAAGAGAAGACACAAGACACAGAGATAGATAAGTTTCTGCAAAATGAAAAGTTATTGATAATTACCGATGAGCAAAGAGATAGTCTGAATGCATTGATCACACAAGAAGAAATACTTTCAGTGATTAAACAATTGAAAAAGGGAAAAATCGCCCGGGACTGATGGGTTAACAGCGACCTATTACAAGTATCTTCGAGAGGAGATGGTAGAACCCCTTAGAGAACTATTTGTCAACATACAAGAAGGTGGTCACGTTCCACCATCGTGGAAAACAGCCTACATCTCTCTAATCCCTAAAGAGGGAAAAGACAACGCTCAACCAGAAAACTACAGACCCATCTCGCTATTGAACACGGATTACAAAATCTTTGCAAAAATCTTGGCTAACAGATTAATGACAGTGTTACAAAAAATAATTCACCCGGACCAAACTGGATTTATACAAGGACGCCAGATGAAAACTAATGTAAGACAACTTCTTAACATAATAGAGTATTTGGAAAGGCACAGCCAGGTGCCCGCTACTCTCATGTTTGTAGATGCAGAAAAAGCCTTTGATAGACTGAATTGGCCGTTTCTGAAAAAACTGATTGGGGGGATGAAAATGGGAGAACAGTTTATTAATTCCATATTGGCAATTTATCAGAAACAAACAGGACAGATCATTGTGAATGGGGACTTAACAGACTCATTTAACATAGAAAAAGGTACTAGACAGGGATGTCCGCTATCCCCCTTGCTGTTTGTTTTAACGCTGGAGGTTTTACTGAACAAGATACGAGCGGCAGATGACATAAAAGGTATATGGATTAGACAGCAGGACTACAGACTATGTGCCTTCGCGGATGACCTGCTGGTGACACTGACTCAACCAGCACAATCAGCCAAGAGACTGATGGAGATAATTAAGGACTATGGTAGGGTAGCAGGCTTCAAAGTAAATATATCTAAGACGAAGATGCTAGTTAAAAATTTAGATAACAACTCAAAACAGGACTTAGAAAGAATAACGGGCTGTGAAATAGTTAAGAAAGTTAAATACTTAGGAGTTGAGATTGAAGCTGCAAATGGGAAATTATATAAAAATAATTATGAGGTATTGTGGAACAAGATACAAACAGATCTGGTCAGGTGGAAAACATTACAACTGTCTCTGCTGGGCAGGATAGCGGCAGTTAAAATGAATGTATTGCCAAAAATTTTATTTCTCTTTCAAATGCTACCTATACTCAAAAAGGATGTGGACCTAGACGAATGGCAGAAGGGCATTAACAGATTTGGGATGGCAAGAAACCGAGGGTTAAATTAAAAATCATCCAGGATACAAGGAGAAGAGGTGGTTTAAAAATGCCCAATTTGAAGTTATATTACTACGCTGCGGCGCTGGTGGCGTTGAGTGACTGGATTAATATAACGAATGACAGAGTACTGAATGTTGAAGGACATGGTTTACTATATGGCTGGCACGCATACCTAGTGTATGACAAGAAGGTAGACAAGAGCTTCAAGGAGCATCCACTGAGAATCCCGCTGTTGCGGGTCTGGAAGAAATATCAGTACTTACTACACGAAAATATTCCCATATGGACGATCCCCAGACACACAATAGGGGACATAAACATAATACAAGGTCAGGATGTGGTGCCCTATAGTAAACTTGTAATGGAAGAAGGAAATGTGTTATCGTTAAAGCCATCAAATACGCTAGCAGATGAAGGAATAGTGTGTACCTGGCTTTCATATTTGCAACTGCAGTCTAGATGGCAAAAAGACCTGAAGAAGGGTTTATCCCTAACAGATGAGAATTTAATTGAACAGGTTAGAGAACAGGGGCCCATGCATATCAAACGAGTGTACAGTGTACTGATAGAAATTGACTCTGAAACTGTACTAGTCAAGGAAAAGTGGGAACAAAATTTTGGGCAACCTATCACGATGGAAACGTGGGAGAGAATCTGGGTGAGAAATGTAAAATTTACGCAAGCGCAACATTTAAGAGAGAATTTTTATAAAATGTTTTATAGGTGGCATCTAGATCCGAAAAAACTATCATATATCTACCCTGACATCCAACTGAAATGTTGGAGATGTGATAGTATGGAGGCTACATATTTTCATGTATGGTGGACATGTAGAAAGATTAAAGCCTTCTGGAGAAAAATATGGTGGACACTCCAAACCATTTTGAAAAAGCGTATTGAATTTCTACCTCAGTTGTTTTTGTTAGGGATCATAAAAGACTGTACCACCACAAAGACGAACTTAATTTTGAACCTGATGACAGCAGCGAGACTGTTGGTGGGACAATACTGAAAAAAGCCAGAAATACCACCTATTGAAGAATGGACTTTGAAAGTCATAAATTTGGCAGAAATGGCTAAAATATCGGCATATTTGAAGGATCGCTCAAATGAACAATATATGTTAGACTGGAAACAGTGGATAGACTACATACAAGGGAAACACCAATCAAAGAAAATGTATCTGGCTTATAGTTAAATCTTGACATACGGAGTGAAGAATGTTTACAAATTTAAATCGATTGTATTAAGTTGAATAGCAGTTAACTTGAATTTTTTCCTGGTTTACATGTACAAATATATATCTATTAATAAAAATGTTTTAAAAAAAAAAGAAAAGAAAATCCATCAATTGCATTCAGGTAGCCACAGAGGAGTTCTTGTTTTTTTCATTAGACATCTGAAGTTTGAATTAATAATCAAGGGAAAGATGTTTTCATTTCAAATCTTTGTTTCTCTTATTAAAACAACAGATGGGCACAGAATATTAAGTTCTACTATTTTATAGTTTTCACTGCTCTATATAGCAGAAATATATGGACACTAATTTTATACATTTAGTTCCTTTTTAAGAAGAGACTGGTGAAATTAGTAATGTCCACTTCCATTAAAAATGTATTCGTCAATGCACACATATCTGCAGCATATTATAATCCAGTGGTGGTGAACCTATGGCATGGGTGCCAGAGGCAGCACTCAGAGCCCTCTCTGTGGGCACGCACGCCGTCAACCCAGCCCCGCCATCCCCCATGGCCCCCTCCTCACCAGCAGCCCCCCCTGGAGGAGAGTCGTCCCGGGCACAGCCTGCGCACAGCAGCGTAGCCAAGGACATGGCAGCCAGGCAACGGTGACAAGACTCCGCCCTTGCGCCCCATCGCGTACAGATGATGCAGAGGTCATGGCCACCATGATGCTGCTGGGCGGGGCAAGGGCTAGGCGGTTTTTGGGCATTCGGTCTCTAAAAGGTTTGCCATCACTGTTATAATCCATTTATTATAAGCAAAACCTCTTAACACTGATTTCCCAGCAAATTTCAGGCTTAATTCAATCAACAAATTGTTTGTTTCCTGCCCACCATTAAATTGGGTCATCAATTCTACTGGTTTTCAAACATAGGATCTCATTGTTCATTATGAAATGTCAGCTCTTTACCAAAGGCAATTAAGAAGAATCACTTGTATATATAAAAAAATAGGTCACTATCATTTCTTAATTCTCAAATCAGTTACATGCATTGCTCATTGTGTGTGTCCTTCATACCTTCTAAAATCCTTTTAGCATGACTTTTATTATAGCACTTTTATTATATCTCCCCAGATGGTAGGATCCCATCTGAGAAAAATAAGGTCCTGCACTTAGGCAAGAAAAAACAAATGCATGGATCAACAGCAGTGCCTGTGAGATGAATTTAAGTGTCCTTGTGGACTCCTGCTTAAGTATGAGTCAGCAAAGTGATGCAGCTGCCAAAAAAGCCAATACATTCCTAGGCTGCACCAACAGAGGGATAGCATCAAGATCACAGGAAGTGATAGTACCACTCTATACTCCACTAGTGAGGCCACAATTGGAATACTACATCTACTTCCGGTCACCACAATACCAAAAATATGCTGAGGTCCTAGAAAGAGTGCAGAGAAGAGCAACAAAAGTATATGGAGGCTAAATCATAGTTAAAATGTCTATGGGAACTCAGGTAGGTTTAGTCTAACAAAGAGAAAGATTATGGGTGACATGCTAGCAGTTTTCCAATACTTGAAGGACTGTTACAGGGAAGAGGGGGTCAATTTATCCTCCATACCACCTGAGGGCAGGACGAGAAGCAATAGGTGGAAACTCATCAGAGGAAGATTCAACCTGGAACTAAGGAGGAATTTCCTGACAGTGAGAACAGTTAATCAATGGAACCCTGCCTCCTGGAGTTGTGGGTGTTCTCTCACTGAAGGACTTCAAGAAAAGATTGTACAACCATTTTCCAGGATGGCATAAGGGCTCCTGCCCTGGGCAGTGGGTTGGACTAGAAGACCTCCAAAAGTCCCTTCCAGCCCTATGATTCTATTCTGTTCTATAATTCAGTCCTACAGAATCCTGTATCAGAGCCAGGAAAACCTTTGATATTCTGAGACAGTCCTTGTGCAGACTAGAAGTTGTTATTGTCCTTTGCTTCTAAGAGTGTCCAAGGGCCAGTCTGAGTTGGTGGATGGAGACACTTCACTCTCCTTGCCAAATGCTACAAGCTGCAGAGTGTAAAGATAATTGATGGATGTTAAAATTATCAACTCAAGAGGTAGAATGATATAATGTACATCTATAAATAAGACTTTAAAATAAATTTTAAACAAGTAAAGGCTGCTTAATTTAATGAGAGAATTTCCAAACTCATATTGCCATTTTTCCTTTTAATTTCATTGCCTTTCTTTTGCATGTGTATAATATATAGTATATAGTTAGTTTGATTTCTGGCTTCTGTCATTGTCAAAACTGAAGCTAGGTGATAAATGCTAATAATATTTAAAAATAAAAAGTCCATAAACTGCTGGTTAAGCACTAAAATACTCTACTGTATCACAGATGCTCCACTGTTGCAATCTACTCCAATCATTAAAAGCTAGTATTAATAGTCAGCCTTGGATTTAGGAGAATAAATCTATATCTGACGTGCAATGTAAAATGTTTATTCTTTCTCTGACAGCTTCACAACCAGTTATTTTTTGACAGGGGGCAAAGAGGATTTGCAAGCAATTTAATCAAATTTTCTTCAGCTGATCAATCAATTAGGCATACTTCCTAGTATGCTTTTTTCTTTTAAAAAACATGTTTTTAATTCTTACTCTTTTAATTTAAACCATATGGTTTAATAATAACTGAAAAGTAAGGAGCTTTGATACAAAATGATACAAAATAGATTTCCTTATGTCAATATTCATCTCCACAATTATAGGATCCTACTATCACCTCCCTGATCAAGAAGCCTGGGATGATCTTTAGAGAGAGAGAAAAATCAGAGGTACCTGTAAGGAAGGGAGCATTAGTACTGTAAAAAGTGCTTTTCTCATTTTTAACCACTGGGAGGATACAGGTTCCAGCATAATTAAATGCGGTACCATCAGGGAGTGAGTAATCAAGACCTACGGTAGCTGAAGATATCATCCTTACTGAATCGACTGGAAATGATAACAACAATACTATTGCATTTGATTTAATATAGTAGACAAATGCCAAACTAATCCAGAAGAGCAAACTTCAAAAGTGTGAAGGTATTGCTTAAAAAGAAGAGAGAATCAAGAGGCAAATCTGTAGAAGGGTTTGAAATGACTGAAAATTGAACTTGATAAAATAAATAACTCAAATCAGGGGAAAATGAAATTTAGAAATTACCAGATCTTAACAGACAGGGAAGCTTTTTAAAGGAAAGAAAGTCATCTTAAAAATATGATAAATCTTCCTGACATGTGTAACAAAAGGAACCATTGGCTTGGACAATAAACACAAGCTCTCAAAAAAAAGAAGCAAAATATTTTGAGTGTGTGGCAAAAACATTAGGACCTTCAACAACAACAAATTTTTAAACAGCAAGCTAACTAGATAGGCTGATGGACAAAAAAAACTTTAAAGGAGGATAAGAAGATTTCAGGAAATAGAAAATTGTTACATCTGTCTGCATGGTGAAATATGAACTAAATAAAAATAGAACTGACAAGAAAGTGAAGTAATAGGCCTATCGTAGTTACCAGAATAAAAATAAACAAATCATTGGGTCCAGATGGTATCCATTCAATATTTTCATTCCAAGGTGAATTTGCTGATTTTCTAACAAAAAAAGCATCACTTCTTCTTAAATCAGCATCCATCTCTGAGGACTGGAAAAATGGAAGAAAAAAAGGAATACAGGACATTAAACAATTTAAAGTCTGTTCTACTACCATGATAACTATTATTGTTAAAGTGAAAAATGATGATATACATATCCAATAGAAGACCTGTAAACATCTCTTCTCATCATCTAGACATTTTAAAGTTTTCGGCAATTATGTAGATTGTATAAACTGGTAAATACTGTATATTTAAATATTTTTTAAAAATGTTTAACTCCTCATGAACTCATGAACATGCCTCTTGGAGTTGTGGGTGCTTCAGCGCTGGAGGTTTCCAAGAAAAGATTGGACAGCCATTTGTCCAGGATAGTCTTCTGCTTCAGACATGGGTTGGACTAGAAGACCTCCAAGTCCCTTTGATGATAACTGGTTAAACAAGAAGAAGTAGAGAGTAGGCATAATGGACATTTTCCCATAGCTGTTCTCCAAGGGCTAGTGTTGGGACTAACACTTTTTCATATAAATTAAAGATGAAGAATGAGATGGGTAGCTTGTTGATGACATTGGATTTTTCAAAGTGACAAAATCAATAAGAGATTACTAAGACAAATGAAGGTGAATATAAGTGTCCCGGGATAATGTTGCAGGATCCAATCTGGGTCAATCACCGGGACCTCAGAGGTTTTGTCTTCCGAGCTTTCCGACCACACACAGAACAGCACACACTCCGTTAGAGAGAAGTGATGGGCTCCAACATGAGTCCCAAAGCTCAGAAGAAAAAACCTCTGGTCCCAGGGACTGACCCAGATTGGATCCTGCAAGATTACTAAGAGTTCTAAAGGATGCCTCTAAATTCAGCAGAGGTGCTAAAAAAAGGATCTTAATATAAGAAAGTGCAAAATAATATACTTGTACAGTGGTTGGTACAAACAATTTTATCATCAAATATGCATTAATGAGATCTGAGCTGGTAAAGACTTATCGAGAGAGTGATGATGGACCATGGTAAATAGCCCTCTTAATAGAATGAGATTGCTTTTAAATAAGTAACTTCCACAGTTGGAAAATTAGGAAGGGGATTAAAAATAAAGCTGTCAATGTAATAACAACTTTGCATACGTCTACAGTTGAACATGTTTGGGTCTGTTCAATGTTCTGCTTCCTGAATTTGAAAGAGGCATTACAGTATGAAAAAAAATACAGAAAAGGGCAACCAAGATGAGTATGAAGCTAGAAGAAAATGTTAGTATTTTTTATTCTTTAGCAAGTAAGAAGAGATATGTCAAGTTTTATAATATGGAAAATGTGGGCAAAGATAAATTATTCTCCTTTTTGTCTAATATTAAAAATGTGAAGCGATTCAATATCTATAAAAGGAAATACTTCTTTACAATTATTATATTTTCTTGCCTTTGGATGTGGTAAGGGCTACAAATTTAGATGGTTTTAAAAGAAGGTGAGCCACAATTCTTGAAGCATCTCATAAGGGTTAGTGTCAACCGTTCCATTTGGCACATTCAACCTAAGAAACTCCCAGCTCTTTTAAATTACCCAGAGTGTAGCTTTACTGAAAGATCCATCTAGGCCAGGTGTGTCAAACTGCTGATTATATGGGCCGGACGCGTCATGTGGAAGCTGCGTCCATCCCATTGCCGGCAATGGCAAAACTGGCCCGATATGTTGTATGATGTCACGTGACGTCACGAGTTTGACATGCCTGATCTAGGTACAGCAGAAGCAAAGACAATTCTCGGATTTTTTCCCACGAAAACCCCATGGGTAAAACCCCTTTTCTCCATCCACAGCTCACCAACTATGTTCAGTTCTTTTGTTTTGGGAAAAGACTGTCTGTGGCACTCAAACATTTCATAACTTGACCTTGGTGTCTAATGTCTGGCCAGCAACAGAAGGCACTCTTGCATTCTGGAGCTTCCCTCCTTCCTTAGGAATTCGCCCACCCCCTTCCCTTGCTGTTTGCCAAATTGCAAGTGACAGCAGGTGCAACTATGGAACTGAGTCGAGTTTGACACGCTGACCCTCCAGAAGAATGATAGTCCTGAAAAATAAAACCCAACAGGGTACATAATATTAGACATCATCATCCACTTCCATGACCTCCCTCACTTGGACTGACCTGGATACTCACTTGGACTGACCTGGATAGCATGAAATCTGTGCACTAATCTAGCTGCCTTTACATCCGTTGCTGCCACCCTTCTGCATCAGCCAAAGGGTAGCCTCTCCATAATACTAGATACTGCATTTCCCTCTGTGGTCCTGGGAGTTAAGAATCGCCTTAATTTCACTCCACTAGCTACCCTGAATGGGGTAAATCTCGTGCTATTATGCACAGAGTTATTATATGCCACTTCCACAAAAGGAAGGAGTTCAGCCTAATTGGTCTGTTGGTAATTTACATAACACCTCAGATACTGCTCTAATATGGAATTCCCCCTTTCACAGGCTCCTTTGGTACTAGGATGATAGGCAGAGCTAAGGTTCTGCAAAGAGCCAATCAGCTTAAGGAATTCCTGCCAAAACTTTGTGGTGAACTGCATGTCCTGGTCTGAGATGATGCACTTTGGGACTCCATGTAGTTGGTAGATGTGTTGTATAAATAGCCTTGCCAGGGATTGAGTGGAGGGAATCTTTGGGCACGCCATGAAATGTGCCTGCTTGAAGAACAAGTCTATAATGGTCCAAATTACAGTGCTCCCAGTGCTCTCTAGCAAGTCCACAATAAACTCCATGGAGATTTCCTCCTAGGGGTTCATTGGGTTGGCTACCGGCTGCAGCAGCCCAGGGGGCTTCCTGGGTATCTGCATAATTGAGGTACACACAGGGCATCTGGCTGTGTACGCTTCTATGTCCCTTTTCATTCACAGTCTGCTGTGAAGATACCCTCTTCAATGTCTTTTCTTGCTTATTATCCAAAGTAGTGTTTTACCATTTCTACCAGCCTAAGCTGCCTGTGCTTAATTTAATTACAGGTAGTCCCTTGACTTACAACCATTCATTTAGTGACCATCTGAAGTTACAATGGCACTGAAAAGAGTGACTTATGACCCTTAGGACTGTTGCAGCATCCCCGTGGTCATGTGATCAAAATTTGGACCCTTGGCAACTGGCATGTATTTATGAAGGTAGCAGGGTCATGTGATCACATTTTATGATCTTCTGGCACGCAAAGGCAATGGGTAAGCCAGATTCACTTTACAACTGTGTTACTCTTAACAACTGCAGTGATTCACTTAACAACTGTGGCAAGAAAGGTTGTAAAACAGGGTAAATTTAACAACTGTCTTGCTTAGAAATGGAAATGTTGGGCTCAATTGTGGTCATAAGTCAAGTTATACAGACAAATGCCTTTGCTCTGGTGGGCTGGTGGGTCCTGAGGTGTGAATATTCCCTCTGCTCTGGTCCCTGTCCTCCATTTTGTCTGGGCTGCCCAGCTGCCTGCTGTTTTCTGAAGGGAGTGTCCCACAATGCACTAGGTTAGGAAAAAGCTGTGTTGCTGTTTGTTAACACTGGGGGAGGGAGGGAACAGTGAAATGTTAGAAAACTTCATTTTATGTGTGTACCAGCAGAAAGGTAAAAGAATGGATCTTTTTTATTTTAACCAGTTGAAATTGACTTCTGCCAATTTCCCCTTCCAACCCAAGTGACAGAAAGAATGGCAAAACTACTGTACCTTGTTTCATTCCCAGGAGAGTGAAGGATGGGCATGCTGGGCCCATTCACAAAAGGAAAGTGATTGGCCCTTGCTTGCCCAATACAGATGAGTGTTACATACAGATAATGTTAAAAAATTTTCAACCAAGAGTCCTGCTAACCACTGTCTGGGCAGAACATCTAGCCAGCATCATTGTCAAAGCTATAGACTGAAATCCAAACAGCAATTTCTTAAACCAGCTTTATGTGCAGCCAGTTTCAGCACAGGAGCCAAGCTGCTTAAGGCTGCCATGCAGAATAACGCCATAATAATGCAAAAGGTGTAGACTGAGATTAGCTCTCTGAAAAAAGTCTGAATTCATGAAACTAAACCTGTATTCCAAATTATAGTAGTATAATAGAAGTAATGCTAGATAGGTAAAATGGAGCTATCTTAAGTTTGAACCCCTTGCTTAATATTTAAACTCTGAGTCACATTAAAATAACCAGAAGAGCTCTGAGCAAAAATGAGAAAGCCAGTTACAAGTAGTCCTTGATTTACAACCCTTCATTTAGTGATGATTCCAAGCTACAACAGCACCGAAAAACGGAGTTATGACCATTTTTCACACTTATGACTGTTGCAGTAATCCCAGTCATATGATCAGAATTCAGATGCTTCGCAACTGACGCGAATTTATGACGGTTGCAGTGTCCCAGGGTCATGTGATCACATTTTGCAGCCCTCTGTCAAGCAAAGTCAATGGGAAAGCCAAATTCACTTAATCACGTGTTATTAACTTAACAACTACAGTGATTCACTTAACAGCTGTGGCAAGAAAGGTCATAAAATGGAGTAAAGCTCACTTAACAGAAAGATTGGGCCCAATTGTGGCTTTAAGTAAAGGACTACCTGTAAAATATTACCAGTCAGATTAAAAAAACAAACCCACACCCCTCTGGATGTTTTCTTTCTTATTAACAAGAGAAAATGGGAGGAGAGAGAGAGACTTAGATTAAGGATATAGAAGATTTTTGTTTCAAGCAGAAAACTAAAATGGCAAAAAGAGCCATGAGCTAACCCAGCCAGGGCCCAAGGTTTTATGCTCAGAGGAAGCTGAAAGCAAGGTCCAGCCACAGGAAACGTCTCCAACCAAGCTGGCTTAGCTGGCTGGGGTTTGGCCCATGGGTCATGCCTCTGGCTCTATTATGGGACTGGGAGGCTTTCTGTTCACAGAGGAAAGCAAATGCATATTATGGGATGGCACAGCAGCAAAGCCGAATGTGACTAGAAATGGGGGAGGAGGGAAAAGTGGGTGGCTGAGAGTACTATGGGATGTGGTAGCTGTTGCTGCTGCAGCTGGTGAGAATATTATGGGATGTCCCCCCCCCCACTGGGACTATTATGGGATGGATAACAAGCAGAGGGAGTGTGGTGTAAGACTGAGGATTCAGTGAGTATTATGGGCTATCTTAGTATTCAGTCAACACGCACAATTGGAAGACACATTATGGGATATAGCTGGCCTTTCTGAATTATTATGGCGAGCTGTGGACAAGAGGGAGGAGAGAAGATTATTATGGGATGTCAGCACACAGACAGCATGTCTGGCTGCGTCTGTTGGGACTCTGTCCAAGAGGCTGCTGGTTTTCTCCCTCTCCCTTCTAGTCCAGCCAGTTCCAGCGTGCCCCCTCCCCTTTATCAACCGCCCTTTTGCCACCCACCCACCCAGGCCAGCCCCCTCCACCACTTAATCTCCTCCTTTCAATTGTCAGAACCTGTAAAGCAGGCAAACTATTATGGGATGGCTGCTAGCAGGGTGGGGGGTGGGGATAGTTGCTATGCTGCAAGCAACGTCTCCTCTCAGCAATACTATGGGATGAGCCTAATTTTGTTGGGTGCGGCTGTTTGTCCAGGGACCTTCAGAGCATGTATCTCTTACAACGCAAGGAAAAAGAAGGCTTACAGGGAAAGAAGTCAAGATGTTCAAAACATAAAGATTGTTGTTTTCAGTTGGCTTTTATTCCGGGCAAGTGCTCCGTCTTCCAAGTCTGTACGTGTGAGAAAGAATGAATAAAAACAGTTTGGAGGTTATCCCTGATCATGATCAGAGATGCACTAAGTTTGTTAAACTGGGAACAGAATGTTCCAGAGCATGTTCCGAATGTCTAGAATACCTCAAACTGCTTCCTGTTTGGAGCCTTTACTTCCAGAAACCACCAAACAGCCTCAGAATTTCATGGTGGGGATGATATTAGACCCAGCATAGAGGAAAATGGAATGTTCCGGAGTTCTCCAGAGCCCGGCTTTCAAATCAACTAATTTTCCACATCTTTCCTAATACACATTTAACAACTTGATATGCAACCATTAACAATGGTAAAGCACAAAGAGAAATGATAGGGGAAAATGTTTAATTACTGCATGTCATATGTTTAAATTACTGCATGTTGTGTTATGCATGTGTTGAAAACAAAATGGCAGGAACACAAACAAAACCCAAAACAGCAATCTTTCACCTATTCAATCTTAACACTTCCAGTGTAATATAGTATTGTAGCTAGAGTATCAGTTTGAAGCACAGGGCTGTTCCTGAAGATAGTTAAGGTACTATAGTATACTAATCCTTGAATCAACAGGAAACTATACTGACATAAACTCTGCTGCTCAATAATGCACACAGAGGCTGCCAGCAAATGGTACTCTTTTTATTTATGACATATACAGCATGCTAAGAAGAACAAGGGTTGTGTGTAGAGATTCTAAGTCATCCTGGTCATGGTTGTCCCAAAGGTGCTTTTTCAAAAGGCAACTGGACTTTCTTTGTTTTTTTCTCTTGAAGACATTTCACTTCTCATTCAAGAAGCGTCTTCAGTTCTGACCCCACCATTCAGTCAGAAATGAAGAAGTTTCTTGGATGAGAAGAGAAACATCTTCAAGAGAAAAAACATAAAGTCCAATTGCCTTTTGAAGAAGCAGCTTTAGGAGGACAAGAGATGGATTCTCCAATCTTTCTTTGCCTTCCACCCACTAAAATCCTCCAATCATTTTCTTTAATGTGGAATGGGTAGCAAGCAAATGTTGACAGATAGGCTGCTGTATTTGGTGTCTTCTGTAAAAACTAATTCTGGTTTTGCACAAATGTTTTCTGCAGGCACATTCAAAAGGATCAAGGTCTCCAAATGGGATCAGCATGCTATAGAAGAGCATAGTTTTGAAAGAAATGGGTTCTCCTACTCAAACCAGAATGACTATGGAGGATTATGCCCCAGGCCCAAAGCAGAGGAGCAATGCCTAGTCCTAAATTGTCCTCAGTTGTTCTCATTTTAAGTAATGTTATTCTAATTTCAACCCCTAGGATGTGTTCCTTTCGGTGCCAAGCAAAGACCTTTTTCTCATCTTGCATGGCTTTTAATGTCCTAACTCCATATTGTGTATTCAGTAAGAGCTTTTATTCCTGTTGTATTTGCAGTCTTTGTGTTTTACTGATTGTTGTATAATTATTGTTTTGTATAGGTTTGTATGTGTGTATATTGTATGTTATCTTTTAGCTGAAGATATATAATACATCTTATTAAATAAATAAATAAATAATAAGCATGATATGTCTATGGAGATTCTCAATATAGCATGGTATCAGTTCATTTAATTTGTAAATGAAGAAATTTGCAAACTTTGAAATAAATCTTTCATTTTTAGGCAATATACATAGACATCAGCAGACATTAAAATCAGAAAATATACTCAGCAGCTTTTAGCTTCGAGCACTGGTTGTCATTCAGTTTCCCATATCATACTGGATGGTCATACTGGATTCATACAGTATTCCCATAGCATACTGGATGGGGTGGCTTTGTTGATTCCACAATGTTGCAGGACTTCCAGCATGGCTCCTGCTCCAGAGACACAGTTTCATTGCATTTCCTCTGAAGCTTCAGGGCAGATACTTTCCCATTAATAGCACTTCACATCTCATCCTGCCTATTCCTTCCTGGGATTCCTCTGCACTCTCATCTATTTTCTAGTCCACAATTGCTCCAAGGGCTGATTTTGCCACTCTCTCTCGCCAGTTGGTTAGTTATGTTAAAAAAAAAAAAAATCTTGCCCTGAAAAGAAACTGAAAGAAGAACAAGGAAGGGAGCAGAGCACTGAATATATGGTGCTTTGAGCATTTCTTAGTTAGCCATCTAGAGAGAACTGGCCAATTCGGGAGAAGATGAGAGCACTGTATGGAGAAATAGATGGTCTTCAAAATGCCTAGCAATTTTTATATTCTACGATTTGATGAACATTGCAAAAACGTTGCCATGCAGGACTTCAATTTCCCCCTTTGAAGGATGAAAGAGAAAAATATGACACTCAGAAATACTTCTTTAAAAGAAAAAGGCACTGAATTAATTAATTGGGGTATAAACTTTAATAGGCAGGAGTCTATTTTTACTGATTGATGAAGTATCCAATGAAATAAGCAGACCTGATGCATGAAAAAACCAAGTATGGAGATAAATTATGATTGTCAAGTACTTGTATAACACTTTTAACTCTTGGCTATTATCTACTAGTAATCTGATTTTTTAAAATAGCTCAGGCCTGAAAGTCAAGAGAGCTGCAAATGCAACTGAATTCCAGGAGTTGGATATGGAAATAATTTTTGATGTGGAAATGGACTGTCTGTAACGCCACAGAGTTTTACAATTTTAACACAATATTAGATTTATTGAGGCTTCAAACACATTGTAGCTAAGCCAGAAATAAATAATATCTGCTTCTGAATACTGCTTATGTCATGGGATTGCTGATATCTGAAGCTAGTTTTGAGCTGGTGCACAATTCTCTTATGGAAGTGCTTATATGTTTCCCAGAATTCCTAAAACAAAAAATTTAACCAGATACTTTGTCCCACAGGATTCTAGCACCCTGGACTTTGTCTGATAGCTAACAGAAAAATATATGTACATATATCTTCATGATTAAAACAGAAAGGCTGGCAATTCCACATACCGGTAACAACCGCTAGACTCACACCGATCCCTGTTAATGAATGTGTATCCTTGTCCTCTGAAATAGGAGTTGGGTGGCTTTACCACTTCATTGGTTGAAGAGTTGCCTGTGAGGAGTCCAAAGGACTGCAATAAGCAGCTAAGAAACAGTGCTGCTACTTAAGTATTCTCTCTATTACCTAGGTTCTCTCCCTAAAAAGGGAACTAATGCGGCTGCAGTAAATGTATATTCTGCTCCGGATAGCCTGGGCAAAGTAAAAGATTTAGCCCCTCTGATGAATGTGAACTGCCTTACATTTACCTACAAAGAGTTTAACTGCGTCTGGAGGTTCATGATCACCAGCTTGATCATGATCTCTTCTATCTGAGCTGTTTTGGCTCTGACAGCTTTTATTGCAGGAGTGGAGAGGGAGTTATCACTGGGTGTTTAAGTATGAAGTCTAGTAGCAAAATAGCTATAAGAAAGAACTACAAGATTACAACTATTAGGACTTTATTCTCCTATATTTGTTACAGGTATGGGAAGTTGCATGTGCTTCCCTTTTGTACAAACTGACTTTTCTCAGCTCCATTACAACATTCCTTACCTGTATTCTCATATGTGTATCAGATATAGCTCTTTCACACACATAAGCTTAATAAGACCCCTGCCAAAACCTTATAATGTACATACAGGATCCAATCTGGGTTGGTCCCTGGGATTAGAGGTTTAGTCTTCCAAGTTTTCAGACTCATGCTGGAGCCCATCCTCAGGGAACTTCTCCTCTCCTTGGCCACTTAACATAATTTAAATATTTAAAAATAATTTAAATATTACATATATTAAATACTACAAATAGAATAGCCCAAAACACACATTCTGGTAAAGAGAAATTCCCTGAAGATGGGCTCCAGCACAAGTCCAAAAAGCTCAGAAGAGTAAACCTCTGGTCCTGGTGACTAAACCACATTGGATCCTGAAACGTTATCCTGGGACACATTTATTTGCCTTCAATGTATGTACAGTATAAAATGTATTTGCGACATTTGTCAAAATTATGTTGAGCTATGGGAGAGTGGCAACAGCGGGGTGGGGTTGGGTTGTTAGTGGTGGTAGGGACAATATATTTTTGTTGCCAAAAATGCTAAAAGCATGGTCTCAGGACCAGGTATTGCCCCAGTGGCACTGACATTATCCAGCCTTCAGATCTCTGTTCATCTTAAAACTGCTATCCCATGTACATATTGTTTTGGGATAAATGGAATATGCTATTAACAGCCATTTTAATGTCTACGTGCTATGTTAAATTTAATAAACCAGTATTTAAAAAAATATATCATCAGTATATCTGGCATAGTGTAAATTACTAGAATAAGAAAAAGTGGTAGATAGGATAAAAACAAGTTCCTTTAAGTCAGGGAATAAATGGATATAATGAGCAAATTTAGCAATGTTATCAATTTTCTTTATTTAATACGGTAGCACTGAAATGCATAGCAATACTAGAGATTTTTGTATCTAGCTTTCCATGCATGTTAAATATCAACAGGGTATGAGACATTTTGAAAGATAACATAAAACATTGAAGGTCAATAAGGAAACCTCTGTTACATTTAAAATAAGACCTTGTATTTACATTTCAGTAGTTTCTTGGAATACTTGTATAGACATTTATGAAAAATAATATTTGACAAGAAATGCTTATAAAACAGTATGCTTAAAATGCTGTTGTGGGGTGTGTCTTGTGTACATAGAAATAATCATGAACAATTATTAGCCACTTACAAAAAAGTTTTAAAACTGAAGTGGACCGATTTCTTTTCCCTGACTAAACATAGAAAAGTAGAGTGAGTATTCAAGAAATGTTCCTATTGGTGTCTGTGACTGAAGATTATTTTAGGTTGATAACTGTATTTGCATATACAGTAATCATTACATATAGAGTTATCCCTGTGTACTTTCTCCATATCCCTGTGCTATCATGCTGTCAGAAACAATTGTGGAAAGGTGAAATCTGTCTTGAGGCCTTAGAGTAGTCAGACAATAAGGTGTGATTTCCCATGTCCCCACTGTATAGGAGTCTATGAAAGATTATGGGATGTGCAGAGTCTGCATCATTTAGAGGAGGAATGGAGATTCCTGGCAGGCTTTGCGAGAATATTATGGGATAGACTATTGGCCCTATGCCCCCAGTGGTTATTATGGTCTGTGTGTTCAGTAGGGGGATGGGAAACATTTATTATACGTGGTTTGGGGGTTGCTGTCTGTAGGAAGGTGCTGGTCCAGAGGGGTCCCTGGTTGCCTTAGACTCTGGAACAGGGTCTTCTTTTCTTGCTGCTTTTACTTGTCAGAGTGTGACAGTGATTATTATGGGCTGCAGGAAGGGAGATCGAGATGCAGTAAGTGCCAGCATTGTAGGCTGTGGCTAAGAGTTGCTGGTAGTATTATGGGATGTCTCACTGGCCAGAGACTATTATGGGATGCCTGGCTAAGGGGGAGGAGAGAGATGAAAATGGTTGATATTATGGGATGTCCTGGGTGTGCCTATTATGGGATGCCATGGGGGCTCCCAGAATATTTCAGTGAGGCAGGGCTGGATGCAAAGGGGAGGAGGGCTTGTTCTGGGATGCCAGACTTGGCAGCCAGCATGCACTTATTATGGGATATGCCAGGGAAAGAGTGAGTGGGGAGAAATTACTGTGGTGGGTTGGAAGAGCCAGGCAAGGGGATGAGGGTAGGTAGTGATGAATATTATGGGATGTTCAGGGCAGTGAGCTGGTGCCTGGGGGGGGGGAGAAAGAAGAGAATGTGACTATTATGGGATGCCTCCATGGGGGGAAGGGTGACTATTGTGTGTATGAGTAAGGGCGAGTATTATGGGATGTTTCCGCATGGGGGGAGTGTGTATTACTGGACGGTCCCCTGCAGGGACTATTATGGGATGTTTTGGAAAGGGGGGGGTGGTTATTATGGGATGCAGAGCCGGGTTCCGAGCGGGTACTTTAGTGGGCAGAGAAGTATTATGGGATGTCTCAGTTGAGGGGGGGGTTCTGAGGTGACGGAGGTGGGACTCGTCTCCAAGGCACCGGAGGCATATTATGGGATGGAGGCGGGAGTGCGTGGGGGGGGAACAGGGGGAGGAGCTTGGCTGGGGCTTTTTTTTTCCCCTTTAAGAGGCGGCGCTGGAGCCGGAGCCATTTTCCCTTCAGCGGCGTCGAGAAATAAGAAGCCGGGGCGCCCGGAGTCGGGTGAGGGCGGGATGGAAGGCGAGGCCGGGGCGGGCGGGCGGACGGACGGACGTCGGAGGGACTGGGGGGCGAGCGGCAGGCCCTCGAGGCTCGGCTGCCGCGCTTCCCCCCGGAGACCGCCGCCCGACGCGCCTGAAGGAGGCGGGGTGCCTCGCTTGGGCTGCCCGCCCCTCCGCGAGCCCCCCTCGTGGCCCCGAACCAGCTTAGGGGGGCTGAGGGGGCCCCCGCGCTGTCTACCGCGCGACCCCGGCTGGCGCACGTGTCCGGAGAGCGCTTTGGGGCTCCGCTGCTCCCCGGCCGCGCTTCTTCTCCCTCCGCGTCCCGAGCAGGGAAAGCGGCCTTTCCTCGCCATCTTCCAGACCCGGCCTTGATTCCCGTCCCCGCCTCCCTCCCTCCGTCTCCCTCCCCCCCCCCGCTTACCCTGCTTGATTTCTGCCTTCGTGCCCACCCCCATTTCCCAGGGGGAAGCAAGTTTGCTTGCTTCCCTTTGAGCCGACCGCCTTTTGTTTGCTATTTTCCTTAAAACAATCCCTTGGTATATTTTCCCTGCAGCTGGACCTACTGGTCATCACCGGCATGTAAATCTTAGGGGGTCTTTTCTTTTTTTAAGCGAGCAAAAAGGAGGCCCTCAGATAGTTTTATTTTTTAGAAAGTATAGCCCAGGTTATTCCAAACATTCGCCTTCTTGCCCACAGGCTCCATCCCAAAAGAACTGGAAAACCCAAAGTCGAAGTTCCTGTCAATCTACTTAGAATGAAATAATTGCCTTGAATGAATTTAGCATTGCCCTCAGGACCACTTTGGATGGGTGCTTGGGCCAAGTTGTTCATTTCGTTGGCTCTCCCTGCTGCTGCCTTTTTCTTGATATTCTATGGTGTCGGACAGTTTGGGCCGTCTCACAACTTAGTATAAAGATGTTGTGACTTTTTAAGTCTTATTGCTTGCTCTTCTCTCTTCATGTAGCACATTACTGCCATTATTAATACGAAAGTGCCAAGATAGCACAAGCTGCTTGAATCCCAGAAGCCCTCTTAATCAGAGGACATGGCGTCGGGCATAGGATCCCCATCGCCCTGCTCTGCTGGCAGTGATGAGGAGGAGATGGAGATCCTGTTGAACAACAGTATTCATCAACATCAAGGTACACAGAAATGCTGTGATAGGAGCATTTTTTTTAAGGCAAGAAATAAAACAATATGAACCAGAAGTAGTGACAAATTCATCTTTTTTATATGGGACCAGAAACACCACAATGCTCCAGATTTATTATAGGGCTGACATGGAAATAATAAGTTACTCTTCATCTAATATTTGATACCTTATAATAACAACACTGTGTAGTATGAGTAATTAAACAAAACAAAAGTAAAAATTTGAGGTTTTCCTCACAGTATAAAAATGACATCAAACGTCTACTTGGATTGCAGATGAAACTCTGGTTATAGCTACTGCTAATATTTGATATGTCTTCCTTCTGTATCCATTGCTTCCTGCAGAAGTTGTGTTCTGTGTTTGGGAAGAGCATATTGTAGATCTCAGATATTCTGAATTAGTAGTTTGTCATTTTTTAATGTATGTGAAAATGGGAAAATTTTCACAAGGTTTTGTTTATTCCAAATATGTATTACAGAAAGTGTCTCTCAAGTCTTACTACATCTGTTTTCTAAAACCTACATGGTTTATTTCATTAGTTGATGTGTAGAAGGTACCTTGCATGGATATTAAGCGAGATGAGACATGGAAGATACGGAGATTCCTATGAAAACAAACATTTCACCCTCAAAGAGTGAATCTTAAGAGACAAGTGCCTGACTTTCTTTCTATTGGCCGTTTGAAAGTTCAGTATTTCTGTATCCAAAGTGATCTATGCTTTGGGTAAATTGTCTGACCCACTTTTGTTCCCAGCCACACCTAGCATACCTTACTTTACAACTGCTCACCTTAGTCCTGCTCTGTGAATTGAATATGGCCAACGTTACAGTGAAAGTCATGAGCAATGGGCTTTGGTCACCTTTTAATTGTTTTCAGAAAACTTATTTTTGAGATCAGTTATTTATTTATTTTATCAAATTTGTATGCTGCCCCTCTCCCAAGAGCTACATATTATTTTGGAGCAACCATCCTTTTTTTTTTTAAGAGTCATTGCTTTTAAAGTGCCTATAGTAGTTGAACCAATTGGATATTACCTCACTTTTTTACCCTAAGGAGGTCAGCTCTTTTCTCTCTTCCAAAATTCAAGAGGGAAGTGGATATCTAATGTTATTTCGTGTTAATCAGCTGAAAAGTAAGATAGCTATTTCTTTATTACTCTTGGTGAGTGTTAGTTTGCCTAGGAAAAGGGGCGAAAATAACATTTGGTCTAGAATTACTTGGGTTTAGTTTAAGTTAAGAAATGTTTGTAGTAAGAAGGATTGGAAAGAATGGATGTAATAAAAAAATATTTCTGGTACGATATATTTTCTGGTTTGGGAATACAGGACTCCACCCAGAAGTTTCCCTCCCCTTCTTGTCCTTCGGTTGCAGCAACTGCTTTGACCTGTGGCTTCCCTCATCCTGCCCGGTGCCTGTGGTTAGGAGGCCATTTTCCTTGGAGGGAGAACTAGTGACTCTAGCTGCGTGTAATGGGCGGGGGTGGCTGATGAAGGGGGAGGGGAAGAAGAATGACTGGGTTACTGTGGATCCTGTCACAAAGGAAGCTGGTTACAGACTGTGCCCCTATGTGCTTTGGGAAGTGGGAGATTGGAAGAACGAGTGGAATTATGGTGTTTTCACATGAGGAATGGTGTGTTAAATTTATGTTTGAAAGAGGGGGTAAGGGAGAAGGAATGAGTTACAGCTTGCATTTACATTGAGAAGATGTAACTATGAACTGGAAAAGTACCGGTATCCGAATAAACACCTAATTATTGAAATGGAGGTTCTGTTTCTTCTTTTCTGACACTTGCTGAATTGGATACCTGAACAGTAAGTGCTAGGTAGGATGGGGGAGTTCAGGCAGTTTCCTATCAAGTTTGCTGTGAGGGTAAAGGTTTCAAAGTAGAGGCAAGAAGGATAATAATTCAGTAGCTGCTTCATATGATGTTTTTCTTGTTTATGAAGGACTGTTGTTTTGATTCTTAGACATAGAAATGGATGCAGAAAGCCAATTGGCTGTATTGCAGGGGTTAATTCTCTGGAGTAAAGAGTGTTCCTTTAATCATTTTTTATTTGGAAACAGATTTATAGACCAGTTAGTGTCATGTTCTGTTACATCAGTTTGGCTTAGAAAAAATGAGAATAATTTTTAATAGAAGTTTTGTATGTGTAATTTTTAACAGGTGATTGCATCTGTCCATTTTTTTCAAAAAACTTCAATGCCTGTGTTTAACTGATACATTAGTCTAGAGTTCTTTGAGTGTTACATTTCATTTATGAAATATATTACTAGTACAGGTAGTCCTTGACTTATGACCACAATTAAGCCCAAAATTTCCATTGCTAAGCAAGTTGTTAAGTGAGTTTGCCCTATTTTATGATCTTTTTTGCCACAGTTGTTAAGTGAATCACTGCAGTTAAGTGAATCATGTCATTAAGCGAATCTGGCTTCTCTATTGCCTTTGCTTGTCAGAAGCCAGCTGGGAAGGTTACAAATGGTGATCACATGATCATAGGACAGTGCAAGTGCCATAAATATATACCAGTTGCCAAGAGTTCAAATTTTGATCATGTGACCGTGGGGATGCTGCAATGATCATAAGTGGGCAAACTGGCCATAAGTCACTTTTTTTCAATGCCATTGCAACTTCAAACAGCCCCTGAACAAATGGTTGTAAGTCGAAGACTACCTATATTTCATGATGGGGAGAAACTCAAACTAAAAAGAGTTTAGGAAAAAAAAACAGTTTAAAAATTAGAGAAGTTACTGCCTTCTCCAATTTGAAGAATGGTTTCAAAGAATGGTCAGGCAGTTTCAGGTAAGTACAGGTAGGTTGTAATCTAGGAGAAGAATATGATGTCACATTTGAGTTTTAGGAAATGTTTATCTCTTGCTGGTTTTAATACTTATCTCAGAGCCTGAAGAAGAGCCAGAAGAGGAACTGTTATCTGAGGCAGAGTTGCCAAAAATCAAGAAAAAGAAAAAGCCCAAGAAGCTGAAAGAACCTAAGATACCCAAGCTCAGTAAGCGTCAGAAAAAAGAGGTAAGAAAATAGAAAGTCTTCTTTGCATGTGTGGTGATCGTAAGGGGTTGAAGAGAGGAAAGGTGGTTTTTTTTTGAATAGATGGGACTTCATGTTGATGGTAGAAAGTCTGATGTTTTTTTGTGAAAGAACAAGGGTTTGACTCTCACTTTATCTTAATTTTTCCACCTGCCTCCATTCCAGCTTGGAGATAGCTCTGGCGAAGGAAATGAATTTGTAGAGGAAGAAGAGGAGGTGCTGTTACGCTCAGATAGTGAAGGAAGTGACTATACCCCTGGGAAAAAGAAAAAGAAAAAACTTGGGCCTAAGAAAGAGAAGAAGAACAAAACCAAGCGTAAGGAGGAGGAGGAGGAAGAAGATGAAGATGATGATTCTAAGGTGAATCTGAAACCTTCTGCTAAAATTATTTGTTTAGTTTGAGATTCTACCGGCATGGACTACAACAGTTACAGTTAAAAGATTATCGTTCTACTTCCTGAACTTTGTAGACTTGGTTGTCAGTCTTGTCTTTTTCCTTTGCTCGGTTTCTCGTGTACTTCTTTGGTAAAATGCTTTTTTTTTGTGACTGAAAAGAGTTTTCAATTTGAGACTCGGTCTCTGATAATAGTACCTTCTGTATCCTTCTTTTACTAGGAACCTAAGTCCTCTGCCCAGCTTTTAGAAGACTGGGGCATGGAAGATATTGATCACCTTTTCACAGAAGAAGATTATCGCACTCTAACAAATTATAAGGCTTTCAGCCAGTTTGTCAGGTATGAGTCTGTTTTGTCCCTTATGTCTCAGTAATGCTGCATTAAATTGTGCATAACTAAGTAGTTTTAATAAAGCATGAACTGTGAACTGGAAATCTAAATAGTTGTTTAAATTGCTTTTAAAAAAAGGCCAGCTATTCTTTCTTGCCTCAGTACTTCATCTGCAAAGCAGGTTCATTATACTATTGAGCTGCAAAAGTAATAAGCAATGCTGGTAACTTATGTACTGTTATATTTTCCATACATTATTGCAATATCTTATGCCTGAGGATTTAGCATTATAGATGCTGAGAACCCTACAAATTGGTTCAGTGTTGCCTATAAGAGAAAGAAAATAGTGTTAGAGATGTTTTTCTGTTTTGATTGTGTTAGTATCTCATATTTTGGGGAGGACATAGCCAGTACACAGAAAATTGTCCTGTTTGATGGGAATGATGTGATTATTTAAATCCCACTCAGTCAAGCATGACCTACTAGTGCTCTTTTTTTTTCTTCTTCTTCTTCCCATAGGCCACTTATTGCTGCAAAGAATCCTAAAATTGCTGTCTCAAAAATGATGATGGTTCTGGGGGCCAAATGGAGAGAGTTCAGCACAAATAATCCCTTCAAGGGGAGTTCTGGAGCATCAGTGGCAGCGGCCGCTGCCGCTGCCGTAGCTGTTGTGGAGAGCATGGTAACTAACGTGGATGCTGTTCTTCCTCAGCCCCCTGTTGAAGTGCCACTTCGAAAGGCCAAGACCAAAGAAGGAAAAGGTGAGGGGAAGATGTAGCTATAGAGGTTCTTTTTTTAGAATATGGCTGGCAACCCTAATTTTCTTAAATGTTGTTAGTATACTGAGTGTAGTGCTCTAGTGCTAGATGCCTATTTAACTGGGTGATGCTATCTTCTAGGCCCCAATGCGCGAAAAAAACCCAAGCCTAGTCCTCGTGTCCCTGACATCAAAAAACCCAAAACCAAGAAGGTGGCACCTTTAAAAATCAAACTCGGAGGATTTGGCTCCAAGCGTAAAAGATCATCTGTGAGTTTTTTACTTTTCTTTCTGGTACTTGGGTGTAGAAAGTAGAGGCAGTAGCTTCCTTCAGCATTCATGGGAGTTATATTGGGAAGAGGTGGTTATTGTTACATCTGCACATCTAATGTATTTGTTCTTCTTCAGAGCGAGGAGGATGACTTGGATGTTGAATCAGACTTTGATGATGCAAGTATCAATAGCTATTCTGTGTCAGATGGCTCTACCAGTCGCAGCAGCCGCAGCCGTAAAAAATTAAAAGCAGGAAAGAGGAAAAAGAAAGGTACTGAACTCTGATTAAAGTGAGCTCCAAGAAGTACAGGATTCAAGAATAGGATGGGTTTATGTGTTTGAGGTTGGAACCTGCCTCAAATCCATAAAAGAGAACTTGCTGCTATCAGTCTTGAAAAAGAATCAGACTGAAAGATTCTGGAACGAAGTCCTATTGAGAATATAACCCAAAAAAAAAAAATCTTAATCACTGGTGGGATTCAAACTGCCATCTCTACAGCTGTTAGTTATCTGAATTTTCAATTGTAAATCTTTTATCTAGTTAATTCTCTGATATAAGTCTGAACTACATTTATTTTGCTTAAAGAACCTAACTACTTGGCTGCTTTTAAATGCTTTGAACGCTATTGCCTCCATTAGGAGAAGAAGATTCAGCTGCAACAGTGGATGGCTATGAGACAGATCATCAGGACTACTGTGAGGTGTGCCAGCAGGGAGGAGAGATCATCCTATGTGATACTTGTCCTCGTGCTTATCACATGGTTTGTCTGGATCCAGATATGGAAAAAGCACCAGAGGGCAAGTGGAGCTGCCCCCATTGTGTGAGTTTGGGTTGTAGAAGACTGGGAAAGAGGTGAATGCTCGCTAGAACTTACAGCACTTGGAGCTAACAGTTTGCTTCTCCTTTAGGAAAAAGAAGGTATCCAGTGGGAGGCCAAAGAAGATAACTCTGAGGGTGAGGAAACTATGGAGGATGTTGTAGGGGATGCAGAGGAGGAAGATGATCACCACATGGAGTTCTGTCGTGTCTGCAAAGATGGTGGAGAGCTTCTCTGCTGTGATGCCTGCCCTTCATCTTATCACATACACTGTTTGAATCCCCCTTTGCCAGAAATCCCCAATGGCGAATGGCTTTGTCCACGCTGTACTGTGAGTTCTTAACAATAATTTGTAACTAGTGTAAAATGTAGCATAGAGTTTATTGTGGGAATGGTGACTTTATGAGGTTAAAGGTGTTTTATGAACTTTTATTCCTAAAGAGAAGTATATAAGCGTGCTTTTGAATAATTTGTTGTAGACATTCTATATTTTATTAAAAATGAGCCATGAATGTCTTTGTGAACAGAGTGATAATTAAGTAGGAAATACTGTTCTACCCTGGGTAGGAGCTACTAGAACATGGAGTGGAAGGAGCTATGATAAAAATAACTAGACGTCGAGGCCAGATTTTTCAGATGTTAGCAGAAAATCTTAAGTCTATTTCCTAATGGAATTTTATCAAATCAAGAAATCTTAATGAGGAATTTGGTAGCTTAAAGAACTATCTGGACCATACAGTATTAAAACAGAATATATATAGGCACTTAACCCACCATCATAAAAAATTCACATGTACGCAAAACATTTTCTGCTTCTTTGTATGAACCACTCTTTTGGATTAATTAAAATGGTTCACTAGTTATAAGCTATCCTGATTTTTCTCCACTTGCCAATTTCTAATGGTCCAAATACTGGAATTCTGCTTTTATGCTGTACAAGACAAGTTGTTCTGAAGTGTCCATCTTGAGATTGGTTAAAAGGATCTGTAAGGCAGGCTATGATACCTACATATTAGACAGTTGTCCTTCTGTTCTGGCTATTGAAGATGCCTAAGTAGAATACTGTGGTTCTCATTGTAGTCTAATTTTGATTATTAATCCTGAAAAGGAATATGGAATGAGTTTCATAGTTTAAAACTTTCTGGGATAGAATACAGATGTGTGGATCTTGTCCTTCTAATAGAGATATAATGAAAGTATTGGGAAGCTTTAACAAATGCTAGAGGACCCAGAGCAAAGAATTTCTAATGCCTTTACACATCTTTAGTGCCCACCTCTGAAAGGCAAAGTGCAGAAAATCTTGACATGGAAGTGGGGACAGCCTCCATTACCAACTCCAGTGCCACGGCCTGCGGATGCAGATCCAAATGCACCTTCTCCAAAGCCTCTGGAGGGAAGACCTGAGAGGCAGTTTTTTGTCAAGTGGCAGGGGATGTCCTACTGGCACTGTTCCTGGGTTTCCGAGCTGCAGGTAAGTAAAAGCTGATCTTTCAACTGATCAGGGAAAGGAAAATGGCTGGCCATGTTCCAATGATGTGTAATCTGCTTGTATCCCAGCTGGAACTGCATTGCCAAGTAATGTTCCGCAATTACCAACGTAAAAATGATATGGATGAGCCACCTTCAGGAGACTTTGGGGGAGAAGAAGAGAAGAGTCGCAAACGGAAGAACAAGGATCCCAAGTTTGCAGAGATGGAAGAACGGTTTTATCGATATGGGATTAAACCAGAATGGATGATGGTCCATCGAATTCTCAATCATAGGTTAGGAAAATAAGGAACTATTTCTGGAAAATAAACCTGTACATGATTATTCTGAAAGTAGCAAAGAGTAAACATGCTTATTTGGTAGCCATTACTACTGATACCTCGATTCTTTTAGTTAGAAATAGATCTATTTTTGCAAAAGTGTCAAATTGTGCGTATCTTAAGAATATGCACTTGGGATAAACTATTAGTGGATGCCTGTTGTTTTTCCATTCTTTAACTAGTGGATTTCCAGAAAAGGGAAAAAAGATGAAGCTAAATCTTCTGCTTCTGTGGACTAGGTTTATTTAGAAGGTTATGTTGATTGCCCTCTGTTTTTCTTCCAGTGTGGATAAGAAGGGGAATGTTCATTATCTTATTAAATGGAGAGATCTACCATATGACCAAGCTTCTTGGGAAAATGAAGAGGCAGAGATACAGGATTATGATATCTACAAACAGGCATACTGGAACCACAGGTAAGAATATGAATTTAACTGAACAGTGAATTTATAAGGAAGAAAGAGAGAAAAAAATCCTATTAAATTGATACTGTTAAGGAAACTAATTATCTGGAATTTACCTAGCCTACTTTCTGAATGAGTAGGAAAACTCGTTATTTTATTTTCCATATATTTGCTATAGCTCAATTTGTGTGGGTCTCTTCCTGAACAGGGAGTTGATGAGAGGTGAAGAAGGAAGACCAGGAAAAAAAATAAAGAAAGTGAAATTACGAAAACTAGAGAGACCACCAGAAACACCCACAGTGGATGTAAGTTAATGGATTGGTGCAGCCTTATGGCCATACAGTTTTCATATTCAGTTTGGAGGATAATATTTTTAGTGGGGTTTTGTTATATTTTTTTTACAGAAGAAACAAATGATTTGGCCATCATATTCTTTTTATAATTTCTGTGTTTTATGTGGCAATTTAGTACTATCAGAAGTATATTAAGCTAAGCAAAGCAGAATATTATCTCTGGTTGGATATAGTGATATGTATTAAGTGCCTAACAGCACCTATCACCCTCCAAGTAGCAGCCTCTTTTCCAAGGTTACTTGACTCTCATCTGCAACTGAAGTATGATAGTTGGAAATGGCTTTGGGTTGAAGGAGTTGCAGACAAATGCTGTGGATGTTCTTCTGAAGTCCTTTTAGGCCTTTGAATCTGAAGCAGCACCCCAATAACGCATAGGTTTGCTTTAAAGAGATGCTTCAGTTAAACAGCTCTAGACCTTGTTAAAGAATTACCATTCTGTTTGCCAAAGTTGAAATAATTTTTCTAACCTCAGCAGTTCTATGAGTATCCACTCTGGTCATGGAGAGGCATCATACTATTTAATTATATTGTGTGTTCTATGCACAACGAATCTTATTAAGTTCAGGGATGAGCACAATATGTGATGTCTATGGATTGATAAGCAAGCGTAAGAACCACTTTACACTGCATCCCAAATATGCTTTTTCGCAAGGCAACCGGACTTCCTTGTTTTTCTTTGAAGACGTTTAGTTTTTCATCCAAGCAGCTTCTTCAGCTCTGACTGGATGGTGGGGAATGGAAGGATTTATTCTCTTTTGCAGACAGCTGGTCATTTTTATTCTTTTAGAGAGTCGTTGATGCCACCTGGAGGCTTATCTGTGTCAGGTTCACCTGGGTAGTGCAAATGGGTGTGGAGCCTTCTCGGAACTGTTGAAAGGACTGTGTTGTAGACTGAAGATAGATAATGCTGTATCCCTCCCCTTCTGTTGAGAGAGGGCTGTTCAATTTTGACATAGATGGCCTCTTTGACCCCCTCTTTCAAACCAACGGTCCTCTGTCCAAAATGTGGACTTTGCTGTCTTCGAAAGAGTGGCCTTTTGTCTTTTAAATGCAGTTGGGCTGCTGAACTTTGTCCTGATGGGTTTGTTTTCCTGTGTTGTGCCATACGTTTATGAAAAGGCATCTTTGGGGCAACGATGACATGGATAACTTGAGAATCTCCATAGACTTTATGCTGCAGTGATAAGACCACACTTGGAATGTCTTGCCCAGTTTTGGTCACCATGATACAAAAAAGATGTTGAGACTCTAGAAAGAGTGCAGAGGAGAGCAGCAAAGATGATTAGGGGACTGGAGCTTAAACAATACAATGAACAGTTGTAGGAACTGGGTATATCCAGTCTAACAGAGAGAAGGGCTTTGGGGGACATGCTAGCAGTCTTCCAATACTTGAAGGCCTGTCTTAGGAAAGAAGGGGTCAGTTTATTCTCCATAGCACTTGAGGGCAGGACAGGAAGTAATGGGTTGAGTTCATTAGAGGGAGATTCAACTGGAACCAAGGAGGAATTTCCTGATAGTGAGAACAATAAATAAGTGGAACAGCCTGCTGCCAGGAGTTGTGGGTACTCCATCACTGGAGGTTTTCAAGAAAAGATTATACAACCATTTGCCTGGGATGCTATAAGGACTTCTACCTTGGATAGCAGGTTGGAGTAGAAGACCTTCAAGTCCCTTCCAACTCTTCTTCTGTAATTCAGTAAATGCCACTTGATACATTTTCACTTTGTGAGAAGCAAAATAATTATCACACCATCTTTTTTTTTCAAATGTCTTCATTTTCTTTTGTTATTTGTAATAAACTTGAAACTTGCACCTGCTCTTGGCAACATTGTACAACCAACCAGAATTAAGTACTACAAGTAGTTCTCGACTAACAACCATTTGTTTAGGGACTGTTCAAAGTTTACAGTGGCACTGAAAAAATAGACTTATGATTGTTTTTCACATTTACATTGCGGCCTCCCTATGGATTCAGATGCTTGGCAACTGGTTCATATTTATGACAGTTGCAGTACCCCAGGGTCACCTTTTGCAATCTTCTGACAATCAAAGTCAAAGGGGAAGACATTACTAATTTAATAACTGCAGTGATTCACTTAACAATTGGCAAGAAATGTCATAAAATGGGGCAAATTTCAACATCTGTTTCATTTAGCAGCATAAATCTTGGGCTCAATTGTGGTTGTAAGTCGGGGACTGCTTGTATTGAAATGTTCCATTAATCCATTAGATTAAGAAGGAAATGAACTAGTTTTTAAATAAGTAGCATCACATTTTCATAAATATTTGGCATTGAAAAATAGAAATGTTTCCTTACATTTTCAGTGTTGAAATTAAAAAAAAAAAACACGAGAAAACGTCAAGAAAAACCTCAGTAGATAGAGGCTTCCAAATTAGAGTCAATTCTTGATATTTAAAGTTTTGGATGCATGCAAAATTATAATTTCCCCTTTTAAAGTTGATTTTAGAAATGGTTAAATAGTCCAGTAATACTCCTCTCCTCCCTTCCCTTCTCTTGGCTTTCTCATTGTCTTTCACTAGTAAGCCAGTTAACTTGTACTTGCATTTTAATAGAACAAGCAATCACTACTTCATTAATCATACACACACATGCAGAGACACAATACATTGCCTGAGCATATTGCATATGGAATAGCACGCATGTAGGACCTAGACTTAAGCCTCTTCAATTTGCACATGTAGCTAGAATTATGATGGAATCTTAATTGATTATGCTGATTATTTTAAATAATTATTATGGAATCATTGAAAGTGTTTTATTTCTACTGCACAGTTTTTTTTAAAAATTAATTGGATAATTGGATAAACTATTAAATGCTATTAAGACTCCTTCAAGTTCTGAAGCTTGTTTTACTGAGCTTGAGCTGAGAGACTAAACATTTTCATTTTCTCTTCAATCACTCTACAGCCCACGGTGAAGTACGATAGACAACCAGATTACTTGGATGTAACTGGAGGAACCCTTCATCCTTATCAACTGGAAGGCCTGAATTGGCTGCGTTTCTCTTGGGCTCAAGGCACAGATACTATCCTGGCTGATGAAATGGGTCTAGGGAAAACTGTGCAGACTGCAGTGTTTTTGTATTCTCTTTACAAAGAGGTAGGGTTGCAGCATTTCATATATAATTCATAAACAGCATTCTAAAAATGTGTTTCCTGTTGCCTTTATATCAAGAGTTTATCTGACTCTAGGGCCATTCCAAAGGACCTTTCTTGGTGAGCGCTCCATTGTCCACCATCATCAACTGGGAGAGAGAATTTGAAATGTGGGCACCTGATATGTATGTTGTGACTTACGTTGGGGATAAAGACAGCCGGGCCATCATCCGTGAAAACGAATTTTCATTTGAAGACAATGCTATACGTGGGGGAAAAAAGGCTTCCAGGATGAAGGTATTTTGGCAACTAATTTAACCAAGATTTTGCCTGATAATATTTCCGTTTCTCTAACAACTTAGAGTTTCTACTAATGTTGAGTAGGGAAAACTTGGTATCTCCACCTTGTCTTTCTATTTTTTTTAATCAGTCAATACTTTCTGATCCTTACAGAAAGAGGCGTCTGTGAAATTCCATGTATTGCTTACTTCTTATGAGTTGATTACTATTGATATGGCTATTTTGGGCTCTATTGACTGGGCTTGCCTTGTAGTGGATGAAGCACATCGACTGAAGAATAATCAGTCCAAGGTAGGAATAGATTGCTTAATTTCTGTTTCTCCTGTAATTCTTATGCTTTATATCCAAAATTCCAAGAACTTTCTTAGAATGGGTATTTTCTCATTTTTTTCCTAAATGGTCATTTAAACTAATTTTTCAAGAAACTCTTGTCAGCTTTGTTCTTGCACATACATGCCAATTTTTAATGTAGCTTATTCTTCATAATAGATCAGTATATTCTCTGAACTCTCCTTAGTTTTATGTACAGTTATAAATACTTTGCAAGAGAAATATTTATAGTAATTATCAATTTTTTAAAAAAAATAGGAACGGTTTTGTGTAACTCAGATTGGAACTGATTCCTTAAAACAGCGGTTCTCAACCTTTTTCAGGCCGAGACCCTGACCTGCACCGCGCATGCGCGGCGCGATAGCCCGAACCGCGCATGCGCGTCACGCGCGCGACGGCCCGAATTGCGCATGCGCAGCGCGCGCGCGACAGCCCGAACCGCGAATGTGCGGCGTGCGCGCGACGGCCTGATCCGCGCATGCACGGCACGCGCGCGACGGCCCGAACCGCACGTGCACGGCATGCGCGTGACAACCCGAATTGCGCATGTGCGACGCGACGGCCTGAATCGCACATGCGCGGTGCGACGGGCCCGCATCGCGCATGCGCGGTGCTACCCCCTGCGCCGGCCGAGGGGAAAAGGGGAAAAAATGGCGGACTGTGGTGCTTGGCGAACCCCCGTGAAACGGTCGTTTGACCCCAAATGGGGTCACGACCCACAGGTTGAGAACCGCTGCCTTAAAATGTTATTTTACTGTTGCCAGTTTAGACATTTGCTGAAAAATTTCTTGGTGAACAGAAATGGCTTTTATTTTTTGGATCACAGTTATGCATATTTTAAAATGTGTCATAATTTATGAAATTGTGCTTAATAGCTGTTTTATTTCTTTATGCACCTTTCAGTTTTTCCGGGTCCTGAATGGCTATTCTCTTCAGCACAAACTGCTGCTCACAGGAACCCCTCTTCAGAATAATCTGGAAGAACTGTTCCACCTCCTTAACTTCTTGACTCCAGAAAGATTTCAGTAAGTTCTACAGTGCACCTAGGAGTACATTATTTATTTGTTTGTTTGTTTATAAACATCTATGTCGCTCATCTCACCAAGGCGACTCTAAGTGGCTTATTTTCCTCTCAGCTTGAGGTTCCTGGCTTTCTTCTTATTTCCAGGTTTCTCTGAATTTCCATGTTTCTGTTTGAATTCCTTTACAGTAATTTGGAAGGCTTCCTGGAAGAATTTGCAGACATTGCCAAGGAGGATCAGATTAAAAAGCTTCATGATATGTTAGGACCACACATGCTAAGACGTCTGAAAGCTGATGTATTCAAGAACATGCCTTCAAAAACAGAACTTATTGTGAGAGTGGAACTAAGCCCTATGCAAAAGTGAGTGTCAGAGGATAGTTGGCTTCTCTATTTTTTTTTTACTTAAATAATAATGGTTAAGTATCCTAATAAGCATCCACCTTTGCTTTGTTTTAGGATGTTGATTTAGAATTATCCTCTTTTTTTTTGTCCAGTTTCCTACTGCCAATCTATTTCCTCTTACTGCATTTAAGGGGTGAATGGGAGGTAAAGGTAAATTTATTTTTAAAGGTACTCCTAAGGTAGGTACTTGATTTTAAGGCAAGAAATGAAAAACGGAAACCAATAATGTGAACATTAACATTTTCACAGGAAGTACTACAAATATATCCTAACAAGAAATTTTGAGGCACTGAATGCACGGGGTGGTGGCAACCAGGTTTCTCTGCTCAATGTTGTTATGGATTTGAAGAAATGCTGCAACCATCCATATCTCTTCCCTGTGGCTGCTATGGTATGTTCTGACTCCTTCAGGATCTTGATTGAAAACCCATATCCTTCCATTATTTTTTTATTTGATTGTTTGGATTGTTTGGATATTGATTGCCAGTACCATTACCAATCATTTTTTTCAGGTACTGGAGAAAAACTGTGTTGACAAGCACCTCAAATTTAAATTTAATAGGCTTATTTAATAACTAACCAATGTTTTTCAGTTATGTTGATTTGGTTTTAATAAAACATTTCTCTCCAAATGGACTGCTAAGATTTTGTAATACTGTATGAATTGGCTCAATATTTCACATTTTTAAATTGATACGCTTGCTGTTGGGTACAACAATTGAAAGTCTTTCTTCAGGTAAGAAATACATGAGTATGGCAGCTGTGAAAGTGGTGAAGACCCTAAAGTAATAAGGATTATTTGAGCAAGATAAGCAATAAAGAAATGGTATTGAAATAATATGTACTAAATTAAATTGTAGGATATTTGTAACAAACCTGACCAGAAACCAAGAAACTCGAGCTTTTAATCTCTCTCTTTCTTACTTACTTTGTCGCCCTCTCTCACACACACAGGAAGCACCAAAGATGCCTAATGGGATGTATGACGGTAGTGCCCTAATCCGAGCTTCTGGGAAGCTACTTCTGCTTCAGAAAATGTTGAAGAATCTCAAGGAAGGGGGCCACAGAGTGCTGATATTCTCCCAGGTAACTGAAAGGAACAGTATTTTCCTCTGATTAGGAGTAGTTATGTATCACAGAAGCTGTTTATTTGATTATGGATTAGCAACATGTTTTCAACTGATTCCATTTATTTCTTTGCACTTTATAGATGACTAAGATGTTGGATCTATTGGAAGATTTTCTGGAACATGAAGGGTATAAATATGAGAGAATTGATGGTGGGATTACAGGAAATATGCGTCAGGAAGCTATTGATCGTTTTAATGGTATGAATATGACACCTAACAAATTTACTTACCTTGGCAGGAGCTGTGACTTTCCCTTGCATCTTCCTCCCCTTCTCTGGCTAATATCTCTAAAATGAGTCTGGCTGGTTAGACAAGCTTTGAAGGTGAAATGGATATTCCAAATTCTTGACAACCGATGGCCTCTCATTTCTTTTCTCTAGCTCCTGGTGCCCCGCAGTTTTGTTTTTTACTTTCCACTAGAGCTGGAGGCCTTGGTATTAACCTTGCCACTGCAGACACAGTAATAATCTATGACTCTGACTGGAATCCACACAATGACATCCAGGTAAATTTGAGCAATAAAAATTTCCAAGATTGAATCTGATGCATTTAGGGAGAATGCTGGATGAAATGGATGAAAACATGGTTTGTGTGACTACAGACTGATTTAATGAATGTCTGAAAGCCTTTTTTCATCTTCCTTTTTTCCTGTCAGGCTTTTAGTCGTGCTCACCGAATTGGGCAAAACAAGAAAGTGATGATTTATCGCTTTGTTACACGAGCCTCTGTAGAAGAGCGAATCACACAAGTGGCCAAAAAGAAAATGATGCTAACACATCTTGTAGTAAGACCAGGATTGGGCTCCAAGACTGGTTCTATGTCCAAACAAGAACTGGATGACATCCTTAAGTTTGGTACTGAAGAGCTTTTCAAAGATGAAGCTACGGAGGGTGGTAAGAATCTGTGCAGCGTAACACAAAGTGAGTGGTTTACTTTCCTTTATTTACTTCCACATTTAGTCCTTTCTTGTCTACTAAACGGTTCCTCTTGCAGGGGATAATAAGGAAGGTGAGGACAGCAGTGTCATCCATTATGATGATAAGGCAATTGAACGACTTCTGGATAGGAACCAGGATGAGATAGAGGATGCAGAAATTCAGGGCATGAATGAGTACCTGAGTTCCTTTAAAGTAGCTCAATATGTGGTGCGTGAAGAAGAAATGGGGGTAAGTGAGTTGATTGGCTGTTGCTAGATGTTTTTTTTTTCAAAAAGGTTCTTGATAAAACGTTCACATTAAGTTGGCAATTAAGGACCTCTATTAGGAAACACTGAAAACGGAGACTTGCTTCTCTTACAAACATGGATAATACTGAGCTATTGTTACCTTCTGATGTTGTGGTAGGAGGAAGAAGAGGTTGAACGTGAGATTATCAAGCAAGAAGAATCGGTGGATCCAGACTATTGGGAAAAACTGCTTCGCCATCATTATGAGCAGCAGCAGGAAGACTTGGCTAGAAATCTAGGCAAGGGGAAGCGCATTCGTAAACAAGTCAACTATAACGATGGCTCACAAGAAGATAGAGGTGTGTGATGAACAAGTGAGAGTGAATATTATGGTTTGAAGGTAATCTTTTTCAGAGAATTTTCACAGCCTTTTTGTTTTCTCCAGACTGGCAGGATGACCAATCAGATAATCAGTCCGACTATTCTGTTGCCTCCGAGGAAGGTGATGAAGATTTTGATGAAAGGTCGGAAGGTAAATTCTGTTGCAGATTCAAGCACTGCTTTCTTTCAATTTGAGCAAACAGTATGATTGCTAAAATCCCAGCAACAATATAGAAGTTTGGGAAGATTAGGAATATTCAGTTTCTCAGTCCTGAAGCTCATTGGGTCATTTGCTATTCTTTGGCCTAAAATATCTAAGGGTGAAGATTAAAAAAGAAGTATAGAGGAATATGCTGCACAGTCCTTCCTTGGAAGAAAAGCAGAGTATAAATTGAATTAAAGTATTAAATAAGAGATATATTCTTCATATGCTTGCTACATTCAATGAAAATATATCATACTCTGGTCCTGTGGCTTAAATTATGCTGTTAACTGAACTATCCTTTCGTTTTGTCAGCTGCACGACGGCCTAGTCGCAAAGGCCTAAGGAATGACAAGGACAAGCCATTACCCCCACTCCTTGCCCGGGTGGGAGGAAACATAGAGGTAATGTATATAATTATGAGAATGTTATGAAAAAGGATGGTACTAATGTGTTCTAAGAATACTAGTACAATCCTAAATGGGATGCTTGAACATACAAACATGTTACCATTACATCTAAACATTTTTCCCTGAATCTATTTCCTGTAACAGGTATTGGGCTTTAACGCTCGACAGCGGAAGGCCTTCCTTAATGCCATCATGCGCTACGGGATGCCGCCTCAGGATGCCTTCACTACCCAGTGGCTGGTCCGAGATCTCCGTGGCAAATCAGAAAAGGAGTTCAAGTGAGTTTGTGCAAGAATAGAGAAATCTCTTTTAAAAGCTCAGGAGAAGGGAAACCCAATGAAGGCCAACTGTGCTTCTGTGGAGATAAGGAAGAGCAATATTAGAATTTGGCAAGTATTTTCTAATGAGTATACATAAAAGCCAAGTTGATGTAGGTAGAATAATGGTGCCTGCTTCTTCCATGTTAATTCCTTTTAGCTGTTCCAGGTGCATAATCCTGAGGTAAAGTGGGGCTATGGCAGAGTGATTATTATTAGTATAAAGGTTTCTTCCCTTTGTGTTTGGCAGGGCCTATGTCTCTCTCTTCATGCGTCACTTGTGTGAACCAGGAGCAGATGGTGCAGAAACATTTGCCGATGGGGTCCCACGTGAGGGCTTGTCCCGACAACACGTTCTCACGCGAATAGGGGTCATGTCTCTCATACGCAAGAAGGTGACTCCAAAATGCAGTTTCCATCTATTCTACAGATTCAAGAAAATATTTTAAAAGGGCTTCTAATCCTTCATACATATGTGATATGCACTGATTAGTGGATCTTTTTGCCTCTATTTACTCATTAGAGTTCAGGAGCTTAGATGCTGATATTCTTCATTTGTTTTGATTTTGAAAAGAGTAATATATTTTCTTATTTTTTTTCCACCCAAGGTACAAGAATTTGAACATGTGAATGGACGCTGGAGTATGCCAGAACTTGCAGAGATAGAGGAGAACAAAAAGCTTTTGCAACCAAGTTCGCCTTCCCCCAAAACCCCAACTCCTTCTACACCAGGAGATACTCAGCCTAATACTCCTGCACCTGTTCCTTCTTTAGGTGAGAGCCTTGAGTTAATGCCTTTGAGAAAGAGCAGTCCAGCTTTCAATTTCTAATCCTCCTGCCAAAATTGTGGTAGAGAGCTTGGGGCTGGACGTAAATAAAGCACTCTTATATTAGGAGGGCTTCTTCAAGTGTTGAGCCGCCCTCAAAGGCACAAGAGAACATCCAGATAGACTATTTATATCAGAATAAAGTAACTTCAGAGGTTGGGTGACTATAGAACATCAGTCTCTTAGGAGAGAGAAAAAAGCCCCCTGAAAAGTTTCCTTACTTGTGCCGATTAATATAGAGGAAGGAGTGAAGGTAGAAGATGGAACCACTACCAAGGATCAAGTGGAGCCCACAGAATCAGAGAAAGAGATCAGTCCTGCAGTTGCTGCTTCCGTTGAAAATGAAGTTCCAGTTGAGGTGAGTGCCTGCCAGAGGTTTATTTAGTATCAGAAAAAATAATTTTTCTCCTAATATTCTATCGCTATTAAAAATTCTTTTAAGTACTTGCTCAATTTGGGCATAATCTCTCCCACTCTGAAGATGAAAAACTGCATCTTTACTTAGGATTGCACAGGTATCCTTTGCAGCCATAGCAGGGCCTTGTTTGATTTAGGAAGAGAACTGCTGTAAGTGTCCCAGAAGTAATTTTTGGCTTTGAATCCAAAGCTTCACTAAACCCTATTAGAATAGCAAAATCCACAGGTGTTCTTTATTGTATGCAATTAATAATTTAAAATATGAAGAGAACTGTTGTGACTAGACATGCTGTGAAATTTGCTAATGGGACTGGTTTTATTTTCTTACAATCTTATTGACTAAATAGTCTGCTTACTCTTCTCCCATATAGCAGGCTCCGCCTTCAACAGAGACCAACTCACAAGAGGTAAAATCTCCTGTAAATACAGTAGAAGCTGAAGAGAAGAAACCAGATGACGTGGAAGTGAAAGAGGAGCCAATGGAGACAGAAAGTAAAGGTATGGCTGTAGTTCCTAGGTATGTGTCATATTCCACAGATGAATGAAATTGTAAAGCACGGGAGTTCTTGGTGTAAACAGAAGCTCTTAAGGCTAATGGGGATAACCTGGATTGAGATTACAGTTTTGTGAGAAGCACCCAAGGCATCCATTTATACAGATGTTTTCCTCTATAGTTGATGCAGAGAAAGTGGAAGAAAAGACATCTGTGGAGCCACCTGCTGAACCTCCCACAATTAATCTTGATGAGAAAGGCAAGAGTGCTATTTATTGTACATTTAATCCACCCAATAAAATAAGTTTTCTAGGCCAGCGGTTCTCAACCTATGGGTCGCGACCCCATTTGGGGTCGAACGACCGTTTCGCGGGGGTCGTCAGACACCGCGGTCCGCCATTTTGTTTTTTTTTTATTTTTTTTATTTTTTATATATATATTTTTTTATATATATATATTTTTCGCCGCGCATGCACGGATCGGCCCGTCACGGTCCGCCATTTTTTATTATTATTATTATTTTCGGTGCGACGGGTGGATCCGCGCATGCGCGGCGCGCCAAAAAAAAAAAAAAATATAAAAAAATTAAAAAAAATTAAAAAATCCACCCGTCGCGCCGAAAAAAAATAAAAAAATAAAAATAAAAAAAACAAAATGGCGGACCGTGACGGGCCAATCCGCGCATGCGCAGTGCACGCGTGACGGGCCGATCCACGCATGCGCGGCACACGCTGGGAAAATTAAATTTAAAAAATTTAAAAAAACAAAATGGCGGACCGCGACGGGCGGATCCGCGCATGTGTTGCACGTGCGTGACGGGCCGATCCGTGCATGCGCGGATTCGCCCGTCGTGGTCCGCCATTTTGTTTGTTTTTTTTTTGTTTTTTTTCCCCCCGGCGCGCGTGCCATGCATGCGCGGATCTGTCCGTCACGCGCGCACCCCCGGGTCAGGGTCGCAGCGCGCATGGGCGGGGCAAGTGGGGTCTCAACCTGAAAAAGGTTGAGAACCACTGTTCTAGGCAGAGACTAGGGTATGTTTGGAATAATAAGATGGAGTCGTTGGTAATTATGGTCTAATTATCTTTTCTCTTTTCAGAAGAGAAAAAGGAAGATGAGAAGAAAGATATAGTGATGCTGCAAAATGGGGAAACACCTAAAGATCCTGCTGATGATCGGCACAAGAAAGCCATAAAACAACGGTTCATGTTTAACATTGCAGATGGCGGTTTCACTGGTACTAACAATGAAAATAGATGTTTTCTGGGAGCTTTTTTCTACTCAGTTGTAAACACTTTGCCTTTTTACTTCCTTGCAGAGTTGCATTCCTTGTGGCAAAATGAAGAGCGAGCAGCTACTGTTACCAAGAAGACATACGAGATCTGGCACCGGCGCCATGACTACTGGCTCTTGGCAGGAATTATAAAGTATCCTTCTTCTAGAAGCCATGATAGATTTGATTGAGAATTTGACTTAGTTAAGGAAAAACAGTATGATTTTTGGGTTTAAAACCAGTCTGGTTATTTGCATTCATATCTCTAACAAGAATGAGATTCTGCACACTGCAATCAACACATTTGTATTATATTTAGATGCTTTCTTTAATAATAGGAATGTTTCTTCGCTTCTGGTGGGTTTTCAGATTTCCTGCTTTACTTCATTCTACATTTACTGCTGTCCTCATCAATTTTTGGAGCTTTACTCTGCCCTGTGGCCCAGCATATCCTATTAACTTATTGGGATCAAATAGATCTCCATTTGCAGGGAGAGTCTACTGTACCAAATTTTTCAGCAGTGGTGGCTTGGCAGATGAAGTAATAAGATGAGGAAACCTAACTGAGAGTATCCAAAGAAAAGAGATTTACCTGAAAGTCTTCCCTGTAAATCAGTTAGCATCCTACTATATTCCCTAGCCCAGGGGTAGCAACCTCGGCTCTTTTATGACTCATGGACTTCAACTCCCAGAATGCCTGAGCTGACTCAGGAATTCTGGGAGTTGAAGTCCATGAGTCATAAAAGAGCCAAGGTTGCCTACCCCTGGCCTAGGGGTTGAACTTGAATCTCACTACTCACTAATTCAAATAAACTGTAATTGTCGCTGATTTACCACATTTTCCAGGTTATTTTTTTTCCTGAGCTTCTATTGCAGTCATGGTTATGCTCGATGGCAAGATATCCAGAACGATTCCCGTTACGCCATCCTCAATGAGCCTTTCAAGGGTGAAATGAACAGGGGTAACTTTCTAGAAATAAAGAACAAATTCTTGGCCAGGAGGTTTAAGGTGGGTGAGCATGTCTTCTTTAGAAAACAGTTTCTTTTGCAAATCTGGCAAATGAGCAGGTTAGATTTTTCCTCAAAAACAAGTTAGCTTTTTTTTTTTAGATTTTTTTTGGGGGGGAATTAAGAACAGGATAAGATGGGTGAATGAGTTGAAAGCATTGTTTCCTTTTGTGTTTGAAGGGTAAGGATGGGCTTTAAAGGCAAAACGAATGCCTCCTCACTTGATTTAAGGCATCCTTTTTGCCTCTTAAAAGTTACCATATAAAAAGTTGAGGGAAATTTCTCTGATTTTACATGCAGTTTTTTTTTAATATAAAAAGAATGTCTCAGGTATGAGAATGTTGTTGCCCATATGGTAAAGCCTAATAGCACATTAATTCAGCTCATAAAGAACTTTGTGATTTTTAAATAATACTCTTAAAATATTCTATCAAGTAGTCAGTCATAGGAATGATTCTGTTGCAATATTTTATATTCATAGTTGTATATATGTATTTATTACTTTTAGTGATTAGGTTTAAGATTCTGATCGGGTCACTTTGGGGCAGCAGGACAAAGAATTAGCTGTTCATTTGTGCCAAATGGCCTTACAGTTAAAATTTTGTGATATTTTGTTAGATAATTTTGAATATTCTCTTAGAACAGGTCTTACAAGACATAAACTGAATGTAACATATAGGAATTATACGCAATATGGAGCCTGTACTAAAAACTTGAGGACCAAAATTGCTTTTTACAGTTGCTGGAACAAGCCCTAGTGATTGAAGAGCAACTACGGAGAGCTGCGTATCTAAACATGTCAGAAGATCCATCTCATCCCTCTATGGCTCTTAATACCCGTTTTGCTGAAGTGGAGTGCCTAGCTGAGAGCCATCAGCATCTATCCAAGGAATCTATGGCTGGGAATAAACCAGCCAATGCAGTGCTTCACAAAGGTGAGGAGTGGTGAGACATTGTTTGATGAGAATAGGGGTTGAATTGCGTGCACTGGCCCCTTCCCCTCATGCTTGCTTGACACACATTGTTTCATGCACTGCTAAATATGTATCCTTTTTCTCAAGGGAAGGAAAGCAGATTGTACTTGGGAAAGCCCCTGCTTCAGTTCAAGAAAACAAATCAATTTTGAAATGAGAGCTCCTCAAATAACTGGTGGTTTTACAAATACCAAACAGAATAAAACTTAGTTCCTGAAAATAGACAGATGAGATGGATTCCAGGTTTATGCAAAATTACTGTAGTATTTGTATCTCTAGGGCAGGGCTTTTCAACCAGTGGTACGGGTACCACCTGTGATACATTGGCACCTGGCAGGTGGTAAGCGACTATCCTAGAAAAGTAGCGGGAGAGGGGAATGAGCTGAACCGGTGGCAGCACTACACAAGCCAGAGTGAGAGATGGTTGAAGCTGCAGGGCTCAGCGGAAGCGCCAGGATCAGTGCCGCTTTCCAGCTGATCAGCACTTCTTTGGGGCTGTCAGGGCTCAACGAAAGCGCCAGGATCAGTGCCGGGCTCCAGCTGGAGCTCGGTGCTGATCCTGGTGCTTCTGCTGAGCCCAGAAGAAGCGTCGATCAGCTGGAATGTTGCAGCATCTCCAGGGTCTTGTGATTTACATTCAGATGCTTGGCAACTGATTCACATTTATGACAGTCACAGTGTCCCAGGGTCATGTGAAGTGACCAAAACCTGCTGCAACCATCCAGCAGACGGGGGGAATAAAAAGCAAACACCCACCCCCACCCCACCCCCACTGCCAATTCTCAACAGAAATGCTCACAACAATGAAAACCTCGGACAGGAGGAAGAGCGCGGCTGGGCGAGCAGGCAGGTGTCTTGCTCAGCTGTGGCTTGGGGGGGCACTTTTTTCAGTGCCATTGTAACTTCGAACAGTCACTAAGTGAACTGTTGTAAGTCTCGGACTACCTGTACTTTATCACTTTTTTTTTTTTTTTTGGTCATCAGGTTTTTGAAACCTTGCTAGGCGACTGGTGATACTTGGATATTGCCATATCCTAAAAGTGGTACAATGGGTGAAAAGGTTGAAAAGCCCTGCTCTAGGGGAGCATTTTCTCTCCAGTAGATATGGCCCAAGAGTTTGTTTTCTGCATAGGTTAATTTTCTCAGTATTTTAAATTTGGTGGCATTTCTAATTAGGAAATAGTTGCCATAAAGTAAGTCCTGGCTACATTTCCAAGAAGGTTTTTAGTACTGAGTTTAGGATAATTCATTGGTTTTTTTTTTTTAAACACATTCAGAAGCTAATGGGTAAAGGAGAAAGTCACAACTTCCAATGGATATAGACACTCTATATATCCTGTTATATTCCAGGTTTTTGAAATATAAAAAAATTAGAAACACTTCAGAATTTTTTCACCTTAAATATAACATATAAGCTGTACAATTCAGTTTAAAAAGAAATTGAAATCTTTTAGGGGGAAAAATAACAACAAAAAGATTACAATAACATGGTTGCATAAAGATGCACACCCTTAAACTAATACTTTGTTGAAGCACCTTTTTATTTTATGACAGCATCCAGTCTTTTGGGGTAGCAGCCTGTCAGCATGACACATCTTGCCTTGGGACTCTTTGCCTACTCATCCTTGCAAAAGTGCCCCAAATCTGTCAAATTGCAATCTCTTCAGGTCACCCCACAGATTTTCAATTGGATTCAGGCCTGGGCTCTGATTGGGCTATTCCAAAACGTTAGTCTTCTTCTAGTGAAGCCAATATTTTGTTGATTTGAAGATTCAATATTTTAGCAAAGATTTTATGCCAAAATTGACTGCTGCTTGGAACTGTTCAGAATTTCCTCCACCTTGACTAAAGCCCCAGTTGTAGCTTCACTGTTACTATGATGTACTTTCAGTGATGCACAGTATTATTTTTGCACCAAAATTCTTTTAGGAATTAATGGCCCAAAAGTTCAACTTTGGTCTCATCAGACTATATAACACATTTCTTCGCATGAATTTGTCAGATATGATGTAGAGTTTTGCAAAATGTAGCCGGGTTTAGTGGAGGGATTTTTTTAGTAACGTCACTGTTGTGCCATATTTTCTTCACTTGTTGATGACTGTCTCTTCATTGTTCCATGGTATAGCGAATGCCTTGGAAATTTGTATATACCCGTATCCTGACTGATACCTTCCAACAATGAGATCCCTTTGATGCTTTGTAAGCTCTTTACAGGCCATGGCTTTTGCTGTAAGAGCAACTGAGTAAATGTCCAAAAATCCTACTACAACAGCTGAATTTTATATGGGATTGATCACTTTAATTGATGGGACGTGTGTACTGACTACTATTTAATATCAGTTTGAATGAGACTGGTTAATTTTGGACACAAATTCAATTACATCCCTGTAATTGGTTAATTCTGAACACAACCACAACCCTATTTATAAGAGGGTGTGAACACTTATGCAGCCACATTATTCTAGTTTTTGTTATTTTTCCCTAAATATTTCAGTTTGTTTTTCAATTGAATTTTACAGCTTTTATGTTATATTAAAGGTAGAAAAAAATCTGAAGTGATTTATCTTGGTCTGATTTTTTTATATATATCTCAAACATTTGGCATTTTACCAGGGGTGTGTAAACTTTTTATGTCCACTTTAAGTTTTCACACCCTCTTAAAAGTAGGGATGTGGCTGTGTTCAGAATTGACCGATCACATTCAAACTGATATTAAATAAATGCCATTAATTAAAGTGACTGACCAATCCCATATAAAGTTCAGTTCTAGTAGGAATTTTCTAACATTTATTAGTTCCCTCTTACAGCAAAACCCATGGCCTACAAAGAACTTACAAAACATCAAAGGGATCTCGTTGTTGGAAGGTATCACTCAGGAGAAGGGTACAAAAAAATTTCCAAGGCATTGGATATACCATGGAACACAGTGAAGACAGTCATCAAAAAGTGGAGAAAATATGGCACAACAATGACATTACCAAGAACTGGATGTCCCTCCAAAATTGATGAAAAAACAAGACGAAAACTGGTCCGGGAGGCTGCCAAGAAGCCTACAGCAACATTAAAAGAGCTGCAGGAATTTCTGGCAAGAACTGGTTGTGTATTACATGTGACAACAATCTCCCGCATTCTTCATATGTCTGGGCTGTGGGATAGTGTGGTGGAACAGAAGCATTTTCTTACAAAGAAAAACATCTAAGCCCACTTACATTTTGCAAAAACATACATCATGTCTGTCAAATGCATATGGGAAAATGTGTTATGGTCTGATGAGACCAAAGTTGAACTTTTTGGCCATAATTTCAAAAAGTGTGTTTGGCACAAAAACACAACACTATGCATCACCAAAAGTACATCATACCCACAAGTGAAGCATTATGCTTTGGGGCTTCTTTTCTTCAGTTGGAAATGGGGCTTTAGTGAAGGTGATGGAAATTACGAACAGCTTCAAATACCAGTTAATTTTGGCACAAAACCTTCAGGCCTTTTCTAAAATGCTGAAGAATTAAGAGGAATGTCACCTTTCAATACGACAACAACCCAAAGCATATCTCCAAATCCACAAAAGGATGGTTTCACCAAAAGAAGATCGAAGGTTTAGAATGGCAAAATCAGCCCAGGCCTGAATTCAATTAAAAACCGGTGGAGTCACCTGAAGAGGGCTAAGCACAGGAGATGCCCTCACAGTCTGACAGATTTGGAGCACTTTTGCAAGGAAGAGTGGGCAAAGATTCCCAAGGCAAGATGTGCCATGCTGATAGGCTCCTGCCCCAAAAGACTGAATACTGTCATAACATCAGAAGGTCCTTCAACAAAGTATTAGTTTAAGGGTGTGCATCCTTATGCAACCATGTTATTGTAAGTTTTTTTTCTTGTTATTTTCCCCCTAAAAGATTTCAGTTTCTTTTTCAGTTGAATTGTACAGCTTACATGTTATATTAAAGGTGGAAAAAATTCTGAAGTGATTCATCTTAGTATGATTTTTATATATATCTCAAAAACCTGGCATTTTAACAATGGTGTGCAAACTTTCTATATCTACTGTACTTCTTATGGAGTGGATTCCGGCAACTTGAATATTTCTTTTTCAAATGGCAACAATAAGTGCATGAAATAAATAAAAATTGGAAGTTCTTTCCATAGAAGTGAAAATGCTTATTTCCCCCCTGATATTACATTAGCAGAAATCAGGGAAGAACCTTCTTGAATTCATTCTCCATTCTCCATTCATCCTTCTCGTCCTCCTCCTTATAAGTACAGGCATAAAGAAAGTGTAGAGTATGAGAGTGTTGCTTTTTCCATAGAGGATATAGATCATATTATTATTGCTGCCTAAAAATAAAAGCACTTTATTTTTTGTATAAGGCCCTTTGCAGGTTGTAAAGAAAGGAAATAACTCCTGCAAGTTATTGAAGACATGGTGTAAGATTGGACTGTCTCAAAAGACAAGAGTTCTGTGATGACCATTACCTCAAAAACATCATTCTTTTGAATGCTTTCTTATACACTAATGCAACACACAATTTTAAGGCTAACCTATTGTGAGAATTATACTACACATTCAGAACATTTTTGGTACACTCTGGTCTATAGTGATTCAGGAAGGGGAAAAAAACATCATGGTCCAAATGGCTATCTGATGAAATAAAGAAACACTATATATAGTTACTCAAGTACAAGCAATTCTAAATTATAAATGTTTCTTTATTGGATTAGATTCTTCAGGAACCTTCGGAAGTATATAATAATGATAGAATGTGCCTCCTGTACTCAAAAAAAACCACCACTTTCCCCAAATCTTGCTGCTTTTCTTTCTTAAGAATGATAGTAAGCCTATTCAGCATCAGAAATGGACTTAAAGAGACCCAGATCTGATGGCTGCATAATATTCTGGAAATTTGTGAACTCTTTTGAATGTTCAAAATGTCTGCATAAATATAATGTAATCTGTTCTTCACACAAGTTTTAGCATTAGGTAAGCAGAAGCCAATTAAACTTTTGAGGAAAACAATCTAAAGCAACACATTTATGTACAACAAAAATAGGTGAACCTTTAGAAATATTAGTTCATTTGAAGGGAAAATTAGGATCAGGTGTTTCATTCAATGGAATGACAATCGGGTATGAATGTAGGCCTGCCTTATTTAAAGAACAGAATTCTGAATTCACTATCAAAGTCTGATCTTCTAACACAGTTATGTAGAGGTGTGGCATGGGCTGAACAAAGGAGATTTCTGAAGATCTTCAAATAGCACCAGGCTGGAAAAGGTTACAGAGCTATTTCCAAAGAACTTGGACTCCACAAATCCACTGACAGACAGATCATACTCACTTTGAGGCAATTAAACATTGTTGCCCTTCCCAGGAGTGGTCAACCAACCAAGGTCACACCAAGAGCAAGGCATGCGGTACTCCAGGAGGTTTCAAAGAAGTCCAAGGTAACTTCTAAAAACTAAAGACCTGTCTTGCATTGGTAAATATTTGTGTTCAAGAGACCGCCATCAGGAGAACTGTGAATAACAACTGTGCACATGGCAAAGATAACAAGGAGAAAGTCACTAATCTCCCAAATATCATTGTTGTCTGTCTACAGCTTGCAACCTAAATAAGTCAGAGGATACTGGAAGAATGTTCTGTGGATAGATGAAATCAAAATAGAAATTTTGTGGCTTGAATGAAAATTGTTTGGCAAAAGGCCAACACTATATTCCAGCATAAACCTATCCCATCTATGAAATTTTGTGATAGCAGTATCGAGGTTTGGGCCTGCTTTGCTGCTTCTAGATCAGGATGGCTTGCCATCATTGCTGGAACTACGAATTCTGAATTGAAACAATAAATTCTAAAAAAAAATCAGGGTTTCTGAACTGAAGCCCAAAAGAAAATGGATCCTGCAGCAAGATAACAATCCAAACCATACAAGATAATCAAAGGCCTGGAGACCAAAACATACGAAGAACGGCTGTGGAACTTGGGTTTGGCTAGTCTAAGGAAAAGAAGAAATAGGGGAGACACGATAGTATTCCAGTATCTGAGGGGCTGCCACAAGAAAGAGGGCGCCAGGTTGTTCACAAGAGCACCAGAGGGAAGGACGAGAAACAATGGTTGGAAACTGATCAAAGAGAGAAGCAACCTGGAATTAAGGAGAAACTTCCTGACAGCGAGGACGCTCCATCACTGGAAATTTTCAAGAAAAGACTGGACAATCACCAGTCTGAGATGGTATAGGTTCTCCTGCTTGAGCAGGGGACTGGACTAGAAGACCTCTAAGGTCCCTTCCAGCTCTAATCTATTCTATTTTATTCCATATGACCAAAGAATTGTTAAAGCAGAAGAAAGTTAATGTTTTGGAATGGCCAAATCAAATTTAGTTACAACTATTGCTGCCCAGTGGGGGCACACCAGTAACTGAATGCAAAGGTTCACCTACTTTTGCCATACAAACATAGCTTTGGGTCATTTTTTAAAATAAATAAATGAACATTTTGACATTTGTTTAATCTTTATTTAGTTTTTGGTTGTGTGAAAAACATTACATTTTAGGTCATATTTATGTGAAAATATGAAAATGCAAAAAAAGGCTTCATAAACTTTCAAGCACCATTGTAGTTTATTGTATCTTCCTAGCTTCCTGCAAGATTCTGCTAGTTAAAACTGAAACACATACAAAAATAAAATTAAAGGATCACTCTTAAGAAGTTAAGTCACATAATTTTTCACAATGCTAAAGTACACACTTGTCTTCATTCTAAAAAGAAACAAAACACTAGATAGTCTGCAAGTCACTATCTTTGCTTACAGCAAATTCTGCATACAGAAATCTTCATGATTTTTTTTCTCAGTGACTACTATCTGAGCTTTGACTACTGTCTGAGCTTGTTTTCTTGCAGACTTTTCATTACAATACTCAAACTAATAACATCAGTGCTGGAAGGGAGTGGGGGTTTTATACACTTGATTGTTAGTCTAATGTTAACCTTGGTCTTAAAAAAATCTCTGCTCATCTGGGTGTTGATTGCTGGTGAGGTGTTTTGGTCTTTTTATTCCCTTTTTGGTTTGTTGGTTGTCTCTTTTGGTATATTGATGTTGTTTATGTGTGTGTGCCTGTTGATGGCTGATTTGTCAGAGTGCCAGGCTTCCAGGCACTCCAGCTTTCTTTTTTCTCAATCTCTTTGAAAACCTTCCTATTTACAAGTATAAACTGCTGTATTATACATTTATAAACCAGTATTATCAATTTGAACCAATATCTGTCCAGGCCTGTCATCAATGTTCATTTTTCCCTTGTAGGAGCAAAGATACTTGCTTATTAGTTCAGCTAAGTGATAATTGCCAAAGATGTTATTACTATTTGTAATTATCTGCCTGAGCCATCTGTTTTTTCTCAATCTAGAGATTAATGTCTATAAATCAGGTTTCCCCACCATAGACAAAGAACTGGAAGCATATTAGCAACTTATTTTTAATCCTTTTCCAGTGCTCAGCCAAGCTTCTGAAAATAATTCCATATATCTTATATATGATATTACAAGTCTTTCTTCTTGGCTAAGTGCTTTATCTGAATTGTAAGATGTGCAGTAAGCAATGGCAGTGTAAGATGAGCAAAACAAGACTGGTTTCAGTGGCTCCAGGGACTTCATCAAATATGTTAAGGATCAGGAACAATTCATATAGAATTTAGAAATGTTTGGGCCAGTTGAGCCTTAGATGAAATAGATTATTGTATTGTAGCTATATGTATCCTGGTAGAATTAAGTTTTTTCTTCAAAAGTTATTTCTAATGTTTATTTTGGTGCAGTGTCAGTTTTTATTCCTTTGTAGAAGGACAAAATATTCATAATTCATTCTGAGATTATTAACTTTGCACTATTTAGTAGTTTGCTGACCCATCTTCATGGACTCAAAAATATTGATTACATAGGAGCTTGGCAGTAATATTGAAAAATATAGTTTTCAAGCAACTGTTCACAGATAAATTACGTGCAGCTTTCTTGAAATCACATTACCCCTCCAAACACCATTGGGTTTGGGATATGAATATCATAACATTCTGTTTGCTCAGTTTACTTGAATTATACAAATATGGATAGTGCAAATATTGGCTGTAAAAGCTTTTGGAAATGCCTTCCTGCTCCCAGTGTGCATCACTTTTTAACAGTCTAGTCAGGTCGCCAACCTGTGGGCCACAGCCCACTACTGGGCCATGGCCTGCTGGCTAGTGGGCCACAGGACAGACTGGCCAGTGCACGCACACTCACGGCTACTCGTGCTAGTGCCACTGCTATGCAAATGGGGCGCTGCGCGTGGCGAAAACAAGACACTGGCGGAAATGACACAGCATGGTGAAAACGGGGCACCATGAACCAAAAATGGGGTGCTGCTAGCATGTGGGTGCTAGCAGTGCCCTGTTTGCGTCACGAGTGCTCGCAGCCACATTTGTGTATCCTTTCCCTCCGGTCCGCCAAATGAGAAGGGTTGGAGACCTCTGGTCTAGTATTAGCTGCCCTCTACCCTCCACTTCTCCCTTGTTGAAGGAGATTCTGAACTTATCAGTGAATTTTTTTATATACATATTTTATTAATTTTCTAATTTAACCATCAGTACTTAATAAATAACATGTTGTCTGGGTCCATAGGTAATTCAGTGGTACATATTAACTTTCTCAATCAAGTTCCAATACTACATCATCCATTGCTTCCTTGGTCCTCTCTTCTTCCAGTGGTATGCATTTTTCCACAATGGGCAAATACAGTTCTTATTACTATTAATACATATACAATTAAATATAGACATCTTCATCACATTTTTCTGATATTATACATAATATTGATAGTGTCAGTTTATAATATCTTTTCTAGCCAGAACATATCTCAATTGCATTTGCACTTAAAATCCATTTGTTCAATCAATATCCTGTTTTTCCTGCTTTTTAAAAAAAATTAATTTCCCATCGATGTTCAAAATATCTCTGTTTATAATTTTCTCATAATAAATTATATTTGGTAACTTAAAGCTTCCCTTATTCAAACTCTTTTAGAATTTTCATATTTCCCATCTCATAACAAAGTATAATCTAGTTACAAATCCTATCCTTCTAATTATAATACTTTTATTCTTTTTTATATATAATATTTTATTAATTTTCTCATTTTACAATTGAGTATTTAAAAAGCAGTGTGATGACTGGGTTAATCAATAGTCAATAGCGTTCATAAGTCTTTAGTATAAATCTCATGTTATAACATCAGATATTTCCTCTCTTTTTCTCTTAATATCTACTATCTCATATTGGGCTAGTACAGTTCTTATTATCAATTAAATAAAAACATCTTTGTTACAATTATCAATATTTTTTAGCTTATATATATCTTAATTGCATTTGCATGCGATCCTTATATATAATCAATGTCCTGTTATTGCTTTTCCCCCCCCAAGCTTTAATTTCCCATCAATATTCAAATTAACATTTTTTATTTATGATTTCCAAGTATTTTATATTTAGGTGACCAAAGTTTCCCTTATCTCAACTTCTTCCTTTTTCATAACAAAGTCTAATATTCTAGATAAACATCTTATCTATTTGATTATAGTCTTGTTCTGTTTTCTAAAGGTTATCTATTTTACACCATGTTAAACCATCTAATTAATAATACAATATCCCCTCTAATAAGTCAAAACCATTATATGTGTTGTCTAGATTAACCAATAATTCAGTAATATACATACATTTTTTAGTTTAGGTCTAATATTGGAAGCTCAAATACTCCCTCTCTTTTTCTAGTAATATCTTTTATCTCATATTGGCTAAACAGAATACTTATTTTCCACTAAGTAAAAACATTCTCCTTACATTTATCAATACTTTTAGCCTATACACAAACTTTAATTTCCCATCAATATCCAAAACAAAAAACAAGACAAAAAACACTTATTTATGATTTCCAAATATTTTATGTTAGGTGACCAAAAGTTTCCCTTATCTCAACTTCTCCCCTTTTCCCTTTTCATAACAAAGTCTAATAGTCTAGTTACACATCTTACCTATTCAATTATAATGTTATTCTATTTTCTAAAAGTTATCTATTTTCCACCATATTCAACCCTCTAATTAGTAATATAATATCCCCTCAAAGCCATTATTTTCTTCAACTTTACTCTGGCTTTCTTCCTTTGCCAGATGACCTTCCATGTCAGTTTCTTTGAATCATCAAGTAGTTCTCCTTATATTATTATATATATTATTTGGAATAAGAAAGACCATTTGGTTGAAGTTTTTTGGGAGAACGAGCCCATTTGTTTTCATTAAATCGCCTCCCTATTACTCCAATTTCCCACAATTGTCCTGATAGGTTTATCTTCCATTTCCTGAAATTTCTTCTGATTTTTGTAAAAAGTCTTTTCCAGTTTCAATGTTGTCACTTCCTTTTCTGATTTTTCTGTTGGTTGTGTCTGTTAGTCAATTGGGTCTTTGTCTTAGTGTTTAGTTGTTCCAATTTTCCTTTTATTTTCTGGATTGTTAGTTCTTTGGTTGTTGTCAAGATCTGGGTTTGTATATTTAAGCTAGCACCTTGTTCCTTTATGATGCTTCTTATTTTGTCACAAGCTAAAAGGATGGTTTCATGTATTGATTTCAATATGGAAAGGATTTTTTCCTGATCTTCATCCATATTCTCTTGATAGTATGTTAAGTTGAAGACTTTAGAATCAAACATTAAAAATAGTTTTTTGTCTTTTGTAGCTGGGTATGGGACATCTATTTCACATTTTATAGGTGGTCTTTATAGTAGAAATTGTTTGTCAAGTAAGAGTTTATAATTCAAAGTGTTCCATCAGCTCGTATAATAACATATGCGTCTCATGTAAAGAAATAGGAAAGCGATTCCCCAAGTATAGCTCTGAAGGTTAGTAAAAGTTTAAAGTTCATAGTTCAAGCAGGCTAAATATGCTGCCCCGAAATCTCTTCTTTGCAGCTGGGTTTTTCAAAGATGCTAACTGTCAAGATCAAAGAAATGTTAGTCTAAAGTCTGGGCTTCAAACCAAGTCTCTTATAGGCAATAACAAATTGTAATACCATACTTGGTCACAAGATATTACCAACACCATTTTAAGCTTTTTAAGTCCAAAATTTATATGGTGGTTTTTCAAGTCTTATTTTTAAAAAAAAAAAAAAAGTCTCCAATGAGAAAAGGAACACTTTTAGTCCCCAAGTTTCAAAATAATATACATCCAATTAGATTAAAATTGTTTTTATAGTTGCTCTGTTTCCCCTGGGTAGTTAGTCGCCGCTTTTCTTAGAGGGTGGGCTAAAAATTCCCTTCCCTCTCTCCTCACAAGGGGAAAAATACTTTGGGCAGCTTTTTCAAGAAACAAAACTTAGAATCTTAAAGAGAGGATCCGGTCTCACCCAGTTTCATCTGCGTTGCTTTAAAGTTGCTTGGTGGTGCTTTTGACTTCAGCTGTCAGCAGCTTAGTGACTGGCCATATTAGTATGGCCGGTCTTTCCCCTGCCTGTTTGGAGGGCTTCTCCAGATCAAACGGAAGGGCCGCCACCCTCCCACGATCAAATGTGGGTCTCTTCCATGCTCGTCGCCCCTACAGGGCGACTTTCGACTTTCCAGGGTCCCCCAGCGGAATGAATTTGGACGCGAAAGATGGAGCTCGTCCTCCTGTGTCTGCGGTGCTGCGATGGCAAGCCAGAAGTCAATACTTTTATTTCTATTAGTTATCTATTTTATTAACCATATTCAAGCATCTGTTTAATAGTATAATATCCCATCTAATAGGTCAAAACCTCTATTTTCTTCAGTCTTACTCTAGCTTTCTTCCTTTGCCAAATAACTTTCCAAGTCAGTGCATTTGAATCATCAAGTAATTCTTCCTTTGTTTTTGTATATATTGTTTGGAATGAGGAAGAAAATTTGATTGAAGTATTTTTGAAAGAATGCTCAATCCATTTATATTCATTAAACAGCCTCCAACCTTCTCATTTCTTGTTTGTCAATATTCCGTATTTGTCCTAACAGCTTTATCATCTGTTTAGTCAGCTCTTCTACCTTATCCTCAAATGTGTTCTGAGATCTTGACAAGTAAGATATCTTTTCCATTTCCGGTGTTATCAATGCATCTTCTAATTTTTCATTTGTCTGAATCTGCCTATTAATTCCTTCCTTTAGGTCCTCCATCTTTGGATCCGTTTCTTCTAATTTTCCTTCTGTTTTCTGGGTTACTAGTTTCTTCTTTGTAATCATTATCTGGATTTGTAAATTTAGGTTAGAAAATTGTTCTTTTATCACATTTGCATTGTTTTTAGTCTCATCATGAAATAAAACAATTGTCTCTTGGACTGATTTCAACATAGAAAGAATTTATTTCTGAGATTCATTAACATTTTCTTGTTGGTATATCATATTGGGGGCTTCGGAGATAAGTATTAAAGATGTTTTTTACCATTTGAGGCTAAGAATGAAACACCCATTTTGTTTTTGTATGTAGCCTTTATAGTCTAATAAGGTCCCTAATACAGATAAGCAGCCCAAGTATTTTTTCCCCCTTTTCCCAGCTGCAGACTGCAAAAGTGAAAGTTTCCAGGAACAACAAAAAGTCTTATCTAAGTCTGGGCTTCAAGCCAAGTTTTCTTTAAGCATAATAAATTGTAGTGCATAGATGTCGTTGACACCGTCTTCCAGCTTTTCAAATCCAAGCCTATTTTGCAGACTTTCAAATATCTTTTCTAAAAAAAATAATTCTCAAAGGTACTTTTAGTTCCCAAACTTCAAAGCTATATATCTGTATTAATTCCAACTTGATCTTGTAGTTTTCTCTATTTTACCCCAAAGCAATTAATTTGCCGCTTTTCTTTTCCTGAGGGAGCAGGGCAAAAACTTCCCTTCCCTCTCTCATCAAGGAGGATTATTTACTTTGGGCATTCTTTTTTCCAGGAGAATAGTATTAAGATCATAAAAAGAGGATAAAGTCTACCCAGTTCCATCCATGTTGCTCAAAAATTGCTGGTTAGTGCTTATCTTCAGTTGTCAGCAGCTTCTGACTGGCCACACGAATATAGCCAGTCTTTCCCCTGTCGGTTTGGACAGCTTTCTCGGATCCAGTGGAAGGGCCACTGCCCCTCCGCGATCGATGAGAGTCCCCTCCTTCGTCGCCTCTCCAGGGTGACTTTCGACCCTTTTTAAAGTCCCCAGTGGGGCAAAATCGAACCTGGGAGAGGGAGCCCTGTCTTCCTGCGCTCGTCACACCACGACGCCTAACCAGAAGTCAGTGAATTTTTATTCTAAAGCAGTGGTTCTCAACCTGTGGGTCGCGACCCTCTTGGGGGTCGAACAACCGTTTCACAGGGGTCGCCTAAGACCATCGGAAAACACATATTTCCGATGGTCTTACAAACCGAGATACCGCTCCTCTATCCAGCCACTGCCGCCCTTCTCTTCCGCTGGCTCCTCCGCCTCCAGGGCACCCTTCTCCAACAGTGCCTGCTCCTGCCGCTGTAGCACCATCGCACGCGCCCCTGACGCCGCCCTGGGCTAGCTCAGCACCCGGTCTGAGCCGAGCTGGGTCTGGGCCGCTGCTGGCACTGCCACTGGGCTGCTCCGCTGCCTGCACCAGCTGAGCTGCAGTGCCCCCGGCCGCCCTCCGCACCATGCAGGAGCCTGCCCCGCGCCGCCCACCTCCCTTACTGTCGAAGGCCACCTCGGCCCTCTGGCGCCCGGCACGGCCATGGGGCTGCCAGGCAGGAGCGGCTCCTTCCCAGCTTGCCGGGCCCTGGGCCTCAGAAGCGGCCAGGGGGCAGGGAAGGGGGCGAGGTGGCGTTGATGCCCGCATGTGCATCGGAGGCCAGCCGGCTGGGCTGGGAGGGGAGAAGCGGCGCCTTCCAAGCAGAAACTAGCGCTCCGGCCGTGCCCCTCTTACGTGCAATGGGAAAATGTGGAAAAGAGCTCCCACGACCCCACCGCTGCGATGGTGCTCAGGAGGCTGGAGGGGCGGGTGGGTCCCAGGGGGGCGGCTGGGAGAGGGCAAGAGGTGCCGGGATGAGGATGGGGGCTTCAGGTTGGCGGGTGTGAGAGGGCAGCTGGCGGCTCCGAGGCGCACGGATCCTCTGCGCAGCTTCCGAGGCCCCGGATGTGCTGCCCCTTGGCTCTCCAGCAGGCTCTCCGCCAGAGCCTCCCCCCCCTCCCCAGGCAATTGTGCAGAGCTGCTTGTGCGTCCTTGGCAGCACCTCCCGCCTTCAATCTCTCTCTCCTTTCCCCCTTCAATCTCCTTCCTTCTCCATCTCCTTCCTTTCCCCTTCAATCTTCCTTCCTTCCTTCCATCTCCATCCCTTCCCCTTCAGTCTCTCTCTTCTCCCTCCCTCCCTTCCTTCCCCTTCAATCTCCTTCATTTCCCCTTCAATCTTCCTTCCTTCCTTCCTTCCATCCCCATACTTCCCCTTCAATCTCTCCTTCCTTCTTTCGTTCCTTCCTCTTCAATCTTCCTTCCTTCCATCTCCATCCCTTCCCCTTCAATCTCTCTCTCCTTCCTTCCTTCCTTCCCCTTCAATCTCCTTTCTTTCCCCTTCAATCTTCCTTCCTTCCATCTCCATCCTTCCCCTTCAATCTCTCTCCTTCCTTTCCCCTTCAATCTTCCTTCCTTCCCCTTCCCTCCCTCCCAACATTTTTGAGCAAGGAAGAGTAAGCTTCTCCAGTGAGCATTGCTATATTGTTTTTGTAATTCATCACTATGCTTTCATTATGTTCAATTCGTAACAATGAAAATACACCCTGCATATCAGATATTTACATTACGATTCCAAAAAGTAGCAAAATTACAGTTATGAAGTAGCAACGAAAATAATTTTATGGTTGGGGGTCACCACAACATGAGGAACTGTATTAAGGGGTCGCGGCATTAGAAAGGTTGAGAACCACTGTTCTAAAGAAAGGAGGGCAGTTATACCAAGGTGTATCTAGTAATGTTGCATCTCATGCCAATGATATTTTTATTTAGTACTGGAGTCTCTTCTTCCATCTCTATCATGTTCTCTATAGCCATTGCTTATAGGTATGGTTTAGACACTGGTGTATTGTTAGCATTGGTGTTCAGGAAGTCGGGTGAATGTGCCCTCCTCCAGTTCAGAGTTGAAGTTGCCTTTCTGGTCCTGGAGATCTTTCCCAAAATGAGCTGCCTTCCTTTCCTTAAGGAAAATACATTTACAGTTAAATCCAAAATTTCCTTTTTTCTTCTTCCAGTGCTGAAGCAGTTAGAGGAGTTGTTGAGCGACATGAAAGCCGATGTGACACGGCTACCTGCCACAATTGCCCGCATTCCTCCAGTGGCTGTGCGACTCCAAATGTCGGAGCGCAACATTCTCAGCCGCTTGGCAAATCGTAGCAGTGAACCTCCACCACCACCACCAAACCAGCAGGTACGGATCAAAGCCTGCCATTTCCACCCTATTCTGGAGGGAGGGGCATGGCAACTGCCTAAGATTGGGGAATGGGCTTTGCATAGAGTGAAATGTACTAAATGTTTCTCTCTCTCTCTTTCTAGGTGGCTCAGCAGCAGTGAACTGACTGGTTCACTGGTGCCATCAATCCAGTGATTCAGCTACAGTGACACGTATACCCTTGTTTCAGTTCTGGCCCCATCCCCCCGTCTGGCACTCCTGATCAGATGATGTCCTCTCAGATGGAGGATATGACTGGAGAAAGGAGGAAGTGCAATCTTCCATAAGCTGCCAGTTGCACTTAGATTGCACTTGGGTGAAAAGGAACATTGGATGGACTCTGTATATAGTGACTGGAGGCTGCAGCGTCACATCTGTTACACAGACCTGGCTGCAATGCTCATCACCTTGGCCCACTCTTCCTTGATTCTAATTTTATTTTCAGTTTGTTTACCAAGATGAGTGCAAGCAAACGTCAGGACAGACACAGCTACCTCCATCAAGATCCTTTTAATACAAAAACTGACTGGACTTGTCCTCTGAAACAGCTGGAAAAAAGACAAATCTTGATAAAGTTAAAAATAAAGGTTTCCTTGTATTTTATTTGCTTTGGGCAAAATATATGGGGGATGTAACAGCTTCTCTATTAAAAATTTAATGTGACTTGTGATCTGATAGAAAAGTGTACATGTGCAAACAATACATACACTTCCAGTTTAGCCCAATACGGAGATCCCAGGCTATCCTAGATACTTTTTTTCAGTTGGTAAACTTTAAAAGACTTTGTAATAAAATGTGCTGCAATGTGCAAATGCAGGCAGCACCTACTAACAGTGTCACATTTGTCTGAATTTATCTAAACAAATGATAGCCGCAGTACACTTTAAATCTGTTCCTTTTATATCACAAATCATGGCTTGTATCTTGGAATTTCACACTGTCCACATAAGGCACTTACAAGCTGATTCAAGCAGTTTGCTGGCCCATGAATTGGGTTACTGACTATCATGGTTGGATTCATTATTTTATTGCTTAGCACAATGTATGAACCCAGCCATTGTTACTTTATCCAACAACCTCACATGGGATTGTAAAAAGATTGCAATTAAAAGATAATATGCAGTTTTTCCTGAGTAAAACCTTACCAAGCTTCCGTGTTGAGAAATGCTTTGTTTTCAGAATGATATTCAGCAAATCAAAAAAATATGGTTGATTTAAATTGAGAGAAGAGGATGCTGCCGCTTGATTCTTACAAAGGCAATCTCTTGCAGAAGCAGTTGTCATAGGGGCTCCTGATAATGTTTAATCTAAGAAATTTTTATAAAAAACATTTCCTTCATGTGTCACTTAATTTGCTTTTTGATAGGGCCTGCATCAAGGGTCCCCAACCCCTGGTCCGTGGCTTGCCAGCAACTGGTCTGCACAAACAAGCAAAGCCCCATCCACGGATGCAGGCAGCACACAAAACCACACACCCTCCTGTCTGGAAAAACCTCTCTCCATTGGAACCGGTCCCTGGTGTCCAAAAGGTTGGGGACCTCTGGCCTACATGATAGTTCTCTGCAAGTATTTTCCTACATAGAAATTGTAGGTAGATGAGCAGCAAACATCTTTCAGTTATGTCCAACTGATCTCAAAAGCTACGTGATCAGATTTCATTAGTGCTTGCATAGGCTACCACCAGAAAGTCCTCGGGCTGTAAGTATATTTGGGATAGTCGCATCGAATGGTGGCATTTTAAAAGACCTAACAAGCTAATTGTTACTATACCAAATACATAGAATTGTCTTGAGTCATATGTCCTCCAGATAACCTGAGATCCAACAGTGTCTTTTGTATATGCTGCAATGAAGAAAAACGCACAATCCATTTAATTACTTATGCTAGTGATTCTCAACTTTAATATAACTAATTCTGGGAGTTAAAAGTGCACACATCTTAAAAGTTGCCATGGTTGAGAAGTGCTGAGTTATGGCATGCTTCTAATCCTGGATGCAGATCTCTTGTTTTCTGTCTCAATACCTTTCTTTTGAGAAATCATTTTCCAAGTCCAGCTGGCTGGTAAAAAGACGGGAGAAAGTATACCTAATAACACATTGGAAAAACATTTCCAATCCAATCTGAAGAAAACACTTCAAATTGTAAAGCACTCCTGGAATAAGCATAACATCAGCATGTCCTTCGACTTTTCCTCTGAAAAGAGAAGAGAAATTGCAGCTACCAAAGTTCACTGTCTAATAAGAGAAGATGCAGGCATAGATCGTTGAAATCGGGTTCTCAACCTTGGCAACTGTTAAGACTTGTGGACTTCAACTCCCAGAATTCCTCAGCCAGCTTTGCTGGCTGAGGAATTCTGGGAGTTGAAGTCCACAAGTCTTACAGTTGCCAAGGTTGAGAACCCCTGGTTGAAATGATGCGGCTCGTATTTCCGCTTTCGGCGTCTTCTGCCTGGGTGGAAGCGTGGACCCCGGTTGGAAGTAAACATTCAAATTCTGGACTTAGCTGTGATTGAGCAGAAGCTCGCCTCCCAAACTGGGAGCGTGGCATCGAAGATTAGAGGCTCTTCTCTTTGTAACTGGTTTCCTAAAAACAAAACCAAAAAAAAAACAACACTGGTTTTCTGCACGGACAGGGGAATTCTGGGAGTTGAAGTCCACAAGTCTTAAAGTTACCAAGGTTGAGAACCCCTGGAATAGAAGGTGACGAAGTGTGTAAACTGGGTGGATAAACTAGATCCCAGTTTCGGCTTCTTTTTTTTTTTCTATTCATTTCTGCGGACCGGCCTCCCTTCCTGTGGCTGAGAAAAGAAAAGAGAGGGAGAAGCGCAACGAACTCCACAAAAGCCTTGTCACACTCTTATTGAATCAAAGAAAACGGCAGCTACCCAACTACCGGTAATCACAAGGCTGCAGAAGTAAGCGGAGGGGGAGGGAGCGGCAAAGGAACAGCCAATGAGATCCGTCTGAAAACGGAAGGAAGTCGGGATGTTCACGGAGGGGGCGGAGCCTACCCACGTGTCCCACTCCACGAGAAAGCGGAGGCCTAAGCCATGGGGCGCAAGTTGGACCCAGCCCGGCAGGCAAAGCGGGGGCCAGGGCGGAAGGCCCGCAAGCAGCGCGGAGCGGAGGTGGAGCTCGCCCGCTTTTTGCCTCCCGGTAAGTCACTCTGCCAGAACTTCCGTCTCGTGGACAACGTAGGCATTAGCCTAGGGCAGGGATAGGCAACCTCGGCTCTTTTAGGACTCCTGGATTTCAACTCCCAGAATTCCCGAGTCAGCTCTGCTACAACTTGGAACTACAACTTCCAAAAGTTTCTGCTTTCGGTTAAAGTTTAATTGTTGGAAAAACCGCTCGCGTATTCCTGATTTTTCTCCAAAGGCTGGGCACGTAGATCAAACAAAATGAATTTCAGTTCGTCCCCTTGGCCTGCAGTTTTTAGAAAGGAAGTTTTGAGTTGGATGATTCTTTGGTGGGTGACACATTGCAGTACATGAAGCACAGCCTTTTTTTTTTTGCTATGGTGCCATTCCTGCACTCCACCAGCAAGTTGATTTTATGAGCTCTTTTTTTACTGTCTCTGATTTAAGTGACTACGTATGCAGAATTTTGCCTGTTGGTATGCTTAGTCTGAAGTCAGGCTCATGTTCCTGATATTGCTCCATACCTGTTAAGGAAATAAGGTGTTCAAATCTCAGATCTCAAGTGCAGGGCTGGCTTTGGGCAGGGCATAAACTTCCAACAACTGAATTTCATATAGCAAAGCAATGTCTCTGCTTTCCATTTCAGGCTCTAATCATAAGATTTCTGAGGCAGTTTGTGGTACTTGAAAACATTTGTTGATATGTTTCAGTTGAGAATTAGGTAAACTTCTTGCTTGTTTTCCTATGTGTGTGTGTAACCAGAATTCTCCTGAACAAAAGACCTAATTTTTGTTAATGTAAAAAGAGAAAAAGACTATTCAAAATATTGAAGTTATGGGGCAAAGTGTTTTCTGTTGTATGTGTGTATGTTTAATTTTGTGCTGGGGAGAGAAGAGATACGGAAATCAAACTATATTATTTACCAAAATCATACATCTTACTAAATCAGTAGCAAGATACTTCATTTTCTTGCTGTAAACTTGTACCATTTGATGCACATTTTGTTGCTTCATAGAAATCAATTTGCAGTATTTAATCAGTTAAGTGACAACTGCCCCAAACTGCAAATGCCTTCTTTATATCCTTCATTATGATAGGCCCAATATTCTGAATAGAAGAATGGAAGACAAAAGGCAAAGGGATATCTAAGACTTTAGCAGACATTTTCAGTTTTGTATGGAGGACCTGAGGCAGTAGGATTTTTTGGTTTCCATAGATGTGCATTCTGTAGCTTGACAACTTAAAAACAAGTTGTTGTTGTTGTTGTTGTTGGCATTATAGGTCTCACTTCTCTGTTCTGTCAAACTCAGATTTATTTATACCAGCTTTCCCATAAGCATTTGAAAACTTTGTGGGTTGAATGTTATCTATAACTTGTGAACTTGTTGGTCCTTAAACATCATGAAGGTTTTTGTATTTCTTACAAAGATTTCCCATTCTTGAAATGTCATGATTTGTTTTTTTCCCCCAGCACTTGATGACAATGCAACAAAACTTTCCAGTCATGCTCGACGAAGGTTAGTCTAGAGTAAAATATATTTTACAACAGTATCTTTTTTTTAATATGCCTGTCTATTGATAAAAATACTTTCAGCTGATAATTGGATGTATCATACTGGTAATGCTTATTTTTAAATTACCATATTGTGCATTAATACCCTGAAGTACTTGGCCCTCTAGATCCTCAGCTTCCCATGCAGACCTCCCATACTTTGAATGTGTCATTTAGAGCTTCTGCAAAAGATTATTACTGCATTGTAAGTTTGAATGTGACAAAAGGGGATTACTACAAAGTATGTGATGAGTATTGAATCACATGTCAGTGAAAATAGATTTTTTGATCAGTTTCTCTTACTTTTTAAGAAAGCAATCACTGGTGTACCACTTAAAGGCCAATTATGACTTTTGGCCAGAAAACGTTGTGTATCCCTGCTCTAAGATGTGATATCACCTAAGACACCAACTGCTGCCAGGCAGAAACAGCTCACACAACTCATCCCAATGCTCAGTTTCCCTGCTCCCCCCCCCATCTTGATGAAGAAAGTAGACTGACCAGCACGGGCAACCTTCCCAGCATCCCAGCCTGCTGGTTGGCCAAATCCAGCTCTTTGATGTGTCTAACAACTTCTACAGCTGGCTTGTTTAGTCACATTCTGGCCTTTCAAGACCACATTGATGTCTGTGGGGATCCAGATTAGCATACTTCCCCAGCATGCTTAATTATTATTTCAAAATTTCAGTATTGCAACTTGGCATTCTAGTTGATAATAGCGCGAAGTTCAAAGAAAGCAATGTGATTAACATCAGAACCATGAGTTTTCCTGCTAATGGCTGAATTTTCAATTTTTTCCTCAAGTGAAGCATTTTAACTATATTCATAAACTAATGTTTCATTTCTGGGTCATAATGATGAGCCCGTGTTTCATTAGCTATCACAGTGCAATGAAGAAATTCCTCATGATGTGATAGCAATTGCAGAAAGAATCTCATGTGATAAGAACTGCTGGCAAATTTAAACTGTTGAAACTTTCACACAAGGAACCCATCTTGCACTAACCTTCTGATATTGAAGAAGATCATATAATGTGAGCTAAACGTTTCTGTGAAATTCCAAATTTAGCAGCAACTTCCCTTTGAGCAGGGGTTCTCAACCTTGGCAACTTTAAGACTTGTGGACTTCAACTCCCAGAATTCCTCAGCCAGCTTTGCTGGCTGAGGAATTCTGGGAATTGAAGTCCACAAGTCTTAAAGTTGCCAAGGTTGAGAACCCCTGCCTTTGAGTGATCTGCCAATACTCCTTCATCAGATCATCCCCTTTGTATTTGATCATACAAATCAGTTCACTTAATCACCATCTTTACATTTTTTATCAATGATGCACAGTACTCATATTGTAATAGTTATCATGGTAAACAACCTGCATATAGTTGTAAATTTCAATTGGAGGGACTTTTTTGGTAGTCAAAAATTCAGTCACGGTGCATTCCACTGTCAAGTATTCATTGCAAGTTTCCATTTCACAAACAGCCACATAACATTTTCTTGCAGCAGCTTCCCTCCAAATGAAGTGAAAGAATTTATGCTAAAATCACATCAGAGCTCGTAATGCATCAGTACTGCCATCTACTGATGACCTATAACATTGGAAGTGTTGTTTTTCATTCAATCCAGCTTTTTTATTAGGCTTTTTAGCAACCCTTGACACAATTTTCCTGAAATAAGCAGATCCATCTATTTATAGCAAATGTGAAGAATTGAAAACAGCAGTAAGGGAGAACCAACATATTTTTTGTTCTCATACTGTTGTTTTGCTAATTAATCATTTTAAATTTATTTACTCAAAGTGTTAAATTCATGTTCCTTATTTTTACTGTCTTGAACGGAGTTGCTTTTTATTCATTCTTCTATTTCATTTTAGAGCTGCAAAAAGGCGGATTAAATCTGAGAAACCGCAGATGAAAAAAAATGTCCTGAATCACCAAAATGTGACAGGTATATTGATAGAATCAAGAATATTTATCCTTTAACTTATTTAGGTAGGTTGGTTGGAGCTATTACTATTCAGGGTTTACAATTGATGGATGTAGAGCAGCAGTGTGCTTCCCCAACTTTGTATCATTCAGATATATAGGCCTTTAGTTCCCATACTTACCAGTAGCATATGCTGATTATACTAAAACATCTAGAATACTAAGCCACTGAGTAACTGTTGGTCATTTCTTTTCTGATAATTCAGGAGACTGGGAAAGACATTCCACTTCAGATATTATCTGGTATTCAGAAGCTGGGTTCTAGTGGGGCAGTGAAGGCAGAAGGAAGGTGGGATCTGCTTTCTCTAGGCCCAACATCAACTTATTGCAGTCTGTTCCTGTCAGTCCCTTGGACCCCAGGAACAACTACTCAGAGACTCATTCTGTGTCATTTTTTTTATCTCTTTAGAAAGCTTCTTCCCCCGCCATAAGAATTACCGGCCAATGGAAAAAGATTAACAAACCACAGTGCTATTAGCTTTAACAAATTTTATAAAGCTCTACTTCATTAGATGTCATTTTGGTAAATGAAAGCTATTTTTGTGCCACTTTGCTACTCCTGTTTGTTTACCACTTCAGACTAAAGGATATTTAGCAATTGTATTCCACTAATCAGCAGAACTTTAGCAAGAGTGATCCCTTGACCTAAGTAATCCTCCCACTCCCCACGCCCTCCATCTCTGTCCTGTATTCTGACAGCCTGGCTACCCTACACTCATTGACCCTTCCAACCCCATCTGACCATCACCCAACTTTCTCCTGAATTACAACGTTCATTATTCTCCATCCACACGAGGTGAAGTGCTTTAAAGTGTGCCAGAGCAGACAGTTCATTGGAGTTCCTTCACAGTGTTCTATTGTCCTTTTTGGCAGCAAAAAAAACCACACTGAAGAATGCAAAAAAGGGGGAAAGTTCCCAAGAGGACAACCCAACTAACTGCAGCAGTAATGCTGCCACACAGCTCACCTCCCCTGCCTTAAGGAAGAAAAGACCCAGGACTGAAGAGAGTGAAGAAGACAAAGGAGAGAGCGTGGATTTCAGTGATGAAGATGATCTAAGTGAGGATGACATTATGGATGACTATGGAATTGCTTCCTCTAGTGATGAAGAGGTAAGAATATTGGGCAATAATGCTTTTTGGTGGATGTTATTCAGATAGATGGAAATATTTCTTACTTATTAAATAGAAATTCTTGTGTCATTGTCTCCTATTTGAATTGTGTGTCTGCTCTGTCTCTTGGGCCATTTTATCCCTGACTTAGAACTCCATATTCTGTGTTGGGATGCATTGTAATCTAACATTACAAAGCAACTGGGCTATCAATACAAACAGAGTATACTATATTTTATTTAACTTAGTAACTAACACCAAGTGTGGGAATCTGCCTGTATGACCAAGAAAACCTAAAGCTGAAGAAGATGTTTGCTTTGCCTATGATTTTGTTACTGAACAGAAACTGTCAGTTTTGAGTGCTGTGCAAGAGATGTCACAATGGCTTTCCAAGGCTGGGAAATTTGTTTATTTATTTGCTTCCTAGCTTTCCCACAGGTTTGCTTTGACTTTTGCTGAGTAATAATGAAAAATGATGGTCAGTTTAATCTTGCTCCTCCTTTCCTCTCTCCCTCCCCCTCCTCCCAATACATTTCCCCAGTATTACAGCCCTGGGGCTATAATAGCTCTTCCACTGACATAAGAGGGTCTGCTGCAGCACCTTGAAGCTTTTTTTTATTGAAGTTTAATGAAAATTTTATAAGGGTCTTTTAATGAAAGTTTTATAAGGGTCTCCTATTTTTGTGTATGTGTGTGTGTGACTGGTTCTGCTCTGTTCTAGTGTCACTATTACAGTATGTAAAAAGATAGCTGCATTCACAGAATGGGTACATTTTTATATTTTTAAAAAAACCTCCACAGATGGGATTCTCTAAGGTAGTGGTCCCCAACCTTTTGGACACCAGGGACCAGATCCATGGAAAATAGTTTTTCCACAGACCTGAGGGTGTGTGTGTGGTTTCACACATTACCTAGATCCCATTCATGTGCAGATGAAGCTTCACTCACTTGTGTGGCCTGTTTCCTAATGGGCCACGGCTTGGGGGTTTGGGGACCCCTGCTCTAAGACCACCCAGGGTCATTTAAGAGTCAGGAAGCCTTCCTGATCTAATTAAATAAAGTTTATGTTAGTAGACTTTCCATCCCAATTCCTTATATTGTAGATCTGCACTACTCAGATTGGTTGGGCAGAGAATACTCCTGCCTTTGTTTAAGTGGTTCTTTGTGTGCTTTTCCATTCAGCTCCTGCCTATAGAACAAGCTGCTCAAAAACAAAAGATGGAAGGGTGAGTAATCCGAAATATTTGATTGGGGGGGAATTGCTGAGCCTTTCCCCCTTGCGATGGATCCAATTTTTCTGCTACTCTGTGAGTCTCCTTGCAAAATGGTTTTCTTCTGGGTTGCAGGCAGGACATCAGTGAGGATGACAGTGAGGATGAGACACCAGTGTCCAAGCAGAGGGTAGAGCAAGAAGAAGAAAAGGACACAGACCTGCAGCTCAACGTGGAGACACAGGAGTGCTTTGTGCTTCCCAGTGGGCAGGAGATAGAGAAAGAAGATATCCTTACCCTGGTGGACCCAAAGAATATTAAGGGGGTTGTCCAGAGTTGTCCTGTGCCTCCTCTTGAGTCTTTCCCTAGAGATCTCTTTGCATGGCACAGCTTTGTCATAGGCAGGGTTTCCCAACCTTGGCAACTTTAAAACGCACGGACTTCAACTTCCCCAACATGGCTGGATGGGAAATTCCGGGAGTTGAACATGTGTGAAAGTTGCCATGGTTAGGAAACCCTGATTATAGGGTCTGAATGGTGAATTCATACAGGTCCCTCAGATTAATACTCTCTTAAACTTTCCATAAAAGACTGGCAGTCCTGAATTGCTTTCTTGGAAGAGAACTTAGGTATCAATATCTCTCTTCAGTTCATTTCCATTTTAGGACAGTTTTTTAAATGAGATAAATATGTAATAAGTAAATGAATGCGATATGGTTCCACAATCTCTCTTGCATGGAGCTAGCATGACACATTTTCACAATCAGTTTTATTTTGGATGGTAGAATATGAAAGTTCAAAGTGAAAATTAAGCTTCAACCCCTAATGTTCCTTATTGGGATTCAAAATACGTTGCTTATAACTTTTATATTTGTGCAGGGGGGCCAAGCTAAGTACTGTGATTACCAAATCTGGACTGCAAAAATATATTTTTGCTGTCGTCTAGTAGTGGTAGTTTGGATTTGTGTAATCCTAACCAGGGGTCGCATGTTTGATAGGTTCCAGCTACTCTTTTGTGTCCCTGTTGTGGAAGCCTGAAGAAGTTGTTGATGTAATCAATAATCTCTGGAGTCTGTACTGCAAAAAGCTGAGTAAGCTGTTAGTAAAATCAGTTATATCTGCCTTGGTATAAGACAGTTTCACATATTTGTGGTTGTTCCTTAATTCCTTTTCACCTGCTCGGCCTCCTGATCTCCAACTCATTCATCAGCGTATAAAAGATAATATGGAGGTGCTTCAGGATTTCAGTTCAAAGCGAGAGAAAGAACGCTCAAGGCAGGAATATTTATCCCTTCTGCATCAGGATCTTGCCGCATATTACTCCTACAGTGATTTCTTAATTGGAAAGATGACAGAACTCTTCCCTCTGTCTGAGGTATTATTTTTCTAGAAAGATTTTTAGTCAGAAACACAAACATCTGGTGGCTGCAGTCAACAACAGGCTGAAATTTTGGCAGATAATTGTTTTGGTGCCAAAAAATATTTTCAGTCTCCATTTCTTTTGTTTATAAGTTTATCTATATTGACACGCAGATCAATGTGCACGCATACATTACCGCAGATCTGCTTGCTGCAAGAACTCCAGTATAATTGTAAATATTCCTCCTCTTCCCTGCCATCTGAGCTTCTCCCCAATAACATTAGCTCTGACTGATGAGATGCTTTTTGCCTTTAGATTATCATTGGGAGACTAAGAACTGGTCTTGGTTTCTTGCATAGCATCAGTTGATGTGAACAAGAATTTTGCGCTCTTCACCTCGTTTTGCCCTCTTCACCTCTTTTGATAGATTGGTATTCTTTAAATCAAGCGTCAGCTCAATTACTTCTACTCCATGGAAAAATGTGTATAACCACTGCTTCTTGATGAAGAAAGATTCCCATTCTTTCATTCTTCATGCTTTTAGCTGGTTGAATTCTTGGAAGCCAATGAGGTCTCTCGGCCAGTGACCCTCCGCACCAATACACTGAAGACAAGACGCCGTGATTTAGCCCAGGTGTGTACCTCTCTTGAGCATTTCCAGCCTTTTTCTCTCTTCTTTCGCCATGTTTGGAAGAGCTAAACTGCCTCTTTTGTGTTACAGGCCTTGATAAATCGTGGAGTGAATTTAGACCCATTAGGAAAGTGGTCAAAAACTGGGCTTGTTGTTTATGACTCCTCCGTGCCTATAGGTGGGTATCTCTCTGCTCGCCCCCCCCCAAGTCCTGCCTCTATATAGATGCTCTGCCACTGCTTTCCCTGTATTAATCCCTGTGGTCTTTCCTTTTTTGACTCTTAGGTGCCACCCCAGAATACTTAGCTGGACACTACATGCTGCAAGGTGCTTCCAGCCTTCTCCCTGTTATGGCTCTTGCCCCTCAGGAGAATGAGCGCATTCTGGACATGTGCTGTGCCCCAGGAGGCAAGACCAGTTACATAGGTACTCATGCTTGTTGGAGAAGAATGGGTTCAATTTCCCCATTTTGGGGACTGCCCACCATACAAGGCTGCTCCGTGCTTTCCATTAAAAGGCAGGCTCCTTCTGAAGGGCCCTTTCTTTTCTGAAGACAGAAATTGTCATTCTCTTCCTTCTGTAGGGACAGTTGTAGGTTCCATATTGGTTTAGTTTGGTTACTTGCAACATAGCCCTCACTTGCAGGATAGGCAGAGAATTGAAAAGGTATTTAAAAAACAACAGCCAAGTAATAAGATCTGGGCTTATTACACACACACACACACACACACACACACACACACACACACACACACACACACACACGATTCCTTATCCTCCCAGCAAGAGAGCCAGGTGATGAAAACAAGATAAGAAGTAATACTGGGAGACCCAGTCTTAAAGCCTTTGACAGAGTAAAGTATGTTTCACTGGACTTCCAGGGAGTACGGTTGTAGATCCCCCCTTCCATGCTCTTTCCCCATTTCTTCCTTTGATTGCTAAACTCAAGGACCCAGCTATCCCAGGGGGTAGCTGTAGGTGGAGAAATTAGAAGAATAACCTTTATTCCCCTGTGTAGTTATCATTTTGTTTTTTATTCGTAAGGGAGAATGTTGGGGATTCAGTGTGGGCGTGGACAAAGCAGCCCCTGATATCCCGGGTTGACACAAAAGAATCCTGTTAATATTTCAGCCTGAGTAGTATTTGAATGCCTACAATAAATACAGAGTACAGAAATGCATATGGTAGATTAAAGAGTATTCCTGGGTCTGTTCCCATTCCATTTCCCTAATCCCTGGCTCAAAAAGGAATTTTTACTTACTTGCTGGAATTCAGGAGCATTGTTATGGACCATTGGACTTTATCAAGGTCTCTTCATGTTTTTAAATTGACATCCTCTCTTCTTCTGTTGTTGTTGCTCTATGTCAGGGGTTCTCAACCTTGGCAACTTTAAGACTTGTGGACTTCAAGCTAAGTCCAGAATTTGAATGTTACTTCCAACCGGGGTCCACGCTTCCACCCAGGCAGAAGACGCCGAAAGCGGAAATACGAGCCGCATCATTTCAACCAGGGGTTCTCAACCTTGGCAACTGTAAGACTTGTGGACTTCAACTCCCAGAATTCCTCAGCCAGCTGGCTGAGGAATTCTGGGAGTTGAAGTCCACAAGTCTTAACAGCTGCCAAGGTTGAGAACCCCTGCTCTATGTGGCATGGCTAGAGGGAAAGAGTGTGCATAATTATAGTCTTTCCCCCTATCCTAAGGTAATTGTTTGGGATGAACCAGCCCAATCAAGGTTTAGGTTCATCTCTTCAACACCTTTGTCTGATCTGAGGCCACTTCTTGCCATGAGGCTACTCTAGGCGGCTTAACAATAATAAAAAGGAAGAAAAGGAGAGAAGTGCAAGCAGAACAGAAGTAAAATAATAGAACAATAAAATAAACAATGACAAAGGAACACAAAAGGATGATACATCTATATGATAATCAAAAAGATGGGAGGGTGGAGAGCAAAGGGCAAGTGGGGAGTTGGCGCCTGCCATCAGTCCAGAAGCCTGTTTCACGTGGAACTCGGGTCAACCGGCAGAACCTGGTCTTCAGGCTCTTGCGGAAGGATAGGAGAGCGGAGGAGCAGATCTTACGTCTTACATCCTCTCCCTTCTTATACTCCTGTGAAATAGGGAGATATCTAAATCTCTTCCAAATGTTATCTGTTATCTGCTCATGGCATATTTCATCTCTTGTTGCTTTGGTAATGAAGCCTGCATATCTTGATCATCCTTCTCAACATTTCTCATAAGAAGTAGGGTTAGTTTGCCTGTCAATTTTGTTCACTAAACCAGTGTTTTTCAACCGCAACAACTTTTAAGCCGTGTGGACTTCAGCTCAATTCCCCAGCCAGCCTTCAAAATGCCATAAAAATGCCGTTGCCAACCTTGTTGCCTTGCTGGTTGCTAAGATTTCATAACTAGCAGCCTAGAGGGAACTAAATGTTGTCATATCTGGCTTTAGGGAGGAAATGCAGAAATCTTGTCCTCAGCCAGTTGTTTTTTTTTTTTAAAGACAGTCCAAGGGGTTTAGGGCTGTGCTGAATAATCCACAGAGAAGGCTATTTCATAGGAAATGCAGGCAATCTCCTCCATTTTGTATGGAGGAGAAGGATTTTTCTTTGTAGGAAATCCTGAACCAGCATATTGTGTGGAAGGAATGGAAGCCTCTTGGGAGTTGCTGCATCATTGCTGCAAAGGCAGGCCTGACACGTACTTTTCTGTTCTACCTGGCAGCTCAGCTGATGAAGAACACAGGGGTGATACTAGCTAATGACAGCAGTGCTGAGCGTTTGCACAGTGTGGTGGGAAATTTGCACCGCTTAGGAGTCACAAACACTGTTGTGAGCCACTGTGATGGGCGCCAATTTCCTAAGGTATGTTGCTGAGGGGGAGGAGGGGCCCCTTTCCTTTCTTGAGGTAACTGTCAGGGGCAAAGCTGCCTCCACTCTTTATCAGCCAGCTGCCTCACCCTTCCTCTGCTGGCTGAGCAAGATTCATGACCAGGTTGCTGAGGAGGGCAGGGAGGACCAGACGTGGCTGGTTTGCCTTCAGCTCTGTGGAGAAGAGTAGACTTCAAGATAAGAGTTTAGTCTTCAGTTAGTAAGCTAATCAGATCAAGAGCAGATAGAATCGAGAGTAACTTCCTTCTAAGTCCATTTTTCTTCAACTTAAGGTACTGGGTGGATTTGACAGAGTCCTGCTTGATGCTCCCTGCAGTGGTACTGGTGTTATTTCAAAGGACCCCACAGTCAAAACTAATAAGGTAAGTTTATTCATTCTCACTGCATGAAGCATAGCAGTATTGGAATGGGCATGCAGAGTAGCTCAGAATGATACATCCATTCTTTGTTCTCATGCATTGCCATAAGCTACACAGAGGTGCCTTTTTAAGGATATCTGAAAGAAGTGAGAGATGCATGATGTAAGCATATTGATTGAACAGTGACTTTTATCTGGTCAGAAGTTAAAACATTTGGCTGGAATGTCTGTTGGAAGAATTGGGCATGGAACTAAACAGTGTGCAAGGCCCTGGGTTGGTTAAGATCTGGCATATAAATGAGATTACTTCAAAGAAAAATTCAAATAATTGAGGTTGTGGAGTAGTCCGAACTCTTCCGGATCTCTCGAATATATTTAGAATCCTGATAATAAAATGTATATTACAGAATAAGACTGGTTTTAACAGGTTCAGAGAGTGCCAGTATGCTGAATGATCAAAGGCAACTAGAAGAATAGAAAAGTTTATTTTATTTTTGGAATAGTAGTCTGAAAGTAACTGGTTTGAGTTACTTGTTGAAGTGAGTGGCTATAGAAGCCAAATAAATTAAAAACAACACAAGCTCTTGCAAAATAAATGCTTTGGCCAAATTCCTCAGCAACACCTCCAGAAAGCTACTCCCCAACTGTGAGCATTATCCATGAAGTCCTTTTCTGCCCACATTCTAGACCAGGAGTAGGCAACCTTGGCTCTTTTATGACTTGTGGACTTCAACTCCCAGAATTCCTGAGCCAGCACAGGAATTCTGGAAGTTGAAGTCTTCGAGTCATAAAAGAGCCAAGGTTGCTTACCCCTGTTCTAGACCCTTGCTGATGGTATAAAAACCACTGAAAAATGCAGAAAAGCAGAGAGTTCAGTCCCCCATTTGTCTCCTGGTGGAAACTTTGTAATTCGCCCCCCCCTTTTAAAAAAAAGCACTGAGATTTGTTTCTATTAACACTCATCTTCCTGACTTTTTCAGGATGAAAAGGACATTTTGCGCTGTGCTCATATACAGAAGGAGCTGATCCTCAGTGCCATTGACTCTGTTAATGCAACCTCTGAGACTGGGGGATACATTGTGTACTGCACATGTTCAGTCATGGTAGGTGTCTGTTTTATTTGCTGTCTCCACTGACACTTTTGTTCTTCTGGAGACGTTGACCAACTTGACTGCCTGTGCTCTGTGGTGACAGGTGGAAGAGAACGAGTGGGTGGTGGATTATGCCCTGAAGAAACGCAATGTCCGCTTGGTGCCAACGGGTCTGGACTTCGGCAAAGAAGGATTTACTCGGTTTGTATCTCTAATTCTTAAAAATGGGAGTGGGACAGTGGACATTTGCTGGAATGCTTCGGGTATTGGAAATGCATCACTTTTTGTTTGCATTTGTCTAGGTTTAAGGAGCGTCGTTTCCATCCTTCCTTGAAATCCACACGCCGTTTCTACCCACACACCCACAACATGGATGGTTTTTTTGTGGCCAAGTTGAAAAAATTTTCCAATGCCATTCCTAAACCTCAGAAAGGTAATGAATCTGAGAGCTTGCCTTTTTTCAGAAACCTTGTTTTGCTGACAGACAACATCCACCAGGAATCATAAATCTCGAAATTAATTAACAGCTTCAACCAGAATATACTATCTTGCTGAATTACCTTGCATCTTGCTATCCACGGAACCTATTTAGTTGACTAACAAGACTTTATTTTGAGGTGGACCTGAACAGTACCTAAATAATTGCTGGGAAAAGGACTAAAGGATAGAAACTAAAGAGAAAATTATGTTGGGGAGATTGTGAATATCACTATCTGTTGATTCTGTTAGATGTCACAAATAGACACTCTCCAGAGTGGGTGGTATATTTGGGTTGAGATACATACCTATGGAGACACTGCTGTACATGTTTAACTCAGACAAGTATTTTGCTGAGCCCATGAAGCTATCATGCAGGCCCAGAAAAAGCTGCTTTGTAGTGTAGGCCAAGGATGCCTTTTTGGATCCAAAGCCCTCTTGCCTGCATTAGACCTAAATGCTGCACACCTTTACAATAATGTATGTAGATGAATTTGACATTATACATACGTCTTCCAGTGAAGCTAACTCTTAAAATAAATTAACTGTAAATTATTGTGTGGTTTGAACATCCTAATACCTTGTTCTAACAGCGGGGAGAAGGATGCAGTTTGAATTAAGATGAGAACTGGGTTTTTACCAGCTCTTCTCAGAACCTTTAGTAATAATTGGGACCTAGAAATTTCCTGTTAAAGATGTTAAAACCTGAAATTAATTAATTAACTGAAAATGTAGTAATCTGATGGCTACTCCTAATCTAACTTTATCTTTTAACTTCTAGATGAAGCGCCCAGTGGGGAACTAACAAAGCAAACGGTAAAAGACAGATCTGCTCCAGCTGCAACTGAACCTCCACCTAAAAAGAAAAAAGGTCCAGAAAGTAAAGCCAGTCAGCAGCAGTCTTCAAAGCAAGAACTTCCAACTGCAGTCGCAGCCGGAAAGGAAGCTAAAGGAGAGTTGAAAGTAAATAAAAAGAAGAAACCGTTCGCTGCCTCCAAGAAAAGCAACTTTCAGAAGAGGTCCAGACTCTCGAATGCTGCTTGTCCCTCTCCTGGAGGACTAAGGGCTAAGTTAACTCCCAGGAAAAAAGGCAGAGTACAACGAAACCCCCAGTAGAAGGAGGCCTTTATGTTTGATACACCATGGAATAACTGGTGGCAATTCTGAGGTGACTGGTGGGAGATCCTGACTACCAAGATAACGTGTCCTGGCAAGACTGGTGCAGAAAGCGATCAGGCATTTCCCCTTTGCGCTTCAGATGCTTCATTTATTTTTAGCCTGTTGAAGGGCAGAGACTATTTGTATGAGACCCCTTACCTGTCATTAAAAAATTTCCTTGATTTCATGTGTCTGGATAAAACTTCCTTGTCCTCTGCAACTGAGTTTCACACTTGGGGCTATGCAATGATTAATAGGCTTGTTATTTAGGACTGGCAAAAGCTTTAAAATTCTTGGAAGAATTTTTGTAGAAGGCTAATACACATTGCAAGCAAGCACACATAACTTTATGCAGAGCATAATTTGGCTTCATTTAATCATAAACCAGTTTAATTGGTTCCTGGCTGCTTTCTGAGATGGTGGGGTTGGATTTTGAAAGTTGCAAATTATATGATATTTTAAAAACAAAAGACTGTGTTTTAATCTTAATTGTACACGAGTGCAGCATGGCACCGTGTTATGATGTTGGACAAGGACTGAGGAGACCAGAGTTCTAGTCCACACTTCCTCCCAGTCCAGCCTTCTGAACATGATTATAGGGAATAAAACAAAGGGAGAACTCTGTACAGGGTGCTTGGAGCTCCTAGACCAGGGGTAGGCAACCCAAAACACTCAAAGAGCCACTTGGACCCATTTCCCACCGAAAACAAAACACTGGGAGCCGCAAACCCCTTTTGATATCTAAAATGAAGATAACATATATACAAACACATATACATATATATAACACATACACACACAGTGCTTTTTTGTAAAAAAAAAACAAAACCTGGGTGTTCTATGAGAAAAAAAGTCCTGTATACACATGTATACACACACACACACACACACACACACACATATATATATAATAAAGGTAAAAAGGATATATGCAGTGTTATCTTCATTTTAGATATCAAAAGGGTCTCTCTCCCTCTTTCTCTCCCCCCCTCTCCCTCTGCAATTTTCTGCTCACCTGGCAAGCTGGCTTTAAGCTGTTCTCCAACAAACTCGGGTAGGCAACCTCGGCTCTTTTATGACTCATGGACTTCAACTCCTAGAATTCCTGAGTCAGCATAGCTGGGCTAGCTAGCTCTCTCTTGCCCTTTCTGCTTCCTGTTTCCTGCAGAGATGCAGCAAAGGGAGGAGCCTCACCTAGTAAGTTTTTCAGCTCATTGGAGAACACCGTAGTCCACTCTCTTTTTTACACAGAGACAGAGAAGCAGGGAAGCGCAAGTGCCTCTCTCTCTCTGTGTCTCTCTGCAAATGGCAGAGGAGGCTGGCAGCCGCAGGGAAGGCTCAAAGAGCCACATGTGGCTCCAGAGCCGCAGATTGCCGACCTATGTCCTAGACAAAGGGTGGGTATAAACCTAGCCAGTAATGATAGAGCTCTCCAGCTGAAGCCCTGATCTATCTTGCTGCTCTCAAAAAATCTAATAGATGAGGCTGTTTGCAGAAGTGGTACTCAGGTGGTAGAGTTCTCTGCCCTGAGCATCTTCTTTAAAGCACTCTCAGCTAGTGTGTGCCTAGTCAGAAGGCCTGGGGCTTGAAAACCTGCAGGAAGTCTCCTGCCTATCTATGGTGTGTGTCAGTGTTTTTGTGTGGAGAAGTGAAGCCAATACATTCAATCCAAAGGGATCTTAGGAATCCTGCACAGTTGGTTGTTCCTGAAAGGAAGCATATAATACGAAACTACAAAAATTAAGAGTGAATTTGACCTGCTCAATTAAACCTAGCAAATTTGTATTGCTTGAGGATGTAGAATTTGAGTGACAATGTCTTTGGATCAATATATTTTTTTTAATTTTTTGTTAGTCTGAATTTTAATGCCAGCCCTAATAGCAGGGAATGAGTGTGGACAAGATGGGAGCTGAAATGGAACCAGGTGCTTGGTAAGCTGGAGTGAATTTGAGCAAACATCCAAGGAGGCTGTTCCCCTTCAAAGCAGTCAGTGAAGACTCAGCATATTCTTTAACTGCTGAAACCACAGAATGTTGTGTGAATTCCAGAATACAAAATTAATGTGAACTGGGCAGCTGGAAAGAAGGCAGGAAACCATCTGACTGGAGGTAAATATACAGGGCCTCATTTTGTTCCAGATCATGCTGGTCTTTTCACTCCTTTTAAGGAAAGCAATTTATTTTGTTTGGACATTAAGAGTGTTTGGTTGGATTCTGTAACGATCAATATGTTTGTCAATAACATGGAATAAAAATGGGCAAAAATTGTTTTTTCATTTTGGGATCTTTTTCATGGGATTACACTATACTGAGCAGGTTAGTATTGCTTCCAAATGTGTATTCCACTGTTCACCCCCAGGTTCAGATAATCAGTGAACAAGTTAAAGAATTTGGACAGAAAACTACTCTGTGCAGATTCTCAGGTGTCCTTAGGATTTTCATATCTTAAATGCCCAAAGTGAGCCATCACATTTACAGCTCTTAATGCCTGCTAATGCTGCTGTGATTTTTATGCCAAGTCTCATACACTATTTGGAGAGTAAGATTCAGTTGCAGGGAATGATGATACATTTGAACAAATCAACCGAATGTTAGTGGGTCCTCTGGCTTCTTTCCTTTTGTTCAGTTGAAAACAGCTTCTGCAGGCAGGACTTGCTGAAGCCTAACATTCTTTACAGGCTACAAATCAGTTTTTACCACACAAGTGGAAAACAGCCAGGAGCATATTTTCAATAAATAAAGAAGTTCCCGAAAGGCAACCGTTAAATAGCTTTCTATTTCATTCCTTCACCTCTGACATGCTAGGTTATTGCTTCAAAAGATTCAGAAGCTAATATTACAAGGGAGTCATCTGTTCCATTTTGGGTTTTCGGCTTTTCAAAGTGTAAATTAAACTCTGCCGCTGGCAAAGGCTTCTAGAGGGGTGGGTTGGCTTTGGATAGGGTCAGCAGTCCGTTCAGCACCTTTTGTCGCTGTTTAGCGGCCTGAGCTGCCCAGCCTTCTGGTCTCCAACAGCTCCGGTGCGAGCTGATGGGGATGATGCAAAAAACATCATTTATGGTAGGCATAAAAGGAAAAGAAAAGAAAAGAAAAAAAAAACACCCGGATCCAATTGCTTTGCCTGAAGAGTCGAGCAATTTATTCGCCAACGCTTAGCGGGAGAAGCTGCAACCCGGTTCCTCCGTTGCGACAGCAGCGGCGGCCTCAGAGCCAGCCCAGGCCATCGGCGTCAGCGGGCCATCGCGCGGTCGCCTCAGTCCGCCGGCCGCGGCCGCGCATCTCCCCCTCCCTCCCTCCTCCCGCAGGACGCCGCACCGTCCTCTGTTGTCCAGCGCCGCATCCCTCCCTCCGCAGCTCGGGGCGCCTTCCCGCCCTCTTCCGCGGCGGGCGGCGGGGATTGGCTGCTTGGGCTGCGCCTCTCCGCCCAGCGGCCGCTTCCCTCCCCCCCTTCCCTATGGCAGCTGCGGGACGGCTGGCGGAGCCATGAACCCGTTATTCGGCCCAAACCTCTTCCTCCTGCAGCAGGAGCAGCAGGGCTTGGGCGCCGCGGGCCCCGAGCAGCGCCAACGTCAGCAGCTGCCGGCCCTCCTCGTTCTTCCTCACGAGCCCCAGGGCGACGCGCTCGACAGGGAACTGGCCCCGCCGGCTTCCCTCGCCGCCGGCGCTTCCTTCCCGGCGCCGCCGGTCGCCATGGCCCTCCGCAACGACCTGGGCTCCAACATCAACGTGCTGAAGACCCTCAACCTCCGCTTCCGATGCTTCCTGGCCAAGGTGCACGAGCTGGAGCGCCGCAACCGGCAGCTGGAAAAGCAGCTCCAGCAGGCCCTGGAGGAAGGGGGAGCCCGTCGGGGGAGCCTGCAGCGCCGGGACCAAGCCGTCCAGACCGGTTTCATCAGCCCCATCCGCCCGCTGGGACTCTCCCTGACTAGCGGGGCTAGCAGCGGCAGCCGGCCGGTGGGACTGGGCAGCAGCACGTCGAGGGTGCTGAATTCCCCCAGCTGCCACCACCCGGGAGCGCCGCTCACCCCCACTTCTTGCCAGTCTCCCTCCTTGCCTAGCAGTGCTTTCTCCGCATCCTCCCGCTTCCTGCCTGGGACCATCTGGTCATTCTCGCAGGCTCGCCGTCTGGGGCCAGGCCTAGAGACTACGCTCGTTCAGGGGCCCGGGGTCTCCTGGATGCACCCGGATGGAGTTGGGGTGCAGATAGACACCATCACCCCTGAAATCCGGGCTCTCTACAATGTCTTGGCCAAGGTGAAGAGGGAACGGGATGAATACAAGCGCAGGTGAGGTGAAGAGGCAAGAGAGGGGCTGGCTGAGGCCAGGGAAGCGGTGCAAGTTTTAAACAGCTTCTTTGGGGAACCTTCTGTCCCCACTGAGTGACCACTGCCTTCTTCATGGGGATCTCCAAAACCAGCATTGGGGGCACTTTCTACTCTGTGAACCCTTGAAATGCTTGTCCTAGCTTTAAGAGTAAAAACCAAGGAAGAGAATAGCTTGTTCCGTTATGGCCTTCATATAAACTTGTTTGGTCTGATGCTATTTTAGGGCATAATCTAAGCTTTTGGAGACTTTTCATTGGAAGAGGAGAATGAAGCATCACTTCTCCTCCTGAGCGCATTGGTCTCTTTCAGAGAGGGGGAAATAGTCGCACAGCCTCCCCTGGGCTTGTTCTTTCTTGGAACCAAAAAAAAAGAAAAAAAAACATAAGAAAAAAAAGATCCGGCTTGAAGCATAGTCAGTTTCATTTGCTTTGCTTTGAAGTCCTCTCTATTTGTGCCATCTCCATTTCTTCTCCATTCTCTTGATGAAACACCACAAAGCTAGGACTGCACAGTGCTCTCCCTATTATCAGTTCCTACCTAACTATTCTCTGGACTCAGTCACATCGGTGCCACTGGCAGATGCTGGCTGAGCAGAGAAGGGAGAGGAAGGTGCAGAAATTTAACTCTCAGCAAGATCTCAGTATGCAATATTACTGTTAGAGGAGTACTGTATTATTTATATCCTACCGTTGGCACATGTAGCACGCAGGAGACGTGCACAGCTTCGATTTATTTATATTAGCAATGGCTGAATTCTTAGTTTGAGGAACTTGTCATCTACATTTAGACAGTTTCAGGGAATGACAATAGATATCAATCGAATGTTAGTGGGTCCTCTTAACTTCTTCTTTTGTTCAGTTCAAAACAGCTTCTGCAAGTAGGATTTGCTGAAGCCTAACATTCTTTACAAGGTACAAATATGTCTTTACCACACAAGTGGAAAACAGCCAGGAGCAGATTTTCAGCAAAAAAAAGTCTCTGGAAGGAAAACATTAAATAGCTTTCTATACTAGTCACTTAAGAAAAAGTACAGTTAAATATATAAATATAAATAAGGTACACTTTGGGCTAAGGGGATGAAGACAGAGAGCTCTTTTGAAGAAATTCTTCCACAGAAATGTGTTCAGTTATTACAGTTACCTAAAGACCCTCTGCAGAGTTTCTCCCTGTATCAGAAGTATGTGCCATTAGAGGCAGTAGTGATCCAAGCAAAAGGATCTTCTTTTTTGGGTCAGCCCCATGGTGGCGTGCCCATCCCAGCCCACTTTAGCTCTGCTAAAGTCATTTTTTTTCCTAAAATATTTTTTTCATCCAGGCTTTTCAATTTAGCTCTTCTTCAAATCTAGATTTGTTACTGTCTTTTCCCCCCTTTTAATTAGTACCTTCACCACCACCCCGCAAAAAAAAAAAAAAACCTTGGGAATTGAGCATCCCACAAACTAGTAAAACCAAGTATTATCATATATACTGTATTTAATAAAGTGAATATCAATCTGAAACAGAAAAGGAGATATACAGGGCTTGCAATGTAAACGGGTATTTAAATATACTGAAGTCGGTCTTCCCTTTTTAGACACTAAGAAGCGTCAGGTTCAAATCTTTGCTCAGCCTTGAATCTCACTGGCTATCCCTTACAAAACTAGTCAAGTAACGTCTGTTGGCAAAAGGAAATTAAGGCAGTAAATTCATACAGAGCACTAAGTGATATGGGTTTATTTGTTTATAGTTAAAGTATAAATATAATGCCAACCATTGTTGTTTGTAAGCCTGTATGTTTGGTTTTGCATAATATGCAAACTAGGACATGATATTTGATTCGACAAAAGCAGTGTATGAACCTAGTTATGTACATCAGATGGAGACACTGCCCATCAGGGAATAAAAACTTGTTTGCATTCTGCAGCTATATCTAAATATAGAATTAGGTTATAGATATGAGATTCTGGCAATATTATTTTTTTCAGAAGCATTAAATATACAGAAATGAAGACAGAGTAGATTCCTGATTGTTGAAAGTTAGCCAAATTTCAAAGTCTTAGATATTTGTCTATATAGCAGAGTTGGGGGGAAAAAAAGAATCCCATTGCTGATGTAAGCTGAGATATCTTCCACTTTCAGGAAAGAATAAAATGATATAATTTGCTGTTTGTGGGCTTTCTTCCTTCACCAATCAAATTACTCAAAGCTGAAATATTATGCCTTCTGCAGTATGGCACACAGTGTTGTCTGTACAGTATAATGATACTGCTGTGCATAAGCAGTTCAATCTACTGTGCATTTCTGAGATCTATTCTCATTGCTCCCTGCTCCGTTTCAGAAACACTCCTTTGGTTTGGATGTTTCATTTGAAGCCCATTCTGTTAAAGTACTGCATCAAATAATTGGAGGAGAGTCCTTGGCTCATCTTGTACTGATAGACATACTTTCCAATGGAAGAATCCGATTATGTCAGATCTATCTATATATCAATGCTGGATTTTGAACACTTTGGAGTGAATCAAGCAAAGAACCTTAGATCTTTATTTGTAGAGAATTGATTTGGCAGACCTCTACTTCATTGAGGATTTTGTGTTAATCCCTTACCATTCCCAAATATTTTACCTCATTCTTGTGCTCTTCTACAGCAGAGATCCAGTATTATTGCCCATTAAGACTGCTTATGCACATGCTGAGATACTGAAATTGGATCAGTCACACAAGCACTTTGGAATTGTCCCTCACCTGAAGGTTGGAACTAATCTCCCTGCTAAATCATAAACGACTCAGCTTGATCCTAAACAGGGAATTGTGCATTTCTTACTAAATGATCAATATTCCAAAGTTCCCAGAAAAATGGCTAGATGCTGTACTACAGCAATTATTATTAAAAATCACTTGATCTGAATAAAAGCCAGTTATGCTTAGTTTCTGTTATAAACATGATACTTGCACTTTAATCATGTTTATGTCAATAAATAAATACAAATCAGCTTTCTGCACCAGCATCCTCTTGGCTGTCTGTCCTATAGGGCATTCAAGTGGCCAGTCCTGGATTAAAAGACCAAGATTATGATCTGTCACCATATGTATGCTTTTACCCAAATTAGCAAATTACTTGCAACTAATTTCAATGTGATTGCTATCATTATCTTGAGTTTCATGATTCATCGCTCTTTCAAGACAGTACTGAAGCTTCACTTCTCCCATCCGGTCTATTGCCTTTCCCAACCAGTTTAGTGAGAGGAAAACAGATGATTGTTCTTGGCAGCGTTTGGATACAGTTAAGTGCTTTGCTCAGACCGAAGCAAGTCCCTTCTCCTGAATCACCTTCCAGAGGCCCTATTGAAAAGTCTAGGACACTTCATTAATATCACATTTCTGGGTTCCACAAACTAGAACTTTACAAATTGATTACTTTAGAGTTCAAACACATATGCAAGAACCATGAATCATATTTCTGCTCTTTAACCTGTTACTTGGAATCCTTCTCTGTGGGGCTTGCAAGTGAGAGGTAGGCAGCTGTTGAGGTTGTTGCCGTTGTTTAGTCACTAAGTCGTCCAACTCTTTGCGACTCCATGGGCCACAGCATTCCAGGCCCCCCCCTGTCCTCCACTGTCTCCTGCAGTTTGCCCAAATTCATGTTCCTTGCATGGATGACACTGTACAACCATCTCATTCTCTGCTGTCCCCTTCTTCTTTTGTCTCCAATGTTTCCCAACAACAGGGTCTTTTCCAATGAATGAGCAGATGAGGACCAGGCGCCAACTTCACCTTCTGCTTCGTAATTTCCTTTATAGGAATTCATTCCCGTGCATTTTTATTTTGTAGGTAATTAACCTACACAGTAACCTACCAAACATGGCGTGTAGAAACGGGGTTGACCAATGATATACTGGGATCTGAAGCAGCAAAATCTGTACAGTGGTTGATAAGGATTTAAATTTTAAAAAATGTAATTAATATTTCTTGAAAATAGTTTAAAGTATTATATTTTAATTAAATAGTAGTATTAGTATTATATAAATATTTCCAACAATAAGTGAGATTAAACTGTAGGGATAAATATCCCAATTATTTTTTTTTCAAAAGGCAACTGGACTTTGCTTTCCCTTGAAAATGTTTTACTTCTCATTCAAGAAGCTTCTTCAGTTCAGTTCAATATTTGTAGGGACAAATGTTGTTGTTCATCTTACATTAATTGATACCTCTAATCTAAACTGTAGGCAGATACTATCTTTCCCAGGTATGAAGAGGGGTTATTGGATTAGGGAATATTTTATCACCCTAAATCCTCCTTCTTTGAATCTTGTTGAAAATAGTTGTTGAAAAGGTTCAGAAATAAGAATAGAATCCTCCAGCTCAGTTGAGTGAGAATTCAGATGCAATGTGGGTTTGCATATGTATGATGAAATGAAGTCAAGGTCACCTTGTTAGACAATCTATTTTTATCCAGAAAATTGAGTCTGTAGCTCTTTTGTTGAGGCTTGGACAGATCTTTGCATGTTAACCACAAATTGGAGGAGAAAATAAACAATTGTTTCACTCTGTGTATCTGCATCAGATTTCTAAAGCTATCCTTATAAATCATTCTGCAGAATCGCAATCCTCTAAATTAGAAACAGGAATGCTGTAATTGTGTAGATGCTGCTGAATCACAATTCTCATATGATATGGCAAGGGGTGAAAGATGCTGCAGCAGCACTTAGAAAGTATTTTTTTGTATGCGTTTTTCCTAAGCTACAGCTTATGGTAGCATATTGTATGCCATTTCCTACAGCTCCCATGATTCTCTCTGACCCCACCTGCCTGGAGACCACTAGACAGAAAATTCTGCTTTTGGGATAGCTAAAACTATGATGGAGAAGAGTTCTTTCTGCATCTAGCTGTGTTCAGCCCTTTCCTTCAGCATCCAGATTTGGCATGTATGCACACACACATGCGCCATCATTCCACACAACAAAGAAAACAACTTGATTTAGGGTTTTCTCCCCTCCCCTGTCTTAGGAATAATCAAGAGAAAAATTGAGTCCATTTGCAGAAATCAGGGAATGGGTTGATGCTTGAGATTCCAAATGTATATTGATTAATCTTTCAGTTTTGACAGTTAGAAGTGCTAAGTGCAGACATAGGATGACTGTGCAGAGTTGGTGTCTGCAGAAAACACAGTCCTGAAATTGGAAGGGATTTTCAAAAGGATTGTAAAATGTCTCTAATCTTAAACTATGCTTAGCAGATAATCATTTAAGGCACATTTATTTTATGATCTAAGAATTTGATCTCCTTTTCATATTTAATAATGTTTATTTAATCTTAGAATAAAGTTTACTGCCTTTTTGAGGTTTGCTTTAGTTATAGCAATGTCTCCGTAAACAAGAGCCTGATTACCAATGGCTCTTCCTGCCATTTGGAAGCATTAACAAATTACAAAACCTTGTTTAGAACAGTAATGCATCTAAACTGGGATCTTTACAGTGAGGTGTGAGGATGCAGTAATTCCTAATTTTGACTTGATGAGAGCTAATTATTTGATGTGATTGCAAATTGAGAGAACATTTGCTTCCAGATCTCCTAACAAGCCAAAGTCAGTATTCAAAATATATTTTGAGTCTAGCTTGCTATACGCAACAAGCCAGAGATTGTGATTTGGTGATGCTAAGACAAATCCCAGATGATGTTTCCTGGTTTGTTTAGATAAGAAAGAGCCAAAACCAGGTAACATACACAAAAAAATTATTTGATTTCCTAGCAAGACAGAATTATGAATTCTACTAAATTGTGACCTAATTTGACAATTTATGTTATAAATTTGCTTTGAGTTTGTACCTACTTAACTCGTGTACCTGTTTCTCCAAAATCTTGGGGATTACAGTCTTGTTATGGCAATGAGAATCTATTTGCAATCCTTGGTAATGTTTGACTCACGTAGACTATAATTAATGCCGAGAAATTTTCAAAGATTAGTCAACAAATTTAAGACTGCATTGTAAATATACTCTGAAATGATGATCCTCTTTGCTGGCTCCATTGTGGGAGAACTGAATGTACAAGGCAAATATTAAATGCTGAAGTCACATTGTTCTCATGCTGTGTTTGTGAGGTTTTTTGACTCTTTCATTGAGACAATACAGCAATGAGATTCTTCCACACATTTATGCATCCGTGCAAAGATATATAAGAGATGTGAGTAGACTCACTTTGGCTCGGGGCTTTAAGGGGCCATTTAATGTGGCTCTTGTGGATCAAAACTAATCTTCAGGAATCTGGTACTCATACAGCCATCATTACCAATAGATTGAATCAGGGGCTAGATGTGCTTCTAGGCAAGTGATCCCCTTTGTCCTTATTTGCAGAATTTAATGTGAAAAGCCAGATAGTCATAGAATGTAATGGTTGGGCATTAGTTTGGAGATCATCTACTGCCACCTTCTGCCTAATTAGGACTATTATTGTAGCCCATCTATATTTTCCCAATCCTTTTTTTATTTCTATAAAATCATTCATTTAGCAGAACACGTCAGACCAGTTGCACAACGTAGTGTTAGAGCCTGGACACAGGGAATAAAAAGTGCTATTCAGAGGGGCTCCCCTGAATTGGATGCAACTATTCTGAAGACCTTTTAGAGTTCCCATGTCTTGGTTTCCCTTTCTGCTGAGAGTATGATGTCTTCAGGGAATCACACTTTGTTGTGTGGAGAAGAGAGCTATACTGGTTGGTTGTTGTTCTTTCAGTTGCTTTGGCTCAGTTGGGAATTAGTTTCCTCCCCCCCTCTTTTTTTGGTGGGGTAGGTGGGGAAATGTGAGTGATGAGGTCAGTTCAGGAAACGGTGTGTTGGTTGCCCTCTGCTTGCTTGGGTTGTGCAAAGTGGGATGGAGAGACTGTTGCAGTAAGACTATTATTAGGCAATGGTGCATTGCAGATGCGAATGGAAACCTGGTGGGGAGGGCAAAGAGAAGTTGAGGCTGAGTATAGAAAAAGAAGGGAAGAAGGCTTGGCTTATTCTTCCAGTCTGATTGGTTTTGCTCTTTGATCAGTGCTCAGTCCATTTCCACCCGTTAATAAAACAGGAATGAAAAAGTTGAACACGGGCCATATCAATTTTGGGAGGGACCTAAAGAACATATTCTCATTCCAGAAACCCAGTGAAATAGAATGATTTGCTAAAGTTAGAAGTTGCAAACAATTTAAATCAAATTTGCTGTCTTTTTGCATGTATGTATGAAAGCCAGCATTTGACATTTCGTCACTTGTGCTTTTGAACATAACAAAGAGAGTCACTCTCTATAAGTATAAGCAGCCTCAGTTTCTCCTGTGCCCATCTCTTTGTCCGGTAGGGGAGACAGGTGGGAGGGAGGGAGAGATAGACACGTGCAGTTTCCTGTACAGTTTTTCATAATATGGGAATCCTTTTATATTTCAAAAGAACAGCAAATTGCTATGTTCAAGAGTTGCGGGTAAATAGAACATGACTTGGAGATTTTGTTAAAATACACAGCAGAGTATTTGTAGGGGGAGGATTGGGACTGGACTGGTATACCTGTGCACCCACATTTTTTAAGTGGATATGTGATAATTCTAGCCATTTGTCACTCCCTTAATATTTCCCACAGACTCTTTGTGTGTGTGTGTGTGTGTGTGTGTGTGTGTGTGTTTATTTCGTTCTTCATGTCCCTCAACTTGAGTCATTCTTTTATATATTCTGCTCAATTTTCTGTGTTCTTTCTCTGTGAGTAATCATCCATTTGTTTTGATCCTTTAGGGTGGGGTGAGTGGCAGATTTTTTTGGCCTACAGCCTACAGGATATTTGCCCTGGACTTTGCCAAAGAAAAAAAATCCACTACGCAAGACAAAGTAGCCTTTGGTTTTAGATGAAAAAGAGCAGTTTAAAATGGTGTTAATTTTATGCAGTGTTTAAAAAATGTTCAGAGTGGGAGGGGGAAAAAAAAACTGGCATACTAGTTTTATGCTGTGTCTCCTGACCAGATTCCTTTCCCTCAATTGAGTTTCTGAGAATGGTGAGATGCCTTTGTTTACCTCTTGAGTCATTCATCTCTTGGCCTTGCAACGCAGATCAACCAATTCAAGCAGCACATATTTTCCATCACACTTGCTGTGTTTATAGCATTCTGCTTCTCTATGGAGATCTAATATATGAATCATAAAGTAGCTTGGTTGGTCCTTAACAACTTTTATAAAACTGAATCACAGAATAATAGAGTTGGAAGGGACCTTGGGGGTCTTCTCATCCAACCCCCAGCTCAAGCAGGAGATCCTATACCATTTGAGACAGACCACTGTCCAATCCCTTTTTAAAAAACTTCCAGTAAAAGAGCACCCACAACTTCTGGGGGCAAGTTGTTCCACTGATTAATTGTTCTCACTGTCAGGGAATTTCTCCTTAATTCTAGGTTGGTTCTCTCCTTGATTAGTTTCCATTGGTTGTTTCTTGTTCTGCCTTCAGGTGCTTTGGAGAATAGGTTGACCTCCAGAACAGAGGTCAATTATGGGGGCAATTAAGAGATTCTGAGAAGCTACCTTCATCGTAAAATGCTCTCTTCAAAATTGCAAGATTCTCAGATTGGAAAGAAATTTCGGAAATGCTTGGAGTCTGCTTTTTATAGGGAAAAATTCTCCCATTGGATCCAACTAGAGCTTTGGGGTTTCCCAGCCTGGAATAAATGGCAAAACTAGATGACTAGTTGGTTTCATTCCTACTCTGAGACTTCATGGTGCAATGTTGTATTGTAAATGGACAATGTTATTTGCAGCTCAATGATACAGTCCTTCCATAGATACTACATTCAATGATTTTCAGCAGTTAAGCAAATATGCAAGGTCTAAACCACTTTATTTACATATACAGTACTGTCTCTAGCTACTGTAGTCCACATAGCAAATTTATTTAATTTAGCTTCCACTCTTCAATTTACATCAAACCTCAGGGCACTAATTGTGTTAGATGGGACTATTCTGGCAAACTATATTAAAATCTTCACATATTGCAAAATCTGCCTCCCTTGTTTTCTAATTTAGTTATTTATTATTTAATTAGTTATAAAATTTATAGGCCGCCTATCTTACCTCAAGGTAACTCTTGGCTTACAATTTCTAATGATACTGTTGTGATTTTGTGGTGGAATTTTAAGAAAGTTAGAAACATTCCACAATTTCTTCCAGTATTTATTTTGTATTTAAATCAAAACCAGTTTTTGCTGTTAAAAAATATTTTATTGTATATTCCATGTCCCCTCCCACATGTTATTGTTAAGAGAAAGTTAATTTGGCAAGGGCCTAGTAGACTAAGCAATTTGAAACCTACATCTATAGAGTAGCTACATTCTGTAATCTGTTGTGTAGCATATGCATGTTTGTGTACATTAGGTTGCTATAATTTCTGCCAGTTCTTCATTGTGTGTGTGTGTGTGTGTGTATGTATGTATGTGCATGCGTACGTGCTCGCCCGCACGCATGTGCCTTTTCATCATCCTTGGCTTTTAGTGTCTGTATAGATTACAGTAGTCCCTGCAGCTTTCTTGGCAAAATATTTAGAAGTGGTTTGCCATTTTTTTTTCTTCCCAGAACTGAGAGAGCTGATTGGCCCATGGCTGGCTTTTTGCCTAAGGCAGGACTAGGATTCAAATCTCCCTACTCTTGCTTGTCTGCCTTAACCACTGCACCAAACTGTCTCTCAGTGTTAGTTTCTGGAAATTCACATGACATCTCATTCCTGAATGTGTACTGTGCCTTTGAACTGTACTTTTTCAAGTCTGTTGTTACTACAAAAACTTGTTTCTTATTGTCAGATGAAAAGTGGTCTCTGTCTCTGCCCTTGTTTATCATGGGCTGGGATACAAATATGCATTTCTGGATTTTTCAGGTTCTGTTTCTTCGTACTTAAGTTTTCCAAATCTCTGTTTTGCTCTCTTTCCTTTGTAGAGTTGCATTTGATTGACATTTTCTCCCAAGTCCAGTGCTTTCTACTATTCTGCCAGGGAATGTGTTACAACAAAAAGGAATTGCTTCAATGTAGACAAAGGCTCTTCTGGCTGATTTAATACCCTATGGAGATTAGAATGGCTATGAAGCATTTGCTCCAGTTAGTTGGCATTAGAAAACTGATACTCTGTAGGCCAGAGACAGCTGAGTGCCAGGTATAGATGCGGAAGAAAGGAGGGGAAAACTCCTGCGTTTAGACATGCCCATCGGCCTGATCCAGCATTGCAGGGATGAAAGGCGGGGACCATCTGTCATGACCGTATATTCCGAGCGCGCTGCAGTTGCTAAACATAGTTTGTGGTTACTCTTCTCAATTGAGAGGGGGAGAGTAGCCAATGAATCCAGATCAAGATGAGATAAGCATGTGGGGTGAGTCTCCCACCTGTCATAGGAACACATTCCAGTGGGGTAACCGTGCTTATTTGCAGCACTTCTGTTCTCTAGATGACATCCATTTAAAGTTCCTCTGCTGAGACCAGGTTGCGGTGGGGAGCGAGGACTCGGGAGGGTGGCTTTTGCACCATGGCACCCTCTGGGGTCCAATCGATTGTCATAGCCTTGGCCTGTTTGACTTCTCAGGTGGGAAGAGGAGTACACATTGCGGGTTCAGCTGCAGGACCAAGTGACCGAGCTACACGAGGTAAGGGCTACTCCTTTTCTTCCCACTCTCTGCAGCCTGCCTTTGTCTTGGTTCCTGTTTTCATTTATATATCTCCGTCTCTCAACCAGGAAGCCCAAGAAGCAGAAGCATGTCAGGAGGAGCTGGCCATGAAGGTGGAGAAGCTAAAAGCAGAGCTGGTCGTTTTCAAAGGACTGATGAGTAATGTGAGCATGCTATTCCCAAGGCATGCCTATATAGGCTGACACCCCCCCATCTGACTCCTGATGGCGTTCCTGGCTCTTCTCCCAGGCTTTGGGCTAGGGTACCCTTATTGTACCCTTATTGAGATGTTTGTTTATTAGTGTCTGGATTCACCATCTTCTTTAATGTTCAATGTTTCTGATTGCATTTTTGTTATGTTGTTTTAATGTCCTGAGCCACCCAGAGTCAATTGGAGTTATGTGGGGTCTTAAATCCAAATATTGAAATTAAATATTACATTTATTACAGGGCTGGAAAGAGACAGCAAGTGAATAACTACAGACAGTCATAATACTTGGAGATCAATCAAATGCCTGGCTATAAAACATAGTGCCATACACAATTGTTCCCTTCCCTACCTTGTTCCTAAATGAGACCTCCAAAGCAGAATAATTCGTGCTAGGGGCTACAGAGAGTTTGGCCTAATTCTTCTCTCTTTTGTTTCTTCTGCCTGTGTTAAGAATCTTAGTGAGCTGGACACCAAGATCCAAGAGAAGGCCATGAAGGTAGACATGGACATTTGTCGACGTATCGATATCACAGCTAAATTGTGTGATGTAGCCCAACAGCGCAACTGCGAGGACATGATCAAAATGTTTCAGGTGAGAGGCGCCCAATTCCCTTCCCATCTGGAGCCGAAACATCTAAGGGCAAAGTCCCAATCACTCTATCTTCATTCCATGTGTTCACCTCTGTCTATGGGAGAATCAGGCAGGCATGTTGAATTGGAGGGCAACTCCCACCGAGGGAGCCCCAGAACATCTCTCCATCCAGTTTTGGTGGGCTGTCTCTGGAGAAAAGTTGCCGGAGAGGAAGACATGGTGCAAAATGTGTGTGTCCCTCTAACACCGTCTCTCTCCTCTCCTCCCCACCCTCTTTCTCTCTCTTTCTATGTCTTTTTCACTTGCTCACTTTCTTGCACTATTTTGCACACATTCTTCTTTCTCTTCTTCCTTTACAGAAGCAGTTGGTTAGTTGTTGTTTTTTTTTCATTAAGCTAGAAAAATATCCAAATTAGACGCTTTTCTTTAAAATAAAACTTAACTGCTAATCCTGGCATTTTTCTCCTTCTCCTTATGTCTTGCCTCCATCTCTGATGTGTGATTTGAGTTCTAAAGGATGATTCCCCCATCCGATTCCATCTTCAGCTGCTTAGCTTTTAATTTAAAAAATAAGGTTTCTAATCTTGCATTTTAGTCATCACATCATCTTTAACTTGATCATAATAAGCTTCTCTCTCTCTCTTTCTCTGTACCTATCTACCCTTTTCTCTCTTTCTCTCCCATCCCATCCTATCCCATCCCATTCCATCCCATCCCCCTTTGCATCTCTTTTCATCCATCCACCTATAATCTCCAACCCAACTTCGTTCTGTAGTCTCTGCACTTGTCTCCCATTAAGGTTCCAGCTACAGTGGGTCGGAAACGGGAGCGAAAGATGGTCAGTGATGAGGACACCTCCCTCTCTGAGAGTGAGGCCCCCAAAAAAGTAGAAGAGGAAGAAGAGGATGAGACCACTGCGAGCATCAATGAGGAGATGCAGAGGATGCTGAATCAATTGTGAGTGAGGCCTGCCTGTAGCGGGATAGGGAAAGATAGGCACCAAACTCTTGTTCAGGAATTGCCTATCCAATTTCTGGGGGGGGGGAAGCTTTTTAAACAACACTACTGAATTTGAATCTTGTTACTGTTAAAAAAAAAGGGCCGTTTAAAAAAAATAAATATAAGAGGCTCTTCCTTTATCCTGCAACTTTGTCTTTTAAAATTGAATGACTCTCCTGTGTTTTGAAAAGGAGAATGGCCCTCTGTACAGTCTGATCTATTGTGGGACCATTCAAGAATTATATAGATGCTTCTTTTTGGAGAAGCCAACTTCATGCTGGAAGCTTTCCAACTTTCTGTGTGTGTGTGTGTGTGTCTGCTGGGAAAGGGACTGGTACCCAATTGCTGTAACTCCTGGATTACATATGGCCACCACATGCAAGAAACATCCATTCCAGAATTAGAGAGGGCTGGAAGGTTTTCCCCAAACCTGGCATGTCTAACAGGAAATTGGAAGAAAATGTAGCAGTCATTTCTCTTGTAGCATTTTTTTAAACTTATTCTCTCCATTGATTTACAATTTATCGTAGGAGGGAATATGATTTTGAAGATGACTGTGACAGCCTCACCTGGGAGGAGACAGAAGAAACACTGCTGTTGTGGGAAGATTTCTCTGGCTATGCTATTGCTGCTGCTGAGGCACAAGGAGAGGTAACATATGGCTTCTGTCTTCCAAGCAGTCATTTTTGTCATCTCCAGATTCTGCCCCCTTCACTTCTACACGAGGCCTCTCCTATTGTTTACTGGGTTCTTTGACTCATTTCTATACCATGATGGTGGAGCCATGGTGGTGCAGTGGTTAGAATGCTATATTGCAGGCTAACTCTGCCCACTGCCAGGGGTTTGATCCTGACAGGCTCAAGGTTGACTCAGCCTTCTGTCCTTCCAAGGTCGATAAAATGAGGACCCAGATTGTTAGAGGCAATATGCTGTTGTTGTAAACCACTCAGAGAGCGCTGTAAAGCACTGGAGCCCTATACTGTGCATTTTAGGATGGTGAGAAGGGCTGTGTGTTTGGCATACGTTCACATGTGTACAGAACACACGTCAACTTTCTGACCAAGTTGTTTGAATAAATAGATTTCTTTTGTTTCTGGAGTATACATATTTGAATTTCCTTTTTTTTAAAAAGAGCAATGAGCTCATCAGATTATTTAAAGTTGGATTTCCTGATCATGGGCAATCCCTTCATTATCAAGATTTTGCCCTTGCTTTGAGGTAACATAAACTGTGGCCCACAAAGAAAGGAGAAAAAATTCCTCTTGGGAAGTTTATTTATTTCAAACTCCATAACAACTATGGGCAGCTCAAAATATAATAAACAGAAAAATCCCCCACAATGCAAAGCAAAATGGGATCTACCGGTACCTACTTTGTACAAAAATGCAGACCAAGACACAGCCAGCTAGGGGTTCCATCCATCTTAGCCTAAGGCCCAGGGAAACTATCAGGCCTTCTAGGATTTGCAGAACACCCTCAGAGTGGACGGAACATAGATTTCAGGTACAATCACATTCCAGAGGATAGGTGCATATAGTGCAGTTTTCAAGTCTCTATACATTCTTTCTTTCATATCGCAAAGTATTGGTATCTGGTCATATGCAACTGAGTCCATCTGCCCTGTAATAGAGAAATGCTGTTAAGAATAGCCCCAGAGCTGCTTATACAGTAATGATGCACTTGTCAGCTGATGCAGAAATAAGTTCTCAGACAAGGATTCTATGTATGTGAAGGGTATAAAGTTAGAGCATGAGAACATAAGAAATAGATGATCAATTGATGCACTCACTATGCAACCAACAGCAATAAATTAATCATGAATATCTGATACAATATGAAAACAATTAAAAATGGTATAAATTAGCTCTAACTGAAACAAAAATCCAGCTGAAGCAGGAAATTTATTTCCCGAGATGTAAAGAGGAGATGCTATTTCATACCTTGGGAAAACCTAACAACAACTTTTCCAATATTCCTGACAAATGGACCTCAGAAAATGAAAATCTCTTCATAAGAGAGCTTTTCCTGTTGTTGTTGTTGTTGTTGTTATTATTATTCAGTTTATTGCTGATTGATTTATTAATGTATATCCCTCTTTTCCTCCAGGAGGTCAAAGTGGCATAGATAGATATTTCCACCTCTATTTTTTTCACTACAACCCACAATGCTGGAAAGTAGGTTGGGCTGAGTGAGTGACTGGTTGAAAGTCATTCAAAAGCTTCCATGGCTGAGATCTCCCCAGGGTTAGTCCAACTGTTTAACCATTGTATCACACTGCTACTCTGTTGGTTGGTTGTTTATCACATTTACATAAATGCGATAGATAAACTAATAATAAAAAATAAAATATAGATAAATGTGATAGATAAAAAATAAATGTGATGAAGGGAGGAGTTGACATCCTCAACTCCTCCCTTCGGGATGCCACCATAGAGCATTGCATCCCAAAATAACTAGACACAGAGACAGTTTTTTCCTTGTGCTATCACTCTGCTAAATGTTTAATTTCCACAGTTCTGTCTTATGTTTACCATGTTTCCCTGAAAGTAAACTTGCCCCCAAAAGTAAGCCCCAGCTGATTTTGGGGGGGATGGGCCTAATATAAGCCCTACCCCCAAAAGTAAGTCCTACTTAAGGGCCTGCAAGGATGGCCTGCCTGTGACGAGGCGAAGCCGATGGGGGAGGGGGGATGTGACCCACGATACCGGTATACCATTTCCTTACCGCCGCCCAGCTTGTTCCGCAGCCTCATGGCAGTGGCATTGGGCGTGATGCACAAGGTGGCAAATGGCCGTGTTTGGGGGACTACCGGTAAAAAAAAAAAGTTCAATCAGACTTTCTAACTTCTTGAGATCTCGCGAAAAGTTAAAAAGTCTGATTTCACCTTTTTTTTTTTTTACTGGTAGTCCCCCAAACACGTGGTGAAGGCTGAGAAGCGAACGGAAAAACGCAGTGCAGCTGAAAGGCAGGTTAGTAAAAAAATGCTTGGGGGAGGCGAGGGCATCTGGGTGGGGGTGGGGGCAGCAACCTTACCCTGTGTGGCTTCGGCAGGTTCTGGCAGGCGGAGGGAAGCAACTCCACCCCCCCCCCACATCAACCTTATCCTGCGCAGCTTCGGCAGGTGTCTGGCAGGCGGAGGGAAACAACTGGTCTGCCACCATGCTCTCGCCGCTGTGTTGCTTCTCCACCCCATGCACAGGCCCCACCCCCACCACTGTGCACTGGGCCTACTGGTGCCAGTACTGGCAAAAAGTAAGCCCTTCCCCGAAAGTAAAACCTAGTGCTTACTTCAGAGCCCAAAAGAAAATAAGATAGGGTCTTACTTTCGGGGAAACAGATGTAAGTATATTATCCATGTGGTATGACTGTATTACTTTTATCCTTCTCATCTGTTCTACTACCTTCTCTATTGGTATCATTATTATGGTTATTATTATTATTATTTTGATGTTTTGCATGTACACTGAGAGCTTATGTACCGAAGACAAATTCCTTGTGTTTCTAATCAGACTTGGCCAATAGAGAATTCTGTTCTGTTCTGTTCTGTTCTGTTCTGTTCTGTTCTGTTCTGTTCTGTTCTGTTCTGTTCCGTTCCATTCCGTTCCGTTCCGTTCTGTTCCATTCCATTGCTATTTAACTCATAAAACAGGCTTTTGTTCTGTTACTCTTAGCATCTAGGCCGGCGGATCTCAACCTGTGGGTCGCGACCCTTTTGGGGGTCACACGAGCCTTTCACAGGGGTCGCCTAAGACCATCGGAAAACACATATTTCCAATGGTCTTAGGCAGGGCTTGTCAACCGCCTTCTCTCCCTCCCCCCCTCCATTCCACCTCACTTGTTTGTGGAAAATATGCTGCTTGGCGGCAGTCTGCACGAACTCTACCAAATGTGCCCTGCAGGGGGTGCATGAAGAGCGCAGGCGCAGAGCAAGGCCCCGCCCTCCCCAGAGACTCATTGTGCAGCAACCGGATTGACTTCTTATCGTGCACGCAGGTCAGCGAAGGGGAGGCCATCGCAGCACCCAACTCCTGCGCCTGTCAGCTGGCAACCCCCAAACTTGCACTTGTCAGCCGGGAGGTCTGGCGACGGCTGCCGATCTCCTTTGCCACCCTGCTTGTCCTTGACTCCTCCTCCGCCCGTTCATGTCAAGCCCGCCGGGGCTCGACAGGGAGAGAAGGAGGAAGGGACTCCTCCTCCTCTCCTAATCTTCAAAGCACGATCGGCTTCCCAAGGGCGTCACAATCCTCACGAAAGCAGGGGAGGGAAGGGAGAAGCAAAGGGGGTGAGAAAGCTCAAGGCGGGCTCAAAGGAGCACCTCTCAGCGTTGGTGATGAGAAATTCCCCACAAACCCAGGGAAGGGGTGGAGAAAAGGAGCCCCCTTTGGGAGGAAACCGCCACCTGCTTCTCCTTGGCTTTGCGCTCTTCTGTTTCTCGGCAGCCGGGCTGCCAAGCCTCTGCTGGCTGGAACTTCCTTTCGTTCCCTCCCTCTTGGTCTCTTCCTCCTTCCCTCCCTCTCCCATTGTCCTTTCCTTCCTTCCTTTCCTTCACCTCCCTCTTTGTCCCTCCTTCCCTCCCTCTTTCTCCTTGTCCCTTCCGTCCTTCCTTCCTTCCCTCTTGTCCATGATCGGGGCGAACCTCTACAGCTGATCCGCACTTTTGCAGAGCAGCCAAGAAGCAGGTCAGCCGTAGCAGCTCTCCTTGGCTCCTGTCCAGCAAACTTGCTCCAGCTTTGCTAGAAAACATGCCACTTGCTAATTTAGCAGAAGCGTGAATCAGCTGTAGCCCAGCGCTGATCCTGGGGCTTCTGCTAGCTTAGCAAGCGGCTTGTTTTCTGGCGAAGCTGAGCAAGTGAGCTGGGTGGAGCTCTCCCCTGCCTCTGGCAGCCTGTCCCCCTCCCCTTGTCCCTTCCTGGGCACGGAGGGGGGGAGGAAGGAAGGGACGAAGAGGGAGGGAAGTAAGGGGCAATGAGAGAGGGAAGGAAGGAAGGAACAATGGAAGGGAAGGAAGGAAGGAAGGAAGGAAGGAAGGAAGGAAGGAAGGAAGGAAGGAAGGAAGAGACAAAGAGGGAAGGAAGGAAGGAACTAAGGGAGGGGAAGGAAAGGAAGGAAAGGAAGCGACAATGGGAAAGAGGAAGGGAAGGAGGAAGAGACTAAGGGAGGTGAAGGAAAGGAAGGAAAGAAGGAAGGAAGGGACAATGGGAGAGAGGGAGGGAAGGAGGAAGAGTCTAAGAGGGAGGTGAAGGAAAGGAAGAAAAGAAGGAAGGAAGGGACAAGGGGAGGGAAGGAAGGCAGGCACCCATCCCAGTCCCATCACAGAGACCCACAGATTCCCCCCCCCACAGGCACTCTGCAACCTGAGTGATCACGTGACCCTGGGACACTGTGAACATCATAAGTATGAATCAGTTGTCAAGCATCCAAATGTAAATCACATGACCCTGGGGATGCTGCAACAATCATTAGCGTGAAAAATGATCATAATTCGCTTTTTCAGTGCTGTTGTAACTTCAAACAGACACTAAGCAAATTGTTGTAAGTCGGGGACTACCTATACTTCCCCATTTTTTCCTTTTTTTGGGGGGGCCAAGTTTTTGATACCCCCCCGGCCAGCTGGATGGGGGGTTGGGGGTTACCACAACATGAGGAACTGTATTAAAGGGTCACGGCATTAGGACGGTTGAGAACCACTGGACTAGGCAGATTAGATAGGTAGCGAGTAATCTGTGTGGATGTTTTAATAAAGTCATAATGTGCTTTCAAAAATTTTGTTCCAGTTAGCATTATAACTACCCATTTTTAAACCAGTTTAGAAAAATAGTGGGATGAGAAAGGAGGCCTAGGTAGAGTAATGATGAAAGTGCCAAGTTGAGGCAAGGTTTAAATCTTTCAATCAGAGAATTAATTGGGTGCATTTAGTTCATGTATTCTCTATCTTATGAGAGGATAAAATGGGGAGGTGAAGGAAATCTCTTTCAGTGTTTTGCAGGAAGTAAAGATTAATACTGTATTTTGGAAGAGGTGTCTTGAAAGTATGCAGTGTTTCTCAACCTTGAGAATTTTAAGGCATGTGGACTTCAACTCCCAGAATTCCACAGCCAGCAACGCTGGCTGTGGAATTCTGGGAGTTGAAGTCCACATGCCTTAAAATTCTCAAGGTTGAGAAACACTGGTATAGAGCAAGATGCAAAAGCAGTTGAAGATTTTAAAGAAAATGAGGATAGGTTCAGTTCTGATTGCTCCAGATTGCCTATACTAGAAATGAGAACTCGGTTTCCCAAGATTGTTTCCCACCTCCCACATTTTTCAGTGTTGCTTTTAGGATCTTGAAATACAACTGTTCATTGTTGTATAGTCCACACGAAGTTTTGAACAGTTGCGCGTATATTTTTTTTGAGCCACCTCCAGCTGCAAAAGGGCAGGGAGCGAGAGCTGGGAAAGTGATCTGTCTGATGCCAACCAGCAAGATCATGGTGGAGGCAAAGTGAAAAGGGAACATTCCTGACTTACAGCTTGAATTTAGCTTACCCAAACTTATGTTACACTAACTCTCAGGTGAAATTGCCTTTCTGGAAACAACACAATAAATGACTTTTAAAAGAGAATTAATGGTTATATGGGCTCTTCTGCCATGCAATAGGAGTGACTCCTTCTATACCAGTGATGGCGAACCTTTTAGAGACCGAGTGCCCAAACTGCAACCCGAAACCCACTTATGCATCGTCGGGTGCCAGGTGGGTGTGGCCCATTGGGTGGGTGTGGCCCATTGGGTGGGCGTGGCTGCGATGGTAACGGCAGACTGGGTGGGACTAAAAAGTTCAATCAATCAATTCCAATTTTGCAAGATCTTTCCCCCCCCCGCAAGAAGTTGAAATTGATTGATTGATTGAGTGAACCTTTTTTTTTTCTTTTTTTTTTTGCACACGGCGGTGGAGGCCTAAAGCGAAAAGGTTTTATAAAACCCAGCTGAAGGCCTAGGACTGGGGCGACGGCATGCGAGCCCACAGAGAGGGCTCTGAGTGCCGCCTCTGGCACCCCTGTCCTAGGTTCGCCACCACTGTTCTATACCTTGGTTTTAATGAATGGCATCTGTTCTCTCTCTCTCTTTCTTCAGCAGTCAGATGACAGTTTGGAGAAAGTGATCAAGGACACAGAGTCACTCTTCAAAAGCAGAGAGAAAGAATACCAAGAAACCATTGACCAAATTGAGGTGGGGAAAGAACAATATCCGTCAGGTTTGGAAGCAAGAGAAACAAGTTGCCTTCACCTTATCAAATATGAAGCTTGCAAACTGGCAATACTGGCTTAGACAAGCTAGATGGCAATGGCAAAAAGAAAAATAATAATGAAAGAAAGCAGTGAAATCCCTCTAGAAAAAGAAAAACGATTACTGAAAAGGAAAAAAAATGAAAACCAGTGTGTGTCCTACTTAGATAAATTACCCACGGAAACTTGCCAGTTGGTTTACGCAATGCATAACGTGGTTCGATTTTGACTTAGAATTATGTATAAAGCAGCTTCTGATATGTTTGGCATATTGTGGTTAAAACAAAGTGTGTATTGGTACAATGTCTGAACTTTAAGAATTCCAAAAGCACTTGTCTAAAGAGGAATATCCTTCGATGCTGGATGTCCAATTGTTGCCGCCACAGATTTGAGGTGCAATAAAGTTTTGGCCAAATGGAAGCTCTCTAGAATATGGAGTCGCCTATTTCTTGGTCACACTACTAGAGCATGGCTATGATGAAATCAGTTTTTATATACAAATGGAAGAAGCATTGCAGTGAAGGACAACCACAGAGGAAATTATGTCTGTCTGTACCATATTTCCCCAAAAATAAGACCCACTCAGAAAATAAGCCCAAGCCTGATTTTTAGTGTTCTCCTAATATAAGCCCTACCCCAAAAATAAACCCGGGGATGGGTGGGCGTGGCCAGCACAGGAGGTGGCGAGCCTGCAGGGGCCGACCGCAGCCTGTGCAGCGCAGGTAAGTCTGAGTGTGGAGGCAGAGGTGGGGAGGGAGGCAGGCGATCTGGATATGCTGCATTGCCGCCTGGTTGGAGGGAGGCTCGCAAGATGGCACCGGCAGCAGGCGGAGGTGGAGGTGGGGGAGCAGGCGATCTGGATGTGCTAAGCAGCCGCCTGTCTCACAGAAGGCTCACGTGAGGTTTGTGCAAGCCAGGTGGCCGTGCAGCACGTCCAGATTGTCTGCCTCCCCTCCTGTCTCTGCCTCTGCACTTGGACTTACCTGCACTGCGCCAAGGGGTCAGTGAGCTGCAGTGGCTGCTGGACACCATCAGTCCCTGCGTGTTTGCCACCTGTTGTGCGTGCACCGGGGGGGGGTGTCACCCAGCCGGGTTGATCACCCTGATACTGTGTTTCCTGGAAAATAAGCCGTAATGTGTCCTTTGGTGCCACCCAAAATAATAGACCAGGTCTTATATTCGGGGAAACATGGTATGTATGTGACAAAGTTGAGCTACAGAGTGAGAGAATATATGCCTGGCCAGCAACATAGGTACAACCCACCCTTTTGACAGCAGCAGGAGATAGCGTAATGTCCCCGATATTGTTGGCAGAATAATCCTCTTGTTGCTACCCTTTTATTTAGCTGGAATTAGCAACAGCAAAGAATGACATGAACCGGCATCTGCATGAATACATGGAGATGTGCAGCATGAAGCGTGGGCTGGATGTGCAGATGGAGACATGTCGTCGCCTCATCACCCAGTCTGGAGACAGGTACGTGCCTGTGGGGTTGGGGACTATGGTAGTGTAGGGTGTAGGGCTCATATGAGCTCAGACAGCACTAAGAGGTGCAGAAGGGTCTAGGGGTGAGGCCAGGCAACGTGGATTTCTGGAATTCTCCGTTAGGAGAGCACATCAAAGGGGGGGGGTGAGGGAATGGCAAATTTGAGCTGGATTCTGAGTGATTGGCTGTAACCCCCCCCCCTTGCAGACTTGCGGGAGTTGTGTTTCGTGCCATGTGTCTCTAGAAGGTGATGCAGTTTTGTCAGATGCAATCGCTGTCGAACAACAACTTTCATCGGAAAAAGGAGCACCACTGATCAGCCAGGCTTTTGCACTAGCTTATGGGACAATGAATTCAATCAGCACTGGGCTGGGGGAAGACTTTTGACTTTCCCATCCAACTGTAATCCTAGGCTTAGCAAGAACACCAATGGAGCTCCCTCCTTGCCGACCTCAGTCTCCTCTTTATGCTCTTCAACAGCGTCCACTCTAGTTATGACGCAACCCTAACGTTTCAGCCAAGTCTCTCCATGCAACCTGTGCCCTTGTCTTATGGCCTGATGCTTCTTGAGTCCTGTGTCTGACCCCTTTGAGGCCTCTTCCCTCTTTTCCTAGGCATAGTGACCATGTGACCCCCCCGCCCTTTTTTTCTTTCAGAAAATCTCCTGCTTTTACTCCGGTACCGAACTGTGAATCAGCCCCAAATGAGGAAACAGAGGAGTCCGATCATGACCTCCCAAGTGATGCCTCGATAAGATAATGAGGGAGGCTCTGTCCCCTCTGCGTGTCCCCCTCCTGGCCCAGGAGTGTGAGCATATTGAGGGGAGACTTGTCCTAGCTAAAGCTCTGAGGGACAGAAAGGAGCCAGAAGCTGCTCCTAAAAGTCTGCCACTCATGCCCTCCCTACTTGAAGGTGGAGCCAACCAAGACGCCCAGGGCAAGGAGATGTCCCAGCTCTTTCCCATCCCTTCCTACTTCTTCCTTCTGGCCATTACTTGTGTGGGGAGGCTCCCATCTAACTGTATCTGGCGCCCTGAAGATTTGCCTTATGAAGCCCCGTCTTCCTTGCAGCCTCCAAACATATGTGACTGTCCTCCCACTGCTATATATAAGCAGGGTCTGCCTATCTCAGCAAAACTGAACTTTCTCTTGGTGCCAAGTGGACCGAAGGCGGGGATAATAGAACCCTCCCTCCAGGCCACAATGTACACAATAGTGACAGTCTGTTGTTGTGGGGACAAAGAATGAACCCCCATCCCTTCACCTCAGCTCTGTCCTTGCCTTGCTTGGCTGTGCTCTCCTGGTGCAGAAGTCATATGTGATGTGTTATGTCTGGAAATAAGAATATTAAATGGTTACCTTCCTTTTTTTCAACAGCTGTTGTTAGTGAGTTTGTTTCTGAAATGTGTGTCTCATGTAGCCAAGTTTTTAAAAGATATGTAATGACCCTGTTCTGAGTAATGAAATGGGTGGGCTTTCAGATGATCCCAAATTATTCACAAGGATATATACAAGACACAAAAATTCCAGACATGGTGGATGAGCAATAAAATTCCAGATGGGATAACTGTAAATGAGACAGTGATGCAAAACCTCCTAACTTTAAATCCATGATACAAACTGGGAAATAATTCTTAAGAGGGGAATGTACAGTACTTTGGGCTTTCTAAGCTTGAAAGACAGATAATGTGATATCATAAACGCGGAAAAACTTGAAAAATATTCACATAGTAATAAGAATTTAAGGCAATCCAGGGATAGTTAATAGATTTAGGACACATAAAGAAAATGTACAGTCCTTAATGGATTTCACAGCTACGAGATATCCTTGGCCTCTGCTATAACTATTCAGCTTCACATTTCAATGGAAATACCGGTAAGTCCCAATACTTCAGTCTCGTGTAGTGGAGCTCCTACATACATAAATGGCTGCTGGCTCATTTCCTTGCTTTTTCCAACATGGGAAAATAAGGAGAGTTGGAAGAAGCCAAGTTTTCTTCCTATTTCTGCAACAGAAGAAGTAAGCATTCAGAAAAAAAATTAATTCAGGTATGCTGTCATGCCGTCATGCCCAGCATAAGCCTGTAGCTGAATTGGCCCATTGACTTAAGTGTCTATTCTGCCTGGATTCATCTGGGATTGCTCTGTCCAGTTTTCCTCAAGGATCCCCCTATTTGATGTTCACTTTGTGCAAAATGTTGAACAAGACCTTGTAAAAAGTGCTCCTTTCTCTCCATGTATGAGCACTCTGAGAGATACAACTGCAGGAACACCAGCATTGCGAGGGTTGGGTCATCAACCAAGGAGGTCTGAAGCAGCGAGAGTGTCAAGTCTCCCCTCAGGCCTCATTGTCTGCTAAACTAATTGCTATTTTATGTTATTTTTGTAACTCCCCACTAATTTTGTAGTGGGGAGTTACAAAAATAACATAAAATAGCAATAGCATTTAGACTTACATACGATTTCACAGTGCTTTACAGCCTTCTCTAAGCAGTTTACAGAAACAGCCTATTGGCCCCAACAATCTGGGTCCTCATTTTATCGACCTTGGAAGGATGGAAGGCTGAGTCAACCTTGAACCGGGTGATAATCGGTCTGCTGAACTGTGACAGTTGGAAGTCAGCAGAATTAGCCTGCAGTACGGCATTCTAACCACTGAGCCAGCATGTTTCTCCCTCTCCCAGCCAAAACTCACACAGAACGTCACACATTCAACATGCTGCTGCAACATTCTCTGGGTTGGGAAACACCATTGCTAGAGCCAAACCTGTTTGCAGGTATAAAAGATGTGCCTTTCCTCTGTTTACACGCAGTGTTTCTCAACCTTGACCATTTTAAGGCATGTGGACTTCAACTCCCAGAATTCCACAGCCAGCAATGCTGGCTATGGAATTCTGGGAGTTGAAGTCCACATGCCTTAAAATGGTCAAGGTTGAGAAACACCAGTTTAAAGGGTGGGATGCGGGTGAGGATGTGTTTGTTTTGCAGAAAGTAGAAAACTCCAGGAACCCCTGGATCCATCAGTCTTGCAATCACTGCCGCATATTAAAGCACGTTTTATTGCCCTGGAGAGCCATCTAGAGGACTCTCAGCTGAAGCTAAAGGAGTTCTGTGCTTACATTTCATTAAAAATTGGTAAATGGAGTAGAGATACGCTGGTTTCGTAGGCTTGGAGCACAGTGATATAGCTTTCTTGTCTCCCAAAATGGTCAGCCAGTTATTTTAATATCTGTATTCATATACTGCTTTATTACGTCCCTTTTCCAAGGGGGCAGATGCATCTTACTGCTATTTGTGTAACATTTCTAGCATACTTACAGTTCAACACAACTGCGTTATCTTATAAGCAAGGGCTAAGAGGGGAAGGAAGGGTGACAAGTCATAGAATTTACCACTTTTAAGTTTTTTGCTCATGGAACTTATTAGGGCTTTAATCTTCAACAAATCATAAGCTAGACAAAATTCCAGCTCTCTTAGCATAAGGGCTGCCATGGCTGAGGGAAAAAAGGAAAAAAGCAAAAAAAAAATGTTAATCTCAATGGTAGTAGGTACATCAGAGTCATGGCTAAAATCATCAGATGTCCTAAAGCAGTTATGTTCGGTACTTACATATATTGCTTTAAAGCAGAAACCGTAATGGATTGAATGAAGGCTTAACGTTATTTGCAATTTATGAACAAGTTGCCTACAGATGTAGGCCATGTATGATTACAAGGGAGGTATGTTGGATATGTTTTCTGCCTTGACGTATTTGTAAAAATAATAAAGGTGGAAATAAATAAAAATATATGATCATTCTTCATTGAAACAAAAAGGTCTTCTTAATCATGACACAATTCTTTACTAGGATCAGAAATACACTAGCAAAAACTCAGAAAAACAAATGGAGGAACTGGTGGAAAGGACAGAACTTAAAAAGAAAGATCAACTACATTTATTAGTAACTGGAAACCTCTTATGGACTTTGTGCTGAAAAAAGAAAAAATGTATTGGAGATTTATGGATTTGATTCGTAGAGAGGGGAGATTATGGAAAGAAGGCTATTACGTTGTAATCTTAAAGAGAAAGGATAAAATGTAATATAACTGCTGTTTAAGATCGGAGGTTACTTCATTACCTTTACCTTTTTATTTTCTATCTTTTTATTTCTTTTCAGTTATTTCTTTTATCTATCCTTCCCTTCAAAATTTATATTGCTTTTATTCTGTTGGATACTTATTTAATAAAAATTATAATGCTTAAAAAAGAACTAGGATCAGGCTTCTCTTCCTTGCAGCCAATTTCTCTGACTCTCGTTAAGATACTGACTCAAAGTAGTCTCCTCTAAAAGCCATCATTTCTTGGATTTTGCAAAGTAACTTTCCTTCCCCGTGGCTAATTGAAATGAAATCTGACTTAAAATTCTGCCAATTTTCCACACAATCTTGATCTTCATTGGCTAACAACAACTGTTTGAAATAAAACAAATGAATACTTGGCCTCGGCTTAAAAAAGGACCTAAGCTTTGTTATAATAACTTCTAATCTAGGTATCCTAGGGAGAGCATTCTCTACAGCCAAATATCCCACCAATATATACCCTGTACATGGGAAAGCTTTTATATTAGCCATGCACAGTACCTTATCTTCCGACTCTTCTGGAAGGATGAACAGAAAGTGTTAAAGAGAATTTTAATTTGTTGGTGAAAAATAAATCAGAAGCTCTCACAGTTGACTGCATTTAGCTGATTCAAATAACCTTTTGTATATTTATATCAAAATATTTACAATACCATACATTCTTTACAGCAACATAGCTCAATGAAGACTTCTTACAGAGAGATACAGAGACAAACCTGAGACTGAAAATTCAGCTTCTAACTCAATACCTTTTTGCAGATTCAGTAGCACTTTCTTCACATTGGCTGACTGAGTTACCACATGACTCTTCCTTCTCATGAATATTCCAACAGAAAGATTCACTAAACTCATATCCTTTGCAGGAAATCAAATCAAGAGAATATGTCCTCTTTCACCACATGTATTTAAAATAGTATAGTTTCAGTTGAGTTTGGTATAATGGTTAAAGGCAGCAAGGTAAAAACAGAAGACCAAGTTCCAAGAAAACTGCAGTCATGTCCAGGCAGTCACAAGGAGTCAACACAACACTGACTCAAACTGAGATACCAGGCATGATGAAAAAAACGTTCTTTAGCAGAAAAGACCTCCAAGACAACTAAATTCTGCATTAGAATACATTCTATATTGTCAATGATTTAGACCCTTCCCCCATTTATATCCTGGAGGTGGAGGTGGAGGTGGAGGACTCATGGAATTTAAAATCTAACCTTCTGGATTTTACAATGTCAGCAAATTTAACTGTCATCAAATTGTTATTCATGAATATGCAACAAATCTTGTATTTTTACTTCCAGACTCCAAATATGAAGGGACTCCAGATTGGCAGGTGAGTTTTCTTTGTTCCTCTTTATTGCCACCATCAGGATCATCATACTCAAGTTTGCAGGTTGCCCAGGCAGGGGGGGGGGAAGCTAAGAAGGTCAAGCCCCTTCTCACCCACCCATCAATATTGCAGCCCTCCTCTGGCTGCTCACAGGGGTCTCAAGAGTACAAAATTTTCCTTGCACACAATTTTTCTCCAGAAAATGTGTCACTCGTGTTTGCATATGAAAATGTATATATCATTAAATCCACTGCTATAGGAAAGGTATAGCTGTTCCAGCTTGCCCAAGTTCATGTAATGGGAGTAGCATTTGCATTTCCTAATTCCAGCCATTTCTGCAGAAATGGAACAGGATTCATTTGTCATCCCATATATCCTTAGTTTAGTCCATAGTGGGAAGGAAGTGGGGGGAAAAATTGCAAGTTTTTGAGCTACAGGTAGTACAATAAAACCACCTACTCAATGCATAGCTATTCAGGATTGTGGAAGGAACAAATCTGCACAAGTTTCAACTATTTTAATACTTTGGCTGAGCTTAAGCATTCAGCAGCCTAGTGGGAGATCAAAAGTATTCATGTATTTTAGAGGAATTGAGCACAAAATTATTGGGTAAAATTTATGCAAGTTGAAAAGCAATCCTTTCCGAAATGGATTCTAGAAGTTATAAAGGCCTCTGCCAAATATATTTCCTAATGAAGCCAAACTCCAGGATTAAAGAAGGATTCTTCATAATTGGAATACTAGGTAAAAGTAAGGCATTTTCACATGGCAGCTCTATCCTGGGGCCTTGCAAATTATGTTGTGGGAGTATTGTAAAATGTAAGCCAGATCTTAAAACTTTGGAAAGCTTCCTTTTGCATTTACAACCCCAGTCCCAATATTGCCACACAAGAGAAGAAATTGTTCAAGACAGTGACAATTTTATTAAGAGGGGAGATGTTACTGAAACATTCACGTTTCTTCCAGCCTCTCTACTTCCTCAGAGGCAGATGGAACAAAGCGCCTCTAACTGCAGAATACAGAGCCAAGTTGCAAGAAAAAGAAAAGTCTTTACTCCTTAGATGCCATATAGACCATCAGGTCTACCACACGATTGCTGTATCCATATTCATTATCATACCTAAGAAAGAAAAGTTTATTTTAGTCTTGAGGAAAATAGCAGCAGTAAAAAGAGCGGCATGAAGCCATTTCTTGCCGCCACATACTCCCACCTCTGCTATTCTGCAAAATAGTAAATGTTGCACCTCCATCTTTTCCCAAATCCAATAAGCCAACTAACAGCCATCATCTACCCCTTTTCATCTCTTACCAGGAGATCAGCTTGACAAAATGATCATTGAGAGCAATGCCAGCAGCAGCATCGAAGATGGAAGAGTGGGTATCACCATTGAAATCAGAAGAGACCACCTGGGGGAGAAGAAGAAGTTATAATCCACGAAGATAAACACTGAAGAGTGATGTCTCGAATTTAAGCATCCATGTATATTTATGAGCCAAATCAAAGATGGACTAGATGGACTGGTTGACTGAACAAAGAAGAAAAAGTGTATTTTATGACTACATACAGCCATGTCTACAATACCTAAAAACTGTTGTCAGATTTCTAATCACGTTACCACAATTGTTACAAAATGCTCCAATGGACCTGATATAGTTATTTTTGTATCATCAAAAATTTTACCTGGTCCTCTGTGTATCCCAGAATACCCTTCATTGGGCCTTCAGAAGCTGCCTTCACCACTTTCTTAATATCATCATACTTCGCCTAAGAAAGCAAGTGAGGGAGACTTATTAAATAATTGAATTCTGCACCAATTTCCTATTGAGTAGCAAGCTTATGGTCAATTCATTCTCACCAATATCCGCTACCCATTCAAACAGCCTGGGCAAAAAGCATTTTCAAAATCTTGAGGACCACAAGTTCCCCACTCCTAACTTAAGTTACAAAGAATTTGATGGCAGTACATTTAGAGCAGGCCTTCCCCAATTTGGCTCCCCCCCCCAACTGAATTTGAATAAACTCCCCCAACATAGAAAAGTTAAGGACTATCTGATTTGGACTGCCAAGCATTGGTTAACCATTACATGAGTTTTCTGAATCTCTTTGCTGATCTAGTTTTTTGAACTCCAATCTTGTACTAGCAGTAAAGCAGGCTCAGAAGTACTGTTAAGAATACTCACTGGCTTGCCTAAGCGGCATGTTAAGTCCACAACAGAAACATTTGGAGTTGGGACACGGAAAGCCATTCCTGTGAGCTTCCTGTGAATGAAGGAAAAGACTCAGGCTAAGATACACGTAGTCCTTGTTTTGGCCTAGGACTAAAATCAGCTGCATTTTGTGCTCAGGAAGGCTTACCCATTCAAATCAGGAATTACTTTGCCCACAGCTTTGGCTGCACCTGTGGATGCTGGGATGATATTCTGAGCTGCTCCTCTGCCATCTCTCCACAGCTTCCCAGAGGGGCCATCCACAGTCTTCTGTGTGGCTGTGATGGCGTGAACTGTGGTCTGGAATAGAAGAAGCAGGGTAGACCATTTTTATCACCTTGATAAAGTTGAATATTTGTTTCAAGTACCACAGGAAGATGTTGCACCTCTCACATTTAACATTTCACCATTAAGCAACACAATTCTGAATTCTTTTAAGTGTTGGAGAAAGAGAGGAACTAACTAAGGTATCAAACTGCCGACCCGCGGGCCGATTGCATCATGCGGCACCCGCGTCCACCCCAGCTCCGGCAATGCAAAAAGAAAGGTGCGATACATCACATCACATCACATGATCAGTTTGCCACTCGTGAGAGCTAGGGCCTGTGCAATTCACATACCATAAGACCTTCCACAATGCCATAGTTGTCATGGATGACCTTGGCCAGTGGTGCCAGGCAGTTGGTAGTGCAAGAAGCATTGCTGGGGGAAAAAAAAAAAGGAAAGAAGCACTCAATGGATGGACATGGACCATTCTGGAAGATACTCTGCACCCCATGTTAATCTGGCAATACAGCTTGCTTCCCCCCCCCCGCTTCCCCCTATAGTCACCTGACAACTGTCAAAGATTTGTCATATTTTTCATGATTGACACCCATCACAAACATGGGAGCATCAGCTGATGGGGCAGATATTATAACACGTTTAGCACCACCCTTCAAGTGAGCCTATAAGGAAAAAGAATAACATTTTACCTCCTATTAAAAAAAATACATATAATCCAAGACTGGATAGCAAGCAACAGTCTTAAGAATAATCTAATCACATTGTTATGCAGATTTTTTCTCTCTGGATTTCTCCTATAACAAGATGTTTGATAGTTTTATTTTTTTATTTGTCAAATTTATTTGCCACTCATCTCATGGTTTAGGCGGCTAAGCAGATGAATACTTTAAAATAGCCATGTCCAAATGCTAACAATATTGTTTCACCACAGCACTCCATCAATGGATCTACTTCCTTCCCAGAAAATGGGAGTTTTGAGCATATGTACGTAACACATTAAATTCTAAAAAAAATAAAATGAAATTTTGTTGTTCAGTTGCAAAGTTATGCACCACTCTTCACAACCCTATGAAAATAAAATACAAAACACTTATGAATCCAGATGGCATCCCATTTTCCTATCAGGATCAGAACACTTCTCTTTACAGCAGAAATTTGCACAAATGCTCCTTCCTCTTGTAACAGATACTTACACTAGCTTTCTCTGTGGTGGTGAAAACTCCAGTTGATTCCACAACGTACTCTGCACCAGCCTCACCCCACTTAATGTTTGCAGGATCACGCCTAGCAAGAAGAGAGAATGATCAGCTTAGATTCTGCAGGCAAGAAATAGACTACACAAGTAAGGAAAACCTGAATGCAGGGGATGTTACTCACTCTTGGAAAACAGTGATGGCATGTCCATTAATGACAAGTTTTCCATTTTCAGCTTGGACAGTGCCATGGAAGCGGCCATGAGTAGAGTCATACTTAAACATGTACACCTGAAATTAAGACACACAACATTAACTCAATGTAGCTTACTGGGACAAGTTTCTAGAATATTGAAGAGCCAGGTTATTTATTAATATATGAATGTTTCTATGATCAAGTGTAACTTGCTTTGCCTTAAAAAGCAGACAAACTCAGGCCCTGTGAACAACAACAGAGGGTTATTACCATGTAGTTCAGATCAATGAATGGGTCATTGATGGCGACAACTTGAACCTTAGAATTGTTGGTTGCTGCTCTGGCGACCAGACGGCCAATACGGCCAAAACTAAAGGAAGAAAAATATAAAAAGCACTGTTATCTCCAGAATGGGTTAAGAGAATTCAGCTCAACATGTAGGGAAGAGTAGAAAAGCAGTTTGAGAAAGCATCAAGGGCCACCTTTTTGGATAAGAAAACAAACAGACTGGAGTAACTACTTAGAATCACTGAGTCAGGTGGCATATAAATATTTAGTGACAAAATATTAAACAAATAGCAGTGTCCTGCAGAAATCTGACCCATTAACAATATATTTTCAGTGGCTATGCAAAGTAAGGATGACATTTGTACTACAAAACACTTAAGATATCTGGTACCTGTTTCTGGTTTAGTCCCTAAACTTTGATCTAGTTCTGGGCAGAGAAAAATTATTATTCAGGGTAGACTTTCTGCTTTAACACTGAATATTTATTTGAGCCTTCTCTTTGGTATTTCAAATGGAGCAGAACATCCTTACAGGGACTGTGTAACTGTCATTGAAATATACAGCTTGAGTTCCATGCTTGATTTGTTCTACTCTTAGCAAATTAAAGAATTCAACTGGAGACACTCACCAGGGTTACAGAGCAATCATATACCAATACCATAATAAAGACTTGGTAGGATACAGCTCAGAAAATTCTTCTCAGTTTCTTTGCAGAGGTAAGGGGCCAATGAGAAAACGGAGGAGGGCAGGGATGTGACTCTGCCCATTACAGAAACATACTTCAGAGCCTTAAAACAGTATGTGGCTTTAGAGGATCATGTGACTCCTTTGTATTTGAAACAAAGAGCATCCTTGCAGGATGCAGCATTAGCACACTTTGAAAATACCATACAGGTTGCAATTTGGAAAGGATTCCCCTCTTAAGTCAGCAAGATTGCTCTAAAATATTTGATGAGTGTGTGCACTTTCAAAAGTTATTACAGATTTTCATGACTATTTAAGGAATAAATGGGAACTGAAGTTTTCACAATTTTACAGTTGTGCAAGGCTGCCTTGCGGAAAGTCTGTAATGTAAGAGTTATCTAAAAGTCTGTAAGAGTTATCTATCTAGTAAGAATGTTTCAGGGTTTCTCACCTTTGAAATTCAAGACTAGAGGGTTTTCAGGGAAGATACTCAAAACTTTAACAAGAAATCATACATCCTGTCAAGCTCCAAAATTCAGTTCCTGTTATTTCATTATCAGTCTTTACACTGACCCAGTATTACTTAGGCAGAACTTGAGTTGCATCTGCTCATCTGTTTTTCATAGGGCAGCGATGGCGAACCTTTTAGAGACTGAGTGCCCAAACTGCAACCCAAAGCCCACTTATGTATCTATCCTTGGGTGCCGGGTGGGTGTGGCCCGTTGGGTGGCCATGGATGCGGTGGTAAGGGCAGACTGGGTGGAACTAAAAAGTTCAATCAATTCCAACTTTGCAAGAGATCTTTTTTTCCCCCCAAGAATTTGAAATTGATTGAACCTTTTTTTTTTGCACATGGTGGCAGAGGCCTAAAGCGAGGAGGTTCCATAAAACCCAGCTGAAGGCCTAGGACTGGGGCGATGGCGCATGTGCCCACAGAGGGCTCTGCGTGCCACCTGTGGCCCACGTGCCATAGGTTCACCACCACGGTCATAGGGAATGGCTACTTGAAACTCCCTCCTTTACACTCCCGATCCTGCTATTGAAAGGTCAAACACTAACTTTAGAGCCTGTCCTCTCAGATTGCAGCTAAGAAGAAGGTCACATTCTTAATAGGCCCTTCAGACTGAAGAATATACAATCCCTCCCTGCAGACATTGTGAGATGCTCTGCGTTTGCAGCATGCAAAGAAAGATATGAGGAAAAATATGTAGAATTAAAAGCGATAAAGAGAATAGAGAACTAGAGGGAGAACCATTGTGGCTTCCTGATGGGAATGACTCAGCAATTAGTGTATAGGAAAATGAGTCAGTCCAGGGTTTCCTGGACCTATCCTGGCCCCGAGCCTGCTCCATGTGCTTCAACTAGTCCCAGGGCATGTCGAAATAAAAAGGCCAAAGATGGCAGCCTTAAAACATTTACAGCAGGGGTTCTCAACCTTGGCAACTTTAAGACTTGTGGACTTCAACTCCCAGAATTCCTCAGCCAGCTTTGCTGGCTGAGGAATTCTGGGAGTTGAAGTCCACAAGTCTTAAAGTTGCCAAGGTTGAGAACCCCTGATTTACAGGGTGCCATTGGAGTGGGAAAGAGTGTCAAGAAGGACACAAGCAGATCCTGTTTGAGAGAAACAGCTGCTGCAAAAGTGAGGGGGGGCAGGATGACTTCTAGATGTCCTTGGAAAGCAAAATGCCGGGCTGGAGGCTCCCGCTGTAGCCTCCCAAGATCTGCAAGAGGCTCAGGATGGACAGCAACACCGGCCATCCCCAGCCCAGCTTCCCCCCTATTGGCCAGATAGTTACTCAAGCTCCCATGCGAGGGTTGCCCCTCCCCCGGGCCCGCCCTCCCTCCCTCTCTCTGCCATACTCAGGCGGACGGGCTGCACGTCCGTCCGTCCCCTCTTCCGACTCACCCGTTGATACCAATGTTCACCATCTTCGCCGCTGGAAAAACCGTTCCTGGAAAAAACAGGACGCAAACTTCATCACCCGGTTCCAGAAACCCCCCTCCCCGCCTCAAGCGCCTCCACAGGCTTTTTAAACTACGGCGGAGCAGATGAACTCATCCGCCCGAAAACCACGTTTCTCACCCTTTCGCCCAACTTACTTTCCCCGCCCCCGCCCACGAAAACTTTTCCTTCCGAGCAGAGAGCCGCGCCGCCTCACGCCCGGCAGACACCCGGCAGGCCAATTAAGCCTCGCCGAAGAAAAAGAAAAACCACAGACCGGGGGTCGGAGTCGCGGCCGGCCTGCGACGCCCTTCCACACCTGCGAGTGTTTCGGGGCGGGGAGAGGGGGCAGCTGCCTTTCCGAAAGATTTTTTTTTTCTCCCACCTGTAAAGTTTTCTCGAAACTTTTGTTCCCGCCCTGCCGGCTCACGCAAGCCGAAAAGGCGCCCTCTGTTTCCGCGGCTGCCGCTCCCACCCCGCCCAATGTAAGATTCCGCTCCAGTTCAAGTCTCGCCTAGCTCCGACTTGCAGGGGTTCTCAACCTTGGCAACTTTAAGACTTGTGGACTTCAACTCCCAGAATTCCTCAGCCAGCTTTGCTGGCTGAGGAATTCTGGGAGTTGAAGTCCACAAGTCTTAAAGTTGCCAAGGTTGAGAACCCCTGGACTACAGTCTTGTAACCGCTTCCCGCCGACCCACAGCAACGCACAAGCCGGGTCTTGCAGAGACGGTGTCCGGCCGGCTACCCTCGCCACACTGTTCTTTGCCTGAATCTCTCGAGCGCCAGTTAGCGTTCCCGCCACCGCCAGGTAAAAGTTGCAATACTAGGGGCTTTCCTGCCCCCCCCCCGCGCCCCGCCCCGCCGGGAAAAGTGAGCGCTTACCCAAGAGGTCCTGACCTTACTCAGCTCCGCAGTGCAGTGAGGAGGTGAGAAAGCAAGGCCCCTCGGCTCTGCCTTTTATACAGCCCGGTATGATAATGACGAGGGCCGACCTCCGGGGCCAACACCGAATCAGAGCGCGAGGCGGCGGCGGAGGGGAGGCTGCGTGCAGACCTTATGTCGGGAGGGGAGAGCCCGAAGCCCTGCGCCATTTCCCGCCCGCCTTGCTTTCTGCTCGCCTCAGAGAAGGACTCTTTGTTCTCTCCCGCCACAGTTGCTCAGCTTCACTCAGTGGCCTCCCCCAACCCCTCAAAATGCTTTTTTTGCCCCGAGTCGCCGTGCTAAATTGATCGCTATCGGCAGGTGATTTATCTATCAGTTACTTCGGTTTGGCACCTGCGGCTTTTTGCAATCTCGGCAAAGTACTTTGGAATCAAAGCTGATTCCTGCCTAACCCTTGCATGTTTGCCAGGCTCAGAGGCCGAATCATGTTCTCACCAGTTTTCATGCAACACATTAAGCTGTAGGTTGAGTTTAATAAGCCCTGTAACCCACTATGAGTTAACACAATGTAGTAAGCCAAAAACATTACAGCCTAGCTGGGTCTGTGAGTGTAATTTATGAAAACTAGCATGAAAGAAATAGCATTCCTTCATGCTCTGCTTGTTCAGAGATAGATATTCAGTGAACCATTGTTGAGAGAATGCTGGAATTAGAAAAACATGGTTCTCATGCAATAATTCCAATCCCTGTATTAGTTATGATTATAAAACAGAACCCACGTATTCAGAAGCAGTTTAATGCAGGAATCAGAATGTATCTCCCTTACAATCTACAACACAAAAGATTCTTAGGAATGTCTGACTCTAAATAATTGCAGTAATAATTAGAGTCGCTTTTATGGAACTTGGTGACATGTATCATTTCCCCACCAAAATTATTTATGAAACAAAACAATGAAATAAATTATAAAGATCAAATATTGTGAATGGACAGCTTGAAAAAGATGCCATTACACTGGGCATGGAATGGTTCAAGACCTTTTTTTTTTTTAAGTATAAGGACAATATCTCAAAACACAGAATGGCTGAATTCACACAGCCCACATCTAAGCCATAAGCCATTTTTAGTAAAGTGTTCAGGGTAAGTAAATCATATACATTTTGGCTGACCACTTTATACAGCATAAACCTGACTATCATTTGATTGTTCTAGAGCTGAGCATTATGTGCAGGAAAATCATGAAGTTCTGATTCTGTAGTTTCACCAACATAATTTAGCTCATTTTTGGATCAACCTGCCTTGTAAACCAGCACAGTTCTGTTGAAATTACTTTTATTGAGATTAGTAGGAGAAACCACAAAAGTACTTCAGTTGAAGCTCTTTTCCTGTTTCTCCACCCAGCCCAAAGAGAAATGTTTGTGCCATAATTGAAATAGTAACAGAGCCAGAGGTGAAACACAGGCTTCCAAGACAGACCATTAAAAGTTTGAAAGAACTCTTTCTCTCAACCCAAACAAAAGAATTGCCCTGGCTTTAGAAATAATCAAGGCATAATTTGTTATCAGAGGGCAACTCTTACATCTCCACACTGCATTCAGTACATCTCACAAGAGGAGATATATTTTTAACTGTTCTAAAAATTACTTCTGCACAAAGCACTCTTAAAAAACAATCCAGTGCAGAAGCACTGGGTAAGTGTCCCTTGTAACTGCATAAGGGTTGCATTGTTAAGCAAATTAGTGTAACAACTTGTATCAGACCATCTGTTACGTTTTGTTTCATTTGTTTCCTCATATGCCTAAGGAACACTCGTCATGAAATACAAAGTTAGCAGTTTAGAAGCAAATGTATATTTGAAAGAGCCTTTGGAAGAATAACTCAACCCACGTAAATCCTAGGTATATTTTTGAGTTGCAAATTAATCCTGGTCATTGCAACCTACTTCTACTCATGTTTATTCAGGACAACCCTTCCTCCCCCAACTAAGGGCTTTTCTTGGTAGTTTTCTGCATTCCTCCAGCAGAGGCTACTCTGATCGCCCCTCCCTTCTCTAGCCTTTTCTCTACTTAAACTCAAGCAGCGTGTCTAATAAGGAAAAAAAAACCTGAAGTTCCTCCTAGAATTCTACTGGAGGAACGTGACAGTGGAAATCCCGCCTTCTCATTACATTGGGCTGCGCGGATCAATTCAATCTGCAATCCTGCCCCCTTTGTACAATACAATTGGAGTTGGCTACAAAGGCTGTGGATATTGCCTCAGCAGCCTCTGGCAGTCCACAGCCCAAGGAGGTATATTGCTGCGATAGAAATCACATTATACGGGGATGCAGGCATGTTTTAAGTTAAGCAGGAGTAAGCGATAGGAGTATCATGTCTAGCAAATCACTAGAAATTATGCCTCAAAGCAAATAAGCAAAATGAATCAAAGCCAAAGTTTCTCCTGGTAATATATTACTTTTTATTACATTTTTATTAAATATTTTTGAGAAAAGGAAAGAGAAAAATACACATAGTGAATAAACAGGGAATTTAGAAGCACTATAGAATTAGATTACAATTTTCAATATTTCACTAGTTTTAACCAAATATATTTTGAAAACTCCAGGTTGTTGTTAACAATCAAACAATATAGAAATATTTACTGTAATAATTACAATATAAATCTTAAAATAAGGTTAAAAAGTTACAATAAATTCTATTTAAGCTACTAAAGATTTATTATGATTTAATAAATATTTATTGCAAGAATGTTAAGATTTATGTTAAGAAAAACTCATATTTCATATATAGTGCAAGGTCATATATAGCACTGTAAATTCTGTATCAGGTTTACTTTTGAAATATAAAATTATTTTGGATACTGAGTGGTACTTTTACAACTTTGTTTGCTATTCTTCTTCAGATCAAGCTGTATGCATGGAGTATCCTGGAAGCAGTTGTCATATGCAACGCTAGTTCAAATATTTTGTGGGGCTGTAAAGTTTAGTCATATTTAATTTAAAAAATGGTGATACTTTGCTGATATGAAATGTGCACGACTAAATGGGTTTGCAGATTAAAGATAGGAGAAAGTAAATCTCCATCTCTGTAACCCATATATGATCTGCTTGGGACATATTATAAATTTGATCTCAAAATGGTACTTAGCAGTTCTCGGGGGGGGGGAATCAAATGTGATTCATCTCCAACTGGATTACTTACTTACCCTCTGGATACTTGGATGAATGTCTGCACTGCAGATCAAATGTCATCTTAACTGTATAAGGATTAAGCTATTTGATACTTACTGAGACCAATGAGTATTGACAAAATGTGAAATGGTACATTTTAGACTTGGGACCTTTAAGATACACAGAGATAATGTTGTTCAGTGTTTATATATTTTGTGTGGATGCAGTGATGCCTGTATTAATAGATCTGAACTATATATAACCCCTCTTTAAAGACTAAAAATACTTTGAAAATGATCATGTAGTAATGATTTTGCTCAGTGTTGTCTTTTGATAATTCTAAATCATCAAATTTATCATTAAAAATACATCAAACCTGATAGCAAGAATTAAGGCCTTCATGTTTAAAATTTTCAGTCGCATAATATCCAGTTAATTTCTTACTTATGTGCTTATACAGGATATATAGGATTCTGAGCAATAGGTGGATAAAATGAAAGGTCTTTTTAAAAATTATTATTTGAATAATTTAGCCATAATAATGGAACTCAATTATTTCTTGTACTGCATGGAAAATGGAGAGAAAACAGCTGAGGAGCTGCTGAGTAGAGGCAGGTGGAGGGTAGATTCCAAGGGATTCTGGAGAAAGCTTATCTGGCTCAGGATGTAAGTTGATTCCCATCACCCAACCAGTATTCCCTGTATTAAGAGAACAACCAAGGGACTAAGTTTAGCCCCGGCTGAGTTTATAACCTTTATTAAAAGGTCAAACAGCTAGTTTATGATTTGATGCTCACAAAATGTGAAGAGCTTGGTGGTCCCTATTACCATAATCTGCATAGGATCATTTCCTACATTGGAAATGGCTAAATAACCAAGGACACTACTTGTCACCCGTCGATGCATGTGTACTTTGTGTCCTACTAAGGGTTTTTTCTCAAAAGGGGACCCAAGGAACTTTTCTACAATAGAAAGGGCATGAAGAATGCACTTTGAGGCTTTTGCAGCATTTACACAATCACTGCATTTTGTTTGATGAGCAAACAGTTCCCAGAGAGGACTCTGCACAGGGGCAGAGGACAAATAACAGGGGAACATCAAATGTTAGTATTCCATTGTTTATGCTGTCACTAGCATTAGAAAACTAACTTATATTTTTGTGATAGAACTGCCAGGAAGTGAATACACTGAAGGGGACAAAAATAAAGGATAAAATCTCCTTTGGGTTGAATTTCACCTATCGATGAAGAATACAATGTAAAGAAGCTTTAGACAGAATCAAACGATTGGTCAGTTCATTGACCACTGCATCCTAAGTGACCTGAATGACAGACAGTGGCTTTTGGCAGATACTTCCCTAGGCTTGGCATATGCCGCTTTGAGTCTGCAATTTTACCTGCCAAAATTGTATGAATAAACACTTTTCCGGCTTGAAAGATAAATATAAACAATTTATCTTATAGTGCAAATTCGTTTGCTTATTTGTTTCTTTGCTTAAAACATTTACGTAGCCATCCATTTTCAAGCAATTCTGGGCAGCTCCCAATCAAGAGTTAAAACAACATATAAAATCATACTAAAACTATAAAATTGAACAGATTGAAACCTTAAAAGCAACAAAGATCTGATACCAAATCAACCTTCTAATGTGCAATTATCTAATCTTGGGTGGGAAAAACCAGGTCTTCAAAGCTTTATAAAAGAACAAGAGGGTAGAGGCTTTAGGGAGTAGAGGGCTCCATAGGACAGGCTGCCAGATGACAATATTTAGGGGGAAGGGACTAGGGGTGTGCCCACTCTGTCTGCCCTGGTAGGATGGGAAGATGTCCTTAGGGAAAAGCAGCTTCACAGATAAAGACTTCCGAGGCTCCTTCCAGCCCTATGATTCTAGGGTCTTATAACATGGTCCTGAGCCATATACTGAGTCTGGCCATTTGCTTTCCTTCAGTATTTCCTCTGTTACAAATCTAATACATAACAAGGGTTATAATTAAATCAGATCTGAAGTTTATTTATTTATAAAAATTTATATGGTCGCCCAACAACGTGACTGACTTGATAGATGGACCATATATAAGATTTACCTCAGGTTATCAAATTTCTACCTCAGGATTTTTTGTTAGGGATCATAAAAGGCTGTACTAATACTGAGATGAATAATATGTGATAGACTAGAAACAGTGGATAGACTATAGAAAAGAGAAACACCAATCAAATAAAGTGTAACAGGCGTATAGTTGAGGCTTGACGTGAGGAGTGAAAAATGTTTATCAAACCAGACGTTTACAAAGATTAATACTTAGTGTTGTATATCAGGTGCTAGGACGATTGATGCATACCATGATTTTATGTTCAATGTTGATTGTTTTAATAAAAGAATTTTTAAAGATTAAAAAAAAATGCCAAATCCAGTCTAAATGTTTGGCTACTTGTGTGACTAACTATAACAATTAAGGCGTTAATAATGATTAACACCTTCAGTCTGTAGATACACAGCTGGGATGTGGGCTGGACTCAAGCAGAACTAAAAACCCTGGATAGGAAGACCAGAAAAATAATGACAATGATTCATACTCTTTATTCATGCACTGACATTGACAAACTATAGTTGCTGAAGAACACGGAATGTTGTATGTACAGTATACTACACAGTAGAAGGAAAAAGAACATTGGAAGAATATCTGAATGATAGTGAAGAAGTTGCGCTGATGCTAGTACCCCATGAAGGCTTACTGAATGCTGGAGAGACTAAATTTGCCTACAAGAAAGACCAAATAACCAGAAGAAAAGGGGCCTTGGACCCCCTAGCTCCGGACTGTGACTCCCACGCCATTCTACTAAGCAAAGCAGAATATGTCTGTCTCCCTTGCCATCTCCCTGGTAAGTGTCCCAGGATTAGCCACATGCAACACCCACAATGTTAGGAGTCTTGCTTGTATCATCACCAAGGGCCTAAATGCCATCTCACAAGCCCTGGCTGGCTGGCCTGAATCACGAACTCAGACAAGTTTGTGAAGCCACAATGGAAAATACCGGTAGGTCTGCCAGTGTGACTATCTGTTCCCAAGACACAACCATGGAGGTGAGGCATTCACAGGAATGTGTTTTCTTCAAATTGTCCAAGAATTCCCTGTTAATTGAGGGAGACATCCAAAATTAAAAACCCTAGTTTAGCAGATATTGTGACCCTGGAAAGTGTGCAGAGAAGAGCAACAAAAATGATAGAGGGTCTGGTGTTTAAGTTGTTTGTTGAACGGTTGAGGGAGCTAGATATGACTAGCGTATTGGAGAGGATTGTGGGGGACATGATCATTGTCTTCCAGTACTGTCACAGAGAAGAGGGGATTGACTTATTTTCCAAAGCATCAGAGGGAAATAATGGGTGGAAGCTTGTTAAAGAGAGAAATAAAGAGAAATTTTCTGACAAATTTTCTTGACAGTGAAATCAACCAATAGAATAGCTTGCTTTCGAGATTATGGATACTCCATTACTAGAGATTTTTAAAAATAGACTGGACAACCATTTGACTGGGATGGAATAAGGTTCCTGCCTTGAGCAGGGGGTTGGACTAGAAGACCTCCAACATCCCTTCCAAACCTATGATTCTATGTTCTGTATTCTTTCTTAAAAATGAGCAGAATTGGAGCCAGCTGCACCTTATCGTAAACTGCTGCCTGTAAAGGTACTTAAAAGCAGTGGGAAACATTTTTATAATGCTACAGATGCATCTTTGAGAGCCCAAGATGAATTCCTGGTGATTAGGTGGACACAATCATCTATTCCAGGGGTTCTCAATCTTGGCAACTTTAAGACTTGTGGACTTCAACTCCCAGAATTGAAGTCCACAAGTCTTAAAGTTACCAAGGTTGAGAACCCCTGATCTATTCTTCAGCAACAATAGGAATGTGAATTTATAGTTTTGATCAATCTCACTAAGATATGGTTGATTTTGCTGCCATCTGCTGCATGTCAAATCTAATAGCTTTTACCATTAAAATAATTTAAAGTTTGTGGTATTATGAACTAAAATAATTTAATTTGTGTGACCTCCATAAATAAAAATGATGACTGATTTTGAAGTTGAACAAGAAACAAGGCTACTTACTTTTAATAATTAAATTTTAACCATCCTTATTGTTTATTTTTAAATAAAATATTTTATTTAAAAAGTTGGGAAATTCTATCATTGTTTCAATTATATCAAATCAATCTGATTTAAAATCATATTGCTTGTTTTTCAGAAGTTATATTTTTGAGATAGCTGCTCTAATTTTTCATTCCATCTTTTTTAAGAGTTGATATTTGCTGTTTATAGTGGCAACTGCAGGAAATCTTGATTTTGTACAGGCAGCAAGGCAGAAATTTCTGAGGGCAGGTTGTAGGTACAAAGCTGGAGCTCTGCTCTGGGCTTTCCTCCTTGTTTGCTTGGAGAGGCTGATAGCCATTGTACAAGCTGGAGGAGAGTAAGTTGCGGCTTTGAGCCTCAACCCCCTCAGATTTGCTCAGGGCTCTTTTAGGAAAACACACACTTTGAGAATCCTTGATGTGAGGAAAATACAAAATAGATTGAACATTTTTAATATCAACCAGAACATTAGAAATAAATAAGCCACATGTAAATATGTTGCAATTTAGTTCTTATAGCAAGGTGTACTTTAACATTTGTATACCTATATCAATATCAAGCCAAATGTGCGTGTGTGTGTGTGCGCATGCGTGAGGTTTTGAGCCTCTTTAATATAATTTAAGGTCAGCCTCATCACTGATAAATTTACAGGTTAAATAATAGATCTTTTATTTATTTAAATTATTTATTTATTAAATTTGTTTGCTGCCTATATTGCTACAAGGCTTACAACATCAAAATAAAATTATATATATATATGTGTGTGTGTTTTCTGAGGTTTTCGCGGGTGTTTGTATGTAGGTCTTTGGTTATTTGGGTTTTCTCCCACGTAAAATTGGAAGTGTCTTGGCGACGTTTCAACGAAGTCCCATTTGTCATCTTCAGGCTGATGCTTTCGGCTTCGTGCTTCTAGGAGCAATGTGTGATCGTAGCTATTTCTTCCTTTTAACTGCCGGTGGGGGTATGAACTGATTGGCTGGGAGCTTGGCTGTGTTCTGATTGGGTGGAGGTGTGTTCTGATTGGTTAGGGGCTTGGCTGTGCTCTGATTGGATGGGGGGTTGGCTGTGCTCTGATTGGCTGGGGGAGTGTTCTGTTTGGGTGGGGGCTTTGTTGTGCTTGGGTTAGTCTGAGTTACAGGGGGATTTGAAATGGTGAGCTGCGTTGCTGTTGTTTTGCTTCGCGTTCGTGATCGTGCCTCATCTTCATGGTGGGTGTCAGTTTGCTTCATATATGGGTTGGAGGGGTTTAAAGTGGCTAATGATGCAGCTGTGGTCTGGCTTCTGGTTTGTGGTCGTGCCTCATCATCGGTGTGGGTTTGGGTTTGCTTTTTGCGTGGATGTGTGGTGGTGACATCCTGTGTGGTTTTCGTGAGTGTGGGTCTGGTGTCATTCTTAGTGTTAGGGATTCGTTTGTCAATAAGGGGGGGTTTCCAAATGGCTGGTAGGCGGGAGGTATCATCTCGTTTATTCATGCTGTGTGGGCGTTTTTCTATCTCGATGGCTTCTCTGATTATTCTGTTATTAAAGTGTTCAGTTTTGGCGATAGTTCTGGTCTTTTTAAAGTCGATTTCATGTCCTGTGGCTTTAAGGTGTTGGACCAGGGAAGAAGTTGGTTCCTCTTTTTTGACTGAGTTCTTTTTTTTTTTGAAAAATATTTTATTGGTTTTATGATTTTAACAATAGGTGCTTAAAGCACACCGTGGTGATTGGGTAAACAAAAATTCCAAAATAAAAACATACATAAACTGCTCAACTTAGTACATTCACTTTCATCTTTCTATTTCCCTCAAACACACACACACACACACACACAAAACATATAAATTTAATATATTCCATTTCTATCATAAATTTCTGTTAAACCTATTTTAAGACTTTGTCAATTTCATTCCAAACTCTCCCCGATACATATACCATGATATTTATGAGATGTTACCATACATTCTTTTTACATTCATATATAAAATACTTTTAATGAAATGAGATAAATACCTACACATAGCTTTTGGTGTTGCTCGCCCATTTCCCCTTTCACCGCATCCACACTCCTTCTTCTCTACCTTCTTTCTCCCTTTCTTCTCTTCCCTACTTCCCTCTTCCCCTCTTCCCCTCTCCTTCCCTTTCTCTCCACTTCTCTTCTTCTCCAACCTTCCTACTTCCTTCTCCCCTCTTTACTCTTTTCTCTCTCCTCTCCTTTCTTCCCTCTCATCCCTCTTCAGATACAGTTCAGGGGTAATGTCCGAGCAACTCCTCTCTCCAAATTTCCCTATCTGTACTATACATTAATACTTCTATTTTATCTAATCTTCTCGGTATATACTTCTTTTTTTAAAAAAGATAATAATAAAAAATAAGAAAATTTTTTACTGATTTTTCCCATCTTTCTCCAAAAGTTTAGGACAAAACGTAGTGATCAGGATGTCCAATCATTCAAAGACAAAGTCATATAAATATAGCTCAAATTAATTATCAAAATTTTCCTCTCTATTTCTTGAATATGGTATTGCTTATTAAAATTTATACAATTTTAAGTAAAGTTCAATCAAACAAAAATCATCAAACACATGCAATTATAATCTATGTCCTGTTTTTAGGCTATACTAATTACAGTTGTCATACTCCAATTACATTATAGTAAGTATATAGTTGTGATTTCAGGTATCCTTAATACAAGATCGTTCATTGAAACAGATTTTTTTTTCCTTATCACAAATAGCTCTTCCTCTCTCTCTCTATTACAACATAGTTATCATATTTAAAATAATAATATAAGTCCAATGAATACAGTTCTATTTTTAAGAATATATTCTATCATTTCATCAATCTACATCTATAAAAAAATCTTTTTAAGGCCTTAAAGTTTATATCTTCAAATACTTATCAAGTATAATATCAGAACATTCTCATCTTTCATTCCTAATTAAATCAGACATATTCTCTTTCTCTATTACAACATAATTATCAAATTTAAAATTACTATATAAATCAAAAAAATAATTAAAAAAAATAATATAAAAAATATATTTCCATTTTCCCCCCTTTTTTAAAAAGATATATTCAATCATTTCGTCAATCTACATCTGTAAGGTCTTTTTGTCCTCTAGAAAGATTTACTCCCTCAAATAATTATCAACCATGGTAACAGTAAATTTATATCCTTCATTCGTCATTAAATCAGACACAATTTCTAAAGCCTTTTTAACCCGTCAAATAACATTTTATGTCACATTTAAATCTGACTCTAGCTTTCTTTCTATGCCAATTTGGTTCCCATAATAAGACTTTTCGGTTATCAAACCTCAAGATTTGATTACGAGGATTCCTAACCAGTTCAAACTGAACAAATTTTCTTTCCCTTTCCTCTTTATTGTAATTTCCAAAAAATTGTGTCTGGGTATCAATCTTTGTTATTTTTGGTAGTTGAGTTGAGTCAATTACAGTTATTTCTTGGTCATCAAAATTGTCCATCAATTGTAGGTGACGTGTAGCATTAGTTGATTCAGTAGTTTCCACATTTTCTCTCAATGCAGATTCAGAATTAGGTTGTAAGAATAGTGTCTCTGTCTCTTTAAGTTGTAAATAGGTCTGTTCAGGACTATTCTGTTCACCTTCTATTGTTCCTTGTTCCATAGGAGGGAAGCAAATATAATCCCGATCTTCAAGAAAGGATCCAGAGGTGATCCAGGAAACTATAGACCAGTCAGTCTAACCTCAGTTCCAGGCAAACTGATGGAAACCATTATTAAAGATAAAATTACAGGGCACATAGAAAAACAGGCATTGCTGAAAGAAAATCAACATGGTTTCTGCAAAGGCAAATCATGTCTTACTAACTTGTTAGAATTCTTTGAGGGTGTAAATAAATACATAGATAAAGGGGCCCCAGTTGATATTGTATATCTTGACTTTCAAAAGGCTTTTGACAAAGTCCCTCACCAAAGGCTCCTAAAAAAGCTCTCCAGCCACGGAATTAGAGGACAGGTCTTGTCCTGGATTGGTAACTGGCTAAATTGTAGGAAGCAAAGGGTGGCAATAAATGGACAATTCTCCGGATGGAAAGAAGTGAGAAGTGGTGTACCCCAAGGTTCAGTTTTGGGACCTTTACTTTTTAATTTATTCATCAATGATCTGGATGTAGAAGTTAATAGTGAGGTAGCCAAGTTTGCTGATGACACTAAATTGTTCCGGGTTGTGAAAAGTGAAACTGATTGTCGGGAGCTCCAGAAGGATCTCTCGAAATTGTGTGAGTGGGCAACAAAGTGGCAAATGCATTTTAACCTAAACAAGTGCAAAGTTATGCACATCGGGGCAAAGAACCCCAATTATACTTACCAACTGATGGGGACCAAACTTTCTGAGACAACCCAAGAAAGGGATCTTGGGGTTTTGGTGGACAGCTCGATGAAGATGTCAACCCAATGCGCAGCAGCAGTAAAAAAAAGCAAATTCCATGCTTGGCATGATTAGGAAGGGAATCGAAAATAAGTCAGCAAGTGTTGTATTGCCTCTGTACAAATCAATGGTGAGACCACACTTGGAGTACTATGTACAGTTCTGGTCACCGCACCTCAAGAAGGATATAATGGAACTGGAAAAGGTGCAAAAAAGGGCAACAAGAATGATCAAGGAAATGGAGCGCCTCCCTTATGAAACCAGATTGCAACGCCTTGGTCTCTTCAGCCTTGAAAGACGGCGTTTAAGGGGTGACTTGATCGAAGTGTATAAAATCATGCATGGGATAGAAAATGTGGATAGAGAAAAATTCTTTTCTCTATCACACAATACCAGGACAAGGGGGCACTCCCTAAAGCTCATAGCTAAGAAAGTGAGGACAAATAAAGGGAAATATTTCTTCACCCAGAGGGTCGTTGATTTATGGAATTCACTTCCTGAAGGGGTTGTGACAGCTGTCAGCCTTGACAGCTTCAAGGCAGGGCTAGATAGATTCATGGATGCAAAGTGTATCGGTGGTTATTAAAACGGATGTCCATGTGCCGCCTCTATGTTGGTTGAGGCAGGCAGGATTCCCTTGGGTACCATTTGTTGGGGGTCAAGGGAAAGGGAGGGTTTTGCCTTCTCTTTCTGCTCAAGATCCCCATGTACAATTGGTGGGCCACTGTGTGACACAGAATGCTGGACTCGATGGGCTTTGGCCTGATTCAACATGGCTCTTCTTATGTTCTTATGTTCTTATAACTTGGATCATTATTAGAGGGTCAATGTAAGATTCCAAGGTGGCGTCTTTGGATTTTCTCCAAGATTTCCAATAATTTTAAAATCTTCTCTGACTTCTAATATTTTTTCCAGTATTAAATCATAGTCAAGATGTGAATAACTTTCAGATATTTTGGTGGTAGCTTTGCCTATTCCTTTATTAGAGACTACTTGAGAAAGATCCACAAATATCCGCCTCCAATGGTCTAATAGCCAGCTTCACCACCCAGCTGTCCAGTTATCTTTTCTTTTATTATCACATAAATCCAATCCCTCTTCAGATAACAGGGAGAAATACAGTTAGAGTTTCGCTTTTTCACCATCAGATGTCCTCAGTGGACTATAAAGTCTTCTTCTTTTTTTCCCCCAAGTTAATCAAGTTAGAGAAAGAAAAAAAAGGAAAGTTTTCTCTTTCTTTTTTTAAAAAATCAACAAAAAATGTCTCCTACATTATCAGATTAAAAAAGGAAAGTAACAATGTCCCTTTTTTCCTTCTTTTCCCCTGAAATTCACCCAACAGAAGTCAAATAGTAAAAAAAAAACAACCACACACACAAAAAATAATCTTTTTCTTTTTAGCTCTTCTTTCCACATATAGGCAGCCGCCGCTTTCTTAATAAAGGAAAATAAAAACTCTTTACAGGAAAAGTCAGGATAGCGAGGGAAGGAAAGGTCTCACCCGGATTCACCACGGTGGTTCTTCATGCTTAGTTGTTCTTGTGACTTGCGGTTGGTGCGGCTAGGTGATCGGCCATTTTATGGCCGATCTTCTTCTCCGTCGGTCCTCAGAGTCAGCTCGGACAGCCAGAGGAGCTGCCGTTCCTCTGCAGCCGAGTGCAGCAGGGGTCTACCGGCGGAGGGAAACTAGCCGGACGAGGAGACAAGTCTCCCGTGCAGCTAGAGGAACCGGAAGTTCTTTTTTGACTGAGTTCTTGTGTTCTTCAATGCGTGCACTTATTCTTCTGTTGGTTTGTCCAATGTATGTGGTGGGGCAAGCAGTGCATGGGATTTCATATACTCCTTGATTTTCTAACTCAATTTTGTCTTCAATCATACATGAAGTAAACTGACATCCACCATGAAGATGAGGCACGATCATGAACGTGAAGCCAAACAACAGCAATGCAGCTCACCATCTCAAATCCCCCTGCAACTCAGACTAACCCGAGCACAACAAAGCCCCCACCCAAACAGAACATTCCCCCATCCAATCAGAACACACCTCCATCCAATCAGAACACAGTCAAGCTCCCACCCAATCAGTTCATACCCCCACTTGCAGTTAAAAGGAAGAAACAGCTATGATCACACATTGCTCCTAGAAGCACGAAGCCGAAAACACCAGCCTGAAGATGATGAATGGGACTTCGTCGAAACGTCGCCAAGACACTTCCAATTTTACGCGGGAGAAAACCCGAATAACCAAAGACCTACATTATATATGTGTGTGTGTGTGTGTGTGTGTGTGTGTGTATGTGTCTGTGTGTCTTCAGGCTCTTGTGGAAAGTCAGGAGGTTGACAGCTAATCTCTCCTCAGGAGGTAAAGATGTTTCAAAGGGCAGGGTTTTTTACCACTTTTTTTAAAATAAGTTTTTTGGGGTGGGGGGTGTCACATTTAGTTTATTTAATCACCATAATGTATCTAGTTTTTTTCCCTTTCACTATGCAATCACATTTATATTTGTTTCCCTATTGATTTTATGTTTATATATCAGTATTAGAAATTTAAAAGTCTCCAAATAGCGATTGTGGGCTGATTTCATTATTCAAGTACTCCTATTGTTGGTGTCAAGTTAGTCACATCTACGTGAATTGGGGAAGAAACGTGAAGTCCTGTCACCAAATTCTAAAAACTGAAAGATTCTTTAGCACTCTATCCATCTCAAGTATGTAATAAAAGTACACAAGCGGCTGTTTTGGGAAAGCAGTTTTTTTTAAAAAAAATTGTAATCTTTGTAATCTTTAGCAAATCCAGAGAGAGTATTTTACATGGCTTTGCTGATATAAACACTTTTGAAGGTTATTTTCAGAATTGTTTAGTACACAGTGGGTAAAGTTTGGATTAGGGAAATGCAGATTTAATTCCATTCAGATTAGGTGACTTCTCATCTAAGTCTACCTCAAGGGTTGCTGTATAAAATAAAGTGCAGGGAAATCCCTATGAAAGCCGCCTTGAGATCATGTCCAAAAATGGAATATATCTTCCTCCCCCCCAAAAAAATAGGTATCTTGTAATTTTTTGGTACAAATGAACTAATGAGAAAAAAAAGTTGGAAACCAATTTGGAAGCTTCCTCCTTTTGTTTGCTATCTGTCTTATTCAGGCTCCTTTCCCTTCCTTGATTTTCTTTTCCTTTGTTTTGGGTTAGCTGAATGGTGCTAAGTGTTCTTATTATAGTGCTTGAAACAACTTCTTCCTGTGACAATTGTTCCCCCAAAGTTAAGCACTTTCCTTCCACATACTCTGCTTTCTCTATTTTGATCATGCTGGCTCAGGAATCGAGTCATAAAAGAGCCAAGATTGGCTACCCCTGGTCTGAGGTATAATTTTTGGGAAATAATGCAGATTTCCCATGGTTAGGAAATACTTTGAGATGAACAAATTTCAGATGGTTGGCACTTTCAGGCCAAAAGATTCTTGCTTTCTTTTGATGGGAGTAAAATAAATGTTTTGACCGTATTTTTAAATTTAGGAACCCACTGGCTGAACGCAACAAATATGATATTTTGATTTGAATTTGTTTTCCCTATCATTTTAACTGTTTTAACTGTTAATTTTCCTATTTTTAAAGTTTGCTTAAAAGTTTGCAAAGTTAAATATTGTACAGATGCTTATTATCAGCAGTATCAAGGCTAATTCTGGATTTAGTCCAGTACTTACCTTGTGTACTTAGACCAGCAGTTCTCAACCTGTGGGTCGCGACCCCATTTGGGGTCGAATGACCATTTCACGGGGGTTGCCAAACACCGCAGTCCGCCATTTTTTCCCCCTCGGCCGGTGTAGGGGGCAGCACCGCGCATGCGCGGGGGTAGCACTGCGCATGCATGATACGGGCCCATCGCACCATGCATACGCGATTCGGCCATCGCACACACCCCGCACATGCGCGACTCGGGCCGTTGCACGCGCGCCGCACATGCGCAATTTGGGCCGTCACGCGCGCATGCGCGATGCAGGCTGTCGTGCGCGCGACGCGCATGCGCAGTGCAGGGTCTCAGCCTGAAAAAGGTTGAGAACCGCTGACTTAGACTATTAATATGTGAATGCAATGAAAATCTAAAGTGCATTCTTCAGCTCTTTGAATTTTATTCTATGTTGTATAGTTCCAATTTAAAAACAGCTAAGTTTGTTTTTAGAGAATGTGACACTAATTTGTGACTTCAAGAAACTGTCACTAAAATTAAACCTATGAAACTGCGGAAGGCTGTTGGCTCAGATTTGTCAGTTTGGCAAAAATATTTAGTTTTAATTTTGATATAATATCTTACCAATCTTTAAGTAAAGATTTTGAAATATTTTGGGTTTCTCTAAAGTTCCATATTTTAGATTGAAACAATTTATTCAATCCCTAAACCACAAGAGATTGTGCAAAGGTGTGCTTTCCTTTTATTTTTAATCTAGCTTTAGAACCACCTGCTGTATTATTTAATTCTAAATTCAGAAATTATTGAAGTACAGTAATGTGAATATTTTGTAGATCAAACAGGACATTATTTTCCTAACCCCATTTTTATTACTTTGAGTTTGGTATTCTCCATACTAATTGTATAAATTGCAGCAAATCATTCCTAATACTTTTGGATTGTATGAACAATTCCTTTTACTATTCAAGATAATTGTGATAAACATGAATTTAAAGTTGATTAACATTTTAAGAAATCTTCTTATTTTAATATCATTATTTTAAACAAATGTACATTAAATAAATACTTGGCAAAAGAATCCTGCAAAACTTTATTTCACAAATTGTTTACTTATTAGGAAAAATACATTTAATTTTCCACACCTTGGGACATTTATTTTAGCTTTGGAATAAGGAACTTCAAAATGCAGCTTGCCTTTTGGCTTGGCCTGAATTATTATATGACCCCTCTAATTATTGTGCAGGAATAATGTTCTGTACCTGCACTTAATCAAGTAACATAAATATGGAAATATTGGGCTATATATTTTGACACTTTCACTTATTGTGTAAAATTGTGAAGCTAGCAGAAAAGAACAGCAAGGAGGAATAAGTGACTAGGGAGGATGTAGTGAGGGACCCGATGCCTGAGGATTTGGGGAGAAAATTCCCTATTTTTTATCCAGAGAACCAAACCATAGATGCCTTCAACACTTGTGGCCATTCAAACTGAGTTTGAAAAGCTTCTAACTATAAAACAATTGTGTATTGTAATGAAGTTGCCATAATATGAACCATGGAAAGACAAGAAAAATAGTATGTTGTACTATCTCTATCAGCTGATTTTAAATTTGTTTTATTATTTTGTGATTGTGCTGATGCATCTCCCATTCAGTGAATTTTGGATACAAGGGGCAGCATTTAGTTCAGACTTCATGCTCAAATAATGGACAAAGTCTGGACAATTGACAGAAGTATAGTCGTTTGCAGGTATTTATGAAAATCATGTAAATTCAACTGTAACAGACACTATTTTTCCCCAGTTAGTCTGCAAAAATCAAGATTTTATTGAATTCTCAATTGTTCTCCCGCTTCTAGATCGGGGTCTCCCAACCCTGGCAACTTTTTAAGATGTGCGGACTTCAACTCCCAGAATTCCCCAGCCAGCTGGGAATTTAAAGTCCATGCATCTTAAAGTTGCCAAGGTTGGGAAACCCTGTTTTAGATGGGCAAAGCCAACCAGAACTTAAACAGCCATTTGTTGCTTCTCCAGTCGAGGTCATTTAGGGAGCCTTTAATTTGGAAACTTGGGTCTCTTCTACAGGCTGAACGCCACTTCTGTTCAAATGCAGCTGTGCTGTTTGCGAGATAACATTTCTCTTTTTTTTTTTTAAAACTCAGATTAAACCAAGAGTTCTAAATTTGTATTTGTTTTACTTTTCATAACTGCTTTTGTTGACTGATCCCTGTGTGATGGCTATATAGATGACTTCAAATTTGTTTGAACTCAGCACTAATTACCACGAACTCTTATTTTAAAAAGCTCTTTTGCACACTGTATTTTACATTTGTTACAATTAGTTTTGTGTCTTATTTAACTTAAATTTTGCTCTATTTTGTTTCCCAATTTGGTTACTTAGTTCCATTAAAAAAAGCATTCTGGTTATTGTACTCCCTAAAACAGTGGTTCTCAACCTTTTTCAGGTTGAGACTCCACTTGCCCCGCCCATGTGCGGCGCGACCGCCCGAACCGCGCATGCGCGGCACGCGACGGGGAAAAAAATGGCGGACCGCGACGGGCCGATCCACGCATGCGCAGCGCGTGCGTGACGGCCCGAACTGCGCATGCGCGGTGTGCAATAAAAACAAAACAAAACGGCGGACCGCGATGGCCCGAACCGCACATGCACGGCGCGCACACGACAAAAAAAAAAATAGCGGACCGCGGTGTCCGGCGACCCCCACGAAACGGTCGTTCGACCCCAAATGGGGTCGCGACCCATAGGTTGAGAACCGCTGCCCTAAAAGAACCTTCCGATTCTCCGTCCTTTATGTATGTTAATGCATCTCTTTAATTAATGTAAGCTTGGAAACAAGCTTGTATTATATCAAGATACATTTTTGCCGGTCTCAAACACCTCCTAGTTAGTATGTATACATAGAGATTTCAGTCATGCTCCTAAGACAAAATACAAAAGTAATAATAATAATCAGAACATGTATTTAACGAAAGGCATATTTTAATCTATCAACCATGTGAGTAAGAAATTGTCACAATGCCAAGCCTTGAAATCTAAAATAACCCTCTCTGTGTAACTTTATCAAATACAAAAAAGGGACCCAGTTCATCCTGAAATCTTGGAAACTTTTGTTCCCGTTAACCAACAGAATCAACAAAAAGGCAGGCAATCATCGGGAGCGGTGAGATGATAAACGAGAAATGGGAGTTGTTTTGCTGGGGGTCTCCTCCGCGAACAATTCAGCATCTGAAAGAAGCAAGACATCTTAGATGACCTTCAGGGAACCAGCAGAGAAAGAAAACTTATGGCAACAGGCAGCATATTCAACCGACTCATATTAATTTTATGAAAATATAATCTCCTCTCTAACATAAAAAACAATCCAGAGCTTGCAAAGGGTTGATGGAATTAACACAAAAAAATTATTCTTGTATTCTGATCGCCCCAAAAGACAAAACTCCCAAATACATTTTGACTAGTCCTGTATCTTAAATTCAGGCAGGAAATATTTTCACCTTCATCTGGGCTGTTCTCTTCATCACTAGAGAAAACAAGGGCCACTTTGTGTTTGGGAGTCTTCCTCTTAGATCGAGTAATGCGGGGCTCAGGAGTAATGAAGGCCGAGCCAGTCTTTCTGTTGGCTGCCTGAAGAGGTCGCCGACAGGATCCTAAGAAAGGAAACAGACATTTTATTTTTTTTATAAATAACTGAACTTTCAGACAGATGTGCAAGTCACATCTCATATCATTCCAAAGACCTGAATTACCGTGTTTCCCCGATAGTAAGACACCCCCGATTGTAAGACGTATCGGGGTTTTCAGGGGGTCGGCTAATATAAGCCGTACCACGAAAGTAAGACATATTACTCCTGCCCACTTCCGCCTCCTGCTTAAAATACTTAAATACTTAAAATACTTAAAATACTTAATATACTTAAAATAAAACTGACAATTGTTTTCCAATCAATATAAGCCGTACCCCGAAAGTAAGACATAATGGGGCTTTTGGGGATAAAAAGAAAGTGTGACCCTGTCTTGCTTTAGGGGAAACACGGGGTAGCAGGAGTCAGACTTAAATTTTGTGTTCTTTGTAAAGCAAGCAAGATAATATTCTTTTCGGATGATTTGAAGTGTTTAATATAAAATTAAATGTAAAGGTGGAAGTATTTCAACCAGTTGTTGTCCCCTAGGTACAGGGAGTAGAACAAGTAAGGATAACACTATAGAGACACGTGTAGCAACTTGCAGTAGTCATTATCCTATCAAATCGTTGCAAAGGGTTTTCAATCTTCAAGTAAAATGCTAATAAGTCATACTCTTATTCCTTCATAGGAAAGGTAGATATTTTTCTGCAAACCTGCAAAATTAGATGGGAGGATGGGTATGCTAGACAGTGCTCTACAGCAATTGAAAAGTCATTTTCATGAATTCTTTGTATATTTTGCTGGACTTTCCTTACATCTTTTGTCCAGCATTAACTTGGGTACCATTTTACCTCATCCCATAACAGTTTAGAGCAATGTTTCTCAACCTTGACAATTTTAAGGCATGTGGACTTCAACTCCCAGAATTCCACAGCCAGCATTGCTGGCTGTGGAATTCTGGGAGTTGAAGTCCACATGCCTTAAAATTGTCAAGGTTGAGAAACACTGGTTTAGAGCATGTTTTGGAATGTTGCAAACATTGAATGTTTCAGTCAATAGTGAAAATTACTGCTTAATTTAGTGATCAAATATAATATTTTTGCTACAAATATATTTTTTAAAATATCTGAATTAGGAAGTGTTAGGATTAAACGCAGACATACGTGATGCTACTTTCTTTATTGGCCGCTGCACAGGTGTATTACTGACTTCTGGGTGTGTGGTCTCCTGTGGAGCTTCAGTGAAGGAATCCAGACCCTTGTTGTGGCACTTATGGAGCTTCTGTTCAAATTCTTGAATAAGAGCCTGAGGAATGATATCACATACAGAGGAGAAATATAAATTATGTATCATAGAATTAATTATTATACATCCATGATCTAGCAATGAGATTTTTTTTTTCATTTTTCTTCCCTTCACAAAAAAGGTAGCATACAGTATCTTGCTAGCTGGGGAAAAAAGATGACCCCCACCTTCATCTCTGGCTTAGTGGCCACTCTACGAACCCGTCCCAACACAGCAAGGAAGTGGTTGTAGACTGCCGAGTCCTGGAGTTTATCAGCAAAGCAGTCGAAGTTGTCTTGCATCTTACGGAGCCCTCGCTCTGTGAGAGGAAGCAAGGTAAGGCAGTATGCCAAATCATGGTGCTGGCGCTCTGTTCTAAAAAAGAGGAAGCAAAATAATGCAGCTTCAGTGGTCGAGACCTACTTTCTCAAACACAAAGAACACGTTACACTGAAGGAGAGCGAGAAGTCTTGTTCCCCAAATGAACTGGACCAGAAAGTATGCCTATGACCACATATCAGGAAGGACAAAGCATATCCCCACAAAAATACCCAAGAAGTGTCCCAAGCTGTGATAACACAGCAAAACTAAATTAGTTAAGAACAAAAGAATCCTGCTGAATAACGCTAAAACCTACCTAGTTTAGCATTTTGTCTCCTGCATAGGCCAATCAGATACCCATAGGAAGATACCCGCGCAAGGGTCACAACTGCAGATGTCATGGATGTTTAAAATTCCTGTAGATAATTGTTTCATGTGTGTTATTCTAGAGCCCGCAATTAAGCTATTTTTTCTGAACAGAGTGAGTACCCAAGTTTGTTGCACTTGGATCCTTATTGATTTCCACTTCATCCTTAATTAACTCAGTTTAAATCCCTTAATTATGGGATTACATATTTAACACTATAATTAATGGGCCTTTCTGCAGAATTCAAAATAAATCACTAAAAATCGCCCAGAAGGAAACCAAGGAACTTCAGAATTATAAATCAGCTGCCTTTAAACAAGATAAATAATGTAGCTACTCCTTCCCTCGTGAATAAGATAAGTAAGGTACTCTGTGAGCTTATTTAAGAGGAAGGGTTAGGGTTAGGGGTGATTTCCAGTTCCGGTGTCACTAGTCGAGTGGGGAGATTGCTCTCCTCGCCGACTAGTTTTCCCTCCGTCGGCGGACCCTTATGCGGGTCCAAAGTCGCCCTGGAGGGCGCAACTTTCCTATGAGGAGGCAGCGTTCCGGCAGCGGAGGAGCGGTGGCTCCTTCAGCTGTCCGGACGGAACTCCGAGGGCCGACAGAGAAGATCGGCCAATAAAATGGCCGATCGCTCTGCCGCAAGAAACCGCAAGTCCAAAGAACATCTAAGCTTCAGACCCACCGTGGTGAATCCGTGTGAGACCTTTCCTTTTTTCCCCCTCTTTGTTTTTGTTTTGTTTGTTGCCTGTAAGAGCTGTGTTGGAAAGATTTCCCTAGCTCGGAAAGGCAGCTTTTACTCATTGGGGAAGAAAAGCGAACAAAGGAACAAAGTAAAGTTTTAGAAATTACGTTGCTTTTTTTATATAAGTACTCTGGGGTATCGGAAAAACCTTTTTTTACAAACTTTATTATTAGCCTATGTTCTTGTTTGTTTTTTTTTTGAGTAAAGAAAGAAGAATGAAAAGTGAAATGACTGGGGGGAAAAATGGATTTATTTATTTTTTTAGCTTTCTGAGGACATCTACTGGTTAAAAAGTAATACTGCAATTGGAGAGGAGATGATCTTTTTATATGAAAGTTAACTGGGTGTTTGAATTTTTTTTCTAAAATGGAGCTGTACTCACATTTAAATTGCAAACTTATTTTGGAGAAAATTTATGAGACCAAAGAGGAAATATGTGCTATAATGAAAGAGCTTACTACAGAACTAAGATCCAGAATCTCTTCTTCAAACTTTAAAACTGACTCTCAGACTGCACCTGATTCTTCTATTAAACCAGCGGTTCTCAACCTTTTCCGGGGCTCGACCCCAGCGCGCGGTGTGCAACCGTGGCACGACCCCAGCCCGCATCGCGCAAAAAAAAAAAAAAAAAACGGGCCGCATCGCAATAGGAAAAAAAATGGCCGACCCCCCCCAAAAAAATGGCGGGCCCAAAAAAAAATGGTGGGCCTGCACCGTGCAGCACGACAGGCCTGCACCGCGATAGGAAAAAAAATGGCCGACCCAAAAAAAGCCAACCCCCCCCAAAAAATGGCGGACTGCGGTACTTGGCGACCCCCGTGAAATGGTCGTTCAACCCCAAATGGGGTCGCGACCCACAGGTTGAGAACCGCTGTATTAAACAGACTCTACAAAAAGAGGACCTAACTGAAAACAAAGAGAAATTGACTCTGCCTTATATGCAACTCAGTTATGGCGTTGAGAATCAGGAAAAGCAAAGACTGGGACTTGGAACTCTAAAGCAGTGGTTCTCAACCTTTTTCAGGTTGAGACCCCACTTGCCCTGCCCATGCGTGGCGCGACCCTGGCGGGCGCGTGCGCACACTGGGCCGATCCGCGCATGCGCGGTGCGTGACAAAAAAATGGCGGACCGCGACGGGCTGATCCGTGCATGTGCAGCGCGCACACGATGAAAAAAACAAAACAAAAAACACAAAATGGCGGACCGCGACGGGCTGATCCGTGCATGCGCGGCGCACGCGTGACGGAAAAAACAAAATGGCGGACAGCAACAGGCCAATCCGCGCATGCACGGTGCGCGCGCAACGGCCCAAACCGCGCATGCACAGTGCGCGTGACGAAAGAAACAAAAAACAAAACAAAATGGCGGACCGCGGTGTCCGGCGACCCCCGCGAAACCGTCGTTTGACCCCAAATGGGGTCACGACCCATAGGTTGAGAACCGCTGCTCTAAAGCAACGAGACTGTACAAAAAAAAATCAGAAGGCCAATTCAGAGGTCAAGATGGTTCTCACTGATTCTAAAGATATTACAAGCAATAAAGAGAGACCTATCTGTTGGAAAGGAAGCTTTGCTATGGAAACCTACTTGGCATTTGAAAAAACCCAGAATAAGATTTAAAAAAAATGAAAGTTAAAGTTTTTAGTAATGGATTAAAGGCAATCTAGAACTATGGACTGACTTAAGGACCAAGAATTAGAGGTAAGAAAAATGGGATTAATGGAAGATATATAATCTAGCTACATGGAAATTACTGATGATTTACTTGTTTGATGATTAATGAATGGAAATATCTTAAAGTTCGATGTTATTTTGTTAGTTTAAAGTTGATTGATGGTTTATATAGCTTTAGGACAGATTAATACTTTAGTTTAAAAAAGAGATATAAGAGAAAAAAGGAATGACTAATGAAATACATATTAAATCCTTTAAGAATGTATTTGTTCTTTTTTTTGTTTAGGATAATAGGGTTATTTGTAAGAAAATTATTATGTAATCTTGAACTAACTTAATAAGATGATTTCTGTTTGATAAGATTGATGTCATTGGTTATGACAATTTAATTGGATATGAGCTGAATTATGTTTAATGGATTGAAAAATTTAAGATTTGATTTTACCTGTTAGCTATAAGAGATTGATTAGTTGATAGATTAGATATATATAGGATAGATTAATGTTTTAGTTTAATTAAGGGATATTAGTGGAAGAAGAGTTAAATAAAAATTACAATAAAAACTAAGGTACCAGAATATATTTGGAAGGAATACCCGAACTGATAGAGTTTGTATTTAAAGTTAATTTGATTATGGTTGTATAAATTTTTTAAAGTGTTAGAAACAGGTATAGGTTGAATAAATTTAAACCAGGCTGAATTATTTTAAATAAACTATGTTAGTTAAGGGGAAAGAGAGGGAATACCAGAGGTATTGACTGAAGTATGTATAAATGTTTTGCTTTTGGATGATTGTTTACCCTAACACCATGGTGTGTGCTTTGAGCATTTTGTTGTTAAAATTTAAAAAACCAATAAAATTTTTGCAAAAAAAAAAAAAAGAGGAAGGAAAGAAAAAGGGCAGTGAAAGACAAAGGTAACAATTGAAGGCATGATGTTGCAATGTATTTGTTCATGACTAGTGGAATTCAAATAGTTTGTTGACAAAAATTAGATGGCAAGGAAAAAATGGTTGCCAAGATGACAAGGGAGATCTCTGAATATGAATCCATACTCTCATTTCTGAACGGCCTTGCGAGGCTCAGGAAATTTCCAGTTCCATCAAGCTTGGAACTAACAAGGGAGCTGGCCTTCTATTCTATTCAGTGTTGAAGGAAGCTTATTCTGCCTATGTACCTTTTCTCTCTGGCCTGGACGTTGCCATGAGGAAGAGACATACTGAACTTTGCAACAACCAGCCCAGAACTAAAACAGACCTCAGAGTGTATTTTGAAACCAAGGAGATTCAGGCTTAATTTACTCAAGAGAACAAGCTGTTGACTTGTAATAGTGGTTATTCAAGTCTGTTTCTCTTTGTAAACACACACATGGGAAGTTGCACCTGTACAAATTAATCTTCTAGAGCATTCTTTAACAGGCTTTTTAGGAGGATATGTCTCCTAAAGACCCAGCTCTTACTGAACTCCTTTAATTCCTAAACCACTAATATGCTCCAGTATTGGAAAGAAGTATTTACTATAAGGGAAGGTTTTGTGGATTGTGTGAATGAATGCAATGTCAGCATGAATGATCTCAGTTATACTCATCCTATTTGTCACGGATCCTATGTACATGTGATACGGAGAGAAAATTCATAGGGCTGGGATAAGTACTGTATGGAAAAAATGGCACATCCAAACTTTCATTTCCTCTGGGCCAGTCATCTAAATGCCATTAATGATACAGAATAAACAGCACCCTTTCTTATTCTTGGAAACATACTGCAATAATTATTAGTCTCATTAAACAGTGGATGATATTCAGAGGCATGTTACCTCATTAAGGTAGCATCAATCGCTAAGAAATCTCCCTGAGATCTATTTTTTTTTACCTGCTGTAATAAAGTAAGGATTATGATTATTGAGGTTTTCAAATGATTTTACCTACTTTAGGCATGTGTGTGTACATGCGTGTGTGTGAATATAGGCAGTTCTCAACTTATAACAGTTCGTTTAGTGATTGTTTAAAGTTACAATGGCACTGAAAAATGTCTTAAGACTCTTTTTCACACTTAAGGCCATTGCAGCATCCCCATCGTCACGTGATCAAAATTCAGATGTTTGGCAACTGGCTTATATTTATTACGGTTGCCGTTCCCCCAGGGTCATGTGATCAGTTTTTAATGCCCCTCTGACAAGCCAAGTCAATGGGGGAGCCAGATTCATTTAACAACCATTTTATTAACAGCTGCAGTGATTCACTTAAGAACTGTGGCAAGGTCATAAAATGGGGCAAAACTCACTTAACAAATGTTTCATTTAGCAGCAGAAATTTTGGGCTCTCTTTCCTTTTCCCTCTTTATACTGCATCTTTTTTTCCTTTCCCTCCCCCTCCTTCTATTTTTCTATTACTTTTTTGAATTTCTCTTTGCATTTTATATTTTGATAAACCAATAAAAGTTTGAAATGGGAAAAAAAATTGGGGCTCAATTCTGACCGTAAGTCGAGGACTAAGTGTATATATTTGCACTATTGTATGGCATCACCTTTACAACTATTATTGAAGAGCATGAACAAGAAAATGTGGAATTTAAGAATCGGCAGAAGTTCATGTATAATCAAGTTTTCTGAGGAGCTCAGTAGAATGAGCTCTTGAGGCTTCTGGAGTGCACATCCAGAAACCATTATTCATGGTTAGGTTCTGGAAAATCTAGTCCCTTCTAAGTGCCCCTTTTGTTCCCTCCTCCCACATCACAAAAAAAGAAGTCAAAACGTTTGATGGTAACGAGAGACATCTTGGTTGAGGGCAAACAAAAGCTCCTAACATCTTATTCAAAGGCAAATATAAAGGAGGCCAAGGCCATAATTTGCTAGAACCTGATGGTGATTCTGACCATTGCTTTCAGACTATCACGTTTCACAATGTAGTTGTGGTACGTTGCTGGTTAAATAATTCAAAATTACCTCTATATATGACAGCACATACAAGGGATGAATGCTGGACTTGTGCTAATCATACAGAAATAGAATACAGAAAGCACAGAGGTTTTATAAGAGAAAGTATTTTTTTTTTCTAACAAGAAGCCAGTCACCCATGTGTGTGGCATACATTTGATTAGAAATGATAATGATTGGAAAAATTTACACATTTGATGGATCATCTTTGGTCAGTTGCAACCTTGAAGACTAGCATTCAATACCAATATAACTATGAGTCAATCTGATTCAAAGCAAAATAGAATGTGATACACGTTTGGTGATTCCATGAAAATAAGCATTTTTTAAGGCTTGTGTGACAACCCAGTCTCCTGCTTGAAGAGAAAGAATGATTGAAATTGATACCATCTGGAACTTCTGGACCTGTGTGATCAACCTATGTACTTAACTTATCTGTTGACTTACAGACTGGGCAATAAACAACAAACCAGGTAAAACAAAAGATAGTAGTAGTAGTAGTAGTAGTAATAATGATAATGATAATAATGATAATAATAATAATAAAATAAAACTATAGTATGCATGCATATCCTATCCAAAATGAATATCCACACAATCAACTTAGACTAAAGACATGTTGGAATAGTAGGATAAAATTCAAATCACAAGGATGTAGAATGAGAAAGATTGCTCTATTCCTTGGTGCTATAAAGTACAAAGAGAATGGTGAATAGCCGCTATGTTTATTGCTTAGCAACAGTTATACCTCTCCCTTAATCCAATAGCCTGATTACCTCTTCAGGGAGAGAAGAAAAGATTGGATGTCAGTCAAAGGGGGAAGAATGCCAGCCTTTAAAATGAGGACCCACCAATTTGAATCCACTCATTTGAAGTAACAAGTTGCCAATTGTCTTGACAGTGAAATAGTTTCTTCTACAGAATAGAATTCTGGACAGAACACACAAAAAGGGGACAGTAAACAAACAGACAAACAAAGCATTTAGTCTTGGATATGTAGAAGAAAAAAAAATTAAAAGGGGTTCACAGGTTCTGATTCATGGACTGAGTTGCAGAGTATGGCTGGGACCAAAGCATCCTGGTGGCAAAACAGAACGTATCTTTCTGAGGGACAGAACTGCTCACTGACACAGAAGCCAAAGCAAAGACAGACAGCATCATTAGGAGAACCATCCCAGATTTCATTTTTGATTTACAATCCAAAGAGATGGGCTATCTCAGTGATGGCAAGCCTTTTAGAGACCGAGTGCCCAAAAACCAGCCCTGTCTCCGCTCTGCCCCCTGTCCCGCCTGCAGGGCCACCCACCACTTCCACAGCCTGCTGCAAATTGCCCAGGAGGCCCAGCAGTGCCATGGCATCCACGCCTTCTGCCCGTACCATCAACTACGTGCGATGGGGCGCGAGGGCGGAGTCTTGGCTGCACTGCTCCGCACGGGCCGCACTCGGGGGGGCTGCTGGTGAGGAGTGGGCTGCGGGGGGGGAGGCAGGGCTGGGGCAATGGCGCGCGTGCCCACAGAGAGGGTTCTGAGTGCCGCCTCTGGCACACCCGCCATAGGTTTGCCACCACTGGGCTATCCCCTATCCAACTGTATTGTTGGAATCACAAATAGAAGGAAAGATGAAGAAATCGACCCTGGTTTTTGTTTCTGGCTCATATACTGATAAGAGAAATGTTTGAGGGAAGAAATGGCCAAATTAAAAAAAATAAAATGAATGAGAGCTGAGATACTGTTTGTAACTGGACCAAAGAAAGGATTAAGTTTTAGACAAGCCAGAATTTAATAGATAGATTTGCTGGCTTTTTTTTTTAAAGCAAATGCTGCAAATGCCTCTCAAAGGAAAACATATTGCTGTAAATAACACATTTTTTAAAAAAAATACTGTTTAGAATTTTATGCTGTATAGTAGCACTGGTGTACAGACGCCTTGAAATAAAAATGCTAATGAATGAAAACCAAAACTGAGGACTTCAGTGTGATCTGAATTTAGAAGACAGACTTTCTGCCAAAAGCTCAGCTAATGTTCCAGAATGCTAAATTGTGTAGAAATCACATGAATGCAAAGCCCAAGAGATTATGATGAATATCTTGGTTTCTCTCCTTTTTGTGGAGCAAGCATGATAGTTAGAATCACCTGAGATTTAGTTTGCTCCGTTTACAATTTTTAACCCAAGACAGTATCCAGGCTTATTATTTAATGCAGGCTAGAGCAGTGTTTCCCAACTCTGGCAATTTTAAGATGATTGGACTTCAACGGCCAGAATATTGGTGGGGGTATTCTGGTAGTTGACGTCCAATCATCCTAAAGTTGAGAAACTGGTCTAGAGAGATCAACCCTGATACAGGTTGATTACATTGGACAGAATGAACACAAAGTACAAAAGTACAGAATACAAAGTATAGAAATAACCAGATAATAAGATAAGTATCTAGGTCAGGATCTTAGGCTATTTTCAATGAGAATCCGTGCAAAAACGTAGTTGTTAGAGATAGAATATAGATTTGGGGCCATTAATGTAAGATCAGAATTTGGTAAGATTCATTCTTAGAAATGGGGAATCCACGATGAAAAGGGCAAATGTTTGGTGTAAAGTAGCAAAACTCACTGTGCACATACCGGTATATGTCTGAGGCTGGATTCACTTTGACAAGTGTTACAAAACATTCTGGTCTATTGGCTGGTTGGTTGCCTTTTCAGTTTCTAGAGCAGCATTCATATTGGACAAATCACTCTTTTTTTAAGAGACTACTTTGTAGAGTTCACAAAATCGCTTAGGGACAAGGTTTTGAGACACGCATCTGTTTTAACATGATGGTGAACAAGGCACAAAAGTAGCTGATTTTAAAATTAAGAAAACAAATGCCTGAATTTGCTTACACCAGGGGTGTCAAACTCGCAATGTCACGTGACGGCAATGGGGTGGGCACGGTTTCAGCATGACACATCCGGCCGGCAGTTTCACACCCCTGGCTTACATTCACATCACATTTTAAGCAGTCATTCTAAATCTTAAGAAAAGCATTCACAAATGGCAGGAGTGGCGATTCTAATGACCTCATAAATAGCTTCCTTATAAGCAGGATAGTACAGGTAGTCCTCACTTACTGACTGCTCATTGGCTGACTGTTCAAAATTACAATGGTGCTGAAAAAAGAGACATATCACAGGTCTTCAAAGTTGCAGCCATTGCAATATCTGTTCAATCAAGTGATAGTGATTTAGGCACTTGGCAATTAGCACACATTTATGATGACTGCAGTGTCAATCATGATCAAGTGATTGCCATTTGCAAACTTCACAGCCAGCTTCTCCAAGTAAAGTCAATGGGGAAGCCAGGAAGAATTTATAATTACATGACATTTAAATTAACAATTAGAGCCAGAACTGGTGATGTTGTCCTGAACAACTTAGCTATGTGTCAGAGTTGCTAGTCCCAATAGCAACCAATGAGGGTTACCAATAGGCTAGTATTGTCATATAGCCCCCCCCCAATTTACTATGTTGCTACACTAGGGTTACCCAAAGTGAATGGCAAGCCTATACAGGTAGTCCTCATGTCATGATGGTAATCAGAACTGGAGTTTCCATTACTAAGCAATGCAATTGTAAAGTTCTATGTCACATAACCCCATCGCTAACAATGGCAATCCTGGCACTTCCTGTTGCTGTTGTTAACCAAATCCCACTTGTTTTTAGCTGAGGACCTATTTCGATCCAAACCATTCCCGCCTGGGTTCCTCCCAGACCTGGGCATCGATTCTTCCAAGGCAAGGCACTCCCTCCCCTTCAACTTCCCAAACCATCTATCCCCCCTATCCCCCCTTTGGACTACCCTCTGCCGTGCCTTGTGGGACAGTTAATAGCCCCACAACTGCATGAGGCTGCTTGTCATATCATATTTCAGAGGCTATTTGGTGGCTGCAAAATCTCCTGAGCCACAGCAAAGTGAGAAGCCTTGGCCTCAGCCACCCGTGGAAGCCCCAGCTGTCCCAACCCAGTGGCATGGCATGAAATTTCCCCAGAAAGCCCCAGCAGAGGGAACCCCAGTTGGTTTTGGCCACAGAGAAAGGACGAGAACCACTGCAAAAAATGTGCTTCCTGTCTCCAATCCCTGGAGGCAGTCCAGCCAGATACGGTGTTTCCCCAAAAGTAAGACCTACTCTGAAAATAAGCCCTAGCTTGAGTTTTGGGTGTGGGCCTAATATAAGTCCTACCCCAAAAATAAGCACGCCTAAAAATCAAGCTGGTGTGTGTAGCTGCCGCATGGCTCATCGTGCCAGTGCTGCTGCTCGTGGCAGGAGGCTGCACAGCACTTTGGGCCGTTGCCACGAGTGGCGGCGGCAATGGTCCAAAGCACCACAGGGCATCATGCTGCAAGCAGTGGCAATGGCCTGAAGTGCTGCATGGTATCCTGCCATGAACAGTGGCACTGGTGTGAAGCACCAAGTGGGCTCCTGCCGCAAGTGGTGGCACCAATGCAATGCGCCATGTGGCGTCTGGCTGCAAGTGGACGCTGAAGAAGTCAAGCAGCACAAAAGGGGTTGGGGTGTGGGAGGCCTGGCTGCATCGGTCCTAAGGTAAGACATCCCCGGAAAAACAAGACCTAGTGCAGTGGTTCTCAACCTTTTTCAGGTTGAGACCCCACTTGCGCCGCCCATGCGCGCCGCGACCCGGGCGCACGCATGCGCGCGACGGGCCGATCTGCGCATGTGCGGCGTGCGCCGATAAAAAATAATAATAAAAAAACAAAATGGCGGACCGCGACGGGCCAATCCGCGCATGCGCGACGCACGACGAAAAAAAATCAATAAAATAAAAAAATAAATAAAAACCCCCCAAAAACAAAATGGCGGACCGCGACGGGCCGATCCGCGCATGCGCAGCGTGCACGCGGCGAAAAAAAATCAATAAAATAAAAAAAATAAAAAAACCCCAAAAACAAAATGGCGGACCGCGATGGGCTGATCCGCACATGCGCGGTGCGCGCGACGGCCCAAACCGCACACGCGTGGTGCGCCGAAACCCCCCAAAAAACAACCCCCCCAAAAACAAAACAAAAAAAAAACAAAATGGCGGACCGCGACGGGCCGATCTGCGCATGCGTGGCGCGCGCCGAAAAAAAAATCAAAAAATAAAAATAAAAAATGGCGGACTGCGACGGCCCAAACCGCACATGCGCGGTGCGCAACGAAAAAAACAAAAACAAAAAAAACACAAAAAACAAAATGGCGGACCACGGTGTCTGGCTACCCCCGCGAAACGGTCGTTCGACCCCACATGGGGTCGCGACCCATAAGTCGAGAACCGCTGACCTAGTGCTTCTTTTGGAGGCAAAATAAATTAAAATACAAGACCAGGCCTTATTTTTGGGGAAACACGGCACCATGATCAATGGTAGCAAAACCACAGAGGGATCCAGGATGGATACCACTGCTGCATGAGCTGCACTAGTGCTCAGTTGCCTTCCAGGTGCAGTGCAAGCTGCTGATTATCAGCTCTACACCTAAAGCTTTTCATGGCATAGGGCTAGGTCACGGGTCGGCAACCCGCGGCTCGAGCCGCATGTGGCTCTTTGAGCCATCCCCTGCAGCTCCGGAGCCTCCTTCGCTATTTACAGAGAGAGACAAGGAGACAGAGAGAGGCACTTGCACTTCCTCTCTCTCATGTGGACTTGCCCCCTCGCAGGGCTCCTGATTGGCCCTGCGCCCAGGTGCCCCACCCCCTGGGAGAAGGGCGGCCAGGAAGTCCCTTTCCCGGGCTGGCAATGTCTGAGGCCCACGTGGCTGGGGAGCCGCACGGTGAAGCCCCAAGATCCTGCTGGGAGCGGCCTGCCTGAGCCTCCGCTGAGTGGGCCAGCCCTCCCGCAAACTGCGGCCCCGAGGGAGAGCAGCCCCTCCAATGCCCAGCTGGTGCAATCGTTGGCCAAGCAGCAGCAGAGCTGGGGACAGAGGGTCAGTGGCGGGGGGAGGGGGCTCTGAGTCCATGGAGCACTGCTGCGAAGCGGCCGCGGGGTGGGTGGCATGCTCCCCCGGCTTACTTGTTCCAGGCAGCAGTCTCGGCTGGGGCATTGCTTCCTGGGCCATCCCCGGGCAACTCCCTGGGCAGCCGAGCCAGCCACATATCTCCCTTGGCCGTGTGGCAGTCATGGCTGGGGCGGCAGCCGGCGGGGACATCGTTTCCCGGGAAGCTGAGCCAGCCACATGTCTTCCCAGGTCGGGCCAGGCGGTAGTCCTGGTGGAGGCGGCAGCTGGTGGGGGCATTGCTCACTGGGAAGCCGAGCCAGCCACATGTCTCTCCAGGCCGGGCTGGGCAGCAGTCATGGCTGGGCCAGCGGGGACATCGCTCCCTGGGAAGCCGAGCCAGCCACGTGTCTCTCCGGCTGAGGCCAGAGAGGCGGCGGCGACCGGGCAGCTGCACCCCTTCGCTGCCCTCCCGCTGTTGCCTGGCTGCCGTGGGGCTCTCCGCTGCCTGGCTCCACCAGTGACGCCTCCCTCGGCCACTTTCAGGGAGCCGCCACCACCCTTGGTGCTGCAGGAGAAGGAGACCTTGGACTGCGAGGACAGCGGGGCTAGCGGTAGTCGAAACCCCCATCCCCGCAGCGGCACTCCTTGTTGCCAGTGTGGCCGCCCATGGTGCACCCGGCCTTGGCACCCTCCTCTTGCAATGTGAAGTGGCTGAGAATGTGGCGGGGGTGGTGGCTGGGACCCCAACGATGCTGTAGTGGCCGCCGCCGGAGCTGGTGGGGACCCCTGATGCTGCAGTCACCACCGCCGGAGCCGCTGCCTCCTGTCCTGCTCCCCCTCCTGCCTGTTTGGCTGAGGACGGTGGGGACCCTGACAATGCTGCAGTGGTAGCCACTGTGCCGCCGCCACCGTAGCTGCTGCCTCCCATCCTGCTCCCCCTCCCTGCCCGTTCGGCACCGTCTGCCTTTCATTCTCTCTGTCTCCTCACCTGGAAAGAGAGGGAGAGGGAGAGGGAGAGGAAAGAGAGAAAGAGAAGAGAAAAAGAGGAAAGAGAAAGAGAAGAAAGAAAGAGGAAAGAAAGGAAAAAGGAGAGGAAAGAAAGGAAAGAGAAAGAAGAGAAAGAGAGGAAAGAAAGAGGAAAGAGAAAGAGAGGAAAGAAAAAGAGAAGAGAGAGGAAAGAGAGAAAATAGAGAAAGAGGAAAGAGGAAAGAGAGAGAGAAAAAAGAAGAGAGGAAGAGAGAAAGAGAAGAGAAAGAGGAAAGAGAAGAGAAAGAGAGGAAAGAGAGAACGAGGAAAGAGAGAAAGGAAAGAAAGAAGAGAGAGACAGAGAGGAAAGAAAGAAAGAAAGAAAGAGAAGAGAGAGGAAAGAGAGAAAGGAAAGAGAGAGAGAGTTAGGATAGAAAGAGGAAAGAGACAGAGACCCTTTTGACATCTAAAATGAAGATAACACTGCATATATCCCTTTTTACCTTTATTTTATATATACACAAACACATATACATACATACTAAAGGTAAAAAAGGATATATGCAGTGTTATCTTCATTTTAGATATCAAAAGTGTTTTGCGGCTCCCAGTGTTTTGGTTTCGGTGGGAAATGGGTCCAAGTGGCTCTTTGAGTGTTTTGGGTTGCCTACCCCTGGACTAGGTTATTTGAGAAACTGCCTCTGCCTGAGGATATCTGCCTGTCCAGTAGACGACATAGTGTGGGAGTGCTTCAGGTCCTCTTCCTTAAATGTTGTCATCTGACAGGACCTCATTCTAAACCTACACAAGGAATAGGACGCCACGGCCACTGTCCAACTACAATTGATGACACACTATTTGCATCCTGCTAGACAGCAGCAGGGCTAATTTTTGGTCTTTATGTCTCTATATCATTTTACACTGTGAGGAGAATGTATCCCCTCTCTAAATTTGATTCTACTGGGGTTCTCATTGCAGAGGCCAAACCTTCTCATTTCAAGTTCAATAGGATTTGACAGACCTTCTCATACAGAATACTCATTCCTTTAGCAATTCCTTACTCACCGAGCAGTTCGAAATCGTTGACAAAGTTTCTCTACCAGGCTCTCCGTTTGCTTGTCCTTAGTGATAAAAGAAAAAAGTTGCCTGGGGGAGGGGGGCAGAGTGTGGAGGAAAAGGAAGGAATACAAAAAAAAGATGTCAAGTATTAATATTCAGTATTTTACTCTTGGATTGCAGTTACAAGATTATGAGGTTTTCTGGCATGTCAGCTTTCTGTTCTTCTCAGTATTACCTAAAACAGGAGGCAAGTTAAGGAATTTCTTGAAATTTGACTTCTTGATCTCATGTCTTGTTTGGTTAGCTCAAGAAATTCATCGTCCACACAAGCAGTATTGAAAGGCAATAATGCTTCTTTTATTGTTTCCTCCTCAAGAATTCCAAGCATTCGATATAATCCCAAACAAAAGTGCTTTTCAAAAGGCAAATGGACTTTCTTAGTCTTTTTCCTTGAAAATATTTGGTTTCTCAAAAAAAAGCAAGGATTAAATTAAAATTATTACAGGATGCTAAGAAAAGGGGGGGTGGTCTTGGCCTCCCTGATCTGAAAAAATATTATCAATCGACAATTCTACTATGGGTGCGGGACTGGATGCGATTGGAAAATCGGAGATTATTAAAATTGGAAGGTCATGACATGCAGACTGGATGGCATGCCATGTTATGGGACGAGAAACATAAAGTTCACCAGTATTTCCGGAGGCATTACATCAGACGGGCGTTAATAGAGGTTTGGACCAAAATCTGGCGACAGAATTATAGGCAAGTTCCCAATTGGATCTCGACACTAGAAATGTATATACACCCAAAGTTCATTCAGTTGGGGAAAGTAATAACCTATAAAGACATATTAGATGAGAGAGGAGAATTAAAATTGAGGAAAAATCTTCAAGACACAGGGATAGAATTAGAATGGCGGGCGTATCTCCAACTACAAGCAAGATATAGGAAAGACAAAAAAGAGTGGGGTATAAAAATAGAACCGACAGAACTAGATAAAATATTATTAGGTCCCGAGGATAAAATGATTTAAAAAATATATCATTTTCTCTTAGACCAGGTCAAGAACAGGTCAAGGAGACTATGCTAATTTGGAGTAGGGATTTTGGTTTCAGTATTGACCTGCAGATTTGGCAAGAACTGTGGGAAAAAAATAGGAAACTCACTCTAGCTACCTCGTACAAGGAAAATCTTTACAAGATGTTCTATAGATGGCACTTCCCACCCGCAAGGCTAGCTAAAGTGGGTTCAAATATTTCACCTTTATGCTGGAAATGTAAAATAGCAATTGGATCATATTACCATATGTGGTGGGAATGCTCAAAGGCCCGTGAGTATTGGAATAGGATACGAAGTTGGCTGAAAGATATATTAATATTGGACTTAGAATTAAAACCTGAACTCTTCTTGTTGGGAATAACTACAGAGAAATACAATAAGGGAACAATCTATTTGCTGTTACACATCTTGACTGCAGCTAGGCTTGCGTTCGCGCAAAAATGGAAGAGCAAAGAAATCCTCAGATATAAAATATTAGCATGTGCGGAAATGGACAGGCTCACAATGGTATTGAAAGACAAATGTGGATCAGTTTATTTCAAAACCTGGGATAAATTTTACTGCTGGAGGGATTCGAGGAGGACGGTTGGGGTTAAAGATTAGCATTAAGATAGAAATATATGTTATTTTAGAACAAGTACTGTATAAAAAACTTAGATGTATAATTATAGATTGTAAAATGTGGAACAACTTGATAAGAATGTATATACTGGAATGTCACGTTACATCCAATGTTTTTTAATTGTATTATAAATAAAAATTTGTAAATAAAAAAAAAAAGAAAAGAAAATATTTCGCTTCTCATCCAAGAAGCTTCATCACTTCAGTGAACTGAACTTCAGTGCACCGAAGAAGCTTCTGGGATGAGAAGCGAAACATTTACAAAGAAAAAACTAAGGAAGTCCATTTCCCTTTTGAAAACAACCTTTAGGACAACCATGACCTGGATGATTGTGAATCTCCACAGATAATCCCAAAGAAACTTGCAATTCCATAATCTGACCTACTGTTTTGGCTCCCATTTTGTATGCCAAGTAATTCTAGGCATTGAGGAAGCTCAGTGCCTTAGACGTGACATGTGAAGGTGTGGAGGAGGGAAAAAAGAAACTAAAATTAAAAGGCTACCTCATAATGGTATGGAAAGGCTGTTCCTCTATGCCAGAGTCTGCATCCGAGAGACGGCTGATGACGTCAGGGAGCAGGTTGTAAACAGCATTGTCCTGCATTGCAAAGAAAGAGTGGGGGTTTCTTAAAACTCTTGAACCCATCCAGCTTTGGAGACAGGCCTCAACCTACATGAGATAATACTGGATAAAAGACAGATGCTAAGATCAAGACAAGCCAGACACATTTATTCAGAAGAGATTTCATTCTATCTTGGGAAAAAGGCCATTCCATTTACAGGAAAAACTATTTTGAGAGAGGAAATCAGACCATTTCAGCCAACAGAGCTTTGATTCGGAACATTTTGTTCTTTTATAATTATGACCGTTAACAGGATGCTGTTACCCCCATTAATGAAATGTACATTACACTGAAGTTTTCCGTTCGGTTAACATTGGATGGCGGTTTGATTCTAATCTGTGTTTTTCTGGCAGGAAAGGTTTTGTTTGGTTATGAACAAAGAGACTCACAGTAGTCCACAGATCAGTAAGATGGAAAGGGTTAGGATTTAACTGAATGGTGCTTATTTTAAGCAGGTTGCCTGCATACTAGGGCTGAATAAAAAAGAAAGAAAGAAAAGGGAGCCCTTTCTAATGTTTGAAATTATTCCATTACCAGCCCCATTTTGCTAGTGGAAGAATGCAGACCTGTCTCTTTCAATCTGAACACATCTCTTCAGAATGGTGATTAGTCTTTCATTCAGGACATTGGATTGGAAGGTGTCTCCTGAGCTGAGATCCTAGCTTGCACAGAACAGAATGAGGGTGCCTAAGGTAAAGATGAACTCGGCTATACTTATAATACATTGCCTCAAACATGCTGAATCTGAGTGGCACCTCCTCGCTCTTAAGCAGGTTATATATCCTGTAGGGCACATGGTTACCGATGGTAACCTTGTTTATGCCTTCTGTATTTCATGGAAAGACATTATTTGGAAGTCTTGACTGAACAAATCCACAAGGGCCATTTGAAATCACTATCTATGAACCCATCTGCTAATGACCGTGCCATATGAAAGGCAGTGTGTAAAAATGGAAGAGAACACAGTGGTGTGAAACATGAAATTGGATGAAATTAACAAAAGAAAAATGTGTTTTGGGAACTAAGGGAAAGGGAAAGGATATGACTGATCTGAGAGAAGGTGGTCTGACTTCATTGTGTAAAATTGAAGGACACACACAGGGAAGTGATGGTGTAGATTTAGGTCAGAAAATAGGAATGGGTGTCACACAGATTGTTGTGAGTATGTGTGTATATATATGAAAACAGGAATCCATATATTGGTAGCAATGCATGTTATACTCTATTGAATATAAAGGAAGGAGGGGTGAGAGATTGTGTAGCATTCTAAATGAATATGATACAAATAAACCATTTTGTCAGATGGAAGATAGCTGAGAATGAAAAGGGAGGGTACTGGGCCATTCGAAGAATCAAAAAGTGAATGAGAATAATTGGTAAACATCTGCTTAGAGAAAATTTCTGTTCTAAATATGTAGTGCAATCATAGATTTTGCAACAGTTACATATAGGAAAGGAATGAATCAAAAAGCATGATGGTTTTTACCGTTTATGAGGAGCAAGAGAATTAAGAGGATAAAAACGATGATGATAATTTCTCAAGGTGGGGTAGGACATTATTTGTAATTTTGATTGTATCTTTGGGGGAAATGGCCATGGAAGAAAAAGAAAAGTGAAAGAAATTCGAGTGAAAGTAATATGACTTCAGGAAGTAAAAGATCTACATGAAAAAGTTTTATAAGACAAATTGATTGAACTGATTGAACTGAGAGCGGATGTAAGAAAAAAAATGTGGAAACTTTTTGGAATGGAGTGAAAAGAACTTTATGCCATAGACCAGTGGTGGCGAACCTATGGCACGCGTGCCAGAGGCAGCACTCAGAGCCCTCTCTGTGGGCATGCGCACCATGCCCTGGAGATGGCAATCGTCCCTTTTCAACCAGTCGCCTGCTAACTCGCCGAGCTCCCACGTGGCCAGATGCATCCCAGCATGGCTGGTTTCCCTCCCCCTCATCCCATCCCTCCTGGCCTCGCATGCTCTCCTTTTCCTGGGCATGACCCATTGCATCGCCTCCTCAGCTGTTGGCTGTCTGTCCAACTCAGAAGCGGCTTCTCTGAACTGCTGCCGGTGGGCTGCAGAGCCCAAGAATGTGCCGGTTGAGGGGCCAGTAGGCTGTGGCTGCTGAAGGACACTGTCGGCCCCCATGCGCGGGGGCCAATGGTGTCAGGTAGCAGCTGCCCTGGCCCCTGCCTCGCGGCAATGGCACTCCCGCCCTGCCTCGCCCTGCAGGATGAGCCTCCTACCCACCGCCTCACCTGCTAGAGACCCCCTGGATCTTCCTTAACCCTGCCCGGCCCCCACAGGCATCCCTCCCCATGAGCAACATCGAGGTGACCACGCCCACCTTGGCCACACCCACCCAGTCTGCTATGACCACAGCCATGCCCACCCAGTGGGCCATGCCCACCCGGCACCCGGCAATAAATAAGTGGGTTTTGGATTGCAGTTTGGCCACTTGGGCTCTAAAAGGTTCGCCATCACTGCCATTAGACATTTGTAGGACTAAAATTAATGGGTAGTGTGAAAAAGTATGCTTGACTGAATAGGAAAGAGGCTGTAGTTTTAATTTGCAAATAATATAGTCAAAGAGACGAGAAAAGTTGAAAAGAAAAAATAAAGAGTGGCTTGAAAGGAATTATTTTCATGAAAAAGGTTTACTTAAAGAGCTATCAGCAAAGTATAAACAATTAAAATAAAATCAATGAAATTAGTTGGGATGAAACTGAATGAGGGAATGATGGAAAATAGTTTAGAGATCTGTAGGAGAATGATTATATTATGTTAAAGGGTGGGATTGTGGTGCATGCTACTGATGTTAATAATGTTAAAATGATGAAAAGGAAGTTATGAATAATGTTAAGAATATTGAAAATCACAGATATAGATATATAATTGGAGAAATACTATAATACATATAGTATGTAGTTTGGTAAGGGAGAGGCTCTTTAATATATATGTGAAGACTGCATATGTGTCTGATGAGTAGAAAAATGCCATTATTTTTAATTGTAATCTTTACTGTTATTAAGAAACATTTATTCTTCATGGTTTTACTGGCTTTTATTGTTGTAAGCCACTCAGAGTTGCCTCAAAGTAAGATGGGCGGCAAACAAATCTAATAAACAAACAAACTATTGTTCCCCCCAGACCAGGGTTTCTTAACTCTCCAGTCATCATATCCAAAAAGAGAACAGAATGATGGGAATGAATATAGATGTATGTTATCGTTAGTGAGACGTCCACAAATGTGGCTGTAAAGCCACACATTTTTTCCCCACTTAGTGAAAACTATGCTTTTACTTCTCTAAAAGGACTATTTAAATTAAGCCAAGATTGCGATTCAATTTAACATTAAAGTTCACCTTTGACCCAGTATCTCTTGTGATTAAATTCCTTTTGTATCCTCACTTGCTTATCTGTGGCTGATTCATCCCAAACACCTACAGCCTGCTCCATAAATATTGAGATCATTTCAAGTTTCTATTTTGGACATTTAAATGGAAATCATGCTTCAGTTATGTAGTCTACGAAACATTATTTAAAATTTAGCAGCACAGAAATGAGAAACATAGGTTTTATATTTCTGAAAGTTTAGCACGAGGCCTCTTTCCTTACTTTGTTAGAGAGTTCAGTGAAAAAATTTCGAGCCAGACGAACAATCTCATCCTCAGGGTCAATGAGAAGAGCTGCCATCTCACTCACTTGCCCCTTCACCTTCACCATGTCTTTTAGGATCAGGTGAGTCATCACCATAGCAGCTGTCCGTCTGACATGTTGACAAGGGTCCCGCAACCTAAGGAACAAAACCAAGCGACATCATGAGATCCACCGTCAGAACTTTTGAAGGGTTCAGTTGCTGGAAAGGTGTTTATACTACACTCAGCTGGCTAGCTGGATTTCTTCACTTTCCAGACCAGAGACCTTGCCACCAAACAATTACCTGGCATAGAGGTGGGGTGTCCAAGGGTCTATCAAGTTGGGAAAGCGGATGGCCAGGTCTCCAGCTGCAATGATGAGGTTTGCACGTACACTGGAGAGTGTGGCTTTCTCCATCATGGTAAAGAAGAGCCGCAAATGTGAGTCACAAAATTCTGCACTGCATGGGAATGAAAAGTGAGTAGACTTCAGTTCATCACTTAGAAGACTTCCCAGCTGTAAGAAGCATAAAGCAGTACATCAGCAAAAAGGATTTGGAAGAATTATTCCTCACATAATATCGTACCTGACCATACAGAATTTTCCCAGGGCCAATGCGGCAGCTGCTGAGAGTGCTGGATCACTATAGAGTCCTGGATTGTTGCAAATCTTGAGTACAAGGGGAACAAAGGCTGAAAGTAGCTGTTTTCCTATAAAGGCAAAAAGATAAGATAAGATAACCTTTATTGTCATTGTTATAAGAAGGCTTATCATTCTAGGGAGCATTAAACTTGTACAGAATACAAGTAAAAATCTTCAGGCATGCAAAATATACACTTTAGGCAAGCGTAAAGAAACCACTGTAATAAGACAATTCATTTAAAGTGGCCCATATGATATGCTTCAGTCACTGAAAAACATGCACTCTGCCTCTGAATTTTTAAAAATATTATTTCAGTATAATCTAACATTCCATATTCTCCTAACTGAGGCTGGTTATCTCGCTGGGTTCATGACACAAAGTAATTGAAAGCTAGGGATTTGTGTGTATGTAGTTTAATTTCTTACCCACAAAGAACAATTACAAAATTCATCAATAAGGGGAAAAAAAATCCACTCAGCTTCCGTATTTACCATCCAAGAGCTCTGTCTCACAAATGGTATGGATGAGCTCCATTTCTGTATCTTCAGCAGAAGCCCCAACCAAGCCTAGGTCCTCCTCCACGGTGGTGTCACTCCCAGTGCGCTATGCAGAAGGAAGAAATAACCAAAAGCTAGCGCTGTTCTGCCCCTCAGTGGAACAAGGCAGTCTTAAGATTAAAAAAAGGTTGGAGGCACTTGTGATTTCCTCCCCCCCCGATGTATACCAATACTCGTCGCAATTAGTTGAGCAATTCTGCAGAAGGATATGCTCAGCAAAAGGTCCCTGTCCCAAATTATGGAAATCCAAGTAACGTGATCTGATGAAATAACTGAAGGCAAGTAGACATGGAAATGAGAAGAATTCCAGCCCTCACCTTGCTATTCTGGAATTTTACAGTGCTGGCAGCCTGTTCCTTTGCGTCTCTTTCTTCCCCAAGGACACGGCGCCTGCGTAGCTCATTGCTTACAGACAACTCCAGGTGTGCAAGCTGTTGCAAGGCCACATCTCCCGCAAGGGAGACCAAATGTGTTAACATAATGATATCAATCATGCTCGAATCATCAGTTGCTTCATCGGAAGAAGATCCAAACTCTGGAGAGCAGACAACTTCTTTAATGGTACATTTATTCTCTTTTCTTCTTTTCTCTTGCTGCCCTCTCTAGCCATGCCCCTTCTAAGTCACCTGCCTCAAGTATCCCAAGCAGGCTTTGCCAAAAGTAGAGGACATGCCCATCTTCAACTCACCCGCCTCAGCTGCTGTACTAAACTCCTGCAACTTTTCCAGGGCTTGTTGGCTACAACACTGCAAGATCTGAGCGCATATTTCCTCAGGTCCTTCTGCCAACAGATAGATAAGGGCAACAGCTCTCTCAGTGAAGGGAATCCAATGTGCACTTGAATGACCAAAACCTAGGAGGGAGGGGGGGGAAAGGCCTACAATTAGGCAAAATAACATACTTGCAGCTATGCCTACCTTCCTCTCAGTTTCACCAACTCACCCACAGTTATGGCCTCATGCAGACGCTTGAAAAGTAGGTGTGACTGCGGAAGTCGGAAGGGAGTAACGTTTTTCCCAAGGTCAGACTGTGAGAAAAAGAGAAAGGTGTTAGTCCTATCCAGCAGAACGTTTTTGGTTTTCTTTATTGAAACCAAAGCTAATTTGTGCTTCTTTAGTCCATTTTGAAGTTCCTCTATATTGAAAGAAGCTCCATCACAATTAGAGAAGATCCTGTTATAGAACTCAGACATAGTTCTGCCATACATACATGAAAATTTGGAAGTATATCAATTATCTCCTTGTTAACAAATGTAAAACTATAGACCAGGGTTCTCAACCTTGGCAACTTTAAGACTTGTGGACTTCAACTCCCAGAATTCCTCAGCCAGCTTTGCTGGCTGAGGAATTCTGGGAGTTGAAGTCCACAAGTCTTAAAGTTGCCAAGGTTGAGAACCCCTGCTATAGACCAAGCCTGAAGGCAAGTACTCTAAAAGTAGCTTAAAGAAATAGCTTGTGCTGATCTTTTTTTTTTAACTAGTTTTATTCATTTATAACATAAAATGTGAAAATACAAAAGCAAATAGTAGGGGACAACAGCAGAAAAAGGGAAAACAAAAAAGGCGTGAAGAAAGGGAGGGGAAGAAAGAAAAGGCATTGACTTCCGACTCTCTGTTGCAGTAAAATCAGACATTAAAATCAAATCTCAACTTTTTACATTTCTACAGTAGCACGCACTAGCCATTTCCCTATGGGCAAATCAGTCTAATCGGTAAAACCCAAAATCATAATATCATTTTTTCCACCTCAAGCACGAAGTCCAGAAGTGGTTTCCAAGTAGAAACAAAAGTATTTATGTTCTTTTCTTTTATCAGCACAGTCAATTTGGCCATCTCTGCTAATTCCATCAGGTTTTGTAATCCTTTGTCCAAGGTAGGAATCGAGGCATCCTTCCAGCAAGAGCAATCTTGCTGCTGTCACCATATATAAAATCAAAGTTCCAATTTTTCCCCCCAGTTCTCTGGGGAAAGTTTCTGGTTTAATCTTTTATGTTCACTTTAAGAATTTTCTGCATTAATATGTGAATCCTACTCCAATATTTCTTTGCCTTATCACATGTCCACGATAAATGATTTGATCTTAACATTTTCATTAAATCAAAAGGGGAAAATTATAAATACGTTTTAGATTGTATGTGCCCACATTCTTGTACCCTTTATATTTTCTTCAAATTTGAATTGGGAAGGAAAGTAAATAGGAAAGTCTGCCATTTGAAACTCCAAGCTATCCTGCTAATATGAAGTCTGGTCATCCTCAAAAGCTCTTTGCTTAGGATAATCACTAAGTCATCTTGCCTTCTTTGCAAACAAATTCCCTACATGTCTTCCTTAAACATTCTGCCCCAAATGACTCCATTCTGTCGAACATCTTTTTCCCCTCTGCATCACTAAAAAGGTGAAAGAGAAGTCTAACTCATTAAAGTATGTCCTCAAATGCAGTCAGCTACCTCAAAATGAATACATACACTTTTGGTGTAAAATATCTTGGATTGGTATTTGCCTTCCTCTACCCTACGAGGTTCCCCTTTAATAAAACGAAGCAATTTTCTAGGCACAGTCCTTTATAAATATAAATATTCAGAGAATCCTGCAACACTATCTTTTATATACTTATCGTATTTCATGCATACTTTATTTCCTCTTCCTAATTAAATTGGTTGGCTTTTTACTTCTCTCTCTCTCTCTCACACACACACACACACAAATACTGAACTTGCTTTAATTCTTTTGTCATAGAAGCATGGTGGCTTATGAGGTTAGGACATTGAGCTGATGATTGACAGGCTCGTATTCGAGATCCAGTTGCTGCCGCAGGATAGGGTGAGCACCCGTCACATGCTCCAGCTCCTGCTGACCTAGCAGTTTAAGGTGCGACCGCGAATAGATAGATAGGTACCACTTGGATGGACAATTTAAAGAGGATGTGAAAAGAGCTCCCAACTGGGTGTCCTCCAGGCAAAAGTGATGTTTCTGGCTGGTTCTTTCACCAACGCTTCGGTACTTTCAACATGGAAGTATAGTATGTTCTTTTGTCTGTTTTTAGGGACATTAAATTTTCTTTACAGTACTATGGGATTCTTTACCTTGAACGCTGAAAACTTGAAATCTATTTTAATGTATACAACACATTTAACAGTTCCAAAAAAGAATAAGCATATAGTGAAAACTGGGTTCTCACCTTGATATGGTGCATTGAAACAGCCCATAAAACTAAGTAATTAGTTAATATAACCTTGTATAAAATTGGCCATGCGTTTACAATATAGGATTACAAACTATAGCCACAGCAATGTACAAGGCAGATATCAGTGAATCCTGTTGAACAAAGACTCTGCCCTTGGAGTTATTCTCAGGTTGAAAAACTGGCTTTTGTTGTCAGTTACATTTATCAGTCCATGAAATAAACAAATGAGATAAAATATTATTCTCATCAAACTCTGACCTTCCGGCTATTGGAGATTTTGGAGAAAGCATTGCACACTTCCTGGGCAAGATGATAATCTTCATGGACTCTCTCATCTAATCCCACAGAGATTAAAAGATCCATGTTACTTCCCACAATCTCTGGCTTCCCCCTATTGAGCGCAGAAAAATCCCTGATTAGATCCAAATATTACAGAAATATCCGATGGTTTTAAGACCAAAGCATTGTGTCTTAGAGAAACAATGGACCAATACTAATTTCTTATAATGAATTATGCATAATTATAATGAATTATACATCAATTATTTACACATAATGTAAATCAAGGATTTCACTGGGTTGCTGAAATTAAGAATACAACATAAGGTAACTGACATGAAAAATGATAACATTTATATTAGCACAGTATTTTTATTAGGTCAATGATATCCTGTAAAGTTCTTGAGAAACGTTCAACAAGCTAGACCTTTGTGGTTGGGGGTGAGGCGAATTATAAGGCTAGAAGAGTATCAAAGCCATTTAGTCTAAGATAAAAAGTTGTCAAATTAATCACAGAGTAAATCACTGAAACTTTAAATCTTTCGAAAGCAGCACAAATTATGTAACAAAATATCTAAAGACAAATATTTTCATCACAGGGCCACAATACAATGCACATACAACAATTAATATTGAGAATTTACTATCCCTCCTTGTGGAATTGTAAAAACCAAAAGGGAGAGAAAAATATTTCTCCTTCAAAATAAAAGCAAGAGGGGATAGCCAAATACCAGTCAACATTATTTTATTGTTGGGCTAATATATTTTGGAAAATATTCAGTGACTGATCAATGCACATGGAATGCTCTTGATGGAGGTGTTTTTCAAAACATGTCACGTTGTTGAAATAAAATAATTGTCAACTCTACAAATGAGCAGGTCTGCAGCCCTTTTTTCCTACTCATTTTCGGTTGCCACATAGAAGGGGGGGGTTGCCCAGGTGCTTCACTAGGCAAAATAATCGTTTGTCTCATGGGAACCAAGGTCATCGGTTGCTCCCGAGACTGCAGGCTGGGCGTTGTGTAAAAAGCCCACCAAGATGTATTGGGGAATGTAGTTGCTTGCATATTTTTAGGGGTGGGATTTTTTAAACTTTGTATTGGGGAATTGTTACATGTGTCTCCAGACTTGGCTTCACTTTTGACGTGCTGATACTTCGTAACTAATAAACATGTTCTTTGAGGAATTTGCAAGCCTTGGAGTTCTGCTTTATTTGTCTCTGTCTGTCGGAACCTTGACAATAATTGTGATAAGCATGTAAGCACTACCAATTTTGTGCCTGCCTCTCTCCACCTGCCTCCAGCAAAACCGGCAGGTTGAGGCAGGTTGCACAGGATCAGAACTCATGAAGTATTTGATAGCAGAATGCTAAGATTCCACTACAACCGAAAGAACATTTATAGAAGTAATCCCGATCGGGAAAATCTTATTTCTAAGAGACATTTACCTTTTCTCATGTGTTTTGTTTTTCAACAAATACCAATGATCTAATTTCCTTGTGACTTTCTCTTACCCACATATGTATCTCTGGGTTGTAAACTGCTACTTCATAAATTGAAGGGTAGGGAGAGATCAACTAGATACCAAGTAAGAATACTTTCTTGAAGCTTCCCAAGGAACTAGATTCTTTAGAACAGTGGTTCTCAACCTGTGGGTCATGACCCCATTTGGGGTCAAACGACCGTTTCACGGGGTCGCCAAACGCCGCAGTCCGCCATTTTCCCCCCATTTCCCCTCGGCCGTTGCGCCGCGCATGCGCGATTCGGCCCGTCGCGCGCGCCACGCATGCGCGGTTCGGATCGTCCCGCGCCGTGCATGCGCGCCCCACCCCGCCGCACATGTGCGGTTCGGCATGCGCTGTTTGGGCCATCACACGCGCCGTGCATGCGTGATGCAGGCCGTCGCGCGCGCCGTGCATGCGTGGCGCAGGTCGGGTCTCGGCCTGAAAAAGGTTGAGAACCGCTGCTTTAGAATATGCTGCATACAAATACAATTATTATCCTGAATCTTCTAAATATATTAGTCATATAGAAACAGCTAACAACTCACTGTGCCATCATTCCTAGAAGCATGATAGCAGCATGGCGTTCCAATCTTGAGCACTGCAATTTCTCAGTAAATTTTTCCCAGAGCAGTTGAATCACAGTAGGTTTTATTTCATCCTTTTGCACAAATTCTGAGATCTAAGAAGCAACAAAGGTAATCAGGAAATGAAACCAGGCGGTTTTTAAAACTAGTATAACAGTCAACCCCATCCGCAAGCTCCAACCTAAAGCTATCCCTTGCAGGCTTTCCTACTCTTTTTCAAGGTAGCGAGCAGGTGGCCTTAAGTTATTGCATCAGAACTAGTAGGATTGAGTACAAAATTGACTTTTTCCTTTGTAGAGATTTAAACAGGGCATGTGGAAAGCTTCATTCATGCAGGATAAATAATTCCATTCAGTGGGTGAAGTTAAAGGGACAGGACTCTATTGATAAAAACATTATCAAGGGTTACCAGGGAAGCAAATGTTTACTCCCTCTTTTAAACTTTAATGTAGAAATGAGATTGAGGATAGGTAGTAGTAGTAGTAATAGAGTTGGGAGGGACCTTGGAGCTCTTCTAGTCCAACCCCTGCTGCTCTAGGAGTGATTGATTTTACTTCTTTGATATTGTATGTTGATTCTGACACAAATGAAATTAGAACAGCAGATGCAAATCCCAGACCTTTAAGATCAAACAAAGATTTCTCTAACTTATTATCTTGATCCAAACAACCACTAGTAAGGTCTTTCCAGGAAATCCAGAAACAGAATCTGGTAATTACCAGCCAGTAGCTGATATTGATTTGTTTGGTATTATCCAGCTCATAGCCATCAAGCTCATGGTTTCCTTTTAAAAAAAGAACTAACCCTAGAATAATGTCCAATCAATCAAAATGATGTTGCCTGCAGTGCAAGATCTTATGCTTGCTCTCGGCGCTTCCAAGATCCAATGCAGGGAGACCTGGTTTAACTATGGCAACTGGGGCCAGAATTTCTGACACTAAGTGATGTGGTCCTAAAGTGTGATGTCATGTGACTGCATTGCTTAACAGTGTCAATTCCAGCAGTCCCTATTGTTCAGCAAGGACTGTGGGTTGTTAAGGGAAAACCTCACGTGACCATGAATTGTGGCTTCCTGCTGGCTTCCAACAAGCAAAGTCAATGGAGAAGATGACAGAAGCTGCAAATCCCAGGTATAAGCCTTTCCTTAGGGGGGCTCTCAACCAAACTGGCGGGGTAGTGGGGGAATGGTATGCGGTGGAGTGGTGGTGGTGGGGAGAGGCATAAGGGCAGCAGGCACCTGGTGTCAGAGCAACCAGGACTGTGCCACGGAGTACAGGTTGTGGGGGTGGTGTAGACAGGCCTGTGCTACAGAGTCCCAGGGATCTTCTACTCTGTATAGGAGCTCTTCGGGAGAAAAAGCAACGGGAGCAGACGCAACCTGCAACATTTCCTGCTGACTTCCTCACTGGCTTCACTTGTGGGAAGCTAGAAGAGAAGGCTGCAAACGATGATCGTATAAACACAGGATGCTGACACCATGGTTAAGTGGGAGTCAGTTGCCACGTGCCCAGATCTCAATCATGTGACCGTGGAGGGGTTCTGCGATGGTTGTCCAGCACCACTGCAACTTCAAAATGGTCGCTGAACAAGAGGATTATCCATGCCTAAACATTTTATATTCCAGTCTCACGTCTCCTTGAAACATTCAATTTACCATCATCAATTAAAGTAGCAGTTTTCTGATTTAATTAATTCTGAAAACATACTACAGAGGCCTTAGTGACACTCGTGTTTGAGTCAAGTACCGCAGGCATTGCGAAACTCTAAAGGTCAAAGTGATAAAATAAAAACTTAGATGGGTGATCGTGATGGCAGCTTGGGGGCAGAGATTATGCCTCCAATATTCTTCAAAGGAAGAATACCTGTCAAACGCAACTAGATGGCCTTTTATAAGAGAATACACACTCACAATTTCTTCAAGGCACCTAATTGTCCCCAGAGATGCATCAACCATTAGGAGAGAGAGAGAGTGAACCAAATTCTGGGCTCGAGTCCTGTGCAGAAAATAAGTGGGAAGAAGCAAGGTTAATTCTACTCAATTCTGTCATCACGGCATTCTACCCAAACGTTAGCTGGGTGCAGCCAGGTTCAGTCCCAGGGGTAAGGCACGTGGAGACGCCAGACTGGATATTCTTCATTTGGTCTGCACGCCGTGGTCTTGTGGGAATCACAGGCTATTTCTGCGCAACACATTTCAGATGAGAAAGTCAACCAAGATACAGCTTAAATTTGACTAGGCCGAATAGTGAGCTTTGTAGTTAGATTCTGTACAAGTAGTGCTCGACTTACAACAGTTCATTTAGTGACGATTCAAAATGTCAACAGCACTGAAAAAAGTGACTCATGACCATTTTTCATACTTATGACCACTGCTGCATTCCCACGGTCATGTGATCAAAATTTGACTCATTTATGATGGATGCAATGCTCCGTGGTCATGCAACCAGCTTTTGTGACTTTCTGACAAGCAAAGTCAATGGGGAAGCCAGGTTCTCTTAACAACCATGTTACTAACTTAACAACCACAGTGATTCATTCAACTGTGGCAAGAAAATGGGGCAAAACCTACTTAACTAATGCCTCCCTCAGCAACTGAAATGTTGGGCTCAATTATGGTCTTAAGCTGAGGACTATCTGTATCAAAACGGGTATCCTGTCTTTCTGCTGCGATGGAGAGAAATGGATCCAGCCAAACCTTTCAGAGTCACCATTTTGGTTCAGATAAAGTCTCCTATAGGCATCCAACACAGCTTCTCTGACTCCGGGCTCCTTAGACCATATCAGGGGGAGCATACGACGGACTCCAAGCACAGCCTGAGGTACGCCAAACTGAGAAACTATAACAAAGAACTCAATAGCTTCTTGGGCCACTGAAAAGAAAGAATAGGAAGAAGACGATTACTGCAGCTTCAATGCAAACCTCAGGCCACTTTTATCAAGGTTTCAGCTGTTTCCCCTCTTAGGCTCATCCCAAAGATGCTTTTTCACGAGGCAAGTGGACTTTCTTGTTTTCCTTTGAAGATGTTTCGCTTCTCATCCAAGAAGCTTCTTCAGCTCTGACTGGATGGTGGGGAATGGAAGGATTTGTACTCCTTGCAGACAGCTGTTCATTTTAGAGCAGTGGTTCTCAACCTTGGGGTCGCGACCCCATTTGGGGTCGTGAGACCATTTCGCGGGGGTCGCCGGGCACCGCCAGCCGCCATTTTGTTTTTTTAACTTTTTTTAACTTTTTTTAATTTTTTTTAATTTTTTTTATTTTTTTTTGGCGCGCGCGCGCCGCGCACACTCAGATCTGCCCATCGCACCGGAAAAAAAAATTAAAAAAATTTTTTAAAAAATAAAATAAAATAAAATAAAAACAAAATGGCGGACCGCAACGGGCGGATCTGCGCATGCGCGGCGCGTGCGACGGGCCGATCCGCACAGGTGCAGATCCGCCCGTCGCGGCCGCCATTTTGGTTTTTTTAATTTTTTTTAAAAAAATGTTAAATAAAAAATTAAAAAAAAAACAAAATGGCGGCCCGCGACGGGCGGATGTGCGCATGCGTAGTGCGTGCGACGGCCCGATCCATGCATGCGCAGATCCGCCCGTCGCGGCCGCCATTTTTTTTATTTTTTTTAAAAAAAATAAAAAAAAAAACCAAAATGGCGGCCCGCGACGGGCGGATGCGCGCATGCGTGGTGCGTGTGATGGGCCGATCCGCGCATGCGCAGATCTGCCGTCCCGGCCGCCATTTTGTTTTTGTTTGTTTTTTTGATTTTTTAAAAAAAAATTTAAGTTTTTTTTTTGCGCGCGTGCGCACACGCGCGCACCCCCGAGTCGGGGTCGCGGCGCGCATGGGCGGGGCAAGTGGGGTCTCAACCTCAGAAAGGTTGAGAACCACTGTTTTAGAGAGTCGTTAAAGCTACCTGGAGGCTTATCTGTGTCTTTAGTGGTGCAAATGGGCGCGGAGCCTTCTTGGAACTGTAGAAAGGACTGTGTTGTACTTTACACAATAGTTCTATTGGTATATTGCTATCTATATACATTGGTGAGTAGAATCAAGGAACTATTTTTTCCTGTGTCATGAGTAGTGGATCTAGGACTCCCTCTAAATCTCCAAAACGGTTTCAGAAATGTTCCAAATAATTAATGCTCCGGGTTTTCAGACCTATCTTATTACAGGTATGAAGACTTAATCCAGACTTTATGGCATAGGACCACATGATAAACACAAACAAAAGAAGAGAAGCATAATTATACCTACCAGATACTGAGCTTTCATACATGAGTTTGGAGACCATGCTTAAGGCTTCAGTGATTTTTGCAGAAAAGTTGTAGGCATCCTGTAAGTATTGTACTAGCATCTCTTGTTTTACTAAAGCTGCTGGCAGAAGGTCTTCCTCAGTTTGCTTTTCATTCCCTGTACTGGTAATATTATCTACGGATTCTTGGACACCGACCATAATTTTGGTATCTGCACAACAGAAACAAGGAATATACGAAATCCCAAACTCAAGGTATGACTAACAACATAAACGTTTATATTGCTATGGGCGAACTTTTATTCTCCTACTGCAATAAAACATGAACTTCTTAGCGATCTCTGAACTTGGTTGTTTGCTTGCAGACATTTCATTACCCAACTGGATAAGATCATCAAGATGCATTGATAATCTGACCTAGTTGGGTAATGAAACATCTGTAAGCAAAGAATCAAGCTAAGAGCACCAAGGACTTCACAGTTCAACCCTGAGCTGTGTGCCTTCTCTTCTATTATTACAATAAAAAAAAAAACAGATGAAATAAATTGTTTCTCTAAAGGAGCATCTAGGGTGGAATGGAAGGGGTGTGCAAAATGTATCGGTCTAGGAACGTTCTTTTCTTTCGGTATTGGCAGTTTCCAAGGTAAGTATTTTAAATGAGAAGGGACATGAGGCATTTCAGATATAATGCCTGGGTCCAATAGAGAAGAGAAAAAGGGACAGTTTAGCTCTCCAAACATCAAGGTATCTTAAAAAAAAAAAAAAGATTTCCCTATCTACTTTGTACATAAAGAGAAGAGGCAGCAAACTAACAATCATTACTACCATTTATAACTGGAATCCTCTAGAATCAACCAAGCAGCATATTAAGTGGACCAGCATTAGAGGATTACCAAGATATGAGGCTCTCAACACATTCAGGATAAAGTTTTTCTCCTCTTCCTTTGTTCCTGGGCTGCTGGAGAAGGGCTCCAGACCTTGGAACTGTCGCATACCGTCTCGTGTCAGACAGATGGCATCCCTATATTAGGAAATAAATGCAGCAAATCCAAACTTTATTTAGCTACTTCTTATACGTTCATCTAACCTCTGAAAAGGGTAGTGTACTTCAAAGTGTTAGTCTAATAACTATACAGGTAGCTCTCACTTAATGACTGGTCGCTTAGCAACTATTTAAAGTTACAATGAATTCAAAAGTTACTTACAACCTGTCCTCAAAGGTTTGACTGCTCAGGCCCTCCTGCGTTCACGTTATTGGGCACTTGGCTCGCATTTCTGATCAGTTACAGCATTCCTCGGTCATGTGACCGTGATTTGCAACTTGTTTTTGCTGTGTTTTCCAGCAGAAAATGGAGAAACCCCTCCCACCCATTGGATATGCTGGACTTGCTTAACGGCCATGCAATCTGTTTAATGACTGCAGCGACTCACTTAATGACTGTCACAAAAATGTAAAAATCAATTCAGGGCACTTGGTGACTCATGTCATGACCACAATGACTTAGGGCTCAAACTCCAGGCTCAGTTGTGGTGATGGTAAGTCAATGGTTACCTGTAAACAGCTCCAAAGTTTCTGTATTACATTCAGAACAGAAGCACCCTCTTCCCGGCAGTTTACTCACTTGTAATTGGATTTCCTCAACAGCTGGACAATATTGTTGATTAGCTGGGCTGGGTTGTTTGTCTCATTTGTCTCATGTTCCTCCTCTGAGTCTAGGCAGTTCTTCAGAGTTGCCTGGAGCTCCGGTTGCATTGCTTCCCATTCCTCCTCAGGGGAGATTACCACCTCTGTGAGGTGAATGGAAGAATCAGCTATAGTTTTCCATTCCTACCACGATCATTAGTACTTGCAGAACGAATATTGGAGAATCAAGAAGGATGGTGTTGAAACAATCCCTCTTTAACTGTTTCCAGGCTAAAATATCAGGTTTCTGTTCAAAAGTGACGGTGGACTTTGCTGCCACCGAGACAAACTGATTACCATGAAATAGGGGTGCTAAGCAGTCCCGAGGGAGCAAAGAGGAAGAACAGGGACTTAAGATAGTGAGGCCATAAGGACCGGTGGTCCAAACCTGGCTGTGACGTATCCTTTTAGATATAGCAGCTCTTGGAGAAAGAACTACAGGAGATTGAGCCATCATGAATCCTATTAGCATCAGAGTAGGATTCTGCCTTTCCTGTTTCATGTTACAACTGATTTTAATTTTGCAATTCTTCTTCCCCTCCCTTTTAAAACAACGTCTATCCACCTTATCCACCCTCCCTAGAGCTATGGCATAGATCAGGTATGTCAAACTCGCAACATCACGTGACGTCGCACGACGTATCGGGACTTTTCCCCCATTGCCGGCAATGGGAGTGGGTGCGGTTTTGGCGTGACACATCTGGCCCGCAGGCCGGCAGCTTGACATGCCTTGCATAGATGAAAGCACATTACCAAGTGTGGTTCCGCGTTTCTTCATTTCTTGGAGTTTTTGCTTCTCCTTTTCAAGAAGTTCAGTTAAGTCAGTGCAGCTCAACTGTAAATGTGAGATGTTTATATTAGCTTCGTTAATACTTCTATTTTCATATTCTCATGAGAGCTTATTTTATTTTTATTATTATTTATTAATTTGACTTCTATGCCGCCCTATTCCGGAGAACTCAGGGTGGCTCACAACATAATAGAAATCAACAGTTAAAAATACATATATATAAAAACCCCTAATTTAAAAGAAAAACCAATCATTCAACATACACACAGACATACACTGGCTAGGGGCAAGATGTTAACTGCCCCAAGCCTGCCGGCAGAGGTGTATTTTAAGTAATTTACAAAAGGCGGAGAGGGTGGGGGCGACACGGATCTCCAGGGGAAGTTGGTTCCAGAGGGCCGGGGCCGCAACAGAGAAGGCTCTTCCCCTAGGCCCCGCCAGGCGACACTGTCTGGCTGACGGGACCTGGAGAAGGCCGACTCTGTGGGCCCTAACTGGTCGCTGGGATTCATGAAGCAGCAGACGGTCCCGTAAGTAACCTGATCCGATGCCATGTAGGGCTTTATAGGTCATAACCAACACTTTGAATTGGGTTCGGAGACCAATTGGCAGCCAATGCAGCTCGCGGAGTGATGCCGAAATGTGGGCATTTCTGGGCAAGCCCAACACTGCTCGCGCGGCTGCATTCTGCATTTCATTCAAGGAAACGAGTCAACTTTTAAAAACCCATCTTAGAAGAAAACCACGGTAGCCGCCTATTCCAGAACAGCTCATCCTGCCCACTATAACGAAGGCAGGCAAAGAGAAAATTAAGGCACCAATCTGAGCCAAGCTCCTCTTTCTTATCAGCTGCCTAGAACTAAAAAGAGCCTTATTGATAAGAGAGAGAAAATGAGGTGCAGGTAGCCCATGACTTACAACTACTTATTTAATGACTGTCTAAAGTTACAATGGCACTGAAAAAGTGATTTACGACCAGTTCTCATACTTACAGCATCCCCAAGGTCATGTGACCAAAATCCAGGCACTTGGTAACTGGCACGTGTTTATATGCATGTGATCCCCACTTGTGACCTTCCCACTTGGCTTCTGACAAGCAAAGTCGGTGGGGAAAGCCAGACTCACTTGACAACCACACAATTCACTTAACAACTGCAGTGATTTGCTTAACAACTGTGACAAAAAAGGTCGTAAAAGTGGGGTGTGACTCACTTTAACTGCCTTGCTTAGCCGAGGAAAGGTTGGGCTACCTGTACTATGGTAGAAGAATGGCTTGATTGGTGGCATGATGACTATAGGGGAACTGCCAACTAGGCTAGAGGGAGGGGATCAAGGAAAGGCTCAGCTTGGAGTTGTTACACTGCCATAAACAGCAGAAGCATGACCTCCCCCAGAATCCACAGAAGCCTTATCTGGTTACCCTCAGGGGAAGCAAGCAGTCTGGTGAGAGTCTTCTAACATAGATGACAAACAATAAAGTTTCAGCCTGAGGCTTTTCACAAGTGGATCTGGTTGCTTGTGCCTGGCAATGACCCTGCTGCCTCATGAATCCCAGCGGCCAGTTAGGGCCCATAGAGTGGGCCTTCTCCAGGTCCCGTCAGCCAGACAGTGTCGCCTGGCGGGGCCTAGGGGAAGAGCCTTCTCTGTTGCGGCCCCGGCCCTCTGGAACCAACTTCCCCCGGAGATCCGTGTCGCCCCCACCCTCTCCGCCTTTCATAAATTGCTTAAAACACACTTTTGCCGGCAGGCCTGGGGCAGCTAACATCTTGCCCCTAGCCAGTGTATGTTCGTGGAATGATTGGTTTTTTGTTTTTTGTTTTTTTTTAACCTAAGGGTTTTTTATATGTATGTAATTTCTATTATGCTGTGAGCCGCCCTGAGTACTCCGGAATAGGGCGGCATAGAAATTAAATTAATAATAATAATAATAATAATAATAATAACAATAATAATAATAATGTTTTGTTTTTTGTTCCACACCGCATTCTGCTTTCCTGTACTGAAGATATTTTGGCCTATACTTTTTTAAAGCCAACAAAGTGAGCAGAGACTCATTTGCAGAAGATGAGAATAGGTGAAGAGGAATGAAATATTCTGCAGTAGAAATTTGCAGAGAAATAGATTTATAAAGCTTACCTTACAAGAGAAAGGATTGTTGGAAAGGAAGGCAGAGAGCAGTTGAATAGCGTTCTTAACCACTGTTACTGCTTTGTCCTGTAGCCGACCTACAGCAAGGCACAAAACCGCTTGGAATCTAGTTAAGGGCAGAGCCTGTAGCAAAAAAGAGAAGATATTTGATACAACTGATACAATCATGATAGTAAGGACATATTTCTTCTGCAGAACCAGCGTCCCTTCCTGACAAGTTCTCAACTCTGCTCAGACATTGGCAGTGCTAAATATTTTCTTCCATCTGGAAATACATGGAAGAGTTAGATATACAGTGCAAACTTTCATTTTCCTCAGCAGCAGGTTTTGCTAGAGAAAAATATGGAAGGAACAGCTGTAACATATTTTCACTGCTAGATAATTAAAGCTAGGCAGCAAATAGTAAGTGCACATCTGAAATCAGCCTGTTATCCTTATATGAATTGCTTATAAAGTACGAACCTACTGGATACATAGAAAATGGAAGGCAAGCATTCCCAAGAAAACTATTAAAAACTTTCTATATTACACTGTTATAATTTACAAAAAAAAAGCTCACTGGGAGCTGGAACTTTCAAAAATAATTCTGCAACAGGCCACTTGATGCTGGAATACGGGTGTTTACTCAGAAGTGAGTCTCAGCTGTTTCACTGGAGCTTTTGTATAGATATGAAAAGATCCACATCCCAGGTCCACGCACTTGCCAAAGGCTGAAAAGCACACCTTACTTGCAAAACAGTGATGTTACCCATGCCACCTGAAGGGCCTCCAAAACTGCTCACAACACTGGACTAATCGTAGCTTCCAAATATTCTTCAATGGTAGCCCCATGTAGAGCTCATTATAATCAAAGGGAATATATGTAGTTCTTTTTTTCACCACTCCTCCTCCTCCTAGTATTTTAACTATTTTTTTAAGTGCTACTGTTGTTCTTCAGCTACTTCACTGTATTCTTCATTTATGTTTTAGGCTGATGATGTATTTTTTGTGGTAAACCCTTTTGCATTTTGTGAAGGACAGTAGAAATATAAAATGTTTTTACACAGAGTAGTTAAATTTTCAAATCTCTCACCCCGGAAGTCCTTATCTCTGGATGGTTTGTTCCTTTGATAGGAATATGCAAATAAAGCTTAAATTCCCCTCCCTAGGCAGGTAGCCATCAAGTTTGTTTGCCTGGCTCCATGTCAAGACAGTGTGTTTGCTCAAACAATTTAATACAGAAGTCCCTCTAAATTATTATAGCCTAATTTAAAATAATAGAAGGCCCTAGTAGCATCTTGGTTACCCTGATTAAGTTCAAAAAGTATGTGTTGGAGAGCAACTGTCTGAAATTGGAAGAGAGCTTATTTATTTAGAACATTTATATAGCTGCCTACTTGTTCACAGCCACTCTAGGTAGCTTAACAAGCAATAAAAGCACAACATGGGGAAAAAAGGAAAAACAATAACCACCACCACCCCACCCTTAAGCGAGGAATCAGCCTGGACTCCCTATGTAAATGCAAGAGGACTAGGTCTGACCCCCCCTTGAATGCCTTACAGCCTTATCTAGTCTTTCCCAGGCGAAAGCTAACCGTTTGGGGAGATTTTTGTAACTTTACGCAAAGAATACTAAAGTAGCCAGTTTGAACTCTAAATGTGTGGGTTTGGTTGTTCGCACCTGATGGTATTTTCTTCAAAACTCACTTTTTGTTGCACAATTCGGGTAAAGAGCTGAAGCACACGACTGCGCACAAAGCTACTGATATCACATGTGTGTGCCTGCAGAGTATCCAAGAACTGATCCCTTGTATTTTTGGCAGCTTCTTCCAGTTGCTCCCCATTCAACACTTGTAACAGCATCTCTGCCATAGCAGCCAAAATGGCATTACGCATTCCATAACTCTGCAGAATTAGAACACGGTTCAGAATGACATCTAAAACTTGCAACCCAAAATGTAATATGCTCAGAATGCAAAAACCCAAAGCTTTAAATTTGAAACAAATGTAATTGATTCATCTATGCAAGAATCTCAGGCCAAACACTCTTTATAACAATAGCTTTCTGCTAGACTGGACTTACTGATAATGAATTGCTAAATGAGAAAAGGCAATGAAAAGTGAAAATTTGCTGAGTTTTTGGTGAGCCAAATATATACTTGCAACAACTGCTGAGTAAAACCCTTCTGGGCCTTGCACTCTTTAGAACCACCGTGGTTCCACATGCAGCATCAGTTCAATAGACTTGTATCTTGATTTAAGTTATATTTATTAAAAAAAAAGGTTCTAGAGTTCAACACTGCAAGCAAGAGACTTGCAAGCAAATAAATATATCATTGAAATTTTCAGGCTTTCCCCCCCACAAAATATCAGGTAGAAGTATCCACCTGAGGAAGCCAAGTAGGATTACAAGAGAAAAAGCAAAAGTTCGAGAGTTTATTCAACTTGGAAGAGAGGACAAGTGATGGTTCTGAACCTATTAAGATACAATAGAGCCCACAGCAGAGACAAATTAGATATAAAAGCTTGCGTTAACAAAAAAAAAAAAAATGGGGGATTCAGTTTGCTTAAGAAGGAAAGCACCAGTTCAGCATAAGTTCATTAAGCTTTTTTTCCCAAGATCTCCAGCCAATGAAAATAGGAAGTTATTTATTTCATTCTCATATACAGTACTTTCTATATGGAAAATATAGTCTCTGTGAAACAACCTCCCCATCCAGGTGATGCAACAGGACACTCATGTTGGCCAGAACAATAGCCGGTGTTCGTTCAGTGAGTTCTGTCAGGAAGGCAGCATAGCCCTTCATCCCAGAAGCATCTCGAGCCAGTTCTTGAGGGCATTTCTGTCCAATTTCCCTGAACAATGAATCAGAAGTCAGTGATTGATGCTGCTGAGAATTGTAAGAAAGAAAGACAGAAGAAGCCTCTCTTACCTTAATATCTCCCCCACGATACTCTTCATACCATATTCCTTGCTCCACACAGTTACAGCCTCCACAAATACTGAAGCTAAATGTTCAAAGTGCTGAAGCATCTGGGTGACTTTCAGAGTGGCACCTATCAAAGAGAACTGTGGTAAGAGAAGACCTTCTTCAGTAACAGTATAAATTAGGATGGCTTAGATTAGCCATTTATGGCTCAGAAATTAGAGCTATTTCAGTATTTGGCCTGCTCCAGAGTAAAAGAAAGGAACAGACTTACTGAGCATATGGTCATATCGAAATAGAGCAACACCCAGGAGATGAATCACTGTGTCTCTTGTAGGTTGATGCCTCTGGTAGCCAATGCTAGGATTTTCCAGGATACGATAGAAACAGCCAGTTACCAAACTGAAAAGTCAAAATAAGAGTTAGAGTAGGAGGATATTGCAATGCAGCACTTTAAGTATGTCTTATCAGAGAGGTGCAATAATTCAGTGGCTTAAAAGACGCCAGAGAAGCTCTGGGCTTTGCTGTCCTATCACAATATGGCAGAGTGAGCTCCTGTCATTCGCCACAGCCCTTGCCAACCTAGCAGTCCGAAAGCATGTAAATGCAAGTAGATAAACAGGTATGTCTTTGGACAGCGCTGCTCAATGGCCTAGAAATGGGGATAAGCACTGCCCCCTAAAATTGGCTACGACTAACAAGAGTAAAATCTTCAGGGACTCCTTTACCTTTTACAATCCTATCAAGATGTACTTAGCATTTAAAAAACAAACTATGTTTTCTTCTTGGCTCACATGAATATCACTTTCTTCTTTTCCCATCTGGCTGACCCTTCACTTTCCTCCAGCCCAGTGAAGTTTTGTCTAAAAACAGCTTTCCAATCAACCCTTTTCATTTCTATACCTTACAAATTCTTCTTCCACTACCAAGCGATTCCACAGCAGATGAAGATCCAACTGAAGTAATTGTGTGAACAGTTGTATAATTGACTGCCTTTCTTCCTCCCAAGCAAGGCCTTTAGTCTGGTTTTTCTTGCTCTGTAAAACAAATCCAGAACATCAATTTAAGAAAAGACATGCACGAAAGCTATGTATGTGAAGGTCATGTTCAGAAATTATATTAGTTGCCTCTGTTGATTTCAATTCTGGATGTATCCAGATTTGCTTATGTTAAATATTTACATATTCTCAATTGATTGCCTGTAGATTCTTCCTATAAGGCAGAGCCGATTCAAGGTCTGAGAGTTGAGCTGCCAATGTGTTTGGGATAGCAAAAATAAGAATGGGATATTTGACAGCTGCACTCGCACAATTTAATATAGGTTTTCAAAATGTTTATTAAAAGATTTACTAAGGACATAAAAACTAATACAAACTAATAAAGAGTAGAGGGAGCAAAGAAAAAAGTGCAGAAATAAAAAATAATTAAAAATAGAAGCTCTGATTATCTTTTACTCTATGAGTACAAAATTATATTTTAAAAGATCATATAAATTTCAATATGGATACATAACATATCCTCTAACTGACATTGCTGGAGTCACTCAAGAAGACAATCAGTAAAACTGAAATTAATCAGATTTCAGGGCAACAGGTTTAAAGGGGGAAAAGCTGCCCAGAAGTAAACATCTAGCAAACAGATACAAGCCACCTACCTTCCCCTTGGAATCCAATCCCACTAGATTGGTCTTGCCAGATTCCATTTCAAATGCCTCCACTAGCTGTATCAGTATATAACAATTCATCTTTAGAGCATTAAGATGGAGAACCCGAAGGGATGATGTCAGGTCCGAATCATTCAGGATGGTTGTCAGGGCACTGGATTGACTAGTCACAACTAAAAGGAGAAGTGGGAAGGTACCATCTTCAGACACGCTCTCAACAGATATTTGTTCTAAATGTGAATTCAGGACAGCTTTCAGATTACCAAAGACTTGTGCTCATGGTATCCTATCAGCGTACGTCTGGAGCAACCAACAACCCATTACCCAGGCACACTAGATTTATCCTGTATCCACCCCCCTGGCCACCTCTTGCAATACTATGCAAATGATGGATCTCTCATTCCAAAAAGATGGAAGACAGAAGGAATGGGATGTCCTGTAGGTCTGCCCTTACAGTGAACATACATTACTCTGCATTGACCACCAAGATTACAGACCATTATGCAAGGAACAGGCTGAGGGAGCAACCTGCCGATGAGGTCACATTTGCCTTGTTATCATCATTTAGCTGCAGTAAGAACTTGTATTTCCTATGCTATTATTAGACCATATTCACCTTTCTTCATCAGTTCTAAGGCATCTTCCTTCATTGCAGTATCTACAGTCCTGAAGTAGCTGCAAAACATGAATATTAAGCCAAAACATATTACTTTTAAAGAGTTCCATGTATTCCCATTTATCTAACGTTGCCATTGTACATTCAGCTCGTGTTAATTTTGGAAACAGAACTTCTGGGAACATTTCAGAATTTTCCCATAATACATCTAAGATGTCCAAAGCTCAGTTACAAATCATTTATATCATACGTAATTATTTTCAGTCTCAACCCCCTCTCTTTGCCATTTAGCAAAGTGGGTACAGGAAATTAAATGGCTTCTTTAGCAAAATGAATAATTAGGACAGAAAGAACTCCCCTGTCATTTTCTGTTCTTTACACGTTCACTTCTTTCATTGCTGTTACCACATATGAACACGGCTTGTTATGATGTACTCTCAATCCTCAAACCAAAGCTCCCTCCAACAATACCAATAGTAACATGCAGACTCACTGTAGAATACTGAAAAGAGTATCAAAATGCTGCAGGATAGCAAGTGCTCCTTGTGTCTGGAATGCTGTCCGAAATACTGCAAAAAGAAAGTCCATGTGTGAGAAATGCCAGCTCCAGATCAATTGGCAGAAGATAGCTTTGACCCTATTTGCAGATTTCTAGATGGTTTAAGCGAGGACATCATAATTATAATGGATACAACAACAAACAGAATAATTCTTTAAATAAAGCTGTCAGAGTGAAAAAGTATGGAATGGATTGTATGTGCAGAACCACAAACTCATTAAATTTTTGGTACTCAAAATTCTTGAGTTCAGAATATCTTGTACATCAAGATGCAGTTAGTGAGCCATGATTTTATTAATCGAGATCATGTATGCCTACCGGTAATTCTCACTTAGAAAAACTTACTAGAACTGCTCCTTAATCATTTTATACACTGCTGCAGGATATGTAGTTACATTAAAAGAAAAATAAACCATAAATCATAGTGACTCAAAAAAGCCCGCTTCATCGTGTGATTTGCTTGTTTTTGATAATGTAATACAGTATGTGAACCTTGCTAGAATGCTAACACATTTTAGCTTAAACATTAGCTTATTTTTAAGGAACCTAACTAGATTTTGGTCTTTCCAATTTTCTGGAATGTATACCTTGCTGAAGCTAATGTAGATCTGTTTTGTCTATGCTTAGATCCTATATATTTTGGTGCAGAATACAAATGCACTACATAACCACAGTAAAAAAGGGTAAAACAAAATTTACATCCTAAAAGTGTGCTGTTTATTATATAATCACTAAATGTACCACCATCTAAATAGCTGGTATTGGTTGAAGACAGACGATCGGTCTTATCCTGAATTATCCAACCTATCCGATTCCTGTTTACTTCGGGATACCTGACAGCACCGTCTAAGACAGGGGTTCTCTGTCGCTGCTTTGATGGAAAGGCACGACCCACATTAATTACTCGCCTTCCTCCTTCCCATTTCACGGTACTTCGACTTGCACACAAACACGAGTCTCCAGGAGACTATTTTCCCCTTCCCGCCTCTCCCACCAACCTGCCAGCTGTCTCGGGAGCTCTTTGAGGGGCAGCACTTCCTGCACCGTGTACTGCAGGGACCCCGCGCTGCGAAGCAAATCGGTTCGAGACAGAGGCAAATGGAACTCCCAAGCGGGAGGCGAAAGCGAAGTCGGGTCAGCCATAATCCCGCCGATCCGCAGCTTAATGGCAGGAAAACCGAGCTTCAAACGCCCGCACTCCGAAACTCGGCGCCAGGCAGAATTCCGAGCATCGTAGATTTTGGAACTCAGGCCCGACAGACCCGACCTCTCGTGAACCCGGCTCGGCGACAAGAAAAATCAGAGGGAAAAATCAAACTTGGCCTGCACTTCTCACGCGCACTTGCAGACCAATAGGGGAAGGAAAAATGAGGCGCCAAGAGTTCGAATAATGTCCACTCGCCCAATCAGATTGTTCTTTGAAAGCTAGGCAGCCAATCGCTTTAAAGGACGATCGTGGTCTCGTGGCCCGCAATCGCATCCGCAAGGACAGGCGCGCTTCGGAAGGCGAAGAGTTATGAAAAAGGATAGAGTTACATTTGTGTTGAAGACTGAGTATCTTATAATGCTGCATGGTTCTATTTTTTATTTCTTTGGGTACAAAGTGGGGCTCCCATCTTAAAAAATAAAATCAAGGTATCGTCTTTATTTCAGTGCTTCATGTGTTTTGTAATCCACAAAAAACAGCTTCTGAAATACTTTTAAATGTTCGCAAATAGAAACAATGTTTGCAATAGTGGCGAATATCTGTGGCTCGGGTGTAGGATGAGGGCGAAGGTTCGTTCTCCGAACTTGTGGGTTGGTATCCGAACATCTCGTTACCAAGCTAGATAACATCTTCAGCGGGGTTTAGGGGATTCTATACTCGCAATAAAAACAATGTTATTTATTTCGAGGGAAAATTTATGTCGACGTAGGAAATCAGAATAGTTCACGATAAGCTTGCTAAGTATTTCAACTAATACAGTACAATTCCGCAACTTCTGGGAAAGTATTTGTATTTTCAGTGCACGGAGTGGTCAGTTGCATTTGAATGGTTGAAATATCTATATACATTTCAAAAGTAAACTTTGTACCATGGTAACTTCCATGGTAGATAAACTTTTCCTTCTACGTAAACAAACAAAATTACACAGCTCCTTATTTTTCTCCATTGTTCTCTGCAGGCAGGGCTCAATGTCTGCCTTGGATGAAATAATGAATTATTTCAGCTTGAACCGGATAATCTCTTTAATTAGAACAGTGAAGAATCTTGTTTCACGTGGAAAATTTAGTTCAGTTTTTTTTGAAATTTGGGGGCTTTAAGACGCGTACATTTCAACTGTCACGAAGAGCAGTCTGAAAAGTTCCCAAGTTTAAAAATCAGCCCGTCCGTGGAGCAAGAATCCTGAGAAACTAACTGCTATTGGGGGAAGAAAGAAAAGAGAGGACGAATAAAAAAGAACTAAACAGGATAGTTAAAAGGAATTGGCTATAATGGTATTTAATAAAATAGTGTTCAAGAATGCAAGACAGACATTATTGCCTTGAGGTCTTGATTGACACATCTACTTTGTACTATTTTGTATCTCTGTGGTTGCGACCTTTCCCCTTCCTCTCCGCCGCCCCACAACGAATCGAAACCTGCGAGGCGCGGTGTCTTCTGGGAAGCTTCTGAGGCGGCTGCCTTGCGGGGCTTGCGCTGCCCTCTCCAGCGGAAGAGTCGGCGTGAGGCCGAAGCTCAATGGAGGCGGCGCGGAGGCTGATGACGGCCCCGCCGCGGTTATGGACGGGCAGCCTTCTCGTCTCTACCGCTCGTCGGCTGTTCAGTACAGGTGGGCGGACAGGCCGGAAAAGAAGGGCCTGGGGCTGTCGTATGGGGAAGTGTCGACGTGAACCCTGCCTTGGCGTTTCCACTGGCGCCATAAATTTCGGCCCCCTTTCTTTTATTTTACTACCCCGAGCATTAATCAATTATAGCGCCTTCGCCCTTCTTTTTCAGATGCAACGAGAAGGGGATGAGGTAGAAGGGGAGCTTTTGTGAGTGTGTGTATGGGATTTCCAGCCAGGATTTAACTTTATATAAAGGTTGATCTGTAAATATGCTGCATAAAAGCTCCAATTGTTGACTTGTCATAATAACATTTTCAAAAGCAATCTTTTACAGCGACATTGACTATTTTATTCTTTTGTTTGCTTGTTTGTTTGTTTAAATCAGGAGTTCCTAACTCATTTCTGGTGAAAGAGCCTCCTCCTCCAAAAGTGGTTGACAGATGGAATGAGAAACGAGCACTCTTTGGTGTCTATGATAATATTGGAATTCTGGGTAAATATTAGTTTACAGAAGATTATCCCTATCAGCAACATGTCTTCCAATAACAGCATGAATAGGAGAAATACATGGAGTCTACCATCCCTCAAGCTCCTGCAAACTTTTCGAGTGATTCTAGCAGATGTTTACCTAATTGATCTTTCTTTTTTTCTCCTCACCCTCCCATTTTGAAAGAAGGAAATTCTTTGAAAGAAGGAAGTTTATTTATTTATTTATCAATTTTGTATGTCGCCCCTCTCCCGAGACTCGGGGCGGCTCACAACAACAATATGGGTACACACAAAAATTTTAATAACAATAACAACATACAAACCAAGGATCCATACATACAACATTCAAACACACAATCAAGGATGGAAGCACATTCCTCGGCCCGGGGGTAGAACACAGTTCATACCCCCCAAGCCTGCCGGCACAAATGGGTCTTCAAAAGCTTCCGGAAAGCTAGGAGGGAAAAGGCAGTACGAACCTCCGAGGGGAGCTGGTTCCAGAGGGCTGGGGCAGCAACGGAGAAGGCCCTTGTCCTTAGGACCCGTCAGATGACACTGTCTGATGGACGGGACCCGTAGGAGGCCAGCCCTATGCGTCCTAACCGGTCGCTGGGGTGCATGAGGCTGAAGACGGTCCCGCAAGTAACCTGGTCCATTGCCATAAAGGGCTTTATAGGTCATAACCAACACTTTGAATTGTGTTCGGAGACCAATTGGCAGCCAGTGCAGCTCACGAAGGGCTGGAGTGATATGAGCATGTCTTGGAAGACCCAAGACAGCTCGCGCGGCTGCATTCTGGACAACCAGCAGTCTCCAGACATTCTTCAAGGGTTGCCCCATGTAGAGTTCCTAATCTGAGAAAAACTCATGATTGCTTTTGATAAGAAAATTGAAGGGAAAGACATTTTTTATTTGCTTAACATTCAGATGGCTACTTTATTTAGGAAGTGAATGCCTGTTGCAATTGAAGTTGGTGGTACTATGTGATAAAAAAATTACTGAATAAACTTTTTTGAAAATCAAAGTAGTAGAATTCCAAAATGTATCTATTGTGTTTTTCTTCTTAGGGGATTTCAAAGCCCACCCCAAAAGCCTGATTGCGGGGCCTATATGGCTACGTGGATGGAAGGGGAATGAACTGCAGAAATGCATTCGCAGAAAGAAAATGGTGGGTGACCGAATGTTTGTTGACGATTACCATAATCTGAATAAGAGGATTAAATTCTTGTACAAGCGATATAATCGCTATAGACTGCATCGCTAAAAGAAGTTCTCCGTAGCAACATTTATCCCCAAAACATTGTGCATTACTGGAAGATATTAGTGGCTCTAATGTGCAGAAACTGATGGTTGTGTGAACCATCCAAATATCCTTGTTATTGTGTTCCATCTTTTGAATTATTTTCCATTTCCAGTTGTTTTTCTTTCACTTCATTAATCGAAATACTTCAGTGTTCTGATATCTCATTCCTTAGAACAGTGGTGGCGAACCTATGGCACGCGTGCCAGAGGTAGCACTCAGAGCCCTCTCTGTGGGCACGCGCGTCATGCCCCAGAGATGGCAACCGTCCCTCTTCAACCAGCCGCCCGCTAACTCGCCGAGGTCCCACTTGGCTGGATGCATCCCAGCACCCATGCAATCGCTGCCTCTGTGTGCAGAGGCCAATGGTGTCAGGCAGCAGCTGCCCCAGCCCCGGCCTCACCTTGCCCTGTGACAATGGCACCCCCGCCCTGCCTCGCCTCACCCAGCAGGATGAGCCTCCTACCCACCGCCCCACCTGCCAAAGACCCCCTGATCTCCCCCAACCCTGCCTGGCTCCCACAGGCATCCCTCCCCACGAGCAACATCGAGGTGATCACGCCCACCTTGGCCACACCCACCCAATCTGCCATGACCACAGCCATGCCTATCCATTGGGCCACGCCCACCTGGCATCTGGCAATAAATAAGTGGGTTTTGGGTTGCAGTTTGGGCACTCGGTCTCTGAAAGGTTCGCCATCACTGCCTTAGAAGTATTCAAGCAATTTTGATTTCATGTACACTTCAGGATGGGATACATTATGTAGTTATTTGCCAACCTGATCAAAGTATAATTGCAAATAATAAATTTTGTCTTTTTATATTGTATTGCCTCATTGTATCTAACCATTTATTTTTTCCCTACAGGTTTATGTAGGGCCACAACCCATATTCTTACTTGTTTTAGCATAGTATTTGTTTCTTCTTAAGAGGCTGGCTATAATGAATAGGAGAAGCAGTAGTGGTCAAATGGGATTTGAAAAAATAAAAGAGTCAATGTGGGTATCTCATATTTCTGGTAGACTTAAGGCACTCAAATTCTTCTTTAAAACTTACCCAGTTCTCCAAAATTGGATTCCCTGGTTGGCCTTTACTCACTATAGTGACAACATACTATTAACTATATTTCCTATGCTCTTCAGTCCCTCCCAAAAATATTTACAAAAATATGTTACAAGTAAATGTGAAGTCTGTGACTCTTAAGATTGGCCAATCCCACATTATGAACTTTCAGTATTGTAAAAATAATAGTTTTGGAGATAGCATAAAACAACTGATGCGTGTATAGTTTAAACACAGAATAGAAATATTGAAGTGAATGTTCTAAAACCAGAGAGGCAATTTGTATTTCATCAAAAACAGCACATTATGTCTGGTTCCACCACTAAGAAGGTTTTGTCCTTAACATAAATAAACTCTGTTTCAAATGAAAATGAAAAAAAAATATAAATATATATCTAGTCCAAAGAGTTTGTTTAAGTTGTCTAGTGCTTAGCTTGGGGATTGGCTAATGTTCTGTAATTAGGGCTGTAATTTTTTAAATGACTGAGTCTTTTCAGCACATACACCCAGAAGACTTTGGACAGCCTCAAAATAGCCATGTTGGAATTGCTCTATGACTAAGATTCAGAGGGGTATTTTGCTTGTGAAGAGTCTCAGTGATTTCCGCAGATTTAATATACCCTCAAACTGAAATTCTTCCCAAAAGAATACAGTTGACTGTAGTATGAAAAACAGTAAAAGCCTCAGAATTTCTAGTGGCAAAGTATTATTTCTCATTATTTTTATGTGGTATATTCACACTACTTTTGGCTGTATTGTCTATTGCAGGGCTTTTCAACCTTTTCATCAATTGTACCACTTTTAGAACATGGCAATATTCGAGTACCACAAGTCAAAAACTTGATGACCCCTCCCCAAAAAAGGAAAAAAGTGATAAAGTACAGATAGTTCTCGACTTACAACAGTCGCTTAGTGATTGTTCAAAGTTACAGCAACACTGAAAACTGTGACTTATGACCATTTTTCACACTTATGACTGTTGCAGCATCTCCAGGGTCATATGATTTACCTTTGGATGCTTGGCAACTGATTCATACTTATGACAGTAACAGTGTCATGTGATCCCCTTTTGCAACCTTTTGACAAGCAAAGTCAATGGCTGGAGGGCATGACCAGTTCAACATCACTCAGTTCAGGGGGCACCTGGGGGGGGCAGGCGGGGTTGTGGGGGGATCCAGGGATCTCCGGTGGAGGGGGTGGGCACCAGGGCATGGTCCACTGGAGAAGCCTCAATGTCCCTCTTGAGCTGTGCGGGGGACTCCCAGACAGTGGTACGGGCTGCCCAGAGCCCTGGACAGTAGAGGGCAAGTGCCCAGCCCGGCCTTCAAGCTCCTGGGGCACCAGGACCCTGCAGCCCAACCCAGCCCAGCCCCACTTCCCTGAAGAGGCGCCCAGCTCCTTGGCCAGGTTACTTATGGTGGGTGCAGGAGGGCAAAGTGCGTGGGTCAGAGGGAGGCCCACTCCCTCTCCATGCGAGGAGACCCAGCTTTGTAACCAAAGCATCCTTCGCAATAGGATGGGAGACACCAGGATAGGCCAGGAGGAGAGGGCAAGGGGATGGCGAAAGGGCAGCAGGGCTGCTGGTGGCCAAATGCTAAGGCAAGACTTCCCTCAGAGCCTGCCTTCCTTCCTTCCTTCTTCCCTTTTCTTTTTTTCCTTTCCCTCTTCATTCTTCCTTCCCCTCTTTCCTTCTTTTTCCTTGCTGTCTTTCCCTTCTTTTTCGTTGTCTTTCCTCATTTCCTTTCTCCTTTCCTGTCCCTTCTTGGATGCTCAAATGCAAAAGGGGAAACATTTCTCAATGCTTCCTTGCCTTGTGATCAAATGCCACTTTTGCTAGTAGTTTGTGGCCACTTAAAAGATTGAGAACAAAAAAAAAAAAAAGATTGAGAACAAACCTGCTTGCATTTAGTGGGGGCGTCCACAGACAACAGTACAGCAAAACTGTCGAAATTGTGGCTGTGATAGTTGATCAGAGCTCCTCCACTTTTTATGTGCAACAGCTTTAGCGTTTAGGATCAGAGGTAGCTTAGTTGCTTTTCTATTAATACATAATCCTTAAAAGGGCTCTCTTGTAGGGACCCTGCCTTGGTCTAATTCAGACTGGAAATATAGCAAAGGGAAATATCCCCCCCCCTCTCTGCTTTGTCCTGTTTTCCCCACTGGAAATGGCTGTTAGCAACACACAAGGAGGGGATACGATCCTAAGAGCTCACAATTCAAGAATACCAATGTTAACTTGGATTGCCAACAAACTTCTGTCTGTGACAAAACACATAAAATTGCTTTCTCTTTTGAACCGGGGCACTTCCAATCAAGTTGCCTCTCCCTTCCTTCCTTCCTTCCTTCCTTCCTTCCTTCCTTCCTTCCTTCCTTCCTTCCTTCCTCCCTCCCTCCCTCCCTCCCTCCCTCCCTCCCTCCCTCCTCTTTCCTTCCTTGCTCAGGAAGGGATGACGGGAGGGGGAGAGATTGCCAGCTATCCCACATAGGCACGGGTGGTCCTGGTGAAAGGAAAGCCTGGTAGCTGCGAGGATAGGTCAGCGAGTGGGCGTGGCGCTTATCTACTGGTGGGGGCCATCAAAGCCGGAACGTGCTCAGCCTTAGGTTCACAAGGCAGCCCTGGAGCCAGCGAAGGTCCCCCCGCCATCTCTGCCCCGTCCCCTGGGGGTGCACAGAGAAGACGGTGAGTGTGCGAGCACTGCCATCCTGGGGGAAAGTAAAGTGCTTCTCTTACCTTTTTTCTTCCTCAGTGGTCAGCAGAGACGGTCAGCATGGATGCCGGGCATTTGCCGGCTCCTCTTCGCACGCCCAGGGGGCAGGGCAGGGGCAGCTCCTCAGCCCTTTCCTGCCAAAACCTTCTTTTATATCCTCCCTCGTCCTCCTTTTCAGCACACCTCCAGCTTCCTGAAGTGCCGATCCTGGGGCCTCTGCTGAGCCCCAACAGCCCTGCAGCTCCAGCTGTCTCTCCCTTAGGCTTGCTCGTTCCTCTCCACCCCGCTACCACTTCTCTAGGACCGTCGTGTACCATCTGCCAGGTGGTACGTGTACCACCAGTTGAAAAGCCCTGGTCTAGGAATGCATCTGAAACTGATGGGCCTACCTTTTATTAGCTGAATTAGTATATATCAAGACTGGTTTTATAGCTTAACATAGCATTTTATGTTTATAATATATTCAGATATAACACATCTTAAATAAATATTACATGTTTTCTAAAACAAAGCTTTCCAAAAAGAAACATGTTTTATTTAGAATTTACGTTTCAGCAAGAATGCAGATCTGCTTTGATGTGCCTAAGCATAATTGCTCAATACAACTTTATTAACATCCTCACAGTGGTTATTAAATTCTTAAGGTATTTAAAATTGGAGTATAGTATTAAATAGTGAGGTTTCTGTAATTTATTTCATTGTAATATATTAAGACAAACAGGATCCTTGTAATTAATGTATAATTTCAAGTGTAGTTAGAGCCTGGGTAAATATTGTATTAGTTTTGGGATTGATTATATTGTGTTGGCTGTGAAGATGAACATATAATCTACTAATAATATAATTTGTGAAATATTTGATTTATGGAATTTCTGTGTTTGGGATCAAATAACAAATAAGTGGTCTTTAATCTCAAAAGAGGGCTACAAGACCCTCTTGGTAGAAAAGTAGGGTTTCCCCCTTGTATCCATCAATTAAAGGAGGTGGTATCTGATTTTTTTTGGTTGAACGGTTAGATGTATGGATTATGTGAAAATATGAGTTCTCTAAGGATTCCAGTCCCAAAATAAAAATGGTTTTAAAAGTAATAAAAATAGCCTTTGGAATTAAGCTCTGTTTACAGTCAGTTGCAAGTTTTGAACTGCTTCCAAAGAATCTCTAAATCAGCGGTTCTCAACCTTTTTCGGGCCGAGACCCCACCTGCGCCGCCCATGCGTGGTGCGACCCCGACCTGCGCCGCGCATGCGTGGCGCGACGACCCGAACTGCGCTTGCGCAGTGCGCGCGACGGGCCAAACCGCGCATGCACAGCACGACGGCCCGAACCGCACATGTGCGGCGTGATGGGCCAAACCGCACATGCGCAGTGCGCGCACGATGGGCCGAACTGCACATGCGCAGCGCGATGGACCGAACCACGCATGCGTGGTGCGACGGGCCGAACCACGCATGCGCGTCGCGCGTGCGACGGGCTGAACCGCGCATGCGTGACGGGCCGAACCACGCATGCGCGTCGTGCACGTGACGGCCCGAACCGTGCATGCGCGGCGCGATGGGCCGAACTGCGCATGCACGGTGCGCGCACGACGGGCTGAACCGCACATGCGCGGCGCGATGGCCAGAACCGCGCATGCATGTCACGCGTGTGACGGCCCGAACCGCGCATGCGCGGCGTGATGGGCCGAACCACGCACGCGCGTTGCGCGTGCCACGGGCCGAACTGCACATGCGCGACGGCCCGAACCGCACATGCACACCGTGTGCGCAACGGGCCAAAACCACGCATGCGCGTCGCGACGGCCCGAACTGCACATGTGCAGTGCACGCCCAACGGGCCGAACTGCACATGCGCGGCGCGACGGGCTGAACCACGCATGCGTGTCGCGCGCGGGGTGGCCCGAACCGCGCATGCGTGGTGCGACAGGCCGAACCACGCATGCGCAACGGGCTGAACCACGCATGCGCAACGGGCCGAACCACGCATGCGTGTCGCGCGTGTGAACGGCCGAACCGCGCATGCGCGGCGCGACAGGCCAAACCGCGCATGCGTGGCACGCACGCGATGGGCCGAACTGCGCATGCACGGCACGTGCAACGGCCCAAATCGCGCATGCGTGACGCGACGGGCCGAATCGCGCATGCACAGCGCGCGCGCGACGGCCAAGGGGAAATGGGGAAAAAATGGCGGACTGCAGTGGTTGGCGACCTCCGTGAAACGGTCGTTTGACCCCAAATGGGGTCGCAACCCACAGGTTGAGAACCGCTGCTCTAAATAATATATTCAAATGTATGTTGGCTTCCATCCTGCTCCGGGTGTTTTTACTTCATCACTTTTGGCAACATACTGGTTATATTTGTATAATGTGACTTGTGGCCCCAGATAATTGGTTCAACAAGTTCAGTTAATCCTGAATAAGTTTATGTAACTATTAGAAAGTGAGGGAACTCACTGCTCCTCTTTCAGTTTGGAACCTTAATTTGAAAGAGAACACATCAGATGCCTTAATAAAGCATCTGTATCTTAGCAGTTCAGCTGATACTTTGCGGAAGCTGCTGCTACTATATTTTCCTCTCAGCACCATGGAGCTATAAATGCTTGCTAAAAGGATTAGTAACATAAATAAGCCTCTTCATTTCCAAAAATACATACCTCATTTTTATTTTTTTTTAGTTACCTACTGAAGTTGTGTCTGATTTTGTGACCTTTTTTGCCATTGTCAAAACACGGCAAAAAGTGAATCATTGCAGTTGTTAAGTGAATTGCAATATTGTTAAGGGAATCCTGCTTCTCCCGCTGACTTTATTTGTCAGAAGCCAGGGGGGAAGGTTGCAAAGGACCCCGGGACACTGCAGCCATTGTAAATACATGGTAGTCCCAGTCATAGCTTCAGTTCAGTTGGCCGTTCTTTCTTCCATCCACCCACAAAGGACAATCTAAAAGAGACAACAGTTTGGAACCGCGCACAATCATATACAGCTGACGGAAGTTATTGGGATTCTCGCGCGCGTGTTCCGAATCGCAGTCCCAGGATCCCGGAGAGGTTTGGAAGAGAGGACTGGGCAAATTTGGCCAAACGTCGATTCGCTACCGAGCTGCAGCCTCCGCCGAGGACTTCGTGCTAAAGAAGAGCAAGGCAGGCAACGCTGATTCGCTCGCGGAGTTTTGCCGGCAACAAGCGGGGGCGTGTGGGATAGGAGCGCGCTCTTCATTGGCTCGCTGCGTGACGAGGCGGGGCCGAAAGGGCCGCCCCTCCCCTATGTATAAAACCCGGGAGCGGGGGCGAGGTTCCTGCTGCAGTCATTTTCGATAGCGTTTGGTGGGGACCCTCTCGCGCGGTCGTTCCCCCCCCGGCCGGCCATCGACCCTTGAGCTGCTTCGTGCATTTTTCCTCCTGAAAGGAAGATAAGGGCTCCTAGAGCCGAGGCCGGTCATGTGAGTAACAACGGGACGGACGCTCTCGTCGTTGCTTGCCTTCCTGTAATGCGCGGCCGCTTTTCCTGCGCGGTTGCGGCGCTTGCCGAGTTGCGCATTGCAGCATCGCCCCCCCCTTTCTCTTTTTCGGTTGTCCGGTGCCGAAGTGAGGTGGAGCGGGGACGGATGCCTCATCCCAACTGATGGCTCCGCAGTTTTCGTTGTTGCAGCGGGTGCTTCGCCATCTCCCATCTTTCTCCCCGTCCCCTAGTTTGCGATTCCTGCCCCCGGCCCTTGAATAGTTTCAGACGAGAGCTATCCGGTGGCCGAAGGCTCCAGCGGTGTCTTGAGTGGCAATATAGGTGGCAGTGGAGGAGAGGGGCATTTTCACAGAACTCTCGAAAATGCCATTTTTTGCTTTTGAGTACAAGCCGGGACGAAAAAGTTTACGTATATTATAGCACAGGCGATTGACTCTGTATAGAGAGATAGAAACGCAGCAAGAGTTTTGTGTGATCAAGGTGGCAAACTCTACTTGATATGGGTTTCTGTTGGAGGTGCATGTGTGAACCCGGGTAATAAGATAGCTACTTTATTTCAGAGGTATTAAAGTTGGCCCTCTAATAATAACTCTGCTGAAAAAGCAGCTTGATGATGATGGAGGATTCATCACCGAAAAGAGAAGCAAATACTGTTGTATGCGCAAGGCGCTCGCGTTCAAATGACTGCAGATATTTCTTTGCTTGGACAGTATAAACAGAAAGTCTTAAGTTTTGTTCTCTTTCTTGGGGACTCCTGCCTTTTCCATAATTGCATTTCTTCAGTCTCCTCATCCTTCATCTATGGGATAATGGCAAGATTGCTTACGGAAACCTTACCTAAAGCTTCTGATGGCATTTTTTTTGCCAGCTTGGCCATTAGTCTGTAACCTTCATGAGTTTGCACCACTGCCCCCATTGCTAAGTTGGAAAATGCCTCCTTGGTTCTCTGAACTGATTTATTTGGTGGTTTCTTCGACCTATTCCTGCTGCTGCGGTAAAGCCAAAATATCTAGCAATGATATTTTTTGGTAAATGTTTCTGTCTCGTGACACAGCAGTTCTTTTATGCTTGCAGGCTTCCTCTTCATTTATCTACTCAGGTTCTAAATGTATCTGTTAACATTACTCAAGTAGTACATTCTATGAATTCATTACACTTCATAATCAGTGCCTGATTCAAATAATAGTGTCCTATAGAAGATGAGGGAGTTAAACAATCCTTTTTTCCCTTCATCTTTCTAATAAAAATGTTACTGAGGTAAGGGAAGAGTTGAGTGACTTCCTGAAACATGGCTGTGTCATCTTACTTGCATCCTCTTGGTGAGAAGACACTGCCATGACCTGAATTTAGCAGCTAAAGTGAGATGTCACAACCGTGCCATTGAACCTTCACTTGCTATACACTGGATTTCCATTAAATTTGGCCTACGATACTTGTTGTGGACTCTTATTTCAATTCTTCCTATCCTCAAGAGCTCAGATGAGTCAGAGCAAAACTCCAGCACATCTCCTAACAGTACCTTTGAATTGTAATACCCAAACTGCTTTGGTAGTGAGATGGGTGGCATATAAATTAAATAAACAGTTGCTCTTGGGAGAAAGAGAGAGAGAGACTACATCTGAAATATAGTGGCTTCCTTTGGATTAATAGGTACTGAATCCATTCTCTTTTACATTCTCTAGTATTTTTCACTACTAGAAAGCCACTGCTTCTAAAGCCTCTGGATTAACAACTAATAAACAGTACAACAATGTAAGATAGTTCTATTATTATACAAGAACACACTTATTTATGTTAGATCTAAGTCCTCCGCTTCCTCTTAAGATGCTTTTACTTTAACGATGAACAGTTTAAGAATCTGAGTGGTCCAGTTCTTCGGAAAATTCAAATATATTTCTCTCTGTCATTTTCATGTTATAGTGCTTGGGTTTCATACGTGTTGATAATAAGTCTGCAGCTAAATTACGGTTGTATATATTAACGTGCTGATTTCTGGCTGCGTATTGGACATAGACATCTGCATCATCTCTCATACTTGACCTGTCTCCACAGGTCTGATCCAGCACAGCAAGCTACTCCAGGGACAGGACAGGAAGGAGGTGAAAATGCTGGGGGGGGCCCTGGTGCAACTCCAAATTTGACCAGTAATTGGCGCCTGCAGCAGACTCAAGCACAGGTGGAAGAAGTAAGTGACTAAAATGGTTCTTTGTAGTCCTCCGCTGTCGCTGGGAGACTGGCCAAGCCAGGGGGAGGAGTCAAGTGGGGAATTAGTCTGGAATCTATGTGTAGGCACAAGAGAGCTAGGTCTGACTTCTCTTGAATGCCATTGAACCTTAGCTAGTTCGGACCAGGTGTAAACTGGCACTCTGAGAAGATTCTTGTGTTATAGGCATGAGTAATAAAATAGCTATTTGAATTATTCACGATCTGATTGTTCTGCTTTCTCTCTTGCTAGGAAGCTAATTACTTTTTCTCTTCAGGTGGTGGATATTATGCGTGTGAATGTGGATAAAGTTTTGGAGCGAGATCAGAAACTCTCAGAATTAGACGAACGAGCAGATGCCCTCCAAGCTGGTGCCCAAGTATTTGAAAGTAGCGCAGCAGCGCTCAAGAGGAAATACTGGTGGAAGAATTGTAAGGTGAGTCAGAAGTGGGCAACTTATTGAGTGTATAGCTGCTGAGGCAATCCTACTTTTTAAAAATATGTTTATTGCAAGAAAATGTTACATAAGATTAAAAATATGGAAACAAGGACATTTAGAAAAAATATAAAGGAATAAAAGAAAAGTGAAAGATCACAAAGAAAGAAGTATCCAAAGAAGCAACTTCTGATCTTCTTTTCAGCACTTACGTAGTAATTACCATTTCTGCCTATCCCCCAAATTACATATCATGGTTCCCTTCTTCCCATAAGCAAACCTTTTTAATAAATCCCTATATCCCCAATTCACTGTTACCCAGTTCAGCCAAAAATCTGTTCAGGGTTTCCAGTCTTTTATAAAATTGTTCCTGAGGCAATCATATTTTGTTATAATAAAACCATAGTGCATTTCCTGAACAGGGGACAGAGATCCACAGATCAGAAATAGAGCCAACATTTTGCATCCTTAAAGTTCTAGGTGCAATTTGAAATGTTTCCGGGAAAATGCTGGCATGTCTGGGAAAGTATAGCTGGGAATCTGGAAATTAGTGCCAGACAAAATAATGAGTACTGGGGTAGTTGGATCAATGAGCATGAATATAGACTTGGAATAAACAGTTTCAAATGGTCCATTGTCCATCTTTGTGGGAGACCCTGACTTTACCAAAGGAGATGTTGCGTGGGGCTTCTCTATGGGCTCATTGTAATTCTTCTCTTTAGATGATGATCATGCTGGGAGTGATCTGTGCCATTGTGGTCATTGCAATTGCACGTAAGTACTAAGGGGAATCAGAGTAGCTGAGTTTGTGAGTCACAAACATTGGCTAAACAACAATGTTTGCTTGCCCCTGGCATGGGAAATAGTACTGCTTTTGTCTCTCAGCACTGTTGAAGGCCAACAGATCAGTAACAGTTCTGTCTTTCGAGATGATGAGATTTATCACTTGCTGCATGAGAGGCAGGCAGAGAGGGTGGGAGGGGGGGTTTCCTTCTCCTGATGCTCAACCATGTTTGTTAAATGTGGGATGCTGGGTATAACATGCCCTCTTGTTTTCTCCTTTCTCTTCCTTCTGTTGCTTCTGTTCCTAGTTTACTTTTTTACCTGAGAATGTGTCCCTTCCCCCTTTCCCCACCCAGTCTACAGCCTTCTTACCCCATTTCCCTTTCCAGATCCAATTCTTCTTTCTCTTTCCTTTCTGGCTTTGTCATCAATTTTCTGTTAGTTTTGTTTGCTTCCATTCAAGAGTGTAATGCACTGTTACCAGATTTGAGTTGACCTCCTTCACAGCTGCTGCAGCCTCTGAGTGGACCAGCTCGTTTTTGGAGGGTGTGGCACTGGGCCTAAGGGGAGGAATTGTGCAGGATTGAAGGAGTCTGTTGATTACACCTGGGGTTTCACTTGCAGTCTGAGATGTCCTTAGAGTCTTCTGAGATGTCTTCTCCTGTGAGTCTATAGGAAAGCTTTTCCTTTGGGCACAAACAGTATTATTGAAAACTTCACCAGAAGAGAGAGAAGAAAAGCTGGGTCTCATTATAGTAGTGATACTGATGAGATGATTCTGGTATTGTGCCATGCAACCAGAATTGATCGAGTTTTCCCTCTAATATAAACTCCTGTTGATGCTGCTGGTGACCAAAACTCTGATCTTATGATGACTGTCAGCCATCCTTTACTGTTTCATCTCTTGGATTTGGTAGAATCCAACTGGTTTGATTCATTAACCTTGGCTCCAAGAACAAGTATGCCTTTACTCCCAAGTACTGCCAGAATTAGAGCTGAGATGAATAATATGGCATACAGGATTAGTATTATTCTAGTGTACTGCTTGAAGTCCTGTCCCCCTTGCTTTTAAAGGCTGGGTGGCTTATTTGACTGAATTAATAAATAAGGGAGGGTCCCACTGACTTGGAAGGTCCCAAACTGTTTGCCCCTTGGTGAATAGTAAGTGTAGGAGCTATGTCCTGGAAACCTCTGCAGTATATTTAGAAGTGTTTCCTTTTAAAAGCAATGTGCTATAAAACGAGGACCCTTTCTGGTTTCATGACTTGGAAACAGCAGTGCAGAATGCCAAGGATTCTGGAATAATGCCTGAATATTTGTTTTGATGTGCTGTTTCTCACCACGTTTACTTTCAGGTCATCCCTTGTTGATAGTTGTCAGAATATACAGTGACATGTGTAGGTGAACCCATGCTCATTTATCCCTTATTGAATAAGGAGTAGGACTCCAGGGTGGAAGGAGTTCAGAGAGTGATGAACATGCGTTTAAACATGCTGAAGAATGATAGTTTTCCTGATTCCAATATAAGGACTGATAAAACTATGAGGCTTAGCTTGGTAAGAGGCATTGTAGTGTCAGTGGTTGACCAGAGAATATTGTTGAAGGGGCTCCGAAGCTGTAATGCTCTGACAGGACTTATCAGCTGGTGGCCACTGGGCTTAATTTACTTTAACCTCAGACCAATTTTATCTGGCTCCTAAACATTCGTTCTGGCTGTGCTAGGAGTAACCCTACTCTCACCATAGCATGCTGCAGAGGTGCTGATTTTTTGCATGTTCACTGCCATGCACCAGCATTTCATTTGCAGAGTCCATCTGTTTGAGAATCCCCATCTTGTTTTCCCTTTGGGGGGAATGATGGAGGAGAACAGGAATGGAGTTCCCAACTTCTTTGGACAATTCTCTTCCTATTTCGGTGGGATTGTGTTGATGGAAGTGCAACACCTGAAGAGGAGCCAGGGCGCAAGTTGTGATGCTGCTGTCAGTATGAGAGGAAGCACAGAAGGTGTACAGCCCCTTCTTGATTTCTTCTGGACAAAATCTTGGTTTAATCTGCTGCCGTATTGTTTTGAGAGAAGGCCAGTAGGCTGCTTTCTTCTGCTTTTCTTGTCTGTTTTCATAGGTGTTGTATGTTATGCCTCTTCCCTTTCTATCTCCCCACTTCTCCATCTTTATGCATGGGTGAAAAGTACACCCATTTCCCTAGGCCCTCTTTGCCTAAACCAAGGGACTACTTTCTCTATGCACAGGACTTCAGCCGCTTTCTCACACGTGTGGTTTGTTCTTGTGAGGAATGCAGCCATAATGTTCTTCTGGCATATGTAGCTACCAGCTCATGTACTCTTAATAACCTCCGCTAACAAATACTTCTTGACCCACTAAAATGAGTGGGGTTCATCTGTCTGAGTACTGGAGGAAACAGGATTCTACATGCAGGTAGTAAAGCAGAAGAACGTAGACTGAAATAAGAGTACTAAAACAGTATTGTCTGAACATGTATAATCTGATAAGAAATAGATCACAAGTGGCCAACATGGCATCTTGATAGATAGATGTAGGAAAGCTGGCAACCTTGATCTTCACCCATGTGAATTCTTGTTCGTTGCTGCATAAAACAGGCTGAATTATGGCTCAGTAGTTGATATGTACAATTGCACAATGGGATGTTGCACTGAATATCGAGTAGATGAGCAGCATTTGTGCTTAATTTGGACTTGATATGGCCTTGTAGAAGTTTTACAAAATTGGCTGCAGTTATCAGTAGGCAAGACCTTTGGAAGAATCCAGAGCAAGGGCAGCCTTTGACTAGGGCTTAAAAATATCTCTTCTTTTTTCTTTTTCTTTTTTTGGTTTTGTCTAATCTGCCTCTCCTGTTTATCCCCCATTATACTGTACTGGCATAATGCATTTTCTATTTCTTTTGCATAAACAAATTTAGCAAAATAACTGTTACAAGCAGAATAAACAAATGTCAAAGAGAACAAAATGCTAACAGTGTAATATTCCTAATTAGTTCCAGTGTGGAAATAAACAATATACAACTAACCTCTTGGATACAGTGGTTGAGAGCGCATGAGAATTTATTCAAATCCTTCTGTTTAAATATAAAGCTACAGTGCAAAAGAATTGTATGATGGTCCCACATCTATAAAAGGAATTCATGAATTTGCTGACCCTGCATGAGAAAGTAGTGATGAAAGGGCAGCACAATGTTGTCACAATAGGCCTTGTGCTGTTTGACAACAACTTGTGCCCAGTTTATGCATACAAGAGAAACTAGAAGTAACAGAAGTTCTCCCATATTCATAGTCTACTTTTCTATTATTTCTCTTCAAGTCAGTGTAAGATCAAAAGAAACACAATTCTCAAATGGCACTGCTTTGGTTATGTGTAGATGATATGGAAATGGTGCATTAAGGTCCTCCTGCTCAGCTGCTATCAACACAAGTATATAGACTACAGCATACTGAAATTAGAACAATACTTGTCTGTCTTGCACTGTTAATATGGCACATGGGATTAGGATTATTCTAGTGTACTTAGGGTATCAACGTTCAGTCATTGCCTGAAGTCCCATCCCTTTATGTTACTTCATCTGTTGCGTGCCAGATATATTTTCTCTACCCTCCATCATGGCTGATTTAAATGCAGAGAGAGTATTGTATTTGCTACAGATGTACTGGAAAAAATGAACCGTAGCACATGGAATGGGAAGCTATAACTTGCTGACAGTGTATGTGTACATGTATACAATGTATACAAAAGTGCTAAGAGACGTGCCATTGCGTGGTTGAGACGTGATTCTCAACCTTTTCTTCACTACGGACTCTACATACCGTTTGGGGCCATGGAGCATGACCACGGACCACCAAGACTTAATTCAGGATTTAAATCATAACATTTCTTCAAGTTGTGACAAAATCACAGCCCCCCAGGTGCCTGTGGACCACAGGGTGAGAACCACTGATTTAACTTACAGATATGGAGAGGATTCCAAAAAGAAGAACAAACAGCAATAATAAACTTTTTAAGAGAGATCTCCAGAAGAGGCTACACAACAAAAGTAACTTAAATTAAACCTGAATGATTATAGAATGGCACTGGTACTCTGGGTTTCGGTCATAGTTATACTTTCCAGTCAAAATCATAAGATGTTTTCTCTTTCATTTTCAGAAAATACATTTTTAATTTGATATCCTTAATGCTAAAAATGCAGAACAGAACCAAAACTATTTTTTTTTTGCAAAAAATATTTGCCCAAAAGGGGATCCTTATAATATGATAGCTACAATCATTTTATCTGGTTAAGCTAACATATCAGTAAACATTCAGAGAGATTCTTTGGAGAAGTGGCTGTCCATGTGCAGTCAAGAAACAAGGAAATCTTTAAGAACTCAGAAGGAAGCACTGGGAGAGAAACACTGATCTTGTTGGGATTCTTGCTTCGTTGCCAATGGAAATCTTCACTTTCCACTTTTACTGGCTGTAATACGCAAATAGCACAATATTTTGTGGAGAAAAGGGCTAAAAGTCTAATTCAGTAAAATTCTTCAATTGGAAGGGCTGGAGATCCATGCCTTTTCCTTTTTTTGTGGTTGAGATGAAATAGAGAAGGTGGATCTTGATTGATGGAATCTCCATAAATTAATCTTTTCTTTGTATAACATACAGTTATCTTCCTATGTGGGTTAGTGGGTTTCTGCAGAACCTCTAGCATAGAGAAGTTGTATGCTAGAAAACAACAAATATGTATTAAAACAACACTGCTTTCTAACAATATAAGTTAGAAAGTCTGACCTTCTAACCCCATCTTGGATTTTTTGATACAGTACTATTGAAGAGGAGAAAAGGAAGCTGATGTTCACATAACTATGTTTTGCTTGTGGAGAAGTATCATATTTGTTGAATAGAAAACGGTGACAATATGAAGCCCATCCACACACTTCAAGAATGAACCCAAGACTAAGAATATACTGTTTTTGTGGCATTAGCTCTCAGGAGAACAAAGGGAGTAGGAAACAGTTTGTTTATCTGAAGTCATTCAGAGGGAGATACACAATACAGGAGGTGAATATTGAGTTTCAGAGTAGTAGAGCAAGATGTAACATCCATATTAAATGCAAAATAAAGTATACAGTCTTCAAAGCTTGGATCTACTCATAAGGAAGAGAAGTGGATAAAGATCTTGATATAGCTTGCTTAAAGAAGCACTGATTGAAGTGTACCTTTACTTCATGGACCCAGAATTGGGGAACTTTTACTTTTCAAAGTATGGAAGTTTATCCATGTATATGTACTAGGATTGTTCTAATCCTAGGAAGCTTTCATATCCTGTTTAGCTGTTCTCGGTTTCAAATGCATAACTTCAAGCAGCAAAGAGTTCTAGCTATTTCAAGGGATGGGAAAAGTTTTGAAAAGCTTGTGTTTTTAGGGGTTTAGGTGTCTTTGTCCACTTGACTTTAATTTGATCAGCAAGTGGCCTCAAAGAAAAGAAACGGGAAGCAACAACCCAGATCAATTTGTAGAAACTTACTTTACAAAATATATGGGGGAAAGAATATCTACACACAATCTTATCTTTTTAATTTTGTTTGGTGGTGGACAGATACAGACTTGAGGAATTGCGTGCACACCAAGGACAAAGTGAGAAAGAAAGGTGCTTTCACGTCACTGGGTCTGTACCTTCAAAATTCTTTTAAATGACATGCAGGCCTGTCTTCTCTGGGTGTGAGAATCCAGCTAACCAGTTAGTTCCAAGTGCTGAGTCTATAAGTCAGCATTAATTGGAGTACATAACAATGCCATATCCAAAGCATCCATATCCAAAGTCTGGCTTTTATTCTATTCTCCTGCAGGAAACTCTGTATAAGTCTAATGTTTCTAAGGTGTTATAGGATGGCAGTGCAGTGATCCCAGTCTCGGCAGGCATTTCTTGTGGAGTTTTGTGAACTGCAAGTACATTGTGGAAGACAGAGTTATTTGAGTTGCTGGGTGTATAAAGGTCCGAGGATTGATATAAGTACAGCCGGCGGAAAACCAGGATGCAGGTGACGATCAAAAAATCCAAAATCAACTCAGCCAGTTCCACCACAGAAAGGACTGATGAACCAAACCAAAGACTCCATTGGTTCCCTAGCTGGGAAAGTAATGTCACCACCTGTACAAGGGGAAAAAAAAATTAAAAGTAGTTCAAAAAGATCTCTTTCTCTGTGTGCAGTTGATGTATTGATAGGGGGTTTACGAACTAACATCTTTTGCTTTGGGCCTGCCTAGATTTTAGGAGTTTTCTTGTTGCTTCTAGGAATTGGAAAACCACTCTGTTTACACATAAGAATGGGTATGCTGCTTTTGTCTCAAAAGCAGGATCAATTCTGTCAAAGCTGAAATTGCATTTTGAAATTTAACCCAATGCTTAATGATACATTGCAAAAAAAAAAAATGGTTATCAAGCTTTGGCTATCATTTTGATTTGTTGAATGAAATTAAGGTAAAATTACCCTGCCATTGTACTATATATGAAATGTTGATCGCTTACCGCTATATATCCGCTGTGATATTCTGCTGATTCTTGTCTTTTGCTAATGGTATCAACTGTAAAATTACTGAGACCTACAGTAAAATTACTGGAGGTCAAATGTTCTCAATTACTGAGAAATGATTGCAGAGCATACAAATCTAAAGCGCATACATGACTCTAGAGTACATTCACCATAAACATTTGCTTAAATGAATGGGAAGATTGAGGGTACGAAAAAATAGCTAAGTTTTCCCCCTGATCAATCTAGTATGGGTATCCTTTCAAAATGTCCTGCTGGCTAGGTAGTATTGAAGCATAGACTAAGAACTTGTCCATTGATTAGTGGAAGAGAGTTTGCTCTGCCAGGCTAGTATGCCTAAAAGTATTGCTCTAATTCAGCGGTTCTCAACCTTTTTCAGGCCGAGACCCCACCTGTGCCGCCCATGCGTGGCGCGACCCCGACCTGCGCTGCACATGGGTGTGACGGCCCGAACCGCGCATGCGCGGTGCGCGCATGATGGGCTGAACCGCGCATGCGCGGCATGATGGCCCGAATCGTGCATGTGCGGTGTGACGGGCCGAACCGCGCATGCGCGGCGCGACGGGCCGAACCGCGCATGCGCTGTGCGCGTGCGACGGCCAAGGGGAAATGGGGAAAAAAATGGCAGACTGCGGTGGTTGGTGACCCCGTGAAACGGTCGTTCGACCCCGAATGGGGTCACGACCCACAGGTTGAGAACCGCTGCTCTAATTAGTATTAATAATTAGCATTATCTGACACTGCATTCTGTCTATCACCTTCCAAATAGCACCCACATTGAGAAAATACAGTCTATTGAAAATGGAAACGTGGCTTAAAGGAAGATGCTGGAGAAGATCCTATAAGGATAGTTCTAGAATTTGACCAACTAAGGACGTTAAAGATGGTAGCTCTGTGATATTTTAGGCTGTTGGCAGCATGCAATCAAATGTGTGGACATACCGTGAAAGCTGGAGATTCTCCGTTGCTTTTATAATTCCACTCGTTAAAAAATATATTCACTTTGGCAATTCCATTCCTGGGAAGAGAAGAGAGATGGAATGAGTCCAGTCTTGTTAGAAAAGTGCATCTGTCTGAGACTGCAATTCGATTCCGCCTCATTTAGGAAGAATCTCATCTCGGTGGGTCATCTTTGAGGACGCATTTGCTTAAAATAAATGTCCTTTTAGTTCAATGACCCTCGCTGCTAGGCAAATATATCTACAATAGGAGCCTTTAATACTCAAACCTTCAAGGCAGAATCCTCAGATCTATACCAGTTTTAGTGCAGCTTTTAATAGCTACTTCATTGGATGTCTAATTTTACTTCAAACTCCTGTTGTGATATGCAAACCGTATAATGAGTCAGGAACTTGTAACTAATATGAGCATTGGTTCAGATGCTGAGATTGATGCTGATCTTTAACTTCAGCACTTTATGGCTGGCAGCCTAAAATAACCTAATATTTTGTGGAAGAATGGACTTCTGAATAGTTTTCTGCACTTGAAGTTCTGTCCTTAGGAAAAGCTGCACTACTCAAGATTTATTTAACCTAATTTCTGAGCTCATAGTGCCCTGAACCATTAACTAATGGTATAACCAGGACTACACAGATCTTTTACATTCTAATACTTCCAGCTGATTTTGAAGCCCTATTTCCCTCATCACCCTATTTCCCTCATCATTTTTTTTATCTCAGCACTGCTGTTTCACCCCATTGGTTTGACTTTAACCAACACTTTTCCTCCCAGCTGTTAATATTATTTCATCTGTAGGGGGAGCTCTTACCTCTTAGATATGACATTGTATTTATTCTGCAGGTTCAGCATGTGAAACACCCAGTACTGAAATGATAGATTTGCAATATCAGCTTAAACAATTCAAGGACTGTTAACCGCTTATATATATACCGTATATATATAACTTACAACCATTTCAATATATATGTAGGAAAGGAAAATTGCATTCTCTTGAGTGCAAAAGAGTACTTGTTCTTTTTGCTTTCAGTATTTCTCTCCTCCAAGTGATCGGTTAGATCTGGTTTACATTTCTCTCTCCGTCCCGTGCCCTTCACTTATAGAATGGGCAATAAAGGGAAGATGCTATTGCATCTATTGGTATGAAGCATTCATTTGGTTCCTCGTAACTTTCAATTATTTCTCATCCTTGCAACTTTTAAGATATGTGGACTTCAATTCCCAGAATTCCCCAGCACCAAGAAGTCTACACATCTTAGAGTTGCTAAGGTTGAGAAATACTTTTTTGGGGTGCCTTCAAGTCAGGGTTGAATCCTGCCTAGCTTAGTCTCTGTAATTTTCTTGGGAAGGTTTTTTGGAAGTGGTTTGCCATTGCCTCCTTCCTAGACTGGCCCAAAGTCACCCAATTGGCTTCGTGCTCAAGGCAGCACGAGAATTCACAGTCTCCTGGTCTCTAGCCTGATGATTTAATCACTATACAAAACGCTCCTGTGAGAAACACTGCCTTTACAGCAAAACTCAGCTTCTTACCTTAGAGACAGATGAAGGCCATTCTGAATATCCGGCTGACAGCTGGTACTCTGTCACTCTAAAGAAAAGTAAAAAACTTCACATGTGTCACCCAGTACATTTGAGACAAGCTCTTTAGTTGGCATCTTCATTCAAAAGTGTGCTTGCATGGTTGATGGAAGTCCTATAGCTGAACCTCCTGCCAGCATCTGAGCAACATATGTTTATTACTCTGCAGCTTAAATAATCTATGAGAATATTTAAACCAGCGGTTCTCAACCTGTGGGTTGCGACCCCATTTGGGGTCGAACGACCATTTCATGGGGGTCGCCAAACAACGTAGTCCGCCATTTTTTCCCCTTTTCCCCTCGGCCGGTGCAGGGGGCAGCACCGCGCAGGCGCGGGGTAGCACCGCGCATGCGTGATGCGGGCCGCCGCGCATGCGTGGTGCGGGCCGCCGCAATGCGCATGCGCAGCACAGGTCGGGGTTGTGCCGCGCATGCGCAGCGCAGGTCGGGGTCACGGCCTGAAAAAGGTTGAGAACCGCTGATTTAAACAGAGGTGCCCCATCTCCTTTCCTTTTATTTCCCTGCTTGGGTGCTCCTTGCAGCTAGAACTGGGAGGCCAGCCTGCATGGATGTGTTCAAGGATAACATCTGTTCGTTCCATTTCCCTGAATATCTTCTATTGCCAAGCAAGCTCTGGAATTTGGCCAGACCCAGGAATGCAACTCCACAAGTTTTGAAGCTTACTTACTTGCAAGGTTTTCGGCATTTAGTGAAGCAGCCTAGGTGGTTTGCTTTAAATTCAGCTTGGAGTTTATAATAGCAGTAACCTAATAAAAATAAATAAGTATGTATTAATTGAACATTTTTTATGAACAAAAGGAGCTGAGTGGGGGGTTACAGACAGATGATACGGGTGGATTCCTCTCTGCCTTTCTCTGTACTTACCCCAGGCTACATGCTTAGCAGAGTCACAGTACTCTGCTCTTGGGGGTAAGGGGTATAAGTAATAGCCACAGCCACATCGTTCTACCATACTGGTCTGGAAACAGGAACGTATGCAGACCTAGAAACACAAAAAGAGACAATTGAATATTAAGCTGTGCATTCATGCTGGGAGATTTTTGGTGATGGGAATAATCCCAATTCAGGGAGAGGGCGGGGCAGAATGAGAGTGGTTCTGTTGAGGGAAGATACCTGCTCAGTGTAACGAGATGGGAATAGGTTCTTCACTGGCACATCACTTCCATCTTCTGTGCAGTCACTGTAGCTTCCCCCAAGACGCTGGGTGGTTTCCTGTCAATCAATTTACAGCTTGTCAAAATCAATGCAGGTTTTTTTTTCTTTTTTGCATCTGGGTGTCATATCTTTTCTTTGCTGACTGAAGGTACTGCCTGACTCAAACTCAAAGTAGAAATGTTCATCTGAAGATTTGTGCTAACGCATCCAGTACACTTTAGGTCAACGTTTCTCAACCTTGGCGATTTTGAGATGTGTGGACTTCAACTCCCAGAATTCCCCAGCCAGCCAGTATAACAATGTCATACAGGTAGTCCTCAACTTACAACCATTCATTTGGTGACTGTTCAAAGTTACAACAGCACTGAAAAAAATTAGTTATGACTGGCTTTCACATTTACGACCATTGCAGCATCCCCATGTTCATGTGATCAAAATTTGGACACTTGGCAACTTACATGTATTTATAACAGTTGACAGTTAATGACAAGCAAAGTCAACAGAGGAGCCAGATTCACTTAACCATGTTACTAACTTAACAACCATAGTGGTTCACTTAACAATTGTGGCAAGAAAGATTGCAAAATGGATCAAAACTTAACTGCCTGGTTTAGCAACAGAAATTTTGAGCTCAATTGTGATCATAAGTCGAGGACTATCTGCATTCTTGTTATTATAACACAGTAAGTCATAAAAGTTATACCAGGAGCCTTCCTGTGTGATGGGAGCCTGTGAAAACGATGGTAAGTACTCCATGGTGAAATCCCAAATTTAAATATCTCCCTGACATAACAGTGGCACACTAAGTGGAAAGGAGAATTATATACTGCGTGAAGCTACGCATTGCACTGTTTTTCATAAACGTGGGATGGGGGGGATTGTATCTTTCGTATTTACCAAGTGGTGTGAAAGGGATATTTTATCTTCCTAAAATAGGGAATTATTTTCCCAATTTCATTCTGATAAGAATGCTGTATATTAATCCCTGATACAACAATTGACCACCAACTGCCAGATGCATTTTTTTATTGAGGAAAAACACAAACCCTTGCCCATGTTTTAAATCAATCAGCACTATGGGAGGACATTCATTGGGAACTGTGACATCTTGTAACTTCACAGAATAGATTTCTTCTTTTTGTAAGTAGTGAAGAAAAGGGTCATAGTTGCTTCTTACATTGTGGGATAGAAGCAAGTAAATACTTTTAAGAGTATAGACCAGTTTTTCCCAACCCCAGTAACTTTAACCTGTGTGGATATAATTCCCAGAATACTGGCTGGGGAATTGTGGGAATTGATGTTCCCACAGCTTAACGTTACTGGCATAGAGTGTTCTTTTTGTTTTGTACCTTGTTAACTTTTAACACACAAACATACACACACACACCCCTAGATAAGAAAGTGGTAGGTTGTTTTTATGACAATTCATTGTATTGATGGTTTGTTGACAGATTCTAGTTTTACAGCACCATAATAGCTCATGTTTTCTTTTGGCAAACTATGAGTTCCAATAAACTCAGAACTGAATAAAACTGAATTGAACTGAGCCTGTTCTTTTTGTAGCCTTGTGCTTATATTTCCTTTCTTTGGAAGAGAAGCAATCCCACCCACAGGCTGAAAGCAAGGCTTATCTTCCTCTTGTCTCTCACCTTTCTCATACTGATGGATGTTTCTATGCCAGGACGCACATTAAAACCTCCTTCGTCCATGAAGGCGGGTTCATTCTGATTGTGGACCATTACTCGGGCTCCCGTCACAGTGGACAATAGTGGGATAAAGTCATTTTGCTCTGTACGAATGACAAGAGAAAGGCCTGCGGAGATAGAAACCAAGGGTGATTATGTGAAGAGATCAAGTGATTCAGGGAGGGAGATTTAAAGTTAAAAGAAATTTTGCCACGTTGAAGGAGTCCAAACAATGTTGGAAACAAATGAGATGAGTCATAGTAGCCTTCCAAAGCTTTGAATATGTTTCTGAGATGAAATTCTAATATAGCAGTACAGTGGCCTTATGCCTGAATGTGCTGACCTTAAAAAAAAAAAAATCTTAAGTAGAATTTGCTAACAATCTTAAAAATGGATGTAAGACAACCTGGAGAGGGAAAAAATATCGGTTGGAGTAAAGTCAAGGTACAGTTTGTGCCTTTGTCATTGAGTCACGGAGGCCAGGCCTGTGTTATATAAATAGGCAAACATCACTTCAAACTAGCAGGGAAAGTTCTATTGCTGGATACACCTTTTTATGAAATGTTCTAGGCATAGATAATAAAACTATCTAACACAAGAGTTGCAGCCTAGCCATTGTGTACTATGGAAATAAAGTTAAGAGTACATATATGTTGTGAAAAAAAATCTTGAGGCTGTTGCTTTGCTTTAAATAACCCAAAGATTAATTTTACATAAAAAAAAAGTGTGGTTGGAAAGTCTCATGTATCTGCAATTAAGAGCCTGTAGTTTGCTCTCCTTCATTTGGAAGAGAAAATAAGTCTCGTAAGAACTTGAAATGCAAAAATCATGAGTTAGAAGAAAAACGCAATTGAATTGAGAAAGGAATTAAATGGTGACAACTCTGAGAATATCACCAAATCACACTGATGCCTATGATGCAACGCAAAGTAAGGTAAGTTACTTAGAAAAGGAAGAGAACAGTGCAGACTCCTTTTTTAACATGTGTGAGTGTGAACACACATACACTCACACTTACCCTCTCTTTTGCCCCTAGTGATGAGTAGATACAGAAAGCCAGGCCATGTAATGTTTAACTCTGGACTTCATTTTCAATATGGCAAAATTCATACAGAATTTTTCTCCATTCCTTCCCAGTCAAAGGATGCTTTTCCCCTATTCTGTAGTTTTAAGAAATAACTGCAGTATCTCCTTAGTGCAATTAAGCCTATGTCCAGAGGAGCCTGGATACTGAAAATAGAATTTAATTTTTTTTTCTTTTTGGCCTCCATAGTATTTGTATGTACAAATAAGGGGCTTATGGCTATTGTTGTAAGAGCCCTTCCAGACATTCATTACCATTTTTTGGCATTTGCTTACCATTGTTGATCCCAGGCAAGGAGGACATCCACAAAGTGCTGCTATTGTCATTGAACGTGTAGCAGTTCCCATACATAGGATGATGAAAATGTGTATAGTTTCTGAAAGAACAAAAATAAAGATTGAGGCTAATTGCACAACTGATTGAAATAATTGAGTTTGCAATCCTTAGAGGAAAAAGTAGAATAGCATCTTTACTGGGACTCTCTTAACATAAAAAGTTCTCTTTTTTTGAAATTTTGCGTGTTGGAAAAACAACACGCAAAATTTCAACTAAGAGAACTTTTATGTTAAGATGGCTGTCTGTATTGTGCCAGGCTAGGTTGAAATGGGATTGTGTGGTTTGTGTTTCAACATGTAAGAACACAGTATCAGCTTATTGTGAGAATCAGAGTATTCCATAAACCATGCTGTGGGCATAACATGTTATTGAACACAGCAGTTATGCATTACTAGCCTGTGTCTAGGGTTTAAGGTATTGTGTGAACTCAACCAAATAATTCTACCTTTCCCACTGTACATACTGCACCTTGAGATTTTTTTTTGTACTAAAAAGATTTAATAACACATCACGCCTCTTGTTCCATGTTAAAAGACTATTGCAGATACTTTTTTAAAAAAAATCAAGCCAGGCAACATATTTTTTTCTTCCTTAAAGAAAAATTCAATGAACTAGAACATTATTTAGTTGATTGTAGGAAAGATGTGCAAACTACTTGTGATTTTTGGTGGGAAATCCTTATAGATGTGTAAATGGGCTTCTCTAGAGAAGGTCAGCTTCTAAAATGAGACGGATGAACTTCACGTTGTGTCACACTGCTTATGAACCCCACATTGGGTACAATCAGCAGCGCAGCTGGCATTTATCAATGGTTTAAAATATGTAGGAGAAAGCTTGATGCCAGCAGCAGGTAAGCTTGGCTGGGTGGGTGGGTGTGGGTGGGTGGAGTGTACGCAAGTTGTGAAAGAAATACCAGAGAAAGGTTAACTAACAAAGTCTGCAAACAACTGCTGGAACTAATGGTGGCTTGTCCAGGTGCCAGCTGGATCCAAAGGAGCCAATGTTCAGCTGCACTAAAAGGCCATATTGTTCCCAACAAGAGACCCAACCATAGTCATTATTACATCACCACGACAAATGGAACCCACTGGGGATTTAATAAACTTTCTGGTTTTTCTGCTTTCCTCACACTGAAAAGTCAGAGAAAAGGAGAGGGGGTAGTTAATAAGCTCTTGGCATCAGACTTGAATAGCATGGCTAGTGGACTGTGTCAGCTTGGATGAGTCACAAGTTGTGATAACCTCACCATTCCCTCCAAGGATTTCCTCCAAGGTATTTTTGAAGCCATTTTTCAAATCTTGTCTATTTCACTCTTCCCTTTGTGGGGATGAATCCCATCAGAGTAAGTGGCATCACAAACCTTATGATGTTAACTGGGAATCACTTTTTTTCTTATTTCATCTGCATCCTATCTTCTTTCCATGCTTCACTTGCTCTAGGTCTTGATTATAATTGTCTCTCTCTCTGTGTGTGCGTGTGCATGTACGTGTAAACATACATATATACATATATGTACACATTCTTGATTATAATGTATACACACATACATATACATACATACATACACACACACACACACACACACACACACAGAGAGAGAGAGAGAGAAAGAGAGAGAGAGAGAGAGAGAGGTAAAGTGGAAAAGCAGAAGCATTTTCAAAAGAAAAGAAAAAAGTGAAACTAGTTGTTGGACAGTTATTGAGAAGAAACAAATCTGTAAAACATTTACCCAGATGACTTTTGTTAATACTAATCTCCATGTTCTAAGATATTGATTTTAGAACAATCCCCCTGCCTGGAATGGGTGGTGCAGTAGCTCAGCAATTAAAATACTGAGCTTGTTAGCTGGAAAGCTGGCTGCCCAGGTTCAAGATCCAGCACCATGCGAAGGGGTGAGCTCCCATCCTCGTTCCAGCTCCTGCTAAACTAGCAGTTTGAAAGCATGCAAATGCAAGTAGATAAATAGGTACCACTTTGGTGGGAAGGTAACAGTGCTCTGTGATGTCATGACTTGGAAATGTCTTTGGACAATGCTGGCTCAATGGCCAACAGAGATGAGCACTGTTCTCTATAATTGGCAACAACTAGTGGAGTAAAATTCACAGGGGCTCCTTTTTGTAACCTCCCTGGAATAGGAAATGCTGAGGGGAAAAATGGGGAGTGCAATGAAAATGGGGCAAATATGAGAAAATGTCTTATCCTCCGATCCCAAAGTCTCCATCCTTCTTTTTGTAGTTCTTCAAAATGATCTTTGAAACTAAGTAAAAATGTCACCTTAATTCAACAGGATTTCATAAATATACAGCAGCACTTCTACTCTGTTGTTGTTGTTGTTATTATTATTATTATTATTATTTAAATTTCTATACCGCCCCTCTCCCGAAGGACTCGGGGCGGTTTACAGCCTTAAAATTTAAAAAACATATAAATGTACAAAATTAAAATATTTAAAAAATAAATTAAACAAATTAGGCCATAAAATCCCATATAAAACCCAATATATACAAATCCTAAAATCCTAAAAATTACAAAAATCCTAAAAATTACACAATCCCTCTAAAACATTTTCACCCGGTTGGAGCCGGAGCTTCTATGTGGGTATATGATATTATATAATCTCATCTATTGGGTAACTATGAGGTCATCAATAAATTTATGCTCAAATAATTTATTGACTACACAACTTCAATATGGTACATATCAGCATGTCTTGGAAGCTATTTTTATATGTTTTTATGTTCAATGATGTAGGTCCATTGGAGTTCCCTGTGCTGTTAGGAAAGTAGATATGAGATCAGTACAAAATACATCAGATGCTTAACAGGACTGGTGATTGAGAACCTAGCTTGTTAAAAGGGCTAACAAATTGGGGGCACATTTCAACCTACAAGTGCAACTCTTCTTAGCTTAGGATCTGGCACCATTGGAAAAATCTCCCATAACAACCGTCCTGCTTGTCGAAAATCATTTAGGTATGAGCACAAATGGCAGTAACTAAGGGAAAACACAGAACGTCCTTCTCCTGGTGAGTGAGCCATGATTGGTACCTTTTGATTCCCATCCAAGTAAAGATATTATATATAAAGCAAACTTAGTCTTCTGATTAAGAAGATGGAATTGAATAAAAATATTCAATTCCATTTTCTTAATCAGAAGAGTAAGTTATTCTGAGGATCATCTAGCTTTAGCTTCATATGATGCTGCTGTATGTTGATTTGAGATTTGAATAAGGAATAAAATTACACCTCCAAGCCCAAATCAGATATTTATGTGTTCAGTGGAAGGCCTGAAATGAACTATGTATTTCGGAAATCTACATACAGCCCTTCCCATAAGACTGGAAAGCAGTTAAGGAGTCTAAGCCTCACCACTAAAGCAAATGAAATTCAGGCTTTGTGATGAATGAGTGATGTGTTGGTATAGACTACACCTGCTAGCTACTCCCATCAATACTAGTAATAATCTAGCCACAAATAGCTCAACACATAATTTGTTTAGTGTGTCACCCAAGTCTTGTAACATTCCTCTGGGGATCAGCCAGAGAAGGCCAAAAAGGTGTTCAGATCTACTGGTCAGTTTTCCAAGCCTGCTCATAGGAAAAGCTATTAGATGTGTTTATTGGTATCATGAAAACTGTCCCTTTCTTGGTAAATTCAGAGTTTACTTAGAACCTTAGTTTTATGGATGAAGTGGCAGATCTTCTTACTTTACTGCAGACTATACTGCATACTATAATCCAACTACCTCTTGACTAAATGGTGATTAAAATCTATGTAGATCATGTCAGGACCTCCTTCCATTAAGCTCAAGACCCAGACCTACCACTTTGTTTTTTTGAAATAAATTTAAATGATAGTGTGAATCAGTCAAAATCGATAATCAAATTATTGATAATAACAAGGTGGGTTGTTGATAGTTTCAATAAAAGGAAATGATGAGAGCTAAGACTGGAATGGTGGGGACTTAAGTTGATCTATGGAGCAATAATGTTGGAACTCACGCTTTGTTACATGTCACTTCGTTGAATCGGCAGGCATAGATGAAGCTTGTGAAGTTGGATTCCTCTAGGGCCTTAGTGTCAGGGAACTTTGCCAAAATGTTGATGTAATGAAAACTGTACCACTCCCGTATGGCATCCACACCGGAGGAATACATTTGCTGGAAACAATCTGTCTTGTCTTCATTGCACTGAAAAAGAAAACAATCCCATTCAATCCATTCTGGAACAAGAATGAACTAAGTGAGATAGGAAAACATTCCCAATTATAGAGGAATCACTGGACAAGGGACCCCAGATGATCCTATGAAAACCTCTTCTCCATCTATAGAACCAGATGTATGTCTGTATGATGTTTTTAATCCACAAATCAACAAGAGCCTCATTATTAATGTAATGAATTCAGCAAATCTCTTTATTTCTGAAAACTTGTCAACATTCTCAGAAATCGGAAGATGTAGTAATTTTTTTCTGTTTAGTCTAGATTTAATGACAAGTTTAAGGACTGAATCAATCCCACAGTGATATACAAGAATATGATATGGATCTTTTTTTAAAAAAAAACAACGTGTTTTTCTTCCTTTTTATATTTTTAATAGTAACACATGTGGTCTTTTAAAAGTTGTATACTGTATTGTTGGTGTTGTAATTGCTTGCATTTCAGTAATATAATAATGATGGTGATGATGCTATGTACTGGATTCAGTGATCAGTAGAACTGCCCTCAATTAACTTAATCACTTGTAATAAGATTACCTTATTTAGAACATAATGACAGAATTGGAAGGGACCTTGGAGGTCTTCTAGTCCAACCCCCTGCTCAGGCCTGAAACACTATACCATTACAGACACACACGCAGATATGATAGATATTGGGAGGATAACATATTCATGATTTCGATTGGATGCTTTTCAGATCCAGGAATTTGGCCATGAAGGTGATTGAGGGGTCTTGGCACAGTTGTACAAAAAGAATCTGAAATCATGCTTACCAGGGTGAAACCCATGCTCGAATCACTTTTGCCCACTTGGGGGTTGTTGTCCTCCATGTTGGCTCGTATATCACGTTTGCGTCGATGCAATGGGTAGCGCTGAATATGATTGTATAGACTCCTAGAGATGCGTTTCTGAGAGGATTTGTGCTCCAAAGACATATTGTATTTGTACATCTCCAGAAGAGTCTGTCGGGTCATTTGATCCAATTCTTCCATCTCTTTCCGAAAAGCACTATACCTAAAAGATGGAAGAATTGGCTTCAGGGATACAGTATCCAATTGTTAATGAGTTGCTGGTCTTCAAATGTGTGAGACTATAACTCCAGAAATCTCTGTCAATATGGTCAAAATTCAGCATATCCAAAGGCACAAGCTCGGGAATGCTGAAGTTCACGTCCTTTTAACAATACGGTATATCGGAGGTGAGGCAGAAGATGAATTAGGATCCAGCTGTGCTGGAATTTTTACCAAGATTGTTGGACTGAGGGTATCATTTCTAGAACAGGGAAGATCTATCTATTTCAGGTCCAGGGTCATTTTCGGCTTATTGTAACTCATTAAGGTTTATACTCACAGAAATGGGCAGGGCCATTGGAAAAGCAATTGAGGTCATCAAAACACAACAACAACTACAACAAAAATGTGTGCCCATCTTAGTCTTGATCACCCCACCCCGCTCTTCCAAGCTTTGGCTTGGTCGTTGCATTCCCATCAACTTATCATTTGTCATTTTGTAATAAATTATTTTAAGCTTAAATTAATCCCTATGATAACAGTTATAGTTTATCTTACAGTACTGAAGAAGGGCATCTATTTTTGAGATTATTCTCTGTTTTTGTCCATTCTCATCAACCATTATAGTATTTTGTTAAAAATCAATTACCATTACGAATAATTTTTAAATGGATTGACTCGATCTTTCTATTTCCTACCATTCCTTCAATTAAATTAAATTTTAAGTTAAATCCTAATAATTTCCCAGTTTTCATCATTTTTGTTATGCTTTCTAGCCCAAGCACCACATAATTAAAAGCAGTTCCAGAATTCTTGACTCTTGGAGCATGTCTCCCCTACAATAACGCTATTCATTCATCCTTGTGTTGGTAGAAAATATGATAGCGTGACATCTGTTGTCCTTGTTGCTGACCCTTGTCTGTCTCAGTGATGTCTGTGTTGCAGTCGCTCTGAATCACGTGACTGGTGACAAAGCCTAACAGATTTCACACACCTTGAGGAAGGATATGGAGAAAATTACTGTCACCAGTGCAGCTAATGACAACTTAAGCAACTGCCTGTCTCATTCACGGACTGGGGAATGAGATGAAGGCAGTCTCAGGGAATATAAATATAAAGAAGATTTTTAGGGCATGGTGATGCCATATTAGGCATTACCGAGAAAATATTTTGCAATAGCAGCCATGTCTCTCTAGGTAAGTTGCACCCTTGAAGAAGAATTCAAGAATTCAACCTCTACAATCTGAACATCTGCGGAAATATAAGGGTAATTTCATTTAAAATTTAAATTTCTTTTGAAAATCCTGAAGCTTTTCATGGGCACTAATGATTTGTCAGAGAAATTTTGTAGCAAGTAACAATGCCTTGTAAAAATAATGTAAAAATTGTTGTAGGAACATTGAGAAGTAATCCTTTAGTTCTACATCACTAAAATCTACAACGCTACAGCTACAGATAGCCACAATTTAAGTGATGCAGTCATAAAATGTGACATTACGTGACTGCACCTCTTAGTGAGAGCAATCCTAGCTGTCTGGTTGTTGTTGTAATTCCGGACATATAGTTGCTAAGCAGGATAGAATGCTAGGTAAGGAGCCTGGAGGGGGCATAAGGGGGCTTGGGGCAGTTCATGTGCAAGATGTGGTGGGTGTTGCAGTGTGGCACAAGTTCAAGGAGGCCAGAGAAAGAATGTGTGTGAGTGAGGTTCAGGTGCACTTGATTGCTAATATCTCCCATATTGAAGGGAGTTCTGGGCCCTGTATTGAAGCTTTGAGGAGAAGGGTAACTGTGCATTTTTAACAGTCAATAGTTTCTCTTGTTTTATAAATCAAATGCCCTGATGGATCACAGTTCCCCAAATACCAATGCCGGGAGAGCATAACACGCAGACCTGAAAGATCAGCAGTCTTACCTATACGGATTGAGAGTACATAGCGTGACAGCAGGAAAGGTAAGTCTATCAGAGCTCAGGTTCAAATTCAAGTTGACTGGAAATCTGAAATAACTTTTATAAATGGTTCCAAACTGCCAATACAAAAGGCCAAAAGTCAGGAAAAAAAGAACTGTCCAAAAGGCAGTCTTCATCTTATTCTTCTTAGAACAAACCAGCCGGATGGCACCATGGATGGTTGTATTGTTGCAAAAAAATTGGAAAAGGTCCTGGTAGGAACTGAAGAATTCGATCAGGCCTTCGCTTTCTTTCTTCTTCTCTTCTTCCACCTCAGTTTCCATCTTCACATTCTGTTGCTTTGCCTCCAGTCTGGGCTGCTCCATCTTCTTACCTTCTGACTGATTTTCAACCTTCATAGCTGAAAGCTGGAAAGGAATATTCAACAATATTGTGAATTTTCTGCTTCTGATTTTACCATTCATATAAGAAAATCCTGATATCAAATAAAAAGACTTGGCATTTTGAATGTGACATTGTGCCTTGGTATCTGTAACTGAGTGGAGTACAGCCATACATTATGCGTGCTTCCTTGAAGATAAATCCTAATGAATTCAATGCAACCAGGTTTCCAGGTAACATTGCGGCCAGAAATCTCTTCCATGTATCATTATCATGTTGGCAGGCCTCAGATGTAATTTTTCAGAATCTATAAAATTATGCAAAGTATTAAAGTATTACTTTAAATGTTAACCTTATAACATAAATCTCTGGACTTAAAATACAGATTTTTGTGAACATTTAACTTTAATGCTGGATATTATATATAACAAGTTAACTATCATGTACAAATAAATTAGGTTTATTTTGTTCAGTATTTAACACAAGACTAGCTCTGATTAACTGTGATGGTTTTATCCATTAGTCTAATTTGTGGGTTTGCACAATAAATAAACAAATCATACTGTAAATAACCGTATGGACTGCATATTGTTAAATATGAATCTTTGTGCAGTCTTTATTTCTTCTGTTCAATGCTTAAAATAATAGCAGAATATGAATGAATAAGCATCAAAAATGGACTCTAACTGGGGAAGGCATGCCAAAAATCCTGTTTCTTTTTTCTAAAGTCTTTGGCATTGGAGCTTCCTCATCATTATCTATCAACTATCTGGACTCTGCTGAGGTGATGATAAATTGTATTGTATGAGTGAGTGAGTGAGTGAGTGAGTGAGTGAGTGAGTGAATGAGTGAGTGAGTGAGTAAGTGAATGAATCATGTGGGTAGAAGAGTTGTCCTCTCCTGTGCCCTCTTCTCTGTTTTTCCCCCCTCTCCTTTATTATTAAACTTTAGCTCCTTGAGCCTCAGGATTTTTTCTTTTGCTTATGTCACTCTTTATGCAAAGTCCCGTAGTAAGTACATCAATAAGTGATGAAACAAATAATAAAAACCTGATGCAGCAGGTCAAGCAGGAAATTCCATTATCAATGAATCAAAAAAATCCAAAATAATGGCCTCAGAGAAAAGACAGCATCTGCTCATAACAAACAATACATTCACTAAGTAAAGTGAAAAACCAGTTGTCATTGCTGTATGATGGTCCTTCCTTACCATATATTTACAGAAAATTGCACTGTTATTTGTTAAACATATTATCAATGTGGATCTGGGATTATAGGCATTAAATGAGAAAATGGACATTGCGAGTCATATAATCTGAAAATCTGTTTATGGTTGTCTCATAAAGAAAACAAGGATCCGAAATAAAAACTTGCCAGCTTTTTATTTCTTTACATAGACTTAAAAATATTTATCATTCTTTAGTCTAAACTTTTGATTTAATCTCTGCACTGGCTGTAGCAATTTGTGTTTTATTATTACCATAAACTGTTTTGTGAAGTTCCTTATCTGAAAAACAGCTTAAAATGTGTAATCTCTCTCTCTCTCCCTCTCCCTCTCCCTCTCCCTCCCTCCCTCCCTCCCTCCCTCCCTCCTCTCTCTCTCTCTCTCTCTCTCTCTCTCTCTCTCTCTCTCTCTCTCTCTCTCTCTCTCTCTCTTTCTCTCTCACGCCAAATCAGTGGAGTGCCAGATATAAACATGAAATATAAGGGATAGTCACAAGATTTTTCCTACCTCGGCACTTCAGATATATAATCGTCCACTATATCACTGCCATTACATTACTTCTCCTACTAAAGTCATATAAGTGGAAGAGCTGAAATGAAAGTTGTGAATAACATAAGGGAGGAGCAAATATGCCCCACTTTTTACCCGTTAACATTATGTTCATACCCAAGTTGAAGGTGCAATTTTATTATCAAATGCAAATGGATATTTCCCTGCCATTTTTTTCACAAGATATGGCAGGGGATGGGGAATCAACATAGCCATCCTCAATCCAGTGACTAATTTTCCCACGTCACGATGACAACTTAGGATGCATGTAAGGCTATTCTGTTCCTAGTCACTGCCCGTTACAAAACCCTACCTAAGGAAGTTACATATTCCCGTAGAGAAGTAAATTGGTTGCTGGCAAAGGTCAGGAATTCCATTCCAATCATTGTCCTTTCTGATTAAACACTCGTGAGCACTTTTGCTCAGGAGGTTCACAGCTTGAACAGTGTGAAGAACAAATAGTTGTGTCCTGACTTGAAGGTTCTGGATTGTCTTCAAGTGCAGCCCCGTGAAAAGAGTGGTGTGGTATTCAAGCTGGAGCTTAAAAGTACTTATCAGCAAGAAGGCAAGCTCCTGGTGTAGAAAGAAAACAGACAAGCTTTCTAGTGAAATGAGATGGCAAAAAAAAAACTTTCCACCAAAAGCGAGGATGGACATAGAATTAGGGCAAGACTTTTAAACTGACTGAAACATATATCATTCTAGGCAGGCAAATTCCATATAGTATCAGTACTGTGTCTGTTATCTGTCTGCCTGTCTGTCTCTTCTTCCCAACTAATCATGGGCTCCATATGTCTAGGACAGGGGTAGGCAGCCTTGGTTCTTTTATGACTCGTGGACTTCAGCTTCCAGAATTCCTGAGCCAGCATGGCTCAGCTTGGAAACCTCTCCCTTTCCCCTCAGCATGGCTGGCTCAGGTATTCTGGGAGTTGAAGTCCACGAGTCATAAAAGAGCCAAGTTGCCTACCCTTGGTCTAGGATAAAGACAGCTGATCCCAAGTTCTGAGTTAAAATTACAGACCATCTCAGTCAAGAATTTCATATAGCATTGAACAGTACTATAGGACTGATAGTATTAACTATTTACTAGATAGCTATTAACACTATAGTATTGTAGAATATTAGCACAATAGAAAAATAATATTGATGATGACCTTTTGACACCTGTGGAAGCTTAGAGCAGAATTTCCAGAAATGAGAAACTTTTTTTCAATCCTCTTCCTCTGAGCCCATTTTTTTTAAAAAAAGGAAGAAACCCACAGGGGTTTTTTCCCTGAAACACCTGCCAAATGCAAAAATGTAATTTAAATAACTTGCCATTGTGCTGAAAGTTAACTTAAGCCCCGTGCTAGCATAGAAGTGACAGTCCCATTGTCTTATTTCGAGAAAAAGTTAATCCACTAGAGTTGGGCAATGGGCTGTGCCAAAAATGTCCTTCTGCAATGCACCACTTTTTATTATGAATCTGTATTATCAGCTCCCTGCCTCATGTTGCTCTCTCTCTCTCTCTCTCTCTCTCCCCCCCCCCCCCATTGGCTTATCTAGCTGGATTCTGGCATTTAAAATGCCTTTTTCTGCCAGTCCATAAAAGGAGGCAATGTTGAGAGGGCTCATCACCTCTTAACCCTCAGCTTTCTTGATGCTGCACTTAGAACCTCTTCCCCAGATATGTACACAAACTCAGCATCTTTGATTTTCATGCAAGCCAAAAGAGAAAATTTCCAGCAGAAGACAAAATAAGTGGGGAGCAGTGAGGCGATAGGATAGGATAGGATAGGATAGGATATAGAATAGCACAGAATAGCACAGAATAGCACAGCATAGCATAGCATAGCATAGCATAGCATAGAATAGAATAGAATAGAATAGAATAGAATAGAATAGAATAGAATAGAATAGAATAGAATAGAATAGAATAGAATAGAATAGGAGCTGGAAGGGACCTTGGTGTTCTTCTAGTCCAGCCCCCCCCCCCCGCCCCGCTCAAGCAGGAGAGCCTATACCATCTCAGACGAATACTGTCCAGTCTCTTCTTAAAAATCTCAATTGATGGAGTGCCCACGATTTCTGGAGGCAAGCTGTTCCATTGGTTAATTGTCCTCACTGTCAGGAACGTTCTCTTTAGTTCCAAGTTGTTTCTCTCTTTGATCAGTTTCCAACCATCCCAACCAGTAAGCAAAGGAAAGTTTATCCCCCCTCCCCCAATTCTCCTTTGTAGGTCAGCCTCTCCAAAGATGCTTATTATTGTTGTTGGAGTTTAATACATCCACTCTGAGTGTCATCTCTATCTTGTTCTAAGAATAAATCAAAACCAACCTGCTATGACTTTTCCATGGTTTTTTTTAAAATCATTGCACTGACTGTCGACAGTTCATCATCGTGGCATGTGAAAAAGCACCGATTTTTTAAAAAACCCAGTAATTAAATCTCAGGAGATACAAGGCACAAGGTAAACCACAAAAGGAGCGGCTGGATAAACAATGCGATACAGGAATCGTGGCGGGAGGGGGGAAATAAAGAGACATTCTGTTCTTGAATGAGCTACATACCATAATTGCATGGAAGCGAGGAAAGGTTCGCTCTGGAAATGAGAGGGTGGCTACTGGCTGTTCACTACTTCAGCATCATAGCACACAATTCCTAAAGGGAAAACATTCCCTTCACGAGAGGGAACAACGGGCTCATTCCATCAGGGATGAGCTTACAAAGTTGGCCCTGGAGTACTTCTAAAGTCTGGATTGAAGGCAAAAATCCCTATCTGATCGATCTACCTGTCTGTTCAGCTGCACAGATTTTGAAACAATGGTACTTTTTAATAGTCCACAGGAAAATCATTGTCATCCTCCTCTCTTCCTTCTCACATGCATCTCACTTGTCCTTGATCGCCTCCAAAGATCTTTCTCTCCCCCTGCACTCCCTGTACCTGGCAGCACTACAATAAATGGAGACCAACCTCATGCCTTTTCCTTGTGATGATGCTCTTGCCTCGGTGGCTTCTCCAGAGGAGGGCATCTGGGGGGGGATGTCTCTCCTCCAGAAGAGAGAGGTCTCTTCTTCCTTTTCCTCCTTCTTCACTCTGATCAGAGAAGGCTGCCCTTGGCTTGCTGGCAGTTGCCTTTTCCTGATAGTTGGGATTAAACTGGTTCCTTTCCAGATCAATCTAGCAGCTTGTCCTGCTCTCACTCTGCCTGGCTCTCCCCGCCCATGCAAGGGGCTGGGATGAAAGAGAAGTTTCTTGAGCTGCAGTAGCAAGCAGCAGCAGTGTCTCAATTCACTGATTAGTAGATGAGGATAGGAACAATTGGTAAAACCAAGAGAAGACACCAAGGAGATAATTGCTGTACAAACACGTTCTGCTTAACTCTTGAGGATTTATGAGTTATTAAACCACAGTGCCTAATTTTAAATGGTACTTGGGTTCTAACTGCACATCAAACCTGCTTCATCTTTAGCTCCAGCTAATGGTCACTGATTTTCTATGCGTTTAGTGGTCGGCAACTGGCTGCGAAATAAATCTGTGAAATAATCTTTCTTTCTTAATCAGGAGAGAAAAAGAGGCCATGAAAATAGAGGGTGCTGACTGAATGAATGGGAGATGCAAGCATTGATCGGGGTGCATTGGTGGCTGAAAACAACTTAATCATGTTGTGTTTATGTGGCTAATGCCACGTTTGTTTGTTTTTGGCTTTGACCCATACATTGTTTATTTATTTATTTGATTGGGCTTCAGGGCCACCCAAGCCAAACTGACTTATAAAAGGGTAATTTATTACTCCAGCAGCTCAAGATGCTTCCTGCCTCTGCCCTGGAGTTATCTTTTTAAAAAAATCCCATGGAAGTTGCCTTTTATATACTTCTTCATTACAACCATACCAAAAATATGAGAGCGAAAAGGAACAAACAGCAGACAGAATGAGATATCCTGCCCATGCATAACATTCCAAACTCTTGACTTTCAGTGACACTCTATGTTTTTTTTTCTCCATTTGATGCATAATTGAGTGAAATTCTGTATTTCTTAATCAGGTTAATCCTAATCTGTCTCTCTCCCTCCCTCTGGATTTGAACAATTATGGGTTGGGTTCTAGCCACGGATGCAAAATTTTTGTTAACTCAAAAGCCACAAATGGATTTTCAAGGAATTATGGAGGTTGTACTGCAAAAAGGGGCATGGTCAAATGACTAGTTTAATTTAATAAATTAATAAATTAATTTAATAAATTAAATCCTTGTTTATAATTAATTATTTCAAATAATTGTCAATATGATTATATAAATTTATTGGTTAAAAGTTACATTTTGAGCATATGCAGACACATACTTAAGTCTCATATATACAGACTTCCAGGGGTGTCCTTTGGAAGGTCAAAAAGATCAAGATGGCAGTCACAACCATAAGATCAAGCCCCTTTCCTTTTTTTATGTGCATTGCAACTAAAAAAGATCAAGGCTTTGTGTGCATGTTCGTGGCTACTAACTTGATTTTTTTCTCTCTCTCTTGTGGGCACCCCTCTCATCTTAACAGATTACTACTCAAAGAACTGAGTACAGGTAGTCCTTGACTTATGATCACAACTGGGACTAGACTTTCAATTGGTACGCAATACAGTCATTAAGCAAGTTATCACACAACTGGACCTGATTTTATCACTATTTTACCATGATTATTAAGCGAAACAGCAAAGTCATTAAGCAAATTCAGTTTCCCCAACTGACTTTGCTTGTTGGAAGCCAATTGGGAAGGTCACAAGTCACAATCATGTGAATGCAAGAAACTGCAACTGTCCTAAATGCAAGTTCTTTGACAAGCACTCAAATTGTGATCACATGACCATAAGGTGGTACAACGGCCATAATTTTGAGGATAAGTCTAAAGTATTTTTTCCTGAGGTCATCATAACTTCAAATTGTTGTTAAACAGTCATAAGTTGGCCTTTATGGGGCCCCAATGGGGGAATAGCTCAGTGGAGGTGGTTGATCGAGTAACAGAAGATCCCACTTCCCCACAAACCGCCCCTCCGCCCTCCTCCGTGTCCTTAAATTTTAATCTTTGGTTTTGATTTATTTATGTTTTAATGCAGATATATTTTTGTGACTGTAATCCACCCAGAGTTACCTTATGATAAGATGGGCAGCTAATAAATTTTATAAATAAATAAAGGCCCAGAGAAATGGCCTCGGGTTGGGGGTGTATGGTGGAAGATAATCTGAAGGGATATAGTACAAGTGCCCCTGTATACCGTAGTAGACATCAGTCCGGTAAGGTAGACCAGACTAAGAAACTAGTGCCATATAGCAGGGCTTTTCAACCGGTGGTACATGTACTATCGGAACCTGACAGGTGGTACGCAACCATCCTAGAAAGTGGTAGCGGGGCAGAGAGGAATGAGCAAGCTTGAGGGAGAGACAGCTGCAACTACAGGGCTGTCAGGGCTCAGCAGAGGCGCCAGGATCAGCGCCGGGCTCCAGCTAATCAGCTCTTCCCGGAAGCTGGAGATGCGCTGAAGAGAAAAGGAGGAGGTGGGGAAGAGAAGAGAGGATATAAAAGGAGATTTTTCAGGAAAGGGCCAGTGAGGGGCTGCCCCCACCCGCCTGGGTGTGCAAAGAGGAGGCGGTGAGCGCCCTTCATCCCTGCTGACCGTCTCTGCTGCCCACTGAGGAAGAAAAAAAAGTAAGAGAAGTGCTTCCCTTTCCCCCAGGATGCCAGCGCTCTTGTGCTCGCCACCTTCTCTGTGCAACCCCAGAGGGCCAGGCAGAGACAGTGAGGGGGGGACCTCGCTGGCTCCAGGGCTGCCCCACGGATCTAAGGTTGAGCGTGTTCTGGCTTTGATGGCCTCCACCAGTAGATCAGTGCCACGTCCATTCACTGACCTATCCTCGCATCCACCAGGCTTCCCTTTCACCAGGACTGCCCCTGCCTGCGTGGGATAGGTATGGCCGGTGGCAGCATGGCCACCAGCAGCGCTGGCAATCTCTCCCTCTCCCGTCTTTCCTTCCTGAGTGTGGAGGAAGGACAGAGAAGTAGGGGAGGAAGGAAGGAAGGAGCTGGGAAAGGGACTGCCTTCTGAGCACTCCGCAAGTTCATTTTTTTAAGCCGCTCAAGGCTCCGGGCAGAGGCTTCCATTTTGCCTCTCCCAGACCTGTGCACGTTTGTGTGTGTGTGCACATGCGCGTAGGGGGGGTCTCACTCCTTGCAGCCCCATGCTGTTGACATTGGGGATGCAAAGAACGGGAGAGACAAGAGAAGCTGTGATGGGAGCTTCTTGCAGCCTTCCACGGGGCTGGGGGTGGGAGTTGAGGGGGGCAGGGCATGATGTGATTGGCGGCACGTTGAGAAAAAGAAACAAGTACTCCAAAAAAAAAAGCTTTCATTAGTTTGCAGACTGCCATCGCAGAAGTTCTCTGTTGAGGGTGCGGGGCTGCAAGGGGTGAGACCCCCGCCCGTGTGTGTGCACATACACACAGACACAAACATGTGTGCAGGTCTGGGAGAGGTGAGCACAGAGACAAAGATGGGGAAGGGGTCAAAATGTGAAGCCTCTGCCCACCGCTGCCTGCCTGCTGCCACCTCTGCCCAGAGACTCTGGCAGCTTAAAAAAAAAGCAGAGAAGGAAGGAAGGAAGGAAGGAAGGAAGGAAGGAAGGAAGGAAGGAAGGAAGGAAGGAAGGAAGGAAGGAAGGAGAGGCAACTTGATTGGAAGTGCCCCAGTTCAAAAGAGAAAGCAATTTTATGTGTTTTGTCACAGACAGAACTTTGTTGGCAATCCAAGTTAACATTGGTATTCTTGAATTGTGAGCTCTTAGGATCGTATCCCCTCCTTGTGTGTTGCTAACAGCCATTTCCAGTGGGGAAAACAGGACAAAGCAGAGGGGGGGGGGAATATTTCCATTTGCTATATTTCCAGTCTGAATTAGACCAAGGCAGGGTCCCTACAAGAGAGCCCTTTTAAAGGATTATGTATTAATAGAAAAGCAACTAAGCTACCTCTGATCCTAAACGCTAAAGCTGTTGCACATAAAAAGTGGAGGAGCTCTGATCAACTATCACAGCCACAATTTCGACAGTTTTGCTGTACTGTTGTCTGTGGACGCCCCCACTAAATGCAAGCAGGTTTGTTCTCAATCTTTTTTTTTTGTTGTTCTCAATCTTTTAAGTGGCCACAAACTACTAGCAAAAGTGGCATTTGATCACAAGGCAAGGAAGCATTGAGAAATGTTTCCCCTTTTGCATTTGAGCATCCAAGAAGGGACAGGAAAGGAGAAAGGAAAAGAGGAAAGACAACGAAAAAGAAGGAAAAGACAGCAAGGAAAAAGAAGGAAAGAGGGGAAGGAAGAATGAAGAGGGAAAGGAAAAAAAGAAAAGGGAAAAAGGAAGGAAGGAAGGAAGGAAGGAAGGAAGGAAGGAAGGAAGGAAGGAAGGAAGGAAGGCTCTGAGGGAAGTCCTGCCTTAGCATTTGGCCACCAGCAGCCCTGCTGCCCTTTTGCCATCCCCTTGCCCTCTCCTCCTGGCCTATCCTGGTGTCTCCCAACCTATTGCGAAGGATGCTTTGGTTACAAAGCTGGGTCTCCTCACATGGAGAGGGAGTGGGCCTCCCTCTGACCCACGCACTTTGCCCTCCTGCACCCACCATAAGCAACCTGGCCAAGGAGAGGGCACAGCAGCAGCAGCAGCCTCGAGGAGGTAAGTGCAGCTGGGCGCCCCTTCAGGGCTGGGCTGCAGGGTCCTGGTGCCCCAGGAGCTCAAGGGCCAGGCTGAGCACTTGCCCTCCACTGCCCAGGACTCCGGGCAGCCCGTACCACCGTCTGGAAGTCCCCCACACGACCCAAGAGGGATGGTGAGGCTCCCCCAGTGGACCATGCCCTGGTGCCCACCCCAGTCCCACCCCCTCCACTGGAGACCCCTGGATCCCCCCACAACCCTGCCTGCCCCCCCAGGTGCCCCCTGACCTGAGTGACATTGAGCTGGCCACGCCTCCAGCCATTGACTTTGCTTGTCAAACATTTGTAAAAGCGGATCACATGACCCTGGTACAATGACTGTCATAAGTATGAATCAGTTGGCAAGCATCCGAATGTAAATCATGTGATCCTGGGGAATGCTGCAACAGTCATAAGTGTGAAAAATGGTCATAAGTCACATTTTTCAGTGTTGCTGTAACTTTGAACAGTCACTAAGCAACTGTTGTAAGTTGAAGACTACACTTTTCACCTTTTTTTTTTGGGCCATCAAGTTTTTGACACCTTGCTAGGCGATTGGAATATTGGAATATTGCTGTATCCTAAAAGTGGTACAATCGGTGAAAAGGTTGAAAAGCCCTGCTAAATTACTTTTAGTGGAACAGCTACAGTAACTGAATCTTGCAAGTCTAAAAGTGCTCCTGCTCCTCTACAGAGGAGTGGCTACAGAGGCTGCTTTCCTAAATTAGTTCCTAATTATCTTATTGTTACTTTGGTGGCAACTTCTCCTCTCGTCCTTCAAGGCCATTCCCTATGTATTCTACAGTATATACTGCCTTTATTAGATTCTGACCAGCTGGGCTTCTTTGCACTTATAAAACCAATCCCAGATTGTTTTCAAGCCTCGCACCTATAATGAAACTGAGGAGGTAGGACTTTCAGTCTGGTGAACTGGATGTTTCTGGAATTGGGCAGAGGACATGCTTTACTGATGGGCAGGAATCGGCTGCCTAAGGTGATGGATGTCAAAGAGCTGGGAACCTTGAAATGAAAGCTATTGGCCAGCCAGGCAGTATCTGTATATGGAAAGTGGGGGGTTTGACTTTTCCCTTGTCTCCAGCAGCAAAATTATAATGGACAGCACCTCTGAGCCCTGTATGCTATAGTGGGATTCAGACAATTTACCGCAAAGCACAGCAAAGATGGGCATATCTTTCTCCCAGTTATTCATATTTTGGATTCAGTTGAATCAGGTGGTTGGGAGAAGACAGGACTTCTCATGCATCCTCAAATCTTTTTCTCCAGGTATTGATAGAAATGAACCTGGCAACTGGACAATTGGACAACAAAAACCACAAATTAATATATGTATTGTTTTAGACAAAGCAGTGGAATACCTTCGTTTATGGATATATATTCTCCACATGGTAACAGAAGCCAAAAAAATGAGATGTGGGAAAAATATCCTTGGATATACTGATTTTTAAAATGTCTGTCTTCCCCCAAAGAAGACTCTCTGACTGTTTATGTTCCTTCTCATTTCAGTAACCCCAGTTGCAGCATGACCACTGCTGATTTTTGTTTTCTTTCAGCAGAGACCAAAGTAAAAAGTAAAAATCTTGCTTTCCCATGGCTGTTCAGAACACGCTATGATGACATCATGTGCATTATGAGCCCTGGTGGTGCAGTGGTTAGAATGCAGCATTGCCAGCAGTTCAGTAGTTCGATTCTTACTGGCTCAAGGTTGACTCAGCCTTCCATCCTTCTGAGGTCAGAAAACGAGGACCCAGATTGTTGGGGGCAATATGCTGACTCTGACTCTGTAAACCGCTTAGAGCAGCGGTTCTCAACCTGTGGGTCGCGACCCCATTTGGGGTCGAACGACCATTTCACGGGGGTCGCCAAACACCGCAGTCCGCCATTTTTTTTGGTCAGCCATTTTTTTTGGTCGGCCATTTTTTCCCCTTTGCGATGCGGGCCGTCGCGCCGCGCATGCGTGATGTGGGCCCGCCATTTTTTTTGGGTCGGCCATTTTTTCCCCTTTGCGATGCGGGCCATCGCACCGCGCATGCGCGATGCGGGCCCGCCATTTTTTTTTGGTCGGCCATTTTTTTCCTCTTTGCGATGCGCCCCGTCGCACCGCGCATATGTGATGCGCCCCGTCGCACCGCGCATGCACGATGCGGGCCGGGGTCGAGCCCCGGAAAAGGTTGAGAACCGCTGGCTTAAAGAGCCCTGTGAAGCGGTATATAAGTCTTAGTGCTATTGCTATTGCTACTGCATCAGCATGCAATTTAGATAAATCACACCATCATTATGACATCATTATGACTTCATGATGCCTGAGGCATCGCTTAACCCCTATTGTGCTCTCTGAATCTATTCTTAACTCTGGTGACATGAACAACTAGCATAGCACTAACAAAACAAAGACCATGTTTCCATGAGAACTATATTCCAATTATATGTAACCAAATGCCTTATTTTTTTAAACAAATACTAGTAAGAGCCCACTGTTAGTTCATATTATTCTTCACAGTTGTGGATTGACTGTGGTGGATTCTTATTTATTCCACCTTTTTATTAGAAACGATTATTCAAATTGCTTTGCTCTAACTTTCTGTGCAGGTCCAGTTCTACTGTTTTTCCCCTATTTTTATTAAAATGGAGGAATTTGCACAATACATTTTATTGATCATCTATTTTATTCACAGTACTGATGTACTACTTGCCATTTTAAAAAGGCAGTGGAGTAGAATGAAACAACAAAGTGTGCCTGGAGGCCTCAGGATTTTTTTTTTTTTTTTGGTCTTGGACTTTCTTTAAAAATCAGTTCTTGGGTTTTAAATGCAAATTTATTACCCAGGTGAAAGGGATAGCCTAGAGAAACTCAGACCTCCTTGGCAGAATAAACTGCCCCCCCTCAAGTCCTACTGAGTCCTTACGAAATTACCGAACAATGAAATGTTCAGATTTATTCCCATCAATCAGCTTGGGCAGGACAAACAGACCTGACCGCAACTGATAGCAGCAGTAAAATTTCTGTACCTTTAATAGCTCCATGATGGACAGGTGAGATTTTCCCTGGCTATTTTATTCCCTGCTAGGTCTGTAAACAAAAGATGGTGATCTGAACTGTTGACCGTTTTGTCCTATATCTTGCTTGACAGTTTTGCATGGTGTGATTGCAATCTCCTGGCCCTTTTCTGCCACCTGTAAGGGAGAGGATGGGAGGAAATACACTTTCTGCTCCAGGGTATAACTAAGCTGCAGTAAAGAACATAATGTTCCTAGAAAGGGGGGCTGGGGTGAGGGCCGGGCAGGGGTGGGGGACCAGCAAATAATGCTATTGCTTCAGAGTAACTGAGGAAGGGAGGGAGGGAGGGAGGGAGGGAGGAAGGAAGGAAGGAAGGAAGGAAGGAAGGAAGGAAGGAAGGAAGGAAGGAAGGAAGGCCATTGGAGGGGGAACCTTCAGGCAATTGCCTGATCTACTTTTTTTTTTTTTACTGTCCATGCTCAGGAGCTACACACTTTGCAGTGCCTGTGTCCCCTTTTAGAGTTAGAATGCACAGGATAGTGCCTTCTTGAAGCAAGGGAGAGGGCTGGTCTTTATTGTTTGATGTCACCCATAAACCGTGAACTGTTGGAGACCTACATGAGGAGACACATTGCAGATTATAGCTCTATTTCAGTGTTTCTCAATCTTGACAATTTTAAGGCATGTGGACTTCAACTCCCAGAATTCCACAGCCAGTAATGTGGAATTCTGGGAGTTGAAGTCCACATGCCTTAAAATTGTCAAGGTTGAGAAACATTGTTCTCTATTTATATTGTATTTCTCAATGTTCACTGAGGGCAGCTATATGTTAGCATATGCAGATCATATTCAGATTCAATCTTTCTTTCCTCTCTTTTTGAAAGTATTCTTCCTCCTTGAAGGGAACACTGAGGTTATACAAATCTGGCTGACCTTGCCTGGGCTGGAATGCTAAACAAGGTCAGGTATGGTTGGAGAGATGAGAAACAGCTAAGGAATACCAGGCCAAACTGGGAAGTTAAAAAAAAAAAACCACCCCAGAATGAGGCAGTGGCAAACCATTATTCTTAGCAGCCAGAAAAAGTGCATGGATGTATCCATGCAATTCTTAGGAATCAAACCGAAAGACAGTTTTTCCTTTTTTTGCCCTTTGGATTTCTCAGTTGGAAGTCTAAACTGTGTTGTTGTCACAACATTGTGATATTGACTGATTCACACCATTGTGAACCTTGCCCCTCCTCTGCAGTGAATCTGAGCAGCTGCTTCTACTTTTTTGACCAGCAGCTTATCATGTGTTGGAAAGAGGGTTCACTCTGTGCAAAAAGATGTCAGGGAGGATTTTTTTTTTCTTGCTGATGCAGCTTCATTGGCCTCCTGCTTCCAAATGTTTGTGGGAAAACAGAACTTTGAAAAATGACTTATGAATTTTCTCCCCTTCCCCAAATATCTATTCATTTAGCCATTTCTGTATCAAGAATTCTGAAACATGCAAAATGTGAAGAAAATGAACCTGGAGATCTTGGACAAGCCCTGCTAATGTGCAGGTGTTCTGAGAATATGCTGGAAAGGCCCAAGAACAAGAAGTAAGCATATACAAGTTCTGCCAACACATAAAGATTGCAGAAATTCCATGGCCTGGAATGGTGTACTCAAGTGATAGCTCTCTCTGAGGGATCACACAACAGGGACCCACAAATACTGAACTGACACCAAGTGGGGAGGTCATGTCGAAATGCTCCAAAATGTGTATTGGTGAGACATCCCAGTACTATGGCAAACCCAGGAGAGCAGTATAAAGTGTAATGATGCCATTTCTATGCATTCTTCCTTCAAGGAACCCAGAGGAACATGCACAAGCTTAAATCACAATGTATCTATGAGTGATAGTTATGCTTCACTAGCCCCACTTGCTTGAATTTATAAGCACTATAACAGTATGTACAAATCAGAGCAGGCACCCAAGCCCCATTACTCATGTCTCTGTACAGCAGGGTTTCCAATCTAGGCAACTTCAAGATGCGTGGATTTCAACTCACAGAATTCTGGAGATTGAAGTCCACTCATCTTAAAGTTGCCAAGGTTGGAAAACCCTGCTGTAAAGGTGCACTTGACTTTCAGCTTTGATTCTAGGCAAATGCCCAGCATTTTAGTTAAGTTCATCTGCATGACTGGACACCCTCATAAGGCTGAAGAGAGGCTCTGATTGCTCTTGCCAGACTCTATTCAGACTTCAGTGCTGTCAGCTGCAGAAATATTGGGGATGGTCTCATGCCTCCTTCAGCCCATTTTTTGGCACCTGTGCATATGTGAAACTCACTGCTGAACTAGGATCTAAAAGTGGTTTGACATGCTTTTGCTTAGGACCCCAACCACTTTAACATTGCAGCTCATTGCTTATATTGACTGTGGTTTAGACTCACTCTATTTACTGTTTCTGGCCTGGGAGAGCGCTGTGTGTCCATTGTGTGTCATCATTGCATTCCTCTGTACACAGTTGCAACATTTCCTTTCAGAGTTACCCAAAAAGAAGGGAGGGAGGGAGGGAGGACACTAAAAGCATAAATAAAAAATGTTTTGCTGGCCTATGAAAGTGGAAAGACCTCCCCATCTACTTTAAACTACTGTCAGAAGTAAGTCTTCATCCTGGTTCATCCAAGCCGGGATAAATAAGCAAAATGGCGACTGCTTTGGGAAGAAGGTTACAGTTTATTGAAGAAGCAGAAATATGGTCCTTGCAAGGAGCAGAGAGGAAAAAGAGGAATTGAGCACATGGGCAGTAGGTTTTTATACCCCCTCTAGTATTGTTTGGAATAGTTTCCTGTTCCTGTGGCATGAACCTTGAGGCTATTTCTGAGTGTTTTGCTAGGCCTTGATATCTGTGGTTTAATCCTATTATCATATCCTGCTTCCCAGGTGATGGGGCTAATGATTCCTAGAGTTTGGGTGGGGCATGCAGATCTTCTCTTTGTCTTCTTGAGTGCCCTGGCTTCAGCTTTCTGATGGTGCTACATCTGCATTCTTATGGGGCTAGCTCTTGCTTGGGGCAGAGAGATATATTTGGGGCCAGGTTTGGTTTTTAAAAAATCCTTTTGAGGAAAAATATATTTTTCTGCCCTTTTTAATATTTCCTTCTCTGGGCTAACTTCCTTCACTACTGAAGATTGATCTTGCTGCTGCTTATTTGTTCATTCAGATTTCATTGCCTTATATGAGGTCGGTTCTCTTGCTCTACAAGGTATGCCGTAATAAATGTGTCCTAAGACTTGTTAATTTTGCTGCAATACTGTAGAGCAGTCCCTCTAGAACTGGCTGATTGCCTGTGATTTGATTCTTAATTTATGCAATACTGTATTGCATTTAATTGGAAAATGATATAAAGAGACAGCAAATAAACACTAAGAATGGGATGCACACTGTAAATCAGGTGCCTTCCTGTATTATAAATTTCAGAGCTGCTAGGTGAAGATATCCAGATAAACTACTGCCCCTCCTTCAATATCTGCTGCAAACGTGAAGCATGCTTCTCACTGACAGTCCATCCCAGAGGAGACCAAGCCCTTATGGATGATTTGTGTTGCATTCTACAATACAAATTACCAGTATCTGTTTATAGATGCCACAGATTTACCAGACTCAGAGATGTGTTGAGCTACTGCATTGTCTGGTCTTGTTATTTGCTGTGTTTTCCAATCTGATAATGTGAGCAGACTGTCTGGAGGCCTACCATTTATCCATAAAGTTTTATGTTTTATGCAGTATCGGCTGATAATGATTCAGTCGAGATGACAGGGACTCGTCTTGATCCTGTTGTGTGGGAGAAGTTTGACCCGGTAGCACCTGATGAAGTCGACAAGGCCATTGGAACTGTGAGCTCCGCCACCTGTTTATTGGACCCGTGCCCCTCCTGGCTGGTTTCGGCCAGCAGGGAGGTGACGCGGGGCTGGGTTCAGGAGATTGTCAACGCTTCTTTGAGGGAGGGGTCCTTTCCGGCTCCCTGCAAGGAGGCAATTGTGCGCCCCCTCCTCAAGAAGCCTTCCCTGGACCCAGCTGTCTTAAACAACTACCGTCCTGTCTCCAATCTTCCCTTTATAGGGAAGGTTGTTGAGAATGTGGTGTCACTCCAGCTCCAACGGTCCTTGGATGAGGCCGATTATCTGGGCCCTCAACAGTCAGGATTCAGGCTCGGCTACTCCATGGAAACTGCTTTGGTCGCGCTGACGGATGATCTCTGGCGGGCCCGGGATAAGGGATTATCCACTATCCTGGTGCTACTTGACCTCTCAGTGGCTTTCGATACCATTGACCATGGTATCCTTCTGCACCGACTGGAGGGGTTGGGGGTTGGGGGCACTGTTTTGCGGTGGTTCACCTCCTACCTCACTGGTCGGTCGCAGTCGGTGTTGGCAGGGGGTCAGAGGTCGACCCCTAGGTTCCTCCCTTGTGGGGTCCCTCAGGGATCGGTCCTCTCCCCTCTGCTGTTTAATATCTACATGAAACCGCTGGGCGAGATCATCCGACAACACGGGGTGAGATATCATCAGTATGCTGATGATACCCAGCTTTACATCTCCACCCTGTGTCATTTCAGTGAAGCAGCGGAAGTGATGTGCCGATGTCTGGAGGCTGTTAGGGTTTGGATGGGTGCCAACAGGCTCAAACTCAACCCCGACAAGACGGAGTGGCTATGGGTTCTGCCTCCCAAAGATATTTCAATCTATCCGTCCATTAGCCTGGGGGGGGAGCTTTTGATCCCCTCAGAGAAGGTCTGCAACTTGGGCATCCTCCTCGATCCACAGTTAAATTTGGAACATCATCTTTCGGCTGTGGCGAGGAGGACATTTGCCCAGGTTCGCCTGGTGCACCAGTTACGGCCCTATTTGGACCGGGAGTCTCTTCTCACAGTCACTCATGCCCTTATCACCTCGAGGTTCGACTACTGCAATGCTCTCTACATGGGGCTACCTTTGAAAAATGTTCAGAGACTTCAGGTAATGCAGAATGCAGCCGCGCGAGCAGTGTTGGGCTTGCCTAGAAATGCCCACATTTCGGCATCACTCCGCGAGCTGCATTGGCTGCCAATTGGTCTCCGAACCCAATTCAAAGTGTTGGTTATGACCTATAAAGCCCTACATGGCATTGGACCAGGTTATTTACGGGACCGTCTGCTGCCTCATGAATCCCAGCGGCCGGTTAGGGCCCACAGAGTGGGCCTTCTCCAGGTCCCGTCAGCCAGACAGTGTCACTTGGCAGGGCCTAGGGGAAGAGCCTTCTCTGTTGTGGCCCCGGCCCTCTGGAACCAACTTCCCCCGGAGATCCGTGTCGCCCCCACCCTCTCCGCCTTTCGTAAATTGCTTAAAACATACTTTTGCCGGCAGGCCTGGGGCAGCTAACACCTTGCCCCTAGCCAGTGTATGTTTGTGTGTATGTTTGTGGAATGATTGGTTTCTTTTTTAACTAAGGGTTTTTATATTTATGTATTTTATTGTAATTTCTATCATGTTGTGAGCTGCCTTGAGTTCTCCGGAATAGGGCGGCATAGAAATTAAATAAATAAATAAATAAATAAATAAATAAATAAATAAATAAATAAATAAATAAATAAATAAATAATAATAATAATAATAATAATAATAATGTCATCTTCCTGGATTAAGCTAAGAGTACTATTATCAGAAATGGTAAATGCTCATTATGATAGAGTTGTCCCAATAGGCGTACAAATGGGAACTACTGAAAAAGCCAGACTGAAATTTTGTGTTTTTGAAAAATCATAATCCAATATACCAATTTAAACAAGAAGCTGGAATAATGCTAATTCGTTTACTCTAGTGAGCTTACTTTTTAAGAGCCATTCCAATCCATCTTGTGAGCTGGATTTTTAAATGAACTGTCTTGGTTGTCTTAGTGGATAGTTAAAGTGGGAAATTAATGGGAAGAGAACACCCCTGTTCATTCTCTTGGATCTCTAAATGTTTGATCCCATTAATAACATATTCTCCAAGTTCTAATGTACTTTCAGTCATATCTAGAATGAAGGATTTGAAAGTAATAATGACCAAATTATATTCTGGTCCATAGACAATAAACCAAAGCCTATCTTATGTGAACATTCTTTTTAATACCGCTATGTGCATTATGTTATCAGTTTGTACATACACCTAGCCATGTCCATTGTTTTATTATCTCCACCACTTGGAAAATAAAATGAAGTATTGTGAGTACTGTGATCTGGAGATATAGATCCTATTTTGTGTGGGATTGAATTGCCCCTCAGGAGTCATGTCCACAATTTTCCTGGCCTTATTGTTCATTATCCTTCTATGGTTTTGTCAGGAAGCATCCAATGAGGAATATAGTCAGAAGACATGATGAAGACTCTTTAATTTCATAACACATGAACAGGCTTAACTACAGTTTTGACTGGGAAACTGTGAACATCTTAGACCAGGGATGTCAAACTGCTGGCCCACATGCTGCTTGCATCATATAGAGGCTGCACCCACCCCAGCTCTGGCAATGCAAAAAAAAGTCGTGATATGTCACAACACGTCAAGCACACAAAGAAAAACAAAGTTTATAGACCATACAAAAGACACTGGGCCTTCTAGTTGGATTGCAGAGTTCAAATATTGGTTTATTTGGCAGTACTCTCTATGCTCAATGGAGCTCCTTGAAATATTGTCCAATGCTTCACTCTCAGGAGCCCTTTCTCAAAGTAGGATGCTGAAGATCATGTGGGTGGATGGAAGATGGAGCCCAGTTATAAAACTGCAACAACAGGCTAGATAGTGGGGTATAATCGTTCAGCCCTTCTATCTGCAGCTTGAAGTCCGAGAGTTTTTCTAAAAAAGGCTAACTGGATAAAAAGCAATTCTATGAAGATCTCAGCAGATGTTCAACAGAGTCAACAAAGCAGTAACTAAAGCTTAAGCAAACCCTTTCTCCATTGTCTAGCTTTGCAGTGGACTATGATTTTGAGTCCACATAGAGAAATAAAGCATCTTTAAGTCAAAGCTGCCTAGCTTAGACTCTGGAATAACCAATTTTTAGACTGATACAGGTAGTCCTTAACTTACAACCCTTCATTTAGTGAATTACAATGACATTGAACAAAGTGATTTATGACTATTTTTCATGCTTACAACTTACAAGCATTTGATCATGTGATCAAAATTTAGACACTTGGCAACTCACATGTACTTATGACAGCTGCAGTGTCCTGAGCTCATGGAATCACCTTTTGTGACTTTCTGACAGCCAACGAGGAAGCAACAACTGAATTACTATCTTAACAAATGCTGTGATTCATTTAACAACTGTGGCAAGAAAAGCCATAAAATGGGGCAAAATTCTCTTAATAACTGTCTTAGCAACAATTGGGTTCAATTGTGGCCCCACTAAACAGTGGTAAAGAAGTCCCTGTGGATTTTACTCCACTGGTTGTTGCAACTATAGAGGGTGGTGCTCATCTCCATTTCAAGGCCATTGAGCCAGGGCTGTCCAAAAACATTTCCGCCATCACGTGACCAGCGTGACATCATGGAGCTCTGTTACCTCCCCACCAAAGTGATACCTATTTATCTATTTGCATTTGCTAGATTTTGAACTGCTAGGTTGGCAGGGACTGAGGCAAGGATGGGAGCTCACCCTATTGTGTGGTGCTCAGGTCTTGAACCTGGGCTGCCTGCATTCCAGCTGACAAGCCCAGCATCTTAACCACTGAGCCACTACACCGCTATAAACAGTGGATCTAGGTATTAAGACGGTTCTCCAGTAAGTTTCTGAAATGGAGGAAGTTTAAATTTGAGACCTTTTGAATGGTAATTCATGAGCTTGAATTCTTTCTACTATTTTTAAACTTGGAGTTGCCATTCAGAAGAGTCTCAGCTGAAGCGGGTGATTGGAAGCAGGTGATTGGAGTTTCCCCAAAACAAGTGTCCTCTGGAATAAACCACATACTTTAATCTCGTTTTATGGGGATCTACCAGGCATTCTCAGCCAGTTATGGTCATATTGTGGAAATAATGAAGTACAATTCCCCCTCACCCCACTAGCCCACTTAACATGGTTCCACTTTTTTTCAAGAGTGGTGGTTTTGACATTTGCAGTGATATAACTATCCACATGAATTGTGCTTGGTTATATCTTGAAGTCTACCGCAAAGCAGTCTTTTCATTGATCAATCATTCTCAAGGCACTTTAAAAACCAACCCATTTTATCTACATTGTCCTCGCTATTTGCAGATTTCAAATGCTTTTAATACCTCATTGTCTGTTTGCTTAGATAACTGTAGCTAGCAGAAAATGTCTTCATTCAGGTGCTGCTCACATTTTGACTGACAAGTCAATAACAATTGCGCAGAATGCCAAGCAATTACTATTGGCTCTTTTTCACTTTCCAGGTGACCAGCTGCTGAATGCCCTGCCATAGAGCTTTCGTAAGGCATGAATTAACAAATCTCTATTAACCTTTTATTTACAAGGAGAAAAGCAGATAAATTTCCAGCATTTCTAGCTGCATGCATACATCTTGTCTTTATAGTCTGTTTGGCATTATAGCAAATGGTATGGCGATATCCCAGAATTTCTTTAATAACAAGGGTCAAAGCAGCACGAGTCTCTATATCAGTTCTAGGCAAAAAAGCCAAGAAACTGGGGGCATGGCTAGCATTGCCTCTAGTGGGAAACCAGATACCTACAAACACAGGATGTCTTTTAACCAGATTGCAGGTTTCATTTATTTCTGAAATGAGACCGAAACAGTGGAAACAGGTTTTCTAAGGGGATGAGAAACCACAACTTTTGAAAACACTCCTTGCAACAGTATTTACTTAGATTATGACATAAGCACAACCACGATGGATGAATGCCAGCCAAATTTAAGGATAAAGAATAGGGTAGAATTATTTTAGTATAATTTTGGATTGGTGCAATTGTATTACTTTTAAGAGCACACAAACATTCACTTTTTTAAAAAAAACCAACACATGAATTCCTGTGTTCATTTTGCAATGTTCCAATGAAAAAAGGGATTTCCTAGCAATTCATAGAGCTGTAGGGCTGCCTGAAGCTATTTAATCAAACTAACTGTTCATTTTGGAATGCAAGTTAAAGTAACCTCTTAAGTATCCTGTCTCACCTTTGCTTGACCATCCTGTTTCTCTGGGTGGGATCCCCACCGTCAAAGGAGTCTTATTAATAGGAAGGATTCTCCCTCCTACATTGAATTAGAAATGGTTTTTCTCATATAACTGATATCTGTAATTCCATGTCAGCATTGAAATTATTGAGAACATGTATGTTTGTATGTATGTATGTAGAAATGTAACTTTCTGTATGATATCCCCTTCAGATATCTGAAGAGTGCTATGGTATAACACCTCTCTACTCTTCTCAGAGCTAAATGGATAATTATGTTGTCTCACACAATTTAGAGTACATTGTTTTCTGTTAATGCAACAAAAATTGGATTTTTGGCTGACACCAGCTGACTCATACACAGTTTGCAACCAACAATTGTTCCAAGCTCTTTTTCATAAGTGCTGTTACCAAACTAGTTATTTTCTAGCTTGTATTTTGATTTTTGTCTTTTCTAAGTAAATAATTGTGCTATTTAATTTCTTTCCCAAGCAGCCCACATACATAGCTTGCTTGTTAATTAACATATCACAAATGAGGGACTTTGCTATAATCGAGCAATTTTCTGTCTATAGCAGCGGTTCTCAACCTTTTCCGGGGCTCAACCCCGGCCCGCATCGCGCATGTGCGGCATGACGGGGTGCATCGCGCATGCGCGGTGTGACGGGGTGCATCGTGCATGCGTGGCGTGACGGGGCGCATCGCGCATGCGTGGCGGCTCGCATTGCAAAGGGAAAAAAATATGGCTGACCCCAAAAAAAAAAAATATGGCCGACCAAAATAAAATTAAAAAATGGCGGGCCCACATCGCGCATGCATGGTGTGACGGCCCGCATCGCAAAGGGGAAAAAAATGGCCGACCAAAAAAAAATGGCCGACCAAAAAAAAAATGGCCGACCCCAAAAAAAATGGCGGGCCCGCATCGCACATGCACGGCGTGACAGCCCACATCGCAAAGGTAAAAAAATGGCCGCCCCCCCCAAAAATGGCCGACCCAAAAAAAAATGGCCGACGCCCCCCAAAAATGGCGGGCCCACATCGCACATGCGCGGCGCGACGGGCTGCATCGCAAAGGGGAAAAAATGGCCGACCAAAAAAAATGGCGGACTGCGGTGTTTGGCGACCCCCATGAAATGGCCGTTTGACCCCAAATGGGGTCGCGACCCACAGGTCGAGAACCGCTGGTTTATAGCATTTTCACAACCTGATAAGGAAACAGCACAGCTACCAAATGAGATAAGATTAGTCCAGCAAGACTTGCTCTTTATGAATCCTTGCTTCTTCTGATAATTATCGTATTATCTTTATGAAGCCTATAGGTGAATCTTTTTCTGATCTGATTTAATCCTCTTTAGCCTACCCTAAGAAAATAAATATTAAATATGCTCTGCAAGGAAGCATCAAGTTACCCATAACATTTTTAAACAGGCTTTAGATAATCTTACTGCTTATGTATGAAAAGTTAATTGTATTGCTGAATGTAGGTTCTTGCAAACAAGCAATGCCTGGATGGTGCTAAAAGCAGCCACTGAGGAAGAAAACATAATTTCAGAATTACAGGAGCAGTGAAACCTCGCATGTGACCCCCTAGGTAAAACGAGATAGTTATCTTGGGCAATGGATTTCAAACTGAGGAGGAAGAGAAAAAGGCAGAGCCATAAGACCAACAAGCTCAAGAATAGGAGTTGGGTATGTGGTCCACTACTTGGATCTGTCACCTGAGGTCCAGCCTCCAGCTTGTCAGTCTCAGGTTGGCTTTTTGGGACTGTCTTTGCAGGAAATTGTCTTAAGGTCAAAGATTACTCGTTTAATGTCGAGTAAGCTTAAACATTTACTGGAGTACTTTAGTAAATATATCCTCCAATCTGCACCTGCAGCCTACAAATTAGTTTAAGAGGCAGCAAATTGAGCATTTATCAAATGGTCTGCAGAGCGGAGGAGGAAGGGCCAAGGAGAGAAGGTTTTTTTGTGAATTCTGGGATGGAACAATTCCTATCACAAGTGATTTTTTTTAAAATGTGTGGTTGGGGTTGCAGACGTAATTGGGGAATATGTACCCTACTACTACTTCTCAGGGTTTCTGGACAAAGAAGGGAGCTCAGGATTATGCTTAAACAAGCAGCATGTTTTGAACATGCTACCACCCTTTACCATCTCTATCATCTCTTCAAGGTAGGCTGGATCAGAAAATGGATATTACGATATCATTTTATTGTTGTAGGGGGTAAATACAGAATTTTGAAAGCCTGCCACAGCCCACTCTTATACCTTACGCCGTAAAATTAAAGCAAGGCTATCTTGAGACTCTTTTTTCCTTTCCCATGGTTAAGACGTCATTTATTGTCTGTTTTATTTGCTAATGGCTTTTGGGTACTTTATCTCCATTTTCCTTTAGACCATCTCACTGCCTTGCTGGTTGCTTGGGACAGAGATATTGGCCCTGAAGCCCAATATTTAGGCCCTTGGCATGGCATTGGACTCTCTCCTTTTCTCCCTGATAATAGGCTTTCTATTTTTTGTAAGAAGGTGACATGTGCTTGAAACATAAGATCCTCTTCAGGTTACTTAGGAAGCATCCAGTTTCAACCCTGAAAAAAAGAAGTTCATGTTCATAATCTTGGGTTTTGCTAGGAACTCTTAAAGCTGGTCCTTATACATTCCAAAACAAGTTATCAGGATTTTTTAATGCGTTCTAGTATTGGAGAAGATCATTTTCAATTATACAGTCTGCATAGTCACTGAGCCAGCCTGGGTTGTCTTAGGAATAGCAATAGCGCTTAGACGTACATACTGCTTCACAGTGCTTTACAGTCCTCTCTAAGTGATTCACAGAGCTAGTGTATTGCCCCCAACAATCTGGATTCTCATTTTACCAACCTCAGAAGGATAGAAGGCTGACTCAGCCTTGAGCTGGTGAGAAGCGAACTGCTGGCAGTTGGCAGAATTAGCCTGCAATACTGCATTCTAACCACTGCGCCACCACAGCTCTTAAGCTTTTTGTCCTGAAGATTACCCTGCTTAGTTCATGTGGGCTTGGAGGTAGGTGGGCTGACCAGCTACATGCAAAATGTCAAGACCTGCTCATTTCATATTTTTGTGCAACAGCTGTTAACCTTTCATGGATTGCCCTTTGGTTCTATGCAGAGGAACATAGACTCTATGTTTGGTGGAACCCTAACTCAATCTGACCCTTAACAAAAACCTGAACTTGGCAGTTGCTAGCTTCAGAAAGGGTTCCGTGATCACTACCAGAAATCAGGAAGCAAATTTCCATGGGCGCCAGGGAAAATCTTAACAGTTAAAGACCTAACTTCCTTAGCAGTTCTACCCCCTTTGGACTTTTAATCCTTCTTCTGTGACAAAATGCACTATTTAAACTAGGTCCAGGTACAATGTGAGAAGCTATAAAAGTACATGACACCTGGTGTTTTATCTACTGTTTTGAAAACATGCTGAATTTTTGAGAAGAAAGCATGTACAGGTTATGCTATTGTTTTATATGCATTTGCCAAGGAAAAGTCTCACTTAACGCAGAAGGGTATCTTCTGAAAGTCTTGATTCAAGGACTAGCTTTTTCTTCTTTCTTTTAATTTTATTTACAAATTACAAGAAAAGTTCGACATAACACTAAAACTCATGCAGTGAAACAGCATTTATACTTAAAGAAAGAAAATATCAAAAAACAGAACAAAACCCTCAAATAAATTAAAAGAGAAAATGAAAAAAATGATCTTATTGTATATATTATCAGTAGTCATTGGTTTACTAATAAGTACCATACACTATTATAATATGATTGGTATAAATTTTTATTGTAAAATATTACAAAATATTTGCCATAGTAAGACATAATGCCTTTGATTATTAGGAAATGTTGCTTTTTTCAAAACAGATACAGTACATCTCACATTTTTGAAAGCTACTCCTTAACATCAGTTTTCCGATTACTTAGTATGATTCTCCTAGCCATTTCCCTACTCAATACCACGATAATTCTAGATAAACAGTCAGATTCCAAGGCTTAAGTATATACATTTCCCATATACATTAACACACTATTCCCAAAAGTTATCATATGATCATGTTTGATGATGATGATGATGATGTTATCCATTCAATCATGTTTGACTCTTGGCCATTCTATGGGCCAGATCTCTCCACATCTTATAAGAACATAAGAACATAAGAAGAGCCATGCTGAATCAGGCCAAAGCCCATCGAGTCCAGCATTCTGTGTCACACAGTGGCCCACCAATTGTACATGGGGATCTTGAGCAGAAAGAGAAGGCAAAACCCTCCCTTTCCCTTGACCCCCCAACAAATGGTACTCAAGGGAATCCTGCCTGCCTCAACCAACATAGAGGCGGCACATGGACATCCGTTTTAATAACCACCGATACACTTGGCATCCATGAATCTATCTAACCCTGCCTTGAAGCTGTCAAGGCTGACAGCTGTCACGACCCCTTCTGGAAGTGAATTCCATAAATCAACGATCTTCTGGGTGAAGAAATGTTTCCCTTTATTTGTCCTCACTTTCTTAGCTATGAGCTTTAGGGAGTGCCCCCTTGTCCTGGTATTGTGTGATAGAGAAAATAATTTTTCTCTATCCACCTTTTCTATCCCATGCATGATTTTATACACTTAGATCAAGTCACCCCTTAAACGCCGTCTTTCAAGGCTGAAGAGACCAAGGCGTTGCAATCTGGTTTCATAAGGGAGGTGCTCCATTTCCTTGATCATTCTTGTTGCCCTTTTTTGCACCTTTTCCAGTTCCATTATATCCTTCTTGAGGTGCGGTGACCAGAACTGTACACAGTACTCCAAGTGTGGTCTCACCATCGATTTGTACACAGGCAATACAACACTTGCTGACTTATTTTCGATTCTCTTCCTAATCATGCCAAGCATGGAATTTGCTTTTTTTTACTGCTGCTGCGCATTGGGTTGACATCTTCATTGAGCTGTCCACCAAAACCCCAAGATCCCTTTCTTGGGTTGTCTCAGAAAGTTTGGTCCCCATCAGTTGGTAAGTATAATTGGGGTTCTTTGCCCCGATGTGCATAACTTTGCACTTGTTTAGGTTAAAATGCATTTGCCACTTTGTTGTCCACTCACACAATTTCGAGAGATCCTTCTGGAGCTCCCGACAATCAGTTTCACTTTTCACAACCTGGAACAATTTAGTGTCATCAGCAAACTTGGCTACCTCACTATTAACTTCTACATCCAGATCATTGATGAATAAATTAAAAAGTAAAGGTCCCAAAACTGAACCTTGGGGTACACCACTTCTCACTTCTTTCCATCCAGAGAATTGTCCATTTATTGCCACCCTTTGCTTCCTACAATTTAGCCAGTTACCAATCCAGGACAAGACCTGTCCTCTAATTCCGTGGCTGAAGAGCTTTTTTAGGAGCCTTTGGTGAGGGACTTTGTCAAAAGCCTTTTGAAAGTCAAGATATACAATATCAACTGGGGCCCCTTTATCTATGTATTTATTTACACCCTCAAAGAATTCTAACAAGTTAGTAAGACATGATTTGCCTTTGCAGAAACCATGTTGATTTTCTTTCAGCAATGCCTGTTTTTCTATGTGCCCTGTAATTTTATCTTTAATAATGGTTTCCATCAGTTTGCCTGGAACTGAGGTTAAACTGACTGGTCTATAGTTTCCTGGATCACCTCTGGATCCTTTCTTGAAGATCGGGGTTATATTTGCTTCCCTCCAATCCTCCGGTACAGTGCCTGATCTTAGAGAAAGATTATATATTTTAGCTAGAAGTTCAGCAATTTCACACTTGAGTTCCTTGAGAATTCTAGGGTGGATGCCATCTGGACCAGGTGATTTGTTGACCTTTAGTTTAGAAAGGCATGCAAGAACATCTTCCTTGTTTATCTCTATCAGATTTAATTCTTCTATTTCCCTCCCTGGGAAAACTAATTCAGTGGCAGGCAAATGTTCTCTATCCTCCTCAGTGAAAACGGAGGCAAAGAAGTCATTTAGCCTCTCAGCAATCTCCTTGTCTTCTCTGATTATCCCCTTCTGACCATTGTCATCGAGTGGCCCAACTGATTTTCTTGTTGGGTTCCTGCTTCTGATGTACTTAAAAAAGGTTTTGTTATTATTTTTAATGTTCTTGGATATATGCTCCTCAAAGTCTCTCTTGGCTTTCATGACTATCGCCTTGCATTTGGTCTGCCAGAGTTTGTGATCCCTCCTGTTCTCTTTGGTAGGAAGAGCCTTCCATTTTTTAAATGAGTTTTTCTTCTTTCCAATAACCTCCTTTACCTCATTCGTAAGCCATACTGGTATCCTCGTGGACTTTCCAGTCCTCTTTCTTCTTTTAGGAATGCATTTTATTTGAGCCTGCTGTAACGTATTTTTAAAGTTTCCAAGCATTTTGGAGGGATTTGACTTTTTTTACTGTTCTTTTTAGTTTCTTCTTTACTATTTTCCTCATTTTATCAAAATTCCCTCTGTGAAAGTTTAAGGTCTCTGTGTTAGTTTTCACTGACAATTTGCTATCCATGGTTAAGTTGAAGGTTATTGTGTTGTGATCGCTGGTTCCTATGGGCTCGGTTACAAGGACATCATGAACCAAATCCTGTGCATTAGTTAGAACCAAGTCCAGGATCCCCTTTCCCCTGGTTGGTTCCATGACCATCTGCTCAAGGGAATAATCGGCTAACATGTCGAGGAACCTTGTCTCTCTTTCATGTGTAGAACAAGAATTTACCCAATCTATTTGGGGATAGTTGAAATCCCCCATTATGACTACCCTATTTCTTTTTGAAGCCTCTTTAAATTCATTTTCCAAATAGCAATCTGGCTCTGGAGTTTGGTTGGGAGGGCGATAGCAGATCCCTAACATCAGATTAGTTTCCTGTCCTGGGATTTTTATCCACAATGTTTCTGTGGGTAAATTTGAATTTTCTTGAATTTCGAGTTCATGAGATTCTAACTCCTCATTTATGTACAAGGCCATGCCACCACCATTTCTCCCTCTCCTGTCCATCCTATACATCCATCCTTGTGTCCCATTGGTTGTCATCTGTCCACCAGGTTTCTGTTATGCCAATAATATCAATATTATTTTCCTTCACCAAGCATTCCAATTCCCCTATTTTTGCTCGAATGCTTCTAGCATTCATGTACAGACATTTATATGTAATTTTCTGGTGCACTTTCAACTTTGACTGTGGATTTTGACTGTAGAATTTGGTTGTAGAATTTGTAGATGGTCTACCATGTCCTTCTGCTTGACTATTACAATTTAGTTTTCCTGTTGACTCACCAATGTGTGCATAACTTCCACCCTTCATATTAGGCAGTGCGCCTTCTCGAACCGGAAGCTGCCCAGCTCCTGTCGACTTGCCCCTACGAATCAGTTTAAAAGCTGCTCTGAAACCTTTTTAATATTATTCGCCAACAGTCTGGTTCCATTATGGTTCAAGTGTAACCCGTCCCTTCTGTACAGGTGTGGCTTGTCCCAAAATGTTTCCCAGTTCCTAATGAATCTAAACCCTTCCTTCCGGCACCACTGCCTCATCCACGCATTGAAGCTCCTGAGCTCTGCCTGTCTAGCTGGCCATGCGCGTGGAACAGGTAGCATTTCTGAGAATGCAACCTTGGGGGTCCTGGACTTTAATCTTCTACCTAGCAACCTAAATTTGGCTTCCAGGACCTTCCGCTTAGCTTTCCCAATGTCATTGGTACCGACATGTACCACAACAGTTGGCTCCACCCCAGCACTGTCTATCAGCCTGTCTAGATGCCTCGTGATGTCCGCAACCTTTGCACCCGGCAGGCAGTTTACCATGCGGTCAACGCTTCCATCACAAACCCATCTCTCTATATTTCTAACAATTGAATCACCCACTACAAGAAGCCCCCCTCCCACCACCCACGGAGAAGTATCCTCGGTGCAAGAGGATATGGGCACATCCTCCAAGGAAGGGGTCTCAACTAAGGGAGCCTGTCCCTCTTCCACAGATAGATGTCCTCCCTGCCCAAGATCTCCATTCTCCAAAGCAGCTGGAGAGCTGCTCAGCATGGAGTGGGATGCTCCTGCTGCATCCCTGAAGATCTTCTCCTGCCTCGCTATCTCTCTCTGCTTCTCCAGGTCTGCTACCTTGGCTTCAAGGGAAAGAACCTGTTCCCTGAGAGCCAGAAGCTCATTGCACCGATCACACACCCAAGACTTCTGTCCAGCAGACAGATAGTCATACATGTGACACTCAATGCAAAACACTGGGAAGCTCCCCTCCGTCTGCCGGCTATCTATCTCCATTTCTTGTTATTATATGTTTGCTGTTATTATTATACTAATTATTATTTAAAAAAACAGCTTTTTTGGGTTGTTCAAATTTTTGTTTTGGTCTTTTTGGATTTTTCTTACTTGTTTTTTCTTACTTGTTTTGTTTTGGTCTCAGTTTACTTTATGGATTTTTTCTTACTTGTTTTAGGATTTTATCGCGTGCCGTCAGGGGCGCGATGGCTGCTAAAAAAGGTGAATTTGTAATTAAAGAAGAAATCCCATAAATTTACCAGGGCTCAGCAGGTATTTTTCCCAAGGTTCCTGCCAAGTTCCCTTCTCCCTTTTTATTTCCTGTTTTAATTCCTTATTTGAAAAAGCTCTGCTTAAGTAAAAGCAGCTGCCTCTCTGCTTCACAAGGAAGAGTGAGCTGTTTGCTCCCAGCTACCAGGGATTAGCCAGCAGGGGGGCTGCAGCAGAAAGCTCCACCCCCTCCAAACCTGTGCTGAGGGCAAACTTAGAAGAAGGGGGGAAGGAGAAACCCCTTTTATGGCTGCTAAAAAAAAGAAAAAAAAGGTGAATTTGTAATTAAACAAGAAACCCCACAAACTTACCAGGGCTCAGCAGGTATTTTTCCCAAGGTTCCTGCCAAGTTCCCTTCTCCCTTTTTATTTCCTGTTTTAAGTCCTTATTTGAAAAAGCTCTGCTTAAGTAAAAGCAGCTGCCCCTCTGCTTCGCAAGGAAGAGAGCCTTGTATCTTGAGCCTTTGTATCTTTCTACAAGCTGAATAGAAGAGGACAATTATCATATGAGCAAAAAACCACTTTTTAATAGTGTAGGTCGATGAAGGTGCCAGCTCCAAAGGAGTTTTCCAAGCTGCTAAGCCCTATGGCTGGCAGGAGATCCAATACCTGGGAGAGGCTGGTGATCAGATTTTCTTTGGACTGTCCAGCCTGGGATTAGATGGATTATCCAGATCTTCCTGTTAGATTTATTACAGCAGGGGTGTCAAACTCAATTTCATTGAGGGCCACATCAGCATTGCGGTTGCCCTTGGGGAGCCAGGTGGGCGTGGCCAGGGTGGGTGCAGCCTACTGGGTGGGCGTGGATGGAGTGGGTGTGGCCTACTGGGTGGGCATGGCCAGCTCTACATCGTTCGCGTCAAGGGTGCCTGTGGGCGCCTGGGCAGGAGTGGGACAGATCTGAGGGTCTCTGGCAGAAGAGGATGGGACCAGGGCAAGTGCCAAGGCATGGTCCACTGGAGGAGCCTCACTGTTCCTCTCAGGCTATGCGGACGGGGGAGCTGGATGGTGGTGCGGGCTGCCCGGAGCCCTGGGCAGCAGAAGTCAAACGCCCAGCCTAGCCCTCAAGCACCCGCAGCACCAAGCCCAGCCCCACTTCCCCCAGGGGGCACCCAGCTGCACTTATCTCCTCCTCAAGGCTGCTGCTGCTGTGCTTGCTCTCCTTAGCCATGTTGCTCATGATGGGTACGAGGACAAAGTCAGAGGGAGGCCCATTCCCTCTCCATGGGAGTAGACCCAGCTTTGTATCCAAAGCTTCCTTAGCAATAGGATGAGAGACCCCCAGGAAAGGCCAGGAGGAGGGGGCAAGGGGATGGTGAAAGGGCAGCAGGGCAGGACTAAGGCAGAAGTTCCATCAGACCTCCCTCTCCTTCTTTCCTCCTTTCCTTCCTTCCTAAGTACAGAGTGGTGGGAAAATATTTGAGATGAGGGAGGGAGAAAAACAGGCAAGAAACACAGCTGGGGAGGTGTCACCTTTCATGAGGAATGAAGAAATGCACCATCACCTGGAAGTAGTCAGCACATGGTCCTCACCTACTTCACATATCTGGTTTGGTGGGCTCTGGGAGAGGGGATGCCACAAGCAGCGTGAGAGTCAACATTACCTGCGCAATGCCGCCCAGCCCCCAGCCTGCCCAGTCTCCTCACAGCGCCAACAGGTTGAGCCGGGCGGTGCGAAGCTCGTCAGCTTTCATCTTGCTGCCTGCTGAAACTTGGCAGAATGGAGGCTAGGCAGCATTGCACTTCTCATTAGATTTGCGCCACCTGGCTCAGCTCTTGGCGCTATGAGGAGAACGCCCTGCTGCCTGCCGAAACCCCTCCCCCGGAGCCCATCAAGCCGGATAGGTGAAGTAGGCAAGGGCCATTTGCTGGCCACTTCCAGGTGATGGTGCATTTCTTCATTCCTCACAAAGGGTGACCCCTCCCCAGCATGCACCCAAGGGGCAGGTCCGACGTGGCAGGGGCTGGTTCCTCACTGTTTCCAGATGGCCTTGTGGAGCTAAGACTGAATGCGTTTCAGTATAGATGGCCACCACAAAATTGTACATTGGCTCCTGGCCACCCTGGGCTAGGGCCAAGGCAGAGGGGGCTGTTCTTTCACTATTTCTAGGATGGCTTTACGTGCCACATGAAACCACTTCACGGGCCGGGCCTTGTGTTTGATATGTTTGTATTACAGGATGAGAGAGGAAAATATATTTCATAGCCAATGGAAACACTGCTTCTAAAGTTGATGGTGATGTTATGTTTGGTGTTCTGTGAGGCATCAACGAGGCAGTAGGTGAACAAACAACTCTTATTAAAGGTTTAAACAGAAACCTGGATAGCTACAGCTCCACCCCTATTTACACACTCAGCAACTAGATGGCAGCCAATAGGATTCAAGTATTAGTTCCCACTTTAACACAAGATAATTAGCATGTAGACAGCAACTCTGGCTCTGGTGACAGAGTCTTATGACCGTTTTTTTAACAATTCCAAGTAATTCACCTCAATACATTACAGATGAGGGTTTTTTTGGTCATGATGTCTAGCCCTTTTTAAGACAATAGGAAAAGTGGAATGCACTTGAGTCCTCAAGTGTATGAACTTGGCTTTGCAAGTCACCTGGCAAATATAAACATCTCCTCTTAGTATTATCCCCTCTTCATTTGCGTCAGGTGTGCTATCCATTTCAAAATAAGAATTTTTTATTTAGATGTAAGCTCAACATTCACTTTGCCCTGTAAAGTTCAAAAAATATTTGCTGATACGAAGATAATGTATTGTTTTTCCAAAGAATTATCTCTGCATTGTACAGGTGCTTGGATGGAGGTGGAGATGATTTCATATCTTTACTACCTGGCAAAACGGTGTATTTTAAAGTGTACTGATTTTAATTAGGCCATCCTTTTAATCAATATCATTTATTTTTGATATTTATCCCCGAATAAACATACATTAGTATATTACATGTACACTTTTATGGAAGGGCCAGAATCTTTGTTTGAATTTGGCAAACTCAAATAGGCAAAGTGCAGCATTTGGGCACTAGTACATACCCCTTCTGTCTGTGTTGGCATAGTTTTCTGCCTCTTCTTTCTTTGGAGGGAGGTTTGTCTTAAATTCTTTAAATTAGTTAAAAATGATAAAAGAAATGAAACTGGTCAAGGAATGGATAAGAAGATATACCGGTGATATAAAAATGCTTGTCAAGGTACTATAGAATATAATCTGCAAAATTAAGAACATAGCAGAATGAGAGAAAAAAACCCTTTTGATTAGCTTCAGATATTGAACTAACCATGATTTGCTTAATCATGGTTGTTTAATAACTAGCAATTGGTTGGGGTCCCCACTAACTTATAAACTATGTTTTGCAAACTAAAATGGCTCATAATGTGGAAGGGTGAAAATATGGACCTCCATGTGGATAGAGGGATAAGATGGTAGGTGCGACTGTCTGACTGAACCCCCACTCCTTTGTATATGTATACAGTACAGTGTCAAGGGGTGAAATTTGAAAATATGGTCAATCTGCCTCCATTTGGTCCCTTTCTACCCCTTTCCTGATGCCCCTGGCCCAAACCCAACAAGCAACTATGGCTTAAGGCATTGGACAAAGTTGCACTTGTATGTGTTAAGGTTGTTCTTTAACCTGCCCAAAACAAAGCAAAGAACAAAGAAAAACCCCAATTTTAAGAAACTCACATTTCTTATAATTCTATCAGATAGAAATTATGATAGATGCCCACCATTTCTGTTATCAAGATTCTGGAAGTTTTTGCCTACAAAGCTCCCTGTCGTGTGGTTTGGCTGTTTCGGTTCCTTGTTCTCTATATGTGCATTCATTTCAATTTCTAAATATTCATTTGTTATGTTTATAGGAACATCATCTGTGGTCTTTATTATGCATCATAGTTCTACAATGCAGCTCTACTGGGAGTCATTATTGTGGCCAGTGTTGTACGATTGTCATCTAATATACATTGGCTTTACATAATGAAAACAGCTAAATTTCAGTTGTGAAGTTCAATCAGAATAGAGCTGGAAGAGACCTTGGAGATCTTCTAATCTAACCCCCTGCTCAAGCAGGAGATCCTATACCCTTTCAAATAGGTGGCTGTCCAGTCTTTTCTTAAAAACCTCCAGTGATGAAGCATTCACAGCTTCTGAAAGCAAGTCGTTCCACTGGTTAATTGTCCTCACTGTTAGGAAGCTTCTCATTAGTTCCAGGTTTCTTCTTTCCTTGATTAGTTTTCATCCATTGTTTCTTATCTTGCCTTCTGGTGCTTTGGAAAATATTGCTATCACGTCACTCCTAGTCAATGGTGTGATTGAAATATGTGATGCTGCTTCCAGAAGTCCATTCTGGGCCTAGGCAACAAAAAATTAGCTACTGGTTCTGCTGAACTGGTGCAAACTGGCTAAATCCAACAACTCTTCCTAGACCTTCTTTTCTCTAGACTGGCCATACCCAATTCCTGCAACTGTTCTACATATGTTTTTGTTTTCAGGCCCTTAATCATCTTAAGAAGTTGCTCTTCTTTGCGCTTTTTCCAAAGTCTCAATATCTTTTTTGTAATATGGTACAAAAACTGGATGCAGTGTTCCAGGTGTGATCTTACTAAGGATTTATAAAGCACTATTAATACTTCATGTGATTTTGATTCTATGCCTCTATTTACACAACCAAGGATTGTATTCACTTTTTTGGCTGCTGCTGCACACTGCTGGCTCATAGTTAAGTGATTGTCCACTAGGACTCCAACGTCCCTCTCAGAGTTACTGTTTTTATGCCAGGGTAATCTGTACTTATGCCTTTGGTTTTTCCTGCCTAAGTGTAAAACCTTGCTTTTCTCTACATTAAATTTTATGTTGTTGGATAGGGCCCATTGTTCAAGTCTGTCAAGATCTTTTCAGATCCCGAGCTTGTCTTCTGGGATATTGGCTATTCCTGCCAGCTTAGTGTCATCTGCAAATTTGATGAGTTCCCCTCTATTCCCCCATCTAAGTCATTTATGAAGATATTAAAGAGTACTGGGCCTAAGACAGAATCTTGTGGTACCCCACTGCTTACTTCCCTCCATGTAGGCATAGTATCATTAAGGACTACTCATTGAGCATAGTTTGTCAGCCAGTTACAAATCCATCTGGTGGTGATGCTGTCTGTCCCACATTTTTCCAGTTTACCAAGAAGTGGGTTGTGATCTACTTTGTCGAATGCCTTGCTGAAGTCCAAATATACTATGTCCACAGCATTTCGCTGGTCTACTAATTTAATTACTTTGTCAAAGAATGAAATAAGATTGGTTTGGCATCATCTGTTTTTAAGAAACCTGTGCTGGCTTCTAGTTATAACTTTATTTGTTTCTAGATGTTCACAAATCTGTTGTTTTATTATTTTTTCCAATATCTTCCCACAGTGCTTTTTTTGTAAAAAAAAAAAAAAAGTGCTGGAACTCACACACATCATACAACTTGCCTTGCTTACCCTACAAGGTTCCATCCAAAAAAGGTGCCGGAACTCCGTTCTGGGCGTTCTATGACAAAAAAAGCCCTGTCTTCCCAGGTATTGATGTCAGACTGATTGGTCTGTAGTTTCCTGGATCTGTTTTTTTTTCTTTTTTGAAGATGGGAACCACATCCACTCTTTTCCAATCCTTTGGTAGTTCCCTGGTTCTCCAGTATTTTTTAAAGATATGGTACAATGATTCTGAGATAACATCTGCCAGTTCCTTCAGATCTCTGGGATGCAATCCATCAGGTCCCAGTAATTTATATTTATCAAGTTCAGACAAGTGTTCTCTTACCATTTTCTTGCTTATTTTAATTTTTATTTCTTGTCTGTCTTTTACAGTTATTTTTGGTAGGTTGGACTATAATTTCTTTTTGTGTGAATACTGATGCAAAGAATGAGTTTAGCATTTTTACGTTGTCTCTACTGCCTGTTACTTCCTTATCATCTTCTCTCTTTAGCGGCCCGACTATTTCCTTGACTTTTTTCTTGTTATTTATATGTTGAAACTTTTTAAATTATCTTTGACTTTTGTTGCAAGTCTTTGTTCATTCTGAGCCTCTGCTTTCCTGATTTCATCTTTGCAGATTTGAGCTATCTGCTGATATCTGCCTTAGTTATGTGTCCCTGTTTCCATTTTTTGTACTTATCCTGTTTAGCTTTCAGTTTATCAGAGAGATCTTTATGCAACCATGCTGATTTCTTCTTGGATTTCTTGTTTTTCTTTTTCAGTGGTATTGTGTTGAACTGGGCTTTTATGATCACATTTTTCAGTGTTTCCCATGCTTCTTGAGTTGTTTTTTCCTTTAGGATTTTTATCCATGAAATTTTGTGTAGGGTCTCTCTGAGTTAGTTAAAATCAGCTCTTTTAAAGTTTAAGACACTGGTAGGATTATATTCTATTGCTTGTGTCTACTTTATATTGAATTCAAATATGACATGGTCACTCTTGCCCAAGGTTCTGGCAACTTCAATTCCCTCAATCACTTCTTCTCAATTAGTAAGAATTAGGTCCAGTATAGCTTTTCCTCTAGTTCCCTCCTCTACCTTTTGGATGACAAAGTTGTTGCTTAGACTGGTTAGGAATCTGTTTATCTGCCAGTTGATAGAGTGACTCCTAGTAGGCAGGAGAGCAACAATGTGAAATAGGAAATGTAGGTTTTTAAACCTAATGCTAGTTAATGCTGTACATTCTTTCCCCCCTACAGTTCTATAGTTGGAATGTTGCCTATGGGATATAATAATTTTAAGGTTTTTTCTCTCCCTTCATTTCATAGTATTTAACTGAACAAGCAGAAAGAGCAGTCTCACATTTTGTGGGATGAGTTTATTTCTCTCCAACTGAATTCTATAACTATTTCCCTAGAGATAGGCTGCTCCTAGCAAGGTTTTTCTGGAAATACCACAGTTTTTGAAGGCCTTGGTTCACTTGGTTCATTGAGAGTTCATTACTAGGAAACTGTGCCCAGGATTTCTTTATAATTACGTATGGACTATGTTCAAATATAACGTTTACTTAGTATTTTTCCCACAAGGTTTTTTTTTTTTTTTACAAAGGGGTTGCTTAATCTTTTCATTTTAGGATCACTTTCCCAAGTGCTGCAACCTTTCAGTTCAACAGGAAAGAACATGCAGTATTTTTCCTTTCCTTAAGAAATAAATTCCTTAGTAAGCTAATATATGTATATTGCCATCATGTCCTACACATTATTTTTAAATTCTAACAACCTCTCCTCACAAAGATGCATACCGGTACATACATATATATGTACACACACACACACACACACACACACACACACACACACACACACACACAAAACCTCTTATTTTGCTTGCTGGAATCTCAGCAGTGGCATACAACTGCATATAACTCACTGCTTCACATGAGCATTTCTAGACGAGATTCAATAAAAAACAGGACTTTTGCAGTAATGGTATTCCTTTCCAAATTCTAGAGCAGTGACAGTGCAGTGGTTTGGATGCCACCCTAAGTCATAATCTGCTCGATGAAAGGAAATAAGAAGCAATGCAAATCTCCATATACCAAAAGAATGCCTGAGAAATGCAAATGGAAACATTTTCTTTCTGTGAAATGACCTAATATTTATTTAGCCCAAGGCTTTGGTTTACTGAATCCATAGCAACAATTACCATGACATATCACTGTAAATTAGTTGTTTTGGTCTTTAGCCTCTCCATGTAATATACTATTGCTAGCCTCCTATTAAATGCTTCAGTAGTCAGGATAAATCTTTTGGTTTTAATAACATATTTCTAACAGCCCAAAGCTTACTTTTGGTTTTTAGATTCTTATTAATACATTGGCTAATATTGGCAAGGGAGTGTGGTTATAAAGGATCAGTTCCCTAGATTATGTATAGGTATCTGCAGGAAATTTTAGATAATATTTTGGGGTAGCCCATATATTAGTATAGGGTGCATTGATTCCTTATTTATATGTACCATAAGTTGTAATCACATATTAAAAGCATTACATAAAAACATCCCTTTTTACTGGGGACATCAATGCTTATCTTGAAAAGAACAATCTCCCAATGGTAAAAGTGTAGGATGTGGGATGACACATTGTTTTTTCTGGGGAAAAGGACATGTCAGCTTCCGTTCCTTGAATCTGTTTGTTCAGTACTGATATAAATGTTCAGAGGAATAAGGAAGAAGGAACAGAGAAGCACGTTCAAGCATGTATTTCCTGGAAATCAGGTTGACCTATTTGATCTGGATAACCCAAAGAACTGCAAGTGAACTATTTCTTCCACGAATTATCTCTTGCAGAGTACCTGTTCATGTCTTGAGATTTCCACTGGACTAGAAACTGGACAACTATGACTTCTAGTCCTACTTTAGGCAGAAAGCCAGCTGGGTGACCTTGGACCAGTTCCTCTCTCTAAGCCCTGGGAGGAAGGTAGCAAGGGCAAGCCACTTTCAAAAAATTGGCCGAATAACCCTACAGCATATCTACCGGTAGGCAGCTGCCAGGACTCAAGAATGACTTGAAGACAATTCCAATTGTCTTACCACAGTAATCATACATTGAAATAACCTAAATTTAGCCATTTTTGTCATTATTAGGAACTATGTTCTCTGGAGTGCCTTGATAAAACTCTAATGCCTGGATTTTTAGTACTTTAGTATCAAAAAAAATCCAGCTATAAATCCAATTTCTATCTTCTTGCAGTGAACTCTGTCTTGGGCATAACCCAGTGTCTCTCATGCTCGCATTCACTTTATGGAGCTGGTACAAAAGAACAATCTGCAGAGCTACTTTTGTGGCTTTTGAATGGTTCCCTCCCTTCCCAAACTGCCTGGAGAAATCCCTTCTTTATGATTAGTTTACAGCATATATTTGTAGGCAAGCGCTGTGCATGGCTGATGTCAAAGAGGAACATATCTTTCTGTGCATTCGTCACGTTCATTATTTATTTTTTATTCATCAGAGTTATATAGTCTCCCATTTCCCAAATATAACTCTGGGTAGCGTAGAATAAGTCAGTTAAAACAATAGTTAAAAACAATTATATGCAAATAGAAATAAAAACAGAGTACAAAATAAAAATAAAACTGCAGGAGAATGGACCAGAGCCCTGCATAAAATATAAGCATTTCACAGGTTCTCCATTTCTCTGGAATCTCCAAGCTTGCTGAAATAAACAAGTTTTTTTGGGATTTCCTTAATTTATCTATTTGTCTACTGTTTCATAAGCAAAACAGGTAATAATATCAGCAGTTGCTTGTTTTGGAAAGCCAATTAGACGTAATGAGTTCAATGCAAAAGGAAGAAGGGGAGACTGGATTTAGATTCCCTTCTATCCATCAGGGCAGCTCATTCATCATTCAGTCAATGCCTGTGGTGAGAATGATATTATGAGTGGTACCATGATCTTCTTGGAAGAAAAGTGAGATATTCATGGGCATCTAAAAATATTGAACCTAAGAATATATAATGAGTACATACAGGGAAGGACATCCTTTTTCCAAACATCTTCAGTAGTATTTTGTTTTATATTCTTGTAATTCTGTCAGAAAATTTAGCACAATATTTTGTGAGCCGCCATTTAAATAGCATAAAGTCTTAGTAGTCCGATTTCATATGTTAAAAAGTCTGCATTATTATTCACATATGAATAACACTGGATGTAGACATTTTGGACAAGACATGTGCCTTATTAACTCATATTCATAGAAGCTTAAGTGAGGGTTAGAAGTTCCTTCCTTCCTTCCTCTTCCCCTTCCCTCTCCCTCCTCCTTCTCCTCCTCCCTCCCTCCCTCCCTCCCTTCCTTCTTTCCGTCCTTCCTTCTAATGGCGCTTCAATACAAAATACAAAAATAAGACCCTGGAGTATATTATACAGAAAATGTATTGAATCACTTGGGAGAAGGAGAGCCTGAATGAGGTGCCATTATGAAGAAAGCATCAACCTTCATTTTTCAAGTGTTGAAAGAATTTGGAAGAGGACATCTTATGATCTCAGTGACAGGCACCGTCACTGTGGGAGATTTTGGTGTAAATATAAGCATCAACATTCTGGATTGGAGGACTTTGCAGAGCGCCTGTGGCCTCGTCCTTACCTCATAACCGTCTCGGCGGGCGAGCCATGGCCAGCCGAAGGAGCCTGTGAAAACAGCTGGAGTGGGAACCGCAAGGGCGCAGGAGGTCGCTGCGGTTGACTAGCCAGAAGGCTGTACCCTTCAATCATCAAAGATCTGTGGCTTACCAGGCACCTACCACCTCTGCATTGATGGATTTTGCAACACCTCGAACCGTTTTTAAGAAGGTCCTACAGACACAGCCAATTGTTTCTCCTTTTGTTTCTGAGAAACCTGATTCTCCAAAACCAATTGATACAATTTTCCATTTTCCTGAGAAGACTGATTCTTCCATGTAAGCAGTTCCTTTGTGTTTTGCATTGACTACAATAAAGGCTACAAACCTTCAGCTGTTTTTTGAGTGTTCTGAGTAACACACTTAGGATCATAATGTAAAATTGCAGTACCCAAAAAGGCAAAAAAACCACCAAAACCCCCAGTGAAATCTTTGTTTTTCTGCAATGGGCATGGACCTTAAAAGTAGACTTTTTAAAGCCCCCAAACCAAGTCTTAAATAAAAATATTTCTGTTTCTCTTGGAATCGGCCAAGAAATGGCTGATACTGAAATGCATTCAAGCAAAGAATTAATAATGTATTAGTTTATTACTTGTGTTATTATTAAATTAATAGATGTTATCAATTAAATTGTTAATAAAAATATTGTGATACTTTAAAAAAAACATTCTGGATTTAAAGTAGTGGTGAGAATTCTTTCCAGTCCCTGATTTAAAAAATATAGGCTCAAAATGGCAACAGCACCTCCTGGTGAGAATTAGTGAATGTACTATAAAATGTATGCTGAATTCCAAGAGTTGTGGCATATTAAAGACAACATTTGTCTTAATTTTTTCATGGATAACCATCCAGGTCTTACCTGTTGTAGATAACTTCAGCAGCTGCATCCCATATTGTTTTGTGTCAGAGTTGTTATGTATACTATTAACTATTGCAAGGAAAGGAAGTAGAAGAGGAAAATATCCATTCTTAGTTTAAGCATATTTATATTCTTAACTATTTAAACATAACAAAAAGTCATACGTACTACATCAGGGAATGTCCAAAGTTTTAAGGTTCAGATGAAGTTAGAAACTTTGATTGACTGATGATAAGCCATCAATAAGTGTTGACTTTTACTGATTACATAGATGATTTTTTTTGTGTGTCATATCTCTTCCTAATCTGGTCTTTCAGGTCTTCCAACAGTGTGCTCATTGCCACTGTAACTGTCCATCCACCTTGCTCTTTGTCTCTTTCCTGCCATCCCAGCATTTAGAGCTTTCTCTAACAACTGTTATTCTGTAGCACACTTCTTGATCGCTTGTTCCTGGAACCTAAAAGGAATAAGTTATCTACTACTTTGATATCTTCATTGTCAATTCTAAGGCTGCCCATTGTACCTGTGGTCATTAGTTTGGTTGTCTTTACATTTGATTTTCTTTCTATTTTTTTTATTATCCTTGGCTTCTATTACTAGAGCTTGCAGATCCTTTTGCATTTTTGTCTATCATCAACATAGTGCAGATTATTAATGTTTTTTTCCTCCAGTTTTAAAATAACGTTCGTCTTCTTCCAATCAACGCTTTCCTTAAATCCCCTACATTCAGCATATAGCTTCAAAACGTAAGGAGAGAATATATAGCCTTGTCTGACTCTTTTGTCAAGCTGTTACATCATGTAGCCCTTAGCAATAGCACTTAGACTTATGTACCCCTTCACAGTGCTTTACAGCCCTCTCTAAATGGTTTACAGAGTCAACAGATTGCCCCCAGCAAGCTGGGAGGTGAACTAGCTTGCAGTACTGCATTCTAACCACTGCACCACCATGCAGTGTAGGAACTTTAAGAACAGGGGCGGGTGGGGGTGGGGTGGGAAATGTTCTGAGATATAAATGTTTTCTCATCAGCTAAGGAAAGAAAAGCTAAAGACTTTGAGTTAGAAGAAATCTGACAATGAGTTTCCAAATATTTTGGAAGAAAATGCTTCCTCCTAACAGGTTTTTTTTTAAAATAATTTTTTATTTTTCCAAACTCTCCCCCATACATATACCGTGATATTTATCAGATGTTAACATACATAAGATACTTTTAATAAAATGAAATATATACATACACATGACTTTTGGTGTTGCTTGCCCATTTCCCCTTTCACTGTATCCACACTCCTTCTTCTCTACCTTCTTTCTCCCTTTCTTCTCTTCCCTACTTCCCTCTTCTTCCTCTCCTCTTCTCTTTCCTTCACCACTCACCTCCCCTTTCTCCCCACTTCTCCTCTTCTCCTCCAACCCTCCTACTTCCTTCTCCCCTCCTTTACTCTTTTTTCTCTCCTCTCCTTTCTTCCCTCTCATCCCTCTTCGGATACAATTCAGGGGTAATGTCTGAGCAACTCTCTCCAAATTTCCCTATCTTATTTTTACCCAGTGCTTTTTTTCTAAAAAAAAAAAAAAAAAGGTGCTGGAACTCACACACATCATATAACCCGCCTTGCCTACCCTACAAGGTTCCATCCAAAAAAGGTGCTGGAACTCCATTCTGGGCGTTCTATGAGAAGAAAAAGCCCTGCTTGTACCTTTTTAGAGACATGATATCTTGTCATTTCTATGCTTCTGATTTTTTTTTTTTTTTGTATCAGTCTTGACTCCTGGTGACTGCCTGGACAGATTCCTGTAGTACTCTTGGCAAAAGTACAGAAGAGGTTTACCATTGCCTAGAGCTGTGAGAGAATGACTGGCCCAAGGTCACTCAACTGGTTTTGGGCCAAAAATAATTTATTTCCTGCTCTGAATTTTTTAAAAAACTGATGTAGTTGTTAACATTCACTGTTATCATACTAATCTTTCACATTATTTGCAAAGGAATTTGGGACGGTATATAAGTCTAGGTGCTATTGCTAAGTGTTATCGCTATTTATGTAATTCATGCTAGTAATATGGTATCTCTTTCTTTCTACACATTTTAAATATTGGGTAAATAACATTCAGAATATGTTATATAGACCACCTTAACGTAATCCAGGGCACTATAGGGCATGTTTATGTGTTAGTTTCCCACCCCCCCCAATTCTATGAAGGGTAAATGAATTCACATTACCTACTGAAAGTCCCAGTTGTTAATATCCTTTCACTTGTCTAGTGATAGGATCTCCCAAAGATGGAATCTACTGCTGTAGTGAAGATAAGAAAACAAAAGCACTTTAAAAAAAAAATTAGCCACAATGGATTTCAGTGGTTAAACACACTATCTATAAACAACATTGTTCATTTTCAATAATAAGATCCACTGCAACTCCTTGTTATGATTGACAAGGCTGGATTACACTATGTGTGGAAACTCTGGTCCCTTAATTAAATCCACGGTGAGCTTATTACAGACAAGAACTTTCTGTGGACAGTCGTTGATGAAATTAATAAAGATTTCTGTATATCAGAAAGTCAAAACTAAATTCAGGGCTGGATCATTAATTAACATATTTTGACTCGTGTGTTCTGAATGATCGTGTCTGTGCTATCTTTAGTTGTATTTCTATGAAATATTTTTTGAAGTGTAATTCCAGCCTGTGTTTCATTTACATGAAAGAAGGATGGGGATTAAAATGGAAACAGCTGAAAAACAGAATAATCCATGAAAGGAAAACAGAATTTTGCACTTGTTTTACATTGTTTCCAGATAAATTAGCAGGTACAGGAGAGGTTAAGATGCAATATATGGTCCTGGAATAAGTTTTATGTTATATTGCTCCCAATAGTGTTCTTTTTCTGTTATTATAATTCTTTGCAGAAATGTACCTGATTGAGAGAATATTTATTTATATCTTACCTTTATTATTTTTTGTAAATAACTCAAACTGGTGAATCCAAAGGTGCTTTTTCAAGAGGCAACTGGACTTTCTTTGCTTTTCCTTGAAGACATTTGGCTTCTCATCCAAGAAGCTTCTTCAGTTCTAACTGAACGGTGGGGAATGGAAAGATTTATATTCCCTGCAGTCATCTGGTCATTAGCACTCTTTCTGAGAGTTATTGAGGCCACTTGGAGGTTTATCTGTGCCCTCAGGGTCTCCTGAATAGTGCAAATGGGGGTGGAACCTTCATGGAACTGCTCAAAGGACCGTGTTGTCCAAGAACACTTGTATTATTTAATAAACCTCCAGCGACTCTCAGAAAAAGTGCTAACGACCAGATGCCTTCCGTTCTCCACTATTCAGTCAGAATTGAAAAGCTTCTTGGATGAGAAGTGAAACATCTTCAGGAAAAACAAAGAAAATCCAGTTGCCTTTTGAAAAGGCACCTTTGGGACAACCATGACTTGGATGACTGAGAATCTCCACAGATATCAAAGTGGTGAACATAACTGATATTTCTTCATCCTTCTATTTTACCTATAACAATCCTGTGAGATGAGTTGGACTGAGAGAGAGTGACTGCCCTAAAGTCACCCAAATGGCTTTCATGCCTAAGGTGGGACTAGAACTCATAGTCTCCTGGTCTTAATCATTAGACCAAAACGGATGCTTGATGTGGAAGTCTATACTGACATACATGTCAACGAGCATGACATTTTCATTATTCCTTAATTTATTATGCCAGATTATTTCTCAGGACTGCATCCAAATGTTGGTGAATCAACTACCCATTATATATTCTTTGCTGATTTTCCAATGTGTTATTTTCATTTCTATATTTTCAGATACTGCTATGCTCTTTGGCCAGACTAGTTGTGCTTATCCCTTCCCTCCTATATAGATGTAAGTTCTAGACTTTATACCAAAAGCACATTAAACAACTGGAGAAATTTCACATACGTGCTCTCTGCTTCATTCTCAGCATTTGTTAGCAAGACCGTGCCTCCAACTTGGAGGTCTTGATTGCATGGAGACCATCAACACTGAGTCCCTATTATCAGAGACCAGATGTGAATGGAACACGTCATCAAAATGGATAACCACTGTATGCCTTACCAACTGTATTGGAGTCAGGGAAGAGACCTCGAGGTCAACCACCCAGGTGCTATAAAGATACTATGAAAGAAATCCAAACCACTGTGATATCTAGCCAAGGTAACTAGAAACTGTGGCTACTAATATAACCCTCTGATGAGCCCTTGCTATGAAGCTTTCACTGGTTTTGAAAAAAGACCTGGCAAAAATTGTGAGCCGCATACAGAATAATACCCACAGTTTCTACAACAATGGACTTTCAGTGCCCCCATTGTGATAGAGTTTGTGCTTCTGGAATAGCAATAGTAATAGCAATAACATTTAGATTTATATACCGCTTCACAGTGCTTTACAGCCTTTTCTAAGTGGTTTACAAAGTCAGCATATTGCCCCCAACAATCTGGGTCCTCATTTTACCAACCTCGGAAGGAGGGAAGGCTGAGTCAACCTTGAGCTGGTGAGAATTGAACTGCCAACTGCTGGCAGCCGGCAGTCAGCAGAAGTAGCCTGCAGTACTGCATTCTAACCACTGTGCTACCACGACTCATAGGACTGCAGAGCCACCTTCATGTCCACAGAGGAATTGCATAAAAGCGTGGGGTTTTTTGGGCTTGAAGGACTACCATATATTGTACATAGTAAGTCCTATGTTTCTCAAAAGTAATAGGTTTAACAAGTGAATATCAAAAGTGCATGACAAGTTCAAGTTGAAATTTAATCTTACAATAAAGGCTAAAAGTAAAGAAAGGAATCAAATAGTGGGCCCTTTTGGGATTCAGTGGTGTTTGACAACAGCCCACGTCCCAAACTTTTTCTCTGGGAACATTGTTGAACAATGGTGGGTGATTCAGTTGCAGATCCCTAGGAAAAATGAATTATCTTGGACCTTTTTCATTCAGAGTTCAAGTCTGGGCATCAGATGGAGACTGAATTAGTTGTTCAGTTAGATGCCATTTATTGGAATCTTGGTAGGGAGAGAGATAGAAGCAGTCTTTTTGGTTCTCTTGGTGGCTTTTGATGCCATTAACCATGTATCCTGGGTTAGGTTTAACAGCACTATTTTACAAGGAGGAAGACAGGGAGGGAGACGGCTATATCATGACTTGGGGATCCTCCTAATCTCACAACTACTGTTGGATGGCATGTGGAAGTTCTGATTTTTAAAAGAGTTTTGCCCAACTTTATTTAGACTTCCTTGAAGAGGATGGATCTGGCTACAGCGTTACCGTCTTATCATCACATGGTTAAACTTCTTCAATGTATTCTACATGGGAATGCCTTTGAAAACATTTTAGAAAATAAAATTGATGCAAAATGTAAGAGTCCATTTGTTGACTAGTGCTAGGCACTTTGATCACATTATACAGTATGGATCTTATAGGCCAGTGATGGCGAAACTTTTAAACACTGAGTGCCCGAAGAAACGTCCCACCCCCTGCCCCGACCACCTGCAGGGCCACCTACCACCTCCATGGACCATCGCAGTAGATCGCCCAGGCGACCCTGCAGCATCATCTGCATGTGACAGGGCATGAGGGCAGTATCTTGTCCCTGCTGCCCGGCTGCCATGTCCTTGGTTGCGTTGCCCCATGTGGGCCGTGCCTAGGGGCGACTCTCCTCCAGGGGGACTGCTGGTGAGAAGGGGGCTGCAGGGGGAAGCGGGGCTTGTGTGCCATAGGTTCGCCACTACTGTTATAAGCCCTGCATTGTCTACAGGTTTCCGGGTGCTATTCAGAGTGCTAATTTGACTTATAAAGTCCTGTATGGTTTGACACCAAGGTTCTTGCAGGATCACCGAACCAGAGTTAATTTTTACGTCCTCCCAGGATAAACTGCTGCTGATGGTGAAGACGATGATAGCACCTATGCAGCTTCCCTCTGGTAGCTAAACTGGTCCCATTGATGATGACTGCTTGAGGCTAAGAATGAACTCTTGTAGACAGCATGGGAGATCTGATTGTTCCTCACCATTATTTTTATGTTGTTACTATTACTGTTGTTTTTAAGTATAAGAATTATCTTCTCTTTTAATGTTATTAGGGCTGTAGGTTATATTTATTACATTTGCCTTTTCTTTACCATGGAAGTTTTATTATGTTTTATTTTACTATAAGTCACTGGGAGCCTGAATAACCTTGATGATGATGATGTAGTACATTGAGATACCTGTCTGTACCTGATGATGATTGATGGTGTACCTACAGACAGATACATCATCAATGTACTACAAAGCGCTATAGACAGGTACATTGATGATGTACCTGTCTGTACCTGTCTGTAGCACATTGTTCAAGGCAAAGAATTTCTTTTTCATATGACTCAATATCTAAGCAACAACTTTTCAATATTGACATTTACCATTACACTATTTGACCCTTAATTGTCATTTTAGATACATATTCTAAAAAACCTGAAATTGACAGGGGGTGGTGTTGCTGAATGTAAGAAAAAACTTTGATACAGTGCAATTTTTGCCAAATACAGATTTCCCAGTTTTTTTATTAATTGGATTAAAGTATGCTATTATAAGGATTGATACAAATGGAATTATTTCCTTATATATTAACTTGTCTTACAGAACGTATTAAGGATGCTTTTTATCTCTTCTCATATTTAATTTGACAAAATTGACATGCTTTGTCAAGCAAGCAAAGAATATTCTGGATAGAAATGTGACTGGAGCTCTACATCAATTGTTATTAAATGCTGATATTGTATCAAACCTTCTTGATATATGCCATTTTATTTATGAATAGGGAAATCATAATCTATTCACTTCAACAAATGACTTCTCATTTAGCCTCCTCTTTTTAAACTGTTCCACAGTAATGGAACAAGCAGAAGAAACACGGAAAAGATTAGCACTTAGTAGAGCAGTCATAAAGGCCTCGGAAAATATATATTCTACAAAGATCAGAACTGTGGAAGCTATGATATTCTCTATCACATTCTATGGAAGCAAAGTTGGACTTTGAAGAAGTCTCTGTTTTGATGTAAACCTCAGGTTAAGTTTAGTCCCCAGATGCTCATTAAGATTATCAAAACTTTAACTTTGGAAACATCTCCCTGAAGAGGCAAGATTAGAAATGTCCCTTGGAAAGTCAGCCAAGGCTCCCTTTAGACCTATTTTACCATCACTGTTCAACTCGCCTCTGAGGATTATTTGGTACAAATCTCCATTGGGTCAGACAGAAGGTGATAACAAAATACACAGATACGTGCTTCACTAATATGCTCCTTTGGGTTCAGAATTGCTGAAAATAGTTGAATGAAATTAATATTGTTTCAACAGGTGATCTCAGTAGCACATAGATTCAAGTTATCCCTTTTAATGATTATTAATTTGTGTAAATAAAAACAAAGCCTCAGTTGGTGCTTTTTTCTTCTGATAATAACTGGAAACTACAGAGGAATCTATTTATTCTAGATGTTTACTATAGATCCAGGTCAGCCTGAGGATGATAATGCGAAAATGTAAACATCACAAAAAAGCCACTTCAGACTAATATTTGGCTATGGCTTTGTCTCCTTTTAAAATTAAAATATTCATTTGTTTCTTATGTTTGCAAGGAATTAAAACTATATTTTACTGCATACCATCCCAAATTCATTGTGACTAAAGGTGCAAATTATATATTCAATAAATGAATAATTGTAATTCTTTATAAATCAACATTTATTATTTAAAAAGCCTTCAGTACATCAGGATATTTATTATAGGCATTATTAAGTCAAGTGCACTTCCAGTAATTCTTTTTGGAACAAGAAAAGTCAGAATTATATAGAATTGTGTAGAATCATAGGGCTGGAGGAGATATCAGAGGTCTTTTAGACCAATCTCCTGCCCAAGGCAGGAGTCCTTATATAATCCTGGACAAATGGTTGTCCAATCTGAACTTTCCAACATGGCAGTTAGCAGAAGACCATGCTCCTGAGGAGACATGGATATAAGTCTTAAGCCCAGCAGCACAAATTAAGAAAAGTAATGAAGTCAAGCTATCTGCATAAAATAAAAAAGTGTGACTCAGCAAACTAGTTAAGCTGGTAGGAAGGGATATATAATCTTCAATCGGAATATGTTTCATTAGCCAACTAGGTAACTTCATTAATGCCTTCATCATCATCATTAGTTATTATCATGACCAACGACACCATCCCTGATGAAGTTGAATAAATTAACAAATGACAGGGTTAAATGAAAATTTCCAATAGATACAGGAGAGGGTGCTAAATGAGATGGAGAAAATAAAGGAAGAATTAAAAACTGAGATTAAGAATTTTATAAAGAGTGATCAAGATAAGAGATAATAAAATTAAAAGATAAGAAAATTTGAAACAAAAAGTGAAAGCTTTTTTTAACCTGAAAAGTAAAGAAATAGAAAGAACAATAAATACTTTAAAATAGGTGTGCAGCTTGCCAAGCAGCTCTGTCCAGTCCACTTGCATTTTTGGAAAACTCATCCAATCTACTTTGATAAATGCTAAATGTAGGGTATCTGAGAAGCCATCTCTCCCCAAGGGGACAAGACCAGCCCAATTGCACCAGCAGAAAATGCCTGCTAGAGAATTGAAACAGGCGGGATCAAGGAGAAGAGCCTTTTCTGTTGTGGCCCCATCCCTGTGGCATATTCTACCACCAGAGGTAAGAAATGCCCCCTCCCTCTGGACCTTCCACAGGGATATCAATATCTGGCTTTGTCAGCTGACTTGGGGCCCTGACGGGGGGGACGTTCACTGCTGAGAGTGACTGATGGGATAAGAAGGCCTCATCCTTATTCCATCCAGTCTTAACTCTCTTAGTTCGGTTTTAGTATAGTTCTTAACTCTGTGTTGTTTTAATCTTTTAATTTTTAAACTATTTATACTTGTTTTATAACCTATAAGTCACCCAGAGTCACTTTGTATGGGAGATGGGTGGCATAAAATTTATTTATTGATTTATTGATTGATTGATTGTTGCACTACCAGGAAGAAGCTGTCATCTAATTTTCCACAGCCAACTCCAAGCTTCATCAACACTGCCAGCTCCATCATTCCTACTGGCCACATAGGTCAGCAGAGAAAACAAACCAAGCTGGGATCACGTTTTGAACACTGAAAACTATTTTCTATCATGGAAAAAAAATGCTTCTTGAAGATGATAGCCATTCGTAGCTCAAGTAGATCAACTTTTGGGGGGAAAGAAAAGCAGAAAGCTCTAAACCACAGACATGTTCATGGCCCCTATGTAAAACTTCATCAGGACACCGAATTACCAATATTAAATAATATATTCCTGAATCATGTATTTCTTGTTTCCCACATAGTTTTGAGACACATGCCATGTTATGGAACATAATAATGTTACTGATGAAGATACATCTGGCGGGACCCTTCTCTGTGATGGCCCCCCATCTCTCTGGAACATCATCCCCCCAGAGATTAGACTGGCTCCCACTCTAACACTCTATGGGAAGATGCTGAAGACATGGTTCTGCCACCTGGCCTGGGGAACCGAGAGTGGGATGGAGCCCATTAAATGGCTAATATGAATGTGTGTTGTCACCAGGGTGGGGTGGGGGGTGATTATTTTATTATTTTTCTTATTATTTTTACTTCTTTTATATGGTGTTTTTATATCTGTGTAAGCAGCCTTGAGTTGCCATGTGCGAGTAGGTGGCAATATAAATTTTATAAATAAATAAATATATATATTTGTGCTGTTGATAGCTCACAACTGCTCACACACATGGTTCAACAATATGAAATTTGTCCTCTTCCATTCAGGGTCTCAGTTGGAGATTGCAACTGTATACTTTTGTTTTATAATAGGGTTTTGGAATCTGAATGCACCTGATTCTTTTTCTTGACTTTCATTATCTGATTCCGAATCAAACTCACTGTTAGAGGAATATGCTTGTCAGGTTAGTGATTTAGATATGTTTGAATTTTAAGGAATTGTCATTAAAAAAACTTTGCTTTACTGTTGAGAAGATGTTTTAATCACAACACTTCAATATATGGGTTATCCCCCCCTCCATGATCACAAGCAATCCCTGTTCCACTGCAATAATTAAGAATATGCAGAATGAATGAATTGTTATCCCAGAATTAATATGTGAAAATTGTTAAAGCTGATGAAAACATCAAGATGTGATGCAGTCGAAAAGGATTCCCCACCCTGAGTTTTATTGACCAAATATGAACTCATATGTTGGATACCTTATCAAGAACTCAGCTGCTTGTGTGCAAGCTCACCGTTTACCCCAGTGGTTCTCAACCTTTTTCAGGTTGAGACCCCACTTGCGCCGCCCATGCGCGCTGCAACCCCGACCCAGGCGCGCGCGCATGCGCGCAACAGGCCGATCCGCGCATGCGTACGACGAAAAAAAAATAAAAAAACCAAAAAACCCCCCAAAAAACAAAAACAAAATGGCAGACCGCGATGGGCCAATCCGCGCATGTGCGACGCGCGTGCGACGGCCCGATCCGCGCATGCGTGGCGCGCGATGAAAAAATAAAATAAAATTAAATTAAATTAAAAAAAACGGCGGACCGCGGTGTCCGGCGACCCCCGCGAAACGGTCGTTCGACCCCAAATGGGGTCGCGACCCATAGGTTGAGAACCGCTGGTTTACCCAATGATCAAACACTGTTGCCCTGTTCTACTATCATCTCATCCTTGATCAAATTGAGAATTGTTTTTGTTAAAGTGGAGAACCAGTTTGCCCTAATGGCTAAGAAATCAGTCTAGAATCTGGGAGACTGGGGAGTGTTTGTAGTCCTGCCTTAGGCCCAAAGCAATAGAAAGACTAGAACTGTACTTTATTGAGATAGGCGATAACAAAATTATGGAAGACTGAGTGTACTGTGTCTTCCCTTCTTCGTATACCCCAGTGAATCAGGCAAATGTTTGCCTGAGCTGCTTCTAAATATTATCTTGTTCACCCCTCTTTGCCTAGGAAATGATGCTTGCATATTTTTGTCACGGTTCTCCCTTACAATCCAATCATGCCCACCATGCTCACATCACTGGCGTTCTGGGTGGATTCTTAGTCTTGATGGTAATTATAATCTGAGTCTAGTTTGGGCTTGATAGTACCTTAGTCTGAATCCAAACCAAGTCTTTGCTTTTATTGTAGTCTATTAAAATCATTATTGAAGTTGCTACAAGTTCAGTGGTTTGCTATGACACAGGAATTGCAAGTGTCTTCTCTAAATAATAAGGCAAAATAAAAGTTTGAATGGTTTTGGAAAAATAAACACACAACAATCTAGAAACATTTTCCTTCAGAAAACTATTTAATTAGGCATTCATTGCAGTTTTATACCACACTTCCTCTTAGGCTGGAATACATAAAAATAATTTCATCTTATCAACACAACAAAACAGAAGGTAAGTTAAACTTACCTGAGTGCAATTTGTCCAAAGTTGCTTGGTTAATTAAATGAACATGATATTAATTTTAAAGTTTTTAATATATACACTATGAAGTCATAATCATTCTTAACAATGAGTAGTTTTAAAAAACACTGGGATTTAACAAATGACAGACCAGAAATGGAAACAGAGCATGCCCAATCTCAATTCCTCTGATAACAATCAGAGCAATTTTATTTTTCAGCCAAGAGAGCTTAAATACGGTATTTCAATAAAAAAGCAATTTCTATTACGAAACTTGTGAAAAGTCAACATTGCTAATATGACAAATGTTAGGGATGAGGAAGCTAATAACTTTCAGTTAACTCTAATCTCGTCCACCTAGTACGTAAAAATGAAGAGATCCCTTGCAAAATCTTTACAGTTTTTCTCTTTGCCAATGCCTTGAATGTAGCAAGATCTTAAATATCCACTGCTCTACTACCATTACATTGTTAAGAGGACATAAGTCACTAGATTATCAATACAAAGCATCTGCCACTTTGAGTCTAACACAGACCACATTTGAGGTGAACATTTCATTGTGACCTTCAATAAACTTTTAAGTCTCATGACAGATGTTGCATCTCTGCAACACTTTCACCAAGGCCCCTTTCACTTCCTTGTTCCTGAGACTGTAAATCATGGGGTTGAACATGGGTGTGACAATGCTGTAGAACAAGGAGACCATTTTATCCTGGTCTGGCGAATGGTTTGAGCCAGGTCTCATGTACATGAACATAGCACTTCCGTAAAACAATGCCACTACAGTCATATGGGAGGCACATGTAGAGAAAGCTTTATGCCGACCTTGTGTGGACTGAATCTTCAAGATGGTTATTAGAATGTGGACATATGTGATCAGTATAAAGGAGAAGGGACACAAAAGAATGAGGACAGCAATCACAAACACAATGATTTCATTGAAATGGGTGTCAGCACAAACAAGTTTTAGCAGAACCAGGACATCACAATAAAAGTGGTTAATGACATTTGGACCACAATAAGGCATTTGGAGAGTATTGACTACGTGCACCATTGCAAGGAGGAAGCCAAAGAGCCAGGCTGCTAAAACCAACTTGATGCAGACTTTCTGGTTCATAATGAGGGTGTAGCGCAGAGGGTAACATATGGCCACAAAGCGATCATAGGCCATGACTGCAAGGAGGACACATTCAGTAATGGCTAGACCAAAGAAAAAATAGATCTGAACACCACAACCAGCAAATGAAATGGTCTTCTTTGGGATCCACAGGTTGGTTAATAACTGAGGAATTATACAAGTTATGTACCAGATGTCTACAAAGGAGAGGTTACTTAAGAAGAAGTACATGGGGGTGTGGAGTTGAGAATCCAGCCAAATGAGCATCAGGATGATCACATTGCCCATTAATGTGATGCTGTAGACAATCACAAACATCCCAAAGAGAACAAAGTGTGTCTTTGGTCCACTAGTAAGACCTAAGAGGAAAAACTCTGTTACTGTTGTTTGATTCAACATCTCTTCCTCTACCACAGTGGAAAAAATAGCTTCCCCTGTAAAATACAATGGCTTACGTTATCAAGTATATTAATCACTGAAGAGATTCTATTAGAATTTATTGCATTTGTTCACTTATATTAAAGACAAAGAAGTAACCTTAGGCAACAATTCTTGTTTTCTTCATTTCTGCAACACTACTGGAATAATTTCTACCCAGCAGTATGTCATTACAAAATTTCAGGAGTTTCAGTTTTTGTCATTCTATTTATCTGTGCATTAAATTCATAAATTGGATCCTTTATCACATTGAGCTCAGAGCTATATTTTGCAAGAATGTAATTCAATTACTACCAGTAATAAAAATAAGGCATAAACTAAGGGCATAAAGCATAAACTTTTAAAAGGAGACAAAGTGGAGCCAAAATAAAATGTACATGTAGCAAAGTGGTTATACAAATATCCAAATTATTATTAGTCAAAATTAACAAGGTCCTTAAAAACAACTTGTAAGGGCCATGTGAATACATGCAACTGAAAGCATCACAGATAAACTGTGAAGTTTCTTCCAAGCAAGTATGATCAGAAAGTGGAAAGACATGGTGAAACTGTGGCCATTCCTTCATTAGCAAGTTTTGCCACTTTCTAGAGCACGGGTGTCAAACTCGTCACGTCATGTGACGTGTTGCGACTTTTCCCCCATTGCCGGAGCTGGGGTGGGCTCAGTTTCAGCATGATGCATCCAGCCCACAGGATGGCAGTTTGACACCCCTGTTTTAGAGTCATCCAACTATTGTGCCCAGTGCTTTTTTTTCTAAAAAAAAAAAAAAAAAGGTGCCGGAACTCACACAAATCATACAACCCGCCTTGCCTACCCTACAAGGTTCCATCCAAAAAAGGTGCCGGAACTCTGTCTGGGCGTTCTATGAGAAAAAAAAGCCCTGGTTGTGCCAATCTAAAAGTAATCAGGACGGGCCCTACATCACTTCAGTGATGTTGGGGTGATGAAGAGCTTTAATTTTCTAATGAGGAAGCAGCCTAAACTAATTTAAAAAATAAATTAGAATAATAATATAACAAATATTGTAATATTTTAATGTAAATGTAATATTTAATACATTTTAAATAATATAAATAATAATAAATAAGAGAGAACACCTTATCAGGTATGACAAATTTGCAATTGAAAGCTAGCAGAAATTTAGCACTTAATCTTGGCATCGGGAGAATGCAATTCTAGACAACATCAAAGATAGCACTGTGGAGGAGCACAGTTTGCAGAATTCCTAGTCAAATTTTCCAATACACCAGCACTTGGAAGCAGCTTTGCTTTTCACTAGAGCCCCATGATCCATCTTTAGGAATAACATGCAAAAATAGTTAGTGATTTGGCATCTAGAAATTTGTTTACCATAAAACTACATCAGGCATTTAATTCACAAGTGCACTCCCCATACTTATTTGTTTGTTTACTTACTTGCTTACCTTATTTATTTAAAAACATTTATTATCATTATCATCATTTTCATACTGCTATCAACATTATTATCACAAAACACTTTCTTTTTTGAATTGCTAACAAATTGTGAATCAAAACTCTTTGTGCATCAGCTTCAAACAAGGATGGACCAGCATGGGTGAAATACTCCCCAATCTGTTGCAGACTTAAAATAATTCCAATGTGTAAGCATTACCAGTGTGTGTGTGTGTGTGTGTGTGTGTGTGTGTGTGTGTGTGTGTAAAACAGATACCATTCTTCCTACATACAATAACCATAACTTGAATGTACAAGTGATGACACACTAACCATACCTAGTGCTATTTTTTTGTGTTGAATTACAAGATTCACCATCCTCACTCAGCATATTGTCTAATCTGGAAAATATCAGAGAGGGAAGGGAATGCTAGTTTAGTACAGTTTTAGTAGTGGCTTCTTAGAAAACCCTTATATTGCAAAATTTCAAATTATCAACCCCAGGCTGTCTTGGACCTAAAATAAATATCTGTAGTTTAAAAAAAAAAAGCTTCCTGTATAGTTTTCAGCTATGAAAAACAAATATCAACAAGAGCTTTTTCTTTACTTACCCAGATTAGTGATGATTAAAAGAAATAGATAAATTGATTCTGTTGTGGGTTATGTGCTACTGAGACCATCTGTTGAGACTATACAACGTTGTGTGGCATTTCTGAAGCCAAAGGAGCCTATTCCATATCTGTGTATCTTGTTATCACCTTCTGTCCCACCCAATGGGGGTTAAGACCAAATAATCCTCAGAGGCGAGTTGAACAATGATGGTAAAATACGTCTAAAGAGCGCCTTGGCAGACTTTCCAAGAAACATTTCCAATCGTGGAAGCCCTGCCACTTCAGGGAGGTGTTTCCAAAGTAAAGTTTTGATAATCTTTCATTTTAATGAACATTTGGGGACTAAAGTTAACCTGAGGTTTAAATCAGAACAGAGCCAAACATGGAGACAGCACATCAAAAGTTGCTAAATTGCATTAGAGCAGTGGTTCTCAACCTTTTTAATGCCATGACCCCCAACCGGTCGTAAGTCGATGACTACCCAACCGGTCATAAGTCAAGGACCCCCAACCGGTCCTAAGTCGAGGACTCCCAACCGGTCATAAGTCGAGGACTATTTCCCTGCCCAGGAGCGCTGCACATGCGTGGTGCCGCCCCCTGCGCCGGCCGAGGCGTAGCTGGCAAGGGGCAGCGACGGCACAGGGCGACCACCGGCTGGGCCACCAGCTGGCCCAGCCCAAGGGAGATAAGGCACCCAACGGGCCCCACGCGCGCCAGCAACCCTCCCTGCGCCCGCCGGCCTCCCACCTCCCACCCCTGGCCCTCTTTTACTTACATTTTTAGTAGTTGCTCAGCAGGGAGGGGTGCAAACTTCCAGACAGCTCGCCTTCACTGCAGACAATTTGCAGCATCGTTTGCAGACTGGGACTTTTGGCGGGCTCAGCAGGACAGAGACAGCCTGGACAATTCCTATTGGCTTTTGAAAGCCAATAGAATTAGACTCTATTCAAGAGAGTCTATTCTATTGGCTTTCAAAAGCCAATAGAATAAGAGGGAGTAGCACAGCTAAGGAAAAGGGGGGGGGGAATGGCGGACTGCGTTGTTTGGTGACCCCTGTGAAATGGTCGTTCAACCCCAAATGGGGTCGCGACCCACAGGTTGAGAACCTCTGCATTAGAGACAGGGCAGTAAATAGCTCTTTGTGGTGAAGTGTAGGCAAACTATGTAATACGTAGCTGGCACGTGAGGAAGAAATTTAGGGAGAACTTTCTGCTGAAGCTCTGGGCTGGAACATCTTTAAACACCAGAGGTTTACAAAAATGAATTGTCATTTGGTCACATCCTTTTCAAAAGCCACAAACAGATGGACCCAAATTTGTGGAAGATCAGAAAAATGACTGAAAACTCATAGTTTGATTTACTGGTGAAAAAAAATGCCTTCCTTATGGAAGAGGAACTGTAAGTCCTCTTAATGATGTCTACTGCTGTACTGTAAGTTTTATTCTTTCTGCCATGTTCTTTTATTAGAAAATAAATTGTTACATACATCTTACTTTTGAAAAGTAATAATTTTGTCATAATTTTGGTTTTTTTTAACAATCTTTTCTTCCAAAATGATTGGATCAGAATCAGAAATATTGCAAATAATACGTCTTTGTCCTTATATTTTAGGGGGGGGAAACCATGAATGGGTGAGTAGGCAAAGCCTAGCCCCTTTCTAGTGATATCTGGTGAGAGAACATGTGGAATGGAAGGTTTAGGCAGTCATCTTGAGATTAGCAACATTCCAAACCTCAAGCAGAGTGAGAGTGATTGAGATTGAATGCCAAGGACAGCCCTGACTCTCTCACTCCCCCTGCAGTCAGTAGGTTGAACAATGCTGAAGAGATCTTTCTGCTCATGGATTCCCTGGGACTGATCAGCTGATCACCTCTGTTCCAAGTAGGATTACATCTCTCTCTCTCTCTCTCTCTCTCTCTCTCTCTCTCTCTCTCTCTCTCTCTCTCTCTCTCTCTCTCTCTCTCTCTCTCTCTTACACTGACTTAATTCTTAAAAAAAGATGTTGAGACTCTAGAAAGAGTGCAGTGAAGGGCAACAAAGATGATTAGGGGACTGGAGGCTAAAGCATATAAGGAACGGCTACTGGAATTGGGTATGTCTAGTTTAATGAAAAGAAGGACTAGGGGTGACATGATAGCAGTGTTCCAATATCTCAGAGGTTGCCACAAAGAAGAGGGAGTCAAGCTATTCTCCAAGGCGCCTGAGGGCAGGACAAGAAGCAATGGATGGAAACTAGTCAAGGAGAGAAGCAACGTGGAACTGAGGAAAAACTTCCTGACAGTTAGAACAATTAACCAGTGGAACAACCTGCCTCCAGAAGCGGTGAATGGTCCAACACTGGAAGTTTTTAAGAAGAGACTGGACAGCCATTTGTCCGAAATGGTTTAGGGTTTCCTGCCTGAGCAGGGGGTTGGACTCGATGACCTCCAAGGTCCCTTCCAACTTTATTATTATTATTATTATTATTATTATTATTATTATTATTATTATTATTGTTGTTGTTGTTGTTGTTGTTATTGTTATTGTTATTGTTATCACTTCCTATTTATTTATTTATTTTGATTTATATGGCTACCCCTCTTGCCACACAGATTCTGGGTGGTGAAGAGAATTTAAACAGAAACTGCAATATAAAATATTACAAACATGGAAAATGCTAAACATACAATTCAAAATAAAAAGGGCACCCGAGAGTACAAAGCAATATAAAATAATATTAATGCTCCCAGGATGTGGGAGAACCGTGTGGGAATTGATTGATTCTCTGCTGCATGCTTCCACCCTGTGCACTTTGGGACATCAGCTGTGGTGGGATATATGATTTTGGACAGAATGTAGGGCACTTCCCAGCTTCTTCTACAATCGGGTCTGTTACTTTAGTTGAATATAATTGGATTTAACATTTTGGGGGGGGGTTGTATGTTAAATTGGTTTTGGGTGTAATCTTCATGCGTGCTTCATGAAAATTGATTGGATTTTTTTTTTATCTCAAACCATTAGAATTTCCCTGGTATTCTGTGAAGTGAATTCACTGTTTAAAGATTGATTTGTTGAAGTTTTGTACATATCTAAAATTAAGAAACTGATACTATAGAATACTAGAAAACTTTTGAGATTGGAATTATTTCTATATTTGTGTTACATCATTATTTGTGGGGAGAGAGAGACTTTTTTTAGTTAGTTTGGTAGGTTTTAGCTGTTATACGTATAGTTTATTTTATAAGAGTTTTATGATCTATATGCTGGACAACAATAAATGGATCAGATCAGGAGGGCATTGATTGTGATTATCTTTGTCCAATTTCAAGAAAGTATTGCATTGGTTTCTCTAGATTTGCAAAAGACTTTTGATCTACTGGAATGGACCTTTAGATTTGAAATTCTTCTCCAAAGTCAAATTTTTGAAAGATTTATATCATTTATGAAGTGCCTCTACATCACAACTGATGCTGTGGTTAGAATGAATTGCCATGCTATTGCCACAAGAACACTGTTTTGGGTAGGTCAACAATGGTAGTGCCCCCCTTTCTCCCCATCTTTTTGCTGCAGAGATTACTGTTTTGTTAAATGTATTAGATCTAATATTTTAGAGCTAAAGGGAGGTTTTTTTAAAAATCAACTATATCTAATAACAAAGAGTAAATTGATGGAGCAACTTATGAAGGAGTCAGAGTGGCACAGGGGTTAGAATGCAGTATTGCAGGCTAACTCTGCCCGCAGAGAAAGAGTCTGGAGTTTGATCCTGACCTGCTCAAGGTTGACGCAGCCTTCCATCCTTCCGATGACCCAGATTGTTGGGGACAATACGCTGACATTGTAAACTGCTCAGAGAGTTCTGTAAAACTCTATGGAGTGATATATAAGTTTAAGTGCTAATGCTATTGCTATTATGTTGATGGCATTTGCTCTTTTTTATATATATATATATATATATATATATATATATATATATATATATATATATATATATATATATATATATATATATATATATATATATATATATATATCATATATCTGTGTCTGTTAGAGTCAATTCTCTTTCTTTCTTTTTAAGAAACATCTAGTGTGAGGGACAACTAGAACAAATCAAATTTGGTATGCTAAACTATTCCAGTTTATGTACACCAAAAGTTGGTTACACTATGCAGGCTGAATCCTAAATGAGTTTCAAACTTCTGGTTATAAACCTTTCAAAAATACCAAGAAATTACAATATGTTAGAGACTAAAATGACACTGGATCTTGGTTTTTTTTGTTTTCCAAGCAATGTTATCCCTCTACCAACCAAGAAACTTAACCAGTAGCAATGGCTTAAGTAGTTCAGTTGAATTTGAGGAGATTCAGATAGGAAGTTTGCCTACACATAACCAGATATTGTATCTGACAGTTAACTGAAATAATTGCTTTTTCATTGCTCTAAATGATATAACAAAATTAGGCAAGAACAGTTCTGACAATAATGCATCATATGAGTTCTTTAAAATGAAAAATAACCAATAATAAAAGCCAAGACATATCAGTGGGTTGTTGTTGTTGTTTTTTAAAAAAGCCTACACTTTCCTGATAAAATAATACTGTGAATCACAACACCATGAAGACAAGGGCTTTCAAACTTTGCATTGCAAAGAATTACTAAAGTTTTAAATACGATGGATATGTCTTACCCACTTGAAGATAGGAGGAAGGTGTATGTTGGATATGTTGGCCACCTTGAGTTATTTGTAAAAATAATAAAAGGGATACAAGCAAGCAAACAAAATACTGCAAGTAGGAACAGGGGGATTGTTTATAGTTCTGCCTTTGATGTTCCTAGATTGTAAGAATGCTAGTCAGATGCAACTGCTTGAAAGATATTTTATAAGATAATCCTCAACTTAAAACCATTCTAATTTATGACAGCCATGAAAAAAGTGACTTATGCTCAGTCCTCATACTTACAAACTATTGCGGTGTCTCCATGGTCACATAATCAAATTTCGCCTGCTGGGCAAACAGCATGTATTTATGACAGTTGCAGCATCCCAGAGTCATAAGATCATCATTTACAATCTTCTAAGCTGGCTTCCGGCAAGCAAAATCGATGGGGCAAACTGGTTTTGCTTAAGAACCATATAAGTCACTTAAACAATCAGGGTGATTCAATTAACCATGGCAAAAAAAAAGTTCTTAAAATTGGGTGCCACCTCACTTAGCAACAAAATTTCCTGTCACAACTATGGTTATAAGTCAAGGACTACTTGTAGTGAACTTGCTGAATTCCTGTTCCACCTGTTCATGTCACAGTATCTATCCTGAGGAAATGGGATCATTTAAGGTTCTTCAGATAAGCAAAGTCTCTAAGTGGCAAATGCAGCCTTCTGTTTCCTCTTAGCCAGGTGTCATTCATACATCCTTCTGTACAGTGCTAGGTTGTCTCTCCATAGACATATTAATGATGGTGCAGATATATTCTAGAACACAAAAAATTCTAAGAGAAGAGATATGAGAGGGAACCCCTGTTTTACATGGAGATGTTTCCTGAAGATGGATAGAGTATATTGAATGTCATATGAATGCACACGTATTGAACAGAAAAAGAAATGGGTGAGAGACTTCTGAAAAATGGCTTTGATGATCAATTATAGTTTGAGATGCTATTGATATCCAGTTTTTCTTCTATTTCAAAAATATTTACAAAAATATAATTAAATATAATCTTATATTTTATCATTAATACACACTCATACACACACATATCCCACATACACAGAAGCATCAGAATTGTGTTGCACCTTGTTTTTTTTATCCGTAACTCAACGTTTCTACTGTGAGTAAAAAGGAAATAACAGGGTCCTATATTTGTCAACAGCAGAACACACACTATACTTCCAGATGAAGAAACAAACAATTTGCCAACTAACCAACCAGCCTACTAGCATTTTTTTCACAGGGCCTTGAAGGTCTGACTCTTTGCCCAGGCTTTTGGCTAGGATGGTTGAAACACCTTCACAATTGTGTGTGTGTGTGTGTGTGTGTGTGTGTGTGAGAGAGAGAGAGAGAGAGAGAGAGAGAGAGAGAGAGAGAGAGAGAGAGAGAGAGAGCATGGGCACACACATTCATGTAGATATATTTTGTACCCTGGTTTTGCCATCTTTTTGCTCCTTTGTTTTTATTGTAGTATTTTTTTTCCTGTGGTTTTTACTTTGTGAACTACCCAGAATCTCAAATTCAATAAAAATAACGAATAAATGAGGTTACAATGTTGACCGTGAAAGATCTACATGCTCAGTGTTCTGGAACACTTTATTACTTCACAGAGAGAACATTTCCTTATGTTCACATGGCTTAAGGTCAGTAAAAAAATGTTTGCTAATATGGCAATTATTTGTTTCTTTGTTCTTGGGTGTGCATTACTTGACAGAAGCAATAAAGATTTCAAATATAGATACTTATATGAACACAAATTTTAACTTAGTTATTTCTTAGAAACATATCCCTTATCATCTTGTAAGCATTAGACATCACTATTTCACTATTAAATGAAGTGGGATTTGCTTTTCAGCCCCGTTTTAGCAAGGGAGCAGGAAACAAGTTCTCTGAGGGAATATTTGTGCTTCAGATAAGCAAGTTGGAAAATAAGTGGCCTTTGCACAGCTTCTGCTGGTGTTTTTTCAGGAACACTTAATGGATCACAGCAGGGCTGCAAGTGAAAGGGTAGTTTCAAGTTGCAATGAGAGTAGTTCTCTGATGATGACCATCATCAGGCACATCTAGGAAGAAGTCTTCATAAAAGGCTGAGTTAAGATTACATGCAATTCTGGTAGCTGGATGAAGTTTGGAGACAGCAGTTGGGAGGGCTACAGGGAGTGTAGAATGGGCAGGTAATGGTGGAAGACTAATCTGAGAGGAGAAGAACCGCAAAGGAAAAATGGGCATAAATTATTAAAAAGTTCTGTTAAGGTAGGTATTACTTATTTGCAAGAATGCTAAAATAAAAAGTTGGAACATCCCATAGTAATAAACCAATGCCTGAGTCCTTACACAGTGTCAAAATGTTACTTATTTAGAGGAGATTAATTCAAGTTTTTGTTTCATATTTAAACAATGATGCTGCGTTGATATGTCTGTTATGTTGAAATTACTAAATGAAGAGCACTATATTCATGATAATGGCCTGACTCTCATTTATCTGATGGCAGCAAAATCTATACTTTGTATGGGTGTGCATACAATCTCCTCACTTTTGGTTTCAGCTAGTTTTAACATTGTAGAAGAAGCATAGAAATTTCATTATCCCATAATGGGATATGGTCATGTTTGGTCATGTTTGTCCTTCTGCAACTTAGTCTGAGATTAAGAGACCCAGTCACTGTTCTGGCCCCAAAACATTTGGGATTTGAGGGCAGATATCTTTTCCAGTTCCACCATTTATTTATTTTTTCCAGTAAAGACCATATGTGTCTATAGGATATCAAGCATGGCCTTAACATAGATTTATTATATTGGCAGTTGCCTTTCAGTTCTGTTCTTATTAAGTATGAAGTTCAGTTTTTTTAATAGCAGCTGTACACTCATTCTGTTCATATATACGTGAAATTGTATAGTGTTTAAAGCCAATATTGTTTGATGGAGGGAAAATTGCAGTTACTGTATGCATTAAAATTACATATACTGATCAATAGTCTTAATTTTTATATGAACTGGTGATAATTCATGGTTATTGAATCTATTTCACTGCAAGGGGTTTTAATTAATCAGATTTATCAATCATTTCCCAAGCATCTGTGGCTTTACTATTGCTTTACTATTGCTATATAATATATTATAACTTTTAGAGTATCATATACCTGTGAAAGTTCAAGAAATTGTGACCAGCATCACATATCTCACAGACATGGTCGCTTTTTCTAATCGTCATTGCCATATGTATCTTTGGGTGGAATAACTATGGTACTGTCCAATACTCTGTGATCACTGCAGTTTCTGCAAAGGGGAAACTTTGCAGGTGTGCATATTCTCCCCTAATCTTCATCATGCAGGTGTCCTGGTTCCATGAAAATATGTGTCTATACAAGTAGGCTTCTTTCCCTTTTCAAATATTCAAATGAATGCTGAGAATATAAAAGAGTTTTTTTTCACACAATGGGATACTTTGGGGGAATTGAAGATGTTTGTGAAAGATTTATAAGCACAATCATTTTTTTGTGTATATATACAGGTCCTTGTCCATAGATCCAGTGAAACTCCCCCCCAAAAAATATCATGATGAACCAAACATCTGTGACTGAATTCCTTCTGCTTGGTCTTTCCAGGAGCTTGAAGATCCGTCTTTTATTGCTTGGACTTTTTTCAATTGTCTATGTTCTCACTTTGGTGTGCAACACAATCATCCTGATGCTTATCTGGCTGGATGTGCGACTCCACACCCCCATGTATTTCTTCCTGGGCCAACTTGCTTGTGTAGACATCTGCTATACTTCCTGCACAGTCCCCCAGATGCTGGCTAACCTTCAAAGCCCAAGACAAACCATCTCATTGGCTGCCTGTGCCATACAGATGCATATTTTCCTGGCATTGGCTATTACTGAATGCATTTTGCTTGCAGTAATGGCGTATGATAGATTTGTAGCAATATGCCACCCACTGCATTATGTCTCCCTCATGAACAAGACAGTGTGCATGAAATTAGCCATGATCTGCTGGACTACTGGTTTTTTACTGCCAGTGGTCCATACTGTTCTTACCTGGCAATTGCCGTTCTGTGGCTCTAATTTGATTGATCATTTCTTTTGTGAAATGCCGGCTTTGCTGAAGCTGGCATGTGCTGATACCCAAATGATTCAAACGGTTACTTCGGTGGGGTGCATTTTCACCTTACTTATTCCCATCTCCTTTATCTTGATGACTTATATCCGCATCTTAGCAGCTATCTTGAAAATCCAGTCTGTACAAGGACAGCACAAAGCTTTCTCTACATGTGGTTCCCATATGACAGTTGTGGTGCTTTTCTATGGCAGCGCCATATTTATGTACATGAAACCAGAGTCCAGCCATTCTCCAGGCCAGGACAAAATACTCTCTCTTTTCTATAGCATTGTCACACCCATGTTCAATCCCATGATATACTGTCTAAACAGCAAGACAATGAAAGATGCTTTTCTAAAAATGATGTAATGATGTATGTTTTGAATGATGATTAGATTGCAAAAATGGCCACTTTTTGAGATAGAACAGAACAGAACAGAACAGAACAGAACAGAATAGAATAGAATAGGAGGGACTTTTGAGGTTTTCTAATCTAGCCCCCTGCTCAAGCAGGAGAACTTATACCATCTCAGACAGATGATTGTCAAGTCTCTTCTTAAAGACCTCCAGTGATGGAACGCCTACGATTTCCGGAGGCAAGTTGTTCCACTGGTTGATTGTCCTCACTGTCAGGAAGTTTCTCCTTAATTCCAGGTTGCTTCTCTCTTTGATCAGTTTCCAACCATTGTTTCTTGTCCTTCCCTCTGGTGCTCTGGTGAATAACCTGGTCTCTCTGTCTTGTGGCAGCCCCTTGGAACAAATATAAGTTGTAATGAACAATGATCTGCATTATTATTACTATTGATCAGAACTGATTAAAATAATCTACATGAGTTTTTACAGATTGATTGATTAAATAATTCTTCATAAATGTCCACATTAGAGATTTGTGATTTCTGACTGAGCCCATTTCTCCCTGGAATAGCATCTGCAAATGGAGCAAAATTTCCCCTCCCCTGCTGACCATTGTGGCTATCCACACTAGTTTTAAAGCATTGGGATGTATTCTGGAAAACATTTTGGAAACACACAGGATGCCTCTGTATTGGGTGGAGGAGAATGACTGGGTTAAGTCCACTGTGCAATTAACAGTCTGCTCACAACGAGATACTATTGCAAAAAATAATTCCTTTGTTTTTAAGTGATAAATATAGATGTTACATTAGGTAACTTCTTAGAGAAACTATTTCCTTAAATGCACTGGTGGGATTCAAATATGTGAACAACCGGTTCTCTGTGTGGATACCGCTTCTGGAAGTCCATTCTGGGCCTGGGCAACAAAAAATTAGCTACCAGTTCTGCCAAACTGGTGCAAACTGGCTGAATCCCACCACTGCTTAAATGCACTAAAGCAGGAAGTGCTTATGCAAAAATGTTCTCTGTTGTAAATTTTTAATTGACGCAACAGTTTTTTTGAAAATAGAAAATCTGTTCTCTGATCAGGAAGAAAACTTTTAATCAACTGAGTAATCAATAATATTTCCACAAAGCACAAGTTATGCTTTCTTCCTGGTAGGGATTCCAGACAATTCAATTAATCAATAAAGTAGAATATTTGTAGTTCACGACTGAAGTCCAAAAACACCAGGGAATTTCTAGAAGCCTGGCACTCTGACAAATCAGCCATCAATAGATACACAGACATTAACAACGTCTATAGACTATGCAAAAGAGACAATTAACCAACCCAAAAAGGAACAAAAAGACCCAAGCACCTCTCCACCAGCAATCAGCACCCAGATCAGCATAGATTAACTGCAAGGTTAACATCAAACCAACAATGAAGTAAACAATACCCCAATCAAGAAACTGCCCAACGAAACCAACAGCAAACAGTCCAACCAAAGAAGCTCTAAGACAGCGGTTCTCAACCTTTTCCGGGGCTCAACCCCAGCCTGCATCGCGCATGTGCGGCGCGATGGGTGCATCACGCATGTGCGGCGCGTGGCGCGATGGGCGCATCGTGCATGCGTGATGGGCGCATCGTGCATGCACGATGGGCGCTTCGTGCATGCGCAGCACGACGGGCGCATCGCGCATGTGCGGCGCGACGGGCGTATCGCAAAGGGGGAAAAATGGCCGACCAAAAAAAATGGCCGACCAAAAAAAATAATGGCGGGCCCGCATCGCGCATGCACGGTGCGACGGCCCGCATCGCAAAGGGGAAAAAATGGTGGACCCCCCAAAAAAATGGCCGACCAAAAAAAATGGCCGACTAAAAAAAATGGCGGACTGCGGCGTTTGCCGACCCCCGTGAAATGGTCGTTCGACCCCAAATGGGGTCACGACCCACAGGTTGAGAACCGCTGCTCAAGATCACCCTCACCAATGCTGACAGGGCAAGCCTCTTGAACAGTGATGGCGAACCTTTTAGATACTGAGTGCCAAAAAACTGCCCCACCCTGCCCTCGCTCCACTCTAGAATATAAACTGATACAAACCACACTTCTTACTAGAACTGATGATGTTACCTGTTTGGGTAATGAAACATCTGCAAGAAAACAAGCAAGCCCAGAGAGCACCAAGTACCCCTCAAATCAATTAATCTATATAAAAGAATTAAACACTGAAGTCATAATTATCAAATGGCTAGAGCAAAGACCTTTACAAAATACGTAACTGAAATGGCAAGTTCACATATTCTCACAAATTATGGTGAACAGCATTGAATGCTTTCATAAAGACACAATTGACTTATTAATAATCAAAGGGATGGGCTTTGGAGAGAAATCTCATTGTTCCAACATCACTCATGCAGCAGCAGTAGCTGTTAATAACAGGAAGTTGCTAATAGCATCACAGCCATTCAAAACAAATGGGGGAGAAGAACTGCAGGGTTACCTGTGTGTCCATGCAGTACATATTCTCCCGGCACTGCCAGCACAAATGTAATTTATCCACCCAGATGAAAAAGATTGATGTTGATGAAAATTATTGATGGATAGAGTAGTAAGTGTGTAATGCACAACTCTCTTCCAGCTGACCATACAGCTTCACAGAGAATTCTTACTACTCTGTTTCCTTATAGGTGCCTATCATGCTAGGGATGATTGGCTGCAGTTACATAATCTATTACCAAAATGTCAACGATACCACTGAGAGGTCTTTATGCATTTATTTGAAGCACGTTCTAAAGCAGGGGTCCCCAAACTCCAGTCCTTGGATTGGTACCGGGCCGCGGCATGCCAGCAATCGGTCTGTACAAACAAGCAAAGCCCCATCCGTGAGAACCAGGCAGCACACAAAACCATGCACCCTGTGGACCGTGAAAAAAACCTCTCTCCACGGAACTGATCCCCGGTGCCCAAAAGGTTGGGGACCTCTGCTCTAAAGGATAGAAAGATGGAAAGCCTTGTCTAATAAATGGTGGAGAGTATTGGAAAGGGAATAAAATCCACACCATTCCGGACAATTGCTTAGCAGCAGTTCCAACAAGGCAATTGTATTCTCTTCCATTGCAAAGAGCAGCCCCAAGTGAAGCCACCTGCAATAGTCCAACTGAGTGATGCCAAAGAATGGATCACTCATTTGTCCAGGAATAGCATATCCACTAAAATGGTCAAAACCTCTATTAGGCACAGCTTCCACCTGCCCTTTCAGCAGAAGCTATGAACCTTCAGAGTAGCTTTCAGGGAAAGTATAAGCCCTTCGGGAGCAATAGCTGGAATATCCATGGTTTCGGTATTGACAGTAATTTTGTCTTGCTAGGATTCAGCCAGTTTCACCCCATCCAGTACCTCATGGACTTTAGCAATTCTCCACTGTATCTCCAGCTCAGCCTGGGATAAAAATGCAAAGCTAGATATCATCATGTTGATACCAAATACTCGATAGGTAGTTATTCCAAAGACTTTGTGCAGAGGTTAAACAAGATGTGAGAGGATCAATTTTTGGGGTCCTCCAGACTGGGATGCCCTAGGGCAAAACTGCTCCTCCTGCAACTAAATCAGAAGGAACTGCCAGGAAAGATCAGAACTCCTGCAGAACAGTTTCTTCAATCTGCAACCCTCACAGATGGCCCAAATGAATGCCACGATTAATTGTATTAAATAATACTGAGAAATATCACTTAAAAAGAACAGATGTACTGTGCTCCTGAAAGACTTGCTACAGGTTATCCACAAGAACAACCAATCTGGTTTGAGTTTTTTGTGTTCAACTACAGTAGTACCAATTAGCCAGTATTTCTTTAAATTCTAGACCAGTGGTGGCGAACCTATGGCATGGGTGCCAGAGGCGGCACTTGGAGCCCTCTCTGTGGGCACACTTGCTGTTGCCCCAGCCTTGCTTCCCCCTGCGACCCCGTTCTCCAGCAGCCCCTCTGAAGGAGACTCGCCCGCGAGCGTGGCCCACATAGACCAGCACAGCCAAGGACATGGCAGCCAGGCAGCATAGACACCCCATCGTGCACAGTTGATGCTGCAGGGAGTGGGCAGAGGATGTGGCTGCCATAGTGCTGCTGGGCTGCCTGGCGCGCCTTGGAGGTGGTGAGTGATCCTGTGGACAGGCGGGGTGGGGGATGGGGGGGCAGAGCGGGGTCGGGGCCAGTTTTTGGGCACTCAATCTCTAAAAGGTTCGCCATCACTGTTCTAGACAGACAAATTGGAAATATGGTAGGGATTATTTGTATTCTTGTCTCCCAGTAGATTTGAAAACAGCCAACAAATTGTAGGCATGTTTAACCAGGATTGACTGGATTGGCAGATGAGTGGACCAATTCCCAGAATTCCCTAGCCAGTACGTCTGGTTGAGGAATTCTGGGAGTTGAAGTACACTCAAAGTTGCTAAAACTGAGAAACACTGGTCTAGATGCAAGAGAAAGTCTCCAGGGCATCACACAGCAATTTTTGTTATGAATGCTCCACTGAACTTGAGGTCTCCTTCAGAAGAAGCATGTGTTTTGCCACTGGAGTGCTGGTTCCTCCCAGAGCAACAGACATTTAAAACTGAATTGAAGAAGTCTCTCTGCCCGTAAATGAAAACAGGAAGGAATACTGGATGTAATACAGGCAAAAACAGAATAAACCTTTCCACAACATTACAACTAACAGGTGGGTGCATTTCAGTACAGTCTTTGTATTTTTAATTGAAAATCAATACAATGTTTTAGCAAAAGTTTTAAAATATACATTTTAAATATGAAATAGAATACAGTACCAACAGAAAAAAGATAAATAGTGAATATACAAGAAAAAACATATACTTAGATATATTATGATTGAGATAAACTAAACATCACAAAAAAGAGAAAACAAGTTAATAGAAAAAATGATTTTAAAGAGCTATATTATTATAGCCACTAATAATACAACAAAATTAATTCAGCCCTTATCTTTATCATTAAATCTATGCCATAGAGATACATATTGCTTCACTTCTCATCTCTGGAACACAGAGTGTTTTCAAAAATAGACAACATAGTTCAGCTAGGATCCATTTTTAAAATTAGGAAGGCAGATTTCTTTACATGAAGGTAAAATTATCTTGTCATGCTGAATTTCAATAGAGCCAAAACTCTTTATGAGATGAGAGATTCCATTCTTTAAGTATACAGTTTTATATTAATATCCTTCACTTTATTTCTTCCCAAAATTATTCTAATGGATGTAATAATGTGAAACCAAACTGATTCTAGCTGGACAGGATCAGTTCATAAGAATTTTCAAATTTCTTGCTATGCCAACAGACAAAAATCTAACATATCACCCTTTTCAAACATACTTTGAGAGGTCCAATAAACATGAAATGATGATGATGATGATAATAATAATAATGTTGGAAGGGACCTTGGAGGTCATCGAGTCCAACCCCCTACATCATTTTGGACAAATGGCTGTCCAGTCTCTTCTTAAAAACTTCCAGTGTTGGAGCATTCACCGCTTCTGGAGGCAGGTTGTTCCATTGGTTAATTGTTCTAACTGTCAGGAAGTTTCTCCTTAGTTCTAGGTTGCTTCTCTCCTTGATCAGTTTCCATCCATTGCTTCTTGTCCTGCCTTCAGGTGCTTTTTGGCAGCTGCAGCACACTGCTGGCTCATATTTAAGTGATTGTCCACTAGGACTCCGAGATCCCTATCACAGTTACTACTATTGAGCAAGATACCCCCTATACTATACCTGTACATTTGGTTTTTCTTGCCTAAATGTAGAACCTTACTTTTTTCACCACTGAATTTCATTTTATTAGATACTTTTGAGGAATTAGTATTATGTTTAATCATAAGAATTATATGGTTGCTAAATCATTGATTCTCCAAAATTTGGTATTATCATTTTTATTACAAAATAGAGATATATAACTAATACTGGCTTTCATTTACTTTTAAATTCCTATTAATATTGAATTTTGGTTTTATTCAAGTACTACTTCTGTTCAAGGTATTTAAACTATAGGTATTTTCTTAAGAAAAAATGTAGGAAAGTCACATCTCTCAATATCTTCAAAATAATCATTAGGAATCTATTTAAAGTATTGATCCTTTGTTTGGTCTAAGCATTCTAATAAATATTTTACTAAATCTTTGCACTGTTTTCGGATTTGTGTCATTTCACCACAACAATTTCTCATGATTTGGAATCAAAACATCAGTATTTAAGGAAGGAAGGAAGGAAGGAAGGAAGGAAGGAAGGAAGGAAGGAAGGAAGGAAGGAAGGAAGGAAGGAAGGAAGGAAGGAAGGAAGGAAGAGTTCTATTTAATATACCTGGATCCTAAAATGTGTTAAATTTTCAGAAGTGTAACAAACTTACTTTCCAAAAAGACCCATGGAGAAGAATATTCATAACTTTTCTTCTAAAAAAATTGTTGTTAAAATAAATGCCCAAATATGTAATCTATAGCCATGATATTTGTAAGTAACCTCAATTTAGCCAATTTAGCCAAGAATACTCAAGGGCTTCAGCCTGCCATAAAACATTTTCTCAATAACTCTCTATGTACGAAAATATCTAATGGGGTTAATATTGGTTACCTTAATATATATTAAGCTCCATGTAATACTTGTTTTGATAACTGTACATAAGTATATTAAATGCAATATTACTGTATGGTCCACTGAGCCATTCCTACTTCCTGGTGACCACATGGAAAAGTCCCTACAGTTTTCTTGGGAACATTTCGAGAAGTAACTTCCTAGAGCTGACAACTGAGGGATAATGAGAGGCCCGAAGTTACCATATGTAGATTAGATTAGAATTCGTGCTCTCCTGGCTTCTGGTCCAGCACCTTAAACAAGGGAGCAAACACTGGAAAAGAATAAGTCCTTCCAAATTTACTTAACCTCCACGTTTCTTTATCCAAAGTGTGGGGTCTGGTAAAGTATTTACTGTTTATCCTTCTGGCATTAAATAGAGGTAAAGCTGTGCAAAAACAGAAGGACATGTTGCTGATATGATTTGAAACAAAGAGAATCAAGAGATTAACATAATTCAATCCCAGATTTATAATAATAATAATAATAATAATAATAATAATAATAATAATAATAATAATAATAATAATAATAATAATAATAAGAAGAAGAAGAAGAAGAAGAAGAAGAAGAAGAAGAAGAAGAAGAAGAAGAAGAAGAAGAAGAAGAAGAAGAAGAAGAAGAAGAAGTTGGAAGGGACCTTGGAGGTCATCGAGTCCAACCCCCTGCTCAGGCAGGAAACCCTAAACCATTTCAGACAAATGGCTGTCCAGTCTCTTCTTAAAAACTTCCAGTGTTGGAGCATTCACCGCTTCTGGAGGCAGGTTGTTCCACTGGTTAATTGTTCTAACTGTCAGGAAGTTTCTCCTTAGTTCTAGGTTGCTTCTCTCCTTGATTAGTTTCCATCCAAAGTTGCTTCTTGTCCTGCCCTCAGGCGCTTTGGAGAATAGCTTGACTCCCTCTTCTTTGTGGCAGTCTGAGATATTGGAACACTGCTATCATGTCCCCCCTCATCCTTCTCTTCGTTAAACTAGACATACCCAGTTCCAGCAACCATTCCTTATATGTTTTAGCCTCCAGTCCCCTAATCATCTTTGTTGCTCTTCTCTGTACTCTTTCTAGAATGAATACATAAATAAATAAAAGCATGTCATAATCAGTTGGATTTAATGGAAGTAAAGGATACTTATAAGTTGAACATTATTAAACAGAAACATTTTGAGAAAGATAAGGATGAAGATAAAGTCAGGCTTATGAAGTGCAGAAGAAATACAGTAAAAGAATCGTTATCTCCATTTGGGATGGAATGAGATAAGTTTTTACAACAAAGAAAATGAGGAAGCAGTTTTAAATATTATTTTACATTATAAAATAAACAGAAATCTGATCTGGAAAATGATCAGACAATATTTGAACAAAACCTTGCTTGCAAAATTTGCTGATCTCAAAAAGAAGTTTTTAATTATGCTGTAACTAAAATAAGATTTTAGAAACCTGTGTTTCTAAAATAAGATTTTAGAAACCTGTGTCTATTTTTTTAATAATTTTAGCAAATAGTCAAAATATATGTGTCATGAATTTAAATTGGAGATATATACATTTTATTTAAAGTATGTACTGACATAAAAGTCTAACATTTTATTCCATAGTTAAGAACCTTTCATTTAAGAATACAGAATAAAAATTCTTATTTGTGTCTTGTTTTCCCCATTTTGTACATGAATGCCAAATTTTCTAATTGAACTTAGACAGATAGAAAATTTAGCATGCAGACAGGAGGGAACATCTATGAAGAACTACATAGCAAGCAGGCAACCTAAAGGAAGGTTTAAAGCCATCTTTTTTTTTCTTTCTGCAAAACATAGTAATTGGGTTTCTATTCTCTCAATGAGTCTACATAAAATATCAATGTAGGCGAAGTCTTAGAATACTTACAGAATTACTATTTATTTATTCTGCAATCATTTTTTTGTATCGCCTTTTTTTTACATTAAAAAAACACAGATGGAAAAGAATTCACAGAACAAAAAAAAAGTCTGTAATGAAAGTAAATTGATGTTTGGACCGGAAAAATTGGTTTTCTAAACTAAAATCCGCATAAAATATTTTAAGTTGTTGCATTTCTCTTCAAACTTAACCAATAACCAAATATATGTATGTATGTATTTTAGTAAATTCCCATTATTCCTAGAGAACAGCAAATCTCTCACGTACACTAATTTTCATGGTCCCTTGATGCACTGCTTTATTTTATTAGACAGACATAAAGTTTTGATGAAATAAATGGGGCTATGTTATGTTTGCATTGAATATGCTCCCCCCCATTTTATTATCTTTATTGCATTTCATTAGAACAATTTGTTTCTAATTCTTTCAGTTGACTTTGCTTTGGATGACTAAAATTTCTTCTGATTATGAAGAGATATTTGGTTTTCTATTTGTTTATTAGTTGTTGTATACCACCCAGAGTCACTTTATTATAAGATGGATGGTCATATCAATGTGACAAATACATAAATAACTACATACATAACTGTTATGAAATGGACTAACAACACTGCAGGAAAAAAATGGGTTTCATAGTGATAAATAGAGAAAAAAAGAAATGCATGTAGATCAAGGATATTTGGTAAATGTAAATACTAAAAAGCAGAGACATCACCCTGCCAACAAAAGTACGTATAGTCAAGGCCATGGTTTTCCCAGTTGCAATGTATGGCTGTGAAAGTTGGACCATAAGAAAGGCTGAGCGCAAAAGAATGTAGGCCTTTGAACTATGGTGCTGGAGAAGACTCCTGCAAGTCCCCTGGACTGCAAGGCAATCAAACCGGTCAGTCCTAGCAGAGATCAATCTTGACTGCTCTTTAGAAGGCCAGATCCTGAAGTTGAAACTCAAGTACTTTGGCCACCTAATGAGAAGAAAGGACTCACTGGAGAAGAGTCTAATGCTGGGAAAGATTGAGGGCAATAGAAGAATGGGACGACAGAGAATGAGGTGGCTGGATGGAGTCACTGAAGCAGTAGGCATGAGCTTAAATGGACTCCAGAAGATGGTAGAGGACAGGAAGGCCTGGAAGAACGTCGTCCATGGGGTCGCGATGGGTCGGACATGACTTTGCAGCTAACAACAATTTAACCCTATCTTTTATAGGAATAATTGCATTTCAGATATTGAGTCTATTTCTTTTTTTTTTTTTTTTTACAGCAGTGGATGTGACTGATATTCATTGCTCCAGACATGCTATAGTTGACAGGATTTCCCTCTTGTGCATGTAAAATGAGACCAGGAAGCTATAATGGCAAACCAAACCTATGTGGTTGAATTCCATCTGCTTGGCCTTTCCAGAAGCTTCAAGATCCGTCTTTTATTGCTTGGACTTTTTTCAGTTGTCTATGCTCTCACTCTCATGAGCAACACAATCATCTTAATACTCATATGGTTGGATGCCCGACTCCACACCCCTATGTATTTCTTCCTGAGCCATCTGGCCTGTGTGGACCTCTGCTATACTTCCAGCACCGTCCCCCAGATGCTGACCAACCTTCAAAGCCCAAGACAAGCCATCTCGGTGGTTGGATGTGCCATGCAGATGTATCTCTTTCTGGCCTTGGCCACAGCAGAGTGTTTTCTCCTGGCAGTGATGGCCTATGATAGATATGTGGCAATATGCCATCCTCTGCACTACACAGTCCTCATGAACAAAAGAATGTGCATCTTTATGGCCATGATATGCTGGACTAGTGGCCTTGTCATCCCAGTGGCCTATACAGTTCTCACTTGGCAGTTGCCATTCTGTGGCTCTAACCTGATAGATCACTATTTTTGTGAAATGCCAGCTTTGCTGAAGCTGGCATGTGCTGATACCAGAGTTATTGAAAAGATTACCTCTGTGGGGTGCATTTTTACCTTGCTTATTCCTATCACTTTTATCACAATGACTTATATCCGCATTTTAGCAGCCATTTTGAAAATCCAATCCGCACAAGGGCAGCGCAAAGCTTTCTCCACATGTGGTTCCCATATGACAGTTGTAGCATTTTTCTATGGCAGTGCCATAATTATATACATGATCCCTGAATCCAGTCACTCTCCAGGCCAGGACAAAATGATTTCTCTGTTTTATAGCATTGTCATTCCTTTGTGCAATCCCATTATTTATAGTTTGAAGAATAAGGATATGAAAACAGCGTTGGCTAAAATCCTGCAGTTCTGAAGGCTTTGTGGAGTGCCAAACAAACCAATAAGATGCATTGTAGTGGTCTATAAACTCTGGACTGTTTCTTCTTTTGGGCAACAGTTCTTTATGGTTTCAGGCAGAATGTTTCTGCTAACTTTTATTGTCGCTTTTTTAATATATAATTATTCTGTCGGTCTTTTATTTTTATTTTCTACTATTATTATTGTTTTAATGCTTTTATTTGCGGGTCTGTGACTGTAATAAAGATTGATTGATAGGGATTACAGGGTTGTAAAAAGGGAGTTTTACTCATGATAAGGACTTAATTTGAAATCTTCTAGAAAATAGTCTGTTCAGATTTGTGATCCCACTCTTTCTAGAATTAAGTGAGAATCTACTTGAAATTTTTGGAAAAAAAACTTCAGTCATTACATTCATTAAATGTTTGCTGAAAAAAAAATACTGTAGTGCAGTTAGCAACAGGAGCTGACGCGCTCCCCGCAGCCGGCGACCCTGGTAACTACTCCAGCCAAAGAAGCAGGCGGCTGGGAGGCTGCCGCGGCGCCGACCTCCTGCGCCCATCAGCTGGCGACCTCTGGACCTGCACCCGTCAGCTGGAATGTCCGGCAATGCTTTGGCCGGTGAGGAAGGCAAAGGGGAGGCCGCCGCAGCACCAAACTCTGCGCCCATCAGCTGGCAACCTCCGGACCTGCGCCTGTCTGCTGGAACGTCCGGCAACGCTTTGGCCAGTACGGAGGGCGAAGGGGAGGCGGCGGAGCACCGAACTCCTGCGCCCGTCAGCTGGCGACCTGCGCCAGTCAGCTGGGAGGTCTGGCGACAGAGCCGGCTGGCGTGGAGGGCGATGGGGAGGTGGCGGCTCGGCGGGCGGGGTCCTGCCTGCCCGCGAATGTCGGGCCCACCCGCCCCATCTGTAAAAGAAAAAATCTTCCGCCCAAGCATAAAGCCAGTAGTTCTGTGCCACGGAGGCTTGAGACACGGAGGCGCGGTGCCGTGGGAGGCGGCAGGACAGGGGGGAGGGGTTACCTGCATCCTGCCAGCCGAATTCTGGAAGCCTGCCTGAGTGAAGAATTTTAGGGGTTGTTGAAAGGGAGACAGACTGAGGGCTGTATTAAGACCATAGATGGCTGCGTAAGGAGAGTGGAAGGGGGGCGAATTCGGGGTGGAGCAGAAAACACGGGGGTGGGGAAGGTGTTAGGAAATAAGCACCAAGGTACATGGCGCCTTGCAAGGGATTCCCGAGTGTTCTGCAATTGTTTTTCCTCTCTCCTCTGCGCGAGAAAAACTTTTGCGGTGTAAATCTGAAACCAGGTGAGGTTCCTGTGAGGCGGCGCAGGAGGTTCTTGGGAGAGGCGAGGACAAGCTTGGAGTTTCCTCTCTCCCAATCCCCTTCCTCTTCTTTACCCCTTCCCCAGCCTGCCTGCGATCTTAGCTCACGGCTCAGTGGCTTTTCTTTGCCTAGCCTAGCCAAGCTTTCTTCCGCCCGCCCCGTTCCCGGGAGCCCTGAGGAGGTACGGCAGAAACACATGAATTGGGATTGCCCTTGGGAAGCTGATCCTGCTTTGAACCTTAGGAGAGGAGGAGGAGTCCCTTCCTCCTTCCCTCCCTGTCAAGCCCCCGCGGGCTCGACATGAATGGGCAGGGGAGGGGTCTAGGACGTGGGTCAGCTCCGCGGGCGTCCCGACCAACAACTGAGCGGCTCCAACTTCTGGCGCCGAACAGCTGAGTCCTCTGGGAGACAACGTGAGGCCTGAGGGGTATTGCAAGCTCGCAGGGGGGTGGGAAGGAAAAGAAGATGGAAGAGAGTGAGGCTGCAACAGAGAGAGCGGTGTCTTGGTTCCTAAGACCATCGGAAATATGTGTTTTCCGGTGGTCTTAGGCGACCCCTGTGAAAGAGTCGTTCAACCCCCAAAAGGGTTGCGACCCACAGTTTGAGAACCGCTGTTATAGATGTTACTGTAGATGTAAAAAGTAAATCAAGTACTCAGGATGTGGTGCCATATGATAAACTTTTAATTAAAGAAGGGAATAGCCTAGAACTGAAATCATTAGATAGATTAAAGGAGGAAGGTATAGCTCACAATTGGTATCATCATGCACAACTTCAAGCTAGATGGCAAAAAGATGTTAAGATGGGTTTTTCTTTAAAGGATGAAAAATTAATTATACAAGCTAGAGACCAAAGAGTTATGCATATCAAAAGAATATATGACGCTTTAATTGAAATTGATTCTGGAACTGAATTAGTTAAAGATTGTATGATTAAGTGGGAAGGTAATTTTGGACACCCAATTATGATAGAAACTTGGAAAAGAATATGGGTGAAAAATGTTAAATTTACACAAGCTCAGCATTTAAGAGAAAATTTTTATAAAATGTTTTATAGATGGCATTTAGATCCAAAAAAATTATCACTTATGTACCCAAATATGCAACCCAAATGTTGGAGATGTGATTCCATGGACGCTACTTATTTTCACATTTGGTGGACTTGTAAAAAAATTAAGGCTTTTTGGATAAAAATATGGTGGATTCTTCAAAATATTTTGAAAAAGCGTATTGAGTTTTTACCTCAGTTATTCTTGTTGGGTATTACAAAGGACTGTACCACCATAGAGACTAAGCTGATTTTGAACTTGATTACGGCCGCAAGATTGTTGGTGGGACAATATTGGAAGACATCTGAAATACCATCTATTGAAGAATGGACACTAAAAGTTACCCATCTTGTGGAGATGGCTAAGATATCAGCATACCTGAAAAACCACTCAAATGAAGCATTTTTGATGGACTGGAAAAAATGGATTGACTATATGCAAAAGAAATATCAATTGAAAGAATTAGATTTGATATACAGATAAATAGTTATAAAATAGTTATAAAATAGTAGTTTAGCGGGGTTTCTTGCGTTCTTACTCTGTATTCACTCTGGGAAGCCGGGGGGGGGGGAAGGGGGAGGGAGATAATAAGTAACAGATTATGTTTCTCAACTGTAGTTGGGGGTATTAAGGGAATAGATTTTTTCTTTTTTAGGGCGCTCGGGAAAACTCTAGACACCGCATTGGATGGAGAGGAAGGTGGAGTGAAGGTTAGGTATGTGTAGAGGGTTAGAGGGTGGAGATAGGGAATAGAGGTGAGTGGAGGGAAGATGTACAGAAAGGCGAAAGTATGTATTTAGAAGGATAGAAGAGGGTTTAGGTTGTTGGAGGATGCGGTGGGGGGGGGGGGTTCCGAGCAGCTATTTGTACTGATTGTTAAATATGTTATTTGCTTGTTTTCAGTTGAGTTATTATGTTATTATGTTATAATTTTGTTAAAAGTTTCTAAAATTTAATAAAAAAATATTTAAAAAAAAAAAGTAAATCAAGTACTGTATTGTTGTTAGAGGCATTTGCCCACTCATTTTTATTGGGAATCTTTTTCCTTCTTTTTCTCTGCTTCTCCTGTCATTTTTTGTCTCTCCAGTTCTAGTGTTTTCCCTGGCATCTCTGCAGTTCGTTTTATCCAGTCTTTTTTCTTATCCTCAAGTTTATTTTGTAGTGTTGACATGTAGGTTGTCTTTATTAAATCTTATTTCTTTGTTTTGTAGAATTCCATCTTTAAATCTCTATCCTCGAATTTATGTTCAGTTACCTGTTTTATCTGTTCCTTCTCTGTTGTATTTTCCTGGGATTTATTTTTTTTTATATAAAATTGAATTGGAGATGAGTTGGTTTATATTTTCCAAGTTATTTTGGATTTCTTTGTGGTTTGAAATCATTATTATTTGAATTAGTTGCAACATATCATATGTCTCCTCTTGAAAAGTATTTATTTTTTCTTGATAAGTTCTTTCTATAAATCTCTGATTTTCCATGATGACCAAGAATCCAGATTTTTTTCCCCTCTGAAAATATCTGAGGTCAGAGTTAAATAAATACTTATAATCCAGAGAGTTCAAAAAAGTTCTTTTTTTTTGTTCCCTAAAGTTTTAAGTCTCACTTTATCTACAACCCAGATTATTTTCTTTTTTGTCACAATGTTTTTTATTGTTAAAGCTTTGAAGGTCACAAGTAGAAATTAGTTTTTTCCAGATTTTACCAAGTCTTACAAGAAAGCCATAGCTGTCATAATCACCATCCACCAGTAGGTGTCAGCACTAGTTCATTTTTCAGATTTTAGTCTTCCATAAAAGGTTCAATTTGCCACTTCTGTTAGCAAAAGGGTGGGGCAACCCCCCCCCTTCACTTCACTTTTTTGCTTCTTAGGAATTTTTTTTCCTCCCCTTCAGGAGAGTTGATAGGTAGGATAGAGAAAATCGATGTTCTTACCCAGATTTAAGCACACTGTTTATGATCAGCTTAAAATAGTGTTTTTGACTTCGGTTGCTTACAGCTTGGGCTGGAAGGCTTCTCCTGGACCGATTGGGTCAACTGCTATCTCTCCGAGGTCCCTGGGACTTCCTTCCTTCATTGTCACCTTTCCAGGGTGGTTTCTGGCCCATTTAGGGTCCCCTAAAAGGAACAAACTCAGCTGGAGGGCACGGAGTCCCAAACCCCTCAACTGCTGTGCTGCGCACAGGACCGAAGGTCCATGAGCTGATTTATTTCTACCTCAAGACAGTATGTTTAAAAGAATAAAAACAATCTTTTGCCTGAAATGTTGTGCCTTGATGGAGTTTGTGGGTAGTACATACCCTACTGGCATGAAACTTGCTTCAAGTAGTAAATAGCTGGGATTCAACAGGTTCCATTGACTTCAGAGCCATGTAGCATTTCACAAACAAAAGATTTGACCAAACCTCAAATTTATACTTTGAAGTCCAATTTTTTAATACTACATATTAAAGATTGAAAACTTTAAGAACTGTCGGGTTGTATTTGCTGGATGAATTCTTCAAACTGTTAATAAAGAAAACTATATATTTAAAATTTTTGTAACAACAGCATTAATTTTAGAAAGTTTTAAATGGACTAGTCACTAGGGGTTCAGATGGATTTGATTTCAGATTTTGAAATTAATTAAAATAATCCTTTTTTCATGGGAAATGTCTATATGCTTATATCTAAACAACTAATAAAATGACTTAAAAGGTAGACACCAGAGGGCAGAAGAAGGAAATAAAGGAAATTTGGGGGAAATGGGCTAAAGGTGTAATCTGCTACTACAGAACTTGGAAACTGATATTGATGAAGAGCAATCCACTGAATAAAACAGAAACTAATTGGAATGTGAGTTTAAAAATGATAAGCCTATGAGAAAAAGATGGAAATAATAGACTTACAAATAAAACTGGAAGATGATTTAATAATTACAAATATTAAACCAGAAGAGTGATGTGGATAACTTCTTTTCAATGAATTTAAAAAATGGATTTGTTGGAATTGTCAAAGATTTCATAAGAGGTTACAGTGATAATGTAAACAGTGACATGGATAACTTTTCAATGCTGGAATTACAAAAGAAATTAGATAAAGATGCCAATACCGAGAGAATTGGTAAAAAAAGAATATGAGAAAGGAGATGTTTGGACTTTACTGGAGGGAACTAAAAAATGTGGGGGGGGGAGAAAAAAACCCACAAAATTGGTTTATTGCTCAAGATTCATATAAATGGGCTGCTATTTTTGGTAAGATTTAATGGATTTTTGCTGATTAGGACTGTATGATGATGTTTTAAACTTTATTTGAAAATGGGATAGGGGGATTTGTTTAAATAGAAAATGAAATGTACAGATAAACGGAAAAGGAGATTCAAAAATGTTTATTAATATAATTTGTATGTTATGTTGTTATTTCTGATAACCTGAATGCACTTTTGTTGTTAAGATGGAGTGGTAAAACCTTAAATATTTGATTGTAGAGAATGTGTTTTGAGGTATGGGATGAAAAAATGATTGGGTTTTTTTTTCATTTGAGAAATGGCGGTACGTTTTTGGGGTTGTTTGTACTTCCTGAGGAGGAAGAGATGGTCATTTTTCCCTTTCTTCTGCTCTGTTCATTTTTAAATATATTTTTACTCTTTGTAGACTGTTTTCAGTTTTATTTGTGTAATTTTTAATACAATTATCGGGAAAAAAAGATGTTTTAATGAAATAAAACACAAAATCTTGGAAACTGTCATAGGGGCCTGCAGTTCTCATTGCCTATAGAGTCATTTTTGAATGTTTAAATCTTTTTCTCTCGCTCAATCTGTTGCTGTTTATGTCTAACATGCTTCCTAATATTTTCAATATTGTTATTGTTATTTAAATTTACTAATTCCCAATTCCAGTTAATTATAGGTCGATACAAAACTATAGAAAACATAAAAATAGGTAAAAATGTTAAATCAAACAGACAATCCAAACTAAAATAATCTAACAGACAACAAAATCAACAAAACATGGCCTTCCTCTTAAACTCTCACAGATTATTTTACTTTGCTGTATTTTCAGATGTGCTAGCTTGCAAGAGAGCTTGCAACAACTACTGCCATTCCGTGCCTGGAAACAGAGGTGTAAACATTACAGAAAATACGTAAGGGATCTTGGTGTTATATGGTGTTTTTAGAAATTGCTCATAAAAGACGAGTTGTTCATTTTCTATTGTTAAAGTGAAACAACAGGAAACAAAGAGAACTCATCTCTTAATGACATTTCATTGCGATTGTGTAATACTAACAATCCTGGATATCTGATGAGCAGGAAATAAACTATCCTCAATCTAGTACAATCCAGAAGATGCATTACGCATCCCCGTATTTCTCAAATCTAATCGAATGGAATAGCGCGGACATCCGAAGATGGCGCGTGTGTGTGCGGGTACTTTTCCCTTGTTGCACTCAGGCTCCCGTGAGCGTGAAGGGACTGGCGACTACCTCTGAACAAAGCCAGTTGTCGTTGTTATAGTTCTTGCTGCTGCTGCTGCTGCTGCTGCCGCTACCGCTGCCGCCGCCGCCGCCCACGTGCCGTTTCCCCGCCTTCCTCCGAGTCCCAAAAGGCATCGCAGGAGTGAACTCTGGAGGGGGTTGGGCTCTGAAAGCTACACGTGACAGGCGTAAAGCGCGTCTTTGGGGTTGTGTGCTTCCCTTTGCATTGCAGACACGTTGACTCCCGGGCTCTCTCTCCTTCGCTTGGCTTTCCGACGGAGCATGGCTTCTACGCGCCAGAGCTCCGGGGTCAGCAAGAAGAAGGTGGAGTGTTTCTACGATGTCGTGTCCCCCTATTCCTGGCTTGGCTTTGAGGTAAGCGCGCTGCAAAAAGCTGTATTAAAGCAAGCCATTCCCTCTTACCTTGTGTCTTTCAAATCAAGCAGTATGTATGTTGCTCGGAAGCCCTAGAGCCTCAGTCCGATTTCTTGCCGTGTTAGCTGCGATTTGGAGTAGGCGAGCAGTAACATTTTTGCAGGGTTTTTTTTTAAATATGCGCTTATAACTAAGCGCAGTATAGACTTAGAAGAGTAAATCTGCACTACAAAAGAAACGCGCTTTGATTCCTGTATTGCAGCTTCAGATGACCCGAACTTTCTTGTTTGTCCAGTGTCCTGCTGCTGGCTAATATGGAGATGCACGGCAGCACCGTTGGATGATGGCCCAAAGGTGTTCTTTACCCTCCCAAAAAAAGCACTTTTGGGACAACCATGACCTGGATGATTGAGAATCTCCATAGGCGCTGGGTAATGGCATTTTGCAAACGGGGCCTGTACAGGCAGTTCTCGACTTACAACCACAATTGAGCCAACAATTTCTATTAAGTGAGACACTTGTTAAGTGAGTTTTACCCCATTTTACGACCGTTCTTGCCACAATTGGTAAGTGAATCTGGCTTCCCCATTGACTTTGCTTGTCAAAAGGTGGCAAAAATTGATCACATGACCTTGAGACACAGTAGTGGTCATAAGTTGCCAAGCATCTCAATTTTGATCACATGATCATGGGGATGCTACGAAGGTTATAACTGAAAAATGGTCATAAGTCATTTTTTTCAGTGCTGTTGTAACTTTGAACGGTCACTAAATGAACTGTTGTAAGCCCACGATTACCTGTATCTTCTCAGTACGGAGTGCGCCTCCTCCCTCCTTCTGTCAGCTGGGCTGTCCTTCAGGAGACTTCCCCTAAGCTCTGTTGCCCTTGACAAAAGTTTGCAACTTCTGGATAATGTTCAGTATGCTGTAAAATTCTCATCTGGAAATACTCCAGGCTAGAAAAAAGGGGAAAGGAGTAGAGGGAAACTATTTTTTCAGAAGAGTTTTCAGCAATTATCACAAAGCTTCTAGGACTTTCTTGGTTTCAACTTTGACCCACTTTTCTGTGGCTGCTGAAAACATTGCAACATTTGTCAGGTTTGCACTATGTATATGGACTGTGGATATGTTGGGAATCGAGTGCAATATTAAACTAAGCTGTGTACCAATTAATACGTCACGTAAATCTGACTCTAGTTTCAATTATTGGACTTTGGAACTATTTGTGAATATGGAATGTGTTGCCATGAGTTGGATGAAAGCAAATCCTGATATATATGAATATTTCAAAATACTCTTGTAGAGCAGGAAGTGGATCATCCAGTTCACTTGCACATATCACACATATGGATTCATTATATACACTAGGCCAGTATATTTGGTCTGCAAGGATCCAAGTCTAGATGTTTAGTGTTTCTGCATCTTTTTGCTGCCATTTAGTGGTAATCCCTATTTCTGCAGTCCCTATATGGGGATACTTGAAGTGCAGCACCTTAATGTGAAATTTGGTGAGATATGATGTCAATATGAATATTAAAAAGCAGATTGATCTATTTCATAGGTCATAGAAGTCAAGAATACTGTGCTTTGTACCGTATTCCAATCTTATATATGATTACACAATATGGCTTCCACTACCAGGATATCCATAAACCTAATATATTATTTCCAAACTTTATCCATTTCACCTGGGGAATATATTAAAATAAGTTTAACAACTGCTTGCATTTTTCAGTGCAATTGTAATTCCTGCTGTGGAAGAGCTGATTTGCAACTAAACCAAATGGGTAATTTTGTTTATTACCAAAAGAAAGCCATGTTTACTGTGGTGTTATTGTTTCTTTATCTTGCTAATATAGTCTTTAATTCTGTTTTTTTTCCTGCCAAGAATGTTTAATATTTTGGGTGGTTTGATTTCAGTGGGGTATGCTGCATAGTATTACTTAAAGCTTCAAAGTACTTTATTCCCATTTCAAATTACAGTTAAAGACAGTCCTCAACTTAAGACTGGTTGCTTAGTGACGATTCAAAATTATGACAGACACCACCACCCCAGCTACCAAAATAATAAAGATGGATTTTAAAAAAAAAAATAGCCACAGTTTGCATTTAGCTCCTGTGATACTTTACTTTTACTGGATTTATATCCTAATAAACGTACACCTGCTTTTCAACAAACATATTATGACCGTCTACGATAGTATAGCCTATGAAGATGCATGCCAAATGATAAACTTGTTTGCCTCTTGAGTATTGCCTTTAAATAGCTGCATGTGGAGCCATTTTGGTGTAGTGGTTAAAAGCATTGGACTGGGGCAGGGAAGCCCACCCAGCTTGTAGTCCATCCAAGCTATGGAAATTCTAGGGGTGACTTTGGGCTAGTCCTTTCCTCTCAGATCAACCTACCTCACAGAACTATTATGGGCTAAAATATGAAGAAAGAATGCTGTGTATGCTCCTGAATGAAAAATGGAATATAAATAAAATATATTTGTGATAGCTCTGTTTTCCTATTGCTGGAGTACACAAATTCTTTTGTTGCTTTACAGTTTCTGATTTCTAGTTCTTAATACAGGTAGTCCTTGACTTACATTTGTTTAGTGGTTGTTTGAAATGACAACAGCACTAAAAAGAGTGACTTTTGACAGGGTTTTTTTTGCCTATATGACCATTGTTGCATCCCCATGGTCACATGATGGGTGCAGTGTCCTGGTGTCCTGGGATCACTTTTTGCGACCTTCTGACAAGCAAAAATCAATGGGAAAGCCAGATTCACTTAATAACCGTATTGCTAACGTAACAACTACACTGATTCATTTCACAACTATGGCAAGAAAGGTCATAGAACGTGGCAAAACTCACTTACATGTCTCACTTAGCAATGGAAATTTGGGGCTCAATTGTGATCATAAGTCGAGGACCACTGTAATAATAACCCCTTTCATCTCTGTAGATTATTTGCAGGTATCGTTCCATCTGGAATCTAGATCTGCACTTCCGGCCAGTTTTCCTTTCGGGGATAATGAACGCCACTGGTAAGCCCTTCATTGTTCAACTGAGCTTAGATGAAGATTAGACACACTTTTGTAGCAACTAGTTACAAAAGTGGAGTTACAAAACTCTAGATCAAAGAGATTGGTGAAGCATTGCATGTTTGTTTTTCTCATGTCTTTCTTCAAAGGTAATCTGAACTAGCTCTATTATATTATTATTATTATTTACAATTTTTATACCGCCCCCCTCCCGAAGGACTCAGGGCGGTGTACAGCCCAATTAAAACAACAACACACAAAATTAAAATTATTAAAAATAAATTAAACAATTTGGCCTAATATTTAAAAACCCAACTAAAAACACAATCCCCTAAAAACAGTTATGGCCATTGTTGGAGCTGGAGCTATCATCCCAGGCCGGCTTGTCGGAATAAGTATGTTTTTAATTCTCGACGGAAGGAACGCAATTCCGTCATCGTACGGAGTTCGGGGGGGGAGCTCGTTCCAAAGCGTTGGAGCTCCCACAGAGAAGGCCCTCCCCCTGGGGGTCGCCAGCCGACATTGTTTGGCTGACGGCACCCTGAGGAGACCCTCTCTGTGGGAGCGTACCGGACGGCGGGAGGTATTTGCTGGCAGAAGGCGGTCCTGTAGATATCCGGGTCCGATGCCATATATATAATATGTCTATTGAGTATGGCCAGTCTAGAGAAAGCTGTCTAAAATGATGATTTTAGGGGACTAGAGGCTAAAACATGTGAAGAATCGTTGCAGGAATTGGGTATGTCTAGTTTAATGAAAAGGACTAGGGGTGACATGATAGCAATATTCCAATATTTGAGGGGCTTCCACAAAGAAGAGGAAGTCAAGCTATTCTCCAAAGCACCTGAAGGCAGGACAAGAACCAATGGATGGTATATGGAAACTAATCAAGGAGAGAAGCAACCTAGAACTAAGGAGAAATGTCCTAACAATGAGAACAACCAACCAGTGGAAGAACTTGCCTTCAGAAGTTGCAGGTGCCCCATCACTGGAGGCTTTCAAGAAGAGACTGGACAGCCATTTGTCTGAAATGGTCCAGGGTCTCTTGCTTGTGCAGAGGTTGGAGTAGAAGACCTCCAGAATCCCTTCCATCTCTGTTATTCTGTATTCTGTGTATGTGTTGGGTATAAGTTGCTTTTTAAAATTTCCCTTAACATCTTCTTTGGAACCTTCATGCTTTCTAAAATATTAATATCATGGTCTATTTTTGAAGAACTCTTCAAGCAACTCAAAACGTATACTGGACTGGCCATTTTAAACCTTAGTTTAAACACTGATAAATGCACTTTCCCTTTTTTTCTTTATGCCTGGTCCTTTAGTCCCCACTAGTGTTTATTTGCAACATTCAAAGAATCTCAGTTCCTAATAAGAATTTAATTCTGTTCTCACTAATGTATGTAATATATATTTTTTCCAAACTGTAAATGTTCCAAATTTATTCCTTCCTTCCTTCCTTTTCACTTTTTGTCAATGTATTGTTTTATATCAGGGGTGCCAACTTTGCAACGTCACGTGACATGTTGCGATGTATGGCAACTTTTTTCCCATTGCCGGCAATTGGGTGGGCGCAGTTTTGCCATGATGCAACTGACCCACTGGTCGGCAGTTTGACACCCCTGTTTTATACTGTATTAAAAAAATCCTTATATCAAAGAAAAAAAAATAGAACTCATCAGGTGTCAAATTAAACTTGTCATTTTTGAAGATCTCTGGTATCCATGAGATCCTTAAATTGATCATTTAGCAATTAGTAATTAGAATGAGTGCAGATGTATTATTTTCCTTTTTAAAGGCTTTGCTGGGTTGAGAGCAAGATCACAGCTGATGCTCAATCCGGTTGGGAATTGCTGCTGTCTAGTATGATTTGTTCATAGTTAACTGTGGAATGTTAACTATTCTGTAATAACTAATTTGGTTGAATTTCTTAAAAGTTAAAAAAAAAACATAACTTCTTCTCTCCATTAAAAATTAAGTCTGCAGTATTCAGATTTCCATAATCCTGTCCAAACCTAGAATATTAGCTTTCCATACCTTATTGGATGGGAAATAAACACAAACACAAACACAAAAGAAAAGGTTTACTGTTAAAATTACATTTTGTGACATGCTGTCTTTTGCAACAGGGAACCAGCCTCCAGCAAAGATTCCCAAGAAAGGAGAGTATTTGCAAAAGGATGTCAATCAAATGGCGAAGTATTGCCAAGTGCCAATAAATTTACCAAAGGATTTTGTAAACGCTGTGATAGTGAAAGGTAATGAAAGAGATTGTTTTCTCAAAATTGGTGTCAGGTATTTGGGAAATGATGGTTTCTGCCCATGTGGAGGACATCAGGAAGTGAAAAGTCAAAAATGTCCTTTTAAAAGTAAGGGTGGGTTTGTCTCCCCCCCCCATCAGCATTTATACAGCTTCTGTAGTGCACTTTTGTGTCTGTCTCTGCTGTCTACAGGAAGTCTGCCTGCCATGCGTTTCATCACTGCTGTAGATATAGCAGAACCTCAGTTTCTGGAGTCTGTTTCTAGAGAACTCTGGATGCGAATTTGGTCCAGGGTAAATATTGAGATCTTGCACACATATGCATCTCTCTTGGCATTTCTCTGTCCTTTCTGATGATCTCTTTTGGATACTTAGGCAAGAAAGTTGAAATCATCTGAATGAGACCTGCACTCATGTCAGTCAACTAAGCCAACTACAGAACTATATGGGGACCTCCAGAAATGTATTCTTTAAGACCCATTTAAATGAATAGGGCAGTCTGAAATTTCAGCTATATCTAATTTTTCTCTTCATTCACTCCCTTCTGTTTTGGGTAGGTTAAATTAGGGAATTTGGACCTATTTTAATCTAATTACATTAGACAAATCAGGCCAACAAAGGCCATTTTTGTCTATGATTTTCGTTTAGTTTTATTTTCTTATCTCATTATTTCCATGACCCATCTTATCCACAAGGTTTAATAATCAATTGCCATATTTTTTGTTTTTCCAGGATGAAGACATAGTTCAGCCAGAAAGTATATTAGCAGTAAGTTCCTGCTCTTCTTCTCTTGCTCTTCTCCTGCAGGTGGTTCAGATGCAAAAGGGCGGGTCTGCGCTGCTGGCTGGATAATTTTGAAAGAAGTTTAAATTGGGGAATGTTTACATGCCTTCCCTTCCCACTCTGCTCTCCTGAGTATGGAACTCTTGCACTCTAGAATTTCCTTTGGGAGCAGTATTGCTGTCAGTGAAGACTACCCATGCATGAGCGACCTTGTGTGGCTTCGTTGCCTCCCTCAGTTATTAATTCTTTGAATGATGTAGAAGTATTTTATTCTTTTAACAGTAGTAAATAGGGAGAAAATAAGTTTGTCAATAGTGTTATCACTAGGTCTGGTGCATGGAAAAGCAGTTTCCCTAGGCCTAAGACTATCTGATATGAATTCCATATGATCTATGGCTTATTTTTCTAAAGTAATTGTTCCTGACAGTTAGAACAATTAACCAGTGGAACAACCTGCCTCCAGAAGCAGTGACTGCGCAAACACTGGAAGTTTTTAAGAAGAAACTGGACAGCCATTTGTCCGAAATGGTATAGGGTTTCCAGCCTGAGCAGGGGGTTGGACTAGATGACCTCCAAGGTGCCTTCCAACTTTTTATTATTATTAATATTATTATTATTATTTAATTTATATGGGGGATGATCTCAAGGTCAATAAATACTCTGCATGTTGAATGTCCCAGGTTCATTCCTATAATCTTTAGGCAGAAAAATCTCAGCCTAACACTCTGGAGACCCCCAGAGAGAAGAGGAAAATTCTAGCTAAATGGACTAATCTTTGAACAACAGTTACAAAGAAAAATAAAAAATAAAATCTGGAATCTGGTAGTACTTTTACGACTAACCATTTTTAAGAAAGGGCCTCAGCTTTCATATGCATTCCATTCATCATGAATTGCAGTTGACAAAAACTTAAACTTTTTCATAACATTTGTTACTCAGAAAAGGTGCTATCAGACTCCTTGTGATTGTGGACTACTATAAATTGTCATGTTATTTTTGGAATAAAGAAAGAGAACATTGAAAACAAGGAATACCCTGTTTATAGAGTTTTTAACTATTGTAATTAAGGATAGAAATTACGTGATTACCAAGAAACTGAAAAGAAGGTGTTGAACAATTCCAGTTGGGTCATAGTGTAGTATGTTCCCTCTTTGCTAGGGCCATTTGCTTTCCAGTTCAATTAATAAGTTTTAGTACTTAGGTATTACTGAGGAAAGCTGAAGTTTTAATCCAGTCAACCTGGGCTACATCTTTAGGATATTTGTCTTTTTTTGTCAGGCTGCTGAGAAAGCAGGTTTGCCCTCAGGCAAAAGCCAGGAGCTTCTGAAAATGAGCACTTCACCTGAGGTGAAGAATCGCCTGAAAGAGACAACAGATGAGGCTCTGAAGTTTGGGGTAAGAACCAACATTTTATGAAATACATTTTCCAGTCTGAAGCTGAAGTTCAAATCCTTTGGCCACATAATGAGAAGAGAGGACTCATTAGAAAAGACCCTGATGTTGTGAAAGATTGAAGGCAAAAGGATGAGGATGGTAGAAGATGAGATGGTTAGATAGCGTTGACTCAATGAACATGAATTTGGGCAAACTCTGGGAGGCAGTGGAGGACGGGGGACCTGACAGGTGTCCATGGGGTCATAAAGAATCAGACACAACGACTGAACTACAACAAATCTTCCAGGCAGTCTGTTTTAAAAAGATGCGGGTCTTGGGAAGCTGAATTCTTATGCTCTGAAGAGCAACTTTGTTGGATAATGAAATCACTTTAGCAGACTTGTATCCCGAGAGCCTTCTGGCTTGTTTTCCTGCATTTTTGTAGCTATTGTACAGAGCTAGCATTGAAATATTGCTTCCAGATTCATGAAAAGCAGGGCAGATGAGCAACTTTGTAATAATATAACAATAGCAGTATCAAAGTGACTGCCTGTTACTTCCCGTTGAGTTATTTCACAAAACTATTCCATGCAAAGTAGATGATGACATTTGAATTGATGTGAAATAATGCATAAGTTCTGTTTTATGAGGACTGATATATACTTGTATACAACATTACTGCAGTGAAAAGCAGTGAGCATAATCCATATTTGGACTAATGGGATATAAGTAGGGTTTGCCTAGGAGCAATCACACAGGTGCTTCTTAATCTCATTTAAGCTTTATAATTTAAGTTAAAATGCGCCAGCACCTACAGAGGTACAGAAAGTTGGCAAATGGTATTCAGAACTGTGAAAAACAGTGATACACAGAACAGTCAAAAAATTGACAAAAGGCAAAAACTTCCTAAAGTTGGGAGATTTTGCAAAGCATGGCAGTTGATCTATCTTTCCTTTTATGGCTTTTGGTCTGTTTTCACCTCATCCAGGCGAGCAGGTGAATTTTGATGGTATTTGAACATGTTTCCCTACAAAATAGCATTGGTGTGCAGGCACAGGAGAATTGGACCCGTTTCCCAGTTCTTCGGTGGTTGGGTGGAATCAATAATGTGCAATCTTAAAAAAAAACTTTAAAAACTGTCCTTGGGAAATGCAGATTAAATGTGTAACCACCTAATACAGAAGCTAATTGACCCGTTTGAACTCTTCTGGTTTGCATCTGTTACCATGAATTAGTTAGATGAAGCAGAATTCTCTACTTATATCTTGTGTTGGGTTTTCCCAATAGGCATTTGGAGTGCCATGTTTTGTTATCCAGACTGATGGACAACCGCAGCTTTTCTTTGGTTCGGATCGTGTAGAATTACTGGGAAATGTTTTGGGTGAGTGTTATTAATATTTTTATTGAGAATTATTGAGTTTTCTTTAGGTTCCATAATGGACCAACACATTACTTGTACCTTCCATAAAAAATGGGGGGGAAAAAGGAAAACCTTGAATGTCCTAGGTTTTGGGGAAAATATTTTGCTGCTATTAACACTGAACAATATGGAAGTTGTTTGCCGTTGCCTTTTAGTTTTTTTTTTTTTAATATTCCTGTGTTGCCCAAAAACTGTTTAGCTTTCTCAAAACACTCAAGTTGACATCATCCAGCTGGGTTCCCTGATATTTAAAACAGCTCAGTATTACCCTACTCTCTTTCTGAGGACCTTAGAAGGCATATACGGGTAACATTTTAGTCATTACATTCATTAAATAAATGATTACTGCAGAAAAATACTATAGTGCAAGAAGAGACAGAATATTTTCAAATATGGGATGTATTTTATCAATGGCTGGAAATACAGGGTAGAGATTGGGAATTTAATGTGTATTATTAAGTAAAACAAATGGACCCAGACAACACATTGTTTACTAACCACTCATGAATTTTAAATGTAGAAAACTAATAAAATATTATAAAAAGAAAACAACAGCTCAGTATTACACTACTCTATTTCTGAGGACCTTAGAAGGCATATACAGGTAGTCCTCAACTTACAATAATTCATTTAATGACCATTCAAAGTGACAACAGCATTGAAAAAAATGACTTACGACCATTTTTCAACACAACCCTTGCAGCATCCTCTTGGTCATGTGATCAAAATTCAGAAGCTTAGCCTCTGACTCATATTTATGATGTTTCCAGTGTCCCAGGGTCACTTGTTCACCTTTTGTGACCTTCTGATAAGCAAAGTCATAAATTCATTTAACAACTCTGGCAAGAAAGGTCATAAAATGGGGCAAAATTCACTTAACAACTGTCTTGCTTAGCAATAGAAATTTTGGGCTGCATTGTGGTCATAAGTCAAGGACTGCCTGTATAAGTGTTGTGTTTGCAGAATACTAGAGAGAAAGAAGAGAGAAATATTATCTCTGACCAAGAATTTACTAAAGAGATGCCAAAAATTGCCATAATTTAAACATTATGTAAATAGGGGCGTAATTTATTATTTTATAATTCTACTTTTATTCTAAAGCTCATGAAAGAGAAAGAAATAATTCAGTTTTTTCCTTACTATTGATGCTTTGATCCAAGTTGTTTTTCACTTTTTGGGAATTGCCTTAGATAGCAAAAGTAAGAATGCAAAAGGAGTCTGAATGAAACTCCAATGGGAAAAACCTGGAGGAGATAAATTTGGAGTACAGAGTAATTTCTTTGCTAAACTGCCAGCTTCCTTTACAGGGGAAGCAGTCTGTATTGATGTTTTTATAATTAAATTGACCTAACGGTTTTTTTAGTGAAAATGTTGTTAAAGTTGCTCTTCTGTGCATTTTAATTTGGAAGTACTGTTTGAATACAGAAAAGTTTTGAGTTGTGGAAAGCACTCTAAAATTGGATAAGATCACCCAGGGTTTCAACTAGACAGCAAGTGACACGTTGGAGACACTAGAAGAAAGCTGCTGGAACATAGTGGCTAGAAACATCCTCTGTCCAAAAGCAATTAAAAATTGTTAACAAATTTTTATAGCTGAGAATATCAAACAGATTTGGTATAGCCATTGATATGGATCGAAGCCTCATTCATTTATTATTGAAACGGAAGCATTCAGTAAGCACTGCTCTGGGCTGAGATCACTCAAATAGTGGCACTATTTTGCAGGCAGTTATGCGTTGTATATATGTAATACCTGGAGAAGAGGACTGGATTAGGCTGACTTCTGAACTCAGACAGGCTCTTTGGGAGGGTGGCTTTATCAGATAGAATCCCTGCAATTGTGTTCTGAATTGGACTGAAATAACCTTTTAATATAACCTGCATACCAGAGCACTCCAGAAAGAAAGACACTGATCAGTAGAAATGGGATTTGTGTATGTTTTACACTTTTACCACGTGGATGTCTTTCTATCATGCCAAAAACCAAGTTATGAGAGGATAACACAAACAGCAAAATGTGTGTGCAATGTGCTAACTCTAGATCAGGGGTGTCAAACTCGCGTCACGTGATGTCCCAGGTTCATGTATGGTGACTTTTTTGCCATTGCCAGCAATAGGGTGGGCGCGGTTTTGCTATGATGTATCCGGCCTGTGGGCTGGCAGTTTGATAGCCCTGCTCTAGATCAACCATATTTCAGATCTTTTGTTGAAATCTCAAAGCTTTCTTTTACTTTGGAACAAAGTTCTTCTATTTCTTTCGTTCTGGAAGAGTTTTTAGGACCTTTGATAAAAGTTCTGGAGTCTTTAAACTCACTGCAGTATTTTGGGCTGCACAGTAAACCTTTCTCAGAGGATCTTCTCTCTTTATTTCTTCATATTGTATTTTAGGCCTAGGGTTAGAATAGATTAGAGTAGGTATAGATTATGCTTTGGACTCAGGTCTTGAATCCAGTTGGGCAGCCTGGAATATTGAGTCAAACTGGAACTTGTGAGGTAATTAAGCAAATTTAATACCATTTTGTACTAATAGAGGTTTGTGAAATAGGTCAAGCTCAAAACATTTTAAGCTTAAAACACATTTCAGTTTTGCCAGAAGTGTTGTTAAATGGCCCTTGGACAGGGTTAGAACACTTTAGTAAGATGAGGGCAACTCTTCTGTGCTCAAAATGTTTCAGATCTGAAAGTTTGTAGTGTGTAGGATGAGATCTAATTACATTTATCCTCATTTGTGGCTTTAGCCTGTTTATTTTTAAGTTCCTCTTTTGTTTTCTGAATTTGATCTTTTGTTTGGTATTGATTTTCTTTGCAGGGGAGAAGTGGCTGGGCCCCGTTCCCACATCATCTAAGCTCTAATTCTCAGGAGCAGTGAGAAAAGCAACCTGCTAAAATTATAAACCTCCCATCCTTCCTACTTCTACAAGATGACTGGCATTGGAACTGGCTTAATATAAAAGATCATAATGATTGTCTTCAAATATCATGCAAGTGTCAAGATAGAAGCTCTCAGAGCAGGGAGCTGTTATATACCCCTTTTTGCAACCATTGAGTACCAGGATCTAGATGGCTCCTAAAGTAACGAATTGTCATGGAAAGGTCCAGGAGTTCAGTTCCTGGTAGAATAACATCTGGTTACCTGTGATTGATGATTCCTCCAAAAGATGAAACTGGTCACCTGGTGGTCAGGGTAACTGACAATTTCCATGCATTAGGAGTCTTCAGTATTCAGGGTGCTTGTCTGCAAGAATTGTTTTCTCTGTCTTTCACCCCCTAATTCAGCCACCACAGCAATGAGCTATAAAAAGTCTAGTTGAGAAAAGCACCTGTCTGTAAAAACGTTGGTGGGTTACTTTTCACCATCATTTATGTAATACTGCATTTTACATCCTCTCCTTGTTTAGCAACAGCATTGTTCCAGTAACTGTCATTAAGGGAATTAGTTTCTAAATAGGTGTATGTAAAAGAGAGAGACACTGTGATAATTACTGATTGCTGCCTTCTCATTCAGATGAGGTTTCTTGCAACTATGGTAGTATTACTCTCCAGTTTGCATTGTTCTTGGGCATGAGAAATTTGCTCATGTTTGTATGTGCATTTGGTCAGAAAATGAATTTTTATTACCAGTTATTACTATTTTATTTGCAAACGGTTACTAACCAAGGTAGTTGCTAACTGAGGAGAGATTGAATATCCCACCTTTTATTTATGAGCACTGATTGACTCATGATGTTCCCTACTTGTTTTCTGTGTTTCAGTGAAGGAATCAGAGGTTGTCATCAAACTGGAAGAGAAACACTGCACTGGAAACACCCATTAATTTGAATGTGTTATGATGTATGTCAGTGGTGTATTATGCATGTTTATGAGTACTAATATAACCGTTATATGATCATTTGATTTGAAAGGCCAGTTGTGAGGGAGGGAATGTCCATTATAAGACAAATTCCAGTACTCATACTGATTTATTTCATTTATGTGTTGTCATTCAGTGTGATATAAATGATGTCCTTTACATAAATTGACTTGATAGAAACAATTTTTCATTTTCATGATGACATCATTACACAAATGGCATAGATCACTATAATACAAATGACATAAAATCAGCATAAATTAACCGCAGAATATTTTGAAGTTATGGCCCAGATAGAAATTTGGTCAATGACCTCTGAAGTAATCTGAATGAGGTACTTGAATGGTGTCTGCGAAACTAACAATAATAATAATAGTAAAGTTGGAAGGGACCTTGGAAGTCATCTAGTCCAACCCCCTGCTCAGGCAGGAAACCCTATACCATTTCAGACAAATGGCTGTCCAGTCTTTTCTTAAAAACTTCCAGTGTTGGAGCATTCACCGCTTCTGGAGGCAGGTTGTTCCACTGGTTAATTGTTCTCACTGTCAGGAAGTTTCTCCTTAGTTCTAGGTTGCTTCTCTCCTTGATTAGTTTCCACCCGTTGCTTCTTGTCCTGCCTTCAGGCGCTTTGGAGAATAGCTTGACTCCCTCTTCTTTGTGGCAGCGCCTGAGATATTGGAACACTGTTATCATGTCCCCCCTCGCCCTTCTCTTCATTAAACTAGACATACCCATTTCCAGCAGCCGTTCCTTATATGCTTTAGCCTCCAGTCCCCTAATCATCTTTGTTGCTCTTCTCTGTACTCTTTCTAGAGTCTCAACATCTTTTTTACATCGTGGTGACCAAAACTGGACGTTTCATTTCAGTTGCTTCTTACATGTTTTTATTGTTTGTTTCTTGGCCCTGGAAAACCTGTTGTATGAGTAGTAGCACAAAACCACTAGGTATGACTATCATTTTAAGGCATGTATTAAGCCAGTTATAAAAATCATTGCAGGTGGTATGGGACTTGAGTGCATATAGCTGGGGGCATCTATTCATTGAAAGGCAGAAGTTTATAATATGCAAATTTGCATTTCTGTGGAAGGGCAAAGTTTGAGGAAAGGGGCAAGAGATAGTTTGAGGGATGGGTTGAATGAATTCCCACTTGCTTATGAGGAGGATTTATGAAAACATCTTGGTTCACTGCACCATTCAAGGAAGTTAAGAGGTTTTTGATTCAAATAAAATTGAGAACAATCTTTGATTGAGAACAAGAGATTTTTAAATTAGTTGTTCCACAAAAAGCAAAGGATGCTAAGATCTTATGCCTTCTATTCATACTGTGCTTTCTTTGCTCAGATTTTCTTGTATTATTTTCTTTTTTGACTGATAGGAATGTGTTAAAGACAGTGCTTTTTCCTCCAAATTAAACATTCAGTTTGAATCTTAAAATGGTGGGGAAGTCAGAGCTAGGGATCTTAGCTAGGATCCCCTTAGACACTGTAAACCCTTAGCTTGTAAATGTGTTTTAGTTGACTACTGAATAAACTCATTTTCCAAGTCAAGACAATTCAATCATAAGCTAATCAAATTGGCTGGAGTTCTATATCACACACAAGCTATAGAAAAGCTAAGCAGAGTTAACATGCCAGTTCAGCCTTTAAATACAATGCAAACTTTTGTTTATTACATCTCTAAAGTTAGAGATCTTCAAGGCTGCAGATGAATTGTACGTTATGAGTTGCTTTGGGGCAATTGGAGGCCATTGCAAATGTGTTGGAATGCTTTACCAGATAGCAGAGGATGAGACATTTTGTCTGTAAGATCCTCCTTATGCCCCTGGTTGTTCGACGCTAAGAAAAAGACACAGGCATGTCTTGAGCAGAGGTTTGAAGCTGCAGGACACAGCTTGACAAACTCTTGAGTTTATTGCTTCTTATATACTTGTTACATACATAGGCTTTACCATTAAATGCTGACATAAAGTTTTCTAGTAACACATTACATGATCAAAGACCAGGTAAAGAGCAAACAGGAGAAGGAACTAACAAAGGCAGGAAGAGATAGGAAGGAATTTAAGCATATTATCTACAGCAGCGGTTCTCAGCCTGTGGGTCGCGACCCCATTTGGGGTTGAACGACCATTTCACGGGGGTCGCCAAACAACGTGGTCTGCCATTCCCCCCCCTTTTCCTTAGCTGTGCTACTCCCTCTAATTCTATTGGCTTTTGAAAGCCAATAGAATAGACTCTCTTGAATAGAGTCTAATTCTATTGGCTTTCAAAAGCCAATAGGAATTGTCCAGGCTGTCTCTGCCCTGCTGAGCCCGCCAAAAGTCCCAGTCTGCAAACAGTGCTGGAAGTTGTCTGTAGCGAAGGCGAGCTGTCTGGAAGTTTCCACCCCTCCCTGCTGAGCAACTACTAAAAATGTAAGTAAAAGAGGGCCAGGGTGGGAGGTGGGAAGCCAGCAGGCGCAGGGAGGGTTGCTGGCGTGCGCCGGGCCCAGCGGGTGCCTTACCTCCCTTGGGCTGGGCCAGCTGGTGGCCCAGCCAGTGATCGCCCTGCACCGTGGCTGCCGCGGCCGCCCAGGAGCACCTGGGCCTGCCTGCCCCCCCCGAATGGGCAATGGCCAAGATAAGGCTAGCGGGGCAGTGGCGGGCGCAGGGAGGGTTGCTGGCGCGCGTGGGGCCCAGTGGGTGCCTTACCTCCCTTGGGCTGGGCCAGCTGGTGGCCCAGCCGGTGGTCGCCCTGCGCCGTCGCTTCCCCTTGCCAGCTACGCCTCGGCCGGCGCAGGGGGCGGCACCACGCATGTGCGGCGCTCCCAGGCATGGAAATACAGGTAGTCCTCGACTTACGACCGGTTGGGGGTCACAGCATTAAAAAGGTTGAGAACCACTGATCTACAGGAAGAGATAGGAAGTAACAAGCATATTTAGGTAGGTGAGGCATTAAGTCAAAAGTGGATGACCTTCTGGCTGCTTCATTAGGACAAAGGATATCAAAAGGTTATGAGGTTTGTGGGGGGGGGAAGCACGGCAGTTTCCTGCACGTGCATTTTTCCTCTACCTGGTAATTATATTACTTATATTTACTGCTAAGGATAGCTCCCTTAGTTTTTTTTTTTTCTAGTCCCAAATTGCAGGACTCCTAGATCATACAAAAGAGATGCAGTGGCACAGTGGCTTAAAAGACTCCGGAGTAGGTCTGTAGTCTTGTAGTTTGAAACCTACCCCCGTCACTTGCCTCAGCTCCCTCCAATCTAGCAGTTCAAAAGCATGTAACTGCAAGTATATAAATAAGTACCACTTCGGTGCAAAGGTAACAGCACTCCTTAGTTTCACTGCATGCTCTGTGCTGCGTGATGTCATGCGGTGATTACCGTGGAAACATCTTTGGACAGTATTGGCTCAATGGTCTAGAAACCAAGATGAGCACCACCCCCTAAAGGTGGCTATTGCTAGCAGAGTAAAACCCACAGAGATTCATCTTTTATCTTTTTCATATCTTACAAAGCTCTCTGTACAAACTGCTAAGCCATGAAAGCAGAGGGACAGATCGGCAGCACATAAGTCTACAGGCCTGTAAGGGACCTTGTGTGTTTAAACAACAGAGTGTGGCCATGTGTGGCCCATTTATGAAGGACAGTTTAAGAAACACGGTTATTTCTTGGGCACAAGAAACATATTTGTTTAAATGTGAACATGATTTATAAAATACTTGAAATGTTAAAAGTTGATAAAGAGTGGCATGATAGGGATTTGTTAAAATGTCTGAACAAATTGAGATAATTGTATTAATAAAAGCAGGAAAGAACATTTAAAGAGTAAGACATTCTTCTAACCTTTTGTGGTTGTTTTAGCTTTAAAGTCTGTTTAAGTGAATGTCTTTTCTCAGGCATTTTAAGCTGGCTGGTACTATTTTGCATATATTGCCTTTATTATTATGGTTTAAGGTACTTTCTCATCATTTTGTCCCACTTCAGACTACAGGTAACTCTTGTTTACTGACTGCCTCTTTTAACAATTGTTTACAATTACAACAGTGATGAAAAAGTAACTTTACAAATAATCCTTGCATTTGCAACCTTCACACATCTAAATCAAACTACAGCTAAGATCGTAAATAAGCACAATTGGTTTTACTTAGCAACTACTTCACATCCAGGTTGCAGGTTCCAGTTGTGGTCTCTAAACAAGACCTACCGTTATCTGTAAGCCTCTTTCCTTTCTGTAAAAGTCCGCCCATTGATCACATTGCACTAAATGATGATCACAGCATTAGTTTTAAATGGACTAGGGCAGGGTGTCAAACTTGCAATGTCACGTGACGTGTCGCAATTTTTTTCCATTGGTGGCAATGGGCTGGACATGGTTTCGCCATGATGCATCCAGCCTGTGGGCCGGCATCTTGACACCTCTGAACTAGGAGTTCGGATGGATTTGATTTCAGATTTTGAAATTAATTAAAATAATCCTTTTTTCATGGGAAATGTCTGTATGCTTATATCTAAACAACTAATAAAATGACTTGAAGGTTGGACACCAGAAGGCACTAGAAGGAAATAAATGATGGCTGCAATAAAGGAAATTTGGGGGGAATGGGCTAAAGGTGTAATCTGCTACTACAGAACTTGGAAACTGATATTGATGAAGAGCAATCCACTGAATAAAACTGAAATTAATTGGAATGTGAGTTTAAAAATGATAGCCTATGAGAAAAAGATGGCAATAATAGATTTACAAATGAAACTGGAAGATGATTTAATAATTACAAATATTAAACCAGAAGAATGATGTGGATAACCTCTCTTCAATGGATTTTAAAAAAAGGAATTTTGGAATTGTCAAAGATTTCATAAGAAGTGATAGTGAGAATGTGAACAGTGACATGGATAACTTTTCAATGCTGGAATTACAAAAGAAATTAGATAAAGATGCCAATAATGAGAGAATTGGTAAAAAAAGAATATGAGAAAGGAGATGTTTGGACTTCACTGGAGGGAACTAAAAAGTATGAGGGAAAAAAAACACAAAATTGGTTTATTGCTCAAGTTTCATATAAATGTGCTGCAATTTTTGGTAATGTTTAATGGATTTTTGCTGATTAGGACTGTATGATGTTTTAAAAACTTTATTTGAAAATGGGATAGGGGATTTGTTTAAATAGAAAATGAAATGTACAGATAAATGGAAAAGGAGAGATTCAAAACTGTTTATTAATGTATGTTATGTTGTTATTTCTGATAACCTGAATGCACTTTTGTTGTTAAAATGGAGTGGTAAAACCTTAAAGATTTGATCGTAGAGAATGTGTTTGAGGTATAGGATGAAGAAGTGATTGGGTTTTTTTTTCATTTGAGAAATGGCGGTAAGTTGTTGGGCTTGATTGTAGTTTTAATACAATTATTGCAAAAAATAAATGTTTTAATGAAATAAAACACAAAATTTTGGAAACTGTCATAGGCACCTGCAATTCTTATTTGTAAGTAGAGTATTTTTGAATGTTCAAATCTTTTTCTCTCGCTCAATCTGTCGCTGTTTATGTTTAACATGCTTCCTAATATTTTCAACGTTATTGTTATTTATAATTTACTGATTCCCAATTCCAGTTAATTATAGGTCAGATACAAAACTACATGATAGAAATAAGTGAATGTCTTCAAAATTTAACATTGAAAGAGAAATTTAAAATTGAATTTGCTGCAGTGGAAAGCAACTATAATGGATGGGAAACAGGAAAAGATAGTATAAAGGTAGAATGTAAGATAAATATGTAGGCAAAAATTAGCTGGATCTTAGAGTGGGAAAGGAAGAAGACAAGCTATAAAAACATCTGTAAGAGGAAATGGCTACCAGGAAAACTTAACTAAACTGAAAAACAGGAAAGAATCCATTGTTCTCAGGGACCCAGAACTTAAAACCAACAATTGAATAGTCTAATATTTTATATTATTAATGTACACATGATGTATGATTTAGTATGTAGCAGGAAATATGTAGAAGGCGGTCGGAAAGTGTAAGCTCATAGTACCTCAGCCAATAGGGAAAGAGAAGGTCAGGACAGGGCTGTATAAAGAAGGATATTTTGGGTTGGAACTTTGGAGAGAACCAAACTTTGATAGCTTCTCTCCCAGCTTATTGCAATAAACAAACAAAAGACCTTCACTGTGTCTTGGCTGGTTATTGGTCAGGCAGCTTGCCTCTGGTAATGAAGGAAAGTAGCCAGGAGCACATAACATACAGAAAACATAAAAATAGGTAAAAATGTTAAATCAAACAGACAATCCAAACTAAAATAATCTAACATAACAAAATCAACAAAACATGGTCTTCCTCATACACTTTCAGAGATTATTTTTTACTTTGCTGTATTTTTAGATATGCTAGCTTGCAAGAGAGCTTGCAACAACTACTGCCATTCCTTGCCTGGAAACAGGTGCAAACATTACAGAAAATACGTAAGGGATCTTGTTTATATGGCGTTTTTAGAAATTGCTCATAAAAGACAAGTTGTTCATTTTCTATTGTTAAAGTGAAACAACAGGAAACAAAGAGAACTCATCTCTTAATGACATTTCATTGCGATTGTGGAATACTAACAATCCTGGACACCTGATGAGCAGGAAATAAACTATCCTCAATCTAGTACAATCCAGAAGATGCATTACGCATCCCCGTATTTCTCAAATCTAATCGAATGGAATAGCGCGGACATCCGAAGGTGGCGCGTGTGTGTGCGGGTACTTTTCCCTTGTTGCACTCAGGCTCCCGTGAGTGTGAAGGGACTGGCGACTTCCTCTGAACAAAGCCAGTTGTCGTTGTTATAGTTCTTGCTGCTACTGCTGCCGCCGCCCACGTGTCGTTTCCCCGGCTTCCTCCGCGTCCCGAAAGGCATCGCAGGAGTGAACTCTGGAAGGGGTTGGGCTCTGAAAGCTGCACGTGACAGGCGTAAAGCGCGTCTTTGGGGTTGTGTGCTTCCCTTTGCATTGCAGACATGTTGACTCCCGGGCTCTCTCTCCTTCGCTTGGCTTTCCGACGGAGCATGGCTTCTGCACCCCAGAGCTCCGGGGTCAGCAAGAAGAAGGTGGAGTGTTTCTACGATGTCCTGTCCCCCTACTCCGGGATTGGCTTTGAGGTAAGCGCGCTGCAAAAAGCTGTATTAAAGCAAGCCATTCCCTCTTACCTTGTGTCTTTCAAATCAAGCAGTATGTAAGTTGCTCGGAAGCCCTAGAGCCTCAGTCCGATTTCTTGCCGTGTTAGCTGCGATTTGGAGTAGGCGAGCAGTAACATTTTTGCAGGGTTTTTTTTTAAATATGCGCTTATAACTAAGCGCAGTATAGACTTAGAAGAGTAAATCTGCACTACAAAAGAAACGCGCTTTGATTCCTGTATTGCAGCTTCAGATGACCCGAACTTTCTTTTTTGTCCAGTGTCCTGCTGTTTGCTAATATGGAGATGCACGGCAGCACCGTTGGATGATGGCCCAAAGGTGTTCTTTACCCTCCCAAAAAACAACTGGACGACTTTCTTGAAGTCTTTCTTGAAGTCCAGTTGCCTTTTTGAAAAAGCACCTTTGGGAGAATCATGATCTGGATGATTGAGAATCTCCATAGACCCTGGGTGGTGACATTTTGCAAACGGGGCCTCCTTGCATCTGTATCTGTCAGTAGGGAGTGCGCCTCCTCCTTCTGTCAGCTGGGCTGTCCTCCAAGAGACTTCCCCCAAGCTCTGTTGCCCTTGACAAAAGTTTGCAACTTCTGGATAATGTTCAGTATGCTGTAAAATTCTCATACTCCAGGCTAGAAAAAAGGGGAAAGGAGTAGAGGGAAACTATTTTTTCAGAAGAGTTTTCAGCAATTATCACAAAGTTTCTAGGACTTTCTTGGTTTCAACTTTGACCCACTTTTCTGTGGCTGCTGAAAACATTGCAACATTTGTCATTGCAACATTTGTCAGGTACGCTAAGCTGTGTACCAATAAATAAGTCACATAAATCTGACTCTAGTTTGAATTACTGGACTTTGGAACTATTTGTGAATATGGGGTATGTTGGATGAAAGCAAATCCTGATATATATGAATATTTCAAAATATTTGAGCAGGAAGTGGATCATCCAGTTCACTTGCACATATCACACATATGGATTCATTATATACACTAGGCCAGTATAATCTAATATATTATTTCCAAACTTTATCCATTTCACCTGGGGAATATATTAAAATGAGTTTAATATGACTGCTTGCATTTCTCAGTGCAATTGTAATTCCTGCTGTGGAAGAGCTGGTTTGCAACTAAACCAAATGGATAACTTTGTTTATTAGGAAAAGAAAGTCATGTTTACTGTGGTGTTATTGTTTCTTTATCTTGCTAATATAGATTCTTTAATTCTGTTTTTTTTCCTGCCAAGAATGTTTTAATATTTTGGGTGGTTTGATGTCAGTGAGCTATGCTGCATAGTATTACTTAAAGCTTCAAAGTACTCTATTCCCATTTCAAATTACAGTTAAAGACAGTCCTCGACTTAAGATCGGTTGCTTAGTGACCATTCAAAATTATGACAGACACCACCACCCCAGCTACTAAAATAATAAAGATGGAATTTTAAAAAAAATAGCCACAGTTTGCATTTAGCTCCTGTGATACTTTACTTTTACTGGATTTATATCCTAATAAACGTACACCTGCTTTTCAACGAACATATTATGACCTTCTACGATAGTGTAGCCTATGAAGGTGCATGCCAAATGATAAACGTGTTTGCCTCTTGAGTATTGCCTTTAAATAGCTGCATGTGGAGCCATTTTGGTGTAGTGGTTAAAAGCATTGGACTGGGGCAGGGGGAAGCCCACCCATCTTGTAGTCCACCCAAGCTATGGAAATTCTAGGGGTGACTTTGGGCTAGTCCTTTCCTCTCAGATCAACCTACCTCACAGAACTATTATGGGCTAAAATATGAAGAAAGAATGCTGTGTATGCTCCTGAATGAAAAATGGAATATAAATAAAATATATTTGTGATAGCTCTGTTTTCCTGTTGCAGGAGTACACAAATTCTTTTGTTGCTTTACATTTTCTGATTTCTAGTTCTTAATACAGGTAGTCCTTGACTTACATTTGTTTAGTGATTGTTTGAAATGACAACAGCACTAAAAATAGTGACTTTTGACAGGTTTTTTTGCCTATATGACCATTGTTGCATCCCCATGGTCACATGATCAAAATTCAGCCACTTGGCAATTGGCTCATACTTATGATGGGTGCAGTGTCCTGGTGTCCTGGGATCACTTTTTGCGACCTTCTGACAAGCAAAAATCGATGGGAAAGCCAGATTCACTTAATAACCGTATTGCTAACGTAACAACTACACTGATTCATTTCACAACTATGGCAAGAAAGGTCATAGAACGTGGCAAAACTCACTTACATGTCTCACTTAGCAATGGAAATTTGGGGCTCAATTGTGATCATAAGTCGAGGACCACTGTAATAATAACCCCTTTCATCTCTGTAGATTATTTGCAGGTACCGTTCCCTCTGGAATCTAGATCTGCACTTCCGGCCAGTTTTCTTTATGGGGATATTGAAGGCAATTGGTAAGCCCTTAATTGTTCAACTGAGCTTAGATGAAGATTAGACACACTCCTGTAGCAACTAGTTACAAAAGTGGAGTTACAAAACTCTAGATCAAAGAGATTTCTCGTGTGTGTGTGTATGTGTGTGTGTGTATCTAAAATTATTTTAAAAATGCGAGCCCCAGGTATATTCATAGTTCTTAATAAAAATTTTAGTCTCGGAGATCAAAGTTTTATATGTGTGTGTGTGTGTGTATGTGTGTGCGTGCGTAACGAGTGTTTCTTTTTTAAATTGCACCCTGTAAACCCAAATATGGGAGAAAGAAATCTTTCAGGTTAATACAACTGCCTAACATGCAGACAGCCCAGGTTCGAATCTCATAAGGGTAAGTTCTGGCTGAAGAGAGTTAAGAAACTCGAAATAGCTATACCAGCTCTCCCTTATTCTTTGTTAGCAATTTAAATAAAAACATATATATATATATATTTGTTCCTGTGGATGGCTCTGGGTTGAGCTGAAACAGGTAAAAGAAGGAAAGATTTCTTTCTCCCATATTTGGGTTTACAGGGTGCAATTTAAAAAAGAAACACTCGTTACACACACACACACACACACACACACACACACATATATATTTAAATTGCTAACAAAGAATAAGGGAGAAAACATATATATATGTTTTCTGAGGTTTTCGCGGGTGTTTGTATGTAGGTCTTTGGTTCTTCGGGTTTTCTCCCACGTAGAATTTGAAGTGTCTTGGCGACGTTTCGACGAAGTCTCATTCGTCATCTTCAGGCTGGTGCTTTCGGCTTCGTGCTTGTAGGAGCAATGTGTGATTTCTAGGAGCAATGTGTGACAATGTGTGTCACACATTGCTCCTAGAAGCACGAAGCCGAAAGCACCAGCCTGAAGATGACGAATGAGACTTCGTCGAAACGAGTGTGTGTGTGTACACACACTTGCCTTTAGAAGTTGCGCGTGCCCCATCACTGGAGGCTTTCAAGAAGAGACTGGACAGCCATTTGTCTGAAATGGTCCAGGGTCTCCTGCTTGTGCAGAGGTTGGAGTAGAAGACCTCCAAAATCCCTTCCATCTCTGTTATTCTGTATTCTGTGTATGTGTTGGGTATAAGTTGCTTTTTAAAATAGCCCTTAACATCTTCTTTGAAACCTCATGCTTTCTAAAATATTAATATCATGGTCTATTTTTGAAGAACTCTTCAAGTGACTCAAAACTTCTATTGGATTGGCCATTTTAAACCTTAGTTTAAACACTGATAAATGCACTTTCCCCTTTTTTTCTCAGTTCCTAATATGGATTTAATTCTGTTCTCACTAATGTATTATTTAATTTTATATATATATGTGTGTGTGTGTGTGTGTGTGTGTGTGTGTGTGTGTGTCAAGTGGTTATTTTTTAGATTGCACCCTGTAAACCCAAATATGGGAGGAAGAAATCATTCTTTCCTTTGCTTGTTTCAGCTCAACCCAGAGCCATCTGCAAGCACAAATATATATATGTTTTTAAAATTGTTAACAAAGAAATAAGGGATTTCTGAGATAGCTATTTCGAGTTATTTAACTCTCTTCAGTCAGAACTCACCCTTTCCGGGATTCGAACCTGGGCAGTCTGCATGCTAGGCAGAAGCTTTAGCCTCAAGCCACAGGCTCTCTCCCGCTTTGTTAATAGTCAGGGAGTGAATATGTGTGTCAAGTGGTTATTTTTTAGATTGCACCCTGTAAACCCAAATATGGGAGGAAGAAATCATTCTTTCCTTTGCTTGTTTCAGCTCAACCCAGAGCCATCTGCAAGCACAAATATATATATATGTTTTTAAAATTGTTAACAAATTGTTAACAAAATAACCACTTGACACACATATTCACTCCCTGACTATTAACAAAGCGGGAGAGAGCCTGTGGCTTGAGGCTAAAGCTTCTGCCTAGCATGCAGACTGCCCAGGTTCGAATTCCGGAAAGGGTGAGTTCTGACTGAAGAGAGTTAAATAACTTGAAATAGCTATCTCAGAAATCCCTTATTTTTTTGTTAACAATTTTAAAAACAAATGTTCCAAATTCCTTCCTTCCTTTCTGCCTTCCTGCCATCCATCCATCCATCCATCCATCCTTCTTTCCTCTGGCTTTCTAGTCTATGGATAACTTTCTTAATGTTTTTTCCCTTTTTGTCAATATATTGTTTTTAAACTCGTAAAATCTCTATTTAAAAATCCTTATATCAAAAAAAAAAAAAAGAAAGTAGAACTCACCAGGAGTCAAATTAAACTTGTCATTTTTGAAGGTCTCTGGTATCCATGAGATCCTTAAATTGATCATTTAGAAATTAGAAATTAATAATTAGAAATGAGTGCAGATGTATTATTTTCCTTTTTAAAGGCTTTGCTGGGTTGAGAGCAAGATTACAGCTGATGGTCAATCCGGTTGGGAATTTTTGCTGTCTAGTATGATTTGTTCATAGTTAACTGTGGACTTGGCTATTCTGTAACAACTAATTTTGGTTGAATTTCTTAAAAGTTAAAAAATATATATAATTTCTACTCTGCTAAAATTAAGTCTGCAGTGTATTCAGGTTTCCATAATCCTGTCCAAACCTAAAATATTAGCTTCCCATACTTCGTTGGATGGGAAATAAAACACAAATAACAAAAGTAGAGATTTACTATTGAAATTACATTTTATGAATTGCTGTCTTTTGCAACAGGAAGCCAGCCTCCAGCAATGCTTCCCAAGAAAGGAGACTATATACTAAAGGATGTCGTTCGAATGGGAAAGTATTGCCAAGTGCCAATAAATTTACCAAAGGATTTTGTAAACGCTGTGGTAGTGAAAGGTAATGAAAGAGATTGTTTTCTCCAAACTGGTGCCAGTTAGGCATTTGGGAAATGATGGTTTCTGCCCATGTGGAAGACATCAGGAAGTGAAAAGTCAAAAATGTCCTTTTAAAAGTAAGGGTGGGTTTGTTTCCCCCCCCCTCAGCATTTATACAGCTTCTCTAGTGCACTTTTGTGTCTATCTCTGCTGTCTACAGGAAGTCTGCCTGCCATGCGTTTCATCACTGCTGTAGATATAGCAGAACCTCAGTTTGTGGAGCCTGTTTCTAGAGAACTCTGGATGCGCCTTTGGTCCAGGGTAAATATTGAGCTCTTGCACACATATGCATCTCTCTTGGCATTTCTGTGGACCTCCAGAAATTTATTCTTTAAGACCCATTTAAATGAATAGAGCAGTCTGAAGTTTCAGCTATATCTAATTTTTCTCTTCATTCTCTCCTTTCTGTTTTGGGTAGGTTAAACTGGGGGAATTGGACCTATTTTAATCTTATTTCATTAGACAAAGAAATCAGGCCAACAAAGGCAATTGTTGTCCATCATGATTTTGGTTTAGTTTTATTTTCTTATCTCATTATTTTCATGCTCATCCATAAAGTTTAATAATCAGTTGCCATATTTTTTTGTTTTTCCAGGATGAAGACATAGTTCAGCCAGAAAGTATATTAGCAGTAAGTTCCTGCTCTTCTTCTCTTGCTCTTCTCCTGCAGGTGGTTCAGATGCAAAAGGGTGGCTCTGCGCTGCTGGCTGGATAATTTTGAAAGAAGTTTAAATTGTGGAATGTTTACATGCCTTCCCTTCCCACTCTGCTCTCCTGAGTATGGTACTCTAGAATTTCCTTTGGAAGCAGTATTGCTGTCAGTGAAGACTATCCATGCATGAGCGACCTTGTGTGGCTTCGTTGCCTCCCTCAGTTATTAATTTTTTGAAGGGTGTAGACGTGTTTAATTCTTTTAACATTGGCAAATAGGGAGAAAATAAGTTTGTCAATAGTGTTATCACTAGGTCTGGTGCATGGAAATGCAGTTTTCCTAAGTCTAAGGCTATCTAAAAAGAATTAAATATGACCTATGGCTTATTTTTCTAAAGTATTGTGTATTATTTAATTTATATGGGGGATGATCTCAAGGTCAATAAATACTCCGCATGTTGAGTGTCCCAGGTTCATTCCTATCATCTTTAGGCAGAAAAATCTCAGCCTAACACTCTGGAGACCCCCAGAGAGAAGAGGAAAATTCTAGCTAAATGGACTAATCTTTGAAATGAGTGCAGATGTGCATAGTTACAAAGAAAAATAAAAAATAAAATCCAGACTCTGGTAGTATTTTTTTTTTTACGATTAACCATTTTTAAGAAAGGGCCTCAGATTTCATATGCATTCCATGCGTCATGAATTGCAGCTGACAAAAATGCAGGCTTTTTCATAACATTTGTTGCTCAGAAAAGGTGCTATCAGACACCCTGTGATTGTGGATAGATTGTCATCTTATTGTTGGAATAAAGAAAGAGAACATTGAAAACAAGGAATGCCTTGTTTATAGAGGTTTTAAGTATTTTAGTAGTTAAGGATAGAAATTAACGTGATTACCAAGAAACCGAAAAGGTGTTGAACAATTCCAGTTGGGTCATAGTTTAGTATGTTCGCTCTTTGCTAAGGCCATTTGCTTTCCAGTTCAATTATGAAGTCTTAGGTAATTTTGTAAACCTCTTGTTTCCTTTATAGTATCTCAGGTAGTTTGTATGTGTCTCAGTGTGCAAAGCTGATGTTTTAATGCAGTCAACCTGGGCTTTAGGATATTTGTCTTTTTTTGTCAGGTTGCAGAGAAAGTAGGTTTGCCCTCAGGCAAAAGCCAGGAGCTTCTGAAAATGAGCACTTCACCTGACGTGAAGAATCGCTTGAAAGAGACAACAGATGAGGCTCTGAAGCTTGGGGTAAGGGGCAGTATTTTATGAAATACACTTTCCAATCTGAAGCTGAAGCTCAAATCCTTTGGCCACCTAATGAGAAGAGAAGACTCATTGGAAAAGACCCTGATGTTGTGAAAGATTGAAGGCAAAAGGATGAGGATGGTAGAAGATGAGATGGTTAGATAGCATTGACTCAATGAACATGAATTTGGGCAAACTCTGGAAGGCAGTGGAGGACGGGGGGACCTGACAGGTGTCCATGGGGTCGCAAAGAGTCAGACATGACTTAACGACCGAACAACAAATCTTCCAGGCAGTCTATTTTTAAAAGGTGCGGGATCTTGGGAAGCTGAATTCTTATGCTCTGCAGAGCAACTTTGTTGGCTAATGAAATCACTTTAGAAGACTTGTATCCCGAGAGCCTTCTGTCTTGTTTTTCTGCATTTTTGTAACTATTATCCATAGCTAGCATTGAACCATTGCTTCCAGATTCATGAATAGCAGGGCAGATGAGCAACTTCATTGTTGTTGTTAGTTGCGAAGCCGTGTCCGACCCATCGCGACCCCATGGACAACGTTCCTCCAGGCCTTCCTGTCCTCTACCATCTTCTGGAGTCCACTTAAGCTCATAGTAATATAACAATAGCAGTATCAAGGTGACTGCCTGTTATTTCCCATTGTGTTATTTCCCAAAACTGTTCCATGCACAGTTGATGATGACATTTGAACTGACATGAAATAATGCATAAGTTCTGTTTTATGAGGACTGATATATACTTGTGTACAACATTACTGCAGTGAAAAGCAGTGAGCATAATCCATATTTGGACTAATGGGATATAAGGTTTCCTTGGAATAATCACACAGGTGCTTCTTAATCTTACTTAAACTTTACAGTTTAAAATGCACCAGCACCTACAGAAGTACAGAGAGTTGGATGGCTGGCAAGTGATATTCAGAACAGTTAGAAAGTTGACAAGTAAAAGGTAAAGATTTCCTAAAGTTGGGAGATTTTGCAAAGCATGGCAGTTGATCTATCTTTCCTTTTATGGCTTTTGATCTGTTTTCTCCTCATCCAGGCAAGCAGGTGAATTTTAATCATATTTGAACACGTTTCCCTACAAAATAGCATTGGAGAATTGGACCCATTTCCCAGTTCTTCAGTGGATGGGTGGAATCAGTAATGTGCAATTTCTAAAATAATTTTAAAAATTGTCCTTGGGAAATGCAGATTAAATGTGCAACCACCTAATACAGAATCTAATTGACCCGTTTGAACTCTTCTGGTTTGCATCTGTTACCATGAATTAGTTAGATAAAGCAGAATTCTCTACTTATATCTTGTGTTGGTTTTTGCAATAGGCATTTGGAGTGCCATCTTTTATTATCCAGACTGATGGACAACCGCAGCTTTTCTTTGGTTCAGATCGTGTAGAATTACTGGGAAATGCTTTGGGTGAGTGTTATTAATATTTTTGTTGAGAATTATTGAGTTTTCTTTAGGTTCCATAATGGACCAACACATTACAAAAGAGGATATTGTTTGCTTGTAGCTCCATAAAGAAATGAAAAGGGGAAAAAAAGGAAAACCTTGAATGTCCTAGGTTTTGGGGAAAATGTTTTGTTGCTATTATCACTTAACAATATGGAAGTTGTTTGCCATTGCCTTCTGGTCAATTTTAAACCTGAACTATTTTTATTAGGTATATTATCAGGAAAATATGATAAAGAAAGTGTATATTTAATGTTGCATGTATTAACAGCAGCAAGAATAGTATTTGCTCAGTACTGGAAAAATGAAGAAACACTATCTGAAGAGGAGATAATCAAGAAAATACTAGACTGTGCAGAAATGGATAGACTTACACTGAAAATTAAAGAAAAAGAAGAGACAGAATATTTTCAAATATGGGATGGATTTTATCAGTGGCTGGAAAAACTGGGTAGAGATTAGGAATTTAATGTGTATTATTAAGTACAACAAATGGACGTTGTTTACTAAGCACTCAGGAATTGTAAATGTAGAAAACTAATAAAATATTATAAAAAAAACAATAGCTCAGTATTACCTTACTCTATTTCTGAGGACTTTAGAAGGCATATACAAGTAGTCCTCAACTTACAATAGTTCATTTAATGACCAAAGTGACAACAGCATTGAAAAAAATGACTTACGACCATTTTTCAACACAACCCTTGCAGCATCCTCTTGGTCATGTGATCAAAATTCGGAAGCTTAGCATCTGACTCATATTTATGATGTTTCCAGTGTCCCAGGATCATTTGATCACCTTTTGTGACCTTCTGATAAGCAAAGTCATAAAAAGCCAATTCATTTAACAACTGTGGCAAGAAAGGTCATAAAATGGGGCAAAACCCACTTAACAACTGTCTTGCTTAGCAATAGAAATTTTGGGCGCATTGTGGTCATAAGTCAAGGACTGCCTGTATAAGTGTTGTGTTTACAGAATACTAGAGAGAAAGAAGAGAGAAATATTATCTCTGACCAAGAATTTACTAAAGAGATGCCAAAAATTGCCATAATTTAAACATTATGTAAATAGGGGTGTAATTTATTATTTTATAATTCTACTTTTGTTCTAAAGCTCATGAAAGAGAAAGAAATAATTCAGTTTTTTTCTGATTATTGATGCTTTGTTCCAAGTTGCTTTTCACTTTTGGGAATTGCTTTAGATAGCAAAAGTAAGAAAGCAAAAGGATTCTGAATGAAGCTCCAATGGAAAAAACCTAGAGCGAATAAATTTGAAATACAGAGCAATTTCTTTGCTAAACTCCCAACTTCCTTTACAGGCAAAATTTAATTTATAAATTTATAATTTAATTGACCTAATAGGAAGACATCAATCTGTTTAAATGGGATTTGTGTATGTTTTACACATGGATGTCTTTCTGTCATGCCAAAAACCAAGGTATGAGAGGATAACACAAATAGTAAAATGTGTGTGCAATGTGCTAACTATAGATCAACCATATTTCAGATCTTTTGTTGAAATCTCAAAAGCTTTCTTTTGCTTTGGAACAAAGTTCTTCTATTTCTTTTGTTCTGGAAGAGTTTTCAGGACCTTTGATAAAAGTTCTGGGGTCTGAAATTCACTGCAGTATTTTGGGCTGCACAGCAAATCTTTCTCAGAGGATCTTCTCTCTTTATTTCTTCATATTGTATTTTAGGCCTAGGGTTAGAATAGATTAGAATAGGTACAGATTATGCTTTGGACTCAGGTCTTGAATCCAGTTGGGCAGCCTGGAATATTGAGTCAAACTGGAACTTGTGAGGTAATTAAGCAAATTTAATACCATTTTGTACTAATAGAGGTTTGTGAAATAGGTCAAGCTCAAAACATTTTAAGCTTAAAACACATTTCAGTTTTGCCAGAAGTGTTGTTAAATGGCCCTTGGACAGGGTTAGAACACTTTAGTAAGATGAGGGCAACTCTTCTGTGCTCAAAATGTTTCAGATCTGAAAGTTTGTAGTGTGTAGGATGAGATCTAATTACATTTATCCTCATTTGTGGCTTTAACCTGTTTATTTTTAAGTTCCTCTTTTGTTTTCTGAATTTGATCTTTTGTTTGGTATTGATTTTCTTTGCAGGGGAGAAGTGGCTGGGCCCCGTTCCCACATCATCTAAGCTCTAGTTCTCAGGAACAGTGAGAAAAGCAACCTGCTAAAATGATAAACCTCCTGTCCTTCCTACTTCTACAAGATGACTGGCATTGGAACTGGCTTAATATAAAAGATCACAATGATTGTGTCAGAACCCATATATTATTAAAGAGGACTCTTTTCTATTTCTATTTCTTCCATTATTCTGGATCCTGCCATACTCCTGAAGGGGAGGGGGGGGAAGACTTGCAGGCTGTCTCTTTGTTTCTCTCTATCACTACAATGTATACCTTACGCTATTCTGCATATTTGCTCTTTGAACTATTTCTCCTTTGATGCTACCTTGGGGTGCCTTCGGCCATCTGGCTTATCTCCCGTTTCGGAAGGGAAGGCGCAAAGACCCAACAACCTCGCTGGGAGCCTGGGAAAGACCAATGTTATCTGCTCCTTTCCCACAATGGACTTAACACATGAGGATTGGCCAGTTCAAACTGACTGGATGAACTGTTGAGGTGGGGTTTGCTTGGGACTCTTTTAACCTATTGATCTGAGTGGGAAACCCTCAGATCCTGCTTATTATGCCTACTATCAGCTTCTCCTAATACAAGTTCCTTTTGGAAGAAACTGCTTCCACAAGTCCTGCTTTCTTAGGATGAGGTTTTGAAGTGGACCCTGACAGATTGTCTTCCAAAATCATGCAAGTGTCAAGATAGAAGCTGTCAGAGCAGGGAGCTGTTATATACCCCTTCTTGCAATCACTGAGTACCAGGATCTAGATGGTTCCTAAGGTAACAAATTGTCATGGAAAGGCCCAGGAGTTCAGGTCCTGGTAGAATAACATCTGGTTACCTGTGATTGATGATTCCCTCAAAAAATGAAACTGGTCACCTGGTGGTCAGGATAACTGACAATTTCCATGCATTAGGAGTCTTCAGTATTCAGGATGCTGTTGCATATATTAACAGTAGAAAAGTGACTCCATTTTAGAAAAGTGACTCCATTTTGAAAAAGTGACTCCATTTTGAGCCAGGCCAGGAGCATTTGTGTTCTGCAAGTCTGGTGGAAAATTACTGGGGGAAAGTTCCAGAATGTGTCAGAAATGATGGATGTGACAAAAGGAGGGTAGGCAAATGGGAGGAGAAAGGGGAAGGCCCAAACGGTGTGGTGCAGCAAGAAATTCATGTATTGGCCAAAATGAGACATGTGATGTACAAAGAGTTTGCATATGTGAGTTAATAAAAGGAGGACCCAGGGATTGTTCTGGGCTCTTCACCCCAAGAAAACCTGTGTCCTGGGTTTTTCTTTATTGGCCCGTGAAGAGACCACCAAGTTGGAGCCCACTGAGCCAAACCCCCGATGCCGTTCCGGGGGACTGAGGCTTAGGAAGCTTCAAGTGGTGACCCCGACGTGATTCGGGTCGGTGTCGTGTTCCGACGACACCCTTGGCAGTCTCATATTCATCTCACGCACCGCGACTCCTACTAGCTAGGATCGACTTCCTGTGAGTATGGGGGCAGAATTCTCCCAAGAGCAGATAGCACATCTGTGGGTGCTTGGGCATCAATTAAACAGTTAAAAAAAGAACACAAAGTGCCTTCACAAAAAGAATTGAAAAAACTACTGTCATATTTATGGACTCATTGTCCTACATATCCCTTAAAGGGCACTTTGAAAATTGAACATTGGATTAAAATTGGTTCATATTTTAATACAGTACCAAGGGCCCCTGCTAATATTCTTCTTACATGGAAAACAGTAGTTGCCTGTCTAAAAGTCCATTTCCAGAACCTTTCAGGTTCTCCAATTTCTAAAACCTCCACTGCCTACTTACCTCCCTCTTCTCCCTCCTGTCCTGATCCACTGATCAATCCAGTAAAAGGCCGGACCGTTTTTTACCAAGAGCCATCCTCCATTTTGTCACCAGTTCACCAGGGCATTCTTCAGGCCCGCATGAATTGTTTTCTCTCTCTTTCACCTCCTAATTCAGCCACCACAGCAATAAGCTATAAAAAGTCTAGTTGAGAAAAGCACCTGTCTGTAAAAACATTGGTGGGTTACTTTTCACCATCATTTATGTAATACTGCATTTTACACCTCTCCTTGTTTAGCAACAGCATTTTTCTAGCAACTTTGTCGTTAAGGGAAGTAGTTTCTAAATAGATGTATGAAAGAGAGACACTGCAAATTACTGATTGCTGCCTTCTCATTCAGATGAAGTTTCATGCAAGTACGGTAGTATTACTCTCTCTCCAGCTTACATTGTTCTTGGGCATGAGAAATTTGCTCATGTATGTACCGGTATGTGCATTTGGTCAGAAAATGAATTTTTATTACCAGTTGTTACCGTTTTATTTGCAAACGGCCACTAACCAAGGTAGTTGAATATCCCACCCTGTATGATGTTCCCTACTTGTTTTCTGTGTTTCAGTGAAGGAATCAGGCTGTCATCAAACTGGAACAGAAATACTGCACTGGAAACACCCATTAATTTGAATGTGTTATGATGTATGTCAGTGGTGTGTTATACATGTTTATGAGTACTAATATAACCATTATACGATCATTTGATTTAAAAGGCCAGTTGTGAGGGAGGGACTGTTCATTATAAGACAAATTCCAGTACTCATACTGATTTATTTCATTTATGTGTTACTGTCATTCAATAAGTGATATAAATTGACTTGATAGAAACAATTTTTCATTTTCATGATGACATCATTACATAAATGGTATAGATCACTCTAGTACAAATGACATAAAATTAGCATAAATTAACTGCAGAATATTTTGAAGCTATGGACTTTTAAGAAGATGTCCCAGATAGAAATTTGGTCAATGACCTCTGAAGTAATCTGAATGAGGTACTTGAATGGTATCTGCGAAACTAAAGTTTCATTGTAATATGGAAGCTTCTTTTCAGTTGCTTCTTACATGTTTTTATTGTTTCTTTCTTTCTTGGCCCCGGAAAACCTGCTGTATGAGCAATAACACAAAACCACTAGGTATGATTCATTTTAAGGCATGTTATAAGCCAGTTATAAAAACCACTGCAGGTGGTTTGGGACTTGAGTGCACATCTTAGCTTGTAAACATGTTTTAGTTGACTACTGAATAAACTCATTTTCCAAGTCAAGACAATTCATTCAATCATAAGCTAATCAAATTGGCTGGAGTTCTGTATCAGAGACAAGCTATAGAAAAGCTGAGCAGAATTAACATGCCAGTTCAGCCTTTAAATACAATGCAAACTTTTTTTTATTAGATAAGATAACTTTTATTGTATATTTTTTTTTATTGTGGGCACAACGGCACACATCAAAAATGAAATTTAGTTGCCCGCTTTCAAAGTGAAACACAGTGAAACACACCTAAACATACTATGAACAACATATGTATAGACCCACACCCCTACATATACATAGCAAATAAATATTAAATACTGTCCATCTTGAACATATAACGGAAGGAGGAAGCTTGAGAGTTCACAAGGTTAATGCTGTATGGAATGAAACTATGGCTGAATCTGGATGTTCTGCTACGGATACCACAAAGCCTTGTCCCAGAAGGTAACAAGGAAAGCAGGTCGTGAAGAGGATGTGTAGTGTCCCAGATAATCTTACGGACCCTGCTCAAGCAATGCTTCTGTGCTATGTCCTGGGAGGGAGGAACTGCCTATGATCTTTTCGGCCATCCTCACCACTCTCTGCACCGCCTTCCTGTCTGAAGCAGTGATACTACCAAAGCAGACTGTGATGCTGTATGACAGGATTACATCTTTAAAGTTAGAGATCTTCAACGCTGCAGATGAATTGTACATTATGAGTTGCTTTGGGGCAATTGGGGGCCATTGCAAATGTGTTGGAATGCTTTACCAGATAGCAGAGGATGAGATATTTTGTCTGTAAGATCCTCCTTATGCCCCTGGTAATTATATTACTTATATTTACTGCTAAGGATAGCTCCCTTAGGTTTTTTTTCGAGTCCCAAATTGCAGGACTCCTAGATCATACAAAAGAGGTGCGGTGGCACAGTGGCTTAAAAGACTCCGGAGTAGGTCTACTCCCGACACTTGTCTCAGCTCCCTCCAATCTAGCAGTTCAAAAGCATGTAAATGCAAGTATATAAATAGGTACCACTTCGGTGCAAAGGTAACAGCACTCCTTGTTTCACCACATGCTCTGTGCTGCGTGATGTCATGCGGTGATTACCATGGAAATGTCTTTGGACAGTATTGGCTCAGTGGTCTAGAAACCGAGATGAGCGCCACCCCCTAAAGTCAGCTACTGCTAGCAGAGTAAAACCCACAGGGACTCATCTTTATCTTTTTCATATCTTACAAAGCTCTCTGCAAATTGATAAGCCATGAAAGCAGAGGGACAGATCGGCAACACATAAGTCTATAGGCTTGTAAGGGACTTTGTGTGTTTAAATAGCAGAGTGAGGCCATGTGTGGCCCATTTATGAAGGACAGTTTAAGAAACATGGTTATTTCTTGGGTACAACCAAATATTTGTTTGTAGTGGGGCTGTCTGAGAGTGTTTGCAGGAGCTTGGTTGGGAAGGGAGAGATTGGGACAGTTGCTGCTGGCTTTGGGTGTGGCCGGCGTGGGCGGAAGAAAAGATAGGAAAGGAAAAGAAAGGGCCGTGGGCTGTTGCTGTTGCAGTTTGTCAGGTGAAGGTAAAGGGACTGGAAGTTTTATTTGTTTTTCTTCGTAAAGAGGATATTTTAAACAGAGGCTAGAGTGAGGGAGAGAGTGGAGTTTTATTGCTTCTTTCGTAAGGAGGATATCTCAAACAGAGGCAAGAGAGAGAGTGTGTGTAGAAAGGAGTTGGCTGAGGCTCCTATCCTCAGATTTTAACAATAAAGATAAAGGGGGGGGCCTTTGATGCTGAAACCTGACTGAAGAAGAAACAACAGAAGGAGAGGAGAGACTGGTGGTGGCTATTGTTGCTGCAAAGCCTGGAGGCTATTTGGACTGTGACTATTGCTGCTGGTACAGGTTTTAGACATTGTGGGGGAGTTGCCCTGGGGGACGAGCTATTGCTACAGCACACTGACTGCTGTTGTTTCTACTACCGTCTAGAGCCGGGGTCTTCCTCCATCCCACTTGACTCTGAACGATTGCTGAGGAATCTTTTATTCCTGCTGCTATACTGGCCTTGGGCTGTTGGATATCATCATAGCATTGACTATCGTGACTATTTCCGTTCCTGGAAGCCCCTCCTTGATGACAAGAGCCTGCTACGTACTAATTCTGCATGAGCTCCGGCTGGAAGAGACATCTTATCAACCCCTAGAGAACACTACTGCAGGGCTTGACAAAGGGGGCTGGGGCTGGGAGGGCCTGGTTTTTTGGCGGCCTCTGAGGAGGTAACGCTACATGTTTAAATTTGAACATGATTTATAAAATACTTGAAATGTTAAAAGTTGGTAAAGAGTGGCATGATAGGGATTTGTTAAAATGTCTGAACAAATTGAGATAATTGTATTAATAAAGCAGGAAAGAACATTAAAATAGTAAGACATACTTCTAACCTTTTGTGGTTGCTTTAGCTTCAAGGTCTGTTTAAGGAAATGTCTTTTCTCAGGCATTTTAAGCTGGCTGGTACTATTTTGCATATATTGCCTTTATTATTATGGTTTAAGGTATTTTCTCATCATTTTCTCCCACTTCAGACTACTTGTTTACTGACTGCCTCTTTTAACAATTGTTTACAATTACAACAGATGAAAAAGTAACTTTACAAATAATCCTTGCATTCACATATGTGTAAAGCAAAGGAAAGCTAAAGTAAGATCATAAATAAGCCAAATCGGTTTTACTTAGCGACGGCTTCACTTCCAGGTTGCGGGTCCCAATTGTGGTCTCTGAACAAGAACTATGTGTAAGCCCCTTTCCTCTGTGAAAAATTCCGCATTGCTCTAAATGTCTCTGTTCATTCTTCACTGCTTTTTGCCACATGCAGTAATTGAGCAGTAAAGAATAATATTGTAAAATAAATGATTACATGGGAAATGGAGTTGGAAAGAAGCAATTTCCACTAATAGGTACCAGGTATCCCTCTAGAAAATAAGGCAAATTGAAGCGACTTGTGTAATTTGTTGTCAGGGATTCGTTTTAATTCGGTATCCTGCCTGGAGGATACGAGATAAGTGACATTTTCAGTGATGTCATTACGTCACTAGAATAACTAAGATCAAAATGTTTCTTAATTGGGGTGGGAGATTAACGAGAGTTAAAGTGTAAAATGAAGATCTCAAACTATTTTGCCCCTAAACCAACCCAATGGAAAAATTAAAATTTGTAATATAAAATAGACAAGATGTCAAAGGTATCTTATGGTTTACAGATTGCCAACCATGGTCTGTATAGGAGGCACTGACCCTTTCATAGCTTGAACCCTAATTTATAGGCAGAAGATAGAGAAATTGGTGGCAGATGCTTTTAGTTTAATGTCAGTTGGTAATTTGCCACAAGTCTGTTCCCATTTGTATTTAAGAGTTTTCACCAAGGCATTATTTGGTGGAATACATTGCTACTAGGGCTGATGAACTCCCATAATTAAACATTTTAGGTGAAATGTTGAAGTGTTGACTAAGCTACACATCATTATGATTCTAGGCCTCCTCCTTTCAATATGGTGAAACCTTAGATGTTTGTTAGCTTTAAACAAAAAAAAAAAACCCCTCAGGAGTGAATTGGTCACAGTAGTCTTTTATTGCAAGCCCAAGACACCACAGACACAACAAGCATTGGACAAGGAGTCATAGATTCACATTTACAGGTTTTGGTTCTTGATGGCACAAAGACTCAGGAAAGAGGGTGGCAGTGGTACAGTGAAATATTTAACAGATCTGAGGAATCTGATGAATAATGAAACAAATACTCTTTAACTGTCACACACACACATGCTCTTTGGCACTATGTGTCCTGCCCATGCTGCATAATGCAGCTCTGATGTTTTATGAACCAGGCATAATCCTGGGAGCACTAAGATATATATTCCTCTTACGTTTTTGAGGCCTTCATGCTGAAGAATGAACACAAATACAGCCTTCTGGAAACGGCCCTGTAGGACACCCAAATCCTTCCAGGTGGGATCTTGGATATCTACATTTTAGCTGTAATAACAGAGAAAGAGAGAAAAGCACTCCTCTTTTGTTTGCTTCTAAAGCTATGGCAGACAGGAGAGCCCTCCCTCTTTTTTTTAAGATTTAGATTGGTTCTGCTCTCCTGAGGTTGCTAAATCGGAATGATACATATGGATGAGTAAAATGCCACATTTGGACTCTGATTCCTGACTGCCTGTGGTGCAGCTGTCAATGAAGCAGAAGAGCCAGATCAGGTGTTTCTGGGAATCCACCATTGTTTCTTCTGAATTCCAAAGTGAACTGCTGTGAGTTCTCACTTCGGCAGCAGATCCTACGATACATACAGAGAAAAGATGAAGATAGCTTCAAGAATCCACTAATGGACAGATTCACATTTTCCTCTTATACTTCACATTTTCCTCTTATCCTTCAGTGGAGAGGAATAGGCTTAATGAAGAGAGACAATCTCAGCCATGAATAAACATAAAGCCTTGTATCATAATATCTTATACCATTCATCATAGCAACTGGGAAGCCAAAACATCTTTTTCAGCAACTTCATAAAGAATGACCACTTGTGAATAGGTGCACAGTTGGACGAGTAAAGCTTCCTTCAAGGTGGCCACTTTTATATTGGCAGCTTTGAAAATAACAATCCTGGGAAACAGTTCAGTAATTGACCAAGCTGAAAAGGTTTGTGATGGGGTAACTATAATGTGATGGGGTAACTATAATGCTCCCATGTAACACCGCTCCTGCGCGAGTTGCACTGGTTGCTGGTGGCCTTCCGGGTGCGTTTCAAGGTGTTAGTGACCGCCTTTAAAGCGCTCCATGGCATCGGACCCGGATATTTACAGGACCGCCTTCTGCCAGCAAATACCTCCCGCCGCCCAGTACGCTCCCACAGAGAGGGTCTCCTCAGGGTGCCGTCGGACAGACAATGTTGGCTGGCGACCCCCAGGGGGAGAGCCTTCTCTGTGGGAGCTCCAACGCTTTGGAACGAGCTCCCCCCCCGAACTCCGTACGATGATGGATTTACGTTCCTTCCGTCGAGAATTGAAAACATTTTTTTCGACAGGCCGGCCTGGGATAGGAGCTCCGGTACTAACAAGGTTATAATTGTTTTAGGGGATTGAGCTTTTTAAGACATAATGTATTGGGTTTTAAATGGATTCAGGGCCAAATTGTTTAATCTATTCTTAATCATTTTACTTTTTGTATATTGATGTTTTTAATTTTGGGCTGTACACCGCCCCGAGTCCTTCGGGAGAGGGGCGGTATAGAAATCGCAAAATAAAATAAAATAATAATAATAATAATAAATAAATAAATAAATTACTACCGTATGCAACTGGAGAAATCTGATTTAAAACTGCTAGTAAGCCAAGAGGTTCCATGGGCTCGGTAACAAACTCTTGCCCTAATCAATCTTACAGGAAATACAAGGAAACAACTACATAGATCGCTCAAAAGCTTTATCAGAATTACTTATTCTGTTGCAGAGGATACAGTATTCTACAGAGCAAGGATAGGGGTGCTACAAGAAGCTATAACCTTGTATTTGATAAGGATAATGCTGTGGGGAATAAGTAGGCAGAAGGCAGTGATCAACCAGAGCTGGATTCAGAGGGTTTTCTGTTAATTGTGGTAACATCTTTATAAAGTTGTCAGAATAGCTTGACAACTTGATATATCCTTTCAGCACTCACGGAGCCTTAAACTTGTCTCTCTGCAATGCTCAGGGGAGAATTAATGTTCCATCAGAGAAATGTGTTCAAAGACATTATCAAGTCGAAGGAAGAAGCTGCGTATTTGCATGAAAAAAGGGCCCCTCGCCCCTTGGGAAATTTCTGCTCTCTTTCCCAATCTTGACCATCTCACACTTTCCTAGAAAGCAGTAATCCACAAAAGATGCAAACCTCCTAATGACAGTGAAAAAGCAGAGGTAGACAGAAACACACAAAACTAGCTAGTGAGCTAAAGAATGATTCAGCAAATAATAAGTCACAGCAATGGGAGGAGATGGGCTGGAAAAGGGCACTGTGGGAATCAAGAGGATACAGTATTAGGGAGTTAGCCAAGTTATGTAGTAAGCCTTGATAGATACATGGATGTGGTTTGACAAACCATGTTGGGTAAGGACTGAGTGGCTGCCTCAAAAAAAAAATGTCCCAAATTGTTGAGGGCCTGAGAAAACAACAGGCTTTACTTTTGACAGCATCTGGCTGTTTTCAAATAGGTGGGATATGTAGAGAGTAGCAAAGAAAACCAATTCTCCTGTCACTTTTTCCCTACGTGCCCTTATCCCCCTGTGTCCTAGGGTATTGAGACCCCCTAGGAAGCGGATTACCTGTGAATTACCCAGCATGCACTGAGATACCCTCCAGCGATGGCATCACACACAGCATAAAATGGAGGCCTGTGGAACAAGGAAGTGGCAGTTTCTTTAACTTTCTTCTCCTTGCCCTGATTCCCTATATATGAAGAACCCACAAATCACCTCCCTACCTGAATTTCCTACATGCATTAAAAAAAAGTATAAAAACATACTGGGCTATAACGTTGAGCATCCACTTTACTGCTTTTCCCCTTTTCCATGGAGCCGGCAGCATTGCTAGAAGGGAGCAGCTGAGTTACTGAAAGGAACCAAGCACAAAGTAGCAGTAAGTTAAAGCATATTCTAGGGAGGATTCAGCTGTGATGGAAAAAGTCTGGGAATAGGATCAATCATCAACAACCTATGATACACAAATGGCACATTTATCTGGGATATTTCTCATTTGGTAATGCTCCTTAGTAAAATTATATTTTTCTTTCTTCTATGTGGAAGATACTTGGTGATCTTTTGATTTGGAATTCCAGGATTTAGAATTTAAATCTCAAGAGCTGGGGGAAGAAGAATATATCTTCCCTGGGATATCTAAGAATGAGAAAGACATTGATTTGATTAACTTTTTAAGGTGAAGTTACTGAATTTGCACTGAATGTGTATGCTGAGATCTGCTCCTGGCTGAATATTGTGAAAAATGAACACGTTAGAGAAACTGCAAATGTCTAAGAATGCATATTAGAGAATTTACTAATAAACGTGGTAGGGAAAAGTCCATTCAAAAATGCATGCTAGCAGCCTTCAGAAAAATGCATACAATTGTTCAAACTTATCCTAAATTGAGGAAAGAAACATATTCCTCAATTGTCCTGTTGATCAAGTAAAGACTCTCCAGAATTTGTCTACATTGAAAACCAGAACCACTACAATATTTCATGTTTTGGTTTGGTCAAATCGTAGCCCAACAATTTGGTCAAAATCTTGAGACACAATGTATCCGTGTTGGGTTTAAAACAAAATATATTTGCCCCTACTTTTACATAACATATGTCAGGTGGTGTCAGTGCCTGACCAATCTTTTCTTAGATTGATTGTACCTGCTTAGTACTTGAGCTAGAGAGCACCAGAGATTTCTAATGCTGTAGAGAAAACTTCCTGAAAGAAGGTTGTGACAAATTATTTCCACGCTGCTTCAAGAAAACAGCATGGAATCAAGCTTACTCAAAGGAGCTTTATCTATCTATCTATCTATCTATCTATCTATCTATCTATCTATCTATCTATCTATCTATCTATCTATCTATCTATCTATCTATCTATCTATTTATTGGATTTCTATGCCGCCCTATTCCGGAAACTCAGGGCGGCTCACAGCATAAATAGAAATCTACATAAAAATACATATATAAAAAGAACCCCTAAATTAAAAAGCCAGTCATCCAACCAACATACACACAAACATACACTGGCTAGGGGCAAGATGTTAACTGCCCCAGGCCTGTCGGCAAAGATGTGTCTTAAGCAGTTTACGAAAGGCGGAGAGACTGGGGGCAATACGGATCTCCGGGGGGAGTTGATTCCAGCTTTACTTGTGTAATCCAGCTTTACTTGTGTAATCGCTGGGTGGGGGGAATGCACCCAAGAAAATATTCTTGGTGAGAGTACAGATAAAAACTGTCAGTATTTCTGCAAGATCCTCAGTTCACTTGATTATTCCCATACAACTACCCACCTTGGTTACAAAATTAGAAATAGCCAGATTAATCATAAACCTAAGTAAGTAGGGAAAAACAATAATACTTTTAGCAATTTATGGCAGAAATCAAGCCTGCATGTAATTGGATTCTATATTGTCACAGGGCTTCTCTGGCTGGATTGACATTGACTTATAGCATGTAGGTATACTAGCCGACCACATTGTAGAAAAAGGAATCCGTGATATTTGATGGAGGAAGAGAATCAAGCTGGAACTTTCGAGGAAGATTAATGACAGCTGGGCACCATTCTATCTCAGTGGAAAGGTCTAGAAAGGAAACCTAAAAAGTGACTTAAGAGATTTTCTATTCATAGAGAAGGGACGTGAAAGGAGCAATAAAGAGCCCCTGATTGAATCTAAAAGATAATTAAAAAAGCACCCAAGGGGAATATTGGGGAGTCATCTTTCTGTTTAAGATACACTGACATTTTGTCTAAATATTTGTGTAGCTTATTTGGGGGGTAGGGGAGGAGGGAGGATTTGTGAGCATACATAAGTAATAATAATGCAATTTCTATCTTATAATTCTGAGAATTTGGCCAATGTGTGTGAACTCAGCTTAGTTTTACGCTAGCATCAAAAGCTCATTAAGAGAGTTCTAGGAGAACATTTTCACAGTTTCTACATTCATCTGCTGGAATAGACACCTATCTGACATCCAAGAGAGTTTTAGCCCTCAAACCAGGTAAAAAGTTAGAATGTAGATGTCACTACATTCTGAAATTATTTCACAAATGCTGACTGCAATTCAATTGGGTAAGGACTGCACCGATCTTAGACTGATGAGGTTAAGTGCAGGTGTGTGTGCGCAGACACACCCACCCACACCATTTCTGTTCTCTAAGTAGCCTGTCAGCTGAACAAGTAAAAAAAAAAATCTCCATTAAATTTTACCTGTTGGTACCACCACAGTATCCATTCTAGAAGGTGGTAAAAATATATGAAATTATACTGAAAACTCTACTGGTAAACATGTAGCTGATTGATAGTAGGTTCAGAAATTGTAATACTTCAGTTACAGTGATACTTTGGTAGCTTTGTAACTCATCAAATTTGATACTCAATGCATTTTGACACACAAATTTTGTCCTGGTACTCATCATTTGTTTGGTACTCAACACACAAACTAGAACTTGTTGGTGTCGGCTGTCTTATAACTCACTAGATTATTCCTTATGGGAAACATTCGTTTGATACTCATCATTTTTGGTACTAATTAATGGTGAGTACCGAGGTACCATTGTACATATTTCTAATAATGCATTAGTAATTTACAATGCTCGCTGTTATAGAACATTCTTTAGGCCAAATGAGCAATAGACAAATCCTATCATAAATGTGTGTTGTTTCTCTGTTTTGAAAAAGGAGGAGGATATCAGAACTTAGATTGGGGGGGATTAATGCTGTGCATTTCTTCCATTTTCTCATCAGCAATTTACTCTGAAAGGGAAGCCTATATAAAAAACATAATCATCAGGTATAGAACTTTATTCATTATGCCTCCCCTTCCAATTGATCAACCTTCCATGGACCTTCAGTCCTTCATGGTGCTGTTTTTAGGGTGGGCGGAGGAGTAGACTTTTTCTAAATAAATGTTATGCTCCCCCAAACATCTGTGCTTTCTTCTTATGTGTGAGTTTTGATTACATTTCACTCCTTGAGGACCCCAAACACAGAAAACTCCTTCTAATCCAGATGATTGACTACCACTGCTGTGTGGGACAACATAGGCCAATTACAGTTTTGTAACAACACTAACAATATAAAAGGAATCTACTCTGCCTAGCAGATCTGCCCTAGAAATGAACTCATTTCAGTGTTTACCTGGTGAGCTGGTACTACTGGGTGTACAGACATTGTCATCTAACCATGCATTCTGAACCAGGGAATCCTGCTTCTGGGGACCTTCAAGAGAACACATTAACTCCTGTACAAGAAAAATGGGAAAGAGTTTTAGAGGTCACTTAATCTGTATCTGGAAGATTGCTTCTATGAAAGGGTGTAATAAAAGATCCCACACTGACCGCTTCGTTCTCCTCCTCCTCCGATGTTTCATTCTCTCTCACTCCACTACAACAGCTGCTCACATTAGATGAAGAACGGGACAGGGGCTGCATCACACAATATCCTGATGTCTGATTGGAGAGACCTCTGCTGAAGGAACACAAGCTCCAAAGAATCACAACCTTCAAGAGCCATTTGCCCGTCCTAAAGATTAATCTTCCCTTCTGACAAAAGTCAGCCTATGTAGCATAGCAATCTGAATTACTGCTTCCTAATCCTCGTACACGGGTATCAAACTCGCTGCGTCACGTGACGTGTTGCGACGTATCGTGACTTTTTTTGCATTGTCGGAGCTGGGGTGGGCATAGCCTCCATATGATGCAACCGGCCTGTTGGCCGGCAGTTTGACACCCCTGCTCTAGTAGATTAAAGAAAGGTGTCTTCCCTAATAACACTGGCAGGTGCAATATTTTTTTATTCTGTGGAAGTAATTTTAAATCATCCCTCCTGCCCATATATCTTTCAAATTCAACTCACTTGCTCTTCCTGTTAGGGAATTCTGGTGAACTAGGACTCGAGGAACCATCTGACTTGAGATCAAAGAAGGGTCCAGGACTCTCTAATACCTTCTGTATCCTTTCAGCCACATCTTTGCTAGAGAGAAAAGAATATTGTTTATTACAGAGAAAAGAGCCCTTCTATGAGGTCTATGAGATTCATGACTAATTTTATGGATGTCCAGAAGTTCTAATCGTCAGAATAAAGGTTGCCCCTTTCCCAGAAATCCAACTGCTTTTCATAAATCTTGGGACCTCCACAACGTGAAACACAAAACACTAGCTACTCTGTAACATCCCTCTTGGAATTTGTCAGATTCATTCATCTCTTAATGGCTGCAGTGGAATATTGGCTAACTGTAAAACAAAGTATTAATCTCTTGCACCTTTTTTTTTTACTTCCAAAAGTGTCTCTGGGCCCAGTATGGTTTCTCAATTAGATGAAAGGCTTTTGCAATTCAGTGTTTGTTCAGAAATGGATCCATTCGTCCAGTGGTGGGATTCAAATATGTGAACAACTGGTTCTCTGTGTGGATGCCGCTTCCGGAAGTCCATTCTGAGCCTGGGCAACAACAAAATAGCTACCGGTTCTGCCAAAGTGGTGCGAACTGGCTGAATCCCACCACTGCATTCACATGGGAAAAGGACAAAGATAAGCAGAGCTTATAGGGAGCACCTGGCTTCATGGTGGTAATGGTGGTTAAGGCAAGTGGGAAGTAATGCTCTGATAAATTAGTCCTTTGAAAGGGGTTAAATTTCCATAGCAACTATCGAGTGAATGAATAAGCCTCCCAGCTGCCATTTTGCAAAAGCACTTTTAGTACGATAAAATTCTGATTGTGTCCACCAGAGCACAAAAGCTCTTGTTTTATTCTTCTTCAAAGTGTTTGAAAACGTCTTCATTACAATTACTTTCCCAGTTCATTGTAAAACATATGTCCCTAGAGTTGGGCTGAAAAATGTTGTTATGGCTGACAGCTGCACTGTTTTTTATGTCTCAGATGACCAGAAGCCATGGATTCATGGCAGTTATGTCCCAGCCCAGTTTTAGTTTAAAGAAAAATACTCATAGGGCCCTGCCCATATTGCATTTGTTTGGACTGCAATTGATCAAATTGATTTACACAACGCATAATTCAAGTTTGAAGTTTGCTAGCGTGAGATGTGATGCTGGCTACCAGCTTGCCTGGCTTCAGAAAAACAAAATAGTTGGACCCATTCATGGAAGTCATGGGGGACCAATGGCTATTAGCCTTGAGGGCAGTGTTATAGCCTCTGAAAGTCAGTTGCTCGGGATGGTGGGCTTCCTTCTGCAGGTGGTTAGCAATGAGAAACAGATTACTAAAGGTCTGATCAAGCAGGACTCTGCTTTGGTCTTTATTCCTATGTTGTTGGAACTCTTCATCAGTTGTTTTGTGGGTAAGCTAATTATCTCCTTCATAAGAAAGACTGTGGAGACAGTATTCTGATCTCAGGAGACAGGCGGCAATGTTGTCTTTTCATATTGATTAAAAGTAAAGCAGCTACAACGCATGCTAAATTTAATTTAAACCAAATATGGCAAGGGAAACTAGCCCCTTTCTTCCAGTCAGTGTTCCTAACTTTCTTTGCAAGAAGAAAACAAATTCTCTGAATTTTGCACTAAAGCCAGAAGACATTCTCCAGAAATGTTGTTTGGATCTCCCATCAAACCTAACATTAGTTGAGGTTTCTTTCACTTTGCAAAAAAAAATAAAAAAAAAATACCATTCTTGCCACATCTGCTAGCACTGCAGGAACTAGTTCTACTTTGGGTCCTCCTCCTTGTCCATTTTGAGCAGTTTTTGGACTTGATCCTAGATTAGCCTAGCAGGAAACTGGATTAACTTCATTTCCCCAAAACCACTACCGGTACCAATGGCACCATGGCTATTGACAAGGCGGAGGCAAGGAAAGTGTGGAAGTGAACCACAAAATCTCTGCTCAGCCACAGCCTGCTGTCCTCTGTCTCTTCCTTGGAGGAAGAGGAAACATTTAATCATCCTTCCTCAGTTTCAAAACTTGACCAATAATACCACTAAAGTAGAACTTGTATGCAACTTTAACACCAAATTACAATAGCATGACGTTTTCAATATAATTACATTTGCAATACTTTAGCATGCTTTTGCAAAAACGTCTGTGTTGCTTTTATGACTGAATACCACTCCTTTCATTCCATTTTCAGGATAGAAAGAAAGGGATTTTAGGTCTTATTTGTTTTTATTCTGAGGGGCTGAAGGGTATGTAACAGTGGCACTGCTTCTGTAAGTTAGTTGTATACTGTAACAAGCTGAAACGTTGGTGAGGAGCTTCTCAGAGTAATTAACAGTACTGTTCCAAAATAATTAATATTACAGACCATATTCATCTGGTAATCAGACAAGGAGAAGCAGGTAAATTAGTTAGAAAAGAGTAAGCATCCTGTATGGATCAGGGTCATCATTATTTACAGATACAAGGTTAATTGTTAATATGCCATACAACGGAAAGAATATACTGAGAATATGTCATTGTTCAGCTCTTCAAAAATTACTGGCTTGTACCTGTATCTGTCTATCTAGACCAGGGGTAGGCAACCTCGGCTCTTTTATGATTCATGGACTTCAACTCCCAGAATTCCTGAGTAAGCATAGCTGACTCAGGAATTCTGGGAGTTGAAGTCCATGAGTCATAACAGAGGCGAAGTTGCCTATTCCTGATCTAGACCAGTAGCAGGCACCCCAGAAATTTAATGGAGCCACAGAGCCTCATATTTTGTGCTGCCTTCCAACATCCAGCTATCAAATTTAAGTGAAAACAAATCATTTCAATGGCACAGGTTTGCACTTAGACAAAAAGGCAAAAAAAATAAAATAAAATGGCAGATCAATCCTCCCCACTCAAATGTAGAAACATGACAATAGGCTAAACAGATTGTTTTTGTTATATCATCACATCACTATCATGCCCTCCTTGGCTCTCATGAACCACCTTGATTTTATGATATATGCAGCTCCTAGCCAGAAAACAGTTGCCTAACCTGACCTAAGTCAAAAAATGCATTAATGTAATCAATTTCTTTTAGACCCTTTTTGCTTAATTTGTGGTGCCATAGCATGTTTCCAAATCAGTTTGCTATAATTTTGGAGCATGTTTGTAATTTGATCAGAAAAATACAGTGAGATAATTGTTTGGGCCCAGATTCAAGCAAAACAGTGCCTCTCCTTCTCTTATTTTTAATCCTCATGTCAACCACAATATTTGTTCCTTCCTCTCTGCTTCTTTTCCCCTTGAATCCTTCTCATCTCTCTATGGAGATTCTCTTCTCAACCTAGTGTTCTCTTAATTAATCTATTTAAGCTAGATTCCGCAACCAAAAATTATGTTCTATGCCCAGTTCAGAACTTGAGTTTTCAATTGTTCAAGAAATTAACTGCTATGAAAATGTCCCATGAAAACATTAAGGTGCTTATCACAGAAATCACAGAACTGTTAGGAAAGTTATCCTGATAGACTCCAGGATGACACATCAGAAACAAAACAACTGATACACAGATGAAGAAAATGGAGTCAACAGGCTGCATGATAAACTAAGAGGAACACTCCAATTGGTTTTGATTAGCTAGTAGCTTTGGACAGAAGTGCTCTTGGCTTTTGGAATAAATCAGAGCCCATGAATCACAACAGTAGATTAAAAGTTACAGCTGAAATTGCTACCCCGTGATAAAGAAAATTACCTTTTAAGTGCACTAAAGACCTCTCGTGTCAAAAACTTATATATAGACATACTAACCCCATCTTTCAAAATTAGTGCCCTCCTGATATATACAGACTGCACCTCTCTTACATATTGGTTAAATGCCATGATAGCTAGGAATTCTGGCAGATGCAGTTCCACTAGACCTTGAGGGTACAAAGTTAGATTAACTCTTGCACCAAACACTGTTTTCTCCCCCTGCTCTATTTCTAGTCTTGCCATTCTTCCCATGGTCCATACCTCTTTTCCTCTTGGATGTTCTCAATGCCAATGGCACTACTACGTCTCCCACTGAAGCGGCTGCCTCGGTTGCGTGATGGGCTTCTCCCAGGCAGGGCAAAGGACTAGTGGAGAGGAAATGATAGAAAGGAAAAAAAGAGGAAGGAGGAGGAAAGAAATAGAAAAGCACGAGTTGGAACAGGAGCAAAAGATGGAGAACTAGATTTCCAGATCCTGCCTATGCATTTAATGCTAACAAATCAACCTGTGCAGCATGCCAGACAGTATATATGATGTGGCACTGTCCAACTTAGAAAGCTAGATAAGCTAATTCAATAGAGAAAAAGGTAGAGTAAGAAAAGAAAAAGCAATACACTAAAAGCAATAAACTAGTAACTGCAGAGACAACAGTGAGAAATACTTTAGATATATAGAGTGACACTGGCGCCAAGACAGGAGAGACAATATAGATTGAAGGAGAAAGGAAAATAGAGAGAAAAGTATACAGAACCACAGTTTGAGTTTAAAGTAAGTTTCAACTACCATTAAAAATGATGGTCTAGTGTCATTCCCTTCCTGAATATCCAGAACCTCTCTCCTCTTTCAAAATAATTTTTTGTTCTATCACTGATAACAAGCAACACACATCTTGAACAGAATGTCAATATCTACATTTCATTCTAGCATTTATTTTCTGTGCACATAATTTCTCCAAATGGAGCTTTCTTCTCCTGGCTTTCCTTCCAACAAGTAGTTTGGGACCTAGAAATCTACAACTGTGGTCAGAAAAAGGAAGTAATTAGCATCTTGACATGGATTTGTAACTATGGATTTCAATGTCATCTTCAGGCTACAAATTAAAACTGTAGTCCCCTGAGACGAGTGATTTCAATACCCAGAATTAATTGTAAACAGCAGCTTCACATGCGTACCCTGACCCAGATCTGCAAGTTCAGTGTTGGAAGGAAGGCTTGTTCTTCATTAACAGTGGACTGAGCCATAGTTTAATGGAAGAACATACGATTTGAAGACAGTAGATCCCAGCCAAAACCTCCCAAGCATATCTGTGGCCAAGTCAGACTAACTAATAACCCACGTATTTTCAAACAATAGTGATAACTCCACTCTAATTGCCCAACCTGTCTATAGGAGGCTTTCTCCACGTGCTTTCCATGCCTGTTAAACCAGAAATGTTCACTTGCATGCTTAAAATTCAACCTGAACTAGTTCAGTGCACATCAGTAGGTTTAATGCCTGATGAAAATTACCTCAAACAACCTTATCCTAGTTGCTCCTATTTCCTTTATTTGAGGCTGTTAAATAATCATGAAACAGGCTTTATTTGCTATATCCCCTATCAAATTATCCTTAATAAGAGCATGTGAAATTAAAGGTTCAGAAAACTGCCAAAACAGAGAGCAGGGGAAATACTATTTTTTTCATTTTTTAAGAATTTCAATATCATGGCATTCTTTTACTTGGGTCCTTCCCAACTTGCACCTAACCTGACATAAACATGCCCTGCAAACTCCTTAATTCCTGGTATGCCTCCGCAACATGGCCAGTCAAGAACACAATAAAATTGGCTGGCAATGAGAGGAAAGAGGGACTATGCAATGAAAATTGGGATGGGTGACAAGGATAGTAAATTTCATGCTTGCATGGATTACTGTTAATGGGTGGAAAACACTTCAGTTCAGCATCGGGGAAAAGTCTTTAGTTGAATTGGATGGAGAATTGAAAACATAATGTTTTGATAGAATTGATTTTACAAGGAAGTGCCATGAAGTCACAGTTTAGACTAAGGACATTAACATGAAATAATCCCCAAGAGTTCCATCTGGTTTCACACAATTATCTACAAGAAATCACTTAGCTTGGTCATGTGGGATTTTCAAGCTCCTTCATTTAAACATATTGTTGCTTACTAATTAAGCTTTGTTACTGAAGGCTCAAGGGACACTTTTAAAATTTTTTTTCCAGAGATAAAATGGCCAGAATGTTCCATATTCTGACAACCATCAGTCTTCCAGAAAATATATATGACAACCTACTATCATGTACATTTACAGTTTCAAAGTTCCAGTGCTTTTCTTATACATCGTTCCCCATTTTGGGCCTTGATTGAATTTCTCTCTGTGATCATCTTTCTTGCACCAAGATCTTTTCCCAAAGCCCTCCTCTAATGTTACTGGCATCTGAGGCCGCTAGGAAACAAGCTGATGTCTTTTGGTGTTAGAATAAAAGCTTGTTATTTTTTTAGCCTTTAAAATATCTGGTGTATTTGTGACAGTTCAATCTTTGGTGACTTTTACCTTAGATTATCTCCCTATTGTCAAGTTTTTCCACTATACCACTTTTCACATTAATGGAGTGAGTCAGGTTCCAAAGACAGAGGACTATGACTGACAAATGAACACAGAGACATGAAAACAAATCCATATAGACATCTGAGGTATTTTTACGGGATTACAGCTACCAGCAATGAGTGCTGACAAGCAGCAGGTTTAGAGAAAATTGGGGAAGAAGAGGGTTGAAGGCATGCTAATTAGCCTCCCCAGTCCCTATCCCACAAAACCTTACCGCAGCAATAGCCTTGGGGCCCTCGGCGATACTTGAGTTGAGGGCAAGGCCTGCAGTAGCTGGGCGGCTGGGTAGAGTTGCTGGGGGCTGCTGCTGCTGCTGTTTCCTCATGGCTATCCCCATAGTGTCCAGGCTCTGGCTACGGCCTCGGATCACACGCTGGAGAGAAGGGCAACAGGGAAACAGACACAGAGACATTGACATACACACACAAGGAAAGCACAGAGAGTAGCAGAAATGCTGGTGGATAAGAACTGGGAGGCAAAGAAAACTAACCCTGGACTTCCTCTCAGTACTGGATCTCAGGCAAAGAAAGTTTTTTTTTCCAATATCCAAGTGGACAGAATCTGCCCAAACTCTCCAAGGCTACAGTCTTCATTAAGAAGATTCTTGCTTTCCTCTAAGTGATACTGACCAGATACAATCATGATTCTGTAGCTTAACTCTTTCTTCTATTATATGAACCTTGAAGATACAAGCTGGGATACCAATCTACATTATAGTACTGAAAGTAAGATGTAACCTCAAAAGAAATATGAATTCATTTTCTAACTTTTAATGGACAGTTCTATCCAGGCTGGCCAGCTCAGATTTTGGAACAAGCAGCACTGTATAATGAAAAGCAGAGGAGCCATATATCCTGAATTCCTGAATGTAAGCATCAATTACTCCTTCTGATGCTCTGAATACTCACCCTGACATTTAACAACTTACATGTCAAATTTAATATTTATCCTGAAGGTAATATTTATCCTGAAGGTTCTTATCTGAAAATGTCATCAATAAAAATTAAATTATCTTTTCTAAGATAGTACTTCCACTCCAGTTACTGAAAAAATAATTAATTTAATAAAGTAAACTGATGGTATATAGTATTATAAATCAAGATACTCATGATTTTCTCTTAATGGCATAGAAGAATAAAAGTGGTACTGGCTTCCATTATGTTGGGAACAGTTTTACACATTACCACATCTCTTATCTTTCACTTTTTACTTCTGTAGGAAATGTACTTTTTTCAGCTATTCCACTGCTCTTCCACAAAAATTATATCATACCAGGCAGCACTGCTTTCAGCTTAAATTGAAACATCTTTCATTTCATTCAATTTTTGCAATATTGACAGTGATAGTACTGAAGATATTATCTAGTTTGACTAATGGAACATCTGCAAAAGAACAACCAAGCTCAGAGAGCACCAAGGACCCCTCATTTCAACCCTGACCTATAAATATTCTCCTCTATCAAAATCATGACCTATTTTGACTTTGAGCCTTTCCTGCCCTCCCACATTCCTTCCTCTAACCCAGGGGTTCTCAACCTTGGCAACTTTAAGACTTGTGGACTTCAACTCCCAGAATTCCTCAGCCAGCAAAGCTGGCTGAGAAATTCTGGGAGTTGAAGTCCACAAGTCTTAAAGTTGCCAAGGTTGAGAACCCCTGCAACCCATGTCGAGGTGACATGTTTTATATCTGTGTACTGCTCAAGCACAAAACAAGTTAAAGAATTAGAAGTCCCATGCTATATGACTATAATTCAACCTTTCCTTAAAATCTTTTCAGGAAGTCAACTAGAAATTGCAAGCTTCCCAATACAAACTAGCACATCCTGGGGAATGTACTATTCTGAGATCACATCTATACAATTTTGCCCCATTTTACAACCTTTCTTGCCACAGTTATTAAGTGAATCACTGCAGTTGTTCAGCTAGTAACATGGTAGTTAAATGAATCTTGGTTCACCATTGACTTTGTTTGTCAGAAGGTCACAAAAGGTAATCACATGACCCTGGGACACTGCAATTGTCATAAATATGAGTCAGCTGCCAAGCATCTGAATTTTGGTCATGTGAGCATGGGGATACTGCAGTAGTAGTAAGTATGAAAAATGGTCGTAAGTCACTTTTTTAAGTGCTGCTGCAACTTTGAACAGTCACTAAATAAACTGTTGTAAGTCAAGGACTACCTGTACGTCACCTGTATATATCTATTTTACATGGATTTCATATTAAGGCTTTCTAACAAAGAAAGCAAAGACTTGGGAGTTTTCTGAGGATGATCAAATAGGGGTCTCTAATACCTGAATACGCACAAAGAGTATGACCATTAAAAATGTAAAGCTACAATCCTAAACACATAGCCTGTGGTATTGCCCATTAAAGTTGGTGGAATTTCCTTTTTAACCTGCCAGCAACCCAGTCTGCAGTCTGAATTGGAATAATTGTAGAGTAACTCCTTTAGTTTTTTTTCTCCTACCTCATGACTGGAAGCAGGGGAGATTCCATAGAAAGATTTGCCATAGAAAGGTATCCTACTTTCTTAGGGAAATGTCTCATTATGGCCAGATTTTTATCACTTTACGCCAGACATACTACTGTAATACATACCTGCATAAGAATTGCAGGATGCGAACACAAAAGTATTATGCTAAAGTCTTTTCAAAACTCTCTACAGATGTGTCAAAGCAGCTCTGTTGAGGGAAGGTACACACAGGTCTTATTATTATTCTGTGCAGATACAGAAAAATGGAAAATAGCCACAACTGCATTTTTTGGCAATATAGTTCCACAACCATAAATATTACATTATCTATTTGAATAAAGAATTATGTAGCATACAGTATATGGTAGCACTGAAAAGAAAGCTTTGTTCTCTTCCTCTGGTGACTAAAGAAAGCTAACTAGCTAAATAAATAAACAAAATTTTCCAGGCCTGTAGCACCAGTACGGAAGCAGATTCTATACCAAGTAAAACAAAGAACAGTATGTTCTCAGTCTAAAATGCAAAACAATTTTCTTTGTGATGGCATATACCACAGAGCAAAAAAGCCCCAATATAATATTTTTTTTGTGATTTGTAGGCTGAGATCCTTTAAACCCTTGATCTGATTCACACATGAAATACTAAAGAGTATGCCTTTTTGTACCCACTACAAAACTCTAGACTAGAGTTGGATTCCCTTTTCTAGTCTAGTCTAGTCACTTCACTCAAATATACAACATATAATTGATCCTGGCTATTGCTACATAGCTGTGGAAAGGAATACCCTGTGAAACACAATTAAGCCACCTGACATTTTGCTTATTTCAAATACAGGCATGGGTGTGGGAGGGCAAGCAGAGGTGAAGAAACATGGACCATGATACCAGCTCTCCCCCTTACATATTTTCATACAATGCAGGGATGCTAGCATGAGAGGGCAGTTCTCATGCTATGATATCACAACACATATTTCAGCATTTTTAAGAACAGCATCATCATGATTAGGCCTCCAGATTTCCAACATATTCTCCAATTTCTCATTCCCATTCTCCTCCACTGTAGTGATAATGGGGGAGGCAAGACTACATAAAGTAGACAAAGAGAAAGTTTCTTTGAGAATTTATATATTGTTTCTATGTTTAAATAATTTATTGTACACTGTCCAGACTCCATCTGTGAGGGAGATGGGCAGTTCCAAGTTAAATAAAGTTTAACAAATTTCCCCTAGAATGTAAAATGTGTTATATTTCAAGTATAAATGATCAAATAGACTTTCCCTTCCACATAAGGATCAAATACACTTTCATTTCCAGCTAATGTACAGATTCAGATACATAGAAGCTGAGATGCCAGGTGGGAGTTATACTACAGATATTACAATATGTGCTGAAAGCATGAAGTGGGGATTTTCCATGGCCTTATTTTCCAAGAAAAATGAATAGACTGATAGCTAGCCTAGCACTTAACAGCTCTGAGGTGAGAAATTCTGTGGTTTCCTTTTCAGCTTTGGAATCCTCTCCCCCCTCACCCCCAAACATAATATGAGCATATAGTTACAGACCTATCTATTGCAGTATTTTAAAGTTTGAATTAAGTGACCAAGTGTGCCTTTGCACAACTTTATATTGTGCACCAACTGTGTCCATTCTTGGAGTGACAGGCTCTGTTCATGTCAGTCATGTTGGTTGCCAGTACTTCTGAGTGCAGTTCAAGGTGCCGATAAAGACTCTCTGTTTATTAGGGAGTACCATCTGATGGGGCAAGGGAACCTTCTCTATTCTGGCAACTTTTGCTTGGAACATCCTTTCCCTAAGGTTAAATTGCCCCTGACTCCGTGGGCCTTTTGCATGGCTTCAAAGACATAGTTTTGTCACTGGACCTGGGGAACTGAATATAGGTCTCAGTCCAAGCAATACCTGTAAGGATTTGTGTTGTAGCTTTTTTACCTTGGGTTTCTGTATGTAACAGATTATGTGTTTGCTATTGTTTCTTTATTGTTTTATGTTTATATGCCATTTTAATTATTACTAGCTACCCAGAGTCATGAAGTTGAGATGGGTGAACATATAAATTGAAATAAATGAATAAATATGGTCAGGGCATAAATCCTTAGAAACATGTGAAATATTATAACTGTACTACCCAGAGCAGTATCAAGTTAGTAAATATAGAAGGATATTGAGAAATTCAGTATTTACGCCATTGCTCACCTTGAAATTCTCAAAGAAGCCACCACCCCCATTCTCTATTTTGTCCTCGTCCCCCGAGGCCAGGCCCATCATGCTGCGGCTACGAATCTGAAGTTCTTCATAAAGGCTCTCCAAAAGTGCACTGCGGGTGCGCTCCTGCTCCAGGAAGAGAGAAACAAAAAGAAGCATGTTGTCAAAGATTTCAAGTCAAACTATGGGAGTGCATGTTGAAAAAAGGAAGAGGCAAAACCCATCATGTCTGGATGGGTTACATAATCTGTTGAGTCACTGTTCTGAGCTTACATCCTCCTGTGTTGTCCTGTATGATGTTGCGTTCAGTTCGAAAGTCCCCTCGGCCTCCCTTGCAGGGTAGTGCCGAGGACTTTAATAACTGTTTCGCAGACAAAGTGGCTCAGATCCGGGCTGACCTAGACTCCAATTGTGTAGCAGAGTCGACTGATAATGATTCAGTTGAGGGGACAGGGGCATGTTCTTGTCCGGTCATCTGGGGAGAGTTTGAGGCTGTTACGCCTGAGGAAGTGGACAGGGCCATTGGATCTGTATGTTCTGCCACCTGTTTGTTGGACCCGTGTCCCTCCTGGCTGGTTTCGGCCAGTAGGATGGTGACACGTACCTGGATCCAGGAGATTGTCAACGCTTCTTTGAGGGAGGGGTCCTTTCCGGCTCCCTTAAAGGAGGCACTTGTGCGCCCCCTCCTCAAGAAGCCTTCCCTGGATCCAAAAATTTTGAGCAACTATCGTCCGGTCTCCAACCTTCCCTTTGTGGGGAAGGTTGTCGAGAAGGTGGTGGCGCATCAGCTCCAGCGGTCTCTGGAGGAAGCCGATTATCTGGGCCCTCTGCAGTCGGGGTTCAGGCCCGGCTACAGCACCGAAACTGCTTTGGTCGCTCTGATGGATGATCTCTGGCGAGCCCGGGATAGAGGCCAGTCCTCTGTCCTGGTGCTTCTTGACCTCTCAGCGGCGTTCGATACCATTGACCACGGTATCCTTCTGCGCCGGCTGGAGGGATTGGGAGTGGGGGACACCGTATTGCGGTGGTTCTCCTCCTATCTCACTGGTCGGTCGCAGTCGGTGTTTGTGGGGGATCGAAGGTCCACCTCTAGGTTACTCCCATGTGGGGTGCCTCAGGGGTCGGTTCTCTCCCCCCTACTTTTTAACATTTACATGAAGCCACTGGGTGAGATCATCCACTGCCACGGAGTGAGATACCATCAGTACGCTGATGATACTCAGCTGTACATTTCCACTCCTGGCCATATCAGTGAAGCGGTTGAGGTGATGTGCCGGTGTCTGGAGGCTGTGAGGGTCTGGATGGGTGTTAACAGATTAAGGCTCAACCCCGATAAGACAGAGTGGCTGTGGGTGATGCCTCCCAAGGACACTTCTATCTGTCCTTCGATTACCCTGGGGGGTGAATCTATAAACCCCTCAGAGAAGGTTCGCAACTTGGGAGTCCTCCTTGATCCACAGCTGACATTGGATCATCATTTGTCGGCAGTGACGAGGGGGGCATTTGCCCAGGTTCGCCTGGTGCACCAGTTGCGTCCTTACTTGGATCGGGAGTCACTCCTCACAGTCACACATGCCCTTGTCACCTCGAGGATCGACTACTGCAACGCTCTCTACATGGGGCTACCCTTGAAGAGTGTTCGGAGACTACAATTAGTGCAAAATGCAGCTGCGCGAGCAGTTGTGGGTCTTCCTCGTTGTGCCCACATTTCATCAACTCTCCGCACGCTGCATTGGTTGCCTATTGGTCTCCGAGCCCAATTCAAGGTGTTGGTTATTACCTATAAAGCCCTTCATGGCTTGGGACCAGGATACTTACGGGACCGCCTTCTGCCACATACTTCTCTACGACCGGTGAGAGCGCACAGGGTCGGCCTCCTCCAGGTCCCGTCAACGAAACAATGTCATCTGGCGGGCCCTAGGGGGAGGGCTTTCTCTGTTGCGGCGCCCACCCTCTGGAACCAACTACCTCCTGAAGTCCGCGTTTCTCCGACCCTCCTGGCCTTCCGAAAGAATTTAAAAACCTACCTCTGCCGGCAGGCCTGGGGATGATTGTTGATTGTGGTGTGATTGATGAGTATGTATGGGGTTTGTATTTTTAATGTTGTTCGGATTTGTTCAATTGTTTATATATATATGTTGTAAGCCGCTCCGAGTCTTCGGAGAGGAGCGGCATACAAATCCGAATAAATAAATAAATAAATAAATAAATAAACGTATACTAACTGTGCTTTTCATTTAAAAAGGACCAACACTAGAAGGGGCAAATAAGCTTATGAGGATATTCTGCCTGCCTGATCCTACTACTAAAAAGGAAGAATAAATAGGAAGATGGCAGATAGACATAGGTTATACTTAAAAGGAAATCTGGGCAGTCATTTTGAGAGAACATCCACGTATGCTTTCAAAATTCCAAATTCCAGTTCAAAAAGACTGCCCACCCTGCCTGAGGAACTATTTCAGAAATGCCTGCCTGAAAACTATCATTAATATCAAAAGCCTTAATCTAGATTCCTTCTCAGAGATTCAGCAAGAGATCTTTTGAGAAAGGAATGTTTCTGTAGTGATGCTATAGAATGTTTCCTTGTTTTTCATTTTGGATTTGCTGAAGTTTTGTGATTTCTCAGTTTTGTGAATTTGGTAGTTTAAACTGGGGCGCTTAGGAGAAACAAATCAATGGAAATGACTGTAACCAGTATTTATTTCTGAAAGCTATATGCCTGTACAGCTAAACTAGCAAATAGTAGCAAATTAAATATTATCTTACTGAACAGAGTTCATACAAATCAACTGCTGATATATTCATGAACCCAACTGTACAAATATTTCAGGAAAGCCTTTAACCACCCCACTTCCAAATACAGCCAGTTTCTGATCCAACTTCATCCAAATGTTCCAGGGTAATTGATGATCATTACTGTAAGACATTAAAGCCAGAAATGATGGCAAAAAATGTATACCATGTGATTATGTCCTTACTTGAGAAATTATCCTTTTCTTGAGGGAAATGTTCGTTTTAAAAGGGCATCAAATTCTTTTCATCCATTCCCAACCATTAGGAATCTTAAATGTAAATAACATTGGGAGGGATTTTCCAAAGCTGATATTTCAGCAATTTATATATATTGCTAATTGTGCATTTTCATTTCATAGATTTTGTTTCATACAGATATTTGCTTGAGAAATTATTAATACAAACATATTAAGTAATCAGACTTACTTCCAACTTGGCAAATTTCTCGGCATGGTAACAGCTATACTCCGCATTGATAAGCTTTGCCAGAAGAAATTCACGGAAATCTGTGCCCTGTAAGGAGGAAAAAAGGAAGGGTCCACCATCATGTTGGACATTCTGTAGGGTCTCTTCTCACTTTAACCAATGAGAACCATAACTATTCTGGTTTAAGAATGGAGGGTTGGGGCTTCTGGTTTGCCATCATGGCACCTACGGATGCTGGAAGGCGAGCTCCATCTTCCGCACCTGATTTCGTCCCGCTGGGAGACCCTGGAAAGGGTTGAAAGTCACCCTGTAGGGGTGATAAGCAAGGAGGGGACCCCCTCTTGATTGTAGGAGGGCGGTAGCCCTTCCGCTTGATCCGGGGCATAGCAATATGGCTCGTCACTAAGCTGCTGACAGCCGAAGTCAAAATTATCATCAAGCACCTTTAAAGCAACGCGGATGAAACTGGGTGAGATCTGATCTTCTCTTTAAGACTTTAAGTATTTTTTCCTGTAAAAGCTGCCCAAAGTATATTTCCTCCCTGTGAGGAGAGAGGGAAAGGAATTTCTACCCCACCCTCTAAGAACAGCGGCAACTGACTACTCAGGGGAATCAAAGCACTATAAGAACAATTTTAATCTAATTGGATCTATATGCTTCTGAAATTTGAGGACTAAAAGTTTCCCTATTCTTACTGGAGATCTTTGTTTTTATCTAAAAAAAGAAATAAAACTTGAAAAATGATTATAAAATCTTTGGACTTAAAAAGCTTTAAATGGCATCAGTGACATCCTGTGGCAAAGTATGGTATTACAACTTGTTATTGCCTAAAAGAGACTTGGCTTGAAGCCCAGACTCTAAATAAAACTCTTCTGACCTCGATAGCTACCACCTGTGAGAAACTCAGCTGTAAAGAGAACTTCTGGGTGGCATATTTGGCCTGCTTGAACTATGAATGTAAACCTTTACTGACTTTCAGAGCTATACATGGGGAATTGCTTTCCTATTTCTTTACATGAGAAACATCTGTTATTACACAAGATGATGGAATACCTTGGATTATAAATTCTTATTTGATAAATAATTTCCACTATAAAGACCACCTATAATATGTGAAATAGATGTCCCAAACCTGGTTATAAAAATTATTTTTAATGTCTGATTTTAAAGTCTTCAACTTAACACACTATTAAAAGAATATGGATGAAGATCAGGAAAAAAATCCTTTCCATTTTGAAAGCAATATACGAAACCATTCTTTCAGCTTGTGACAAAATAAGATGCAACATAAAGGAACAAAATGCCATCTTATATATACAAACCCAGGTCATGACTACAATGAAAGAACTAACAATGCAGAAAATAACAGGAGAAGTGGAACAACCAAACACTAAGACAGAAGACTCAATCGACCAACAAATCCAGCCAATGGAAAATTCAGAAAAGGGAGTGACAACACTGAAAATGGAAAAGACTTTCGGTTATAAATCAGAAGAAATTTGAGGAGAAGGAAGAAGAACAGATTGAATGGAAGATAAACTAATCAGGACAATCGTGGGAATTGGAGTAATAGGGAGGTGATCTACTGAATATAAATGGGCTAGTTCTTCCAAAAAAACTGCAACTAAATGGTCTTTCTTATTTCAAATAATATATATAATAATAGAGGGAGATCTATTTGATGATTTAAAAGCACTGACATGGAAGACTAGTTGGCAAAGGAAGAAAGCCAGAATAAGGCTGAAGAAAATTAGGGTTTTGATTTATTAGAGGGGATTTCATATTATTAATTAGAGGGTTGAATATGGTGGAAAATAGAATATTTTTAGAAAATAAAGTGTTATTATAATTGAATAGGTAAGATGTGTAACAAGACTAATAGATCTTGGTATGAAAAGGGAAAAAGGGAGAAGTTGAGATAAGAAGAATTTTGGTCACCTAATTTAAAATATTTGGAAATCAGTTGAAAATAATAATTCTGTTTGTTTAAAATGAGATAAAAGATATTACCAGAAAAAGAGAGGGAGTATTTGAACTTTTAAAAATTAGACCCAAATGAAAAAAATTATGAATATTATTGATTTATTGGTTAACCCAGATACAATGATTTTGATTTATTGAAGGGGATACTGTATTATTAATTAGATGATTTAATATGGTGGAAAATAGAATAGAACAGAGCAAGACTATACTCAAATAGATAATATGTGTATTTAGAATATTAAATTTTGTTATAAATTGAGATAAGGGAAACTTTGGTTACCTAAAGCTTGGAAATTATAAATTTTAAATTATAAATGTTAATGTGAATATTGATGGGAAATTAAAGCTTGGGAAAAAAGCAATAACAGGACATTGATTGTATATAAGGACTGAATGTAAACACAATTAAGGTATGTATAAGCTAAAAATTATTGATAAATGTAATAATGAAGTTTTTACTTAGTTGATAAAAATAATAACTGTATTAGCCTAATACGACATAGTACAGATGTGGCGAACCTATGGCACGTGTGCCAGAGGAGGCACTCGGAGCCCTCTCTGTGGGCACACGTGCCGTTGCCCCAACCTTGCCTCCCCCCGCAACCCCTTCCTCTCCAGCAGCCCCCCTGAAGGAGAGTCGCCCTCGAGGGTGGCCCACACGGAGCAGCGAAGCCAAGGACATGGCAGCCAGGCAGCGTAGACAAGACTCTGCCCTCACACCCCATCATGCAGTTGATGCTGTAGGGCGCGGGCAGAGGGTGTGGCCGCCATAGCGCTGCTGGGCTGCCTGGGCGATCTGTGGTGGGCCCTGGAGGCAGTGAGTGGTCCTGTGGGCAGACGGGGTGGGGGATGGGGGGCAGAGCCAGTTTTTGGGCACTCAGTCTCTAAAAGGTTTGCCATCACTGACATAGTAGATATTAAGGGAAAAAGAGAGGAAATATTTGATGTTGTAACTTGAAATTTGTATTAAAGATTTATGTATGTTATTGAACTATTGATTAACCCAGCCACCATGTTGCTTTCTAAATACTTAATTGTAAAATTAGAAAACTAATAAAATATTATATAAAAAAATAATGGAGGGTTGGGAATGCTTTTTAGCAAGCCAAATTAACATGGACTTTATGGAAATACAAGAACCCAGAAGGATGTCTTAAGAATATGATTCCATTCACAGCATATACTTGATGAATGCATTGAAATATAATTTAATATGGCCTTGTTTGAACTGTGTGGCTATAAAGTTGCTCTCCCCCACGATAATATATTGTACATGATTCTTATAGGGGAAAAAAATCCTCTTCTATATAAAAAGAGTGTGAGCTTTTCTTCAGATGTGGAATTCTTTTGCACAGAAGAGAACACAGACAGCAGGAATGTGTAATACAAGTAGTTTTTAACTTACAACTGTAATAGAGCTGATGTTTGTAAAGTGGGATGCCCAAGCTTCTAGCCTGGATATTATGACCTTTAATGTTTAATGTTGGTCATAAAACAGTCAGTTCACTATGAGATGGGTTTGGTTTTTTTGCCAAAAACCAGGAATAAATGCAACTTTTTAAGCAAAACATCATAAAATACGGTCATATAACTGTGGGACATTGCAAATAGTTATAAATATGGGCCAGTTGTCAAGAAATGCAGTCATATGACTGTGGGGGAGTGGTGTTTGGGACTGGGTTGTAAGAACCACTGGGAGATCCATCATAACTTTGAACAGTAGCTAAGTGACCAGTCATAAGTCAAGTACTTCCTATAAGAGATTTACCTAACCAAAGTTTCACTGAAGAGTCTCAATTGTTCCTGTTGCCTCAGGATATATATTGGGGATTGCGACATGAATGAGCATTAATAGAACATGAATTCAGTCAATGCTCTTGCACCTGTCAATGGAATGCGCCCGTGACTTAGGAACAGCAGAGACAGATCTATAAAAATCTCCCTGCTCCTGCTTGCTGACTTCTTACTGCAGCAAACTCTAAATCCTTGCAGCTGGAATTTGCTCTGTACCTCCCTGTTGGATATAAATTGAAACAGTCCCCAAATCTGAAAAAATAGGTTTCAGATTTGCCCAGGTAGGTCTAAAAAGCAGAAAAGCAAGATCTGTTTGTAAGATTAACTGTTTGATGCTGTTGCTCTTGTTGTTTGATTCACTGTTTGACCATGTGAAATGAACTGCCATCATTGCTTCCAAATTGGCTGTTGTGTTAAAAGAGGAAGGATTAGAGGAAGGAAAAGAGGAAGGATTAGATCACTAAGAGTATTTGATATCATATAAGATTTTCCCAGTCCTGGATAATCTGCAGAAATATCCAGCTTGCAATATTGGAAAAAGCTACTCTAGGGACCAGACATACCAACCTTTTTGAATACTGCTGGATTTGGAAGAGGGGGTCCAAAAAAGGGAACATCATCACGAGCAGTCACAGAAACCTGAAACAATCATAATGAACAGTTTAAGAGACAGGAGAAAGATCACTGCAGCCTTAAGACAAGAATTAGTAATCAAGTTACATTTCTGCCAACCTGTCTCCAAAGCATGGGATTGACAACACTCCAGTTACAAGTTTCATTTTTAATGCCATGTTGACCCAGGAGAAGAAGGAAGCATTGTAAAACTGGTTTTAAAAAATCAAGCATTTGATCAAGCTATTGTTTATTGACTTTTTCCTTCTAGTTCTTTGCAGTTAGCTTTAATTTTAATTTATTATACCACTTTGATTGCTTTTTATATTTTATTCAATTATATTCCCCAATACAATAATCATAAATTTCCAAATTCCACGGTGAGGGAATTTTGTCTAGATTTCATATATTTTCCTTTCTATCTCTTACAATATTAGGCAACACAGTATCAATAGTAGAGACCTTCAAGTGTCTAGATTCTATTATCTCCAAGGACTTGAAAAGGACACCTAACATTAGAAACTTTGATTATAAAGACACAACAAAGAATGTTCTTCCTGTGTCAATTCAGAAAGCTCAGTTCAGGTGGCCCAAGGATATGCTGATACAGTACTACAGAGGAATTATTGAGTCTGTCATTATACCGTAATAATGTCAGGTTTGGCACAGCAACCAAACAGGACAGACACAGACTTCAGCGGATAGTTAGGACTGCAGAAAAAACAATTGCAAGCAGCCTGCCTTCTATTGAGGACAAACCAGAAAGAGGGCTTAGAAAATATCTACAAACCCCTCATATCCTGGACATAATCTATTTCAACTTCTTCCCTCAGGATGCTGCTATAGAGCATTGCATGCAAAAACAACCAGATATAAAGATAGTTTTTCTCCTGTGCCATCATTCTGATGAACATTTAATTCCCGAAACATCTCATTTCTCATCTTTTCTCATCTTCTCATCTTTCCTATCTTCTCCTATTGATTTCTTATGATTTATCAGTTGTTTGTAACTTATGATTAATGATTGTAACTATGATTATGACCTATGACCTATTACTTGCTGTTTATATTTTTACTGTGAGCTTATGCACTGGAGAAAAAATCCTTGTGTGTCTGATCATACTTGGCCAATAAAGATTAGGTATTCTATTCTATTCTATTCTATTCTATTCTATTCTATTCTATTCTATTCTATTCTATTCTATTCTATTCTATTCTATTCTATTCTATTCTATTCTATTCTATTCTTTAAAAATATATGTTTACTATATTATAAAGATTTATATAAATTTACTGATGGTTTAGTATTTGATTTAGATCCTGATACAGTTCATGTTCTATTGATGCTTGAATTTTAAAAATTCTAGTTAATTTAAGCAGTGCCATTCTGAAATGCTAACTTAATTATTAGCATCCTTTAGTTTAGTTCCCTTATTCTTTTTAGGTTTCTGAATGCCTGATCTACATAACAAGTAAGGCCACAGCATCCACCAGGGGGTCAAAACAGGCAAGATGGTGGTCACACCATTGAGATTGAGGACCGTCCTTTGCACATATACCCACACAATTACAGAAGCTGTATACTATTACTTTGCATAGATATTTGTATAGTATTGATATTAAAGTCATAGGCCCTTTTTAATGCAATTGCAGTATTTCTTCAGAGAACTATCATCAAAAATAATTACTCTCACCATATTATGGCTAATGCATACTTTTTACCCTACACATGCATGGAAGAAGAAATACATATATTTTATTTTTGTTGAAAAATGAGAACAAGAATGGACTGGAGATTCTGAAGAAAGAAAAGGGAGAACATGGAGTTTCCTCTTGACATCTGTTTACTCTCCCCAAAATATGAGCATAGACTAATGATTGTTGCTGAGGAATAAAAGAAGGATAGTCCAACAGTAGTGACAATAGAAAAGTTAGAGAATGATAAAACAGGAACTCAGAATGCAGTAGGCACTGTAATGCCACAGAACATTATATGGCTTCCCCAGGAATGGTAAATTGTGTACTATGTGAGCATTTACCTTGTACAGAGTCTCCCCACTGGCATTGTGATGGAGTTGCACCACCATATAGGCATGGAGAAAATTTGATGCAATCATATCGGGCACAAAAGGAGTATTTTCATCTTGGAAGACAATGGCCACAATATCATTCCCGATGTGGCGCTTGCGTTGGAGCTGAAAGGGAACAAAGAAGATTGCACAAGACGGTAACCTATCCTACACAGTTTAGGCAATCCTCAAACCAATTCCATCCTATTCCACATTGAGGAATGTTTGTAGCAAGCAAGGTTCTAAGCTGCCCACAGTCACCTTGTAGAAGATGGATGGCATAAAAAAATTAATAAATTAGTTAAAAAATAATAAAATTAAATAATAAAATTAAAATAAATAAAAATAATATAAAATAATAAAATAAAATAAAATGTTCGTTATTCTACAACTTGAACCTTTTCCCCTGCAAATCCTGACATCCCTTCCAATTTCTGTTGCTCAAAAACAATGGTGCCATTCTGTTATTTTGGAACAGGAAACCTAAACCTAAACTTAAAACTGGTGTCAATCCTAAAATTGGCTTAATGACACTTAGATATAAAGAATTCTTGCCAAATTCCTTCCCACCAAATACAAGAAATTACAAAAATCATAGCTCCACCAGTATACTGTGGAGACTGTGGTCTTTTCTAAAGGTTTGTTCAGCCCTGGGCCAGAGTTTGGCTATCCAATTCTGTAAGACAGAATATTTTGCACTTATATATGTTTTATTTTCTCTTTTTTTCACACAGAACTAAAAATGACCATAACCCAACTAAATTGGGAAATTTATGAATGACTTCAAAATAACCCATGTAGTAGAGTTTGAATTGAAGACTAAATCCTGAATCCTGGCTTATCATTATTGTCAAATTCCAATTCATGCACAGCTGAAAGTTAGATTTAAATACAGATCTTTTTAACTTATTTATAATAAACAATTAATAAAATTACAAAAACATATAAAACATAAAATGAGGCATAAAACAACAATACCTGTTGCCTAATTTTCACTGCTACTATAGTTTATTTGGCTAGCATGCCGGAATGTTTGGGTCTAAAAGGAAGCAATTTAACACATCCATTCTGACAGAATATAAGTATAAGAGGGCCAAAATATAACACACTGTAAGAACAATATACATAGAACAGATTGCATTGTTTCAATTTCCCCAGCCATATGAGGAAATGCACTCAATTAATGGGGTTTTAGGGTACAATATCTATCCTGCAAATACTGAGAAGGGAGTTCATGCTGCCTTCTCATTCTGGAAAAAATAAGCAATTTAGATCAGTGGTTCTCAACCTTTTTCAGGTTGAGACCCCACTTGCCCTGCCCATGCGCGGCAAAAAAACAAAATGGCGGACCACGACGGGCCGATCTGCGCACGCGCGGTGCGTGCGACGGCCTGAACTGCGCATGCGCGGCGTGCGCACAACAAAAAAACAAAATGGACCGCGACGGACCAATCTGCGCATGTGCGGCATGCGCGCGCGACGAAAAAAACAAAAACAAAAAAAACAACAAAAAACAAAATGGCGGACTGCGGTATCCGGCGACCCCCGCGAAACGGTCGTTCGACCCCAAATGGGGTCGCGACCGATAGGTTGAGAACCGCTGATTTAGATAATTTGAAGGTTCCCAAGGAGACATTGCAGCCCATCCTGTCCTTCTCTATGAATTTTTATTAGCCTCAAATTGACAATATCTGAAGACAAACTCTGCCCTCTTCCCAATTCTGCTCAACATACCTGCTGGGCATCTCCCTCAGTGAAAGGCAACATTGTAGAGACATGGAACATGATCTCTTTGCCCCGAAAATTTGTGTAGACAGATTCTGTTCCTGTTTGACCTCTTGTGACATCCAGTCCACCTCGGAATCTGAAGAGAACAACAGAGGGAAGGGAAAGGGAAAGAAAGCCAAGAAAAGGAGGACAAAATTATTATTTTTTTATTATCAAAGATGGGGACCTAATTCACGCCTATAATAATTGCATCTACTAATATTGGTCAAAACTTTTAGTCTGATACATATCTCAGGAGAAAAAAAAATAGGCCACTAAGGAAACCTATGGCCACTTCAGTGAAAATTGTTATTTGCTTCATTTTCCTTCCATGTTCAGTATTTTAAAGGAATCAGCTAACCTCCTATTAGCATATTATAGCACCCTTCCCTCATTTGGGCTGAGCTTGAGCCAGAGGGGCTATTTTAAGACGGTAAAGATAAATGAACTCACTTGTGAGTTAGTCTGTTGTACTGGTTAAGGCACCATGCTACAAACCAGGAGACTGTGAGTTCTTTTTTTATTTTTTTATTATTATTTTAAAAAATCCATTTCTATATTGAACAGTGTGTTGTCTAGGTATACAAGTATTAAAATAGAATAATCATCACATTCATAATAGTCTTATCAAGATACAATCATATACTAAGAAATAGCAATCAAAATATTAAAAATAGCATTACCCACATTAACATGTTATATAACAATCATTTACTAATCCATTATAAGTTTTGTTTACATAATCCACATATTCTCGTATTTCCAACTTTCTAACCTGTCTTTGTCAACTAACCATTGGTAAAATAAATCCCATGTCATATAACAGTGGTGGCGAACCTATGGCACACGTGCCAGAGACGGCACTCAGAGCCCTCTCTGTGGGCACGCGTGCCGTTGCCCCAGCAGAGTTCACCAGAGTAGCGGGCACATGACGTTTGGAAGCGACAGGGCAGGAAGTGAGCAAGCAAGCGGCGATGGCTTCCCAGGGATGCCCTGGAGATTGCAAGGTACTGGCCCCGGCCACTCTCACACAGTCTGCTGTGAACACTGCAGCCATGCCCACCCAGTGGGCCATGCCCCCCACGCTCCCACTGAGGGCACCACAATGCTGATGCAGCCCTGACACTTTGCAATAAGTGGGTTTTGGGTTGCAGTTTGGGAACTTGGTCTCTAAAAGTTCGCCATCACTGTTATATAATATTCCGTTTCTTCTTTTTCTTTAATTTTTAACATTAACCTATCCATTTCTGCACATTCCAGTATTTTTTTAATCATATTCTCATCTGTAGGAGTTTCTTCATTTTTCCAAAATTATGCATATACTATCCTGCTGTTAGAATACGTAAAACTAAATAAGTATTGCCTTTATTGTAATTTCCTGGTAACATGCCCAGTAAGAATATCTCTGGTTTTATATCTATATGTTGTTTTATCATTGCTTCCAACCATACATGTATTTTATTCCAATATTTTTTTGCTTTGGGACATGTTTACCGCATGTGATAATACGAACCTGGTATTTGATTATATTTCCAGCATTTAACAGATTTATCTTTGTACATCTTCACTAATCTTGCAGGTGAAAGGTGCCATCTGTAGAACATTTTATAAAGGTTTTCTTTATATGCTGTTGACATTGTAAGTTTATAGTTTCTATCCCACAATTTCTGCCATTTATCCTATTCTGTAGCCAAAATTTTTAGCCCATATTACCATTATCTCCTTTACTTGTTCTTCTACCAATTTAGTACTTAATAAACAATTGTATACCTTTTTAATTAATTTCTCATCTATCACCATTATAATCTGATCCAGTTCAGTTGCTTCTTTATAAAAGCCATATAACTTTCTGTCTTTTTCATATCTGGATTGTATCTGTAACTGTGGCCACCATGATAGGCCAATCCCTAGTCTATTAAGTTCTTGTTTAGTTTTAAGTTCCCCCTTTCCATTTAGTATGTCATCATATCTTATAATTTTTTCCATATTGATTACATTCGGATGTATTAAGGCCTCCATTGTAGATAACCGGTCTGGTATTTTCAAATAGCGTTGTTCTTTAATTTTTGTCCATGCTAGCAGTAATGCATTCCTAATATGTCTTTGAAAGTAGCTATGGATATCGCTCTTCCCATACCATAGAAACGCGTGCCATCCCAATTGAGGGTCATGTCCCTCTAGTATCAGCAATCTTATGTTCCTCAAATTGATCCATTCTTTCACCCACGTGAGTACAGACTGTGAGTTCTAGTTCCAGTCACCTGCCTTGGGTATAAGCCAGCTGGGTGACTTTGGGCCAGTCACTCTTTTAGCCAGGGGTGTCAAACTGCCGGCCCGCGGGCCACTTGCATCATGCGGAGGCCACGCCCAGCCCAGCTCCAGCAATGCGAAAAAAGTCGTGATACATCATGACATGTCACGTGGCACAGCAAGTTTGACATCCCTGCTCTTAGCCTTACAGCAGGAAAGGGCAAACTACTTCTGAAAAACCTTGCCAACAAAACTGCAGGTATTAATTCAAGCAGTTGCCAGAAGTCAACACTGATTTGATGGCACAAACAGACTCACAAGAAGTCTACAGAGGATATTATTTCTGAGTAAATATATGTTTCTCCATCCCACTTGGGCAGACAGGGTGGCACACTGCCAGTCCTTTCCCTTACACGTTGCCACCTTGTGGGTCTTCGGAACCGTGCCTTTTCTGCTGCAGCTCCTGTCCTATGGAACATCTTTTCCATTGCGATCCCACAGGCCTCTATCCTCTATCATTCTGGAGACAGCTTAAAACCTGGGTCTTGCACCAGGCATTGGGACAGGGCAAGATCAGGATATGGATGAATTAGAGCAGAATAATTGTGATGCCATGATTTTCTAGGGTTGTTGTTGGTTTTATACCGTTTTATGTTGTTTTATACTGATTTATCGCTTGTAAACCACCTAGATTTTTTTAAAGATGGAGGGTTATAGAAACATTTTAAATAAGCAAATAAAAATATGTGCTGTTTCTTAAGATGGGCTCACTCATTGTGCTCGCCTGAAAACAAAAGAGTCATATGAAATGGTATAGGGTTTCCTGTCTGAGCAGGGGATTGGACTAGATGACCTCCAAGGTCCCTTCCAACTTCTTCTTCTTCCTCCTCCTCCTTATTATTATATCATGGTTTATCATTATAAGCAAACCATACCAGAAGGGTTCTATGGGAAGCTCCACAAGGATGAGAGCAGGGCTATTTTCAAATTTCCCCTCAGCATGTAGCTCATGAGATGATTTTTAGTCAGTCACTACCTTTGAATCTAACCATCTTGACTGATAAAATAAATAAAATAATAACTAACACTTTCAGGACATTGGTTGTTTCTTGGTTCTTGCATCCCTACATCCTATAACATTTCTCAGCCTCAGGGTTTTGGTTTGTGGTTTCTCATTTTTTCAGTTACATTTCCACTTCACATGGTTTAGTTAGCTCTCCCAGCTGCTACATATTTTTGCCTATTTTCCTGAGGGAAAAGCATTTGCTTTTTCTTTCATATAGAGCAGGGGTGTTAAACTGCTGGCCCGTGGGCCGGTTTCATCATACTGGAGCTGCGCCCACCCCATTGCCGGCAATGGCAAAAAAAGCTCCGATACGTTGCGTGATGTCACGTGACGTCACGAGTTTGACATGTCTGATATAGAGCAAAGTTTCTCAACCTCAGCAAATTTAAGATATGTTGACTTTACCTCACAGAATTCTCTATCTAGCATATAGAGCAAATATCTTCTCTCCTTTATTTTTTGCCTCCTATATCTTTCTATTACTTGCCCTTTATTAGATTCCCCTTTATTAATACACATTTCACGTCTTTTTTTTTCTTCTTTTAGGATGCTTTTCTCTTAAAATCCCTTCCTATCAGGTACTTATTTTGTTCCAAGTATTCAGAGTCATTTTGTACCTTTCAGGGCTGGTGAGAAATCTTCACTGTTGGCTTCCACTGTGAATCATGCTTGACTGAAGACATCTCCATGAATGAGTGGAGATGATGACTGCTGTGTAGAATGAAAGACTGGCAAGTAGACCGATCCTTCAAAATTCTCCAGAGAAGGAGAGAACAGGAGATTGCCCACAAGTGCTCTGAATGGTAGTGCCTCATAAAGAGACTATAAAACAATGGTTTCCTGCGGGTTAGAGTGCCAGGAGCCAAGGGAGACAACATCTTTGCTCTCAGCAAAGGTAGAGCCTTTAACAAGGACACTAAACTAGTTGAACTTATTTTCTAATCATATTTGGAAATGTTCAGTTTAATGACTTTATGGATATTAGGGACCTTCAAAACAAATTTGAGACCTTCAAAATGATTTTAGAACCTGTGACTTTTACTTTCTTCTTTTAATTTAAGAAAACGTAAATAGAGAGTTAAGAATTTAAAATAAAATGGACTTCCGGTTTGCCATTGCGGCTGCTGCGGCTGCTGCGGCTGCTGGAAGGCAAGCTCTGTCTTCCGCGTTTGGTTTTGCTCCGCTGGGGGACCCTGGAAAGCGTCGAAAGTAGCCCTGTAAGGGCGACGAGCAAGGAGGGGACCCCTGCTTGATCGCGGGAGGGCGGCAGCTCTTCCACTTGATCCAGGGCAGCTCTCCAAACCAGCGGAGGAAAGACCGGCCATAGTAATATGGCCCGTTAGTAGACTGCAGACAGCCGAAGTCAAACTTACCACCAAGCACTTCGAAAGCAACGTGGATGAAACTGGGTGAGTATTTTCTTTTCCTGTAAAAGCTGACCAAAGTATCTTTCCCCCCTGTGAGAAGAGAGGGAATGGTATTTCTATCCCACCCTCTAAGAATAGCAGCAACTGACTATCCAGAGGAATTAAAGCACTAAAAGAATATATTTAATCTGATTGGATTTATATGTTCCTGAAACTTGGGGACCAAAATTTTTCCTATTTTTATTGGAGACTTTTGCTTTTATCTAAAAAAAAAAGAAATAAAATTGGAAAAAGGATTATAAAAATTTTGGACTTAAAAAACTTTAAATGGCATCAGTGACATCTTGTGGCGAAGTTTGGTATTACAACTTGTTATTTCCTAAAAGAGACTTGGCTTGAAGCCCAGACCTTAGATAAGACTCTTTTGGCCTTGGCATCACCTGTGAGAAACTCAGCTGTAAGATAACAGCTGGGTGGCATAACTGGCCTACTTGAACTGTGAATGTAAACCTTTACTGACTTTCAGAGTTATATGTGGGGAATTGCCTTCCTATCTCTTTATTTGAGGAATATTGGTTACTATATGAGATGATGAAATACCTTGGATTATAAAATCTTGCTTGACAAACGACTTCTACTATAAAGACTATTTATAAACACATGAAAGAGATGGATGAGGACCAGGAAAAGATTCTTTCCACGTTGAAAGCAATACATGAAACTATTCTTTCAGCTTGTGACGAAATAAGATATTACCGAAAAAAACAAGATACACAAACTCAAATTCTGACTACAACAAAGAACTAACAACGCAGAAGATAACAGAAGAAGTGGAACAATCAAATACTAAGACAGAGGATTCAATTGACCAACAAATACAGTTAATGGAATATCCAGAAAAGAGACTGACAACACTGAAAATGGAAAAGACTTTCTATATAAACCTGAAGAAATTTGAGGAGCAAGAAGAAGAACAGACTGAATGGAAGATAAACATACCAGGACAATTATGGGGATTTGGAATAATAGGGAGATGATTTAAGGAATACAAATGGGCTAGCCCTTCCAAAAAATGGCAACTAAATGGTCTCTCTTATTCCAAACAATATATATAATAATAGAGGGAGATCTATTTGATGATTTAAAAGCATTGACATGGAAGGCCAGTTGGCAAAGAAAGAAAGCCAGAATAAGGCTGAAGAAAATTGGGGTTTTGATTTATTAGAGGAGATTTCATATTACTAATTAGAGGGTCAAAGGGAGAAGTTGAGATAAGGGAAATTTTGGTCATTAAGTTTAAAATATTTGGAAATTAGTCAAAAATAAGGATGCTATTTAATACTTAAAAAATTAGACCCAAAAGGAAAAAATATGTTATGAATATGTTTGATTTATTGATTAACTCAGACAATATACATACATGCATACATACATACATATATATACCAAATAAAAGAAAAAACAAACACCAGGATATAATAAACCAGACTGTTTAATATAAACAAGCCTGTGGTTAAGAAGAGTCACTAAGCTTTCGTCCGGGCAAAAACTGCTGGCGTCATCAGAGTTAGAATAGAAGGAGATTGGGAAGGCAGCTCATATAGCCTCCTGCCTCTGCGCCCAGCTCCTTGAGTGCGTCATCGGCCCGATGATTGTATTAATCCGTATCACGCAGAGTTGTTCCGCATCAGGCAAACTGTCTTTATTTATTTATTTATTTATTTGTTCGTATTTGTATGCCGCTCCTCTCCGAAGACTCGGAGCGGCTCACAACATATACATAAAACAATTTCAGTCTAAATCCAAACAAAAACATTAAAAATAAAACCCCACACATACTCATCAATCACACCACAATTAACAAATCATCCCCAGGCCTGCCGGCAGAGGTAGGTTTTTAAATTCTTTTGGAAGGCTGGGAGAGTGGGAGAAACGCGGACTTCAGGAGGCAGTTGGTTCCAGAGGGCAGGCGCCACAACAGAGAAAGCCCTCCCCCTAGGGCCCGCGAGACGACATTGTTTTGCTGACGGGATCCAGAGAAGGCCGATCACTACCAGCTTCCTTGAAAGCTAACCTTCTAGCAATGCTCAACACTCATACAATATATGCAAAAAAAAGGAGTTATATTTAAGAGCTCTCTATTAGCCTCCTCTAATACAAATGCCTGAAATTAGAAGGCTACCAATAGGACAATCTGTACTGCCTGCTTTCTGGGCAACAACATTAAATGTAGTTACTAAAGTGAGGTCTGGCCTAGCTTCTGGACAGAAAAATGATAACACTCACTTATCAAGCACTACAGAGTTTATTTCTTATGTGGCTATTAGATGTATCCTAATGTAACAATAGTTGATAGGGGTGTGGAACATATTTGATTTTGTTTGTCATAATTTGGAAACAGATAAAATCAAGTGACTCCAGAAGCCAAATATGCACATACATGGATTTTGTCCTTTTAGAAAGTGAACAAGTTACACAATTTGTGGAATGGATTAAAAGGCAGTGTTGGATTTATGGACTGTTTTAAGGATTAAGATTTAGAGTTAGAAGTAAGAAAAAAAATAGGAAGGTGATTATTAGAATAGATATTTTAAATAGATTAAGAATGTACCTTTTGGAATAATAGGTTTATTTTGATGAAAATTATTATGCATTGGAATTGAAAAAATGTTGGCTTTTTAGATTTGGATGGTTTCAATAATTAACTGAGTGTTTTAAATTAGTAAGATGACCTTTCTGTATGATACATAGATGTGATAAGGCGTGATAATCAATTGGATGAAATTTGAATTTTGTTTAATGAATTGAAATGATTTAAGGTTTAACATTATTTTGTTATCTTAAAGAGATTGATCGATTGTGGGATTATATATGTATAGGGTAGATTAATATTTTATTTTAATTAGGATATCTATTGTGTAGTGGAAGAAGAAATAAATGAGATTGGTGATAAAATGAGGGATGTGAGAGATTAAGAATTAGAATATATCTGGAAGGGATACCTGAATTGATAACTTGTTGATTTAAAGTTAAATTTGATTATGGTAATTGTAAACTGACAAAGTTTTAAAACAGGTTTAGCAGTAATTTAAATTAGAAATGGAATATTTTAAATGTATTATGCTATTTGAGGGAAATAGAGAGGGGACAGTGAATGTATTGAGTCGAGTTGTTTATATATGTTTTTACTTTTAAATGTTTGATTACCCAAACACCAAGGTGTGTCCTGAGTACTTTTTCTTAAGAATTAAAAAACCAATAAAATGTGTTTTTTTTTAAAAAGAAAGTGAACAAGTAAGAACTGCATTATTATCTTTGGCTCCACTGGTTGTTTTACGATCCTCAAGTGCTCTTTTAGAGCATGTGCAAGCACTTGGAGGGCAGCTGTCAATCCGTCCCTGCGCCCAGTCTCCCTCTAACTCTGATGACGCCGGCAGTTTTTGGCCGGACGAAAGCTTAGTGACTCTTCTTAACCACAGGCTTGTTTATATTAAACAGTCTGGTTTATTATATCCTGGTGTTCATTTTTTCTTTTATTTGGTTAACATAATGCCCAGTATATATATATAGTGGGCTTTGATTTATTAAAGGGGATACTGTATTATTAATTAGATGATGTAAGATGGGGGGGAAATAGATAACTTTTAGGAAATAGAACAAGATTATACCCAAATAGATAAGATGTATATTTTGAATATTAGATTCTGTTATAAATTGAGATAAAGGAAACTTTGGTTACCTAAAGCTTGGAAATTGTAAATATTAAATGTTAATTTGAATATTGATGGAAAACTAAGAATTGGGAAAAACTAATAACAGGACATTGATTGAATGTAAAGATTGAATGTAAAAGTAATTAAGATATGTATAAGCTAAAAAATTATTGATAAATGTAATAATGATATTTTTATTTAGTTGATATAATAAGACTGTATTAGTTTAAATATGAGATAGTAGATATTAAAGGAAAAAGAGAGGAAATATTTGAGGTTGTAGTTTGAGATTTGTACTAAAAAATTGTATGTTACTGAACTATTGATTAACCCAGCCACCATGTTTCTTTTTAAATACCTAAATGTAAAATTAGAAAATTAATAAAAAAATTATTAAAAAATAAAATTTAAAATAAAATATAGTAAGCAAAAAAAATTAAGATTTAAGAAAGTTAAATAGATTAGGAGATTTGGAATATTGGCTATTTTTGCTATAAGATCTAAAAAAACAAGTAGGTGGTTAAATAATATACTTGTTGAAAATGACTAAAATGGAACTAAACCCATATTAGGAACTGAAACTTGATGAAGGTTGCAAATGGACACTAGAGGGAACTAAAGGGCCAAGCCAAAAAAAAAAAAAAGTCAAAATGGCTAAGTTGGCTATAACCTTTTCTTATCTTAAAGATTTTGAAAAGTGGTTCAAAATGTTAACTAAAATCTCAGAATAAATACAAATTTCAATGGATAAATTTTTAAAAGATGAGAAAAAAAATTAAAAACGTTTACATGGTATGAATATTATAAAGTTTGAAGACATGAAAGACAACAAAATTGAGATCCCCAAAATGGGAATGCAAAAAGAACAAATCAAGAAAAGGATCTGGACATGGAACAGCTGCAACAAGAAATCCTGGACAAGGTCTCTTTATGGGATTAATAAAGTAGGCTGGTGAAAGCTTTGAAGTCTCGTCTTAAATGCCAATGACTGATGAAAAATCAAACCCACTGGAATGAGTTAAGGGCTAAAATTGTGAAGAGCAAAAAGAAAGAATATAAAGTTGGACTATTTGATCAGAGATAAATTATTTGTTTAATATTTCTGGTAACTCTTAATGGACTTTTGCTGAACCATCTGAAAAGATGACTTTATCTGAACTGCAGATAAAAAGCTAGGCTATGGGGAGAAGGGTTTTTACTTGTAACTTTAAAAGAGGGCGAAATGTTATCATATTATGCTCGATGAGACAAAACTTGAAAGACACTTCCTAATTATTATTGTTGCCTTTTTTCTGCTTTTTTCTTTTCCTTTTGTTCTTCTTTTCTGCACTTTCTAGTTTAGTTTGTATTAGTTTTTATTGTGTTTATTAAAAACTTTATTAAATATATATATATATTTTAAAAAGAAGGCCATCAAGGGCAATACAGGAAAGATGATTTGGTAGTAGGCATAACATGGAAAGCACTTACCCACGAAAATCCTGCAGCTGGATCCTATCACCCAGGAGATCTAAAAACTCTAAGAAGCCTAGACTCTCTTCTGTATTACTGAAGACCTCTTCCTCTGTGGTCTGGGGGGAAAAAGAGAAGAAAAGAAAGTGGGAGGAGACAGCCATTTCTCATTCTTTCTTAAATGATCCTAGGATCCTTGTGTACAAAGGATGCAAGTGCGAAATGGTGTATAGCTGAGGTGCTCAGGTTCAATCACAGTAAGTTATTCACCTCATTGAGTGATTCCGGACAAGCCACTTTCCCAGCCTTGTCAACCTCCTTAAAGAATTGTTACAGGAGTGAAATGTATTTGGGGTGAAATATGCATTCCAGTGTTTGATTTATATACCCGAAGAACCAAAGACCTACATACAAATACCCGCGAAAACCTCAGAAAACAAATATATACGCATTGAAGAACACAAAAACTCAGTCAAAAAAGAGGAACCAACTTCTTCCCTGGTCCAACACCTTAAAACCACAGGACATGAAATTGATTTCAAAAAGACCAGAACTATTGCCAAAACTGAACACTTTAATAACAGAATAATCAGAGAAGCCATCGAGATAGAAAAACGCCCTCACAGCATGAACAAACGAGATGATACCTCCCGCCTACCAGGCATTTGGAAACCTGCCCTTATTGACAAACGAGTCCATAACACAAAGAATGACACCAAACCTACACTCACAAAAACCACACAGGATGTCACCACCACACATCCAGGCAAAAAGCAAACCCAAACCCACACCGATGATGAGGCACAACCACAAACCAGAAGCCAGACCACAGCTGCATCATTAGCCACCTTAAACCCCTCCAATCCATACATGAAGCAAGCTGACACCCACCATGAAGATGAGGCACGACCACGAACGCGAAGCCAAACGCTATGCAGCTCACCATCTCTAATCCCCCTGTAACTCAGACTAACCTGAGCACAACAAAGCCCCCACCCAAACAGAACACTCCCCCATCCAATCAGAGCACAGCCAACCCCCCATCCAATCAGAGCACAGCCAAGCCCCATACCAATCAGAACACACCTCCACCCAATCAGAACACAGCCAAGCTCCCAGCCAATCAGTTCAAACCCCCACTCGCAGTTAAAAGGAAGAAACAGCTACAATCAAACATTGCTCCTAGAAGCACGAAGGCGAAAGCACCAGCCTGAAGATGACGAATGGGACTTCGTCGAAACGTCGCCAAGACACTTCCAATTTTACGCGGGAGAAAACCCGAATAACCAAAGACCTACATACAAACACCCGCGAAAACCTCAGAAAACACACACACACACACACACACACACATAGTGTGTGTGTGTGTGTGTTTTCTGAGGTTTTCGCGGGTGTTTGTATGTAGGTCTTTGGTTATTCGGGTTTTCTCCCGCGTAAAATTGGAAGTGTCTTGGCGACGTTTCGACGAAGTCCCATTCGTCATCTTCAGGCTGGTGTTTTCGCCTTCGTGCTTCTAGGAGCAATGTGTGGTCGTAGCTGTTTCTTCCTTTTAACTGCCAGTGGGGGTATGAACTGATTGGGTGGGAGCTTGGCTGTGTTCTGATTGGGTGGAGGTGTGTTCTGATTGGTTAGGGGCTTGGCTGTGCTCTGAATGTAAGTAGAGAAATAAAACTCCTACTGTCTCTTCCTCTTCAATACTTCCTCATTTTTCCCTGATCCGCAGAATGATGAAACATGCTGTGCTGGTTTAGGCCGGGCTTGTGAGACACTACCAAGCTGCCTTTATTCTTGGTTGGCCTGTAACCCTCATGAAGCCTATGAAAAAGGACTCTCTGGCTTTGCAATTCCAATGGTAAACTTTATGCTAATGCATAGCACAGTCTTAAATGCCCAAGAAAAGTGATTTTGATGCTTATTCTAGTTAACAACAACAATAATAATAAAAGCTGGAAGGGACCTTGGAGGTCTTCTAGTCCAGCCCCCTTCTCAAGCAGAAGTTCCTATATCATTTCAGACAAGTGGTTGTCTTGTCTGAAATGATATAGTTATTATGTGACTCTTGGCCCAGGGCCCTTAAAAGTCTTCTTGGAGGACCTTCCCCACTACCCTTCCCCAGCTCTTCAAACAATAACAAAGATTCTCCAGACTGAATATGTATGGCTTGAGCATGGAGCAGAAAACTCAGTATCTACTGTACTCTAGTCTGAAAAACTTTTCTTTATGGTGGGGAAAAAAATCAGAACTTTTCAGCGCGCCTCATCTTTTTATGTGGCAAGTGAAAATTTGCTAATTGCTGACTGTACCCAACCCTGCTTTCCCTGTGCAGGTTTTAAGAAAGATGCACCCAAACTAGATGCAATGGGGAAAATAAATATTAGGTTTATAGCAAAGGTAGGAGGCATATCGAGTGGCTTCCTGCATGAAACAGCCTCTATGTTTTACCTTTTAAAAAAATGTTAATTTTGTTTAATTTTTTTTATTGCTGTTTGAGAACTCATTTTCTATTCTGCACTTTAAAACAAAAGCATGATGCTGGCAGAGTTATTGTGCTGTAAGCTGCGAAGATGTGGAATGAGAAAACTTTATCAGATCAAAATTTTCTGCAGAATATTTTCCACTTCAAACAAATTTAGCACTTTCAAAACTATATGGAGTTTGATTATCTATTGCCCAACGTTGTTTCCAACATTACACTAAAAGCATTTTTTCTCCGCACATCAAAGCTTTTAATTTCCTTGAATGCACAATTGTACCTTCACCAAATAGACTAGATTTTGATTTTTTTCACATCAAATAGTGTAGCCCCAAATAGACGTGCAGGATATTAAGGTAGAATCATATTCATCTGCAGAAGAACCCCCCCTCCCAAAGTCCATATCTCTAGTTAATAGGTATACTGTATTCTTCCACTTAGATCAGTGGTTCTCAACCTTCCTAATGCCGTGACCCTTTAATACAGTTCCTCATATTGTAGTAACTCCCAACCATAAAATTATTCCAGGCTCATGTGATCACCTTTTGCAACCTTGTGACAAGCAAAGTTAGTGGGGAAACCAGATTCACTGAACAACCATGTTACTAATTTAATCTCTCTCCCTCTTTCTTTCTCTCTCTCCCTCTCTTTCTCTGTCTCTCCCTTTCTCTTTCCCTCTCTCCCTTTCTTTCTCTGTCTCTCCTTTTCTTTCCCTCTCTCCCTTTCTTTCTCTCTCCCTGTCTCTTTCTCTCTCCCTCTTTCTCTTTCTTTCTGTCTCCCTTTCTCTTTCTCTCTCTCTCTCACTCTGTCTCCCTCTCTTCTCCCTCCCTCTTTCTCTCTCTCCCTCTCTCTAGTTCTCTTTCCCTCTTTCTCTCCCTCTCTCTATTTCTCTCTCCCTCTCAAAGATCCTTAAAATCCTTAAAAGTTATGCTTCGGTGGAAGACTTTTTCTTTTACAGATGGGGCGGGTGGGCCCGACATTCGCGGGCAGGCAGGACCCCGCCTGCCGGGCCGCTGCCTCCCCATCACCCTCCACTCCAGCCGGCTCCCTTGCCAAACCTCCCAGCTGACAAGCGCAAATTTGAGGGTCGCCAGCTGACGGGCGCAGAGTTCGGCGCTGCGGCGGCTTTGCCTTCCTCACCGGCCAAAGCGTTGCCGGACGTTCCAGCTGACAGGAGCAGATCCGGAGGTCACCAGCTGACGGGTGCAGGAGGTCGGCGCCGCGGCAGCCTCCCAGCCGCCTGCTTCTTCAGCTGGAGCAGTTGCCAGGGCTTGCATTGTTGCCGGCTGCGAGGAGCGTGTCAGCGGCCCTTGGGGGCCATGCAAGCCCTGGCAACTGCTCCAGCCGAAGAAGCAGGCGGCTGGGAGGCTGCCACGGCGCCAAACTCCTGCATCCGTCAGCTGGCGACCTCCGGACCTGCGCCCGTCAGCTGGGACGTCAGGCAACGCTTTGGCCAGTGCGGAGGGCGAAGGGGAGGCAGCGGAGCGCCGAACTCCTGCGCCCATCAGCTGGCAACCTCTGGACCTGCGCCCATCAGCTGGGAGGTCTGGTGACGGAGCCGGCTGGCATGGAGGGCGATGGAGAGGCAGCGGCTCGGCGGGCGGGGTCCTGCCTGACCGCAAATGTCGGGCCCACCCACCCCATCTGTAAAAGAAAAAATCTTCCACCCAAGCATAATGCCAGCAGTTCTGTGCCACGGAGGCTTGAGACACGGAGGCGCGGTGCCGTGGGAGATGGCAGGACGGGGGGGGGGGGGTTACCTGCATCCTGCCAGCCGAATTCTGGAAGCCTGCCTGAGTGAAGAATTTTAGGGGGTGTTGAAAGGGAGACAGACTGAGGGCTGTATTAAGACCATAGATGGCTGCATAAGGAGAATGGAAGGGAGGCGAATTCAGGGCGGAGCAGAAAACATGGGGGGGGGAAGGTGTTAGGAAATAAGCACCAAGGTACATGGCGCCTTGCAAAGGATTCCTGATTGTTCTGCAATTGTTTTTCCTCTCTCCTCTGCGCGAGAAAAACTTTTGCGGTGTAAATCTGAAACCAGGTGTTCCTGTGAGGTGGCACAGGAGGTTCTTGGGAGAGGCGAGGACAAGCTTGGCATTTCCTCTCTCCCAATCTCATTCCTCTTCTTTACCCCCTTCCCCAGCCTGCCTGCGATCTTAGCTCACGGCTCTGTGGCTTTTCTTTGCCTACCCTAGCCAAGGTTTCTTCCGCCCACCCCGTTCCCGGGAGTGCCGAGGAGGTATGGCAGAAACACATGAATTGAGATTGCCCTTGGGAAGCTGATCCTGCTTTGAACCTTAGGAGAGGAGGAGGAGTCCCTTCCTCCTTCCCTCCCTCTCTCCCTTTCAAGCCCCCGCGGGCTCGACATGAACGGGCAGGGGAGGGGTCAAGGACAACGGGCGGGTCAGCTCCGTGGGCGTCCCGACCAACAGCTGAGCGGCTCCAACTTCTGGCCGCCGATCAGCTGAGTCCTCCGGGAGGCAACGTGAGGCCCTGAGTGGTATCGCAAGCTCGCAGTGGGGTGGGAAGGAAAGGAAGGTGGAAGAGAGTGAGGCTGCAACAGAGAGAGGGGTGTCTCGGTTCCTAAGACCATCGGAAATATGTGTTTTCCGATGGTCTTAGGCGACCCCTGTGAAAGGGTCGTTCGACCCCCAAAAGGGTCGCGACCCACAGGTTGAGAACCGCTGACTTAGATTAAGGAGCAAAAGGTAACTGACCTTTTCTTCAAAAAGAGTAACATATATCCTGAAATGGCTCCAAACCTTTGAAGCAATTTTTTCCCACCAACCTTGTCTGTTATTTCCCACTGCTTCTGTTTTCAATTACTGAGATAAGGCAGAAGTGGCTGAGAAGAGCGGGCATAAGATTAACAAGAAAGAAGTGACTATATACAAGCAGCAGAGGAGAGGGAGGATGCAATGGAAGGAATGGAGGTTTGTCTCCAGTTTCTCCAGATATACATTGGATGGAAAGCCAGAGCAACAAGTGTGAGAGAGAAAAGTATTTTTACCTGCCCAAATTTTTGGTAGATGACGCCAAACTTGAAGTTGTTGCTGATGACATGTTCATCAAATGCAACAATGAGTTGGGAAGCCTAGGAGATGGAGAAAAAGCTTGAATTAGCAGGCAAGTGCTTGGAGAAAAAAAATATCTATATGGCACGTTTAGAAACATAAAGGGGTTACCTTAGGATACAGCACAGGAAAGAAGCGGTCAACATTCACATCTTCACAGAGTAACTGCAAGGCAAAGTAGGAGGACTTAGCACTCCTAATGTAGGAACCTGACTTCCTAGTCAAAGGACAAATGCCATTATGATTAATACGAGTCATAGGAGGCTTTGTATTTTCAAAAGATTTGCATTTGCAAGGGATTTGTCTTTTAATTTATTCCTTCTCTTGTTCAATTATTAAACTCACATTTATAAATTTTAAATGTAGTAAATGACCTTGGAAATTAAATGTGGGTTTTAAACTTGTAATTGGTTAAACTGTCACACTATGAAGACTGGATTAAGCATATATACTTGGGGGTTTTACGTGCAAGTTAGCTGAAAAGAAATGATTATACTTAGTCCCCCAAGAGTAAACCTCTTAATAATTAATGTCAATAACTCTCTTCCATCCATCTTTCAAAGGTGCCAAAGAGTTACCAACTGGGAAAGATTGCTGCATTAGGTGAATGAAAGTAAAGGATTCAATGGGCCAAGGATCCCATTCAACAGAAAAGGAGGAATTCAATGGGAAAAGAGCCAGAAAGCCAAGTTATTGGAAGCTTCATAATGAGAAAATCGGATATTCATGTCCTAAGCTGTTTAGGAATGCGAAGGTCAAAACCAAAATTTTAAATTGCTCCAGTAAGCAATTGACAATCAATGAAGATCTCTCAGTCCGGATATCTTATGATTGATGTTCCTTGCAGTAATCAGTAGCTTGCCCACTGCAATTTACATCAACTGCAATTTGTAGATATTTTTTAAGAGCAGCTCCACATAAAGCAATAGTTGGGATAGGATGTATCTAGAACAGTGGTGGCGAACCTATGGCACAGGTGCCAGAGGCAGCACTCAGAGCCCTCTCTGTGGGCACGCGTGCCGTCGCCCCAGTCCTATGCCTTCAGCTGGGTTTTATAAAACCTTTTCACTTCAGGCCTCCTCAATCAATCAGTCAAAAAAGATCTTGCAAAGTTGGAATTGATTGGTTGAACTTTTTAGTCCCACCCAGTCTGCTGTTACCACTGCAGCCATGCCCACCCAATGGGCCACACCCACCCAATGGGCCATACCCACCCAGCACCTGACGATGCATAAGTGGGTTTTGGGTTGCAGTTTGGGCACTCGGTCTCTAAAAAGTTCGCCATCACTGATCTAGAATGTCATTAGGATTGTAGGAATGACTGGCAATTAGCCCATTGCTTATAGTTGTGCAAACATGCTTCTCTTCACAGCTATCCCCTAATAACTGAAAACTGAATGACAGCTCAAGTCCAGGAGCTTTCTTAGACTGGAAATCTGCTCTTTCTGGAGGAGAACAGTGCCATTCCAAACAGGTTCCAATTTAAACCTCAAGTCAAACATTCTTCTTACCAGTAGCACCTTACATTTTTTCAGCTTATTCTTCTCCATTCAGTCTGAATTTAACCAACATTCCAAGCACTAATTGCTTCCTTTGAAATAGATAATGGGGAGTGTAGAAGTGACATTATGACATCCCAAAGGTGCAAATGACCTCCCACAACAGTTTCATGTAGATGTTAAACAACATGAGGAAGAGACTGAACCCTCTGAGACCAAATCCTCTGGACTTCTGTAAATCAGTGGTTTAGACGTTGAGCAATAATTCACACAACCTTACATTTAGGGTGCATCCAAAAGATCTGAATTACTGCAAAATAGTGCCTCTCAAGGCCAATTCCAGCACACAGTCCACAAGAACACATTGTGGATGGCAATTGCAGCTCTTAAGATTTCCAGGAAAACTAGAAGGATCACATTCATCTCCATCTACTTTCTGCCATAGGACATAATCCAAGGCAACCAAATCATTCTTAGCACCATAGGAAAAACGTCACTTGAAATGGATCCAGATAATTATGTCAAGAAGCATCTGGAACTTTGATGCCCCTATCTTTTCAGTCATCTTATCCCAGAATAGATATTTTCTATTTCTATAATTACAAAGATTATCCAGATCCAGTAAGAGCTTTTTTAAAAAATAAAGTTCATATAATTGAGACCTTCAACTAAAGGGAAAGACATACTGTATACCACTCATGGAGAAATTAATCACCTCCCAGTCATAAAACTAGTTCCATACTCAAGCCCTCTATCCATTTCCTTAAATGCACTCAGCTTCTTGATAAACCCAACGTGCTGCTGGAAGAAGAGGGCCATAAGAGCCATATTGCTGGCTGTGCCCCACAGATTGCCCAGGGTTTGAACAATATTGTTGACTGGTGAGGCAGGAAATTCCTCAAGTACATCCAGGAAACTATCCAGATCCATCAGAGACCTGGGTCTAACCAATCTAGCAGATCTTCCACTCCTGTAGAGATTTATAGCAGCTTCTCCTTTCCAGTGTTACTTCACATTGCTGTTTCTCCAATGCAGATAGATTGTAGAGATTTATTGATCTGGATCAATGATCCTGCATGTGGACATGTATGAAGGATAGGGATGTAAGAGCAGCATATATGTCCATGTATGAATGTCTGTATACACATGTAATCCCCGAACAGGTAAAGGTTCTCCACCCAACCTTTAAGAGTGTGCTAATTGTCATAACTTGAAGAAGTGCTGCAATAATGAACTGAAGGAGTCACAGTTTTCATGGAACCTTTGAAATCATCACAGAGGAAACAACATTAAGCAACATTAAATAGCAAAAGTCTAAGCCAGACTTTGACAATAAAAGAGTAAAGTTTGGAACACTTACCTTGGCCATTTGGACAGCATTAGGAAACTCTGTCAGGCAGGATATGGGAATGAGATCATGCTTGGTAGATGCTCGGGCTCTATTTGAGCAACAAGAAAAAGCAGAATAAATTAAAAAGCAACCAAAAAACCAGGGATGGGCTATAGCCCACTTTTTTCCCACCACAATTTATTCTGCTGGAGAGAAAGACACACAGTGGCAAATTCTGCTACACGTAAATTAATTGTCACACTAAGGGAATTCAGATGAGACTTGTGGACATTTCTTATATCAGCAGTAATGAACCTAACCAAACAAGTCACTGAGAAAAGGTTTAAAAAACAGACTGGGACAAGGACAGGCAGTTGCCAGTTTAAAACAAGCTTTAGAAAAACCAACCAACAGAAAGAGAACTTACTGAAAAGGCTGGCTGACTAGCCCTGTGATATCATGAGGATGGTGGCATCAAAGGGCAGTTTTACCTCAGCAACAGATGAAGATGGTCTTGCTCTTCGACCCGTTCATACTTCACAGAAAGAACCAAGTAGCCCAAAGCTGAATCATTGGCATAGAAATTCTGATGCTCCTAAAACAAAGACATCAAAATGCTTGTCTTATCTTACGATATTCCAAAATAAACAAATAAATGAACAGGCTCAGACTCTCCTACAAATGTTGGATAACCCAGCTATGACGTAACAAGAGAGTCAGTTTGCTGTAGAGGTTAAGGCATCAGGCTACAAACTTTGGAGACTGGGAGTTCTAGTCCTGTCATAATTAAATTCCTGAAATTGGAAAGTCCTCCAGACTTCATGGTTTTTCAGTGGATATACAAAACGTATATCAGCTAGTTATATCTTTTATTTTACTAGAGGCATATTGTAGCTTTTTCAAAAGAAAAATCCCAGGCTTTTAATAAGGCAAATATAGCCATAATTGGAAATGATCCCTCTGTGTTCTAATTATAGATATATTTCCTTGATAAATATGGGAGTTAAGTTTTTAAAAGCTGCTTTGGCCCACAAATTATAGCTTGTTCTTCTGACTACTGAACAGCCAGCTCAGGCTGGATTTGTACATGTACATAAAAATTCCAGCATTATTAAAGTTTTCTTTACTGATATTTATTCTAGCTGTGTTTAAAATAGACAGGACTCAGCAGCTATACTATAATTTCTTTGGATGCTGAAAAGTCTTTGATGAGGTTTCTTCGACATTTTTGAGTTTGGTTTTAACTCATTTTGGGCTTCTCCATAACTTTAGTCTTTGGATTGATATGATCCACTCCACCAGTGCATCATAGGTAACAATTAATAGCTATTGTATAAATGTATTAATTTATGCCAAATTATACACCAGGGAAATTGTTCTCGCAAATTCTGAATTCTTAATGTATTTTCTCTCTCTCTCTCTCTCTCTCTCTCTCTCTCTCTCTCTCTCTCTCTCTCTCTCTCTCTCTCTCTCTCTCTCTCTCTCTCTCTCTCTCTCTCACACACACACACACACACACACACACACACACCACATACTATGTTGTATTTTATAGACAGGTTTTCATACTCTAATTAATACATGTACAATATCCTATGGTATTTGGTTATTCTACAGAGGAAGCCAGGCTGGATCCCGTTGGATCATAGCAACAATTCTGACAAACAGATGGATTGTTTTATATGCATTTAGACTTTATTTCAATACTGAATATAATCAGCAGATATACATTGAAACACTGTGTTGCCAATACATTTTTCAGCTCTAATGAAAGTGTTACAGTATGGGATAGTACAATTTTAAAATAGTTGGTTAATCTAATTTTGCATAAATTGGGGCTATTTATAAATACTACTTTGGATCAGTTCAATTCTGAGGAAGACATTTAAAATACTTTTTGGAAAAGTAATAAATTAATATTTTATACGGTGCATGCATTGGCAATTCATTCAACTCAAGCACATGTCCAGATGCTACTGTTGTTTTTAATATGTATGGTGGTTGGACCTTATAGAGGAACTAAGTATAGCTCCTAAGTCAGTAAATCTTTTTGGGAGCTGAAGGAAGTTGATATTAGTCATTTGTGTAACTTGAATGTCTTGTCTTAGTGAAATAGTAAAGAGTTGTTTTAAATAACATGGCATTAATTTTTTATTATCTTAAAATGAGATAAATTTTTAAATCTTCATGCTTACGGTATAGCTCAAAAATGTTTAATAAGGATTCATTGCAATTATCCTGCTAATAAAGACTGTTTGCAATCATGAGTTGGAACATTAACACAGATGTTTTGCATTTGTCCTATTATTGCCACATTTGGGTCTAACATTAATAGGATAAATATGTTAATATGGATAAATATTAAGCATACAAGATGCTTATGTTCTTCTTGATTCTAATTACCAGTATACCTTATCAGAACATATCACAAATCAATCAAACCATCAAGAATTTTGACTTTGAGGGGCATGGGATTAGCTAAATTCTGGGACAAAAAAAATCTATTCCTGATTTATAGGGTATGTGTTGTCTGTCAATATTTGAATTCATTTTTTCTAGCATAGTGAAAAACTTTCAAGCAATAAAAACAAAGTTTTGGAACTGTTCTGTTGATTACATAATTTCCTAAGCCTTTTTTGTTTTTTTATGATGATGATGATGATTAATTTTGAGGTTACGTTATACTGTTAATATATATATATATATACCTTTCCTTCTCTACTCTACTAGAATACCATATTCGACTATAATAAAATTAAAAATTAAGTTGACATAGTAAAGTTCAAATTTGAATCTCTAATAAAATTACTTGAAAAGTAACATTTTTAACATTGCTGTATAATGTTTTGCTTTCTTAACCAAGTTGTATCCACAGATTTATACTGCAAATTATTACAAAGAAAATACCTAAAGTATAAAGGCTTGGAGTATGTTAAATAATATAAACTTTTACCTTTCCTAGGAAGTGTTTGCGGTACAGCTTTGCTGTTGGATCACACTCCAGCCTCACTTTGCCACTGCAAGGAGATGGCAAGTCTTGCAACTCAAGGCCTGATACTGGTAGGCTGTGAGAGGTCCCTTCAATCCAATAACCCCCAAACTGTGGTAAGATGATTAGAGGGTACGGCCAGCCCCTCTGCAATACCTTTTAAGAAAGAAGGGAATCTGCACTTGCATTTGAAATTAATCAAATTCCATAGCTATACACATCTAAACACTTTAAATCACCCCTCCTCAATCCACTTCTTCCACATGAATTGGATTACAACTTTTGTCAAGTATATCTCAGCATTCTCCTTCTACTTCAGAGCTCCAGGAGTTCATCCTCTTGAAATAGCCATGGATTAATCTCAAAAAAAGAAAAGAAAAAAAAGGGGGGAAAAAGAACCAGACCCACAGAAAAGAAAATCCTATCAAAAAACTCAAGATGTGCAATCACCCAAAGTGATACTTTATCCTTCTTTAGCTGAAAAACCTGAGCCAGAATTAGCTCTGATCAATTAAAACATATGAACTCAAACCATCATTGACTCACCTCATGGATGCTGGGATATGGGATGTATTCCTCTTCTCTCTGAAAACGCATCGAGGCCATTAGTAAATACATAGACTGTTGGAAAGAAATCTTATAATAATAAAGAATGCAGGCAGTTGTTTGAACCAGAGGTAAAGTTTATTTCTGAGAGCACAATGTATAGAATCGCTGAGTTTGAGTCTTTTCAGAAATCGCTGAGTTTGAGTCTTTTCTAAGAGCCTTTTATAGAGAGAAATCCTATCTTGGTTCCTCAAAAGCATGCAAAATATACCCTTTAAGAATTCCACAAAACTAGACTTAGCCAGCGCTCCAAGAGAGAGAAGGTACTTTTGCATTTAGACACCCTGCTGAGTGGCAGTTTCTGTAGCATTTTGTGTTGGAAAAGACCTTGGAGTCTTCCAGTCCAACCCCCTGACCAACACAGAAGTCCTCATACCATCTCAGACAAACAGTTGTCCAATATTTTTCTTGAGAACCTCCAGCAATAGAGCATCCACAACTCTGGGAGACCAGCTGTTCCACTGCTTAACAGTTCGGCCTGGAGATTTCCAGGTTGGATTTCCTTCTGATGAGTTTCCCACCCATTGCTTCTTGTTCTACCCTAAGGTGCTATGAAGAGTAACTCCCTATGGCAGCCCTTCAAGTATTGGAAGATTGCTATCATGTCTCCCCTCAATCTTCTCTTCATTAAGCTAAAAATACCTAGTTCCTTTAGGTGTTCTTCATAGGACTTAGCTTTTAGACCCTTTATCATCTTTGTTGCTCTTCTCTGCATTCTTTTCAGAGCCTGGGTAATTTTTTTTTTTTTTGCATTGTGGATGCAGTATTCCAAATGTGGCCTCAGAATGGTACTATTTTTATTTTTTTTAAAATATATTTATTGATAGCATGATGTCTTGGTTCATATATTTAAAAAAAATAATCAGTAATAATTAATTAACAGTCAATAATGATTAATTTTTATAATTACATAATTAGTGTATTAATTAGTAGTATTTCTTTGATCTTCCCTTCTTCCAATAGTATTCGCCTTTGTCAACCTTAAACAAATATAATTCTTAATATTTTCATTTTTTCGTATTTGTAGAAATAATAATAATGTCCATATATGACATTTTTCCTAATCAACTTGTATTGTATTTATAAAAATCATCTTATTGATTCATCATCATCATCATCATAAAGTTGTAAGGGACCTTGGAGGTCATCTAGTCCAACCCCCTGCTCAGGCAGGAAACCCTATACCATTTCAGACAAATGGCTGTCCAGTCTCTTCTTAAAAACTTCCAGTGTTGGAGCATTCACTGCTTCTGGAGGCAGGTTGTTCCACTAGTTAATTGTTCTGTCAGGAAGTTTCTCCTTAGTTCTAGATTGCTTCTCTCCTTGATTAGTTTCCATCCGTTGCTTCTTGTCCTGCCTTCAGGCGCTTTGGAAAATAGCTTGACTCCCTCTTCTTTGTGGCAGCCCTTGAGATATTGGAACACTGCTATCATGTCACCCCTCGTCCTTCTCTTCATTAAACTAGACATACCCATGCACTGTATTTTCATAATTCTTATTTAAGCTTAATTTCCCCTTAATATTTAAACCATTTTTATCAGTAATAATTTTCTTAATATTAATTATCTAAATATCCAAGCTTTCCATTTACATACACCATCCCAATATTTTCATATTTCATGTGTTATAAGGATACTATACCACTTATCTTATAACATCTACATATAATATCTTTTTTGATCGGCTTATATTTCACTTATATTTGTAACAGTTATCTTGTTAAGGAGCTACGGTATATATCCTGTTTTCAAAATTTCTTGTTTAAGCTTAATTTCCCCTCAATATTTCGGTCATTCCTAGGTCTCTTCAAATTAATTACCTTTAAATTTCAAACTTTTCATTTACATATATCATCCCAATATTTTTACATTTTATATATTGTAGAAGATACCATATTACTTATATCTCTTATCCCTCTTACTATAGAACCCCTTTATATCCAATTTTTTTGTTCTTTTAATCATATTCAAAAGGTGTTTGTTCATGTAATATTCCATCTGGTAAGGCGAGTCAAATCTTTTGAATCTAATTCTGGCCTTCTTTTTTTTCCAAGTAGTTTTCCAAGTTAATATATTTCGTTTGCCAGGAAGTTCCTGTATTTTTGTGGGTATTATTGGGAGTGAGAAAGACAAATTGCGTAGGGTATGTGCTTTTTGTCTCCCAAACTCTAATGATTTTCCTGGCAGTTCTATAGTCCGTTTTATTAAATCTTCTTTCTTGTCCTTGGGTTTGTTTTGATGTCCTGACAAATAAAGTATTTTTCCATTTTTATTGTTAATGCAAAATCTTGTAGATTTTTTCCTGTTTGTGTTAAGTTGTAATTCTCTTTAAGTCATTTTCTTCAAGTTTATCTTCTATTATCTGATTTTTTTTGTTTATTCTTTATCATCATTTTCTGAGACTTTTTTATTGTAAGTTTAGATTGGAGATATGCTCATTTATGTCATTAAAGTTGTTTTTTATTTCCTTGTGGTTTGAATCCATTGTCATTTGTATCTACTGTAGCATTGCATACATTTCCTCTTGTCTTGGAATATTGCTTCTGGAGGTCTCTGATATTCCAGGCTAGATCTTTCAGGAATACATATTAGAGGTGGTTTCCTGTAGTTTTTTTTTTTGATAAGTATACAATATCCATATTATCTCCCCCCTTCAAATAATCTTTCATCAGTGCCATAGTCTCTATGATTAACCTTGTCAAACCAGCCAATCTCAGAATCCAAACCCCATCTTATATAGTTCTTATCTTTATATATGATAGTCCAATGTGTTTCCAATTGTCAAGGCATCAGTGAAACCAGTATTTTATCACAGTTCTTCTATTTAGGGGTCAGTTATGAACCACTCAGAATTGCAATCCAGTATACTTAGCCTGTAAGTCTTTCCTGTAAATTCCCCGAGAGATTAGCTAAGAGTCAAAGTTTTTTTTCCTGTAAATAATTATTGGGCTTAAACAGCAGTCAGAGTCTTTCTTTTTCTGCAAACACTTTTTAATCTTATGGTTGGCTCAGTATGTTTTCTTTCTTTGTTCCCTGCTGTCTTCTTGAGAGTTATTAAAGTTCAAGGGAACAGATTATTCTTTGTTTCTGGGCATCTTGCCAATTTCTGAATCAGTCTTGTTGATGTTCTATACTCTAATTCTCCACTAGATGTCAGTAGTTGTTTGTTTTCTAGCTTTTTCAAACAAAAAGTTCTTTTTATATATATATAATTTCATCAGAACCCTTTAAGGTGTAAAATCTTAAAAGTTTTCTTAGTTTCTAGATTTATCCAGACTGATTTCATTTCAATATATTTCTTTCCCCCTTAAAAGTTAATTCGCCGCTTCCGTCTATGGAGGAATAGGGGTGTAGTCCCCTCCCTTCACTTTCAGAGGCTTTCTTATTGGGGATCTTTCCCAAGGAATCAGTTACAAAATAAAAGAGAGAAGATCGATACTCTTACCAAGGCCAAGCACACAGTTCACCGTTGTTCTAGGACTTCGGCTGCAAGTAGCTTGGGCTAGACACTGGTGTGAAGCTAGCCTTTCTTCTGTCGGGTTAGAGGGCTTCCCCTGGATCGAATGGATCGACTGCCATCGTTCCGTGTTCATCGGAGCACCCCTCTTTCTTCATCGCCTATCTGGGGCAATTTTTGCCCCATTTAGGGTCACCTGGCAACTAGCTATGGAGTGCAGAGCTCCTCAATCCCGCGGCCGGGCACTATGGCGCAAAACCAGAAGTCCTGTGTTGGAGGGTTTTTAGGTTTTTTTAGCAGCGCAGCACACTTCTGACTCATACTTAAGTGGTGATTCACCAGACACCTAGCTCCCTCTCACAGGCATTACTGATGATGAGGATACTGCCTGGATTGCATCTGTGGATCTGGTTTTTCCTACTTAAGTGCAAGATCTTACTGAATTGCATCTTGTTGGAAGGGTCCAAAGTGCAAGCCTATCAAGGTCCTTCTGAATCTTGAATCTATCTTCTGAAATGTTAGCAATCATCATCTAAGTAGTGTGGTGATTCAGTGGCTTAATGATGCTGTAGATGGTCTTTGCTCCAGCAATTCGAGCCCTAGCACTGCGTGGCAGGATGAGCCCTTGTCACTTGCCTCAGCTTTGCCCACCTAGCAGTTCAAAAGCATGTTCTATGTAAGTAGATAAATAGGTACCACTTCAATGGGGAGACAAGCTGGTGTTTCATGAAGGCAGATAGATTCTTGCAAACTCTGAACCTTCTTGGTTGTGACGCCCATTTGTGAGGCAGCTCTGGGGGAAGGAGGGGATAGATGACACTACAGCAAAAGCTGCTCATCTTTCTTTCTTAAATTTGACAGGCAAATTTACTACTCTGAGTAGCCAAATACTACTTTGCATTAGTATTTTAGTCTCCTGGCTAATATAACAGTACTATTCACTCATCATCATCATCATCATTCAAATAGTTAGCAAATTTTACTCTCTCTCATCCCTTAGTCTGATCATGAAACATCTGCTGGAAGAGAAGCAAACTCAGAAAACATTAAACATCCCTTTTATTGCATCACTATATGATTTGTCTTTGCTATATTGTGCAGTTTTTCTGGAACAAAAATGATGTGCATTTTTTCAGCTCCTAAAAATAATGTTTCATTAATGCCAAACTTAGAAATGGCCACTTTATCCTACTATCATTCCAACTGTAAACCAGCAAAATGATCAAAGCTGGTGAGCAGGTATGCCTCAAGACATCAAGTAATAGAATCATAAAATTCAGCTGTAAGATATTCTAAGTATATTAGGCCACTACTTTAAGGTCTTCCCCCACCTAATCAGGACATGATTTGATATCATTTATTTAGTCTCCAGACCAGTTGAAATTTTTAAGTCATCCTTAGTTGGCGCCAGTGTTAAATAGTATACAGTAACACTGATGGTGTTATTTAGTTTGGGTGATGAAACGTCTGCAAGAAAACAACCAAGCTCAGAGACCACCATAGATATTTTCACAGTTTGTCATGGATGGGCCTCCAGCCCATATGTAGGAGCAGCTGGATTTTTTAAATTTGCCCAAGAAGGATCCAATTGGATCCAAATGGATTTCAAGAGACCTCCAAAGAGCTTGTGTCTGGTCCCACTGACAATTCTGTCTTTGTCTTGAGTGGGATATGGAATAGGGAACATATTAAGGCAATTGGCACGACTGCACCTAAATGCTCTTTCCAATATACTTCAAAAATAGAGCTTTTGTGTTTGTGCATGTATGTATACATATACATATATACATACACATGGAAGAACAGGAGCTGAAGTGGCATACAGAGTGCAGTGGAAATGGACTCAACATAAATCTGAGCCACTACAATATCAGTGTGCATTATGTTGAGGCAAGACATGCAAAATTGTTTTGCACAAATTGCCTCTGCAGGCTCATGGGCTGATGAATTATTTCAGGTGTGTGAGAGCTGATTTTTACCTCTACCATCTCCTCCTTTAATTAGATCACAGAACCTTCAGTTATTTGCTTTTAATGAGGGTTTTTTTTCTGGATAGTATCTCTTGTAGCCTGGCCAGTTTGGTGGCAAATTTAATTATGGGAGTATCTGGTAATTCCTTTTGGACAGAAACGAAATGAGAGTATACCAGAAAAACTAAACACCCTATTGGAAATAGTACACTCCAGTACTAGTTTTCTTTGTCTTTGCTCAACATTTAACCAAAAGTTAAGACACATCTCCCCCCCCCCCAATACTGCTCTACTTTATGGGTGTACTACAGGTAATCCTTAAATTATGACAATTCAGACCAGGATTGCCATCATAAATCAGTATGGCTGTAAAGTGAAACATCACATGACTGCACTGATTTATGACAGCAATCCTGGCACACCCCATTATAGTTGTTTACCAAGAATCATGGGTCATCAAGCAAGAACTCACCACATTCTGGGTTTGATCTTTTCCAGCACAGAACCTCAGGTAAAGGACTGCCTCCAACTCCCCCCAACTGCCTATCTCCTCCCATCTCTATTCTGCACCATGCCTCGCTGGATGGCGAACAGCCCCAGGGTCACATGGATCTGAGACCACTTGCCATACTCAGTGCATTCTAGCCCACCCCAACAAGTGCCAGCAAGCATTCATTCACCCAGCTGCTTTGACTCCCAGTTCCCCACACTGACCTTTCAGCTTTTGTCCTCAGCCACTGCTTTACTCCTTTTTGGACTCAGCTTCTCTGGTGAACATTTCCTATCTGTGGCTCCCTCAGCCTTTAGAAAGCTGCTCTGCCTTTGTAAAGTTGTGCTATCTTTCCAAAGGCTTTCTGAAGACAGCACAACTGTATGAACAGCCATAATAGCCCATAAGTCTATTTTTTCAGCACTGTCAAAACTTTGAATGGATGCTGAACAAATGGTTGTAAGTCAAAGACTCCTTATTTTGGCAACATAGGGGTTTTTTTTTTTTTGGCAACAATGGTTTTTGCGTGCCTTTTTACAGGATGGTACTTTTTTTTTAAACTTTCCTGGAATAGTCTCTGGTGGGATTTCATGATGGCATCCTATCTAAATACTAAACAGATCTGTCTGCTAGATGTTGCCACCTGCTGTGGCAGAAATTCCTCAGTTATAATATTACAAATACTTCTAGATCAGGCTTAGGCATGAATACTGTAACCCACTCTTTATAATCTTGTCTATGCCTCTAATTCAGAAACTTACAGTTTGTATGCAACTTTCAGCTCTACATGGTTGAACAGATCAGGAAACTGACTCCACGGGAAGATTAAATGTTACACTTTATGGAGATAGTAACAAAATCTTGCAAGTCTGCCTATATTTTTCCTCCCTTCCTCCTTATATTCCAGTAAATGAGGAAAGAATAAGTGTTAGGTTTTTTTAAAATAATCTTCTCAACCTTCCAAGTTTATTGCCCTTTGTTGCAACCAATAGTTGCATACTTGCATAGTTGAATAGTTCTTAGAATGACATCTTTTGTTTAACTTTGGTTTTATGCTCTATTGTAAATCATAGTGAAGAGAGCCAGTTTGATGTAGTGGTTAAGAAGTTAGGCTAGAAACTGGGAGACTGTGACTTCTAGTCCTTTAGGCACAAAGCCAGCTGAGTAACCTTGAGCCAGTCACTTTCTCTCAGTGAGAAAGGAGGCAATGGCAAATCAATTCTGGAAGAAAAAACGTTGCCAAGAAAATTGGTCAAGACAGTTTTGAAGAATCAGACATGATTGAATGGAAGAAAAAAAATATCAGAGGGATATTTTACTAATTAGTAGCATGCATAATGAAACATTCAGCTAAAATAGTACCATTGCTAGATCGGCACACAATTACCCTAACAATCACAAGAGAACAGGAAATAGGTGCAAAGAGTGACTTTTCTTTTTCATCTCTGCCATTCCTACTCTTCCAGAGTTATTTGGAAGTATTCCTGAATTAATGCCCCTTATATGGTAGTATTGGCTTATTATGAACTTTGAAGTTATATTATTGTTCATGCTAACTGGGAATTCTTGGCCCTGCAGTCTCAGTACAATTAGAAGGTGCCAGTTAGGGAAGATTAGTTTGCTTCGGAACACTTCATTTATTTGTTTGTTTTTAATTAATCTCCCACATTTATTATTTTAATAAATAATTCAAGTTGGTGAACAGACCCAATATTCTTTCCTCCTCCTATTTTTCGCACAACAGCCCTGTCAGGTGGGTTGGGCTAAGAGAGAGTGATTTAGTCATGAGAGAAACTCTCATGCCTAAGGTGGGACTGGAACTTACAGACGTTTGGGTTTCTAGATTGGTGCCTTAACCACTAGACCAAATTGGTCTACTTACCTGAACACTGAAATATATACACAAACAATGGTGGTTTGCCTTGCTCTGTTTTCTGTCTTCCCCTTAGGGCCAAGAATTCCCAGCTAGCATGATTAAAGTAATACAACTTCCAAATTCATAATAAGCTAATACCACTGTATAAGGAGTATTGATTTACATTAATATTAATTTTCCTTTATTTCTATAATAATTTCTATTTCTTTTATTTCTCTTTTTCCCTCACCTGGACTATGACTCTCGCCCTACTCCAATTTGCCTCTGATCACAGTGATGCCTGCAGACCTTGGACTTCCCCTGGCAGCACCATTAAATTTTAGTGGTACAATTCTGAAAAATCATGGTGTAGTTCTCTGACATTTTGAGATGGGAAATTCATTAAAAGTATAATGCAAGCCATAGATGAGGTTTAACTTAAGGAAGAAAATCAAAGGAAGAGAAAACCCAAATGGGGCACAGGTCCAAATATGTGAGCCTACTCCCAAACTATACAATCCGTTGTGATTTCTGCCCTCCCCAAAACTGTAAGCCTTGCTCCCATTCCTCTAAAGCTCTTCTAACTCCACAGTTGTACAGAAACAGAAAGCTGCTATTCATTCCATGGTGGAGAAAGAGAGGATTCCACTCAATTGGGAGTGAAGTCCTTAAGAACAGCCCCTCCCTGCAAATCTTATCTGCAAAGCCTCCTGCTGAGTTGTTTGTTGATTGAAATTCTGCTGAAATACTAGGGTGCAACTTGTCCCATCATAGAATAATGTGCAGACCTTTGCTGGGGTTTATCATTCCTAATTCAAAAAATGCAATGAGCAATGGTAACTGACCTTCAATGTTGCTGGAAGTGAACATCTTTGCTCATCCAAACGACTTCTCTAGACAGACAGATAAGGAGACAAGGAAGGCCGGAAGAGAGGGAGGAAGGAAGAAAGAAGGAAAGAAGAAATCAATCAATCTCTGGTTTATTTTTTCCTCTCCCTCAGAGGGGAAGGTTGTTGAAAGTCCATTTGGCCTTTGAATAACATGGTGAGGGCAATACTCCAAAAATTCTGGGGCAAGGATAATAACTCATCAGAGTAGTAATTCAATGAAACTAAATCTTCTCCTAATTTACCTTCCCCATCCACTTTCTTCTGAGAGCATCAAATGGAAAGACAAATTCCATTCATCAAATTACCAAAAGCTTACTCTAGATAGCACATCTACATGTGTTAGAGTCAGACTTTATGTGATATCTACCACACAATTTGCCCTGGAAAGCAAGTTGGGTTTTTTTATAATTCATTCCAAATTTGAATTGAGCTTATCAGTGAGGTAGAGTGATTTTCATTTAAATTCCAGTACATAAGAAACACAGATGTGCAAGAGAGGAGCCCCCCCAAAAAATTTCATCCAACATATTTCCCTCATGTAAGTATCCCTGCATATTTGGCCTCCTGCAGCCAGACAATTACCAGGCCAAAATGAAAACAGGGAGAGCACAGCTCTTGGAGTTACAGGCTTCCAGAAGTACAGCAGAAAGAAAGCATCCATTTCTAAGAAACAATCACAGCAGAGAGGTAAAAACATTTCCGTAAATTACAAGGAGAATCTCACAAAGCCAGATGAACCAAGAGAAACATCACGCAGGAAGAGGAAGGGTGAAATAGAAGGGCAACAAAATAAGAAGCCAGATGTGTGGAGTGGATTAACAGCTTACACAACTATAGACAGGGTAGAGACCTTTGAAGTAATTATTGCATTTGGGTTATGGTAAAGTTCAGGTGCCAAGACAATTCCATAACAGAAGCAGCTTATTATCAGAAGTTCAAAATTTGATTATGAAACAAGAAAAACATACCTGCATTTTTTCAATCATTTCAAATAAGTCGACTACCTGTATGGAATCACATAAAATAAGAAATCAATTTGCAGACCCCCAACTTTAGATCATAATTACTGTTTCATTAGATTGTGTCTTCAGTATTGCAGAGTTTATGAAAACACAAAATGCAGGGTGCTTCCTGATAGTTGCTGTCTCAGAAGAGAAAAAAGCACATTGTATAAGCTCTAATTATCTGGAAACCAGGCCATTTTGGAAAAGTGTCATGTCTTATACTTTTTAGTGAGCTGCTCATCACTATTGTATTCCTTACTCAGATACTTCTTTTTATCTAAAAAGAACCAAATATTTTGCCATTTAAATGACAACCTTTAAATTTTAAACCTTAAAAAACCATAATTGGAAGAGACCCTGGAAAGTCCAAGTATCTACTAAAAGCAGGACAACACTATAGCACTCCCAGTATTTTATCTATCTATCAATCATCTCTCTCTCACTTTCATTCACTCACTCATCTAATTTAGATACCACCCGTCTCACTCTCAGAGTGACTCCAGGTGGTATGCATAAGGCTGCCCAGGTCTGCTTAAACCAGGGGTTCTGGTTCAGCTTTGCTGGCTGAGGAATTCTGGGAGTTGAAGTCCACAAGTCTTAAAGTTGCCAAGGTTGAGAACCCCTGGCTTAAACACTTTAAGGGGCATCAACTATCCTATTTAAGGCAGTCTGTTACCATTAAAAGTTCTTCTAAATTTTAGCCAAAAATTTACCTCTGGCTGATTCCATATCTTTCTCATCAAGACAAAAGAAATTAATCTACTGCATATTCAACATGAAAATCTTTCAAACTGTCAAATACAACTGATATATTTCTCATCAATATAGTCCTGGCTTCCATCTCTTAAATGACTGGTCCCAAACTGAAGACTACCTGTACACATAGTACTTTCATGAGAGAAGGCTGAATAGAACCTTCTCCTTTGTTCCTGAAGATAGTTTTTCACAGATAAAACACAGGAAATAATATTGACTTAGCAACATATATATATGGCATTGTGACTGCGAGAAAGGAAAGAACTGTAAGCAGTAAGGTCAGAAAAAAAATGCAGAAAAGAATTATATTATTGACAGCATCAAATTGAGATACAAATGGTAGGTTTGTTACATAAACACCTAAACATGGAAAAACAGCATGCTCCAAACTTTCCCAAATCCCTAGATATATCCGTTCCATTTTCAATCTTTGATACTTGTGTGCCAAGAACTAATGTTCTAAGCTTATCCAGTTGAAAGAGCTCATCCAGCTGTGCTAACCCAGTTCCTGTCCCTGAGGAGGTGGATGCTAATTGCATTCAGTTTAAAAGATCTCCAGTCAGCCAGAAAACTGTCTGGGTGACCTTAGATTGGCTTCTTTCTCAAGCTAAGTTATATTCCTAAAGGTAACGAGGATTATTTGAAGCTCCTAAAGCAGCGGTTCTCAACCTATGGGTCGCGACCCCATTTGGGGTCGAACGACTGTTTCACGGGGGTCGCCAAATGCCGCAGTCCGCCATTTTTTTTTACCTTTTCCCCTCGGCCCATCGCGACACACATGCGCGGTTCGGGCCATCGTGCGCGCATCGCACCATGCATGCGCGATGTGGGCTGTCGTGCCGTGCATGCACGGCGCAGGTCGGGGTCACACCGCGCATGGGCGGCGCAGGTGGGGTCTCGGCCTGAAAAAGGTTGAGAACCGCTGTCCTAAAGCAAAGGCAACACATAAGCACATCTGTACTATTAGTGGCAGGCAGAAAGCAAGTGCACTCCTTACCTTATTCTGAACACCTAGATTAAGGGCAGCCTGAGAGTCCTGGATAGGTGAATCTAAGATGTCACTGATGCAGTGTTCTGCTTCATCAGATCTTCTGTATGAAAAGGAGGACATGCCAGTTAGCATAATTAAAAACAAATAACAGCTGCAGAACTGTCACCTTTCCCAGATGCTGACACCCTTTTTCATAAGCCTAGGAACTGGCCTGATTGCAGTTCAGATAAGGCCTAGACTGTATTTTTATAAAATCCATTTGGAGAAATATACATAATTCTTTTTAAGGAAAGATTATAGCTGTTAATGGGCAGGAAGAGAAGGTTTTAAATGATATCTAGGCAAAGCATAGCACTAAAAGAAAGAAACCCTAGGTAAATTCCCCTAGTCATCACAGGCATACATTTATTAATACGCCTCACACAAGCATACTGAATATGGTTTCAGAGACAGAAGCGATCTCGCAATTAAACCTCAGTGAGTAGTCAAATAGAAGCATGTTTAAACCAAGAACAGAGCTTGTACAGCTATACATGCAATCACAAATCATCCTTGCCAATCCATTGTTCCATCCCCACTTGCATTCTGGCTTATTTATTATTTATTAGATAAAAATCACCTTTCATTCAGGAGTTTAAGCAGTGTATATATGCTACCTCTTCCCATTTCCTCTACACAGCAGCAACCCAGTGAAATCAGTTAGGCTGAGAGAGAATGACTGCCCCTCAAGCCACCCAGGAAGCTATGGCTGACGATGGACTTGGACTTAAGCCTCCCTAATGCCAGTGCACCCCTTAAGCACTATCTCTCCCTCCCATTCTTGGAGTGAGGTAAAGGTGTCCCTGCAGGTGTCCCTGTGACCAACTTTAGGGGGCCATGCTCATCTCCATTTCTTAAGCCAAAAAGCCAGCGATGTCTGGAGATGTTTCCACAGTCTTGTGGCCAGCAAGACATCACCCCTGACTGAGACCTTTTATATATTATCCTGTCTGCCACTTCAGTCTTCTATCACAGCTGCCTTTTCCCTTTCATGCAAAGCAACCGTCTGGGAGACTTTAACAGTGCCACTGAATGAGAAATGGTTGAACTCACATATATCAAAAAGTTTCAGCCAATCTCAGAAGATCTCAACAAGCACAAAGGGTTTTAACATGCTACAATAATTAACTGATAAAATAATCTGTTGCACACATAACCTGTGCCTTCCCCCCCATCTCATCCCCATTTAAATCCTACACCAGTCTAGCTACTCTATGCATCTGATGAAGTGACTTGCAACTCGTGAATGCTGATGCCTTTTAATAAAATGTGTCAAAAAAGGTGCTGCCAGACTCCTGATTTTTCACATTCCGTTTCAGATGCTCAGGACTCTCCACTTGCTGCAGTGACAAATTACTTCTCCACCTCTTCTCCCACACAAGTATTTGCATGGATGGGATGTTCAAGAAAGTATAATTAGAAAGAGAAATCCTGAAGAATCATATTGGGAACATTCATAAATAACCAAGGAGAATGCTATGAATAAAAAATAGCATCCTCCTGGAATGATTCCCCCAAAGTTGTGTGACGTGGAAGTCCTGCAAATAACAATTTGACCTGATTTAACTTTTTACCACAAAAAATCCTCCTCTGATATAGAAAGGCTTCCTATTCGGTGTGCGTGAAATATGTTTTTCTATGTGTACAAAACCACAATGTAACAGTATAGAAGTTCTTACAATACATGACAAAACACCTGACAGTAAAACAAAAGACCATCTACTCCAACGTTCTGTATCCCAGCAGCTGACACGTACATCCACAAAGTTCAGAATTAGGACATAATAGCAATAGCCTTTGATTTATGTGTTAATTTATCTTGCGGTCCTTAGCAACAGCTCCCTATGTTTGGTCTCCAACAGCTGGTATTTTAAGATAGGCTGCATTTGATTCTAGAGTAATTTACTAGCTTAGTAGCCAATGAAAGTCCTGTCCTCCATGAAGTGTCTTCTTTTACATCCATCTTACATCTTTCCTATTTGTTTCTGTATAATCATTTATTTCCTTGAAAGAGTCCTGAATCTCCTTGCACAAGGAAAAGGGGAGGGAGAAAAATACATCTCTGCCATGTTTTCCATCAATGCTCAACATTATTTTATACGCTTCTGTTGGATCTTTTCTTATCTGCCCTCATTTGGGCCCTTGAGGTCCAAGTGCTTTAATGTATGTTTTTGAAGTAAGGCAACAACATTTTCACAGTTTTTTTTCTCTCTTAAAGCCTACCTTTTGGCAGTACTTTGCAGACATCTATCTTAACAGGACACAGCAGCTGAATTACTTACAAATGACAGCACCCACTATCCTAAAAGGCACAAGATAGCAACCAGCAACCTACTTCTCCACTCCAAAGTGGCAGGCATTATCTGTAGCTAGTGAAATATGCTTGGATGTTAAGGATCATTTATCAAAGCAATAAAAAGACTCATTCAGTACTATAATAAGAATTATTTCTGAGTATGAGCCATTTGCGTAGAGAATGCCAGGATACACATTTCACTGCTCCAGATGCATTTCAGTCTGGATTACCTCTAGCTGCAGTCTGCTATACACTCTGTCTAGGATTCAGTGAGTAAGCTGTAGTTTAGTTATACAGAGAGCTTACCTGCATTAATAGCAGTATTAACACTGAAATACTTGACCAGGCTGTGCCAAATACCAATCCCATAGAACCAAACATCACTGTTGATGACACCCAGCTGACAAATGCAAACAGCTTCAAATATTTGGGAAGCATCTTCTTGAGCGGTGGCAAAGAAACTGACTCCGGGATCAACAAGGCCAGCAGCTGCATACTAGAGTGCTCAATTACACAATGTCTATACCTTCACAAAGTCTACAGAGTTGTGATTATTCCTTCTCTCCTATATGGAAGTGAATTCTGTATCAATGACATATCAAACAACTGGAGAAGTTTCACATGGGTGCTCTCAGCTTCATCCCTGATATTTGATGGCAAGACCTTGTCTCCAACCTGGAGGTCCTGGGTCACACAAAGTCCACCAGCATTGAGTCCCTTATTATCAGAGCCAAGATACGGTGGATGGGACATGTCATACAAATGGATGACCATTGTATAACTCGCCAATTGTTCTATGATGTACTGGAGGCTGGAAAGAGACCCTGAGGTAATTCACACAAACCCTTACAATGATGCTCTGAAGAAAACTAACACCACTGTAACATTTAGCTAAAGGAACCAGAAGCTGTGGTTGCTGACACAACCTGTTAAGTCAGCTCTGTGCTATGAAGCCTCCTTTTGTCAGCTTTGAAGAAAGGTGCTGAAAAAAACTGATAGAAATCTGTGAACTGCATCACATAACAGCATCCATAGTTACTGCAACAATGGACTTTCAGTGCCCCCATTGCATTAGACGCTGCATTCCAGACTGGGACTGCAGAGCCATCTCTGTATCTGTCATGGCCGCATTGGAGCCTGGTTTGGAGGAGGAGGGGTTGGAACTGGGACCATCCAACGGAGATAGCACATCTCTCTTGGCATGTTTGGAGAGACCAGGGGCTGAGGACGATGCTGCCTGTCTGCCCTCACAGACATAGGGAAGGATTGGCTGCTGACAGGCAGTGGTGCTGATAGGCAGCAGATCCTCTCTGATGAGGAATAGCTGCCTCCCCCATTCGATCCAAGGGCACAGAGAGCAGAGTATAGGTAAGCTCAAAGAAGGGCTGCAAGGCTACTTGGGAGAAGGTCACCCCACCCCTCCTCACAAGGAACACTGGAGTGGATTGACTTAAGGAGAAGCCGTGGGGAGTTAGTCTCTTCCAGGAACAATTTTTTGTTTTGGCTTATACTCCCCCGGCTTTGACTCATGCCCTTTGCCTTGCCTAGCCTTGAAGATTGCCTTCCGCCTTTTGCTTTGCCTAATCTTGAGGACTATCTTCTGCCTTTTGTCTTGTATCTTTCCCTTACTTTGAGGACTGCTTTTTGCCTTGTATCTGGTCTTTGCCCTGAAGACTGCCTTTTGTCTTGTGCCTTGATGTGCTTTGTGGACTACAGTTTGCCTCGTGGACTTGCTTAGCCGGGTGGACTGGACTTGGAACCCTGGAACTTGCCCTGTGAGTGTGCTCCTACTCTGTGTGTTTATTTGGGGGACTGATGTAGCTGCCTTCAGGGTAGCATGGGGTGTAGCCTTACCAGTCGTTGGAGGACTGTTTGTTGGAACATTTATTTAAAGCAATAAAGGACTTTCTAGACGTCTGCCTTGCCTTGACCACCTGGGTCTTAACAGTATCCGCAGATGAACTGCACAACAGTATGTCTTCTTTAAATCTGAAGGACTACCTATATGTAAAGAGGAAGCAGCTCTGCCTTCACATCAGTTTCTCACAGATAATCATGTAAAAGGGCAAGGCAGACTTTGCACAGCAAGGAGCCATTACTGCTTCCAATAAACCCACTTTCAGGATTTCCTAGAAGAGTGTGCTTCTAGAACAAATGTGCACTAGGGAGAAAAATTACCTCATCATGGCTCATTCACATAGGTAAACCATTTGTATCTAATGCAAATTAAAGTGTTCAATGTAAGCTTTGTAATGTGGATTTAAAGCAGCTAGAAAATCAAATAAGAACAGCTGGGTTACCCGAAGTTGCCTATTGCAAATCTAATTCTGAGACATCTCAACAATTACCAGAACAATCTACTTCAAACTAAAAATGTTAATTTCCTGGGGACAAGAAATAATGGGAACTGAACCCAGAAATATCGACTGATCAAAAGGAAAGGATAGGATCAACAGCCAGAGGCCAACAATAAAACCCTTGTTGAGTGGCCACTAAAATATATTAGCTTTTAAAACCCTCCAACAGTGGTATATTTGATTGGTACCACAGAATAATGGCTATCTGGCAAGTTTCAATAGTAATAAAAAAGAGAACATTTGCAGGAGAAGGCAGCTTGGTGTCCTCCAGTGGTTTTGGCATTCAGTTTCCATCAACTACATTCAGCATGGTCAGACAGTGACCAGGGACTATTTATAGTCCAAAACTTCTGGAAGACATGAAGTTCAGACCCTGAACATTTCTATAGTTTATTTGACTGCTCAAAGTGATCGTAATAATGCATTATCCCCTTTCTGCAGGGAGCTCCAAGATCCAGACACAGTCATGTTAGAAATGATACCTTTGAGATGTTAATGAAACATGAATATTTGGGAGAAGTCCCACTATTTACCATAAAGCATTTATATAGTCATTATATTTCCAAACAATTTCTAGCAGAATAATGAATAATAAAGTTGAAAGGGGCCTCAGAGGTCTTCTAGTCCAACTTCCTATTCAAGCAGGAGATCCTATACCATGTCAAATGGCTGTCCAATCTCTTCTTTAAAACTTCCAGTGATGGAGCATCCACAACTTTTGAAGGCAAGCTGTTTCACTGGTTAATTGTTCTCACTGTCAGGAAATTTCTCCTTAGTTCTAAGTTGGATCACTTCTTGACAAGATTCCATCAGCCTTCACAATAGGTTGACTCCCTCTTCTGTGTGGCGGCCCCTTAGATACTGGAAGACTGCTACCATGTCACTCCTAATCCTTCTCTTCATTAGGCTAGACATGCCCAGTTCCTGCAGCTATTCTTCATATGTTGTAGCCTCCAAACCACTCACAGCATTAGAAGTCAAAATAAATTGGGAAGTCCTTCCATCTTCCACAAATCTTCACCAGTAAAAAAATGAAAGGAAATAATGGGGCTAGACCCTTTCCTCATAATAAGTAAATAATAAGTAAAGAGAAGAGTTCAATGGGGCATGTTCTTGTCCGATCATCTGGGGCGAGTTTGAGGCTGTTACGCCTGATGAAGTGGACAGGGCAATTGGAGCTGTGAGTTCCGCCACCTGTTTGTTGGACCCGTGTCCCTCCTGGCTGGTTTCTGCCAGTAGGGCGGTGACACGTACCTGGATCCAGGAGATTGTCAACGCTTCTCTGAGGGAGGGGTCCTTTCCGGCTTCCTTAAAGGAGGCACTTGTGCGCCCCCTCCTCAAGAAGCCTTCCCTGGATCCAGCAATTTTGACCAACTATCGTCCGGTCTCCAACCTCCCCTTTGTGGGGAAGATTGTTGAGAAGGTGGTGGCACTTCAGCTCCAGCGGTCTCTGGAGGAAGCCGATTATCTGGGGCCTCTGCAGTCTGGGTTCAGGCCTGGCTACAGCACCGAAACTGCTTTGGTCGCTCTGATGGATGATCTCTGGCGGGCCCGGGATAGAGGCCAGTCCTCTTTCCTGGTGCTTCTTGACCTCTTAGTGGCGTTCGATACCATCGACCATAGTATCCTTCTGCGCCGGCTGGAGGAATTGGGAGTGGGGGGCACCGTGTTACGGTGGTTCTCCTCCTATCTCTCTGGTCGGTCGCAGTCGGTGTTTGTGGGGGGTCAGAGGTCCACCTCTAGGTTACTCCCGTGTGGTGTGCCTCAGGGGTCGGTTCTCTCCCCCCTACTTTTTAACATTTACATGAAGCCACTGGGAGAGATCATCCACCGGCATGGAGTGAGATACCACCAGTACGCTGATGATACTCAGCTGTACATTTCCACTCCTGGCCAAATCAGTGAAGCAGTTGAGGTGATGTGCCGGTGTCTGGAGGCTGTGAGGGTCTGGATGGGCGTTAACAGATTAAGGCTCAACCCTGACAAGACAGAGTGGCTGTGGGTGATGCCTCCCAAGGACACTTCAATCTGTCCTTCCATTACCCTGGGGGGTGAATCCATAAACCCCTCGGAGAAGGTCCGCAACTTGGGAGTCCTCCTTGATCCACAGCCGACATTGGAACATCATTTATTGGCTATGGCGAGGGGGGCATTTGCCCATGTTCACCTGGTGCACCAGTTACGCCCTCATTTGGATCGGGAGTCTCTCCTTACAGTCACACATGCCCTTGTCACCTCGACGATCGACTACTGCAACGCTCTCTACATGGGGCTACCCTTGAAGAGTGTTCGGAGACTACAATTAGTGCAAAATGCAGCTGCGCGAGCAATTGTGGGCCTTTCACGTTGTGCCCACATTTCGCCAACCCTCCGCATGCTGCATTGGTTGCCTATCGGTCTCCGAGCGCAATTCAAAGTGTTGGTCATTACCTATAAAGCCCTTTATGGCACTGGACCAGGATACTTACGGGACCGTCTTCTGCCACATACTTCCCTACGACCGGTGAGAGCGCATAGGGTCAGCCTCCTCCGGGTCCCGTCAGCGAAACAATGTCGTCTGGCGGGTCCTAGGGGGAGGGCCTTCTCTGTTGTGGCGCCCACCCTCTGGAACCTACTGCCCCTTGAAGTCCGCGCTTCTCCCACCCTCCCGGCCTTCCGAAAGAATCTTAAAACCTATCTTTGCCGGCAGGCCTGGGGATGATTGTGGATTGCTGTTTGAATGATGTATGTGTGTTGGGTTGTTTTTTTTAAATATTTCTCTGATTTGGACTTAGACTGTGACCGATGTTATATATATGTTGTAAGCCGCTCCGAGTCTTCGGAGAGGAGTGGCATATAAGTCCAAATAATAAATAATAAATAAATAATAAATTAAGAGGACTTGCCTAAAGCTATCTTTTGGATTTATGGCTATAGCAAGATTTCAAATGATGTCAGCAATGGCACTCTTGACTTTTAAGAATAAAAAAATGAGGTGAGTACAAGGGAGAACTCATTTGCTTCAAACCCCCTTCTGCTAGTATTCACAATTGTTTACCATATTTGGGGGAATGACTGTCTTCCTCAAGGGGTTTTTGCATTTTTAAACACTCCTTGCCCAATTGAGAATGCAGATTTCTAAGTTGTGCAGAGAGCCTAAAGGAACACAGAACAAATGTCCATGAACACATGGACAGTGTACCAAAACTGGTGATGGATGCAGAGGGATGGCAGAAGTAGAATACTTCCACTACCCACCCACCTTGCATACTTACTGGATGTTCCCCTCCGAGGACTGGGGGGGAGGCAAAACAAGTGATAAAATATTTTTCTTCTACTGACTTGCAGTGGAATGTGCGGGCAGAAATGATTCCTAATTGCTCTTAGCCTGTAGTGCTTTGCCAACAAGAGCAAAACTCCCATCTTCTGGGGCTAATTGACATGAAGCACTTTAATTTACATATAAAAATAAGTATCCTATTAATAATAATATTAAATAACTGAAAACACATTTGGTTACCTACTCTGGGTTAATTTATATTGATACTCTGGACTTCTAAGCATACCATAAGGTATTTCATAAAAATGTAAATGGAATGAAAACTTCCTTCCCTTTAGCCCTCCATCTCCAGTCTAATTCACAACTGAAGACTACAAAGTCCTGCTGTATCTACACATTTTAATGGTAATGCCTTATGAACAATCCAATTTAGCCATTTCTACATTTCCAAAACTATGTAGGCCAACTCTCCATAATCTGGTCCCTTCCAGACTTACTGGGATAGCAACTCCAACAAATCCAAGAAACATTAGCATTAGCTAGCAATTTTGAGAGCTTCATTTCCAACATCCCTGGAGAGAAACAAGTTGGGGAAGGGAGAAAGAGAAACCGAGGCAAAAGCATCCTGAACTAATGAAGCACACTCCTCTTCCTCAACAAGGTATACAAAGCCATACTTCTCTTGCAAGTGGCTCCAGATTCTTAGATGTGCTAAAAGCACATGGCAGCCTTTATTTCCCTGGAATAAACATGGAGAGATATAACACAGGTTGAAGGAATGTAGAGTAAAGCCAGAGTTGATCTAGATACGTACCCTCCATAGGTCCCAAAGGTCAAACTATGCTTCCAAGAAAACATCCTCTCTTCTTGCAGGCTCTTCTGTGCCTGTTGAGGCTTTGTTGGTCTCCTGCATGTAGGCTTTGTTCTTTCTGTGCGGTATACACTGGCCAGCCTGTCTCCAGAGGGCACAACTGCTATCCCCAAATCACTTCCTCCCTGGAAGTTAAATGGCTACTGCCTTTCTTTCCTGAGATACACTTCAAATGAGAAAAAGAAGAGCCTACTCTGCGCAAGAGCAGGAAACTCCTGGGGAGACACTGCCGGTTACCAGCTATGTGAGTGAGTGAGCGAGCATCCACAGAGAAAATGGGAGAGGAGGGGCTTCATGTAAAAGAAAATCACAGAAGAACTGAATGAGATAAACATAAAAGAGGAAAGTGAAAATACATTTTAAAACATAGCATATCTTCCATAGGAATATTGTAATCTGGGTCCCCATCATGTTTATTATTTTATGGTTTACCTGCCACAAAAATACACAGAGGGATATCTGGTATATCATGCAAAATAGATACTTAGATCCTGCGGAGATAACATTTCCAAGGGAAGTAAAGATAGAAATGTAATAGTGTACTCAATCTTTATTGAAGAAGGACAAAATGATCCTCATTCTGAGAATGTATGTGGAATTTTAAAGGAAACATGTGGGCATGTTTCAGTGGTGCTAATAATGTAGAGGTACAATATAATTCCATTTAACTGCCTCAGGTCACATCCTGGCCAATAATTTTTCATAGATTATTTTTCTCCTAAATAAATTAAAAGAATAAAATAAAAATAAATTATTTTTTTTCTTTTCTTCTGACTCATCCCTACATCAAATATAACTAGGTCTTCAAATCTAATTTTCCTACCTTTAACCACTAAGATAAGAGAAAATCTTTATATCAAATTCTCCTTATGCAGGATGAGAATCTACTCATAGATTCGAGAATGTCTGTAAGTAGAGATCTTCACTAAGACCCCCTTTGGCCAGTGTGGTTAATATTGCCTGTTTCTGTCTTCAAAAACATTATAACAATAATAGAGTTGGCAGGGACCTTTAAGGTCTTCTACTCCAACCTCCTGCTCAGGCAGGAAACATGAAGACAGATGGGATTAGGGTTCTAAAGCAAACTTCTTGGTAATATTTTGTTCATATTAATAATCTGAATCTTGCTCTTCTACATCAGGAATTAACCTAAACCATTTCCCTAGATAAAAATTAATATGTAAAAAGCAATAATACTAAATAGAGGACAGAAACAAGAAAAAACACAAATTCTATTCTCTTAATTACTTCACACAATAAATCTCAAGCAGAATTACCCATAGCCTATTTATTATACCAATTTTTATATAAAAGGGTGAATTATATAAAAGTATTACCTTTACCTTATCCTCACAACAGTAATTTTGGTTAAAAGGCTGGACTGAGGAATAGAGCTGGTTATGTATAATGGGGTAACCCTTAATGTGTTTTTTTTTTTAAATTCAGACTTATTGTAGCATGTAGATTTGCCAATTCAAGATCTTCTGACCATAAATTTATTTAGGACTCTAAATTAAACTAAACCATGAAATTATGAGGTAGCCAGTTCCTGTAAATAGATAGATAGATAGATAGATAGATAGATAGATAGATAGATAGATAGATAGATAGATAGATAGATAGATAGATAGATAGATAAAAGTTTTTTAAGAGAGGTTTGGGGCTTATCTTTAATTATGATATTGTTTTGAGATATTTTTTTCCTGCTGTGCTTTCTGTTTTATTGATATTACCCTTAGGCCCTTGCAAAAAGTAAAAGGAACAAAAATACATAATTAAAATACAAGCAACCAAAATCAAATTTGCAGCAGTCATTTAACAGCAAGAGAAATATGTTAAAATGGCTTTTCTCTGCCAGACAGCCAGGGTAAACCTCATTTAGACATGAATGATCCAAATATAGTAAGTTATAGAAGGACATTCTAAATAACTTTTGCTTGGCTTTTAGCTGAATGTAATGCAAAGCAAGTTGCCCTATATAGTGCTTTATTGTTTAATGTTTAATCATATATTAAGACTTTTAACACTGATTGAGAAATATCCTGCCAGATTAAACACAATATGTTATTGCCTACAAGTAAGTCCTTCTCTCATGCTACAATCTTAAAAAAATCCAATCATCATTATTTGGGGTAAGTCTATTATAAAAATAAATATTAGAAGAAAACTAGAAGAACAAGATATTAAAAAGTCTTTAAAATGTCAACATTTTCAGAGGAAAATACAGATATTAAATTTAGTCTGAAAAATAGCTGGGTGCATATATCGCATCAAGCCATATTGTGTTAATGCCTTAGGCTTAGCACATTATGGAATCCAGCCATTGTGGTTTATTAAAAATATTCTACTTAAAACAAACTATACTTAGCATGAGGTAGATTTTACTTTGCTGAGTACTATAAAACCCATGGGGCAAATTGTTCTCTATCTTTTAAACAATCTATACCAGAGGTAGTCAACCTTGGCTCTTTTATGATTCGTGGACTTCAATTCCCAGAATTCCTAAGCCAGCTAAGCTGGCTCAGGAATTCTGGGAATTGAAGTCCACGAGTCATAAAAGAGCCAAGGTTGACTACCCCTGATCTATACTAATAAACTGTACACTATCAGTTTTGAAAAGTAGCCATGGAAAAAATCTTATAATAAAATGTTGGGGTCACCCAAATAACAACCTCTGGCGTATTTCTTTGGCAAGAAACACTATTTGAAGCTTGGTTTGAAGTTATGAAGTTAGCTTATGAATCCTGGCTTTCGGATCCCATGGCTTTGTCAAAAAATCAGAAAGGCAGATTTCTACCTACATGGCGTGGCCATTATTTCTGAATCTAGAATCTCCTTTCCCAGAATCCCCAACAATATTGTTCTGAAGTTCAGCATCACTTTGAAAGCAATGAAGAAATGAGAATCTCACTTCCAAATCCCAAACTACATGTTGTATCAGTGCAAGAACATCCCTATTTCACAGATGAGAAACTAGGAGTCTCTGCTATCCTCATTTTATCTCAAAGGTGCTTTTTCAAAAGGCAGGTGGACTGTTGTTGTTTTTTGTCCTTTGAGGAAGAATAACAAAACATTTTGTTTCTCATCCGAGAAACTTCATCAGATGTGATAGGGGGAAGGCGGGGAATGGAAGGATAGGTACTGACTGGATTGATGGGGGGGAGGGAAGAACTGTATTTGTTTTCAGTCATCTGATTGTTAGCACTCCCCATGAGAGCCCTTGAGGCCACTTGGGGGTTTATCTTTGATCTCAGGGTCACCTGAATCAGAGTGCAATTGGTTGTGGAATCTTCCTGGAACTGCTGCAAGGGCTATGTTGTAAACTGGAGATAGGTGGTGTCTTATCCCTTTCCCTCTGTTGAGAGAGGCCTGCTCAGTGTTATTGTAACATACATGGCCTCTTTTACCCCTCTTTCAAGCCAATGGTCCTCTCTATCCAAAATGTGGACTTTGCTGTCTTTGCCGTGGACAGGGTCTCTCCCTGCCACCTGCCACTTCTAATTCTGAATCTTTTAATGCTATAAAGCATGTATGGATCAAAAGAGGGAAAGAACAGGCAAGTCTCCATTCTGAGCAATAAGTCTTTACTTATACTGCAAGAAGAATAGTCCTTTGGGGAAGGACTAATCCTTTGGGGAAGAAATGCTGTTATAACCTTGAATTATAGACTGGTTTCCCACATACACCATTCCCCCCCCCCAAAAGTGGATAACAATCCTCACAATTGCCAATCTGTGGATAATGGGAGTTGAAATTCAACTAACCTACAGAATGTCAGACTGGAGAAGGCTGTCAAAACCATTTAGCTTGGCTGATTGCTTGCAAAATTAAGCAACAGATAAATTTCCAGACTGGAGTTCTGTATAAGGTCTTTCAGAAAAGAAAGCAGGTTTCAGATCAAGCCACTTTTTTGTACACAAACATTATCTATTGCAATGTTTATAGATTGTAAGGCAGCTTCCATGCAAAAATATAATGGGAGAAGTTTCATTTCAGGTCTCAAGTGCTGCTAAGAGTTTGAGAATGACTTTTGACTTTTAACAGATAGAATCACCCTGACTTAGATAATAAAATTATTCTTCCTTGTTCATAAGTGATTCTGCTAAAAGAAGCTTTTATCTCCTTCACTTCAATAGCATTTTCAAATTTTATTTTATATGAAAAAAAGGAAAGGGACAAAAATACTCTTACAAGCATATCACATATAATACAATTAAATTGTTCACATATAATAGTTTGTGTAATACAAAAAGACAGGAATCAAAATAATAAACTAGTATACAGAGATAAAATGTCTTAACAGTCATCAGATTAAGACTCTTACAAGTAAAATCCTTGTTTGGATATAAAAACTGAGGCATATCTTTCAGACCACTGTATAACTGAGAGGAAATGGATGTCTTTTCAATTTTGTAATATCAGGTTTTCACTATTATAAATACATGCGCTACACAATTTCATTCTTCCCCTATTGGTTTCCAAACCATTGTTATATAATTGAAAAGAACATCAGTATTTATATGTGTCTGCATGTTCTCCAACACAGAATGAATGTATTGAATATCTTATATACAAAAGAGAACCATTACAGTACATGATTATGTCTTCAACAGTTATTAAATCTTTCAGTTTCTTCTTCAAAAATATATATATGAGTCTAACATATTCTCCCCTCCTCTCCTCTCCAATAGTCATTTTAGGTTTTTAAGATTTATATCCTGTCTTTCTTCTTAAATTGTTACAAAAATGGAGTTTACAGGACACATCATATCTCCAGCATCACTTCCGTTGCTCTTCCCAGCTCACACAGAGGACAGGTGGCCCATATCTTGCAAAGGTGGGAGCTTATTAATTGCGTATCTTAAAACTTCCAAATATTTCTTAAGGCATCCATATCAGCCTTTAAAATTTCTAAACCTCCACATAGGTTCATAGACCTGCCCATTGTGCAGCCCTCAGCAAAACGTTGTATGGTCCTCAAGATGACCATAACTCTGCTCTTCTGCTTTAGAAGTTTAAGGCATCAGACACTATATATACTTCCGCAATTTTATGTTCACCAAACAATCTTGTAAAATAGGCTGCACAAAGAGATTGTAACTGTGGTAAAGGCACCTACTAAGCTTCCACATTTAGCCCAATATATATCAAACTGACTCTTGTAAATGAAAAGATAGGATCTTCTTCTCCTGTGATCAGATGAGCTGTGATAATATTTAATCATCTCAGAAATGTATTGCCATTGTAAAAATCTGCTGCTTGATAGCAAAAAGCTACTATAATAAAATTGTTCATTGTTCACTGTGTTCTTGACTAGGGGCAGAGTCAAAGTGGTGCCTGGGGCAATGTCATGCAGTTATCTGGGACGCCTTCTTGCCTGTAGCTGTCAATGAAGTGGGTAGAATGTTCTGTGATATGACTTTGCCATCCAATACTTGATCCATATCCATCACGTTTCTCTGTCTCTCTCCCACTGTATATGTGTGGAAGAGAGAAAGAGAGAAAGAGAGGGAGGGAGGGAGGGAGAGAGAGAGAGAGAGAGGGAGGGAGGGAGGGAGGTAGTCAATATCTCCTTCCCCATCTCCACTCTTCCTTTATTAGACTTCTCAATGTTAACTGGTATCACTGAACACAATTTCTTTCTGGACCACTGTAAAAATTGGGAGTTGGAGGCACTGTATCACAGTGGGTGGGAGGGGAAGAGAGGTTGGTCTAGTGGGGGTCACATGCAGGGTGTCTCACAGTTTAACGCTCTTCTCCCTGCTTTTTACTTATTTTTTTTAAAAAAGTGGCAAAATAGCTAAACATACTGAAAAAGAATACAGTTAAATGAGACTGTGCAAACTTAATGAAACGGGAAATTTTTTTTAAAAAATGCAAATATATATATATATATATATATATATATATATATATATATATATATATATATATATATTAAACTTATCAAGATACTGATTTACTAATATACTACTATATAATTAATATAAAATATTATTGTAAAATACTACAAAATCTCTCCTATAGTAGAATATATTGCTTCATCTTTTATTAGTAAAAATATTCCCTTTTCTATAACAGATGAGTCACACATTTCTAAAAGCCTTTCCTTAATTTCTGAAATAATAGTGAATTTTTCAATTTCTCAATATAATTATTTTAATCATTCTCCATGCTTGATACTGTATAATCATAATTTCCAATAAACAGTGAGATTTCAAAGCTTTGGTATATAATTCAACATCAGGTTAACAACTTAAAATTTAAAGATTTTTCCTCTGAATCCACTTATGTACATTAAAATACTATTCCAAAAAAGATACATGCCCATATAATATGGGTTAATGAATCTTCAGTTTTTTTAAGTCACTAATGGAGAAAATCTGATGTCCATCCTTTCAAATACATTCTTTGGGGTGTCAAATATTCTCTGAATATAATTTGTGATGAATCAACTTGAATGTCAAATCTGTAGATACCATTTAAGTGACATGAAGCAATTGATGGGATATTACTGCAGACTTTAGTTCTTTAGTCCATGTTTGAAATATACTAAAAATGTCCACTTTAAAAATATTACTCGGCTTCTGATAGAGATATGTTATAAGTTTTACTTCTGTCATGAAGTAAGAAAGTAACTCTGAAGATGCCAAAGTATCAAGCCCATATTGGTCCATTAGAACATGCTTAAGTTGAGGATGTTCACTCTCTTTCTGGTCTTGTACAGAACTCTAAATTCTGAGATTAGAGCACCGCATTCTACTTGGGACTGTCCTTGAAGACTACTAAAACAAAAATGACAGTTGATGTGAAATGTAACAGTCTTCCTTGGCTGTTCATATTCTGAGTACAACTCAAAGTGCTGATTTTATCCAATACAGCCCTATAGGAGTTTTCTCCTGGGTACCTTCAGGATCAACTTCTTCATATAGAATTCATTGATACAGTGTGTCCTCTCCAACAAATTGTATTAATACTTCCCCACTTCTGCAAGATTAAGAACGCAGGAACTCACAGATAGTAGATTCCGTTATACCTGTTTTAAGGAAGGTTTACTGGAAGGTAGTGAAAACAGGTCTTCCAGAGAACATCTGAAAGATAATAGATTAGTGCTATCTGAGTTTTACTGGGTGTTGCTTTGGCCTGGATTTATGTGCTGTTTTACGGATGTCACTCATCAGATGTGTGTGCAGGTTATATTATGCAAAACAAACAAATATATGCTAAGTATGCTGGGCAGAAAACTATGTCCCTATTCCTTAATTGGACTAAGTGAAAAATAAAGCTCAATGTCCTAAATGTCTATAATTAGGACATTTTTAAAGGCAAAAAAAGGCCTACATTATTACAAGAGAAAATGTGTGGAACTCTGTTTTGGGACACTCTCGGTATAAAAGAATAAGACCTATCTTAGATTTCCCTTTAGCTCCATTAAAATGGAAATGGAAATGTTCCAAGCTGAAAGGAAAATACAGAAGGACACTTTTTGGTTGAGCATGTGTCAGATGATAGCATCTCTGGCATCAGATGTTAGTTATAAAGCAATTATAAACTCCTCCAGATTGGCTAACTGGGCTCAGAAAACAGCTTTACTAATCCAATCATGTTTCCCTTTTAAAATCGCTTGTCAACATTCAGTTGAAATAAGGTAGAATTTATTCAGCTGCCAACTTGGAATTTAAGGGCATACTGGGAGGTTTTTATTTTTGGTGCAGTAATTTATAAGCAAACATTTAAAAACCAGCTTGATATAAAACTGTAAAGGTTTAGCTTAGTTGTTCTTAAATTCACCTGCCCTGGTTTTCATGGAAAACAGTTTTTTCACTGTCAATGTTCCAAGAAGTATCCTCTTTTGTTCCTGGTGGATGTTACAACATTTTTAATTTGTATATGCAGTAAAGAGATAAAAAGAAAACACTCCATAACCTTTACCAGGCTATCTTCGAATATGTCAGAATAGATTTTCCTATCTTTGATGAAAGGGCACGGTTTAGGCTGAACAAGTAGATCAAACTGATGTGCCATCCATCAGTTAAATAAATGACACCAAGACTGTACAAGCCAGATGTGAAATAGAAGAAAACAGGACAGAGCCATATTCACTGAGATACCATCTTAAAGCCTTATTTATCACCAGAGAATACATTTTCCATCTCACGGTAACAGTGATGTTTGATGAAATAGGATCCTCTTGACAAAAACTTATGCCACAAATGAAACTGTTAGTCCTTAAAATGCCACAGAACACATGCACACATATACTTCTGTTTTTGCTGCAACAGATCAGTATGTCTCAAACACAAATGCAAACATCTGCTCCATGCAGCGCAGCACAGCCAAGACATGAATATGGTCATCTCTTTCTAATGCATGAAAATGGAAGCAAGCCCTCTTCATTCATAACAAATGTATAATATTGCCTCCTATAAACAAGATACAGTTGGGGAAATCAAAGTCCCTTTTGGTTCACCATTGCTTCCAAAGACCAACATAGCTGACCAGCAGGCACAGAAACAAATGGCAAGCAATCTTGAAATTTGTATTTCTTGTCAGACTGATGAGGTGGGACAGTTTTTGCCTAATTATAATTTCCTCTCTTATTTTATATCTGCTCAAAAACCCTCTTTACAACAACAAAATCCTTATATTTCACAGATAAGCCTTACCAATGAAAACATATGCTGGATCTAAACACTACTGAGTTCTTGCAAAATACAAAGACCATCATTATTGGTGCAAGAAATCAAGACCCCTTAGTGCGGTAGCCAAGGACCGCAAAGATGCTTGTGCCGTTTCTTCCAATACTGCCCCTTCGACAATAGGAGTGATAGGCAGCAGTTCAAGGGGGACATCAAGTTGCAGTTCTAAGGAACAACTCTTGCAGCATTTTCTGCCTGCAATGTTTTAAACTGCCCCAGAAGAAAAGATATGGGAGAAGTGGTAACTCCTCTGGAGCATCTCTCTCTCTCTCTCTCTCTCTCTCTCTCTCTCTCTCTCTCTCTCTCTCTCTCTCTCTCTCTCTCTCTCTCTCTCTCTCTCTCTCTCTCTCTCTCTCCTGTTCTTCCTTTTCACCAATCAGCTCCACCTGGGGAGAAATGCGATTTGCGCTCAACTTAAGGCTCAGCCGAAACATCTCTCAGTCCAGGGATTCACTCCTTTATTATTATTATTTTTTAAAGAGAGGAATCTGAATTGTCTCAGCCCTTCTCAGTTAATAATCACGCAGGGGTACACTGCTTCTGAAGATGGGGGCTCGACTTATCTGCCAGGGCTTAAGAGCCGTGGCTCTCTCCTCCTCCGCCCCCGAGCAGCGCCCCTCGGTGCCTCCTTGCCTTTTCCCGCGCCTCCTTAATTAGCCTGGCAGGAGAGGCGCCACGCGGCGGCCGAGCTCCCCTACCTGCGCGCAATTCTCTCATCGCCGGCGAGCAGGCAAGCGGACGGCGGCAACGATGCAGGGAGCCCGGCGCCCGGCGGCTCCTCCGCATTTGCTAGCTCTCCCCTTCGCAGTCCAGCCTATCAATTATTCAAGTAGGTTGCGGCGTCCTTTTCTCCTCCCCTTCCGCTGCCGCGACTCCACCTGCCGACGAGGGCCGCTCTTCGGCTAGGCTAGGGCGATTTCGCAGAGAAGGGGAAAAGGGCGCGGGGACGGCGGCTGGGTGCGCTGGTTGGCTGTTCCCTTTCGAGGAGATAGCTCAGAGCTCCCTCCCAATTCTGCTTCCCGTGAAGGAGATGAGGGACGCGGCTCTAATCTGAGCCCAGTTAATATCAGGCAGGGCCGTTTCCTGTTTCCCTAGAAATAAAATTTTTGCTGGTTTTAAATTAATGTCTTGAACTCTCTCACATGCAGGCTCGTGATCTCTGAACGGCGGCCCAATCTGAATAGGATTTGGGTTTGTTTGTTTTTTACTTTAACGTGTGTATGTGTGTGGGGCGATTAGGAAAGCAAAACCTGCCTAAGTAGTTTATCTCAGTCCCCACAACCAGCAGGGGTTAGGTGGCTGCTGGTGTCTGGATTCTGGTCAGTCTGATCCTGTCTGTGCTTCCTTGAAGCCAAATTCCCCCAGTTCACCATTTTTGGAGAAAGTCCCGTGGTTTTCTACTGCTAAGCCACACAATGAAACCCGAGAACCCAAAGCCTTGTGTGACCTTGGCTGTACATTTTCCAAGCTTGCAATGACAACCTGTCCCTGTAGAAGCAGGAAGCTAAATAGAAATCTTCAGTGAAGAGAAGTGGTGATCAATAGCTCAGTGTTTGGTTTCATTAAAGATTTTCTGCTAATTTTCCTTTTTCAAAGAGGATGGGAGAGAGAAGTCTCAATTCACATACAGATTAATTCCTTTTACTGTAAAATCTAGAAAAAAGGTGATTTAACCTATGCTGAGAAATTTCATGGCTTTGAATGGGACTTTGGCTGGCCTGGGCTCTATCACTGAGACAAGAACAAATATTGGCTAAGTTTGTATTCTGTATTGGGGCTGTGATTGTTTTAACCATGTTTTCTGGAAGTCAAGTTCACACAAAATGCTGGAACTACATATTCTGATGCAAACCATAATTGGCTGGGTTTGCACATTTACTAAATCAAAGGCCATCCCATTTTTAACTCAGCAATGTATAAGCCCATCTGTGTCTCAAAATCAAAAATATTGATCATTCCCAATCATGATCTTTGGAGAATATTCTCCAAGTTCACCTGTTTTCCTCCTTTTAGCAGATGCAAATTCCCCTCTTTTCAGGAACTGCCATAATTCATAATTCAAGTTAATTATAGCTTCTATTAAGGTGACCAACTTTTTTACAATGAAAAGGAGGACACAAATAAATTGAAGAAAAAAATATTGTACATAAAAGGAACATTTTATTCATTGCAACAATAATACAGAATACACTATAATATGATAAATGCACAGTGGGCCCCGCGGCTCCCAAAGCACCAGCCGTGCCAGCTCCAGCCCCAGGGGACAGCCCGCCGTTGACACACCCTGCCTGCAGCTACCCCACCAGCACCACTGCCCACCCTGCGCAGCCACAGCACGGGGGGCAGCCGGCCGCTGCCACACCCCTGCCTGCAGCAGCCCCACTGCCCCTGCCTCTTGCGCCCGCAGCCATTATTGCCCTAGCAAGGTTGAAGATCAAGAGAAAGTTACCGTGGTGTCGCCGCTCCAGTCTCCTCCAGGTATCTTCGGGACAAACTAGGAGATGGTGTAGTTGGGTAGCAGGGAGGGGTGCAAAGTTCCTGCCAATTTGTCTTCGCTGCAGACAACTTGCATGTGCAAAGTTTGCCGGCCGCGCTCAGCAGCAATTTGGCGTGCTCAGCAGCAATTCCTATTGGCTTTCGAAAGCCAATAGTGGGAGTAGCACAGCTCATGCAAAAGTTGAAAAAAAAACCATCAAAAAAAGGTGCCGGAACACCATTCTGAGCGTTCTATGAGGGGAAAACAAACTGCCAGGAGCAATTTGTGACCTGGATTATGCTTCTCCTACCTACAGTATTATAAAAAACCAACTAGAGGAGCTTTTTGTCGGTGCAACCGAGCTCTTGTATCTGAAGGGAATTCATGTACATGAAAGAAAGCCACGTATGAATCTCTGTGCCAGATATAACAAATGCAACTATTAGCATAGAGAGAGCTATCCAAGACGTTTTGCTGCACTGAAGGAAAAGTTTCTCCCTACTCCAATCCCTTCTCATGTACAGAAATTACCTAGACAACCTTGCAGTGTTTTTTTTCTGGCATTGCCGAGGGACAGTCTCCTTTGCTGCCTGAGGTCAGTTTAGGAGTTGGTGAGTGAGCACAAGCAGTCTGTCCTTCAGGTACTGCTGCTCCCTTGCCTCTGTTCTAGGGCTTACTGTATCTCTTGGCTGCCATCTTGTGGAAATCTGGATTTAGTAGCCCAGCTCAGGTACACATCGCCTACCATCTGGTTGCTAACAAATGCTGCAGTGCAAAAATGCACATGTTATCTGCTAGACAAGTCCTAGAATCCTCCCAGCTAGCATAGCCATTAGTGAGAATTCTGGGAGTTGAAATCCATTCATATAGAACTTGTTTTTCAGGTTGAGGTAGGGCTGCTTAGCATGTTTATTCAATCTGTAGGCTTACTAAACTGCCTTGTCCCTGGCAGTTTGGGGTCTAGATGGGATGAAAAGGTAACTCAGATTTACATCAGGCAATCTGGGGGAGAGGAACTGTTATGTCCTGGGCCTGCTGAGTCATTCAGCAGGTGCAGGAGGCTGCAGAAAGGTCTGGGCAGATCACGTGAATGCCCGGGACCAGACAGGCTATCTCCAGCCTATTGTGCATGCGTAAGGCGGGAGAAAATACGTTGCATTGATTGGTTGACACTGTCCCTGCAAAAGGGGTATAAAAGGAATCCGCACCATTTTGTTTTGGTTCTGTTGTGAATGGAATAAAGACAAGACTGTTTGTTACTCCTGCTCGTCTCAATGCCTTTACTTGGAAACAGAACATTGGTGACGAGGATGGGATTCGCTGCAAGGGAAACAACGAAAGAAGATTTATTTATTTATTTATTTATTTCGATTTCTATGCCGCCCTATTCCAAAAACTCAGGGCGGCTTACAACATAGATAATAACATATAGAAATCTGACATTAAATACATTTATAAAACCCCTAGATTAAAAACCAATCATCCGAAAACAAACTTACAACAAACATACACTGGCTGGGGCAAGATGTTAACTGCCCCAGGCCTGTCAGCAAAGATGTGTCTTCAACAATTTGCGAAAGGCGGAGAGGGTGGGGGCAATACGGACCTCTGGGGGGAGTTGATTCCAGAGGGCCGGGGCCACAACAGAGAAGGCTCTTCCCCTAGGCCCCGCCAGGCGACACTGTCTGGCTGATGGGACCTGGAGAAGGCCGACCCTGTGGGCCCTAACCGGTTGCTGGGTTTCATGCTGCAGCAGATGGTCCCATAAGTAACCTGGTCCGATGCCATGTAGGGCTTTATAGGTCATAACCAACACTTTGAATTGCATTTGGAGACCAATTGGCAGCCAATGCAGATCGCGGAGTGATGTTGAAATGTGGGCATTTCTGGGTAGGCCCAATACTGCTTGGTGAGTCAGATAGGCTGACTCACCAAGAGAAGCCTGAAGCGCTGGGAAGTTCGGCATCCGGAGAGTGCGACTCTGCCTGCCAGTACCAGAATGCTGGAGGAGAGCTCGGCAAAAGGGACCCCTTCTCAACCTTGCAGCACGAGGCATTGACGAGGCTACCGGGCAGTAACAATGTCCAAAATAGGCCGTCTCTCTGAATTTGACACAGCTCATCCGGAACGCTGGAGTTCTTATGTGGCCCGGGTAGAGAACTACTACAAATCCGAGAAGACGGTCTTGTCTTCCTTTTCTTTTATCTCTTTCGTTAATTTGTCCATTTCCACACAGCCAGGATTTTTCTTATCACTTCTTCCTCTGATGGTATATTCTCATTTTTCCAGAACGGTGTGTATACTATTCTTGCTGCTGTTGTTATATGTAGAATTAAGTACCGTATTTCTTTACTATATTTTCTGTTTAAAATACCCAGCAGAAAGATCTCTGGTTTCCAGTCTACGGGTTGGTCTGTTATTTCTTCCATCCATCTTCTTATTTTAGTCCAGTATTTTTCTGAAAAGATGGTCTTAAAGCTGCTACGCTACTGTGTGTCTATGGGCAAGAGATGTTCGATATTGCAGAGAATCTGGTTGCCCCAGCACCACTTTAATCAATTGATTATGCTGAGCTGAAAAGAATGCTTAGAGAACATTTTGAACTGAAGCTTTCGGTGATTGCATGGCGACACACATTTGAGCAGAGGAACCAGAGGCCTGGTGAATCTGCTGTGGATTTTATTGCTCCGTTACTACAAGCATCTAGGCCATGAGAATTCAAGGACCTGGAAGAGAGACTTCGTGATTGTTTAGTTGAGAAGTCGTGAGTTGCAGCAGAAGATCTTTGCAAAGGAAGACGTCTCGTTCCAAGACGTGTTGAGAGAAATTTCAGCCGAAGAAGTGGTGGGCGGAGCTGTGAAGGCCTTGCGGCTCACCAAGAACCCTCCAACTTCGATCTCCGTTCATCAAGAGGTCGCTCGAGAAGAACCCGAACAAGATCCAGAGATGGAGGTGGACCGACTACAACAGCCAGCGAAGAGAAGGCCTCAAGAGCGCAGAGACAAGGCAACCTTATTCCCTTGGTGTTTTGGATGTGGAGGATGCCACAAGCACTCTGATTGCCATTTCCGCTCCGCCATTTGCCGGGCATGTGGTAGGCAAGGCCACATTGCCGCCATGTGTTTGGGTTGCCAGAAGGACCGTTCTTCTGAAGAATTGCTTCAGAAAGGTACCAGGGTCCCCAGCCAGAACAGGGTAGGTTTTTGCGCATCCCGTAGGAGCATTTTAAAAACCCGGGCCCATAGGCTGCTTAGGAAGAAGCTTCACATTGATGTGAAGTTGCAAGGGGTTCCCTTATCGATGGAGCTGGACACGGGGTCCGCTTTATCAATTATTTCCCAAGACACTTTCAACAAGATTTGTTGTAGGAGTGGCCTACGAGTTAAACTCAGGTCTTCGAATTTAATTCTTACTGATTTCCAGAATTCCAGAGTCAGCGTGAAGGCCACACTCAAGTTGCAGCGTAGGAAGTTTGAAGGGTAGCTAGATGTGGTGGTAGTTGGGGGTGATTGCATGAGTCTTATTGGACTCAATTGGTTGGAGGCCCTTGGAATCCAAGTGACTGGACTTCACAGTTTGCAAACAACAGGCCTTGCAGAAGTTTACAAGGAGTTTGCTGATGTGTTCAGTTCAGAGCTTGGCTTGTACAAGGGGCCTCCCATTGCTTTACGTTTAGACTCAGCCATCACACCCATCAGGATTAAGCGTCGAAGGGTGCCTTTTGCCCTGAAAAACAAAATAGATGCAGAACTGGACAAGCTGCTCCAGCAGGGCATTTTAGAGCCTGTGGACAGCAATCCATGGGAAACCCCCATAGTCACGCCACTGAAAGCCAATGGAGAAGTCCGAATTTGTGCGGACTATAAATGTACACTTAACAAAGCATTGCAGCAGCACTCGTACCCAGTGCCAGTGATGAGCCACATTCTGGCCTCCCTCAAAGGAGGCCACGTTTTTGCCAAACTTGACTTGGCCCAGGCCTATCAACAATTACCAGTTGATGAGGCAACGGCAGAGGCCCAAACAATTGTAACGCACCGGGGAGCATTTAAAGTTAAAAGGCTGCAGTTTGGGGTTAATGTAGCCCTGGCATCTTCCAGAGTGTGATGGAGCGAACACTCCACAATATTCCAGGCATTTGCCCGTACTTTGATGATGTCCTCATTGCTGGGGAATCATCTGAAAATCTGGCTGAAAGGCTTAGAGCTGTCTTGCTGCGTTTCCGCCAAGTGGGGCTGAAGCTAAAGCAAGACAAATGTAAGCTTGGAGTCACGTCCACAAAGTTTCTGGGGTTCCGTATTGAGGCTGAGGGCATCCATCCTGCTGAATCTAAGCTTAAAGCAAATCAGCAGGCCCCAAGTCCCAAGTCCAAAAGTGAACTTCAGACTTTTCTGGGACTGTTAAACTTTTACCATTCATACCTCCCTCACAAGGCTGCAGTGGCTGAGCTGTTACACCGGCTCTTGGATAAACAGGCTCCATGGCAGTGGACAAAGGTCCACGAAAGGAGTTTTGCAGAGGTCAAGGCCTTGCTATCTTCAAATGCGGTTCTAGTGCATTTCAATGAGCAATTGCCTGTATGCATAGCCTGCGATGCATCCCCTTATGGGATTGGGGCTGTGTTGAGTCACTTGAAGGCTGATGGGACACAAGTCCCTGTAGCCTACTATTCTAGGACCCTATCATCTGCTGAACGTAATTACGCACAGATAGATAGGGAAGCCTTGGCCATAGTGGCTGGCATAAAGAAGTTCCATGACTTTTTATATGGTTGCCATTTCACAGTCTTTATAGACCATAAGCCACTGCTGGGGTTGTTCACAATCAACAAGCAAACCCCACACATCATCTCTCCTAGAATTCTGAGATGGTCTATTTTCCTTTCTACATATGACTACACACTGGTTCACAAACCAGCAGATTACCTCTATAGCTAGTGGAATCAGATCCTGCTCCAGCTCACCACATACTTTCCATTCAGGAGTTGCCTGAATCTCCCCTCAATGCGAGGGACGTGGCTGCTGAAACAGCCACTGATCACACACTTACACACGTGGTAACATGGGTGCTCTCAGGATGTCCTGACACATGTCCTGACACACAGTTCCAGAGTTTCTGGAAGAGGAAGTCCGAACTATCCACCTTCAAGGGGTGTGTCCAATGGGGTAGCAGGGTAGTCATCCCGGCCTCATTGAGGACTAGAGTCTTGCTCTCTCTGCATGAAGGACATCCGGGAATAGTCCGGATGAAGGCGCTTGCGCACAGCCATCTTTGGTGGCCTGGGCTAGATAAAGAGATCAAGGCCCAGGTCCACGGGTGCACTGTTTGCCAACAGTCCAGGCCTGAAATGCCTCAGGCCCCTGTACAAGGTGGGAGGAGACACATACCCCTTGGTCGAGGGTTCATATCGACTATGCTGGGCCCTTTCAGGGGCAATTCTTCCTTCTCCTTGTGAACAGCCATTCCAAGTGGTAGAGGTCGTTCCAGTCTCCTCCACTATTATGCCAGGACCATCCAGGTGTTGAGAGGGATCTTCACTTCTCAGGGACTTCCAGATGTCCTTGTCTCCGACAACGGACCCCAATTCACTTCTTTTGAGTTTCAGGCTTTTCTACAGGCCAACATGATCCGTCATGCCACGTCAGTACCATTTCATCCTGCGTCCAATGGACAAGCTGAGCATCTGTTGTGTACAACCAAGGATGCTTTAAAGAGAATCACTCATGGCAGCTGGCATCACAGGTTGGCTGACTTTCTCCTCTCACACCGCACTGCACCCTGCACAGCCACTGGGAAGAGCCTAGCTGAACTCCGCTGGAGTTGCAGGCTCATTACTAAACTGGACAGGTTGCACCCAGACCAGGTGGTGTCACAGGTGTCACAGCCGCGGGCACCTAGGAGATTACAGGTGAGCGATCCGATCTGGGCAAGGAACTATGGACCTGGACATCTCTGGGTGACATCAGTGGTATGCAAGGTCTCTGGGCCGCTTTCGTATGAAGTGGCCTTGGATGATGGTCGGGTGATCCGGCAACACATCGATCAACTGCGCTGGAGGCTTCCCAGCCGCACTTCTGCTCCTGGCTCTACTCTCGGAGGGAGGAGGACCACAATTACGATTGTGGACCACAGTCTGTCCACGAAAATGGAACTTCCCAGGCGCCAGTAGGGGGTCTTGCCATGGAGGCGGCTCCTAAGTCTGGCAATTCTGTCCCTGGCACTAGCACAGGGTCCATGGGACATTGCTCACAATTGGCTTTGCAGGCCAATCCATCTGCTGGTCTTGGGCTCATGGGACAGTGCTCCCAAGAGGGTCCATTGTGAACTTGGGGAATTCCATCCCACCAAGGAACTCTGGTCTGGGTTTAGAGGATCCAGCCAGTCAGCAGCATGGAAGGTCGCCTGAGTCTAGGGGGCATCAAAGTCCTGGCCTGACGAGCCTGGCAGGCAAGTTTGCAGGCGAGACAATCACAACCGCTCCAAGAAAGTCAGAGCGAGCCAGAGGCCCACCCAAGTACTTACAGGAGTATGTAAGACTCCTGTCAGTAGGTGGGCAAGCGTAGGGGTACTTAGAAATCAGAACATGCTCAAAAGACAAATGTCTGATTTATAGTAATGCAAAAAAAAAATAGTGTTACTGTGTTATGAATAAAGGAGTGACCAGGTATTAGATTTGTAGTATTGTAAAATACTAAGTACTATTTTTTGATCCAAGAGGGGAAGGGTATTATGTCCTGGGCCTGCTGAGTCATTCAGCAGGTACAGGAGGCTGCAGAAAGGCCCGGGCAGACCACGTGAATGCCCGGTACCAGACAGGCTGTCTCCAGCCTATTGCGCATGTGCAAGGCGGGAGAAAATACTCAAGAAGATGGAAATACAATTTTTATTCTGCTGTACCTACCACAATTTTCTGCCCAAGGCAGCCAGCTCTTTATGCTTTTAATAGCAAGCCTGTCCACCTCAAGCAGATGCTGATCTCTTTCAGATTGCCTTGAGCAGGTCAACAATGCTCTCCAGTTGTTCCATCTCTTGCATAACTTAATATTCCATCTGGTATTTAATGGATTACTTTAGGTTTTATTGCTCAACAATAGGTATTCTAAAGGAATGTGGAGAGGCTGCTTTTCTGCTCGGTTTATTAGAACACTGACTTTTAAAGGCTGCTCTGTCGAAATTGATGCCATCATAGTATGGTTGTGCTCCCAAACAACAAGACTGCAAGAATAGCTAACAAAAAACAGAGACAACACAGCAACGGCTACTGCCTTTCTCCCATCTCTGTCCTGGGGCAGACAAAAATGGAAACAATTCTGTGCAAAGCTGTAACTCAATATAAAACGTAATAGGCTTGAGTCCCTCCAAGGGTTAATAGGGCAATACAATAAAAACTCAGATGCTAACCTCAAAATACCTGGCAGTCTTCTACATATTATCCAACCACACAATGTGCTTGACCTTGTTGCTTTCCCCTTAGTAGCTGGAAGTTCATGTCTATACTTAACTGTCCCACTGCTATCAATTGGAATATTGCATCAACAGGCCCTGTGGCAGGGGACCAGTCTAATTACCCCTGGAGCTGAAAGGATGAATCTTGAGCTGGTATATGCAACCCCAGCAGAGAGATTTGCAGTAAGTTTAAAACTCCCAGCCCCCTCATGTTGTAGCTCTATTATGAAGATGGAGGGGATATCCCTAACCCTCACCTTCCTATGGTACATTATTGGTTGCTTGTTGAATCTGTATAGAGATAGCCCTCGACTTAAAATAGCAATTGGGATTGGAATTTCCATTACTAAGTGATGCAGTCGTTGAGAGGCAAAACATTACGGGACTGCACTGCTTAGTAATGGCAATCCCAATGGTCCTTGTTGCAGTTGTTAGGCCAGGGCAATGCTGTCCTTGTCCCCCACTCCAACTCTATTCTTTTGGCTGCCCTGCACTCTGCCACTTACCCCTGCCACCCCCTACTACTGGCATCTAACCGTTGCCATTTTCTTTCTGATGGTGACCCAGGAGGCAAGGTGCAGAGACATGCTAGAAGCACCCCTAGAGAACTGGTCTGTGGGCTTCAGTGAATTGGAAGTTTCTGGCCCTTTGCAAGGCTTTGCAAGAGAACGGCAGGGCCCTGAGTGAGTAGAAGACCTGTGAGCATGTTCTGCCAGTGATGGCCTTTCCTCCACCTGGTTTTCCGGAATGCTTCCAACACAAGCTGCAGAGGGTGCGCTGTGCCTGAGAAAACCACATCCTTCCACTTCCTTCAGTCCTGCCATCGTCCCAAACAGTGCTGTCATCCCAAGCAGAGTTTTTAGGGGCAGCCCCAGATGGGATATTAGGGAATTGGCTATGGCAGATGAGGGTGTCCTTCAGGGTTCCCGTAGCATCATCAAAATGGTTGGAATGGCTGTCTGAAGATTTGGAGAGTGCTGGTGACCCATCATTATCTCTACTGCAGGTTGAAGGGTACCTATCAAGGTTCTGAACTGGTGACTGAAGCCAGAAGCAGGGAAATTTGCTAGGCAAAAATCAACTATTTAGAGAACAGTTTCCTAGTTAATGGAACAGCTGAGCTGGAAATAGGGTTATATTTTCCTGCTAATTTTTAGGTCAGGAATGACCTTGAACTGAGCTTTGCCCAGCAGGAGTGCCAACAAACCACACTTTTGTGGGTTTAATGGCTACATTGTTCTTACAGAAGGAGAGGTTTTGCTCCTGATGACTTATAACTTAATTTAAACCAAAAGGCAAAATCTCATAAACATACCTAATCTGTGGAGTCCTTGGTGCTCACTGGGCTTGGTTTTTTCCTTGCAGACAAATAATCAAGTAGTAAACCATAGCCTAGTCAAGGACAGGACCTACCAAGGAGAAAACCATATCCCCACCAACACTGACAGGGCAAGCTACTGTATATAAACAGAAAGCAAATCCCACTCCCTTCTAGCACTAAAGAAGTTAACCAGTCAGCTAACAAAATGTCTGCCAGCAAACAATCAGTCTCAGAGAGCGCTAAAGACTCCACAGTTCAATTCTGAGCTACAAATGTTTTCTTCCATTGGTACCAGTTCTAATCTCTTATATTAATGCCTTTGAACACAGTTTAAAGCTTACCAGTCGGTGTTATCACAGAGTATCTTATTTCATCGGAATGCAGGCATATGCATAGTAGAATCTGACATACAAAAAAGAAATAGTCGTATATTGTTCATGCTGGACTCTCTCTGAGCTCAAGGTGAGGTGTGGTTAGTACTTGGAGGAGAGACCACCAGGAAATACAGACCTGTAAACTAACTAGGACATTTTGAAAAATTAGAAGAAGACAGTAGTAAACCAGTTTTGTATTTTTGTCTGAAATCTCCATGGATGCAACCATGATGTTTCCAAGAGTTGAGCCTGATTTGATTTGGCTTTATACTGTATGTAGTGTGAATGGGAGGGATGGGATTGGGGGGGGGGAGGTGGAGGCAATAGTTAAAACATCCAGATTCAAAGTAAGGCACTTCCAATGTCAGACAGCAGAACAAACTGGACATTGCAGTGTACAAGGAGTAGGGCCAGTCCAATTGCCTTCAGATGGACTATTATCTGTCAAAAATGATGTAGGGGCTCCTGCTTGGGCAGGGGGTTGGACTGGATGATCTACAAGGTCCCTTCCAACTATTCTATTCTATTCTATTCTATTCTATTCTATTCTATTCTATTCTATTCTATTCTATTCTATTCTATTCTATTCTTCACATACAGATGATTGCAGTATCTAATGCAGCTCCAGTTGCCAATATTCCAGGGTTTTTTCCAAAATTATTCACTATGGCGTATCTAGTCACTTGTGTGGGATGGTAGAGTTAGGCATGCAAACATAACAACAGTAATGGGTTCCAGCCAGAAAGTAGGAGTGACAGTACAGGGATAATACATGACTATTATGATTTGGAGACCTTGGATATAGACATCTGTTTCTGGAGTGTTCATTCCTATCATGGTGTTGACTAGTGCACCATCTGTGTTGTGAGAGCAAGCCAGGACCTAGAAGGCAAAGCCTCTGATTCTTTGAGGGCATTTGTGGGAAAGTGAAAGAGAGAAAGAGATAGGAAGGAAAACAAAACAGGAAGCAACAGTTTGTTTCTTTGTGAAGACTACATCTACCTCCTCTCTATCTTGAACCAGGAGTGGGGTAGGGGACTGGCAACTTGAGACTCTGTTCTTCCAAAGTTAGGTTGCAGCAGCTATTGGCTGGCCCCCTTTAGGTATAACAGGTGAGCATGCAAGTATGTGACCATCCTCCTAAAAGGATAACAGTGACCCTTTTCTTTTGTTTTGCACTAAGCAAAAGAATTCAGCCAGCAGTTTCAACTGGTAGAAGGAAAGGTATTGCTCCTGCAATGAGAATAACATGCCTTCATATCTTTGGACTATAGTGGTACAAAAGAATTGAAGAGCAATCTATTATTCTGACTGATGAGGGTCACATATGATTGTGGTTTCAGAATTTTTAGATAAGTGCTCATTTTTAATCTCTGAACTTTAACAAAATCTTTTTTCCAAGCATTCTTAACTATCGCTGTTGATGACACAAAACCTGGTTAATCCACTTCCTTTGCATTCACCAGAAATGACAAGACTTGAGGTTTGTAAAACCAAATCATTTCCAGAAGATGGCAGTAATTATGTCAGCCAGCCAATCATGCTGACAAAGATGACTTCTTCCTAATGGTAAAAAAAAAAAATCAAGGACAAATGGATAATTGCTGACATACGAATGCTCTTGTTTTTCTGACAAAGTATTTTCAGCAATGGAGCCAAATGACAGATCAATCCACAACAGAGTTACATGTAGATTTCTACAGTTTGTGCCTCCTCTAAGAATAAGATAAAGATATTATATATTGATCAATTAATTGATTATATATCATAACGTTACTGTCAACTCTCAGCAACCATATACATTTTCTCTTTCATATACTTTATTTTATTTAAAAATATCTGTGTTCTTAGCAAGTGCTACAACATATGTAATTGAGTCTCCCAAGTATGTTTGTCTCTGCAGGACTATATATACCGACATGGTAAACATCCAAACATCTACATCCCAAGAAAATAATGGAATGATACAAGGAATTCCTTAAAAAAGCACTCTTAGTAGGGAGGATCTATTAAAAGATGTACCACAGAAACAGAACATGATTGGTTGTTAACTATAGCTCACAGTTAATGCACAGTCAAATGCATCATTAATAAGCTACAGTCCATATTGCACTAGCTGGAAGATCCATACTTGCATACAGACAGCAATCCAACCTGAAGCAGATTCTCACAAGCAGTAGAAGCAGGATAATAATGTTCACATGGAAACCAGACCCTACAACAAACCCAGATGCTTATTTTGCCCCCACGTATATATATGAACATCGCAGGCCCCAATAAGCACACGGATAAGATCAGAGCCACCTTCACATGCTATTCTTCTAATGTGATCATCTACCAACAATTTCCCTCTGGATTAGAAATGGAACAAATTTTTGCACAAAAACCAATAGACACAAATTTAACATCAGAATTCAAAAGAAGGATGAAGCATTATCAGAGCATTCTAACCAGAACTCTGTGGCAGATTTCAAAATGGGAGAAAAAACCACTGAGCAAGAAATTGCTGAACTCACTTATAATCAAAATGTTTCAGTTAATCTCTGAGCGTTTCAACAATGGCTTTAATTCACTGCTGTACAATTATTGATAACACACTTGTAATTTGACTCTTATGTAACCTGCATCTTTATAACCAACCTGTTTTCCCCTCGCTCCCAACTTCACCCCAATTTAAATCGTACAATAGCCTAGCCCTGTGGTGGCGAACCTATGGCATGCGTGCCACAGGCGGCACTCAGAGCTCTCTCTGTGGGCACGCGCGCCGTCACCCCAGTCCTAGGTCTTCAGCTGGGTTTTATAAAATCTTTTTGCTTTAGGCCTTCGCCGCCATGTGCAAAAAAAAAAGTTCAATCAATCAATCAATTGCAACTTTTCATGGGAAAAAAAAGACCTCTCAAAGTTGGAATTGATTGATTGAACTTTTTAGCCCCACCCAGTCTGCTGTTACCACCACAGCCACGCCCACCCAATGGGCCACACTCACCCAATGGACCACGCCCACCTGGCACCCGACGATACATAAGTGGGTTTTGGGTTGCAGTTTGGGCACTCAAGTCTCTAAAAGGTTCACCATCACTGGCCTAGCCACTCTATGCATCTGATGTTTGCTCCAGCTCATGAAAGTGTTGTTTCTTTTACTAAAATTTGTTAGTCAAAAAAAGGAACTTCCAGACTCTTTTAATAGAAGGGCCCTGTAAATCTCGTGCTTTAATGCCAATGCAAAAAGATGGGAAGAAGTCTGATTTAACATGTAGCCCTTTTCTCCAAATATACGTACCTGGAGCAAGAGTTTAAAATGTATTAGAATGTATTAACACTGGTAACTGATGCCAGTATTATTTGATAAGCAATCCACTAGGCCTCTGGAACATATCTGATGTTGAGAAACCTCAAAGAAAAGGGAATCTGTTTTGCTCACCTGTGTCATTCAGCAAGCAGATGTTAACATTGGATGGAATTCCTGATTTCAACTGTTAAGTTGCTCTCCTTTTCTACCACAGCTTATTGTGACAGGAAGGATAAACAAAAGGCAGGTTTGAAATAAATAGAATATACGCTATGCACCCCCTTCACTTACTGTAATGTCCTTATTTTAAGAAAATATAGCTCTGCAATTTGAATATTTGCAGGGTTTTTTGTTAAATTTTATTTTGCTCAGTTAAGGAGGTTCCTTCCTTTCACCTAATCTAAATCTCATTCCAAGAACAGGTAGAAATGTATTTCATGGTAGCTAGAAGAGGCTTTCTTAAATTATTCTCAGTGGCAAGTGTCTGCTAACTAATGAGCATATTCCATTAGCTTGGGTCAAGTAGAAAAGGATAAAGAGAGGGAGAATTCAGTTGTGTGTCATTCAGTTGGATACATATAGGTTCTCCAGTGTTTAGCTAATAAATGTGTATTTAGCACTTTACAGAATTCTCTCAATAATCCTTACACCAATAATCTTCTCTAGGCAGGAATATTGTTCCCTTATTTCAGGCGGTCTACAGAAAACGGGGGTAACCTGTGATTTCTTTCCACATTTCTTCTGAAATTTATTTCGCTTGGTACCGTAGCTCGCTCTTATGTAGTTTCCCCTATTGAAATGCCCAAGCCTCCAATGCTATTAGGCCAGGATGGCAACTGATACCTTCAAAGACATCATCAGTGGTTTGGCGCTAAGAGATTGAGGCTTGCTGAGAGCTACATAGAGAGCTTAGGCAAAAGAAAAAGATCACAATCACGTTTAAAACCCTGGAATTTCAAATATTCTTTCTTTACAAGGAAACAAAGATTGCTATAGGAATGTCTACATGTTATAGCAATGAGTTTCAAGACCCTTTTTTGCAGACAGACACCAACCTGTCATTGCATTGTTCATGGTGACTAGTAATTTCTTGGCTGAAGGGAAGGATAAAAATAAAATTGGTGAGATGTAGTTAAAATTCAAACTGCTATGCAGTGGCCTGGAAAACAAACATATATCATTCAACACTGTTGCATGCCCCAGTCCAGGCCTATGTAGTCCTTACTCCTGAGTAAACAGGCACAGAACTGGCAAACAAGAGTTTCCATCCACACCAAGAGCTGCCCAGTGTTGAGTAGGTGCAGTAGCTGGTATATTCACCTTTCAGAGGGCTTTACTTCTTGCATTTGGATGCATTCATCATATTAAAGGTAAGGTAGAACCAGCAGATGGTTTCACATTCTGATTCCCATCTGAGCAATATTAAAAATTCTAAGACAGGAAGGGTTCCAAAGGAGCATTTTATCTGTATTTGCCTTGTCTATTTGTGGAATTGTATAGGGAAAGGGCGTAGATGTTATCATACTGAAATTTATTTATTCCCCTATGTTTTGCTCCCTTCACCACCAACACCTGCCACAAAAGCAAAAATAAAAACACAGATTTAAGGAGGGAAAACTGGAAGAACGGCACATAACTAAAGGGTTAAGAAAAACCTCCTTTAGTCTGGAAGCACTTGAGGTTTCCTATGCAAACAGAGGCTGGGAGTTTCAATATAGCTCCTGAAGTTCTACCGTACTTCTTCCAAGTTCAGTTTATAAGCAGAAACAAACATCCTTGGAGTCGGAAGGGCTGGAGTTACATATCCTAACAAGCTGCAATATGTGAACCCATGTGCGGAAAAGGTCCCTGGGGGAAAACCGTATCTCTGGAGAGGAGCGCAGCAGATGAGAGGCCGGTTAACTAAGTCCTTCTGGCTACGTATAGCGTTACCGGATCTAAACTGCAAAAATCGGAACGGCCCCTTTACTTGCCGCCAAGCGTCGCCGGAGTTTTGCTCTCCAAAGCTTGTTAGCCATAACCCTGGCTCCGAAGGGGCCATCCCGTAAGATTTCAGAGTCAAAAAAAATTCCCAGCCATGTTTTTCTCCAGGCAACGGAGCCTAAGGCTGAAATGAGAGGGAGGCGGGCGGGGAAAGCGCCGGAGCTCTGCAGATCCCGCCGATTTAACAGCTGCTGCCTGGGTTGCGGAGTGACGTCACCCGCCGTCTCCAGGGGAAAGGCGGGCAGAGCAGAGGCTGATTAGTGTGGACCGCACGATCTACTGCAGTCTGGGAGGCCGGCTGGGGCGGGGTGGTCCGGGTGTGGGAGTGGGACAGAAGGATTGCCGGCAGGGACAAAAATACACCATTACCTCAACGTTTTGCGGCCTCCATGATTACCTGCCTTTCAAAGAAAGCCACCTTCAAGAACGCAGCCGTACAGAGGGTGGCCGGCTAGCAATCTTGCCCCTCTAGGATCGTATTTTCCATCACCACGTTTCATGGATTAGTGATGGCTAATTGGCACATGGGGGTCCCGTTGGGAAAAGGGGGAATTTTTTTTCCCTGTTACTCTGCAGCTCAATCCCTCTCCTTCTTCCCCACCTGCCGTCTCTATTCGGGAAGTTGGGTTTGCTTTTAGGCTCGAGTTCGCTTGCTTTTGCTTTTTTAAAAAGGCGTTTTGAGCAAACCAGTTATACCATATTGTGCTACCTAAAGATCAGCTTCCTGTTTATACTGTAAAGCAGGAGTTCTCAACCTTGGCAACTTTAAGACTTGTGGACTTCAACTCCCAGAATTCCTCAGCCAGCAAAGCTTTGCTGGCTGAGGAATTCTGGGAGTTGAAGTCCACAAGTCTTAAAGTTGCCAAGGTTGAGAACCCCTGCTAAAGGTTGTAGCCCTAGAAGAGCAGCTGTGTTGTGACCCTGTAAACCAATTTTTTAGTATATCAGTTTCCCAGATTACAGTCCACTTGATCCTGCTTCCAATGATTCAAGAAAGCCCATTTTGATTATGTGCCATCAAATCCTTTTCAATACTTACTGACAGATTTTCTCCATGATGCTCTACCCTTAACCCAGGGGCGGGCAACTATGGCAACTTTATAACCTGTGGCCTTAAATTCCCCAATTCCTGAGGCATCCATGCTCATTCAGGAATTCTGGGAGTTGGAAGTTCACAGGTCGTAAAGTTGCCAGAGTAGCCCACCCCTACCCTAACCTGTTCTATCAAGTTTCATAGTGGTGCACTAATTACAACTGTAACTAGGTCCATCCACTTTGCTGCTGGTCATCCTCTTTTTTCCCTTTCCTTCCACCCTTCTCAGCATTAGAGCCTTTTTCCAGAGAGCTGGGTCTTCACATAATGTGTCCGAATTAAGGTAATTTAAGCCTGGTCATTTGTGCCTCAAGTCAGAATTTGGGATTGATTTATTCAATGATCCATCTATTTATCTTCTTGGTTGGCCATGATATTCACAAACGTCTCCAACATGAATAAGTTTCCTATCCTCCTTCTTCAAAGTCCAACTTTCATTTCCATAGAGTACTATAGATAATACCATGGCTTGCACAATTGTGATCTTTGTAGGCTGTAGGTTGTGAGGCTGTTGAGGTCTGGATGGGTGCCAACAGGCTCAGACTCAATCCCGACAAGACGGAGTGGCTATGGGCTCTACCTCCCAAGGACAATTCCAACTGTCCGTCCATTACCCTGGGGGGAGAAGTTTTGTCCCCCTCGGAGAGGGTTCGCAACTTGGGTGTTTTCCTCGATCCACAGCTAAGTTTGGAACATCATTTTTCGGCTGTGGTGAGGGGAGCATTCGCCCAGGTTCGCCTGGTGCGCCAGTTGCAGCCCTATTTGGACCGGGAGTCACTTCTCATGGTCACCCATGCCCTTGTCACCTCGAGATTCAACTATTGTAATGCTCTCTACATGGGGCAACCTTTGAAGAATGTCCGGAGATTGCAGGTAGTCCAGAATGCGGCCGTGCGAGCTGTCTTGGGTTTCCCAAGACATGCTTATATCACTCCAGCTCTCCGTGAGCTGCACTGGCTACCAATTGGTCTCCGAACACAATTCAAAGTGTTGGTTATGACCTATAAAGCCCTTTATGGCAATGGACCAGGATACTTGCGGGACCATCTCCTGCCTCATGAATCCCAGCGACCGGTCAGGCCGCATAGGGTTGGCCTCCTACGAGTCCCGTCTGTTAAACAATGCCATCTGGCGGGACCTAGGGCAAGGGCCTTCTCCGTTGCTGCCCCAGCCCTCTGGAACCAGCTTCCCTCAGAGGTTCGTACTCCTTCCTCCCTCCTAGCTTTCCGGAAAGTGCTGAAGACACATCTATGCCGACAGGCTTGGGGCATATGAGCTGTGCTCTGCCCCTCGGCCCTAAGAGTGTCCCGCCATCAGTGCATGTGAATTGATTGTGTTTGTGTGTGGTATGAGTGTGTTTAATTTTAAAATTGTTGTTGTATCCTGTTGTGAGCCGCCCTGGGTCTTCGGAGAAGGGCGGCATATAAATGTGAATATTAAATCATGGCATTTTGACTATCTTTTCCAAGTGTGAGACTACTATGCTTGGTCCTTTACTGTTGATGTTGATCCTGAAAGGCAGACTCAAACCACCACTTCTTCACTGCCAATTTGTGAGACATGGCATGGATAAATTGGTAAACAACTAACAATAGGAATTCTGATACCATTGCCTTTTTGGAAGATGTTACTTAGCTAGGTGGTTGTAATTGGATTATTGAGTCAAAATTCACATTAATGCTGTATGTTGTAGATATCATAAATGTACAGAGAGGAAACAAACATCCAGATAAAATTGAGGTGCGGTCTGCAGCATGCAGTTCCTCAAAAGCATGAAGTTACCCCTGCAAAAGTGTGCTTCAGGTTGAGCACAGGTGCCTCTCTTTCTCTCTCTCTCTTGCTTCACTTTAGCAAGCAAAATGTACTAAATAGATACCAAACATCAATTTTTTTTAGCCAGATCCCCATTAAAAAAAAACCCACTTATTATTCAGAATCTGACATTTCACAGTGGCAATATGAGTTTTCTCTATACATTGCATAAAAAAAAAGAATAGGACTTGTAGAAAACTGTGACAAGACCCAGTGCACTTTTCTTGCCAAAAAAAAGGTCATGAATGTAATGATTACAGGGGAAAAGGCCCTGAAAAATAGTACTTGGGCAGAAGATGAATAGTATTGAACAATTTCATTAAAAACCTCTGAAGAAAACAAAGCTTAAGGCACATATCTACATCTGATCCTATTTTTTATCCATGATCATTCTTGCCCTTGGCATCCTCTCCCCTGTTTCCAGACAGTGGGCTATTAACATGATCAATCAATAGGTATTGCACAACTGATCTGCGTTTCCTTCCTTAATGGAGTTTCTCTAGTAAGATAAAAATAGAGGAAGCCAAAAAATGTACAGCTGTTTCAAAAGAAAAAGAAAAACAGACGCATGAAACCCTTATAAAATTCCTGAAAGAGGCAAGTGATTGCACAACAAAGCCACATCTGAGTCCTCTGATGCCTTTTCCTTCTCTCTGCTGCTGAATTTGTATTCTGTATTCCTTTTTTATTTATCAAATTGAACCATTATATGTCACTGTTTTAGAATAGCCTTAGCAACTTCCAGTCTCGTCCAGACCCTAACTCAGCGGTTCTCAACCTGTGGTTCGAACAACCATTTCACGGGGGTCGCCAAACACCGCAGTCCGCCATTTTTTTCCCCTTTTCCCCTCGGCCGGCGCAGGGGGCAGCACCGTGCATGAGCGATGCGGGCCCGTCGCACCGTGCCGCGCATGCGCGATGCGGGCTTGTCGCGCTGCGCATGTGCGATGTGGGCTGTCACGCCGCGCATGCGTGATGCGGACCATCACGCATGCCGTGCATGCGCGATGCGGGCCGTCGCACCGCACATGCACAAGGCGGACCGTCGCACGCCGCGCATGCGCAATTCGTGCCGTCTTGCCGCGTATGTGCGATGTGGGCCGTTGCACGTGCAGCGCGCATGCGCGATGCGGGCCATCACGCCGCGCATGCGCGATGCAGGCCGTCGTGCTGCGCATACGTGATGTGGGGCGTCGCGCACGCGCCGCGCATGCGCGATGTGGGCCATCGCGCGCGCGCCGCGCATGCACGATGTAGGCCATCGCGCCGCACATGTGTGATGCGGGCTGTTGCGCGCGCACCATGCATGCACGATGCGGGCCATCGTGCGTGCGCCGCGCATGCACGATGTGAACCATTGCACTTGCTTCGTATGTGCAATGCGGGCCGTCGCGCCGCGCATGCGCAATGCGGGCCATCGCGTGCGTGCCGTGCATGTGCAATGCAGGCCGTCGCACCGCGCATGCGCGGTGCAGGTTGGGGTTGCGCCGCGCATGCGCGGCGCACGTCAGGATCTCGGGCTGAAAAAGGTTGAGAACTGCTGCCCTAACTGAAACACTGTCTGTCACCTTTAAAGCCATAATGAACATCATGTGTTCATAGGAGAGCCCTTGTTACATATCCTACTGGTAGCAGCAAAGGTTCATTTATTTGGGATGGAGAGTAAGCGGGCTTCTTTTTCATAGTCATTTGTCTTTCTTATCTCTAGCCTTCAGTTAATTGTGTGCCATCAAGTTGGTTTTGCTTGTTAGGGAGCACATAAGCAAAACTTCTCTGATCTGACACCACCCTGTCCTTTCAGATCTTCTAATGGGGCACCCATTGTTGTTGTAATCAAGTCCATCATCCTCTTCTTCGCTTTCTTTTTTTACCTTTCCCAACGTTGTAAATGTCTCAAGAAAGTTAGATCTTTGCACTATGTATCCAAGTATAATTTGGGGGGGGGGATGCTGATTTTTTTGGGGGGGAGGTGTGCCTTTGAGTCAGTGTTGACAGCTGGTGACTGCCAGAATAAGCCCCTGAAGGTATTTTTGCCAAGGTTTTTCATAAGTGGTCTGCCATTGTCTCCTTCCTAGTATTGAGAGAGAATAACTCGCCCAAGGTCACCCACTGCTTCTACTGCAAAAGATTAACATAATCACTGTTATAGAGTGCAAAAGAAAGCCAACTCTTTTACCTAGGCAACTGGTACCTCTATTTGTGTTTATTTATTTATTTATTAAATTTCTATGTCATCCTATTCCGAGAACTCAGGGCGGCTCACAGCATAAATAGAAATCCAATATTAAAATACTACATAATAAATATATAAAAATACATATATAAAAAGAAAACCCCTAAATTAAGAAACCATTCATTCAACAAACGTACACACAAACATACACTGGCTAGGGGCAAGATGTCAACCGCCCCAGGCCTGTCGGCAAAGATGTGTCTTAAGGAGTTTACAAAAGGTGGAGAGGGTGGGGGCGATACGGATCTCTGGGGGGAGTTGATTCCAGAGGGCCGGGGCCGCAACAGAGAAGGCTCTTCCCCTAGGCCCCGCCAGGCGACACTGTCTGGCTGACGGGACCTGGAGAAGGCCGACTCTGTGGGCCCTAACTGGTCGCTGGGATTCATGAAGCAGCAGACGGTCCCGTAAGTAACCTGATCCGATGCCATGTAGGGCTTTATAGGTCATAACCAACACTAGATTGTTGTACTAGATTGAAAGCAAACCAGATTTCTTCAGAAGAATTGTGAAGTAGGAAAAGAGCTAAGTCTTGTGGTGTAGGTGTGAATTTTATTTGCATTCAGCTATCACCTCCCATCTGTCCTATTGTTGCCAGAGAGATCAAGGAAAAGAAAAATTCTCTGTCAGAGGACTTTCCCTTCATAGCAAAATGAGTGGAGGGAAGGACTATATTTGTTTCTAAGCATTCACTTCATGTCTCTGAAAAATTTAGCATGGGAATTTTTCCACCCATGGCTGAAATCTTATGCTTTCCGAATTTCATTGATTGTTCATTTTCTTTTATGATCATCCACGTATGAGACCTAGCAACCAAAGGGAGGATTATAAATATTGTAAGTAAGTAAAATCAGTGAGTTAGAAAACAGATTGCCAATGGATGGGTTTAAAGATGCTGACCTGCTTTTAAGCGTTCAACAGGAATTTGCATAGCAGAAATCAGCAGGCAAAACTTTTCAATATACTGAACATCAAAGGTCAGTGGTTGTGATCCATTCTCTTTATTGCCAAATTATGGAGAATAGAATGATTTAATAATAGCAGCCAGATCTGTAGTCAATGCCTACTCTTCAGTTACATTTTGGTAAACTGTTTTCATCTGAAAGATGTAAGACTGTTAGACCAGTGCTTCTGATGTAATAATAATAATGATAATGATAATGATAATGATAATGATAATAATGATGATAATAATAATAATAATAATAATAATAATGTTGGAAGGGACCTTGGAGGTCATCGAGTCCAGCCCCCTGTTCAGACAGGAAACCCTACACCATTTCAGACAAATTGCTGTCCAGTCTCTTCTTAAAAATCTCCAGTGTTGGAGCATTCACCACTTCTGGTTAGTGTATGTTGGTCTTTGACTGTAATAAAAATTTGATTGCCAGCGATAAGACACATCCATTTCCCATGGATGCAACCCAATGTGTTTCACTGTCCATTCAGTTGATGGAACAGTCAGGTGACCTGGGAGAGTGTGATCAATTCTACTGACTAATTGTTTTCAGTATCATTTAGTTCTAGGCAGAAAGAGAGTCTGTTTTTTTCAAGTTAGTTTCTCCTGCTGTGCTTTCCTCATCACTGAACTATTCTGGGGCTTGTTGGCTTGAAAAGCGATAAATAGCACCGACACAATTGGTGACAGGGATAGAGAAATCTGCCAAGGGAAGTGATCAAGAAACAGATCTCTGCTGCTTCGTTGTCCCATATTCTCCGCACCTGTCAGCCATCGTCTGAGTTGCTTTTGAACATGAGATTAAATCATTTTTTGGAATACTATTAAGTTTGCATCCAAAAGGAGCCCAATAATACTCTTTCGGATTGGAGGGCTTGTTGAACCAGTACTTCTTTGAGATATAACACTAATCTGAGCGCCAGCTCAACTATAAGCTCTTTTTGAATACACAACACACATGCACAAAATGAGTGTGAGTTTTGACAAATGCTTAAATTCAGGAGTGTGCTCTAAATAATAAAATTTAACTAAAGTTAAATTGAAAACCTTGAGAAATACCCTGGAGAGCGCTATTTGCTGTCATCCTAGCTATGGTAGGAGAGTGATTCCTATAGAAACAGCACATTTTATACCATGATAGTTTTCTGCTCACTTGATGACTAGTGAATATCACTTTAACTTGCCTGTGAGAAAGAGCACTTTATCGGTGGTGCAATTGTACATCTCTCTCTCTGGATCTGAATAATCTGATCTCTGTGTTAGTGTAAGGCAGGGGTTCTCAACCTGGTGTAGGGTGAATTAATATTTTTGGGGCTAGGGTTGCATGGAACTTACTTTTTCCATCTCCTTAGGTTTTTAAAATACTGTAAACTATTACACTTACTAAATTATCTTTGTTGCTAATGATACAGTTATCCATATCTTCAAAGTGTAGCTAAATAATTAATGAATTAATTAATCTACCAGCCTCCAGGAGGCAGCAAATCAGCCTGATATCAGGTATAAATAACGATTCAGCAAAGTGGATTAAAAGATTAGGATTTAAATGCAAAATTCCTGGCAGGGCAAATGCTCATATTTCAGTTACAGAGAATTTTAAGTATAACTAGCTAAGGTTTATCTGAGACTGACAAACCTAAAAAATATTACACTGATGTCTATCTGAACCCTTTTCTTTTCTTTTCTTTTCTTTTCTTTTCTTTTCTTTTCTTTTCTTTTCTTTTCTTTTCTTTTCTTCTTTCCAAATACAAAATTCTGGTTTGGTGCTACAGATCTTGAACTGTCCTGCGAGACTTTTTCACAATGAAATGGTGTGAGTTACTTGGTGCTGTGGGTTCAGACAAAGTCATAGGAGTGAAAGACAATGTGCCTTGCAATTGAATAGTGTTGTAGAAATGATCTCTTCTCTACAAATAATCTGGATGCCTACATGGAATGACGTGTACAAAGGTACCACACTTCTCAGTCGTTGGGCTATAGAGGCAAGCCAACAGGAATGATCTTTTATGGAGTAATGTACTCTGAAAACTTTCCAGAAAACTTCTGTTTGGCTACCATTCCAAAAATGACCCTTGAGAACATCCAGCAAAGAGGTTCTTGTATTTTTAATGGCAGGATAATTCAATGGAAAGTAATTTGGGTATAATGCAATGTTATTTAGTGTGCCCTGGATAACAGATTGCAGAAAGGACAAATTCACAGCCTCCAGCTTTGATCACATGGATAAGAAAAACAAGTTTTACATTTCATGAAAAACTCTCTGAACTTCTGAAAAACATTTTAGTAAAAATAGAGATACTGCCTTAGGATCTAATGAACAGTTGACTGCATTAAAGTGCTATGGAAATTTTCACTTCATTGGGTGTAGTTGCCTAGAAAATAGATGTATTTGCACCTAAAACATGTCTCTGTGTTCTTCAATTATTGTGATCTCCAATTCTGAAAATGTAGGTGCTTCTAAATACTGTAAATATCACAGCATAAATCAAAAGTCGTAGCATAAATCAAAAGTCCAGTGGGATCCTGCTGGTGTACCAACCTCCCTGCTAGCCATCAGAATCCCTTCCTGAGCTGTAAAGTTGGTTTCTGAGCAAGGGGTTGGAGAATCGCTGCCTTTTAGTGCTTGGGGATTTCAAGATGCCCACCATGGGAGCCAAGCTTGGGAATTCATCTCCTCCATGACCATCTTGGGCTTGTTCATGTAATCTTGAGCCTGATTCATATTGATGGTTACACCTTGAATCTTGTACTCATCTCAGAGTGGCTGAAATTTCCTAACTCTTGGGCAAGAAGTTCTGGCCACTATCTAGTGTGCAACTGGCTGCAGAAAGTGTGCCAGGCTCTGGACAACATTGCCTCTGAATAGTGTCTCCCTAGCCCAGTTGATGCGGTGGTTTTCTAAAACTCTCTTGAAAATGAAATATCCACAGTGACACTTGGAGGAAATCACGTGAATTGGATGGAGCATGGTTTGTGTCTATATTCAAGTCTACAATGTGGCAGCAAGAGGGTAAAACCCAACAGCCTTATTTAGAATGGCTAACTTTCTACTGTGGAAAACATGAAGATCTGCCATCTGACCAGTTTGCCCAGCACTTTGCTGGTAAAATCACTCAAATTTGCTGGAGCCTTGACTCCTCATGTGGACAAGGCTGGGGTTTCTTTGGGTCTGTGACTTTGGTAGAAGCTGTCTACATTGTCATTTGCCATCTCCTTTTTAGAGCCTCGACTATCCTGGATAATGCAAGGAGCAGCCAGAGAGGTGACCACCTGCACCTGGGAGACTATAAATTCCTTCTTATAGGAGGGGAAATTTTCAACAGCCTTGAAGGAATTGTGGTGTGCCCCCTTCCAAACAGGCAATCTAGGGGAGTTGGACATCATTCTGTTTCCAACTTTCCTTGAGACACTGTTAGCAGCAAACCAGTTTCACAACATCCTACTTGAAATCGATTATCTGGACCTTTTTCAGCCATATTTCAGGCTGAGACAGAGACACAAGAAATTGCTTTTTTTGATGCCTGTTTCAGAATTTGAGTGTCAATAGTGTACCCCTCCTTGTCCTTTTGGACCTCTCAGTGGCCTTCAGTATTGTTGACCACGGTATCCTAAGTGGTGGTTTTAGCCAGAGAGTCTGTATGCTAACAATAGTCAACTATTGTAAGAGTCTGGATGGGAGAAAACAGACTGAAACTGAACCCAAGTAAAACAAGAGTTATTATATTTATATCTGGGTCCTCTGTCAACATCAGTGTTGCCTCTGGATGGGCAGGTATTACCCATTAAAGAGCAAACTCACAACTGGAAGGTCCTTGTAGACTCATAGCTCCTGCTAGAACAGGAATATCTAAGGAGGCATTTGCCTAGCTAATGCACCAAGTGTGATTCTATCTGGTGCAAGAGAAGCTTGCTAGAGTAATTCATGTTGTCACCACTACCCAGTTTAACCACCCCATTAAAGGTTCTTCAGAAACTGCAACTGGTCCAGAATGTATGTACTTGCCAACTTTTGGCAATGGCACTAAATAACACCCATTTTCCTGACCCTGCACTGGTTACTGATATGCATACAATTTAAGATTCTGGTGTTCACAAAAAAAAGCTTTATGACTTGGAATTTTGGCATCTGCGGGGCTGCCTGCTCCAACCAGAATCAGCCCACCTCATTAGATCTTGGAGGGCTGATACTGATTTCACACTTCTGGGAGGTGAAGGAAGCCAAGGCAAGATGATATTGTTTTTTTTTAAAACAACATCATTGTTTAGCATGGTCTCTGGAACGGTATACTCGATATATTGCACTGAACCATTTTAATTATTTTTATTTATTCTATTTTCTTGTCATCCATGCTGGTTTTTACTATGGAAATTTTTTATTATTATTGGGTTGCATGCAGTGGTGGGATTCAAATATGTGAACAACCGATTCTCTGTGTGGATGTCGCTTCCAGAAGTCCATTCTGGGTTTGGGCAACAAAAAATTAGCTACCGGTTCTGCCGAAGTGGTGCGAACTGGCTGAATCCCACCACTGGTTGCATGCTGTAATCCAATAAATAAATAAATAAATAAATAAAGTTCAATCAATCAATAAAAGTCAATTGCAGAAATTGTTCTCTCCTTAAGTGGTATTTTTCTCTACAAAACAGTGAGAAAATATGTAATAATTAGAAGTGAAGACAAGATAATCTGGATCCAACACAAAATTGCAGGAAGGAATACAGCAAACATCCAGTAAAAGGTGTCTTCTGGAAGCTACTTGCATTCCTCAGAATGAGAAAATTCTGGAATTAATAAATCTATCGGATCAGCACTGCAAAATGCTTGATGACCACCAGAGGGCAGCAAAGCACTAACTGCCCTCTTTTTGCTGCCACAGCACAGGTTAATCCTAACAAGTTTAAGTCTGGCATCAAATCAAGAAGCACAGTATACCAACCAGGGAATAAATTCAAGTAAGCAGAAGTGATTTAAAAGTGATGGGGCTTACCAGACTCAGTCCATTAGTCAGGTTAGCTTGGGAGTCCTATCTGAGGTGCCAAATTGTTGAACGAAAATTCTTCATCAGGGCCCAGTCCAAGCTGGGAATAAACAAATGGAGACTGCTTTAGAAAGAAGGTTGTAGTTTATTGAAAGGCAGAGCCAGACAGAAGCATTGCTCTGGGAAAATTGACCACATGTTGCTGGAAGTGGTAGGTTTTTATACCTTCCTGGGCTTTTGTGTTTGGAGTTGTTCATGTTTGAGGCTTTGTATTCCCTGTGTCATGTACTTTGACCTGAGTCTGAGCGTGCCTTTCTGGTATTCTGATGGTAGTGAGTTAATCCTATTATGTCCTAAAGGTCATATCCTCTTTCCCTGGGTCTGTGGCTGATGGCTATGTCCTGTGTTGGATTTTTTTGGGTGAGAAGTTATTGATTCTAGGGATATTTGTCTTTTTAATCCCATCAGCTCCAGCTTCCTGGCTCTAACCTTCCTGAATGGATTATTACATCTGCATTTCTAAAAGCTGGTTTCTGCTGAGTTTTCTGACTGGGGGGAAGGGAGAAGTTTCTGCCTTTTAAAGATCTTCTCCATTATTCCTTTGGAGAAATATATTCTGCCTTTTTAATATTTCCCAAAATATTTTTTTCTCTGGATTCTTCCTACAACATTTTATTTGGGGCTACAAGTTAAAGTGGACAGACTACATTTACAAAAGAGACTGAAATTGACTGTATTTGGAACTGTTCTCTATTGTTTAGTTTTTGGCTAGACCTCATTGGGCGATAAATGCCATTCTCTTTTCAGTGTGTGTGTCAGAGGGGAAGCGTGGCTGTGGAGGGGGGGAAAGGTAATAATAAAAGAAGGAAAAGTTGGAAGAAGCAATTAGGCTACACATTTTAACAGTTGAATTTTTAAAGAATGGAAGTAGGGAAAAATTCTTAACTCAGAAGGTAAATTTGGAAGAAAATTCATGATGGCAGATGCTGGGTAGAGACTAGAGAGAAGTGTGATTGTACTTATGTTACATTGAAATCTGGAACTAGGTCCAGAAGAGGACACCTTACTAATTATCTTGAAAAAGAGGCTGTAAGTGACATTCATTTTATATACCTCATGATGGGATCTTGCTGAAGGAGGATCAGCAACCTTTAATCCAGGCATGTGAATTGACAGAAACTGGTTAAATTCTGTGGTAAGGACTAGATTAAGTTGTGGAACAATGGCCCTTTTATGACTTGTGGACTTCAACTCCCAGAATTCCTGAGCCAGCCATGTTCTGGGAATTAAAGTCCACAAATCATAAAGGGCCCATCGTTCCACAACTCTGTCTTAGAAGTATTGTTCTATATTGAGGGCATAATCCAGTGGGATATTCTCTTGCACAAATCTTGCAGAATAAATAGGCCCATGAAAAAGCCCTACTGTGGTCTTTCTTAACATTGCACAGCTTGCTTCCTCGGTATTCTGCGAGAAGAGTTACACAAGGTAATGCATTGTTAAACACAATAAAATGGCAGTAGAACTTTAAGACACATTCAGATTTCTGGGAAAGCTGTATATTAATTAACAGAGACCTATGTGTTGTTGTAAATTTATGAGGAACAACCTGTTTGTATAACCATACATCACTTTACAGGATGCCCTTTCCCCTGAGCATTTAACAATTTTGCATTTACATCCTGCACCTGGTACTCATATAAAAATAACTGAAGTCATGACAGGTATATTGCTCTTTCTTAGAATTATAAGAAATTCTATTTTATTTGTCTATTTATCAAATTGATGTAGCCACTAATCCTTATACATATGTGTCTCTGGGTGGCATTCAGTAAAAATAAAATAATTTTAAAAAACTGTAAAAACCATTAAGAATTAAAAATATAAATATACAGGTCAAAGTCCTTGATTTATGCCTCAGTTGAGACCAAAATTTCTTTCACTAAGCAATGCAGTCATCAAGTGAGTCATGATTGATTTTATCCTTTTTTTGCCACAGTCATTAAATGAATCACCACCATCATTGAGCAAATCACACAGTCATTAAGCAAAGTTCACTTCTGTTGTGTACTTCGTTTGCGTGTGAATGATGAAGACACATGGCGATGTTAAACAAATGCTTTAATCTCATACTATAACAAACATGCAAAAGCAAAAGGCACGCAGGCCTTTTTATATGGCCAGAAACCCGGACAATGTCAATCAATAGGAACAGAGCGTTTTCGTGCCTTGGCGCCGCTCTGTCTGGTCCCGGGCAGCTTTTGGAATGCCCGGGACCAATGCAACGTCCCGAGCATGCTTTTGCAGGCTCAGGACACAACAACTTCCCCCAGTCAGTGCTTAAGATAGTTTAGGATGCAAAACAGCCATTTTGAAGTGGAGCTTCAAAACACAACCAGAGTTGTATTTGTGCTGGGCTGGTAGTAATTGGAGGACAACATCATCTAATTTCTATCTTCAAAAAGTGATGGGTAGCTTATATCATGGAACAAGCAGAAATGCAAATCTGACTCAGGACTGGAACTTCACCCAATCTCCAGGATTATCCTCTTAACATCAGCTCATTTCAAATAATTGCTTAAAACATGAGTACAAAAAAATCAAGCTGCTAACATTTTGTGATTTGAGTGAGTGTGATCAGAAATTTAGTACTTCTGTTTACACAGTTTGGAAGAATAAACTAGCTATCTTAAGCTTTGCAGTAATTCTTTTTATCCTTTACTCTCCTCCCAAGATATACCACCTAACCTATCCTCTTTGAGAACGAAGTACTTACTAGGCTGTGCAAAATGTAGGGTGACTTTGGTGCCTATTGATTTCAGCATTCCAGGTTTATGTAGCTAGCCTTTTCAATTAATCATGGATATGATTAATCAACAGTTTGGAGCATGAGTAAACAGGTGATCCAATGTAGAAGCCAAAGTTTATCAGTCTTTATTTGTGTAAATATAAATTACTTTATTGCAGTCATTAACCAGCACAAGAGAACTGATATTCAAACATCCAAAACTAAATTAACAAAGTCAAGATAATTGTGAAAAGTACATATCGATAAAATTTCTTGGCTAAAATATGATATTATATCATAATTTGCTAAAAGGCTTGCTTAGGCTACACATCTACAGCAAAAAGAGATTAAAGTTAAACAGTCTGAATAATATAAACTAGGAATACCAAAATAAAATGCAAATACTACTTAGCTGCAATTAAGTTTCACTGCATAACATTTAAAATTTATTTGGAGTATATGACTGAATAAAAAGCGTAAAAGGTATTAATTGTGCATAGCCAATAAGCATGGTTAGGCACTAATTACACAATCTCATTTCTGTGGAAAGTCCCTTTACACAAAATTTGACAGCAACAGTAGCCTTCAGAGAACTGAAAGTAATTCAAAATGAATTTCTCTTGCTAATGACATGGAGCAGTTTCCTCCACTTACCATCCTCCAAATATATTGGGACTGATGAGGCCGCAGATCTAACATGCAATCAGCTGTCCTTTGTGTTCTATACAGACTTACTCATGTATTAGGTGTACATAGCCTGTTTGAGACAAAATATTATGAGTGTGAAAAGGTGAAGCAATGACACTCTCAAACTACTTTCAAGACAATAAAACTTGTCCATCTCTACAGCAGCAGAAAAATCAAACTCATTCCTGTCAGCATGATTCAGCATATCATGTAAGGCAACTGAAAAAGCAGGGATGATTTAGTATTTTTAGGCCAGACCAAAGATAGGAAAGTCTATCTTTGCCCTGGTCTGAAAACATTAAATCATCCCAGGCTTTTCAAATAAAGTATTCCATTTGTCCAAATTCAGACTGTGGTGAAGGATCTCTGGCTGAAAGATCTTCCCATTAAAGGTAAACTCCCTTTAATTAAAAGCCTTTTCAGATTAAGGCAAGTGCTGTCAGCCTTACCAGGTAGACCAGATAAGAAACAGGCAGATCAGCTAATTCTTCTTTATTGTAAAGCTACATTAGCAGAATCTTGTAAGTCTGAAAGTACAGTTCTCTCAACATCCCCTTTACAGACCCAACTTAGGGAGGGTCCCTCCTGGCCTCTTGCTCTGCCCACTGTGCAGCTGTGTGCTATGCTACCTCTTATCTGACAGATTCTTTTTACCCTGTCTCTTAAGGTCATTCCCATACCATTACAATACACTGTTTTCCAGTTAATTACAGATTGTATTGGGCCAAAGGTAGGCCCTGAGCTATACAGTATTTTCCATTTGTGTAACTTTGAACCTCAAAGGAAGAATGAGGAGCCTTAGGATTAGTTACTGAGCACGCAGTCACGGGATCTCTATTACTGGCCTAGAACAGTGACAAAGAGCATCCCTTTATAGACTTGGGTCAGGCAAGGAAGCAGCAGCCTAAGATCTGAAGAATTTATGGACAGCCAAATCAGAAACAAAATTCAAGTTGCATACACTAGATACACTTTGTCTATTTATTTGATTTGATTTTGGTGCAACCTAACTCCAAAACAAAATAAAAATCACATAATAAATGCTGACCCAGATGGGCAATCTAGCCAAACAACATAGAACAGGGGTCTTGAAACCTGGCCCTTTTATGACTTGTGGACTTCAACTCCCAGAATTCCTCAGCCAGCTTTGCTGGGCATTGAAGTCATAAAAGGGCCAAGTTTGAAGACCTCTGACATAGAAAAACATATATAAAAGGCAGCCAATGAGGGTCTCCATCTTGCCTCGCTCAAGATTTAAGGGAACAGTCTTTAGTGGAGGTGGCACTTCTGTATAAATTATTTTATTTATTGTACTTTTGATTTTTCCAGCTATGAAATTTAGAGAACTATTAAAACCATTAAAATTTGTAAAAACAAACATGAATATCACAGTGTAATTCCCCTTGCACCTTTGTCTACCACTGTTGTTGCAGCTGGTAACCATTTGGATGATATCATCTCACAAGACATGGAAGATCATTGTTCCTCACTATGAAGCAGGACCAGAACCAGAACCATCCTATTCTGCAATTGATTCACATGGAACTGGCCCTCCATCCCCCACAACAACTGATAATATCCACAACTTGATTTTGAAGACTAGCCTTGCTGGACCAGTAAAAATTTTAGCATTACAATTTGCTTCATATACTTTATCAACAGCCATATAAGACAAGAGCTGTACTGTTATCCCTATATTAGGAATGCTGAAACTGAGAAAATTGCAGCATTCTGAAGACCACTCTGTCCTCAGGGCCAGAGTTAAGAATGGAACCCTAGATTTCTCTGTTTATATCAGCCACTATACTATATCAAGGGCACACGTCCTTCATACCTCCTAAGAATCATTTCTGCCTCTCTGTGTCCTTATGCCATCATCTGTGTTCAGCAGCTGAGTTGACTGATTTCTAGTTCATCCTTGGTATAACCAAAACAGAAAAAGTGATATCCTATTGCAATAACAAAGCTGTGTTGTCCTTGTGGGTGGACTGTTTCCTATTGGTGGTAACTCTTGTCTCACTAGTCTTTCTATGTTCTATATAACAAAATGAGTCTGAGTACTAAATTAGAAAGTTATAAAGTGGAGTTATTTCCAGAGTTTTCCATGACAGGAATTGTTAAGATTTGAGACCTAAGTAAAATATGTATGACTTTGTTCAAATGGAAGGCATTCAGATTGATCCAGTAGAACTCATTATTAGCCAAGGCTCATAGCTATGAGAGTTCCATTAATTTTTCTTTAGGTTTTGCCAGGGTAATGGGTACCCTTTGCTTGAATTTACTCTAGGAAATGCAATATTTGCATTGCTATTCTTATGGGTTATCAGCAATAGTTCCCTGTTACTCAATCCAATCCAATAAATGATTTCACATAATTCCTGTTACTTATACACACAAAGATAACAAATAAGGAAATTGGCAATCAAAAAATCTATGAAAGAAAAAAGAGAAGAGGGGGGGGGAAAAAGAGGGAAGAGAAATTTAGAGGATCAACAACCTGCCTTTATTGCCTCTGTTCCTGTTCTGTGTAAGTCATCTAACTTTCCATCAAGGGGGGAAAAAAGCCTAACAGACTTTGGGACTGTTATTAGACAGTGTCAGAATAAAGAGGAAAAGTTTTGATACTGCACAACTAAGGATGACTTAAACCTTTCATGCTCATGGGCTGGGGATCAATCGAAGGTGATGTCATGGGGAATATATGGTAGCACAAAATAGATGTTGCCATGACTTGTCTGTGCTGAGGTTAAGTTGAGGTGAGGAAAGGATTTAGTGATTCCGTGCCAATTTAGAAGCAATTTTGGACCCCTGTGCTTCTGTGACTTCAGTTGGTTTTGCAAGCTGAGTTATTTTTATTGCCAGCTGAGCTTCAGTGAACCCAAATTGCAACCAGTCAATCCATTTGCAACAGTCCGTTTCCCCACAGGAAGAAAACTCTTGTCCCCCTGTTCTGTTGGCTCCTCACCTTCAGCCTTCCCAAGTATTCCATTGCATGTCCTTTAAGGAGAAGGTCAAAAGTAAAACTGACCAGTGTCCTGTTGGTTTTCCCCTTGATTTCCACTGGGAGGAGCAAAGAAACTGGGTTTCTTTCTTTCTTTCTATCCTTTTTTCCCTTTGGGTGGAGTGAGGGGTGAAGAAATTTTTGATTACTCTAGGGGATTAGAAATGTTGGCAATATTACACAATAAATTCCAATAGCTTAAGAACTGTGCAATTTATTTAGATTGTAGTACATAGTAGTCTATAATTACCTACTTCATTATTTTGATGATGTAAAGTTATGCCATCTCCCTGAGCTTTTTAATACAAGAGGAATTATGGCAATGGCTTCATCCTATTACAGTCAGTTTTCATATAACACATATTTATACAACATGAATTCACCTATGCACAATTAATAAATAGGAGGACAATGTCTGTAAAATAGAAAGCATATTTGTGTATGTATAATTTACCTGACAATCAATTAGATGTGGCAGGTGAACACTCCAAGGGTTACCCAATTTAACATTAACAGATTGCTGCTTTCTTTACTGCTCACTCAACTCAGTTTGGTACATGTGTGCTATTTTGTCAGTGTCTATTGTGCCTCTCTTCTCATTTTTTGATGTTATTCAAGGGTGTCCATAATGGAGGTTAAAAGAAAAATTAAGATGGTGACCACAAACCAGTGATCAAAGCCCTGGCCTCTTTTTAATCTGCATTGTGAGACAGGAACAAAAAAGGTGAGGCTACATGATTGTAGTCATTATTTTGACTTTTCTAAAATTCCCTTCCTGAGGATAGCCCTGGTATTATTACTGTTTCCTCCTAAAATTGTAAAATAATTGAAAGTAATGATACTGGTGTTAAAACTTCAGGTAGAGAAAGAAAAGAAAATGCTTTATCAACTGAGGAGAAATTTTTAGATTCTCAAGTTTTTGAAAAAAACTGAAAGAGCATGTAATACATATCATGCGTGCTGCTGAGATGATGTTGTGGACAGCTGGAAAAAATGCGGAGAAAATACCCACAAAACTTTTAGAAGGAACAAGTCAAGTGCTACAAAGTCTGCTAGCACAAGTCATAAAGGGGGAGATGGAACATCTATTAAGAGTTTGGATTGATGATGAAAGAGGATACTGAGGTAAGATTTTGCTTGATAAAAGAACTTATTAGCAATATGTGAAGACCTCGGAGAAAAAGCTGAAAATCCTGAAGACATGTTTCCCTCAACTGTTTTAAGTACTATATTGGGATTCTTTATTGTATTGGTAGGCTTTGATTTGCAAAAATATTTTTATTTTTGAGTGTCTGCTTCTAATCCTATTCTTTCCCCAAAATCTTATTGTTCATTTGCGTGATTTTGCATCATATGAGGTTTTCTACGTAGCAACACAACTTTTGTAGTACATACTGTAAAAGCTGATTGTTCAAGCATTTGAGAATTTTACACAGTGCATCAGATAAATACACATCTGGGATCTAGCATTTTATTCCACTTCCTTTTTGTGTAGAGGTAAGGGTATATTATTGCTCCTGGGCAAGCAGTAGCATGGACGGGATACCAAATGAATAACTTTTTCCAGCTAAGCTTTAATTGTTCAGTTAGGGTTTGGCACTTTGTTTTGTCAGTATTCTGAATTCAGCAGAGTAATTGGCAAATTGTTTCCAACTACTTTGGAAGGGATGAGTGACATGTCAAAGTGTCCTACATGTCCTTGAAGTCTCCTTTCAACTCATTTACTAGATTATGGGTCAACAAGGTATTATTCACATACCGCAGAGTGTGTGCAGGGTTTCTGCTTAATTGACAACCACAACCCAAGTTATTTTCTCCATGTTCCATACAGGACTAGTAAGTGACTCTAAGTGGCAATAGGACTGTGGCCTCCACTTGAGGGCAGAGTTTAGGTTAGGAAGAACAGGGTCAAGGCAAGTAGAACACTCCCAGTTCAGTCCTTATGACTTTTGCTATCATTTATCACCTCTCCAATTCAAGGCAACTATGTTAAAATGCTATGATAATTAATTAGAATCTTACTTTTCAGAATAACAATGGCTCACAACCAATATCTCCATTGCTATACAGTATATATCATTGTGTTCCATGTTATGTTGTGGTATAAATGACCTTAGAGGATTAGTGGGACAACTGGCATGTAAAAGAATGGGGAATGTTCTGGGAAATGTTTCAGAAGGGATCTTTTCAGAAGTTTTTCTAGAGAATATAAGGAAAGGAGGAGAGAAATATTTTCTTGCAAGATTCTTTTAATGTAACTTTATATAGAGCTAGTACTCATGGTAGTATATCTTGTCCAGAGTACTTTGCTAAAGTAACATAGTTTGTTTTATATTGTTTTAAAATGTTGTAAGCTGCCTAGAATTGCTATTGTGAGGGCTGGATGTCATATAAGTTGAAGACTGAAGAAATGAACAAATAATGGAAAGTGTACATAAAAGGGCAATAAATATTTAAAAACAAGCAACAAACGTTTAGCATCTTTCCTATAAGACAATTTATAGAGTTGACAGGCTTTTGGGATAATTGTTCTGAACTTCCTCCCTTTTAATTGGCAGAGTGAGCCTTGCTTATTGAAATCCAGATTGCCCTGGGCTTCCGATTGAGGGGAGACTTCAAATGCTTGCAATATATCCATGGTTGCATTTTTTCTGACATTTAGCTTCTAATTTTTTGTTAGGTGTTCTGTTAAATCATCAGGGTTAGGATGCCCTGGGTATGTATGTATGCTTCATCCCAGATTAGATAAGCAAAGCAGGTACCAATGCTTTCTGTCAGTATGAAGAGACCTCCGAATACAACACAGCTGTTTACAGAGCTGTTGGTAACTGGAATACCTGGAATAGGTGTTGAATTCCAATCAGTACAAAAATGGAAATCCAGGTAGCTCCAGCCCCTGAAGAATTATAACAATGTCATGCCACAGTTGCAAAGACAGAATTATGATTCTGCCTTCATTTTATATCCTGAAATCTCAACTGCAGAGACCATTTTGGAAGCCACAATCTGATTGGGAGATTAGCAGGAAAAAAAAAAAGGCTCCAGATTCTCATAGAAGAGGGGAATTTAAGCTTTACCTGACAGTTCCTCTTTCGACCAGTTATTCCCAATTCTCACTTAAGAGCCACATTTCAGTCCCTATCACAGGTATGGAACAGGTTGGAGAAGTAGAATAAGAATTTTGTCATGGATGGGGAGGAAGTGATTTGGGTCGTTCATTATAAATCATTGGTTCCTAAAGATAAAACATTTAGACATCTCTGAATTATAGTGTGGTGTTTTTTTCTTAACGGAAGTCTTTCAGACAAACAGGGCTGAGGAGTCACTGTTGAAAGCTTAGTTCCTCTTGTTGATATTTCCACTAAATAGTTGTAACTTTATAGAATTGTTGAGTATCTGCCCTTTCACTTTTTTCTAAACTTGTAATCATTAGGTGGGTACTCTTAATTACAGACACCTCCCTTGCCTGGGAAGCTAATTGGGCTGTCACCAGTTCAATAGTACAAAATCTAGGGATAAAATCAGCATCTGGCAAGTGATTGGAGTAGCTAAGATGCAGTGTGTGTATCTTTATAGCACTCATAAACAGTTTAATGAAGAACAGGCCATGGAGTTAAAGGCTAGGCCAAAGCCTCACCCTGGGGAGGGAAGTGTCTCTAAAGCCTTTTTCCAGAAGAATGAGAGATTAACCCCGATAGGGGAAGGAGGGTAAGAGGCAAAGTATATACATATTCCCTCCCTCTCTCCCTCCCTTTACACCGCCCTTTTCCTTCACTAGCTTCCTGATCATCTGAGTAGCTTAGCCTGAAAGGCAGCAAAGAAAAGTGAAGAACGTATATTGAAGCTGAAAGAAGACAGCTTTATTTGGGAGGGGGGGAAATCTAACAAAGCTGAAGAGTGAGATTTTGCAATTATGTCTTCTCTCTGACTTTCTGAAACAGTGGTGAAGACAGGAAGTGTGAGAAGTTGTTGGAGTTGCTTCAGTCGGAGACAGTGGCAAAGGAGTTAGTACAGCTAGTTGGAGATGACAGCAGGAGGCAAGAACACATGGCTGGATCTGCCATAGGATTCCCAGGCCTGGTAAGTATCCATAGCCTATTGCATTTTGGCAAAGGGGACTGTACAGAGATGAGGACTGAGTGTATAAATGAATTGAGTAGAGTTTCCTCACAATATGTACTGTAGCTGTATGAACATAAATGAATAGTACTGTATATTATGCTTGGTTGACAAGCATAAAAGCAGATCAGAATATGTCCCAAAGGTGCTTTTCAAAAGGCAACAAGACTTTCTTGGGTTTTTTCCCCCCCTTGAAAATGTTTTGCTTATCATCCAAGAAGCTTCTTCAGTTCTGAGATCAAAGTATCTTCTCCACAAATTTTACTGATGTGCTGACAGTGCAATCCTATTCATGTTTCTTTGGAATTTACTTTGGAGTTCACAAGTCTTTAATCCCTGGTACTTTTGTTTGAGATGACATTAGAGATATAATGTAAAAATCTTAATTAAGAGAATTCCAACAATCTGAAACTTGTAAATATCACTTGTTATATATAGACATATAACATTCAGATACTTTAACATTGGTATCGCCCCAGTCTGTTTTCATAACACATAACATTTCCTAAGTGTTTAAAAAGACATTACAAAATTTACATCATGAGAATCTGAGCTGTCATTTAATCAAAAATGTAGTAAGGTTGGCACTACTCTCAATGGAGAAATGGTTGGTGAAGACTAAATTAACCTTTTTGATTAGAGAAAAAAGCAGTATCAACACTTATGGCTGAAAAGAAACCCCTTATAATTTTTTTGCATGAAACAGAAAAATGCAGTTTTGATTTGTAGTTTTGATGATTAGAAAAAAAGGTGGGTAACAGAAAGCAATTAGCTTTTTTGTAATCAGGAAATAAGAGAGAATTTTGTAATAGTATTTATGTTTGCTGCAAAGAAAATCAAAGGTTGCTTTTTCTTTTCTTTTTGCATGTTTTCTTTTTTCTTCCTTTATGGCTGTTATTCTTTATTAGTTTGTGTTAGTTTTTATGTTCTTTGTAAAACTTTTAATACATATTTACATACATATGTATTCTGAACTGTCAGTGACAGTATATACAAACTTGAATTTGAATTATGAAGGATCAAGGAATAACAAAGTGAAAACTTTCTGCATGAATAAAAATAATGGTTTCATTAATTTTAGAACTGAGCAAGAAATAAATACCTACTTTTAATTTTAATAATTACACCTTAATCTATAGATCAGAGAAGTTCTCAGACACTGTGTGATACAGTAGGTGTCCACTAAGGCTTTATGAAGGCAAAATGAAGACCGAAATCCAGAATCAGTTTTGACATTCCCACTTTGCCAAAACAAGTCTGATCAAAGATTTTTTTTTTATTAGTGACTCCTCTCCAAGTTGCTTATAAACTCCTGACATGGTGGTTTCATTCAGCAGATTGAGAACTGCTGGCACGTGGTTTGCAGATTGGTGCCAACATTCATGATACACCTTTTAAAACATGATGGAGAAGTATAAAGTCTAGTTATATCTTTCTGTGTTTAAGATTTAAAAAGGTGTATATTCATATTAGCCTTTGTTATTATAATCTCCAGCAGTATCACTACAGTGGCCTCAACTGTTCCCCTCCAAATTCCAGCCCCTAATTAACAATGATTCCTGCTCACCTATTTATTCATTGAAGTTGAGAACAACTTTGTGAGTCAGGTTAGGCCAAGAAATTGTGAGACTAGACATAGGTCATTGTGAATTTTAATGGGCAAGAAGAGAGTTATGCCAGATTTCTTGATTCCTAGTCTAATGTTAGCCAGCACTTCATAACAAACCATACCACATAATCCTACTCATCATAGTCATCTTTGCTTTCATGAAAAAATTATTTTGGAAAGCTATATGTTTCATACCACCCATGACCACATTTTATTCTAGACAGCCATAGCCTAAGACAAGGAACCTGAAGGCATTCAGAAGTCTTTTGCAGAAATGTCCATAGTAGGTGTGTCCAACCTGTGTCCTGAAGGCCAAATGCAACCCTAGACAGCTAGTAATGCAGCCCCAAAGGATCGTAAACTAATAATGTATTTATATACATTGATTATATTTTAAATGTGGCCCAAGATCATTTGTCTTCACTCAATGTGGCCCGGGCAAGTCAAAAGGTCTGTCTATACTTTCAGGAAACAAGTGTGTTTAAAATATTTTTTTTCAGAAGTCTTAGTTACTCTCTATATAAATTAGCTGTTTGGTTATGTTCTACGATGATCGCTTCTTAATATGATCTTATGCTCAATGCTGATTACTTTAATAATGAAAAAGTAGACTGAATTTTTACCCCAGGTTATTGAATCTCTACCTCAGGATCTTATGCTAGGGATCATAAAAGATAAAATATAACAGATATATAGTTGAGGCTGGAAGTGAGGAGTAAAGAATATTTACCAAACCAGACGTTTACAAAGATTAATACCTAGTGTTATATGTTGTGTTCTATGATGATTGATTATTAATATGATCCTATATTTAATGTTTAACTACTACCTCAGGACCTATTGTTAGGGATCATAGAGAATAAAAAATGTAACAGGTGTATAATAGAGGATTGAAGTGAGGAGTGAAAAAAGGTTTACCAAACCAGACGTTTACAAAGAATAATACGTAGTGTTGTATATCAGATACTATGATGTTTGATGCATACAAAGGTTTTATGTACAATGCTGATTGTTTTAATAAAGGAATTTTTATATTTAAAAAAAATTAGCTGTTCGGTTCTATGATATTTAGGATTGCGGCAAAGTTTAATATTTGGAACTGTGCGTGCATGTGAATGGCATGCATACTTCTGTCTTGTTATATGTACAATATTGTGCTTCTTGTGTGGATGGAAGTAAAGACTACAATAATTCAGGGACAATTCATTTGTTTAAATAATTATGCAACTCCTACCATCTCTCTCCTTTATGCTCCCAGTTTTCTGACTATTTTCTTTCTTTTTTCCTCCCTTTCTAATTTGGGGTTTCATAAGCACCTTCTGACTCTGAAGAGTGGAATTTTCCTGCCCTTTTGCTGTCAGCAGATGTGAGCTTAGGCACACAGAACAATCTCTATGTGTGATTTAAACCCCAAGAAATGTGACTGTAGCAATAAAGCTGCTATCATTGCAAATGGGAGAATAAGAGCAGAACTTCCGTCAACTGGAATTTCCTTCAGGCCAAAAAAGAACAACGTTCAAGTGGCACCGAATGCCTTGAGAATATTTTCCTTCAGAACTTTTTGTTTTAAAGACTATGCCCCTAACAGGCAGTAGAGGGCTTACTTGCTCCATTCACAATAAATCTTGGCTTTGGTGTCTCAATAACTCAGATCAATATTAGGCTATTTCACTTCTAAGGCAAAAAGGCAGTTACTTCAGACCAGGTAGGCTTCTAAGCATTTCATCTACAGAAGTCATTCTTAATCCTGTGTCAGAGTGCAGTAGGTGATGGTTTTAATTTGTGGTGTGTGTTTTGATGTGTTCTTGGAGCTGATTTCTGCTTGCACTCCTCATCCTGCCCAGACACTTCTCATCTCTTCCAATTCATTGCTCCAAGATATGTTCATTTTATCTCCAGCTTTGTGTTGTCCTTTGATGTATTAGAATAAAAATACCCCCCCTTAAATTGATTTTATCCTACTCAGATTCAAGGCAAGCAAAATGTGTAACATCTGTTATCCTGAGTTGTGGACATAAGAAGAGGTGTGTTCAGTGTGTATTTGGCATGGCCATTAGCCACCATCTCCTGAATCTACTTCTCTCCTCGTGTTTGCATTCCCCATTTGTTTCTTCTTATGCTACCATCTCTCTTTATGTTTAAAACCAGTTTCTCTCCAGGCTTCCAACAAGGGAGGTGTGCTGAGATCAGATGCCCAGTATTTAATCTGAGCAAGAAAAGGGGGATGTGTATTAACACTATGCTAGAAGCAGTATTTTTATTTTCAGGCATGGGATAATCACTTTTTTCTCACAATAAGATTCTGAAAATCACAAGGGACTTCAACCTGCACCTTTGTTGGTCATTGGCTGGTTTTATTCACCTTGCACAGCAGCTAGTCAGCTTTAGTTAACCCTATTTAGAGGACATAGTTAGTTGTACAATCATAGCAGAATGTGCCTTCTTCTTAGCGATTATTTCTATTCTAATGTTTCTCTGTTCAAAATTTTATATGTTAACTTGGGAGATGTATAGATGGGATGTGACAGGAGGGGCAGGCCAGGCTAGAAAGGAATTCCCCCAACCAGGCCTACCCCATTCATGCTGCAGTGCCCCGATTTTTCCCACTGCCTGGTGATTTTCTGAAGGAGGATAGCAACTTAACTAGAGAAGACTAACCATTGATTATAATGACGGACATATGTGCAAATCCCTATGACACAACTTGACGGTGGCATAGAATGGATGCAAAAGAGACAAAATAGGAATTGGTGATAGGCATACCAAAGTTAATGATGGCATTGTGTTTTGTGCCAACATAAGGAATGAATAGCACGTAATAGTAGGGAAAGGCCCACAGTTATTTAGGGATCACTGAATCTTGTTTGCTTCTGGGTAACTGTTTGACCAATTCGTTGCTAGCTTGCCCTGTCTTTAATAAAACTCATAGCTTATCTAAGACATTCCAGTAAACTCTTGGATTCTATTCATCCATCCAATTGATCATTTTCCTCTTCCATTTCCCTCAACCTTGCCAAGCACCTGAATTGGCTGCTGGCCTGAGTCCACAGCTTCTGTGGAATACATGACCTTGAGAAGCGCCACCTTGTCTCCCTCCCATCTTGTCACTGAAACCACAACAAAGTAGACTAGCAGCTCTTGGCTCCAAATGCTGGTGGTGACTTTTGTGCTATTTACATCTAAGGCACCAGAGGACCAGGCACTAAGAAACCCTAGGTCTTTTTATTTATTTATTTAGTTATTTATTTATTTATTTATTTATTTATTTATTAAATTTTTATACCGCCCCTCTCCCGTAGGACTCGGGGCGGTTCACAACGGAATAAAAACATAAAAACAATAAATATTTAAAAATAAATTAAATTAATATTAATACAAGGCTGTTGCTAAAAACCTGTTAAAAACCCAATTCTAAAACCCAAACAGCCTTGTTTAAAAATTTGCGTAGATGGTTGGGAAGGATTGTGTTGTTTTTTTCAGACTGGATATATCCGAGTTGGGGGATGTCTATTTTCTCTCTGGGTATGAGATAGTAGAGTTAATATTCTCAGGTAATGCCAGTCTGCAGTTGTCAGTGTGGGATGAAATCAGTGGTTTGTGTTATAGTATGTTGATTGATGTGATGGATTACAGATCTGAAGTTCTACTCTGTGCATGAGTAGAAGTGAATTAAGGTTTCTGACAAGCTAGTTGGTTAGAGAGTAGATGGTTGCATCATGTTTCAACCTAGGGAAAAGCTTCCAGGTTTTGGGAGGATTGGTTCAATTGGGGGAGGGGGGGATAGGCGGTTGCCACTTGCTAGTGATAGGCAGAGAGAGATATGGCAAGAGATGGGCAGCTCTTAGGGAAAGTGTACTCAGTTTATGGTATCAATTCTGCCTTCTAGACCCTGGCTCAACTCCAGTGATAGTCACTGATTTCTCAGGGGTCTTGCTCTGTAATAAACCATTCCTTCATTCTGGATCTTATTATGGATGATAGAGCCACCTAGCATGTCTTACCAAGGCTTGGATAGGCATCTTTGTGTACATTTCCGACTTTGGATTATTTGAGGCATCTGTCACGTAATATCACTTGGATTAGTCCTTAGTGGACTCCAGTTTGACACAGCTACCTATCTGAGAAAAGTTTTTGCTTGTTCATCTCAGGGATGAACCCTACCCCTACCCCTAATCCTAAACTCATCTTCAGTATTTTCTCAGCTTGTTCCCAAACATCCATTTATGTGAATCAGCAAGATAATTTTCCTCCTCCCCCAATTCTAGGGTTATTTTGAGTTTCTTTCTCATGCTTCCTTCAATCTCTTATCCAAGTACCTCCTTAATAGCTTGTTCATGCCTTCCCAAAGGTCAACTTTTAATTCTTTATAACTTGAATCTATGAATAAACTTAGAGAGGGCATGGGAAGGATTCCATGGATGAGAATCCTCCAGGGGAAAACAACTCAAGAAGCTTGGGAAACTTTGAAAAGTGAGATAATAAAAGCCCACTCTAGCACAATACCAACAAAGAAGAAAAATAACACCTTTCAAAAGAAATCAGCATGGCTGCATAAAGAACTCTCTGATAAATTGAAAGATAAAAAGGACAAGTATAAAAAGTGGAAAGAGGGGCACATAACTAAACCAGAATAGTCCGAGCCTGCAAAGATGAAGTGAGGAAAGCTAAGGCTCAAAATGAACTAAGGCTTGCGACCAAAGTCAAAAATAACAAAAAAAAAGCTTCTTTCAACATGTAAAAAACAAGAAAAAAGCCAAGGAAATGATTGGTCCATTAGTGGGGGAAAGTGGCAAAAAGATGACAAGCAACAGGGAGAAAGCAGAACTATTTAACTCATTTTTTGCACCTGTCTTTACGCAAAGGGAAAAAACAGTCCAACCTATCAAAAACAGTACCATAAAAAATAAATTAGAAACACAAGTTAAGATAGGCAAGAAAATGGTAAGTGAGCACCTGTCCAGCCTAGACGAGTTCAAATCACCAGGACCATATGGATTACACCCCAAGGTTTTCAAGGAACTGGTAGATGTGATCTTAGTACCACTGAACTAGCGGACAATCACTTAAATATGAGCCAGTAGTGTGCTGCAGCTGCCAAAAAAGCCAACACAGTGCTGGGCTGCATTAACAGAGGGATAGAATCAAGTTCATGTGAAGTATTAATACCACTTTACAATGCCTTGGTAAGGCCACACCTAGAGTACTGCATCCAGTTTTGGTCACCACGATGTAAAAAAGATGTTGAGACTTTAGAACAGCAGTTCTCAACCTGTGGGTTGTGACCCCTTTGGGGGTCGAATGACCCTTTCACAGGGGTCACCTAAGACCATCGGAAAACACATATTTCCGATGGTCTTAGGAACCGAGACACCGCTTATAAAGCTTTCAGCGAGCCGTTTCCAAAGCTATGGACAAAGCTAGAATTCAGAAATAATTGCCCATTCAAAGCCGCACAAGAAATGGGTGGAGGGGGAGGAGAAAAAGAAGAAAAAACACGTGGAATTAAAAGCGCTTCTCCTCCTCTCCCCCACCGAGGGGGCTTTTTCCTGTCTCCCACGCGCATTTTGCAAGGGAGTGGGACGTCAGTGCCAGACACGTTCCACTCCGCGTGGTCCCTTTGTAAAACCCCCAAAACAGCGAGGGTGGCATTTACCTTTCCCAGGCAAATGTGGCAAGTGATGGGCAGCGTGAGAGACAATGTAACATTCTGAACGTTCTGAGCCATTGTGACGTTTCAAATCCCGCGAGCGTGAAAGCACCAACCCACAAAGCTGCAAGCGCCGCAGCAGGGATGGAAAGGGGAACCCCTCGCTCTTCCAACTCTCACGCTGCTTAAGGCTTTGCGTACGGCGTGCCACCGAGGCCAATGTCCTCGGTGAGAAGAGAATGCTTTCCCTCTGCTCCCCCCACCTGAACTCTCCTCCTTGAAAAGGGCGGGGCTGAGAGACAGGAGCTCCTTGAGTGCCACGGCGGGTGGTTCTTAGGGAAATTACCCTCCTCCCTGACCGTTTTGAAATAAAATAATAAAATATACTAAGGGCAATTTGGGATTCATTTCACTCCAAATGCAAAGCTGGGAGATGTAGAGAATGATCGGAAAGTTGTCATTTCTATAACTGAATCTTTTTTGAATAACCAGGAAGAAGATGATCCTAAATTGTCTAATAGGAATAGAATAGAATAGAATAGAATAGAATAGAATAGAATAGAATAGAATAGAATAGAATAGAATAGAATAGAATAGAATAGAATAGAATAGAATATAGACCAGACCAGACCAGACCAGAGTAGAGTAGAGTAGAGTAGAGTAGAGTAGAGTAGAGTAGAGTAGAGTAGAGTAGAGTAGAGTAGAGTAGAGTAGAATAGAATAGACAATATGGAAGAGAGAATAGACAATATGGAATAGAGTAGAGTAGAGTAGAATAGAATTTAATTATGTTCAATTTGTAACAATGAAAATACATCCTGCATATCAGATATTTACATTATGATTCATAACCAGCAAAATTACAGTTATGAAGTAGCAACGAAAATAATTTTATGGCTTGGGGTCACCACAACATGAGGAACTGTATTATAGGGTTGCGGCATTAGGAAGGTTGAGAACCACTGCTCTAGAAAGAGTACAGAGAACAGCAACAAAGATGATTAGGGGACTGGAGGCTAAAACATATAGGGCATGGTTGCTGGAATTGGGTATGTCTAGTTTAATGAAGAGAAGGACGAGGGGGACATGATAGCAGTGTTCCAATATCTCAGGGGCTGCCACAAAGAAGAGGGAGTCAAGCTATTCTCCAAAGCACCTGAAGGCAGGGCAAGAAGCAACAGATGGAAACTTATCAAGGAGAGAAGCAACCTAGAACTAAGGAGAAACTTCCTGACAGTTAGAACAATGGAACAACCTGCCTCCAGAAACGGTGAATGGTCCAACACTGGAAGTTTTTAAGAAGAGACTGGACAGCCATTTGTTTGAAATGGTATAGGGTTTCCTGCCTGAGTAGGAGTTGGACTTGATGACCTCCAAGGTCCCTTGCAACATCATCATCATCATCATCATTATTATTATTATATTTTCATACTTCCAGCGTGGTCATCTTCCTTGCACTTTACACACACATTGCATAACCTCTGACTAAGGTTGTAATAAAACGATTGTAGGAATGTTATATCATCTCTGATGGGAATTTGATTATTATCTTTCAACATTTTGGAGGGATGTCTTTAACAAAATGACACTTATAAACAAAGACTGGATACTTACCAAGTTGAGACCTTCAGTATTTGATAGAAGGAGTAAAAAGTTATAAAATAAGAGTGTTATTCTCTAACTGCAGTAAAGATAATCATTTCTCACCAGTGGAAATATTTGGATAATTTCTTACTCAAAAATTGGTTTGATAAGACGTCAATAGATCTGCTTGAGAATGTCTTTGATGAAATTTATTGTGTGTGTGTGTGTGTGTGTGTGTGTGTGTGTGTGAGAGAGAGAGAGAGAGAGAGAGAGAGAGAGAGAGAGCGCATTATTTTATTGGGACTATCAGGATTGTATCTGTTTTATACAAGATGAAATGAATAATCCTTTAGGTTATGGAAAATTTAAAGGGACTATTTAATGTAGGAATGACTTGTATAATACTATTTTTTTAGAATAAAAAATGCTTTATGCCACAAAAATGAGGGAGTCAAGCTATTCTCCAAAGCACCTGAAGGCAGGACAAGAAGCAACGGATGGAAACTAATCAAGGAGAGAAGCAACCTAGAACTTAAGGAGAAATTTCCTGATAGTTAGAACAATTAATCAGTGGGACAACCTGCCTCCAGAAGCTGTGAATGCTCCAACACTGGAAGTTTTCAAGAAGAGATTAGACAGCCATTTGTCTGAAATGGTATAGGGTTTCCTGCCTGAGCAGGGGGTTGGACTAGATGACCTCCAAGGTCCGTTCCAATCCTGTTATTCTGTTGTTATTGAATTATACCTATTAAATTCCAAACTGCAATCTTCCGTATGCCATATAATGACAAGATGAGCCCAATAAATGTTGAATTCTGCTGCCCAGTTTTATATGTCAACAGTTTATATAAATATATTTTTTTATTAGGGCACCAGGCTAGAAAGCGGGGAACTGTCAGTTCTAGTCCTGCCTTACCTAGAAAGCTGACTAGATGACTTTATGGCAGTCACTCTCTCAGCCCAACTCACCTCACAGAGTTGTTGTTGTGGGGAGAATAGGAGGGAAGGAAATATGTTGGATATGTTTGCCTCCTCAAGTTATTTGTAAAAATAATAAAAGCAGGATATAAATAAAATAATAAAATAAAATAAATTAGGTCACCAAGCTATTCATTTCTATCCTCAAACAAACTGAGTAAACATTCATCATCACTTAGTCTATTCCAGTCCACATTCTGAAATAAATCATGCTACAGTTATTTTTCTTGCATAGATGACTAAAGCCTTCACAGAAAGAATCCTTGGCAACCTTTTGACTCAGCAGGCATTGAATGAGGTTCTTTCTGAGTCAGAGTCTTTCTTCATCCTCCACAGTCTCCTGATTCATGTAATTCATCTCCTAGTGGGATGCTCAGATTGATTGTTTCTATTTTCATTTTGGCTAAAATCATACTTTTCTTGACTTAAATTTATGCACTTTCCTTTTCCCTGAGCAATCACACTTTCCAGGTGAGAACTTTAGGTTAATCAAACTCAGGAGTGTCAGTGAATACAAGGAACTTTTATTCTGTTACATTTTATGACATTTTTGTCCTTGCTATAAGAAGAAAAACCTCTTTTGTCTTGTTTTGCTTTTTCCTTTCACTGCCGGGGTTAATTATATTTCTCTACTTACTCTTTTAGCAAAGAACAAGCCTACCTTCTATTTTTTCCTCCTCCTCCCCATCCTCCTCCCTTTACCCTTGAGTCTACCTTCCTGCTTTTCTGTTGTTATTCTAAAAAATCCTTGACATTACTGGATCCTTCCCCTACTACTTAGAAAAGATTACCTCTCCCAGGTAGAGCTAAAATAACCATTGACCTTTACCTGAATATATGCATTGTTGAATTTCTTCCTATTTATACTAGGTAGGGCTTGTTACGTGCTTATAAATGAGAAGTGCTGTGAATGGTCCTGCCTAGCACCCTCCTTAACTGCTGCTAATAGCTCAATATCCTGACCATTAAAGCCCATCAAGACGATCCCTCTCCCATTGTTTTATCATAATCCTCTTTATGGTTTGCACTGTTCTATTGACTGAATCTTCTTTGTATATAAAAGAAATGTACAGGAAGTCCTTGACCTAATATCGGAATTAGCCTGGAATTTTGGTTGTAAGTAGTCCCGTTCATTAAGTGACTGCCTTACTCAATGACCACAATCTGAGCTCTCTCTTTTGTGATCATTAAGAGACTGCACAGGGATGCTTGGGCAGGGGGGGGGAGTAGGGGAGGCCCTGAGAGGCCTGGCGCACACCAGCATCCTAAAGTTGCCATGGTCTGGGAGGCATCAGCCAGCTACGCCCAATGGCGCACAGACCCTATCCCTGCCTCACCACACCCTGATTTATTTATTTATTTATTTATTTATTTATTTATTGGATTTCTATGCTGCCCTATTCCAGGAACTCAGGGCGGCTCACAACATGGATAGAAATCTAACATTAAAATACTTTATAAGAAAAACCCCTTAATTAAAAAATCAATCATCCAAACAAACATGCACACAAACATACACTGGCTAGGGGCAAGATGTAAACTGCCCCAGGTCTGTCGGCAAAGATGTGTCTTTAGCAATTTGCGAAAGGCGGAGAGGGTGGGGGCAATACGGATCTCCAGGGGGAGTTGATTCCAGAGGGCCGGGGCCGCAACAGAGAAGGCTCTTCCCCTAGGCCCCGCCAGGCGACACTGTCTGGCTGACGGGACCTGGAGAAGGCCGACTCTGTGGGCCCTAACTGGTCGCTGGGTTTCATGGGGCAGCAGACGGTCCCGTAAGTAACCTGGTCCGATGCCATGTAGGGCTGATCTATTTACCTTTCTGTTTCCTTGTTCCATCCTGCACGTGGGCCCTATTCTCACGATTATTTGGAAGGCTCCTTCTTCAAATCGCGCAATTTGGATAAAAGATCTTCCCAACAGTCATGAGGCCAACAGCATTTGCTAGTGTTTTCTCCTCCAGAGAGAAAGACGCCAGACAAACCAGCATTCTGAAAGGCTCTGAGTCTCAGGCTTCTGCAACGCTGAGCCTCAGCCTTTCAAAATGCCAGCTTTGCTACAATTTTCAATAGATTTGAAATCTGTTCTTCCAGCGCACAATCTCAGGTCAACCCCAAAATGTGGTCCTGTGACCGGGGGAGGGCGGTGCAACATTTTTCAATGCCTAGAAGTGCTTTATGGCCAGTTTTGACTCTGGAAAGTAGTAAAACAGCTGGTCATAAGTCAAGGACTACCTTTATTTAAAATTTTATCAACACATTTTAAAGAAGACATGGTTGTAACATGGTAGTATGAAACAAGGATATGTTGCATTCCTCCTAATTCCAAAATTTTAAAACACAGAATCATTGCCTTTAGTCCTGCCTGCATGTACTAGCAGTTGATCATTGGAACAGAATAGAATGAAGAGTGATATATGAAGTGTCAAATTGAATAACCATAATCAAATACAAAACATTAATGATAAAGGTAGACTTCCATAATTGGATATGTTTAGATTAATTATGAAATGCATTGAGTTATGCATATCACTCTGTTTTGGTGGATGCCATTTCAACTGTTGGAAACTGAGACTAATGATATTACAATTTTTTTAGAAATATGGTAGTTAGGTTCAAGAGACTTCATGGCCTAGCAAACATTGCTTGAATTTATGTGTCTCATCAATCTGCCATATAGGTATCTTTGACTTACGACTGGTTGCTTAACAACCATTCAAAGTTATGATGGAATTCAAAAAAATTACCTAAAGTTACTGTCTTCGAAGTTATGACTACCACTCAGTTCTCACAGTCATCGCGTTTTGGGTGCTTGGCAAACAGCTCCCATATACAATTGGTTGCAGCATCCCACAGTCAAGTGATCACCTTTGTGATGCTTTTTGTTTTTTTCTGGCAAAAAACGCACTTTGAGTAAGCTGGAATTGGACTTACAACCATGTGATTTGCTTAACGACCACATGAGTCTCTTAACAGCTATTGTAAAAACAGTTGTAAAATTGAATCCGGTCATGTGGTCATATGATTGTAACAACTTACGACAAAAATTCTGGGTTCAATTGTGGTCATAAAACAAGGACTACCTGTATGCTTCTAAAGCACTTTGAGCTGTACATATTGTATGTTCTTCACATCATCAGGTGCTAGGCATATTCATTGTATTGAATATTTTCTCTCCTATGGCTAAATAGGCATGTGTTACTTTGTGCACTCTTGTTTCCTCTCTTTCACAGGCATCCATACTACCAGCTAGTCTGCCACTTTCTGTCAACAACTGTTACTTCCATTTGTGTTGTCATGTTGTCAGAGTCACGCTGGAGGAGTCTCCGTCATACCTTGCTGGTGCTCTTCTCAGCCACCCTTCTCATTGGCATAACCATGCTGGCCATCTCCTCTGAAATCAATCCCATTGGGGTTTTCTTTCTTGTGGCAGGGGGCTTGTGTTTGGTTGGCTACCTCATTAGCGTGGCAGCTGAACAATGCCTGAAGAATCAGAATCCAGGAGAAGAGACCCAGGCAGCCCCAAGAAGACAAAATCACGATGGGTAAGACCACGTAATTGTGCCAATTTCCACATATCTTAATCACAGGAAATAAGCATCCATTTCTGACAGCAGTTTAAGGGAAACTGACTGAGACCAAGGAGTTTTCTAGTTTAGCATCCTAATTCCAGGAACGAGTGCTCAAGAGTTTTGGGAAATCTATAAACAAGACATGAAGATAGTAACCCTTCATTGTTGCGTATTTGCAGCAACTAGAACTCAGACAGTATTAGACCAACAATTACAGAGCAGAATATTGCCAGATTGAAAAACCATGTTTCTTACCCAATGAGGGATGACATGCAAGTATTCATTTATTTATTCATTCATTCTGTAATAAAATCAGACTCAAGGCAGCTAGCCTTTGATGCTGCTAGAGAGTTTAATTCGTATTACCACTCTCTGCCTTTCTCCAGATGGATTGAGATTGCAGTTCCTAGAACTTCTAAGGCAACTTGATAGAGAGCCATCTGACAGGGAATTCTGTTCTGTAATCCCAACACATCTGAAAGCTGATCCATTGGATAAGATTGAACTTCAAGTAGTCCCCGACTTACAACAGTTTGCTTAGTGACTGTTCAAAGTTACAATGGCCCTGAAAAAAAATGACTGATGACTGTCATTAGTTCCAACTTGTGACAGTTGCAGCATCCCTGTGGTCACATGATCAAAATGTGGACGCTTGGCAACTGACTCATACTTATGACCATTGCAGCGTCCCGGGGTCATGCGATTACGTTTTGCAACCTTCTGACAAGCAAAGTCAGTGGAGGAAGCTGGATTCACTTAACCATGTTACTAACTTAACAACTGCAGTGATTCACTTAACAACCGTGGTAAGAAAGTTGTAAAATGGGGCAAAGCTGTTTTGATCATTGATCAAAACATTATCTTTTTTAGTAACGTCCATCTGATGTGCTATGATAGTCTGGGGAAGCAGTGTGGCAGCCAGAACTAGAGGTTTCTTAGTTGTAGCAGCTGAGTCAGGGAACTCTTCCAAGGAGAAAGCAAGTAGACTCCCTGGCTGTGTTTTAAATGACTATCCAGCAAAGTAGGTGTGCTTCAGGTCCCTTCTAAAGAAAACAATGTCAGCTAGTGGAACTGGAAAGCACACTTTCTCTGTTACAGTGATTACTCTTTGGAACAGCATAGTCTCTGAGATTTGGATGGTTCTGACTGTGTTGGCTTTCCATAAGGTTTGAAAACCTATTTCCCCCCCCCCTGAGTTTGGGGCCAGAATGTGGGATAAGCTCTTCTGTAATGATGTTGGATTAGACTAAGCTGTGACGTGGTCTCAGTTATGCTCTACTGCAGTGCATCTACGCATTTTTGTTCGTTGTGCTTTTGTCCATATGTAAACCACTTAGTTGCCATTCATGAGTTGGGTGGCTATACTCAATCATTCAATCAATCAGAGACATGGCTGTTAACCCAGGCATTTGTAGAACAACAATTTGTGCCATTACAGATTGCCTTTTAGGTTGCTCAGTTTACTGTATTCCTTTTCTTTTTTAAAGTGAAACTTGTTAATTGTTGTTTTTAATTGCATTTAAAAATGGTTGGTTTAATTATTTTCTTTTTCACTTTAAGATTTTCTTGGGAACTGCTCTAGGCTTATCAGGGAGAGTTGTACTGAAATAAAAGTAATAATAATTATAATCATTGCGTTACATGCCCAATAGCGCATGAAAGAGATGATAATCTACCGGAAGAATACTAGATTCCTGTCAGGGCTTATTTATTTCAGTGATAGTTCTGAAGTTGAAATGTATAGCATAATTTACAGAAAAGGAGAAGAATTTTGTATTCTTGTAGGTTAATAATTAAATGGGATATAGAATGCAATTATGGGGATTAAGTAAAAATTAAACCCACTTGGTTGAAATGATGTGTCTCATTAAAAAAATAGGTAACTGTTCCTCACGGAACTAGGAAGCAGTTATTTTGAACTTTCCCCCCATTTTTTTTTAATGCAGAGACAATGCAACCTATGAAGCACCAACGTATGAGGAAGTGGTGGCTACTGGCTACTTGTCAGATTCAGCGCCCACAATTTGGACCATCACATCTAGTCCTGGAACAACCCAAGTAGAACCCCCTCCGTATAGTGTGGTTATTGAGACTCCTCCTCACGGAGAGACTGTGGTAGAGACATTGAGTGTCTCAGTGGCACCAGGTGCACGGCGGGCCTCCGAAGCAGATCTGCACTCCAGGCTGCACCTCCGACTAGTCCTCCCCCCAAGGCTAAAACGCTTTGTCTCAGATACTCATGAACTCAAAGGGACCGAAGAGCATCTGGAACGCCTGGAGCCTCTCACCCCACCTCCTGCATATGAGAACGTGACTGGTGATGAAGTGTTTGAAGGGCACTTTCAACCTTCAAAACCTTGACTGGAAGGCTGGAGATTGATAAACAGTGCCAGTATTACCACAGGACTTCTTTTGAGCCCATTATCAGCTGGCTGCTGTAGCCTGTGTTACATTTGAAACAAAGTTTGTTTTGGGAGGGCTTGGCTCTCTTTTATGGCAAATGCATGCATTATAGACATGCATGGTAAGGACTCCTTTGCTTCCTTTGGAGTTTCCTCCAGGGAGAGGGGAGAGGTAGCAAGGTTCTTAGACATTTCATCTGATGGTTGGACATTTCCAAAGTCATTCATAGGCTCTTAGCATTGAACAACAGTTTAGGCTACCTAGGAAGTGGAGAACAAAAGACAGGTTGTCCTATCAGGAGGCAGATTGCAGGCACAGATTGTTAATCATCCTGCCTAGCTCATATAAACAGAAGTCTGGAGAGAAGGGAGAACAAGGCAGGGCAGAGAGCCAGTGAAATAAAGATTTTTAAAAAGCAGGAAGTCGACTTTAATTTTTTTAACTTAAGTTCCACTGATAAACTAAAGATCTTCCTGGAAAGATTAAAATCAGCCCATACACTGGTGATGATTCATCTAAAAACTGGTTTCTCTTATTTTCTGTGTCATACCTGTCACAATAAGTGTTAGCATTTGTATTTGTGTTTTTCAGTCAGGAGTGGGCAATTTATCCAAACATTTATTTAAAAATTCTTCTGAATGGAAGCTAACCGTAACAATGAGCATCTTCCCTAAAATCAAGTAAAGGCAAGTAGGGGCTCTGTAATGCAGAGAATAACACCCTAAGAATACCATTGAAGTGTCCCCTTTCTCTTGTTTATTGAAACTGGCCTTGCTTTACATGAATCACAATATGTATATGTGGAGTATTTCCTGTTATGATGATAATGAATACAGTATGGATCTCTGTCACAACCTTAGAATCTGTCATGATGAAAATAAGCTTTTATATACAACAGTTCATACAAGCTAGTGCAATATAGTTTCAAAATAATTTAATTAAAATTTTTCAAATCTGTCTTTGGTGAAGGGGGCTAGTAAATCAGATTTCACTAATTTTACCTGAAATAGACACAACATTGTAAGTGGCAAGTGCTCCACACAAAGTATGAAATAACGTAAGCCTTGGTGGCAAATTTGAAATTCAAATAATACTAAGGCTGCCATTTAAAGATTTTTTAAAATAGAGAAATCTGAATAATTTCCAGGTATGTTCAAAAGATTCATGTCTGAAAATTAGCTGCTAAAAGCAGTAGTAATGAGCAATATATGTTTGTTTATGGCTGCCACATTGATTGTTAAAGTGCAAAAGGATGAATTTTAATATATTTTTTTAAAATATGCAAAATTGTAAAACTGAATATACAAAATACATTTAATAGCTTGCTAGATTTTAAAAGCATAAATCCAGCACTGCAAAGAATGCTAAAACAAAATAAAATATTTGAATACAGAAAATCTATGGGCTGATCTCTTGCGTCCAGAATAACAAACAATGGAAGATGTTAGTTGAGTAAGTCTTTTCCTTCCAAGCAATGCACTTTTAGGAATCCCTGGAAATAGACCAGCTATATGATTCCTGTGTCTATTAGACTGAGGGGTAGTCACAAAAGAATAGGGCGCTGGAAATGGAAAACAGAACTTTCTATTAAAAGATAGTTCTTTCAGGCACACTCATTCCTGGATAGAGGAAGAGGATTCAGCCCTAATCTTCTAGTTTGAATTAATTCTAGGGTGGACAATTTCATATATTCATGACTTTCATGTGCCCCACAGAACTCTCCTGGGTTCTTCTAACTTTTCTTCATGGCAGTTATTTTGGGCCATCACACATTCTATATGTTGCCAAAATACAATGGCTTTCAATAGAAGAGAATATATGTTATTGTTGTTAGTTGCGAAGTCGTGTCTGACCCATCGCAACTCCATGGACAACGATCCTCCAGGCCTTCCTGTCCTTTACCATCTTCTGGAGTCCATTTAAGCTCACACCTACTGCTTCAGTGACTCCATCCAGCCACCTCATTCTCTGTCGTCCCCTTCTTCTATTGCCCTCAATCTTTCCCAACATTAGGCTCTTCTCCAGTGAGTCCTCCCTTCTCATTAGGTGGCCAAAGTACTTGAGTTTCAACTTCAGGATCTGGCCTTCTAAAGAGCAGTAGGGGCTGATCTCCTCTAGGACTAACCGGTTTGATCGCCTTGCAGTCCAAGGGACTCAGAGTCTTCTCCAGCACCATAGTTCAAAGGACTCAATTCTTTGGTGCTCAGCTTTTCTTATGGTCCAACTTTCACAGCCATACATTGCAACTGGGAAAACCATGGCCTTGATTATGCATATTTTTGTTGGCAGGGTGATATCTCTGCTTTTTTGTATGCTGTCTAGATTTGCCATAGCTTTCCTCCCCAGGAGCAAGTGTCTTTTAATTTCTTTTTTAATACACACACAGGTAAAAAAAGGATATATGCAGTGTTATTTTCATTTTAGATGTCAAAAGGGTCTCTCTCTCTCTCTCCCTCCCTCCCTCCCTCTCTCTCTATCTGCCCTTGGTCTGCCAGTCCTCTTCCCCCACTCTCTTTCTCTCTCTCTCTTTCCTCTCTCTCTCTCTCTCTCCCTCCCTCTCTTTCTCTCCCCCCCCTCCGATCTTCTGCTCACCTGGCAAGCTGGCTTCAAGCTGTTCTCCAACAAACTCGGGTAGGCAACCTCATGGACTTCAACTCCCAGAATTCCTGAGTCAGCATAGCTGGGCTAGCTAGCTCTCTCCTACCCTTCCTGCTTCCTGCTGAGTTGCAGCAAAGGGAGGAGCTCCGTCCAATAAGCTTTTCAGCTCCATGGAGAACACTGTGAGTGCACTCTCTTTTATACACACACACACACACACACACACACACAGAGAGAGAGAGAGAGAGAGAGAGAGAGAGAGAGAGAGAGAGAGAGAGAGAGAGAGAGAGAGAGAGAGAGAGAGAGAGAGAGAGGGAAGCGCAAGTGCCTCTCTCTGTCTCTGTCTCTCTCTGCAAATGGCAGAGGAGGCTGGAAGCCACAGGGTAAGAGAAGGCTCCGGAGCCGCAGGTTGCCGACCTGTGGTCTAGTTTAATGAAGAAAGGACGAGGGGGGACATGATAGCAGTGTTCCAAAATCTCAGGGGCTGCCACAAAGAGGAGGGAGTCAAGCTATTTTCCAAGGCGCCTGAAGACAGGACAAGCAACAGATGGAAACTAATCAAGGAGAGAAGCAACCTAGAACTAAGGAGAAACTTCCTGACAGTTAGAACAATTAACCAGTGGAACAACCTCCTTCCAGAAGTGGTGAATGGTCCAACACTGGAAGTTTTTAAGAAGAGACTGGACAGCCATTTATCCAAAATGGTATAGGGTTTCCAGCCTGAGCAGGGGGTTGGACTAGATGACCTTCAAGGTCCCTTACAACTTTATCATTATTATTATTATTATTATCATAAGCTTTAGTTTCATAAATGTTTTGTGAAATTTTGGCTATACAGTAAGCTGTTTAAGGGGCTATAGGTGTACAGTATGCTGTTTAGGGTGACATCATATGTGGACCCTTGGTTCCTGTCCTATTTGATTATGATATAAAAGTCAATATGAAGGAAATGTTTGGGAATCTTTGCAGTTTACCACATACAGTATATTTTTCCCACTGATTAAGATGAGTATTTCAATTATATATTGATTTATTTATCAAAGTTTATCAAAGTTATATGGCTGCCCATCCCACAAGAAGTAACAGTGAAAATCGTATATGCGTGGGATTTTAATTGACTTGAATAAAAGGTATAGATGTAAACAAGAGAAAAAACGGAAGGAGCTAGAAGAGGAAATAAGAAAGAAGTAACAGTTATTAATAAAGAGACCAGATGATAAAAATATTAAAGAGGGGATTAAGGTTTTACGGAAACAATTTGATTTGTTGATGGCTGACCAAGTTATTATTATTATTATTATTATTATTATTATTATTTATTTAATTTCTATGCCGCCCTATTCCAAAGAACTCAGGGCGGCTCACAGCATGATAGAAATTACAATAAACACATATCTATAAAAAACCCTTGAGCTAAAAGAAACCAATCACTCCACAAACATACACAGAAACATACACTGGCTAGGGGCAAGGTGTTAGCTGCCCCAGGCCTGCCGGCAAAAGTATGTTTTAAGCAATCTACGAAAGGCGAAGAGGGTGGGGGCGACACGGATCTCCGGGGGAAGTTGGTTCCAGAGGGCCGGGGCCGCAACAGAGAAGGCCCTTCCCCTAGGCCCCGCCAGGCGACACTGTCTGGCTGACGGGACCTGGAGAAGGCCCACTCTGTGGGCCCTAACCGGCCGCTGGGATTCATGGGGCAGCAGACGGTCCCGTAAATAACCTGGTCCAATGCCATGTAGGGCTTTATAGGTCATAACCAACACTTTGAATTGGTTTCGGAGACCAATTGGCAGCCAATGCAGCTCGCGGAGTGATGCCGAAATGTGGGCATTTCTAGGCAAGCCCAACACTGCTCGCGCGGCTGCATTCTGCATTACCTGAAGTCTCCGAACATTTTTCAAAGGTAGCCCCATGTAGAGAGCATTGCAGTAGTCGAACCTCGAGGTGATAAGGGCATGAGTGACTGTGAGAAGAGACTCCCGGTCCAAATAAGGCCGCAACTGGTGCACCAGGCGAACCTGGGCAAATGTCCTCCTCGCCACAGCCGAAAGATGATGTTCCAAATTTAGCTGTGGATCGAGGAGGACGCCCAAGTTGCGGACCTTCTCCGAGGGGGTCAAAAGCTCCCCCCCCAGGCTAATGGACGGATAGATTGAAATATCCTTGGGAGGCAGAACCCATAGCCACTCCGTCTTGTCGGGGTTGAGTTTGAGCCTGTTGGCACCCATCCAAACCCTAACAGCCTCCAGACATTGGCACATCACTTCCGCTGCTTCACTGAAATGACACGGGGTGGAGATGTAAAGCTGGGTATCATCAGCATACTGATGATATCTCACCCCGTGTTGTCGGATGATCTCGCCCAGTGGTTTCATGTAGATATTAAACAGCAGAGGGGAGAGGACCGATCCCTGAGGGACCCCACAAGGGAGGAACCTAGGGGTTGACCTCTGACCCCCTGCCAACACCGACTGCGACCGACCAGTGAGGTAGGAGGTGAACCACCGCAAAACAGTGCCTCCAACCCCCAACCCCTCCAGTCGGTGCAGAAGGATACCATGGTCAATGGTATCGAAAGCCGCTGAGAGGTCAAGTAGCACCAGGATAGTGGATAATCCCCTATCCCGGGCCCGCCAGAGATCATCCGTCAGCGCGACCAAAGCAGTTTCCGTGGAGTAGCCGAGCCTGAATCCTGACTGTTGAGGGCCCAGATAATCGGCCTCATCCAAGGACCGTTGGAGCTGGAGTGACACCACCTTCTCAACAACCTTCCCTATAAAGGGAAGATTGGAGACAGGACGGTAGTTGTTTAAAACAGCTGGGTCCAGGGAAGGCTTCTTGAGGAGGGGGCGCACAATTGCCTCCTTGCAGGGAGCCGGAAAGGACCCCTCCCTCAAAGAAGCGTTGACAATCTCCTGAACCCAGCCCCGCGTCACCTCCCTGCTGGCCGAAACCAGCCAGGAGGGGCACGAGTCCAATAAACAGGTGGCGGAGCTCACAGCTCCAATGGCCTTGTCGACTTCATCAGGTGCCACCGGGTCAAACTCCTCCCACACAACAGGATCAAGACGAGTCCCTGTCATCTCGACTGAATCATTATCAGCCGATACTGCATTCCAATTGGAGTCAAGGTCCATCCGAATCTGGGCGATTTTATCCGCGAAAAACTTATTAAAGTCCTCAGCACTACCCTGCAAGGGTGCATCAACCCCCCCCTGATTAAGGAGGGAGCGAGTTACCCTGAACAGGGCGGCTGGGCGGGATTCCGCAGATGCAATCAAGGCGGAATGATACGCGCATCTTGCCGCCTTGAGCGCCACCTGATAAGTCTTGATATAAGATCTTACAAGTGTTCGGTCAGATACGGATTTGCTTTTCCTCCATCGCTTCTCTAGGCGTCTCTTCTGGCGCTTCATCCCCCTGAGTTCCTCAGTAAACCAAGGAGATCTCCTGGGTCTGCTACCACAGAGAGGTCGCAGCGGCGCAATCCGGTCAAGAGCCCCCTTCGCAGCCATATTCCAGGCCGTAACCAGGGACTCTGCCGAACTGTGAATGAGAGAATCCGGTATTTCCCCAAGCGTCCTCTGAAAACTCTCTGGATCCATCAGACGTCTGGGGCGGAACCACCTAATCGGTTCCGCCTCCCTGCGGGGGAGGATTGGAGCCTTGAAAACAAGCCGCAACAGAAAATGGTCTGACCATGACATAGGCAAAATATCTAAGCCCCTTAAATTCAGATCATTGCTCAACTGTTCTGAGAGGAATACCATGTCGGGAGTGTGTCCCCTCTCGTGAGTCGGACCCTGAACTACCTGAGTCAGGTTCATGGTTGCCATGGTGGCCATGAACTCCTGCGCCAACCCAGAGGATTCGCCGAGCGATGGAAGATTTAAGTCCCCCAAGACAATAAGCCTGGGGAACTCAACCGCCAGCCCAGCAACCCCCTCAAGTAGCGCAGGCAGGGCTGTTGACACGCAGCTGGGAGGCAGGTACGTGAGCAACAAGCCCACCTGAACCCCTAGGTCCAACTTCACAAGGAGCAACTCACAACCCGCAATCTCAGAAACAGCGAGCCTGCGTAGGCTAAAAGTCTTCTTGGCTATAATAGCCACTCCTCCCCCCCTTCCCTGGGGTCGTGGCTGGTGCCATACCTGAAACCCGGCTGGACACATCTCAGAGAGAGGAACTCCTCCCTCCGGGCCCAGCCAGGTCTCGGTCACACATGCGAGGTCGGCCTCCTCATCCAGGAGAAGATCATGGATGAGGGGAGCTTTATTTACAACCGACCTGGCATTGAGCAGCAGCAGCCTGAGCCCAGGGTCCGGATTTTGCCCATTACCAGTACTTCAGGTTGAACTCACAGGGTCGGAGTAAGGGATCGCTTTTAGACAGCGAGCTCTTGTTCCCCGGGAATGGCCTACCCTATGGCTCCCACCATATCTGCCTCTCCCCAGCAAGACCGGTATACTTTGGCCCTCTATCACCCGAGAGCCAGCGTCTCCCCCCCCTCCGCCTCTGCCATGCCAGGCAGGCTAGCCAGTTCATCACATTCATTCCACTCAACCACAACTCCATCCATATCATTAATTTATCTCTCCCACTCTTTAAACTAAACACATTAAAAACAATAAACTAACCATCCATTCAACCCGATTCACTCCACAATCAGTCAATCCCCCCCACATCATTCATAACATCCAACAAAAATAAGTTAAAACAGTATTAAACAACTTGAATTATTTAAAAATTTAAACAAATAGTAATTAAAACAATTTAAAAACATAGTAATAAAAAAATAAAAACAGGCATGCCAGATGTTAATCCTGCCGCAATAACTATAGCTGTGCCTGTATTAGTCCCTCCTAAGATAAAACTTGTAGTAGAGTCCAAAACAGAACCCACAGGAGGAATAATTATACTAACAGTAATTATGGAACCCAACGTCCCAAAGATAAGGCCTTCGAAAGTTGCTAGGAATATACAATATACAATATGCAAAACATAACACGGTTTTTAATTCCAATAAGCCTGGCAGATGGCTGGCCTATATATTAAGGAAAAAACAGAAATCCCGAATAATTGAAAAAATAGAGTATAAAGAGAAAGAGGTGTTCCAACAAGAAATTATTAAGAAAGCTTTTTTAGAATTTTATTCTAGGTTATATGCTGAAGAGAAGATATAAGAGAATGATATAGATAATTTTTTGCAAAATGAAAATGTATCAGTACTCAACAATGAACAAAGAGATAGATTAAATACATTGATTACTTCAGAAGAAATAATTTCAGTGATTAAACAATTGAAAATGGGAAAATCTCCTGGGACTGATGGGTTAACGGCGGTTTATTACAAGCATCTTCAAATGGAAATGGTGGAACCTCTTAGAGAGTTGTTTGTTAATATACAAAAGGGGGGTCAGGTTCCACCTTCATGGAAAACAGCCTATGTTTATTTAATTCCCAAAAAGGGAAGAGATAACGTTCAACCAGAAAATTTTAGATCTATTTCATTGTTGAATACGGATTACAAGATTTTCGCAAAAGTGATGGCTAATAGATTAATGACAGTTTTACAGCAAACAATTCATTCTGGCCAAACCGGTTTTTTACAAGGGAGGCAGATGAAAACTAATGTTAGACAACTTATCAATATAATAGAATATTTGGAGAAGCATACTTAAGTGCCCGCAGTTCTTATGTTTTTGGATGCGGAAAAAGCATTTGATAGATTGAATTGGTTGTTTTTGAAAAAACTGATTGTTAGGATGGAAATGGGGGATCAGTTTATTAATTCTATACAGGCGATTTATCAGAAACAAACAGGACAGATTATTGTGAATGGGGATTTAACAGATTCATTTAATATAGAGAAAGGTACTAGACAGGGATGTCCATTATCCCCTTTGTTGTTTGTTTTAACTTTAGAGGTTTTATTGAATAGGATAAGAGGAGCAGATGATTTAAAAGGTATAGAGATTAGACAACAAGATTATAGATTACGTGCTTTTGCAGATGATTTGGTTGTGGCATTGACTCAACCAATACAGTCAGCCAAGAGATTGATGCAGATAATTAAAAATTATGGTAGGGTATCAGGGTTTAAGCTAAATATATCCAAGACAAAGATGTTAGTTAAAAAATTAAATATTAATTTAAAACATGAATTGGAAAGAATAGCCGGATGTGAGATAGTTAAGAAAATTAAATATCTAGGAATTGATATTGAAGCCTCTAATGGGAAGTTATATAAAAATAATTATGAAGTTTTGTGGAAGAAGACACAAGTAGAACTGGAAAAATGGAAGAAATTACAATTATCTATGTTGGGTAGGATAGCAGCAGTTAAAATGAACGTATTGCCTAAATTTTTGTTTCTTTTTCAAATGTTACCTATACTTAAAAAGGATGCGAATTTGGAGGAGTGGCAGAAGGGTATTAATAGATTTGTTTGGAATGGGAAGAAACTGAGGGTTAAATTAAAAATAATTCAGGATTCAAGGGAAAGAGGTGGTTTGAAAATGCCTAATTTCAAGTTAAACTATCACGCAGCTGTTTTAGTAGTGATAAGTGATTGGGTCAATTTAACTAATGATAGAATATTGAATATTGAATGGTATGATTTACTATATGGTTGGCATACATATCTTGTTTATGATAAAAAGGTGGACAGGAGTTTCAAAGAGCACCTATTGAGAAATGCTCTGTTGCGTGTCTGGAAAAAATATCAGTATAAATTAAATAAGAAGATTCCTGTATGGGTGGTTCCCAGACACGCAATAGAGAATATAAACAGAGAACAATTATATGATGTGGTGCCTTATGAGAAACTCCTATTTAAAGAAGGGAATGTTTTGCAATTGAAGTCATTGAATATTTTAAGGGAAGAAGGAATAATTCTTACTTGGTTTCAATATTTACAATTGCAGAATAGATGGAAAAAAGATTTTAAGGTGGGTTTATCTCAAATAGATGAAAATTTAATTAAACAAACTAGAGATCAAAGGTTAATGCATATTAAAAGATTGTATAACGCATTGATAGAAATTGATTCGGAAACTGAATTAGTTAAGGATTGCATGATAAAGTGGGGACAAAATTTTGGACAACCAATCATGATGGAAACTTGGGAGAGGATCTGGGTGAAAAATGTAAAATTTACACAAGCGCAACATTTAAGAGAAAACTTTTATAAAATGTTTTATAGGTGGCATTTGGATCCGAAAAAATTATCATGTATGTACCCTAATTTACAACCTAAGTGTTGGAGATGTGAATGTATGGATGCTACTTATTTTCATGTATGGTGGACTTGTAAAAAAATTAAGGCTTTTTGGATAAAAATTTGGTGGATACTTCAAAATATTTTGAAAAAATGTATTGAATTTTTACCTCAGCTGTTTTTATTAGGTATTACAAAAGACTGTACCACCATAGAGATGAACTTGATTTTGAACTTGATTACAGCAGTGAGACTGTTGGTTGGACAATATTGAAAGAAGGCAGAACTACCATCTATCGAGGAATGGATTTTGAAAGTTATAAACTTGGCGGAAATGGCCAAAATATCTGCATATTTGAAAGACTATTCAAATGAAAAATATATGTTAGAATGGAAAAAATGGATAGAGTATATTCAAGGGAAATATCAATCTAAGAAATTATATTTAGCATATAGTTAAATTTTTCATTAGGATCTATATAATAATTTTGTTTAATGTAGTGGGTTTTTTCTTTTCTTTACCCTGTTTTCACTCTGGGAAGTTGGGGGGGGGGTAGGTTGGGGGGGAATAATGTATACTCAACTGTAATACTCGTAATATAAAGAAATATTTACTGACAGAAGGGTGGTTGCTCGGGCAGTACCTCTGCACTACATCTGGAGGGGGTTGAGGGAGAGGAATGAAAGAGAAGGGAAGTAGGTAGGTTGGAGGAGAGGAGGGTGGAGAGAGAGAGAAGGGGAGAGGTGTGAGGAAGGGAAGTAGGGACAGGGAGGAAGAAAGAGGGGGATGTGGTGAAGGGGGTGCTGCCGAGCAACACCCATAGATTTAAAATAATGTTTGTTGAAAGCTGTAAAAGAATGTATTAAGTTGAGTTGTATTTAACTTGGATTTTTTCTTTTGTTAAAAATTATAAAATCAGTAAAATAGTTATAAAAAAAAGAAGTAACAGTGAAAAAAATTGAAAACAAACATGTCAAATACAGTCATATTAAAAAACACACACTCACAGACAAAAGATAATGATTCTGCCATTTCATTAATACTAGTGGCAGTTCATCCTGCATCCTTTGTAAGATTCTGTGCCATTTCTTATCCCATATGTGTTTTTTGCAAAACATATATGGAAAATTGTAGGGATGATTTTCTGTTGACATTTTCTGTTCATCTTTTCAGATGATCCCCTAATTCATTCTATGAAAGAGGGACCAATAAACGTAACAAGGAAAATAACCTGAGTTGACATCTGTAATGGTTGTTATCCTTTTATCGTCATTTGACTTGTTACATCACCTGATCTGAATGCAAACTTATTTCTGGTTGTCTGTCTCAGGCCCCTCATCTAGTAGTTCTGCTATAAATACTTCGATAGGCAAGCCATTTGCTTATCTAGTGTTTGGAAATTATTTATACTAGTGTACCATCATTCTGCGCTACATAACACATTGTTCTTATTCCGTGCCAAAAATATTAGCAGCTTGGAAAGAAGGAGTCCCCCTTTGTCAATTACATTATAAATTATTAAATAAAATAATTGTTTAAAACAATTCATTTAATTAAATCTTTTCCTGTTAACGAAATCACAAAGCTATAATTCAACTATCCTTTTCTTGTATAAGTTGATTACCAGGGGCTTTTAGAGAAAAACATGATTTTCACAATTCATTAAAGTAATAACAAGTCTCATTCAGGTCAAGGTCAATTCTTGATTTCATGGACAAGTCCAGGGCTTTTTTTCTCATAGATTGCCCAGAACGGAGTTCTGGCACCTTTTTTTGGATGGAACCTTGTAGGGTAGGCAAGGTGGGTTGTATGACATTCGGCGCCTTTTTTTCTTTTTTTTTTTTACAAAAAAAGCTCTGGACAAGTCCATGTAGTTTGCTTGACAAGAATATGAATATGGCTTGGGGTTGCATTCTTCACCAACGTTTACTGTCAAACCAATCTAATCCACTGGCTTGGATTTTTTTTTCTGGACATAGCCAAAATTGGACTGATGCTGCCACCTGCTGACTGAATGGTTAAAAGGCTTCCTTATTTATCAGCATCATTTTTCTAGTACTGAATGAGAATAAGTAAGGGAAAGTTTGATAGCTTTCATATAAATAAAGGTAGTCTTTGACTTACAACAGTTCATTTAGTGACAGTTCAAAGTTACAATAGCACTGAAAAATGTGACTTATGGTCCTTTTTCACAGTTACAGTTTTGCAGGATCCTCATGATCATGTGATCAACATTCTTTTGATTGGTAACTGGTTCATATTTATGACCATTTCTCTGACCCAAGGTCATGTGATCACCTTTTGTGACCTTCTGACAAGCAAAGTCAACGGCCAGATTCACTTAACAACTGGATTACTAACTGATCAACTGCAGCAATTCACCTAACAACTGTGGCAGGAAAAGTCATAAAATGGAGACAAAACTCAACAAATGTCTCACTTAACAACAGAAATGTTGGGTTCAATCGTGGTTGTAAGTCGAGGCCTCCCTGTACAGCCAAACATTACTTACAGAGTTTATTTTACCCTAAATGATGAGTGAAAAGCTGTGCTTACTCAGCATGCTAAATTCTGGATAATTGAATCATGTTTTACTAAGCAAAATAATTGGTGCAGTTCCTGCAACACATTACATAAGAACATAAGAACATAAGAAGAGCCATGCTGAATCAGGCCAAAGCCCATCGAGTCCAGCATTCTGTGTCACACAGTGGCCCACCAATTGTACATGGGGATCTTGAGCAGAAAGAGAAGGCAACACCCTCCCTTTCCCTTGACCCCCAACAAATGGTACTCAAGGGAATCCTGCCTGCCTCAACCAACATAGAGGCGGCACATGGACATCCGTTTTAATAACCACCGATACACTTGGCATCCATGAATCTGTCTGACCCTGCCTTGAAGCTATCAAGGCTGACAGCTGTCACGACCCCTTCAGGAAGTGAATTCCATAAATCAACGACCCTCTGGGTGAAGAAATATTTCCCTTTATTTGTCCTCACTTTCTTAGCTATGAGCTTTAGGGAGTCCCCCTTGTCCTGGTATTGTGTGATAGAGAAAAGAATTTTTCTCTATCCACCTTTTCTATCCCATGCATGATTTTATACACTTCAATCAAGTCACCCCTTAAATCATAATTAAATCATAATTGCTAGTTTACAACAATTGTAATGAAAATGATAAAACCAACTGTCTGGAGAAGAGTTTAATGCTGGGAAAGGTGCAAAGAAAGAGAAGAAGAGAAAGACCACTAGCAAGGTGGGTGGACTCAATGACAGTTGCAATGGATGCACTATGGGAAGAATGGGAAGGACCAGGTTAGGGACAGATCTTCTATGAAGAAAATCTATTTCTGTGGTTGCTAAGAGTTAACAGATTTCAGGGTACATTACCAATTAGCATGGCAATTCTTGTACCTATTACTTCAATATATTGTGGTTCAGTTAAGGATAGCTAGCAAGCAGGTAGCGTAATGTAAATTACAAACAGGAGTAATCACTAACCTGTGAGATTGCCCAATGTCGCTGAACTATAACTCCCCAAACCCTTCACTATTGAACCTGCTAGCTGAGGTTGCTGGGAGTTGTAGTTCAGCGGCATCTGGCGCCACGAGATTCTCCAGTCTTGCTTTAACTCAGTGAAAACAGTGTGCAGAAGGGAAGGACCAGCAAGAAAGCCATAGGGAAATATTTTTTCATAAGGGACAGAGTTGCAAGAAAGGCAGATTATAATGTCCAAAGATTGGATAAATCAGTGAAAACAACGGCCGCCTCGATGTAGAGTAGGTTAAAAAAAATCCTGAATTCTACAAACGAACCTTGGTCCTTGGTGTGTGTGTGTGTGTGGGGGGGGAGAAATGACAGGATTGCGCGCGCACACCGCCACCCGCGCAAGCGCACAGAGGGCAGGAGGCGAGGTGCGGCCACGTGACCGAGGATGCTCGCTTCTTTTCTTTCCTGCAGGCTAAAGAACGAGGAATTTGAGCGGGAAACCGCTTTTCCGCCTGGGGCCTACCGTAGCACGGCCGGCGCCGCTAAAAGGAGGACCGGAACGCGCCGTGTGCATTGCTGGCGGTGGCTTCCGCGGCGCGCTTCTTAGTCAGGGCCCGACGCCAAAGGGACGGGAGTGGAGCAGGTAGAATTAGCTTCGAGGGAGCCTGGGGAAGCCTTCCCGCCTGCAGGGCAAGGGATGGAGCAGAAGGACCGCCCGCTCTGGCAGGCTCTGCATTGCAACTGCAGTGCCTTGGGAGGGTGAGGCTGTCTTGGGGGCCGAGAGTTTCCACTTTTGGCTTTGACGTGTCCTCCTGAGCGTGTTGCCTGCTTTCCTCACCCCGCCTGCCCTGATTTCCCCTCGCCTTTTACCTTGCTTGGCCGTTCGTTTTTCGGCTCGGCTTGCAGGAGTCTGGATTGGGAGTAACACATTAGGTTAATGAAGCTCTTTTCGTGCTCATTATTTGACTCCGATTTTTGCAGCCGTCCCATCACTTGAGTTGCTCGTCTCCCTCTTAAGTGCAAGCGGAGCGAGAGGAAAGAATGACTTCCTTTTTAGGAGGTCACCTGAGGACTAGAAGGTCATACTCGGGAGAGGCTGAAGACAGGATTTGCATGAAGGGATGCTCCAATTTAAAAAAAAAAAATCAGCTTTAGAAATTCTGAAGTTACAAAAGTCCGGTGGGCTTGTATAGCATTGGAAGTTTTTTTTTCTCTCTCTCTGCAAAAACCCTTGCACAAAATTAAAGCTCTTTTCTGTTTTTCCTGATTATGGAATAACGGTTATATACATCTGTTGCAGCACTGTCATTGATCTCAGTTATTATATGACTGGAGTCTTCCATGCTTTCTGTGTAAAATGAAAATGAATTCAGTAAAATCCATGTCTGGATTATTTAAAGAGCCATGAATGCATGTTTGTAAATATTTGCTGTGACATAGCTATCATTGCCTTGCTGGGGTTTATTTTGAAAATCCGCGTATAGTTTTTAAATACTATTAACAAGTATACCTTGGTAATGTGTGAGGTATTTATAAAAGCTTCTGTATAATTGTTAAGTCCACATAGAATGATGGTATCTGCTGAGAGTAATGTTTGTTGACTCTGGTAGTATATATATAATATAGCAGAATACATTTTTTAAAATATACTTTTCAATAGGAATCACCCATTTGGAAAGGGAAAGCTCTTGCCTCAAGTTGTTGGCTGTTCTTTGGTGTGCTTTTTACTGTTGTCTGAGGGACTTTGAAGTGAATGCCCCATTAAAAACAATTATAAGTTGTGTTGGTTTGATGCTGACTTAAATCACCAAATATAAAATTATTTTTTGAAAAGAAAGAAGCTATGACCAACGTTTCAAGTCACCATTCTATTTTTGAATAGACTTATCCATTCAACATCAGGTAATAACATACCACAGAGTTTGGTGTGATGTTTCAGTAGCTGATTTGCACTTTACGGTAGCTGTTGGTTTATTGGAGTAGCTAAGTAATTAAGATGAGATAAAAGAATTATCCTATTAAGAAGTAATAGAAAATATGTATATAGTTCACACTCTTTTAGTTGGGTATATTACTGTGCTGCAGGAAGTGTTTCATATGTGTCCATTGTTTTGACCTTTATCTTACTTGATTGCAGGTCTGCGTAAGTTTGCCAGAGCCTATAATATCTGTATTCTAATGCTTAAAGATAAATTTAAAACTTAAATTGGAAATATCCCTATTATAGCCGTTAGTAGGTTTGGAATTATACTCTAGACAAAAATGGTTAAATGTTCAAATACTTGCCTCTTATCTGCTTGTTGTAAGTTATAATATTTCCATTTAGATTTGTTTTGTTTCTAGGATGCTGGGTGCATGTGGCATGCAGAAATGTCATCAAGAAGTGTTGAAAAAGAACCGTATATTCCTAGCAAGTCAGCTAGTGTTGAAGGAATTAATGGAACATCTTATAGAAAAGGATATTATCACGGAAACAATGATGGAGATGATACAGGTGTGTTTGGTTTTATCATAACTGGGCTTAATTTTAATTACCCCGTGACCTTTACTCTAACATACTGTTTATGCTTTCAAATGTTAGCACTGCATTCTTCATGAATTAATACCAGCAGTTTCAGGTAGCATATAGTGGTATAACTAAACACTTGAATGAAAGTTTATAGTGTCTTGCTTGATCATCTGTGGTGAGAATTGCCTCTAAATAGAAATGAGAACACTTTATAAGTGGAACAAATATTTCTCCCTTTTTAATTTTAGTCCACCAGTACTGAGGCAGAGAAGGTAATAGCAGTAGAAGCTTGTTTGATAAATTTTCTGTCTTCCAAGCTACACTGCAGAGTAATATGCAGAAGAGGAAATAGAGCGAATAAGTTTTAGCAAGCAGTGCTTACATAAGTAATCAGAATATAGCTATTGATGTAAGAACCTCTTGCTTCTCAGTACTCAAAAGTTAATTTTTTAAAAATCATTTGCATCATTAAATATAGTAACTTAAATTATTGGAATGCTTTTGAAATATTCATATTCCATATTCTTCCTAAATTGCAATTGTCTTGCTGTGTGTTGAATGATGAACATTTTACCAATATATTGTAGGAATGTAAATGTTGGAAAGCAATATAACTTTCTAGCTATCAAGCTGTTAGACAAACTCCCCAATAACAACCAAATTTATTTCTATTCCTATTTATTAAAAGAAAGAAAAACTGTGTTATATAGTACCATATGTTATATTTATGAGATCTGAAGTTCTTTATATGTCATTATGAACTTTAAAATTATTATGTAGGTTTTTTTATTGTCACTATCTTAAGCATTGTATGTTCAGTGAAACAGAATAAATTTTTTATATTTATATTTCTCATCTGTGAGTTTTCTGTCTAGGGATAGGTTAAGGCATAAGGCTAGAAACCAGGAGACTCTGAGTTCTAGTCTAACCTTAGGGACAAAGCCAGCTGGATGACCTTGGATTGGTCATTCTCTCAGCTCTAGGAAATGGCAAATCAGCTCAGAAAAACCTTGCCGAGAAAACTGCAGGGACTTGTCCAGGTAGATTCTGTCAATAGGATACAATTGAACAGAAGAGCAAAAAAACTTAAGTTGCTTTTTTGTGAGACAAAAGATAATAAGCAAGAGGTTAATTAAAACTATGAACATTGAATTGAAAAAAATATAATTAGGTGGAATATTTTATTTATTGATTGATTTTTCACATTTTTGATCTCCCCCCCCCCAGTCTCTCTCAGAGAGGGACTCTGGATGGTGTACAATAAAGCGCTAAAATATAAAAACAGCATATCATCATCATTTTCCTAGTGTTATTCCCACAGGCAAAGTGTCTGCTTTTTGGATTGACAAATGCCACCTTGCATGATCAAATGCAACATCCTGATCATGTCTGCATTTTGACAGAGATGGCTATAGATCATTGGTTGCAAAAAAGAAAAAAGAAAAAACCCCTGACTGACAGGCTTATTGCCTGGGTCTGACCTCGATTTGGTCTGTGCTCATCTTATCACCGCCCTAATAGGCTGATAGTATCCAGCAGCACCACTAGGAAAAGCAAACCTTTCTGCCAAAAATAAAAACAGCATATAGGAATTAAAAATGAAAAACAATTAGAATTTAAAAGGAAGCAAGGATGAACCCTGTTAAAAATTGGTTAAAAATGCGAAGGGAGAGTTCTCAGATGCCAACCAGCCCCACAGCTACGGGTCCCTCTGGGGTCCCCCACACAAGAGTGCAGGGCCATATTTTAACTCCTTTTCCAGAAGGCCAGGAGAGGGGAGAATATTCCACAAGGCTGGTGCGACGGCAGAAAAGACTCTTCCTAGATTCTGCCAGTTGAAATTACTTAACTTAAGGCCTCTGCAACATACCTTCCCTCCTGACCAGGTGGCATGGGTTACAACAACAACAATAATTGAGCATTGGGTTTTTTAACTGGAAAAAGAAGCCTATGAGCAGTCTATACCTGAAAGACATTGAAGGAAAGGTAGATACAAAACTAACAGGGAGCTGGTTGAGATCAGGAGTGCTGAAGAAAGAAACTGAAGGCTTCATTTTGGCTGCCCAAGAACAAACCTTGTAGACCAATTCCATGAAAGCAAAAATTCAACATGTCAGCAAGAACAATAAATGTTGCTTATGCAACGTGGATCACCTTATCAGTGGCTGCAGCAAAACCTCTCAGACTATCTACAATGTCATGATCGAGTTGCCAACGTTATACATTGGAAGCTTTGACAAATGTTTGGGTTTGAATGCAGCAAAAATTACTGGGAACCACCAAATTGACAAGATTCTTGAAAATGAGAGTCAAGATCCAGTGGAACTTTCGGATCCAAACAGACAGCCATCTGGCCCACAACATGTCTGACATCACTATTGTGGAAAAGAAAAAAGTCTGGTTCATTGATATTGCAATACCAGATGATGCACGAATTGAAGAGAAACAATTAGAAAAGATAACAAAGTATCATGATTTGCAAATTGAAGTTGAGCAATTGTGGAGGAAGAAATCAACGATTCTACCAATAGTAATAGGAGCAATGCCCAAAGGGCTGCCTAGATACATGGAAATTTTGAACCTCTTAGACATGAATATCTGACTTTACAAAAAACCACCCTACTTGGAACTGCCAATATACTTAGACTCTATCTTAATAGCTCTTAGGTCCTTGGTTAGGACTTGAACTGTTAAGTTTTTACCAGTCCCAGACTGTCAATGAAATAGAAATTAAATTTATAATAATAGTAACAACAACAACTATCAAACAACATCTACCTACTTCAGATCCTTTGGAGGGACTTGATAGATAAATAAAAATGCCAAATCCAGTCTAAATATATGATTGTGTGAACAACCGTAATTAAAACTATCCTGCTTTGGAACTGCCTACAATCTTATCTTAATCATTCTTAGGGTGTTAATTATGATTTGTATTATTAAGTCTTAGACTGTGAATCTAACTATAACAACCATACATTTAATACCATCAAACAGCAACATCTGCCCATCCTAAGTTCTTGGGAAGGATTTGATAGGTGGATAAAAATGCCAAATCCAGTTTAAACAACTGGTTGACTGGCCAGCCATAATAACAATGTTAACTTTGGCAAAATTTCATCATTGCAAGCAATCATAGCAAAGGTAATGGTAATATGCTCTGGGTCTGGATAGCTTTTTATTGTTATTGCTGCTGTTTAATATTTTTTCAATGGTATGTATTTTTGCATGAATACAGGCGAAGTCTGGAAATTTTAGCCAAAACATAGAATTCTTGAATTTGCTTCCGAAGAGGGGCCCCAAAGCCTTTTCAGCCTTTTGTGAAGCTTTACGAGAAACTAAACAACAGCACTTGGAAGAAATGCTCTTCAGCACTATCCCCTGCCATAGGACTGAGGCTGTAAAGGTAAGGAAAGATAAAATATAAAATTAAGGAGCATATTTAGTGTTAGTGATTCCACATTGCTCTTTCATGCAATACCAGTATGATATTTTCAGTCCCCCCTGTGTATTCAGCTTCCTAAACTTAGAAAGCTAATGCTTCGTAGAGAAGACATTTGGCTTAGTTTTCATTATAAATAGTTCTACAAGCATTAGGAGTTTTGGATCTCATTGCATCTTCAAGCAAGCAAATTTTATTCCATTAGGACTGTACAGTGGTTTGCACACACTTCTTGCTCTGAAGCTATTTTTCTTATATTTTGAGAAGTATTTACCAGGAATTACTTTGAAGCTCATTATGGTGATTGTAAGATTAAAAGTGATAGAACCTCTTTCAACCCTCTTTATTTGTGTATTAGCTTAATATGAATTTATAATTAGTAGATTTAAGAAATTTCATTTTACTCTTTACTTTAGATCAGCGGTTCTCAACCTGTGGGTCGCGACTCCATTTGGGGTCGAATGATCATTTCCTGGGGGTCGCCAAACACCGCAGTCCGCCATTTTCCCCCTTTTTTCCTTTCCCCCCCTTTTTTCCCCTTTTCCCCTCGGCCGGCGCAGGGGGTAGCACCGTGCATGCACGGGGTTGCACCACGCATGCACGATGCGGGCTGCCGCGCATGCGCGATGCGGGCTGTCGCCCCGCGCATGCGTGATGCAGGCCATCACGCTGCGCATGCACAATGCGGGCCGTCGCACTGCACATGCGCGATGCGGGCCGTCGCAGGTCGAGGTCGCGGCCTGAAAAAGGTTGAGAACCGCTGCTTTAGATAGTGAAAATAACACAAAGTAGGGTTACTTTTGAATTCTTCTGCAATAAATCTATATTATAGCTACTCAGCCTTATCAGGATAGATCTGACAACGAACAAAGCTAAAGTTATATGGAAAGTACCAGCAAGTTCAGTAAAGTGCTTGTAATGTATTTTTCCAAATCCAGAATGACTTGTCTAGAATTTAGAGAATTCCATTTGAGATTTTTGAAGAGAATGAACATGAACCTTGCCTTCTCACTTTTCGTTATGCTAGAACAGGAGAGAGGGCAACAGTAGTAGCAGTAGTTGCTTAATTAGTAAATACTAATTAATAATATTAATTTAATAAGTAATAACACCAGCTAAAGAACAGCAGCTGTGACTTCAAATTGTTGTGAACAGATAATAATTGGACACAAGCTGAACTGGACACTTTGGACTGAAAAAACAAGAAAACTAATCACTGTTCTCTATGCATTACATCTCCATAATGATATTGATAGAATTGTTTCAACAGTGAGATGGGTGGCATATAAATTAGATAGATAGATAGATAGATAGATAGATAGATAGATAGATAGATAGATAGATAGATAGAATGAATGAATGAATGAATGAATGAATGAACGAACGAACGAACGAACGAACGAATGAATGAATGAATGAATATACCTATTCTGCAGAAATGGAGGTTTTCTTCAGGTGAAGTAAACTATTGAAGAAGAAAAGTGCATTGGCTGATCATGTAAAAGACAGCCAAGAACAAGCATTGATGTAAGTTAAAAATTGGAACTTACTAAATGTATGGGAAACAAAAGTGAATATGGAAATAATATAATAAAACCATGAAGAGAACACTGACAAAGAAAAGCATTACATGGCCAATTTCTACAAGAGATTGAGGGGAAAGTGGGTAATAATAAAACCTGTGTATGGCTTACAACTGGGACATTAAAAAAAAAAGTTAAAGCTTGATTTTGGCTGTGCAAGAGCAAACTATTCAAACTAAATAGTCAAAGCCAACACCAAGTAAAGAATTGGCAGCTGTGATTTCATGTTGTGAACAGATGTAATAATAATAATGTATTACATCGATATGCTGCCTGATTCCCAGTGACTGTGGGTGGTTTGCAATTGTTTAAACTCTTGAAAAACAACAATACAAAAAATAACATTTTTTCTTCATATATGTGAAATTTGTGTTATCTAACATGCACTTGTTAGAAAGGTTCTTTGATGAGCTTCTTTAAATTTTTTTAAGACTATAAAACAGTATATATCTTTACATAAAGGTAAATCTGATCTGAGTGATCACAGAATTATAGAAGGCAATATATAAATACGTTTGTGCATGCACCTGGTTGAATATGATGAAGTATAGCAGTCAGATTTGATTCAATAGGAAAACATTGATTCAAATTTGATTCAGTAGGAATCTGTACTGCGTGGTAAGTTCTGTGGGTAGAACTGTCAATAGTTTCTGATCATTGCTCATTGTGACAGGATCCTCTTGTGCAATTAGGTATGTCCTAGCATACTACTTGACTGTTAAGCCATGATAAGACTCAGTATATCTTGCGAACTGACTGGCTTTAAGAATAATTTATATCGTGTGCATATGCACACATATTTGCACTATCATAGATAGTGGAAATTACTTCCTCTTTTGCCCCCATCTCTCGTCTGAGGTTTTATTTGATGAACACAGTATGTTTTTGATCATTTCAAAGTACTTTCTGGTCTTTTTCAGCGACCTCATTGCTACGATCAAAATTCCCCATTTCCAGTGCCTGAATCCTGTGTCTTCCAGAAAAGACTATATCAGAATAATGGTAAATTTATAATACAATCTGCCTTTGTCACAGTACTGATATGTCAAATGTTTTTAAAATTAGTATATTAGGAAAAAATATTTAGTATTTTGTAATCCAAATGAATTGGAAAAGAAACTGATTAGTGGGATGGGATTTCTGTTCTCTTTGGTGGATGTTTTGCTGTGGTCTTAAACAGCAAGTACTTGGGGATGTGTTTTAATTTTAGCCAATAGAAAATATAGCACAGGATGTTGCAAAATGTAGTATTTTTAATGTCAACATTGAGCATGAAGTATGTCTTTAAAAGCCCAGTGGCAATAGGACGTAGAGGGAGGTTTTATTATTATTTTCATTCCAAGCCATGAAAAATAGTTCCGCATCTTAGTCTATTTCCTTGAACAGATCTGCACTTTTGTCTGTGTGCTTAGATCTCTGTCTGAGTGGTGAGATGTGGGAGGATCTTACACAGTTTTTGCTTTATACTATATTCCCCATACTGTAAAGTTTATGTAATAGCACTAGCAGATAGATAACTATAAACTCACACACGAATGAACGTTAAGGTTTTTTTTAAATACTCTTACTTACTTTTACTATTTGGTTACATAAATTATTTTCTCTTAACTTTATAAGACAGGTATTTTTGAAATCACATATATGGCTTTGTAACCTATGCTACAGTTCTGTGTAGGAGTGTGCTCAGAGACTTTTGGGGTAGCTTGTAAAATCAAAGAAGCATTACTGTAGACTGGCTCTTTGACAGCAGGAATCCCCCCTCCCATAATTTAACATCTTAAAAGATATCCTAAGCAAGAGAAATGCAATACATACGTTTTGAAATCAAGGATAGGGATCTGGTAATGTATTATTCAGACTTAATCCCTGAAGCATCATCTAGCTCAGGGGTCTTCAAACTTGGCACTTTTAAGACTTGTGGACTTCAACTCACAGAATTCCTCAGCCATCATGGCTAATTGTGGAATTCTGGGAGTTGAAGTCCATAGGTCTTAAAGTTGCCAAGGTTGAGGACCCCTGATCTAGCCTAATGCCATTTTCTGAATAAAAAGTTTGTCTATAATTTCTTAGAGAGGAAAGGCATTCTTGTACTTTCTTCTTGTGGTATTAGTTTCATCTGAATAGTTTTTAAAATTCCATTTCCAGCCTGTTTCTTTCAAAAATGGTTTATTTTTCATAAATTATACAATATGAATTATTTTGTAAATTATTAAAAAAAAAGAGAAAATACTTTGGAGGTTGACATCTTCTTTTCACATTATTTGTGGTGCCCACACCTTTTATTTTAATACAGGTCCTGGTTGAGTTATTTTTGAGGCTTCCAGACTAGGGTCCTGACTGAAGGATGTACACAAATCAATATCACTATATAAAATTATAGCCTTTGAAGGAATAATGGAAAAACAGTGAAAAACTATCCAGATTTAATGCTTGGGATTTAGCTGCATCCCACTGAGATTTTAAATTGCAAACTGTTTTACTAGCTAATAATTATATAGATTATTCATTGGATGAGTCTACTATTCATATCCCATGGCTATGACTGTAGCCTAGATATATTCACAAAAGTTAATTGGCTGCTGTTAGTCATTTTTCATTGTTAATGTGTTATAATATAAACACAGATTTATATACTTCAGAAAATGGAAGAATATGAAGCTATTTAAAGAATGTTAAAAGTTATACATGTGTTCAGAATACATGAGTTAGAGTTATTTAATGCTGTAGAACATCTTGAATCAAGGAAGAAAACATTGGATCCTTATGCTGAATCCAACTACAGATCTCCTTTCCCCCCAAATCCTGATCCTTGTTGCCAGATACCTCTGTCTAATTTGCTTGCCTTTCGTCCTCAAGGAGGAGAAAGATAGTGATGGTGAAATACCAATTTGTCCTAATGGTTGTGCTAATGACTTTAATAATTACTCTCAATGAGAAGACCTCTCCCTTCCTGATATTATGCATATTTTAAAATATTACATACTCTACACAAATTTTGGTGATGTTTCACATTTTTAATTTATACTTCATCCATGGTAACCTTACTCTCTTGATACTCATAATAGCTCAGCTAGTTTAAACAACTATTGTTATTTAAAGGAAAAGTTCAGTTGAGATTTAGTTTTTGATGGAACTCTTGATAGGGTGTGAGATGGTTAAATCTGAATCACTTGGATTTCAGTATTTCAATAAGAAAAAGGAACATTGCATTACAGTACAGGTAATTCTTGATTTGTGACCACAATTGAGCCCCAGATTTCCATTGCTAAGCAGGTCAGTTGTTAAGTGAGTTTTTGCTCCATTTTACAGTCTTGCCATAGTTGTTAAATGAATCATTTGGCCATTAAACAAATCTGGCTTCCCCCATTGATTTTGCTGGTCAGAAACTGGCTGTGAAGGTTACACCTGGTTATCACATGACCCCAGGACAATGCAGCGGTCATAAATACATGCTAGTTGCCAAGTGTCTGAATTTTTTTTTTGACATGGCTGTGGGGATGCAGCAACAGTTGTAAGTGTGAAAAGTGGTCATTAGTCGCTTTTTTCAAAGCTGTTTTAACTTTGAATGGTCACTAAACAAGTGGTTGAAAGTTGAGGACTACCTGTAGAATACTATTTACTACATTTGATAGAGGTAAATGTTTAAATTAAACATATACTATGTAGTGTTTTTTCTTAAGTATCCTCATCTTACTGTAAATCTAAAAGCATGCTGTTACACAGTGGCCTGCTTTGCTGCTGATCCCTTTACATATTGGTGATTGATTTGCAGCAGAGCCCATGGAGCATTCATTAGATGATGGAGATGGCCCTCACTATCCTCAGGTGAAACCATGCACTCCAGAATTTTATCGCACTCATGTGCACTTGGTAAGTAAGCTGGACATTGAGAATTTCTTTTGTTTTTTTTCATAAATATGTTTGGGGTGCTTTATTTGCAGGAAAGCAGCTAAATGCTTTATTTGCAGGAAAGCAGTTAAATGTAGCAGTTTCTTTTTTTCATATATGATTATAAAATTTTGAGTAGCCCCATAACTGAAAATTCAGAGTAAAAATGGAGGGGGAGGAAGGTTAATCAGTCTGGGTTGATGGGGGTCTTCTTCTTGAGCTGGGGTTTTGACTAGAAGAACTCCAAGGTCCCTTCCAACTCTTGTTATTCTGTGTTTGATGAATCAAGAAGAATGTTTCTCAAACTCAGTTCCACAAACTACCATTGTTCCCATACCACTCAAAAAGTTCTGCAAGCTGAAAAAACAATCACAAGAAGACTTGGAAGGCTGTTCGTAGATAATGAGCTTTTGAATAAGAGTATTGGGGTTCTGCGTTTTCCTTCAACAAAACTTTGCAAAAGCAAATTTACTTTAACCAAGATCAAATATAAAAATAAATAGAATGTTATACTGATCCTCTTTAACAAATCTCATTCCAGACCTAAATGAGTACACAATCATATCGAAACTTGTATTTCCCCTTAAGTTAATAAAACATTGACTATTCATTTGTTTTCATGTATTAAAAATTATGGTATTTTTTAAAAGGATAGTTTTCTGCAATCCGGAAACATTAACTAATACTGTCCAAGAGTGTTTAAATTTTGCATTTTGACCTCTCTGACCGCTGGTAGGGAATATGGTATGTTTTCAAAGCAATTTGTGATTTTACTTTCAGTGTATAGGCCAAGAAACTGGTATATATTATCTGTGTTCAATAGGCATACAAGTTGAAATCACGCCCGCGAGGCCTGGCGCTTATCCTTAGCAATGTGCACTTCAGCAATGAGACTGATCTAGAGTTGCGTTCTGGAGGAAATGTGGACCATGCTGCTCTAGATAAGCTCTTCAAGCATCTTGGCTACCAGGTGGTTGTACAACATGATCAGACTGCACAGGTAAGTTGAAAAATGTGATAGTTGTGACAAATGTTTGCATAAGTTTCACGAAATTTATTTTCCAGAATTGGCTGTTTTTAAGATAGCATCTAGATTATATTAGAGCAAACATTTCCTGTTTGTATTCCTTTTTATATTTTAAAATTTTAATTATAAGATTGTTTTTAACTTCCATTCCTTGATTTTTTTCATTATCAAAACTTTATTTCTTTATTTCCGTATAAATATATATTTGAGTCATTAACAAAGATTTCCAGACTTAAATTTAAAAAACTGAAATTTCCTTGGAGTCTTTTGTTTGAAAATGATATAAATCATGCACACTTTTAGAAACTATGCTCATACGTTTTCAATTTTGATCATGCCTGAATCTTTCATCTCCTAGTTATGCTATTTGGAGGTTATAGCCTCTAATTTCCAACTTTGTTTGCATGTATGATTCAAGAGATTGCTGATTAGAGATTTTTATTTTATTTTATTTTTTGGCCTCAGGAAATGAAAGAACAATTGGAATTTTTTTCAAAGCTTCCAGTTCACCGAGATTTAGATTCCTGCATAGTATCACTTCTTTCACATGGCATAGAGGGTGGAGTCTATGGAGTGGATGGGAAGCTACTTCAGGTAACTCAATCATATGCAGATTCCTTCTTTGTTTTGGAATGTGATCATGCAGGGAACCTGAGGATCAAACTGGCCATCATGGAAACAACCAAGCCTTAAACAGCTTTAACATATTATGAGATTCTGCCTTAAAGAAGAATAGAAGATAATTCTGGTGAAGGGGGGACAAATAGAGGGGGGAAAACTGAGCAGAGTAGATACCATGCTTGCATTCTAATACAAAAAAATGGCAGCCTTTATATTCTTTTAATCACTATACAGTAAAATAGTAAAGTAATAAAAAATGTAAAATGATAACCGGTTTAACAATTTCCTTTTAAAACATTGTTACCTTGTCTTCTTGTTTCTTTTCCAGCTGCAGGAAATTTTCACGCTTTTTGATAATGGGAATTGTCCTAATCTTCAGAATAAGCCTAAAATGTTCTTCATCCAGGCATGTCGGGGAGGTGAGTGACTGGGGAGGGTGACCTGTGATTCACGACAGACATTTCCCTTTTTGCACTCTTGTGCTCACCTCTCCTCTTTACTTCTCTCAGGTATAAGCGGAACCCATTTCACCTCCCTGCCTTGCTGTTGCCATTTTCTCTCTCTGTAAGTGGTTCTCGCTGTGCATGGCTTTGGTCAGCAACTTGCGGACCTTGCAGTAACATGGAAAAAGAAGAAAGGAGATTTGTAATCTCCTGTTCTTGCATGTGCATGGGGGCACTTACTAACCACACTCCAATGAGATTGTGTGCTGGAACCTCTGTTCTTTCTCTCTTTGGCCTGGACTCTGGTGTTTCCTACCTGTGCTGAACTTTATCAGATTGAATAAATAGTAGCCTGAGATCATATTGTGTGAAACATGAATAGCTTGAAAAACTTTGCTATTTTGAGTTTACGTTTGATTCAGATGTATAGGAGAGCAGCTGAATTTTAAATACCATTAAGATCCAGAGACATCCTAAAACATGTCTCTTCTAATCAAAGTTCCTTGAATCTAAAGCAAATTATAGGAATGTAAGAAAAAAAAAGAATATAGAATGTAAGACTGACCTTAGCCAGATTATATCATAATCAAAGGATTATAACCGATGTAAGGAATGGGGATGATTCAGCAGATATTTCAACTGATTAAAATTTGTAAGAAATATATCAGTCCCTAAACACAAGCATACCGCCATAATCTTAAAGAATTCCCAGTGGTTTTCAAGTAAAAGTATCCAAAGTGAAGATTAAAAAATCAACGTCAGTAATAAGGACCAATAAAAAACAACAGGCATCATAATTCCAAATTATTCTCTAAATGCTGTCTTATAAAAGACTTTAATTTATCCAACTTAGGGAAAGATAAAAGCAGGTATACTAATTTCCAGAAAGAGGTGGTTCCATAAAATAGGGCCATTGCTGTGAAGTAGTCTTTCCGGGCATCCACACTCATCTCATAAAAGGAGATAAATCATCACTTTTTCCCAGAAAGCCAGTTTTGGCAGGTGAAAGGATCTGGATATATCTAGATCATCTAGGCAGGAAGTTAACTTCATCTAGGCAGCTTTATTCAATTTCTCCATGAAGCCAAGTAGCATAAAACATTGACTTCATCTTATATAAGTACATATCTAGAGCTTTATATTTTTTTTCCTTTATACCTACAGCAACATTACAGCTCCCATTATTAGTCAAGAGTTTCTAAGGATTTGGGTTCAGCAACATCTTAAGGGCCTCAGATCCTCCCCTTTTCCTTAAAGAATACCGTATTTTCTTCTGATGAACCTTCAGACAGTGTGTCTGCTGTACAGATGAACTCTGAAGTATATTAGAAAGAAGCGCCTAGAAAATTTGTTTATATAGTTCCCCAGAGGCTTGCCTTAAATCTTCGCCCTTTATAGGAAATACGTTTTAGGCTTGAAAAGTTTTATAGGGAATAAAGGTTGAAAAGCTGACTGCACATTTTTAATAGGGGCACTTAAATGGTCCTTAAATTTAAATTTATTTTTTTAGCCGAGTTTCAGATCTTAGGAGAATACCGTTGCTGCTCACTGATGTGCAAAACCAGAATAGAGCTAGTGTTCTATTACTGTGCCAGACACCTTATTTAAGGTAATATATGCTTTTGAGGTATGTGTAAAAGACATTTTTGTTATTACAGTAGCACTTCTTGATAAAATTAACCTGTTAAATTTATTTAATGCACATAAATGCACACATGCAAACATAGTTCCGTAGTATCTATTTCTTGCATAAACTAATCTGTAACATAATTATTATATTTTCTTCTGTGTTGAAATTCAAGTGCTACAGATCATAACTGAATGGAGTTTGCCTCTAAAACTAGGCATAGTTCATCAGGAAAAGCAGGAATCCAGTATGTGCCTTGCACAGAACAACCATGAACTGTGCTGTGCACTACTTTGTGGTTAAATAAATGGTATTATTCATTATTATATTATTTTACTGTATTTCTGGACCACTGCATTACCACGCAACTCCTAGAGGTTGCAGTATTTCTGTTAAAAATAATAAAGCCAATACGTAAAATGACAGTGAATGCTAAATTCTCTGTAGTGTTTGTTAACAGCAGCAAGCTGTGAATTAAAAGCCATATGAAACAGTTCAGTCTTCTGATAATTCCAATCAGTATACTATGGTTTGTGGATAAAATATGTTATTAAAGAGAATCCTGCACTTATTTATAGCACGTAGGCAAGTAGAACCTTCATTTGTTTCTTTGGCCTAATTTTAATTTAATTTAGTTTTTTAATTTGCATTTGTCCAATTTAAAATTGACTAAGAACTATTTTAATCTGTTATCCCTTTTTACATCCAGCTGTGCTATGTTTTTCAGTAAATAATAAACTGGATCAAGAAATTTAGCTAGGACGACTTGAGTAAATAAATTCAGGGTTAATCTTTTAACTTAGTTGGAAATGAATGTACAGGAAGATAGCTTAAGCCAAACCTTAATCTACTTAATGGCTTGAACTTGTAACAAAAGACAGGAAAGTAGACTCGCATGGTGTGCTAGACCATAAACCATGACTCAAGAAACCACAGTAATTAGGTTAACATCTTGTGCTAAGCTAGAATCTGCCATTGCTTTATGTTATAGCATAAAGTTTTTTCAGTTAGGGTTAGAGTTAGGATTAGGGCTAAGGTTGAAATGGAAGGCCTTAGAAGAAGCACATTCGGGACCTGTGTCCCTTTCTCTCTGACACTCATTGTGGAATTGTGGAGCTGTAAAACTAGAACTATGAAAGGAAAAATACCAATGAATGCAGAGAGCTGCTTGGGAACCTCAGGAAGTAGAAAAATGCTTTCCTTTGCCTGACATAAGAGACTATAAGTCTTCCCCAAATGTGTTTGGAACTGGTATCTTTCTGCTGAGTTTTTCTACTTTATCTTCAGCGGATTGATCAGAGAGACAACTTTTTTGGTAAGCTAGCACCAGCTTTCATAATTGGAGCTTCTTTCTTACCGTATACATCTTTATTTATTACTAAGGAGTTTTAATGCATGGCTAACAGTTTATTTGCTCATGTACCAAAGGGGAAAAAAAATCAAGAATTTTTTTTACAACCTAGCTTGTAGATTCTAGTTTCACAAGTGAATTCATCTCCAAGAAATTAAATGCTTGACTTAAAAGCTGTGCTAGCTGGTCTGTTTAGCTTTGTGTTGCTAAACCTATAAAATAAAGAACGACCTGTAAGAGCTTCGTTACGCAAACCTGATATTTGATGCTTATTTTGATTACCATATGGTTACATTGTCTAAATGCATGGAGGCTTCTTGTTTGTTCTACTTTGATCCAATCTTCCATAGCGTACTGCTGCGGCTTCAGTATTGCATCTCCCACTGCGAGGCGTTCATCTGTCCACTAGCTGCTGTTTCCTTCCCAGTAGGCGTGGACTGTCTCCTGCTGTTTAGTAACCTTGCAGCTGGAATGAAGTGGTTATGTCTATTCTACAGTCTTTCTGGCAGTAAATACTGAATGCTTGGATTCATTTCATTTTAATGCAGAAGGGAAAAGAAGGAATGTTAATTTAGGAATAGCAAGGGTCAGAAACAGCTCCTTGTTTTCTCTAGATCAGGGCTTTTCAACCTTTTCACCCATTGTACCACTTTTAGGATATGGCAACATCTGAGTACCACCAGTCGCCTAGCAAGGTGTCAAAAACTTGATGACCAAAAAAAGGAAAAAAAGTGATAAAATACAGGTAGTCCTCGACTTACAACAGTTTGCTTAGTGACTGTTCGAAGTTACAATGGCACTGAAAAAAGTGCCCCCCAAGCCACAGCCTGCCTGCCTGCCTGGTGGCGCTCTTCCTCCTGTCTGAGGTTTTCATTGTTGTGAGCATTTCTGTTGAGGATTGGCAGTGGGGGTGGGGTGGGGGGGTGTTTGGTTTTTATTCCCCCCCCCCGTCTGCTGGGTGATTGCAGCAGGTTTTGGTCACTTCACATGACCCTGGGACACTGACCCTCATAAATATGAATCAGTTGCCAAGCATCTGAAGGTAAATCACAAGACCCTGGAGACGCTGCAACATTCCAGCTGATCGGTGCTTCTTCTGGGCTCAGCGGAAGCGTCAGGATCAGTGCTGCTTTCCAGCTGATTAGTGCTTCTTCAGGGCTCAGCAGAAGCACCAGGATCACTGCCGAGCTCCAGCTGGAGCCTGGTGCTGATCCTAGCACTTCCACTGAGCCCTGACAGCCCCGAAGAAACGCCGATCAGCTGGAAAGCAGCACTGATCCTGGCGCGTCCACTGAGCCCTGACAGCCCTGCAGCTCCAGTCATCTCTCGCTCAGGCTTATGCGGTGCTGCCACCGGTTCAGCTCATTCCCCTCCCCCGCTACCACTTTTCTAGGATGGTCGCGTACCACCTGCCAGGTGCCAATGTACCACATGTGATACCCGTACCACTGGTTGAAAAGCCCTGCTCTAGAGCAGGGGTGTCAAACTGCTGGCCCACGGGCCGGACGCATCACGTGGAAGCCGTGCCCATTGTCGGCAATGGCAAAACCAGCCCGATACATCGCGCAACATTACGCGACGTTGCGAGTTTGACATGTCTGCTTTAGAGGCATCTTATGATTTCACCATTATGAACTGGTTTCAAACAGGTTATGTTAAATATAAATAGCAGAGGGTAAGTATGCAATTTAATAACAATAGTGTGCATAAAGCAGTTTCAAAGCACTTGGCATTGTGAGTCTAGCTGCATGTATAACTTTATTAATACCTAACATGCAATAAGAACAATGAGTGAGAAAAAATACAAGATAAAATGGAAATAAATAATGATAAAATTAGCTTTGAAAATAACCTAATAATCTAATAACCATTTTGGGGGAGGGGGGAAGCTTATCCTATTAGTAAAACTAACAATTTTCTGGACTGAATAGAAAAGGAACAGGAACAGGATTAGCTGAAATTGGATTTGCTGAAAGAATAATTAAAAGAAAGGAAATATAAAGATATACAGAGTATAAGCTTCTTTCTCCATCCAAAGCTCTTTAAAATATGGTTACTTAGTTAAGAAACCACTTGTGTGGAGCACAGAATATGAGAAAGATTTAATATTTGAAACCTGGTGAAATCTGTGGTTATAAATCAGCTATTCCCGACCCTCATTTTTCTCTCTCTGATATATTTTCCATAAATAGAAAAAGAAAGTTTTTTTTTATATCCTGCCTCCATTTTTGGAGCCCTTGAAAGCCTATCATTTCATTTTCCAGGAATGCCTATGGTGTCTTTAAAGCATACCATAAATTAATTATTAAAAACTATTAAAGTAATATTTAAAAGGAATGCTTAAACTACAGGTTGTTAGATGAGTATTAAGGGAGATAATGGCATTTATGATGATGCATATAGATATCTAGTTACTCACATATACTCTTGAAAATCAGGTGATTGAAGTGCTCTGGATTGTTTTAAGTATTTGTATAGAAACTCAAAACAATTCTCAGCTTGCATGGTGCAAAACTAAATCTGAGCAATATTGAAAACTTATTTTCAATTCCAGTTGTATTCTTAGCTTGTTTGTAAAAACCCTGCATGTAGGGCTTCATTCTTTATCCAGTGCTGTATTGATTGGAAAATGTTCCCTTCGTATGTTCTTTTTTTAAAAAATACACATAAAGGGTTTCCTGCAGCTGAAGATTCCTAAGGCTATCTTGGAAATAGCAACCACAAAGAGTGTATTAGAGACACTGGTGACCTTTCTTTAACTGTTGGAAATTGGATACAATAAGTATGAAGGGAGGTCGACAGAAATTTATTGGTGATTTTAAGGTGGTCTGTAGGCTCTACATGTAGTTCATGCAGTATTAGGAATCTATATGGTGCCTTCAGAATTCTCCATTATTACAACCTGATCTATGATGGCTGTTTCTGACAATACAATTGAATGTTTAAGTTTAACATCAAGTGAAAGCTTTAGAAATTACAGAATCAGCTGCAAAATTAGTAGCTAACTGGTGTGTGTAAGCTGAACAAACAATGGCTAGAAGTTTGAGAAATAATAGGATAACAACTATAAAACGACTGTGAATTCCAGTCAGTAAGATTTCACGTATTTACAGCAGAAAATAATGCTGAATTAAGCATTAAGATAATTGTAGTTTGTATATTAAAATGATACTGAAAAAGTTTACATTACAGACTGCAAAACTAAATACAAAAAGTTGGAGTAAAAATACAGATGTAGTAGTACTATTAATCAGTTATTGCCAAATCTTTCTTACTGCTGGTGCAGAATGTAACATCATAGGATATGGAGGAGATATTCTCAGAATGTCTTCAAGAAATATAAAATTGATCTGTATGGCCTGGCAATTTAGAGAATAAAGAAAGAATATCAATACTGCCAATACGGTTGAGTGAGCAGTAGAGAAGATTATGCTTGATAATTTCAACTTGTCTGTCATCACAAGGGCACAGTTGTTCTGGGAAAGATATCTTCCGAGCTCAGTTGAAGGGGAAGTATTATACTCAGCCAAAATAAAAGCTCTTCTGTGAGAAAAAAACTTCTAGTTAAGTACTGGGTTTTACTGTGCCCTTTAGGCTTTTGTGATTTTTTTTAAAATAAGTGATGTATTTAAATCAGATTGGCACCCAGTGTCCATTGCATACAGCCTATCAGTGGTTTTCACTTGCTCATAGCCTAAGTCAGGGGTCCCCAACCCCCAGGCTGTGAGCCACTACTGGGCTACGGCCTGTTCGGAATCGGGCTGCGCGAGTGACTGGCCAGTGCATGCGCGCAACTCGACTGGCATGAGCGGCAGGCCAGCATGTGTGCGGGTGCACTAGCCCGCTGCTTGCGCAGGACGGTTGCCCTCTCCCCCTCCCCCGCTGGGCTGCCAAGCCGTAAAGGTTGGGGCCACTGTCTTAGGGAAAGTAAGTGGCAGAGGAAGAACCTGGGTAATGTTGGCTTCTTCAGTAAAGTTGCTTTAGATTAAGGTTCATCTGCCAGCATTAAACTGGACAAGGTCCACAAGGGCAGTGTTGGAAAATGAGCTCAACTGATCACCACAAATGTGAGATCCTTGGTGTTCTCTGAACTTGGTTCATTACCAAACTAGATAACATCATCAGTGCTACAAGAGAATGGAGTTTGCTTTCATTTTATATACCAGTGGTTTGCCCTGTCAGTCTAGGTGAGAGGGGTCTTGATAGTTCCTTGGTCAGGCAGTTGTTTACTGTTAACTTGTTTTTCTGTATTGATAGTTCCTTGATTGGTGTACTGACTGGGGTACCAACACCGACAAACAAGGTAGCAATAAACAACAGCCTAATCAGGGAACCACCAGGATCATTCCCCCAGCACTGACCGGGCAAGCCACTAATATATAAAATGAGAGCAAATCCCTGCTCTTCTAGCACTGATGATGTTACCTAGTTTGGTAATGAAATGTCTGCAAGAAATCCACCAAGCTCAGAGAGCCCCAAGGACCTCACAGTTCAACTCTGAGTTACAAATATACTCTTCTATTGATCTCTATAAATTGTACCAACTTTAGCTAGTTGGACTTACAATTCCCTTCTTTGCTTAAAAATATACATTTTACACACACACACACAAAATTTTTTTGCTTGTTTTGGGCAAAATAGTTTCCAGGAGCATTCTGGATGCCTGAGTTTGGGAGACTATCCCCAGATATTTAGAATATGAGACCGGCTCGATTATAGTCCTTGTTTATATACTAGGTTTCCTGGCAAAATGTTTGGTTTGAGGGTTTTTAATAGTTTATTTTCAGTTATTATATTGAGCTAGGGTTACTGAGACACAGCTAAGTCCCATCAGGGTTCTAGAAAGGATTCTTCTATCTACAGTATGTAGAGCAGAAAAAGAGCTATGCAGGAGGAATGGGACAAGTATGCACCCTTGTTTAACATCCTTGTGAATTAGAACAGCACTTGATAAATGGCTTTAAGGATTGCATCTGACTTTCAGGAATCTGCTATTGTGAAGAGCATGACTAAGAAACAACAAGTATTAATTAACTGGAGAGGCTTTTGGTTTTTCCCAGAGTTTAATTTGTCATGGAGTCAAAGCAGGACTTAAGTCATGAGAAAATTCATACAGCAAGCCCTGAAGTGTGTAGAGTACCTCTTGATTAGATGTCGCAAGCACTGTTCAGTCATGGATTGATCACTCTCTAAAGCCAGCCTGTCTCTCCAGTAGATGGCTTCCCTTTTCTAGCTGATCTCTTAACTTCTACTTAAAGCTTCTGACAGAAAATATCCCAAGTAAACTAAAAGCTTGCAATTTACCAATTATGTCTCTTCCTTACTTTTGACATAGGTGTTGCATATACTTTTAATTTTACCTTCATTGTGTATCTGTGCTTGTGAATGCTGTATAAAGTATTAATAAGAGAATTGTTCTAAGAAAAATTGGTTTGTATCACATCGCAATAGCAATAGCACTTACACTTAGACTTATATACCACTTCACAGTGCTTTACAGCACTCTCTGGGCGGTTTACAATGACAGCATATTGCCCCCAACGATCTGGGTCCTCAGTTTATCGATCTCTGAAGGATGGAAGGTTGAGTTAATCTTCATCCCCTTCAGGATCAAACTGCAGACTGTGGACAGAGTTTGTTCGCAATACAATTCTAACCACTGAGACACCAGGACTCCTGGTGAATACACATATATCAATGTCTGTATCTAAGGGTTGCAACCACTAATTGAAGATTAAATGAATATGCCTGTCATTTAGCAAAGATATATAATAGAGCTGTGTGGAATTGATCTTCTGCCTTTTTCCTGTTGTTAGATGAGACGGACCGTGGAGTGGATCAGATAGATGGGAATGACCGGGCCAATTCTCCTGGTTGTGAAGAGAGTGATGCCAACAAGAAGGAAAATCCTAAGTTACGCCTCCCTACCTGCTCTGATATGATCTGTGGATATGCCTGCCTGAAAGGTATTTTGGATAATACAAGGGTTGTGATATTAATACACTATTTATCCTGTCATACAGCTAAGGCATTTCTATTTATTTCTCCTTTAATTGACTTTGTTTTGTTTTTTTTATAGGTACAGCTGCTATGAGAAATACCAAACGTGGATCATGGTATATAGAAGCTCTCACTTCTGTGTTTGCTGAGGATGCCAGAAACGTGCATGTGGCTGACATGCTGGTCAAGGTGGGCAGGGATACTGTGCTTTTGTTTCTTTTTATGTTTTGTCTAAATTTAAAGTAGCTTCTCTGTACTAGGGATATGCAGGGAGAAAAAAACCCAGCTGGTCTCTGATAGTCCATGCTTGAATCAAAACACTTGAGTTCCAGATAACAGTATGAGGAGGTGGATGGTAGGTAGGGAAGGAAGGAAGGCATTGAGAAGAGAGTATGGAGTGGGAAAGGCTGGCTGGATAAACATTGCCAATGTCCATAGCTTTAAAGGTAGTATATCCAAGTGATCTGCCTTTTTGCCCTCTGTCTTCTCGGGGCTTTTCTTCCCCTATCTCTTCTTATATTGCTCTTATACTGTCAAGGATGCCAACCATGGTAACTAAGGGAAGTATGGAAAGGAAAGTCCTGGGAAGGTAGGTTGAGTGGCTCCCTCTCCCCGAGCTAGCCATAATTGTTGTTGATGTCCTTGACTTCAGGAGCAAGATAAGAGACAGAGCAAAAGAGGGTGCTGGAGAGATAAGTCTGTCAAAGCACAGACCGTGCAGAGGAGGAGGAAGAAGGCGCACCATCCTTCCTTTATTCCAGGGGTTCTCAACCTTGGCAACTTTAAGACTTGTGGACTTCAACTCCCAGAATTCCTCAGCCAGCTTTGCTGGCTGAGGAATTCTGGGAGTTGAAGTCCAGAAGTCTTAAAGTTGCCAAGGTTGAGAACCCCTGCTTTATTCAGTCACTGAGACCCCACTGGATTTTTTCTTAGCCAAAACCTAAAACAATCAAGCTGTTCTTTGCCCCAGTTTTGCCAAACTGCAGCCCACCCAAAATGGGGCCAGCATAATTTCTGAGACACAATGTTATGGGTGTGAAACAAAGTACATTTTTTTCTTTTTTTTTTTTTTTGTAGCTATCTACATTTTTAGATAATCTTTTGTTATTTTCTGCCTTACAGGTGAACAGATTGATCAAACACCGTGAAGGCCATGCCCCTGGCACAGAGTTCCATCGTTGTAAGGAGATGTCAGAGTATAGTAGCACTCTCTGCCAAGACCTTTACCTATTTCCAGGGATAGTTTCTGAGAATTAATTCTGTTTGGCAATGAAATTTTTTTCCTGTTCCTGTTCAGCATTCATGAAATACTCCTGCGGTTGCCTGTAGATGTTTATGATCTACAGTATCTTCCTTCATGAATGACAGTGAAAATTTGACTGATGAGCTATGGCATATGCTATTTGCTTTCTTTATTTCTGTTTTTTTAAAAAAAAAACAAAAAACCCTGAGATATCCTAAGCTATAATCGTTAAGTAAATAATGCCTGGCCATGCCAAATTTCTTACGCTGTGTGCAGAGTTTGCTAAAATTACTCTTTAGAGTAGGATTTGGCCATTGTTCTGGGGGTTTTCTCCCCATGTGCCAAAAACAAATTGATGGGGAGCACTTTAACGATTTTATGTAAGTGTTTGTAGAAAATGTGAGTTTGAAATTTCGTGTAATTATTTTTATAAAGAAAAAGATATAAAACATTTTTTAAAAGCTACACGTTGAATTATTTTTTATTTTGAATTGATGTTTGGTTGCCCATAGCAGTAGGCTTGAAAGGGAAATAGAGGCTGTGCAGACTATGAAGGCCAAGTTAGAACGGTAGGCCCAGTGCTAATGTTGCTTTATACGTAGAGATATTCAAGCAGTCACTAAGCCACTAGTTTTTGTTAATAAAACTTTTATTATACGCTTGCTGGTTAACTATATTTTCTACAGTGGAATTTGATCATTCTTGCAGAATATTGAGAGCAGGACTTGGAAATAATCTCAGCGATTTTTCATTCTCCAAGATACTTCTGGTTACATAAAATTATATTTCTAAGTTGTAATAGCTTTAGCTTATGATTTCAAATGTTCATAATATTTTCATTGTGCATAATACTACCTGTTTATCTGATACTGATTTGAAGTAATACTTAAGATTTCAACATAAGTACTGTGCGCTGCCATGGATTAACCTACCTTTATCCTACCGTATTCTGATTGCCTGTGTTCTTTCTATCTTGTCCTGAAGTTTGTTGTGGGGAGGAAAGGGTTAAATACTTATTCAGTGTTTCCTGGAGTCCTGATAACCATCTGCTCCCTTCAATGAATAGCATTATTTTGAGTGAAAGCCTTCTGCTAATTATTGTGCTTATTATTTTTTATAGTGTTTTAAAAATCATTTTGGAACAGTTTATCATTTAACATAAACTGGAAGTGCTTTTAATATAGAATAGGAAATATTTTGCTCTTCTGCTTGTAAGGATGCCTGGACAGGCACAGGATAGAAAGTAGAGAGGAAGAACCCATCCTTTTTCAGAATCCAGTTCTACTACTGTAAATGGCCCCTTGGGTGGGACCTATCGTGTCTTTGACTTTCCAGGGGTCTTTGGAAGTAAAGGGCAGTTTTCCTGATATGTGTGAATATACTCTAACAATCCAGGCACTCAGTAGCTCCAGTAATTAGATTGGTAGCCCCTGGATTTGCTGCAGTGCTTGAGAAATAGCTCTCTTTCCGGTATTTAACTTGAAACCTTTGAAAATACTTTTGAAATATTTTGTGATCTTTTTAAGAAAAACTTATTTTTGTATTTTTTAAAAAAACATGTTTCTGCAACCAAAGTGACAAGTTTTCAAATCACTGCCTATATATTGTATATAAATTGCTTTCATATATGCCAAAATAAAAAGTAATCTCATTTTCCTACTTCTGGGTCTCTTTTTTCCCCCTCTTCCATTTGTGAGAATTATATCTAGACTTTTCCTGCAAACCTGTCGCGCCATATTCTTGAAGCTACTGTTAAACAAAGATAGAATAAGAAAAAGTTAATGCTGTAATTTAAAAAAAGATCAGCATTGAGAATTTAAGTTCTGCACATTTAATGTATTAGGAAGTATTCCTGATAGACATCCTTGAAATTAAATCAGGAAGAATTCTCTTAGTCATATTCTTAAAGCTGGAGAGAAGCATGGAGCTTTTTGGCTGGACAGCTCTGACTGGAAAGCTATGAATAAGAAAGAGCTTAAGATCCAATGTGGTATCTTATTTTTTTTTGTTTCAACTGTCCAGAATCTCTAAGTTCTTTAAAATAAATCATTGAAACAAGAAGAACATTAACTAACTGAACCAGTGGTGCTATTTTTATCTTTACTGCAATTAGCAAAAGTGTCTTTTCTGCCCTTTTTATTTACCATGTTTGTTTTTTGCGTGAAGGATAGAATATATGGGTTGCACTGTAATATCGTCCCTGAAGATAATAATATTTCCTTTTAAAATCAGTCTACCAAATATAAAAGTACCCTTGGGCTATTCAGTGTTGGGATTTTGCTGACAGGTTCAGAAAAGCAAAAAAATTACTTCAGAACTATCTGAGCTTTCTTTAATTAGATTGTGCAAAAGCAGGAAGGATGCACTATGCAAGCCAATGACTAGTGAGATGTGTTGATGGTTTTGTGGCTTAGATTCCTAATCTCACAAGCTATGTGTATAGCCAATGGGGCTCAACAGGCTGACTACCCTTTCTGGCATGATTTTCATAATTTAGCAGAAATATGAGGGAAATGGGCATTTTCTACTGACAGTAAACATGGTAACCTCAGGAGAAATAGGTAGAATGGATTTCACGGGGTGAAATTATGGATGTTCTTATTTATTAAGCTTACCATAGAATTATGTCTTGCTGATTTCATCGGTGGCTATTCGTCACAAGGATTGCAACAATTTTCTTTCACATCTGCGAAACTTGTGGGATTGGACTTCAGCCTCCTGGGAAAATTAAGGGTTGAGAGGGCATTCAGCATCCCCTAAACATGGTGGATAATGATCCTGCATTTCTATGAGGGAGAAGTTGGCAGTGCCACCACAATATCCCTGTAAATATAGTAATTATGGTAATTCATCCTCTCCATTGTTTTCTTCTGTTTGTCTCTATGGGTCAAAGAACTGACATCCTCTTATTCTCCTCCTCCCCCACAAACCCTGGATTGTTTTCCCTTCTTATTCCAGAATCAATTTCCATGGACAGAAACTTTGCTGTAGCCAGGAGAAAGAAATCTTACCACCTTTTAATTTACTGGGCTGACTGAATGCCAGGGCAGCAGTTAAAAATTATTGAGCAGAGCCATGACGCCTGTGTCACAGCATAAACAAGTGGGGGTCTCTGGTTACATAACAACCCCCCCACACACATACATAGAGCAGCTTTCAGCCAGCGCACTCAGACGGACATTTATTTTTTCTCATTCCATGAACCTGTTACAGGAAGGCTAAAGGGAAGGCATCTCCCCCACAATGCCCAATTTCCTTATTTGGAAATTATGGATATGACTGGGAACACCCCTCTAAAAAGGACACTATGGTATCAGCAGTCACTGGTGAGTACAGTGGTATCCCTTTACTGTCCCTCTCCTCTACCCCCGGCTATAGCTGGAGACCTTTAAATTAATGGTGGGCATTTACCACTTGCAGAGTGGGGATTAAGATCCTTTTGCATGGACCTCCCATGTATTCAAGCGTCATGACAGATCAATGTAGATGGCAAATGTTACCATTCCTACCTTCTAGATAAAAATGCTTTTGATATTTTGAAGAGGAAAAAAAATGACCACAGTGTGCACACAATTCAAATATTTCAGAAATTGACTTTGAAGGCAACTTTCAGGTTGGTTTTGGTTTTTGGGCATTATGGCTGCTGTTGATAAAATCAGAATTGATGTGTTTTAGCTTCTTGGCTGAGGCAAAGAAAATAGATGCTCTAGAGTAGACTCCCCACTGACCCTCCACTCCCAGCACAGAAAAGTTAGTGCTTGAGTGGAAGACTCGATTCATTGCTCTTGATAATGAAATCTGCCTTGATGATTGTTCTTGTCTTTTGCTTTGATACTTCATTGATCAGTATTGACATCTGTAGCGTATATAACCCTTGCATTTGTTCCTTTGCAAAGAAATATAGTAGCTTTTCAGTTTTGGATTTTTTTAACAGCTGTGCCAGCTGAAAATGTTGGGAGCTGGGCTGTTACTCTTGTTTTGAAGTTACCCATCAGTTTAAGCTCCTGGCTAGCTAATGCTATTCAGAACTACAGTATTTGGCTTATTTCTCAGCATCCACAGTTATTTTAGAAAAGACTGTGTCCTGTTCAAAAAATAGAGTACAAGAAAGATGATGGAAGAAGAGGGAATTTTAGCCAAGACTTAGTTATTTAGACTGGCAGTGATCTTACCAGAGTTGTTTCCTAGTCTTGTCTTGGATTTGAATCTAGCCATTTTGTCACTTGTTTTGAGATATTAATATAATCACACATTCCCACTGCAGAAACATTTGAATAATAAAACTGTGTGGAATATTGTGCTTCATATGGGATATATTCACAGCTTCAGTGTTGCAGTGAGCACATTGTGTATCATCCAACCATCCCCAAACAATATATGTTCAAATACTACCAGAGAAGTGTAGATTTAATCACCAAACAGCAACCTCTAAATATTACATGTATCTGGTTAGACTCAGGAACAGAAAAGCTGTATCCTAACTTAGTTTTGTTTAGTGAAGGTGTGTGGTTTTGTGTGCTGCCTGCATCCCATGGATGGGGCTTTGCTTGTTTGTGCGGACCGGTTACTGGTATGGACCGGGGATTGGGGACCCCTGCCATAGGGCAGTAAGGTAATGTCATTCACAAGATGGGAATGAACCAGAGTAAACCCACAATTAAGCTACATATTCCTCTGCATGATTGCATTATAAGAGATTGCCCAAACAAGCAATTCTTAGTCATGCTAGTTAAAGATTTTAAGGTGGTTCTGACAAGCTATAATTCACTAATAATTCATAGCAGATTTATTGTGTTACGGAGCCATCTTCAGTTTACCTTATCTCCTATGGAAGTCCTAATCTGTTATTCCTGAGGAAATAAAAGGACTTGACCATTCCAGGTCAATCACTCTTTGTTGGTAAAATCCCTCCAGGAGGTGACACAAGGCTGGGTTAAGATGTTGGTAATCAGTAATGAGTAGCTTGTTTTGCAAGAGATGGTGCTATATCCCTTCCTCAAGAAGCAGTCCCTCACCCCAACCATTTTGGATGCTACCAGCCAATTTATAACCTTTCGAGGGAAATATGTTGAGAAGGCGAGGTGCCTACACTTCCAACTGGGTTCCATAAAGTATGCTTACCAGTGGAAGTTTGGCCAAGAAAGGCCTCTTGATTTAAGGAACCCCAATTTCTTTGGACATTCATATTACTGCAGTTGATATTTGTTTATTCATACCCAGTTCTCCCCTAGCTACAATCGGACAATGCTTTCTCTTCAAAACTAGAGCAATCCCATCCCCATTGGTAATGTGTGCATCTGTGTGCGTGCGTATGTACTGTATATAGAGAAAAATGAAAAAAGGTATTTATATCAATCTTTGCTGGAGAATGGAATGAGAATATCACGAAAAAGGCAATCTTTCAGGTATTGGGGAAGGAAGCATCTAGCACAGTGATTCTCAACCTGTGGGTCGCGACCCCATTTGGGGTCGAACGACCATTTCATGGGGGTTGCCAAACACCGCAGTCCGCCATTTTTTTCACCTTTTCCCCTCAGCCGGCGTAGGGGGCAGCACCGTGCATGTGTGGTGCAGGCCGTCGTGCCGCGCATGCACGATGCGGGCCGTCGCGCTGCGCATGCGTGATGCGGGCCGTCGTGCGCACGCCATGCATGCGCAATGCGGGCCGTTGTGCCGCGCATGCACAATGCGGGATGTTGCGTGCGCCGCGCATGCATGATGCGGGTCGTCGTGCCACGCATGCGCGATGCGGGCCATCGCGCCACGCATGCGTGATGCGGGCCGTCGCGCCGTGCATGCGCGATGTGGGCCATCGGCCGCGCATGCGCGATGCAGGTCGGGGTCGTGCGGCGCATGCACGGCGAAGGTCGGGGTCGCGGCCTGAAAAAGGTTGAGAACCGCTGATCTAGCAGGACAAGACAATGGCTCTAAAATTGGGATGTGCCTTGAACAGCGCCTCCAAAACAGTGCAATTCCTTCCATAGCCAGAGGTGGTGTCAGTCTTACATTGCAGTTGTGCTTTGAGTGTCTATGATTCTCTAGGAGTTGTTTAGATCCTGGCAGGCTGAACTGATTAAATTTTGGCTGTCTACTTCTGAGAAAATATTGTAATGGAGCTACAGGGCAGATTTTTTCCGACTGACTGAAATTCCCACCAGATGCCCTTCTAGTGCCCATGCCGTCCTTCCCAGTCCTTCTGAGGGAGTTCTCTGCTACTTCCACAGGCATACTCCAACAAGGGCTAATTGTTGCTTTGTTAGTTTTGTCTCTCTCCCACTCTCACATACACACACTTTTTAAAAGCAAATTTGGTGGGAAGAGAGCAAGGATGGAAACCTGGTGCCATCTGGCTGTTCCCTCTTGCCTTCTACCATTGACTGGCTAGAAAGACCAAAAGCATGAAAAATGATGGATCAGCGCCATGTCTGTGTTAAAGTGTGCTATGACAAGGGTATTTATGCAGGTATTCACATACAATATTCAGTACAGTAATTTTGATATTTTAGCCCCTTGCTTAAAGGCAAAAATGAAAACTTTGATTGGGAACATTCATAGTTTTTAAAAATAATAATAGTGAGATAGGCATATTAAGGCAAAAATTCACTGATTGTGACTAACCAGTCAGACAGCTTTACTCAGATTTCAACTTTCCAGTTGGGTGAAGTAAGCAGTGAGCAAGATTCCCTGGAGGCATAGCCTTAGGGGTATTCCAGGAGCAGCTCTCCAGTGATTTGGCTACACTGGATGGGGAAGCTCAGAGGCATCAATACTATCTGCATTTGAAGTTGTGTGAATCTTTGGTGACTGTTTACTAATTTACTCAGTTTTCGTCTTGCCGAAATCTTGTAATTCTTAGTGGTTTGAATAGAATTAAGGCAACATACAGCTCAAATTGCAATAACAAAATTGAAGAGTGATAAAAAATTTTGTTACAACAAGAAGTTGTGAGGTTACTCTTAGAAATAGTTCCATTTTTAATAGCTTTCTAAATGGTATCAAGGTGGGAGTAATCTGAACTTGGTCTTTAATTGATGATTAATTCTTAGGGAAAGAAACAATAGAAGATGCTATCAATGTGTGACAGTATCTCAGTTTCCATATTGGCTTTTAAGGAAAACATCAGCTCTGAGCCTTTGGAATACATAACTTAACATGCCCACTGAAAGCATATGCAAGCTCATAGCTTGCATTTGGTGAAGAAAAAAAAATCAGTCGACTAGTTAATATGGCATTTCATTGAAGAGGAGCAACAATCTTCACTGGGTTTGTGGCTGTCCTGGCAATGTGATTAGGTGACTCATGTGATCAGAGGGGCTTATTATTGTTTATTGCTTTGTGCAATAAACATGAGAATCCCTGCTTGGCTATAACTTCTGGCCAGGGATCATAAAAAGAATTGCCCATCTGAAATACAAGGGAGCTTTGCAGCCCCTTCCTCTTGATAGCTGTCCTTCCTGTGGCACAAGGGCAGTTGAGAAAGCACCCCTAAAACTCAAGGCAGCATTGAGAATATCCTTGGAGACAAACGGTTGCTGGAGATGAGATGGGAAAAGAGTGCTCATACAGTAAAGTAACAATCCCTCCCTCTCAAATGACTTTCAAGTTCATATTTAATTCTGCCTTGCTTTTAAAAAAAAATTCATGTGGGTAGTTTTACCATTTAATACTCATGCTTGTAAACCATCCGTTGACGTAGCTATGGCGGCTATATAACAAGGATGAGCAAAGCAATGTAATCTTAAGCCACCAAGTTAGCTGAACCATGGTCATTAAAAACAGTCAGCATTTTTAAGTGAAAAATTCTTCCACCACAAGGCACAATTAAAATTTAAGCCACAATTGGGAGCCAGTCAGAACTGAAAATAATAATAATAAAAAAAAAACCAGTGGAAAAAATTACTTTCTGGAGGGGAAGAAGACTCAGGCAGGGGAAGAAGCTTAATAGGCACATGTGTAGTGGCGCCATTCTGCCTTGTTAAAGGGTCAAGCTGAGTCCATCTCAATCCATCACCCTGCCTTGACAAATGGCTTCTGCACATGTCCTGTGAATTTGCAGAAAGGCAGTGGCGCATTCCCATGGCTCCAAAGAAGGAAGCTGTTTTGAAGCCATGTGCTGGTCACAGCTGTGCTGAGACAACGAACCCCTCTGAAGCTTTGCAGAGCCCCTAATGCATCATCCTTCCAGAGCACCTTGGCCCCATCAAACACCATTCCTTCTGAGATGTATTTGAGTATTAGTAGCTCAGGTTGGTAGTTGGGCTGTTGGTTTGATCTCCGATCTTGGCAATTTGTCTGCAAACGTTTTGTCTCCATGGGGGGGGGGGAGACATCTTCAGTGCGCTTTGAATTGTGCTCGTCTGTCAAAGTACTGACCTTTACATTGGTGTGGGTGTTGTTTGTCCGGATGTTTCTGAGTCATGGTCTGGTTTCAGAATGTTTGATTGGCTAGTTGTTTTTGCTGGGCCACGGTCCTTGGTGTTTTAAGTATTGTCTGTGTGATGCAAATGGTGTTTGTTTGTTGGGTTGCCCCTGAGTCATGGTCTGGCTTCGGGTCTGGTTTTGGGTTGTTTGTTTGATTGGCTGGTATTGTCGAGCCATGGTCTGGTTTCTTGTGGTTGTAACCCCACCACACAGCAAAAATCACAATGCCCCACAAGAAACCAGACCATATCTCGGCAACAACAGCCAATCAGACATGCATCTAGGTAGCACATTCTTCTCTTAACATATTTCTAAACCTGATTATCCCTTATGAATGACTCAAATCAGCTTCTGTAACCAGGGCAAATACCAAATCCAAGAAGGTTTTGCTGCCTGTTTTACCACAGGTAGCCATCTCATACTCAGCTAGGCTTCCTTAGCAAAGATGGGGCCCAACACGTACTGAATCAAGCTTTAAAAGTTGGCAGAAGAACCTTGAACTGGTCCTAGAATTAAGCTGAGAATCACCACAGCACAGCTCTGTGTTTCCTCTAGTAAAGACCCATAAAGCAAGGATCCCCAACCCCAGATCTGTGGACCAGTACTGGGCCGCAGCATGGCAGCAACCAGTCCGCACAAACAAGCAAAGCCCCGTCCGCGAGATGCAGGCAGCACACTAAACCACGCACCCTCCGGTCTGTGGAAAATGTCCACGGAACCAATCCCTGGTGCCCAAAAGGTTGGGGACCTCTGCCTTAAAGGATCTCACTGCTGTATTCTAGATAAACTGATTCTGAGTTGGAACTGCCACAGATGAATGATGTTCTTAATCATTTCCTCCAAATAAGTAATAATTTATAACTGATTCTTAACAAAGGCAGTCAGCTGCCCATGATTCCTAAACTTTATTTTTGTTTAATTTTTAAAACTAGGTCTAGATCTGCAGTATGCAGTTACCCATGAACAGCCGGAGTGTAGCCTAAAGCTTCATCCCTATGTTTAAGAATTAATTACAGTCTATTTGGCAGACATGCCCATTTATTTTCCCTTGGCTTGTTCTTTTATTTGCCAAATCTTATTAGATAGGCACTTGTAAATGCTTGAGTAAATCTAATATATTTATTGAAAGCTTATTGAATAGGGCCATATATGTCAGGCACAAGAAACCGGGAGCTGGGTTAGAGTTAAAAAATACTGTGAATTTGTTTCATGCTACCTATACATAAGAATCTGATCTACTAACAGTCAAGGCAAATTGGCACTAGATAAGGAAATCATGGGGGAGGCTGGACTCAGGTCTCTTGTAGGAGCACAGCGACTCCAAACTGATGACGCATTTGACCCTGCTTTTGGGCTCAGGCTGGTCATCTCCTACATTGCAGTGCTTCAGATTCAATTCCAAATGATGTTTCAAGGGCAAATGATATACAGGTCCTCTACTCTTTAAAGCAGCTGCATCTTTTCTTAGGATTACATGGCAACGATGGAAGGCAGCCATGTGATCCCCAAAGAAGACACAAGAAGTCATTATATAGTCTCCAAAGCACTTTTTAAGAATTGGTTCCAAAACGGCATAAAGTTCTATTACTCAATAATTATCACAAAGTTCATTCAGAACATAATCAGAATTAATTGGAATTCCCACAGGGAACTAATTTTGTCCTTCATAGACTAGCTACTATCTCTTCGTTTTCACATGCAGCATTGCTGCTGGTATACTGTACATGAAGCATGGGTTTTTGGTGTTTTTTTTTTTTTGCTAAGTTCTTTTTATGGTTCTATGCTTTCAAGAAATGGATTTTGAATGGAGCACACCTACTTTCTACAAATCGCCTGGAAGTCTCAAGCCCGTGTTAGGCAAAATAGCACTTGTAGTCTATCAGTGGCTTGATGAGCTTGGCGACGTTACAGAAGCTTCCTAGAACCTTTTGCATCATAACACTGTAGGAAAGCAGTCAACTCTTGGTTGCATTTAAATCACATTTTAAATGTAAAAATTCCAGATTCTTGAACTGAGTGACGCCTGAAGATGAAAGTCAATTAACACAGAAACAGGCCAGATCTTGATTTACTACAAATATATGTTCAGTAATGATCCTTCTTTTGTACCAATTAATCTTTTTTTTTTCAATTGGGATTAATGCTAGTTTCAGAAACCTCCTTTCTTCAAACAGTGCAAGGCTATGGCTACACAGCAGTTAGTCCCATTAATTCTTCCCGGATAGGAAGATGTAAATCCAGAAAACTGCTTCTTGTGCAGGTCATTGTTGCGCTGCCTGTCCTCCGCAATAGCATCCCCCAGAGATCTGTCTGGCTCTCACTCTGATGATGTTCTGAAAGGCATTGAAAACCTGGGCTATTCTCCCAGGCCTGGGCATAGGTTGCTGGTGAGCTCCAGTAAGATTCTGTAATGCTATACGGCACGCACACATACACACACACACACACACACACACACACACACACGGCACACACAAACACATATACAGCTCTCTAGATGTGTATCATTTTTCTATTTTATTTTTCTAGGTATTATAATGTAAATTGTGCAGAGTCACTTGGAATCAGGTATTCTTTGTGTCTATGTAAATAAATACATAATATAATATGACAAAAGGCCGAGAGAGGAACTATTTTAGGGAACTGCCTGTTAATCTTTTTATCTATTCTGTTAAATTACTCAGTGTTACAGAAGAATGAATCAATATTCTAGACTATGCACAACAAGCTGACTTCTCTCTGGTGGCAAAATGTCTTTGTGCTGTAAGCAAAATCTTACGTGGTTCTCAACTCAAATGGGGGCACTCAGGGAAAAACAAACGTCAAGGAGAAAACGTACTGCTTTTCCCAAATGTATAATGCACTACATAGAACAATCTACAATGTAAATCTCCACCTATACCTAAAAGTTTTTTTTTCCTCCCAAACTAAAGGTAGCTAATTATCCATGTGAATATTCTAAGGCTTAAGAGGAATCTGCTTCAAAAGAAACATGATGAAGTTTTTTTTAAAAAAGCATTTAGTTTGTTTTTCTGTTTGAAATATAGTTAATTGGAGAGACAGAGATATAGAGTCCAAGGGGAATTAAATGATAAGCTCCTCACCTAACAAATGTATCTTTAATTCCCAATGTGGAGAGAGGAGTAGGTAAAGTGTTATTTTTTAAAAAGTCAAAGTTAAATCTTATATAATAATAATACATAATCTTGTAGGGGATATGGGGGGATTTTGATCTCAGATACTGTGATACAGTACAGATATGATTAATGGGAGACTGCAGCAAATTTTAAAACAGTTGAGTTGCATACATGTGGTGGAAGATTTCAGGAGATTTAATGCAGAATTCTGCATTATGTTGATTTGCTTTGGTTTGGATTCTAGGAATACCTAATTGTTCCCCTAGCACAGTGGTGGTGAACCTATGGCATATGTGCCAGAGGCGGCACTCAGAGCCCTCTCTGTTGGCATGGGTGCCACTGCTGCCAGCAGCAGTCCATCAGGCCGCCCCTGCCGCCCAGAGCAGGAGCCCTGCCCAGCACAAAGGAGGCGAAGCGGCCGACTAGAAAGCTCGAGTAGAAGTGGAAGAGCAGAGGTCACCAACCATTGTCGATTGGTGGACTGGAAGAAAAGGGAGGGGGAAGCATTTTACATGCGTACATGCGTGCACGGGGCCACGAGCAAGCACCTGCTGCAAATGGGGGCAGGGCTAGTGTCTTCGTGATACTCACTAGCCCTGCCCCGTTCTTACGTGGTGCAGTGCCTTGTATCTGCACCCTGCGAAGCGGCAGCAGCCATTTTTGCGCCTTGCAGCACGGTGGCCCATTTTTGCGACCCCGGTTTTTGTGTGCCAGAGGCGGCACTCAAGAGGTGCCTCCCTGCCCCCCCCCGAGGTCACCACAATGCTGATGAGGTCCTGGCACTTTGCGATAAATAAGTGGGTTTTGGTTGCAGTTTGGACACTCGGTTTCTAAAAGGTTCGCCATCACTGCCCTAGCGCTAGTCTGAATCCCAAATAATTTTAAACTTATGAGACTAAAAAAAAGGACCATCAATGATTTTGAACTGCCACTATAAGTCTGCATACAGTACTTCTTAATACAGATTTAGAATTTGTCCTCAGACCTTTCACAAGAGAAACAGGCCTTTAGAGTACGACTGGGTATTTCTGGGTGCAAGGTGAAGGTGGAAACTGCTCTAAAAAAGGGCACCTGCTTCCACTGATGGTGCCAAGGATCATCTCACTGGGAAGAAAACATCTGATCCAAGAGGATATATATTCTGTACGAACCACTGTTTTTAGTTGTGTCATTCTTTCAACACCGCAGGGTTAGCAACTCTAAGCTTCACAAACAGAGGTGACCACTAGATAGCAGCGAAGATACATAGAAACTTCTATTTCTTTGCTCCCACCTGGTGGTCCTTCAGATGTTTACAGCCAGGCCCTAAATGCGAAACAAAAAGTAAAAGATCCACTTTTTATTTTCAATCCTTGATTTCTCTCTCTCTGATCCCCTTTACCTCACCTCCAGGATCCTAGGTCTGCTGACTCCCCTGCTGTATCTCTCGCTCCTTGCAATAGTTCTGCAAGACTTATTCTAAAAATATTTCCCTGTGCTCTGATTCCTCCGGCAGAGAGTTGTGTCCCTCTGGCAATTTGTACCTTCCCTGTGAATCACGCAGAACCGTGGGAAGGGAGGGGATGGTCACTGATGGGGGATCCTAGTGCCTCGGAGAGAATAGCAAGCTGGATGAACACAGGGTCAAACTAAGCCAACAGGGATGCAAACACATGCCTAGGCTTTGCTCTCACTGATGCCAAGTGGTTGTCCTCTCACTGCTGTTAGGGAGGAGAGAAAATCCAATCTGGGAATTACTCAGATTAAGGTTGGGGGATGATTTCAAGGAAAGAAAGCCAATACTATTAATGACTCCTTACTCTCTCACTTTGCCAAACAGGACTATAATGAGCTGAAGACAATAAAGAGGGCTACTCATTTTTTTGTCCCTTGGGAGGACAAGTGACAAAGAGGGGCTGAGAAAGAAATGTGATTTGTATCTTTATTACAAGATGAGTTGGCTGAGCACAGACTACTCCTTTGTTATTATTATTATATTTATAACCAGCCTTTACTTTGTACATCTCAAAGCAGCATATATAAGGTTACTGCTTCTTATTTTTCTCACAATAACCAGCCTGTGAGCTGGGCTGGGCTGAGAGAGGGACTGTCTCAAGGTCACCTAAGTTGGCTTTTGTGGCTAAGGGGGGGGACCACTAGACCTTACAGTCTTTTGTACTGCATCAGACTTCATCAATTTATTGAAAGACAAAGGGCTTGTTGGTTGTTTAAAATAGTATTTTTAAAATATTGTTTGTTGTTCAACAAGTACTGAACTTCTTATGGGAACAGAATCAACTGCTATGTTTTAGGATGATAAGGAGCAGGGATTGTTTTATCATCCACTTTTCTTTTGTGGAAATCAAAATAGAGTTTGTAAGACAATCTGGAAATCTCATGATCATATTCTGCACTTGTTTAGCTTCATTGTGAGGATTGAGTCATCATGAGCATTTGGACGGTGTCCTGCCTGGGATGCCTGGGAATAACTAGTGCATTGGAAAGAGCTCAAGGTGAAAAAAAAAAAACCAAAGCTCCCACAATAGAGAATACAGTGTCATATAACCCTGGTAGTTAATTCCCAATGTTTTATTTCTATTAGAAGGAATGATGACTCTTAACTTGGCAGATAATGCTCATGCCTCTCAAAGGGAAAAGTCACTCAGTTATAATTTCATATGCATATTGCTCACACAATTGTGCCAAACGCAATAATGGAGACCAGGAATAGGAAACCAGGAACAAATAACTTCATCTGTTTGCAGAAGGATGCTCTTTCTTTTTTTTAAACATAATACACAATATATTAGGACAACTTTGCAGGATGGGCAAATTCTGTCTTCACCCTTAACAGCTGACAAGTACAGATAGTTTAGTGACCGTTTGAAATTATGACACTGAAAAAAGTGACTTTTGATGGTTTTTCACACTTAAGACCATTGCAGCATCCCCATGGTCAGGTGATCAAAATTCAGAAGCTTGGCAACTGCTTCATATTTATGACGGTTGCAGTGTCCCGAGGTCATGTGATTTCTTTTTGCGACCTTCTGACAAGCAAAATCAACGGGGAAACCAGATTCACTTAACAAAATGCGTCACTAAATAACGGCAACGATTCACTTAACAACCTTGGAAAGAAAGGTCGTAAAATGGGGCAAAACTCACTTCACAGCTGTCTTGCTTAGCAACAGAAATTTTGAGCTCAGATGTGGTCATATGTCAAGGACTACCTGTATTGAGAGCAATGCCGTGTTCTTTTTCTTCTGAAGCCAGCTCCGGACTGTAAGGCAGGGGTTCTCAACCTTGGCAACTTTAAGACTTGTGGACTTCAACTCCCAGAATTCTGGGAGTTGAAGTCCACAAGTCTTAAAGTTGCCAAGGTTGAGAACCCCTGCTGTAAGGAATAGTAATTTATTTATTTAAATTTACTGGCCACCCAAATCCAGCAATCATATATTTCTGGTGCCCCTTCTCTCCTCTAAAAAAGAGTAAAAGGAACCTAGTTCAGGAAATTGAACCAAGAGTAGAAAGCCTAGCTGATGATTAAGAAATGAGGAAAAGAACGTAATACTTTTCAATAACCTTCCCAAGGCCAGGAAAATATTACAGTGGGTAGGTCAAAGGCCAGAGACGTTAGAGGTAAAAGCAAATGAGATCTCAAATCTGGGATGAGGCTAGATGGGATGCCTGTCAGTAACGATCTGATATTAACAAAATTGCTACCGGTATATATTGCAGACAGAAAGCAAAATCTATTGATTACTGTGTGAAGGTAATAAGCTTTTGTTATGGGACCTTATGAGTTGGTTTGGTGTAGTTAAAAGCCAACCATTCAGGGAAGCTTCTGTCAGAGATTCTGACTTGACATTATTTTCTTAGCACTTCAACCTTGAGTAAACTGTGAACTACAGCAGCAATTGTGTGCTGAGTATGTGAAACCAAAAGCAAGACAGCCATGAGGCTGGAAAGTTCAACATGAACCAAATGACCCACTCTAACTCTTCAGAAAAGGGGATCAGACTGACTTTATGTATTTATTATTAAACTTATGGGCCACCCATCTCACCACAGGTTACTCTAGGAGGCTTCCAATCATTCAATAAAAATGCAATGAAAACATTGAAACAATAAACAAGGTCCTTAAATTTAAATTTTAAATTTAATATTCAGTTAAAATAAAATTGATCAATCCAAACTGATTGTTATACTCTTGGTGCTTCCAGTACATCCGGTTCCCTAATTACCCATAGTGTGTTTTATTTGGGGGTTGGTGGTTCACAATGTTTTTACTAGCAGTTTGGGAGACTGCCATTATTTCCCTACAAATACAGCAGACTGTGGAGAGTCCAATCAAGCTAGGACCACTGAAAAGTTTCCTCAGAGAGATCTATGAACTTACAGAAACATTACTATTATTGAAGACTTGTATTCTGAGTTTCTACAAAGAGGTCTAAATTACAGCCATTATTTCTTTTTTGGTTTACATCTCTACATGCTTTACTCATACAAGAAAAATGTAGGATGATACCCCAACCTTACTAAGAGATCAATGGCTGTCTCTTGATACAGAATGTGTTTTAGTTTCTGATTTAATTCACTATGCCAATTGGTTCACAGTCTGATGTTTAAACAAAATGGTGCTTTAAGTAACTTACAATAAGTGAATGTAAACGATTCTGAAGGATACAGAATGAAAAAAGCCAATATAGTCTCTCCCTCTTTTTAATGAAATGTCTTGCTCTGCAGTCATATGTCTAAAACCAATTAAATAGCACCATAAGAGAATCTTAAAGAATAAATTTGATGGTGCCTTGCAAACACACATACACCCTTCTGAGAGAGTGCTCTAGGAAAACGTTGGTGAGGAAATATCAATATTAAACCATTAAAGAAAAGCCCTTGAAACCAGTGGCTCTGCTTAGCTTAATATATAGCAGCACATTTTTACAAGCATCTGGAGTAGTTAGGAGTAGGAGTTTGGGATCAAATTTGCATGTAAAGTTCTTCCTCAGTGACGGTGATGGAAATAAAGGAAGACAATGCATACACCTTGTCATTCATAGTTTTGAATTCCCCATGTTCATAAGCATCAAATCTTATCAGACATTTCTGGTGGCTAATAGTGGTTAGAATACAGTATTCAGGCAAACTTTGCTCATAGCCAGGAGTTTGATCCTAACCAGCTCAAGGTTTAACTCAGGTTTCTATCTTTCTGAGATCAGTAAAATGAGGACCCAGATTGTTGGGAGCAATATGCTTTTAAAGCACTATGCAGAAATATATAAGTCTGCTTTTGCTATTGCTAATATAGAAGAATTCCAAATTTCCGAAAACAATTGGACCTTAGAGCTTTGCAATTATAACAGGTGGCTAACATGCTGATTCTAAGATAGTCCATGAGATGAATTGAGAGGTGACTGACATGCTGATTCTAAGACAGTCCATGAGATGAACTGTTCAATGGACAATCTTGCCATTCAAACCTCCAACTTTTGGAGCTTCTTGAGTGAAAAACAGAGGTTCCTCCAATGTAAAATGTTAATGTTTGCCCAGATATTTTAAGTGCAGCCCACCTACCCAAATGCATTGCAAATTGAATATCAATCTATTTAAATTCAGTTTCTCAAATTTAAGCTGTATCTCTCGGGATTTTCAGTTTAAATTAAACTATTGCTTCTGGCTTCAGCAAAATTGCCTGAATGAAAGTGATTTTGACATCCTGATCATTTCCAAGGGCAATTGTTCTTATTTAAACCAGTTTAGGGTGTATCCAGAAAAGGCTGCCAAGTCACTTATTAAATTCATACATTTTGATAGAGAAGATTCAGGAAGAAAACTCTACGTATAGGCCTGTTTATTTTTAGCTGTTGTTTTGGAAAACAATAAAAATGTAGAGCTACTTTAAGAAAAAAGTATTTGGAAAGAATAAACAAACAGTTATCACCAATGAATTTTATCAAAGACTTTCTGCAGATTCCATGAAATAATTACAATAAGTTCTATCTTGATGTTGCAAAGGTGCTTTTTCCAAAAGGCAACTGGATTTTCTTGGTTCTTTCTTTGAAAATGCTTTGCTTCTCATTCAAAAAGCTTCTTCAGTTCTAACTGACTGGTGGGGAATGGAAGGATTTATATTCATTGCAGTCATCTTCGTCCTTGAGTAAACTGTGAACTACAACAGCAATTGTGTGCGGAGTATGTGAAACCAAAAGCAAGACAGCCATGAGGCTGGAAAGTCCAACATGAACCATTTGTCTGAAATGGTATAGGGTTTCCTGCCTGAGCAGGGGGTTGGACTAGATGACCTCCAAGGTCCCTTCCAACTTATTATTATTATTATTATTATTAATACTATTATTATTATTATTATTATTATTATTATTATTATTATTATTATTATTATTATTATCTCTCTGAGAATCATTGAGGCCACTTGGGGATTTACCTGTAACCTCAAGGTCATCTGAGAATGCAAATGGGTGTGGAACTTTCTTGGAACTGCTGAAAGGATTGCATTGTAAATGAGATAGGTGGTGTTGTATCCTTTTGAGAAAGGGCTGTTCAGTTTTAACAAAGATGGCTTCCTTGACTCCTCTTTCAAACCAGTGGTCCTCCCTGTTTAGAATGTGAACTTTGCTGTCTTCGAAAGAGTGACCCGTATCTTTCAGATACAGATGGACTGCCTAATCCTGTACTGATGAGTTTGTTCCACTGTGTTGTGCTATGCATTTGTGAATGGTTGTTTTGTTTGCCCATATATAGGTCTGCAAATATCTCACTGCATTGCATAGCATATATCACATGGTTAGAACCGAAGAAACGTTTTGGATGAGAAGCGAAATGTTTTCAAAGAAACGTTTTTCAAAGAAAGTCCAGTTGCCTTTTGGAAAAAGCATCTTTGGGACAACCATGACCTGGATGATTGAGAATCTCCATAGATATTCTATCTTGGTGCTAAAACCATACAGATACTACTACATTAAGGTGATCAGGTCCTTGATTATAGCAAACAAATCCCTACTGAGTAGGAATTATCTTCCAGAAGCAGCTAAGAAAACACCCAGATATGCTTTGACATCTACATTCATTAGTGAAATCCACCTGGATCTGGTTTAGAAATTGAAGTTATAGAAGCTTGGTGTATCTCAGCAGGTGGCAGCACCTGGCTGACCTTCTCTGAGTTTGGGCTCGATTAAGACTTGGACAGCAGAGAAAATCAGGCATATAGGCTAGACTGTGTAGTCAAAACGCATCCCAGAAGAACAACTGGCAAAACCTTTCTGCTTTCTTGCCAAGAAAACAGCACTAGGAGTCTGCTAGTGCTGGGGGGGGATGCCTTTACTTTTTCAAAGAGTTGTTAATATAAGTCTGCAAACTACCAAATTCAAGCAGTTTCTCATAAACCTTGCCAAGTCCAGTCAAAATGTCTCTGTAGGCTTCATACCATTCTACTCTGTAGGGAAACCATCTGGCTGTGGTATTTTTCCATTGTCTCTGTGTAGTGTATAGTCATGCATTAGACTTCTTCCTCCTGAAAAGGCTCTAAAAGTAGCTTTTCCTGTGAACTATCAAAAGTTTCGGCTAGGAGAAGAAAGAATCTTATTCATTTTTGTAACATTCTTCTGAATAAATGTCTTCAGGCATTACAAATGTATTATCAATTCTCTAAACTATTGGAGCAAAACTTTTGGCTCAGTGCTGCTTTAGTTTATATGCCAAAATGTTACCTGGGCGTTCGCCCAGTTCCTAACGTCTCTGCCATAGGCACAATAGAGCAAAAGGTAATTCATTCCGTTAGCATCTTGCAGTTCTTGACAAAAACCTGTACAGCAAATTGGAAAAAAAAAAGAAAATAATTAAATTTATGATATAATGTTCTTTCTTTTTTTTTTACAAATGTTACATACAAAATGATTTCTCCTGATTGTATGCCTTATCTACCTACCTACTCAGTAATACAAAATGATGCTGAGCTTTTTTGCCTTTATTTAATTAAATAGAACAGAAGAAAAGAAAGGAAAATGTATATGACAGCACATCATGCATATGTATAGGTTTATAGCATTCTACATAAACATTTCAATTAAGGATTACTTATTTCATTACAATTTTGTATACATTGTCTATGTCTGTAAGCAACTTGTTTGTAAGTTGCAAATAACACTAGGTTTTCTGTACATTGATTAATTGGGATCATACATTTATTTTTCCAATGTTGAAGAATAAATCTCTAAGCAATAAGGATTGTATGGAGAATTCATTTCAATTGTCCAGCAATAGATGCATATTTAAAAAGAATACGAATATCTGAAAATATTAAATCCTATCTCAATTTATATGTGTACTTCTTATATGTGTTCTTCCTAAATATGATAACTGTAGGGCACTGCAAAACCATGTGTTTTAATGACACATTATTCTCATTGTATTTCCAACAATATTACTCATTTCTTTTCTATACAGCTACACTGGTGTTTCAACAATTCTGAAATATTATTTTTGTTGAATAAGCTGCATTCTACATTTTAGTGAACTTTTTCATACAGATGTTAAGATAGATCCAATTATTTAGACCAAATAGGGATTTAACAATTTCTTTTTTCCAGTTGCTCTTTATAACTTGCATGGCAAATTGATTTATTGACAAATATCTATAAAGATTATTTGTAGGATTTTAAATTTATAAAAATGAGTAATTATTTAAATAATTTATTATAATAGTCTTTGAATCTGAAATAATAATCTTTGAATCTCAAAATGCTGCTGGTCCAAATTAAAATTTAATTATTTGTTACATTTATAGAATATCTACAAATAGATGTTCTAGTTGCATCTATATGGCAGTTAATTACATTCTGAAGGATTGTGAAAGAAATAAAATAAATGTGTGAATGTTGATTTATGTAGGGAGGAAAATATGGTCCCAATCAATTGGTTCAGTAAGCACCACCATTTTTAAAACCAGTTTTTATTTACAGGCTCTCCGTACTAATCAAACTGATATCTGCACTTCTTTCATCAGTCTTTTTCAAACTTTTAACAGTTATGGACTGCTAAAACAATCTGGAAAATGCAGAAACTATCTAATTAAATCAACACCCCTAGTTTTACTTTTTTGTTCTAAAGACAGTGGTGGGATTCAGCCAGTTTGCACCAGTTCAGTAGAACTGGTAGCTAATTTTTTGTTGCCCAGGCCCAGAATGGACTTCTCCACATAGAGAACCGGTTGTTCACATATTTGAATCCCACCACTGCCTAAAGAGCTTGGGAGTTCATAATTTTATGGTCACATTTTTATAGGCTTTCTGCCCTTTCCATTTTCAAACTTATTTTATATAAAAAATATAAGCAAAATCAAAGTATTGAGTACTCGAATTGCTTTATCTTCTCTCTACCATCATATCAACTCTTAACATATTCAGTATGTACTGTTTGAGGATCTCTGAATGCCATGGTGTTAGAAGCAAATGTATTTCTAACACAATGAAAAATATATGAAATCTCATGTTTAGATATTTTTCATTGTGTTTCTTATTTGCTCATTTGGGGGGGTTACCTGGGGGTATTACAATAGAAACGTTGTGTCTATTTTTAGTTTTAGTTTTCTAAGTGTTTTCACAATATTGTCAGATAAACAGTTCACTTAGCCAGTTTTCAGCCATTGCCACATTCTCTCTCTTCTCAACTGTTGGGCGGAGGAGGAGGAGGAGGAGGAGGAGGAGGAGACTGAGGCATGCTGATTTTCAGTCTTTGAGGGGAGGCCGGGGGCTGAGGTGGGGAGATGGCTCTTGCAAATTGATTGTCAGCTTGTACAGAAACAGTGTTGAAGCAGTGGTGGGATTCAGCCAGTTTGCACCACTTCGGCAGAATCGGTAGCTAATTTTTTGTTGCCCAGGCCCAGAATGGACTTCTGGAAACGGCATCCACACAGAGAACCGGTTGTTCACATATTTGAATCCCACCACTGGTTTGAAGCAGTAAATGATCTCTTCTTGGCTGATTGTTGGCATTCATGAGGTGATTAGACCTCTGCAGACCACCAATGGTTCATGGCTCACTCGTGGAAAAACACTGTCTTAGATGAACAACTTCTACTTCAAACTGTATCAGTAATTTTATTACAAACTTCATTGGTGTTTGATAAACAAAAGTTTTTTTATCGAAGAGTTAAAGGCAGTAGGACTTTGACAGTGATGACATGCCATAGCTTATTGGTATTAGGATTACACATGTTAACCAAAAGAATTACTATTTTGTAAAAGAAAAGATCACTATTATTAGCTTGTCTTTAACATGGTCACCTTGATGTTGGAGAGTTTTGGTGGAATATGACAGGAATAATTTAGATCAATTAATAAAGCCAAATGATGAATTTTTCCATTTAAGGAGCCATTTTGCCATTTAATAAAGGATATAGCTATTATTTGCAAGAAAGTGCAATATTAACACTAAAAACATTTTTTTATGTCTAGATACAAACTTTTACCAAGGTGTTGAAAAGAGTGACTAATAAATGGTCTTCACACTTACAACCATTGTGGTGATGTGAACAAAATTCAGGCACTTGGAAACCATCATAGTGGTTGCAACATCCGGTGTTCAGATGATCACCATCTGCAACATCCAGAGGCCTTTTGACTAGCAAAGTCAATATGGTAATCTGTATTCACATAAGGACCTTGTGGTTCACTTAACAATTGCAGTATTTCATTTAATGACTATGGGGGAAAATAGGTGTGGTTCACTTAATGATTGCAACTTTTGTTCCAGTCTCAGTTGTAGTCATAAGTTGAGGACTACATGTATGATCTTTCAACCTTAAGGGCTCCAGAATTCCCTTCCATTGTAAAGGATGTAATAGATTCCCTTCTAAAATACTTAGCCTACGATTATTATTTATAAGCAGTTGTTAGATTATACTGAAGTATACAATAGTATAGTGGACACTTGGAATAGGATACTGGAGTGTCTAGTGCACCTATGTCAAAAGATAGTTATTTTGTACCCATGTCATATTTCTATAAATGTAAAATTATAAATAGTTCAACCAACATATTATATCATATATATTAAACATCACATCTTTTCTGGAAGAAATTGACCAATCTTTCGGGACAGGGTTAGCAAAATACAGAAGCCACACTTCTATCATAGTGGCTTCCTTTTGGCTAGTGGTTTTTTCTCATAAATTTATTGTTTCAGATGATTCATTGCTTTTTAAAGAAATGCTTATGTTCTTTTAAACCATGTGGCCATGGTGTGGAAACTAATAATAGAACCAAAACAATAGGACACTAGGCAAATTATAATTGCAAAAAAAGTGATATTACCAGGGTAGTAGAACAGGAACACTGAAGAAGATTATTATGTAAGAAGGGACAAATACACAACCCACAATTGAGCCCCAAATTCTGTTGCTAAGTAAGACATTTGTTAAATGAGTTTTGCCCCATTTTACGATCTTTCTTGCCACAGTTGTTAAATCAATTAAACACTTAATCACTCCATTGACTTTGCTTGTCAAAAGTTCGCAAGAGGTGACCACATGACCCTGGAACACTGCAACTGTCATAAATATGAATCAGTTGCCAAGCGTCTGAATTTTGATCATGTGACCGCGGGCATGCTGCAACAATTGTAAGTGTGTCAAATGGTCATAAGTCCCTTTTTTCAGTGCTGTTACAACTTTTGAACAATCACTAACTGAACTGTTGTAAGTCGAGGACTACCTGTAATATCAGCAAGGCTGCAAGGCTAAAAGAAATGCAGGTTTTTTTTGCACTTCTTCCTCACATCTGCATGAACACATTCCTAAGATCTGATCCAAGCTGATACTGAAAAACACCTAAAGATAATGGTGGCATGGCAGCCTGTGAGCTCAGTAGTCAGGAACCTGGAAAAAAAAAATCATCTTTAGCTGGATTTTTCTTTGAATTTTATCATGGGCTGAGTTCTGCAGATGTACACACCGTAGAAAAAATATTGGTTGGGTTGATTTATTGCTTTCAATGTTCTGAGCAATTGAAGGGACATCTGGTTGCCCATTTCTTAGTCATCTTTTAATAAAATTTCAGTTCTGATGTTTTGCATAATTTGTGCCATTAATAATAAATCCTAGCAAGGGCAACTCATGTACAACATATTCACTACATGATTAAATCTGAAACTCATTTCATTAATGCTGGTGGTATACACGAATGAAAATAAATTTGTTTCCCACTAACTGTATAATGATATGAAGGATTTACTGTGGTTGTGCCAACATTCTGGCAGTCTGGACAACAATTTAGAAATGTTGTTTGCTTTAAACTATCATGTTGGTATAGAAAACGAATAAATCAAGGCATCTTGAATGATATAGCTATTGCAAGAAAATTGACAGCTAAGAAACAAAAAATGATTCTCTGTCTTGTTCTTATTGCTAAGAGACTAATCCTTTAACACTTCCAATTTACGTCTTTAATTACTCAGTGGACTGAAGACCTGATGTTACTTGTAACTTTTAAATGAATTGCTTACAGATGTAGATCATATACAGAGCTGGACAATGAAATATGATTAAATGTTACTGAAACCGTTGTGTAAAAAACATATATACATAAACAAGAAGCCTTTATGCAATTTTTGACTTTATTGTACCACAGTGCTGCTTTTTCTTTATTAAGGTTTATGAAATAAAGGTAAAAAGTAGTCTGCTAATGCTACTTTGCATGCTTGTGCTTCTATTTGTTTTTTCCCTCCTTCTTTTTAAAATAAATAATCCTTGATTGACAGCTGGATTCTTAGTGACTAGTTGAAATCATGACAGACCCCTCCTCCCCAAAAAAAGGTACTTATAACTGGCTGCAAAGTTCTGACAGCCACCGGCCTTGGTCACATGCTTTAGCTTGATGTGAGTTTGTGTGTGTGTGTGTGCTTTTGAGTCTGAGAGAGAGAGAGAGAGAGAGAAAGAAGAGAGAGAGAGAGAGAGAGAGAGAGAGAGAGAGAGAGAGGGAGAGGGAGAGGGAGAGAGAGAGACTGGCCCAAGGAGATCCCACTGGCTTTCTGTTTAAGGCAGGAATACAACTCATGCCCACCTGGTTTCTAGCCTGCTACCTTAACCACTAACCAATCTAACTAGATTGACTAAAATGTATACAAATTAATTATATCATGTGCTATTGTGATATACGATATGCATGAGAAAACTGATATGCTATATGTAAGACAAATTTCGTTGCCTCTGTAAGAAAATTGGAAAATAATCCACCCATTTTTTTCTGGAGTTTTAAGCAGACGGTTGCAATTGAACTTTCGATTTTTTTGATATCAAAAAATTATTTGCCTCCACTCCCCCCACCCCCCAAACACCTCTGTCAAGCCACACAATAGTTTCTTTGGATATAGTATGCCATATGAATGCAGGACTTGAGAGTTTAAAATTCAACTGTGTCCCATGAACCTAGACTTTACATATGTGTAGCTTTGTGGCATTTAGGTATCCTGGGAGCAAACCTTGCCCATTTCTTTTTCTAGAGAACCCCAGTTTAATATTAATTGTCACCAGGATGACAAGCCCATCCTTGTGTACAAAATGTAACAAAAGGACAAAGTTCAACCCTTATCACTTTACGTCCACTCCCAAATCTGCTTTTTACGTAAGTTACAACTGTGGATGTGACGCAGATATCAAGATTAATAACCTTCATGATAGAAGACTGGTTTAAGCTATCTGATTTGTCAGGATACTCACACTCAATCTGAGACGAAGAGCTGTGCCACATTTAAGTCTTTTTTTTTTTTTTTTTTTTTTGCTAATGGATATATGTTTCTTACCTCTCAGATTGCATTTTTCCTTCCTATCCCAGCCATGTATTAAACTGGAATTTATGCACATCAGTTCCAGGGCTGGCATAGACTCTCACCGATTTGAAAGTGTCTTTGGTTCCTCTTTTAGCCCTCCTTTTTCTGGGCCTTACTGATAGCATATTTTTTTTTTCTCACAACAGAAAGAGCCAGCCATTGAGTCTGGTCAGAAGCTGGAGACTGCCAGAGAATATGACAGCAGCCTAACAGAAAAAGGCACCACTCAGTGGATGTAACATACTTTTTAACTGACTTACATTTCTTTCACTATTAACATCATCATACTTGTAGTGGGAATCAAACACCCTCCGAATAGCCCAAGAGAAACATTACTTTGATGTAAAGTCTTCTGTTGCTTTCTTGCCTTTTTTTTTTATATGGTTCCATTTAACCAAATCCTTAATTGACGACTGGTGGTGGGGGTCAGTTGCCAAGAAGGGGTCAGTTGCGAAGAATGGATCTGTTTTCTTATGTTGTGATGCTATCCATCAGTTCTTGAGGCGGCAGTAAACTATATATCAGCTATCCCCGTTGGCAATCCTATTGTGCCACAGACATAGCAATAGCACTTAGACTGCTTTACAACCCTCTCTAAGCGGTTTACAGAGTCAGCCTATTGCCCCCAACAATCTGAGTCCTCATTTTACCGACGGTCGGAAGGATGGAAGGCTGAGTCAGCCTTGAGCTGGTGAGGATTGAACTCCTGGAGTACTGCATTCTAACCACTGTGCCACCACGGCATGGTCTTCTTTAGTTACAATACAGGGAAATGGCTCTGTCCTTAGTTGGGGTGCACAGGGTACATTGAGGATCAATTTTTTTGGGCTTTGCTTCCCTCCCTTCCTATTAAATGTCACCAGCTGATATGAAACTTCACAAATCACATTCCTTAATATTTATTTATTTATTTATTGGATTTCTTATGCTGCCCATCTCACTAATATAGTGACTCTGGGAAATTTACAGTGTAATAAAAAGTGTAAAAAATGCCAATTAAATTGGAATAAAAGTTAAAAATTAACATTTGTTTGTTTGTTTGTTTGTTTGTCTATTTGATTTCTAATATGGGATGGTGCTGGAGGTGGGATAGAGGGGCTATTTCAAAGACTGTAAGAGGGACTATAGTTCAGAAACTATAAGATTGGTAGATTTAGTCATCTGTCAAAACATCCTCTCCAGAAGAAATAAATGTCTACCAGGCTGTGTTTGTATCACACTTAGATACTAGTGAGAAAATGTTCTTAATTATGCAGGTCTGTTGCGGTGAACTCTTCCCCCAAAATACCAAGGACTAGGAAGGGAACATTCATTGGGGAAATAAAATTACCAAGGAAAAGGCCTATATTATTTAAGACAGAACAATTTAGGCAAGCTAGGGGATCTGTTTAGGAAAAAGTCATTGCAACACATTATAAATTCAAATGCTTTTCAAAGCATTGTTTAGGGGAAAATGTAGTACTGTTGAATAATGCCTGTGAATTACTTTGACGCAATATTCTTGGAGGGAACGTGGTCTAATCAACAGTTGATTTTTAGAAATACTGGAGCTGTACAATTTCTCTCCCCCCTACTTTGGCTACATGAGTTCAGGAAACAAACTAAACAAGGAAAGAGTATCTGAAACTAAGGGTGTTGGTTTTGAGCCTGCTTAATCTCTAATTTTCAGCTAATGTCTTATCATGGATGATCTAAAAAAGAAAGAGAAAGAAAGAAATGAGAAAGAAAGAAAGAGAAAGAGAGAGAAAGAAAAAGAAAGAAAGAAAGAACTTTCAACAGTATAAGAAAAGTGGTGATAGACGTAAGGATTATGAGCTCAAAATAAAAATAATGCCAAGTGTAATAACATTTATACAAAGAAATTAGCATTTCAGATAAAATTTTGACTCCAAGAAAGAAATTTGAACAAAGAAAGGAATAAACTGTTAATCAAAGTGTCTTTGCAGCCTTTGGGGTGATAACTTAACCTAGCAATCATTACATTCAGAGATGCTGGAAATAATTTAAAACTTACTCAATTCTTTGAAAAAAAATTACAAGTTCTGGAGCTCACATTTCAAAGGAATGAGAAAAAGAAAGAATTTGTCTTCTGACTGTCTTTGTATCCTGAGGAAATAGGTTCTTTTTTATATATATCCATAATCCAGATTCGTATAATTCAGCCTTTTTCTGATGCACTGTGCTATAATTGGTACACATTTTACCCTACTGAGTTTAGAAATGGAGCATAAAAATGGAAATGGAAATGGAAAATATTTTAATATTTTGATGTTTTGTATATGTTGTGAGCCGCTCCGAGTCTCCGGAGAGGAGCAGCATACAAATCAAATAAATAAATCAATAAATCAATCAATAAACAAACAAACAAACAAACGAACGAACGAACGAATAAATAAATAAATAAATAAATAAATAAATAAATAGTGGAGATTGCAAGGACGGAATTCCCTTTTTGCTTCTGCTATGATTTTACCAGATTGAAAATTTGCCAGTTAGATTAGATTATCTTTCTATTGGCGCATGTCACTTTTTTTTTTTAGAAAAATGTGTATATATATTTTATTGGTAAGAGTAACAACCAGAGGATATAATAAAGTACAACCAAAACTATAAATGTATTAATAAAATCAGAAGACGATGTAAAGCACGGGTGTCAAACTCGCCGTGTCACATGACGTGTCGTGACATGTTGGGACTTTTTTTGCATTGCTGGAGCTGGGATGGGCGTGGCCTCCGCATGATGCAACCAGCCTGCGGGCCGGCAGTTTGACACCCTGATATACAGAATAGAGAATAAATGAGGAACATTTGTAGAAACGGAAATGTATATTCATAAAGTAGCTCAATCTTTAACATTAAATCTAGCCATATAGATCATCTATTGCTCCATTTTTCTCAATTTTGGTAGAAGAAGGTATTTTGATACAAAGATGTTTACATTACATAATAAGGTTTTTAGTATTTTGTTACTTGGGTGCTGTATACTATTGCATATAGATAAGAGAAAAAAGGGGATATTTTATCAATATTAATTATAGTTTTAGATATAAATGTTACTGGTAGTCCTTGATTTATGACTGGTCACTTAGTATCTGTTCAAAGTTAGGACTTCTTCTTCTTCTTCTTGTGCCATATCCGTTATCGGACGTTGGCAATCATGTTGGTGATCCTGTTTTTATCAGCAGCCGCACAAAAAAGTGCTGCTGAGTTTTGTCCAAACCAATCCCATAGATTTTGAAGCCACAATGTTCTTCTTCTGCCTGGACCTCGTTTGCCTTCAATCTTTCCCTGGAGGATTAGATGGAGTATGCCGTATTTTTCTGGGTGTCGCATCACATGTCCGAAATATTCTAATTTTCGTTTTTTAATTGTTTTGATGATTTCCCTTGGCTTTCCCAGACGGCTTATCACCTCAATTCTGATCTTGTCAACCCAGCTTATACGTAACAGCCGCCTGTAAATCCACATTTCAAATGCTTCTAGTCTCTTCAGGTGGCCTTCTGTCAGAGACCAACTCTCTATTCCATAGGGCAGGATAGAAAAAATATAGCATCTGACAAGCCTGTTTTTCAGTCTTAGGCTTATGTCGTGACTGCAGAAGACCTTTTTCATTTTGAAGAATGCTGTTCGGGCTTTTTCTATCCTTGCCTTCTATCCTTTCAATGGTCATGTCCCAGCTTTCATGTAAATTAGAACCGAGGTGCGTGATCCTTTCAACTTTTTCTAGTGGTATTTCTTCTGAATTTATTGGTGGTAAATTAACGGGTTGTTTGCTGACGACCATGATCTTGGTTTTTGAGGTGTTAAGCTTCAAGCCGTATTTTTCAGATATTTCTGTGACTCTGTTGATGAGGAGCTGAAGGTCTTCATGCTTACTGGCAAGCAGAACCGTATCATCTGCATATCTTAAGTTGTTGATCCAAACACCGTTTACTTTGATGCCAGCATCGATGTTCTCCAGTTAGGACAGACTTCCCCAAAGGTACTTATGACCCGCTTATGAAGTTCTAACAGCTGCTCCCCCCACATAGTCACATGACTGCATATCAGGCACTTGATAACCAGGCCACATTTACCACCATTTGCATCACCCTTTGGTCACAAAATGGCCTTTTACTTCCGATTTTTGGCCAAAAAAAAAGCCCCATAGTGAACAAGTGGTTCACTTTACAACTGTGGCATTTGCTTTACAACTGCCATAATAAAGGTCATAAAAACCAAAGGGTCATGGGGTTATCTGCTTTACAACTGACACAACTTACAACCATTATAAGCAGGCTCCAGTTATGGTTCTAAGTTGAGGTTTATCTATGTAGCCATTATAATTATCAGACTTTTCTTCAGCATTAACTACTGTATAACACTGGGAATGAAATGAGTGTGCGTCTTTTGAAAAATGCTTTTATCTTTTGCATACTAAATAAATGTATTTAGATGCTTTTGATGGGGTTGGTTCTACCCCACCTGTATGGCTGCTGTTGCCAAATAGTAATAATAGGAATGAAGACTGTAACCATATCAGAATCTTCCCTATGGAAAACAGCCCCCCTTTTTTGCTTATTAATGCCTCCCAGTATGTAAAGACACCTAGACTGTTAGTATTCCTGCAACAAAGTACATTAATTAATAATATATGTTATACAAGATGAGAAATGATTATTCAAACACATCCATGTTTCATCAAACGGGTTGCCCTTTAATGAGGATTTTAGTCACTAGAACATAAAATTAAACACAAGACTTTAAATTTTAAATTAAATATTAAAGATACAACTAATGTCCAAGAGCTGAAATATGTTAAGTTACTTTCATGCTAGGTATTGTCCCTTCTTGCAAAAATTACTAGTTTTAATAGACTCTGTAATGTTCATTGTGAAGAATGTTCATTTCCAGACAAAAAGGTTTACATTCCAACATTTGGAGCATTGTATGGGATGTTTGCAGCAGTTTCAAATTGGTTAGCTGGGCCCAGAAGTTGAGTTTGAAAATTAATACATTTTATATAATAAATTATATTAAAGGTCAGTGTAGTTGTGTTTATAGGCAGGGAAAATGGAAGGAACAAGGTAGGTAATATACAAAAGCTGGAGGCTAAATCAAGCAGAAGAATTTAGGTACCTTGTTTTACTAAAAATGGGAAAATATATGGTCAAATGTTCATTTATTTATTATTTGTTTTTCATATTTCTAAACTACCCTTCTCCCTCAAAGTGGACTCTGGGTGGTACACAGTAAAACATGAAAGCATAAAACAGTATGTAAAAAATAAAAAAACCTAAAAATTTGGGTTAATTTTTTTAAGTTATAATTTTTAAGGGATGATGGCCAAAGGTAGTAGATAATATGTTTCATAAATAGTGAAAGTTTATCAATATGTCAAAATAGAGAGAAACAGTCTGACATAATGGTTCAAATTGTTAGGAAAAATATTATGAAACACTGAAAGTGCAATCAAAGCAAAGATCAATAGCCCAACAGTTAGGCAAAGGATTACATGTCATAGGCGATAAAGAAGATGGATCAGCAATCATGTATTATGTAACTTACATTATGTAGGTAGGAAAGATTCCCAACTTTATATCTGCAATAATTCTTTCCTTATTTTATGGCTCTAATTTCTTTGACTATTTCATCCTCCATTTCTGAACTATAGGTAATCTTGCTTACCCTGAAAAAGCAATAGTGTGATAGGAATATGACAAGGTGAGAACCTAAAACTGCTTTTTTCAACCTGGTGACTGCTAGATGTATGCTGAATTTTGGTTCCCATAATCTCAAGTCAGCACAGCTCCAGGATTTGAGAAGTATATTCCAACACATTTGAAGAACATCAAGCTGGAGAATGCAATAGTCACAAATAGTTGAGGCAAGTAAACAGAGACTTATATCATACCTACCTGTGGTTAGTTGATCTGGCTAAGACAAAGTTTCAATCCCTCTCTCTTGCCCTCCATCAGGACGTTGCTATTGTTTGGAGCTTGTAGCTTAAAAACATCAGAAGAAACCAAGCTGGCCTATCTGACAGACCACCAATCTCCATTTGTCTTTACCTGCCTAGTAGGGTCCTATAAGGTGGGTGCATTCCAAGGTTAAAGAATCATCTCATAGGACAATGTGTACTTATGTCTGTTGCAATTCCTGCCCTCTGGAATGATCTCCTTCCCCTTATGTCACTCAGGAAACTACTGAAGACCCAGATGTTGAGGAAAGGATGTTGAGGACAGGATGATTAAAGATCCCTCTTTTGTTCTTTTGCTTGATTTGATTTCTATTGTTTTAATCTTGTTTTGAATACTTCGTTCTTCTGATCAACTGTATAAGTTGTATCTATTAGATGCTTTTATATTTATAAATTAGTTCCTTAAGTGTAAGATGCTCAGAAACATTTGGAAAACAGGTGGCTTATACATACAGTAAATCAAGGCATAAGCACACATTAGTTCAATTGGTGACTAAAGGAGTTCTGAAGTCAGCAGTTCCTTGTATGTAAATATAGACATATTCCAACTACATAGAAGGAGGGAATTGGATCAGTTTTTAATAATAAAAGGAGAGTGATGTTAAAGAGCTATGAACTGTTTCTTCAGAAGTTCACGTCCCTGTGACCTATTGTCCAAAGTAGCTTTTTAACCACTTATATCATTTAGTTTAATTCATTAAAAGTATATACTTAGCATTCTCCCACAATGATTGCCTGCAGAACTGAGGGTAAAACACAAACTCTGAGAAGTAAGCAACATGGGGGTGGGAGGGAGCTGTCACTCAGAGTACTACCTTTTTACTGTTAAAAAAGGACCCCTCTCCCTTCTGTGGGATTTAAAAACAAAAACAAAATGGTTCTGCTCCCATCCTATCAATCTTGGCCTTCCTCTTTGGAGGCCCTCTTGCTGGAAATGGCTGGCCACCACTGGCTCAGAAATGTCTATGCTGCTTCCCACGAAAGGCGCAACAACAGTAGTGTGACTGAAATGAAAAATGAGGGAAGCAGAGAAGAGAAATGAGCTCCCAAAGCTAATAAATCCATCACTGGCAAGGCCAGGGCAATGTACTGCTCTTGTCAAAAAAAATTGGCACGGGCTGCTGATAAGGGGGTGGGGGGGGGGAAGAGAACATTACAGTGCCGTGTGATACTGCAGGATACTGTCCCTCCTTCGGTTGGGGGTGGGGTTAGGATCCGAGAAGCAATGCAGGAAGGCAGATTGATTGCTGGTGTAGCAGGCAGTTTCTCTGCAAAAAAATTTAAAAAAAAAACCTGAAGCTGCAGGAGATTAAGTACCTCGAATACTCTGGCTGCAGCAGTAAGGGGGGGGGAGTGAGGAGCTGAGAAAGTCAAAAGAAGCCACTGATGGGTGCCAATCCTGGACACTTTCTTGTGTTCTTTGGAGATGTATGAGAATACCCAGTTATGGATCTTGAACACAAATATATCCCTTCTGTATTTATGCTTCACATTTCAGGGAAAGCTTCATGCTTTGTACTAGTTGTAGTAGATTGCTGCTCTTTTTTTTTCTTTCTTCCTCCCTTTGTTCCTTCACACTTGAAGAAAAGCTTGAAAGTATATTTAGCACTGAGTAACATCTCCAATGATAAGTCTGGAGGGAGGACTGGAGAAGAATTCCACAGCTTTGAGTTTATTTCTTTCAAATCAATATTACAGCAATGTCTGTATATAAAAATGAAAAAAAAATCTATTGGAAAGCAACTTTTCCAATTATCTATACTCTTTTCCTCTTCCAGTTAAAATATTGCTATAGACAGGATTGTCCCTTGGTTGTGTTACTGCAAGACAGAAACATGGATTCTGAATAGTTTGTGATCTAAGAGTCTCAGCAGGTGAGTTACCTGAACAGTATGAATTGGCTCAGCACTCACAATTCTGTTCCTGTTGGTGTAGCTGATTAGCTTTTCTGACGGTCACACTCAGAAATCAAATGTCTGGAGTAGTATAAATAAATCATGTTGGAAGTTTGGCCTTGATGTTCCAGATTCCCATTTTGCTTTGCTTGTTTTTGGTTTTATAAGCTATTTCTTTTTTCTGCAAATGAATGATTTACCAGCTGATTGGGCTGAAATCGGTTTTGTCTCAGCCGGTGGGATTTTTCAAAAACCTTTTGTCAGTAATTGCTATAAAGCTGCTTTCCCACAAAGGAGAGTTGTGTCCCCATTGGCAAAATTCTCCAGAGTCAAAAGATAAATTAGGACCTTCTTCAAAAGGACAACATGCAGAATGATTTGACACCATTGCGGTTGTGGTGGGCTGTACAGATGGCAAGATTTTGTTTGTGTATTGCTTCCCCTTTTAACTGCAACTCATCCAAGAGGCAGCTGCTATTTTAAGGTTGTATGAAGCTCAGCGTCCTGGCTGTGTTACCAAGAATCCTGTGAATGAGCTCTGTCTTCAGAATAAGATTTTCTAAAATTGCTTGAGTTTTCATTTGCAGAACAGACATAGCACCTGCTATCCTCGGATCACTGAAAAACTCAAGCTCTTAGATACGTTCTTGAAAGACACAAAGAGTTCAATTTCCATATTCTTTGTTCACAAGAGTACGGTTACTAACAGTGACTTTCCAAGCAGCTCTTTTCTTTATTCAAAAAAAAAAAAAGGGGGGGGGGAAGAAACCTCATTTAGAAACTTCCCTTGTAGAGAACTCAAGACAGTCTTGAAGGAAGTTAGGAAAAAGGCATCCTGAAATGAACGAGGCATGGCTGCTTAAGTTACTTGATGAGGCTTTCAAATGTTTGTTTATCTATTTTATTAAATTTAAATGCTGCCTATCTCACTATCCAAAGTGACTCTGGATGGCGTAGAAGACAATAAAATCGTAAGTATAAATGCAATGAACATTAACAAGAATTAAAAAAAAGACCAAAAAACACGGCAGCACAACCGGTATGGAGGGGAAATCTTCCCTGTTACTCCACCTAGCATCTCCAGCATAGAATGCCTCCATTGGGACCCCAAGCCAACCAGCAGACTCAGGTTTTAAGGCCCTTCTGGAAGGCCAAAGGGGTGGGGGTGGATTTCACCCCCTGCAGCAAGATGTTCAAAAGGGCAGGAGCTGTGGTAGGAAAGGCTTTTCTTTCAGACCCTGCCAGCCAAAATTTCTTCTGCCAGATCAAGAGAGAATAGGACAATCCCATTGGAGTGAGATGGTTCCTCAGGTACGCTGGTCCAATTCCACATATAATAACATGTAATATATTTATTTCATAAAAATATATAATTCCAGGCAACATCTGTATGATTTTCATATGTAGATACAGGACCTCAAACCTAAGGATGGAGTCTTAACAAAGTGAAATTCCACCTCTTCTCAAAGCAATTTGTGTGGGCTTTGCAAATGGGATACTGTCCCAGGCTACTGAGCTCTCAAACGACATTTTTTTTCATGCTACTAAGAATTTTGATGCTGATATGGCATAATGTGCATTTAAGGAGAAAAATGCAAAATCCTCGAATCATATATAAACATGGGACATTACATTTACAAATGTGCAGTACAGTGGCACAAGGGTGCTGTGGTCTAATGGTTAAGATGCTGTTGACTAGAAGGTCGGCAGTTCGAGATCCAAGCACCATGTGATGGGGTGAGCTCCTGTTCTTGCTCCAGCTCTTGCCCACTTAGCAGTTCAAAAGCATGCAAATGTGAGTAGATAAGTAGGTACCACTTTGGTGGTAAGGTGACAGCATTCCACGTACTTTGATGCATAGTCATGCTTGCCACATGACCATGCCTTTGGGAATGCTGGCTCCCTTGGCTAGGAAACAGAGATGAGCACTGCCTCCTAGATTCAGACGTGATTGGACAGGGGAAAACTTTACCTTTATCTTTAGTACAGTGCACAATATAGAATTAATGTAATTGAATTATACTTTTGTGTGACTTGGGTGAAGAGGTGATGGGACTGCTTATTAGGTATGCAGGTGACATAAAACTGGCTGAGATTGTTCATTCTAAGAAGTCATAAATAAAAATCTGATCAAAAGAGAGAGGTCCATGTACTTGCCTTAAAAAGTTGCACTCAGGAGCTACATTTGCGCCCATTCATGCTCTGAAGCACCTTTTTGGAATGAAATCTGGAGAGGCACAGCCTTATTAGAAACTAAATCCTATGAGGAAAGATGGAGGTAGTTGTATGTGGTCAACCTTAACTGTAGGAAGAATTTGGTATCACTCTTCGCACATTACTGCTTCCGGTTCTGGTCACCACAGTACATAAAACATATTGAAACCATAGAAAGAGTGCAGAGAAGAGCAACAAAGTTGATAAGGGATCTGGAGACTAAATGTTTGATGAAAAATTGAGGGAACTAGGTATATCAGGTGACATGATAGCAATCTTCCTGTACTTGAGGGAAGATGGGGTCAACCTATTCTACAAAGCAAGTATCCCCAACCCCTGGGTTGCAAACCAGTACCAGTCTGTGGCCTGTTGGGAACTAGGGCGCAGAAGTGGCAGGCGACCATGTGAAGCTTCATTTGTGCATGCAGGGGAAACCATCCCCTCCCCTTTCCCCCACCACTCATCCATGGAGCCAGAAAGGTTGGGGACCACTGCTCTAAAGCACCTAAAGACAGGACAAGAAGTAACAGGTGAGGTTCATTAAAGAGAGATCCAAACTAGAACTAAGAAATTTCTTGTCAGTGAGAACAATTAATCAGTGGAAGGGCTTAGAATACAATAGAATAGAGCTGGAAGGGACCTTGGAGGTCTTCTAGTCCAGCCCCCCGCTCAAGCAGGAGAACCTATAACATCTCAGACAAGTGACTGTCCAGTCTCTTCTTAAAAATCTCCAGTGATGTTGCCCCAACGATTTCTGAAGGCAAGCTGTTCCACTGATTAATTGTCCTCACTGTCAGGAAGTTACTCCTTAATTCTAGGTTGCTTCTCCCTTTGATCAGTTTCCAACCATTGTTTCTTGTCCTGCCCTCTGGTGCTTTGGAGAATAGTTTGACCCCCTCTTCTTTGTGGCAGCCTGTCAAATACTGGAATATTGCTATCATATCTCCCCTGTTTCTTCTTTTCTTTAGCTAAACCCAAGTCCTGCAGCCGTTCTTCATACGTTTTAGTCTCCAGGCCTTGGATCACTTTAGTTGCTCTTCTCTGAACTTTTCCCAAGGTCTCAACATCTTTCTTGTAGTATGGTGATCAAAACTGGTTGCAGTATTCCAGGTGTGGTCTCACTAGGGTTTTATAAAGTGGTACTAATACTTTGCGTAATCTTGATTCTATGCCTCTGTTTATACAACTCAGGATTGTGTTAGCTTTTTTGGCTGCTGCTGCACACTGCTGGCTCATGATCAAGTGATTGTCCACTAGGACTCCAAGGTCCCCCTCACAGTAGCTCTGGAAGTTGTGGGCACTCCATCATTGGAAGTTTTCAAGAAGAGATTGGAGGAGCATTTGTCCAGAATGGTATAGGGTCGCCTGCTTGAGTAGGGGGTTGGATCTTCAGGTCCCTTCCAACCCTATTATTCTCTGTTCTATGATCTACCTGAAAGGATGTCATATAGCAGGACAAGATATATTCTCTTTTGATCCAGAATACAGGATACCAAATAATGGACAAGCATTAAAGCAATGTAGATTCATAAATTACAGAAAACTTCCCAAGGGCTAGGCTAGGGCAATTTAAGAGTGGAACTAATTGTCCATAAAGGTAGGCTCCCTTTATTGCAGGTGTCTCCAACCCTCGGTATGTGGACTGGCATGCCAGAAACCGGGCTGCACAAACAAGCAAAGCCCCATCTGAGGGATGCAAGCAGCGCACGAAACTGCACCCCCTCCAGTCCACAGAAAAACCTCCCTCCATGGAACCGGTCGCTGATGCCCAAAAGGTTGGGGGCAGCTGTTTATTGGGTGTATTCAAGCAGAGACTAGATAGTTGTCCATCAGGGATACTTTCATTTGGATTCCCATGCTGAACAGCCATTGGATTCAATGTCCGAAATAGTCTCTTCCAACTTTATTATTCTATGATTCTCTGTTACTCATTTATTCATCTATTATTTACTTTTTAATATATTCTCTATCATTTGTCATTAGGAATAATACACTTTGTCTTTTACTGCATGAAAACCATTTGGATGTGCATAATATCAGCCTTCATAAATATCCAAAAACCATTTGTTAACACCATCTGTTTCTGTATTCAGTAATATTTTTCTATTTTTCTCTGGATCTCCTTTTCTACAAAACATGTTCTACCTCTCTCGTTTACTTATTCCCATCTGCCATCTTTTATTCTAATTTTCTACCTTGCATTTCCTCAGTAATTTCTCTAAATTTCTTCTTCCCTGTGGATATTCCAGATTCCTGATTTTTTTTCTCAAACTTTTTTCTCATTGACATCCCTTCCAGTCCTTGTAGTGTCTCCCACAACTAATTTAAAGAAGTATTTTCCTTTACAGCCTTCATTATTGATAATATATCCCACGCTTTTGTGCCTTATCTATAAAACACTAGCTTGCCTTATCAAACAATAAAATTAAAGCATTGTTTTTCTTATTCTTCCTATTTCTTGCCCAAATAAAAACTCTATTTTTTAAAACTTCTGGCCTGGTTATCGCCTCATTCTCCCTCTATCACACCTGGATATTACCTTGTGTTTAGCTTTCCACTTGACCATCATCAAGCGATCCCACAATACACCAATTGTCACTGGCTCTGGAAAAATGTGTGTGTAAACATCAAGAGTTATACGAATGCTGGCTTTGCCCAAAATGTCAGGGTTATGGGGAATAGAGTAGCAACTTCTGAAGTAAGCTAAGTGTGCTTTTGAGAGTTTCTGGTCTGTCACAGCTGAAGGACACTAGCTTGGACAAGGCTGCTTTGGATAGCTCTTGGCTGGGAAATCAGAACTTTCATTGTTCCAGTATCTAGACTAGAACAGAAAACCTTTGCTAAGAGATGCAGGGGTGGGGTGGAGGACACAAAGAATTAATCCTTCCTCCAGTGACAGATAGTTCTGTGATATGAGGTGATAAATCTCCCATTTGGCACAAGATACGAGACCAGCACTGACACTCAAGGTCAATTGATGTATTTTCCTGTCCCCTCTGAACCCGGGATTGCAAAGGTAATCTCAGGGTGTTCACATAATGGTGAAGCACATGGGGATGGGGGTGGAGGTAAGAAGCAACAACTATATTAGGTCAGCAGGGCCATTGTCATCTGGGGAAACAGGTAGAAGAAGGGAGAGCAGAACTGAAGGAATCAATACATTAGGTGAAATATGAGTGACAGCAGGACACTTCCATGTCAGGTGAGCTTCCACATCCCTTCCATTATCTTTCTTCTCAAAGTTTTCCCCATTCTGAATATATATATATATATATATATATATATATATATATATATATATATATATATATATATATATATATATATATATATATATATATATATATATATATATATATATATATATATATATATATATATATATATATATATATATATATATATATATATATATATATATATATATATATATATATATATGTTTGTTTGTTTTCTGAGGTTTTTGCAGGTCTTTGGTTATTCGGGTTTTCTCCCGCGTAAAATTGGAAGTGTCTTGGCGACATTTTGACGAAGTAGTTCGTCGAAACGTCACCAAGACACTTCCAATTTTATGCGGGAGAAAACCCGAATAACCAAAAACCTACATATATACATATACATATACATATATATATATGTATGTATGTATGTGTATGTATATATATATATATATATATATATATATATATATATATATATATATATATATATATATATATATATATATATATACATATACATATATATATATATGTATGTATGTATGTATGTGTATGTATGTATATATATATATATATATATATATATATATATATATATATATATATATATATATATATATATATATATATATATATATATATATATATATATATATATATATATATATATTCCTGAATACCATTAGTTTGATATAAACTCCATTCCCTAGCTTGAGAGAAGTTGCCAAGTATCCTATGTTCTGTAACTAGAGGAGCTTGTTTTACTCAGCTTTCAACATTATGTGGAAGTCTTTTAACAATTTATTTGCCAAAAATGCATAATGCCCCATATAAGATACAAAGCTTAAGTTTAATGTTATATAATTCCAGAAAAACGTAAAAAGGAGAACATTTGTAGCATTTCCCTCTGAATGAGAGATTTTGACTATTCCTGTTTTGTGCTTAAAAGGGTATCCAGAAGCCACCACCTCTGCCATTTTCATACACTGATGAGTTTTAAATGTCTCTGAAAATGAGACATATTTACGGTACATTGGAAACTAAAACCTGAGAGGAGGGAGGCTCAAAATTCAACAAACAGGATGCAGAATGCAATGTAATGTAATGGTGAATGTAACTCATAACCATGGGAATTACTTTCTTTTACAGGCAGCTAATCATTGTTTAATTTCTATAGCTATTATAAATATCCTTTGGAAAGAAAAATGGGACAATTATAATTATAGTAGAGAATATGTGGCTCCATTATGCTGTTAATATCTGATCTCTTACATGATTTTAAAAATCTTTTTAATAATGACTCTTTTAGTAGATATGTTTATTGTTTCATATCCTTCCTGTGTGCCATCTAGAGTCATTTTTGTGAGATAGCTATCCACGTAAATTTGATAGGTAAATAAATCCCTTATTATAAAAGAAATACAAACATTGGGAGCTAAATACTCTAATTCTGTGTTGTGTTATATTCGGTATAGATGGATGCTGGTGTTTCATAATTGGCTGCTTTCATTTATTTGAAATTTTGTATATCTTAATACTGGTTATTTACAACTCTGTATTACCCAGCACAATGAAAAAGCACTTTTCAGTTAGCTGTGTGAAATGAGGTGTTCCCATACACTCCAATTAATGCTTTTTAAATCATTTGCATTACCAGCCAGGAACATTTTAAGTATTAAGTATTTTAATCTACAAATACAAATTTAATTCAGTTATATGGATGTATTAATTCCAAGAAGTAGTCTTAGGGATAAATGGGATGAACTGAGTTGATGCAGGAAATCAAGTGAGCTAGTATTTGCTGCAGGCACAGGGCAGTAACAAGACAGCCCTATGTTAATTGGAGAACAGCTATTATCATCCAGAATGGAAAGAGGGAACGAATTAAGCTCAGTGCATCATTATTTGGAAACTGTACTGTCTATAGATAGAGTTACAGGAGTATCTTGGTACTCAATTTCTTTGAAACTCATCGAATTTGTTACTCAACACATTTTGATATGAAAATTTTGTCCTGGTATTCATTGTTTGTTTGGTACTCAATGCACAAGCTAGAAATCAGTGTCAGCTGCCTTGTGACTCACTACATTAATCCTTATGGGAAAAATGTGTTTGGTACTCATCATTTTTGATACTCATTATACATCCTAGGACAGTGATGGCGAACCTTTTAGAGACCAAGTGCCCAAACTGCAACCCAAAACCCACTTATTTATCGCCGGAGTGCCAGGTGGGTGTGGCCCACTGGATGGGCGTGGCTGTGGTGGTCATGGCAGATTGAGTGGGTGTGGCCAAGGTGGCCGTGATCACCTCAATGTTGTTCATGGGGAGGAACACCTGTGAGGGCTGGGTAGGGTTGGGGGAGATCCAGGGGGTCTCTGGCAGGTGGGGTGGTGGGCAGAGGCTTGTCCTGCAGGGTGAGGCGAGGCAAGGCAAGGGAGGGCGGGGGTGCCATTGTCACAGGGCAAGGTGAGGCAGGAGCCAGGGTGGCTGCTGCCTGACACCATCGGCCCCTGTATACAGAGGCCAGCGAGCACATGGGTACTGGGGTGTATCCAGCCATGTGGGATCTCGGCGAGATGGTTGAAGAGGGAAAGTTGCCATCTCCGGGGCATGGTGAGAGTGCCCACAGAGAGGGCTCTGAGTGCCGCCTCTGGCATGCGTGCCATAGGTTCGCCACCACTATCCTAAGACCAATTAACGATGAATACCAAGGTACCACTGTAGGTACAAAGGAGAAATAAGTAATTCTTTCAAAGGTAAAGTATACCTTCCTATTGGGCTAAACTCTTGGTGAGTACAGCCATTTTATTTCTTGGCAATAATAAACATAGAAATGCTGGCTCCCAGGACTTTTTTTTTGGGGGGGGAGCAAGGGACAATGTCCTACTTTAATTTGTAATCTAGGGATTTTCTAGTGATGTCCCATCCCAATAGTAATGAAGTTCAACCCTTAGACATTCTTCTATGCACTACTGTTTCTATTTGAACCAGCGACAACATTTTTGAAAGTCATGGAAAAATCTTACATACGCCTATGAAGCATGGGGATATTGGAATGCAGATTTAGTGGCTCATCTCTTTTAATGAAATAATACAGAACTGCCCACATCTGTATCCAAAAAATGCATCTGAATGTCGATGTTTTCTTCCACATTAATGTCATGTGAAAACTGATTGATGTTCTTGTTCAGATTCATTCTTGTCCACATTTTGCTCTGACTTTATATCATTTAATGGGATTATAGTTGAATTAGAATGATACTGATGCTATGCAGGTAGTCCTTGACTGGCTACCATTTGTTTAGTGACTGCAGTTACAACAGAAAAAAGTGACTTATGACCATGTTTCACACTTACGACCGCTGCAGCATCACTTGATCAAAATTCAGATTCTCGACATTCGGCATGTATTTATGACAGTTACAATGTCCCATGGACATGGGAACACCTTTGGCAGCCTTCCGACAAGCAAAGTCAATGAGGAAGCCAGATTTACTTAATAACCGTGTTATTGATTTAATTACTGCACTGATTTACTTAACAATTGTGGCAAGAAAGGTCATAAAATGGGGCAAAACTCACTTAACAACTTTCTCGCTCAGCAACAGAAATTTTGGACTCAATTGTGGTCGTGAGCTGAAGGCTACCTATACTACATCCTGGTGCCGAGGCAAAACACTGGGAACTTTGTCCATCTTGTTTGGCCAGTGGGACACTTGACAATTCACATAAATACACACGGAAAGTCAAGATGGCAAGAAGACTTAAGTTGCCCCCAGTTGTATCTGATTATATTATGCTAGCCAAGTATATTGATTAAATAATCTCTGAATTGGCTAGGACCATATAATGAAGATACCCTTTCAAAGTGAAGGAAAAAGAATGCCGAAGCAGCAAAAAGTCAGAAAAACAGTGGGTGTAAAGATTTGTGAAAAAGATGGCTAATTTTCTTAATTTCAGCAATGGCAAATTTTCCATTAAAAAAAGAAAACGACTTTTGATGCAATGTTTCTTAAAGTATATTGGACAGCCATTTGTCTGAAATAGTATAGGGTTTCCTGCCTGAGCAGGAGGTTGGATTAGATGACCTCTAAGGTCCCTTCCATCATCATCATCATCATCATCATCATCATTATTATTATTATTATTATTATTTTGGAAGGAGGAGTGGGGAGATTGTTGTTCTTGGCTAAGGGTACGTGAATTGAATTAAGCATACAGAAGACCCAGTATGGTGTCTTCAAGATTCACAAATGGAGAAGTGATGCTCTTGTTTTGTTCGTTTCAGACCTCTAAGATTCAAGAACATTCTTGTTCAGAATACAAAATTATTCTCTATCTGTATTTAAAACTATCTAAAATACTGGCGAAATAATATCTTCTGGCAGATGTGGAAGGACAGGCATTTTTCTTATTTTGAATTCAGACAGCTGGCGGTAGGAAAAGAAAGTGATACATTGTGGTTGTCTGTTTCCTCTTGTTTTTATAATTGCAAGCTCCTAGGACCTCAGGAGTAGGCAGCATGATTGTATAAATAAAATAGGATTAAAATGCAGTTGATTCAGGACAAGCAAAAGAAACTATATAACAAATACTGAACTAACAAAATCCACTGCTGCAAGGAAAGATAATAGTTGCTACATTAAGTTTTTTTTAAAAGAAGTGTTAGATAAATGAATAAAAGATAGATGTCTACATTGGCAACAATTAAACAGAACCTTCATGGGCAGAAGGTACTGTACCTCTGTGAAGTAAATGGCAGAATAAATAAATCAATATAGGCCAGTTGCATTCATATCTTGCTTTCAGCTTCTCAGAGACAATTTCATGATCACTGCAGAAAACAGAAAGTTCATTTAAATGGAATATTCATTTTGTTCAAGAACATGTCTGCCTCTCTGATGTGTGTGATTTGCTGTGAAGGTCTATAGTGCCTTCCGAATGCCTTGAAGGAGCTTGGCTTGAGAAGACAATAGGAGGAGGGGAAGGATCTGGAACTAAAGCTGGAAAAATGAAGTATTCATTTTATACATAGGCTTAGTTATAGAAGAGTTGGGTGGCTGGAGATGTGTGCCTAAATTTTTACAGAAGATGCTTTTTTGAAGAAGGCATCTGGAGCAAGAATTTGAGAGCAGTCAGAAGACGCCTCCACATGAAAGAATAGAATTGTTTTTGAAAATTCTCAAAAAAGCATCAGTGACTGTCTGGGATTTTTTGGGATGTGAGGGGAAAGAATGCTACATGGGCTTTGGAAGTAATTGCTATGAGCTTCAGCTGCCAGTATTACAGCTGGAGCAAACAACCCAGGGCAGGGATTTAAAGAGAATATGCTTAAATTTGGAGTATTTAAAAGTAGGGAGTGCTTTAGGTGGCAGAGTTTGGGATATATGTGAAGAGGGGATAATTCCTGTAGTCTTGCATTGTGTTATTACAATAGTCGCTGCCTTCAGACAAGGCTGCTGATGTAGAGAATTGCCAAGGAAGCCATTAGTCAGTTCCAAGTATGCTATGTAGGCTTGCGTGCATCAAGAGCGGAAAGCCCTCTGACATGAATATAAAGCTTGACACATTTGAGTTCCACCGTGCTGACTCCTTCTCTGACTGTTGCCTTCTCCTCCCTCCCCCTCCACCCATTCCTTCAGGGTTTCCTCCTGTCACACCTGATATTCAATCCTGACCAAGTTAATGCCTCTTGCTCAGATCAGATGTGGCTTTGGAGGGGTCATGTGACAGAAGAAGGCTGCTATAAATATAATTAAACCTTGCAATCACTGCCCCAGACTCCTTTGGGGGCAGGAAGAAAAGAAAGTGAGAAAGACGTAAGAAATAGGGAAGGAGAGGAGGGCCAAGGGGGGAGGCATGCCTTGGGCTGATCAGCTAGGGGGGCTTGGAGTTTCTTCTGCAGTGTCCTTGGTCCACCTCAGCAAAAGCTGAGCTATGGAGCATTCAGAGCTCAAGAAGGTTAACACCCAGAAGGATACCACGCTGTGGGGTGGTTCCCTCCAGTATGACTACATCCATTATGACAATTGCACCAGTTATGGGATCCCATCTGAGGATGGTGGGACTGGAGATGATACGCACTACCAGGAGAAGGCCCTCAACCATATCCAGGTAGAGTGGAATATGGGGAGTATGGAAGGTATTCTGGATCAGATTGCTTAATTCCACACACACACACACACACACACACACACACCCACACACACACCACTGTGATACACTGATTCAATATTTTAATGACTTCTATCATGACACCCTAAGTGATCAAACTGGTGCCAGGAGGATAATATAGAAAGAAACTTCAATATCTAATTCAGACCATGTTAGTTCACACTTATCTGGTATGACTAGCATTAAAAAAGTATTTAGGATGATGCATATCCTGTGTTGAACTCTGAATAAATGTTCTATAATCTTGATGATACCAGTGTATTATGCTTTGGGAAATGCTTTAATGTGCATTGAAATATCCTCCCTGGAGATTTTAAGAATTAGAGAGCAAAGAGAATGATTCTTTTCTCCCTGTCATACAGAAAGTCAGAGGCCTCTGTGTAGTGCAGAGGGAAAAGGCAGGATTTTAATGCCTTTAAAGAAGTTCTATATTACACATAATGTTATCATACTTCAGATATATCCTAGAAGCTGCATGGATGTGTATATTTTATACCTGAAGATTTTGTTTCATTTGTTATATCTTTCTGTCTATTTGTCCTTGCATGCAGAGTATTGTTTCAGTCTTACAGTAGCCTTTCCAATGCTGACTTATGACTACAACAGAATTTCTGTTGTTAAGGAAGGCTATTGTTAAGTGAGTCATCCCCAATTTTATGACAATTTTTGCCATGGTTGTTAAATGAATCACTTGTCATTATTAATAACATGGTTGATAAGCGAATCTGGCTTCCACCCTTGATGTTACTTGTTGGAAGCCAGCTGGAAAAATCGCAAATGGCAATTATATGACCCCGTGACACTGCAACCTGACACTGCAATTGTCAAGCGCCCAAATTTTGAACACACAACTGTGGGGTTGCTGTGATGGTTGTAAGTGTGAGTATCCATTGCGAGTCACTTTTTCTAGTGCTGTTTTAACTTCAAATGTTCGCTAAATTAATGGATGTACATGACTGTGGGGTTGCTGTGATGGTTGTAAGTGTGAGTATCCATTGCAAGTCACTTTTTCTAGTGCTGTTTTAACTTCAAATGTTCGCTAAATTAATGGATGTAAGTCAAGGACTACCTGCACTCTTGAAAAGCTTTGGACAATTCCCCAAAGAGTGTAGTTGGCCATAGCAATCAGAAATGATGAGAGCAGATCTGATACAGCTGGAAGAGTCTAGATTACGAACACTTCTATTACAATAATCCTAAAACAGACTGGCTGAAAGCTGCCATCCAGAAGGCAAGAGAAGACTTGAGCTTTGTTTCAGATTTTCAAAATCAACATACTGTCCCTTGCAATGCCATGATCCATACTGAAAGCTTGATTTTTGTAATGATTTTCATGGAGGCCAGATGTTAAAAAGGGAATGCAATGCTGGTAAAAACTTGATCAGGGATGTAATGTTTTCAACTTCTGGCCTTGAGTATATTTGGGCAAGAATCCTTCTGTGGTTAAGTCTCATGTTCTGAGTATATTGTGAGAATTAGTGTATTGTTCAAAAAGGACAGGTATGATTACGGTTAAAATAACTTTTGTAAATACTTATTTGTATTTATACATCAGGGCCAATATGTGCATAATCTGGGGAATCGTTAATGTTCAGCACATACATTTCTTTGACTATAGTCTTGGGAAACAATGTTGGACTGCTTGCAAGGACAGGGACATGAAATGATATTGAGAAATCCTGACAATGGACAATTATTAGTGAAATGTTTCCCTCTTCACTGGCCTCAGCCATCTTCCTAGGGTTTTCCTGTGTGGGTGTGTATTCATTTTTGACACTCCATAAATAATGCAAATTAAGCCATGAACCCTAGGAACTGGAAACAGGGCTTTCACTGCATAGTGGATATTAACAAGTTTACATTTTCTCACCTGGTTCAAAGGGATCAATTCCTCCTCTTGACTGGTTGATGTAAGGCACTATGTTGATACTCAAGTCTTTTCTATCTTCCTCAGAACCATGACAGAAGAACCCATGGTCCCTTGGGCTCATGTGAATATTTACACTGATTTGTCTCTTTGTAATGTCTGGCATAGTTCATTTATATATTTCACAGATTGGGCAATTGAAACAAAACAAACAATAGAGCCTTAAAAACATTAAAAACCATTAAAATCATGAATGGGAGAGTCTCACATACAACATTGCCATACCTTTAGTCTAACTTGCCATGTGGTTTTATAACATAACCCCCACAACCCTATGAGCAAACCTGGCCAATGGACTGCTGCTGAGGAAGTAGCAACTTTAGCTGTAATGGGGGAGATCCAAGCAACCAGAGAAAGCACAAATATCAAACTAGGTTAGTTTTAAGATGAATATTCATACAATTTAATTCCATATTTTTCAGAGAGAAAGAGTTTAAAATGAAGTTGCTGGTTCCTATTGTACATGAATATCTAAAATGGTCAATGCTCTGTTTATCTCAAGTGCTCCAACTACTAAAACTGAAGATGCAAGGTCCAGAGTGAGGGAGAAGTGAAGCTAAAAGAGCTGAAATATGGTGAGGAGAACAGTAGGAGCAACACGGTAGAAGCCAGTGTGACATTAGTTATCCACTTTGCTTTTAGTATTGATGTCAGATTTCTGGATATAAGAAACTTGCCTATTTGAATTTTGAGATTAAAGTCACAGAACATTACGTATTGCTAGGGTAAAACTAAGCAACACAAGAGTGATGGTTTGACAAAATATGAGGGGAACCCAGGACAGAAATACCAAGAAGCTCAGTGTAACTCATGACTAAGAGATTCCACTGGAAGCTTTGCAAGAAGTGAGAAGCTTAGGTTTAGGATAGAAAACAAAACTGCTGATGAGCTGACCACATAGGACTGATTAGGGGTGGGTACACAGGGCCTATGACCCCTTCTCCCCTTCTTTCTCTTCCCTTCCATAGCTTTCTTAATTCTTCTTTTTTAAAAAAAAATCATAGCAATACAATAGGTACATACAACCAACACAGACTTGCTCTTTGCCTAAGTGAACTGGTCCAAATGGACCTAAGATATGTGAATGGCTAACAGTATCAGTGACAAGCTTATCAGGGAACAGGGCACAACCTCTGGCTAAAGGTTCTATGTTCAGCTCTTCTTATTTTTCTGCCCTAGGTAATGATTCATATTGAATTCATTATTGTAAGGTGGTGGGGAGGCTTGAGTACTTGAAGTGCGCGTGCATGTGTTTAAAACATGTGGAGAGATGTTTCAAAGAGAGCCTTCATTTTCAAAAGGAGTGTATCTTGGTGCCAGTTCATTCAGGACAAATAATGTGAGAGAGGTATGACCTTTATGCGCTGTTTTTTAACCTGCCCAAAGCACTAAAGTCTTGCATGCAACCATCTGCATTTAATCATTTCAGTGTGCTTTGGCTCAGGTATCTTCCTTACCCCCTTATCCTACAACCTCTTCCTTCCCTTTCCATTTTGTCATGTTGTTTTATTCCTTCAATTTGTTTTTGTTTTTTTAAATTTCCTCCAAGTATGATTTGAAACAGATTTGGGTGAATCATCTATTGATGAGCTAACTAAAAGGAATCACTTCTTTGGAATGATATAGGATGTGGTGCACATTAATTTAATAAATGTAGAATTGGATAAAAAAATGATGTGATTTATTAGGATTCTCCAGTTTTTAATTCTCTGGCAGAATATCGCCCTATTTAAAACAAACTCTGAATTGCAACATGGACTCAATCCCCAAATATTTTAAGGGTCCAGCAAGGCTCCTGCTTGTAAGATCATCATTAATTGTAGCCGAGACGAGACTCATGGGCTTTCTTCTGATATAGCTCTCTTTTGTAGTTCTGAAGGATGAAGGTTTGCTTTTGTCATGTTTTTAATTTATTTTGCTCCAGTGTGGCTTCTCCCTAGTGGATGTTTACACCCTTCAGATATCTGAAGCGGTATCAAATTGCTTCTTAGTCATCATTTAGCCAGCTTCTTTAATCTTCTTTTTCATGTCGGGCTCCCCAGCTGCTCTCCAGCAATTTTTCAGGGCTTGCTTGGCCCTATGCCTGCCTCTTGGCATAGCAACATACTGGAAAAGTCCCCTTGCAAGTTTGTTGGTGTTAAAGCCTGCCTGGAGGGGAAAGAGCTACCCTGATGATGACTTTCTGTGTCCTCTACTTTGGGGGCTGAATTAAGAGGTTTGGGGGGAGGAAGTAAAAGGAATATTTGAATTTTGTGAGATTTACTGTATATGTCAATATGCAATCATAAACAAATATAACAGATGTTCCAAAAAGCTATTTAACCCCATATGGTTTAAATGGATAACGTTAACATTGACCACAAAGGAAATGTATTTAAAAAATTTAGTGGCCCAGCTAGGGAGAGAGAGTTGTTGTGGTTTCAAGAGGAAACTGTGTTTTATTCCAGATCTGGGAGCAGATTATTCAATTCTCAATGCAATGCTTCTCTTGTGTTGGGCTTATGGAATAAAATAGATACTAACCATCCAGATTCTAACACTCTTCCTTCCAGTACAGGTAGTCTTCTTGACTTATGACCATTCATTTAATGATTACTCAAAATTACAACCAGGCTGAAAAAAGTGACTTCTGACTTTTCCTCATACTTATAGCTATTGCAGCATCACTGTCGTCACATGATGAAAAGTTGGGTGCTTCGCAAGAACATGTATTTGTGATGGTTGCAGCATCCTGGGGTCACACGATCACTATCTGCAACTTTCATGGACAAGCAAAATGAATGGGAGAAGACAAATTTACTTAACAACCATGTAATTTGTTTAATGACCACAGAAATTTGTTTAATGACTGTGACAAAAAAAGATTGTAAAATTGGGTGTGACTCACTTAACAACCACATAGTGACAGAATTTCTGATCTCAATTGTCGTTTTAAGTTAAGTACTATCTATATTAGTGTTGAGAACCTCCAAGATGCTAATTTGGAGGGTGGGCAGGAGATTTCTGTGTCATTTTTTAAATATCTTGAATGGCTCAGAGGCATGTGTTAGTGAGATGGGTGGCATAGAAATTTAATAAAAAAATAAATTCACATCCATTCATCTCATATGGGAGATTACACTCTTTTGGATTTTCTCATCTGATTCAGACAGTGGGCTGAACATTCTAACAATGTTCCATCAATTTCCTTGTCATATTCACACCAATTTCTGCTGAGGTTCATGCTGATGATGATCATCCTTCTGCACCAATTGGATCTTAAGAAAATTTATTCACTTTCTCACTGGCAGGTTTTGCAGGTTGTCTTCATTTCTGGTGCAATAGAAGATAGGCATCAAGACCCTAATCTAATGCATTGTCTCCTACTGAGTTCACGCCAGTTGGCTCTCTGTTCTCTGTGCTATGGAGCAGATCAGGAACTAGTTTGTTTGAAGACTCACAGTGAGACTGGTGAGACACAGGGAAAATTTGTTTATTGTGCTAATCTGGCAGAAACGATGGTTAGGACAGGTCATCCTAGTACAGCGGTTCTCAACCTTTTTCAGGCCGAGACCCCACCTGCGCCGCCCATGCACGGTGTGACCCCGACCTGCGCCGTGCATGCACGGTGCGACGGCCCGAACTACGCATGCGTGGTGCGACGGCCCGAACCGCGCATGCGCGGTGTTTGTGCGACGGCCCGAACACGCATGCGTGGCACGATGGGCCGAACTGCGCATACGCAGCACAATGGGCCAAACCGCGCATGCACGGCACGCATGAGACGGGCCGAACCGCGCATGCGTGGCGCGACGGGCCAAATTGTGCATGCGCGGCACGCGTGCGACGGGCTGAACCGCGCATGCACGGCGCGATGGGCCTAACCGTGCATGCACACCGTATGTGCGACGGCCTGAACCGTGCATGCGCGGTGCGACGGCCCAAATCGCGCATGCGCGTCGCACGCGCGATGGCCGAGGGAAAATGGGGGGAAAATGGGGGGGAAAAATGGCGGACTGCGGTGTTTGGCGACCCCCATGAAACGGTCATTCGACCCCAAATGGGGTCGCGACCCACAGGTTGAGAACCGCTGTCCTAGTATCTAAGAATGACATACTTGCAAAGAATCCAAAGACCAAAGCACCCTGCTCACATTTGTTCACGTTTGTTTCCATCTCACAGCAGTAACTGTGAGAGAGATCTAAGAGTCACTTAAGTCTGAGCTGCAATATGCTTCAGCTGCCAAAAAAGCCAACACAGACCTAGGCTGTATCAAAAGAGGGATAATATCAAGATGACATGAAGTGCTGGTACCGTTTTATACTGCATTAGTAAAATCATACTTGGAATACTGCCTCCAGTTTTGGCCACCACAATACAAAAAAGATGTTGAGACTCTAGAAAGAGCACAGAGAAGAGCAACAAAGGTGATCAGGGGACTGGAGACTAAAACTTATTAATGAACGGTTGCGGGAACCAGCTATGTCTAGTCTAATGAAAAGTAGGACTAGAGGTGACATGAAAGCAGTGTTCCAATATTTGAGGGGTTGTCACAGAGAGGAGGGGAGTCAACTATTCTCCAAAGCACCAGAGGGCAAGACAAGAAGTAATGGATGGAAGCTTATCAAAGATAGATCTAACTTAGAATTAAGGAGAAATTTCCTGTCAGTGAGAACAATTAGTCAGTGGAACGGCTTGCCTCTGAAGTTATCAGTGCTCCATCACTGGGTGGGGTGGGTTTAAGAAGAGATTGGACAGCCATGTGTCCAGAATCGTATAGGGTCTTCTGCTTAAGCAGGGGTTGGACTAGAAGACCTGCAAGGCCTTTCCAACTCTGCTATTCTGTATTCTGTGTTTATAACAGTTATTGCTTTTGTTCTCTCCTGTGTTTCCTCTAGTAATTTCTACTAAGCCTAAGCCTAAAGTAAATGAAATATAGATTTGCCTGACTGGTGAGATGCATCTTTTCCCTAATTATTTCTTTTTAAAAGTTTACATTGTAAAATTCAATGCAAACTTATAGTATTAGTGTTAGATTTTTTATGATTTACAGTATTATGTGCTATCAAATCAGTGTTGACTATTAATGACCAAATAATAATAATAATAATAATAATAATAATAATAATAATAAAGTTGGAAAGAACTTTGGAGGTCATCAAGTCCAACCCCCTACTCAGGCAGGTAACCCTATACCAGGGGTGTCAAACTCAATTTCATCGAGGGCCGCATCAGCATTGTGGTTGCCCTGGGGGGGACGGCGGGTGGCCTACTGGGTGGGCGTGGCCAGGTCTACATTGTTCGCGTCAAGGGTGCCTGTGGGGGCCTGGGCAGGAGTGGGACAGATCTGAGGGTCTCTGGCAGAAGGGGGTGGGACCAGGGCAAGTGCCAAGGCATGGTCCATTTCTTCATTCCTCACAAAGGGTGACACCTCCCCAGCATGCACCCAGGGGGCGGGGCCGACACAGCAGGGGCTGGTTCCTCGCTGTTTCTAGATGGCCTTGTGGAGCTAAGACTGAATGCGTTTCAGCATAGATGGCCACCACAAAATTGTACATTGGCTCCCGGCCGGCCTGGGCCAGGGCCAAGGCAGCGGGGGCCGTTCCCTCACTGTTTCCAGGATGGCTTTGCGGGCACATGAAACCACTTCGCGGGCCGCATCCGGCCCCTGGGCCTTGTGTTTGACATGTCTGCCCTATACCATTTCAGAAAAATGGCTGTCCAGTTTCTTCTTAAAAATTTCCAGTGATGAACACTCACAGCTTCTGAAGGCAAACTGTTCCACTGGTTAATTGTCTTCACTGTTAGGAAGTTTCTCCTTAGTTCTAGGTTGCTTCTCTCCTTGATTAGTTTCCATCTGTTGCTTCTTTACTAAGTCTTCCCCAGAACAGTCTGTTCACTATCCAATCCTTCAGATCAGCCTGATCAGCCCTTCTGATTTTTTTATGGTGCATCCATTGCTATTATAACCGCCTTGCTGCCGGTTATCCTTATTCTCTTTCCTTCTATATTTTCCAGAACTATGGACTTCTCAAGAAACCTGTATGCAGAATATGATAGCTGTCTATCCTTGTGATAAAATATAAGAGTGGTTTATCATTGCTTTCTCCTACATAGTATATAAATTTTGCCATTGTCATTAAAGTATTTGCCTCCAGCATCTTCCTATATATCATTGCTGCCTGATAGAAGTCTCTGCTTGCTTTAGATGAGCAGCTCGGATGACCTTCATGTCTTGGGTGACCGTGCTGGGAATGCATACTTTTGGCATAAATTCCTGGTATTTGTGCTCATCTCTCCCAGGAATGCTCCCTGTCATGATGAGGCCTCATAGCAGGACTTGAGGGCTTGGGGTTAATATTCCTGATTTGCCACAGTTTGCCAGGACACTCAACTGTGCTCCTGCTATGACAATTTCCCAAAGTTCCCTCTGCTAATGACTTTCCCACTCCCTGCAATCACCAGGAGAATGGGGAAAGAAGGAGAATGGTGCTGTGATTGGTGTGTTCTCCTATTGACACTCTAATCTGAGATACTACGGCATCTCCTAGCAGCTCTCAGAAGGCTAACCACAGAGAGCAATAGCCACTTGGTACTTCAGCCTTATTGCAGTCTGAGCAAAGCACAAAAAAGACACAAAAATGCTCTCATTCCATTTGTACAAGCCATTTTCATCCTTGTTCTGCCCTAGATTTCAGGACAATAGTTGTCATTGTTGTCATCAGCAGTAGAAACATCATCATCAAATCTGTATCCTGCTTTTTTGTCCACTGAGCACTCAAAGTAGTTTACATAATCAACAAAATAAAACAAAAATATTTAAAATACCGTTAACAATTAAAATTATTAGATTGAGTTAACTAGCTAAATAGGAAGCCTCAACATGTACCCTAAGAAAGAGTTAGAGCAGAATACAGGTCCTAGTGAAGTGAATTCTATACTTGAGAGCATTAGAGTTGGTTGCACAGTCAGCCAGATGTTTAGACTAGATTTGGAATTTTTATCCAGCCATCGAGTCATTCCCAAGGACCTAGGATAGATAGATGTTTCCACTTATGATATTACAAGGTATCATTGCAGGATGTAAGCTGTTCCAAGTAAAGCTGCCTTTTGCAATTGACTGATGGTGATTTGTCAGTGCTGATGATGTTCAAGTGGTGCTTAAAATGTTTTGAGATTGGACCCAGGTACTGTAATGAGATTTTATCAATGTGCAGATATTAACCTGACCATTTTCAACTACTTTTTCAACTATACATTCCTGTCAATTTTTTATTTCTGGCACATGATAATTTTTATAGATGTTCCAGTGAATAATTCTGATGGCTGTGTCATTGTTTCTACTCTTTGTACGATCTTGCATAAGCTGAGTATATGATCAACTATTTCTTCCGTTTCTATGCACTACCTACTCTTTCAATAATTTGAAGATTTTTAAAATTCTGGTCTTGATTGCATTAGTTCAAATCGCTTGCTCTTCAGCAGCCATAATCATAGACTCCCATCCCAGTGGACTCTTTTGAAGATGTACTTCCTATGATTATCTATTCACCCACAGGAAGAATTTCTTCTGAACATAGAAGAAGACTTCCTATAGCTGTCTGTCCACCAAGCAGATTTTCTAATGTAAGGTTGTTAGGACAATCTCTCCTGCTGATTCTAGAACTTGGGAAGGCTTGTAAAGAAATTAGTGACTGACTCAAATAATCAGGTCCTAAGCTATTTAGACTGTTAAAAGTTAAAGTTAGCATTTTAAATGCAGATCTTTTAACAAGGGAATAACGTCTTTGTATTTTGAGCAGTGTGGTGTTTAGTGGTGAAGAGACTGGCATCCTATTTGAAAAGTTGAGAGTTCAATCTTAGGTGTTCATCCCTTAGGATGTGGCATCAGGAAGGGCATCCAGCCAGTAAATGCTCAGCTCCATCCAGTTGCCCCAACTCTACCCCGAATTAAGGGATGACCGGATTGTAAAAAGGGAAGTTTTAAAAAATGTGTCCTTGTATTATGCACCTGTTAATATCCCATCTCTTGTGTTTTACACCAGCTGAACTTTCTGGGCACCCTTCAAGTGTAGTCCAAATACCACACTTTGCAGTAGTCAAGTCAGGATGTAACCAAAGTATAATTAACAGCTTCCAGGTCCAACCAGCATGAATGATTGCAGTTGGGACATATTTATGTAAATGGGCTCCTTGCTATTTGGGCATCCAAAGATAATTGGGGGTCAAAGAGCAATCCTGTAATGTGGGTTTGATTTTGTGGGGAAGTGCAACTCCATACAAACCAGAATTTGGTCCTCCCTTAGTTTTGCCTCTAGTGTCATCTGTCAGTTATTTCCTTCATTCTTTGAGAAATGCAACTCTCCATTCTAAAACTTTGTTCATGTCTGTTTTAAAGTCTGGTTTGAACAGAACTGGAAATAGATGCATTGTATTAGTTTGTGAATGTTCTAAAGTTCTTTGAACCTAAAATTTTATTTAAGTGATCAAATCCTGGAATCAAAAAAGATGAACTACACTATTGAAAGTAGAGAAGAAAAGTTATAGGGAATGATCGGGTAATTTTTTTTTTTAAAAAATTAAAATAATTCAATAGTAAAAGAAACTCGCTACAGCATGTAGAATGGTTTTTTTTAATGGGCAAATATGTTCAAAGAGCCTCATATTTTATGGCAGCTTTGTCCATCATGGCACCTTTTGATTATTGGGGGTGCAATGGCAGAATTTCCAATCACACCTGGTAGGCATCAGATCCTGGCAGCATCGGCCTTTGGCTCAAAGAAGACCTAATTAAGAATATCTGAGGCAATAGTTCTGTGGAGCCTTTAAGAGGAGGCACAACTGATGCACAGGATATAATGCTCAAGTAAGCTGTATTCAGATGGAAAGGAACAAACTTATTTTCAGATGTGTTCACACTCATAAATGGCCAGCTGGTTTTTATGTGGGCTTCTTCCTTGATGGATGATTCTTGGCAGCTGGTGCCCAGAGGCATTCAGGCAAATGAAAATGACAGGCAGTTGAAGTGCTGCCTAGTAATTAATTTGGCAGCATGTCCAAATCATTCATTAAACACAATAAAAACAATAAACCATAACTAGCTCAAGAGAAGCACAGATTTTCATGGGCAACAGATTAAATGGACACACTGTAGGTATTACATGGAACACATGCAAAGACAAGATTATTTCTTACTCTACATTGTGCAGGTGAAATGGTAATGCACAACTATTATGTATAGACCAGCAGAAGTGGACTGTGTTGAATTGAATAAGAAGCAGAAATGCACTTTTCTCTCTACCTATAGGCGTCCACAAGCATGATCTCAGGGTGGCTTAGTCGGGGAAGTGATGAGTTTCAGCACCTTGGATGTTTCATACAGAAAACCTAGTCTGATAACAACTGGTGCTCACTGGGGTTCTTATTATTTCTTGAACTAGACACTCACATCTTGATTCCATCTTCTTTCTGAGGAATTGAAACCCTCAATTTCAATTTGTTCATTGTTGATGCTAATTGATAGTCATTTGTATGTGTGAGGTTCCTAAATATAAAAGAGATTAAATTAACTCAAGATGCAGTCTTTGAAATTCCTAGCTGGATGTCAGTGGCCCAAAGTAGTTTACATAACTAATTAGGTTCTACTCTGGGGTGTTATTAGGACCTGGAATGTCTACTAGAGGTTTCCACTCTTCTTGGTTTAGGTTGGTGCTTGCTGATAAAGACTGGAGTCAGGAAAAAATAATTCAAGGTGAGACAGATGTCCATAGAACTGCTGCAGCTGAGGTGGTGGGAATGCTTGTTAATACTGTTTTTCCCCCCTAAACAAATAATAAATAATTTAATCACAACAAAATATGAAGTTCCTCTACAGAGGTATATTTTCGTGCCTGATACATTCTTAAAGAAGAAGTTGGCATTCATTCACAAGTGGCATAATTCTAAACAAGTAACCTTTTTTGGCTCAGATAAAAAGAAATAGTAAACCAATGAAATTAAAAGCAGAAAAATCTCTAAAAATCAGAGTTGAAAAGCATAGATGTCATATTTTGATTAAGAATATTCTTCAAGGGCCAGACAGCACAGAAAGTCTCAGGTCTCCCTGGGATGCTCTGCAGGAACAGCTCTTTTTGTTGCGTCTGCGGTTTCTTGTTCTGCTGATCCAGGCATTGCCCATTCTCCTCCCTCTTTAGGGCCTTGGAGAGCATGTGTGTCCAGGGAGCAAGAAGGGTTCAAAGTGTCAGAGGTGGGAATTCTTAAGATCTTGAGATACGCATCAGTGGAGGAAGATGAACTTCAAGAGAGCATTCAGTAACCTGTCCTAGATTACTGAAGGGTGTGTGATCAAGGCCTGGGTATTCTCAAACAAATTCCCTAACCCCCAATCCTCATGGAGAGAGGAAAGATATCATCAGACAGAAATTTACTTGGCCACAAGTTATATCTGTTATAAAAAAAACAATAAAGTGGGGTAGAACATTCTTGACCCAAGATGCTGCTTCAAGAAGACCAAAAAATAGATACAGTTTCCCTTGATTTGAGTTGAGACTTCACCAGGTACCTTGACCCATCCATTTTGCTTTGTGGAATGACATAGAAGTAGCTTGCCATTGTCTTTTTTTCAACTTTCCAACCTGGTCCACAGCCTTATGTGGTCCATATTTTCACCTGTGCTGCAAGCTGTGCTAAGCATCTTATCTCTTCTTATCTCTACAAAAGGTAAATGAAAGGAAAGTGAGGATAGGACATCAAAGTCTTCTTTTCCTAGAGAAGTTATTTCTGTTGCTCTATTTCTCTCTTTTTATTTTATTTCATTTCATTTTATTTCATTTAAGGCGCTGTTTCTCAACTTTAGCAGCTTGAAGATATGTGGACTTCAACCTACTGACTGGGGAATTCTGGGAGTTGAAGTTCCTCACATCTCCATGCTGCCAAGGCTGAGTAACATTGCCATAGGAGATAGACTGACTATTATAGAGTTGGAGCTGAATCCGTTGGTTGTGAATTGAAGGAAGCTGGACTACTTTTTCCGAAAAACCCCCAGTTTCTATTGAAATGCTTTTATTGATTTTTCAACCAGTTAAAATCTCACTTTCCTCCAAGGAGTTGAAGGTGTAAGTCAACTTGTGGCTGCAAAATAAATTGAATGATGTTTGAGAGACAGTTCAGTCCCTCCCCCCTTATTATAAGCATCCACAAAAAGAGCAATTTCAATGGAGGAATGGGGGGCTGTGGAGCTTTCCCCCTTTATTTTCTATGGGTCATTTCATTTTGCAGCAGTTTCTTTCCTGCAGAATAATAGATCCAAGATTCCTTTATTCTTCCCATTAAGTCATTGACTGATTGATTTGTGGGAAAGGCAGCTCTGCCTGCTTTGAGTTGTTTACTAATTTAAAGCGTGACACCAACCTCTTAAATGGTATCCAGTAGGCAGCTGGCAGTCAAAGCAGAGTTTTCAATACAAAAATCATTTCTACATTAGTAGAAAGCCTAGCCATTGTGTTTTGCAGAAGCTGTAATTTCTGAAGAATTTTCAAGGGCAGCCACACATAAAGTTCATTGAAATGGGCCAGACATGCTATAACCAAGTCCTGGGTAACTGCTACAAAGTCTGACTGGTTCAGGAATGATTGCAGTTTGTATTCTAGCTGGAGTTGCATGGAGATGTTCCTCACAACAGCTATCATCGGTTGAACCATTGACAGGTGGGGTTCAGGAAGCACTCCCAAATTATGAACTTGCTGTTTCCCAAAAAAGACTTCACCTTAATACCCCTATCAGGGTTTTTCTTTATCAACAGTATCTCCAACATGTCTGGACTTCGTTTCAGATTGTCCTGTCTCATCCAGTCTATTATTGAACTAGTATAAAATTCTTGGATATTGATTGCTTCCTTGGAATTAGATGGTGGGAGCAGTATAGCTGGGTGCTATCAGTATACTGATGATATCTCTCTCTAAAGCTCTAGATGATCTTTACCTTAGTAGTTTCAGGTAGATGTTAAATAGCATAGAAACAAGAGATAAACTTTTGGGTCAATGACCTAGGTATTGAATTGTCCTCCCCCATAACATCCTCAGGCCCATACCAATAGGACAGAACAGAATAGGACCCCACTTCAAAATAGGATTCTGAGACTCAACACTATCTGAAGGCCTAAAAAAATAATAATTGAAAAGCCAATAAGAAGTCCAGGAGAATGTAAAATGTCTGTGGAAAGAGTTGCTTCAATAACTGAGTGAATTATCCCAACTCTCTCCAAACTCAAGACATAGCTACTAGAATTCCATGTTCTCCACCAACCTTCTCAAAATCTGTTGCTATATAAAAGCTGATGTCTTCTCTTCCCACAAAGAGTTTTATGTATATAAGTGTTATGATAAGGGGAAAAACACTACTTTTGATTGTTTAAAGACATTGCATTTGATTGTTCTATATTTCAGCCTGTATCATATGTTGCATAATGTATGGTACCCCATCACTTGCTTCCACATCTAAACATGATTGGCATATTTTAATATGAATTTCATTCTTTTCTGAAAATAATACCCCTATACAAATAGTGAGCTGTCCTATGTCATAATTTCCAAAACAGGCAATGATCCTTTCCTGCCGATAGATGAGGGAACAGGTTATACTATGAAGAAGAGCTACAATCACATCATCAAAGACCTTGAAAATCTTGGAGGGAAGACAATAGGTTTATCCTTCCTTTCATTCAGTGAAAGAAGTTTGGAAATGGAAATAATAATAATTCTAGTGGTCAATTATCATTATGCAAATAGCACTGAAGAGACAGGTGGGATTCCTAGGACCATGGCCTGAGTTGTCAAGATGGCAGACTGCTGATGTACAGCTGATACAATATGTACCACAAAAGCATGGCAAGGTTCATTGGAAGAGCTTTCAACTGAAATTTGGTATAGGATTGGAACCAAAACCCAGAAGTAAGGAGCTCACATATAGTCCTCTACACTGTGGAAAGTGTGAGTGTTGTTAGTATGGGAAATAAATAGTATGGGAAATAAATAGAATGAAGGAAAAAATCTAACTAATATCATATGTATTATCTAACTAATAGCATACCTATATGTATTGTTTGAGGGCGGGCATCAGAATTTCATTTTTTAATGTGTGCAAGTGTGTTCACAGAAAAAAGTGACCATAAAGGTTATCTTATCTTCTTATCTGATCTAGATCTAAATAATCATCTTATAGATAAGATAGGCAGCATATATTTTTAATAAATAAGTAAAATAAATTAAAATATTTATTTTTTTAGACCCGGTAGGATGACGTCCATAGCTAGAATATAGCAACTGAAAGATTCAGACTTGTTCAAAACAACTAGAAGCAACAGAAGTTACACCGCATGTTAAAAAAAATACTGTTGTTGGTGTCTACAATATTGTAATCTCAGCTAGACAAATGATGTTAATAATGCCTTCTGAAATCATATTGCAAATCTATCAAAGAGCCATGAAGTTGCAAGGATGCAGATATGCAATACCCTAAGATTTTGCCAAGACTGGTCCTTCTAGCAAATTCCAGACTTGTCTTTCTGATACCATTCTATTTTAGAGGGTTAAGGAAGGTGACGAAATAGGCAAGCACATAAATTTAAGAAATAATTTATTAACAGGGAGGATTTAATTGAGGAAACAGCAACAGCAACAATGTGATGAAGTGTTCACATACTGCTGGTCTTGATTTCAAGGAAAACTAAAACTGAGGGTAGTCATACACAGATCTTGGAATTCAAAAGTAGATGGCCATAAACCCAGAAAGTAACCACAACCAGAAACAAGTGATAGGAAAAGCTAATAGAAAAAAGAGCTCAAGGTGGTAAAAAAAATCCCTAAGGGAGGTAAAAGTAAAATTGCAAACAATTCCTTTGAGGAAGAAAAATGGAGACTTGCTGGAGTCTACATGACAACCCAAAAAAGATTGTGAAGATCTAAAAACAAAAAAAATATACATAAAGAGAGAATCTGAAAGAGGTCAGCTCACAAAGGAAGAGTGCAGTCAGGTAACAAAGAATTACAAAGTTGGAGTCAGGAAAGTGAAAGGGTAGAATGAATTGAGATTATTTGAAGGATGCTAAGAATAACAAAAATGGTTTCTTTGGGCATCTTCAAAGGAAAAAAAAGAATCAGAATACCAACTGCTCAATGAAGATGGCAAAACACTAACAGGTCACAAGAAAAGGCAGAGTGTAATGACATATGGGAATGACCTTGGGAGACCTGGCTAAAGCCAATCAGACAAGCGAGAACAAATCCCACAGTTGCATAGTGGGTGGAGAAAGAGGTTCAGGAGGAATCCTTCCTGATCATTGGGCTGTAAAGGTGATGACGGGAGAATTATACTTTTAGCCTTGCAAGACTGATGTCAATCTTACCAGGTAGACCATACAGGAAACAAAGCTAGATACGCTATTGTATTATAAAGCTACAACAAAATGGAATGAGCTTAATTTATTTAGCTAATATTTATCTTATGCCACCTTTCAATATATATTTAACAAATTTCTCTCTTTTTCTCTTCCCCCTAACTCTCTTAGGATAGCAGTATAACTGTAATTGTAGTATAACTGTCTATATACTATAGAGTGGGCATATTAAGGAAGTCACTGTCTTCTCTACAAATGCAATTAATTACAATAATTGATTTCTATATGGTTATTTGCTTGAGTTTGTAAAGTAAACTTGTTAACCCATTTATATATTAATACTTGAAGTTAATTCTTCCCCATTGCATGTGAATTTGAATGCCTCCCCATTATTTGTCAGGGCATGTTTTTTTTGTATAGATTTTATTTTTTTTATAGGGTTAGGAATAGGGTGGGATCGGGGTTGGGGTTGGGATTTGGGTTAGGGTTGGGGTCTTTTGAAATAACATTCTCAATATTTAGCAAACAGCATAATGCAACAAGAATGATCAAGGAAATGGAGCACCTCCCTTATGAAACCAGATTGCAACGCCTTGGTCTCTTCAGCCTTGAAAGACGGCGTTTAAGGGGTGACTTGATCGAAGTGTATAAAATCATGCATGGGATAGAAAAGGTGGATAGAGAAAAATTCTTTTCTCTATCACACAATACTAGGACAAGGGGGCACTCCCTAAAGCTCATAGGTAAGAAAGTGAGGACAAATAAAGGGAAATATTTCTTCACCCAGAGGATCGTTGTTTTATGGAATTCACTTCCAGAAGAGGTTGTGACAGCTGTCAGCCTTGATAGCTTTAAGGCAGGGTTAGACAGATTCATGGATGCCAAGTGTATCGGTGGTTATTAAAACGGATGTCCATGTGCCGCCTCTATGTTGGTTGAGGCAGGCAGGATTCCCTTGAGTACCATTTGTTGGGGGTCAAGGGAAAAGGAGGGTTTTGCCTTCTCTTTCTGCTCAAGATCCCCATGTACAATTGGTGGGCCACTGTGTGACACAGAATGCTGGACTCGATGGGCTTTGGCCTGATTCAGCATGGCTCTTCTTATGTTCTTATGTCTGGGTTCATGTGTTTAACAAACAATAATAAATAATAGTTATCATAAACAAAATGTTAATTAATCACTCAACGGCCTTCTTCTTGCTAATATATATTCAAAATTACATATCACATTCCTTTTTCTCTAGCTCATTTTTCTAGGCATTGCTTGAAATTATCCCATGTTCTAAAGTACACTGAGTCTTCTTTTTCTTTTACCTTTAAAGTCAATCTATCCATTTCTGCACACTCTAGAATTTTCTTAATTAGTACTTCTTCAGCTGGTAAATTTTCATTTTTCCAATGCTGGGCAAATACAATTCTTGCTATCTATCATTAGTGCGTGTAATATTAAATATCTGCAATCTTTCTCATAATTAGCTCCTCTTATTCCTAACACAAATACTTCTGGCTTAAAGTCTATTTGTTTTTTAGTCATTTTCTCCAACCATAAATGTATTTTAACCCAAAATCTTTTTGCTTTAGGGCATGTCCACCAGATCTGATAATAAGTACCTGGTCTTTGTTTGCATTTCCATCAGTTGTCTGAAGTATTTTAAAACATTTTTGCTAATCTCACTGGTCATATGCCATCTGTAAAACATTTTATATAAGTTTTCTTTATATGCCACTGCTTTAGTTAATTTAATATTTCTTTCCCATAACCTTTGACAATCTTGTAATTCTATATTATATCCAAGGTTCTTTGCCCATATTATCATTGTTTCTTTTACTTGTTCTTCCTCCCTCTTTAAGTTTAACAGAAATCTATTGAGTTTCTTAATCAACTTTTCATCTGTTTTTAGCAGTATCTGATCAAATTCTGTCTGTTCTTTATAAAATCCCATTGTTTTAACATCTTTTTATCTCGTTTGAATTTGCGGATATGGCCACCATGCTAGATCAATACCTTGTTTTTGTAAATCTTTTCTGTCTTTCAATTTTCCTTCATTGTCCAAAATATTTTTATAAGTCACAACTTTATCATAGTTGATTAAATTTGGGTAAGCAAAAGCTTCCATTGTTGAAAGCCATTCAGGTATCTTAATATACATTTTTTCTTTTATTTTTTTCCCATTCTGAAAGAAGTGCATTCCTTATAAAATGGTTTTGAAAGTATCTATGTATTTTATTCTTCCCATACCATAGAAAGGCATGCCAACCAATTTGTAGATCATGTCCCTCTAGGTACAATAGTCTTTTGTCTCTAAGCATTATCCATTCTTTAAGTGATGTTAAAATAGTTGCTTGGTAGTATAACTTCCAGTCTGGCAGTCCAAATCCTCCACTTTCTTTCACTTCTTGTAACATTTTCACTTTAATTCTAGCTTTTTTTCCTTGCCAGATAAATTTCAATATTATTGTATTCAGTTCATCAAAAAAGGCCTTTCCCAGCCTTACAGGAATGATTTGAAATAAAAAGAGTATTTTTGGTAGGATATTCATTTTCACTGTTGCTATTCTACCCAACACTGAAAGTTGGAAGTTTTTCCACTTTTCCAAATCCAATTTTATTTGTTTTAGCAGTCTTACATAGTTATCTTCTTTTATTGTTACACATCTTGCTGTTAGATAAATTCCCAAATATTTAACTTTTTTAACTATTTGAAGATTTGGTTTTTTGTTAGTTAATTTTTTTGTTTTTCTGTTAGATTCTTTGTTAGCACTTCAGTCTTTTTTCTGTTTATTGTCAATCCTGCCACTTCTACCAAATTTTTCTATTTTCTCCAGAAGTTTGGTGCTTGTTTCCAATGGATCTTCCAATATGAAAACCAAATCATCTGCAAATGCTTGTAGTTTATATTTTTCATCTTTTATCTCCAGTCCTTTAATTTCTATATCTTGTCTGATGTTTCTATTCAGTACTTCCAATGTTAGTATAAATAGTAATGGAGATAGTGGGGATCCCTGTCTTGTGCCCTTTTTAATATTGAAGTTTTCTGTAAGATCTCCATTTACTATTATTTTGGCTGTTTGTTTACAATAAATTGTTTTGATTACATTTATAAAAAAATTTCCAAAGTCCATTTCTGAAAATTGCTGAAACATAAATTGCCAGTTTACATTGTCAAACACTATCTGTGCATCAAGGAATATTAAAGCCATCTGTTTCCCTGAATGAATTTCATAGTACTCTAACACATCAAGAATCATTCTTAAATTATTTTTATCTGTCTTTTAGGTAGGAAACCATTTTGGTCTGTATGTATAAATTCGATCAAAAATTTCTGTAGTCTTTCTGCCATTATTGAGGCGAAGATTTTGTAATCTACGTTTAATAGTGATATTGGTCTATAATTTTTTATTTGCATTAAATCAGAGTCTTCTTTGGGTATTAAAGTAATGTTGGCTTCAGTCCATGTATTTGGTATTTTAGCCGCCAGGAGAATTTTATTACACAGTTCTCTCAGGATTGGACTTAATACATCTTATAGTGATTTATAATCCATCTGGGCCAGGAGTTTTATCCCTTTTTTGCCTTTTTATAGCCTCTATAATCTCCATCAATGATATTTTTCCATTTAATATGTTTTGAATATTCTCTGAAATTTTTGGTAAGTCTGCTTTTTTTAAGTACTGCTGTATTTTTTCTTTTGGAATGTATTATTTATTTATTTATTTATTAATTAATTAAATTTTTATGCCACTCCTCTCCAAGGACTCGGAGCGGCTAACAACATAAATAAAAACAACATCTCAGCATTTCAAAAATCTAAAACCAAATCTAAAAAGCATTTAAAAAGACCCCCAGACATATTCATCATTCACACAGAATCACAATCATCCCCAGGCCTGCCGGCATAGATAGGTTTTTATATTCTTCCGGAAGGCTGGGAGAGTGGGGAAAACGCGGACTTCAGGGGGCAGTTGGTTCCAGAGGGTGGGCGCCACAACAGAGAAGGCCCTCCCCCTAGGACCTGCCAGACGGCATTGTTTCGCTGATGGGACCCGGAGGAGGCCGACCCTGTGCGCTCTCACCGGTCGAAGGGAAGTATGTGGCAGAAGACGGTCCTGTAAGTATCCTGGTCCACTTTGAATTGTGCTCGGAGACCGATAGGCAACCAATGCAGCATGCAGAGAGTTGACAAAATGTGGGCACAACGTGGAAGGCCCACAATTGCTCGCACAGCTGCATTTTGCACTAATTGTAGTCTCCGAACACTCTTCAAGGGTAGCCCCATGTAGAGAGCATTGCAGTAGTCGATCCTCGAGGTGACAAGGGCATGTGTGACTGTGAGTAGAGACTCCCGATCCAAATAAGGGCACAACTGGTGAACCAGGCGAACCTGGGCAAATGCCCCCCTCGCCACAGCCAACAAATGATGTTCCAATGTCAGCTGTGGATTGAGGAGGACTCCCAAGTTGCGCACCTTCTCCGAGGGGTTTATAACTTTACCCCCCAGGGTAATGGAAGGACAGATTGAAATGTCCGTGGGAAGCATCACCCACAGCCACTCTGTCTTGTTAGGGTTGAGCCTCAATCTGTTAACACCCATCCAGACCCTCACAGCCTCCAGACACCGGCACATCACCTCAACCGCTTCACTGATTTGGGCAGGAGTGGAAATGTACAGCTGAGTATCGTCAGCATACTGATGGTATCTCACTCCATGCCGATGAATGATCTCTCCCAGTGGCTTCATGTAGATGTTAAAAAGTAGGGGGAGAGAACCGACCCCTGAGGCACCCCACAAGGGAGTGACCTAGAGGTGGACCTCTGACCCCCCACTAACACTGACTGTGACCGACCAGAGAGATAGGAGGAGAACCACCATAACACGGTGCCCCCCACTCCCAATCCCTCCAGCCGGCGCAGAAGGATAACATAGTCGATGGTATCGAACGCCGCTGAGAGGTCAAGAAGCACCAGGACAGAGGACTGGCCTCCATCCCGGGCCCACCAGAGATCATCCATCAGAGCGACCAAAGCAGTTTCGGTGCTGTAGCTGGGTCTGAACCCGGACTGCAGAGGCCCCAGATAATCGGCTTCCTCCAGAGACCGCTGGAGTTGAAGTGCCACCACCTTCTCAATAACCTTCCCCACAAAGGGAAGGTTAGAGACCGGACGATAGTTAGTGAGAGTTGCTGGATCCAGGGAAGGCTTCTTGAGGAGGGGGCGCATGAGTGCCTCCTTCAAAGGAGCCGGGAAGGACCCCTTCCTCAAAGAAGCGTTGACAATCTCCTGGATCCAGGTACGTGTCACCTCCCTGTTAGCAGAAACCAGCCAGGAGGGACACGGGTCCAACAAACAGGTGGCGGAACTCACAGCTCCAATGGCCCTGTCCACTTCATCAGGAGTAACAGTCTCAAACTTGCCCCAGATGACCGGATAAGAGCATGCCCCTGTCCCCTCGACTGAATCATTATCAGTTGACTCTGCTATACAATTGGAGTCTAGGTCGGCCCGGATCTGAGCTACTTTGTCTGCGAAACAGTTGTTAAAGTCCTCGGTGCTACCCTGCAAGGGAGGCCCCGGACCCCTCGGGTTAAGGAGGGACCGGGTCACCCTAAACAGGGCAGCCGGGCAAGATTCCGCAGACGCAATCAAAGCGGAAAGATACAAAGATCTTGCCACCTTAATTGCCTTCAGATAGGCTCTAATAAATGAGCTCAATCTGGTTCGATCAGATCTGGACCTACTTCGTCTCCATCGCTTCTCTAGACGTCTCTTATGGCGCTTCATCCCCCTGAGTTCCTCAGTAAACCAAGGAGACCTCCTGGGGCCAGCACCACGGAGAGGTCGCAAAGGCCGAATTCCATGCCTCTACCAGGGACTCCGCCGAATTGTGGATGAACGAGCTCGGTAATTCCCCAAGCGCCATCTGAAAACCAATTGGATCCATCAGGCGTCTGGGGCGGAACCACCTAATCGGTTCCGCCTCCCTGCGGGGAAGGATTGGGGCCGTAAAATTTATTCTGCCTTATAAAGTATCTCATAATAATCTTTAATATTTTTTTAATTGTATCATTTTGAAACTGTAATTCACATTTTGGATCTTGCAGCTTGTTTATCAATTTTTTCTCTTTCTCTTTTTTCAGCCTGTATGCTAACCATCTTCCCGGCAAGTCATCTTTATTGGGTTATGATCTGCCTAAACATTAGTTTCTATCTCAATTTCTTGCATCATTGTATTAAGTTCCAAAGATGTCCATATCATATCAATTCTAGACCATGATTTATGTCTATTTGAGTAAAATGTATATTGTAATTTCTTTGAATTTTTTTCTCTCCGTATATCTTGGATACAGAGGGCATGTTTTGAGCTAATAAGAAATATCTTCTTGGAAATCAATTGCACCTTTTTGCTGTCTGCATGTTACAGATTATTTAGTTTAGCTTCAAAATGCAACTAGACAACAAACATGAGTTTCTTTTTTTTTATAACAATTTTTATTAGTTTTTCATTTTACACCAACAAGGTTTGAGAACCAACGTGGAGGTATGGTGATCCATTAAAAAAAACCCCAATAACATTATAAATATGCACACAATATTTCTTAAAATTTCCCTCTCTATCTATATAGAATATTATAATCAAATACATTTCTCAAATAAATTCATTCATTAATGTATCTAAACATAAATTCCATTAGTCAATAAAATTTTTCAAAAGCTCAATATCTATTCTATACAAACCTATAATTTTTCACATATTTAAACTTAAATTAAAACTCTCCATTTATTTAAGATATTATAATCAAATTAATATATTTCTAAAACCAATTCATTCATTAATATATTGCTACATCTAAATTAGATGCTTAAATATAAACTGACGCTCTCTATCTATTTAAATTATTATAATCTCATTGATACCTTTCTAAAAACAAATTTTCAATAAATATATCGCTACATGTAAATTTCATTAATCAATAAACGTTTACAAGAATTCATTATCCCAAAGATCCTGTTTTACACTTTGTTAATTTTTTCAAGTATTTAATCTTAAACTAACATATTTATTTACTATTCAGGTGCCCCAAGTATTCTCTTATTTAAAAATATTAATTCTGAAGCTAGATTCTTATATTTCTTACCTATATTCTATTCTTTTTCAATAATTCTGCAATTATTAAATCCATCTCTTCCAATATTTCAATCCTTTTCTCATTATATCATCTCTAATATTAAGAACATATAGAAAGGGAAAGGGAAAAGGGAAAAGAAAAGAAAAAAAATTACGCCAAAGAAAAAAAACCAAAAGAAGGAAATAATCTATCATTCTAAAAAAAAAGAAAAGAAGCAAAGAAAAAAAACTTATTCTTACTAAATTTCAGTATTAAGTTCTAAATTATTTCATAATGGCCTCCCTTTTAACAAAGTCCAAGTCCAAATCAATCCGAGTCACTATAAAGCCTTTACCACCGATAATTATAATCTCAAATTTAATATTTATATTTTATTCAGGGTTTCTTTCTATTCCAAATAGGTTTCCAAAGCCTCTATTTCCACAAATAGCTCTCCCTTTATCTCTTGCCACATTGTACACACCAAGAGGGAGATTCCTATTGTGCATTTTGTTAAGTTAATATAAGGGTTAGAACTAATCTGAATAGCTCGTGATAGAACATCATTTCCCATCTTTTTTTCGATTGTATAAAGTTTAGTTGAAATCATTTTTTTAGTATCGTCCTCTTTAGTCAAGTTTTGCTCTTCTTCCAAAAATTTCTTCTCTATCAGAGAATCACATGGTGTCTGCAAATCGGCTTGTCCTTCTAAGGTAAAATCCTCCATTTCCTTATTATAAGTCATTTGTCCATTAATATCAAGTCTTTTTTCCCGATATCAGTTGATCAGTTGCTTCTTCCATCTCAGTGGACTGAGAACAAGTCTTTTGAACATAAACTATTGTTTCATTTAGTCCTTGTGCTTTACCTTGTCGATATAAAGAAATCTCCTTTGTACAAGCAATTATCTTCCCCGTATTTTTCCAAATTTTGTCCAAAATGTACTTATACGTAAGCTCTAAACAGGTTTCCTCGATTTTTATCATATTTGAAATCATTATCCTTTTGGGGGAGACTATATTCAAAAGCAATCAATCAATATCCATCTCCTCCCAATTTCTTAGTCTTTCTCCTTTGTACTAAATGAAAGCCAAAGAAAAATTCCAAGCGAAGAGCGTGGCAAATACAATAAGTAGTTTCACCAAAAGATATCCCCTGGAGAATAGTCGAAGTTAATCAAATATTCAGTCTTTCCGGACACCATAAAAAATAAAAGAAAATAATGTTCTCCAAGCATGTAGTGTATTAAATCTCTATAAGAAACTTTCTAGATGCTCCCTGATATCCAAAATAAAAATAAAAATCAACCATTAGAACAAAATTAAATTTTAAGCTTCTCTTCCCCCATTTAAAACACTGCTTCATCAAAAAGGGAAATAATTCCAAAGAAAAAAGCTTTTCACAGGAAAAAAAGAAAATAGAGGTTAAAAAAAAAGTCTCACCGAATCTTCCACAGTGGGTCTGTTTGCTTAGGTGATCTTATGGCTTACAGTCGGTGCAGCTAAATGATCGGCCATTTTACTGGCCGATCTTTATTCTGTTGGCTCAAAGGAGATATTCGGAGTACAGAGGACGCCGCTGCCCTTTTGCAACCATCTGAAAAGCCTCCTCAATGGTAGTCGCTCCTCCAGAGCGACTTTTCGACCCTCTCAGGGGTCTACCGACAGAGGAAACTTGGCCGGCAAAGGGACAACTCCCTTCGCTCGACTGCACCACCGTGACCCAGAACCGGAAGCCAACAAACATGAGTTTCTTATAGATATATGGATAACCAAATGATGGAGATAGTATATTTGGGGTCCCTATTGCAGTGATTAGTTTTCAAATAATAGCATATACAGCAGTGGTGGTGAACCTATGGCACGCATGCTAGAGGCGGCACTCAGAGCCCTCTCTGTTGGCACACGCACCACTGCCGCCAGGAGCAGGTCCATCAGGCCGCCACTGCCTCTTGGAGCAGAAGCCCTGCCCACCACAAAGGAGGCAAAGTGGCCGACTAGCAAGCTTGAGTAGAGGTGGTAGAGCAGAGGTCACCAACCATTGTTGATTGGTGGACTGGAAGAAAAGGGAGGGGGAAGCATTTTACATGCATGCATGCACGCACGGGGCCACGAGCATGCACGCGCTGTAAATGGGGTGGGGCTAGTGCCTGTGTGATACTCACTAGCCCTGCCCCATTCTTGTGTGGTGCAGCACCTTGTATCTGCACCCTGAGGTGCGACAGCAGTCGTTTTTGCGCCTTGCAGCATGGTAGCCCATTTTTGCACCTCCGGTTTTTGCATGCCAGAGGCGGCACTCAGAGGTGCCTCCCTGCCCCTCCTGAGGGCACCACAATGTTGATGTGGCCCTGGCACTTTGCGATAAATAAGTGGGTTTTGGGTTGCGGTTTGGGCACTCAGTCTCTAAAAGGTTTGCCATCATTGATATACAGTATACTATATATTAACAGAATAGAATAACAGAGTTGGAAGAGACATTGGAAGTCTTCTGGTCCAACCCTCTTCTCAAGCAGGAGAGTCTATACCAGGGGTAGGCAACCTTGGCTCTTTTATGACTCGTGGACTTCAGCTCCCAGAATTCCTGAGCCAGCATAGTTGGCTCAGGAATTCTGGGAGTTGAAGTCCACGAGTCATAAAAGAGCCAAGGTTGCCTACCCCTGCTCTATACCATTTCAGAAAAATGGTTGTCCAATGTCTTCTTAAAATTGTCCAGTGATGGAGCACTACAACCTCTGGAGCGAAGTCATTCCACTGATTAATTCTTCTCACTATCAGGAAATTTCTCCTTGGTTCTAAGCCGATTCTCTCCTTGATTAGTTTCCGTCACCCCTTTTCACGTATCGTGCAGTTGCTGATTTTTATACCAGCATTATTCCTTCTTGCAATATTAATTAGATTAGTTTAATATTAAAAAAATGCCTAGAAATAATCTGGGTTATTTTCAGATTGAGTCCACTCTCCTTGCCCCACTCCTTCTAATAAGATCTGCTATCTCATTATCTTGTATCCACAATGTGTGACTGCTATGCAATTTGGAAGATTGAGAATATACATATCTACAGCAGGGTAATAATAATCTCTTCAAGAGTTGGGATTGGTTAACATAGATTCATCATTCATCAATGATTATGCAGCAAGAAATAAGATTGTGCATGAATGAGCTATCATAAATCTTCTGCCACAGGCGGAACATTCATGCCATTTCATATTTACACTTTCAAGTTGTCAAGCGCAACATCATGAAATATATGTACCTGTGTGAACATTTACCAATCAGGATTATGATCAAAATGTATTTGGTTTAGACTCAATGAACGCCATTTATGGCAGAGGACCTGGAATCATGTCTACATTTAATTGTGCATTATAATTACAGTAAACATACTTCATTTTGACATAGTTATTACTATGTTTCTTGTAGTCTCTGGCTGTCTTGTTCTATATTGTCTTTGGAGTGTCTTGACCGCCTATTATTATTATCTCAGCTCTATGGCCAGTATACAGAACAGCTTCCCAGTCTTTCCCAGAAGGAAGCAGCTGAACTTCTGAATAAGAAGTCTCCAGACCCCTTGGAGCAGAGAAGGCATGCTGAACTCAAAGAGGAGAGCTACTCTAAGTATCATGGTAAGCCCCAGTGAAACTGGCGCTTCCAAGAAGCTCACTGTAGCTTCGGGATAGACTGCACTGGAGTTTATTGCATATGGTGAGAGGGAACAATGGAAAGGAAGAACATAGAATGGAAGTTTTGATGCTTTAATTCTGTAGTTCTCATATTTTTTATTTCACATATCTTCCAACTGTTCCAATATATTAAAAAAAAATCCCTCCATGATTGTGGCTGTGAGTGCATTTGGGGCAAACTACACATTGCATGTAATCTTAAGGCCTTTCATGAAGGAAAACTATTTGAAAAGGGAGACTTTGAGGTTGAGAAAAGGGACATAAGCATTTACTCCAAGATCTCTTCTTCCCTCAGGTTTTCTCAATAAGAACATCAGGAACATCAGACATACTTCTTTAAAGATTCTTACCCACAAATAAGATGAAACATGTCCTGACACTGTCCAACAACACAGAAGAATTAGGTTTACTTTTGGATGATAGAACATATAGTTTGTGTAAAGCAGTATATCTCAACCTTAGCAACTTTAAGATGTCTGGACTTCAACTCCCAGAATTCCCCAGTCAGTTATAGGAATTCTGGGAGTTGAAGTCCAGACATCTTAAACTTGTTAAGGATGAGAAACACTGATGTAGAGCACGGGTGTCAAACTCGCCGCATCACGTGCATTGCCAGAGCTGAGGGGGGCGCGGCCTTCGTATAATGCAACTGGCCTGTGGGTCGGCAGTTTGACGCCTCTGATGTAGAGCAATAGTGAAGCTCATTCTTGATTAACAAACGCATTAGCATTCTCAAGCAATTCTTTGAAAATACATGTTGAATTTTGAAGAATAATGCATATCTGCTTTGTTCTGGGTTGGATACGGATTTCTTTTTAAAAACTAATTAAAAGTAGGTTAAGAAAATTTTGTCTACTATTACTAACTTTTTCCTTGAGGAGCACCAGATCAGATTTTAAGATGTTTCAGCAGCCATTGTTTGAAAAGAAGCATGAACCCCAATTCACAATCCTGCTTTCCTGCTAATCCACTTCCCCCCACCCTTGCCCAGTTCCTCAGGGTATTGTGATCAGTAGTTTGGGGCACAAATAGGGATGAGAAATTGGCACAAGACCCTCGTTAGAATTTAGAACATAAAACAAATGGAGAAACAACACAGTTACTCTTTCTTCAAAGAAAAATGACCACTTAAATACATTTTAAAAAGAAAGCTAAAGAATGCTGTGTTTTGGCTATTTAGCTCAGGACCTAAGTCTAAAGCCTGTAGAATACTTGATTTAAAAAAAAAGTTATTAAGAAAATTAGGCAATACATGATAACTCTACTTCTGCATACATAAAGGTTAATTAATGAGAAATCAGAAATTCAAACATATTCACAAAGGGCCTTGTATTAGCAATGCTGAAGAGTAAGAGCTAATGACCTATTAAAAATAATGCCATATGCTATTTGCTGTATTTCGCCTGTATTCTTAGAGCACTGTGGGCTAAGTAACTTTTTCTAATTCAGATTGGACATCGGTGTAAGAATTTTTTTTCCAGTTAAGTGAAATGAAGAATATTTATTTTACTTTTGTTGTTTTAAGCCTATTGTTTGCTATTTTCAGTGAGTCACATAGCACATGCTTGATAAAATATGGATCAGGGCACTTTAAACCTAACGAATTTACTGGTGCTTATGTTCTTCAACGTCTCTGAATTAAGGAGAGTTTCTGCAAGCTTTAAATGTATCTCCATCTGTTTGGAAGGAAATGACACAATCTGGCATGATTTAAGTTCTCTCATCCTGTTGATTTCAGTGGAAGAAATTTGACACATTTATTACAGTGTCATACAGTTCCCAGTGTGATATATAGAACTATAAAATAGTAACTTTGGTGGAAAGTTTACCACTATTTAAAAGACCTTCCTTTTCTGCAGCCTGTACTAAAAGTATCAAGAAATATGTTATGAAGAAACTGGGAGAAGACTGGATATTCTTGATTCTTCTGGGTCTGGTCATGGCACTAGTCAGTTGGGTGGTGGATTACACCAGTGCCAAAAGCTTGCAAGGTAGGTTGGATCACACTCTGAAGAAATGCTACAACTTAAAAACACACCTACTCTGTTTCTTTATTAAAGCAGTATCATTCACAATTGAAACCAATGGAAATCCCCAACAAACATACCACATAAAGAGTCAAACAAGACAGACTAGAGAGATACTTTCTTGAAAGCACAGCTGATTGAAAGAGAAACTCGGAGGTAGCAGTTTTGGTCATGGAAGGTGTGCTTGTTTGTTTTCTTTCCTACTGTTTGCTCTTTTCAAAAGCAAAGATTGTGCTTTTCCCTCTTAGGGTCTGGGTCTTTTACCAGGCAGGTAGTTATCTCTCATTCTGAGCGAACATCTGCTATCCAAACAAGGAATGAAATGGCCTTGGAAAGCTGCTGCATTTGTTCATTAGACTGGATGTTGGGTTGCTGCCAATCGTAGAAACTGATCAGGGTTGCCTCCAGATCGGCCATTCAGTGATCCTGCCCTCTTTGAACCCTGCACAGATCCTGACAAAATGCCCTTCCACAAAAAGAAAAGGAAATGCTTGTTACTGATTTCTTCTATCCCACCCTGCCACTTGACACAAACCATTTGAAAATATAGATCAGTGGTGGCGCACCTATGGCACGTGTGCCAGAGGTGGCACTCTGAGCCCTCTCTATGGGCATGCACGCCGCCGTTGCCCCAGCCCCGCCTCCCCCCATGGCCCCCTCCTCACCAGCAAACCCCGGGAGGTGAGTCGCCCCTGGGCGTGGCCCACACACAGCAGCCCAGCCAAGGACATAGCAGCCAGGCAGTGGGGACAAGACTCCGCCCTTGCACCCCACCGTGCGCAGATAATGCTGTGGGGCGCAGGTGGAGGGCATGGCTGCCATGGCACTGCAGGGCTGCCTGGGTGATCTGTGACGGGCCATGGAGGCGGTAGGTAGTCCTGTGGACTGGCAGAGCAGAATGGGGAGGCGGGTGGGCGGGAGCGGGAGCAGGGCGGGTTTTGGGCACTTGGTGTCTAAAAGGTTCGCCATCACTGATATAGATGGAGGTAGGAAAGACTGCAGAGTAAGATTGGAAAATGTTCTTGCCCTGTTCAGTTAGGCTCTGCTCGTTTACATTTGGTTTTCATTCTGGTAATGGGCTGAGTCCGGCCAATGACAACTCCTGCATGGGTTGAATTTGTTTTTTTTGGGGGGGGGGGTTCTGTTCAGGTGCTATAATCACTCACATCTGTTGTTATTTCTCCCCTACAGCTTACAAGTGGATGTACAAAGAGATGCAGCCCAGCATCCCTATGCAGTTCCTGGCCTGGGTCACCTACCCCATCATCCTTATCCTCTTCGCTGCCCTCTTCTGCCAGCTTGTCTCTCCACAGGCTGTGGGTGAGGAATCAAAGGACAGCAGGAAGTCATGTCTGTTCATTTCAGGCCCCAAACCCCACGACCAGAGCAGACTTGTTTGTCAATTCCAGTCATAGATGAAGTCCCTTGCCTGCCTTTTTGCCTGGCAGGTCACCACCCTATGCCCATTCTTAAGGCAAAATGGTTACACAATCAAGGAGAACTGATTCTATTATGTCCATGTAACTTGTTCTGTTTTTATCAGTACCCCAGGGGTTTTGTTTTACATCGGGAAGAAGGACAAGGAGATATTTACTGCAGGCAGATAGGACACTTTAATATCTCCCATTAATCCTTATTCTTAATTCTTATTGTTGAATATTGATTAGTTTGTATCCTGCCTTTGTTATTTTTACAAATAACTCAAGGTGGTGAACATAACCAACACAACTTCCTCCTCTTATTTCCCCCAAATAACAAATGTGAGGTATGCTTCCTACCTGATTGAGGTCAACCTGGGTGTCACCTAAGAGAGATCTGGTACTATCTGACATGTGCCCCTTGCACTGTGGTATCTCATTATGTTTTGGAATGTGTTCTCTCTGAATAGCATTTTTCTTGATTCCTTTCTGTTTTGTTCAGGCTCTGGGATTCCAGAATTGAAAACTATTATGCGAGGAGTAGTCCTCAAGGAGTACCTCACACCTAAAGCATTTGTGGCCAAAGTTGTGAGCCTGACAGCTGGCCTGGGAAGTGGGATTCCTATTGGGAAAGAGGTGGGTACAACTGGGAATGGAGGTAAGGGAGAAAAGAGGGTAAGTGATGGCAGGTATCAGCTTGTAAACAAAGGCTGCAAAGAACTAAAGGATTCTAGAGTTAAACTCAGAATAGATCAAATGAAAGAAAAAAGCAGAGCATCCGAAAGACACAGTAAAAAAGCCAAGAAGGAAACAAAAAGACATCCTCTCCGGCTGCCAACACCCAGAGAAGCAGGGATTAACACCAGACAACAATCAGGCAAAAAAAAAAAAGCAAAGGGAAGGGAGGAATTGCAGCTACATGGATATATTGCTTTCTGTCTTGATAAAGGAGCAATCTGGGAAGCAGTCAGGGAGAAAAGGAATAGAAACACACAGGAGGCCTAGTGAGCTGAATGCAACCAGAAACTGCAGAAACGAGCTTACTTATTAGAAGCAACTAAGCTACACCCACCTGTCCAGAGGCCTGGGGGACCAAAGTGCAATCCCTCCCTTTAATTAAGGACTCCCAAATCCAGCTCCCGGTGCTTTCCATCTTCCCCACTACACCTGACCACCAAGGACAGAAGTTGGATCTGTGGACTGGATAGCACAAAAGAGCGAAGATGCTGAAATAGATTCAGTTCAATGTAGGAAGGGGGAGATTGATCAGAGGCCGGCTGGAGGCACATCATTTGCTGTTGGTCTGCACTGTGATGCTGCTACTCAGCCTAGTTCTTCTCAGTTATTTATTTATACTCTCTCTCTCTCTCTCTCTCTCTCTCTCTCTCTCTCTCTCTCTCTCTCTCTCTCTCTCTCTCTCTCTCTCTCTCTCTCTCTCTCTCTCCTGCAGGGCCCTTTTGTGCACATTGCAAGCATCTGTGCTGCTGTCCTCAGCAAGTTCTTGTCTATCTTCTGTGGGGTTTATGAGGTAAGTGTTCTGCATGCTCCATTTGGTTGGAGAGTGAGATTGCTGGGGGAGAGAACATTATAGACTATTGATGATGGCAGCAGAACTGAGGACATTAAAATGAAACAGTAAGTTCAGGAACAAGAAGCTGCACAACACAGGAAATGACAGAGAGAGGAGTATTAGGTATCTCGACTGTAATTATGTCCAGCGAAACATGGAGGAATCACTAAAGAATAATGTAGTGCAATTGTAATTGTACTGAAAAAAAATCAGAGGAATGTTTGGCTTTTTGAAACTATCAGTTTCTGTGTAAATAAAAGTTTGGAATTAGTTACGAGGGAACAATTTGAAGAGGCAAACTGGCAGTCTGGGATGGGCTTTTAATATTCCGCACAGTTTCCTATCCTCATTCTAAGACTGAATTTTACTTATCCTGTGGAGTACCAAATCATCCTGATTTGCGCCTTTTCTCCTGATAAAAACATAATTCCAACCTTTTGCAAACACAAATATGCAAAAGAGCCAAAGATAAACAAGATTGGCTATATCTCTGTAATATATGCTGGTTGTAAAAAAAAAACAGCATAATTTGGGACTGAGGGTCTTTACTTCAGTTGTTAGCCTTATGGAACAGAAGTGGTTGAATAGATGTAAATAAGGATGACTTCCCCCTCCCCATTCTTGTATTAAGAGTAGATTCATTGAGAACAATTAACATGCAAACTGCACTTATAGCTATGGCTGTTGTAAGCAGCTATGTCTTGAGGCTGTGATTCTAGAAGTTCCTTGCTTCTAACCCTAGCTGCAGAAATAAAATAAAGCAGCAGCTTTATGACTCGGCCATGCTGTATTCTTCTAGTGGCTGATAACAAACGCTAGCCTTAGATTATTTATTTTAGAAGTCATCTAATCAATCTCAATATTAATAAATAAGACTAATGCAAAGAGAATACAGGAAATGAGACCAAGGCAGGAAGAGACTGAGTTCTTGTAGATCCTGGCTGCCCTTGCTACTAAAGCCGACTGACAAGGCTCTAAAAACAGGCTGGCTTTGCTGCTGGCAGATGCTTAGCATTGGAGCAGCAGGAGAAGAAAGGACTAACTCTTGCCTGTGCTCACTCTAACCCTGGCATGCCTCTCTCTGGCTGGGCTCTTTGTTCCAGAACATGCATAGGCAACTGGACTTCCTGGTGGCCGCTTGTGCAGTTGGCGTTGGATGTTGCTTCGGGGCTCCTCTTGGAGGCAAGTGCATTCCTGTGATCATACAACATGCTGATGCTCCAGGCTGAGGACATTTCTGGAAGGAAAGATGTGTTTTCTTTGTAACAGATACAAGAACTCTTTAAGGCACAATAGTGCCGCTATTTTATCTCATGTAACCTTGCAGGGAAATGGAAAAGAGCTGAATGTGCATCCTGTGGAAATCCACAAGTAGAGGTGGTGCAAAGAGATGACATGGGATGGACAATCAAGAAATTATTTCCATGGCAATTACATATATTTCTGTTTTCAAGGTCATGTTCTTCTACGTTTTAGGCAGTACCTAGAGAAAATGACTATCCCAGTGATGGCGAACCTATGGCACGTGTGCCAGAGGTGGCACTCGGAGCCCTCTCTGTGGGCACGCACGCTGTCACCCCAGCCCCGCCTCCCCCCTGCAGCCCCCTCCTCACCAGCAGCCCCCCTGGAGGAGAGTCACCCCCGGGCACAGCACACACGGAGCAGTGCAGGCAAAGACATAGCCAGGGAGCAGGGACAAGACTCCGCCCTCGCATTTCATAGCATGCAGATGATGCTGCGGGGTGTGGGCGGAGGGCATGGCTGCCATGGCGCTGCAGGGCTACCTGGGTGATCTGCTGTGGCGGGCCATGGAGGTGGTGCATGGCCCTGCGGGCGGGTGAGGCAGGGGGCGGGCAGGGGTGGTGCAGGCAGGATGGGAGGCGGAGCGGGGGCAGGGGGCAGTTTTGGGGCACTCGGTCTCTAAAAGGTTCGCCATCACTGGACTATCCCCATTATCTCCCCCATTTGTTTTTGGTTTTTTTAAGGAAAATAGGGACTTTAATTAAAATGTGTTCCTATGTACACAGATATACTGCGGGCTATTTTTCTTTCCACCATTACCTGAAAACTGCCAAGTCAGGTGCTGAAAACACTTTGTTTTTACAGCTAGTTATAAATGACAAGTATAATCATAACAATGGTAAAATAATGCTTTGGGTTAAAGACCTTGTTGTTGTTCAAGAAAGATCATTTTATCCATAGGCTGTAGGGAGACAGTGATTCTTGGTATGAGATTAAGGATCTTAGTCATTTTATAAAGATGAAATATTAGATGGGAGATAAACAGACTGCGATTTCAGTCTGGCAGCTATTTTCCAAGAACCCAATACATTTAAATGTTGCCACACAGAGGGATGTTTCCTTTGAGGAAACGGGAAGTTTGTTTAATGCTGGTTTTATTATTTATTTATTTGTTTGTTTGTTTGTTTAGCTGTTTCTGGGAGCTGCCAAAATTTAGAGTTCAAAAGATGAGTAGTCCTAGAAAGCTTTTAAATAAACAAATAGCCGATATTAGACACTGAAGAAACACAACGGAATCCATAAGTTAATTATAGCAGATTCTTTATCAAGTTGCCAAGAGCTATACATCTGATAGCAGCTTGATTCCCTCTTTTTTTCCCCACTTGAATCAAAAGCAACTTTTCAATATATTCAGTGAGACCATGTCAATTCTCACCCATCCTCATGGTTATACCCGCCATGGTGGATCATTATTTTCTGGAGTGACAGATAGGGATAATTTGGAAAGTTGGTATTTGAACTTTTGCAACTTTTCCAAATTTAATTTGGAAATATATACTTGAATGGATAGCAACAGCAATAGCACTTAGACTTACATACGGCTCCATAGTGCTCTAAAAGCACTCTCTGAGAGGTTTATAAAAATCAGCATTTTGCCCTCAACAATCTGGGTCCTCATTTTACCAACCTTGGAAGGATGGAAAGTTGAGTCAACCTAGAGCCCATCAGGATCAAACTCTAGGCTGTGGGGAGAGTTAGCCTGCCATACTTTATTCTAGCCACTGCACCACCATGGCTCCTATGTATATCTTAAAGCCTTATTTTCCCCCCCCCATCCTGGTTGATGAATGCTAAGGTTTTTTTTTTAAGGTTGAATTTGTTGATTAAGTTAATAAAAGTAATACCCGGCTTTGTTGCTGTTTTGCTCTCTGAATCCTCTAAATTAAACAGAATCTGTGTTTGGTAAGGTTGAAATAAGGCATGAACTACAAACGTGAATTCGAAGTGTCTGCGTAAATTTGAATGAGAGATCTTTAGTAAATAGAATTCAGTACTGATAATAATCCTACTCATATAGTGATGTCCTCTTGGGTTACCGACTACATTTTGTTGGCTTCAGCAATTGTCTTCTTAAACTATGTGCTTCTCTGAAGAGAGGCCTTGTTGGTGTTTCGTTTCTTCCTTCTTATTTTTCATCATCTGTGCATGGCAGTAAATCATAGGAATTGGGCAACAAATACAGATTGAGTGAAACCATTTCAGCTCCATCTAAGGCAGGGGTAGGCAACCTTGGCTCAGCCATGCTGAGGAGAAATGGAGAGGTTTCCAAGCTGAGCCATGCTGACTCAGGAATTCTGGGAGTTGAAGTCCATGAGTCATAAAAGAGCCAAGGTTGCCTACCCCTGATCTAAGGAAAGGGTTTCAGCCAGATATATTGCCTTTATGGCACATCCATGAATTCCAAATGGAATAGTTACTACCATTGTAATTATAATCTTTAATAGTTCCTAAAATGGTACTTCCCTCATGAGAACATCAATCAGACAAGAAAGCTAATGTATGCAAGTTCCCATACACAATATTCTGTTCATTGTGTTTGGACTTTTAACAAGTCAAAGTAGTACAAAGGCTATACCACAATGGGGTTTATTCTAAATTACTGATGTTGTTTCACACGTACTACTGTAATTGGGAGAATGCTGCAATTCCATTTTGTAGCACATTCTCCAGATATGGATATTCACAGACAAAAGCCTGTACATGAAGAATGCCTCCAAATTCCTATACCTTCAAACTGGAGTTCTGTGATGTATGAAGCTATTCACACCATATGCTTCTTAACCAACTGTTGATATACAGCAACTTTTTTGATGTTTTAAAAAATGTTGGACCTGAAAAGCTGAACGTATTCTGTTTCTGTAAGAGTTGCGCATTCAGATACAATGCCCCAATTTCTTGCACAAATGTATTGGAACTTGTCTGAGCCAGAATGATATAAAACAGAAACAATGACATATATAGAATATATAAATGGGTCCAAGATGTGCTACAGAACATCAGTTTATTGTCTTGACATATTAGCTTCCAATCCTCTCACTCCTCTTCTTTCCTGTTTCCCCCCCCTCTCTCTGTCTCATCTCTTCCACTAGTAGCAGCCATATTATTACACAGATGTCCTGACTGTGGGATGTGCAGTGGGGGTTGGTTGCTGTTTCGGGACACCACTTGGAGGCAAGTGGGTGCTTGCTTTTGTCTAAATTTTCCCAGACGTGTCACATCTTCTCTCTTGCATCATGCTTTAGTTTCCATTTATAAGGTTCTTTATTATTAATATTATTTATTTTATGTGGATAGCACTTTTCCTTTCCAGCATCCTATTGGTTACCTTTTTCCAACCAGTTAAAAAACTCTCCATTTATTTTTGGAACCCTAGCAGTGTGAAGATTAGAATTAATTCATGGCATCTTCTCATGCTGCTCCAATACATACTTAACTCATAACCATGTGGACAAGGTCAATGCAATGTTTTCAGAAGCACCTTGTCACTAGGATAGGAGACAGTGATGTCAAATTGGAATGGTGGGGGCAGCTTCTATTCCACCAAAACACAGGCTTTGAACATTCATTCCAGATAACCCTGAAGTTCTTTGGATTTTTTTCAGTAAGAAAATGAATTTTACAATTAACCTCAATTGATGTAAGGCAGAGGTCTCCAATCTTTGGGCACCAGGGACCAGTTCTGTGAAGAGATTTTGTTCCACAGACCGGAGGGAACATGGTTTTGTGTGCTGCCTGCATCCTGCAGATGGGGTTTTGCTTGTTTGTGAGGCCTGGTTGCTGCCATGCTGCAGCCCGGTACCGGTCCATGCACCAGGGGTTGGGGACCCCTGATGTAAGGAATCAGTTAGATTCTGTAGTCCCATCCAGAACTTCTTGTGAAGTGAACTTAATATATAATCCAACCTCCAAGGGTTTTTTCAATAGAAAACATTCTCTCAATGGTAAAAAGTTGGGAAACTAGTGAATTAACATAAAGGATGACTCATGGAAATTCAGTCTTGCCTTACACCTATTCCTATGTGGCCTTAATTCCAACTTTAAAAATGAAACAAAACAAAAATCTATTCCAAAATAAAAAAAATAAATTAAAAGTAAACTTCACCTTCATGCCCATTTATTCTTGTAACTGAATCTCTTTTGCAAATGCCTATTTTGGGGAGTGATGGCTGAGGGAAATAGTATTTGGATGCATTTTGTGTGCATAAACTGTCTTGTACTGATGAGAATTTTTATCTACTCTGTAGGTGTCCTCTTTAGCATTGAAGTCACTTCCACCTATTTTGCAGTCCGTAACTACTGGCGTGGATTCTTTGCAGCCACATTCAGTGCCTTTGCTTTCCGAGTCTTTGCTGTCTGGAACAAGGATGCAAGTAAGATGAGAAGACACATCTCCCCCCAGCCTCTTTTGTGGCTATTGCTCCCTCCAACAATTAGCTTTACACACAACTTCTACAAAATTGTGGGGATAGTGGTTAGAGGAGGTCTGTGCAAGGCAGAAAGATTTTTAATAACAACAGAACCATTTTTAACAAAGTGGTATTTAGGCTGAATAATTTCACTCTTATGATTTTTTTTTTACAGTGAAGTTCTTAAAATTTAGATGATGGTATTCTCATTGTTTGGGTACCGAAAGCCTATCTTCATGTTCTTTTTTTCTTATCTGATCACCCTGGTTGTCTCTTCTCTCCACCCCCTCCTCCCAGTCACCATCACAGCCCTCTTCAGAACAAACTTTCGCATGGATTTTCCCTTTGACCTGCAGGAGCTGCCGGCATTTGCTGTAATAGGGTAAGCCTACTGGAGCACACCTAATTGCAGTACGGGCAGGTGTGGAAATGAAGAAAGGCAAGCCTTATTGAAAGTTCTCGGTATGAAACAGAGTTAAATTAGAAGGTTCCATATTAGAAAAAGGTAAGGTCTCTTTTGAGTCATACTCATCTCTCAAGGGGATTTCATAGACATGTCCATGCAGTTTCTTGGGAATAGTATAGAGGTGGTTGGTCATTGCCTTTTTCCCAATACAATTCTAACTCTTCACACACCAGTGAAGCTGCCTGATATTAGCACAGTTGAGAGAAGGAACATAGTTTTATTTTTCATGAATGAAAGCAAATATACGTGTTCCAGGATAATATTGCAGGATCCAATCTGGGTCGGTCAGTCTAAATCTCTGGTCCACATGCAAGACCACACTTGGAATACTGTACTGCATCCAGTTTTGGTCACCTTGATGTAAAAAAATATGTTAAGACTCTGAAAAGAGTGCAAAGAAGACCAATTAAAATAATTAGGGGGACTGGAGGCTAAAACATATGAAGAATGGTTGCAGGAATTTACTAGTGTAGTAAAAAGAAGGACTAGGGGTGACATGACAGCAATGTTCCACTATTTGAGGGGCTGCCACAAAAAAGAGGGGGTCAGCTTATTTTCCAAAGCACCAGAAGGCAAAACAAGAAACAATGAATGGAAACTAACCAAGGAGAGAAGTAACCTAGAACTAAGGAGAAATGTTCTGACAATGAGAACAATCAACCAGTGGAACAGCTTGCCTTCAGGGGTTGTGGTGCTCCAACTCTGGAGGTTTTCAAAAAGAGACTGGACATCCATTTGTCTGAAATGGTGTGGAGTCTTCTGCTTGAGCAGGGGTTCGGACTAGAAGGCCTTCAAGGTCCCTTCTGATGATGATGATCTTTTAGACTTGTGCTGGAACCAATCTTTAGGGATCTTCTCTCTACCAAAATGTGTCCTTCGGGTTATTTGATGCATTGTATTTATGTGGTACCTGGTTGAGTATGGCTTTCTATTGGTTGGGTGTGACTTTCTATTGGCATGACTGGCATGTTGATGGCTGATTCCCTTGTGCTGCAAGTCCTTGGCTCCTAAGTATCTTATAAGGTGGTGGTAAATCAGCACTCCTATTGACTGGCAAGGAACTGTTTTGTTTTTGTTTGGAGAAACAGAGATTACACTCTGTTTTGGGATGATCAGACACAAAAGAGAACACTAGATATTTGTTAGATTTGTATTCTGCCTTTTCTACAAATTATATGAACAGTCCCTTCCTCAATTTTAGCGACTTATGAGCTAAGTTGTGCTGAGACATGGTGAACTTCCATGACTGAGAGCAAACCTCCAGTCATCATCTAACATTTTTGGTTGTGCAGTTTATCATACATACAGGGTTTAGAAATACCGCAAGTGCAGAAGGTTGTTTTGTTGCAATTTTTCATTTGTATCTTGTACCAGAAATCTTTTTAATCAAAGCAAGCTTTGAAATTCATTCCTGACAAATTCATTCAGTAATTACTTTGCAACCCTAGTGGCATGTTTACATATATTCCGTTTAAGAAAGAGCTGCAACTGATATTCTAGTCTTGGTTTTGGGACCCCAAACTTTTTCAGGCTTTCCCAAGAGTTTTGATGCTGAGTTGCAGTTTAGATCCTGAACCTTTAAGTGAAATAACTCAATATTTGGGGAATAAAGACCAAACACCCCCTCCACCCCACCCCCGGTGCCAATCCTCAACAGAAACGCTCACAACAATGAAAACTTGGGACAGGAAGAAGAGTGCCACTGGGTGGGCAAGCAGGTGTCTTGCTCGGCTGTGACTTGGGGGGCACTTTTTTCAGTGCCATTGTAACTTCAAACAGTCACTAAGCGAACTGTTGTAAGTCGAGGACTACCTGTACTTTATCACTTTTTCCTTTTTGGGAGGGGTCATCAAGTTTTGACACCTTGCTAGGCGACTGGTGGTACTCGGATATTGCCATATCCTAAAAGTGGTACAATGGGTGAAAAGGTTGAAAAGCCCTGTTTTAAACTACAGAAAATGGATAACATTTCTGAATGTTCTCCTTGCAGTAAATCAGGATGCAGAAAATGGGCTGAAACCAGCCATTTTTTTTGTTTTTTATTTGCAGAGGGTTTTTTTCTTAAAAAAAACTCATATAAATTAAGCATTCAATTGGTCGCCCTGAAGCCAGGAAAGTTATGCACCATTTGAAGATTTTTAATCATCTTAATCAATAAGGTTTATTTCTCTCTGGTTACTTATGCCTTCTGGATATACTGTTGAACTTAAATAGAAATAAATGTGCAGAATTCAAAATGGCATATATTTTGCTATTTATCCTTGAACCTTTCTGGAAGAATCTGATTGGTTGTTGAGAGATTAGCTATAGATTTTTTAATAGCAGCACTCTTATGTAAATTCAAAGCCTAGGATTAATTTTCCCCCCAAATCTTATATTATAGGATCTGTTCTGGTTTCCTTGGAGCGTTTTTTGTTTATTTCAATCGACAAGTGGTTTTATTTGTCAGACAACATGCTACTCTAAGTCGGTTCCTAACCAAATAGTGAGTATGCTCTGCTAAATTGATATATTTTAACTTTATTAAATGCACTATATGTGTTATGTTATATTTTATATACACATACACTCTCACACAGATTAGATAGCTATAGCTATAGACATATTCCTAATAACTATTTGGTGTCAAGGCTAGACAAATTATCTATAAAATAACAAGTCAACAGCCATCTCTGCAAAGATGGCACTTTTCCTACATTCAGATCTTTATAGGAAAGACTGAAGCCATGTTTTCTTTTCTATAAGATGTAGATTAACTTGGCTAGCATTAAAAATCTTAATGCCTTTTTTTAATAATCAGAGGAACTATAATTCAGGAAATGTTCTTAACATAGGAAATTAAAAATATATTGTCTTAAGGTTTATTGTGCTTTAAGAGGTTAAGGTAGATGGCCAATTGAAATATTTATTTTTCTCTTGTAGTAAGTAGGGCCGTGTTAAATTAAAACTAGAATTGCTATCAGGTAGAGCTAACAAATCTGGGCTGTAATGCCAGATGCCAGCAAAGAAATAGATAACATTCTATCTCTTGACTACTGTCTAATGATCATTTGACTTTTTCAGTCCAGATCTGGAAATTTAGATTTAGAGAAAAAAGTTCAAGGGATGGACAAGTGGTAGAATCTGCTGAATTATGCTCTAGTTCAGGTTAAACAAAAAACTCTTCCAAGAGATTAGTGTTTATCTTACTTCCTGATAGGTGGCTTTTTTTTTATTTAACTCACACCGATGTCTAGCTAAGAGGAAAAAGTTCAACTCATTCTCAGGAAACAGTGTTGAAAGCACTGGCCGAGTCCTTGCCTTCTAATCTAGATGGCATTTGCAGCATCTTTCAGAGACCATTGTGAGAATTTAATTCCTGCTTTTTCTTTTTTTCTTTTTTCAGCCGCCTTGTGTATCCTGGAGTGATAACTTTTGTGATAGCATCTGTGACATTCCCTCCTGGCTTTGGACAGTTTATGGCTGGAGAAGTGAGGGTTCCACTAATCTGAATAGTTATTTATCATTTAACTTTGCGGTGTTGTTCTTCATTGCCTGAGATTTTTAGGACAGTGTACAAATATAAATAATAGATTTAATAAAAGCCCAATAAAACTAACAGTTGTAATAACAAAGTGCATAAAAATACACATCAAGTGTCTGTTTCATAGAATGTAGGATACAGTATTTTCCATTTGCACTTACTTTTCAAATAGCACTAACACTTCTTTGTTTGTGCTAGCACACTATTGGTGCATACATTCTTGCTTTTCCTTCTGTTTTGTCTGCCTGCTGAGAAGAAAAGCAGCGATAAATCCCTTCTTTTGTTGCACAGGATAAGGGCAGGCAGGAGATTCTGTCTCTGAAAAAATAAGATCTAAATTCATTCTGACCAGGTTTATATATCTTACTAAGCCATGTTTTCATGGTTTACTGAGTGAACTGCAAATAGAACAAACTGGACTCAATAAGGGCTATGCTATTAACCATGGTTTATACATTAAAATGGCTAGATTCACACAACATGTGGACTCAACACATTAAGGCTAGCATGATGTATGAAAGCTAGTATTTTTATGCTGTCAGGAAATCCATAACTCTTCTGCTAAAGACCAAGGATGAATTCCTTGGTAGTTCCCAAAGAGAGTTTTGCTCATATGCAAGCTTCTTTCTATTAAACAGTTGTACTCTGCATGCTGGAAAAAGAGGACATCATCAAAACAGTTAAAGAAAATATAGATGCCATATTTTTCCGTGTATAAGACACTATTTTTTTCCTGCAAACACCCTGTTCAAAAATCAGGTGCATCTTATACAAGTGCAGCGTCTTATACACGGAAAAATAATGGTGACCTCCAAAGCCCAGGGCATGCCTGTGTGGTTTGCCATGCCGCCTGGTGCAGGTGTCAAGCCCCTGTGGGCTTGCCACTAAGAGGAGGGGGGAGGGGTCAAGATTGTCGGCCGGACGAACCTCCAGATTTGCCGGCTCAGCTTTTGGCACTCTGCCAAACAGCTGATCGGCGCGGAGAAACTCGTATTCCAGAGCGTTTTATATAAGGGTGTGTCTTATAGACTGAAAAATACGGTAATATCCTGGATTCTGAAATAATAGAAATTACATCGGGACTCTTGAATGACCTGTCGGATTGGATGGCAAATATGATCAGGGATTGAGAAAACCTCCTTTCCAGCAATATAATACCTGGCTGATTTCAAATTGGGAGTGATTATAGCAGAAGAAATAGTATTTGGCTTATCTCTTGTGCACTGCAGTTTTAGAGCCTGTTAGAGAAGGCACCTGCCTCCCAGTTCCCAGTGTTTTGTCTTAAAGCTGAATGTTGATATCTTGTTAAAATCCCCCAAACCAGATTCAAGAGGAGTGGTCCTTTTCAAAATAGCATGCTTACAAAGGGGAAAGGGTTTTACTTTGGCACAACACTAAAAAGATGGGGCAAAGCATCATTGGCTGACTGGCAGCTGAGCCCCAGTTGATTAAATCACTTCTGTGCTTCTCTGGTTTTGGTTCTCCGCAAGGCTAGAGATTCTCAAAAAATTTATCTTGAGGATCAAGAGTGATCTAAATGGCCCTTTGAAGCCTGGTTTTGTTTTGAATGTATGATCTGGAGGCATGGATGACAGAAAGACTGTTTGTCCAAAAGTGGCCTCCAACAAATGTACAGTAATCAGGTCTTTTTTTTATATAAAGAGATCCTGGAAGGGCAACAAAACATGGTTCTGTCACAGAATACAACTTCCTAAGGCTCTTCAGTTTCATAACAAAAAGCCAAAACAATTATTTTTCTCACATCTACAATGAGATGCCATGCTTGAAGTGAAAATATGCAATACAAATTTGCATAATTTATGCATATCAAAATGTCAGTGTCTGTTGCTAAATTTGCCTCACTGTGGTAGGTTAGAGCAGGGGTTCTCAACCTTGGCAACTTTAAGACTTGTGGACTTCAACTCCTAGAATTCCTCAGCCAGCTTTGCTGGCTGAGGAATTCTGGGAGTTGAAGTCCACAAGTCTTAAAGTTGCCAAGGTTGAGAACCCCTGGGTTAGAGTCTTCTCTGAGAGACAAGCGTAATTGCCTTTTCTCCTTATAGCTGATGCCCAGAGAAGCCATCAGCAGCCTCTTTGATAACTTCACTTGGGTAAAGCACACAGAGGACCCACAGCTTCTGGGGAGATCTGCAGTTTGGATCCATCCCAAAGTCAGCGTCTTTGTCATCATCTTGTTGTTTTTCCTCATGAAGGTAAGGTAGCTAACCTGGCAAGTTCTCTATTGTTACCACCACATTATCATCCATTTCCCATGAGCAGAATCAAAGAATTGTGAAAACTTCAATTCCTGGTTTACTTTTATAGAGAAACTCACTGATGTCATTGCCCAAACATTGTACCTTGGTGCTATTTGACTCCCCACCTTTTTTCAGATAAGGTTTGTGCAAGCAGTACAGCATAAAATACAGTTTTAATGCCAGATTTCCTAGTGTAAATAGTCAAAATGATATTGTAACAAACATTCCTTAAAGTAATTGCTTTGTTCCGTGTTCCTTTATTTACAGTGTAAATAGGTTGTTCCTTGAATTTATCCTTAAAAGACTATCATTTGTTCTTGCTCCACTGGGAAGAGGCTTTTGTTCTTTATTTCTTCCTAATGAATGAATTTGTGAATTTGTGCAGTATAAAAAAATAATAAAAGTTTAATTTTTTAATGTTCATCCATTTCAAAAAGGGATTTAGCTGAATAGAATTTGCTTCAGTGTACACTATGGCAGGGCTTTTCAACCTTTTCATTGATTGTACCACTTTTGGATATGGCAATATTCAAGTACTACCTAGTAAGGTGTCAAAAAGTTGATGACCAAAAAAAACCTGTTCAAAGTTGCAATTGCACTGAAATGACTTATGACCATTTTTCACTTATGACCATTGCAGCATGACCTGGGTCATGTGATTTATATTTGGATGCTTGGCAACTGATTCATATTTACGATGGTCACAGTGTCCCAGGATCATGTGATCCCCTTTTACAACCTTTTGACAAGCAAAGTTAATTGCAGGGCTGCTGGTGGCCAAGTGCTAAGGCGGGACTTCCTTCCCTCCCTCCCTCCTTCCCTGCCTCCCTCTTTCTCATTCCCATCTCCTTCTGAAGGAAGAATTTGAAAACCCACCCCCATATTTTTCCCCTTCCATATATTCATCAAACAAGGAAAAGCCTCCAGAGACAGAAAAGACAAGCCGCTGAGGGAACTAGCTTAAAAAGGTGCATTCTCCTTTAAGAATTAGCTACTGGCTAGAAAGGGAAGTTAAGGAGCTGGCAGCCAGCACTTAAGGAAGAAAAAAAATGTAGTAAGTATTGGCTGCCAGCTAAGGCAGCCTCCCCAAATGGCTCCATTCATAAGTAAAGGAATCTGCAGGCAAAATCCATTCAGGAGAAAAATAGTTCAAAATCCCTTGCAGCAAAACTTACAGCAGAGCAATAGAATCTAACACAAGACATCAGCCATCAGCCAAATAGAAATTGCCAAACACTCCTTAAGAATACAAAGCCCACATTGCACAAATCCCAGAACTTCAAAGTCACAAAAGCACATAAGAATCCTTCCACTCTCCATCTCCCTCCCTCCGTGCCTCACCTTCAGTCAATGCTGCCTTTCTTCATTGCTGCCTTTCTTCATTCCTCATGGAGGGCGACCCCTCCCCTGCTGCGTTTCTTGCCTCCTTGTTGCTGCTAGCACAGATGGCTGCCACAGAAGTTGTAAATCGGCTTATGGACAGCCTGCTTGATTTCTTCTCCTCTCCCCCCACCCTTCTCCTCCTTCTTTCTCTTTGGTGCAGCTAGAGCTGACTCTGCCTCCTCCCAAGGCTGCCTCTTTTTTCTCTCTCCCTCTCCCGCCCAAACTGCCTCCTTTTATAACCTCTCCTGTCTCCGCCCCCCTCCTCTTTTCTCTTTTGGGTGAGCCGGAAGTGAGCCTGGGGCCTTTGCCTTGCCCCAGCCACTCTGCAGCTCTGGAGGACCCTCTCACTGTAAGTCCTGCATTGGCTTGTTCCCTCTCCCACTACATTTGACTGGGCAGGGCCGTGTACCACCTGCCACGTGCTAATGTACCACATGTGTTACGCATACCACTGGTTGAAAAGCCCTGCACTATGGGAATTTGGCGATGTGTTGCATTTATTGCTGAATCTTATGGAAAATACGAAGCTATGCTAAATGCTACATTTTATTTCTGACTATGGAAAAGGAATACTTTAGTATCATGACAGGTCATAGTTTAGAAGCCATCTGCATCTGAAGCCTTCTTTCCATCCCTTCTAGAACAAAGTTTGTTTTTAGCAAATTGTGGCATGGGAGCCACAAGTAGTATGTTACCTAACCTAAGGGGAGTTTCAAAAGAAGTATTTATGCTAGTACTTTAAAAATGTTGAATTAATTGATGCATAATACACACACACACACTGCTAAATGGAAGACAGCCGTTGGCCAAGTCAACAGAGATGGATTGGTCTGGACAACTGCTCTGTAATTTAACAGCCATATGATCTTTCTGCTCTACATCAAAATAGCTCCTCCAATACAGCCTAAGAGGGAGGAAAAATGTTTCTTTTTAGAGAAGCCCATTGTGTGGGAAAAAGGACCAGAGAGAATAGATGAGAAAGGTAGCTGTTGAAGAAGATTCCTTGGAGAGAATGCTTGGTTGCATCCTGCTACTTGGTTCCAGTCAGAGTGGATTCTGCTGAAACCTTCATCTTCCAGGGAGCCCTCAAGCTATTTCTAACGAGGGGGGGGCATTGCACAGTAACCTTGATTGCTTATTACTTCTGTCCTAGTTCTGGATGTCTGTCATTGCCACAACTATGCCAATACCCTGTGGAGGCTTCATGCCAGTGTTTGTGCTGGGTGAGTTTTAATCTTTTTGTGAAAACTTCCAGACAGATTGTGATGGAGGGAATTGCTGGTAGAATCATGAATAAAAGGGGAATTGTGTTTCTATGAAATGACTAAGTCCCGAACTCATTTCTCTTTCCCTCAATCCATTTCTATTTTACCTACATACCAGTTTCCTATGTTCTTCATGTCCTGCAAATGATTGGGGCAGTCCCACAAGTGATCATCTGTTCATCTTCTGTTCCAAGATGCTTTCTTGGGCAAATTTATAGAGGACTGCCACTGAAAAGCCTGAAAATCTGGCCCTCTGGCAAGCTGAAACCTAAGCTACTTAAGTCCTCAGAAATAGCAGTGAAGCCCACTCTCCCTATTTTGGCACAAAAGGAGGCAAGGATGGGTGTTGCTTAAGCTCTGGGTGGTGACTCGTTGCCCTAAAATATTATTAGATCACGAGTGTGTATTAATGATTCTAATAAAGACAGTTAAGAAATTACCTTTGTTGGGTTTAGGGGCTGCTTTCGGACGCTTGATTGGTGAAATCATGGCCTGGATTTTTCCTGATGGGATCCTCTTTGATGGCTTTGTTTACAAAATTTTACCTGGTGGTTATGCAGTAATTGGTAAGTGTAGGACTTTCTTCTTTTCTCTGGTTCCAGTTGTGATCCAAGTGATGCTAACGTTGCCCCCTTTTTTCCCTGGTCCTTTTCTGCCACTGGGAAAGGAGCTGCAGCTCTCACAGGTGCTGTCAGCCACACTGTCTCCACAGCAGTGATCTGCTTTGAGCTGACCGGTCAGATTGCCCACATCCTGCCAATGATGGTGGCCGTCATTCTTGCCAACATGGTGGCTCAGAGTTTGCAGCCAAGCCTTTATGACAGCATCATCCAAGTGAAGAAACTGCCCTATTTACCAGACTTGGGCTGGAACCAAATAAGGTACTTAGGGCTGACCAAGAAGGGAGGGAGCAGGCTAAAAGGTGGTGAGATGTTCAGGAGGAGATGGAGATAAGTTCAATCCCAAGCAACAAAGCAGATGGCCCATAGATTGGAATGTATTTATTTTGAGATCATCTGTAGCCGATGTATCAGTTATAGCAAACTATAGCTCCATAGCTACCATAAAGACTTTATGTGGGGATGATTTGAAGTTTGGCTCTTTACATGATGCCCTGAACCACAAAGCAGCTAATCACATATTTGCCTAGTGCCTTGTAGAAATTTCCAAAAATGGATTAAGTAAAGTACATTTCAGTTATGTTTGGGAAATAGCATGAGTTCATAACTCCTCAAAAACTCAATTAATTAAAAATAGGTCAACTTTCTTGTTAGTAGGGTGAACACTCAAGAAGTGTGTTAAGGCTGGCCATTAAGAACCATTGGTTCTTTTAAAATTCCTGGAAATAATTTAAACTAAATGATGATTCTGAAATTTCAAGCCCCCCAATGGCCTGAATGGAAAGAATTTCAGAAAATGTTACTTCTTCCTCTCTGAACCCTAAGAAACCTCTCTTTTGCAACATGGCTGTCCCCCGGCATTTGTAGTTGTTGGGATTAGTTCCTATGTTCCTTTGTTTGTGTGTTCATTTATTTCTTGCATTTATATGGTTGTCCAACTCAAGTGGATGGCATACAAAGACCAGTAAATAAAAAATATCAAGGGGGTGGGGAAGCAAACTAGATCAATTAAAGCAAGTTTTTCTAAAAGCCTGTGGGGTTTTATGTTTTATGTTAGTTGTTTCAGTCTTTTAATAACATCCTGAGGCTTTAATTAGTAAGATTTTATGGTAACTTTTTGATAGGAAGTAGCTTTCAGCAAGGGCTTTGGGACAAAGTATGACATGAATAAATAAATCTTTCTCTCACTTTACTTATTCTTTCTTAATTTTTAACTTATGCCCACTCAAGCAAATACAATATTTTTGTTGAGGACATTATGGTGTGTGACATCAAATTCATCTCCTCTAATTGCAAATATCGGGATCTGAAGGACTTATTCCAGAACACCACCGTGAAGACGTTTCCTCTGGTGGATTCTCCAGGTGAGCTTTGTAAGGAGGCACATCAGTTCCTGTTTTCAATTAATAGCAGTCCTGCCAACAAAGTTTCAGGAAAGGGATTTAATTTTGTCCACTCCAAGCTTTTCTGATCAGCTGCTTGATTGGTTTTAATGAGGAATGTAAAGGTTATAATTCTTTTAAGTATTAATTTATTTATTTTAGATAAGAGTTTTTGACTGCACTTATGATGGCTGCTAGCTAAGTGGGAATGTCCAAACAAAAGCTTGCTCTTCCATTGGAAACAAAATCCAGCTGATTAGTGGATTTGTTGAATAGTCATGTGTTGTTTTGAAAAGTAATTTAGGGCAGAAATAGGGTAAAATAAAATGTGCTGATTACCTCCTCCTAATAGAGAGGCAGATCCAAAAAAGGGGAAAAGGGGGGCAGGGCAAAGAAGGATTAACATAGAATTTTCCCGGATCTTTCTAGAATCTTAGCACTAGAGATCTGGGAGTGGCATCAATGCGGAGAGATTATAGCACTGGTGACAAATTGGTAAACTTTGTATGCTTAATCAAGAAAGAACTATCCAGAACTATGAATCATCTCCAAATTTATGTTATAGCTTCCCAGTTCATAGCTATTGTATAAAACTGGACCTACCCTTTCTTTTTACAGGCCGGGAATATCGTCTCACTAATAAGAATTCACAAATACATTCTTGTAGTATAGTTCTGTAGTATGAAGGGAGAGAGGACAAAACTAAAACTCTAGTTTCAATTTAATTTTCAGTTTCTCTCAAAATATAATTTAAACTCTGTGTTTTTTTTTCTTCCTTTTACCTGGGGCAGAGAAAACAGAGTTTTTCTTAGCAATGTTTACTTATTGGGGAAATCAGTCAATATGTCCTGAGAGAGTAGTGCAATTTCCAACTAGTCATAAAAATCTGAGAACCCAGAAGACACTGATTTTATGAATATGTATCTCCTGAGTGAAGCAGCTTAAAAAATAATTCATTTTTGCACATTCTTGGTATTGCTGAAAAGACAGATTTGAAGATAGCAATGCAGTGTCACTCTCCCCTCTCCTCCCAAACAAGGATGTCCATGAGATGCACCAATGAAGATGTGTACTGAAAAAAAATCAGGAGAAATATGGTAGTCCTTTCCTCAAGTAACAGAGATTTTTTTTAATTAAAAGCATACAGTAATGCACCTGATGAATAATAATTCATTGGATAAAGTGACCTACAGCTCAAGAAAACTTATATCCTTTAATAAAACTTGTTAGTTTTTAAAAGGGCTACCAGACACCTTCTGATATTCTGTCACCATAGATGAACTTAGCAATCCTCCCATCAAGTGGCTTGAAGAAATTGCACTGAGAATTGGCAACAGAGAGGGCCAATTGCCATAGAAATGGCTGGACAGTAATGTTTGGTCACCAACCACCTTGCACCAGGATCCAGTGTCTTGTGTGGGAGAGAAGGCAGCTACAGGGAATTGGTGTCAAATACTGAATTGAATCAGCAGCAGCTGCAATGGTGTGAGAAGACCTCACCCTGTTGGAAGAGCAGAAGGAGGAGGGGAAGAGGGGGGGCAATGTATTTTTGGAAGGGGTACATTGAGGCCACTTCATGGTCAGAAAGCTTCTTTGATAGTTGAATGAGGAAATACCAGATATCTGGACTGCAAAATACAGATCCTCGGTAATACATTGATGAATGTCGTTGGTTCCTGTTTTGTTTTGAAAATGCATTGATTTTATTATTGTTTTTAATTTGTATGCTATCTTATGTCCTTGTGAGTTGGGCAGCTGTGCAAGAAAAATAATAAAGTAGGTGGCAGCAAAGGGATAAAGAGAAATAATGGATCATCTGTATTTTTTTTGCAATCCAAAGAACTGGTTGTAGACTGCCTTAGGTAAGAAAACCAGAGCCTTGTTGAGATGACATTTGTTAGCTGCAGATCAAATATTTATATAGTCCTAGATTCCACTCATTCTTTTACACTTTAATCATGAATGAAGAAACCCTTTGATTCTAGCCAGACTCTGGAACAGTATCGCCTTGTCTGTTACTTGTCTACAGTGGAACTTCAGTAGTTGGTTTAGATTCGGCGGTATATTCTGAATTTGTTGAATGTTTCAAGGACACACATGTGTAGGCAGAAGAGAAATGGTGTGGACAAAGCAGAAAGTAGATATGCCCAGAGTGTCTTAATTTCTAGCTACCTTTCTTATATAAATAGATTCCCATCACATTTCCTCTCTTCCACTTTCTCCATTTCTAAAATTAAATTTTATTTAATGCATTTCTGTGAGTCATCTCATATGAAAGGAATGCTGCCTGCTGTTAGATTCTTTCTCAATGGGAAAAAGATAAGCTTTCCAGAGTTCTCCCAGCTCTTCCAAACACATTGAAATCTGCTGCTCTATAGCATATGATGAAACTCACTTTCTGAGTTTCCTTGATATTTTTCTATTTTCCTCTACAGTCCTTAGCCAGGTTTAAGAGAGATATGAGGTGATTGTGAAAGGAAAATTTCCTGGAGTTACCTTCCTCATATATGGCTGGAGCTTACAGTCTAGTTGTGTTCTTAGAAGAAAACATATCTAAAATCATAAAGCAATCCAGAGGCATTATTTCCTGTTCATCGTAAAGATGTAACAATCATCATAAGCTGACTATTTGACAAGCGACTCTCTGATGGTGACAGTCCCTGAATTTTAGGCCTTAGATTTTCTTATTTGCTTTTCCCCCCTCTCTAGATTCCATGATTCTGATGGGCTCAGTGGAGCGGACGGAGCTCCAGGCTCTGCTGCACAGACACCTCAGCCCAGAGCGACGTCTGCATCTTGCCAGGGAGATGCCACAGAAACTGATTGAAGGATCTTATGATGGACACCAGTGGAAGCATGAATCATTCGCTTTCGTGGATGAGGATGTGGATGAGGAAGAAGAGGGCAAGGGAAAGACTGAGGTAGTGAATGGAAGATTAATAAAATGAAAAAAACAACAATAGTGGAGAGAAAAAAATAGAAAGTGTAACCAATGGGACATAGTTACTAGGCAAATGAGATGTGAAACAGGAAGTCTTAAGTTCAAATCTCAGAGCAAACTCACTGAGTGCCACTAAGGAAACTACAATTCACCCAGTGGTGGGATTCAAATATGTGAACAACCAGTTCTCTGTTTGGATGCTGCTTCCGGAAGTCCATTCTGGGCCTGGGCAACAAAAAAATTAGCTACCGGTTCTGCCAAAGTGGTGCGAACTGGCTGAATCCCACCACTGAATTCACCTTAGAGAATCCCCTTTGCAGCATGCGGAAAATAGCTGCTTCTGCTGAAGAGTTCATAAGGATTGCTGAAATAATGTAGATAATAATTTTTAGAGAAGCAGCAAATTTAAAAAAAGAACAGTATTTATGTCTATGGGGATTCTCAGTCATCCAGGTCATAGTTATCCCAAAGATCCTTTTTCAAGAGGCAACTGGACTTTCTTGTTTTTCTTTGAAGATGTTTCGCTTCTCATCCATGAAGCTTCTTCAGCTCAGACTGGATGGTGGGGAATGGAAAGCTGTCTTCAGGAGTATAAATCTTTCCATTCTCCACCATCCAGTCAGAGCTAAAGAAGCTTCCTGGATGAGAAGCGAAACATCTTCAAAGAAAAACAAGGAAGTCCAGCTGCCTTGTGAAAAAGCATCTTTGGGGTACAGTATTTATGTAAAGGAAATGCTAATTCTTGCTTTCTTTTCTTTAATAGTTTCCACAGCAGCCTGCTTTAACCCCTGATTACCCAGAAGGACCTAATGGCCCAGTGACTCCTCACAAGCTAATGGCAGAGGCACCAACACCTCCACAATCTCCAAGTACTGTGTCTTACCTGGTTTCTTATGGGTGGGATGTGATGGCCAATATTTGAAGAGTTAAAGAGCCTTTTCTAATTGGGTTATGAAGTATGGGAGAGAAGGGGGACCTCATTTGGATTGCTGGAGAGTGGACATATGTCTGACTTAATCAACTTGCTAATGTTTACTTTGAGGGGAACAGAAAGGCGATCATAAAAGAAACAAGATGTTTATGCAAGTACAGAATGCATTTGTATTAGAAGTATTTGTTGTAATTAAGAGATGGGAGCCCCTAAATTGGAAGTTACATTATACAATTATGTTATACAGTTTACCCCTCCACACCTTTTTTCATCCACTGAGCTCATGTATTACTCCACCAGATAAGGCTGCTTAATATTAATATATTTTCATCCACCAGGTTGTGACCGAACTTTCTATTCTTCTAATTCATCGTAGCTTTATCTCTCAAGGTCACAGTTCCATAAACATAGAGCCAAAAGGCCACTGGTTTCTTTAATGAGTGTTGTCTGCTTTGCCAGGCACATCCTCAGGGTTACTTACATTTTTAATAATCTTATAATGAATATAAAATAAAATGTCATAAAACATGTAAAGTAAAAGCACCAGTAAGAATTGCAGCATAGTTTCAGTTAAAAGCATTTGGAACCTCCAAATATGTCCACATATGTCCTGGTTTGCTAGATCTATTTTAAAATGAGAAAAAGGAGAACTTCCAAACCCAGGTTGCTTTCAAATAGAGGACTCCTGGTACTACTAATGAAAAGCACAGGACAGACGGTCCATCTTCTCCTCCTTAATGGATTCCATCTGGAAAGCAAAATGCCAAAACAATTGCTAGGAAAATATAGGGGGATTATTGAACACGTGGGGAAGGACACTTCATCAGACTCTGCATATTTTATCTTGAATAAGACAAGGACATGTGAAATAGATATACTTCTGGACATATAACTTTGTTAGATCCACATACTTTTCTAGGTACATTCTGCCCCAAAATGAAGCATGAATTTGGCAGACATCAGTATATAAAAGCATGCTTAGCAGGAGATTGTCATTTGATCTCTGTTAAATTTGTGCAGTAAAATATCACAGTTTATTTTTCTGTAATTCTAGAGTCCTCAATACGGTGCATGGGGTGACTGTATGCCCTTCTACATGTCCCATGGGCACTCCTAGATTCTTAAGCCTAGTTTTGTTTACATTCTTTGAATTAAAAGAAAATTATTGGGAAGTAAGGCTGCTTACTAGTACTGTCCCCAGAGATTTTCTTAGAAAATAGTTTATTGGGATATGTGCAGCCCAGGGATTTGTTCATATTTTGGTATATCCTTATTTTATGATCGGTCATAGCAACCTTTGTGTGAGAGTCCCTATAATGTATTTTCAGTTCCAAGTGTGGCTGTGGCCCCATCTATTACTTATATTTGGGGTACTTATTCACCAGCATGTTAGCATGCACAATGGTAACAGAGAGAGGTTCCAATTATGATTCCCCACTGCTCCAAAATTGAAGGCAGGCAATTGCCCTGCTGGATCTGACATCTATTTAGAATCATCAAGTAGACTTGTCTTTCTTAATTTATCCAATCCTGTTTTCCTAAAAAAAAACACAAAAAAAACTTGTTTATTCTTTGGTACACAAGCCTAGATCTTATTGACTCTTGCGATCAATGCATTTTACATTTTGTTTCCTACGTCTTTTAAGACAACATGCAATTGTCATTCACAATTCTACAAAAGGTCCAGACAACATCAGAAACCATCTACATTCACCCCAGGTTTTCTCATTCTTCCGTTATCTTTTTCTTGCTGCAGCTAATCCATTCAGGAAAGGAGCAGAACAGCAATACAATCTCTTTGATAGTTTCCTATATGAAAATGTATACTTACCTGTATTTGAAGCATAATGGGCATGGTTGGAAGGAAAGGTGCAGTTTGGTAAGGAAGGACATATTAGAGATGTCCTTCCTCAATATTCTGTATGTATTTCCAACTTTAAGTCATTTCATATTCCTCACTGACGATCCAATCTTTAATCATGATTAGCACAACTAACAAGCAAGGAAAAACTAGCCAGTATGTCTTTGAGCCAAACTATAAAACCAATGTGTTTGGTTGTCTGATTTAGAGCCAGTTATAAACTGGCTAGACAGATGTTACTTGATGAAATTGGTATGACTTACAACTCAAACCCTAACCATGAATTAAAGTATTTACTGGGATGTACTTGGAATTGCACTTCTCTGGCCTTGTACTGCTGACACTTGGATTGATTGATGAATGATGAAATAGTTTAAGAAAGCCAAATGGCGTTTTTTTTTCCAGCAAAGCTATGCAGGTGACTGATTTGATTCCCTCTTGTAATGAAATTGACTAGAGATAACAACATAATCTCTGTTTTCTCAGCTTATCTACAAGCATTACAATATTTTTTTAAAGAAATGAAAGGCAACATCAAAGCTGCAAACAGATATATACATACACAATTAAACTAAATAGGAATAATAATAATAATAATAATAATAATAATAATAATAAAGTTGGAAGGGACCTTGGAGGTCATCTAGTCCAACCCCTTGCTCAGGCAGGAAACCCTATACCATTTCAGACAAGTGGCTGTCCTGTCTCTTCTTAAAAACTTCCAGTTTTGGAGCATTCACCACTTCTGGAGGCAGGTTGTTCCACTGGTTAATTGTTCAGTCAGGAAGTTTCTCCTTAGTTCTAGGTTGCTTCTCTCCTTGATTAGTTTCCATCGGTTGCTTTTTGTTCTGCCTTCAGGTGCCTTGAAAAATAGCTTGACTTCCTCTTCTTTGTGGCAGCGCCTGAGATATTGGAACACTGCTATCATGTCCCCCCTCGTCCTTCTCTTCGTTAAACTAGACATACCCAATTCCAGCAGCCTTTCCTTATATGCTTTAGCCTCCAGTCCCCTAATCATCTTTGTTGCTCTTCTCTGTACTCTTTTTAGAGTCTCAACATCTTTTTTACATCGTGGTGACCAAAACTGGATGCAGTGTTCCAAGTGTGGCCTTACCAAGGCATTGTAAAGTGGTATTACTACTTCATGTGATCTTGATTGTTAATGCAGCCCAGCACTGTGTTGGCCTTTTTGGCAGCTGCAGCACACTGCTGGCTCATATTTAAGTGATTGTCCACTAGGACTCCGAGGTCCCTCTCACAGCTACTACTATTGAGCAAGGTACCCCCTATACTATACCTGTACATTTGGTTTTTCTTGCCTAAATGTAGAACCTTACTTTTTTCACCATTGAATTTCATTTTGTTAGATAGCGCCCAATGTTCAATGAGACACCTACTTTCATTTGGGGGCAAATAAGAAAAAAAAGGGAAAAGATAGCACAGTATGCTTGACTAATGATCTTTCCATGTATATGGAACATAGTATGATCACCAGAAATTGGAGCGCTGATTATATTTGGAACAAAATGGGAAAGTCATGATTTTTCAAGTGCTAGAAATCTAGGAGTACAGTTAGAAGTAGGGTTTCCTAGGCAGCTTAGTCACTACTACATGGTTCCCCAAGCCTGGCTTCTCTATGGTCAGATAGCCAGCCGCTCACTTTCTGCTTCTAGAAATCAGATCCACCATTTTCTTGGAATCTGGCCAATTATCAGCCTTAATCTGTGGCTTTACCTTGTCTCTTTCCCTTTCGAATGCTGTCACAAACAATTCCATTTCCTTTGCCACTCAGCCAGTAGAGTTTATTACTCGATAGTAATGATCATTTATGAACAGGCCATCTGCACAGAACATCTGTGTGAATTTCAGTCAACTTAGGAGAACATTTATCAAATCATCAATAGTTTCCACACTGAAATGGTGAATCATTGTAAAGAGAAAAAAAGATGACCTTGATGGAGATATGTGCGATCTGTTGCCTAGGCAAAAGGGGCTGAACCTTTTTTTAATTCCAGAACAAGATAATATTCAGAAGCAACTCAGGCAGAGGCCTCCCTAATTCACTGAACTGCAAGAAAGAGGAGGAGGGGATGGTACAGCATTCTCAAATTTGCAAGATTCTCTTATTATAGCCAATGTCTATAAAAGTACTTTCAGCCTTCCCGTGGAGTTGATTTCATGGCCTGGTCTACCTAACAGCCCCGACAGCCAACAAGCACCAAGTGCTCAGTTGAAAAATAATAAGAATTATATTTATATGAAGTTATATTGTTTCTATATATCTTCTGTGGAAAATATCTTACATTTTTTTGCTTAGAAATCAGAGGTGATGCAGAGGCAACCTAATGTGTATGCATTATTGAAAAGGTAGGGAAAAAAACATTGTTGATGGTTAGTCAGAAGTCTCTGCAGAATGTAGTACAAAGGATCAAGATGGCAGCCACAGTGTCAAAATGGATGAAGCTTTGGCTATAGGTTGTGGCTGCCATTCTTGATTTTTTTTTTTTATCATACCTGTAGACAACCCAGTGGTCAACCATTTCATTCCTTGCATTTTTCCCCTTCTCACAGCCGGGAGATGTTGGCAGCTGAGGAGATTGATGGAACAACTTCTTTGTCTCAGCCCATCCCCTCAGCGAAAAAGCACTGAGCAGGTTTGAACAAGAAAGCTATCCTATGCCTGAATAATTGTGGGAAAAGAGTCCTGATTGCTTTCATACCCTGAGAAAAATAGCATTTTGGGAGTCAGAAGTGGGAAAGAAATGAAATAATTTAAACTTCTCAAAATGAAGGACCAGGTAGTTCAGAAGTGCATGTGGGCACAAATGTACCAGGGAAAGAGAGTGAATATGGGTGTTCCATGAGATTTTAATCTCTGCTGTCCTGCACAAATTTTGTAGAATGCTGGAATGCTTTTCCTATTGCGGTACCTTCTGTTTCATTCTTTTGGACAGTTTTTGTAGTCTCAGGCTGGGATATGACAGGGAACTTTCTTCCTTCTTTGAAGGACTTTCCCAATTACTTGGAATTACTTTTGAACTCAAAATTCCAGACAGCCCTTTGCACTGCCACTTTGGCTGGGCTGGCTGGGATGAAGAGGGTAGGCAGGACATTAAAACCTTGCATAGTAAAAGTGAATGGGAATATTATGATTTTGGACAGTCTGTTTATATTCCAGACAGACCTTGCGATATACAACATATGTACTTTATTATGGTAATGAAATAGGTTAGCCGTGCAACACTGATATTCCATAGTCATTTATCAGTGTTTTACCCTTGTCTCTTTTAGCTTAATAGGGTTAATCCCTTTAGGCAGGAAAACTTAAAATAGCAAGGGAAGCTTAGCATCAATCATGGCCTTTTGCTGCCAAAAATTTTGGAAGATGTTCAGTATCAGAATTGACCTATCCCTGTTCATTCATCCCTGAACTGTCATGACATCAGCACTGATATTTTATACATTAGCATGCATATCTATTTTTTAAATGTATTTTTAAGCCAGATTTCCAAACCATTTGAGAATACCTTATGCTTTCCATCTTTGTATCTTTGTACTTCTTCAAATGGAAAGAATAAGGATGGAAAAACTGCAAATTGTTTTTCTTTATTATTATTTCTTAAACATTTGTACGCCTACATGACAGGGCTGATTTTCAGATTGTGAAGGGGGAGGAAGGGAGAAGCAATTGAATCCTTCTAACAGATACTATCACTGCCTAGGAAAAATTTCTTTGCAGATAAATATGCTACAAGCCTTCTCATGGATCTGCTGTAATTATTATAGTAAAGGCTTTCTTCAAATAATAGATTTATTTATTACAAACACAAGAATCCCAAAGCTGCAACAGGAAGAATGATAAGAGGGAATTTTTGAATTCTGTTCCATTTATTTGTTTATAAAAATTACACATGCACTTGTATGTCACAAAGGTGTGCTCATCCACAGCATTATATTTAGGAAAGTAAATGGAATGAATAGAAACAAAAGATGTGGGGTGGACAAGTATTCAGAACCCCAGGTTTACCTATCTGCCCTGTTGTGAGAAAGTGATATGGTAAGTTCCCTCAGAATGAAAGACTAACACCGTTGCTAAATGGATGTTCCTCTGCATTTCTATGCATTTCTATAAGCAATAAAAGCAATGATATAAAACAAAGGAATACAGTTTGAGATTCACCAGATATTGCCTTCAAATTTGCAGGCATGGAGGACAATGAATTTTGTTTTAGAAACTGTAACCCATGTCATATGCACTTACATGGTTTCTTTGCCCGTGTGCTAAATCTCATAATACATACAAGCGCTGGTTACAGCAACGGTGTTAGGGAAGAAGCAACATTTATGTTCTGAAAATGAGATTTGGATTTAAGCTTTGCTGCCTTTCTTTTGATCTTGGAACTGATTACTTATTCCTTTCAGGATTCAGCAGAGGTTGAAGACCCAATGAAGCCAGAAGAGGTACGTTTGGAAATAAAGCAACAGACAGAGTTGATGGTGTTGACATTTCCAGTCAGTGTCATGTCAGGAGATTCCATGTAACAGTCATGTGATTTAAAAAATAAATAAATCACAAGAATATTTATCCATTCTCCGCTATGAAATGTGACTTCTCAAAACATCTCATTTTCTCTATGACAGTTATGCTGTTGTATATGTTACTATCAGTATGCATGGCACCTCAAAGAACAGTGGGCAAGAATATAATAGCCTGCAAGAAAAAAGTTGAAAAATTAAAAAGGGAAGATGTGTGTTACTACACTCCCTAACTCTACCTTTGTAAAGCTTTGCACGAATCATTTTTCAAAAATATATTTGCTACTTAATAGGTCTATGACAAAAAAAATACAGTGTAATATCTATCATGCTTATAACCTATATGTGAACTCTGTGACTCATAAGTTCAAGAAAACAGGGAGTATTAATAAGACCACATGGTTGGGATACCCAATAGTACTGCAATTGCAGGTTTTAGTTGGTGTTGGGTATGTTCACTTTCATCCAGTTTTCTATCTATGGTGGTACACAGGATCAGATTTATTTATTTTTTATGAATGCTGTGGATAGTCCCAAAGCTGCATGAACTTAAAATACTGGGGGAGAAACTGAGTAAAGCCTTCTTTACTTTGCTGGAGTGAATCTGATCATTTCTGCAGTCCCTAATGCTTCTTGAAGTAAATTTGTGTTTGTTTTGTCAGGCCTGGTAAGTAACACACCCCTTGAGGGGTCCTTGGTGCTCTCTGAACTTGTGTTCTTACAGACATTTCATTACCCAGACTAGGCAATGAAAACTGCTAGCACTGATAATGTTAGCTAGTTTGGGTAATGAAACATCTGCAAGAAGACAGCCAAGCTCAGAGAGCACCAAGGACCTCTCATTTCAGCCCTCAGCTACAAATATTCTCCTTTATTGGTAGCACATCCTTTTTCCAAGCAGCAACCTAACAACAGCAGCTTTTTGCAGAAGCAAGCATGATTACTGAAAGCCACATGATTAAACTGGTAATGGAAAACTAGAAAAATTTAGGATAATGGGTTGGAACATGTACTCTTTGCTCTTAAGAGAGCCTGTATAATGTCTGTATAAGTGAGAGTCTGTGCAATATCCAGACAGACCTCCCCCTGATTTCATTAGGGGATAGGCTTTAAAATTAAAACCAAAGTATTCATGGAAAAAGTAATCTCTGAGAAGGAATGCAAATATAAAGAAAATGGAAAAGTGTACTGAGAGCAATAGCAAATATAAAAATATGGTGTTTGCTTTAGGAAAGAGGTTGGTTTCAGATTCCTGTTAGAAATGACTTTCTAACTGCTCTCCAGTCGACCAAAAAGTTAGAAGAGGAATTGGACAAATTGGGAAATATACCCAAGACAAGTAAATCATGCTGGCTCTTTGGCTAAAGTGAGCAGCCTGGGAAAGTGGTTGGTGCAAATTACTTCTCTGAACTTGTGAATTCTTTTTTTTTTCCTGTGTCAGATAGAAGTTTGGGAGCAGGAGGAGCTGGAGAAAAAAGTATGCTTCAGCAGCTGCCGCATAGATCCTTCTCCCTTTCAGCTGGTTGAGAGAACATCGCTGCATAAGGTGGGTGCCTGCATTTACCTCCTATTCTCTACTTACCTTGCTATCCAACTCTGCTCCCATCAAGGCCTACACCTTCTTCTGATTTCAAGTTCTCTTTATATTGTTTGGTTTCCAAAATACTGTGCGATCTTGCTCAAGCTTTAACCTATCAGGTAGAGTAAGCTGGCTGAGGAATTCTGGGAGTTGAAGTCCACAAGTCTTAAAGTTGCCAAGGTTGAGAACCCCTGCTATATAGTATGGCCTCAACAACTCTTCTTTAGTTTTACTCTTTCAGGCAAGTAAAAAGTACAGAATTGGGCTTAATCTACAAAATACAGACCTGTTATTTTTTCTTCAGTTCCTTCTTCCTTTCCCCACAGTTCCTGCCAAATTATTTTACTACCACAGATCTTTTTTTTTCACCCAACTCTTTTCCATTGCATGTTGCCACCTTGCCATGCAACTTTGCAAAGTAGATTTAAGAGCTGCAGTTTTCAATATGAAGCTGAACATCTAGAATTTGAATGAGAAAAATGGCATTAAAAGCAAAGGAACCACTCCCAATGTTCAATTAAGTTTATTTTATTATTTGTTATCATTCTTGCCAGTTCTGTGTCTTGATACTTGATACCGTACTTAGTTTATGTATTAGCAGAAAGTTTCATCTAAGAAGCAGTGGGTATGTCTTTAGACAATCTTGTCTACTAAAATGATTTCTGTATGAAGGAAACAGAGGGATCAAACTAGTTGGGCAACTGTTTAATCTTTGCAGGAGCAATTTTACTATTAAAATTGGGGACAGAAATTGTTGAGTAAGTTGTTCTTTATTCTCAATGTTGTTCCAACACATAACTCAAAGAAGTTAATAACAGTGCTTTTTATTATTATGATCCATCAGTAAATATAAGATTGAACAAAACCTACTTAGAATTGTTATATGTTTAATCAATTCCAAACATTTCAATCTATGTATAAGGTGCCCTTGTTTAATTAGGTAGCATGGTTTTGTTTAATATAAGCTAGGAGTGATGGGCCCTACTATAGCACAAAGATAAAACCTTGTTTTCCTGTCTTTCAAAGAAGAAGAGCCTTAGTCTCACCTAAAATGATATCTGCAAGGACATATACAAATCAAAAGGCAATTTTTCCCTTTTCCCTGGTTTGATTTGTTCAGGTTTACAGCATCTCAATTTTACTAACTTATGCCCATCTATGACTATTCTATATTCCCCTGAGTTAAGAAGAGCTTAATTCCATTTATATCCCATCTAGATGAACTCACTCTGCTTTTGCTACCTGAGAATACTCTTAGCATGCTAGTACATGAGAGAAAGATAGTTTAGTCTGATGGGTCATAGGTTATGTAGAATTGGAAAAATATTTAAACCATAATCTTTTATTTATTTTGTATATTGCATTACTATGTAACTTAATATCAGTTGACTTAGTACAATTTGTTTTTTAATGCCAACAAAGTATTACATTGCATTAATTGGATAAGTTGATCGCTACTTCTAATTATTCCAATTTCATTCTTTGGCTTTGCTCTAATATGGGTAAAAAAAAATCACCATTCTTAACCTATTTCAAATTATCCATGAGTTTGCAACGGTTGGCCTATTTTATTTGCTAATTGGTCTTTTCTTCTCATTTCTGTAGACACATACCTTGTTTTCATTGCTAGGACTCACCCATGCCTATGTAACCAGCATGGGAAAACTAAAGGGTGTGATTGCACTGGAAGAGGTAATTTAAATCATGTTACCTTTGTATTTTGTCTGGTTGAGTCTTGCTTGAGAGTAAAGAAAAGATCTCATTGAAAACCCAAAACGGGAGGGGGGGAAGACCGTAAAAGATGGGAGTGCTACTTCTTATACACCACTTACATCACACTCTTACCATTCCTTCTAGAATCCTAGTGGTGCCTTCTCAGTCCACATTTAGAAAAGACTTTTAAGGCCTTTTCTCTTCCATTTAGCTTTATTTTACATTTCATGTATTCTTTTAATACTATCAGTGATATATGACACTACTCCTCTATGGCCTTTAGATTCAGTTCCCAGAGCTTCTCCATACAAAGTCAGCAAAATGTAACTTGTAATATCAGTACCTGCAAAAAAGTAATGTGTACTATTTTATTTTCATTAAGTTTAAATTGAAATATTTTATTTTATTCTGACCTCTATTTATTTTTCAGCCTTCCCTAATTTTTGAAGCATACTCACTTGAAGCCTTAGTGCACCCTTGCTAAAACTTGCAAAAATCTGATATACAAATATATGATTATCTGCACTACAAGAGTAATCCCTCTTTAAATCCTCTTAACATTCAGAAGAAAAAAATATCTTTAGTCTTATTATGGCTTTATTGGCTATAATGCCAACTGGATTGTGGCCTTTTTCAGAAGAGGAGAAATTAGGTTGTGGACTTGAATTGAATTTATACATGTTTAACTTCCATGGCTTTGTCTTCCTCCAAAGAATCTTGGACTCCTTTGGTTTGTGATGGTGCTATTTATTTATTTGCTATCTCCTTCAAAGGAATTTTGTTCTCTAGGGCAGGGGTCCCCAACCAGCAGTCCATGGACTGGTACCTGGCTGTGGCATGCCAGCAATTGGTCCGCACAAACAAGCAAAGCCCCATCTAGGGGATGCAGGCAGCACACAAAGCCACACACTCTCCCCTCCATGGAAAAACCTTTTTCCATGGAACCGGTCCCTGGTGCCCAAAAGGTTCGGGAGGAGATAATGGCTATTGAGCCACTTACTTCTTTCATGTACATGTACTCCTCAGTATTTTTTATAGAGCAATCATTTTCAGCAACTCTCCAAAATTCCAGCCAGCACTACTTGAAGACACCTAGTTGGGGGTAAAAAACAACAACCCTATTGTACTGTAAAGATAATGATAATCAAAGGTTTTTTCCCCCTCCTTGAGCATCTTTGAACTTCTGACATGAGGATCTCAGTTACTTATTTTCTCCCTTTATGAAGAACAAAAATAGCATAAGTAGTAAATATCAGAGTGGGGTTCTGTGTGTCTGTATGACAGGACTGGATAAGTTGTGAGCTGCAATTCCCCTTCCCCCACTCCCAGCAGCCCATTTGAGGCCTCCAATGCCTCATATATTAGACATAGATGAAAATTTTGGATCTTTTTGCATTTCTGATGTTTAAGAAACAAAATGGGTCCCTTAACTTTTGCAGAGTTAAAGCAGCTAGTGTGACCTTAAAGACCCCTCCCTCCCCAAAATTTTCTTATGGAAAGTGTTAACTTTGTTAAATATTTACAAATCATACTTTGTGTACACTGCTGAGATTCATATGTTGTAGTGGTCTAAAAATGAATGAATGAATGGTTTTAAATGCAGAAAAGGGGATTAAAAGGTTTTTGATCTTGCCTATTTTAGTAACATTGTCATGTGATAAGGCAAACCAAGAAGGGTCAAAAATGTGGTCCTTAGGATGAAAATGATTGCCCTTCTGGTCTATGGAAACTATTTTGATGGAGGAAGACTACTTTTATGCAACTTCCTTCTTAATTCTGTGTTTCTCAAACTCTCAGCTCCAGAAAGCCATTGAGGGGTCTACACGTACTGGGGTCCAACTTCGTCCTCCTCTTGCAAGTTTCCGTGATGCCACCCAGACTTCAAGCAACAAAGAGCATACCAATTGGTCTACAAAGTTGTGGAACAAAGATAACAGTGATGCAGTCCCTGGGAAATCTGCAGTGGACTCAGGACCAGAGAACTCAGTGGGCCCTAGTTCCCCTGTCTCACAAGAATCTTCCCTCCCCAGGTAAAGAAAAGGGAAACTCCTTGCTTCAGATGCTGATACAGAATTGGAGGACATAGAAATTTTTGGCCCAGCTGCTGAGAACACCTCAGACCTACTCAAGGACCTTAATGTGTGCTCCAGAAACCTGGAAGATGATAAGGATGATAACAATATGACAATAGAATTGCACCTTGGAAAAATTTACCTCATCCTTCAGCATAATCTGCCCACCATACTTGCATTTCCAGGAAAGGCTTGTGACCTGCTTTGCTGGTATCAGTGGAAGATAATTCATGCTGGAGAACTTGCGTGGCTGTGTGGACTGGTTTTCCTCTGCCATTTTCAGTGGGATGCAAGAAAGACATGAAAAGCAAATGGGTGGAAGGATCCTGGTTTATATCCTCCAGTTTTGCATCCTTTGATTATGATACCTGTGTGGGGCACTTGGTATGGCCCCATTGTCTATAGGGATATATTCCTATATGGATAATCCTACCACTTATACCATCATTCAGCATGCCATGGTGTTAGCCCTGTGGGGTAGTCCAGACAAGTAGTATAACCAGGAGTACTAACTCTATTTTTATTGTAAGATTGCATTAACAGATTCTTGCCAGAATGAAAGTATTTCTCCCCTCCTTTCTTTTTCCTTGCCAGAAAACTAGGGAGGGTCTTTTCTGAAATGTTTCCCATGCCCTCCATCCATCTGTGGGCTGTCTTTTACACTGGTTGTCCAGTCTGTGGCTTTCCCTCTTGTCTCCGAAGGTCATTCCCACATACCATTTGTATGGCCATCTTCATCCCTTTGAGGTGTTCTGATCTAAAGAAGGGTCAGAGAACTTAGCCCAGGCTCAGTCCTGATGTAGAGAACTCATCCCAATTTGTAAACAAAACAGAATATGACAAATGCTTCATACCCCTTTTGCAATGTCCTTTCTTTTGAAATAAACTCCAATCTATGCTCTACATGTGACACTTCACCCCCCTCACAAAATCTTCTCATTTTGTCATTATAGGCATAATATCTATTATTTCTACCAATTAGCACATCCTTGCCCTAAAAAAATCTCCCACGTATTGAAATATTCCACTGAAACTTGTTGCTGGGGTAAAAATACTAGCAAAAAGTCTGATTCTTTATTGAGGAAATTTAAGTAATACAACTACTGTTATCCAGATAGTTCCCCATCTTACCTATGCAGACACATTCATAAACCTTCAATTTTACATGTACTGATGCATTTGTCTGAACATTACTGTTTGATTGAAGTCTTGGGGGGGGGGAGGGAAATCAAACCAGAAGGGGATGTCAGTGAAGTCTAAATGCTGATAAGCCAAGGATTCAAGTTAAGGGTTAGGGTATAAATATCACGTACATCTTAAAACGTCTTACTGTTATTACTTGAAGGAAATTTCTATAAATACTGTCTTAAACATATTTGTGGCTGTGACTAAACTCTGATATGGGAAGAAATTGATGTGTTGAGAAGCAGCATCAGTAAGTGAAAGAGCGGGTGGCATTTCTACGGATATTTCTGCCTTTTGTCTTTGTATAACTTTTATACAAATCTAACAACACTGGCTCTTTCCAAAGGAATCCTAAGAACAGGATGGTACTGAGCATTCTGTAAGAAATAACAAGCACAACTAAACTTAATGAATGATTGTTAATTGACTTCAGTGATTCATCGGAAGTGTTTGCCAGATAACCAAATAAGAAAAATCCTTGCTTAATCTAATCTCTTGCATCTATAAACAATTCTTGTTGCAGCCATTGCACTCAGACTGTACCTCTTTTTGTACTGTTTTATTAGTACTGTACAGAAGCGGTACCAGTACTGTATCATCAGTCACACTCAGTATAGATGTGTTCATTGTTTGGACTAGTGTTTCCGAGCAAGGTTTGGTCTAACAAATGGAGAAAAAAATATTTTGGGGTTTTTGGCTCAGGTATGAGGAGCCTGGCTTGGCAACACAGATCATTAGCGTCAAAGAGATTAAAATTTAGTCCTTGTAAATGCTCTTGCCATTTTGGCTAGAGTTTCTCGGGGAAATAAGCACAATATTCCAAACAGAATAATATCAGCATCATGTTAAAATCAGCATCATATATTTAGAGAAGAGATTGGAAAGAACACGTCTGTGTAATGAAAGTTGCTTAGACTTGGCAATGTCAGTTTTCACACCAGTCAAATATGGAAAATTGAGGTTTTCCTCATCAGATCTCCATCATTCAGTGAATTTCAATCTTTCATGAAGTTGTTACTTGATCTGATAAAGGAAATAAGGTGGCAATCTTACCTATGGTGGATTTTACCATTTTTTTCCTGGGAAATGCCTTCCTCAGGTTTGTCAGAATCACATTGGACAGGGTTTTTGTTGGGAATCATATCAGTGTCTGAGTATTTTGAGGCAATTTGATAGCCATGTCCCAAACTGCCTATTCAAGACTGATTAAATGCAGATCAGCTTTATTTAATCACTGTTCAGTCATTCTTTCAAACAAACACACAATTTGCTGGTCTATACATTTTAGTGCTATGAGTTTCTTGCCAGAGGGATACTGGCTGTTTGGAACAGTACTTTAACTAAATCCAGAATTTGGGATACATATCAGGCACTTAAGGCAAATCTTTGCCAGTTTGATTTTTCCATATCTGAATCAAAATGGATAAGTCTGTAAATAATTGAATTTTGATTCTCTCATTCATGTACATCAATACAACAGCCTGCAATATCAAATGAGAATGCAAACAGGGCTTGCTCCCAGCTAGGCAATAAGCAGGACAACCAGCCAAAAGCACAAAAATTATTTCTTTTGTTATTGTTGTTGCCCCACAGCTTCTGCTTCTCCCATGTCACAAGCTGCAACGTTTGGATACCTTTTTTCTCTACCTAAATAGTCTTCTAATTTACAGTATTTAGCCCACATTTTCACTGGAGTGATAAATCTTTTGTTTGGCTTGTACTCCTTCAGATTGTAGCTAGAGGATAGATGCAACAGTCATCCATTTAAAAAAAATGCCCACAGAAACTAGATGCCATGGCATCAAGGATGTGAAGAATTTCATTAATATAAAACTTGTAGAAATTCTAAGAGTTTCTTCAGCCTACCATTAATTAGAGAGAATTAGAGGAAGCAAAAACAAATCAAGCAACTCCATATGGTATTTGCTCACCTTCTTCAGAATTACCAATGGTATTTTGCTTTGCCTAGGGATATGAATGTATTTTGATAATATCTTTATTTTGTTCTATGACTGAGAGTATAATTTCTTTAGCTATAGTCATTACTAAATTCCATAATCTTGTAGTCCAGATACACTGTTTACTCTTCTACTGGAGTAAACTTACCTTGGTGGTCCTTTCTGAGCTAGTAAGTAGATTTCAAATAAAACAGAAATTGAAATATGCACTCTTTGATTTTATAGACAATCTTAGAAATACAAGTTATTCTGGAGGCTGGTGCTTTGTAGGAGCACATCAGTTTCATGCAGATACATGTACACAATCATATTTCTGGAAAAGTAATATAGAGTGGGACTGTAAGAACACAAAGAGAGAAGTGCATAGATGCAGAATTGGTTTTTAAACCAAAAATATGAAGAGATGCCATAATGTAAATTATATTTCTGCTGATGGTATTTCTGAAACTTCTCACCTTTATGTCAGCATGATTTTGCAGTCATTGGAGGTCTAGATTATGGGTTTTTCTAATTACTTGTGCTTCATCTATTTACATGTAGTCCTCATTTAGTGATCCAAATGGTACCAGCAGCTGTGTTGTTAAGTGAAGTGGTGACTAAGTTGGAAATCATGTGACCACAACTGTGCTTTCCTTTTTCTAATCTCCTGCCCTTTGAATGTTCATCCCAGTGCTGGGATAATTCGTAAGAAAATAATTAATGTTTATTTTTATATTAATTGGAGAGGAAGAGTAAGCAGGCACACAATCGAGAATTCACAACAAAAGCAATGAGCTGGAATCAGCAACCATGGTGTGCTGTGCAGTGCAAACTGTCTGGTATATCCCCCATTGTGTGCCTGCTTATGTAATCCCTTTCTCTCCAATCTTTCTCCTCTGTACTTAGGCACAGGAGAGATTGCCTATGGTAATTGCTTGCTTTTCTCTTCACCCCCTTCCCTTCTATGGAATAGATATGCCCCATATTTCATTTGTATTAGGTAGAATGAGGAAAATGGGATGGGGGAGAGAAGCTGTTTTTTCTTCTTATACTGTCACCAGTATATTTAAAATTAAATGACAAACATTAAGTCTTACCATACTTAAAAAAAAATATACTCACTTGGCTAAGGACACTCATCCAACTCTTTGTAACTAATGCATAGTTACACTGAAAGCATTGAAACAAGATTATTTCTATAAACATAAATATTGCTACAAATGGCAACTATATTTCTATTTCATTCTGACTCCTTCCATTAAAAACAGTAAAATTTATCACAGGTTATGGTGGCTTTCACTAAGCCAATGCACAGCAGCAGATGCACCGAATTATAGATCTGTTATCTTGGTCAGAATGGCTAATGGAGGTTTGCTGTTAATCATGACTTGAAGTAAATTGAAGTCTAGGCCAGGGTTTTTCAAACTGTGTTACATGGAATCCTTGAAATGTGATGGAATTCTATGAGAAACCTGAGGTAAAAAAAGAAGCCAGCGCAAATGCATCCAGTTTTTCCATCACTGGAGCTTTGTCTTTTGATCAGGAGTTCCAGCCAACTTCCTTGCTCTGGAAAAAATTGAAATCACCTGCTATAGAATTTATGGAGGAGGAGAAGGACCTGATTCACAGCTGCAATTTTCAATAACAACTCTTTACAGCAATATTTGCATATTCTTCCATTGAAGTGTGTGCCAGATACCTACTGCGAGGGCTACTTTTGAATAGAGAAGAATGTATGCTTTATCTGTTCATACCATGATACTTAGCAGACAGAATCTAACAGATTGCACAATCCATTTGGAGGCACTTCCCAATAGAAATAAAACACACTTCCACCAACCACAATGGCAAAACCACGTGCTGTTTAATAACATTAACTCGATGAGGTTCTTACATGCCCTTGCAGGCAACGCTCTCTTTTCCTCAATGGCTATTAACCATAACCAGGCATGAAACGCCATATAATTTTTATACCTATAGATATAGTTACACACAGGCACACAGGCACACATATGTGTATGCGTGCACAAAATATGTATGTATATATATATTGAGAGAGAGAGAATATATATTCTCATAAGTCACATTATCAAAAACATGCACAGAATAACCAACCCAAAAGAAAGAAAGAAAAAAAGGTTTAAGCAAAGATGTTTTGGATTTGGAAGACCAAAGGCAAATCTGGTTTTTTTTTTTTTTCCTGCTCGAGTGCCCCAGGACTGAAGGAGGTGAGAGGGTTATTTTTGTAAACCCACTCTGCTTTTCCTCCCATTCCTTTCCTGGAAAGTCACTGTTCTCAATTAGTCCCATCTTTTAAAGATGGAAAGAAAACTAGTTTTTTCCCTCCCTTCTTCAGAAATTCAGAATTGTGAAAAGTCTTAAGACTGGTCTCTCTTTATAAACTTCCCTGCAGTCAACCATAACCAGTTTAATCTTTTTTTTTTTTTTTAAAAAGCCCCAAACCTTTGGTTTCTTTAAACATGCTTCAATGACACTTGCCACTATTTCTTCTCTTTTATGTAGCTCCTGTATTTATTGTCCTGTGTTCTGCTCTTAAGCTTAGGAAGAGCTTTTCTTTTCTTTCTTTTTCTTTTTTTTTTAAAAAGTCCTTTCTAATTGGAAAATTATTTTTGAGGCTCATTTTCTAGCTTGGAGGATGGGTCCACCACTTCATACACAGCACCAAATGTACTGGAGAAATATTTTTTAAAAATATGGTACTATATTCAAAAATGATTTTTGTCTCCCAGACATTTTACAGTTCCTAGAAATAACAGGAAATTAACATCTAAACTTATAATTGCCCGTACAGATTTTGGAACAAAATTTCGGACATCTGTGGCGATGACATTTAAGGAAAAAGGAAACAAAAGTGCCATACTGAAGTTTGTCTAGTATTGTAATGTCTAAAGAAATACACTACAGCTATGCCTGGAGTAAAAAATGTGATGGTGGTGGTGGTGGGAAACTGAGTTACTTAAAATAAACTATGAATTTATTTAAAATACTTTTTCTGCTTGCTTCACTATACCACAGTGTTTCTCAACGTTGACAATTTTAAGGCATGTGGACTTCAACTCCCAGAATTCCACAGCCAGCATTGCTGGCTGTGGAATTCTGGGAATTGAAGTCCACATGCCTTAAAATAGTCAAGGTTGAGAAACACTGCTATACCGTAAGCCTCTCAACGTGAATATGCAAGTTTCAGATTATAACTTGGTTTCCCACAATTATAATACTCCTCCATTCAGATAATAATTTGTGCACAGAAAGTGAACATTATATGGAAACCTGGCTTGGAATATCTTACCCCTGATCATCCGCTCTACTAACTGCTGAGAATTATCTTTGTCATAGAGAAGAAGCATTGAAATTTAGGCTCCCCTCACCCCTGGCAATCAAAAATGGTACCATCTAGAGATACAGCTTTACTATGTAGTGAAATCCAGGCCAGAGACCTGAATACACTTGACAGCATCACCCACAAAACAAAATGGGGATGGTTTAAAATGAAAACGTAGCAACCAGCAGAGGAAATGCAGCTTTTCCACCATAGCTTTGATTATTTCGTCTCCCAATTATCTTGATTCTTGAAAAGCTCTGTCACAGGAAGACAAAATTCAGCAGAATCTACTGAAGATATTTTGCTGCCCAAGGTGAGGCATCAGAATAAAACGTCTCATATACTATATACATAAAATAAAGCAAATGTTTGTGTAAGAGTTTGTTCCAGAGTTAATTCCTTCATTTTTTCTTCTTCTTATGAGCAGCAGGTAAATACAGAGAGATAATGACTTGTCACTAGGGGCTACCGTGAAGTAAGCAAAAAAAATTTTTTAGTGACTTTCAAAAACAATGTAAGTCTATCTGCAGTTACATTATCTGCACCTATGTGCCATTTTCTTTATTTGCTAGATGGCTACAACATTTTTAAGTGAAATATGATTAAGAGAATGACTTCACTCTCCTTGAAATATCCAAAGTAGTAATAAATTAAATCACTAGCCATCTTCTCAATCAGTTTTTACAGAATAATTTAATGCATAATATAAATACATGGATCATAGTAGTTGTTTGCAGAGCCCCAATTTCTCTTGTTTTATTCCTGTCTTATGCAAGAATTATCTTCCATTGTCTGGACTGATCTAAAGCCAGGGTGGTGTAATGGTTAAGGTGCTACAGGATCAAGTTCCAGGCTGGCATTTGTCATAGAAGCTCATGGGGGTGACTTGGTCTGGTTACTTTCTCTCAGTCCCCCCTATCTCACAGAGTTTGGGTGCTATGTCCACTACCATGAGTCTTGAAGGAAAGGGAGGCCATATATTGCATATATGAATAAATAGATTACTTAGAATGGAGAAATGCAAATGGATTAAGAAACAATTCATCAGCGATGGAACAACAAAGTAGTTCAAAACCGGCAGATTTTAAGCAGGGGAGTCCATCGTGGGGATGGTATGTGTCAAAAAAGTCAAGATGTTAATAATGACCATGTGATTGAAGCCCAGCCACTTGTATATCGCACACATGTACAAAGGGACAGAACTTCAATATCGCGGTCATGATCGCCATCTTGAGTTTTTTGACCACCATCATCCAGTGGATGCCACTGCTTTAGGCTTACCTAAGGGAGAAAAAACATTGCTTCTTACAATCCTCTACATTTCAAGGCTGTATGCAGGAACGTAGGAAAAAAATACTCAAAACAAATGCTTATTTGTAATTTCAACATAACCAAGCTGAAATTTTGAATATGTTTTCACAACAACCAACTTACTTCTTAATTTATTGGTCTGACCTGAAAATTATATTTTGCTTTAACTGCCCAGGGAACTAGAGAAATCCAAGAGCAAGAATAATGATGGCCAGAGGGCCACACTATGCCTCTGTCCTGCCCAAGGGCTGTAAAGGTTGTGGGCATGAGGTCACCGTGGAATGGGCCTGACATTTTCAGAGCCCATTGGGAGGGTGCTGAAGAGGATAAAATGTCTCCTTTGCCTCTTAAGACTTTTTTTTTTTTTTAAAAAGGGAAGATAGCCTGATTTGGGTGGCAGGGAATTAAGGAGGCTTCAAAAGGGTGATAATTTTACTTCTGAACTCCTCTGAAACATACAAAAATATTGCTCTTCATGAATGCCTTTCTTTAAGGCCTGGAGTGACACAGGGCAAAGGCCTCTCTCACACCCAGACTTTCTAAGCAAGCCTATCTTAACAAGCACCAATAAGTCTTATTGCCAAAAACGTGTTCCTAAAAGGAGGTGGGTAAGTGGGCTGTGGATGATGGAAGCTGAAATCCAATACAGCTGTAACACTTGACTAGGCACAGGAACATTCTCCTCAGAACATGTCAGTTTAATTTATCTAATATAGTTCCTTCCCTCTGCTTTGCTGATTTCCACTTCACTATTATTTATGTATTAAATTTATATAGCCACCCATCTCACTTCGGTGACATTTTAAATGCGTAGGTGTTAATATATGTAACTATTAACCATGTAACCCACTATAATAATGTATTGGAAGGCAATATATTAATATTTAAGCAAGACACAATTTATATCTGGTTGCCTTTTCTAGAAAAATCCTATTTTCATATTACACCCTAGTGATTTTCACTTCATTCAAGGAGAAAAAAGCAGGATGGAGCAGTTAGTTATCCATATTAGCTCAGGTGAGAAATTAAAAAACATGAATAATTCATGAAAGACCTTTAGGCACTGGCTAGGCATGATACAGGAGGCACATAAAGTATCTGATTAACATTCATTTTTTAAAAATGCAGTTGCAACGCTTTGAATTTTATTTTTAAAAAGTCTTTCCTCAGGAGCTGCTGATTTGCTCAAAAGGAGTTCCTACATCTATTTCTTCCCTCACAAAACTTGTTGGTTTCCCTTTATCAGTGGAATAATTCTGTTAGAAATGATTTAAGTGGCCTTCTCACTTAAGAAAATCTTTCTAACAATTGCTGAACTAAATTAAGGGGGGAAATGGAGGACTTAATTGGCCTTCAAAGTTCTAGGACATTTTGTTTTCTTTCATTCCTGGTTAATTCTCTTCCATCTTGAGCAAGCTGCCAGCAAATAGAGCTTGTCACTACGCTTCCCAGTGTTGTGATGCCATCCGCCATGATGCCATCTTTCAGGTCTTCTAGCAGTTAAGAAATGAATAAGGAGAGGAAGTTAAGGCTCACAGGGAAGGACAAGCAAGGGACAGACATTTATGGAATGCTTCCTCCAGGACTCTTTGGCAATCCCTTGGTCACCTATTCAAAATACTTCTGTAAAACTGCTCAAATATCTTGGAACAGACCTTGCTAGCATTCATGCCACAACATCAACACTGCAATATTGCACCAAAGTGAATTATTTAGTGAATAGTACAAACTACACTATTTGCTAACTATGATTGTACAGTTGCATTCATGCAAAGGAACAGGAAGTGGCAACAGAGGGTTAAAAATGGCTTCAAGGATTCCCCCCCCCCCCAAAAAAAAAGTATGTCAAGGAAATCCAAGGCCAGAAATCCAAGGCCGGATCTTACTTGTTAAAAAAAGATTAGATATTCCTAATGGTTTCATGAATAACCTTCTATAAGATGGGCGTCATTATTCATGTATATAAGCCAGGAATGGGGAACCTAAAGTCTCTATATATAGGTCAAAGTGTAACTCCCAGAATTCTTGGGTGGTAGGGCCAGTGGTGAGGACATTGAATATTTCAGGTTCATAACTTCTGAAGAGGGATACATTCCTCAACCTTGGCATCTGCTACATGAGCACAAACCTACATATCCCCTCCAATATTCTTCACTCAGGAATTCACTGCCTATCATTTCAGAGACATTCAAAATAAAAAGCTACACAGTGTATCTGAATTGCATGGTTTCGTTTTGCTTTCATGTTTTTAAGAAGAAACCAAGCAAATAAAGAAAGGCATGCACATTTCAAACATGATGCATGTAACAAATAAGAAATTTCTGAACATGTGAATCAGTGAGAGTTAATAAACACAGCCCTCATAGACTAAAAAGGCTTTCCCCCCTTAGCATTCTGTGGTAGAATTCCATTTAGAGCTGAGGTAATAATAATAATAATAATAATAATAATAATAATAATAATAATAATAATAATAATAAGTTGGAAGGTACTTGAAGGTCATCTAGTCCAACCCCCTGCTTAGGCAGGAAACCCTATACCATTTCAGACAGGGCTGTCCAGTCTCTTCTTAAAAACTTCCACTGTCGGAGCATTCACAGCTTCTGGTTAATTGTTCTAACTGTCAGGAAATTTCTTAGACACAGATTGCTGATAAATAACAATAAGGCAGTGGAGTTGGAGAACTAAGAGAGCAGACAGAAGCAGGGGGCTGTAACCCTCTCTCAACTGCCCTTTTTTTCCCCAATGATCCTTCCTGGTTTGTTTTTTTCTCAGTCAGGCTCTAAGCCCAGAAATAAACTTGCCTACAAAGTGGTTAAAAGGAGGTGCAGCATGCTGTGCTATCTGCCTGTTTTCTCCTAGAATTTTTTTTTTAAAAAAATATCCCCAACTTTCCTAATTGAAGCTTTCTAACTACAATATATTCAGAGCTGCAGAGCTGCCCTGGCATTGGCTGTCCCATCTTTTGATAATAGTATTTGCTTTTCAGTTAGCTGGTACTAATGAATTTATATCAGGAATCACTTTGAGCTGTTTCCATTCAGGTCAGTGAACCTGACCTGACTCTGTTTAGCAGCTGAGAGTGCAACATTTGTTGTTAGTTTTGAAGGTATCACACAGAACTGTTTTATTGTATGACTAGAGCAATACAGCCATTCTGATTATTTTATCCAATAAAATGAGAGCTGCAATCTTTCTGGATTTGGAATGCTACAGAACAGATAACTGAAGCTGAAGGATTTTTTCTCATCTGGGGCCAAGTATAACTTTTTCTTTGCTGATGTACCTGGCTAAGAGCAGAGACATCAGTACACTTAAACAAAGGGAACAACAGGAAAGGTATTTTAAAAGGCAAGATCCTTTTGCAGGGGGTGGAGGGAGAGGAAGGTAAATGGACTTTCATATCCTGAACAATTCTATTTATTTATAAATCCTCCCCAAGAATTGTACAATTTAAATGAAAATATGGTTATCTTTGTTTGGTAGAACTTTCCAATGATAGTTATATAAATCTACAATACAGTTGTGATTCTCTATTCCACTGTACACATTGTTCAGTCATATACCCAGTTCTTCAAACACAAAATTAGCTTTCTCTTGTTGTTTCTTTACTGACTTCCATGCAATATGATCCTCTCTGGCATCTCTCAGACTGAGAAAAATATAAATCTCTCAAACATTTGTGATATGTGGCATTGTTAAATGCATGTTGCTTACATTTCCCTTTTTAAAAAAAGACAGACAATAAAATAAGGTATCTAAACAAGATGAGCCACTTATTATCAAGGTCAGTGAGCGCCAAGATGAAAGCAGGATACATTTACACAGAAACAAATTTACCGTAAACATCCAGGTTTAGTCCTGGTCCTGGATAGGCACATGGAGCAAAATGGTTTGGAGGAAAGGAGAATCAGGCGGCCTGAATCTCCACCCTCCCCCATCACAATACTGGAAACATCTCAAAGCTTTCTTGGTTATCCTGAAGGCTTGATGATGTTGGAGTTTCAATCGTTCTTGGTTTGCAGAGATGCGCACTCCGCACTCTTCATGGTTCTTCATCATTGCTGGGAGAATTCCCCACAATTGACTGAAAGCCAGAATGCAGCAATTTAAGAAAAAAAAATGCAAGAACATGAGGTGTTGTCCTCATATCCAGCGAAGTTCTGATTCCAACCCTCTTAGCCTTCAGAGGTTGGCACTGTAGCATGTAAACATATTTTAAAAGAGAGGTGGGCTCCCAAAGGCTCAGAGGTTGAGCAGTCTCCCCAACCCAAGGAGCCAGGAAGAGTAAGGAAACAGAGACAAGGGGAAAAAAGGGTGCCAAAAGGCTTTTCTTTCATGCATTTGCTTTGATTATTTTTGCCTGACCATTTGTCTGTACGATGGAAATGTCCTGAAAGAAGGTGCAGTAAAGGGGAAGACAGAGTTTCTTGGTTGTCAAAATACATGGAGTTCCCCTCAATTCTTCATGAAAAGGGTGGGGGCACTTCAGCTCCCTCTTACTGATGACATCTGGATGCAAAGCTTCTGAACCCAATGTTCTTCCCCTTTCTCTACACAAAGGGGGTAAGATCTGAGTAAACAAAGCGTTGCTGTGCAATTTACTCTTCAATTTTGTAGCTAGCAGACCCAGAGAAAACAAACTAGTTGCAAGCTACATTGAAATTTCAGGTAAATAGAATGAATGGTGCAGGCATAGAGGAGGAAAAGAGCAGAGAAAATGCAGAGAAAATGTGTGGTGTCTTCTCACCACACAATGTTGGGTCACCTTTTATGGCACTGTCCTTATTTCTTCCACTTTAATGATGACCACAATTTTTTTTATTGATTCTGGCCATTTTTTTTATATTATTATTTTCTTCCATAGTTTGTTTCTGACAAACAATGGTGAAAGAACACAGTATTAAAAACTAGGTTTCATAATGCTAATTTCCATTTGTCTGCCAAGACAAACCAATAACTGAGGAAAAAGGGATAACTTGAGATCAAACTCTATGGGCCACAAGACTTAGCATTCATTCCCTGCAAAAAAAAAACCTTTATCAAATAAAAATGGGAAGAATGTGCCGCCTAGTATTTTCTTACTTTTGACTGAGCTAGGCATTACAAATATTTCTCAACAGAACAAAAAAATCCTACAAGGAAAATTAATGTGAACAGTAGAGAATTACTCTTGGCCCAGTTTCAATTTTGCAATCTTTTCAGAAGAACTTGCAAGCCTAGGAAAGGAGTATTACCTTTCACTAGAGGGCACTAGGCCATTCCCTTTGATGGCCAAAAAACTGTTACAACATAAACATTTTGGAGAAAAATAGAAGAAAACTAAGTCAATAGTTAAGTTGTGGTATGTGTTTGCTTTTGTTTCTTTGTCTTGTCTTCCCTGCATACAATGGAAAGACTGAACTTCAGGTCTGCATAAATTATAAGACTGACAGATAACCCCTGCTCCCTTTTCCCTACCCTACATGCAGTGCTCAGTAATAAATAGAGGGGGAAAACTCTCTCCAGGCCCCAGAAAGGCAAAGTTAACAGAGGGTGGGTGCATAAAGAGACTTTCAGCGGCAATGCATGCACACGTGCTGAAGAATGAGGTTTGAACTGGACTCAAGAGTACCTCAGTTTTATCACGGAATAGTCACTACCCCTAAAGTCCCACAGTCTGGATCCATGCCCTCCACTTCATGGTCCTCTAGGCCTCGAGTGAACGCTTGTCTCCAAATAGCACCTCACTTCCATAAGTGGAATTCTTGGTGAGGCCTGACTTCTTTTGTTGCAAAGTTATCTAAGAAGCTTCCCTCTCTCCCTATCATTGTTCCACCAGGTTCCAAGAGGCAGACCGAAGCAGCGTTTTCTCAAGAGGCTGTGTTAAATCGAATCAGCCTCACAAAACCACTCTTGATAACCAGCATAACTTGTTCCCACTGTTTGCAATGTGCACATGAGGCTACTATCTTGCATTCCCTGAGCTTTCTGGGCAGTAAGTCTTAAAGGTTCAGTCTAACGTGTGCAGGAGGGGAGGGGGAGTGAGCAACGCCCAGCACTTTGGTCCTTGGCTTACCTTTCCATAAATCTAAGGATAAACAAGTGTGCTGTGGGGAACTGGGGGAGCCTGGGGAATTGAGATAGGAGGAACTGAGGAGCTGGAGAGGGGCTTCCCTGACACTTTCCCCACCCGTGTTTCCCATGCATATTGTCAAAGGTTTTTCAACAGCCCGCATCAGTTATTGGTTTCGCCTTCTTCCTCATCAAAGGACTGAACTCCAGATGATGTAACATCAGAAACCTTGCGGCTAAGGGTGGCAGGCTCTGCCTCCTCTCTGGGTGAAAGAGACTCCAGATCCCGGCATACAACATCGTCCTCTTCTGGAGAAGGTTTCTTGTTCAACAGGGGTGCTTTCTCCAGCACGGGGTTCCCTTCCTCTTCTGCGTGAACTCCCACGAGAGTGCTGGATTCAGCATTACCCCCATTACCAGGGCTATCCTCACCGCTAGGAGTTGTCTGAGCTGGCCATACCTCTACAAGTCCAGTATTTTGCAACACAGCCTGTTGCACTTGCTGGTGTTGTTGTAGCTGTTGCTGTTGTTGTAGCTGCTGTTGCTGCTGTTGCATTTGCAACAGTTGGTGCTGCTGGATAAGGTTGTTCTGGATTAAAACACTTTCCTGCAGGTTAGACTGGCACTCCTCAAAGTTCTGGCCGAGGTAAGAGCCAGCAGCTGGGGACGCAATGAGGGACTGATCACTGGCTTCCCAAGCATCAGATGAACCCAGGCAGTACATGCCTTGTGAGACGTAAGAGTGAGGCCAGCTGTCATACTGCACCTGGGCCAGGTGTTCTGTACAGAAAGTAGAAAGAGAGCAATAAAAATCAAGAGAGAGGTGAAAGGCGGAAGTGAAGAAGACATAGGAAAGGCGCAAGCAACAAGATTTTCGTGGCAGGAAGGCAAGCTTGCTTAGCAGTTGCCTGGGGAGGTTGTAAGAGGACCCAATTTACAATGAACGTTACTTAAAATTACACAGCTGTTAAGACTCTTGGAATCTCACAGCTGTGAAGATGCGTTCGTGATTTATACCAATTTTATTAATCCAATGTACAGATAAAGTGAATATGGATTGAGAATACATATTTATGTTAGATATCTATGAGATGGATTTTGTGCTACAGGGAGCTGCCGAGAGGGATTCCAGAATGTTTTCAGACACTTTTTTTCAGTGATCTGAAACAAGACTAAAAGATCTAAGACAGGAAAGAGATCTGACTACCAGAGAGAAGGCCGTTGTTTTTTTAAAAAAGAATTTTTGTGGCAAAACTGGTACTTACTTTGCCATCTTACTTTGCCATTTATGTTTTCTACAAGCCTCCCCCACCAAAATAAGAAAAAACAGCTTTTGCTATTTCAAAAAGCTGTTTTTGAAAAGTATATTTCAATAACTTCGTTTTCACTTGCCATTCCATCTATTTAGTTTCTTGATATCGTTTCACCCTCTGCTGATAAAGGAGCCACTACACTTTGCTGGGATAGGGGAGGAATTAGTTTAGCTATTACTAAAATTCTTTGCCCCTGAAATTTGATCAGCTCTTTATCAGATTTTAAAAAAATTATTTGAAAAACAATTGTTTATAAGGGTCTTTGATACTAAAATGAGTTTTTTTCTTTGCTTTTTGTTTATTCTTTCTACGATTTTTGTTTTATGTCTTTATGGGTTTATGGGTTTTTTATTTACTATGTATTATATAATGGGCATTTGAATTCGGATAGTTTTTGACCTATGACTGGAACTTCCATGGCTAAGCAATGTGGTCATTCAGCATGTTGTGCTTGATTTTGCAATCTTTTTTGCTGCAAGGGATTAAGGGATCCATCTTCTCCCACTTACTTTGCTTGTTAGAAGACCCCCGGGATGGGCAGAAACGGCAATCACGTGACCCCAGATGGTGCCACCATCTAAATGCATGCCTATTTTTATTTTTTTTTGTTTCAGACTTTAGCAATACTTGCAACCGATACTCCATTTAAACAATGGCAGATGGATATTTCAAAGTTTGTATGACAAGGGAAAAAAACCCAGGAATTAGATGTAAACTACTGTAAGATGTTAAGGAAAGAGGGAGTTTGGGTTTACTAAATTTGAAACTGTATTTCAATGCCTGTTGTTTGAGCTGGCTAAAAGAGTGGGTGAACCTCCAGAATAAGAGGCTACTTGATTTAGAAGGCCATGAATTAATGTTTGGATGGCATAGTTATTTATGATATGAGAAGGTTAAGTAAATGTTGATTTTTAACAACCACTTTGTTAGATGTGCCATTCTAAGAGTTTGGAATAAATATAAAATAAGGTTTTCTATGGAGCATGCCCCTTTGGGTGTCCCCTCAGAAAGCTTTTTTTCAAAAAAAGAAATGGTGGCAAAGCTGGACTGGTGGACTTATTGTAAAATAATTTCTTTTAATTTTGGTCATCCTATCCTCAAGTCTAAGGAAGAGCTGGAATCAGAAGGACGTGTCTGCCATTGGTTTACATATTTACAATTGAAATAAAGACTTAAATGAGACAAAAAGAGTTATGGGTTTGACTTTGTTAAAATGAATTGGTAGTGATGAATATATTATTGCTAAGATCTATAAAAATTATTGTATTTGAATTTGGAAAGTGAATATGTAAAGCATTGTATGATTCAGTGGGCAAGAAATTTTGGATATAATATAAAGTTTGAACAATGAGAGAACATGTAGACGAAAAGTTTAAAATTTACACTAAATTACAATTTAAAAGAAAAATTTTATAAGATGATGTATCATTGGTATTTAACACCAGATAAGCTTATCAAGCATATATAAAGATATTTCAAATGAATATTGGAAATGCAAATGTAAAGAAGAGACTTTTTATCATTTATGGTAGTCATGTGATAAAGCAAAGAAATATTGGAGTAGGATTCATATTCTAATACAGAAGATTCTTAAAGTAATATAAAGATAAAACTAGAAACTTTTCCTTTGGGTTTAATGAAAAAGATTTGGAAAAAAAATTGGAACTCTGATGTTATATATGTTGGCAGCAGCAAGATTACTTTATGCACAAAAATGGAAGGACACTTCAATCCCCACAATGGACGAATGGCTGCAAAAGTTGATGGGAGTTACCAGAGATGGCTAAACTGACTGCTTTGATAAAAGAAAACTTTGAAACTTTGATTTTGATTTTACTGATTAGATAGATTTGTTGTTATAGAAATGGCTAGTTTATACTATCATGGAAAAGTAAAAAGTTGAAATTTGATGTTATTATCTTATTCTATTGTACCAAAGGGAGTCAGAAGTCAACACCTACTCTTTCTTTTTCCTTTCTTTTCTACGCATTTCCTTTCCCTTTTCCCTCCCCTACTTTTCCTATTATTCGTTTCTGTATTTTTATATTATAAACTAATAAAAAGGACAACTCAAAAAAACAAATAATAAATAATAATAAAAAATAAAAATAAAAAATACATGCCTGTTGCCAAGTAACTGAATTCTGAACACATGAACACTGGGATTCTGTGACGATTTTAAGTAAGGATGGGTCATAACTACCCTTTTCTTAGCACCATCACAATTGTTGTTAAACAAATGGTTGTAAGTCAAGGACTACCTATAGCATGACTGTGTCCCTCTGAGAGTCTCTTTATAGCAGCGGTTCTCAACCTGTGGGTCGCGACCCCATTTGGGGTCGAACGACCATTTCACGGGGGTCGCCAAACAACGCAGTCCGCCATTTTTCCCCTTTTCCCTTCGGCCGGCACAGGGGGCAGTACCGCGCATGCGCGGGGTAACACCGCGCATGCGCGATGCGGGCCGTCACGCCACGCATGTGTGATGCGGGCCGTCGTGCACACGCCACGCATGCGCGATGTGGGCCGTCGCGCCGCACATGCGTGGCGCGGGCCGCTGCGCATGCGCGGTGCGGGCCGCTGCGCATGCGCGGTGCGGGCTGTCACACCATGCATGCGTGGCGCAGGTCGGGGTCACGACCTGAAAAAGGTTGAGAACCGCTGCTTTATAGGGTTAAGTAAAACTTAATGAATAAATAAATGAATGAATGAAAAATAAAATGTAAAAAACAATAAAATAAAGGAAGGATGAATAGAAGCAAGAAAAGATATTAAAAGTGGGCCCTTCTGCTTTGTGGTAGAAGTCTTCACATGCTACATAAGGCCTATAAACTGACTAAAGGTGTACATTCCTGGGTTCCATCCTATCCTATTTTTTGGTTTGTTCTAAGATAATGCTACTTTTATTCAAAATATTCCTCTTACCTCCTTCGCTTTAACCACCCTTATTAAACTGTTCATAGAAGGTTCTTTTTTGTTTTCACAGCATTTTTATTTACTTGATTACAGGAGCACTTTGGGGGTATAGATAAAATTTTTAAAAGCAACATAGTTCGTATTTTATAACGGTTTAGCTTGAACTAGCAATTTTCAAGAGAGCAAAGTCACACACAGTTCTCATGGAATAAGTTAGAATTTCTTTTTGTGTGATATGATGGGAGTGATATTATGAGATTTGGTTGTGCCTTTAAAATAAGTTAAAGATTCAAGATTCAAAAACTTCTTTTTGTACTGTTTACTATTTATTTTTTCAGCAACAAATAAATAATTAATAATGGTTACAATGTTCCACCTGTTTGTCCTGGGGGAAAAAGGAATGCAAAAAGATATTTTAGCTATCCCCCAGAAATCTCATTATGGACATATTTGTTAAATGTGGATAACTAATATGTGTATTTAAATGTAAACACATATTTGCAAATTTCTTGAACATTATGAATGTACATATCAACTAACTATATATATACATATACAAACTGAATATATGTTGACTGGAATGTAAGCATGCCTGCTTAATATGGAATAGCTCTACCTTACTTCCAGTAGAAGGGTTCACCATCCCAAATGATCTTCTCCAAATAAATATCATCTGCTTGTTGACAATTAGTATGTCAGAAGGCTAGGTTTAGTAACTTCCCAGCTTGCTACTGTGAGGGATTTTAAGCCAGTCTGGAGGACATCCATTGAGTTGCATCAGCCCCTATTTGTATTCCGAAGCAACATGGTCTAGACCAGGGGTAGTCAACCTTGGCTCTTTTATGACTCGTGGACCTGGTCTAGACACAAGTTTGACCTAAATTCTACAAAGCTTGAGGCACAAAGAGACCTCCCAGATGGTGTTGGGGACAGATAATGAAAGTAGAGGAAATAATATAATACAGAATACAAGCTGTGCCTTAAAGCGTTCCATGATTTAGATAATATTAACTGAATACTGGTTACAATAACCTTCTAACAGCAGCCATTATTAGGGGATTTAAGGCTGACAGCAGCTTTCTTAACATTATTTAATGTGTTCGCTGCTGATAAAACATTTAAAACCAGAATTTTCCTGCTTGGTGTTTATCCAATACATTGCCCAAAATAAACAGAAAGCTTATAACAGACAGCTAAGACTGGTATGCTTGTCCCAATCAGTATAGCTTTCACCTTCTCTGATTGTTTCATGAAAAGAAGATTACCTGTCTCCCTATATCTCTATGTCCATCTCCTGGAAGCCTAAAGAGAAAATAAATATTCACCTGGATTCTCCATCATCTCTTGATAGTTTTCATGGTAGTTGCCAGCTTGGTTTTCCTGGTTTGAATTGACACTTACATCCTCACCATCCATGGAAGACCAGGCCATCAGCGTGGCTTCTGAGATAGCAAACTGTTGCATCACCCCTAAATTACCAAAAGACAGGGAAGAGTGAATGTCGTTCCTTTCTTCCACCTGCCAATAGCCAAATACATCCGGTGCTTCACTGTCTTTCTTTTCACTGTCTCATTGTCCAATATCCTGGCCAATATCTTGTCTCAAAATTCCAATCTGAATCCTGAAATTTTATATTTTGAACGGATAATCTTGTCTCATGCATATAAGTACATAGTCAATGGCACAGGAATAAATCCCACCTTTAAAGCATTAGCAAAGTTTGGAAGTTGCTAAAAATATAGAATAGGAACTGTATAGTAAAAGTATATATGATGTTGGGAGTCAGAAATACAATCTATAATATTTGAGGGGGGGAAAGTAATTCAGCATAGAGACGTTTTCAATTGAAATCTTTATTTGTTTTATTTGAACCAGGGGGATAAGACAGTGAATCTTATCTATATTGAGAGATGTGAAGGTATCCAGATCCACTCCAGAATAAGCATATCTCCTCTAAGATAACGCTTGGATTATTTTCACACTTCTTCAAATGTAAGAGGAACAGATCAGAAATGGTTATAGCCAATATCTGAATAGCCTCAATCCATTTATGCAATATTCCAAATAAATAGATTTGGAATTTGATTCTAATGAAATAACAACAACTGCCTAATCCAGGTCTTTGGGAAGGACTCAACAAATGGACAACAATGCCAAATCCAGTCTAAACATCTGGCTGAATATGAAAGGAATCATAATAAATTTAGAAGAATTATTCTGTATCCCATTTATCCTCCTCCTCTTTTTCTACCTAGAGCTATTTGCATACAGAGAAGTGGTTGCATACCTGCAAGGAATCGGGCCTCTTTTTCTCCATCACTCAGGTCAGAGTACGCATCTGCATCCTTGCGTACTGTCTCATGAGTATGTTGCTGCTGTTCGTTGCTGCCTTTGCCCCAGCCCTGCCACTCAATCATGTGTGCAACACGACCCTGCCCCATGGCAGTGGGCTTGGTGACGTGATCCTTCATGCTGCGGGATATCCCTAAGGCGCCAGATGTTAATAAAACAAAGAGGGGCTATTATACAGCACCAGAGCAATCTGTCATGGCAACCTAGGACAAGTCTACTTTGTTCTCTCTTCCTGTCCCAACATAATTATTGCTCTACTGTTACAGGAGACTCCCCATAAAGGTAAAAAAAAAAAAAATGCGCCGTGGAACTCCAAAACTGAATTGCTTTGCCATCTTTTTATCTGAACAATACCATTATTTGTCATTGCAGAGGAGAATCTGGGCTCACAGCAAGAGGCTAATTGGGGCCACAACATAACAATATGTATAATGAATTATAAACAGCCAACAAAATATGATAATAAATGTGCATAAGCAATATGCTTTCTTTAAAAAAAAATGCTGTGGGGAGCAAAATCAGGACTGCAGAGTTCAGGAATTAACCCTCATGGCTCTCCTAGAAATAGTCTTCTATCCTCACCCAATCCATGTATTTTATAAATTTGCTCTATGCCTGCAGAGAGAAATTTTGCATTGGTACTTATGGTAGTTTTTCTCCTGATGCACACAAGAGACTATCTGGAGTGGGTCTTTGGCTACAGCACAGCAGGAGGGAGAAAGTGATGAACTTACATGTGTATCTAGTTTGATCCTAAAACACTTGAAAAGAGGGTCATTGACATTGCCTAATGACAGCTGCAGAGTTTAATGAGACGTACAACAAAACTGATCTACTGTTATGTATTACATAAAGAAATATCTTAATTGTTATTAACACTCTTTCAAAAGACAGTGTTGATTTTAGCTGTCTATTTCCCCAACCTTTGCTCTTTATGGGACAATTTTTCTACCTACAAATCAAAAAATTTATAGCAATTATAGTAGGCAACAATATGAAATTACATAATTTAATGTTCATTCATCAAAAATTAAATATGCTAATTGTAATGTATTGATTGTTAATAAAAACAGAATTGTTTATTTTCAGAATGTTTTCAACCATGAAAGATTAATGTTAATTAATTCTAGCACTTGTTTCTTTTCCTAGTTATGACTAAGATTTTCAAAAGCTTTAAACAGATTTATAGAACTTCTTTAATTCTGTGAATCTTTGGTATAATTCTTTCCTTTTTCTCTACTATGAGTGAGTTGAATAGCCAATTCTATTGTTTAAAATGCTTTTAATGACAGAATCCTCCCCAAGGCTTCTTATATAATAAAATCACATGGAATAAACACATAGATAATGAAATAGTAAACTCCAATAAAAGGCAAAAATCACAGCATCAAAATAATAAAAGCTATGTATGTGGTAATAAACCATGAAGCCTTAGAAAAGCATTAGCAATTGAATGTCAAGAGAAGAAAGGATACATCACTCCACACACATGAAACCATTATTGTGGGGGTGGGGGGAGAGATTTTTTTTTTTTGCATTAGTAAAATAGACCTTGTTCTGGAATATGAGAAAGGTAATAATGTTGTCCGGTTTTTATTTTGACCTCAGACAATAGCGGATTCTTGTTATGCACTCAACAACACCCACCTCCTCCAACACAGAAATGCGAAGGAGTAACAAACCAATTCCGAGACAAAAGTTACAAGAATTTCAGATTCTCAGGTTTGAGATCCTCACCAGATAGAGATGACTTAGCCAGAGCTCCAATCCCATAGGCATTTGAGTTTCGTTTCAGTTTGGGCAGAATTGAGGTTGTATCTTCCATGGATAGCTGAAAACAGGTCATAGCAAGAAAAAAAACATGAAATAGAGGAAAGGAGCAGGAGATATTCTGATCTGAGTTTCTAAGAAAACAAGAAATATAAATCTAAAATAGAAGGAAGAAAGAAGAAAAAACAACAGTGACTGCAGAAATCCTACATGATGCTTTGATAGGTAAAAAAGTTTCTAAGGCAAGTATTAGTTTTACATCAGCTCTAATGAGCTAAAGTTACATTTGGTATCTGGCTGGCATGTGTTTTGCCAGCAATTTATGATATATTATGATATATTGATGCTGTGATGAGAAGGTTAAAGGCAGAAAATAAATAAAACTCAAGGTAAGCCTGTTGTGTATGTAAAGCTCCCAAATTCTTCAGAGCATTTCTAACATAACAGCTAATAACAGCATCACCGTGGCAGCAGATTATAAATTTAGACAGGCTTACAGTATGTCACAGCGATAGCTGTATAATGCTGTAAATTGATAGTCTAAGTGGGTAGAGAAGAATAAGAGTGAATTATTGTTATCTGGATTCAGATAATACTGTGTAGATAAGGCCAGAAAGTGTTTTTCAAAGGTGAAGATTTACCCAGCTGCTGTCTTATTTTGGTTCTGTATAGAAGCCAGAATGATAAAGGAAAGACTAGATTCCTGGAATTCTGCACAGAAGTTACCATTTCTTCTGCTCTACAGCATGCAATACAGCATACCTCATATCTTATTACTTTTTTTCTGCCCCTGCTTCTCATCTTTGAATGCTGCACAAAGGAAACACTCAACATTATTGTTGAGGAACATGCTGTAGTCACAAAATGAAAAGAAGAAAAAATATACAGGAATTGTAGCCTTGCTGAAATTGGGTACAGATCCTTCAAAACCACAGATGTGTCAGTTAATTTTCCTTCCATATTATCCATACAAGCTATAAGAATCCATACTCCTGAACTGCCTCTCCCTTCTTACTGAAAATCCCCTCCCCATACATACTGTACATTAGATTAGCCATTTTTCCTGAATTTGCTATTTATTGCACATGGTACTGTGTGGGGCACAGAAAACCCAAGCACCAGAAAGAAAGTGGATGAAGAACAGTGTTGGTTTGAGGCCTTGTAGCTACTTTACCTTAAAGTAAAAATGGCAGTATTATGCACATATATTGTAAGTTACTCCTAGTATGTCCTACGTACTTGATACTTGTCTGCAGAAAATGGGCTACAAAAGTCATTGGCCACCTAATAAAAATTGTATTCAGAGCATTGAAGAATATAAATTTATATTTAGCCATGATCTGCATATTATTGTATGCCTTTGAGTAGCTCATTATTGGTTGATCTAAGCAATTTATATGACAGTTAGTGATAAAATTAAACAGATAACTCCCATTTAATTACAATCTCTCCTTAGTAGAACATATGAGATACAGTTATTAAAAGTGTTATTCCTTAAAGAATGTACAGAATGCTAACTGTATACTTCATAGATATACAGAATGAATATATTTGCTTTTTTTCCCTATTGTGAAGAGTTTTTTTCTTTTAGATAATTTGTCTTGGGGATATTCTTGTGATAGACTCTCGGCAAAGCAATTTCTGTAGTCTTTTTTTTATCAAGTTTGGTTGTCCAAGTTCAGCATATTGTGGTTAACACAGAATTAGATTTATGTAATGATTTTGAGTTCCAGTCTAAAACTGTAGATTGTAGATAATCTAGATGAGTTTTCTTTTCTGGATATTTAGTTTTTGGGTGATGAAAACTACAAGACCTGGACTTCCGGTTCTGGATCGCGGCGCTTGCAGCTGTGCGAAGAGACTGCTCTCTTCACCAGCTGATTCTCCGCTGCTGGTAGACCCTTAATCAGGTCGAAAAGCCACCCTGGAGGGGCGACTATCGTTGAGGAGGTCCCCATTGTCCGTGGGAGAGCGGCAGCTTCTTCTGCGGCCCGAGATTGTTCCATTGGGCCGACAGTGGAAAGCCCGGCCAATAAAATGGCCGTTCACCTTACCGCTGTAACCAGAAGTCAGAAGAACATCTAAGCACAGGAACCACCGTGGCTGAGCTGGGTGAAACTTTTTTCTTTCCCTCTCTTGGTTCTCCTTTTTTTTGTGCCTGTAAAAAGCACCTCTGAAATCATTTCCCTGCTCTGAGAAGGCGGCGTTGATGAGTGTGGGAAAAAGAAGCTTATGGATTGAATTAATTTAAAGTGACTTTTTTTCTCTATTTTTATTTTTTTTATTCACTTTGGGGTCTTGGAAATTTTTTTTAATATTGAATATTGAATCTACTATTGGACTTTGTTTATATCTGAGGAATTCTCCTTTTCTCTGTGTTTTCTGATCTTGTTAATGATATTTCTGATGTCTGGGAGGAGATTTTATATTTTACTGAGGACACCTTGTGGAAAAAAATAAAATTGCACTCTCTTTTTCTGATGGTGAGACTGGCTTTGACCTTCAGATTACCATAAAAAGGAAAAGACAAAGAAATTCAACAGCTGTATTTGTGGGGGTGGATACTGATTAAATGTTCTTTGAACACAGCCTCTACTAAAGATATAGATTGTTTCTAATTATTTTTGAAATGGAGAAACCTAATGTTCAACTTGACTATAAACTTATACTGGAAAAACTTTATGAAGCTACTGACCAAATACGTTTCCAAATAAAAGAGTGTACTATGGCAATAAAAAACAGAAATTTTGCTCTGAATTCACAAATTGACCCCCAGACTACATCTGAGTATTTTATAGACCAAAAAAACAACAGAAGCGGAATCAACTAAAATTAAAGAAGATTCTGCTTTACTTTATATGCATGCTGATGAGATCTCTGAGGAACTAAAAAGGACTGTAATTAAATCACTTACAACTTTAAAACCAACAGAAATGAACAGACAAGCTCAACTAACTGAGAACTATGGCAGCTTGGATAAGCAACTATTAACTACAAAGTTGGACATAACTGAGCCTGTTATTCAACAGTTTCAAATGTGGAGACTTGACTCTTTAAAACAACAAGGGATTATTTACAAAGGAGCTAGGTCTTTAAAACAGAAAAGGAGATGCTTTTGTTTGACCCAAAGGATACTATAAGGCATAAAAAGTGACTTGTTCATTGATATAGAGGCGGTGTTATGGAAACCTGTCTGGCATAAAAAGAAAGCTAGAATAAGATTTAAGAGTGTGACTTAAGGCTCTATATATTGGATTTAAAAGGCTTACTAGCTATGGATTGATTTATGGCTTAAGACAGTTAAATAAGATGTTAGATTGAATAAAAATTAATTAAAGGTTTGAATTTAATAAGAAGATGTTTGTCTATATATTAACATGTTTGTTGTGGATATAATAATTTTGGGAGGAGGTTAAAGGAGTTTGACACAGATATTGAGGGAGTGATAGATTATAAAGTATAATAGAAATAGAAAGGTATTTTTTTTGTTTTGTCTTTGTTTGTTTTTTTCTTTCTTTTTTTCTTTGAATTAATATTTTTCTTATTAGAAATGATAGCTATTTTGTAATGGAAGAAGAATAAGAAAAAAGAAGAAATGATATTAATAAATGTTTATTGATTATGTTAAGGAAAAAGGGAATGGGGAGACACCCGAAGTGTTAATTATGTATTTAGATTAGCAATATGGAAGATAGTAACTGAAATAGTAACGCTTAATACAGGATTTGGATTTATTTAGATGAAATGGTACTGATTAAGAAAAAAGAAGGAATGATATTAATAAATGAATATTGATTGTGTTAATGAAAAAGGGAATGGAGAGATATCCGAAGTGCTAATTATGTATTTATATTAGCAATATGGAATATAGCAATTGAACTAGTAAAGCTTAATATAGGATTTGGATTTATTTAGATAAAATCTTATTGATGATTGTTTTGACTGACTTAGTTGTATTGAAATACATTAACTTGAATATAATATATTACTAGAGGGAATAGAGAGGGATTCTTTTTTTAACTTTTTTTTAATGATTTAATCTGAACTTTATGAGTATAACTTTGTTTTTGGACAATTGATTGCCCTGCCACCACGGTGATTCTTAAGCACTGGTTTGTAAAATGAAAAAACTAATAAAACTTGTTTTTTTTGTTTGTTTTTTAAAAAGACTACAGGATCTAACTTCTTTAATGGCATTTTCACTTTTTAATGAACAGTTTGAAATGTGATTTTTGTATCCTGCTTTTACAGAATTATATGTGTTTGTATTTATGTATACATTTATACACAGTTTACAAAACTAGGAAAGTCTGAATAATTTAGATAAAGTCTGTATTATTTTAAAGTGCTAGAATAAAAAAAGAATGAAAATAGTGGAGTCATTAAAATAGATGTTTTTGGATTATACTTGCAAATGATAACGATAATATCTTATAAAAATGCTTGCAAAATAAATTAAAATTAACTTATGTCCTTGAATCCAGGCAGGCATATTCAAAACAGCTAGCAAAGTAGTCATTCAAATATACATCTACTTTAAGAGCACATTTTGAATACCCACCCACTCACAGATCAGGTTGTCTGCTGCTGAGGTGATCTGTTCCAGGGAGTGATGTGGGATCATGGACAAAATGTTCAGTTAATTGGAATTTGATTTTGAAAGACACATATTTTCAGTGTGTTGATCTGGCATTCAGAGCAATTATTTGTTTTTTCTAGATAAATTGGATAGAAGCAGAAAAATGTTCAATCTAAGGTAGGGGTCTTCAAACTTGGCCCTTTTATGACTTGTGGACTTCAACTCCCAGAATTTCTCAGCCAACGTGCCTGGCTGAGGAATTCTGGGAGTTGAAGTCCACAAGTCATAAAAGGGCCAAGTTTGAAGACCCCTGATCTAAGCTATGACCCAGAATTTACTAAAAGCAAGATGGGTCCCTAATGGTGGGTCCCTAAAGACCCACCTGAAGCAAGATTCTCACATAGACAGATTGACTCATGTAGCATGCTGGATATACTCACATTAATGCCATCCCAGGAGAAATCTGTCCGTGTTTGCTATGTGAGAAGAAGATAAAACATTATTAACATACCCAAATTCTCTCCATATCATATTCATTTCATGTAGTAGTTGGCTTTATTGCTTCTTCTACTAAGGATTTCAGAGACCAGGGTGCATGCTTTTAGGACAGTAGTTACAATTGTAAGTGTATAGCACAATAAATAAAGATTGAGGAGAGGGAAAAGCAAACTGAGATGTGGTGAGAAAATATAATTATTCTGAGATTGAAGCTGCATGGCACTGAACATAAGTGATACTGTCAGATGTTCATTTAAACAATGAGTTGAAAACTTATTCATAGCAGCAGTAGATGATTAAGTAGCTTTAGACTTATAAAATTGCCTAAAGCTTAGGCACAAAGCTAGCTGGGTGACCTTGGGCCAGTCACTTTCTCTCAGTCGTAGGAAGGAGGTAATGGCAAAGAACTTTTAAAAAATTGTGCCAAGAAAATTGCAGGCACTTGTCTAGGAAGTCCCCAAGAATTGGACACAACTGAACACAACAGGGACAAAGTGCCTATAGCAAAATAGCTTCACTTTTCTCCTTTTTACTTATTTTTTCCATTCTACCTTTCTTCTTTGTTCATCTTCCCTTAGTTCTGCCAAGATGAAATACTCTTCCTGAAAGCTACCTTCCTTTTATTATTTTCCTTACTCATCCATTTTTTGATGTGGTACTTTACTTATAGAAAAGCTTTCCACCCAATATTTGCTCTACTTTTTCTATATATAAATACTTTTGTCTCATCCTTTTCTGTCTAATTGAATTGACTCATCCCTTCAATTCTTCTTTTTAGTTTCCTAGATGCTGTCTCATCCTTTTCTGTCTAATTGAATTGACTCATCTCTTCAATTCTTCTTTTTAGTTTTCTAGATGCTGTCTCATATATTGTTTCTGAGATTGCATATTGGCAGGAAGACAGTTTAGTATCGTTACTTGATATGGCTTCACATTTCCTCAGAAATACCTCTGATTCTCCAACAATCAGTTGATGGCAATGAAGGGTAAGCAACTTCTGTCACTGTCTTAAGAGTAACTCCTGCAACAGGAGGAAGATGGGGTTACTAGCATGATGGAAAGTGCCCAGCAATGTCATTAACTCATCATGGAAGGTCCACGTTGCTTCCTGCATGGATCTGAAGCCACCACCAGTCTATATATAGGATTATAATACATTTCAACACATTTGAAAACTTCTTCCAGCACTACGTGTATCTTATCCCAAGCAATGTAGCCTCACCTAGAGTTGTGTTCGCATATGCATGTAAAACATGGGAATTTAATGCAAATTTAACCAATGAAGTGTGTTGCTAAGTTTGCTTTCAAGCATAGTTTTCCATAGTTGTTTAGTAATGTTTGTCTATTTAATGATTCTAAGATTAAATATTAAATATTTTTATTACAATATGGGTCCTTAAAGAGAAATGTCACACTTTACTCTTAAGAACTTCTGCCCAGCACATCTCAAATTACAAGAGTTTCTGGTAACAGTACTGCAGAAAATTGCTATCTGACACTGAAAGAAGGTGGTGGTCAAAATAGAGAAAACTAGTGTGGTTTAATTATTGAGCCACTGAGTCTGATTAAAGCAAAGTTCTGAGTAGCCCAACAATTATATTACAACAGTGGTCCATGAGATGCCAACAGAAATTTTTAAAATGGAGAAAAATGGAATCACCTGAGCCAATTCTCCTACCATTCAAATGGATATATCACACTGAGTAATCAAAATCCCCTGAAGAGACGTTTCAGGAGTCACAATTTAAGAAAGCATACATCAAAATACTCCCATCCATTTGCAGTAGTTTCATAAAAACTAAAATGTCATACTTGAATAGCATTTATCTATTTGAAAAAGCTCATTAAATTTCATTCCATACAGCCTATTAGATAAATAGGCTACACACAATTATCAAAGAATCAAACAAAGTTATGCAAGAAGGATAATCTATTTGAACCCATCTACTCTATGCTGATGGATAATGAAAACACATATACACAAAGAGCCAGCCTCTATGTTTTTCCCTAACCCTAATTTCAATACATGGGTCTGAGAAGTTTGAACTTCTTCAGGCACCCTGAGATCTAGTCATGTTTTCTCTCCTGCAATTGATTGGACCTACCATAGAAACAGATTTTCCCTGTATAAATCATCCAAGTATTGTGGAGAGAGCTGCATGATTATAGCAGAAAGAAAAGCATGTAGTGTGTTGTTTTCCCCATTGAAATTCTTTTTGCTTGGTAGTTGGCAGGTTGACCGTTATGTGAATAAAAAGGGAGGACATTTTCTGCACTCACATTTTCTACTCCATCATAATCATACTCAATCCAGTCTGGTTCTTAGCTGAGTGCCAGAAGGAAAAAAAAACATTAGAGGCCTCTAGGGGACCACGGCTGCTCATACTTGATGCACAAGACTTACTACCAAGTCATTAAATGGCCTGAACTGAATAGAGATTCTATAGCAAAAAGAGAAAATTCTCTGCATGATCACAAGAATACAAAAGGATACTGTATAGAGAACATGTGGTTTTAGTCTTGCCAGTACTCATTAGAGAAATTTCACAGATAAGGATTTGTCCTTGGCCAGTGGTGGCAAACCTATGGCATGCATGCCAGAGGCGGCACTCAGAGCCCTCTCTGTGGGCATGGGCGCCGTCACCCTAGTCCCACCTTCCCCTACGGCCTCCTCCTCAACAGCAGCCCCCCCCAGAGAGTTGCCCCCGGGCGCGGCCCATGCAGAGCAGCACAGCCAAGGACATGACAGCCGGGCAGCAGGGACAAGACTCCGTCCTCGCACCCCGTTGTGTGTAGATGATGCTGCGGGGTGCAGGTGGAGGTCGTGGCCGTGGAGGCAATACGTGGCCCTGCGGGCAGGGGGCAGGGGGGGGTGGGGCAGGGCAGTTTTGGGGTACTTGCGTGTCTAAGAGGTTCACCATCACTGTCCTAGGCTCTTCATGGAATACTGCCAAGATGTTTTTCACAGCTAATAGTTCTAGAATCTTATTGGATTCAAATTTCAAACAATTATTTGGTTTCCTGCCAATCTACATCAAGTCAAAATAAAAATTCAAAAAACCCTATCATTGTCAACAATTTTTTACTATTTGAAAGATCCTGGATCTTCATCCTGGAACATACTTGTTTCTGTGCTTTTGGTTGGGGAATTCTCTTTGCTGCTGATCCTTGAATGTTCTCTTCTCTATGACATGGAATGAATGCTCACCTCAGTAGATGGTCTATGGATGCTGCTTCCATGGAGTGAGCTGGTGCTGTCCATATTGATCTGGTCCACATCTTTTAGCCCTTTCCAGTCCACAGCAATCACTTCGTTTCCTGAAGCCACACAAAAAGTAATCAGACTTCCTACTTTTGTAGTGATTACATTCCAAAATTTCCCTGGCCTGGGATGTCCCATAGCTGATACAAAATGTTAATATAAGCAGGAATCTCTGAGAAAGGCAGTCACACATTTCATTAGGATGCCCCTCGCCCCCAAAAAAGATAATATGCTATTGAATCAAACAGTGATCTGACATTTTAAAAAATGTTAGAAGATTAGATGAAATAATATGAATGGTTGAAATATTGTTGAAGGCCAGGAAAATTGTTAACATTCATCAACCATTGAAACTGAGTGAAAAGAGACACCTGGATTTCAGTACAGCGTTACAGCCAAGCTTTAAGAAAATGTGGTGTCACTTTAGATTCTTAGTACACTTTTTCACTACAGAAAAATACATTAGAAGTTTAATAAATAAATATTAACTGGCATTTGGGATACTGATTCAAAAGAATCAAATTCAGTCACTAATATCAAAATTATGAAGGATGATTATCTACAGAGTGGTGGTCCTTAATCCCTCTGAGTCCCCTCTGAGGACAACGGAAAACTGATGGCCCTGTTTCCTGCTCTTTTTAGATAGAAAACACAAATAAATCATATTTTCAAGCTAAAAAAAAGATCATAATCTAAAAGAAAAAAGACATTCATGAAATACCAAGGAAAAAAAACAGTACTACCCAAATGTGTGTTACATTCCCACCCATCCTTATATATGTGGCCCTTGGTCACAAAACTTTGCTCACCCTAATCCAGTAATGTACATATGAAATGTAGATGTTGAAAATTTGGGACTAGATTGTTGATAGCTACACTATAAACCTTAAATACCACATGAAGACTAATTTCAAATAGGATTTGTACAGACAGACATTTAAACAGAACTTGTCATTCTTTTCTCCAAAAATCAAGAGCCTCCCTGTTTCACAAACCATTCCCCATAGCCAAAATATATAGATCATTAGATCATGCAGTCATGTATTTTCCTCTCCCCCTCTCATTTTTCAGATAGCTGAAACAGTTCTAGGCATAACAGGATGGATGTTTTGCATTTTAAGCACCACCTAACCAATACCGAACCATCTTAAGAAAATTTACAAAACTGGCTTCTTTTCTTAATCTGATCCTAAATAGTAAACGTATGTCGTGTGGTGCATTAAACATCTCCTCAGGATAATGGGGGTTCTGAAAATGACAATAATGCTAACTATTTTGCTGTAATTATAGACAGAGAAAAATTTAAAGCGGATTCAAATCAACAGGGTGTTTCAATTATAAGCACTTAATAATGTAGTTGAAAGTATTGAGCACTTGCCAGAAAGTGTACCATTAAACATAAATTCATAACATGGTGTGTACTTTATGATCTTCATGGCAAAATGTTGCCATGACATTCAATGGCACAAGCACAAAAAGGCTAACTTGAATGGAAGGAATGAAGCAATAATAAAAAGAGAACAGGAATCTATAGAATTGAAAAAGAAAGTGTGATGAAAAAATTGCTGGATTGCTGTCTGAATTCTGTTTTGACAAGTAAGAGGACAGGGGTTCCAGTTTTGTCTGTGCAAGTACATCAGCACTGCTCACAGTGCACAACACCAAGCTGTTGGCATGTTGAAGCAAAGCAGAAAAGAAAACCTGGAGCATGGTGCAATATGGCTCTGCTTTGCACACACTAGCACTCCCACTCTGCCTGGATAAGCTAATATCTATGTTAAATCCATGTGAATTGCTGGGGCATGCTAGTTTTGCCCCATGAAAATCAACATTGCCCCCTCAGTCCCCACAACTCATATTCACATTAGTGTAGTCATAATTATTCTCGTATATTCATTATACTAATTTTTGTTTCCTTTCTTCTCAGGTCTGAGATAGTTAACTTCCATGATGTTCTTCCATAATATAGTTGGATTTCTGAGTCTTCCACAGTATAATTGGGTTGCTTATATTACCTAATAGACAGATGCATTCAAAAATGATTTGAATAATATCCATACTAAATAGTATGAACATCATGAGGGATGAATTCAAAGATTTTATAGCATAGAGGTTTAGATGTTATTGGGTTGGGCAGATATATGACGTTCTTTGCCCTGCATGGGAGATCAATGGCACTCTAATCCTCTAAACTAATTGCTGTAATTAATTGGATATGTAGGGTTATGCTTTCATTCTTCTTTATATTTTCACTGACAGTTTTCAATGCATTCTCCAAATGGAAGTCTCTAGAGAGTAAATGCCATTGCAAAAAAGGAAAAAGCCCATCTTTGTTGAATGGAGTGCTCTGACGTTGTCCATCTTTGCTACTAAGAGTGCTGTAAAACTGATGCAGCAAATATTGCTGATTGTCTCTAGATTTTTTTTAATAATTCCTTAGTTCGATGCGATTTGACTTTTTAGTGACATTTGGACAATAATTTCTGTGTCATAAAATATCTGTAGTGGGATTGCATGCAGCCACGCACAGACTTCATTTCTGTGACGTGACCACTATAATGTTGTCTAGAAGAGCACAGTGGCACACAGTCAGTATGCAGCCCTCAACCTTTTCTTTGGCCTAGTTTGACTATTTACATTTGATTATGCATGTCAGTAAATTATTACTTTTACAATATGCAATTTGATGAAATAGTATTTGCAAAGCAATATATTACAAGCTATTTAAAAATATTTAGCAGCATTTACTATAAACTCTATAAATACTTGAGGAAGAAAAAAAGTCTTCTGAATTCCTTATACAGTTCCTATTGTTCAAGCACAAAAACATCTTTTTTTGAACAGGTCCTCAAGGGAGTTCTTTTCTAACCAAAGTGTGGAATCTATCACAGAAGTTCTATTTATAAAGAATAATTACAAAATACAAATCCCTGTTTTTATATTTTACTCTTACCAGCACAGTCCAAATATTGTGCAGTATAAAATTATTGTTCATCTAGTGATGACTGATTATTATACAATTATACAGGACCTGAAGGCATTCCTGAAAAGCTACAGTTTGAGCCAATTTGATTTTGGGGGGGGGGAACTGCTGTTCCAGACAAAGGGGTGGGGTGGGCAGAAAGTGAGAAGTCCTGTCACTCTATAAGGCACACTGTAGTCATAAAACTACTTTTATTAGAAGAGCTAAAGAAACAGTAATGTGCAAGTCTGGATGTGTCTCCTTTCCTCCCCTTTTACCTTTATGCGAATAGTTGCGGGGGGGGAGCACTGTATAAGCTGTGCAAACCACTTCCTTGGGCTTGGCTCAAGCCTCATTTATCATTTTCTAGGCCATAGATCTACCTCTGTCCTTCAAGATCTTCCACTATAGCAGCGGTGCTCAACCTATGGGTCGCGACCCCATTTGGGGTCGAACGACCATTTCACGGGGGTTGCCAAGCACCGCAGTCCGCCATTTTTTTTGGTCGGCCATTTTTCCCTATCGCGATGCGCCCCATCGCGCCACGCATGCGCTATGCGCCCCATTGTGCCGTGCATGATGCCCCATCGCGCTGCGCATGATGCCCCATCGCGCCATGCATGCGCTATGCGCCCAGTCGCGCATGCACGATGCGCCCCATCGCGCCGCGCATGCATGATGCGCCCCGTCATGCCGCGCATGCGCGGTGCGGGCCCGCCATTTTTTTTTGCGCGATGCGGGCTGGGGTCGAGCCCCGGAAAAGGTTGAGAACCACTGTGCTATAGTCATTACAGGGCCCTGCTCCATACTCCCTGTAGATCAGACATGTCAAACAGAAGGCCTGGGGGCCAGATGCGGCCCGTGAAGTGGTTTCATGTGGCCTGCGAAGCCATCCTGGAAACAATAAGGAAACGGCCCCTTTTGCCTTATCCCTGGCCCAGGCCAGCTGGGAGCCAATGTACAATTTTGTGGTGGCCATCTATGCATTCAGTCTTAGCTCCACAAGGCTGTCTGGAAACAACGAGGAACCAGGAGAACCTTGAGCAGCAGCCTTGAGGAAGTGGGGCTGGGCTTGGTGCTGCAGGTGCTCAAGGGCCAGGCTGGGCATTTGACCGCTGCTGCCCAGGGCTCTGGGCAGCCTGCACCACCATCCAGCCCCCCTGCATGGCCTGAGAGGAACAGTAAGGCTCCTCCAGTGGACCATGCCTTGGCACTTGCCCTGGTCCCACCCCCTTCTGCCAGAGACCCTCAGATCTGCCCCACTCCTGCCCAGGCCCCCACAGGCACCCTTGATGCGAATGATGTAGAGCTGGCCACACCCACCCAGTAGGCCACACTCTCTCCATCCACGCCCACCCAGAAGGCTGCACCCACCCTGGCCACACCCACCTGGCCCCGAGGGCAACCACAATGCTGATGCGGCCCTCAATGAAATTGAGTTTGAAACCCCTGCTGTAGATGATGCTCCCTCAGCAAAGGAGCCAGAGTGAACCATCGCTTCAAGATCTTAATGGATGGACAGAACTACTGGGAATAAGTAATCCTGAGTCACAGAGGTCTTTAAAGGTGATAAGCAGACCTTGAATTGCATCTAGGAACATGCGGGTAACCAGGCAGCTTTTGAAACAGTGGTGTTGCATGAACAAATTGACTGGCAGACATAGCTGTCTGAGCCACTGTCTCCTGGACCATCAGAAGCTTCCAGATGGTTCTTAAAGGCAATCCCAGGTATATCACATTAGAGTACTTCACTAAGACATTATCAAGGCATGAATGATGGAGAGCAAGAGTGCACAATTCAGGATCATTCATCTACCAAAGATGGAGCTGTGCCAAAGTCATCCTAGCTATAGATCAGTGGTTCTCAACCTTCCTAATGCCGCGACCCTTTAATACAGTTCCTCATGTTGTGGTGACCCCCAACCATAAAATTATTTTTGTTGCAACTTCACAACTGTAATTTTGCTACTGTTATGAATCGTAATGTAAATATCTGATATGCAGGATGTATTTTCATTGTTACAAATAAAATATTATTCTATTCTATTCTACTCTATTCTATTTTGGTCTAGTCTATATTCTATTCTATTCTATTCTATTCTACTCTACTCTATTCTACTCTACTCTATTCTGGTCTGGTCTATATTCTATTCTACTCTACTCTACTCTATACTCTATTCTGGTCTGGTTTCTATTCTATTCTATTCTACTCTACTCTGGTTTGGTCTATATTCTATTCTATTCTATATTTCTATTCTATTCTATTCTACTCTACTCTACTCTACTCTACTCCATATTGTCTATTCTATTCTCTCTTCCATATTTTCTATTCTATTCTATTCTATTCTGTTCTGTTCTGTTCTGCTCTATATTCTATTCTATTCTATTCTATTCTATTCTATTCTATTCTATTCTATTCTATTCTATTCTATTCTATTCTATTCTTAGACAATTTAGGATCGTCTTCTTCCTGGTTATTCAAAAAAGATTTAGTTATAGAAATGACAACCTTCCGATCATTCTCTACATCTCCCAGCTTTGCATTTGGAGTGAAATGAATCCCAAATTGCCCTTAGTATATTTTATTATTTTATTTCAAAACGGTCAGAGAGGAGGGTAATTTCCCTAAGAACCGCCCACCGTGGCACTCGAGGAGCTCCTGTCTCTCAGCCCCGCCCCTTTTGAGGAGGAGAGGGGGGAGCAGAGGGAAAGTTCTCTTCTCACGGAGGAAATTGGCCTCAGTGGCTCGCTGTACGCAAAGCCTTAAGCAGCGTGAGAGTTGGACGAGCGAGAAGTTCCCCTTTCCATCCTTGCTGCAGCGCTTGCAGCTTTGTGGGTTGGTACTTTCACGCTCGCGGGATTTGAAATGTCACAATGGCTTAGAACGTTCAGAGTGTTACATTGTCTCTCATGCTGCCCATCACTTGCCACATTTGCCTGGGGGACTGCGTGGAGTGGAACGTGTTTGGTGCCGATGCCCCACTCCCTTGAAAAATGCCAGTGGGATGCAGGAAAAAGGCCCCTCGGTGGGGGAGAGGAGGAGAAGCGCTTTTAATTCCACACGTTCTTCTTTTTCTTTCCCCCTCCACCCATTTCTTGCATGGCTTTAAATGGGCGGTTATTTCTGAATTCTAGCTTTGTCCCTAGCTTTGGAAACGGCTCGCTGAAAACTTTATAAGCGGTGTGTCAAGCCCCTGGGCTTGACATGAACCGGTGGGGGACAGGGAAGGAGCAGCCAGTGGCCAGCCGATGTCCGTATGCCGCCCCGGGGTGCCGCCCAACTTCCGAGGACCAGCTGGGAGTTGGTGAGGCCGCCATGCACCGCGGCCGCCTACCTCCATTGACACAGATGCCAGGGAAGTCCCTACCGCCGGCTGGGCATCAGAGGCATGCCAGCCAGACGCCGGAGGGACCGCCTCTTGCTTCAGCCGCCCCTCGCAGCAATCGCGGATCAAGACACCTGTTCAGTGTGGCGGCAGGCAGGCCCAGGCACTCCTGGGCGGTCATGGCAAACAGCAGCGACATTGCAGGCCGACCATCGGCTAGGCCACCAGCTGGCCCAGCCCATGGGAGGTAAGCCACCTGCCAGGCCCCACGTGCGCCAGCTACCTTCCCAGTGCCTGCCGCTGCCCCGCTAACCTCACCATGGCCACCGCCCATTTGGTACGGTGGCAGGCAAGCCCAGGAACTCCTGGGTGGCCCTCCCACTCCTGGCCCTCTTTTACTTACATTTAGTAGTTGCTCAGCAGGGAGGGGTGGAAACTTCCAGAAAGCTCGCCTTAGCTGCAGACAACTTGCAGCAACGTTTGCCGACTGGGACTTTTGGTGGGCTCAGCAGGGCAGAGACAGCCTGGACAATTCCTATTGGCTTTTGAAAGCCAATAGAATTAGACTCTATTCAAGAACACCAATAGAATAGACTCTCTTGAATAGAGTCTATTCTATTGGCTTTCAAAAAACAATAGAATAAGAGGGAGTAGCACAGCTCATGAAAAAGGGGGGGGGAATGCCAGACTGCGTTTCATAAGGATTCTATGAGGAAAAACTCCAGGACTTTGGTGACCCCTGTGAAATGATCATTCGACCCCAAAAGGGGTCGTGACCCACAGGTTGAGAACCACTGCTGTAGATGTTACCTGCTTTTGAGCAGTTGTCCAGGACCTCAGATTACAAACTGATTCTGTCCCTGGAACTGAACCCTGCCTAGAATTAAAGATGGAGTTTCTTTTGGTTCAGAAGGCTTCCAAACAATAAGTCACTCCATCTTATTGGAACTAAACTAGGCCTATTTTCTCCCATTTGGATCTAAGTGCTTATAGGCACAAGTACAGATCCTCAAGAACATTTCCTGTCCACCCATCCCTCTTACCGACAGTGACTGTAGAAGGCAACTGTTATTGCTCATGTCTCTGTATGTAGGTCTGATTGGGCTCTCCCTCAGGTTGAATCCTTGTGTACTTGCATGTGTGCATTAGAAAGCACAGTACAACCTGCATCAATGAGCAGGAAGGAGGAGTGAAGGGATGGACTATGTGACTGCCTTTCTCACAGAGATCCATTGTTTTCCCTCCTTTTTCTCTCTCTTGCAACTCATGACTTATCCCACCATAATAAAATTTCTTCAGAGAATTATCCTGCTGATGGACAGATGGATGCTAAGCCCCTTAAGAAGAACATATTTCCATTGCATTAGACCACAGGTCAGCAACCTGCGGCTCTGGAGCCGCATGTGGCTCTTTGAGTCTTCCCCTGTGGCTCAGCCTCCTCTGCCATTTGTAGAGAGAGAGAGAGAGACAGAACTTCTCTCTCTCTGTATGTGTGTGTGTAAAAAGAGAGTAGCCTCACCCTGTTCCAACGAGCTGACAAGCTTTGCTGCATCTTTGCAGGAAGTAGGAAGCAGGAAGGGCAGGAGAGAGCTAGCTAGCCCAGCTATGCTGACTCAGGAATTCTGGGAGTTGAATCCATGAGTCATAGAAGAGCCAAGGTTGCCTACCCCTGAACTAGCCTAATAAGAATGTGTGTCAACTTGTTGGAGAACAGCTTGAAGCCAGCTTGCCAGGTGAGCAGAAGATCAGAGAGAGGAAGAAAGGGGAGAGGGAGAGAGAGAGAGAGAGAGAGAGAGAGAGAGAGAGAGAGAGAGAGGGAGAGGGAGAGGGAGAAAGAGAGGGGGGGAAGAGAGAGGAAAGAGAGAGAGAGAGGAAAGAGAAAAAGAGAAAGAGAGAAAGAGAGGGAAAGAAAGAGAGGGAGAGGAAAGAAAAAGAGGGAGAGGAAAGAGAGAGAGAGGAAGAGGAAAGAGAAAGAAAGAGAGGGGGAGAGGAAAGAGAGAGGGAGAGGAAAGAGAGAGGGAAAGAGAGAGAGGAAGAGGAAAGAGAGAAAGAGAAAGGGAGAAAGAGAGAGAGGGAGAGAGAGAAAAGAGAGAGAGGGAGGGAGAGAGAAAAGAAGAGACAGAGAGACACTTTTGACATCTAAAATGAAGGTAACACTGCATATATCCTTTTTTACCTTTATGAAAGTCCCATTCGTCATCTTCAGGCTGGTGTTTTCGGCTTCGTGCTTCTAGGAGCAATGTGTGATTGTAGCTGATTCTTCCTTTTAACTGCCAGTGGGGGTATGCACTGATTGGGTGGGAGCCTGGTTGTGTTCTGATTGGGTGGAGGTGTGGATTGGAGGGGTTTAAAGTGGCTAATGATGCAGCTGTGGTCTGGCTTCTGGTTTGTGGTTGTGCCTCATCATCGGTGTGGGTTTGGGTTTGCTTTTTGCGTGGATGTGTGGATGTCACCACCACACATCCATGCAAAAAGCAAACCCAAACCCACACCTATGATGAGGCACGATCACAAACCCCTCCAATCCATACATGAAGCAAACTGACACCCACCATGAAGATGAGGCACAACCACGAACGCGAAGCCAAACGACAGCAACGCAGCTCACCATCTCAAATCCCCCTGCAACTCAGACTAACCCGAGCACAACAAAGCCCCCAACCAAACAGAACAGTCCCCCAGCCAATCAGAGCACAGCCAACCCCCCATCCAGAGCACAGTCAAACCCCTAACCAATCAGAACACACACCCACGCCAAGACACTTCCAATTTTACGCAGGAGAAAACCCGAATAACCAAAGACCTACATACAATCACTCGCGAAAACCTCAGAAAACACACACACACACACACACACACACACACACACACACAGATAATAAAGGTAAAAAAGGATATATGCAGTGTTACCTTCATTTTAGATATCAAAAGGGTTTTGCGGCTCCCAGTGTTTTGTTTTCCATGGGAAACGGGTCCAAGTGGCTCTTTGAGTGTTTTGGGTTGCCTACCCCTAGTCTTGCACATATTAATTTAGTTTGCAGCAGCAAAGATGATATATTTGCAAAACATGTTCATTCAGATTTTCAGATATGTTAATAGTTTCCTACATTAGCAAAAACCTTTCAGTCAGATGTGTGCTTCACCACAGTAATATTTTCCATTCTCACTATCCGTATTCAGGGAAGACGTATGGATTAATTCAGCAAATTAGTTACAGCATTTAGATTTACATGACTTTTTTTACAATTGTATAAATACTGCATTCTGGATTTATACAAATGGGCTTCTGCAAAGCACATTTACAATAAGCTAGGGGCAAGGTTATGATAATGAGCTGTCTCTTTATTATCCAGTGGCAGCAGACATTTAACATTAGCAAACACAGAACTCACTAGGGAATAGTCAAGACAAGAACATGAAATCTCTGTAGACACCATGATACCGCACAACTTTTAAATGTCTATCATTTGCTGCTACAACAAGATTTCCTTGAATCTGGCTTGAAGTCAGTCATTAAACCATGGGGCTTTTCTCTCTCTTTTGACAATACATACTGCAGAAAAGGCAACGTTTGTTTTAACAAGCCCATAGACATCTTTTAGTGAACACTCCTCCATAACTAAGAGTTACAAAAAAGCCCTTGGCCAGATCTCACTGATCGCCATGAAATTACTGCAGAGAATCTCTCAGAGGTTTCCTCAGCATTCATAAATTTAACCACTGAACTCAAATCATCTGCAGAGGACTTCAGAAGGATCCAATGTGTACCTACTCAAAATACTGTGAAAACAGCAGTTAAGCAAGCAGCAGGCTCAGAGTCAACAACACACAGGTACCCTGCCAATCCGTAATACTGAAATGTGCTTGGTTAATTTTCTCTCCATGTAGGACAAAAAGCAGTTAGCAATCCTTCAGATAATTTTCAAGTTGGTCATGAAGTACTGAACAGAGGCAAACAGCGCGAGCTGCCACTGTGCATAGACACTACTAATTAGGAGAAAGCTTCTGACTCATTTAGTGAATTGGCCATTAGTGAAGCTGGGTGGAAGATGAAAATCGAAATTGAGTAGCGTGACTGACATTTTAATGCAATTAGGCTGCCAATGATAATAAAAAAAATATAAAAGCAGAGCTAGTATGATAATAAAAGATAAGGTGTTATTTCCATCTGTTCACTTCTCCAAGGAAAGCTGGAGTCCTTAGCATCAAGTCTCTGATTAGTGCCTTCAGGCACATCACTGGTGTAATTTTTTAAACTGAAAAATTTGTTTAATAGTAAAAAAAAATATGATCATTTTTTTAAAAAAAAAACTTCTATTGAAGAAAAGTACTCGAATTATTTGTAGGGATTGTCTTAGAAGAAACATTTGCTTCCAGCTCCATTTTTTCCTAATAATGACAAAGATTGGTACTGTATGCTTAATTTACTCATATATGTAATCTAAATGTAACCTTTATAACATCTTGTAAGATAGGAGTAAGTATGTTTATAAATGGGGGGGGAATAAATCTGATTTCCTGATTTGCCCTTCAATCTCTTTGCTATGATGCACTTCCTTTCAGCTGCTGAAAACCCTGGAACAAACTTTTGAGGATCTTTAGTTCTGTTTAGTTTTTGAAACTGAGCCCAGACAGAACTGTCGGGTGGATAAGTGGTCTGGGAAAGATATTTTAAGTCATCAGGTAATGAGACTCATTACAACATTACAGGCCTATCCATCTATATGTGCTTTTATATGGAAAGATTTCCAACTGAAACTAATTCTGTCTCAGGCAACAGACAGGACGCCACTCAGATGTATATAAGAATGGGCAAGATATCTGCTGTTTCACACAACATATTAGTTGCTCTCAAAACTAAGTGTTTTTTTTAATGACATAACAGCACATGGGAAGTATACATATATTCACCCAAAAGTCATAACCTTTAAAGTATTCGTGCTTGTAAGTCTGATTAGGCACTCTGTATGCCTCTTGAGCCTTGCTATCTCTCCTCAGACTCTGCCCATCCTCTATAATATACAGGAATCCCAAACTACTTGGCTTCCCTTGGGAATAGTTAGATAAGGATCCATGTTGTTTAGTGGGGGTGTGAGTTATCTATTATGGCTCTGCAACAATTCAAGGCTAATTTCCTACTTGAACCCTCCTCCCTCCCTGGCTGAGCGTTTCCCAACATGCTGTCAAGAAAGGCATGTTGGGAAAGCCTCATTACTATCTGGGATACAATTTTAAGAGTTGTAATCCTTGACTTCACGACCACAATTGACTCAAAATTTATATTGCTAAGTGAATTTTGCCCCATTTTATGATTTTTCTTGCCGCATTTGTTAACTGAATCACCATTAAAATCTATATCTAAATAACAATACATAACAATTTGGCATAAAATATAAATAAAAATATATAACTTTTTTCAAAAAAGTGCTTTTCAATCTGGCGAGTCTCTTCATCTGGCACTCAAACTTGTCTAAATGTTAGAGCCATTTGCATTACTGTATTTTTAATATGAATAATGCAATAATATTCAGTGCTTTTACAGCAAGACTGTAAAAGCTACTCTTTTTCCTAGTATCCTTATTTTGTATGTAGAAAGTAATGGCTCCACTAATCACCATTTGCTCAGAAACCATTTAAAGTTGTTTTTTTTCCCAATCTTTTTTATTAGTTTTTTCCCCCATATATGCAAAGTTTTTCCAATCAACAAGTTGTCTGAAAATTGCTAAACTAATACATATTCAATTCCTAATCCTTGCTTCTTTTCTCTAGCCAAGTATAAAATAAGTTCCAAATTTGGTAATGGTCTGTGTCTTCTTTGTCTTTTAGCCTCATGGTTAATCTGTCCATTTCTGCACATTCCAAGATCTTCCTAATTTTATTTTTTATTTTTATTTTATTTTAAATCGCATTTATATGCCGCCCCTCTCCAAAGACCCGGGGCGGCTCGCAACAAAAAACTACAACAATTTTAAAATTAACACATTCATACCACACACAAACTCAATCAATTCACATGCACTGATGGCGGGACACTCTTAGGGTCGAGGGGCAGAGCGCAGCTCACATGCCCCAAGCCTGTCGGCATAGATGTGTCTTCAATCCTTTCCGGAAGGCTAGGAGGGAGGAAGCAGTATTTCTTCCTCTTGTGGCAAAGCTTCATTTTTCCAATGTTGTGCAAAAATTATTCTTGCTGCTGTAGTGATATGTACAATTAGATATAATTTCTGCTTATTAGTCTTTTCAGGCGTAATGCCTAATAGAAAGAGTTCTGGTTTAAAATCATCCAATATTTTTTCTAACCACATGTGTATATTTTTCCAGTAAATCTTTGCCTTCCCACATGTCCACCAAATATGATAGTACGAGCCTGTATTATGTTTACACTTCCAACATCTATCTGACATATTTTTAAACATTCTTGCTAGTCTTACTGGTGGAAGATGCCATCTATAAAACATTTTGTATAAATTTTCTTTGTATGAAGTAGACATTGTCAGCTTATAATTTCTCTCCCATAACAATTGCCATTTTTCTAGTTCTATGTCATAGCCAAATTTTTTTGCCCATCTTGTCATTGTTTCTTTCGCTTGTTCACTTTCCATATCTAAAATTAACAAAAAAATTATACATTTTCTTAATCAATTTCTCATCTGAGGTCAACAAAAACTTATCAAACACATTTTGGTCTTTATAAAATCCATACATTTTTACATCTTTTTCACATCTATTTAATATCTGTAAATGTGCCCACCAAGATAACTTAATTCCTAAATTTTCCAGTTCTTGTTTAGGTTTTAATTTTCCATGAGTATCTAAAATATCTTTATATGTCCATATTTTCTCAAAGTCCACTAAATTCGGATGTATAAATGCCTCCATCGTTGACAACCACCCTGGAATTTTAGTATATATTTTAGCTTTAATTTTTTCCCATACTGTTAATAAAGCATTTCTTACAATATGATTTTGAAAATATTTATGAATTCTATTTTTCCCATACCATAAAAAAGCATGCCACCCCAATTGTAGATCATGTCCTTCTAAGTACAATATTTCTATAAGTGTTATCCACTGAAACCATTTAAAGTTATGGTGGTACTGAATGAAAGGAAGTTACACCTAAAGTTGTAACTTTGCAGCGGCCCCAAGGTCACCTAATCAAAATTCAGGCGCTTGGATATCCATCTCCACTTATGATCGCAGGGGTGCTTCACCCCCTCCACCCCCACCCTGCATCTCTACCCTTTGGTCCTCCTGCACTCTACCACCCCACTGGCTTTGCTGCCCCCCAGCCGCTCATGAGGTATCCAGCCTGGTCCTTTGAGGGCAGCTGCTGGCTGTGCTTTTTCCTGAACCACAGACACCCTTGTGCAAATCGTATGTGGCCTCGTGAAGCTTTCAGACCTTCCAAAGCTTGACAAAAAGTCTGTGTGTGTGATTTAGAAAATAGCTGCAGGGCAGTGGACTGCAGGGCAGCAGAGGTGGCAGAGTGCAGGGTGGCCAAAAGGCCAGAGGTGGGGTGGGGGGATGGGAGAGGAGTTGAAAAGAAGTCAGTGTCTTGCTTTGTCTTACTGAAATTTAGGGAGGGAGGGACCAAGCCAGGAATGGCTTGGATTGGGTGGTTCCTCACCTAACAAACCAGGTGGGATTTAATTAATGACAGCAACTTGGGACTGCCAGGATTGCTGTTGCTATGTGGTCATGCAACTGCATTTTGCTTAGCAAGAGAAATTCTAGTCCAAGAACTAGCTCTAAGTAAAGATATCTGTCTGCAAAATTAGCAAGCAGTTCTCGCTACTAATTCAGCAATGCCTACAATATTGCATTATGTCCTTACAAAAGAAATAAAATATTATGTAATAATAGATAGAATTGTTCAGAAACATCACTATGAGTTACTTCTTTTTAAAAATTATGTTCTATAAAAGAAAGGCAGGACTTGAAGATGATGCGTGGGGCGCCGGGGGGATCCAACCAAGAGGTCCTCTCCCCCCCGCGCCATCCTTTGCTGATCCAGAACCCTTAATTTGGGCAACGGAGGTTGAGAACTTGAATTTCTTTCTAGTTGTCTTTGACACACACACACACACACACACACACACACACACACACCCTTCTTTTGTACATTTCTTAAGACGGTTTGGACATTTCAGCTTTTTTTAAAAAAAAATAAATTAATACCTGTTGCAGACTCGCGCAAGGTGACTTGATCCGAAGGATTGTTTTCTATTAAAAAAAATGATAGTCAAAAAAAAAAAGGCAGGAGACTAGCTTCATGGAACCATAATTTGTCTTATGGTTTATAAAATAATAACTGCTCTCTCCTTCTCTCTGTCTTCTTTGTCATTAATAGACTCTTCCCTTCCCAGCAACAGCAGCAACAAACAATAATTTTGAGGAACCGACTGACAATTAATCAATGGAACAGCTTGACTTCCCGAGTTGTGGATGCTCCATCACTGGATGTTTTCAAGAAAAGATTGGACATCCATTTGTTCGGGATGGAACAAAGCTTCCTGCCTTGAGCATGGAATTGGATTGGACAAAGACCTCCAAGGTCCCTTACAATCCTTTGATTTTTTGATTCTAAACCAGTGGTTCTCAACCTTCCTAATGCCGCGACCCTTTAATACAGTTCCTCATGTTGTGGTGAACCCCCCACCATAAAATTATTTCCGTTGCTACTTCATAACTGTAACTTTGCTACTGTTATGAATTGTAATGTAAATATCTGATATGCAGGGTGTATTTTTATTGCTACGAATTGAACATAATTAAAGCACAGTGATTAGTTACAAAAACAATATAGCAATGCTCGCTGGAGAAGCTTACTCTTCCTTGCTCAAAAATGTTGGGAGGGAGGGAAGGGGAAGGAAGGAAGGAAGATTGAAGGGGAAAGGAAGGAGATGGAGAAGGAAGGAGATTGAAGGGGAAAGGAAGGAAGGAAGGAAGGAAGGAAGGAAGGAAGGAAGGAAGGAAGGAAGGAAGGAAGGAAGGAGAAAGAGATTGAAGGGGAAGGGATGGAGATGGAAGGAAGGAAGATTGAAAGGGAAAGGAAAGAGATGGAGAAGGAAGGAGATTGAAGGGGAAAGAAAGAAAGGAAGGAAGGAAGGAACAAGGAGAAAGATTGAAGGGGAAGGGATGGAGATGGAAGGAAGGAAGGAAGATTGAATGGGAAAGGAAGGAGATGGAGAAGGAAGGAGATTGAAGGAGAAGGGAAGGAGATGGATGGATGGAAGGAAGGAAGGAGATTGAAGGGGTTAGGAAGGAAGGAAGGAAGGAGAGATTGAATGGGAAGGGAAGGAGATGGATGGATGGATTGAAGGAAGGAAGGAAGGAAGGAAGGAAGGAAGGAAGGAAGGAAGGAAGGAAAAGGTGCTTTATAATGCTCGGCGGGGAAAGATATTTTAACCCCCGTCGGACCGATTTCCAAATAAGCCTGATTGGGGAGGCGGGAGTGTAAATGATGTATCAAAGGACGCTTCCCATTGCCCCTTCCCCTCCTTTTTGCTACCACTGGGGAAAACGCAAAGGCACGCACGTGCAGGGGTAAGAAAGCACAAACGCCCATATTAAAACTGGTGCCAACATTTCCAAACGAAACACTCCGAGCCGTGAAGCCTTATCCAAAGCGGAGTCCACTCAAATTATTTCTCTTTTCTTCCAGCCGTTTTTTTTCATCCCCCATATCTGAGCAGAGCCACCACCGGTCTGCCCCCGTAGCCAAGGGTCCTGGAGCAGCGCCTTTCCAAACTCTGGTGCTGCTTGTGGCGGTGATCGGGGTGGGGGAGAGGGATCCTTTCTTACAGCTCCAAAACGAGTTTTCTCCTTTGATTTCGGTGCCCCATTGCTGGCCCGGCCAGCTGGCCTCCGACTCACATGCCGGCATCGCCGCCGCCTCGCCCCCTGGCTGCTTCCGAGGCCCGGAGCCCGGCAAGCCAGGAAGGAGCCACTCCTGCCCGGCAGCCCCACAGCCACGCTGGGCGCCAGAGGGCTGAGGCGGCATTCGACGGCAAGGTAGGTGGGCTGGGCAGCGCGAGGGAGATTCCCACGCAGTGCAGAGGGCGGCTGGGGGCAGAGCATGGCAAGGCAACCAGGAGGCATGGAGACCGGCTCGGCACTGCAGCTCAGCTTAGCCGGCAGCAGCAGCAGCAGTTTTCTCGCCCTTCTCCTCTCCTTCCTCCTGCTGCCCCCAAAGTGGCTCAGGCGGGAGCCGGGAGGATGAGGGGTGCCTGGGAGGAGCAGCGGGCTGCCCACCATGGCTCCATTGATGGATGGAGGACCAGGCTGGGCAGCGCGGGGGCGGCAGGGATGGCGGCAGCAGCGGCCACTGCTGCATCATCGGGGTCCCCGCCCGCGTCGCCTTGGGGGCAGCAGGAGGAAGAAGGAGAGGAGAAGGGTAAGAAAACCGCTGCCACCGTCCCCGCCATCTCCGCGCTATCCGGCCTCGCCCTCCGCCCATCCGATGGAGCCGCAGTGGGGGCTGGTGCCATGCGGCCTGTCAGCCCCTCGTCCAGCCTGGCTGCTCCCCCCCAGGCACCCCTCTTGCCCCAGCACCCACTCAAGCCGCCTTGGGGGCAGTAGGAGGAAGAAGGGGAAGAGGAAGAGGATGGCAAGGAAGCTGCCGCTAGCACTGGGCACCAGGAGGCGGCTCTCCTCTCCTACCTTTGCTGAATCTCCTTCTTCCTTCCCGGCAGCCTGGACTCCGGCACGCCTTCCTGGCCAGCGGGTCCAATGGATGGGCTGGCTAGGGATTGCAGCGGCTGGTCTCCCTTGGGCCGTGGCTTGCGGGAGGGCTGGCCCGCTCAGCGGAGCCTCCAGTGGGCCGCTCCCAACAGGGATCCCAAGATTTCCCTTGGCGGCTCCAAGGCCATGAGGCCCTGGCCGTGCTTCTCCCAGGGAGTGGGGCACCTGGGCGCATGGCCAATCAGGAGCCCTGCAGGAGGTAAGTCCGCCTCAGAGAGAGAGAGAAGGGAAGCGAAAGTGCCTCTCTGTCTCTCTCTCTCTGCAAATGGCGGGGGAGGCCATGCGGAGACGGATGCGGAGCGGTGTCTCGGTTCCTAAGACCATCGGAAATGTGTGTTTTCCGATGGTCTTAGGCGACCCCTGTGAAACGGTCGTTCGACCCCCAAAAGGGTCGCGACCCACAGGTTGAGAACCGCTGTTCTAAGCAGAAAAAGGTACTAGAGTTAATTTGGTGATTTGCATATAACTCTCTTGCTTGGATTTCTCTGGATTTTCTGAAATAAAATATTCTACAATGAAATAAATCAGAACTTTTTAATAATAAAGAAATTAATAGATAATTCTTTCAGCAAGGAAATTGGCAATTTTTCCTCCAAGAGGGAATCAGCCTAGATGAAAAAAAATCCCTGACATTTTTTTGATTGAAAAGATCAAATTAAATAAAAGGAAACCCAAGATTCTAGAAACATACCAGAAGAGAACAGAATTGACAGTTCTATTTGCTTAAATAGACAATCCCTTGATATTTAGTAATGTGCAATGACTCTATATTGATAAAACAGGCATGTAAAAATGCAGTCAATATGACACAAGTGTAGAGAAAGTTTCTCTAACATGCAATGCAACATAACAACCTTACAAGCTCTGATTCCTATTGGTATTAATCAGTAGATAGGAAGCCACGAAGAGGAAAACTGCTAAAACTGCAGCTAAATACTTCTCCATCTAATCATACTGAGTCCAGTAGTATTACAAATTAAACGATTTTCAGGATCTGTCTTTAGTGGCATAGTCAATAGATAAAATAGATGCAGTATATTTTATTTAGAATCCTTCATTAGCCCTCAAAATAAAACAGTATGTAAATATAAAATGCTATGAATCTTAACCTCCAATAAACAATAACTGTATTCATAATTACTTGACAGACTGAGCAGGCTCTAGCCCAGAAATCTACTACTTTCTCCATTGTCTTGAGCATTGATCTGTTAAATTGACTTGCCTAAAATATACAATATCTTTCCAGGAATCTTATCTACATCTCTGTAAGGAGAAGAATACCACAGCAAATAAGATATGGATTTTAGCTGATCTTAACCATATGGGTACATCTGCTTCAGATGTTAGATATTCTTTCTTTCAGAATGTCTAATGAAGGAGCACCAAAATATGCCATCATAAATGTCTTTTTGATTCACCACTTTAAGATTTAATAGGACAAAACATTATCTTGAAATCAACTCACATAATCATTAAGTGTCATGCTCGCATTAGTTTACATATTAACCTCTTTTATCTACTGTCTAATTATAAGCTTTAGTTTTATAAACTTCAATTAACTTCATATACTCTGGGACAATTCACATAGATAGAGCTTTTGTCTCCCATGATATTTTTCAGATAAATCTACCACTTGTTGTGAGTGTCCCTAGACCAGCTTGGGAAGTATCAGAGTATGAGGATGAGCAACCAGGCCCCCCTGGGTGTTTTCCCCTCCCGGCAGCCGAGGAAGAGCAGCCAGGCCCCTCTGGGTATTTTCCCCTCCCGGCAGCTGAGACAGACAGGGAGGAGATTTACAGGCAGTCTGGGTCAGATTCGCAAAGTGAGGGGTCAGATTTGGAGCAAGAAGATAGATGGCTTGATCCGAGATTCAGAAGGTTTGATAAGCGAAGGTGTCAGTTAAGTGGGAAAAGGAAGTAATGGGGGGAAGTGACGTATTGGAAACTATATTAGAAGGGGACAGAGAGACTACGCCTTTGTCACGAGCAACGTTACTATCAAGGAGTAGCTTGATGCCTTGCCCAGTTCGTTTGAACTTAGTTCTCTGATGTTTTTGGACTCTACGGAAGATTAATGAGCTCTTGGACAACTTTACAGATAAAGAGTGAGTTAATTGGAAGGGAGGGAGAGCATGTTAAGCGGAATGTAAATAAATCAGAATTGGCCGTTCCCCGGCCAACAAAATGCCAGCAGCTTGCTTTGCAATGAATCTCTTGAAATGTGTTAAATAAAACTCTTAAAGACATACTACTGTGGATTTTACTAAGCTGAGAAGGGCCAGACATAACACCACTATCTTGGACTATCAAATGAAACAAGTCCAACAGATGATGATGATGTGCCATCAAGTCAGTGTCAACTAGTAACAACCACATAAATAAATTTTCTCCAGGAAGATCTGTTCCCAACCTGGCCTTTCAGGTCTTCCAGTGATGCAGCCATTACTGCTATAATTGAGTCCATTCATTTACTGCTGGTCATTCACTTCTTCCACCATTCCCAGCATTATAGAATTCTCCAGAGACCCAGGTTTTTACATAAGGTATCCAAAATGTCCAATGGGGAGAGCAATAATTTAATCTAAAGTGTACTTTTGGTAATCCAGTCTAAAAATTTGTTTTCTCTACAATTTCTACAATCTTTATAAATACATAACTGAGAACAGTTGAGTACAGCTTTTATGAGGGATACTTTTGATGGGATATATTTGTTTATCAAAGTTCACTCAACTCCCCTAGGCTATTTCAACTACATCTGACAATTATATCTTCAAGGAGCCTGTGCTATACTTTGTTGCCCTTACTGGCCAATAGCCCTTCCTGTTTTTTATTAGTAAATACTGGTGAGTTAAAGAGCTAAACTATTTGTGCTATCATGGACTTAGCATCTTGAGGCTGGTAGGCCTATTGATCTGGTTTCTGAAGACCTGGAATTGAACATTATGTTTATTTGCCCATTTCTTGTGGTAGCACAAGTCAATTCACTGACCTTTCATTTACAGTTTGTGACCCATTGAAGAAACTTCTCATTTTCTACCATTCCATGTTGGATTGAGCAAGAACACCAGTTCCTTATACATTTCTGTACACTTATACATTTCAGCTTTTATCTTAATCGACAGGGAGGGGCAATTTGAAGTGGAGACCATTCTGGAATCTTGGTGAAGCAAAGGATAGCTTGAATATTTGATTCTTTAGAAGAGTTACCCAAAGATTCTGCTCCTGGAAGGCAAGATTGATGGATGCATGTTCTCTGTACTTTGCTAGTTCATTTGCAATGCTTTCATAAACCCAAATTTCCTGACTGGCTACACAGAAGAATTTTGTTGCTGATTCTGTGGGGAGAAGGAGAACTAGGTGGGTAAGGAAAGCTGGAAGTAGGGTGAGTAAGGAAAGAGATGTTGGGACTGATACTCTAATTACCTCCCAAGCTCCTGGATTGAAAAACCTAGGTAGGAAAAACCAAAAGTACAAGTACAGATGATGAGAAACCTGGCTCAAAAACAATAACTGCGAGAGGGACCTTGGAGTCCTAGTGGACGATCACTTAAACATGAGCCAGCGGTGTGTGACAGCAGCTAAAAAAGCTAATATAATCCCTGTTTGTATAAACAGAGGCATAGAATCAAAATCACATGAAGTATTCGTACCGCTTTATAAATCCTTAGTAAGCGCACCCTTGAAATACTGCATCCAGTTTTGGTCACATTACAAAAAAGATTTTTGAGACTTTGGAAAAAATGCAAAGAAAAGCAACTAAGATTATTAAGGGCCTGGACACAAAAACACATGAAGAACAGTTGCAGGAATTAGGTATGGCTAGTCTAAAGAAAAGAAGGACTAGGGGTGACATGACAGCAGTATTCCAGTATTTGAGGGGCTGCCATAAAGAAGAGGGATTCAGCTTATTTTCCAAAGCATCGGAAGGCAACACAAGAAACAATGGATGGAAACTAATTAAGGAGAGAAGCAACCTGGAATTAAGAAGAAACTTCCTAACAGAGAGAACAATTAACCAGTGGAACAATTTGCCTTCAGAAGTTGTAGGTGCTTCATCACTGGAGGTTTTTAAGCAAAGACTGGACACCTGTCTGAAATGGCATAGGGTCTCCTGCTTGAGCAGGGGGTTGGGCTAGAAGACTTCCAAGATCCCTTCCAGCTTTATTCTGATTGATTCATTGGATTGGAGGAGACTTTATTGCTGGAAGGAGAGAAGGAGAAATCTGAAATCATGACTATCTCATATGAAGACTGTGGGGAAGGGAAGTATCACTCATTTCTGTTCATTTCTGAATCTGAAGGAAAGAGGGAAGCTCGGACACATTATCAAGAGGAAGATGCTTTTCTCAAAGCAGGAATGTTGAATATACATCAACAGCCAATGGCCATATTACAAAGTAAAGTTGATCCACACAAACATTTTTGGGTGCTTAGTTTAAATTTACAAGGTATGATATAAGAGGAAACTATACTCTCATTTTGACAGAGGGCAATCAAACAATGGAAATGATTTCAATCTACTGTGCAATACTGTAAAGATGTTTAATTAGCTAAACTGCGTTGTGTGTCTGGGTAGCTTCTGCTGAGTTCAGGTCAGCTAGAAGAGGAAGCCTCTCTCAGAAGCCATCTCTATCCCTGCCTTTGAGCTTTAATACGAGTGGTGTACAAAGATAAAGAGACCTTTTAAAAAGAGATACCCAGGTCTGTTCAGAGATTTGCAAAGTGGGTTTCATCTTTTACTGTGTTTTTACTGTCCTTCCCCATACACTTTGTTCTATAGAATCATATTAAGCCCAAGAGGAGTTTAGTTTATAAGAAAAACAGAGCCGGCTGGGGTGGGGGCAGCACCCTAATTTATACAGATGATCTCTAAATTGAATCAGTTCTAGAGAAATGAAATATGATAGTTTTGTGGAATCTGGTTAAGATTCAAGAAATTACAAAACAATACAAAGCACCATTATTGTTCGCAGTTGGAAGGAGATTAATGAAGTATTCCTTAACTGATGGTATACTGGCAGCAGGCTCATGCAAACTTGAAATGAATCAGGAGAGGCATGCAGTGAAGTGCCATGGTGTAAAATAACGGATGACAAGAGTAACAATATGAATACTAGAACAATAATAGAAAAAAGTGACCAACTAGGATAAGGATCTTGAAGTAGTTTGATAAAAATGTTTACCCGCTGTACAGCTGTTATAACAATGGTCAATGTCATCCTTGGAATTATTAGAAAAGAAAATGGAAACAGAACTGAAGAGCCAGTTTGTCCAGTGGTTAAAGCAACAGGAGGAAAAAAATGGGAACAGAGCTGCTGATATTATAATAGTATTATAATGATATTATATTATTATATTAGCTGTGAGAAACAGTTTGATGTAGTGGTTAAGGCACCAGGCTAGAAACCAAGAAACCCTGAGTCCTAGTCCCACTTTAATCATAAAAACAACCAGGTGGCCTTGGGCCAGTCTTTTCTCTCCCGATTGTAAAAAGGCAGTACCAAACCACTCTCCAAAACTGTCAAGAAAACTATAGGGAGATGTCCTTGGTGCTCTCTGAGATTGGTTGTTTTCTTTCAAAGGTTTCATTATCTAAACTAGATAACACTCGCCCTGTCAGTCTTGGTGGGAGTGTTCTTGGAGGTTCTTTGACCACTTCCACAAATATTGACAGGGCAAACCACTAGAATAGGAGTCCCCAACCTTGGCAACTTTAAGACCTGTGGACTTCAACTCCCAGAATTCCCCAGCCAGCATGCTGACTGGGGAATTCTGGGAGTTGAAGTCTACAAGTCTTAAAGTTGCCAAGATTGGGGACCCCTGCAATAGAATATAAACGAAGAATAAACCCCACTTCTTACCAGCGCTAATGATGTTACCTAGTTTAGGTAATGAAATGTTTGCAAGAAAAAAAATCCACAGGAAAAGATTTGGAAAAGAGAAATGGAAATAATAAAACATAAGCTCAATTTGTTGGACTCAGAAAAATTGGCCGAACAAATAAAAAGAACAAAACAATTTTTTTTGAAAATGCCAATAAGCCAGGAAGATGGTTAGCCTATAAGCTTAAAAAGCAGAAACAGAAGAAAATAATACATAACTTAATACATGGGAAAGGTTGTTTACAATTTAAAAAGGAAGAAATAAAAAAGATAATTAAGAACTATTATATGGAATTGTATGGTAAAGAGGAGGTTGTGAAAGAGAAAATTGCTCAATATTTAGAAGAATGTAATCTACCAAAGATACCAGAGACATTTAAAGTTATGTTAGAAGAAAGAATAACAATGATGGAGATATTAGAGGCTATAAAGCGACAAAAGAATGGGAAAACACCAGGTCCAGATGGGCTACCGGCGGAATTCTATAAAAAATTTACAAGATATATTAAGCGAACCACTGAAAAAGGTTTGCAATGGATTACTGTTAGAGGCCAAACTTCCAAATACATGGATAGAAGCAAATATTACTCTGATACCAAAAGAAGACACAGATTTGATATATATCAAGAACTATAGACCAATTTCATTACTCAATGTGGATTATAAATTTTTTACTTCAATAATGGCAGAGAGACTGAAAAGATACTTAGTTGAGTTTATACATCCAAATCAAAACGGCTTTTTACCGAAGAGACAGATCAAAAACAATTTAAGGGTGATAATGGATGTATTAGAATACTATGAATTACACCCAGGGAAACAATTAGCATTAGTGTTTTTGGACGCCCAAAAACCGTTTGATAATGTTTCTTGGCAATTTATGGTTCAACAATTACAAATAATGGATTTTGGAAAGAACTTTATAAATATGATAAAAACAATATATAGTAATCAGACAGCAAAAGTGATAGTAAATGGAGATTATACTGAGAGCTTTGAGATAAGAAAAGGCACGAGACAAGGGTGTCCACTATCTCCTTTATTATTTATTTTTACTTTGGAAGTACTAAATAGAAGGATAAGGCAAGATATAGAAATTAAAGGATTGAAAGTAAAAGATGAAACATATAAACTACAAGCATTTGCAGATGATTTAGTATTTATTTTGGAAGAACCTTTAGAGATAATTCCTAAACTATGGGGAAAGATAGAAGAATATGGAGAAGTGGCAGGATTAAAAATAAATAAAGATAAAACCAAAGTAATAGTAAAGAACCTTACAGATAAACAAAAAAGACAAATATTAGAGAAAACAGAGGTACAAGTAGTGAAAAAAGTTAAGAACATAAGAACATAAGAAGAGCCATGCTGAATCAGGCCAAAGCCCATCGAGTCCAGCATTCTGTGTCACACAGTGGCCCACCAATTGTACATGGGGATCTTGAGCAGAAAGAGAAGGCAAAACCCTCCCTTTCCCTTGACCCCCAACAAATGGTACTCAAGGGAATCCTGCCTGCCTCAACCAACATAGAGGCGGCACATGGACATCCGTTTTAATAACCACCGATACACTTTGCATCCATGAATCTATCTAGCCCTGCCTTGAAGCCGTCAAGGCTGACAGCTGTCACGACCCCTTCAGGAAGTGAATTCCATAAATCAACGACCCTCTGGGTGAAGAAATATTTCCCTTTATTTGTCCTCACTTTCTTAGCTATGAGCTTTAGGGAGTGCCCCCTTGTCCTGGTATTGTGTGATAGAGAAAAGAATTTTTCTCTATCCACCTTTTCTATCCCATGCATGATTTTATACACTTCAATCAAGTCACCCCTTAAACGCCGTCTTTCAAGGCTGAAGAGACCAAGGCGTTGCAATCTAAGTATTTAGGTATTTATCTTTCAGCTAGATGTTCGTCAATAAAAGAAGATAATTATATAAAATTATTGAAGCAAATAAAATTAGATTTAGAAAGATGGGAAAATCTTCAATTATCAATATTAGGAAGAATTGCTACAGTAAAAATGCCAAAGGTTTTATTTTTATTTCAAAAAATTCCGATAAAACTTGAGAGAAAGTTTTTTCAAAATCTAAACTCATTGGTTTTGAATTTTATTTGGCAGGGGAAAAAAGCTAGAATTAAGATGAGAACATTACAAGATGCTAAGGAAAACGGAGGTTTTGGGCTGCCAGAATGGACATTGTATTATCAAACCTCGGTGTTAACATGGGTGAAAGAGTGGATAACACTTAGAAATAAAAGGTTATTGTATTTAGAAGGACATGATTTACAATTGGGGTGGCACGCTTTTTTTATGGTAAGGTAAAAATAGAATTCATAAATATTTTCAAAATCACATTATAAGAAATGCCTTATTAACAGTATGGGAAAAAATTAAAGCTAAAATATACCTTAAAATTCCAGGGTGGTTGTCAACGATGGAGGCATTTATACATCCGAATTTAGTGGACTTTGAGAAAGTATGGACATATAAAGATATCTTAGATATTCATGGGAAATTAAAACCCAAACAAGAATTGGAAAATTTAGGAATTAATCTATCTTGGTGGGCACATTTACAGATACTAAATAGATATGAAAAAGATGTTAAAATGTATGGATTTTATAAGGATCAAAATGTGTTTGATAAGATTTTGTTGACCTCAGATGAGAAATTGATTAAGAAAATGTATAATTTTTTGTTAATTTTAGATATGGAAAGTGAACAAGTAAAAGAAACAATGATAAGATGGGCAAAAAAATTTGGTTATAACATAGAATTGGAAAAATGGCAAATGTTATGGGAGAGAAACTATAAATTGACAATGTCAACTTCATATAAAGAAAATCTGTATATAATTTTTTATAGATGGCATCTTCCACCAGCAAGATTAGCAAAAATGTTTAAAAACATGTCAGATAGATGTTGGAAATATAAACATAATATAGGTACGTATTATCATATTTGGTGGACATGCGAGAAGGCAAAGGTTTATTGGAAAAATATACATATGTGGTTAGAAAAAATATTGGATGAACAAGTAGATTTCAAACCTGAACTTTTTTTATTAAGCATCATGCCTGAAAAGACTAATAAGCAGAAATTATATTTAATTCTACATATCACCACAGCAGCAAGAATAATTTTTGCACAATATTGGAAGAATGAAGCTTTGCCATCAGAGGAAGAAATAATCAGGAAGATTTTGGAATGTGCAGAGATGGACAGATTAACTATGAGGCTGAAAGACAAAGAAAATACAGACTTTTATCAAATTTGGAATTTATTTTATATTTGGTTAGAGAAAAGAAGCAAGGATTAGGAATTGAATATGTATTAATTTAGCGAATTTCAGACAACTTGTTGATTGGAAAAAATTAATATATATGGGAAAAAATTAATAAAAAAGATTGGAAAAAAAAAGAAATGTTTGCAAGAAAACAACCAAGTTCAGAGAACATCATTCGAACCCTGAGCTACAAATATTCTCTTTTATTGGAACTACAGGGACTAATCCAGGCAGTCACCAGGAGTTAATACTGACTTAAAGACCGCCCTCCCCATCAGGTGGGACTCTGGCTGAAGATGGGTCCATACTTATTCTGGAGAATTTTGGTTATCACATCTTAAAGTTAGTATTGAACTAGAAGATACTAGAAGATACAAAATATGAGCAACTCGAATGATTAGGAAGTTTATTACTTCCCTGGCAAAGGAAAGACAACAGCAACCTGGGCTTGGAATGAAGCAGGCTAAAGGAGAGAAAATATAAAATGATGCCTGGCATAGACACTGTGGATGCAGAAATCTCTTTTCCCCTCTCTCACAACCCAAGTTCATCTACTGGATCTAAATTCAGAGTGATCACGGCTGTTCACCTAGCACAGGGGTAGGCAACCTTGGCTCTTTTATGACTCGTGGACTTCAACTCCCAGAATTCCTGAGCCAGCCATGCTGAGGGGAAAGGGAGAGGTTTCCAAGCTGAGCCATGCTGGCTCAGGAATTCTGGGAGTTGAAGTCCACGAGTCATAAAAGAGCCAAGGTTGCCTACCCCTGACCTAGCATATACCAGTAGTTTATCTGTGAAATTTGCTGCCAGGAATTGCCATGCAGATATTCAATGTGACTGATTCCAAAAGAGGACTGGGCAGGTTCATACAAGATTAGTCCTAACCACCCCGAGACATACAAACATGGATTGCTGGAAAGCAATTGTGGAAGAACACTATTGCTCTCCAGTCAATATAGCCAATTTTATCCTTCTTCTGAGTAGAAGACAAGTGGCAGGCAATGCCTCGTGCTTAACTCTCTGAAATCAACATCTTAAAAATACTTAACTCTGGCTGGATTTTGTCAGAATCTTTGCCATCTGAATTGTGCACAGTCTTTTCTGGTATTTATGTCTAATGCCATTGTGGTAATTTCTGAATGCAGAACAGAGATCAGAATGCATACCAGGAAAGTTACTGCATCTATAGTCCCTAAAGTTTCTAGAAACTGTTCTCCCAAATTCAAATATTTTTTCCCTTGGCATGAAAAAAAAACAGAAATTGAGAATATACTTCTGCTTGAAGTTAATAAACATTAACTTTAATTTAAATTAAATGTATTATTCTTTATAAAAAGTTCATCTGTTTTTCTCCAAGCCCTTTTGGTGAAACACTTCTGTTGAATAACAGAATGGGGATATCATATTTTCTATTCTTTCCCCTCTTAAACTGACCTGCTATCCATGGCTTTGGAGAGTACTGGCTTATGATGGATAGGGAAGAACAGATTCTCTTATTCTCTGGCAGAAAAATATTTTGGGCCATCCCTGACGTAGGAACTTTCTAAGTAGGGCTAAACCACTTTCTATGTAAATGTAGTTACCCTTCTATAATCAGAGCATGATGTGAAATTTGCAGAAGGAGATGACTTTTATTATGGTAGTCTGCTATTTGATTTCACTTACATATTATTTCTGTAATTCTAGAATTCATGAAGAATGAGCAATGTGTTACAAGCTGATGATCATTTGTTACTACTGGTGTAATTTATTTTTACTTCCTTTCACCCTACCTGAACAAATTATTTCTAATGTTACAATATTCCTATATAGTTCCTTTGTATAGAGGAACATATGTATCAGGTAAGAAATACACTGTTTACACAATCTATAGCAATAGCACTTTGATTTATATATCACTCACAGTGCTTTACAGTACTCTCTGGGCAGTTTACAATGTAAACGTATTGCTTCCAACAATTTGGGTCCAAGTTGGGCGGAGTCAACCTTGAGCTTGTCGGGATCGAACTCCAGGCTGTGGGCAGAGTTAATCTGCAATACTGCATTCTAACCATTGCAATTTCATTACTATATGAAGCAACCAGATGTAAAATGAAGTTACAAAGTGGCCCCCCAAATAAATATATATGAATTATTATTTATTATTATTATTATTATTTATTTAATTTCTATGCCGCCCTATTCCAAAGAACTCAGGGCGGCTCACAGCATGATAGAAATTACAATAAACACATATCTATAAAAAACCCTTGAGCTAAAAGAAACCAATCACTCCACAAACATACACAGAAACATACACTGGCTAGGGGCAAGGTGTTAGCTGCCCCAGGCCTGCCGGCAAAAGTATGTTTTAAGCAATCTACGAAAGGCGAAGAGGGTGGGGGCGACACGGATCTCCGGGGGAAGTTGGTTCCAGAGGGCCGGGGCCGCAACAGAGAAGGCCCTTCCCCTAGGCCCCGCCAGGCGACACTGTCTGGCTGACGGGACCTGGAGAAGGCCCACTCTGTGGGCCCTAACCGGCCGCTGGGATTCATGGGGCAGCAGACGGTCCCGTAAATAACCTGGTCCAATGCCATGTAGGGCTTTATAGGTCATAACCAACACTTTGAATTGGGTTCGGAGACCAATTGGCAGCCAATGCAGCTCGCGGAGTGATGCCGAAATGTGGGCATTTCTAGGCAAGCCCAACACTGCTCGCGCGGCTGCATTCTGCATTACCTGAAGTCTCCGAACATTTTTCAAAGGTAGCCCCATGTAGAGAGCATTGCAGTAGTCGAACCTCGAGGTGATAAGGGCATGAGTGACTGTGAGAAGAGACTCCCGGTCCAAATAGGGCCGCAACTGGTGCACCAGGCGAACCTGGGCAAATGTCCTCCTCGCCACAGCCGAAAGATGATGTTCCAAATTTAGCTGTGGATCGAGGAGGACGCCCAAGTTGCGGACCTTCTCCGAGGGGGTCAAAAGCTCCCCCCCCAGGCTAATGGACGGATAGATTGAAATATCCTTGGGAGGCAGAACCCATAGCCACTCCGTCTTGTCGGGGTTGAGTTTGAGCCTGTTGGCACCCATCCAAACCCTAACAGCCTCCAGACATCGGCACATCACTTCCGCTGCTTCACTGAAATGACACGGGGTGGAGATGTAAAGCTGGGTATCATCAGCATACTGATGATATCTCACCCCGTGTTGTCGGATGATCTCGCCCAGTGGTTTCATGTAGATATTAAACAGCAGAGGGGAGAGGACCAATCCCTGAGGGACCCCACAAGGGAGGAACCTAGGGGTTGACCTCTGACCCCCTGCCAACACCGACTGCGACCGACCAGTGAGGTAGGAGGTGAACCACCGCAAAACAGTGCCTCCAACCCCCAACCCCTCCAGTCGGTGCAGAAGGATACCATGGTCAATTAGAAACATGCAGGTGTTATATATGGAAAGGAGCGTTGGCTTACCTGAATGCCTTTTCTAAGCATGATGATGAAGAATCCACCAATGGGTTATTTCAGTCCTCCTGCCCAATCAGACTAAGTTGTCAAGTTGTCACGCCCCTTCTTGCCTGGGATCTCCCAGTTTCATCGACGGCGTAGCCAATGACAACAGTTCGACGTGATGACTCTCAAGCAGGTACCAGGAAAAAAACAACAATAACAGGCCCCCAACCCGGACCCAACTGACCTCTAGAAGGGAGGGTATGGATTCTTCATCATCATGCTGAGAAAAGGCGTTCAGGTAAGCCAACACTCCTTCTCCAGCATGATGACTGAAGAATCCACCAATGGGATGTACCAAAGCTACCGGAGTCCCTATGGGTGGGGATCAGTTGGGGCCGGTCCCCCTGATGGTGTGACTACTTGTTGTAAAATATGTCTACCGAAGGTGGCCCCAGCCGATGCAAATTTGTCCAAATGGTAATGTCTAATGAAGGGGGAAGGTGAAGACCATGTCGCCGCCCTGCAAATGTCCTCAATGGACGCTTGGGTTGCCCACACCGCAGTCGTGGCAGCACTGCTGGTTGAGTGAGCCATCACATGAGTTGGAACGGGCAGGGCAAGGGAGTCGTACACGCTTGCAATACAGGCCCTGATCCACCTACCTATGGTGGAAGCTGACACCTTTTGGCCCATTGAGGAAGGCTGAAAGGAAACAAACAGGGCTTCCGATTTACGGAAAGGCGCTGTGCGCTTGATATAACAGCGTAAGGCTCTCCTTATGTCAAGAGAGTGCCATTGCCGTTCCACGTCATGCAACGGGCGAGGACAGAAGTCTGGAAGAATGACCTCTTGTGGTCTATGGAATATTGTGTTTATTTTTGGAATAAATGAAGGGTCTAGCCGAAGAACCACTCTGTCCTCATGAAACGTGCACAGGTTCTTTCTGATCGATAAGGCAGACAATTCCGATATGTGCCTGGTTGAAGTAATTGCAATGAGGAAGGAGACCTTGAGTGACAGGTACCGTAAAAAACAAGTTCTAAGTGGTTCAAAGGGAGATGAGGTTAGTGCCTGAAGAACCTGGGGTAGGTCCCAAGAAGGATAGCTATGAACGACAGGGGGTCTACTATTAGTAACTCCCTTGAGGAAGGACCTGATGGTAGAGTGTCTAGACAAGGGCTCTGAGGAGTCCCATGAAAGTACAGAAGAAAGTGCCGCTAGCTGTCTGCGGATAATGTTGGGCGCCAACCCCTTCTTGATGCCCTGCATTAAATATTCTAGCACCTTGGGAATGGTTACCTGTGACAGACTCACGTGATTCTTGTCGCACCAGTGACAGAAGTTCCTCCATGTATGGTCGTAAATACGGTTAGTCACTGGTCTCCTGGTAGCCTGAATCATATCGATCACCTCCGCCGAATATGATTCCCTAGTCAGGGTGCGGCGTTCAAGTGCCAGGTGGACAATTGAAGCCATTGGGGGTCTGGATGCTGAAGATCCCTGTGTCAACTGTACTCGGTTGTCTGGAATCCTCCACGGAGCTGAGGCTGAGAGGCTCACCAGGTCTGCGAACCATGGTCTTCTGGGCCAGTGCGGAGCAATAAAGATCACTTCTGCCTGCTCCTCCAGGATCTTCCTGGTAACTGCTGGAAGCAGAGGCAATGGGGAAAGGCGTACAATAGGCCTTGCGGCCACCGGCTGCATAGGGCATCCACCCCCTCCGCTCCCCAAGAGGGGAACCGAGAAAAGAATCTGGGCAGCTGGGTGTTCCCCAGTGAGGCAAACAGGTCCACGATCAGACGACCAAATCTGTCCGAGATTTCCCTGAAGATATTTGGATGTAACATCCACTCCGAATGGCCCACTATCGACCTGCTGAGGAAGTCTGCCTGCCGATTTGCCTCTCCTGAGATATGTTCGACCCTGATGGAGAGCAGGTGTTTCTCTGCCCAGGAGCCCAATGCTCGAGCCTCTGTCATGAGGGACTTGGACTGGGTGCCCCCTTGCCAATTCACGTGAGCTTTTGCAGCTACGTTGTCCGTCAAGACGAGCACATGTTGCCCCCTGATAACTGTGTGAAATTGTTTGAGAGCTAGGTGGATCGCTCTGAGCTCCAACCAATTTATGCTGTGCCTCAGACCTGTCTGTGACCACTGACCCTGAGCCATCTGGGTTTGGATGTGTGCACCCCAACCGAAGAGACTTGTGTCCGTGGTCATGCTGATGTGACTGGGCTCTTTGAATAGAGTCCCCTTGTGAATGGCCGAGGAAGTCCACCAGCCGAGAGACACACCTGACGAGAGACGCGCACCAACTGGTTGGATGTATTGGTGTGTTGTCTCTGGTATGAGAGCAGGAACCACTGAAGGGCCTGCGCATGTAATCGGGCCCACGGCACTATTGCTATGTAGGATATTAACTTTCCCAGAGCTGAGAAAGTGTGGCCAATGGCACAGCCCTGCTTCTGCACGCCCTGAGTGCCAGTTCTCTGATGTTCCTGCGCCGCTCCTCTGACAAATACACGTGACAAGTGTCCATGTCTATTACCATGCCCAGATGTAGCAGGCGGGTCGAGGGAGTCGTCTGGCTCTTTTTGAAATTTATCAAGAACCCGTGGTTCTGTAGGGTCCTTATTGTGAGGGCCAAATCTGACTGGGCGGCTGAGACTGACAGGGACTGGATCAGAATGTCATCCAGATAACACTGGACCCGTACCGGGACCAACCTTCAATGGGCTGCCAGCACTGCCAGGATCTTGGTAAAGACCCAGGGGGCCAAGGAGAGGCCGAATGGTAGAGCCCTGTATTGAAAGTGGCGGTTGAGGTAACAGAACCGCAGATACCTGCAATGGTCTGGGAGGATGGGAATGTGCAGGTATGCCTCCTTTAGATCTATTGAAGTCAATAGATCCCCTCGCCTGATACTGCTTAAGATGGAATGTAACGTCTGCATCTTGAACCTCCGGTATTGAAGGTGGAGGTTCAGCCCTTTGAGGTCGAGGATTGCCCTCCATCCCCCTGAAGATTTTGGGACTACAAATAGAATGGAGTAATACCCCAGTCCCGCCTGATTCAGGGGAACCTCCTCTATGGCCTTGATGCTGAGTAAGTGTTAGATGACGTCTTCCATGAGCCTTCTTTTTATTTAGTTTCTCATGGCTGGGCAAGACACGAAATGGTCTACTGGCATTGATTTGAACTCCAGGGACAAGCCTTCTCTTATGGTGCACAGAACCCAGGAGTCTGTGGTCGTGCTTTCCCATTGGCGGATAAAGAGAGTAAGTCTGCCGCCAATGGGGGGAGTCCCCTCTGAGTCACCTGGTGCGACGGAAGGAGCGACACCCTCTGCCACGAAAGGAAGGCTTATTTTGAGGCTGGTACTGGGGTCTGTCCCTATAGCTTGCCCTGTCAAAGGAGCGCTCAGTCTTAGGGGCTGGGGGTCGATAGGGTTGTCCAGGATCTGTCGTGGTCCCAGTCCGAAAGGACTGACAGCAACCATAAGGGAGGAAACGTTCGTTAATTCTCCTTGCCAAGTGATAAATGACCTTTTGTTTTTGCTTGTTTTCAATGAGATATGGAGTTAGGGCCTCTCCAAACAATCTGCCACCCGTGAAGGGGGCAGTGGCTGCACGCCACTTATGTTTGCTCTCTGCTCTCCAGTTTTTGAGCCATAGTAGCCTCTGAGCAACTACACTGGAAGCCATTGCTTGGGCTGAGTGCTTGGCCGAATACAGGGAGACATCCACCATATACTCGGATGTGGCTATTAGTTTGGTTAAATCCTGATGTATCCTGACCTCCTCCAAGGGAATTCTGTCCTGCAGCTGCTAAGCCAGGTAATGGAAATCCTGACAAAGAAGGAAGTGGAAGTTGCCGCCTTTGCAGCCCATGCAGATGCCAAGTGAACTTTGTGTAAGGCCAGTTCAGATTTTTTATCTTCCGCCTTAAGGGCGTCCGAGACATCTGCCAGGAGACTGGCTGTCGAAAACAGTGGAGCCAGTGACTCATCCACTTTAGGCACCTCCAATAAATCTGTCAAATTCTTTGCCATGTCCACTATCTTGCGCTCAGATGCTCCCTGGGATGGCTGAGCTGCTGGTGATTCCCATTGCCCCTGAATGTTCTTTAGGAATAAGGGGGGACAGGGGATTTGGAGGTGTTTGACTACTGGCTCAGCAAACAGGGGATTAGTGTCCTGATCAGAGGAAGGTTGTGGGATTGGAGCCAGATCGGAGGAAAGCTTACCTGCTGTGCAGGCCCTGTGCAGCAAGGAAGGAAATAGCGAAGCGTTAAAGAGCTCTGCCATGGGCTGAGAATCATGGGTAGGTCCCTCACAATCGGACCAACGGTCCATACCTTCCTCATAATCCGAAACAATGGAAGGGTCAGAATCAGGAGAATGGGATCGGGAAACCATATCTGAGCGATCCAGTGGAGGTTGTGTGGAGGTGGCGGGTGCAGAAGACCCCGGAATGGGGGACGCCTGATGGTGACCCGATGATGCCATGGCTTGGAACATGGCCTGCGATATCCATACTTGGAACTGGTCTGAGAAGGACTGCTCTAGTGGAGGCTGTAACCTCGCAGCAGTTGGTGTGATGGCAGTGGTTGGGTGCCGTTGACAGGCCGGGCAGATCAAGGTCCTCCCTGAACAGGGGTGGTCCTCCCTGACCAAAGGTCTGAGTCGAGACCTGCTGATGCACATTCTCAGGTGACCAAGCTCTCGATGTGGACTGTAGATGCACCCCCGACTCAGGTGGTGTGGAGCTTGGAAGTGTATGACCACGTTCAGCTGACAAGCGTTGGGCTCTGGAGAATTGCTTCTCCAAGGCTCTGTGTGTTCGGTCGGCCTGCCTATCGCTTGCCTTGCCAGCCTTTCTGCCATACTTTGATTTGGCTTTGGCCTTACCTCTAGGCGCCTCAGAGGCTGGCTCAGCTTGGACGGAGATGTTGTCTGTGTCCAAAGGCTGTGGATCAGTGGTTTCTGCCATATCGCTCGAGATGCACCCCAGAGGCGACTCTGGAACTGACTCGCTCTGCAAGAGATGTCAGGAGCCCCCCCTGAAGAGGGACTGACTGCACGTGGAATAGTGTGAGCCAGCCCACTGGCTAACCAGGGCTCATGCTGGGCGCCCGAAGTGCTCGTCACCAAGGCAAAGGCAACCCCTGTAGTGGACCTGAGGTCAAATTGGTGATGAAATCACACGTGTCTCACAACAGTGGCAATGGTCAGGATCTTGAAGCAACCACTAGATGCAGAGTGGCAGATACAGGCAATGTGTCAAGCAGGGCCTGATAGACCATCGCTTCAGCAATGATTCCATACTTTTGTTGTGATTTGATGTCCTCAATTGGAATAATAGGTCCTGAAAGACTTAAGCTCAATGATAAGGTTAATATAGATCTAATTCAAGATGTGAAAATATATGTGTATATCTATATCTATATCTATATATCTATATCTATCTATCTATCTATCTATCTATATCTATATCTATCTATCTATCTATCTATCTATCTATCTATCTATCTATCTATCTATCTATCTATCTATCTATCTATCTATATATATATATATATATATATATATATGCAAATATACCAGCTATAACTATGTAGAACAAAATCTACCTGCAGAAAGCTATTTAAGCAAGCTCACAAAATGGCGTCCTAGTCTGGGTATTAACTGGGCGTTTTCCTGTGTCTGACAAAATGGCGGATGCCCTGAGATCAGATGGAGAAGGGGGGAGGAGGGAATGGGAATAAATGGATTCTTACAACAGGCAAAAGGTAAACTAAACTCAAAAAGGCAATACTCAAGGTTTTTCTGGAGTGCGCAAATTCAGTTTAGCAAATTGCGCCTAACAAGTGTTAGGCGCGATTGGCTCACCGCTGTAAAATGAAGCCTCATTCTCTTCAGTGGCAGCCGGAAAAAGGCGAATAAAGCCTAAGCAATATTCCCCCATTGCACACTCCATCCGATTAAAGTCAGCTGTTCTTCGGCCGGAGAAAACGTTGGTGAAAAGCTGAGCTCCGCGGAATCAAAATGGCATCCGTTATGGAGAAACACTAACCGGGCCCGGTCAGGGAAGAAGCCACGTGGCCTGAAAATGGCAGCCACTAGCCAGAAAAGTAAGTCCCTGCCAAGGGAGTGGGAAATACTCAATCCCCTTTTTCCTGTAACAAAGGGAATATCCCCCCCCCCACTCCTATCTAGCAAGGATTTGGAACACAACTCAACAGACTGCTGAATTCAAGGAAGAGCAACCCCCCCAGAGGAATGTTACTCTAGCCCCTAAGGAAACGGGAAAAAGGGGTTTAGATCTCCCAGAGAGGGAAATAATCACAACTAATTGTCCCAATCTCAAGAAGAATTCACCAATGGTTTGCCAATATCTAGTCTGACCAGCTATCCAAATGAACTGAGAGTCAGGTTAGCACGTCCTCATGGGCGAAAGACTAAGATGAAACTGGGAGGTCCCAGGCAAGGAGGGGCGTGACAACTTGATAACTTAGTCTGATTGGGCAGGAGGACTGAAATAACCCATTGGTGGATTCTTCAGTCATCATGCTGGAGAACAAACAATTCATTTGTATTGCATAATATATATTTTGCATTGTCTTTTTAAAGAAAAAAACCCTGACATATATTTATCACAAGGTTCAGTCTTTGTTCAGTTTTCACATCTCATGGGGTTGGCTATTGCCTTAAAAAGTGAAAATGCATGGTCTGAGTTAATTTGCATTGTAAGGCTACACAAATCTAAAATACATATCTCATTATTTCCAGTGGAGCTTATTCCCAGATAAATATATCTAGGATTGTAACATACTTGCATAACTTGCCACTCTTTGCCTTCTTGCTGTGGGAGACTTAATACACCTCGTCTTTTACAGCACATTCCTACAGCTACTGTTCCCATCTCCCTTTGGTCTTTGAAGGCCACTGTCTTTTTGTTCTACTTCTTTCATCAACTTTAATGCATCACTGAGTTACCGATGTCCATCTCTCTTCTCTTAATAATGTAAGGCTGATTTCTATTAACACTTTCTTCCTGGAAGAGCCTCATCCTTTCTCCTACTGTGCGCTACAATGGCTAATTTTAAATGCTATTTTCTCCAGTGAGAACAAGACATATTTTGCCCATTTATTCAGCCCCTTCAACTCTACTTGTAAGCTTTTAGCAAACCAGGAATCTTAAAATTAATTATGGCTCTCCATTCTTTCTGAACCAGGAAATTTTGGTTATCAAATCCAGACTCTTACCCCAATTTTAAACAAGATCCCGTCTTATTCAGAAGAAGCCAATACACCCTCCCAGTTAGGATTTTCTGGTTTAATCATGATTTGAGAAGAAGCAAATTCAATGGCAAATTTTATTAGTGCATATTTTATTAGTTTCAGAAATGATATTTGTTTATTTCAAAGTAGTTATATAGTGTACCTTACCCTACTTTTCTAGGTCAAAGTGATTTAAGGCAACGAGTGAATATTTTTCTAATTCAATCAAACCATATGTAAAACATTATAACAAGTATTTTCTCAAGGACCAGATACTCAAAGTTGAAATGGCAAAGTTCATTGGCAAAACTAAGGCTTCCAGGCAAATGTTTACACTGTACAAATTGGAGTGAAACAGGTTTTAATTTCATGTACTGTACAGAAAAGACTTGTTACTGGAAAGGGGATTAAAATATGTGAGTGTAAAGTCACTTGTGAATTTTTATAGACCCAGAATCTTACAGAAGCAAAAACTGCACATGCTCCTATTATGGATTGTTTGTCAAAACAAAAATTTCTCTTTAGATTCTCTTCCACCTTGCTTTCTAGACAAAATAAAATTTATTTTATTTAAACAATGGGAAGTTGGCATTCCGCTAATCAGAGTGTTCGGCTCCATCTTTCCACACATGCCTTGGGATTATTCATTTATTTATTAAATTTTTAACCCTCCTTTATTACTTCATAATAAAGGTAACTTAAGATGGTGAATATACCTAATATTCTTTCCTCCTATTTTCCTCACAACCCTGTAAAATGGGTTGTGCTGAAAGGCAGTGACTGGCCCAAGGTCACTCAGCTGGCTTTAAGCCTTAAGTGGGTCTAGAACTCATGGTCTCCTGGTTTCTAGGCCAGCACTTTAACCACTACATCAAACTGGTTCGTAAACAGGTGCAAAAACTTATTAGAAAAGAAAGATGAGTGGTTATAGCATATGCTTTATTTGAAAGTGGCCAGGAAAAGAACAAAATGTGGAAAGAGAGACTACTTAACTAGTTTTTCTGCATTTAATGTCTGCTATGAGTGGCTTCCTCACTCTAACTAATGGTGAGATCAGTTCCAGACAAAGAAGAAAGGAACAAAAGCAAAAATAATAAGAAGAAGAAAGGAATAAACAAGCAAGCAAGCAAGAACTACCTATTCCTTATCAAGAGAGTTATCTTGGGGGAAAAATGAGTTTAAAATAAATGTAGTCCTCTCCTAAATGGTGCAGTTAGAAAACAGTGGTGCAAAATTGTTTTAATCTTGCTGTTTCGTGTGTAGAAAAACAACCCCATCATAAGACTAAGATAAACAATGGTAAGGTTATTTGGTTAGCACCTGGCAGCACTTAACATTGATAACACAGACACGCCAACACAGATACACCCATGCCCATACCAGAATTTGGAGGTGCTAGTAGCTCAAAAAACCATGCCAGTTTGGTGTAGTAGTTAAGGCACAGGCTCAGGAACAGGGAGATATGAGTTTTAGTCCCACCTTAGACTGACTATATCCCACCTTTATTATTTTAAAAACAAGGTGGCAAACATATCCAACAAACCTTCCTCCTCCTATTTTCCCCACAACAACAACTCTGAGATGTGAGTTGGGACTCGCCCAAAGTCACCCAGCTGGCTTTCATGGCTAAGGTAAGACTTGAACTCATGTTCTCTTGCTTTCTAGCCTGGTGCCTTAACTACTAGACCAGTGGTTCTCAACCTTTTTCAGGTTGAGACCCCACTTGCACCGCCCATGCGCGCTGCGACCCCGACCTGGGCGCGTGTGCGCAACGGGCCAATCCGCGCATGCACGGTGCACGCGCGACGAAAAAAAAACAAAAAAATAAAATAAAATAAAAAAACAAACAAAATGGCGGACCGCGACAGGCTGATCTGTGCATGCGCGGCGCGCGCGATAAAAAAAAACAAAACAACAAAAAAACAAAATGGCGGACCGCGACAGGCCGATCCGTGCATGCGCGGCGCGCGACGGCCCGAACCACGCATGCGCGGCGCACAACGAAAAAAAAACCAAAAAAACCCCCCCCAAAATTAAAAAAAACAAAACAAAATGGCGGACTGCAATGGGCCGATCTGCGCATGCGTGGCGTGTGTGCGACGGCCTGAACCATGCATGCGCGGCGCGCATGACAAAAAAAACAAAAAAAACAAAAAAAATCCCAAAAAAATATGGCGGACCGCGACAGGCCGATCCGCGCATGCGTGACACGTGTGCGATGGCCCAAACCGCGCACGCAACAAAAAAAAACAAAACAAAAAAATAAATTAAAAAAAATAAAAAAACCAAAACGACAGACCACGGTGTCCGGCGACCCCCGCGAAACGGTCGTTCGACCCCAAATGGGGTCGCGACCCATAGGTTGAGAACTGCTGTACTAGACTGACCATCGTCATTAAATATGATTAAATATTAATGCATAGTATAAAACTAATACCTCCTGTATATCAAACACATGCTTTCTGTTCATTTAGACATGACAGAGCTAGACACAGTTTTGCACAACTTTGCCTTGTGCAACAATTGTGCCCATTCCTGCATTAGGAAGCACTACTGCCTTCCCTTAAGTTCCCTCCTGGATGGATTACTGCAATGTGCTCTAAATGAGGCTACCCTCAAACATCACGTGGAGAGGAGAATTGGAAGAGGGCCAAGTTACAGTACTTGTAAGACTGCCTCTCCTGTATATGTGCTTATTCCATTGGCATTCTTTGCTTCTTGGAAGATCACAAGTGGCAATCACATGACCCTGGGATCCTGCAACCATTGTATATGCATGCCAATTGCCAAGCACCTGAATTTTTATCACGTGATAGTCGGAACAGTTGCTAAACAAATGGTTAAGGTTGACCTACCAGAGTGACAAAATTTTAGTTAATATGCAGCCATGTAAATTATTTAAATAATAATAAAAAATAAATACTGCCAGTTCACAATGAATCTTTTGCATTCAATGATGGGTTTCACTGTAGAACTGATTATACAATGTTAGGACAGATAGCAAGTTTGCTGTAACTCCATCTGTAATTCACTCCAGAGAAAATATTATCTTTATTGTCCGTCTCAAAGGGACCATGATTAAAGATGCCTTGGATCCAGCAGATTTGGGACGATTAAGAAACAAGATTCTTAGGGAATAGTCTAATCCAGTTAAAGCACAGCAGGAACATTGATAAGCATTACTATTGCTTGACAAATGTTAAAAATGGTATGAAAAAAAAAACCCAGCTCAGGCACATTGTCCTTGAGCAGTGAGCATCACATTGGAGAGCAGTCATGATTTCCTCTGTGCCCCTCTTGTCTTTTTCCATAGAGTGGGAAGGGCAGGGCTGAAGTAGGAAGCCTGCTGCCTTCCTGGCTCTCTGTGGAATTTGCAGGTCTTCAGATCAAGATTTAAAATAATATGGGGGAGCTGCTAGGTGTAGACTGGGGTCCCAATTTTGGACTTGTCCCTGAAAATGGGAGAGGATGGGAAAATGGCAGAGATGCAACATGAACTCCATTCTATTTCCCCTCTTTTAAAATGAGGTTCTTTGGTTTTTGTTGCCTAAATGTAGAATCTTACTTTTTTCACCACTGAATTTCATTTTGTTAGATAGCGCCCAGTGTTCAAGTCTGTCCAGATCCTCCTGTATCTTAAGCCTGTCTTCTGGAGTGTTGGTTATTCCTGCCAGCTTGGTGTCCTCTGCAAATTTGATGAGTTCCCCGTCTATCCCCTCGTCCAAATCATTGATGAAGATGTTGAAGAGCACTGGGCCTAGAACAGAGCCCTGGGGCAGCCCACTACACACTTCCCTCCATGTAGATGCGGTTCCATTGAGGACCACACGCTGAGTACGGCCGGTCAGCCAGCTACGGATCCATCTGGTGGTGATGCTGTCTAACCCACATTTTTCTATTTTATTAAGTAGTAGGTTGTGATCTACTTCATCAAATACCTTACTGAAGTCCAAGTAAATTATATCCACAGCATTCCTCTGATCCACTAATTGTGTCACTTGGTCAAAGAATGCAATAAGATTTGTCTGTCGTGATCTGTTTTTGACAAACCCATGTTGGCTTTTAGTAATGACTTTGTTTGCCTCTAGGTGTTTGCTGATTTGTTGTTTGATTATTTGTTCCAGAATCTTCCCAGGTATTGAGGTCAGGCTGATAGGTCTGTAGTTTCCTGGATCTATTTTCCCCCTTTTTTGAAGATGAGAACTACATCAGTTCTTTTCCAGTCCTCTGGTAGTTCCCCAGTGCTCCAGGATCTTTAAAAAATATAGTTCAGTGGTTCTGAGATCACATCTGCCAGTTCCTTGAGAACTTGGGGGTGTAATCCATCTGGTCCTGGTGATTTGAAGTTGTCTAGGCTGGACAGGTGCTCACTTACCATTTTCTTGCCTATCTTAACTTGTGTATCTATTCTGTTTTTTATGGCACTGTTTTTGATAGGTTGGACTGTTTTTTCCCTTTGTGTAAAGACAGATGCAAAAAACAAGTTAAATAGTTCTGCTTTCTCCCTGTTGCTTGTCACCTTCTTGTCACTTTTTCCCACTAATGGACCAATCATTTCTTTAACTTTTTTCTTGTTTTTAGATGTTGAAAGCAGCTTTTTTTTTTTTTTGTTATCTTTGACTTTGGTCGCAAGCCTTAGTTCATTTTGAGCCTTAGCTCTGCTCACTTCATCTTTGCAGACTCGGGCTATTTGCTGATATTCTGCCTTAAGTTATGTGCCCCCTTTTCCACTTTTTATACTTGTCCTTTTTATCTTTCAATTTATCAGAAAGTTCTTTATGCAGCCATGCTGGTTTCTTTTGAGAGCTGTTATTTTTCTTCTTTGTTGGTATTGTGCTAGATTGGGCTTTTATTACCTCTTTATCTCTCTATTTATCTATATCTATATCTGTCTCTCTCTATCTATCATATATTTCTAATGATAGCCAAAATATATGAAAATAATTATGAAGTCATATCTGTTTTAAATATATTCTTGCTTGGAAGAACTAATAAATCAAATAGAATATGTTATTTCCTTCAAGTAATCCTTTCACCTCAAGTCTATGGGGGAATAAGAAATGAAAAGCTAAAAAAGGACTGCATACTAGGACAACCTAAAAGAGTTTAAAACAAGCTCAAGCAGCTGTGCAAATGGGATTTTGCAAGAACAGATAACAATACACTACATTATTCTGAAGACTCAGGGCTACTAACCACTAGGTAAACTTTGTTCTCTCTGTTGAATGTGAAAAGGTTAGGGGAGAGCAGAGAAGGACTTCAGAGCACAAGTAAACACTCATGTAATTCCATGAAGGAAGTGGCAATTCTTAAAAATAAAAAATTCAGGACAGTCTGTCAACCCTCCTGTTTTTTCAGTTCATACTCCTGCCTCCTAAGTGCTGAAATTCAACAGTATGTGTAATATCTTGTGGAAGTACCTTCTGTTAGGGTGGCACTGTCAGGATCTTTGGATCAATTTTATCAAAAAAAGATAAAATTTGAAAATTGGCTATTTCTTGAAATGTTACAAAGCCAAGCAAAAGCTACAATGCCTGTGCACATAAATGTGCGTATCACTTAAAACAGAGAATTGAGTATGAATCACAAATATGAAGTAGAAGATGGGTTTATTACAGAATATGTTGAGAGTTGACAGGTTTTACTCTTAGAAAAGGGACATTTTATCAAATTCATTGCTATGACTGGAGGCAAAGCTGATTTTTATACTCTTACCAAAAGAAAATCTGATTTCTGGAAAAGGCTGTTTAACACATTTTTTTGTAGCTTTCAATGTTAATACCATACTATACAGTATGCTTTTGGTAAAATAATGTTACTAATAAATATGAAAAAACTATTTCATGCATGTGTTAAGTGCTCCCGGACTGACACACAAAGCTCAGAGCTGAAATGAAATGGCTTGGAAAAGCTCAGGAACTCTAATATGTTACAGATGTTTACTCAGTTCAGCAGGATTGATTCCCAAGTGCGCAAAGGTCTGCAGCCTTGGCTGTATTAACAGCATAACAAAAGGATGCTGCATCATGGCAGTGTCTGAACTCTGTCCAGCTATTGGTATTTATTATCAACTGTCCGCACTATTTCTAAATCAAATCTTGATTAACGAACCTTCTTTTTATAAATTTTATTTTATATCAGTGATATGCTACTTTCCCTTGTGTATTTATGTTGCTTTTCATATGTATATTATCTCCCGTTATAAAAGCTGTAATAAAAGATGACAGCTGTAAATGAATGTGCCTACAATGAAGACTGACTGTATAGACTGGAGCTTGCCTCTATGCCAGTGTTTTTCAGTCTTAGTATTTTAAGAGGTTTAGACTTCAACTCCCAGGATTCAGCTGGCAAGGAATTTTGGGAATTGTAGGCCATAAATCTTAAAGTTGCCAAGGTTGAGAAACATTATTCTAAGGAAATACAGTATGCACGCATTGCATCAGGTCTGCTGAAACACCATCTCACTCCCTTAGGAATTGACAGTCGTTGCAATGTGCTTTCGTCAAATTTCACAACCTGAGCTTCCAAATGAAAACTTCTAGATACTCTGATAATAAAAATAACAAACCAAAAGCATTCTGACAGATGCATTCACTTTGGTCAAAGATCTTTAATCCCTGACTTGATAGGCATTTTAGAAATTCATCAAAGGGCAGATTTAATTATTCCCCCAATGAACAGACAAAAATTAATCCTCTAAGGGAACAGCATAAAGTATGTGAAGTATAATGTTTTGTGCTCCAGACAGATTCTACAATATGATGGACCAATTTGGGGAAAGAAACTGGAAGAAAAATGAAAGACTGCCTATAAACTGCAGTCAGTGCAGGATCATCATCTTCTAAGCCAGTGTTTTTCAACCGTGGCAACTTTAATATGTGGCAACATATTAAGATGTGTGCACTTCCCAGAATTCTCCAGCCAGAATTGTAGGAGTTGAAGACACACACCTTAAAGTTGTCAAGTTTGAGAAACACTAACTTATGTCAACTCTGTAATTTAATAATGATGATGACAACAATAATAATGATGATGATGATGGTGATGGAAGGGACCTTGGAGATCTTCTAGTCCAGCCTGCTGCTCTAGTCCAACCCCCTACTATTTCAAAAAAATGGTTATCCAATCTTTTTGTGAAAACTTCCAGTGTTGGAGCATTCACAGCTTCTGGAGGCAGGTTGTTCCACTGATTAATTGTTCTAACTGTCAGGAAATTTTTTCCTTAGTTCTAGGTTGCTTCTCTCCTTGATTAGTTTCCATCTGTTGCTCCTTGTCCTGCCTTCAGGTGCTTTGGAAAATAGCTTGACTCCCTCTTCTTTGTGGCAGCCCCTGAGATATTAGAACACTGCTATCATGTCCCCCCTCGTCCTTCTCTTCATTAAACTAGACATACCCAATTTCAGCAACCATTCTTTATATGTTTAAGCCTCCAGTCCCCTAATCATCTTCGCTGCTCTTCTCTGCACTCTTTTTTTACATTGTGATGTACCAAAACTGAATGCAGTATTCCAAGTGTGGCATTACCAAAGCATTATAAAGTGGTATTGATCTTGATTCTATCCCTCTTTAATGCAGCCTAGCACTGTGTTGGCTTTTTTGGCAGCTGCAGCACACGGCTGGCTCATATTTAAGTGACTGTTGATTAGGACTCTTGAGATCCCTTTCACAGTTACTACTATTGAGCAAGGTACCACCTATACTGTACCTGTGTGTTTGGTTTTTCTTGCCTAAATGTAGAACCTTACTTTTTTCACCACTGAATTTTATTTTTTTAGATAGCGCCCAATATTTGAGTCTGTCAAAATCCTTCTGTATCTTAAGCCTATCTTGTGGAGTGTTGGCTATTCTTGCCAAACTATAAGTGTGGAGACTAAATTGGAGTTTATGGCTAAGGTGAGCATTTAATATGGGATTTCTTTACTATTGCTAATAAATCATCATCCATCATTTACTTATGTCATCTCCTGCCTTTTAGATGTGACTACTAGTCCCATCATGCCTGTCCTCATGGCTAATGAACAGCATTGGATTGAAAAATACACAAACAGATTTCTTTTCAGAAGTGCAAAAATACAATTGTTACAATACTTTTTCCTCAGATATCTATTCCTAGTTTGCCTTTAAAATGTCTACATAGATAACGAGAGTACCTCAGTGAAAACTTAGCCAATTAAGTGTGGGTGTTATTGGGTTGCTCTTTGTTATTTTAGGAGAATGTGTGGGTGATCTTCATATGCAAGAGACAGAAGAGGAATATAATGAGGAAAATAAATTAATAGATCGTATACTGGGCAATCTTGTGGGATATTTTGAAAATGCTGTATGAAAATAATCTGGATTCTCCATTGCAAGGCAGAAAGTAATTTGGCTTGGAAACAAGCAAATATTTTCAGAAAGTTTAAGTTAATGTGGTCAGTGCAATTAAAAATACAATAACAACTTCAGAGTCTCATACAAATGGTCTTCTCTGAAATTCCTACTCTAAAAATTGAACAGTTCTTCCGTGCAATAAATATATGTTGTCCTTGTTTAGCAATTGCTTTGTTTAGTAACCATTCACAGTGACAACAGTGATGAAAAAGTAACTTTGCAATCAATCCTCACATTTATGACCCTCACTGGTTGTAAAGCAAAGGAAATATGAAGGAAAATCATAAGCACAGTCACAGATTCACTTAGCAACTGCTTTGCTTAACAAATGCATTGACAATCCCAGTTGTGTCTGTTAAACAAAGACTACCTGTAGAGAGGGCTCTTCACCAAACACTCTATTCAATACAGTAGAATATTGTCATTCTGTATCCATTAGAAACTGTTTTAATTGGAATTTATGTTTTTATTAAATGTTCACTCTGCATGGCATTGTTTAGCCTTTTTCTTTTGAGTCCTGCCACCTGCATGTGGATTGTACCAGTATCATAATAAAATAAACAAATAAATAATAGAGCCATCATTGCTTATTACTAATTTGGTTGTTGTACTTGGATCTTTGGTTCAAACAGGTTACATTTCATTTCCAATACATTACACATATTACTATTTCAGTCTGACATACTTTTTTAAAAAAAAACAAAAAGTAGAAGAAAGAGGTTTTTTTTCTGCAAGACACGATTAGAAAGGGATGACATAATTTTGAGCATTTAAAAAAATAGTTAAATATAGTTGAGGCTGGAAGGGAGAAGTAAAGAATATTTACCAAACCAGACGTTTACAAAGATTAATACCTAGTGCTATATGTAGTGATCTATGATGACTGATTATTAATATGATCTTATATTTAAGGTTTAACTACTATCTCAAAACCTATTGTTAGGGATCATAGAGAATTAAAAAATGTAACAGGTGTATAATAGAGGGTTGAAGAGAGGAGTGAAAAATGTTTACCAAACCAGACGTTTACAAAGAATAATACGTAATGTTGTATATCAGATGCTATGATGTTTGATGCATACAAAGATTTTGTGTACAATGCTGATTGTTTTAATAAAGGAATTTTTTATAAAAAAAAATAGTTAAATCAGTTTTCTCACAATTTGGAACATATAAAAACATAGAAGTCTAAATGTTTATGTACCCAGATGAGAGAATACTATTGAGAAGAAAAACACTTGGGTACCATCATGGTTCTTAACAGACTTTGGTAGAAATTCAGTGGCAGAATTCAGTGGAAGCATCAGTTCTAAGAGATTGTGCTTTTGCAATTTAGTGGTCCCTGTAGACTTTTGTAAATAAACTTTGCAAAACATTAATTCAAAAAGGTGCTGGTGATCACCTATATAGTCTATATAGCGCAGGCCCTGGACATTTCAGGGTCACCTGTCCCCAATTATATACAGTATGTCTGTATTACAAGACCCAATAGGATAGACATGGGTCACATCAATGTTATCTGGTGGGACATAAAAGTCATGCCTTCTCTATCACAGCACCTGCCCCATAGAATAGTGCCCTCCCTGCCCCCATTTAGTTAGCTCCAACACTTTTCGCCTTTAAGAAGGCCCTGGTTCTTCCCTTCGGTTGTAAGCCATGATGATATATAAGGCCACTGAAAACACACAAGATGTCCATTTTCATAACCTTGACTTGTTTTGTTTTTAACTGATGTTTTTATACCATGATGTCTTTAACACTTGCTAGCCTACCAACAATTCTGGCAAGTGGAAAGGCATAATTTGAGGCAATACTTCTTACAACAGTTGTTCAAAAGAGAGTAAACTAAGGATCATATTCCAGAGGCTGGGATTCTATCCAAATGATGAACCTGAGTACCGATCTGCACACTGGTTGCTTACTGCAGTATTTATATATCTCCAATTCAGTTAAGTATTTTAAGATTACTGCTATTCAGGTGACAGCTTACTTTATAGAATTACAGTATTTTTTATTGCAGAATTACAGAATTTTGATTGCAGAAGTAAGAATTAGAGCAACAGTCAGGGACAAACATATAGGAAATTTTGTCATCAAGTAAAATGTATTATTTCTTTATTTATTAAATTTTTGTGCTACCCATCTCGTCTATAACTGCAGGGAGCTTCAAACAAAAGCAGGATATTAAGTGTAGATTACCAAATGAATAAAGACTTGTAGGGGGAAAGACTATATATATCAGCCCAAATTGTTTGAAATAAAAACATAAATTTTTTTATAAAAATTTAATAAAAATTAGTATTTTAATGTATAAATATTAAATCCTTATGATTATCTTCTTTGCTCATTTTATAATATACATACATACATACATACATACATGCAGACTATTATTGACTAACTGTTCTTGAGGATTTGATAGGTTAAGATTTTCTAAAGTGGTCAATATTGATTCCCATGGGGCTATCTAAGGAGTGGATATTATTATTATATTGTTACTTGTAGTACTATAAATTAAAGTAGTATTTATTACATTATTTTCATATAATAAATGTTGGGGGGGCGCAATGAACAATTTGAAATTTCATGAAGGAGGCAATGATCTGAAGAGTTTGGATACCCTTGTGATAATCAACTGAGCAGATATTTTCTGAGCTGCCAAATGTCAGATTAGCTAAATGGTATTTTATTTTAATGGCTGTTCTTCTCATCGAAGTTGGCTTTGGAGGCAGGAACTGAAAACTACACCTTAGGTTTCCATTTTCCTAGTCCAGCTCTTTTCTTTCTCATAGCCATAAGGTATTGGACCTCTGCAGTGGGTAGGGCAAAGAACTATTCTAAGCACGCTTACATAGAAGTAAGTCCCACTAAATTCTATGTAATCTACTTTTAAACAGAAAGTGTAAGAGTCTATTGTAAATATCTCTCTCTGGAAGAGATTGCCATATCCTTATGTATTTTGTAATAAGAAAAGTTTATTTTTGTTATTTATTTTACTGGGCTTATACGCTATTCCAATTAAAACCAACACTGAGCAACCCAACCTTAATACATTTTATCAGAAAAATAGCAAAGTCTAAAAATGTCTGTCTGTCTGTCTGTCTGCCTGTCTGTCTATCAATATTTAGCTATCTAGAGAGATAGAGACTCTAATCCATTCAATGCATCTATGCAGCTTTTATTCTACAGTATTTTACTGTCCATCCATTCAACAGCTTTTATTTCTAGAAAGAATTTACTAATAGATCTCAGCATATTTTAACAAAATCAGTAAGGATCTCTATGACATTTTAAACAAGTGTGTGGCTGAATCAGTTTTCACCCAAGACATTTCATCAGATGCATCAACAACCAATGAAGAGCAGCACTGTATGCTAATACTGTAGGTAAGATGCCAATGAGCAAGATGTGCAATAATCTTTCTTAAGATCTGGTGGCGCACCTCAAAATTTTATTCAAAATGCATTTATCTCTAAAGTGCAATCCTTTATAATTTGGCTACTTTACGTAGGTTTAATACTTCACAATCTTATTTCCTAAAGTGGCACCCATGCATTAATCAACCAACCAGGAAATTCTACACAACTTGTATTAGATAACTTCTATGTATAATCACCGTTTTGCTCCTGGTCTGCCCAAATCTCTGAGAATTTGAGCTTCAACAAATAAGATTTTCAACATTAGTATGTAATTGCAGAATACATGCAGAAAGATGCAGAACACTGAGACAGATACAACTGGGAGAAAAGATCGACATTAAACCCAATATAAGGATGCAATCCATATTTCATTAAATTCAAAGGCACAACTCTCACTAATTTCACTGTCTTTGGATTGAAACTTCAGTATGTGTCAGCAGTCTGTTTACAATATAGTGCAAAACTAGACTTGCCAATAGCAATTTGTGAACAGTTTACAACAGATTGTTTTGAACCACCTTTTTAAAATTTGAGAAAAGCAGTCACAGGACAGAAATGGAAAGGTTTTTTTTTAACCCTTTTCTTTCAAGCAACCAATCTACTCTCTTACCCAATATTAAGCAATGAGGCCTCAAACTATTTTCTTCTGCAGAGAAAGCATACATGTGAGCAGTGTGCGTGCATGCATATGTGTGTGTGTGAGAGAGTATGTGTGCCTGTGTGTGTGTGTGCGCGCACACACGGGTGTGCACTTTCAAGTCTATTCCCAAATCTCTTGTGTCACATCCAGTTTAGCCCATATGGACTCTTTGGACTCCTCAGCTTCTAAATAGATCCCTATATATAAAATTTCTCTTAATCACAGTTCCCATTCTGATTACTGCTGTACTTTCTAAAAAGTCAATGCTTGAGGGTCAGGGAAAGAGAAAAATATGAAATAACAGACGAGAAAAACGGATTGGTAGTTGGGACAAATTTGCAAATGCAAGTTCAAATTCAGCCTGATCATAAAGTTCAACATTAATAAAAGATTGCTGAATTTTGCAGTACGATCCTGAGCATATTTGCCCGGAGCTGACAATGTTTAGTGGGATTACTCCTTAATAAATGCAACAACAACTGCAGTCTCTGAGTTGCAAAGCTAAAATAGGATTCCCTGACACTCTGTAATGATTTGTGAGCCCTAGAGATCTGGAAAGAAACAAATATAAAATAATATATAGAAAGATAATTAACTGGGATAGTATGGAAGAAGGTAGATTTTGCTCAAAATGTATCTGTGCCAATGGCAGAAAACACTAAAATTACACAACATCCCTGACTGATGATAGGGAGTTCAAACAACTGGGAAAATCTACATAACAAGTCTCACTAAAAGGGATTGTATAATTCCTATTGATTATTGCTTAAGTAAAATTCCTGGTGGATCAAGATTAACCCAACTAAGGCTATGTTTAAGGGCACCCCAAAGCTACCCACTCTGATATATTTCCTGTGCAGGTACAGTGGTCAATGGATGCTGTAAAAAGCATTTTATTTTGCAATTCTCTGCAAAGAGAAACTTGGGACCACAAACTGGACTGGGGAGGGATGGACTGGTCTCAATAGGCTTTAAAGGAAAGGAGGCACAAAGAAGCTACCGATTTGGCACTGCTCTCTCTTGTAGGAGAGATCCAGTGGCTGTTCTCTGCTGAGGTGTGGGCAGCAACTAGGGGGGAGGGAGGGAAGGAAGGAGGGAGGGAGGGAGGTGCAGCTATCACTGCAGAGAGATAGATTCTGGTGATACTAGTAATTGTAATGAGGAAGAGAGAAAATTAACAACTCCCTCAAGCCTCTGTGGCCTTGCCTTCGATTTTCAGGTTTACAGAAGTGTGAGGTGCAGGGCCATCCATCTCTCTCTCCCTCTCACCCCCACCCCCACGCCAATAAAGGCAGCGCTGGGTGAAAGCTGTCAGGTGGAAGCATATCCACACACACACCACCTTTGCCAACCATCCCACAAAAAGCGCATTGTGGGCTTCCGGGAAAGCCTCTTGCTGCCAATCACTTAGCTAAGACATTCCCTCCAGGGGGGCAGAGAAGGCAGAGCGAGGGTAAAAGCACATCCGGGGGGGGGCTGCCAGGAAGAGAGACGGGCAGCACTTTCCGAGACCAGGGCTCCCCCGTTCCGCGGTCCTGGCGCAGAACTCGCTCTCTGCCTAAATCGAGACAAGGACGCGCGCTCCGCCTGGACCACCGCACGTCTTCAGCGCTTCACCGCATCAGGCCGTGCCCTGCCCAGCTTCCAGGACCGAAAGGGGCGGCCAGATTTACGCCCGCCTGAGCCCGAAAGGGAAACTGCGGCAACCTCCATCTCGTCTCCTCCACGCCCCTCCTCACCTACTGTCCTGGAGCCGATGCAGCCCATCCTTCCGCCCAGCGAGGCTCCTCCAGGAGGAGGGAGCGGTGGCGGAGCGGAGAAGGAGCAGCCGCCGCCGCCGCCGCAGCAGCAGCCTGCGCACCGAAGCAGAAGGCGGGAGCCGTGGCCGCGCTGTGGAGCGGAATTCCCGTCACGGCGAGTCCCCAAAGCGGCCCTCCCGGGGCCGGATGCAGCTCCTCCTCATCACCACGCTCAGGTGCGCGAGAGCGCTGCGGGCCAGGGCTGCGGCAGGCAGCGCGCGCGAGACGCCTCGAGGGGGAGACGCGAAAGCCCCGGTGCCGCCGGACCCGCCGCTGCCGTCTCCCTCAGCCTGGCTGGGCGAAGGGTGTTCGCGGGGCTCACAAGGGAGACGGGTGGGCGGGGGAGGAGGAAAAGGAGCGCGGAGATTGGGTAAACAGCTCGGGAGCCTGGCGCGGACCTGCCATTGGCTGAGTCGGAGCCGCGGCTGGAGGAAGGAGGCAACGAGGAGCCCCCCGCGCTGCCGCCTCGGCTACGTGTGATGCTCGAAGCAGCAGCCAACAAGCCAGAAGCTCTGACACCCGCCCATTCGCCCCGGGTTGCGGAGGCGGCGGCGGCGGCGGCGGCAGGGGGAGTGGCGCTGCGAAGCGGAGAAGTTGCGTACACGCGCGAAGCGGCTGGGAGCAGGGCTCCGCTGCTGGAGGGGTCATTCTGAGGCACACTCCGAGGAGGAACCGGTCGGAGCTAAATCGAGAAGTCCGAACCTGGGATTCGCGGGACGAAACATTGGGTTCAAAAGAAGTCCCTTCCTTTGCCCCGGGTGAGCATGCAGAGGATGGCAGCCGGGAAAGGGAGGCGCAAGCTGCCATTCTGTGCAGCCTTACCTGGGATTAAGCCCCCTTGACCCCAACGGGACTCGCGGCGGGAGCAGAAAAAGTCCGCACTGTGGCTGCGCGCTGTGCTTTAAGGCAGGAACAGCCCGGTGCCCGAAGCAACCAACAGACGAGGCGCTCCGAAAACCGTAGCGTGCTCCACCCCGCCCGGGTCCTCAAGGGCTCCGCGTGCGCAGAGCCTCCCAGCGTTTGCCAGAGGGAATTGCAGCAGCGTCTCGGAGCAAGCGCCGCAACCGCAGTGCTTTTGCGCTGTACTGCAGCGCTTTTTACGGGCGCGTGGGGAGCTTCGCTGGACGGAGGGAGACCCTTTGCGGAGACGTGGCGGCAGGATAAGGGGCGTAGAGGCTGAGGGAAGAGAGACGGGGGCTGGGTGGGACTTCAGGTAAATTCGGGCGAAGAAAGCGGGGAAGGAGGAGAAGCGAGACGGAAAGGACAAAACAAGAGAGCTGAGCGGGTCGGCGACGGACGCCTGAGGGTGAACGGAGGCCCCCAGGTGTCTCCTCGCAGAAATATCTGCAGCCGCTTGCGTGGAGAGGGCTTGTCGCACTCGCTCTCTTGTCTTCTCTGCCTTCCAAGGAGGAGATGGAGGAGGATCGGGCCTATAGGCCACAGAAACAGAGGAGAGCTCCCGGACCGGAAACTTTATTTCCGCCTTCGGCCAATAAAAATATATTCTGTAAGACAAACTAACCAAAATTATCCCCTAATAACATCAATAACTGCTAGCAACCATTGGTGGGCGAAGCTTACGCACAACATAGCAATATTTTGCTACTTTTAGAGAAATAAATCGATTTTCATTGTTTAACAGATAATACAAATCCTAATTATCAAGAGTGCCTGGAAATTTAAATAAAAAGGAGTTACCGGTAATCACTGGTGACAAATATCCTGTAGAACTGGCAGTACAAAAGTACATGGGTTGCGGTTTCTATGGCACCCGAATACCAGGGCTGATACTAAGTTTTACGTGAGTTTTCCTATATTTAACCATTGTATTATGAGAAAAGGCAGCAGTTTCTGTTTGGCCTTCTGTATCTTAAGATCCTTTGCCTTAATTTGATCTAGCTTGATCTCTGATCCTAAGATTAGGATGGCTTCACTGGAGGAACTGTAGAGGTTTCTAGAGAAGCTGGATCAGTAAAAATTATGTGATTGTATAATTAATATAATAGTATTATGCGATCAGGTTCCAGTACAACATAGTTATATACATTATGACTATTAATAACCAAATCTTAGTGCCTATACCAGATACATACTGATATTTATATCGTATTACTGTCTCCAAATTTAGGAGAGCCTTATATCTAGCTGGAGTTAATGTTCTCCCCTCAGCTGTTTTGGAAGTGAAATCTAGGAAAACCACATATGAAACCCAATATTGCCTCTGTGACCCAGATGCTATAGAAATCACAGCCCATTTTCTATTGTAATGTCAGTTCTACAGAGACATTTGACACTCATGGATTTCCAGTGCACTCTGATGGTTTTTACTTGCATTATCTCTTAAACAACCAGCATAAATGTATTTCTCCAAAAGTTGCAAAATGTCAGCTTCACCTGCAAATTATTGATGTTAGGAGATAATTTTGCTTTGTTTGTTTTATAGAACATATTTTTATTAATAGTGACCAAAATAAACTTTTTGCTCTGTTCTGTTCTCCCCTCGTGACATTACCAGAAGGAGAATTTTCATATTTACATATGGTTGGGAGAGAAACATCTGTTGCAGCAAAAACAAATGTGAGAGACAGATATGTTTTTTTTAGATGCCCCAGAAAGTCTGGTTATTGATTGCACTAGAGCAAGGGTATCAAACTGCCAGCCAACGGGACAGATGCGTCCTGCCAAAACTGCGCCCACCCCTTTGTCGGCAATGGAAAAAAAGTTGCAATATGTCGCGACGCATCACATGACGTTGCGAGTTTGACACCCCTGCACTAGAGTGACATAGAGGCTGCCCTGGAGAGGATTTTTTTAAAAAAAATAATAATATGAATAATTCTATCTCTCTGTTACTCATCAGTCTCCTCACCATGTCAGCTTCCTTCCTCTGTACATTTCCAACAACTTTGTGCATATAAAATGGTCCTCTCTCAGGAGCATATTTCACACATCTTCTGAAGTAGATTGTAATTCACAAAACCTTGTATGATCATAAATAAAAGTGCAAAAGACTAAGGCAGCTAATTCTTGCCGAACGGGAAGGTAGTGGCAAAAACTGCCATGACTAGAACCACCCAATGGGATGTCCGTACGCCTGACAATGAGCTCAAGCTTTGCACTAGAGGAAGTCCTCAACTTACGACCACAATAGAGCCCAAAATTTCTGTTGCTAAGTGAGACGTGTTAAGTGAGTTTTGCCCCATTTTACAATCTTTCTTGTCACAGTTGTCAAATGAATCACTGCAGTTGTTAAGATAGTAACATGGTTGTTAAAGTGAATCTGGCTTCCCCATTGACTTTGGTTGTCATAAGGTCGCAAATGGGGGAATCACATGACCCTGGGATACTGCAACCATCATAAATATGAGTCAGTTGCCAAGCATCTGAATTTTGATCACGCGACCATGGGGATGCTGCAACAGTTGTCAAGTGTGCAAAAAGGTCATAAGTCACTTATTTCAGTGGTGTTGTACCTTTGAGTGATCACTAAATGAACTGTTGTAACTTGAGGACTACCTGTATAGTATACCAAAAAGAAAGAACCGTACCATTTTCCCCCTGCAAGGAAGGGAAAGCTATAAAAACTGAATAACTGTTTTCCATGATTAAACTTCCAACAAACTGAAAACAGCACCAGGATTAACACACAGTCACACAAACACACATGCATGGAGCTCATAATAACAAAAACAAGACCACAGAATCCAAACATCTGTTGGGACAGAAATATTTTCATCTGGGGTTGAACCAAGGGAGGAAGGTGGCCTGACATCTTAGGCCAGAAACTTCTTGTATAGGCTACACCACAGATTATTATTACAATTAACTGTAACTAAAGGTGATGGCATGGCCAGGATAAGATGGTATGGCTGTGTTAGATATGCCTATTGTGAAACTGCTTGCCTGCCAAGACCAGCCTGGAGAAGGGCATCATCTTCATTTTAACTCTTGAAAGGGAGAAAACCATCACTTAACCTGAGTTAGTACTAGGCATAGGGCATAGGTTGTCCAGTTTTCTTTAAAACTTAGTATCTCTTATATCCAGGTTATCTGAGATAATGTCTGTTTCTGAATGATCCTCCCCATTCATCAGGGTCATCTGAGAAGATTTGTTAGAGATTACTGCAAGTTTATCTTGTGGCTATGATTCAGCATTCTCTGTAAACACCCCAGGTTTCTGGAATGTACTCCTTGCTGGGTAGAGGGAACAAATCCTTTGTTAGTTTTTTTTAAAAGTCCTTAATGTGTGCATTTATGCTGGTTTTTGATTTGGTCAAGATGTGACTTTATTTTGAACATTCGCAGTTTTAACGTTATTTCACATTTTTATTGCAAATAATTGAATGAGATTGGGAACTGGTGGAATAAAAAGGCCTGTAAATAAATCAGTTATGAAAAGAAAAAATAAAGCAATTGGAGATCATGAGATTTGGTAGTTTCCCACAATACAGTCCTTGCATCAATGTTCAGGCAAGTTGATCTTTAGTTGGCTTGATGGTTAGTTCAGATTGCCTTTATGGCCTCCTGGTTTCACCTATGATAAATGGTTCACGGGTTACTGAATATAATTTACATCTTCTATGTAGGAGCAAGAGTTCACACCTGTCCCATAAGATTTTGAAAAGGGCTGCTATTCCATGTAACTCAGACTGTACATTTGCAGCACAACTTATGAAGAATCAAGGAAGTGGAATTCCTCTGCAAAATTGGGATAATAAAGGATTTTAACAAAACCAGCTGTCATAATTTAGAAAGCTCAGCTAATGGTCAGCCCTTTGAGGAAAGCTGGATATATGTGTCATGTATTTTAGACTAACTTTTCTTATTGACTATTAGCAGTGCCCTTACAAATCAGAGTTGTAGCAAAATACTTTTGTTCTCAGGTAAATGGATGTTTCAGAATAAAACTGTTCCTCATTCCCATGAATAGGCCTTTTTCCTACTAGGTGAGGAATAGATTAATCCAGTGTTTCTCAACCTTGACAATTTAAAGGCATGTGGACTTCAACTCCCAGAATTCCACAGCCAGCAATGCTGGCTGTGGAATTCTGGGAGTTGAAGTCCACATGCCTTAAAATTGTCAAGGTTGAGAAACACTGGATTAATACATTGAATAGATTGAACTGAAGATATGTTCATTCTGTGGCAAAAAGACACATTTAGAATATACATTTTTTGCTGTTGGTTCCCTAACTTTGTCTGAACAATCTGACTGCAATTAGGCCAATGAACATTTTAATCGATAATAAAAATATTTATTGGCCTAATTGGTCCTTGTTAGTCAAGTCTTGACTTGTGCTTAATCTGGTGGCAGAAAACATTTTTTTGTTGTAAGATAATCAGTTGAGTTCAAGTTCATTTTTCTGAATGATCAAAAATGGAGAATGATCAGACTGGACTATTTTAAGGTAAAGCAGGTATTCCACCACCTCATTAAAAAGTGGTTTTTCCTCTGATAATTATATTTTAACCTCATTTCAGTTTTAATATGCTCATTAATCTTTTCAAGATCACCACATTCAAGGGTCTACCAGGCTACCACTATGGCTGTGCTAGCGTAGGTGCTAGTAATGCAGCAGGGTTTTGGTTCTGCATGTTGTGTATGCTGTTGCTTAGGGTAGGTGACAATAGCTAGTGAACTAAATGGCTGATTTAGTGGATTTGAGAGAATTTGATCAGCTTCTGACTAAGTGATGATCTGCAGTATTTCTGTGGACCTAGTAGACATGTCTGCTTGTGTTTTTCTTCCACCATAAGTTTGGGCGTTATTTTAGAAGGCTTAGGGGGGGGGTCCCCAAAACTCTTTTCTACCAGTGTGATAATTTTGTGAAAGGTTTATGCTTCAACCTTCCCTGAAGACTTTAATAGCAGCAAGATCAGAGGGTTCACATTTTCAAGGCTGTACCCAACCCCACTGATAAATTAAATACCATCTTGGCGATTCACTGAAGCTTCAAAATTATTCTACGCTATCTTGAAACTTGCAAGAAGTGAAGATACATCTGCACAGCAAATACCTGGGGAAAAACATCATAAGGAATTGTTCCAGCTAAAAAGAAATCATTGATATTTTTTGGCTGAGTTAATTTTCTTCCTGCCTTTGTTTTTCCAAAGCTAGTGAAACTACAGATTCTCCAGGAATGCATGAAATCCAAAGCCATTACATCATGTAATGAAACCTCTAGGAACATGTCCAGCAAGAGCTGAAAATCTTGTTTTACAAAGATAAAAACAATTGGGTTACTTGTAGCTTTACTTGGTTTAGACAATTTCCAGAAATTAGATATCACAGTGGGGTGTCCCTGGATAAATCAAACTACATAGTTTTGTCCTTTAATTGTAGCATAAGCTGTGTTGGTGTAGCATTATAAATCAGATGCAGAATGAATCTAAGGAAGGCTAATTTAAGGACGAATTACCACACTAAATAATGCCTTATTCTTGTTAGGACAGCCAATTCCAATGCTGTTGAAGCACAACTCCCATGGAAAGCACATAAATAGCATCAAATCAACAAAAACATTTCGCAAAACAGGCTGTTGAACTCATTTGTCCTATGAGATTATGCCATCCATTTTATGCTTATTCTGCATGTTTGAGGATAAAAAGTATTCTATCAACACTTGAGCAGAAGTTACACAGAGCTCTTCAACTGACAGAATTTAAAAAGTAGCTAAATTTCAGGTGCATTTGAAGACCATTTCCCACCAATAGTCTTCTACACAGCATCCAGGCATCCCTATAAAGCTGGCATAATACAAGTATAGGAAGTCCTTGACTTATGACCACAATTGAGCCCAACATTTATGTTGCTAAGTGAGACATTTATTAAGTTTTGCCTCATGACCTTTCTTGCCAAAGTTATTAAGTGAATCACTGCAGTTGGTAAGCTAGTAATGTGGTTCCATTCACTTTGCTTGTCAGAATGTTGCAAAATGGGATCACATGACCTGACACTGCAACCATCATAAATATGAGTCAGATGCTGAATTTTGATCACATGACCAGGAGGATGCTGCAACAGTCATATGAAAAATAGTAATAGGTCTCCTTTTTCAGTGCTGTTGTAACTTAGAACAGTCACTAAGCAAATTGTTGTAGTATGACTACCTGTATTAATAATTTCTGAACACTGTATAAACATCACTGTACCTTGTATTTTATAATACATAATAAGATATTTTTTAAAAGTGGTGTAATGCCTATTCCCGTTACTATTACTTCAGCTTCACACTAGCTGGATTGATGACTGTGGAAGGCATTCTAAATTATAGTCAGTTATCCCAAATCAAACTTATCACTTATGCAGGTACTTTAAGCAGAAATTACATAGGCATCTCCAGATGCTTTAATTATCACTCTGGAATCTTCCTTAGCTTCACCTAATACATTTCCATCATTCACAAATGATGTCTTTTGTCTTTCTGTGGTCTTTCTGTGGTGGTACACTGAGTGATGGTGAGCTGAAGCATGCCCATCTGCTTAACACTGACCGTAATTTGTGCTGCCCTCCAACTAAATTTGGATGCTGTAAAAAAGGTACCTTTGCAACAACAGATGGCAGAGAAGATGAACCAAAAAAAAGACACCTACCTTGATGAAACCAAGCCAATTTTCTGTGGATCTTGTTGATTTTAGTAAATACCAGAAAGCAGACTAGAATAGAATATTGGCCAAGTGTGATTAGACACACAAAGATTTGTCTCCGGTGCATAAGCTCTCAGTGTACATGCAAAACAACAGAATAATAATAATCATAATAATGATACCAGTTAAGAGAAGGTGGTAGAAAAGATGAGAAGGATAATAGCAATACAGCCATACTACATGGCTAAATATGCTTAGACATAAGACAGTATTGTGGAAATGAGGTGTTCAGCAGAGTGGTGGCATGGGAGAAAACATTGTCTGTGGGTCTGGCTGTTTTGGCATGCAATGTGCCCTGTAGCTGGGTCCCAAGAGGAGGAGTTGGAACAGTTTATGTCCAGGATGTGAGGGGTCTGTAGATATTTCCTCAGCCCTCCTTCTGACCTGTGCAATATAAAGGTCCTCAATGGAAGGCAGACTGGTTGCAATTGTTTTTTCTGCAGTCCTAACTATCCGCTGAAGTTTGTACCTGTCCTGTTTGGTTGCTGTACCAAACCAGACAATTATAGAAGAACAAATGACAGGCTCAATAATTCCTCTGTAGAAAAGGAATGTATGTAATGAAAATATACAGTAACATAGCTGGTAAAGGTGAAACCAAGCTTAATCAGTATCATTGATGCAAATATAACATAAATGAATTTTTGTAGAAGAAAATTGGTGGAAGAAGATACCTTTGTTTAAAAATGCAGAAAGGCTAGGTGCAACAGAGGAAGTGGCCTCATGCTGAGTCAAAGCCCTAGTTCCTTTAACTAAGCAAGGATTTTTCTCCCCCCTACCTAGAGGTGCAGGACTTGAATCATTATTATGTAGAAAATAGGACAACGGTAAATGTTGTCTCTTCCCGGAAGACTGGAAGGTGCTTGCAAATCCACTTCCTATGTGGCTACTAGGTAGCTAACTAAAATGACAGAAGTACATGCAACATTTTTTCACTTCTATGCATCCAGAATATGAGGTGGCTACAAATCACTATATGACATGGGTATCATTTGTTTTAACCATTGCTATGCCAATCTTTTTGCAACACAGACAACAGGGTCTTGTGTTCTTTAGAAAATAAATTGTCTTCAGTTTCTGGCTTCCCACTCTCCTGTAAAGGATAAGCAGGAAACTCCTTATATCTTGAAATAGGAGCTGTGGTCAGCGGAAATCAAATTTGGTAAGAAAAAAAAAGATAGCAGTTTAGCTGTGGAGTTGGAAAGAGTATTACAGGTGGTCCTCAACTTATGACAGCAATTGAGCCCCAAACTGATGTTACTAAATGAGAAATTTGTTAAGTTAGTTTTGCCTCATTTTATGACCTTTTTTGCCAAGTTGTTAAAGTGAATCACTGCAGTTGTTAAGGTACTAACACAATTGTTAAGTGAATCTGGCTTCTCCATTGATTTTGCTTGTCAGAAGGTTGCTAAAGGAGATCATATGACCCTGGGTCACTGCCACCGTCATAAATATGAACCAGTTGCCAAGCATCCGAATTTTGATTACATGACCGTGCGGATGCCGCAACGGTCGTGTGAAAAATGATCATAAGTCACTTTTTTTCAATGTGCTGTAACTTCAAACGGTCACTGAACTAACTGTTGTAAGTCGAGGACTACCTGTACTGTATATTGGAATAATTAAATGGACCTCTTAAGAACGTTTTTTTTTCTGAAGGAGCAGTTAAATGCACTTCTTAAGATAATTTTTCTTTCTTTTAAATCAGCTAAAAACTGCTGATAAGTAATAACTAAATAAAGCAGGGGTTCTCAACAACCTTGGCAACTTTAAGACTTGTGGACTTCAACTCCCAGAATTCCTCAGCCAGCAAAGCTGGCTGAGGAATTCTGGGAGTTGAAGTCCACAAGTCTTAAAGTTGCCAAGGTTGAGAACCCCTGAAATAAAGGCTATGGACTAGTCTTAGGACCTCTTGTGGGTCAACCTTGAAACTCACACCTTCAACACTGTCCAGCAGGGGGCTACAAACTATCACAGTGCTGTAGGGATTTTGGAGTGCTTTCTTCATTGTTTTCTGCTAGCAACAAGAATGACATACTTCAATTCCTGGGCACACCCTTTCCTGGTGCTTAGGAAAAGATTAAGGCACAAGGCAAGAGTTCAAATTGGGAGCGGTGCCACTGGGAGAAATAATTACCTACAGATTATTAACATGTGTTGTCTGTCATTATTTTCTTGCTAATTTCAGATTTAAAATTGCATTAATGGAAATTTGCTGCTCATACATTTTTGCCACATTGTTCTGAGATATTTCTGAGGACAGATCTGAAATTGAAACCAAACTTGTCTTTTCTTAGCCCAGAAGGTTTTACTTTCAAAATATTACTTGCCCATAAAGAAGCCTCTATGTGTGCTTTAGTTTGGAAGCATTCATGCTTAATGCAACAATCTACGCAAGATACCATAAGCAATTTCCAATGTAGTAGTCACATTTATTTCTTGTGGCACAAAAACTGTTTTCTGGGAATATAGCCATATCTTTCAGATTGGAAATGTAGCCATGGAAGGTGGCATTTCATTTTATGAGCACTACTCAGTGGCAACTCAGGGAAATGATATTCAGGCTGCAAACCAATATGGGAGGGGTGCTGCCTTCTCCAACCTGCTGATTGATGAGTTTTATGCGGAATCCTTCATGCTCGGAACTTGGTGGTTGGTTATTTGAACCAGGTTCAGAGAGAACCAAGGTCTCCACAGTTCAACCCTAACTACCGGTATGTGTGTTCTCTTCTGTTGATGATGACTTTTAGTCCAAGTCATCTGGAGAGTATCAGGTTCAGAAAGAATTCCGCCTGCTTCTTGGTAGGCCAATGGAAGATAAACTGTCATGGAAATAAACCAGTGGACTGATTGGTATATAATCATACTTGTAGGATTGTGGCTAAAATAGGGTTAATATGCTGGACATATAGGAGCACATTTACACAGTGTCCTTTTCTTTTACCACCATATGCCCACTGAAGGGGAAACTTTGCACCAGATTCAAAACTGGTGCTAAGCATTTCTGAATTCAATGGGAAGGAAGAGAATTTGCTGTTCCTATATTGATGGTGGCAGTGTCCATGTTGCTAGGACTAAGTTCAGAATACAAAGTAACTCAACACAAGTTACTGCATGCATCACTAATATCTACAGCACTGAAGGATGACAATATATTATGACAATATGTTATGGCAGAGTTGCATCTCCCTGGGTTCATGTTATGGAGACTCAAAAGGAACACTGCAGAAAAGGCACTTTGCACCCAAAGGTCATTTCCTCACGGTTTCAGTATCTTTTAGCAACATCATACATTGCTAATGCAATACAAGTTCCTATTACATTGCTGCAACTATGGTTGGATGACACTAGAAGTTGCTAAAATCACGAGTGAGGAAATAAAAAATATAAAAAAGAGTCAATATGAATGAAGCAGTCATACAACAGCATTAAATGCAAGTACATTGACAGCACTTTTGGTACATTGGAGAGCTTTTTCATATACTTCGGCTTAGGTGGAGTTCAGACACTAAATTCCACTCTGGGCACTAGGACATAATACCTCATCTTGGTAAACAATACACTCTTTGCAACATATAACAGTGATTACCATTTGTTCCTTTCCTTATTTACAAATTCTATGCTTGCACATTGTTGGCAGGAATGTCTTTGATGTTGACAAATGCAGACAGATGTCTCTTATCCCAGAATTCCCAACCTTTCTGGCTTGGCAGTCTGGGAGGAAAGGGAGCAGCACGAAAATGTGCAAATAGGCCACGCACACCCATGCTGTGCACGCTGACATAAGCTGCCAGCGCCCATGTGACGCTGGCGGTAGTGCTAGCGTCCCTGCGCATGCGTAATTGGGGCCACTAGTGCCCAGGTGGGGATGCTACCATGAGTGGGGCAGGACACACCAGCTATTCCTGGGGCCTGGTGGCCAACAGGCAGACCCTAGGTTGGGGACCCGTCTTATCCTGAAAGAGCAAATATAATGCTAAGTCATAATGCAGTTTGTTGGAATTGGTGTAGTTGTGTGAATCCAGCCACTCTGATTTAGAAACCATGGTTTATTACTAGCTATGCATTTATGGTTTGTTCACAAGCCTACTTTAAAAGCAAACCATGCCTCTGTATAATATAAAAAGTAAGCTATATTGTGGTTGTGCTTCTTAGGTTTCTTGGTTTTTGCCTCTATGCAGACTACCCTGTTATGCCTGCACTGTCCTTTTCTTTGTCCTTATCCTGTGAGAAGTCAAGAGATAAAAAAATCAGAGAGAGAGAGAGTGTGTGTGTCATAGGTGCATATATGCCATTGTAATTCAGCAGAGCCCTGAGGGGATAATTTATCTGTATCAGAGAGGCCCCCCAACCTTTTGGGCACCAGGGAGAGGTTTTTCTGCGGACCAGAGGGGGCCTGGTTTCATGTACTGCCTGCATCCCGCAGATGGGGCTTTGCTTGTTTGCGCGGACCGGTTTGTGGCATGCTGTGGCTGGTGCCACCCGGGGGGTTGGGGAACCCTGAATCTATATCATTGATTGCATTTGAGGACCAGGGATGCATCTTTTTTCTTACATTATACTGTTACTATGAATAGGATAGATCAGGGCTTTTCAAGCAGTGGTATGGGTACCACCTGTGATACATTGGCACCTGGCAGGTGGTAGGCAACCATCCTAGAAAAGTGGTAGCGGGGGAGAGGAATGAGCTGAACTGGTGGCAGCACCGCACAAGCCTGAGTGAGAGATGGCTGGAGCTGCAGGGCTGTCAGGGCTCAGCGGATGCACCAGGATCAGTGCCGCTTTCCAGCTGATCGGCGCTTCTTCGGGGCTGTCAGGGCTCAGCGGAAGTGCCAGGATCAGCGCCAGGATCCAGCTGGAGCTCGACGCTGATCCTGGTGCTTCTGCTGAGCCCAGAAGAAGCACCGATCAGCTGGAATGTTGCAGCATCTCCAGGGTCTTGTGATTTACATTCAGATGCTTGGCAACTGATTCATATTTATGATGGTCACAGTGTCCCAGGGTCATATGAAGTGACCAAAACCTGCTGCAACCACCCAGCAGACGGGGGGGGGATAAAAACCAAACACTGCCCTACCCCACCCCCGCTGCTCACAACAATGAAAACCTAGGACAGGAGGAAGAGCACCACTGGTGGGCAGGCAGGTGTCTTGCTCGGCTGTGGCTTGGGGGGCACTTTTTTCAGTGCCACTGTAACTTCGAACAGTCACTAAGCAAACTGTTGTAAGTCGAGGACTACCTGTACTTTATCACTTTTTTCCTTTTTTTTGATGATCAAGTTTTTGACACCTTGGTAGGCGACTGGTGGTACTCGGATGCTGCCATATCCTAAAAGTGGTACAATGGGTGAAAAGACTGAAAAGCCCTGGGATAGATAATGCACAAGCAAATCTTCAGCCCGTGCCAAATAAAATTACACAGAGAGAATTAAAGGAACAGTGGTTCCACGAACTACTTGCAGAGCAAAAACTGTGTTAAGATGCAAACTGGGGATGGGGAAAGCAAGTTGTGACTGCAACCTAGAATGGAGAAATAGTGCAAAATTGTTCTGATTGCTGTCTTTACCACAGCCACCAACTTTTATCTTTTGAACTGTATTAATTACACTTAAGTTAAAGCTTCCACACACCTCCTCCCCCCCCCCCCATCGTCTCTCCTTGAGGCTAGGAAGATAAGAATTCCACCATTTTACAATGCAAAATGTGGGGGCTTTTGTTTAGAAAGAAAAAACGTCTTCACCATTTTTAAAAGGGAACTTCTGAGTCAGAAACTCTTGCAGCTGGTTCAGGGAGAAAGAGAGAGAGTGGGTGGGTGGAGAAGAAGCCAGGCAGACCCTGACTCATCAAAAGCAGCTTCTCGGAGCTTGGGGGCTCCAAAGGAAATGAAATCACTTCTAGAAGGACGAAGGGGCGGGGGAAAGAGGGTCCAGGAGGTAAAACTCAAAAGATGATATTTTTTTTCCCAATAAAGAGTTGAGAAGAGGGGAGCGGACAAGTTGAAGAAAACCACACGCTGGGGGGGGGGAAGAAACAAGGGGAGGTGGGGGCCGCCCCCATCGAGAGAAAAAGTCGCGCAGGACTAAAGGACCGGGACTAAAGAGCGAGCGAAACAAAAGCGGCAGCCCCGATAAACCTATCAACGACTCTTGTCCTTTTCATTTGGACTGAATAAATTTGAATAAAAAGCTGTAAAACTCGCCCGCCGAATAAATGTTAATAGGATGGGGCGCTGCGCTAACGTTTAAGCGCAGTCCAAGGGGAGTTGCTTCTGCGGCCGGATGCCCAGGGACCCTCAGCGACGCTGCCTTCCTCAGGACTCCCCGAGACTCGAGCTGCGCAGGACTCCCGCACTTCGGAGGGAGCCCGGGCAGCAGGACGGACTCCACAGGCCAAACGAGCGGCGAGCCGCAATTCTGGAAGAGCGGAAGCTTCGGTCCCCGCTCGGCGCGCATCCCCCGCCCCCCTTCCGTCGCCGGCCTCCCCGATTGCCACATTCCCCGAAGAGTGAGCTCAGCTGTTAGCTCAGCGCAGCCTCTCTCCTTTTATGGTCAAACGCTTGGGCAGGGGGAGGCTCTTTTCGGCAGCATCGGGGCTCCAGCGGCTCGGCTTTCCTCCGCCCCATCCCCGCTTTGCTCAACTCCCCTCTTGGCAAGCCCAGGCTGCTTTAGAAAGTTGCGCTCGGGCCAGGCAGGCAGAGACGCCCGGCCACGGGCAGCACCGCCGCCGCCAGAGGCTGTGAACTACAGCGCCTCGCTTTCCGTCGAGGCGCAGCGCCTCCTAATCCCGCCGAACCCCGGAGCGGTCTTTGGTCCCTGAAGGGTAAGGTCGCCTTTTCCCCGCGGGAGGAGAGCTGCCGCTCGCGCCTCCATCGCTTCTGCCTTGCAGCGCTTCCCGATGCCTGCTTGCCTCGGGCTGGAGGGCGCGAGCGGTCCCAGTTTTTCCCTCGGGGCCCTGATTGGTCAGTGGGGGTGGGGGAGAGGCGAAACCGTCCACTTTGCCCTGGATGGCGGCTGTGCGTGCGTGACATGCGTGCCTCCCCGTCGCGTGCAACAAGCTAGGCGAAGATTATACGAGAGGTGCATTTACACAGCCGGGGGGGCGGGGCGGGGGGGGGAACAGCGAGCCCTTTTCCTTGAGAGTCTCGGGTGAGACTCTGAGGCGAGGCTGGGGCCGAAAGAGCAGGGCGGGATTCTAAGGAAAGGGGAAATGTTGACAAATTGTGGGGCGCCCTCTTTGGACTTTCCTGCGACCCCCCCTCCCTTGTTAAGGGGCAGTATCCCCCGCGGCGACTCCCCTTCTTTGTCTTGGAAAGTCCCGCCAGTTGGTGAAAGCTGAGCCGCGCGCCGAGAATTGTTGCCTGCTTTAAGCTAAAACAAGCCGGAGGGGGGTGATGCAACCCCGCGCCCCCGAGCGCTTTTCCAGATGTGTTAAGATAGCGGAAAGAATCTGCAAGTTCTTGTCCGGACGGCAGCTCTTGCGTGACTTGTGTGACCTTCCTAGAAAGACTGTTAGTGTTGCTGCTTGTTGAAGCTTTTCTGGATTGTTTCTTTTCTCTTTTGGGGGAGGGGTCGAATTTTTACAGTCTTCCCAATGGAAAATAATAATAAAAAAATAAGTTGGGCTGAGTGACTTTATCTACGTAAGTGGTAAATACTGACATCCTCTGCAGTCTTAATATAACTTTCATTTTTGCCCAGAACCTTTTTGCAGTCTCTCTCTTTTATTAACCAAAAAGGCACACGAGGAACAATGAGAAGGAGTGGAGAGGAAAAATAGGGAACAGATGAAGAATTCAGGCAACATGTTCACAGTCCTATTATTTATTACTACCCTCTTTCCACTGAGGACCATATGTGACTCTCCGGCTGCTCACATAATTACACTTTTTATATATCAGAATTGAGAATTCAGATGTACAGTTACAATCCCACCTCCACATTGTCCTCATTAATCCTAACTAGATCTACTGATCCTAAATCTTCTGGCCTCTGCTGTTCCCAAGTTGATTGAGGCAACAAAGTTCAATTGTTTGATCTCTTCAGGCACAACACCTCTTGAGAACTGCTAAGCCCAGCCCAGTCCACAATCTACATATGGCAGAATGACTCTTAGAACATTGGTAAACATCCTGCTTGACTGTCTGTGTCTATGAGAACCAGAGGTTTGTCATGCATCCAACCGGAGACATAATCCATGACACATATGCTGTATTGTGGTTGATAGATCACAGGTTACAAGTCTTGTCTAGGAAGCAGACTCCAACCTGGATATGTCTGAGCCCTGAAGGCAACCTAAATTCTAGTAATGGAATTGGCTTGCATTTCCAGAGCCGAACATGTTAGTTGGGGAGCTGTAGTGTACTGTAAGTAGAGCTGCTACCAGAAAGGAACTGAAACTAGGAAGTTGTGCAAAAACATTTCAGTTTTAAAAAACAAATCCTTCACCCTTTTCCTCAGCCCTTAGTTACTGCATATTGAACATTTCCCAATCTAAAGAAAAGTCAGGCTATTATTGGTTTTTTATATAACATTCTTCCTCCCGGAGGAGCCCAAAGCAACGCACAAATTTAAAATTATCCCTAACATCCCACCAGTGTTAGAAGACTGTAACACAACAAAGATCAAATGAAGTTCATTTGTAAAAGTAATATATACTTACTTGAGTTATATGGTAAGACTGTAATTCTGGAGCAATTGTGCAATGAAGGACAACATGATCATACAAGCAAGTAGGCTATGACTCTTCAAGTGGAGTGGCGGTCACAAGTAAAATGCTTTTATGTAGCAGGCCCACTAGAAATCTTACAGTTACTTTATAATTGGACTTTGGTGAAGATATTAGACTCATTCTTTATACTGGGTGGAGTTGCTTATGCCTATGTATTCAGTGGTTGACCACTAGATACTTGAAACTGTACTGAAGCAGGATGGGTGGTCCAATTGCTCCTAGCATGGTGTCCTTTGGAGTTTTTCTGACAGTTAACTCCACAGTCCTTCATTACCGGTCATCCTGATTGGGGCTAAAATGAAATCCAACATGTTTGAATGGGGAAGACCGGTATTGCGGAAACATGAAGATCACTTTGCAATGTCAAATCAATATAAATTTTGGAACTGATGATACTGAGTGTTTCTAACACTTTTCATAAGCTGGAACATAAAGGCATTTAATATTTAAAGGAGAACTCCCCTGTCTTAAGATGGTTTTTGCTGTTGTGGTTTTGCTACTATACTTCCAAAAATGAGAGAAATCCTTTGAGGATATATTGATATATTTAATATTTAATTAGAAACTGGCTGCAGGACTCTGTTGGCCTTTCCCACTTTTTTTTCTTCCTGAATCTTTCTTGCAATCTCACTTTTTTTGCCAACAAATGAAACAAAAGGTATAGGATTAGTAATGAGCAATTAGCAATGAATATTTGGTGGGAGTGGTGAGGATAGAAGGAAGATAAATGTTGTAAGTTACTGAAAAGAAGAATTTGTGTAATATGCTTAAAAAGCCTATTAGGGAAAGGGAAGTATAATGCTAATGTTATATCTTCACTAAGGGCCACTGAAGTTGCCTTTTCCCATAATTTGTATGTATCAATATTTAGAAAGTTTTTTCTTGTTTAAAGAAGTAGCATTTTGTCTTTCCAGCCTACCTAAGGGAACAATATAATTGCAGATACGGTGTATTATTCCTGATTTACTGGACCTTTGTTTAAAGGGTTTTGGATACAACACCTAAAATTCGTTAATCATTTTATGCATAATACTATTTTTCACGTGCATAACATCCCATTCACCTTTTAATTCAGTTGTAATGGAATCTCTTCCTCCATCACACCATGAAATCAAGAGTAATGTAATGACGATGAAAATTAAGTAGAGTGTAGCGTTTGTATAACTCTTGTGAAGGGGAATTTTTGTCTGTCTTCTAAGCATTTTGATAGAGTTAGTTTAGTGTAGTTCTCCATGGAAGGAATTCTTCAGGGAGGTGGAAACCTTTGAGGATTTATTTTTCATTTACTTTAAAAAAGGATGAATTTGTATGATGGGGAGCTTCATTTTCAATCTTTGACATGATAGGAAGTATAATATTTTTGTAGAAATCCTAAGCAATTTAAAATGAGCTGCACGTGCAGTTTGCACTGATTTGAAGGCAGTTTGTACTCCTAAAAAGTACTCAACTTCTTCTCACTCTTTTAAACCCAAAGCTTTAATCTGGTTGACCAAAAGCCACTGGTAGTCCTTGAAAATTTTGTGGCCACCCTCCCAAATAGCTTGTTCTAGAGCCTAGAGATACAATAACTGGTTGAGACTTGCTCATATGAGAAATATTCTCCCTTGCCTGTTATTTGCCCATATGAACATTAAAGCTCACTCTTTTCGCTGGCTTTTGTTTGGTTTCTTAAGCACAATTGGACTCCTTTTATCAGTTGACCTTGGAAATGAAGTGTCTCTCGAGAGACAATTGCAAAATGTAGTGTTTGACTTAGTGCTGGTGAATTTCAGGCAAGAAAGGGAATAAGATGGGCAGGGCAGCTGCAATTGGAAAGTGGCTTGTTGTGGGGGAGAGCCAAGGAGTTGGAACAGCTGCTCATACTGGGACAGCTGACTCCATAGTCTTTGTATCAATGCTGAGCTTTTCCATTTTTATTTGATCCGATTCCGCCACCTCTTGGAAAATTGGTCAAATATAGTCAGAAAAGTTGGTAGAGCAGAACCTTATGTTTAATGTAACTCGGGGAAAAAAAGATAATGTGGACTTTAATAATGAGCTCTATGTCATGAAGAAGGATGAAGAAAGAAACGTTTACAGGTAAGGAAAAAGCCTTAGGATTTGAAGAGGAACTGTTTCTAATGCCTTTCTTGGTGTTACCGGTAGACAGGAACTAATATGAGCTACTCAGATACAAAGGGAACCAGAACAAGCAGGTTCCCATATGTCAGATCCTAGGAAGGACAGTGGAATGATAACTATTCTGAGTTTTGAAATCTAATACTCATGATTATAATCATATGCTTCAGCTTTTATATTGCTTTGGATCAGCCTTGAACCTAGCTAAACCTAATGAGTAAGGAAAGTCATCTGGCTCAGCATGAGAACTGATCGAATTTGGGTTGGAATACAACAGCATTGTTAATATTTTCCCCCATTCTGTATACCCAGAGTAGAGTGTTAAAGATATTTTCTTGCTTCAAATGATTTCATATTGATATGGTTCTTGCGGGTCCAGTTCTAATGGTGTGGTAAACTGCATTATCATCCTTTTGACTGGCTGCACCAATAAAATGAGAAATCTGCAGTTCCTAATGAATAGAAATTGTCTCAAATGTGTGTTAATGAAGCCCCTGGTAGCGAGATGTGGTCTGTCTATTTCTGTGTATATTTATTTAACAAATTTATATAGCCATCCATACATCAGTGGAATTCTGGATGGCAAATAAAAAATAAAACATAATACACGATCAATCAAAAAAGTGATTTCAAGGCCACAGTAAGAACACCTTGCCAAAATATATTCCCTTCCATACATGCTGGGCTCCATTGACATCTGGAGAGCAAAATCTTCACAGACCATCCAAAACCAGGGGAAAAGTTGATCCATAAGGCAGGTACCATGGCAGAAAAAGCATGCCTCCTACTACCAGGTGACCTTGCTTCACTGAGCATGTCCCCTCTACTGGATGTAATGGGATGGGCAGAAACTATTGTGGTTAGGCAGTCCTGCAAGTAACCTGGCCTCGTGCTATATAAGGTTTTTAGCACTTTGAATTGCATCCCAAAACCTACTGGGAGTCAATGCAGCTCAAGTGTTACTGCTGCACTACACATGTTGTAGCATTCTGGTCCAGCCAAAATTTCTGAATACCCTTTAAGGGCAGCCCCATGTAGAGTGCATTGCAACAGTCCATTTGAGAGGTGATTCAGGTACAAGTGACCCTGAGCAGTGCCTTCCAATCTAGAAATGAATAGAATTGGCACACAAGGTTACAAAGGCTTTCCCGGCGATAGCTGCCTCTTCTCTTTGAGCAGGACCCCCAGCTTATACACCAATTCTGTCTGGAGGAGTGTTACCTATCCAGAGTTAACAATGAAACCTTACTAAATGAGGCAAAAGACCCAAAATCCCACAGCCGCTCTTGTCAGGGATCAGGTGAAGGCTGTTCTCCCTCCTCCAGACCTCCACAGCCTCCAGGCACTGGGAGAGCACCTTGATGATATCACCTGGACACTGATATGTATAAACACCTAAAACATACTGATAAAAAAAATCTTTTTTGTTAAGTGCAGGCCTTTAAATAAACACCCTTCCCAGCACAGTTTAAACTGCAGGGGCAAGCATTTAATGTTTTAAAAAAGGATTAGTGTTTGATTAATTTAAATTGGTCTGGTAAGGTTGTGCTTTAACTGCTTGGGAACAGTTGCCTTTAAAAAAATTTTTTAAAAAAATATATTACCCTGTGTCAGGGTTGCAGCTGATAATTGGCTGCTCGCTGTGTGTGCCTTGGCTTCAGCAGCAGAAAAGCCCAACAGCAGGGCGTGCATGCTCTAGGGCAATCTCTGTGCTGCTCAAAGTCTGGGGAGGGAAGACTTGTGACTCCAGGAACGTATCAGCAGGGCTGGCTGGGTCTAGGAGCTGCTTCCTGTGTGGGCGGGTGGGGGAGTGGCAGAACCGATAGCTGGGAGGCAAGGATGCTGCCCGAGAACATTTGTGACGGGAAGGATCAGGCAGGACAGAGCCTCTGCAGGACGGAGGAGGAGGAGGAGGAGGAGGCAACCAGGCTGCCCATGGATATCGGGGGCTCCAGAGGCTGCCTCACAGATGCCAACGCCATGGAGACAGACAGGTTTCCTTTTGTTCTTCTCCTATCCGTTGCCAAATTGCCTTTGTGTTAACCAGCGATAGCCAGTGCCTTGAGGTGACGTGAAACAGAGGGGACAGCAAGCAAGAGAGAAGTGTGTGAAAGGGCATGAAGGAAGATAGCAGGAGGTGAACAATTCTATTATTTGCCTTAAAATGGGTAGAAATTGCAGTGTCGTCCTCTTCACCCTGTGCCATAATACACAGATTCCTATTCTCTCAGGCACGTAGTGGCATTGACTCTCAAGCATGTATCTAAGAGTGGAACCTACCCTTTGAGGCATGTGGTTTCTTCTGTGGCATTTATCCGTCTTTCCCGATGTGACAGAGCTTTGATTGTTCCCAAAATATGTGCAGAGAGGAAGTTCAGGCCTGGCTGTTCTTTCACCCTAATCAGAGGCTGAGGCTTATCTACACTTTGTACCCTGATTTATTTGTTCCTTGCATCCTGCTTGCCTCTGCCCTTCATTTTTAACAGCCCCCCTCCTTTTCCCTTTCCACCTTAAACACTTTCATACATCCTTCGTGCCCCAGACTCCATGCCACTCCTGCCTTGTTTGTGACTGATAGGAGGGTTTTTCTTTCTTGCCCTCCTTATCCAGGTCCTGTGTCACTCTCAGCAAGATGGCCTCATCTGGTGCCCCAGGAACCCGCATGACCTCTACTGTCAGCATCAACATCTCCACTCCCAGTTTCTACAGCCCTCAGAAGAAATTTGCACCCGTTGTTGCTCCCAAGCCCAAAGTGAATCCTTTCAAGGCTGCTGGATCGATCCCTGAAAATGCTTCAGAGCAGAGGCTGCCCCCAGCTGCAGGAGCTTGTGCCCAGATAGGAAAAGTGGGGGAGATTCCCATAGCTGTGACTCTTCCACCAGTGGAAGGTAAGTTGTCTTTGTTTTCTTCTATTGGGAAAAGTGAAGGATGCTCAGTCAAAGGACAAGATGGAAAAGTGACGGTGGTGGGAGGGGTTGTGGCGGTGGCGAGGAGGAAATGTCTCACAATCACATCGAAGTTGTAGCTGCCAGGTTAGAAGATGGTGTGGATCTCTCTCTTAAAAGAAAAAAGTGGAATAATCTCTGTGAGGGTGTGGCTGCAGAACTTTGCTGAGTGAAGAATGAGAAAGCAATCTCAAACTGAGGGCTGACTCTCCATGATTTACCTCTGAATCATCTGGAATATTATATCCCTCAACGGAACAATGCTAGACTTGCGGGAGGAGCATCAGATAACTATCCTGCTGGGGATGAAGGAAACTGTCTTCATTAGAAACTTAACAAGTGGCCTTGGGCTAGCAGTGGATTCTTAATTTGACTGTCTCTCCTCCTTGCTCGCAATGGTAATAAATGAATATAATCAGGGGTGATGTAATGATGAGGCATCTATTAATACAGGGGTAGGCAACCTTGGCTCTTTTATGACTCGTGGACTTTAACTCCCAGAATTTCTGAGCCAGCATGGCTCAGCTTGGAAACCTCTCCCTTTCCCCTCAGCATGGCTGGCTCAGGAATTCTGGGAGTTGAAGTCCACGAGTCATAAAAGAGCCAAGGTTGCCTACCCCTGTATTAGTAGGAAGAGTTCTACCACAGGTTTCAAAAATTAGTTTAAGATTCTGGTTCTGGAATGCTGCCAAGAGATGCTTGAGTTATAGAAGCCTTTCTATTTCTAGATTGCAACTATTTGGTACAAACTGTTTGTACATGTAGACAGAGATTAATTACTGCGTAGGTCAGCAGTCTGCCCCATTCCCCAAATCATCAGGACCAAATTACTAAAATGTGGTTGCAGAACGGTTCTGTGAGCTCTCCCTGTTTAGGGAAAAAGTTAAGCCTTAAAACAGATGTATTAAGGGAGGTTAAATACATCTGTATTTTGGATTTACTTTCCCGAGCCTCCTCAGAAGCCTTTGGGTATACTTTCTGCAGCTTTCAGAGGCGGATACAGTAGTGGTGGTCGTGGGAATCTCACCTGAATTTTTAAATTTATATTTGAAACCAAGTTCATATTTGGAGAGCAAAAGTCCAGAGCCAGTTTTACTTAAATAAGACATTTTACTTTACTGGTCCTTTTCTGTTCGTATATCTTCCTCTGTTGTCATAGTTGTTTTAATCCCTTTTCCTAGACCTACTTAATAAATTATAGGTAGTCCTCAACTTATGACCCCGGGACTCTACCACCGGCATAAATACATGCCAGTTGCCAAGTATCTGAATTTTGACCATGTGACCGCTGTAAAAAAAAGCTCACTTTTTTCAGTGCCGTTGTGACTTCGAATGGTCACTAAACGAATAGCTGCAAGTATTGTTGACTAAGACATTTTCTTTGTTTTCTTTCTTTCCTTCAGTTTAGACAAGGATATTCTTGTCTAACAGAGGCTTTCTAGTCTGTCTTTGTTTTTTTTTTTTAAAAAAATACCTTTCAGTAGGATACTGTCTTCATTATTTAGTTTCAGATACCCTTGGAATTCAAATTGCTTATTTTTGCCCTAGTAAAGTTGGCAGACCCCCAACAGCATGTTCTTGACTCGATAGCTGAGCTTGGGTAGTGTTAAAATTCTTTCCTCGACTATAAACAAGAAGTATACATAGATTTTCATCTCATCTGAGGTAACCTAAGGAAAACGTGTGTTGAATTGCTTGAATTGTTCTTGTGTCTTCCTCAGCCCAGCTGTGGAGAGGCACTTCTGGAGCTCTGAACAGTCTTCAAATACACACATGCACACATACATATATATATATATATATATATATATATATATATATATATATATATATATATATATATATATATATATATATATATATATATATATATATATATATATATATATATATATATATATATATATATATATATATATATATACATACATATATATACATATATACATATGTACATATACATACATATACATATACGTATATATATGCCCAACATGGGAGGTTTTTTTTAAAGTTATAATAGAAATGACTCTGGGATGACTTGGTCACAATATATAATTAAGTGTGATCAAAATTGTAGGTTTATCTGAAATTTTTAACTGATTTTTTTCCCCTAATCCATTGTGTAATGTTTACAAACATTAAAAGTGGCTTCTTGATTGGCTTCTTCATTATCAAAAATAAATGCCTGATTGCTATTTACGAATATAATTGAATATGCCAGAATAATATTTGATCCTTGAGATGTCACAACTCTTATGGCTTCTCAGTTAGTGCACCTGCTCCATTTGAATCCCTGGGGCTTGTATCCCAAATCTAGCTTTTGCATAATTTTTGCCTCTTCAGCCTAAGGCAGTGATGGCGAACCTTTTAGAGACCAAGTGCCTAAAAACTGTCCCTGCCCCACCCCACCTGCCCGCAGGGCCACTCACCACCTCCAGGGCCCGCCGCAGATCGCCCAGGCAGCACCATTGTGGCTCTGCCCGCGCCCCGCAGCATCAACTGCGCGATGGGATGTGAGGGCAGAGTCTTGTTTACACTGCCTAGCTGCCATATTCTTGGCTGCACTGCTCTGTGTGGGCCATGCTCGGGGGTGACTCTCCTCCAGGGGAGCTGCTGGTGAGGAGAGGGTCACAGGAGGAGGCAAGGCTGGGGCAACGGCACGTGTGCTCACAGAGAGGGCTCTGTGTGCCGCCTCTGGCACGCGTGCCATAGGTTTGCCACCACTGGCCTAAGACATATATAAGTATTGCATAAATATGTTTGTTTTTCTTATTCATACTCTGTTATTGCTGATGGGACTTCTCTGGAAACACATTGACATTTTAATTATAAAATACCTTTGGGATATCTGGATGTGAAAAAAGTCAATAGGACAAACCAGCCATATTAGTAATTAATGATCTGGTTATATTTCTAATTGGTGAATAGTTGAAATCCAAGGGACGGTTGCTCCTCGGTCCCAGTTTTCTTTAATGGGAGTTAGGGAGGGCAGAGAGAAATATTGTCAAGATGGAACAAGAACAATAGTGGTTTATAGATACAGAACTCGAGCATCTGTGAAGGCTAGAGAGGCAAAGGAAACTAGATACAGAAGTGGTTAATGTTTCCATAATGGGGATGACTTAGCATTTGCACACAGTGATAAGCCAAATAAAGAATCAACCATGGCTTATGAGCCTAGCACTACTAAGAGAGTATTATTCATGATTAAGGTATAATTCTGGCTTATAATTACATGAACAAGAAAAGTAGACTTGATAGTTTCCAGGTTAGTAGTAAATTCACTTTGATTCTCTTTTCCTAGTCTAGAAATGCTCCTAGTCTAGAAATTCATTAATTTGACTTAGCAGAATCGGTTCTGTTCATGACTAGAAATATTTGGCCCTTAAAAACATCTGGTTTTGATCCCTGATGGCGGGGGGAGTAAGTAAAATAATAACATAATTATACGAATGCTAGAAAGAATACCACTCCTAGTGCAGAAGAGTTAGTTGACATCTTGAGTCACATTTCAGTGATAGTTTGGATAATCTATAAATTAAATGATAAAATTGTTGCTGGACTGCAATGGGAACTTTACAATATTTGAGGGGCTGCCACAAAGAAGAGGGGGTCAACCTGTTCTCCAAAGCACCAAAAGGCAAGTCGAGAAACAATGGATGGCAACTAACCAAGGAGAGAAGCAACCTAGAACTAAGGAAAAGTTTCCTAATGGTGAGAGCAATCAACCAATGGAACAATATGCCTTCAGAAGTTGTGAGTGCTCCATCACTGGAGGCTTTCAAAAAGAGACTGCAATTATTTATCTGAAATGGTATAGGGCAGGGGTAGGCAACCTTGGCTCTTTTATGACTCGTGGACTTCAACTCCCAGAATTCCTAAGCCAGCATGGCTCAGCTTGGAAACCTCTCCCTTTCCCCTCAGCATGGCTGGCTCAGGAATTCTGGGAGTTGAAGTCCACAAGTCATAAAAGAGCCAAGGCTGCCTACCCCTGCATAGGGTCTCCTGCTCAAGTAGGGGGGTGGACTCACTAGAAGACCTCCAATGTCCCTTCCAATTCTATTATTCTATGTTCTCTGTTCACTTGCAAATTATTTGCATTCAATCAATTAGGAGAGTGGAGAAAAGTCTATTTTGTAGACTCTTATCCTGTCTTTGTTTCTAAGCAATTCTAAAATCACTTGGTCCTAAACAAATGCCATGATTTTAGTTCCTGGTCAACTGGCATAGAATCAAGCCATGCAACATGGTTGATTTTCTATAACTCATCAGTGTTATATTCAAATAGTAGATGTGTTAAAAAAAAAAGTCTCAAAAGTATTGGAAAGATATACACAGGCAAACCACATTTTTTCCAAAAAGCATAATTCTAGAAAAAAAACCCCAACAAGAAGCATCACAATTTAATGAAATAAATATCTACACCTTCTGGAAGAAATTTTGCCCACTACTGGAAAAAAGATACAATTCTGACAATATCTGATTGGGAATGTGGAGAATATGCAGCAATGGCAAAACTAAGAGTATATATTCACAACAGAACCTTAACCAAATTTAAGCAAGAATGGTTCCCATACATATAATATACAGTATACAGCCTGGCAAATACAAACATTTACAGTTTAGCTTCTGTGCGGACCAAGTGTTTTATAAAAGCTGTAAATTAGCAGAAGCACAAAAAAGGGGAAAATCAGAACATCCAAATAATTTTTTTTTCCTTTCTCCCCCCCCTTCCTCTTTATTGTCTTGCATCTACTGGCATTTTAATTGTTATCAAATTTGCTTTGTTTATCTTCATTACATTGGTATGCCACTTGGTTTGGATTTTGATCCTGCAGACTGTTGAATTGATTTCATGCAGTATAACTCCTACATCATTTAGCATTCAGAATAGGCAAATTCATCTTCCTTTGTTCTCAAACCTTTCATCCCTAGAGAACAGATTGGGATTAAATCCGCCAATTCAGCATCTGTACTTAATTGCAAGAGTGCCTAGAATTCAGAATTTTTCTCGGCCAGTTGTTTTATTTGAACAGTGGTATTATGGCTGTTCAGAGGATAGGCTTCTCAGCATTTTGGTATCTGAGAATTTATAGAATAGCAGCTACTAAACACGACTGGAAAATAGCTAAACGTTTGAGTTCTTCTTAATACCTTGATCAGAAACTGTGAAAAAAAAGTATTGTATCCCCTGATATTTGAAGTAGTTTCAGCTTTTCCCCGAGCTTGATAATATCTTTTTCTGTAATTTTGATTTTGGGTGAGGGACAGATTATGAAGATAATCTATATGGGCTGTAAGTCTGTGAAAGGTCATGAATTAAATCTTACTTTACTCAACTGCTAAGTAAAAATTGGCCTTGTCACACTTGTAAATTTGAACATCTGGTTTATTATTTGTGATATTTATAATCTCATTCCCTCAGATTCTGGTTGAGGTGCACACATTAATAGAATACCGAAATATTGGGGTGTTGTATTAATTTGTGAGCCCTACCCAGGATTTGCGGGGATTGGAGCAGATTATAAATGTTGCAAATATTAAATGAGGTGGTAAAGGAATCAGAACTGAGACCTGAAGTCACTTGCCCATCAGTAGTGACAAAAGTATGCATAACCCAAGCAAGAACATTGTCACTGTGGGTAGATCCAACATAGTTGAAAGCTTCTGTTTGTTTTGATATGGGGACAATATTGTGCTTTATATGTTAGCAAAAATTTAACTTGCCTGAAAAATAAAGCATATATTGCCTTGTTTCTTCCCAAACAGGAAGAAATGTTGCTTGGGCAAAAAAGTCTTTGTTAGCTCAGTTCTGCAACCTCATTTCCTCTAAAGAGAGAGATAGGCAGCTGGTAACCAACATCTGGAACTTGGACTCTTTTCCTCTGGAGTCATCATTAGTCCTTGTCCTCCTCTTATGCATTGACTTGGCTGTTTTTTCTCCCAGGAGAGACAATGCACAAAATTTCTTTGGTGCGCTCTTCCTTGGCTTTACTTCAAGAAGATAATAGTATTATTGCATAATAAATAGGAGAACTACCTTCATTATTGAAGGGAGCAAGAGGGTGTGGGGGTTATACATGCACGTATGTATATATACATACATAATGTATGTATGTATATATGTATCCCACTATTTTATAAATGACTCAAGGTGGCAAACATAGCCAATACTCCTTCCTCCTGCTGTTTTCCCCACAAAGAAAAGGCCTGTGAGATGAGTTGGGCCAAGAGAATGTGACTGCCTAAGGTCATCCAATAAGGCTGGACTTGAACTCAGAGTCCCCCAGTTTCTAGCTTGGTTCTTTAACGCTCTGCAACTTCTTTGTTTACATACATGAATATGAATTTGTCTACCTTATAATTTTTCCTATCATTAAACTTTAGCCCTATTTTTAACCCATTGTTTAAGTTGCCGATCAGGCCTTTCGATAAGAAATATTATATAAGAAGATGGGAAGGAAAAAAATAGCTAAGATAGCACTTAGCAACAGGACTTAGACTTATATACCTCTTCACAGTGCTTTACAGCCCTCTCTAAGTGGTTTACAGAGTCAGCATATTGACCCCCAACAATCTGGGTCCTCATTTTACTGACCTCAGAAGGATGGAAGGCTGAGTCAACCTTGAACTGGTGAGCATCGAACTGCCAAACTGCTGGCAGCTGGCAATAAACCATGCCTGCAGTACTGCATTCTAACCACTGCACCACCACTATCTTAAGATAGTATATATATTCCCTTTTTTCTAATGAAGATAGATTGCCTATGGCTGGAATCTTTGCATTTGTTCATTCGTATTTACCATTTTCCCACCATTTCTCAAGGGAAGTTGCTTTGGTTTGGAGATATGCATGGAAATTGAACGCATCTCAATTGGCAGGTAATAGAAGCGCAGCATTTCAGATCTAACTATAGGCCAGTACTTAGAGCAGTGGTTCTCAACCTGTGGGTCGGGACCCCATTTGGGGTCGAACGACCATTTCACGGGGGTTGCCAAACAATGCAGTCCGCCATTTTTCCCCCTTTTCCTTAGCTGTGCTACTCCCTCTTATTCTGTTGGCTTTTGAAAGCCAATAGAATAGACTTTCTTGAATAGAGTCTAATTCTATTGGCTTTCAAAAGCCAATAGGAATTGTCCAGGCTGTCTCTGCCCTGCTGAGCCCGCCAAAAGTCCCAGTCTGCAAATGGTGCTGCAAGTTGTCTGCAGTGAAGGCGAGCTGTCTGGAAGTTTCCACCCCTCCCTGCTGAGCAACTACTAAAAATGTAAGTAAAAGAGGGCCAAGAGTGAGAGGTGGGAGGCCAGCGGGCGCAGGGAGGGTTGCTGGCACGCGTGGGGCCTGGCGGGTGCCTTACCTCCCTTGGGCTGGGCCAGCTGGTGGCCCAGCCGGTGGTCGCCCTGCGCCGTCGCTGCCCCTTGCCAGCTACACCTCGGCCGGCGCAGGGGGCGGCACCACGCATGCGCGGCGCTCCCGGACAGGGAAAGTCCTCGACTTACGACTGGTTGGGGGTCGCGGCATTAAAAAGGTTGAGAAACACTGACTTAGAGGATGGCAGAGTTCCATATTTCTGAGATAGCATTGATTAGCATTGATGAGACGAAGTTGTCTGCATTTTAGAATTTAAAGAGTAGCAGCAGTTCCTTACTACTTTAGATGTCCAACTTAATAAATCATAAATATACATGAGTTTATGGTATTCAGAATATCTAGAAAATGGCAGGTTCGAAAGGCTGATCTATGGCGTAGGTTGCCATTTTCTTTGCAAAAGATGATATACATTCTTTGCAGATTAATCCTTGTGATCCTTGTAAGTCCATGGGTGATGGTGTCAGCTTTGCTAGCTAAACATGTGAATGACAGAAAGTGAAACAAGAATCATTGTTTGAGGCATCTTAGTGGGTAGTGATAATTCTGTTTCCCTAACTTTTTCTTTCTTTCTTGCCTTCAGTTATCAAATATGTCCAGTGACATTGAGCATGAAAGAAAGGGCAAAGATCAGAGAAAAGGAGTGGATAGTAATTTATGGAAAGTGATGCTAGAGTAAATAAACGTGTATGATGCGATAGGAAGATATCTGTCCTTTTTCCAAACTTGGGACACAACAAGGGACAGAGCAAGAACCCTGGTCCATCCCCAAATTGCTTTGTTTCAGAAAATGTAAGAAATATTTTTTCTTCCTCCAAAAAAGAGAATTACAGGTAGTCCTCAACTTACAATAGTTCACTTAGTGACCGTTCAAACTTACAACGGCACTGAAAAAAGTGACTTATGACCATTTTTCACACTTATGATCGTTGCAGCATCCCCATGGTCAAGTGATCAAAATTCAGACATTTGGCAACTGACTCATATTTATGACGGTTACAGTGTCCCGGGGTGATAACGATCACCTTTTGCAACCTTCTGACAGGCAAAGTCAGATTCACTTAACAACAGTGTTACTAATTTAGCCACTGCAGTGATTCACTTAACTGTGCCAAGAAAGGTCATAAAATGGGACAAAATTAACAACTGTCTTAGTTGAGAACAGAAATTTTGGGCTCAATTGTTGCAAGTCAAGGACTGCCTGTATAGAAACAAGGATACCACAGAGGCTTGGTCTCTTAAGGGCTGCCTCTACTTCTGTCACAAATTCACTTCCATGTGAAGAAATAAACCATGCAAACTGAAACGACTTCTAGCCACCAGGGATTTCCAAATTTAGAGAATTGAAAGTCCTGCGATGTACAGAATTCTGTCCAGTTTTGGTCTTTATTACAGTAAAATCTGACTGCTGGGAACTGGTGCAGTGGTGTGTATTGTTCTGTTACTCTCTGATTTCTATTTATAGAAAAAAGTTCCTGTCACAATAATTGGGTGACTATGTGGAAAGCCCTTGAGATATTCTGTGTGGTGGTGATCTAGGCCAGCGGTTCTCAACCTTTTCCAGGGCTCGACCCCGGCCCGCGCCGCGCTTGCACGACGCGCCGGCCCGCATCACAAAGGGGAAAAAAATGGCGGACCCAAAAAAAATGGCCGACCAAAAAAAAAAATAATAAAAAATGGCGGACTGCGGTGTTTAGCGACCCCCGTGAAATGGTCGTTCAACCCCAAATGGGGTCGCGACCCACAGGTTGAGAACCACTGATCTAGGCTGTTCTAGGGTGAAGGTGCCGTTCTCAGCAAGTCATTTTGTCTCTTTTCTCTGATAGTTGTGGCTCTAATTTAGCATAATCCATTGTAAGAAAATATGTTATTTGTCCCCAAAGGCAAGAGTAATTTGTCTCTTAGGATGACATTGGAATGTAGAAGATCTTGTCTTGCTGATATTACGGTATGTGGTGTCAATTTTTGAGGCTTCCTGGAGTGCCTGAATTTTCTTTTTAAGGCTGTGTTGAATGTCAGAGATCCTTGTAAAGATGTAAGGCATTATTAAATGTTCCCCCCCTCACCACATACACATCATTGCAACTCGCCTATCCTTCCCCCATAATTGTATTGAGAGGTGGTTCAGAATCTCCAGAGGTTGAGAGGTGTTTATGTAGGCGCTCAAAGGATGGAACGTATCACTGGAATACTTTTACAGAGTACTGTAAAGTGAAATTTCAACACTTTACGCGAAAACGCGAGGCCGCGTGGGCCGCCGATCAGCTGATTGGCGCCTACCCCCGCGGTCCCTGGAACAGAGGGGGGAACGCGCGAACGGTGAAGGGTGAGGGGACCCCCCTCCCCTTCACCTCCCCCCTTCCTTCCGCCCTCCCCCGCGCCAACCGACAGATTACTTGTGTTGTGGAGTTCTGCCGGCTGTTTCAGCAGCCCTGCAGCTGGCGGCCGCTCGATCTCCTATCGAGTGGGGGGAGGGAGCCAAGTGGGGAATGGGAGAAGGAGCCCCTTCCCCCCGCTTAACTGTAGCTTGCCTCTTGTAGGGGAGGCTAGGAGACAAGCTCCCAGCCCCTGCTTAAGCTTAAATAAATTTTTTAAATCCTGTTCTAAGCTAATGGAGAATCCACCAATAGGTGACTGTACCTGCCTAGGAGCCACGTTTCATGTCCGTCCTGGGCTACGCTCGCATCAAACCTGGGATCTGTGGCCCAGGAAGTGGCGTGGCAGCTTTGGCTGACTTGATCTGATTGGGCAGGAATACAGTCATAACCCATTGGTGGATTCTCCATCTCCGTGCTGAGAAAAGGCATTCAGGTAAGACAACGCCCCATTTCAACACTTTATGGTTGTATGGCAACTGAAATAATCGAGGACTATAAACAATACAAGTCATCCTCAACTTACCACCACAAGTGAGCCCAAATTTTGTCCCCTTTTTACGAGTTTTCTTGTTAAATGAATCACGGCAGTGGTTAAGTTAGTAACATGGTTGTTAAGTGAATCTGGCTTCCCCATTGACTTTGCTTGTCAGAAAGTCACAAAAGATGATCACATGATCCCAGGACCCTGCAACTGTCATAAATACAAACCAAGCATCTGAATTTTGATCATGTGACCATGGGGATGTTGCAAGTGTGAAAAATGGTCATAAGTCACTTTTTGCAGTGAGATTGTAACTTTGAAGAGTCACTAAAATAAATGAACTATTGTAAGTCAAGGCCTACCTGTAATTTTGTTAAGATGCTTAAAGATAGTTGGATTTCGAGCACATGGAAATATAGCACACTTGCCTAAACCAGGGGTGTCAAACTCGCAACGTCATGTAACTTGTCGCGACGTATCGTGACTTTTTCCCCATTGCTGGCAATGGGGTGGGCGCCGTTTTGGTGTGATGTATCCGGCCTATGGGCCAGCAGTTTGACACCCCTGGCCTAAACTAAGTAAAACTGTAACACAACATAATGAAAAACAAAAATACCTTTATATGAATTAACATTCTTGAAAAATTTGTTTTGAAAGCATAAACCCAGTTTTGGCAAGCATCTGACTTTTTAAATCCTGTAGCATTCTCTGTTCGTGCAATTGTCAAGATCTGATTTTTCAAAGGAGCATAAGTGTACAGTGTATCTATGTTCTATGTGTGTAATATGCTATCAGTTCTGGGATGCAGAAATCCGGATGACATCGATGGCAGTAGAATATTAAAAAAAAAAAAACCAATAAGAACTCCTTCTTTATTCCCATCTAGAGGTAATCTGGATTTTTGTGGCTTGCAAATTACTGTAATAATGGGGTTTTTTTTAAATCAGAGGTGAATTGGTTTCCTGTTACATATATTTTGTAATTCTGAACTATATTTATAACATTATATTGGTCAAATGTTTTTTAAATAATGTATTATTACATGTGAAGATGTGGTTCAATATAAAATTGCCGAAAGTGGATCAGCCTTCCCCAGCTATGTACTTTCTAAATCTGCTTGATCAAAACTTCCTGGATAACCTGATCATTGGGAGGATTGTTTTATAATTATGGGAGCTGAAGTCCAATAGAATTGCTTGACATTCTTTGTTGTTATCACTCTAGGGCCGTGGTGGCGAACCTATGGCACAGGTGGCACTCAGAGCCTCTCTGTGGGCATGCGTACCATCGTCCCAGTCCTAGGCCTTCAGCTGGGTTTTATAAAACCTTTTCACTTTAGGCCTCCACTGCCGTGTGCAAAAAAAAAAAAAGGTTCAATCAATCAATCAATCAATTTCAACTTCTCGCGGGGGGGGGTGAAAAAAGATTTCACAAAGTTGGAATTGATTGATTGAACTTTTTAGTCCCACTCAGTCTGCCGTTACCATCACAGCCATGCCCACCCAATGGGCCACGGCCACTCAATGGGCCACGCCCACCCGGCACCCGACGATGCATAAGTGGGTTTTGGGTTTCAGTTTGGGCACTCCGTCTCTTAAAGGTTCGCCATCACTACTCTAGGGTATATGGTTCTGCTGCCAAGGGGGGGATGCAACTCTTTTTGTAATCACTATGTTATATGATTAGGGATGAACTTTGCTAATCCTCCATGATTCTTGTTCTCTACAGATTTTCCTTTGCCACCACCTCCGCCTCCCGGAGAAGAGATAGTGATGGTCTCAAACAATGCGTTCCCTCCCCCACCTCCTCCATTTGAAGAACCACCTCCTCCTTTTGAGGAACCATTTCCTCCTGCTCCAGAAGAAGAGGTCTTTCCTTCCCCTCCTCCTCCTATGCTGGAGGAAGAACCCATGTCTCTGAGTGGCTTGCCTGTTTCTCAGGTGAGTCCTCACATAAGATAATGTTATCTTGTTCCTACTATGCTTCAGGGCAGAATCTAATAAATGAGCAGAAAGTCCCAAGGGTGTCTAAATGGACATGTCTGTTAAAATGAAGTGAGAAAGGAAGGGGGATATATTTGTGAGCAAAGCATGTGCTCCTGCTGAATTAAAATTGAGGAAAAATCTTCAAGATGCAGGGATAGAATTAGAATGGCGGGCATACCTCCAACTACAAGCAAGATATAGGAAAGACAAAAAAGAGTGGGGTATAAAAGAACTAGACAAAATATTATTAGGGCCCGAGGATAAAATGATTAAAAAAATATATCACTTTCTTTTATATCAGGCAATGTACGAAGAACAGGTCAAGGAGACTATGCTAATTTGGAGTAGGGATTTTGGTTTCAGTATCGATCGGCATATTTGGCAAGAATTGTGGGAAAGAAATAGGAAACTCACTCTAGCTACCTCATACAAGGAAAATCTCTACAAGATGTTTTATAGATGGCACTTCCCACCTGTAAGGCTAGCCAAAATGGGTCCAAATATCTCACCTTTATGCTGGAAATGTAAAACAGCAATAGGATCATATTACCATATGTGGTGGGAATGCCCAAAGGCTTGTGAGTATTGGAATAGGATACGAAGGTGGCTGAAAGATATATTAATGTTGGACTTAGAGTTAAAACCTGAACTTTTCCTGTTGGGAATAACCATGGAGAAATACAATAAGGGAACAATCTATTTGCTTTTACATGTCTTGACTGCAGCTAGGCATGCGTTCGTGCAAAAATGGAAGAGGAAAGAAATTCCCACAGAGGAAGAGATACTATATAAAATGTTACAATTTGTGCGGAAATGGACAGGCTCACAATGGTATTGAAAGACAAATGTAGATCAGTTTATTTCGAAACCTGGGATAAATTTTATCGTTGGAAGGATTCGAGGAGGACGGTTGGGATTATAGGCTAGTGTTAAGATAGAAATATATGTCATTTTAGAATAAGTATTGTATATAAAATTTAGATGTATATTCAGAGATGAAGAACCGATTGTAAAATGTGGAATAATTTGATAAGAATGTATATACTGGTCTGTCACGTTATATCCAATGGTTTTTTTTTAATTGTATCGTAAATAAAATTTTGATTAAAAAAAAGCCAAAAAAAGGATGTGCTCCTGCCAATATTCCTTATGTTCTGCCATAATTAAAAGGGAATTTTAACTGCAATTCTGCATGAATTTTTAAATGTCTTTGGATACATGTGTACATTGTGCAGGTACACATTCTACGGTTCATAGTAGTGGTGCAGAGTTTTCTTCAACCATGCACATATTTCTGAGACTTGTGGGGAAAAGGAAAATCTTATGTTGAAAGATTGTCCCCCAAGCAGTAGCGGTCACCTTTCAAGCATCTGAGATTTCCACATCCTGCAAGCACCTCTTGAAAACACTGGTGTTTGTCTAAAATGGAGTTTTGACTCTATGGAAGTGATGCGAATTCAGAATGAATTGTTCATTATTGGGACCGTCCTTGGCAATCTTTCTCTTTTGTTCTGTGGTTGTGTAGTTGTATTGACTGACGTAGTGGTTTATGAGTTTAGTAACCTCCCTCAACATGTATCTTTTTTTTTTCTTTTCTATAATGGAAGGAGAAGGACCGTGGAAAGATGAGCAGCATTGATCTGGAGATTCATTCTTTGTCCTCAATGCTGGAGGACATGGAGAAGAATGACCCTTTCAAAACCCGGGTGAGCTGCAGTACAGGATGGCCTTTCCAAACCTAGCTTAAACTCAGCTAGTCAGTGAACAGAGGCCCAGCATGACCAAAGAGTTTTCAAAAAGCATTCTTTAAAAAGGAAAGAAAAGTATTTTAAGGAGAACGTGAGCTAGGGTACTTTGTTTGGTAGGCTACCTTTCTGTGTGAATATATATATATATATAATAGAATGTTTATGCAAGAGTCATCTATAATCAGAAATGGCCATGCCATCACTTGACTAACTCTGTAAAAATTAAGTGCAAGTCCTTGGGTTTTGTGGAAAGCAGTGGATCAGGTTTCCTAGACTTGACTTTGAGATGAAAAATCTCTGTGAGAAAAAAAAAGACATTCAAACTAAATCTCAGTCTGGAGTGGCTATACTTACATTTATCAAGTAGAAAAGCAAACTTGGGCGAGAATGTCTGGGCAAGTGTGTGGCTGTCACCCCTTTCTCTGTTCTTCCTCTGGATGCTGAAGCTAGGCTAGACTAACAGGGTCTGAGTGGGGTGGAAATGGAGATTGTTACATTGACTTTTTCTCGTCATTACCTTTCAGCTTTCTTCAGGGTCTATAGTTCCAGCAAATATAGGTTCTGCTTCTAGAAGTTCTTTAGAAACTGTAGCTCCAACTAAAGACAGTCCAGTTCCTATTACCCAGGCTGCATCCGGTCCAGGTGGAAACTCTGTGGCCAAACAGCCAGAGGAAACTGTTCCTGTTCCTCTACCATGGGTAGCCATGAAGCAGCGCAAAGACTTGCCATCATCAGTATCACCCGCTCCTCCCCCAGCTCCATCAGTTCCTAAATTCAGTACATCTCTTCCTGCCACTGGTCCAAGATATGTACCTAAACCAGCTCTTGCGGCTCCTCCAACTTTGCCAAAACAGCCTGCTTCATTTCCTGCACAGTCTCATTTCCCAGCCCCTGTGGGCACAGGCTCGGCTCCGAAGCCACAGCCTCCCACTTTCACTTACGCACAACAGCGAGAAAAACCGCAAGTCCAGGAGAAGCCATATCCTACTGGCCAGCCATCTGCCCCACGAGAAATGGTGAGGATGCAAATCTGTACGTGAGTAAAGAATAGCATACAAAAAACCCAGGATATCCTGTTAATTAATTTTCCTGTGTCAAAGGCAGGTGTTTTTTGCTTACTCCAAATGCATAGGGAATATGGGGCTGATATCACCTGAATTGCATTTTGGAGGTGAACCTATTTTGATTAAGCAAAATAGGTTTATTGGAGGTGTAACACATTTATTTTGCTTTATATCTTAAGGAAAAAAGCCCCCAAGTCTTGATGGTTTGCTGCCAAATATTTTTAGTATGATATGGGGTAGGTGGATTCTGGAAAAAAAGATGAGGGGGAATTGGCAACTCTTGAACTGTGGATTGTCTGCCTCTCTTTCATACAGAGACCTCTTTAGCTTTTAAAACAGGAAAAAGAGCCTTAATAGGATTTCAGAATTTGGCATTAGTGCATTTTTACAGAACCAAGCCTAAATGAGTTATTTGTTCTTGTCTCAGTGGCAGGTACATTCCTATGCATGATATACCTTATAGATATATACCTTGTACAGGGGTGTCAAACTCAATTTCACTGAGGGTCGCATCAGCATTGCGGTTGCCCTGGGGGGGGCAGGTGGGTGTGGCCAGAGTGGGTGCAACCTACTGGGTGGGTGTGGACGGAGTGGGTGTGGCCTACTGGGTGGGCGTGGCCAGTTCTACATCATTCGTGTCAAGGGTGCCTATGGGACCTGGGCAGGAGTGGGACAGATCTGAGGGTCTTTGGCAGAAGGAGGTGGGACCAGGGCAAGTGCCAAGGCATGGTCCACCAGAGCAAGTGCCAAGATGGCCACCACAAAATTGTACATTGGCTCCTGGCTGGCCTGGGCCAGGGCCAAGGCAGCGGGGGCCGTTCCCTCACTGTTTCCAGGATGGCTTCGTGGGCCACATGAAAGCACTTCGCAGGCCGCATCCAGCCCCCGGGCCTTGTGTTTGACATGTCTGCCTTATAGTATTACAGAAAAACCATTGGCAAGAAGTTTTTTTTTTTTAAAAAAATCCAGAGAATAATTATGCATATTATACATGCATATACATTTATTTCTGTATTTTAGTTTTATATGTTTATAATATAGCTTTTCCTTAGAGTGTATATTTTCTAGTTTTTGTGGTGAGGAGGTGAAAGAGAATGAATGATTGTTTCCATAGTCATGTCAAAGCTATTTGCATTAGTGGAAATGCAGTCCTAATAATTTTCATCTGAAAATTTACTAATTAAATGCCACTGATACAATAAAAATAATCTCTCCCTATTTTTTTTTAAAAAACCTGGTAATTTAATTGTAAAGTAAAACTTGAAGAAAGAAAGTGTAGACTGAATAGAAAGGCCAAATGGCACAGGGAATTTGTTCACTGATCAACAGTGTTAAAGGGAGCAAGAATTGATCTTGAATATATGCTCCAGAATGTGAAGCGCTTACAAGTTGGAGATTTGCACTTATCTCAGATAATCTTCTTTATTTGTCCAGCGCAACCCCATATCTCTTCCAAATGCTGGATCAGATCCACCAAGGAACAGCTCTGCTCTGACCATGAAGGAAGTAGAGGAACTGGAGATGTTAACCCAGAGGCTCATGAAGGACATGGATCATCCACCCCATGCTGAAGCCTCCACTTCTGGTCTGTGGGAGTGTGTGAATTTTAGGGGGGGGTAGGAGAGAGTGGGACTACAATCTGTTTGCTCCTTTTCTTTCTTTTAGCAACAGTTTAATACATTAGAGGTGGGAAATTTTCTAACTTTTGGGTCTCCTGGAAACCTTTCAAAAAAAGGCCCACTTTTGCAATCATGCAAGAGCAGATAAAGTCTAGAGGGATGAATAATGTACTTACATAAATATCTTCTCAGACTTCCTCCCCTTTTTTTCCCCCATTGAAGAGTTGTGTGGTTTGTGCAGTAAGGCACTATCTCGGACTCAGCCTGCAGTCAGGGCCTTGGACAAGCTCTTCCACGTCGAATGTTTCACCTGTTTCAAATGTGAGCGACAGTTGCAGGGGCAACAGTTCTACAACGTGGATGAAAAGCCTTTCTGTGAAGAATGCTACGCGGTGAGCAAAAATGATGGGGGAAGGATAAGGTAGCCAATCATGGAGTCTTGGGAGAGGGGAGAATGCTTATTGTCTTAGCAGTGCATGGCCTGTTTTCATGGACTCATTTTGAGGAATTATACTGTCAGCTGATGAGAGCCACCTGTGTAAATTATGTGGTGACCTTTTATGCTAGCTTGACCGGCCTTGATCGGTTGTTTATTATTATGAGAGGAAGCATTTTCCAGATAAATAAAAATACAAAGTTTGGCTATGTTGGCTGGAAGTTGTAGTCAACTTAACTGAAGGACATCAGATTATGAAAAGCAATTTTCACAAAGTTCCTTTGGTATGGCCAGCCAAAGTGATAGAATGTTTGGGCCCAAAAAGTATATTTGGTGTGAGTTAATTTGAGTACTAATCTGAGAAAGAGTCACATTTTTTCCCTCTGTGCTCCCACTTAGCTCTTAGTCTTGGATATCACAGGATGGGTCACATGAGAAGTTCAACCACAGGGAATGGCCAAGTTTGTGTAAATGTATAATCTGAATTGTATATTGTATGTAGTCAAGTACATACAAAGATGTGTGCATGCTCAGGTTAACTGTGAATAACCATTCAATTTCACCTGATAGAAAATTACTTTCACAAGAGGAGGCTATAGGAGAAAATTTCAAGGGAGCTTTTAAATCAGATGAATAAGAAAGCCAGTGCATTGCCTTGGTGTATGGGAGATTAATGTTACTAAAATAATCTAAGGTTACGTTGAACTGGGTTTATTTTCTTTACAGTTTCTCTTCTTGACTGTTAATCTGGTTGAATTAAGTTGGCTAATGTTGATGGCTATGTCCTACCAGAGAAAGAAGTAATGCTGTCAACTGGAGCAGATGTGCTTCCTTTCTGATCTGCTTTTTATTATTCAGGGCACCCTAGAGAAATGCTGTGTGTGCAAGCAAACAATAACAGACAGGATGTTGCGGGCTACTGGCAATTCTTACCATCCTCAATGTTTCACATGTGTGGTGTGCCACAAACCCTTGGAAGGGGCATCCTTCATTGTGGATAAAGCCAACCAGCCACATTGTGTTGATGATTATCACAGGTATGTCCCTTGAGTTTCATGTTCTCCTCTCTGGCCACGCTGATCCTCTGTGCCCTCAAGCTTGGATATGACCGAAGGCTGAAACTGAGCTTCTGAATCTCCTGTACTTCCTCTTATGCACTTGCAGAAAATATGCTCCTCGCTGTTCAGTGTGTGCTGAGCCCATCATGCCAGAGCCTGGGAAGGATGAAACTGTTCGTGTGGTGGCCCTGGAGAAGAATTTCCACATGAAATGTTACAAGTGTGAGGTGAGCACCTTCTGCCTTTTCCCTCCCCATTTCTCCTTGATGTTGGCATTTAGTCTACCTTGCTCATTTCTTTCCCTGTTCACCTTTCAGGATTGTGGGAAGCCCCTGTCCATTGAAGCAGATGACAATGGTTGCTTCCCTCTGGATGGCCATGTGCTGTGTAGGAAATGTCACACCACACGTGTGAAAGCTGCGGCCTAAGGACCTTGAATCAGGAGATGCCCTCAGTGTATGCCTCCCATCCAAAGCAGCAGACCTGATATTTTGTATGCTTTTTCTTATGACTCCTTCTTAAGATCATGAACGCATTTTGCCTATCTGGCAATATCCCTCCCTTTTCACTAAGGGCTCCTCCACTACTACTACTACTACTACTACTACTACTACTACTACTACTACTACTACTACTACTACTACTACTACTACTACTACTTCTTCTTCTTCTTCTTCTTCTTCTTCTTTTTTTTTTTAAAAATATGTATCCCTTACAATACAAGTTCTTAAATCCTCACTTTCTGCCTTGGAAACTTACCTTGCTATAAGCTTTTCGGTCTTACTGAGTAATAAAGTAGTCCTGGAACAAAAGGCTGGATTCTTCCAATCTGCTCTTTCTTTGTGGAGCTTTGCCCTGTCCTCTGTTCAAATGTGGAATGTAAATTACTATTTTATATCTTATTCTAGAGACAGAATATACATTTCACAGCTGGCTTGTTTTCTGTACTGGACTCACTTGCCAAGATGCTTCTCTGTGTCAGCAAGAGAACTGTTTGTTCCTGAGTTAATGGACCAGTTTTCTCCATGTATTTCCCAAATCAAGGTGGTCCCTCTTTTTTGTGTGTGTGAATACTTTGGCCTAGTCACTTCAACACTGCACACTATTCAAAGGGCTACTTATTTGTTTACAATGGGCTTTTTGGAGTTTATTGTGGAACTGGCATAGTGGTGTAATCAGGAGTTGTCCTTCCTCAATCGTTGTTTTGCATCAATAAAGTTGTGCAGTTTTTTCCCCTGTTGTCATTCCAATCATTTATTTATTTATATTCCACCTTTATTATTTTTATAAACAACTCAAGGCAGCAAATATATCTAATGTTCCTTCTTCCTCCTGTTTTCCCCACAACAACAACAACCCTGTAAGGTGAGTTGGGCAGAGAGAGAGAGAGCGACTGGCCCAAAGTCAGCCAGAGTTCTTGCGTTAATAATACCAGCCAGTCATCTTTTCTTTCAAACTATCAGTAGTCTTCTCTTCTGCCTTAAAGATCATGTAGAGCAGCAGCTCCCAACCTTTTGGGCACCAGGGGTCAGTTCTGTGGAGAAAGGTTTTTCCACAGACTGGAGAGGGTGTGGTTTTGCATGCTGCCTGCATACTGCAGCTGGTGCTTTGTTTGCATGGATCAGTTGCTGGGATGCCATGGACCAGTGCCGGTCAATGGATCAGGGGTTGGGGACGTGTGATGTAGAAGAAAGTTTCACTTTGCTGACAGAAGGGCCTATGCCAGTGGTGATGAACCTATGGCACGTGTGCCAGAGGGGGCACTTAGCCCTCTCTGTGGGCATGCGTGTCATCGCCCCAGCCCCACTTCCCCCCATGGCCCCCTTCTCACCAGCAGTCCCCCCGGAAGATGACTCGCCCCAGGTGCGGCCCGCGCGGAGCACAGCAGCCAAAAACTTGGCAGCCGGACAGCAGGGACAAAACTCCGCCCTCGTGTCCCATTGTGTGCAGACAATGCTGCGGAGTGCAGGCAGAGGGCGTGGCCGTCATGGCACTGCTGGGCCACCTGGGCGATCTGCAGTGGGCCGTGTAGGCGGTGGGTGGCCCTGCGGGCAGGTGGGACAGTGGCACAACGGGCGGTTTTGGGGCACTCGGTCTCTAAAAGGTTTGCCATCACTGGCCTATGCATTCACTCTTTGATTTCACTTCTTTATTCAATTAGAACAGGGGTGCAAGATACAGTATACTTGGACCTTTCCAGCTTTTCTATGAGATGGAACCTTCACCAATGCATTTCTCTTTGGATGGTATGTTCTGCTTTAATCTGCAGACTGGACATCCACAAAAATTATACACGAAGCCATAAACTTACCACCTATGAATTTGATCTTTCAACTTTCATATACTACAGTTTGGGAAGATAGCAAAGTTGGTGGAGGCACCCAGAAACAAGAATTACTGTTGTTGTAGCATTTAGCTTTGGGCACTATTCTGGATGCATTTTTCAGATCAGAGTTCTAATCACAAGACATCCTCAAACATTTATGATGGGAAAATATGGGAGGGATTTCAAATAAATGAGCAACTGGAATTTCACATTTATGAATGATATTGATAAGAAAGGCCTCTAGGACTGCATCTGCCTGCTGACTTTTCTCTGGAGCCTTGGGCTCGGAATAGCTATGCAGAAAGAAAGCATGCTTAAATATGTGAGCAGTTTGAATGGAATTAAACAAAAAACCTTTTACAAATGTCATTGTTTCTTACTGCAAAACCTTCGTTGAGGTTTAAAATGCTTAATCCATATAAGGCCAAAATACAGTATAGGCCAGATTGTCTCCATTTCTTTGCAAATCAGTTTGTATATAAACACGGCTATTAAAAGGCTAGCCATGATGTTATAATTAGCTTGAAATTGGCTTGTTTTTAAGGGCCCAAATCTTAGCAATTTCCCAAAATATAAAATGTTATTTTAGATTCCTGCAGATACCATTTAAGGAAGAAGTTTATGTGTACTGTGGGACTGACAGATATGTTGTTACTCTGCCTTGGCTTGTAGTTCTCAAAAACCTTTTTTTAGTTGTTCAGCAGCCTGTGTGAAAAATAATTAGGAGCCGCTGGCTTAGCTTATTGAATATTGCTCTTGCGCAGTATTCACACAACCAATTTTGTTGAAAAATTGAAATTTTGGGGGAGTGTACCCTGTTTTTCAACAGACAGTTCTGTAGTTTTTGCAACCAAATGAGAAGCTACCAAATGTACCAATAAGCATAATTGGGGTATCTTAGGTTAACGCTGGATTTTGTACAAATTTGTTTCGTACAAATGTAGGTAAGAACATTTGGTTCTTGCCTACATTTCTTCCTTACATAATCTTCCTTAGACCCCTGTTAAAAAAAACAGGTCTTTTTCTGATGTAAAAGAGCCACTTTTACAGTAAGTACAGAATGTGATCTTCTGAAATGGAAATTACGCCAGTGAATCCACAGAAGTATTTTCATGTCCATTTGCTTCTGTATATTTTCTCCCCAGCCTCCAATCTTCACTGTTCTTAAAACTCATTCCTTGCATTTTGATCTGATATATATATATATATATTTTAACTGGCACAACCCACTTCGATTTACAACCTTTTTTAAAAAAAAAAAAAGCTTGAGAAGTCCTTCTCAAAGAAGGAGATGGCTGTGTTAAAGCACCTGATGCTACTAAAACATCTTGTAGAGTTACTGGTGTCCTGTGTATAAATGGCATCTGTATCTGATGGTGTTTTCTCCAACAACTTTTCTTTCACTAGGACTTTGGTGTAGAACCTTCTCTAGGGCCATTGTTTTGGTGCTGCATGCTTGGACTTTCTTTTGATGGAATAGGCCAGGAGTAGGCAACCTTGGCTCTTTTATGACTCGTGGACTTCAACTCTCAGAATTCCTGAGCCAGCTTGGCTGGCTCAGGAATTCTGGAGTTGAAGTCCACGAGTCATAAAAGAGCCAAGGTTGCCTACCCCTGGAATAGGCGGAAAAGGCCTTGCTGCAACCCTGACATAGAAGCGAACACCAGAATCTTCACTGCGCCACTCACAAGTGCAAGTGTGGATATCTCCATGGTTTTGAACTTCACAGAATAAAAAAAAAGCTGTGTGTTATAAAGCAAATCACCAGCTTTCAAGATCATCTTGGGTTCTACAGAAACGTTCTTTGAAAATTAAAATGTCAAGTGCCTATACTACAGAGCTTGCTTCGTAAAATTTGCATCTCGCCAGAAAAACACAAGGGTAAACTTGGGTGGATAATTGCTACCTTGGAGGGTTGTAAAGGGTGATGTGAGCAGCATCTCATTAGTTTTGCTTCTGACAAAGGCAACATTTTGAGATTAGCTATTCCCACTAAAGGATGCATGAACATATCTTCCCAATTTCAGCCTTTTTTTCACTGAACATTCATAGTACACACAATCAAAAATGGTCATTTGACCCCAAAAGGTTGGGGAGCCCTGAGCTAAGAGGTCACAACAAAGGTATTGTAAAGGGTCCATAGTTTGAGCTCATACTGAATCGGATTTTACACTAAAGAGCAGCTGTGATTACTACGAAAACGGAAGCAAATGTTAGGACACCACTTCCCTAAATATCAAGTGACAGAAGACAGCTCAGTAAATGCAACGAGCAAGTTCTCATTATTTTTCTTTTTGCTTCATATCTTGGTTGATTTTCATTTCCTGCTAAAAGAATAGCTTTTTTCAGAGCCAGATTTAACTTTCTTCCCTCAGCACTCCTACAGGGCAGGTATAAGAGAACACCAATAGCAGAACGGGTATGTATATGTGGTAAAGGAGAAGTCGAAGATATCTCACATGTTTTATTGTACTGTGAGTTATACCAAGTTTATAGGACAGCGTATATTCTCCCTTTATTAGAGAGATTGCCAGGGAGGGCAGACAATTTTTATGTAGGCTTTCTCCTCCAAGACTCAAACCCTTCTATCACGCATGTAGTGGCAAAATACTGTGTTGCGGCAATGTCCACAAGAAAAAAATTGGTTACAGATTTATAGTCGTCAACTTGTGCCAATGTTTTGGAGATATCTCTAATAATGTTTGGAACATTATATTTACTCACACATTAATCGGCTATCCATTCACGTAAATTAGGGAGTGACCCTAACATTTTGAGAACATGTATTTTCTTAACAGGGATGTTATTATTTACTATTAATGTTAGTACTATTATTATTATTTAATATATTGTAAAAAGTGATGGCTATTGCTGGTCTACGACCGTAATAAAGTTTATTATTAATTATTACTTCTATGTATCCTCCTTCAAATGTTCTCCACCCACTAACTGTGCTGTTGTTTAGGGTGTTCATGTGCACCTAAACTACATAGAATCTTTGGACTAACATCTCATCTTGTATTTATGGTTCCAAACAAATCCCTTTATGTGACTCCGATATTCATTAGGTATTCCTATTCTTCCAGCTCTCTGTTCCATGCACCGCGTAGAACGTTTACAAATATTTCTTTACGTTTTTAAACATTTCCTTCTTTCTAATGTGTGCACAAAACTTACTTTTCCTCCTGTGGAGTTTTTAACAGCCAACTTTTAAAAATGGAAATGGTCATGGGACAAAAACTCTGCTCTGCGTTACTGGTTTATTTACAAAATCATATATACAACATATGATCAGTCCAGGTCTGGGTTTTCTCCCTTATGCCACCCCTCCCTGATATTTTAAATATATAAGCAGGTCCTCAACTTGAGGAAAAAAAACGTCCCAAGAGCAAGTGCTGGTCTGCTTTAAACAAGCCTTTTCTTCTCTAAGGAGTAGATTGGAGAGAGAGAGAGAGGGAGAGACAGAGACCTTATATACAAAGCAACATGAACTTGGAACATAACAATGAGAACTAACCCACTAAATAACAAGGAAGACGTTTGTGCTCTCTGCAAACAATACTGTAATAGACATCTGGCCACAAACATCTGGAGGCCTAGAGTTTGCAGCAGAAAAAGTCCTTTCCAGGTAGGTATGGTTTTACTTCAGTGTTTCCTTACAGTGGCATGCTACGTCCTCAGCAGATACAAAGTATGTCAAGCAAGAAGCCTCTGCAAGAGTGGAAGAGTGAGAAAAGAGAACAACATCTGCTTCTGAAGCATGTGCTGCTTTCTGGCTTCCTGTGCAGAAAGTTCTTTCCTTTTCTAGGCTACTCAGCCCCAGCCTGTTCATGATGTTTCAATTTTGCGCAAGGTGCAGCTGTTCGCCTCTGGCTTCTGATTTGCAGGAGGACTGCCACCTGGTCGTTTTTTTTTTTTGTTTTTTTTGTCTTCTGCAAAGGGAGACAGCAGCAATTCTTGCTCGGCACCATATGGTGGCGCGTGTCACTCTTTGAATCCCTGGATGCTGCACAGAATTCGCTTCTGGTGGCCAGGAAGAACCACACCCATTTGCTTCAAGTCCCTTAAATCACACAGATAAGGAGAAACATTAGTTGCTGCATTTGCTAGAGAAGAGGGTCAAGTTACAGGAATGGACCATTTCCTAGAGTGGTGGCAACCATGAAAGGTATCCCCCCTCCCTTTTCCAGTTATTAATAAAATAAATAGAAAATGATTTCTCAAGATCCATTCTTCATGAACTTACATGAAACATGGAATTTAATTTAATTTAATTAAGTTAATCCCAATTGCTGGGTCTAGCAATGGGACCTGGCAAACACAGGCAATATTTTTTGCAGTAGCTGAAGATTTTGTAATGAACCCAAAATGCTTCTTAATGTTATTGAAAAGGGAAATGCGGGTGCAAAGCTTTAAACAGCTAGCTTTATTTCTTGTCTTATAAAAAACAGACCACTGTGTGTCATTGTATTACAACAACATCTAATTTAAATCTATATGGGCAATACTTTATAAGGCCTGTGCATAAATGTCACGTATCTGTAAGGCCATATTAGATATATGCTAAAATAATCCTTATGCAACAATTCCCTAAAAGTGTTATCTGCCAAAAATTTTCTTTCCGGCTGGTGAATTTTGCTATGTTGTCAATATTGATTACTTGCATATGTCCGATACCTTCAGGAAACACTGCAGATGTATACCGTGTTATAACAAAAGAGACATGTTTATTATTTACATAGATTTTTTTTTGTCCTGTGACTTTTTCATATTCCTATTCATAGTATCCTCTTTTGGGTGGCAGGGGTTTTCTTTTAGTGTTATAAAAGCTGTCATTTGGCATTCTGTACCCTATTTCTGTCATTGATTAAAGAGTTCTTGCAAGTTTTTGAAGTACTGTAAAAGCCTAGAAAGCTATTTTGGCCAGAAACATCACAGTGCTAGTGGAAATTGGCAAACGGCTCATGGATTCTTATGTCCTTGCCATGCCACTTCTCACTCTTTGAAACCCCAAAGAAATGTTTTTCTTTACCCTCGCTAACTGCTCATTTACAAAATGAAGCCAAAATAGAGTTGGCTGTAGCTTTTTACCCATTTCCAGTTCCTCAAAGGAACAGTATTGCTATGACTATGTGCTTGTTACTATACAGATCCAAGCAGCTACTTGGATTTTAGCTGCTTTACTCTTTTTGAGATATAGCCTGAAAGTTAATATGTGGAATTAGCATCTTTCTTTCTATCAGGAAAAATACGGTCCATGCTAGTAGGGTGGAGGAACAATGATAGCAACCCGAACATTTACAGTGGTACTTCCAAAGGTTCGCTGCCAAAAAAAGGGATCAAATATTTAAAGGGCTGAACTTTAGCTGATGTATAGTTCACCAAGTTTTTTTCAAACAGATGGAGGACGATGCAAGGGTGCGGAAGCATGAGGATGCTACAGTATCTTTGTTGTGTTATGAATTTAGTGAACTACAAGCGACCTGCAAAAGCTATGAATTTCTTTGCACTCGAGTAAAAATGTTAATAGATACTCTGGCATTTAACCGTATCTCATGCTTACACCAGCCTTCTTCTACCCTAGATCAAAACCCACAGCCCTGATACCCAAGGCTTACTCAGCAGACAGATCCAGGATAGATTCCATGGTGTTCAGGCCAGCAGTATGGAAGTTGAGGATGTAGCGTTTCATGCGGATGGATTCCAACCACTCGGGGATAGTCCGATAAGGAATCCCATCGGACCCACTGCAGCTTGGAAGTCGAAGGGTCACCCTATACATTGATAGACATATTCAGACCAATTATGACACTTAAAACTGTAAAACTGGAGAACAGGATCCTACGTTGATGAAGCTAGAAACCATTTTAATGGCTGAGAAGCTCCTAACTTTGTGTGGAGAATTTAGCTTTTCACTCTTTGCCTTGCATGGAAACTGGACTTGCACAGTCAGCGCTTTTTTTTCCATAACAGGGACAAGGAAGATGATTTCGCACATTGCCTAGAGAAAGAGCACCCTAAATGCCTACATGTATAGGATACAAATGTGCAGGTGCACCAAACAGATCTTTGTATACCGAGTTTATCTCCTCATAAACAAGCACAATTAACCCTGGTGGTAAAATTCAGCTTTTGTTGCTGAAGAATTATTTTTAGGGAGACTCTCCCAAAGGAGCTGCTTATCTCTTACCGGGGGTCAAAATCAGCCACAGTTCGAAGCAAATGTGGGCTGGAAAGGAAGTGTTCTAGCTGAGCCTGGATCTCCCGGAAACGTGGCCTCCGTGTCCGATCATATGACCAACACACTTTCATCAGATCATAAAGGATAGAGGGACAGTCCACTGGTGGGGGGAGTTGGTATCCATCCTCTATGCTTTTCATCACCTACCCAGGAAAAGAGGCAATCAATCAATCAATCAATCAATCAATCAATCAATCAATCAATCAATCAATCAGGTTGTCTGTGCAAAATTCCTTCAACAACATAGTAGCAGACGTATGACGAGTTCTGGGCATTTCTTGATCTCGGATCTAAGCACTGGAATCGTTTGGAATTAGAATCATGAGTTTTCAGAGACGTAGGTTATTGTTTGAACCATGGATGCCAGATTAAATAACCTACCTGATTAGATCAATGTATTTTAAAAGCATTAAAATGTTTATTTTAAAAAGTGCAAAGTACTATCAGGGCAAGGCTCCTCTCAAGGTTATGTGATTATGATGTGAATGAGTCATTTCAAAGGAAAAGAAGTGTATTTTTTGTTTTGCTTTTCAAAGCATTGGGTGTCAACCTCCGGCTGAAAAGCCAACCAAAGCAAAAAAAAACCAGAGCCATTGCATTTTCTAATGCAGGGGTCCCCAACCTTGGCAACTTTAAAGACCTGTGGACTTCAACTCCCAGAATTCACCAGCCAGCATGGCTGGCTGGGGAATTCTGGGAGTTGAAGTCCACAGGTCTTAAAGTTGCCAAGGTTGGGGACCCCTGCTCTAATGTATACTTTATTGAGCAGACACAAACCGGCAGGTTTAAAGGAAAAGCCAGCTCTGAGGAAATGGCGGGAAGCAGTTAATTAAAAGGATGCAACTTTCCCTCCCCTCTCTGACAGGTTCAGGTCACATTGCCCAGTACATCTTTCAGTAATTATTATGAGAAGAAATTTTAGTTTGCCAAAACAACCTTTCAACAGCTCCGGCTCTCACACTGATAAGAACCTCTGTGGATTCAAAATTCTCCCCTCTCTTCCTCACCACTGTTGGCAAGTTCGAAGCATGTAATGGTCCTAAGGACTGTAAGGTTCGTAGCTTGGCATTGGGCAGAATTCAGCACTAGCACAATTCTTCTAGTAATTTTTTCCCCATTTGCAATAAAGGAAAGAAAATTCTTAGTTGATCGCTTGTCTACTATAGTAAACAAAATCTGCCCCCCCCCCGATCTGTATGAAGTGAGGAACCTCTGAGGCAATTCATGGCGAAGGAACAAAAGTATCTTCTCTTCTTTTGCTTTCTACCAGTGGAAATGTTTTATGTGAAATTCAGAGTTCTCCCGTTGGTAGGATAAACATTTCTGACCCAGGCATAAATTTCACGATTTATTATCAACAATTTCTTCAACAGAACAGCCTATTTATGACTGAACAAAAAAATGGAGACCTGACCAAACCATTTTTTCCCCCTCCAGGTTCTTTGCTCCAATGTTTGCTTGTTTCAGAGGATGGTTTGACTAACAATCCCTGTTTCTCCTTTCCCTCTTACCTCCTGATTGGACATATCCCCATAGGGCTTGTCTCCATATGAAAACACCTCCCACATGACGATGCCAAAACTCCAGACATCGCTGGCAGAGGTGAAGATTCGATTCGCAATGGCCTCTGGAGCTGTCCATCGAATAGGGATCTTGCCACCCTGTGCAACGAGATTGCAACGGAAACTGATACTCGGCTTTTGCCAGCGCTAAGGGCTGACATTCTCTGTGAAGTTAAACTTTTGATTGTCTTATGCTTACTAATAAATAGTAAAGCACAATTGTTGCTTTGGGCATAGATGCATTTGCATTCTGTAATATAACAGAAAAACAGTGTAGCGTTGACAGCTCTATGGCTCTTTGAATGGGAATATATTCTTTGCAGACATATTTAAAAAATCAATAATTTTTTTTAATATTGTGGGGCATAAATACATGCTGGTATTTCCTCCCCTCAGTGAGGAGTACCCCCCCCTTAATAGCTTCAGTTCTGCATTACCTTTGTTTCATATGTTCCTTCCACATCGTTTTCTAGGATTCGAGAAAGTCCAAAATCTGAGACTTTGCACTGAAGGGTCTGTGATACCAAGATGTTGCGGGCAGCTAGATCACGATGTACATAGTTGCGGTCTGAGAGATAGGTCATCCCTGAGGCAATGCCCTGCAGCATCGTCACTAACTGCACTGAACTGAACTTGTCGATGTTCTCCTGAAGTGCACACAAGGGACACTGATGAATCCTTGTATTCTGTTCATCTGTTTGCTTCACAGCAAGGAAAGGGGGTTACATTTATCCTAGGTAAGAGGAACTAAGTTTCCATTCCCAGCTGAAAACCTTCATTTTAGGGATATATTCAAATAGTTCATCAGACCATCAGGATGCTTCTACAACATAGGATTCACTCAATCAAAACAAGCTATGGATTTTGCTAGGTAGTATTTACTTATACTCCTAAAAAGTAAGCAGAGGTTGGAGGTTTCCAGAACCACTGAGTATCACCCTATGGCTATGCAGCCTGGGAGAATGAACATAACTTAGGGCCGTGATGGCGAACCTATGGCACATGTGCCACAGGTGGCACGCAGAGCCCTCTCTGTGGGCACGCGCATCGTTGCCCCAGTCCTAGGCCTTCAGCTGGGTTTTATAAAACCTTTTCACTTTAGACCTCCGCTGCCATGTGCAAAAAAAAATAAAATTCATTCAATCAATCAATTTCAACTTCTTGCGGGGAAAAAAAAGATCTCGCAAAGTTGGAATTGATTGATTGAACTTTTTAGTCCCACCCAGTCTGCTGTTACCACCCCAGCCACGCCCACCCAATGGGCCACACCGACCCAGCACCCAACAATACATAAGTGGGTTTTGGGTTGCAGTTTGGGCACTCTGTCTCTAAAAGGTTCGCCATCACTGACTTAGGTAGACAGAGTTCCAAAGCTTTAAATGGATAGGAAAAAATTAACAAGGTTGGCATCAGCTAAATCAGTATTTCTCAACTACAGCAACTGTAAGATGTGAGGACTTCAACGCCCCAAAATCTACATATTTACCTTGCTAAAGTTGAGAAACACTGAGCTAAATGGCCACTGGATCATGCGTACAGCAGCTGTGGCACTATCACAGTGAAAGACCTATGTCTAAGAATGAGAATACTGAGTTAAGAGCTGGCTGTATTTCCTGCTGCCAAACTGTAAAGAAGTCATTGTAAGTGTAGAAGATGACCAGACTGAGCTTGAGGGAGGGGACAAGCACTTTAGTTTAGAGTCCCTTCGCACCTGCAAGAGACCTAAGTCCATCCCTCCTTGAATTCTGTTGATGCTTATCTACAGCCAATTCGCCTTGAACGTAGTAGTTCAGATTCTTCTTTGGAGGTACCATGAAATAAACTTGTATTCATTTTGGAAATGTTACAGCTCAGACACACATTCACAGGTTTAAATCCATGTAGTCACCAAACTCTTAGATTAAAGCATTCTCCAGTTTCTTACCCTTAAAAAGGTGTCTAGGGCCCCATTTTCCATGTATTCTGTAATAATCATCATTGGATTCCCTGTGGGGGGGGGAGAAGAAAAAAATACTAAAGTTATTTTCTTATTATCCCCATAATCTTCACCTTCCTTCCCATTTCTTTGGCCAAGAACAGTCTGATAAATATGCTTTTGGAAGAGCTAAAGGCTACTACCCACATAATCAGTCCTTTCCCCTGTCTAGCTCACTATTGCTTATTCAAACTAGCAACAGCTACCCCAGTTCAAACACAACTTTTCAAGAGCATTTTATACATCAAAAATCTTTTGTGCAACAGCAACTTCACATCCAACCAACTTATACTCTATCTTATCTCACAACCATCACTGTGTGTGTATATGTCCCACTGCCATTACTTACGTTTTGTGACAACTCCCTCTAGCCGGACAATGTTGGGATGGTTGAACTGGCCCATGATAGTTGCCTCACGGAGGAAATTCCACCAGGTTGAATCTGAGTAAGTTGACTTCAAGGTCTTGATGGCCACAACAATACGTTCTTTCCCTGGGAAGTGCAGGGCACCACAATAGACCTCCCCAAATTCTCCTATGGAACATCCAAAGAGAAGGCAGAGCATAAAGAAAATGAAGAAATGTTATCAGGAGAGGCAGAGACAATCAGACCTAATGAAACTTACCTTCACCAATAACTGTGTCAATGGAGACAAGAGATGGGTCAAGTTCCTTTGTAAATTCTAAGACACCCCTTCTGGGATCCTCATATGGTTGGAGATCTACATAAGGTTTCAACCACATCTCATCTGTAATAAAAGCTGACAATATAAACTAGTTTCTCTCAAAAGTTTCAGACAGCTGGGGAAAAATCAATTTCATTGACTTGAGGAGAAATAGGGTCCTCCCAGACTGCAGTCCTAAACATAGTGGATAAGAAGTAAATTGTGCTGGACTACATAAACCCTACTTTCATGAATAAACACCAGGCTGCTGAAAACTTCCTCATTCAGAAAAATCTCCCAACAATATGATCCATCACGGTACTTCTTTGAGATGTGTAAACAGTGATGCCCTGGGAACTGAGTGTGAATGAAGAAAAATGATAAGAGAAACCATTTCTCCATATTAATTCTCCTCTAGTGTTTCCCCCCCCCCCTTTGCTCAAAAAATATGCTTTGGGAGGGTGTATTTGGGGAAAAAGTGGTCAGAAAAGGTTGGCCAACAATCTATGAAAACTCTATTCTGATTACCCCTATCTGGTTACTCGAATGCCCCCTGATTACTACCGTATATAACTACCCATGTCATTAAACTTCTGAAGGTTCTAAAGACTGGAGAAGGCCACTGTGCTTGAATTCTAGAATGCAGTCCTTTGTCATCTGCCTTTTTTAAAAAAAAACAACCCAAAAACCTGAAGCCTCACCTCGGTTGTAGCCATTGTGGCATGGTCGTGCTCGGTGATGATGAGCTCGTCTGAAGAATAAGAATAAACATAAATAGAGGCCGTAAGCAAGCAGAGAATAGAACAGAGCAAACTCCTGTCTTTGATGACAACCCTTACACCCATCATCTCTTTCCTTTGGGAGTTGCTGCCTTTACCTTCGACAATGGACGATTATGAGCCCAGTGATCAGACCAATGAACAACAGGATTCCAAAGATAATTGACACAATCACACCTCCAGGAAGCAAACCGGTGTCTGCAAGATCAAAGGACATATTCCAGACATCTCTTCACTCGAACAAGAAAAGCTGCTTATAAATACATATTTATTGAAACTCTTTTATTCAAATAAGAATTAGAATCAGGTACTGAATGTCAACACGGAAGTGGTCATAATGCATCATTAAAACCGCAAAAATGTTCCATATGGTTATCTCCTGTTTTTATGAAGTATGGACTCTGGATTATTGGAGCTATGTATACTTTTTTTTTTTTACTTGATGTTACATATATTTTTGCATGGTACGCTTTGTGCTTTAATACGCTTACAGAAATAGTTTTAAAGCACAATACATCAAATTGGTTGCACTATTTAGCAATCAGTTCTGGTTTATTTATAAATTCCTGATGCATCAGGTTATTAGAGGAAATGAGGGAAATAAACAGTGATGATGTCTATGCCCAAAATAGAAATGCTAAATTTATCTGAAAATTCTATATTCAGGGGGGATATTGAAGTTTTTATAAGTGGGTAGTTTGACCAGATCTCAAATAATGCTCTTAGCAATGACTGCCTTATGGGTAATTCTTCCTGTATGTTGCTTTCCTAATTCCATTTACAGAAACAATATTTGGTGGTTTCCACCATGCTTGTTCCTCTGACATTGCTTAAATTGCCATAAAGGGAACCATATGGACGTAAGAGGAATTTCATACTGCAACTGAATTCAATATACCGGTAGACAGCTACAGTGATGGACCCCAGGGAAAATGTATATGTGTGGGGAAAAAATGGAACAATCCCAAGCGTGTGGTCAACTGGCACCAGGAAGCCATATCAAGGCTCGTAGGTTTTTATTTGCTCTTCATATTTTATTGCAGAAACTGGCACAATTCCCTGTCGATGACAAACATAGCTGCTGTGTAAATTATGCGGCAGATCTGTTGCCAAAAAAAAAAGTATTTTCATTAAGAGACTTTTTAGCTGCCATTACTTCCTCTCTCCAATCTCTCCAAAGTGCTTTGATTGCCCTAACTTCTGCTGACTCAGAAAAATGATTAAAAAAATTACTCTTCTAACTTGAGTGCCATGGAGCCTGGTGGAACAAAAATCTCATCTCCAAAAAGTCTGGCACTCTGCATGCTGTTTGGCAACTGATACAAAAAGAGCAAAACAGCTACAATCTCTAATCCCTTTTACTTGCCTGGGCTATTGAGGAGAGCTGCAAAGCCAACATTCCACTTAGAAGACCTGTTAGGGCAGATGTAGCTCAGGGGTCAAGAGGAGGGGGGGAAACGAGAATTCTCTCCAATGGTGGAATGGCTTGTCCCTAAATTTTGCAGAGCTCCAAGGTTCCTGTTACAGCCAGCTTTACAGCATTTCTTTGGCATTACAGTTCGTTGAAAATTGGCTCAGCTGCCCAAAAGAAATAACAAGGGCTCACAAAATCATGGAGCTGAGCTGGAAGTATGTAGCACAGGAATCCTTTCAGTCTTGTTTTTTGAACTGTGTTTATCAGTTCATTTTGCTCTCTGCTACTTATTTATTTAATGGCATTTTAAAGAACATCATCCAGGACGAAGTCAAATTACATTTGGAAACTCCATATTTTGATCACATCCTTTAAAAAAGCAGCTGTCATGAAGTTAATGTATCTTTGCTCATGATGGCAACACTGCAGGCAGTGTCTTTAAATAACACTTCAGTAATAATAGTACGCTGTTCCATCTGGATATAGGAGGGTGCAACAGAGAGACCCTGGAAAACGAGATGCAATTGCATTTGCCCCTTTCTTTTATTGCACAAGGGCAACATGACTTATCATCCTTTGGCTGGTTCTTCGCTTTTAAAACTGGTATTAACTCCACAACATGAAGCAAAGTTTAGTTCATGCATTTCCTTATTAAATATTAATCTGGCACTCTAAACACCAGTACAGCTTGTTCAGACCCACTAAAGATAGTTCTTGATTTACAACTCTCCATTTAGTGAGTGTTCTAATTTATAACAGCACTGAAAAGAGTGACTTTCAACAAGCCTTCACATTTATGACTGTTGCAGCATCCTCATGTTGGTCACATGATTAAAATTTGGATGCTTGGCAGCTGGCATGTATTTACGACAGCTGCAGCATCCTGAGGTCATGTGATTGTCATTTGCAACCTCCCCGGCCAGCTTCCAACAAGCAAAGTCAATGGGGGAATTCATTTATTGAACATTTGTTTCACTTAATGACCATGGTGATTTGCTTAACAACCACGACAAAAAAGGTAATGAAATTGGGTATACCTCACTTAACTTAGCAGTGCTTGGCAATGGAAATTCTGGTCTCCACTGTGGTCATAAATCAAGGACTACCCGTATTTCTTCTTTTTAGAAATTCTTTTAGAAGACAAGGTGGAAATTATGAAACATGCACATCTTCTTTGTAAGAGGGAAACATAAGATGGAAAGATTCTGGTCTGGATCCTGGAAATATTGCCAGACTTGTTAGGTGCATGTCTTGTCCTTTGGACGTCCTTTCTAAAGAGGACAATTAATAGCACTCAATCCTCTTAGAGCAAGGATAGGCAACCTTGGCTCTTTTATGACTCGTGGACTTCAACTCCCAGAATTCCTGAGCAGCCATGGAATTCTGGGAGTTGAAGTCCACGAGTCATAAAAGAGCCAAGGTTGCCTACCCGTCTTAGAGGATTTCAGGAGCCGGGAGCTCCTCAGCATTATATAGGGCAGAGAGATGGACATGGAAGGCAAAATGCTAAATTAGAGACAATCCAGGATAATATTCTGAGGGAAATTCTGAGTCTTCCTTGGGATAGTCTTGCTGACCCATGTCAAACAGAAACAGGATAGCCCTCAATCTCCACTAGAGTTCATTTAAAAACGAATGCTAAAATATTTCAAGAAAGTTGATAGCTCCTGGATGACTATTTGATTAAATCTTGCATTAGGCATAACCATGAGAGAGTCCATGGGTAACGCCAATAACAAAACACAGTTTCAGGCATTTTGTGGCTGCATTCTCTGACTTTATTGCAGAATCTTAATCTTTGGGACAACAGGATGCCTTCTAAGATGAATGATGATGATGATGGAATTCAATTCAATCTTCCAAGTTTACCTCTTTCTTTTACCTTGTTAAAAGATATCTTGTTACAAGAAAGACGGAGCCTTTTCTTGACATTTATCCGTTCTTATGAGTATACACCCAAGGAGGGTATTTACCCATTCATGTTTGCAAACCCTGCCTTCAGCACTCCTTCAGGGGAAAATTCTCTAAATCTCCAGTGAAACAAGGCTTTTGCCCCTTTAGTCAGGGTCAAGTGGAGAATATGAAACACTATGTTTTATATTGACACTTTATGGAACGATGAGAACAAAAAAAGGCTGGGTCAGAGTCCTGGGTGATTAATTTCTGTAAGACTGAATATTTCTTCTACTAGTGATCAAGTAGCTATTTTTACCTTGTAGTCTTAACTCTAGAAAGAAAATTGTTATTAATTGCTGATTCCTGATTATCATTAAATAGAAAAGATGTTATGCCATTATTTTATGTTGTTGTACAAATATAATACATAATTGAATTAATATAATGTTTAGAAAAAAATACAGAATGTGCCCAAGCATCTATACTGGTTTCTCTCCAGAGCCCTCTGCAGCAATGCATGGCTCATAGGTTGTCACTAGTTGGCTTATTTATTTCAAGTCATTTGGCAGAGACAGCTGCTTGTGTTAAGAAAGAAACAAAACTGTAAAAATATCTGTGGCTTGTTTTGAGATCATTTTCCTTTTTTACAGGCAATCAGAAATTGCTGTCCAGTGCCATGAAAATGGCAAGATAAACTCTAAAGAAGCCAGTAATGGCCATTGGTAATATACGATACAGAGCTGGCATGCACAACTGGATACATTTGCAGTAAATCCAGAGTACTTATACATTTAAGCTAACTTATGAATGGGCTTTCTCCAATTCATTTTGTGGAGACCTAGTGGGGTATAGTGGCTAAGGCACCAGACTAGAAACTGGGAGACTGTGAGTTCTAGTCCTGCCTTAAATACAAAGTCAGCTGGATGACCTTGGGCCAGTCCCTCTCTCTCTCTATCCTGAGAAGAAGGCAAGAACAAGCCATTTCTGAAATCTTCCCAAGACAACTGCAGGGACAAATCCAGGCAGTTGAAATACAATTCACTTCAGTGCCAAAAGTAGCCTCCCATATTTAATTCTTGGTACATACACATTGCTTTCTTTAGTACAATGAATCAGAGGATTTATGGCTATATATTTGATTGCACAAGACCACAGACAGCCTGATCAACTTCAGTAAGTCCGCTACTGTTATAGTCAGTACTGAAGCTTTTTAAATGGTTATGAATTAAATAACTAGACTGACCGTTTAGTTGGAGTTACTCTTAGCAACCACATAAATAATTTTCTCCAGGAATCCTTTTAATACTGAGACGGTTTTCACCGCTGGGGAAATAAGGAAGTACATGGGAAGGAGGGAAATTTATCCCCTCCCCATAGGAAAACTGTTTCCATCAACATCTATTTTTTGATTTAGCTATAAAACGTGAATTAAGTTGTAATTATAAAATGTTGTAATAAAAGAATTATAATTAAAATATTCAACAAAAGTTCTTTTGATACAAATATTAATTTTGAGAAATAGCTTACAATAAAAGAGAATGAAGAGAGAATGCCCTCCCCGCCCCCAGTGCACTTCCAGTTTGGACTGTCCCTTGCCTCAGAATTGGCTTCTAAATCACTGAGCTACAAATGTCCCTCAAGTAGGATTTGAAAAGACAACCTTGCGGCAGAGTGCGGAATTCCTGCTCCTGGGAATATGGTCCAGGTCCTAACGGTGTGATGGATCGCACACGCAGCAGGTAGGCTGTGTCAGGCTGCAGGTTGGCCAGGGTTACTTGAGGTTTCTGAAGGTGATGAACAGTGTAGTGTTTTTCTTCTCCCTGTGGAATTCAACAATCAGAACTGCTTTCTACGGTAAGAGTCAAAATGAGATGCAGAGCTACACAAATGAAGGGGACTGTCTTATAGGTTTTGCAGGGGGACAATGGAGGAGCACATTTCACCTTCACAAAGTATAGAACCTCATAGTTCACAGAGCTCTGGCTGCGGTGACGGGAAGGGAGCCAAGTCACAGAGAGGCTGCTGTCATTCTGCTTATCCAAAATGATATTGGTCACCACCACTGGAGCTGCATGGAAGGAGAAACAAGATGGTCAAGCTTAACTTGCCCCTTTACAGCTGAAGGCAATGCCAAACCCATTCAAAGTTTATATTTCTCAGTATTGGGTTACCTTGCTCTGTGGAAGTAACAACAGCCGGGATAAATTGCGCAGATAAGGGGCCCGCTATGAAAGCGCATCGAGCAAGAGAAGCCAATCTCAGCTATGAAATCCAATTTGCCAACATCCTTTGCATATCCTTTTCAAACTCTTTGACTTTTGGAGCCAGTTCCTCTACAAGTAGTTAGATTGGCATCTCGCTCCATGGTACATTTTGATTAGTGATTCTAGCGCCCAGAATGTACCCTGCATATATGATGGTCCAAGACATTTCTGTCCTAGAGCCGGAAGATCCCAAAGACTCTCCTGTTCTTATGCACATCCACGTACCAACAACAGGACACAAACTTTTACTATAGGTATCATTGCCCATTTAAATTTTATTAAAAGAAACAGGTACTATATTGAACTTGGCAGAAGCTCCTACAATGAAATATGCTTACTATATACAGTAAATATGCTCACTATACAAGAATGTGATAGAATCTCTAGTTTGGTTTGCTTTGCTACGGTTTTATCAATTTTTTTCAAAAGTTGTTTTTTATCAACGCTATATTGGTACTTATTTTACATTACTGCCATCCATCCTCAGATATTGTCAATAAAAGCAGAATACCAATCAAATAAGTAAAAATAAAACAATTACATCCAAATTAACTTTAAAAGGAAGACCTAAAAAGATGCTCCCTATTAAATATTGGAATACTATGAATCAAAGCAATGTTCTACACTCATTTAAATCATTATTTGCTCATAGTCTATTTGTCAAGTCACTGCTATTATTAAAACTATTTATTTTAGAATATTCTTCATTTATTGTTAATTGCCACTATTAACCTAATCCCATAAATGTGTCAACATCACCTATCACTCAGAAGAATTATAATGTAGGATAGACTCTTATACATCAGCCAAGATCTAGGAAAAAAGAGGTGATAAAGACTGGAAAATCTTGTTTCCAGAAGCAACTGGTAGGCAAGGCAACTCATTTTCGTAATGAGGAAAGTGGAGAGGTGGAACTGAAATCTAAATAATTAGAAAGGTGATGAGAGACCCAGCTGTGCTTGGAAGTGGCTCCTATTGACATGGCCTGCAACTTGGACCAAGGAGGCAGAAGAGGGTTAGGTAGGATACCAAATTAGAGTCATTGAGCCTTTAAAAGAGTTCAGAGTTCCTGATTATATGTGTTTCTAATGCGGTCACAATGGATGTTTCTGCTAAGGAAATAACTTGCATAAGTCCTTTTATCACTGCTACTTAGATATGTTCTGGCTTGTCTGGTTCTCCGTGAACGATCAAATAAGTCATTTCTGTAGCATAACAAAACGACTTCTCAAAGCCAGACTGGGAATCATTTAAGTGTTTGTCATGGAAATATGTTGCTCAAAGTAGTTTTAGCACCAGCATAATCCTAGATTAAAGAAGTAGAATTTTCTTCTGATACCACTTCATCAGGATTGAGAATTTTAAAAATCAAATATATTTGTGTTAGTGGCCTCTGGTGGAGCTTTGAACACATAGCAGCAATTTACAAACTGATTTTTGGAGGGTTAATATGGGCTAAAATAAACTTCAGGTTTTATTCTCCAGACTTCTGAATTTCAAGAATCAAACAGAAAGGCAGAGCTGCTAACCAGAATAATCAGGTATAAGAGAATTGAAAGGGCATCTGTATCATCAACACATTTAATTTAACAAATTGATCCGATCTAGTTCTTAGTGGTCTCTGTTAGCATAAATGTTACTATGCTGGCTAACATTTCAATGGAAAATTGCTTTTTTCCCCCTTACACATAAGCAGTTGTGGTTTAAGTTCGAAGGAAAGATTATATTCCTCAAAGGAAATGCTCCTTTCAAGAATGATACCATTCGTCTTATCATTTATATAACTTCTTCAGTGTTTTCAATCCTTTTATAAAGTTCTCCATAATATTTCCATCAACCGGCACAGCAGGTTGGGATGATGACCTCCAGTAGACCTGAAGAGGTAAGTCTGATAGTGAATGGCTTCCTTTGGCAGATCTGGAGGGAAGACAGAGCCTTCTCCATATCGCTATTTGTCCTAGTTCTAATTGTCCGTGTGGATTTTCCATGCTGTCTGGGACTGATGAAAGTTGGCATCCAAAACTAGGCTCTCCATTCCTAACTGAATATAATTTATGGTTGACATCGGTACTGAGTCAGATAATCACGTTTAACTATTACAGCATGCCCTCATCTTATGCACTATATGTACACAGCTGTCTGTCCCAAAGGTGCTTTTTCCAAAAGGCAGTTGGACTTTCTTGGTTTTTTTCCCTTTTCTTTTCTTGGAAAACATTTCACTTTCTCATCCAAGGAGCTTCTTCAACCATGACCTGGATGACTGAGAATCTCCATAAACACAGCTGGCTGCTTTTAGCTAGCAAAAGGAACACAACAAGAACTATAGTTTAACTCTACTACAGCTTTGGTTGCTCACTTCCTGAGGATGCAACATCTTTCCTCCTTACCCATGGCAGTAACTCACCTGCATGGCCCACAGAGACCCAGACGGGGGAACTGGTACTGTTACGTGAGGCAAGGCTGAGCCCTGATACTCCATTATGAGCCCGTACAGTGAAGCTATAATTGGTATAAGCTTCTAAACCATCCACGACCACACTTGGCTTGAGAAGGCCTAAAGCACTGGGGGAAAACATTACACTACTTTCACAAGGTTCGCACATTAGAAAATGGCAAAGTCGGCAGGAAACACTGTAAGTGAGATCCTGGCGCCCACCCCGATCAAGGGGAGGTTGCCACCAAAGGGAAATCTGTGTCCCCACAAGGGAGAAGTTGAGATGGCGTGGAGCAGAAGGAGGGCCTGGAAAATCAAAGAGAAGAAAGGGTGTTAATCATTCCATCCTGCAAAATCCTGTTTCACAGTTTTTATACTTTTCTTAGTTTATATATTCAATACATAATGAGATTCTGCAGGGGTGCCCATCTTTATATTATGAGTTCTTTCCACTGGGCACAGTTTACCTGCAAGCAGTGGGCAGAATATGTTCAGTAGATTTCAACATAAATAGGGATGATGGGATCGGACCAGGTTACTTACGGGACCGTCTGCTGCCCCATGAATCCCAGCGGCCGGTTAGGGCCCACAGAGTCGGCCTTCTCCAGGTCCCGTCAGCCAGACAGTGTCGCCTGGTGGGGCCTAGGGGAAGAGCCTTCTCTGTTGCGGACCCGGAGATCCGTGTCGCCCCCACCCTCTCCGCCTTTCGTAAATTACTTAAAACACACCTCTGCCGGCAGGCTTGGGGCAGTTAACATCTTGCCCCTAGCCAGTGTATGTCTGTGTGTATGTTGAAGGATTGGTTTTTCTTTTAAATTAGGGGTTTTAATATATATGTATTTTTAATTGTTGATTTCTATTATGTTGTGAGCCGCCCTGAGTTCTCCGGAATAGGGCGGCATAGAAGTCAAATTAATAAATAAATAATAAATAAATAAATCCTTAGCCTAAAATACCAAAGGAAAGGGAATCTATTGCATCTCTGTGCCTTGGACACACATCTTCATCTTACAATATGTCCCCCAAGTATTGAGACCTCCACTGTGAGAGAAATGGAAGTAGGTAAAACAGACAGATATCAATACAGTAGTACAGCCCCACTACATTTTCACCTTCATTTTACAAGAGATGGGAGGGCTTCATTCTCCCAAGGACCATTTTCCCTGCCTAGAAGCAGGTTCTTCCCTTCTTGGAGGACTTACTTGTGCAGGCCACAGTTTGGTCCTCAGTGGATGTCCTAAAGAAGCCCTGGATGCAGGGGCAGCTTGTGGCAGCAGGAGAGTGGGAGATGCTCTTGGGAGGACATTTCAGGCACTGCTCCATTTCTAGAGAGTGACGATAGAACCCAGGCTGGCAGGCTGTGCAAAAGACAAGTACCTCATGAATACTTCCAAGGGAATAGCTATACCCAAATTAACCTTCAAACTGCATAGTCATAGACACGATAGAAATAATCTCTTATCCAAATCTTGTAGAATCTTATTTTAGAACCGAAAAGCAGGTTAATAATTAGCTATTTTTATATTTTAACTCATGGAGAATTTCACTTAGAAAATTTGTGTTATTGAATTAGGTATGATAAACAATAATTTAAGCTTCTACAACTTCCATAGACCGGGTGTACAATTTCTGTTGGCTCAAGGATCACACTAGGACTTGAACACTATATCAAGCATTATGGTTGAGAAACCAGTGGCTTCAGGACCCAAAATGGATAGCAGAACCACAGTTTAATATTTACTTTATTTTCATTTTTGTATTACGTTAATTTTAATTTTACCATTCTATTGTTTATTGTATTGCTTTTTGGGGAGATAGCAAAATTCCAGCACAAAAAAATACAGATGTTTTTTCCCATCATCAAAGAATATTATAAAATTGAGAACTAAATTATTTTAATATAATTTGAATTATATTAATACTATTTATATTTGTACTATCATTTCCTGGCTATCCTCATGCCTTAGATCTTCAGATTGCCTTTCTGATACTGCCACACTTCCAGTTTTACTATAGTATTTTTAAAGATAAAGGTAGTAGCTTTCCTAGTGGATTTTATATTATGATGATATCTATTTTCTGGATGCCTAGAACACAAAACCGTAATCCAAGCTGCTAAACCTTACTGTTTCTATCTGGAAGCGAGGCACCAACTTAAGCTAAGTAGAAAATGGTTGCACATATACCAAATATTAAAGTTCCTGCTCCCTGTATTACTTGTAAACTGTCATAAGGTATGGGTGACATTGAATTGCTTCTTCGTATTTTGGTATGGAGCTGTAATAAAGATTTATCTATTCACTCATATTGTACATATACATTGGCTGATAATCATGGGGTCCAATTTGGATGAGAAACGTATTTACATCTAAGTGTCTACCAAAGCTCTATTGGAATGCAGAATAAGCCTAGACCAAGCTTGCAACATCATGTGACGTGTCGCAACGTATCACAACTTTTTTCCATTGCTGGCAATGGGGTGGGCACAGTTTCACCATGACGCATCCGGCCCGCGGGCCGGCAGTTTGATACCCCTGGCCTAGGCTATTTATTGGGTTCAACTGAGGACTAACTTAGATATAAAATTTGTCACGAGGTTAGCCCTGGCATTCTGTCTGGATCAGAACTTGTGCACGAGGAGAGGGAGAGTTTAATCATTTGTTTTTACTGCATTCTAAGTCAGAAACTGGTTCATCTTTTCCCAAGAGAAAAGGTCCAATTCTTATGAATGCAAAATAATAATAATAATAATAATAATCTTCAAACTCTGCAGGCAACAGTCCTGCTAAAGGCTCAGAAACTTGGGAGTCATTTGTAGTGGGGTGGAGGGATTCAATTTGAAGCCTCATGTGGGGACAATCCAGACAGGGACTGATCCAGGCGATGATCAAACCAGATGCTGTATTATTCTCAGCCACGTTCATACTACCATCCTTTCCCATTAACTGAAAAGCTAATGATAAGTGACCTGCAATGACGTGGACTTTTGCTAATCCAGAGACTCTGAGAATAAGCTGGGAAAAAAATCATTGCTCTTGATCCTGAAGTAACAAAAATACCCCTATTGCCACTTTGCCCAAAAAGTGAGGGAGGAAGGAAATGAAATAAAAAAACCCTAAGAAGCCTGGAACCTTATAATAGTTTGGCCATTGCCTAAGAGAATGGGAAACTGACAGGCTTTTGTCAGTTTTCACACTTGCTATCTTTGTCTGAGCATATGGGTGGGCAGGCGGGGCAGGGGGGGGGGCGGAGGGAAAGCTACCAAGCTGTCAAACCAGAATTCCCCTTATCTGATCTGTGGAAGCTGCTGAAGCTCAGGAGCTGAGAGGAAGGCAAAGTTTCCTTCAGTGAGGAATCAGCAGCTCTAGTGATTTCCACTGAAAACCAGCTTCAGAATAGTTAAGTTAGAAATCGGCTTAACAGTTGGAATCACTTTTTGCGAAAGTGCCAGCAATCTATGAATCTTGTTTTGGTATTCTTCTCCTTCTTTCTCCCTTGAGCTGAGTTTCACATCTCAATGCCCCACCTTAAAAAAAAAAAAAAACAGCTGCTACTAATGGCTCCATGGAGAAAGAAAGAAGCAGAAAAATGAAGATTGTTGCCAATTCTTTTGTCCCCACCCCAAACTTTCCCAGTGGTTTTCCCAGACCCACCCGTGTCAAAAGGCATCATGGCATCAATGTCTGAGAAATGAGTTGTCTGGGCCTTTCCCCTCAGCCCTTCCTAAGTGCCCTGATGTCCTTTGCTACATATTTTGCAAGAGTTGCCATAATGTATTTGGCTGTATTATTTCTGCAGACACAAAATAGAGGAGAATTGTTACGTGGGTGGCATTAAAGGGAGCACTGGAGACCTGTGGAAGGAGGCAGCAAAGGTGGCATAGGGAAATCAGTAACAGGTTCCAGCTGGATTATGTCACCAGAGGGAGGGAAAGGAATGAAGCTAAGGAAGGTTACACCACACATGCCCTTGCACGATAAATAAAAACAGCAGGTGGCAGCACCTGCCATAGGAAGGTAGATTTTCCTTTATAGATATAGTCCAATATAAATATATTGGATTTTTTTTCAAACTAAGTCCATTAACTTGTTTAAAGTTTTCATAATGGTTATTAAAACCACTTTCCAACACTATATTGAATGGCATTTAGAACTGACACACAGTGTGGTCCAAATAAAACTGTATATAATGAGACCAAGTATTCTCACTGAAAGGGCCTAAAGCAGGGTCTTTTATGACTCCTGGACTTCAACTCCCATTCTGGCTCAGCTTGGAAACCTCTCCCTTTCCCCTCAGCATAGCTGGCTCAGGATTTCTGGGAGTTGAAGTCCACGAGTCATAAAAGAGCCAAGGTTGCCTACCCCTGGCCTAAAGGAATCTGATATCGTATTTTCAGCCTAAGAAATCCTACTAACAGGTACAAGCTTTTGCGAGCTATAGGCTCACTTCATCATATGTATTATGGAGTTGTATGAGATTCCTTATAATTGTTGGTTACTGTAGTCTAACTTGGTTCTCTTATAGTTTTCCCAAAGGGGGGAAACTGTACCTTTAAAATGCAAATGTGACTCTGAAGAATTGAATTATGTTTTCTTCAAGAGAAACAGCAGATCGATTCATTTTAATAAAAATAATTTTTCTTTCTTCTATTAAAAGTCTCCCACAAGCTCTCAGTCATTTGTTCCACAGCAATGTCATTGGCTTAAAATTGGTGGGCATGGGCTGACAAGGCCTATAACTTTTTAACGTGCGTTGGATGCATAACACAAACATTAAAAAGAGGCAGGGCTTTGTTTGCTTGCTCACGGCTGCCATTTTAAAGCCAGTGACTACTGTTGCAGATGGCCTTGTCTGAGGATCACCTAGATATGTTCATAATGACCAGATAACAATCCTGACAATAGCATTGAAGGGATTTACCACTGTCTTTTTCCAAGATTTTTTTTTCTCAATTTCCAGCTAAGAGAGAAGGCAGCAAGGACCATTCTTGTTTTTCATCCTTCTCTACAGAACGCCTTTCCCTTTTCCTAGATTATCAAGCATGAAAACTGTTCAGCAAGAAGTTATTCATGAGGGGTCCTTGGTGCTCCCTGAGCTTGCTTGTTTTCTCGCAGATGTTTCATTACCCAAACTAGGTAACATCATCAGTGCTAGTAGTAAGGAGTGCAGTTTGCTGTCAGTTTATATTCTAGTCGCAGGAGTCCCCAACCGTGGCAACTTTAAGACCTGTGGACTTCAATTCCCAGAATTCCCCAGCCAGCCATGCTGGCTGGGGAATTCTGGGAGTTGAAGTCCACAGGTTGTAAAGTTGCCAAGGTTAGGGACCCTGTTTTAGTGGCTTGCCTGTCAGCATTGGTGGTGGGGGGCGGTCTTAGAGATTCTTTGGTTAGGCTGTTTGCTGTTGGCTTCTTGGGCAGTTTCTTGATTGGGGTATTGTTTACTTGATTGTTAGTCTGATGTTAACCTTGGAGTTATGCTATGCTGATCTGGGTGCTGATTGCTGGTGGAGAGGTGCTTGGGTCTTTTTGTTCCTTTTTGGGCTGGGTGATAGTTTCTTTTGCATTGTCTATAGATGCTGTTAATGTTTATGTATCTATTGATGGCTGATTTGTGAGAGTGCCAGGCTTCTAGAAATTCCCTGGCATTTTTGGAGTTGGCTTGGCCTACGATGGTCACATTTTTCCAACTGAAGCTATGGTTAAATCTGTCTATATGTTGTGAAATTTTTTTTTTTAAAAAAATCATCATGTCTTCTGACTGCTAGTTGGTGTTCATGGATGCGTTCTGCCAGTTTTTTTTACCTGTTTGTCCTACATAGTGGTTGTTGCTGCCCTTATGTTGTATGTTGTAGTAGATGATTCCTGTTTTTTCTTCTGGGTCTTTTGGTCTGCTTAGGATGTTTTGAAGGACTTCAGTTGGCTTGTGTGCTACACTGATTCCATGTAGTTGTAGTAGTCTGTTGGGGTTTCTGAAATATTATTGATGAATGGCAGTGTAATTCTTTTTAGAGTTTGTTTTGGTTGGGCTGTATTGGGTCAGGGGCTTTTTCATAACCATTTTGTTGGAATATGTTGTATAGATGCTCTACTTCCTTTTTCTGCTGTTCTGGGTTGCTGTAGTCAGTGTAATGCAGAAGATGCCAGATCATGCCAAGTCCAAAAACGCCAGGGAATTTCTAGAAGCCTGGCATTCTGACAAATCAGCCATCAACAGACATATAGACATTAACAACATCTATAGACTATGCAAAAGAGACTAACACCCAGTACATAAAGCAGGGGTTCTCAACCTTGGCAACTTTAAGACTTGTGGATTTCAACTCCCAGAATTCCTCAGCCAGCAAAGCTGGCTGAGGAATTCTGGGAGTTGAAGTCCACAAGTCTTAAAGTTGCCAAGGTTGAGAACCCCTGACATAAAGGAACAAAAAGAACCAAGCACCTCTCCACTAGCAATCACCACCCAGATCAGCATAGATTAATTCCAAGGTTAACATCAGACCATCAAGTAAACAATACCACAGTTAAGAAACTGCCAAATAAGCCAACAACCAACAACCCAATCAAAGTATCTCTAAGACCACCCCCATCAATGCTGACAGGCAAGCCACTAGAATACAAAATGACAGCGAACTGCCTTCCTTACTAGCACTGATGATGTTACCTAGTTTAGAAAACAAGCAAGCTTAGAGAGCGCAAAGGACCCCTCCTTTCAACCCTCAGTTAGAAATATTCTTTATTAGAGAAGTTATTCATTAGAGAAGTTATGCAATGGGTTCAGGTGATTACATCACACTTTGGGCCTGTTGCAGAAGTTGAAATGAATCAGAGGCAAGAAATCATTTGTCTTTCAGCCCCTCCTCCAATTGTCCTCCATTTTCCTGGATTGGGGCTCTTGTCAACCAGGATTAATTATTTCTGATATGAATAGGCAAGGACTAATTCACAGCAGACAGTCTGATTTCCTTGAAGGAAGGCATAAACTAATGGGTGTTGTGCTGATGCTGAGCCACTAAGATGAGTAATGCCTCTTTATAAATACTCCTCAGTGCTTTGGTTGCACATAATATGGTAACATGGGTCTCCCACACTATACATTCAGTGAGCTGACAGCCAATGTAGAATCTTGCTTGATGCATATTTTGCAAATATGTTAGTCAAAGTCATGTTTGCATATTTTCAAAAGTACATCAAATAAATCCATAAACAAATGTTTGAAGGGAGGCTCTTTCAGCAGAAGATTGGAAATCTAACTGCCAGAATTTCCTCGGGATACAGCGTGAGTTATCTCAGGGCTTTTCTGGATTCAACTTTGATAGCCACTATATTTCTTTCTGACTTTGGAGTAGCGAATAAACACCTGGGCCTTATCCTGTAAGATGCAGGAAGGTCCATTTTCTCTGTTCTGAGACAGGCAGCAGGAAAGTAGGCAGACAGAGGGGAATCTGGTTGCAATTTGGCAAGGGAAAATAATAGGCTGTGAGACACCCCTCCCCTTTGTGGGGGAGGCAGACAGTGGCACCAGCTCAACTGCTACCACCACCCAGCAATTATTTTAACAAGCTTGTATGGGCTCATTAAATTAAAGGGAGAGGAAGGTGCTGCCACCCCGGCTCAGCCAGAGCCAAAAAAGTTTCACTATTAGTGAGATAAGCCAACCAGCCAGTCAGAATTCTCTCTGTGAAATCACCATGTGGTCTCTGTCCCCTCACAGCAGCCTATGCCCTTTTCAGCTTAGGTGTGTTTGGGGAAGAAAACAGGTGCAATGTGGCAGAAACCAATCCCTGACCTATGCTGTGACTTGAAAGTTGTTAATCCTTACAACCTGGTCTACATCTCAACCTGATCTACGTCTCATATGGGAGATTCTTCAGTTGAAGCTTTCTGAACTTCCTTACAAAAAGTCAAGAAGAAATGCAATGGAAGATCAAGAAGAAATGGAATGGTATATCATTCCTCCCTTTCCTCAGTTCATGGACTAAGCAACATTCACAGCAAATGACCTGCCCCCTTGATCTTCTAGAACCCCCCAGAAGAATTTCTCATTCATTTAATGTCATGCCAGGGAAGGCACAAAACTTGAGCCAATCTTCTTGCTTCCAAGTGAAATACACAGATGACTCTGACTCAAGCCCTTGCTATCTATACCACAGGAAATGTCCCAGCTGAGGTTGTAAATATTCTGTGCCAAAGTTCTAAATCGAGCTAGTAGTTCAAGAACTTTGTTTGATTTTAAGCAGAGGAGGTTGATTTGCCCTTCCTGGGTTCATAGGTCAAGCTCTTTCAGTACAAACAAATATTTGGATTGCATGATACAGGTCTTGGCTGAAAAGAAAAAGACAGAAATGTGAATTTTAGTCCACTGTGTTTACAAAAGTGCCTATCTGAGGGAAAAGATGTACAAAAAATATGTTATGTTAAAAAAAAAAGACAAGTTGTACTGATTTTTTTTTCCTCCTGTGGGTAGAAAGCAAACAAATGCAGAAAGTGGATGGAGCAGATGGATGTATGAGCCATCTGGCAAATTCCAGAAACAAACTGATCTGTCCATTCCTAATGGGAGGGCTGAATAAAGTTCTCTGAGAACCCCAGCTTTCATTTCTATTTATCAGGAGAATATTGGCGGATGTGACCATGATATGAAATTTCCAAAGAGACGGAAAGTTTCAATGGCACTACGATGTATATTTCCATAGCTTTGACAGTGAAAGAGACGAAGCGTACAAACCAGGGAAATGGAGGACATGCAAAACCACCCTGAAACAAAAGTAAGTCCAACAAATAAATAATTGACAAGTATATTTGCTGAACATTTACTGCAGGGGTCTCCTGGTCCGCACAAAGAAGCAAAGCCCCATCCGTGGGATGCAGGCAGCACACAAAATCACACACTCTCTGGTCCACAGAAAAACCTTTCTCCATAGAATCGGTCCCTGGCACCCAAAAGGTTGGGGACCTCTGATTTACTGTATTCCCCAGGGGGTTTCCAAAAGCTGTAAATACATGTAATTCATCAAATGGTGTTTACCCTCCCTATTAATACATGTCGTCCTTGATTTATGGTGACAATTGAAGCCCAAAATTCCTTTTGCTAAGGAAGTCAATTGTTAAATGAGTTTTGCTCCATATTACTACCTTTCTCACTACAGATGTTAAGTGAATCACTGCAGTTGTTAAGTTACTAGCATAGGCGTTAAGTGAATCTGGCTTCCCCACTGACTTTGCTTGTCAGAAGGTGATCACATGACCTCTTGCAACTATCATAAATATGGTATGTGCCAGTTACCAAGTGTCCAAATTTTAATCACGTGACCACAGGGATGCTACAATGGTTGTAAGTGTGAAAAATGGTCATAAACCAGTTTTTTCAGTTTTGTTGTAACTTCGAATGATTACTAAATGAGGACCACCTGTACCTCTGGAAGTAAAATCAAGATTTTTTTAAAATAAAAGCTGAATATTCATCATGTCATAAAGTCAAATTGAAAGCATGGATGTGCTATCTTGCCCAATTCATCGTTCACCCTATATAACGCAGGAATTTTGCCAGTATTTTTAAAGACTGAAGAGGCCCTAAATACTCTTGAAAAGGTAACAAATAGTTTATAGGAGAAGACTTGTGACAGTCTATGATAGCCACAATTCATGGAAGTTTTTATTAAGTTGATTAGTCAGGAAAGATGCTACCAGACTCCTCCTGATCCTTTGTGGCTATAGTGCTTCTCAGTACCATCAGCCATCTTTCTAGTCAGACTACTCCATAAAATATCCTGTGTATTTCAGTTTCTGCCTTGTCCTTTGCCCACAGAGATAATGGACTAAACGTAGGGCAGAATCTGGATCATGAAGGCCACAAAAGTCTGCTCAATATTTAGCTGCAAGTATTTAAAAGAATAATGATTTATTTTAATCACAATACATGTATCATGTCTGACTAACCCTTACAACTTCCCTCTCCCAGCAAGATGAAGAATAAGCTGTCCTTTCTCAACTGCAATGCACATTAAAGTGCAAGCATGCATCTTCCCTTTCCGTCTTTCATGCAAATGGAACAAAGATCAGAGCTATATGACTGTCCCCTTTAGCCTTTTCTTTATCCTATTTGAAGATGACCCCACCCTGATCTTTGAACAGAGGCCAAAACATATATCCCTGGCATGCTCCCAACATTGGGTGAGTCTGTTAAAGTTTGGATTAAGCCCTGACTTTGAGAGGAATTTAGTTCAAATGTATTTTATTTTCATCCATAATCAGCATCAGGTAATATTTAAAACTGTGGGGCTACGAATGCATCCAAAGATATATAGACGTTATCTGTCTGTCTATTTAGTCCTTAGAAGGGCTCGGTTAAAATCAAGAATGCTTTCTGAAAAAAAGAGAGGCATTTCCTGCCATGTTGGACATGGACAGCTTCTTGAAAATCCCAGTGTGCACTCAAACAACATAGCTGTGATTCTGCTGGAAGGCTGCATGTGTAGATGTCCAGCTGTCAGTAGACCACACAAAAATAATTTGGCAACGTAGACTGAGGCATTTTGCACCTTGCCATTAAAACTTTGATTTGTACCCATGGCAGGATTGCCTTGAGCAAACAGCAGCTATATCCTTTGATCAAGAAAAAATAAAGGAGAACAAAGTATGAAGCTTAAATGTCTCCCCAGTCCCCATCACCCTGCTAACTAGGGCCCAAACACTATGGAAGTGTTACTTCTTCTCTCATAAAACACAGACAACCAATTCACTTGATGAATTCCAGTCAGATGTTTGTACAGTAGATATAAAGCAAATGTTTCTCGTTATTACATTGCCTCTATCTTGAGCTAGCAATGACTATTATTCTAGTTATGACTTTTTCTCTTAAAACGTTTTTCACTCTCCTACTCTAAACTCGCCTTCTCATTCTGAGAAGCAGCATTCATTCTTTTCACTCTGTGGTTGGAAGACATCTTTTTCATTATTTATACGTAACATTGCTAAGGATCAACAGCATGCCAGCTACAACTTGGGTTAGTGCAGTCAGAGAGAACCTGCCTGGGCAGGATGGATTCTCTATCCCATTCCAGCGGACTATTCACAACCCAGGAGGGCGGAGAGAAAGCAGTCATAGTAGCAGCTAAGTGGAAAAACTGGCTGAGCTGTGGAAGAGGAACGGGGAGGGGAAAATCCTACCGGTAAGCTGGAAAAAATTCTCACCTCTTCTTCTGGTCCCAAGGGCATGGAGGCAAATTAGACCAAGGAACATGGATCTTTAGTGGTTGCCCAGGAACTTCCTAGAGTTATAAGTTAGCGTCTAGTCCAGGGGTAGGCAACCCAAAACACTGAAAGAGCCACTTGGACCCGTTTCCCACTGAAAACAAAACGCTGGGAGCCGCAAAACCCTTTTGATATCTAAAATGAAGATAACACTGCATATATCCTTTTTTACCTATACACACACACACACACACACACACACACACACACACACACACACATTCTGTATATTGTTTCAGCTACAATCACACATTGCTCCTAGAAGCACGAAGCCGAAAGCACCAGCCTGAAGATGACGAATGGGACTTCGTCGAAACGTCGCCAAGACACTTCAAATTCTACATGGGAGAAAACCCGAAGAACCAAAGACTGACTTACAAACACCAGTGAAAACCTCATAAAACAAATACATATATATAAGAAATGGGGCGCTTCCCCCCCACCCGCTGTTTCTCTTCCTCTCTTCTTTCTCCCCTCACTTCTTCGCCGCACGTTTGCTTGGAGCCCACCCAGATTTGAGCATCTTGAATTCCGACTCTTTCTCCTATACTCCACACCCCCACGGATCCCTTCTTCCTGCCCCCATTCCCTCCCTCCACCCCAACACCAGCACTGCCCACCCCTTTTCCCATCCTTCCCATGAGCGTGGGGGGGACATGCCTAGCTTGCGATGGGACCAACATGGAAGGTGATGCCACTGCCACGAAGAGGGTAGCAGCCCCGGCACCCAGGTGCAGCAGCCAGAATGGTGGCTGAGTGCCCCCCCCGCTCCCCTATTAATCTCTCCCCTCTCTGGGCAGGCAGCAAGCTTGCAATCGTGCTCAGAGAGAGAGAGAGAGAGAGGCAGAGAGCAAGCCTGGCCCAGGACCTCCCCTCTTCCAGCCAGGATCTATCAGGTCCATGCCCAGCAAGACATACTGGGACTCTGGAGAATGACTGGGGTCCCCTCCTCCACCCTAGTACTTGGGGGCAGTTCCTCTGCACCCCCCATGCCCTGTCTGAGCCCCTCTGCCCGGCCTGATCCGGACCCTGCGGACACTCAGCTGGGCAGCACTGGGGATGGCTGGCATAGTGCAGGTGATACCAGAGCCAGGTGGAACTCAGCAAGAGCATCCAGCCGGCCTCTCCCCCTCCCAATCTCCATGCCCACCTGGACTGCAGGCGTTTGCGCTGGGCCAGGAAGGTGCATCTCTATCGCTAGCCCTGCCCCACGTCATCGTGTGAATGTTGGGCTGGTCAGCATAAAAGACGGTTAGGGCCTCCACTCTCGAGCCAGGAGGGGGGGCGAGTGGGCGGCTGGCGCCAAAGGAGTGGAGAGGGAGGCAAGAGGCAGCAGAAGGCGCTGAAAGGTGCCCAGGGCACCGCAGACCGGCCTGAGAGGTGGGGAAGGCGGGTGAGGGAGCCGTCAGCCAACTTGCACTTAAGCTGAGGGTGAGTTTAGTGCCTGGTTTGGCGCCAAGAGAGCCAGGAAAGCGCCACCGCGTTTGGCCGAGCATGGCCCTGGCGCAAGTGAGGCGGATCTAGTGGCTTTGGTGAGAGGGCGCCTTGAATGGCTAGGGCTCCCCGTACCTGTACATGGGCGGCCCAGTGTCTCAACCGTCCCGGGCGCCCTTGCAGCGGATGCCCAAGTGCACGCGCTGCTGCAACCACAGCATGCTCTCATGGCTGAAGGGCCACAAGAGTGGCAGCACGTCATGGCTGCCCAGGTGGGGCTGCACTGCCAGCAGGCCAACAAGAGCCTGGAGAGCCTTTTGCCCAATACGCTATGCGTCCTGCCTGCCACCCCCGCACCCTCCTCTGCTACACTGCCTGGGCACCCCGGAGCAGCGCTCGCCACTGCCACCACCGCCCAGGGACGGCCTGTCGTGGCACTAGCCCCCCCCAGCGGTGCCATGGCTACATCCCATGAGCAGAGGGCGAGCCTGGGCAGCGTGGAGTCCCGGCTGGGGTGGTGGCCAGTGATGGCATCGTTCCCCAGGCCGCCCACCTTCTGTGCCGCCAGCGTCTTCGGGCCAGAACCGCTGCAATGGCCTGCTGACTGGTCAGCTCTGTCCACTGGCGACACTGGAGCCTCCCATGCTAGCGGAGGTTTCGCTGGGCCTTCCCTGGGGGGGATCCTGGGGCTTCCCCACATAGCTCTCCGGCCATGTGTGCCTCGGACTGAGCCAGCCTGGGAAAGGGATTTCCTGGCTGCCCTTCTCCCAGGGGGCAGGGCACCTGGGTGCAGGGCCAATCAGGAGCCCTGCGAGGGGGCAAGTCCCATGAAAGTGAGTGAGTGACTGAGTGAGTGAGAGAGAGAGAGAGAGAGAGAGAGAGAGAGAGAGAGAGAGAGAGAGAGAGAGAGAGAGAGAGAGAGAGAGAGAGAGAGAGAGAGAAGGGAAGTGCAAGTGACTCTCTGTCTCTCTCTCTCTCTGCAAATGGCGGAGCAGGCCTGGAGCTGCAGAAGGTGGCTCAAAGCCGCGGGTTGCCGACCCATGCTCTAGAGCAGTGTTTCTCAACCTTGACAATTTTAAGGCATGTGGACTTCAACTCCCAGAATTCCACAGCCAGCAATGCTGTAAAACAATCTAAAAGGAAGCACCTTGGGAAGTTGCACTATATGGGTGTATCATCTATACATCTTTTCAGTGCATGAGAATATGATCATTAGAGCAACTACTGTATATCAGATAAAACTTTTCTAGTCTAGCATTTTGACCATGCAGTGGTCCTATAAGCTCACCAATAAAGACTCTCTTTCTGCTCCCATTTCCCATGGTTCAGAGGCACACTTTCTTTGATTTTACCAAGAATAGGGGGCCATCCTGGTGGCACAGTGATTAGAATGCAGTATTGCAGACTAACTCTGCCCATAGCCAGGAGTTCAATCCTGACCGGCTCAAGTATGACTCAGCCTTCCATCCTTTTGAGGTTGGTAAAATGAGACCCAGATTGTTGGCAGCTACATGCTGACACACTGTAAACTGCTCAGAGAATGCTGTAAAGCCGTGGTTCCCAACCTTTGTGGCTTGGTGGCCCAGGGGAGAGGAGAACTGGGCTGTGTGAGTGGTGAGCTGGTGCACATGCACACATGTATGCAGCTCGACTTGCACAAGTTGAGCTGGCACACATGTGTAGACATGTGCCAGCCTACTGCTCATGCAAGTTGAGCTGCATGCTCACATGTGAGCACCGGCCTGCCGCTCGTGCAGCCTGACTGCGAATAGGCCATGGCCCGGTAGTGGCTCATGTCTTGGGGGTTGAGGATCCCTGCTGTAAAGCACTATGGAGTGGTATATAAGTGCTATTGCTATTCTGGCTAGTAATGATTGGAAATTTTATTCTCTAGAATTTTGTTTAAGCTTCTTTTATAGGCATTGCTACATCAGGTGAAATTCCATAAATTCTTGTGCGCTTTAGAGGTACTTTCTTTCATCTGCCTTCAATGCAACACAATTCACCTTTACATGATGATCCTAGTTCTAGTATTGTAACACAGACATATGCTTTTTCATCAGACTAGTTTCCTTCCTTCTTTTGGGCATGTCCTCCTTAATTGCTTTTTTCAAATATATATTCCAAAGCCCTTCAGTAATCTGTTTTTCCATAGGGTACTCTTTTTTCCATCTTTCCCATCTGAAATTACATTATTGGAATGTTTTTCTACCACCAAAGAGGAACTCCCTGAGACTAAACCAAGCAACCTGTCTCTCCAGTCCAGTGGCTGTCCAGAGTCCCAAGGTTTTTTTTAATACACCTGTCTTGTAAAGGTGATGAAAGCAAGGGAGGAGCAGAAACTACTTTAAATTACCTTTCAGAAGTGTTGTTCTGAATTTTAATGTTTATTAGCAAAGCAGTACAGGAAGTCCTCGACTTACGACTACAAGTGAGCCCAATGTTTCTCTTGCTAAATGAGACAGCTATTAAGTGACCTTTCTTGTCAGAGTTGTTAAGTCAGCGGTTCTCAACCTTTTCCGGGGCTCGACCCCGGCCCGCATCGCGCAAAAAATAAATAAATAATAATAATAATGGCGGCCCCGCACCGTGCATGCGCAGCGCGACGGGGCGCATCACGCATGCGCGGCACGACGGCCCACATCGCGATAGGGAAAAAAATGGCTGACCAAAAAAAATGGCGGGCCCGCACCGCACATGCGCGGCGGGGCGCATCGCGCATGCACGGCGCGATGGCCCGCATCGCAATAGGGAAAAAAAATGGGCGACCCAAAAAAAAATGGGCGACCAAAAAAAAAATGGCGGACTGCGGTGCTTGGCGACCCCTGTGAAATGGTCATTTGACCCCAAATGGGGTCGCGACCCACAGGTTGAGAACCGCTTTGTTAAGTGAATGACTGCAGTTGTTAAGTTAGGAACACATTTGTTAAGTGAATCTGGCTTCCCCAGTGACTTTGCTTGTCAGAAGATCGCAAAAGGTGATCACTTGATCCTGGGACACTGCAACAGTCATAAATATGAATCAGTTGCCAAGCGTCTGAATTTTGATCACAGGACCACAGGGATGCTGCAATGGTCATAAGTGTGAAAAACCGTTTTTCAGTGCCGTTGTAATTTCAAACAGTCACTAAATGAATTGTTGTAAGTCGAGGTTTACCTGTTCTGAAATGATAAATGGGCCTTCTTTTAAGAGTTTGAAATTCTGAAGACAACTTTGTATGACTTTTTAAAAGAAATTAGTTTTTTTTTAAATGTACTATCTCTCAGAAGGATTTTTTTTAAAGAAAGAGGCTTTAGGGTGGGGGGGGTCATGCATTTTGGGACTAATGAAATTCAACTGACACGATCCTGATGAAGACTTTTCCTTCATTAATATCAATCCCGATGCAGAGACACTGTAATTCTCAGAATTTCCGCCAGGATAGTCCTTAGTTGCTGAGAATCCTGGGATTTACAGTCCCAAATCCATCAGGAACAGATGAGACCAAACTGGATGACTCTTCTAGCTAAGATGTCTCCTCCTATGTATTGAAATTCATTGTGTCTTGTTCATAAAATATCTTCCAATTGATTAACATTTAATTACAGCCATAATCCTTGTGGAATACATTTGTTGGACAAGTAGTTATGTACTCTGATACCCTAGAAACTGTTCCCAAGACTTGCAGCAAATTAAGAAGGAGCGAAAGGGCAAAATATCAAATTAGTTTACTGTCAGAAATAGAATGAAACAAAAAGGGATGAGGATATCTGATGCATTAAGAACTAGGACAGTGATGGCGAACCTTTTAGAGACCGAGTGCCCAAACTGCAACCCAAAATCCACTTATGCATTGTTGGGTGCCGGGTGGGTGTGGCCCATTGGCTGGGCGTAGCCCATTTGGTGGGTGTGGTCCATTGGGTGGGCGTGGCTGTGGTGGTAACAGCAGACTGGGTGGGACTAAAAAGTTCAATCAATCAATTCCAACTTTGCAAGATCTTTTTTTCCTGTGAGAAGTTGAAATTGATTGATTGATTGAACCTTTTTTTTTTTTGCACACGGCGGCAGAGGCCTAAAGTGAAAAGGTTTTATAAAACCCAGCTGAAGGCCTAGGACAGGGGCGACGGTGCGCGTGCCCACAGAGAGGACTCTGAGTGCCACCTCTGGTACCCGTGCCATAGGTTCGCCACCACTGAACTAGGAGATAATGTACCCCAGTCATGTTATGAGTAACTTCCCACATCTTCTATTTGTAAAATGACATATTTTCCAACCTAGAAATTGGAAAATCCTCCAAATCCACCCCAGGACTTGCCCCCTTGGGTACTTACCCACACATCTTCCTTTGACCTCTTCAAAACCAATGACGCATGTGCACCTGCCCACTGGCACTAACCATTCCCCATTGGGACTGCAGTGCATCTTGGGTGAAGCACCCGTCTCCTCTGTTGCATTCTTCAGACAGACACCAGACACTACTGTTAGACCCTCAGGACCTGCAAGCGTCTCTGGAAAATGGGCCAATCCAGTAATGGTATCTGTACAGGTCTTGTAATAAACTCTCACTGAAACCAAGGCCACACACGCTCCTGAGTTCTGGAAAGCCAGATAAAAACCACGCTGCTGTAGCTTCCCAATGGAGCATACTTCCGTGTTCAACTTCAGTGAGCCGACCTCAACATCTCGAGCTGTGAAAATGTTGTCACCTGCTACAGTGTTGATCTGGAAAGTAAAAGGATTTAAGTCAGTTGAGCCACTCGTTTAAACCAAACACAATTCCTTTCTGAAACATAGTGGTTCTGTCATAAGTAAATTAAGTATATTTGAATCCTCACCAATATTCAGAACTCCCTGCATATTTTAAGCATGTGAGGAGTTTAATTTAGCTTTGTCTCTAAAATGCAAAAACCCTAATTCATGTATGCAACCTATCCCTACTCACCTTCTTTTAGATTAATTCAGGATATAATTTGAATATATATATAGCAGAAATCAGATATACATTGCTGTTGGAACAAAATATTCAGCAGTAAAAGAGACATTCAAAAACCACTAAATCAACATTTTCTTAGCTATTTGGAAAACAAAAAAATTGGCATAAAGATCCATCATGATAGCCTAGGCTGAGCTAGGGTATAAAACCAAGTATATTGTATTCAACAATAAAGCTCTGGCTAATACAAAAATGTAAAATTAATCTCTTAAGACTACAGCATGTTAAAAGGTTGCACAACAATACTGAAACAGAATTAGTCATTTGACACAGAGAGCAGACATAATAAGAGAAAGCTCAGAACCAATTTAGGTTACATGTAATCCAAGCAGTTTGCATTAGTTATAGGAACTCTTTCTTGCAATACTAAAAGATACTAAATTGATTTGAAAAATATACACCAGAGAACAAAATGGTTTGAACTGAATAAAGAGACCAATGTAGAATACCACTAATAAGCAGAGAATAGATATGGGCTACACGATACTGTGTCGTGTGGAGAAATCAAGAAAGGACACAAAAGAAAACTGCTTGTCAGCCCTCGGCTGGCAGGCTCTGACAAGTACTTTTATTTAAATGATGGAAAGATTTGGAAGAAAATACCAATGGGATACCTCCAGAGGAGTTACTTGACCATACTTGTTTTGCCTGGGCTTTATTGGTCAAAATCCAGAGGCCATGATGCCCAGCTTTTACCTGCAACAAGGACTAGAATCCAGATGTACCTCAAGAATGAGCGTTCGGGAAAACACTGGTTATGAACATAGGCACTCCCTTTCGAGAAGCTGACTAATAGCCCTTGAGAATGCATAACGTTTAATCCCATGAAAACAAGTAAAATTAAACATAGGGCTACTGTTTTGACAGAGGGGTTTGTCTGGGCAGGAGCCTAATGCTCTGACAATATACTAACACCCATTAGCCGGTCAGAGGGTGTGAGAAAACTCATTTCTGAAAAGTTGATGATGAAGAATAGAAAAGTGAAAGGCAGCTGTGGGAGCTCTTGCGCTCTTATTTCCTTTTTTAGTTGGTTGGTTTGGGAAAAAATCCAGCAGAAGAGACGAGTAAGCTAAAGTGCAGGGAGGTTCTAGTTAGTACTTTTCCCATCTGAAAGTAATTCAATATTTAACCCCATATCTAGTGATGTTTTTGAGATGTTATTCTTTTATGTGCGGGAGTTAATAATGACAAGGTAATAACAATATCAATAGCTACTTGAAAGTGGCTCCTACTGTTATTTCTGAGCCACGCTTTCAAAAGTCAAGACAAAAAAAATATGAATGATTGATTCCACTTACTTGAATTAAAATTAAATGTTGCTAAGATAATTGTTATTTATTTGTGTATTAAACTTATACACTGCCCATCTTGCCTAGAGGTGATTCTAGGCATCTTACAACCCATATAAACAACAAGATAAAACATTAAACTAATAAATAGCAACATTCAGATTGACTTAAAAATGAACAAAGGTGGCAGGGAAAGAGAATAAATGATCATTCTCCACTCAGAATGCCTGCCCTATTAAAACATAAAATTTAAGAGCTGGGTTTTACAGGCCCTGGGCTGGGCTGTGGCCTCAGGTTGTGTATCTAATTCATTATATTAATGAAAACATTAATTCAATGAAACTAAAATTCATTGCTCCCATGATTCAGAAGGTTGCACAACATGTTCAATGGGGCGTAAGAGCGAGAACTTCTGAGTAGGTTTCTACTCTGAATTAGTACATTATTTTGAAACATTAAACTAAAACACTAAACAATTCTATGAAAAGCTGCTGCCAGATTTGGACTCCTGCATGCTCTGTTCAGTTTGACAGTCTGCCAGTAATGTGTGCAGTAGAGTGACCCCTTCTTCATTTACAGCTAATCATATTATACACAAATACAATGATCCAAGAACTATGTTTAAAAGACTGAACATAATGCCAAGGGTCACTCAAAATGACATCATATGCAAACATGCAGAGGGCAAAATATTAAAATTGTTTTAAAATGGATATGATTACAGTATGGCAAAGATAAGACAGAAGGGATAAATCTCTCTGCTTCTAAGGCAGAGAGAAATCATCCTGTGAATATTTTTAAATAACTGCTATCATCTCTCTTTGGATGGTGTTTGAATGGGTCAGTGGAGATGGAAGGTGATCCCCGGGTCTCGACTACCACATCTGAAATCTTAAAGAGTCTCACCAAGGTGATCTTCATAGTATTTCCTCAGAGTAAGAAATGTTAAAGAATCAGTGATCACAATTACATAGAGAGAAATCCTTGCATGTATTTTTTTTTATGCCTGAGAGATCTTATTCTTCATGAAGGGATATAAATTGTATACATATAAGTCCATTCTCCTCTCAATACATATTCAGGAGAATATTACCATACCAGCCCAAGCTTTGATTCTCAGGATATGAAGCAACATTAAGATTCCACCCTCTAGAGCAGTGTTTCTCAATCCTGTCAACTTCAAGATGGGTGGACTTCAAAACCCACAATTCTCCATGTTGGCTAGGGAATTCTGGGAGTTGAAGTCCACCCATCTTAAAGTTTTCAAGATTAATAAATCTGCACTAGAGAGCAGGAAATTGAGTTATCTTTCCTTTTCCCCTCCATGCAACCTAATATTTCTCAACCATTTTTTCATTATACCCCACCCCACAATCAAAAGGAGGCCTTTTGGATAGTTTTTCCTTAATCAATCCCCTGAAATTTTAATATCACGTATATATTGCATATCAGTGCATATATGTGTAGCATATAAAACTATTTTAAATTAAGGGTTAAGAATGACTAATTTTTTAAGTTAAAAGTTCAATTAAAAATTAAAAAGCAATTAAATTTAATTTGACTTTCTAATATTTGTTGAGTTACTTTAAATATAATTTATTTATATAAATTGTAATGTATCAAACTACAGAAGCAAATTAGCAATTTATACAAATACATATAGATATAAGCATTTTAAATCATTCAAAAGTTTTACTTTTCAAGCAAAAATAAAATAACAGGAAAAAAATTGAATTCTTAAAAATTATTTTTAGTGAATTTAATTTTTAACTTAACTACTTTACAATGGAAAGTTATCTATCCAAGAATGATTCTGTGGGTTTGCTGAATCTGATTTTTTTTCATTAAAAGTTCGATGTTTAGTGTGATGCTAGTAAGTTTAATACTAATTTTCCCCCTGACGATATATCAATTTTTTTTCTTTCCTTTGTTAATATATTATTTACTAAACTAAAACTACTTTCCATCACATAAGATGTTGAAAAACAAACATCATCCATAAAGCAGCCAATGGTAGCCAATAGAAACATACAGGCCATCTCTTGCAATATGATTTTGAGCAGTGGTGGGATTCAAATATGAGAACAACCGGTTCTCTATGTGGATGTCGCTTCTGGAAGTCCATTCTGGGCCTGGGCAACAACAAATTAGCTACCAGTTCTGCCGAAGTGGTGCGAATTGGCTGAATCCCACCACTGAGTTTGAGACTGAGCAATCAATTGAAAGGAAGTCTTCTAATTACAGCCATTTATTTGCCATAGTAATGGTTGCTAAACAAGGCAGTCAGTAAGTAAAGACTCCTTGTACTGAATGTAACTTCTAGAGCAGAACACTTTTATTCTTTATTTACAAAGATAGATTGATTAGAATTACCTCATGATATTATTTTATAAAAGACATTTTTGGCTTTGTAAAAATCTGTGAAAATCTTCGATCATGGCAAAATTACAGGCCACCATCCAAATGCATAGCATTCAGCTTCTAAACCAAGTTATTATTCATGTCAACTATATTCTTCCTGATTGAAAATTATCTGCATCTAATGTCTGAAGAACAAACTAGTGCGTGCATCTATGATTGCAAACAGGTTGTTACAAGTTTCTGATCATTCTGCCATTTTTTTTTAATTTCTGAATACTTTTGTATTCTGAATGAACATAAGAAATCTGGCTAATCTCCAAGTCAATCTGAAATTGAGGCATTTCATCAGTGATGAGGAACTGAAAAACTTTGCTAAGGATCATGTATATTGTACTTAAAAAATTGAACAGCTTCATATGTATAACTTTGGGTATATGCAGGGGAGTTGGTTTATTCCCTTCTCACTCTTATGGATGATGTGTGTCTTTTTCAGTCTCAGGGTCTCTACCAGAGGCTGGGAGTTTGAGGGTTCAGCATAGGATCTTAGCTGTTCCTAGTCCAGGGGTAGGCAACCCAAAACACTCAAAGAGCCACTTGGACCCGTTTCCCACCGAAAACAAAACACTGGGAGCCGCAAAACCTTTTGATATCTAAAATGAAGATAACACTGCATATATCCTTTTTTATCTTTATTATAGGTGTGTGTGTGTGTGTGTATGTATGTGTGTCTGTGTGTGTGTGTATGTGTGTGTGTATGTATATATACACACACAGGTAAAAAAGGATATATGGAGTGTTATCTTCATTTTAGATGTCAAAAGGGTCTCGCTCTCTCTCCCTCTCTCTCTTCCTCCGTCTCTCTCTATCTGCCCTTGGTCTGCCAGTCCTCTTCCCTGACTCTCTTTCTTTCTCTCTCTCTTTCCTCTCTCTCTCTCTCTCTCTCTCCCTCCCTCCCCCCTCTCTCTCTTTCTCTCTCTCTCTTTCTCTCCTCCCCTCTCTCCCTGTCTCCTATTTGCTGCTCACCTGGCAAGCTGGCTTCAAGCTGTTCTCCAACAAGCTCAGGGGTAGGCAACCTCGGCTCTTTTATGACTCATGGGCTTCAACTCCCAGAATTCCTGAGTCAGCATAGCTGGGCTAGCTAGCTCTCTCCTGCCCTTCCTGCTTCCTGCTTCCTGCAGAGACGCAGCAAAGGGAGGAGCTCCACCCAATAAGCTTTTCAGGTCCTTGGAGAACACTGTGAGTACACTCTCTTTTACACACACACACACACAGAGAGAGAGAGAGAGAGAGAGAGAGAGAGAGAGAGAGAGAGAGAGAGAGAGAGAGAGAAGCAGAGAAGCCCAATTGCCTCTCTCTATCTCTGTCTCTCTCTCTGCAAATGGCAGAGGAGGCTGGGAGCCACAGGGGAAGGCTCAAAGAGCTGCATGCAGCTCCGGAGCCGCAGGTTGCCGACCTGTGTCCTAGTCGCTCCTTGGACCTGTTGGAACCACTCTCCCAGCTTAGGTGTCACAGCTCCAAGTGCTCCTACCATCATTGGGACCACTTTGGCCTTGACTTTCTACATCCTCTCCAGTTCCTCATTCAAGCTCTGACATTTTCTTTCACCTCTTCTTTCCTTCTTAAGCCTGGTTGTTACCAATGTAGACATGTATTGCATTCGCCTTGTTTGTGCTAGCCTTATTTCTTCTTTCCCTGTGTTGACATTCTGGACCCTTCTTCTCCTGCTCATGAAATTGGACACAGAAGATACTACATAAAAGAATAACTACCATCTCGTAAATCTTTCTGCAGTACTTGCCCTTCAATGGGGTCTTCCTGGGCTCACAGGTCCCGCTTAATGAGCAGGTGGCAGCTCACAACCAGGAAGGCCTTTGCATAATTATATGTGCCCTTTCCTAGAGTGGAAAGCTCTTCAGACAGTCACTCACTTCTGGTCTCTTTGTGGCTTGACTATTGTAATGTGTGCTGCACTTGAGTCTGCCCTCAAAGACAACTTGGAAACTTCACTTGTTCCAGAACCCAGCTGCACAGGCAATGATGGGCATGCCTCAGTATGCCCATGTAACATCCCTGCTTCACAAACTGCAACTGGTTGCCAGTTTGCTTCTGGATGCAATTGAAGGTGCTGGTTGTTATCTATAAAGCCCTACATGGCACAGGGCCTAATCACCTAAGGGACCACCTGCTTCTCATAGTATCTGGCTGATTTGATCCAATGAGTTGGCATGCTGCAGATTAGGATGCTGTCTTTTGGAAGACTGGAATCACATTTTCTTTGTTACCATACCTGCTCTCTGAAATAAAATTCACCCTGAGATCTGGTGTTTCCACCCTTCTGTGTTTCACAGGGCCTTGAACACCTGGCTATTCACCCAGGCTTTTGGCAAAGGTTAGGGTCAGAAGCCCTTTCTGACTAGTATCTGGAGTTTTTCACTGTTCTCTGTTTTTGCCATCTTTTTCCTTCTTTATCTTTACTGTTAACATGGATTATCTTTGTAAACTGTCCCTCATCCGTGGGAGTCAGGCAGCGTACACCTTAAATTAATAAGCAGACAAACAAAGCTTACTTTAGTGAAGAGGGGACGGCGGAACTGGATGCCCACATCTTGCTCTGATTCCATGTAGTAGAGGTTGAATGTCTCCTTGCAGCTCACCATTTCTCCTCTGAAACTCTTGCAGTCTCGAATGGTGAATTTCAGCTCCACAAAGATGCGAGAGGAGACCTCCCCTCGGAAGATCCAGTTTGTGCGGAGCCAGTGGTCAGTGTCTCCTTCAGAGAGGACGCTGCAGTCCTGGTACATATATACAGGAATCCCATTGATCATCTGCTGCCCCTCACTCCACTGTGTATGAAAATGAGAGAAGATTGAAGACATTGAACTGAGTTCTTGACAGGTTATTATCAAAGAAGCATTGCGATGTTGTTGTTGGGGTGATAATGGAAATAATAATATTAATAAAACCTATCCCAGCTCCTTGGGAAGGACTCAACAGGGGGATAAAAATGCCAAAGCCAGTCTGAAAATCTGGCTCTACTGTGTGATCAACCTTAATAATAAATTGGTATCCCATCCTTTGCCCACAGGGCAGATGGATAGGTGGATAGTCGTTTTTAAAAGACAAATATGCATATGCTGCCACTCATGAGAAAAAAATTCTTCCAGTGTTTGTTTTCACCTATATGTTATCTGGATCCGCCTACCTTCTCTTGCTTTCTTTTTCTCTGTCTCATCAAAACTTAGCTTAGGCTGTAAATCTGGTTGTCACATGCTTTTTTGCGCTCATGTTCATATTTTTTTTATTTCAATGACACATTACGCAGCAGATCAGATTTCTCTTTTGTTTGCTTTTCTTCAAAGCAGCTGCAACGAAGGGCACCTATCTGTTTGATCAGCAAATGACTCTGGGGTGGGCCTGTTCAACCTTGTGTGCCATTTTCTTGACCTAAAATGCCCTGCTGAAGTGACTGCCACAGGGACGTGGTTATTTCAACGTGCCATGTACAGTACACACTGTGCTTTTGCTCCTCCCTATCTCATGAAAGACCAATTCTGTCTCCAATCTTCGCAGAGGCACCACTAAAAGAAATTTCCAGTACTTAATGCTATCATTTATTCAATTTAGATTCCATTTTCATTTGGAGCTCAGGGTGGCATATAGAGGGCTCTCTTCTCCCTCTTTCCCCAGCAAGAACCCTGTCAAATAAATTAGGCTCAGAGACAGTCTGGTTGATGTCCCCTCATGAATTTCCATTGCTGAAGGTAGACTAGATCTCAGGCCTCATTTGTCATTCAAATCAACTACAATTTAATAGGGCTGAAGTTAATCTGAATCACTTCTCAAAAGTTAATTGCAAAACATGAAGGAGCATCCATCCATTGCAAACACTTTTCCAGTGCATGCCTACTCAAAAGTTAGCAAGGCCAGAATAAATTGTTATCCAGTCTCTCAGTAAATCCCACTTCTTATTAGCACTGCTGATGTTACCTAGTTTGGTAACATCATCAGTCTGCAAGAAAACAACCAAGCTCAGAGAGCACCAAGAACCTCTCAAATTGTTATCTGCACTGTGCAACTAGATATAACCTTATTTAGATGGCAGTCCAAATGAGTTTTTAGTGAGGCTTATTCCCAGGAATTCCAGAGGGTAATCACTTTGCAGCCTTCTTCAGTATAATTAAACAATACATAAATAGAATTTGACAGCACAGATTGTTTCTGTAAATTTGCAGCAGTTTCTGAACAAAATTCCTTCACTTTCACCCCTCCCTTCTCACCTTCTGAACAATGGTGCTGCATGAGATAGGAGAAGGAAAAACATACTTGTAATTTTTATCTCATGCTGTAGGCTCTAGAATTTTTCCCCCCAAAGAAAGCTAAACTCATTGACAAATTTATTTACAGTATTTTGCTCCTAGACACAGCTTAACTAAATTCCTGCAGTCTTGGATAGGCAAGGAATGGCTAAGTTTTAGAAGAGAGACAGAAGCAATGCTTTCCTTTGGGGACCAGGTTTGCTCATTGGGTTTGCTCATACAAATTTGTCCGAATAAGAGCAATGATCTGGGGCTGAAATAGTGTCTCAAAATAAAATGTTATAATTATTCAACTTGCAATGGATCTCCAGACAGACTACAAATCCTATTGTTCATCTCTCCTTCTTCAGGCCTCTTCTTTTTTTATTTCTCTAATACCTTTCTGCAATGCAGGAACTTTATATTTTTGTCTTTCAGGATCCTGCTTAAACTGATTTTTGCTGGTTCTCCAGCCATGATGGCAAGTCCGAGTTACATAAAATGAAGTGATAGCTACAACTGCAGCCAAGTGTTCCCTCAGTGTGTACAGTGCTTTTAATCTGAGGACATTGCATGCAGATGCGCATATATATGTATGCACACATGTCTACCTTTAACAGCTATAGACTGATGTTTGGAAGGAAATTCCATAGACATCTCTGTTCATAAAGCAAAAAGTCCATAAAGGGTTTCCAGTCTTCTATAAAAGTAGTTTCCCCCCACTCCCTAATCAAACAAGTCAATTCAGCCCTGTATTGAGGTTACACCACTTTACATGACACTCTGTAGTCTTTATATAAATGCATGTCAGGGAAAAATAGTCTTAAACCTTGCTTTCTAGCATATCCAGTTTTTGTGGAGATCATTGTTTTATTGTATTACTGTGAGCTCCTTGTAGATTCAGATTTGAATTATATCTTTAGTAAGCTCTGAAACGCAGTTGGAAGGTATGATCATAAGAGAAAAATATTTTGTGGAACATCTATCAACACAGGAATTCTGAAGAACTATTTTATAGATAGCATCAAACAAAAGTATTTCATCTGAAGTGCTTCTGTACAACCTGGAAATATGACCCTGGGACCATTTACAGGAGCCAAACCTTTTTTTCCCTATACCTCGCATGCTAATTTGGGCAGGCTGCAAAAGTGATTTGAAAGCATTGCTTTGGACCTGGGAAGAGTGTGATTGCTCACTGCTGCTCATTAAAGCAGGCCATCTGTTAACAGGCATTTCCATGAGCCTGAAAAAGAAATGCTGCTGCTTTCATGAGAAGCCCAAAGTCTGTCTTCCAAATCAGTTTCAAAGGGAGAATAGCCATGGCGAACCCATGGCACGCATGCCAGAAGCGGCACTCAGAGTCTTCTTTGTCGGTACGTGTGCCATGCCCCGGAGATGGCAACCGTCCCTCTTCAACCAGCCGCCCGAGGTCCCATGTGGCTGGATGCATCCCAGCACAACTGGTTTCCCTCCCGCCCGTCCTGTCCGTCCTGGCCTCACATGCTCTTCTTTTCCCAGCCACGACCCACTGCATCGCCTCCTCAGTTGTCGGCCAGCAGTCCAGTTCAGAGGCGGCTTCTCTGAACTGCTGCTGGTGGGCTGCGGAGCCCCATAATGTGCTGGTCAAGGAGCCGGCAGGCTGTGGCTGCTGATGGACACCATCGGCCCCCATGCGCTTGCTGGCCTCTGTGTGTGGGAGCCAATGGTGTCAGGCAGCAGCTGCCCCGGCCCCTGCCTCTCCTTGCCCTGCGGCAATGGCACTCATGCCCTGCCTCATCTGGCCTCACACCGCAGGACGAGCCTCTTGCCCACTGCCCCACCTGCCACAGACCCCCTGGATCTCCCCCAACCCTGCCTGGCCCCCACAGGCAACTCTCCCCATGACCAATATCGAGGTGACCACGGCCACTTTGGTCACATCCACCCAGTCTGCCATGACCACCACAACCACGCCCACCCAGTGGGCCACATCCCACCTGGCACCCGGCGATAAATAAGTGGGTTTTGGGTTGCAGTTTGGGCACTCGGTCTCTAAAAGGTTTGCCATCACTACTCTATATGATCTGACAATTTGAACTAAGCTCTTGTCAATAGCATACAAAATAATATATTTTCCCCTTCTGATATACAGGATTGCTAGTCATCCAGCTTGCCCTGAGGGAATTAATAAGCTCAAAATAACCAGTTTTCCCTTAACCTAGTCAATCACAAGTTCCTGAACAAAGTTCAGAAAACATAAGTTCATATCAGGATATGCAAAAGAGTATGTGTTATGTCAGTGTGTCTGTCAAATGTGTGGATATTACAGTATGTATATGAGTGAGACGCAGCAAAAAGAAAATCATCTTTAAATATTAAATATACACTGTACAAAGTAAGTACAATGTACAAATACAAACAATATGCAATCTACTATTAAATATACAAAGTAGTTTGCTTGCGGCCTTTGCCCTGTGGAGACCAATAGCATTGTTGAATAAATAAAACAAAGCAAATAAACACACACACAAACAATTGTCTTTATCTTATTACTTGTCAGTGTATCTGGGTATCAAAGGAACACACTGATTAGTATGTAAAGTACTATTAAATCAATGGATTACGGTTAATTTAGTACTGTAATTCTGTCTTGGGAAGGGGTGGCACAGACTGGTTGTTATTGCTAATGGCAGCCGCCCATGTGGGAGAAAAATGCTCTTTAAATGCTATTGTAGGAGGAAAAGGCACTGTAATAATATCACAACGGATTGATTGACAGTTTATTTTCCTGGCTACCTAATGCTGGGTGACTCAAGAAATTGGTTTTTAGTATTATAATGTTTCTAGTATTCTGTGTAACAATCTGTTGCTGTGTGCAATGTATCCCCCCCCCTGCTGAACCTGTGTAAGCCTCCCTCTTCTAACAATCTCCTGGATAAGAACCAAGAACCAACTGCTGCCTCTGATGACTGGACAGAGATGTTTCTATGATGGCAGCCTCTGAGGACTGGACAGAGATGCCTATGCCCTAGGATCGTGTACAGAACTGGATGGTGCATAGGTGGAACAGAGGAACAAGGAAATGCCTCAGCTGCTAAAAAAATAAAAAATAAAAAATAAAAACAGTGGATATGTTGTAATGCACTCTAGCCATTAGGCTTGGAGGGACAAAGACTGTGCCATGTGGCTTGGAACAAAGGAACAGGCCATGTGACTTTACCATGCTGTTTTGGAGCAACAGGAAATGGAGGCGGGGCCAAGAGGTGGAGGAACGTTGTACCAAGATTTGAATCCATTGGCCACAGGGTGGCTTTGCCAGTGTAGCCTTGTCATTGGCTACAGAAATAACATTGTCATTGGCTGTTTGTAACCATGTGATGCATTGTGTAACCGCCCACTGTAACAGGTAATAAAAGGGGAAGGCAGCCTTTTGTCTGTTGCCTCACACCCCAGAGAGGAAAAAAAAATATCACAACGGATTAATTTCCTGGGTACTAACTTATGAAAATTGGCTTCCATTAGAGACAAACAAGAATGTTTTTTTAAAAAATTCAAATTAGAATTTCTAGGCCGTTATCCTTGACAGAATGAGGAAATAGGATTCTGGGGCTTATTGACATTGTAAAATTATATTGGATGTTATAAAACAATCATGGTATCTTCAAGGCATCTTAGTAATTGTAGTTTCGAATAGGTAAAGATACTTCTGTTAAATACCACTGGATACTCTCAAATAAATAAAACAGAAATATATGTCTGCTATATATTCTTTGTAATAATACCTCAACACAAGGCAACCTGCCATATTAAAACTTTGTATTCTTTGGAAGACTCTGAAATCTTCCTTCTCTCTCTCTCTCTCTCTCTCTCTCTCTCTCTCTCTCTCTCTCTCTCTCTCTCTCTCTCTCTCTCTCTCTCTCTCTCTCTCTCTCTCTCTGTCTCTCTCTCTCTCTCTCTCTCTCTCTCTCTCTCTCTCTCTCTCTCTTTCCCTCCCCCTCCCTCCCCTTTGACTTAGATTTTTTTCCCCTCAGAATGTTCCTCCCTTTCCCACCCTCATGTGTATATTGCCCATCAGAAAGTTTGCAATTTTGACTTGGGCTCAAATATTTTTTTTAAAAAATATATATAACTTTTTTTAAAAAAAAATCAGGTAGTTTTAAAAGGTCATTTACATGCAGGGACAGAAATTTCTTTATTCTGGTCAGTGTGTTTTTGTGTGCGCATGCCTGTGTGTGTCTGTGTGTGCATGCACTGTGGTGCTACTTGCTATGAAAAATAAGAAATAAATTGTACGGATTGGCCACAGCTACGGTAGTTTCAGGCATTACAACCTGTGGCTTTTCTTCTTCATTGACCCTCAAATGTGTCTTTGAGAGAGAGAGAGAGATGCTGTATTTTCTGGAGGACCGAAAAACAAATTTTATGTTTCATAGTTAATTGTTTCTGTTTCATGGCTTGTTCTTTTTAACTGTTTTAATTTGGCTTAAATGGCTGTTGTTGGAATATTAATGAGCAGGAAGAGTCATGTGGTAACTCAGTCAGCCAATGTGAAGAAAGTGCTACTGAGTCTGTGCAAAAAGGGTATTGAGTTAGAAGCTGAATTTTCAGTCTCAGGTTTGTCTCTGTATCTCTCTGTAAGAAGTCTTCATTGAGCTATGTTGCTGTAAAGAAGAATGTATGGTATTGTAAATATTTTGATATAAATATAAAGAAGTTATTTTGAATCAGCTAAATGCAGTCAACTGTGAGAGCTTCTGATTTATTTTTTCACCAATAGAGAAATTAAAATTCTCTAACAGGTTATGGGCCCAGAGCTTTCTAAGGACTGCATTGTAATTTAAAGCTGGAAGAAACTGCCTGTGTTTAGAAAGTATAAGAACAAAGCAGAATTAGCAGAATGGCTGCAATGGAGTTTAAGGAAAACTCTGTGCCTCATTTGGGCCAGAAGAATTACACTGTGTGGGCTGCTAAAATGGAATGTTTGCTCAAAGCAAAAGAGCTGTGGTATATCATAGAAAATCCACCACAAGTGTTTGCAGCTGCTGATCAGAAAAGTCATGATCAAGCAATGGCTTATCTCGTCTTGAATTTAGATGATGAACAGTTTCTAAATGTTGCAAATTTAAAGACTGCAAAGGAGATTTGGTTGAAGTTGAGAGCTGTGCATGTGAATGTTTCTGCATGCAATATAGTGCAATTGTCAACAGGGCCTGTTTGCAACAAGGTGAATCTGTGGAAGAGCATTTAAATAAAATGCAAAGTTTATTTTTGGACTTAGAACAATGTGGGATTAAATTCCCCGAGTCCCAGAAGTTTTATTGGTGTTGAACAGTTTAGATAAAACCTGGGACACAGTTTCTGCTATATTTGAGTGTAAAGAAGAGCAAGACTTAAATTTTGAGGCTTTAAAGGCATGTTTGCTTAATGAAGAAGAAAAGCAACATTTTAGAAACAGCCAGGAGGAGGTGAAATTCCTGAGGAGGGGGTCCAGACTGCAAGTCTCCGGAGAAGAAACAAGCAGATGGGAATTGCTACATTTGTGAAGCAAACACACATCTGAAAAGGAACTGTTTGCAGAGGAACAATTTGCAGTGAAGGATATTTGTGCAAGCAAAAAGGACTGATTTGCAAAAGGAACATTTTGGTGTTGCAAAAGTTTGCTATAGCAACAACAGAGACAAGTGGCTAATAGATAGTGGGGCAAGTCAAACAATTGTTAATGACTCTGAATTATTTTGCAGGTTTGTTCCAGTAGCACAAGAAGCTGTGGCTTTGGCAAATGGCCAGAAAGCAAAAGTCATCGGAAGAGGCAATGTAAAAATTCCATATTTGGAATCAAAGTTTACCAATGTGCTTTGTGTACCTGAGATGGAAGATAATTTGTTAAGTGTGTCTAATTTAGAGAAACAAGGTTTTGAGATCATTTTTGTAAATGGGAAGTGTCTCATCAAAAAGAATGGGAATATTTGTACAGAAGGCATAAAGGAAGATAATCTATATGTATTGCAGGGACAAAAGGTTTAATGTTCCCATATATTTAAGAATGTTGCAGAGCACGGTTCATGCGTTCACCTTCTACATAGAAGACTTGGCCATGCAAGCTTTAAAGTTTTGCAGCAAATGCAAGAGTTTGCAGAAGGGCTAAATTTGAAGGGATGCAAAACATATTTGGACTGTGCAGTATGCAAAGCATCGAAGTCAAAGGCATTCCCAGTTAGTAAATATAGCACAAGACAAACAAAAAGAGCTCTACAGCTGGTCCATGCAGATCTGGTGGGACCTATGCAAGCAGGTATTCGTTTTGCTACTTGCTTAGAGGTAAGACAGAGGTGCTACAACAATTCAAACAGTGAGTAAGTTTTGTAGAGAGAAGGTACAGACAACAAGTGTGTCAGTTGCAAACTGACAGAGGTACTGAATTTATATCAACTAAATTCCAACAATGGTTGGGGCAGTTGGGGATAAGACACAGACGTACAAATCCTTACACAGCAGCAGAGAACGGTGTAGCTGAAAGAAGGAATGGTGTTTTGCAAACAATGAAAGATTCATTATTAGAGGATTCTGGTATGAGCAGGTCATATTGGGGAGAAGCCATATTGACTGCCAATTATATAGTTAACAGGCTGTGGAGTTCCTCCATTAATAATACTCCATATGCCATTCTATATGGGAGAAAGCCATCACTGGCACATTTGAGAATTTTTGGAAGTACTGCATGGGTACATATTCCGAACGCAATCAGAAGAAAGGGACAGCAAAAGACAAGAAAGCTCAGGTTTGTGGGCTATGAGCCAGGGTCAAAAGGATATCGCTTTAGCGATGGAAGTAAAAGAATTGTAATTTCAAAGTCTGCTAATTTTGCAGAACAAAATTGGGACAGAATTAATGCAAATTCTGGGTATGTCTCACTTAATGACGGTGATCTATTTAATGACAATAACTCATCTAATGATGGAAAAATGATTATTGAAGATGTCAATGTTCAGGGAGGAGAGGCTGAACAAGACATGAAACCAGAGGCTTCCAGTGGCTCCGCCGGCGCCGCTAGGGTCTCCTCTGTGAGACTCCGTCATCTGGATTTGTAAAGCCGTGAAAAACAGCGCATACCAGCTGTTTTTTCACGGTGAAAAATCCCCTCTCCGGGCAAAGGAGAGGTGTAGAGCATCGGGAGCAAGGTTGAGCCTTCTCAAATCCCTGGAAAATAAGTTTCCAGGGATTAAGAGTGAGCTCCCTAAGCTCCGGAGGACGCTCCTATCCAGAGACGCTTCTGTCTTCGGGCAGAGAAAGACGCCGTGACCACTTCTGCCTTTTTTAAAGCTAACACTGGAGAGACTGTAAGCAGGCTGAATGACTACAGGAGTCTTAAAGGGATTGCAAGTATCTTTATTGTTTCTTTTTGGTTTTACATTTCTAACGTCTACAATCAACATAATGTTTCAAAATGGCGTTTAGCTTTCACTATTTTCATTGTTAAGGAAAGTGCTGGAAGTGAAAGTGGAACTGTTACTTTTTTCTCTCTTCCTGTTTCTTCAAGCGCAGCTAGAGAGACGGCTGTGATTATTTGAAACTTAAAATGGAGTGGAACTTACAGCCAAATGCTAAACCTATGTTGGATCGTACTGATGAATTTTATGAAAAAAGGTCTGATACACAGAAGATTTTTACCCAAGACTTTAAAGAGATTAAAGCATCTTTGAAAGAGATTAAAGCATCTTTGAAAGAGGCTTCAACAGAAATATTAATCATATTAGCTAAATTCTTTCTTCCAAATGAAGTTGATGCACAACCGACTGCTGAACAATTTATTTTACAATTTGAACATGGAGAGGAGTTAGATCAATTAACTGGAACTTTTTCTTCAAATGAAACTGATTTACAATTGTCTGCTGACTATTATATAACACAAGAGAAATCAGAAGATCAACAGGGAAGAGAAGAGGATTGTTTTGAGCATAAAGACTACAACTGGGTTTTGCTAGATGGAAAGTTGGTTTATGGAGAGCAAGAGGTTTTGTTTCAAGAAGGGGAATTCTGTCAGCCGGGCAGCAAGAAGAGGATTTAATTGATAAAAGAGAGACTTTGTTTCATTTTATGAAGCAATTAGACTATAAATGGATTCGGTTTGATGAACAGTTTATTTATGGAAAGCAAGAGGATTTGATTCAAGAAAGCATGACTCAACTCAAGAAGCAATTTATCTATGGGGTCGAAGAAATAAAGAAGAGAGATTTATTATTTGGATGGGTGGCCTTGTTATGGCAGTGTATTTGGTTAAAAAGAAAACCTAGAATTCGTTTGAAGTAGTGAAATTTAAAACTGTATGTAAGGATGTTTGGGTAATTTAAAATTATGGAATGAATTAAGGACTAAGAATACGAGTAAGATGATTAATGGTTGACATAATTAAATTGATGAAGGATGTATTTGTTTTGATGATCTAGATTTGATATTAGATTGGAATGTAAGTTAGAAATGGTACAAATAGTTTGTTTTTATGAGAGAGCCCAGAAGTTGATTGATTAAACGAAATTTATAACTAAATGAGAGAATTAAGGTTAATCTAAGATTATGGGCTGATTTAAAGATTGAGATTATAAGTAAGTTCTAAGATAGGATGTTTAAATGATGTATCAAGATATATTATTATAAATTAAATTTATTAGATATGACTTAGATTGACGGTTTAGATGTAAATGATAATTATTATTCTTAACAAGATGTTATATATATTTTTTTTAGAATTGAGGGATTTATTGATATTGTTATTTTTAATATTATCTGTTTAATTTCAATAAGATGAGTTTTTTCTTTTGTATTTTGTTTAAGGGATCGATTTGATTCAGAGAATGTATATATTATATAGTTTAAAATTCTTGTTAAGACTATATAATAATTTTGTTGGACGTAGTGGGGTTCTCTTTTGTTATACCCTGTAATCATTCTGGGAAGTCGAGGGTTTGGGAGGGATTATAATTTTAGAGATGATGTTTTCGGGGAGGGAGATAATAAGTATTAGAATATGTTTCTCAACTGTAGTTGGGGGTATTTAGGGACTATATAATTTTTTCAGGGTGCTCGGGAGAACTCTAGTCACCGCATTGGAGGGTGAGGAAGGTGGAAGGAGAGGTACTGGTATGTATAGAGGGTTAGAGGGTGGAGAAGGAGTAGAGGAGGATTGAGGGAAGAGATATAGAAAGGCGAAAGTATGTAGGTAGAAGGATAGAAGAGGGGGTTAGGATGTAGGAGGATGTGGGGGGGGGGTTCCGAGCAGCTATTTGTATTGTTTGTTAATTATGTTATTTGTTTGTTATCAGTTGAGTTATTATATTTTTGTGTTAAAATTTGTTAAAAGTTTATAAAACTTAATAAAAAATAATTTAAAAAAAAAAAGACATGAAACCAGAAAGACTTGAGACACAGGAGCAGTTAATACCACATAGGTCAGAGCGATGTAACAAACGAATTCCGCCTGACAGGTGTTCTGCCAGCAAAGTAAAGGTTTGCAATGTGTGGTATGAGCCAAGAAGTTATAAAGAAGTGTTGGCATAACCAAAAGCTGAACAAGAAAGATGGAAGGAAGCCATGGATAAAGAGATGAAATCCATGGGAGACCATGAAGTATTTAAATCAGTGACTTTGCCATAGGGAACCAAAGCTGTGGGTTGTAAGTGGGTATATAAGAAAAAGGTATTGCCAAATAATGATGTACAGTATAAGGCCAGGTTAGTGGCACAAGGTTTGTCACAATTAAAGAATTTAGGAGAAATAAAAAATTGTCTCGGTGTAGAGATACAGAAAAATGAAAAAGGTGGTTATATTCTCAGTCAAAGGAGAAAAATTGAGCAGTTATTGGAGAAATATAATATGAAAGATTGCAATACTGCTCCCACACCCATGAGTATGGATTTTTATAATAGTTTAAGTGCGGACAAAGGTGAAACCTGTGATCAAGAGATATATCACTCAGCAATAGGGAGTTTGTTATATCTATCACAGTGGTCCAGACCAGACATAGCTTGCGCAGTAAGCATTTTGAGTCATTTTACTGCTGCACCTACAAAGTTACATTGGATGGGTGTAAAAAGGGTTCTCAGATATTTAAAGGGAACTATACATTTGGGTCTTCAAATACAGATTACTGAGGAATTGAAATTAAAGTGTTATGTCGATAGTGACTATGCAAATGACATAAACAGAAGGAAATCAAATTCTGGGATTATAATATTGTTTGGAGGGACTCTGATTGGATGGAAGTCCAGAAAACAAACAATTGCTATTTCAACAGCGGAAGTAGAGTTTATTGCTTTATCTGAATTGTGTTCTGAAGTAACATGGTATGTACAGTTGTTGCAAGATTTAAATATTATTGTAAAAGAATCTGTAAAGGTATTTGAAGACAATGCTGCCTGTATAAAAATGGCAACTGGTGACAGGGTGAAGAACAGAAGTAAACATGTAGACATTAAGTATTGTAATGTCAGGGAAGCTGTAAAAGGAAAATTGATTAGTTTACATCATTGTTCTTCTGAGGATAATTTGGCAGACATGATGACTAAACCATTGGGTGGTGTTCATTATGGAGAATGTATTAAGTCAATAGGTCTGATGTCTCTTCCTGTCATGAAGGGAGGAGTGTTGGAATATTCATGAGCAGGAAGAATCATGTGGTAACTCGGTCAGCCAATGGGAAGAAAGTACTACTGAGTCTGTACAAAAAGGGAATTGAGTTAGACAGCGGTTCTCAACCTGTGGGTTGCGACCCCTTTTGGGGTCGAATGACCATTTCACAGGGGTCGCCAAAAAACACAGTCCACCTTTTTTCCCCCTTTTCCTTAGCTGTTCTACTCCCTCTTATTCTATTGGCTTTTGAAAGCCAATAGAATAGACTCTCTTGAATAGAGTCTAATTCTATTGGCTTTCAAAAGCCAATAGGAATTGTCCAGGCTGTCTCCGCCCTGCTGAGCCCGCCAAAAGTCCCAGTCTGCAAACAGTGCTGCAAGTTGTCTGCAGTGAAGGCGAGCTTTCTGGAAGTTTCCACCCCTCTCTGCTGAGCAACTACTAAATGTAAGTAAAAGAGGGCCAGGGGGGAGGTGGGAGGCCGGCGGGCGCAGGGAGGGTTGCTAACGTGCGTGGGGCCCAGTGGGTGCCTTACCTCCCTTGGGCTGGGCCAGCTGGTGGCCCAGCCGGTGGTCGGCCTGCGCTGTCACTGCCACTTGCCCTGGCCGCCCAGGAGTGCCTGAGCCTGCCTGCCGCTGCCCCGAATGGGCAGTGGCCAAGGTAAGGCTAGCAGGGCAGCGGCGGGCGCTGGGAAGGTAGCTTGGGTGCGTGGGGCCGACTCTCAGCTGGCTGTCGGGAGCCGGGCTGTGTGTAGCAGCCCTGCTGGTTCCCCACTGATGTCCGGACTCCGACCCAACTCCCAGCTGACTGTCAGGGAGTCGGGCAATGCCCCTGTGGGCTATGCGGACGTCGGCCGGTTGCTGGCTGCGTCCTCCCCGTCTCCCAGCTCATGGCAAGCCCTGGGGCTTGAAACGTGCCCCCAACATCGCCCCGGGCCAACTCAGCCATGTGGCTGGCTGGTCCGAGCCAGCCAGGTCTGGGCCGCTGCCTCCACGCTGCGCCGGAGCTTCCCCCTGCACTGCCCGGCCCACCTCCCTCAACGTCGGAGGCCGCCTTGGCCCTCTGGCACCCAGCGTGGCCCTGGGGCTGGCGGGCAGGAGCGGCTCCTTCCCGGCTTGCCAGGCTCTGGGCCTCGGACGTGGCCAGGTGGCGGGGAAGAGGGTGATGCCCGCATGTGCGTCAGAGGCCATCCGGACAGGCCGGGAGGGGAGAAGTGGCTCCTTCCGAGCGGGAGCTGGTGCTCCAGCCACGCCCCTCTCATGTGTGACGAGTCGGGGAAGGGTTTGGCAGTGAAGGGCTGCACAGCGTGGAAAGGGGCTCCCACGATCCCGCCGCTGCGATGGCGTTCGGGAGGCTGGAGGGGTGGGCAGGTCCTGGGGGGGGCGGCTGGGAGAGCGCAAGAGGTGCCGGGATGAGGATGGGGGGCTCCAGACTACCATCCCCAGCATCCCTAAAAAGCACTGTGGAAGAGTGGGGAATGCTGGGAGTTGCAGTTCATCATCATTTGGGAAAACATGACTCTCCAAACATCCTTCCTTCCTTCCTTCCTTCCTTCCTTCCTTCCTTCCTTCCTTCCTTCCTTCCTTCCTTCCGCCTCCAGGCTTTCTATCAATCGAGACAGATTACAGAGCCGCGATCCACTCCCACGAGCTGGCAATGGGGCCCCGAAATCAAAGGAGAAAACTTGTTTCGGGGCTGTAAGAAAGGATCCCTCTCCCCACCCCGACCCCTGCCGCAAGCAGCGCCAGAGTTTGGAAAGGCGCTGGTCCGGGACCCTTGGCTACGGGGCAGGCCGGCGGCGGCTCTGCTGAGATATGGGGATGAAAAAAAACAGCCGGAAGGGAAGAGAAATCATTTGAGCAGCTCGGAGCGTTTCGTTTGGAAACATTGGCACCAGTTTCAATCCAGGCGTTTGTGCTTTCTTACCCCTGCATGCATGTGCCTGTGCATTTTCCCCGGTGGTAGCCAAAAAGGGAGGGGAAGGGGCAACAGGAAGTGTCCTTTGATACATCATTTACACTCCGGCCTCCCCAATCAGGCTTATTTGGAAATTGGGTCCGACGGACCTGGCTTCCTCAATCAGCCACCGGGGGTTAAAATATCTTTCCCCTTCAGGTGTTATAAAGCACCTTTTCCTTCCTTCCTTCCTTCTTTTCTTCCTTCCTTCCATCTCCTTCTCTTCCCCTTCAATCTCTCCTTCCTTCCTTCCTTCCTTCCTTCCTTCCTTTCCCCTTCAATCTCCTTCCTTCTCCATCTCCTTCCTTTCCCCTTCAATCTTCCTTCCTTCCATCCATCCATCTCCTTCCCTTCCAATCTTCCTTCCTTCCTTCCTTCTTCCTTCCTCCTTCAATCTCCTTCCTTTTCTTCTCCTTCTTTCCCCCTTCAATCTTCCTTCCTTCCTTCCATCTCCATCTCCATCCCTTCCCCTTAAATCTCTCTCCTTCCTTCCTTCCTTCCTTCCTTCCTTCCTTCCTTCCTTCCTTCCTTCCTTCCTTCCCCCTTCAGTTTCCTTCCTTCTCCATCTCCTTCCTTTCTCCTTCAATCTTCCTTCCTTCCTTCCATCTCCAACTCCATCCTTTCCCTTTCAATCTCCCTCTCGTTCCTTCCTTCCTTCCTTCCTTCCTTCCTTCCTTCCTTCCTTCCTTCCTTCCTTCCTTCCTTCCTTCTTTCCTTCCCCCTTCAATCTCCTTCCTTCTCCATCTCCTTCCTTTCCCCTTCAATCTTCCTTCCTTCCTTCCATCTCCATCTCCATCCCTTCCCCTTAAATCTCTCTCCTTCCTTCCTTCCTTCCTTCCTTCCTTCCTTCCTTCCTTCCCCCTTCAGTTTCCTTCCTTCTCCATCTCCTTCCTTTCTCCTTCAATCTTCCTTCCTTCCTTCCATCTCCAACTCCATCCTTTCCCTTTCAATCTCCCTCTCGTTCCTTCCTTCCTTCCTTCCTTCCTTCCTTCCTTCTTTCCTTCCCCCTTCAATCTCCTTCCTTCTCCATCTCCTTCCTTTCCCCTTCAATCTTCCTTCCTTCCTTCCATCTCCATCCCTTCCACTTCAATCTCTTTCTCCTTCCTTCCTTCCTTTCCCCTTTCATCTTCTTCCTTCTCCATCTCCTTCCTTTCCCCTTCAATCTTCCTTCCTTCCTCTTCCCTCCCTCCCAACATGTGTGAGCAAGGAAGAGTAAGCTTCTCCAGTGAGCATTGCTATATTGTTTTTGTAATTCATCACTATGCTTTCATTATGTTCAATTCGTAACAATGAAAACACACCCTGCATATCAGATATTTACATTACGATTCATAACAGTAGCAAAATTACAGTTATGAAGTAGCAACGGAAATAATTTTATGGTTGGGGGTCACCACAACATGAGGAACTGTATTAAGGGGTCGCGGCATTAGAAAGGTTGAGAACCACTGAGTTAGAAGCTGAATTTTCAGTCTCAGGTTTGTCTCTGTATCTCTTTGTAAGAAGTCTTCATTGAGCTATGTTGCTGTAAAGAAGAATGTATGGTATTGTAAATAGTTTGATATAAATATAAAGAAGTTATTTTGAATCAGCTAAATGCAGTCAACTGTGAGAGCTTCTGATTTATTTTTTCACCAATAGAGAAATTAAAATTCTCTAACAGCTGTGTTGTTACTGTTTGACTATTTACTTGTGTGTGTTTTGCTTTCTTCTTATTTTTTCACTGAGTGAGCCACCCAGTATCACAAATGTGAACTGAGAGGCTATATACCGTAAATGGGACAAATAAATACATAAATACAGTGATAATCAATATGGTTTCAGGTCAAGGGAAGAGGTTTTGATTGGCCACATAACAAGTACGACAGCAGGAAGATTTGTTATTCCTCTGAATCCCAAACTCTTGGCTAAACTTTATCCTAGAGAAAGACATTTCACCGTTCCCTAGCTTAAGGAATGGTTGCTGGAATTGGGTATGTCTATTTTAATGAAGAAAAGGACGAGAGGGGACATGATAGCAGTGTTCCAATATCTCAGGGGCTGCCCCAAAGAAGAGGAAGTCAAGCTATTCTCCAAAGCGCCTGAAGGCTGGACAAGAAGCCATGGATGGAAACTAATCAAGGAGAGAAGCAACCTAGAACTAAGGAGAAACTTCCTGACAGTGAGAACAATTAACCAATGGAACAACCTGCCTCCAGAAGCGGTGAATGCTCCAACACTGGAAGCTTTTAAGAAGAGACTGGACAGCCATTTGTCCGAAATGGTATAGGGTTTTCTGCCTGAGCAGGGGGTTGGACTTGATGACCTCCAAGGTCCCTTCCAACTTTTTATTTTTATTTATTATTATTATTATTATTATTATTATTATTATTATTATTATTGTTGTTGTTGTTGTTGTTGTTGTTGTTGTTATTATTACCACCATCATATTGGTTAATGCCAGGATGCCCAACAAGGGAGGGTCAGTAATCTGGCAACAGAGTACACCTTTTCCATGTAGATTGCGTCAGATTAAATTCCTGACATTTCCAGCTAGAATATTTTAGCAAGGAGGCAGGTAAATATTTTTGCTAGGCGTCCTGCATTTACAAAGTGCAAGGTTAAGTAAGCAATATTTGCAGGAAAAAAAATGTAAAGTCCAATTTATTTAAAGTACTCTTTATTATTTAACACCAATCAGCAGAATCTATTCAAAGGCCATGGAACAAAAAAAAATAAAAATTATGTCAAAAATACTGGGAAAGTAATATGTATTTTCTGGGAACTGAAATAGAACAGACATTGGGTAGGTACTAAATAGCGTAATTCCACAAAGAAAGTGAAATGTGTAGAAGAGAGGTGGGGATTTGACTGTGTGCCTGCATCTATCAACTTGATATTTTGACCCTCGCCCCCCCACCGAAAGCCCTCGGTCTAGTAGTGACTGGTCTTAAATTATGGCAAAGGGGCACCCACGTAAACTTCAAACACAGCATTCTAAATTGGAATTGGAACACCCTTACAAACACATTTATCTATTATTTGTTACATTTATATCCTGCCTTTAATTAATGAACTCAAGGTACTTTAGATAGAAGTCCTTCCTCCTATCCTGCCCATCTTCCTCCCTTTTCCCCACCAGCAACAGCTCCGTGGTGTAGTTTATGATGAGCAGAGAATGAATGTTTAATGGGAAGAGGGAATAACCTTGAGGAACGGAAGACAGAGTTGCAACCAAGACAGCAGTGAGATCAAAGAAATCTGAGTTTGGGGCTGAAATGTAACATGAGAAAGTGTCTCAGACATGACCCTCCATAAGTTTCATTAAGATAAAGGGAGGAGGTGCATTCAGATTTAAAAGATTCTGTTAACCTTATAATAAAAGTAGCATTAGCTTGCATGTCTTTGATTTCCAAGTTTGGTCTCCTTTAAATGACTGACAGGGTGGCCCAAAGTCACCCAAAGAGCAACTGTGGTTCATGATGGTCTTGAATCTGTGCATTGCTGGTGCCAATTCAACCCTTTATTGATATCCCCTCTTATCTATTTAATATATGATCACATTATAATGTCACATTCTATACTGTTTCTGAACAAAAACAGCCCTACATGGCAAGCTAAACTGGCGATTAAGAGTGAATAAGAATAACTGAGGTCAAGTTATTTCAGCTGGTATATGGGCATATGCTGCTAAAAAAACATCCTGTGCTCTGAAATCTGTCTCAGAGCTATTGATAAATACGGAACAAGAGCAACTCTAATTGTGCTCCTTCACAATACACTCCAAAGCTCTTTGAAGACAGTCTGCAATCATCTTCTCTTCCATCTTCCTCACAAACCGACACAATACCTGCAGCTGATCTAGAATGCAGCAGCACAGGTATTTAGGAGTCCACCTTTGGTTGCAGTTATGTAACATTGCTACTTAGCAAGTCACACTAATTGCCAGTGGGCTTCTGCGTACTGATTCTCACATTTAAAGCCCTTCATGCTACAGGACTTGGTTATTTGTAAGACCATCTGTCACTGATTATCTCTGCCCCTCCAACAGGACAAGATGGTCATGCTCTTGGTTCCATCTCTTAAATAAGGTCATCTTCTGGAAACCAGAAGACGTGCCTTTTTTGATGTTCACCTGCCTTATGGAATAGCATTCCCTCTGAGCCTGGCAGGCATTGGACCTGTCTGCCTTTCATAAAAAAAACTCTGATGATCTGTCTGTCCCCTCAGGCATTGGGTCAGCAGCATTCCAGATGATTGTTTTGATTATTGAATTGCCTTTGGCGCAATTGATTTTATGTTCCATGATCTTTTAGGATGTGTACATTTCACTGTGTTGTTGTTTTAATTGGGCGCTGCCCTGGGTTGTTTCTAAGATGATGCCACTATAAATGGACCTGAGAAATGCTTAGAAGTGATGAAGACTGTCCCATACAGGTAGTCCTCAACTTACAACCATTTGTTTAGCGACCGTTCAAAGTTACAACATCACTGAAAAAAGTGATTTATGACTATTTTTCACACTTACGACTGTTGCAGTGCCCCTATGGTCACGTGATCAAAATTCAGATGCTTGGCAACTGGTTCATATTTACAATGGCGGCGGCAGTGTCCTGGGGTCATGTGATCATGTTTTTCAACCTTCAAACAAGCAAAGTCAATTGGGGGACCAAGATTCACTTAAAAACTGCGTTACTAATTTAACCACTGCAGTGATTCACTTAACGATTGTGCAAGAAAGCACGTAAAATGGAGCAAAATTCACTTAACAAGTATATCGCTTAGCAACAGAAATTTTGAGCTCAATTGTGGTCATAAGTTGAGGATTAATTTGACTGAACTATCACAGGTCCTGGAGAAACCCAAATCCCCTCATCCAGCCATCCCTCACAAAAGGGGAAGATGTCATTCTCCATGCCCTTATTTTAAGTTGTGTCCACCAGCCTGGTTCTAGGTTCTTTCAGCACTTCCTGGGTTCAAATCCATCAAGCTACCTTCCCCCTTGAAAGACCTGCTAGGGCAGCTGAAACCCCAAAGCCGAGAGTTGAGTGAGGCAAATACCGGTATTCCTTTAGCCAAAAAAAGTGCTGAACCTCCCACAAGCTTCATAGAACTGCAAGAGGTCAAAAGAAATCAGGTTTTACTGAAGTTTGAACTTTACGACAGCAAAGCCAGAAAGAAATCCTCTCCCTGAGTGGACACTGCTGATATTGTGGGACCGTGAAGAGTCTGGCGGTGGCTTTGAATGTAGCCCTCATGTGGAAAGTTGAGAGAAGCTCCCTGTTTCTTTCCAATTGCTTTTATAAGACTTCTGGGGGACTGGGAGGCTTTAGTTTCCATTCAGCCATTCTGCAAACCAAGGAAACTTGAGATTACAGCAAAGTGAAATGCTCCAATTAAAAATGCCCCTGATGATAGTTTTCCACGGATCATTCTTCACCTGTAGTGCAGAAAGAGCATTGGAAACATCCTAGAAGAGGCAATATTTTTATGAGGTTAATAAAGGTGTTTAAAGAGTCAGTTGGGGGGAGGGAACGGACCTCAGTAACAAGTAACCCAAATTCTCTGTAATTCACATAAGTTTCTTGCCAGAAAAAAAGGTAAAGGTTTCCCCTGCTCAATTGTATCCGAATCCAGGACATGGTGCTCATCTCCTTTTCTTGGCCAAGGGAGCCAGCATTGTCCAATGAGGCTTCCATAGTCATGTGGCTGGCATGAATACAGGTAGTCCTCCACTTACAATAGTTTGTTTAGTGACCGTTCAAAGTTACAATGGCACTGAAAAAAGGGACTTATGACCATTTTTCACAGTTACAACCTTTGCATCATTCCCCACGATCATGTGATCAAAATTTAGATGCTTGGCAACTGGTTCATATTTATGTCCGCTGCAGGGCCCCAAGGTCATGTGATCACCTTTTTTGGCCTTTTAACAAACAAAGTCAATGGGAAATCAAGATTCACTTAACAGCCAGGTTACTAACTTATCAACTGCAGTGATTCACTTAACAACTGTGGCAAGAAAGTTCATAAACGAGGGCAAAACTCACTTAACGAATGTCTCACTGGGCTCAGTTGTGGTCGTACGTTGAGGACTACCTGTACACCAAGTTGCACAGAAGTTGCACAGAAGGCTATTACCTTCCCATCAAAGTGGCACCTATTTATGCTTTCAAACTGCTAGGTTGGCAGGATCAGGAGTAGGAAAGGGAGCTCACCCATCCTGCGGTGCTCGTGTCTCAAACTGCCAACCTTCCAATCAACAGTCCAATGTCTTAATCACTAAGGAAATGATGAGAAAACTCAGCTCTCTGTTCTTCAGATGCAGAAAATTCCAGAAGATTCAAATATCCACTGGAAGTAAAATTACGTAGCAAATAATCCAAAAGGTCTCTGGTGATGTAAATAGAAAATGCTGGACAAAATGTATTATGTAATAGCTTCTGCTAGCATAAACACAACTACAGACATTGATAGATAAACACATACTACATCTATCTAGATTTGTCTTTGGCTCTTTTTTTTTCAAGACTAGATGGCCAATTTTGACCCATTTTTCTTTCTCTCTCCCTAAATGGTGACTGGCATTCAACTGTAACCTACCCACTTATATTGGATGAGGTGATCAACTAATGATTTAAGCAAGACAAAGTCAAGGCGGACAATTTATTCTGGAACTGGCCATTCATAAATTGAAGAATTTTGAGGAACTTGGATTCAAACAGCCTCCATGCTGAATCTCAGATGTTTGAAAAACCTCCGATCCTAGACAAACTACAAAAAATATACTTGTAACTTCATGTATCAGAGACATTAAAGTTCTAATGTGGAAGAGGAGTTCAGAGTGTGAACTGTGGGTGGTTTTCTTCTAATTCCTGGTCTAAATCTCCCTCATCCCTTTATCTGCAATAAAAGAATAATGAAACCCGCTTATAAAACTCTGGCAAGCATTTCCGAGATGAAGATCAGGATGCGAAAGGCTTTAAACCTGCTAAATGCTGTATAAACATAATAATAGTTTTACATAATTAAAAACAGAGCTGCTATTTTAGGTGCAGGGATAATTGGGTTACAAGATTTAATCAGTTTAATTGGCAGATTAATCAACTGAATACTTGGTTAGTGAGTGCAAACTCATTTATCTTGGGGAGGACACGTTAATTAGTGGCCCTTAACATTTGAGGTATTTTTTTTTAAGTATTAAGATAGCCCTCTGAATATTACTGAGTGAGATCTCTGGGATTTGTAGTTTGGCAAATTCTGGAGATTCTCGATGTAATCTTGACCTAGAATCTGCTAGGGTCTTAGCATTTCAACTATTAAGGTATAATTTTGTTTTCATAATGAACTCTTGATCATTCAGCTGTCTTGTCTCACTTATATTTATTTCAGTATCTCAAAAGATATTGAGATGTTGCTAAATGAGTATTTTAAAATGCTCTGATTATTTACAGTGGAGATTAGCAGCAGGTGACAGCAGTCTCTATCAACCTTCTAAGGCAGGGGTGTCAAACTGTTGGCCCACGGGCCGGATGCATCATGCCAAAATCGTGCCCACCCCATTGCTGGCAATGGGAAAAAAGTCGCAATATGTCATGACATGACACGTGACGTCGCAAGTTTGACACCCGTGTTCTAAGAGCTCGAAGCTGGATTGTGTTGGGTCTGATGAGTTATTGGATAGGAACCTTTAGGAAATAGTGGGGCTCTGAGCAGGACTGAAAGTAAAAAAAAATCCCTCAAAATGCAAGGCCAAACTATTTCTATACCATGGCCAAGAAAATTGCATGGTTGTTATGTAGTCACCAGAAGTTTAAGTTGACTCAAAGTAGGTTCACCTTTTTCACAGTCCACATGTTTTTTTTAATGGCACATTATATATTAAAATATATACTTATACATGAAGTCAGCATAATACCCATCTCTATCAATGGCATTAGGAAGTCAAAAATACCACACAGAAAATATTGTCCCATGATGTGAGTACCAGATTGGTGTAGCAATTAAGGTTTTGGATTAGAAGAGAAGGCCCAGTTTACTCTCAGCCACAAAAGCTCACTGAGTGACTTTGTGCCAGTCAAGCTCTTGTGGCTCATCCTATTTTGTTTTGGTGGATAAAAACTGAAGAAGAAAGTGTTAAAATAATACCATGAACTCCTGGAGGAAAGTAGGGCTATAAATGGAAATATAAAATGGAAATATCATTAGCTAGTATTCAAATTTACTGTGCATTCATGACCTAAAGTGGCAATTTATTTCTTCATTTGATTTAGATCCTACCTTTATTTATACATATTTATTATACAACTCAAGGTGGCAAATACAGTGCTCTATTAATTGACATGGGAATAGTTAACAGGTGTAGTCTTCATTTGCTTTCTTTCTGTTTTCAAACAATTAGTTGCTATTTAAAATGTACAAATTGTGTTATTTTCACTGTTTTTGGAATGTATAATCAACTTGAAGAAACTAGGCACTTTAAAAGATCTTCAGTTTCTTTCAATCAATTTCAGTAACATAAGAGGCATATAACTACAGCACAGGATTATTGTTGCGAGAAGAATTGGACAAGTGCTATATTTGCTAGTCCTGAGCTGGTGAAGGAAAGATGGAGTATAAATCTAACAAGGGAAGGATGATGTTGGATGAATCAAATGATCTAAGACTTGTTTATAGATGTTCAATGCAAGTCTTAAATTAATTGGCTGCAGCTGGTACATCTCATTAGAGTTTAAAAATTCCATCTTGTAAATGGCACAAGTCCAACCAAAACTACTGTTGGATCACATAAATTACAGTGAATTCATGAGATGGCAACTCCTAACCTGGATGGGGAAGTGGATGATATGGCATGAAACCACCTTAGAGGAGGAATGTTGAAGTAGCCACTTCACCAAATGTTAATTAGATCTCTGAGGTTGCTATGAAACTATGTTAGAGTAAGAAGCCTGCTGAATTGCATTGTAGAACTTGCTGATTTGGTCTCCTAACTTTAATACTGTGGGTGAGGTTTGTTTTGTTTATTTAAAGGACCAGCCTTTCCAGCTTTCCAAGAGTACAAAGAACCATAGTAGCCAATCCTGCTGTGCTGTCAACGCTTAGAGCAGTTAAACCGAATAACAATTATATGCTCTGAAAACATACTAGTTTATTAAACTTCTACCTTAATGTGATGACAAACTAATCAGTCTCACTACTCAATTCAAACCATAGCTCTTGGCCTCTTCCCTGGACACATCCTGTCTATAATGCTGATGTGGTTTCTGCTCATCTGGTGGAGCCAGGTTTTCTGTTTCAATTGGTTCATGTCTTCTTTGGTGGGATTTCCCTACCAGATAGAAAGGAACAGCTGCACTTTCTGGAGATGCGTATATATGGATGGATGGATAGCAGGTTCACATTTTTTTATATACTCATAAGAATTTGTGAAGCAATTAGCTATAAAGTTTGCTAAATGCTCTTGGACCAATCCTTTTCTCTCATCCTTATATAAACCATGTCCAAACTTGCATCTTCTAGACTTGCAGTTAACCAAAGTACAAACATGCCCTGCAACTTTTCTTTCCTATCCTATGATGTTGCCTTCATGTCATCACCAACTCAGAATGAGACAGCCTTAAGTGATCCTTAACTATACTAAAGATGTTCAAGCAGTGGCTTCCTCCCCCCCTTTTTGTGATATTATTCAAAGGAATCTGTCACCCATTATCTCAGAAGGATGCCAGATGACTGCAATGACTTGAAACAGAGACCAAATAGGAATCAGCACTAGGGGCTTTTGCTGTATAGCCACCATCAGTATTTTGCTGGTGTTAACTAGGTGATAATGAAGGAAGGCCCATAGTGAGTTGTTGAAGCAATGAAGTAGATTGGGAGTCCTGTATAATGTGAATGCACAGTAATAAATAGGTCCCAAGATCAGGCTCCAGCCTAAAACAGATCTTAAGCTAAAGCACAGGGAAAGATATTTCCCAAAGTGCTTAGACAGCCATCATCAGTTACAGTAGCCGGGACTAGGTCAGACGTACAAATGATCTGACTGATTCAAAATTGCTTCACAGGTTGAAAATGAAACACTCCCATTAATACTTACAACAACACATTATGTAAAAATACTGGGAACTATCTTAAGGAACCAAATCACCATATATAAGCACCATTGTATATGTAACCTTTGTATATGTAACCCTGGTTATTGGATTAATAAAGAAAAGTTTCAAATGCTGACATGGAAATTGGTAGGGAAGGAAAAATGGTACCTACATGTAGCAATGGAGTTTAACATTACTGGAAAAGAGATTAAATATATAAGAAAGAATCTGATGAAAATAATATTTATTTAGTAAATTTATTGAGCTGGACAAGCAGAAGAGCAGGCAGTATATTTCTATACAACTAGGAGGAAATGTAGCAGTTAAAATGAAGCTGCCTCCAAGAGTTGATCTTCTTTTTCAGATGAGTCTAATACGTGTTGAAAATAAAATATTAAGTGATTGGCATAAATAAGTACACAACTACTTATGGTCCAAAAAGCTTTGAACTTGTGTTACTATGCTTAATTGCTTAACATATATCTCAGAGTAAACTGTGTTTCCTTTGGCCCATCTGCTTCAATGGCAGGACTTTCAGATGGCCTGCCCAAATATCTTTGGGTTGATAATAAATAAATAAATAAATAACTAAATAAATAATATCTAAAAGTTTGCATAATAAGAAGGTCTCTATTGGATGTCTAGAACAAATACAGCAAAAGATTAAATCCAAAGTCCCTTTTTCCACTGCTTCACTATTAAATATCTACTTTATGAGGAAGACAATATTGAAATTAGTTCAGTGGAAAGTTAATAACTGATTTTGATTGCAATATTTAATTATCAATAATATTTATTTATTACATTGATTTATATAGCTACCCATTTCACAATAGTGACCCTGGGTGACATTCATGATTTTAAAGATGAAGATAAAATCTTTTTTGGAATGTTTATTTTACAATGGTCTAGTTTACCTGCTTGGTTTCAGTATTTTCAAATTAGTAGTATAGCACTATAAGAATTATAGAAACAAGGAAGAATATTGAGAAACTCGAGTACATTTAAAAATCTTGCAACAGACAATTTGAAACAACTTTTAGGCTTCATTTATAATTTTATAGTAAAGTTTAATGTGGCATCCAAACAAGTCAAAATTTGCATGATTAAATGGATGCAGAATTTGAATGCAGTAACAGAGACACAAAGTGGGAATCTCAATGGAAGGAGAATATTCAATTGACTTTGAATATTAGAGAAAATTGATATACATGTTTTCTCATAGATATATCACCCCAGTTTTGATGGTTAAAATAGATAACTCATTTTTTAAAAAATAGTTGGAAATGCAATGAGCAGGTTGGATCATTTTTCACATTTGGCGACAATGCTGAACAATTCTGGAAAACGTTTCCTACTAGAAGGAAATCAATTTTAACCTGCAATATTCACACTCAAATTTACTGAATCAGATATTCTGAGTATATTGAATTAGTTTTATACATGCTGACTGCTGCAAGGATATTATGTATATATTTCTTATTGGAAAGGATGTCTGATTGCCTCTTGGAAGAATGAAATTTCATATAGGCAAAAACATTGGTGCCTTCCTCCAGGTACTAGTTATGAAAATATGGATGATGATAGTGATGATGATGGTGTTGTTGTTGATGATGATGTTTTATTTGGCAGAAAATGGGCCAGATTGAAATAATGACATTCTTCTACTGAAGATCTGAGGAAACTACGTCAAATACTGACATGTTCTAACTCTTTCCATAGTAATGTTGGCCCTACAGTATATGCAGCATCTTGAAGATACCCTCTTCCAACTTCACATGCATATATTCCGCCTAGAGTCAAAGGCCTCACAAATTAAAGTACTCCTGCATTTGATCAGAGACAAGTAGCTGTCAACTTTCTTTTCTGTTTCTCTGACAAAAGCCCTTTGCAGAAAATTTACTGGTAATGTCCTGGGGGGGAACAAAGCTCTACAATGTCTTGCTTTGCTTGAAATGCTAATGGTCTGAGGAAACTGAGAATCAATGGGCAGGAAGTCTTTCATCACCTCATTCATTGCCTCCTGATTCTCCCCTTCAATTCTAAAAGTGCTTTCCCTCCAGCTGAGCTAAGAAATTGTACTACCGTGTTTCCCCTAAAGCAAGACAGGGTCACACTTTCTTTTTATCCCCAAAAGCCCCACTATGTCTTACTTTCGGGGTACGGCTTATATTGATTGGAAAACAATTGTCAGTTTTATTTTAAGTATTTTAAGTATATTAAGTATTTTAAGTATTTTAAGTATTTAAGTATTTTAAGCAGGAGGCGGAAGTGGGCAGGAGTAATATGTCTTACTTTCGTGGTACGGCTTATATTAGCCGACCCCCTGAAAACCCCGATACGTCTTACAATCGGGGGTGTCTTACTATCGGGGAAACACGGTAGTTTTGCAGAAGTGCAAAAGAGAAGGAAGCTAGGGTCATATTCTCTGTCCCATTTACAATGACTTTCCTATGAACCACCCCTTGCCCCATAATGTTCTCTTAACAAACATGGATTTACTGTAGTTAGTTAGTTAGTTAGTTAGTTAGTTAGTTAGTTAGTTAGTTTGCTGACTGATCCATAAACTTCAAAGAAGTTTGAACAGATTTTTCAAGGAAAAGGCAAGAAACAGGTTACTAATGTAACAAGCTGTATGCATAGTGAATTCATGAGATGGCAACTCCTAACCTGGATGGGGAAGTGGATGATATGGTAGAAATTTGAAAAATATATGTTTTTGTGAAGGTCATCTGAAATAGTCATTGATGGATGTGCGATACTAGGAATTACATCTCCCCCCCCTCTCTGGGTGTATAAGTGCATTTATGCATGTTGAAGGAAGCTGGTCTGTCTTCTAGGATCCTTCTTCCTTAATTCAAGTTAGAAGATCATATGTGCAGTTTCTCACTAATGCATCAAGACACTCACTGTGGCACATTATCCAGAAATGCAGTTCTGTCTGCCTCCATTCTTTTTTGATTGAAAGTTCCTTGGAGACAGGAACTTGCAATCAAAGTATAGAAAGACATCTCTCTTTCTATACTAACTGCCAGCTGCAGTAAACCCTGTGTTCCTCATCAACATCTCCCACAGCTGGTCAAGGCAATTGTTCCTTGCAAAAATGAACCAGGGGACCAAATATTTGCATCTAAATGTGACAAGCTGGGAGCAAATTTTCTCATGCAAGCATGCATGTGCCCTCCCCCACTTGAAACTGTCAGTCAGCCAATTACTTCTGCACGATCAGTTCACACCAGGAGGGTCCTAAATTAAAGGCTTGCTGAGTTGTTTGGTGGCCTGCCCCACACAATTGCTCTGAAATACATTAATTGTTAATGGCTGACTAAGATGAAGGAAAGAGATAGAAGAGGTAGTGATTAACCCTGCATGCATAACAGGAATGTGAGTTACTTAAGGAGACTGGATCTTAGTCCATGATCTTTGCTATGAAAAGGTGGCTATACTGGATCACCTTAGATCAGGGGTGTCAAACTGCTGGCCCCGCAGGCTGGATGCATCATAGCCAAACTGCACCCATCCCATTGCCGGCAATGGCAAAAAAGTTGTGATATGTCATGACACATTACGTGATGTTGCGAGTTTGACACTCCTGCCTTAGATTATCCTGTTGCTTCATGATAGTATATACCCCCCCACCCCCAGATATCATTCCTCAGTCTTGCCCCATGTTATCCTCCGTGATACAGGCAAATTTTGTGATCAAGACTCTAACATCATGTAGCCATTTGCTCACTAAGCTAGATATTAGATTCTTGAACACTCCTACATATATATTTTTTTACATATTTTATTGTACTGTGGCTTCGGTTACAACATATATTTGAACTACATCCACAGAAGAATATGGAAGATTTCAGCAAAATATATGCAGACTTTCTTCCTTCAGTTATAATTGCTTGGAATAAGGCTGTGCATTATGCTTCTCCTTTATAAATCTTGTTTTCACTATATAGATCTCTAATCACATTACATTTAATAATAGAATTAAGATCTGTGGGATGCAGGAATGTATTCCACTATTCACTGGCTGGGAAACCCATTGGAAAAGTATATATGTGTGAACTCCCTACCCCAGGGGTGTCAAACTCGCAATGTCACGTGAAGTGTCACAACATATCCTTGCCCTATTCTACCCAGTTTTCCCTCAATCTTTGCAAAACAATAATGGGAAATATATGTTTAACCAGCAGGGGGATACAAGCAGTGTTGGAAAACTCAATCCAAAGGGGTTTTCTTGGGGTTTTTTTGCAGTAAATAGAGTATAACAAAGGCTCTGTGTTGCAATCTCTTCAGACTTAATTGGGGATGTGAGAATAATTTGTTTAGCTTTATGCAGATTTAGCTAATTTGCACTTCCTGTACAGTATATGAACCAACTTGCATATATGTGCAACTATTTTCAGTTTTCCAAAGCCTGTGATCAACTTTGCAGTTGTTCTTGCTATTATTCGGTATTTAGCCCACCTTATAAAAACATATTTGGTCAGCTCAAAGCAATGAACATATCTAACTCTGTACTCCCGTGAGGTGGGTTAGGTTAAATCAAAAGCTTATACAAAAATACATACTACAGTAGCAGATTTCCCCAAATTTGTATATCATATAGAGAAGTGCAAACAAAATATACCAAGAGCAATCACCTGCAAGTTCTCTATGTTCAAAATAAATAAGAAAATGCATATAAATTTTTACATAGACAAAACAGCAAGCTAATAGGAAGACTGAATGAATTGGCTGGAGAAAAGAGCCAGAAAGATGAGTATTATTGAACTTGACAAATTAGCCCTTTTCAAATCTAAAGCTTCCTCCCATCAAAATAATTAAGGCAGGATATAAATAAATACATACATAATAGATTTTTTTTCATTTTTTTTCATTTTCATTTATGTATGTTTTCTCATTTTTACAAATAACACAAGACACCGAACAGATCCAACAGACTTTCCTCCTATTTTCCCCTCAACAACAATCCTGCGAGGATATTCATCCTCAAAAAAAGTAAAAAGGCTGAATTTATCAACATTGTTTCTAGTTATGTATATTAGTGAGATTATGATCTAACAATTGTGATCTCTCTCTCTCTCTTTCTCACTCACTATCACACAATCATTTGCCCCAATATGCATAATTATATACTTTCTTGCACTGAACCATTTATTGTTTTAATACCCATCCAACTAATTCTTTCTTACGCTCTTCCTGGTGCCTGAAGCTTCCTAATAATCTCAAAAATTCTAGGCAATTAATCAACTAGGACCTTCCTTTGCAGAAGGCATGCTAATTCTTCAAAGGACTTACCCCTCTACACGCTTAACATTTTATCTTTAATAATCAACATCGTTTTGTGCTTGCTTCAACAGCACATATACTACCTTGGAACAATACAGGGAAGTTAAGCATCTTATCTTTGACAGTGCTTTTTACCGTTTACATAGAACAGGTGGGAGGTAGTTCTCCACCTATGATCAGTCAAGTTACAACAGACTCCCCCAAAGATGCTTACACCCCATATATGAAGTTCCAATAGCTGCTCCCACTCCTTGCAGCCATCTGGCCACACACTTGCTTAATGATTGACATGATTTACAACTACGGTATAATGGCAAGCAAGCTCAATTACAGTTGTTAGTTGAGGACTATCTGTAACTAGCTTGTGAAACAGCAATGTTAGACACCAATGTTTAAAAGACAGCATTGTTGGAAGGACAGAAGTCAAATATTTCTCTGTGGACTGCTAACTGTTGGACAAACAGTGACACATTAAAGCAAAACCCTATTTTCCCAATTTACATTAATAACAGGGATCACTGCTTAATCACAGAATACGTAGTTTACTTATACAGTAGATCACCTGGTTCGAAGGTTGGCCTATAAAGCAGGGATTACTCTGCTTGACTAAAGAGCCAGCTGGACATGTCTATATATTATACAGAAGATAGAATGGCTTATTTCTCTGGAGCTCCTTTATGTAGCACTTCCTTTAAAGTATCTAATATAGCAGTAAGAACTCCTGCTTAATCCACAGCAGTTGTAGGAGGAAAGTAATACGTTTGTAAAACAATGGGTAGCCAGAGAGTTCAAAAGAATTGGTGTGAAATTCTTAAAGACAAGATTTTTAGTGGATGATCTAGCGATCTTCCTTGGTGTCTTAGTCAAAGTTAAAGGCTCTGGGTAAGACAAAGCAATTGTCGATTACAAGAGATAAAGCTCAGAAATACATATCCAGAAAGATGCACTATAAACATTTTTCCTGACCCAAAAGCTGATTTGTACAGCTTCCCTTTTCACTTTCACATGAAAAACTATAAGAAGCTCATGGAAACATTAAATTCCTCAAAGTCTCCTGCAATGAAAAATAAAAGAGAGGTGCTTGCTAGCTTCTTTCCTGGTTGCTTCCTATGACCCTCTTTAGATTGTTTAATAATAAGACTGGGGCTAAAGGAAATGTCTCCCAGCATATCTGGGATCTCCCCCTAAGTTCAGAGCAGTCAATATTATCTGTAGCAGTCTACTGCTAGGAACAATGCAATTTGCACATGCTCAGAAGAACATGCTATTGTCCAAGAATGGACTCTGGATTTTCTGTTAGATTCTGAGGCTGAGCTAATGCCAACAAATTGTTGAGACATGCATGCTCCGATGGAAGATAATCCAAATGAGCTACATATTGCCATGTAGAACTGAACAGACAGATTGGAATGCTTTGAGGATGTAATTCAGCTCAGTCTAATGGGGGCCGGCAGTTCTAAGGTGATGTGCAGCCAAAATCAGTCACGATTTCACTCTGAACGTAGGTGTCTATGTATGTGTTGATCAGTGAACCACTAAGAAGGAGAACTTCCCCACAGAATTCCAAGACATTACGTAGCAGACATTATGGTCAACATTTAGTTAAACAAACAGGGAGATCTAAATAATATATCAAACCACTTAAAAAATCAGAACTCACTGGCAAATTTTGAAATGGTAGCTTTTAGTTTCAACAACAGTGACTGGAATTTTTTTTAATCCAATCAAAAGTTACTCAGAACTTTTATGAGTGTACTGATCTCATTATACTTTATCAACAGTAGCTAACTACCGGAAATGAGTCACGACCACACCAATTAGACCTTGCCCTTTTATTACATTCTATTTTAATATAAATTAAAGGTTTAACATGCACACATCTACCGCTTGGGCTATTTGTTCTCTTGGTCTCATCTTTTAGGGAACATTTTTTTTCTCTTTCTGCACTCAGAAAAAGAAGTGCATGAATGAAAGGATCACTGTAGTGTATGTTTATGGGTAAATATATATTGATAGGTGTTCTCCCATCCAGAGATGACTATTTATAATGATAAAAAGCACTTTGACCCACAAAGGTTTATGCTAGACTACAAGAGTTGGACTGAATCAGAAATTATTTTTCATATACAGTATCTACTATGTCAACATTAGCAAAGCCATCCACTGGAAGAAGAGATTTACCCATGTAGAAATGGAGGAAAATGCAATTAACCACGTGACAATCAAAATGTGAGAAGCCCCAATCAGCACAAAGTGCTTGCCTCAGGTTGAATTAAGGGAATTCTATACAAGCTTGTTTCAACACCCAATTTATTTAAATGATGAACACAATGTCTTTTACTGCACTGTGACATGGAAAAAAGGCTTTGATACTGCAAGGAATCCTATGGGGTGTTTAAAGAAACTGTATTCTCTGCATATTCTTTCTCTCGTCTACTTGTGTTAGAAAAGCAGAGATCTTCACATTGTGAGGAATACAACACAGAACTGCCATGCAACACTGGAAGTTTTAAAGAAGAGATTGGACAACCATTTGTCTGAAATGGTAGAGTTTCCTGCTTGAGCAGGGGGTTGGACTAGAAGACCTTCAAGATCCCTTCCAACTCTGTTCTTCCGTTATTCTGCTTAAAAAGATGGTGGACAGATTAGGAAGAAAGCATGCATGAGTTTCCTATAGGGATATAAGTAGAGTGGAACCCCCCCCCCAATGCATCTCTTAATTAATCTACAGAGCTTGTCTGCAATTGTCAGGAACACAAATTTAGGAAACTGGAATATAGTGGCTGAGCTCCACGTCATAACAGCTTTGTACCTGTACCAAACTTCTTATAAATTTGCATCATCACAACATTATTTGGTGCTTTCTCCGCTCTTTATTGTTTAAATGTTTTGTTTATGTCTGAAAAAGTATTCTGAAAAAGACAGATTATTTTATGATTGTACATTGTATACTTCACTTTTTCACTAAAAAATGGAGATGAGCAATTTTTAAAAGTAGAATAATGAAGCAAGTTAAGAATACCATTATAAACACAGCGATAAACTGTATCCTATAGATTCAGGACCGATGCCTACTGTTATGCCTAAATACTAAATAAAAATGGGTTTTGCTTCCAATCAAAAGATAACAGACAGGAAATGAGCTTCATCCACTTCAGAGAGAATTCCAAAACTGGGGAGCAATCGCACAGGTTTCCTTGAGTTCCTAGCAAAACATACCTTTGATGGGAGAAGAATAACAAATGAAGCTCTTCCTAAGGTGATAATGCTAGGATGGTTCATAAGGACAAATGCCAACTGTTGAAATGGCTATAGAAAGCCCATTTTCTAGCAATTACTCTCTTTTCAGCCCTATGAAACACTTAACATTCATGAGAAATAAGGGCAAAACCACACAATTCTTTTAAATGTCCCCATTTTATGAAGCGGGTAGGAAAGGAATATGAATCATGCCAAGAAAAAGAGGAAAAAATGAAATTCTGTTTCCCAGTCTTCTGTTCTAGTTCAGTTACAAGCTGGGAAAAAGACTACAGAGACCACCAAACCTGTCTCCTTCAGGGTAGCCAATATGTTACAATTACTTTTTGGCTCTGCTCTGAAAGGACAGCATTGAATGCCCCAACAGCTACCCAGCAGCTTGCCAAGGTCAGAAGAAATATAAATAAGCATGCAGGCCTAGCAGTATCACAGTCTGGTGTCAGGACACAGATGGTAGATCTTTGGTTTCAAGGAAATAATTGACAACATTTGTGACTGAGACATGCCTTGGGCTCAACTAGAAAAACAGGCAAAGATGAACATTGCACAATATTTGTTGGGGCTGTTGCCTAGCAGCACTATCCAGCAATTATAAGAATCTCAGGATTCTGACCCTGTTCAGCTGTCAGTTGTACCCTGACACAAAAGAATGTTCGGTGGTCATTAACCACAATGCAATGAGATATCCTCATCTATTCACAAGACATATGCCTTGCCATTATTATGGAAGCTCCTGTAAATCCAAGAGGCTACTATATTACGCTGGGCATACAGCTTATCTTAACAACATTTGGGAACCTTGATGGATTCAGGTGGTGTATTAGTATTAATAGCTGACATTATGTGGTCAATCTTCTCTGGACTCAGAAGCTAAGCAGGGCCAGGCCTGGTTAATACTTGGATGGGAATCTCCAACAAGTGCTGTAATGTTGGAAGGCTGAAAAGTCATGCCAGAAGAGGACATTAGTACATCATTTCTATATGGCTGCCCAAAAAAATTATATAGATATGTCCATGAAATTGCAGGGAATTAAATTTCATTTGAAAAAGGCCAGCAATATAATCCAACCTAAAAGCATAGGTGTGGCTTTCACAGCCTATTTGTTTCACATTTAAAATGCTGATATTATATTTCAACCCTCATTTGTCCTGGGACAAGATCACTCAGCAAATGCCTTTTCCAGGAAACCTTTAAATCAGAAATCAGCCTTTTCCAAGATAGCAAGTCATATGGAAATTCCTTCTTAGTTCTTTTGTGGCATCCCAAAAATGGGATGATTTTTCCTCTCCCTATACCAGGGGTTCCCGGTTTTTTAGAGACTGTTATCTGCAAAGTTCATGGTAGTATGCATTTTCAATTGTACCCTCCTTATCTGGAAGTTTTTCTCCTAGGCATCAGAATGGCGCAACTCTGTTGGTTTTAAGGAAGTCCATAAAATCATGGCCATCTGACCATGAGGCCCAGAATAATATGATATCTCCTTCTGATGAAGAAAGCCTTAATGAATAGCATGCCGATTGTACGTTTCCATTTTTTTACATTTATTTTTACTATGGATTTGTCTATATTGCTAAATGTTTTGTTTTTAATCTGAATTTATGAAGGTGGAAACTGTATGCTATGCTATTCAGACTCAGCTTCAATTGGAGCAGCTAATAAGCCTTTGTAAATTAATGAGTAAATAATTTTGTCTATTGTGATCATTTTTCTGCCGTTCATTGGCCTTAATTGGCAATTGCACTATGTTAGTTCATCAAAAGGGACCCCAAAGTGGGATAAAAATTTGTTAAATTATATCCAAGCGATGCTAAACATAATTCCTTGTGGGATGAATGCCATAAATGCCATAAATTGCTCTCCCCCTTCTCAAAACTAATATCCCTTGTCCTTCTTATCTTGGCCTCAGGTCATCTTGTGTCCTTGCATTGTGGTAGTACAACTTAAGAAAAAAAAGGTGACTATCATAACCTTATTTAGCCACAAAAAGCAAAAAAGATCACATAGCCTTTCTATGTAGAATAAAAACTGAATATTCAGCAGATACTCCTAGTCAGTATTGCAAAAACCTCAACTAGTTAGGAATTAGTGAATAAGTTTTATTTGATATGCTTTATATCTAAACACGGCAGAAGTCCTGTTTTTTCTCCTCCAGAATGACAAGCCTATGAGGTTGGTAGGGCTGAGAAAGAACAACTGTACAAGGACCCAGTGAGCTTCCATAGCTAAGAGTGGTCACTAGTACTTGTGTTTTCTTGCTCTGAGTCTAACCTCTTAGCCATTGCACCATAAAGGCTGCCTGTTTGGGATGGGGAACAGGCATAACTTAGAAGTTAACTTAATTACACCCTTAGCACTAATGTGACTGACTTTTTTTAAAAAAGAAAATGGGAGCTGAATTAGTGGGCAAAAAGGATTTGGACCAGGGTAATCCAAACAGAAGGAGGCTGTACTTGCTGTAAGACAGCTAGTTTGGTGTAGGAGTTAAAGTTAAGACGAGAAACTGGGAGACTGCGAGTTCAGGTTCCACCACGGGCACGAAGTCATCTGAGTGACTTTTGGTTACTCAGCTTGTCTCACCTCTGGGAAGGAGGCAATGGCAAATCACTTCTGAAAAACCTTGCCAAGAAAACTGCAGGGACTTGTCCAGGCAATCTCTGAGAGTCAGTCATGATTAAATGAAAAAAAAAAAATGGAGCAAAAGCTTTCATTGTTGCTTATAGACCCTTTTTCTCCCCAAGAAAGATCAGAGAGGACGGGAACAAGTAGGATAAGAACAGAGGCTTCCTCTTGTACATTAGTGCAAAGTACTGATCGTGGCATATATATGATACAGAGTAGGCTCAAATTGTTTGCAAGACCATTAGTACTGAGTTGCATCAATGTCTACCTCTTAGAATTCAGAAGGACATCTTGTGTGGGGGAGGGACAAATATGCCCTAGACCAGGGGTAGGCAACTTTGGCTCTTTTATGACTCGTGGACTTCAATTCCCAGAATTCCTGAGCCAGCCAAGGTTGCCTATCCCTGCCCTAGATGTATTTAGCATCAGTAGTTAGTCCCACCGTTTCCATGGTATGCCTTCTACTCTGCAACAATTTCTTGTTGAAAAGACCATCCCTCTTCTAACTACAGTTAGAAAGGGGATTGAAATACATTTTAGGCTTCTTGTAGTGTTTTTAATGATTTTTCATTTGACTGTATTTTACAACTACAAAATGAAAATGGATAATGTAAAAGATGTTCAATTGACCAATTAGAATTTCTGGAATTATGATTGCAGGAAACAGCCTCTGTAAACTTTTTCTCATTCATTCATTCATTCATTCATTCATTCATTCATTCATTCATTCATTCATTCATTCATTCACTTTATATAGGCACCCATCTCACTACCATGCCTCTAGGCTGCTTACAAAGTTAAAAATCCATAAAACAAATATCTAATCAACCAAAAATGAATGCCCAAAATAATTTAAAACATTAAAAAATAAAACTATTAAAAACATAAAAACACAAAAACAGTACAGCAGCATTCATTTTCCTAAGATGGGGGAAAAACCCATTCTTTTGTTTGGATGGGGGCAGGGAGAATTTCTCCCATAAACTGGAGGCAGCAAATGGCAGAAATTCAGAATATTTAAAGCACTGCAGGAAGATCAAAAAAACCTGACATGTGTGACAGTTCCCCAGAGGCAACTGAAATGTACAGTGCATTCCAAAGAATTGCAAAGTACAGCAAGGTAGTCTTCCACAAAGCCATAAAGGAAGAGAGAGAGGTGGGAGAGAGAGAGAGAGAGAGAGAGAGAGAGAGAGAGAGAGAGAGAGAGAGAGAGAGAGAGAGAGAGAGAGAGAGAGAGAGAGAGAGAGAGAGAGAGAGAGAGACTATAATCTAATCAAGAGTCTCATTTAGGAAATGTCTTAAATACTGATGACCCATTGCAGAATTAGAAACTTTAGTACTGCAACATAAGAAATTTTGCACTAAGAAATAAAGCTTGGTCAGTTAATACACAGTTCATAAATGGGCTTGTTGTTGAAACAGGATAAAAAATAAACCAGCAAGCAAAGCTAGATAAGAAGGGAACAAAAAAAGAAAAAAGAAAAGAAAAAACAATAAAAGAAGGAAAAGAACAAGAAATGACCAGATATCAGAAAATCAGCAAAATCTATCCAAGAAGCAACCTATGGATTATCTCACAGATTAGAACACTGCACAGAAAGTAATGTGCATTAACAAAATTATACTCAAATCAATAAGGTGAAGTTCAGCAAAAAAATGTTTGCCTCTGGAGAGGAAGTGTTAAAAAATAGGAGATTCTTGGTGACAGATCTTTCTGCCCATTTTCCAAGTGTTTTTATTCCTCTCTTCACCTCTAAATCTTGGCTTTTGTTTTTTCTTCTGGAGTATCCCCTTTTAAAATCATTTAAAATGTCAGGCTTTCCAGCACCCTTTACTGTCTTTTCAATCCCTATTCAACTTTTCCAAGGCCTCCGCTTCCATTGACCCTCATTTGTCAGGGTACTTTGCCCTTTCTAGGAGACAAGCATCAGAGCAACACAGACAGCTAGGTATCTCCCTTTGACATTAAGTAAACCAGCTAATCTCTAGCAGAGATTTCCTAGCTGCCATTGAAAATTCAGCTCTATACTCCAAGACCTATTGCATTATAGCAGGGCTTTTCAATCAGTGGTACGGGTACCACCTGTGGTACATTGGCACCTGGCAGGTGGTACGTGACCATCATAGAAAAGTGGTAGCGGGGGAGGGGAATGAACTGAACTGGTGGCAGCACCGCACAAGCCTGAGTGAGAGATGGCTGGAGCTGCAGGGCTGTCAGGGCTCAGCGGAAGCGCCAGGATCAGTGCCACTTTCCAGCTGATCGGCGCATCTTCTGGGCTGTCAGGGCTCAGCAGAAGCACCAGGATCAGTGCCAGACTCCAGCTGGAGCTCGGCGCTGATCCTGATGCTTCTGCTGAGCCCTGAAGAAGCGTAGATCAGCTGGAATGTTGCAGCATCTCCAGGGTCTTGTGATTTACATTCAGATGCTTGGCAACTGATTCATATTTATGATGGTCACAGTGTCCCAGGGTCATGTGAAGTGACCAAAACATGCTGCAACCAGCCAGCAGAGGGGGGAGGGAATAAAAACCAAACACCCCTCCACCCCACCCCCGCTGCCAATCCTCAACAGAAAAGCTCACAACAATGAAAACCTCGGACAGGAGGAAGAGTGCGGCCGGGCGGGCAGGCAGGTGTCTTGCTCGGCTGTGGCTTGGGGGGCACTTTTTTCAGTGCCATTGTAACTTCGAACAGTCACCAAGCAAACTGCTGTAAGTTGAGGACTACCTGTATTTTATTACTTTTTTCCTTTTTTTTGGTCATCAAGTTTTTGACACCTTGCTAGGCGACTGGTGGTACTCGGATATTTCTATATCCTAAAAGTGATACAATGGGTGTTTCCGTGAGCTGCACTGGCTACCAATTGGTCTCCGAACACAATTCAAAGTGTTGGTTATGACCTATAAAGCCCTTTATAGCAATGGACCAGGTTACTTGCGGGCCCGTCTTCTGCCTCATGAATCCCAGCGACCGGTTAGGGCACATAGGGTTGGCCTCCTACGAGTCCCGTCTATTAGGCAATGTCATCTGACGGGTCCTAGGACAAGGGCCTTCTCTGTTGCTGCCCCAGCCCTCTGGAACCAACTTCCCACAGAGGTCCGCACTGCTTCCTCCCTCCTAGTTTTCCGGAAATTATTGAAGACCTATTTATGCCGACAGGCTTGGGGCATATGAACAGTGCTCTGCCCCCGGGCCTAGGAGTGTGCCTCCATCATTGATGGTGTGTTTGATTGTGATTGCATGTTGTATGTATGTGTTTTAGATTGAATTGAATGTGTTTTTGGGTTGGATGTTGATTATTATTATTAAATTCCTCACATGTAATTGTATTGTTGTTGTAAGCCGCCCTGGGTCCTAGGAGAAGGGCGGCATAGAAATTTGAATAAAATAAATAAATAAAATAAATAAATAAATAAAAGGTTGAAAAGCCCTGCATTATAGTTTTTGTGATTTCTACTTACCCCTGAATCTGGAGGGTCTGGCAACCAGCCTAGCTCATTCTGAGAAGTGCTTGTGTCCAGAAGGTTAACTGAAAAGAAGAATAAGGAAAAAAAAAATTGAGTCAGCCATCAAAAACTTGAAATTCATTCCAACCTCGCCTGAAACAAGTAATGAAGAATCACACCAAAAGCCTACAAGGTCCAGAGGTCTCTTCTCTCCAGAGATCAAAGAGATGCTTTCAAGGAAGTCCATAAGCATTACGTGGAGGTAAAGTAACCTTCCTGCTTGAGTCCCCCATTGATTGCTATTCAGAGGCAATCCTGGAAACAAAATATAGCTCTAGGAGTTTGGTCAGCATGATCCTTAGGATCTTTTAAGAGGTGACAAGTCTCTTAAGCACCGGAGGGCAGGGCAGGGCAGGGCAAGAAGAAATGGGTGGAAGCTTGTTAAAGAGAGATCCAATCTAAAGGTAAAGAGAAATGTTCTGTCAGGGAGAACAATTAATCAATGGAATAGCTTGCATCCTGGAATTGTGGGTGCTCCATCACTGGAGGTGTTAAAAAATAGACTGGACAGCCGTTTGTCCGGGATAAAGTCTCCTGCCTTGAACAGAGGGTTGGACTAGAAGACCTCCAAGGTCCCTTATAGCCCTATGATTCTATGTTCTATTTGTTCCTATAACATTCGCAATTGTAGATAGATCAGACCTAATGATTATGTTAATAAAATGTAATTATACAGTCAAAGATCTGCAAATAAACCCAAATAGTTGTAACGGCAAAGGCAGCTGTCATGTAATATTCTCTGATAGTGACTAATTAGTAAGGCAAGGGGGATAAAACTAAATCTGGTGCTTCAAAAAGCAAAGCAGATTAAGAGTTGTTCAAGTAATTATCCTGTCCTTGGTATCCATTATTAAGGGCTAAAGGTAATCCCCAATTTACCATTGGATGCTCAGCAAGTGTTCAGAATTACAACAGATTCCCCCCAAAATGTACTTATGACCTGACTTTGTAGTTCTGATGTTGCCCCCTCCCCTGTGGTCACATAATTGCAGTTTGGGCACTCAAACATTGGTCTGCATTTATGGCTGTTTGCAGTGTTCTATGCCCCATAGTGAACAATGGCTTTGCTTAAAAACTGTTGCATTCACTTAATGACCACCATGTTTGCTTAACAACCTCCATGTTCACTTAATGTTCTCCTAACAATCATCGCATTCGCTTAATGACCAAGGTGAAAAAGGTTTTAATGTGGTCACTTGCTTTATGACTAACCTGACTTGGGACTGTCATTGCCTGGTTCGGTTAGGGTTGTAACTTGAGGACTACCTGTACAATGGAAACTGGGACAAATCTGCGAGCCACTAAGAATATTGGAAGTCAATATTTGTGATAAACAGATCAAGAATGTTTCCTGTTAGATACAGCAGATAGACCATATATAAGAGAAACACCAAACAAACAAAAGGTACTCGGAGTATACTTGAAGAGGGAAGGGAGGAGGGAAGAACGTTTACTAAAACAGATGTTTACAAAGATTAATACCTAATGTTGTATGCTATGTTCTGGGATGATTGTTTAGCAATAGGATCTTTGGTTTAATGTTGACCACATTAATGTGGAACCAGATAAGAGAAACACCAATCAAACAAAGTGTAACAGGAGTATAGTTGAGGCTAGACGCGAGGGGTGGGAAAAAGGCTTACTAATTCAGATGTTTTCAGTGACTAATACCTAGTATTGTATATCAGGTGCCATGATGATTGCTGCACAAGATGTTTTTTTTATGTTCAATGTTGATTGTTTTAATAAAAGAATTTTATATTAAAAAAAAAAGAATGTTTCCTGTTTGGCAATACACATGCAGAGAGAAGAAACCAAGCCGAAATCCTAAACATGGCAATTCTGAGCTTAAGCAGGTGCAACGGTAGCTCTCTTCTCTAATATAATACAGTACACCACAAGACTTATGCATATCAAGCCCTATAGATCTACATTTGGGAGAAAATAAACTAGCCTCTAGGTAACAAAATAATAAATTCAGACATCCAAGAATGGAATGGGGAAAAAACTAGAGATATCTTATTCCAAATTTGAATTAAACCCCCAATCCATAGCAGCAAGGCCACCTAATGGAGTAAGTCTTTAGCTTTAAATATCTGTGCATCCAACCTTGATAAGAAAAAAAAAAGTAATGGCCTTGACACTAGTAGGGATGAATTGAGAACTGCATAAATTCTATAGGCAACCCAAGAAAAAGAACATTATTAAATATATTGAATTGAAATTATTCTCACATAATTCCCAAATCTTTGAATGGTTGGTTTTGTTCCACGGGCTATTCTCTAATGAACCTTTTATACAAACATATGCTTATTTTTTAAAGGAAAAAACATTATTTTAAATTTACTGAGGGATACTTGGTGCTTGGTGCTAATGTATCCCCTCATTTTAGTCCTGAGCTATAAATATTCTTCTTTATTTTAGATTCACCGAAATTATCAGTAAAATAAATGCTGGAATAATAATCCATGAATGCACATAGTATATCCTTTCAGGCATATATTTGTTAGAGAAAGAAAGGAAGTAATATTTGCACATTGGAACAATGGAAGTCTAAATGTTGGAGTTTTATGTTTTCCAATTTTGGAGAAAGGAAATCTGGGGTAAAAATTACTAATTACTACTAATTACTAACAATGAAGCCCTTTTGTGAAAAATATAGGGTGAATCAAATTATCTTCTTTTCACAACTCACTCTAATAGTAGATTCTAGATAAAGAGAGATAATTAAAAAGAGAAGTCTTGGAAGTAATGGAAGTAATGCTAAATTTAAGCCCAAATTCCCTTGAGAGAGGATAAAAGAATTTTGGCCCGGAGATGCTATGTATTTTTCTGCCAGAGATCTAACAGTAGTCGACTGTTGAACTGCTTGTCCTAATCCAACTTGCTTGAGCCTAGCACATTTTTGACATTCAGCCAAGAAACCAAATTCCCATTAAGATAACTAACGTATAAATTACCAGCCACAGATGGAACTATAATTGGAAGGATCTGACCATATCTTTTTAATAAATTGGTTTAAAAGTTGCTTGAGACCATCCATCTTCTTTGTTAATTTGAGAAAATTAAACTGTTATAGAAAGTCATTCTTCACATTATTTGACATCTGATGACTCTGCATCTCCCACACTGTAATACTATAACTAATACTTGAGGGCATTTGACAGCTGATGAAATCAATATTTGCAGAATATTCTATGGCAGTGTTTCTCAACCTTGACAATTTTAAGGCATGTGGACTTCAACTCCCAGAATTCCACAGCCAGCAACGCTGGCTGTGGAATTCTGGGAGTTGAAGTCCACATGCCTTAAAATTGTCAAGGTTGAGAAACACTGTTCTATGGAGTTATAGAGGAGGAGTAGGAAGGGAGGGAGGGAAAGAACTTTGATACTTTTCTTGCTGTTGTTCCAATTTATTTTGTTTGAGTTTTCCTCCCATTGTTCCAACGAAAGATGCAAGGACCAGTTTTGTTTTACTCCATTCCAAGGAACAAAGAAAATGAAGTTTGGATCATGGAGGTTCATCTCCTCCCTTCCCTTCCTTAGCCTCTTTGTCACTTGGTTAAAAGAATCACAACCATGAATCTTGGTTAGCTCATCTTCCCTTGCTTGCAGGGAACTATTTCCTCGGGGCTATTAGGTTACAGCTGATTTATTAGATTTCATAATCTAACATCTTTCAAAATCAAGGCAGTTCCAGGGATTCATGCATCATAAATCTGAGTAATTAAAAAAAGAAATCAACAACCACCTGTTTAGATTTTGCATTCTAAAAATGAACATCATGTCACTATTTATTTCATTTTAAGCTAGCAAAAGCATGAAAAGGGACAAGAGGAAATTATCCAAAGTGCCAGTTAATTAGTACAGGTTCAGGAAACTAAACTAAAAGCAGACCTGATCGGCTAGTAGACTGTAAGAAAAAAAAATACCCCTATAAGTCAAAGAAAGTCTGTACACTCATAAACATTTTTGTCTTAAATCTGGACAACAAATAACTGAATTGTTTGTTCTGCTACATGGGTAAAAAGATTGAGTGTGAATCCAACTTAAATCCAAGAAGCTTCCTGATGTTTAAGAGAGTTTCAAAGTCAGAATGTAGTCCTTGCTTTCCTTCTGCTCCCTTTTGACCTTGAGTGATGGAATTCTCACGTTCAATTTTGGGACTCTGCATATTCAGCATACCCAAGATCAAACCAATCCATCTATAAATAGCAGAGAGTTTGCAAAGTTGAATTTGGGATTAATATAAAACATACTTTAAACATTCTAATAGGAACCACCCTTCTACAGCCTTCTACACCCTTCTCTTCCATGGAATAGCTGTATCTAAAAATCATACAAATACGTCTTTGCAACTTCAGTTGACTTTTCTCAGGGCTCATCTTTATATTCCATGCTGTATTGGTGGTGGGGAAAGAGAAGCCCATACTGTTGGGCTTAACTTCTTAGTTCTTACTCCATCTTCTCTTTTCCTCTTTAAATCAACTCTGCTCTAGATTCTTTCTTCTACACCCAGCACTCTCCTCTCCTCTTCCTGGCACCAACAAGGGGTATAAGAAACATCTCCCCTCCCTTTTACTCCACGGAAACAATATCACGTTTGAGCTGCTGTCACAGTCCAAGTATTAAGGAAATTAAGGAAGGAATGGGACAGATCAGGAGTTGGAATGAGAACATGGAAAGACGAAGGAAAGACTCAGTGGTTCATGGTGAGTTTCAATTAACTTTTAAAATTCTTTATTTATATAGTCAAACCCCAAATATTTTAGGTTTTTTTTACAAGTCTATCAACGATGATAAAATGACCCATTAATGTTTTTCCACATTTCCAACATAAATTTGGAACATCTTTATACATTCTAGAATATCTTAAAATCAATCTTATGCTAAGCATTAGAACTGTGTAGTACAGTACTATGCACCCAGTTTTTTTAAAAAGTGCTTTGGAGTGCATGAGGTTACGTATGTAGTGCTTTAAGTAACCGTTCAAGAAACTGCATCTATTTCTGGGATTGTGAGGCAGCAGGGATCTCTTTAAAGCAGTTGTATCAGTGCACCGTCCCAGGAAAAAAAAATGCAGCTCCTTTAATTTATGTCCTTGTGTGGCCTGAAACATTAAAAAAATTAATACTAACAGGATAAAGGCATTATTATTATATTATTTGTACATTCTCTCATTTTTGCTTTTACTTCCCTGCTTCCTCATTCCTCTCTAAGACCCACTTTTCCATCAGGAATTTCAGTCATGAAATATTTCCCACAAGTGAGTGGAGGCTTTAAAATGAGAACATGCTGTGAAGGCATGACAGAAGTACGAATTCCCTCCAGTCTCTCAGCTGCTGTCATGTCTCTCTGAAGACTTATCTTATCTTCCTATTGTGAAAACCAAAGGTAATCATATTTTTTAAAAGGTTGGAATATCTATACATCAACGACATGTCATAGATAATAAAGAGGCATCCTAAGCACTAACCAATATTATCTCACCAAAGATCTCCGACAGACCTCTCAGTATTACATGTTACTATGGATCCTTCTGTGTAGCTACACCATAGTCTGCCCTATGCTTGAATGTTAAGATGACAATATAGGTTCTTCTAGTTAAAGATATATTAGAAAAACTTAATTATCTCGGGAAACTTTATTTTCTTAAGTAATTCAGACTGGACATCATCAACCAACGAATGTGAAAAGTTAATATTTTCATTGCATGAGACTCCTTCATATGTTGGGTAGCATACAAATTTAATAAAAAAATATACACAGGGAGTCACTAACTATACTGAAATAATGCTAATAACATTTTCAAATAGCATTTCTAAAGAATAAAAAATGACTAAAATGTTAGTTATAAACCCCAAAGCTGAAAAAAATCTTATGTTGGAATACAATACTTAAATCCAGCCTCTTAACTATAGCAATTCATGTGGATACAAGTTTGGATTGCAGCCCTACTATAAGAATTCTTGTAACTGGATATGAATGCTAGGAATGAAACTAAAACTTAAATTATGCAATACATATGCTAAGAATGTGAAAGAAATTCATCCTGGATTCCCTCCAAGTGAAACAATGCATTCTGTGAAAATATATCATGACACAAATAGACTCATAAATTCAGAGTTTGCTAATGCCTATATTTCTTGGCTTAAAATTTATAGATAAAAATGTCTCCTACAGAAAGCTGCATTCAAAAATGCTTACAAGTGTGATCCATTAGACACAAGAATACGTTGAGAGCTTTTTTCTAATTGTACAATGAGTAAAACCTCAGCAGAAGAGATGAATGTCTGAATACACACTGATTGGATAAAGACTGATGGAGGTGGCAGAAGAGAACCATAGCAAATTTGCTTTGAAATGATTAATAGATGCAAGTTATTTTCTTAAAAGTAGAATATCTAGTTCCTTCAGTTTTTGTGCTATGAAATTTAAAACCAAAGAATGGATACTAGAGAGAGGGAAGTATGTAACTTGGCAGGAAGAATTGGGGGCCTGGCCCTATGTCCTTTTACTCATACAGTACCTCTTTAGGTGTGAGCAAGGGAACTCAATTCCTTAAGTCCTGAGCAGGTAACATCCTTACCAAAGTGGCTGCAGGTAAGCTGGTATGCAGGTGCCAAGAAGAGAGCATCAGCTCAAATTATATAATTTTCTTAATTATGGCCAGATGAGGAGTTTCAGGGCAATTGCCCTTAAATTTGGGAGAAATAAAAGGTCATATTGTGAACTCATGATTTGTCAGTGTCATCAATACGGCTAAGTTCTGCAAGGAGAAAGTGTCATCTAATCAGAAGCTGAGACTACATAGAAAGGCATTATAATGGAAAAGGTTTTCCTGGAATATGAGCCATTCTTGAAAGCACTAGAATTTTAAACTGTTGTTTTTTTTAAAATGTAATTTATGAACCTTGAATCTGCTGGTGGCATGTGTTCATTCACTTCAGACGTTTATAACTGGCTGCTATATTTAAACATAGGATTCTACCCCAGGTCATTGTCGGTCTTTCAATAATTGGAGGTTAAAGGCCATTCCTGTCCATTCTGTTGTTTACCTAAAGCTACAGTGTCAAGTTTAACCAATCACATAAACTACTTAAACCAAAGTATTCTAAGTAAAATTATTTTAATCAGGCATGGTGATTAGTGCAATTGGTTATTAGTAAGATGTTGCAGGTTCCTTTCCTAGCTAGCATGTGTGAAATCTCTGAACCAATACAATATTTAACTTTATTATGGGAGTCACTACATTAGGTCTGAGCTAGTTTATGCTAGGTGAAGCAAGCAAGCAAACAAATAGAAGGACTCTCTTAAGAATTTTTCAGTATGTAAAGTCATCCATGACCTATCATTGCAGAAATGCAAAAAACATCACAATTCATTTGTAGACCATTTGCAAGACATGCGTATTTTCCATCCCAGTTTGGAGCCATTAGCTCTGTTTTTAACATAGAAAATGAAAAGTCAAGAGGATAAGAAGCTAGGTAGAAAGGGATTGTGCAATAATTTAGAACACGGGTGTCCTATCTTGGCAACTTTAAGACTTGCGGACGTCAGCTCCCAGAATTCCCCAGCCAGCCATGCTGTCTGGAGAATTCTGGAAGTGGAAATCCACATGTTTTAAAGTTACCAAGGTTGGGCATCCCTGAGTTTGAAACAGCCTCAGCCACTAAATAATGCTAACTGAGGTTGGGGTTTGGTGACCAGAATTATTTGAAGTTTGGGTATTGGAGTGTATATCCATTGCAAAGAAGGAATTTGCTAATGCTCTATAACAACAAAGATATTTTTAACTTCTGCTATTAGTAATTTTTTTTTACAGGAGCTAATTCAGACAAGCCTAATTTTACTTCTATTAATTATAGATAATGTGCCCAGCAAGTCTTACAGATACCATTAAAAAAATTACATGTCTGCTGTACTGTATCAGGAGAGGGGGTGGAGGTGTGCAATTGGGAACCAACCCCCAACAGAGAAATTACGAGTTACAGCCGAACGGTGCCTGCTACAGACAAGCCGAAGATATCCGATTCCTGTTTCTATTAAGATGCCAATGTAATGAACTTTATAAAGTTCATTTGACTCATAGCATTATTGCCTGCTTACCAAGGAGATTTCAGTTACCAAATGATCTCATTAAAAAAAAAAGATCCTTTGAAAAACAACCTTATAATCCGGAAGCCAACCAAAGCTTCCCTGAAATCCAGAACTCCAGGGATACTACATGTCACCTGCAAAGATTTTCCAGCTATTGGAAGTGCCAGGGCCCACCTTCGTCCTGCTTTTCAGCAGGGTAATTAACCTCACAGTGGGCAAAGACGGGAGCGTGACTAATCCAGCTTTCTTGTCAGGCTCCTCATTGTCTTCCAAAGCTAGGGCTGTTTCATACATTGAGAGGGCAGCAAATCCAGGCTGATCATTGGATGCTGCTGACAAGCAAACCTTAAGTAAAAGTTTGGCAGATTCAGGCTTCGTCTTTGTGTAAAATAATTCCAAGGACAATGTTTCCCAATTCCCCAGCCCTCCTTCCCAAACTTCAACACTTGTTCATGCTGCCACTTTGTATAGTTTTTCAAGGTAACAGGTCCTCCTTGCAAAGTATGTTCTCCTTTTGTTTGGCATTGTCAGTTTTCAGAATCTAAAACTTCCCTCTTGCAACATTCCAAGAATGTTGTGCAGCTCTGCCAATTTTGAAACCTGGTTATCTTTCCCTTCTCCCCAGCTGCCCTTACCTTCTTTAGCAGGTATCCCTTGCAGAAAGGAAACAGAGAACAGAAACAGCAGCTCCAAAGATAGAGCAGCTTTTCTGTCAAGGAATCTCAGCTCCATTTCCCGTGGAGGCAATCCTGCACCCAGACCCTGGCTCTGAGGCTCAGTGCCTGCCGTCACTCGACAAGTCTCTCAGCTTGGTGGCCACAGGCCTGGGACATTGAGGCGCTCGCCCAGTGCCCTTGATGTGAGACTTTCACCAGAACCAAAGGACTGACGGAGATTACTGCATTGCAAAAGCTACCTGCCTGGCCCTGACTTATGATGAAAGAGTACGGCAGAGAAGTGGTGAAACCAGTTCTCTCCCAATCAACTGCTTGCTACTAGCTCTAAAGGGGCTGGGCCAGCTACAAGTAGATAGGCTCACCTTAAAGGTTGTTGCCACTTTTCCTGGGAAGTCCCCCCCCCCACCTCCGCACTCTGTCAGGCTCCATGGATGGCTCCACAGGGCCACCTAGTGGGCTCATGGTGACAATTTTTCAGACCTATGCCCAATGGGCTTTCCTTCTCACAACAGGATAGTGTGAAACATAGCAGGGTAGATGACTTTGGAGATTCTCAATCATCCAGATCATGGTTGTCCCAAGGGTATTTTTCAAAAGGCAATTGGACTTTCTTGGCTTTTTCCTTGAAAAGATTTCACTTCTCATCCAAGAAGTTTCTTCATTCAGTTCAGAAGCTTCTTGGATGAGAAGTGAAAAGATTTCAAGGAAAAAACACCAAGAAAATCCAGTTGCCTTTTGAAATGCAACGTTGGCACATAGCAGGATAGAATACACAAAATCTTGGCCTTCATGCATAGAAACATGCTTACCTGCATTCATATACAACCTGCCTCCAGAAGCGGTGAATGCTCCAACACTGGAAGTTTTTAAGAAGAAACTAGACAGCCATTTGTCTGAAATGGTATAGGGCAGGGGTAGGCAACCTAAAACACTGAAAGACCCGCTTCCCACCGAAAACAAAACACTGGGAGCCGCAAAACCCTTTTGATATCTAAAATGAAGATAACACTGCATATATCCTTTTTTATCTTTATTTTGTTTGTTTGTGTGTGTGTGTGTGTGTTTGTGTGTGTATATATATATATACATACACATACGGTACATACATACACACATATTTATATATACACACACATACATACATACACACCTATAATAAAGGTAAAAAAGGATATATGCAGTGTTATCTTCATTTTTTTTATTTTTTTTTTAACATTTGACAAGAAAACCTTTAATGTGATTTTTCTCTGCTATGACACAACTCATACTTGTAAAATAAGGTGATGTTCATAAAGTACTCTAAAGGGGAAATTACAGGAAATAAGTTTGCTTTATGAATGCAGAAGCATTGCTGAATTAGCGGCGACAATTCTCACTTGAAAATATGTCTGGATTGTTAGTCATTTTAACTAGAGACATAGGATCAGAATAGTAGGAAGCTGTCTTGTAGGAAACCAAATATGCTTTTAGGCGCAGCTACTTTTTTCCAGGGAAATAATATTTCTCCAAGGAACACTGTAAACCTCAAAAGTGCAGGTCATTGTCTGTGCCAATTTAGGTGTGGTATGAAATGCACAGTTCTCAAGATCAGTTGCTTCTTTACGGCAAACTGTTCGTCCAATCTTAACAGTCAAGTAATACTTAATTCCGCTGACAATCTGCTTTTGGGCTTCGACCACTTCAGATACGAGACTACTATACATATTGTTGCTGCCTCTGTTGTATTCGTTCATGGCAAATTGAAGGGCCCTAGCCACGCCCGCTTCCTCCGGCGAAGCATTCTCCCATCCCCCGAGGAGCCTGGTCCCGAGCGCCTCCTTGCAGATACAACTGAGCAAGAGTAGGCTACACACACCAAAAGACCCCGCAACAAGGCCATCTTTACTCGGCAAACGGCGCCCAGCTCCCAAACGAGATGTCTCCTGCCCTATTTGCAGCCCGCTGCCTTGCGCTTCTTCTGTTATCTTCATTTTAGATGTCAAAAGGGTCTCTCTGTCTCTTTCCCTCCCCCCCTCTCTCTCTCCCTCTCTCTATTTTTCTTTCTTTCTTTTTCTCTCTCTTTCTCTCTTTCCTCTCCCTCTCCCTCTTTCTCTCCTCTCCCCCTCTTTCTCTCTCTCTCTCCCTCTCCCTCCCTCTCTCTCCCACTCTCCGATTTTCTGCTCACCTGGCAAGCTGGCTTCAAGCTGTTCTCCAACAAGCTCAGAGTTAGGCAACCTCAGCTCTTTTATGACTCATGGACTTCAACTCCCAGAATTCCTGAATCAGCATAGCTGGGCTAGCTAGCTCTCTCCTGCTTCCTGCTTCCTGCAGAGATGCAGCAAATGGAGGAGCTCCGCCCAAATAAGCTTTTCAGCTCGTCGGAGAATACCGTGAGTGCACTCTTTTTTACACACACACACACACACACACACACACACAGAGAGAGAGAGAGAGAGAGAGAGAGAGAGAGAGAGAGAGACAGACAGACAGACAGACAGACAGACAGACAGACAGAGACAGAGACAGAGACAGAGACAGAGACAGAGACAGAGACAGAGACAGAGACAGAGAGACAGAGAGAGACAGAGACAGAGACAGAAACAGAGAGACAGAGAGAGACAGAAAAGCAGGGAAGCGCAAGTGCCTCTCTCTGTCTCTGTCTCTCTCTGCAAATGGCAGGGGAGGCTGGGAGCCATAGGGGAAGGCTCAAAGAGCCGCATGCGGCTCCGGAGCTGCAGGTTGCCGACCTGTGGTATAGGGTTTGCTGCCTGAGCAGGGGGTTGGACTAGATGACCTCCAAGGTCCCTTCCAACTTTATTGTTATTATTTATTATTATATGTCTAGGTAAATTATTTAAAAGGTCTGCTCATTTTTTTTAATAGAAATTCAAATATTCCAAACGGTGTAATAAAGAAGGGTGGTTTTGAGCAGTAGTTAAGCATCAGGCTAGGAACCAGAAGAGGCCGGGTTTTAGTCCTGCCTTAAGCACAAAGCCAGCTGGGTGACTTTGGGCCTGTCATTTTCTCTCAGCTCCAGGAAGGAGGCAGTAGAAAGCCACTTCTGAAAATGTTGCCAAGAAAACTGGAGGGATTAGTTCAGGAAGTCACCAGGAGTCAAGGCTGATTCAAAGTCTCAAATCAGGATTGATCTATCATGCCAGATTTTTAGCAACAATCTCCAACAGGTTTGCCTTTCTCTTCTTGTGATGTTTTGGGGTTTCTCAGTGCAGCCTACAATCCTTGGATTTCCTGGCACACACACTCATCCAAAGAATAAGCTAGCTTGATCCTGCTTAACACTTTTTAAAAAAAAAGAATAGTCAAAGTTAGGAGCTGACACCTACTAACGTCCCTAACAGAAATAACAATGTTAAATAATGTTAAAACTGGAACAGTATTTAAGCTGTTCCTCAAATTCTTCAGTCTCTTTGGAAGGATGACATGGAGAAAAGACAGGGATGTTCATGGAGGGATCAGAGAGGTCAAGATAGTGAACACAACTAATTGATGAAAGTTCCTTTTAAACATGCATCGTGTGTACATTAAAGATGTGGGCCTTCAACTGCATGGTTATATCCACCATCTTCCCCCTTTTTTAGATCCTCCTTTTGGGTGCCCCACGTAAGCTTCTGCAATTTGTCAACAACTCGGGGATATCTGCCGCCAGCAAAATACCAAAGTTCATCAGAAAAGCTAACCCATCCAAGTGAGGACATTCTCACAGTGACCTGAAACAGATTAAGAGCTCTTCAGAAGTTACATAAAATGAAGTCTATAGTATATTATCTAGCACTGGAAAAATACTAGTTAATCAAGCCTTTCTCGTCTCTGACTTCGCTATTCTGAATACCAGGTTTTGGTTAATGCTAATATAACGTTATAAAAACTTTGAAGTAAAAATATGGGTTGCAGAGTAAAATATAATACAGATTATAAATGATGATGATGAAGGAGGAGGAGGTTGTGGAGGAAAGTCTTTTCTGGGTTGTGGGTTCTTTTCATAATAACTGTTTCCAAAAACCATATGTTTTGAAAACTTCTTATTGCTCAAAAAATCATAGACCAATTATTGGTTAGGTCTGATCCTTTCTAAAAGTGGAGGATCTGAAGATTTTTGCATATCAGTCAAGTCTTCAAGTTTTCAGGAAGTGCATCAGTGACCTTAGTTCATCTCAAATGAGTTAAACTAGATCTAAGGTCACCAGAGGCTGAGATTAAGAGACATTTGGCTTTTAATTGGTTTTCATGGGACATCCTTTATTACTTTTATTATGCCTAAAGGAGTCCCTATATGAAAATCAGCTGGGACTCTTCTGAATCATTCTCTAAACCAGGGGTGTCAAACATGCCCGAATAGTAAGATAAAGATACAATTAAAACTTATTGCTTCTTGATCTAATCAATAGTCTGGGCACTTTCATGCGTAAGTTGTTTCATAAGTTTGTTGTGTTGTTTTTTGATAGAATACATATTTTTATTTAAAGTTAATCTGCATATCCTTATTAACAGTGCATTAGAGCTGCTTAAGGAGTTAAAGAGAATTATATCCTACACATTTGACAATGCTATTTTTCCCGATTAGATCCTCAGAGGCTGGGCTACACCTCTCTTCAAGGCTAACCAAAGGACATACAAGCTAGGGATAATGAAGTTCTTGTATCTAGAAGACACCAGACTGGGGCCGGCAATCTTATAGTCTCTTCTAGAAATCTCCGAAACCCATAAAAGTAAACAGTTTGGTTTTTTGTTTTTAAAGAAAGCACATAGCTTAAGGCAGTTATTTGGAAGTAATCCCCATTGGAGCTTAGAAATGTAATGTTCTATATTCCATATGTATTTCTGCTTCATTTCATAAAAATGTTACTTTTTGTCCATAACCAAGTTGCTGACGAAGATTAGCAAAAAAATGAAGGATGATCTTTTTCACAAATATGAACATTTCTTGTAATACATTCTGGCGCTAAGTGATTAAGGCACCAGACTAGAAACCAGGAGACTGTGATCCCTAGTTCGACTTTAGGCATGAAAGCTGGCTTGGTGATCTTAGGCCATTCCTTGTCTCTCAACCCGACCCACCTCATAGGGTGATTGTTGTGGGGAAAATAGGGGGAAGAAGGAGCATTAGATATGTTCATTGCCTTGAGCTATTTATACAAATAATAAAGGCAAGATAAAAAAAAATCTAAAAATCTAAAATAATATTGGAGCCAAGTCCCAAGAATTTTATATTGCCTTTATTCTCTTTCCCTTTAGGGCATGTTCCTTTTGAACTGTCAACACAGATGCAAATGAGCAGAATGAGGGCAGATCCTCACAGCAACGTGGATATCAGATAATATTGTGAGTGCATGCCTTTTTTATGGTGGGCAGATTATCTCTGTTGGTAGTATGAGTAATCACAGTGAGAAGGTATCAAAGCGGGACAAAGTACAAAATGATACAATAAATTCAACAGACTCTTGTGGTGATCTAATGGGATTTGATGGATATGCCCTAAACAAATTGGTTAATACTGTTCATAGGATCTTTTATTCAGCCTATAAACCACATCTCTCCAAAAGCCAAAGTAAAGCATTTCGGTATTTGCATCAAACAGGATACACCACATATATTTCTATGTTCTCACAATGTTACTTGATTTATTACTGGTCCAGTTACAGATTGGAGAGGGAAAAAATAAGTTATGATATTTTGAAACGGTGATATTCTGCAGACTTTGGGATGATCTGTTAGAAATTCTTAACCTATTTCACTACTCTCAGACTTTAGCAGATGCTGCATTGGGTTCTATACAAGTAATCCTCACTTAGAGACTAGTTGCTTAGTGACCGTTCGAAATTACGACGGAATCCCCCCCCCAAAGGTACTTATATGACTCAGATTTGAAGTTCTGATGGCTGTCCTTCCCCCTGATTAGTTGATTGCATTTATAGTTGTTTGCGGTGTCCCGTAGTTACATGACCACAATTGATAATGGTTTTGGTCAGAAATCAGCATTTACTTCCGGTTTTTGGCAAGAAAAACACGCCCGTTGTGGACAATAGGTTCTCTTTACAAGTGCCATGTTCACTTTAAGAGCTGTCATGCTTGCTTTTTGACCGCCACCTTCATTTAACAACTGCCTCAAAAAAAAGGTCATAAAATCAGGTTGTTATGTGATGACCAGCATGATTTATGACCATGGGCTCAATTCTGGTATAAACTGAGGATTGCCTGCAGGCCCAAAAATTTTTGTATAAACCACAAAATGTAACTAGGATCAATGTGGACTATTTTAACCCTTTAGATCAGTGGTTCTCAACTTTCCTAATGCCGCGACCCTTTAATACAGTTCCTCATGTTGTGGTGACCCCCAACCATAAAATTATTTTCGTTGCTACTTCATTACTGTCATTTTGCTACTGCTATGAATCGTAATGTAAATATCTGATATGGGAAAGGTGTATTTTCATTGTTACAAATTGAACATAATTAAAGCATTATATGTAAATATTGTGAAATATTTATTTCTAATTACAAATAAATGAAATTTTGTCTTGAAGCATGGTGTAGCATGGGTAACAGTCTTAATATAACAACAGTAAACTACATTGCTACATTTTGCGACAGTATGCGTAAAAAGCCAACGTCAGTGTGAAGGTTGAGATTGCTTCTTTGTCACCAGATCAGAAATTCTCCCTTTCTTTCTCTCTCCCTCTTTCTCTCTCTCCCTCTATTTCTCGCTTCCTCTCTTTCTCCCTGTTTCTCTCCCTCCCTCTCCCTCTCCCTCTTTCTCTCCCTCTCTCTCTCTCCATTTCTCTCTCTCCCTCCCTCTCTCCCTTTCTTTCTCTCCCTTTCTTTCTCTCTCTCCCTTTCTTTCTCTCTCTCCCTCTCTTTCTCTCCCTCCCACCAGCTTCTAGGAGGAGCAAAAGACATTCCATTCCAGGGCTTCCTGCACCAGCTGACTTAGTTGTCTGCAACCTCCTGTTGTCGCTTGAGGGGGGGGAAGGGACACGGGTGGGAGAGATTCCTTCTTTCTCATCCGAGGAGGGAAGTTGGACTGTCGACTCTGTGTCGAGCCCCGTGGGCCTGACATTCGCAGGCAGGCGGGAACCTGCCCGCCGAGCCGCCACCTCCCCATCGCCCTCCATGCCGACCTGCTCCGTCGCCAGACCTCCCAGCTGACAAACGCACATTCAGGGGGTCGCCAGCTGACGGGCGCAGAAGATTGGCGCTGTGGCGGCCCCCCAGCCACCCGCTTCTTCAACTGAAGCAATTGCCAGGGCTTGCATGGTCGTCGGTGGTGGGGAGCGCGTCAGCGGCCATTGGGGACCATGCCAGCGGTTCTGTGCCACGGAGGCTTGAGGCGCGGGATGCGGAGCGGTGCGGTGCCATGGGAGGTGGTAGGACAGGGGGAGTGGTTACCTGCATCCTGCTGGCTGAACTCTGGAAGCCTGCCTGAATAAAGAATTTTAGGGGGAGTTGAAAGCGAGATAGGTTCCTAAGACCATTGGAAATATATGTGTTTTCCTGCCTTACCCAGCAACGTCTGCTGGATCTTGGGGGAAAAAATACTGTAGAAGAGATACAGTATAAAATCCTTATTATTGTCCTTATTATATAATCCTTATGGTTCTTCTTAGATAGTATTATGATGAATATAATACAATGCTGCCTCCAGCAGTATAGCAAAGAAAACTTTACTAAATGTTAGGGTTCAAAGCACAAATTGTTGTTCTTCACTTTTACTAAAAACTCATTTTGAATTTCCTTTAAAAAATTAGCACAGGGGATATTATGCTAGCGATCCTACCAACCAGTAAGATAGATCTTTTATATATTTGTTCACTTAGGATCACAAAATTACATTTTTTCCATCACAATACTTGGGGGTGATGGTAATTAAATAGAATTAAACTTTTCAAGGAGGTAAATGGAATATTTGATTTTTTCAAATTTTCTTGTTATCTTAGTTGCATTTATTTATTTATTTATTTATTTATCCCACCTTTATTTTATTTTTTTATAAATAACTCGTGTGTGTGTGTGTGTTTGAACATACCTAATATTCTTTCCTCCTCCTATTTACAACTCAATGACAAGGACTTGTGAGGTGAGTTTTTCTGAAGATAAACCCTATAAAGCCCTGGGGAGAGAGAGGTCTTGCCCAATTATCTGGGAACAGTCTGACCCTGTTGGAATTGAAGAAGTGGACAGGATCCTCAAGGCTGTCAGTGCCACCACTTGCCAGTTAGATCCTTGTCCCTCCAGGATGGTGAAAGCCTCTGGGACAGTGACTAGCAAGTGGGTTCAGACAGTAATTAATACAGCACTATGGGGGGAAGGGGGGAACGGACATTTCTGGGGTCTTTTAAGGAAGCCTTGGTTTGCCCCCTCCTTGAAATGTTATGGAAAAGATGGTGGCCTGGCAGTTCAGAGGGTCCTGGATGAAACAGATTATCTGGACCCCTTTCGGTCAGGATTTAGGCCTGGTTATGGGCCAGAGACAGTATTGGTCATTGATGATCTCTGGCGAGATTGGGATGGGGGTAGTGCAACCATCCTCACTGCCTTCGATACCATCAACCACAGTATCCTTTTGGGTTGGCTATGGAGGCTGGGGCTGGACAGTTCTGTTCTCCACTGCTTTGGATCCTTTCTCCAAGGCTGGTCACATTCATTGTTAATAGGGAGAAATCCAGCCTTTGGCCACTATCTTGTGATGTGCCGCAGGGTTTGGTACTCTCTCCACTCCTCTTTAACATCTACATGAAGCCACGGAGTGAGATCATCTGTTGCCACAGGTTGAGGTATTTGCAGTTTGCTGATAATACCCAACTCTATGTTTTCACCTCTGGTGATTCAAGCGATGTTGCTGTTGCTTCTCTCTCACCGTGCCTGGAGGCTGTAGGGGGCCTGGATGGGGAACAACAGGCCAAATGGCTTTGGGTGCATGCAGCCCCAAGATCCAGGACTTTAACATCTTTAGTTCTGAATGAGGTGGCACTACTTTAGATGGATCAGGTCTGCAACTTGTAGTTTCTCCTGGACTTGTGACTCCTGCTCAAAGAGCAGGTGGAAGTCACAGCTAGGAAAGCCTTTGCACAGCTTCAGGCCTCTCCTGGCTCAGGACTCCCTGCGCTTAGTCATTCAAACCCTAATCATCTCGCAGTTGGACTATTGCAACCTGCTCTACATGAGGCTACCCTTGAAGAGCATTTGGAAGCTACAGTGCAGAGTGCAGTGGTGCAGGCAGTTTTGGGGGTCCCGAGGGTGGCCCAGGAAAGCTGCACAGGCTGAGTTTGTTTCTGGGTGCAATTCAAAGGTGATGGTAATTACCTTTAAAGCCCTTCATGGTTTGGCCCAGCCTATTTGAAGGACAATCTGGATTGCACCATGCTGGTAGGAGAAGCATGTTGTGGGTTGCATCAGCCAGAGTATTCTGGCAGATGGGGTCTTTCTCTACTATTTGCCTGCCCTTTGGAACACCCTGGAGTGAATGAGGCCCGCCCCAACCCTCCGTATCTTTCTTAAGAGCCTAAAGACCTGCCTCTGCCAGTTGGCCTGGGGCTCCAATGGAGGGGCTTCCAACTGGGGAGTCGTTGATAGATTAACAATAGATCCCACCTCCCTCCCTCCATCCTAGGCCCTCCTTCCCCCTCTTTTTAGCTAGGTTGATTTTTATAGCACTATGTTTATTTCAAACTGTTTTGTACATTTGTATTTTTTTTAATATTGTAAGCTGCCCAGAGTTACTGTGTGGCAAGATGGGTGGCTAACAAATTGTACTAGTAAACAAATAAAACAATTTTATTCATCCATCTTATTCAATTCTTCCTTGTACCGGTAGGATACAAGCCTTAAAGAACCTGAAGGAATTCTGAAAAAAGTACAGGGTGAAGCAGTGGAACTCTGTGTTTTAGAGAGGAAATGAAAAATGAAACAGAAGAGAAAATAAAACAGAGACTTCATTGGACAAGCAGATTCATCTCAATGGGAAAGTATTCGTAAATATCAAACTCTTTAAAAAGTTGACAATATTTTTAAAAAAAAAACTATGATGAAGAACACATCAGTCTCCCTAACACCTGACACTGAGTTTGAAATAGCTATTCCTGAACATAGTTATTCCAAAGAGAAGATAAAGAGTTTTTAACACTACACACATTAATTGAAACACCTGTGGAAAAATATGCTTGCTACTCCAACACTGTTTTATTGATGAAAACTAATAGTCATGAAATTATCATTGCTTTTTCTTTTAACTTCTTTTTTGCAGTTCATACAACACTAGGTAAATCCTTCTACATTGTCCACAACCATGATTCAATGAATGGTTGCATGGTTTACTATTATCCCAGGATAATAGTCCTTGAATTTGATGAATAGACTATAGACTACAACAGTGAGTGTCCTAATATTTTTTTTACTCCTTAAGGGATTGGAAATTCTCTGTAGACTTTGCCGCAAAAGATTAACATGGCCACACTTTCTAGTGCATGAAACCATATAAAATGTTTACATTAAATTAAATTTATAATTAAAATTATATCACAAGTATTACAGATTGTAACCTCAGTCCAAAGATTCTTACGGTAAGCATCTACTTGCAAAAAAACTGTTACTATACAGTAGTGATAGGAAAGCCCTTGGTGAAGCAAAATAACTCCAGGGAGCCCCCTTGTGCCCATCTGCCATATTTTTCTCTCCTCTTCCTATAATTGGTGGCAGAAAGTTTTAGCTCTCTCTCTCTCTCTCTCTCTCTCTCTCTCTCTCTCTCTCTCTCTCTCTCTCTCTCTCTCTCTCTCTCTCTCTGTGTGTGTGTGTGTGTGTGTGTGTGCATGGATTACAGTATGAAAGCCTTCCCATCTCAGTATGCTGCATTATAACTTCCATAACACCCAGCGAGCATCACTGCCCTTCATAAGACCCCAGGCCTCCTGAATAGAAAGGTATGAATTGTGTTAATGAAATGAACTAGCAGTTCTAGGGTGGTTATTTAAAAGCTGCGCTTTGATGCACAAAGTTGGACAACAGTTATCCTCTCATATCTTGTGTGAGGGAAGTTCACATATTGATAGACCAGCAAGGGGAGGCCACTACTATGACCAACATCACCTTCTTTGTCATTTTATTTTATTAATGCTCTAGATTTTATGGAAGCTGAATGTCCATTATTAAACTCTTTCAGAATATGGACTGTCTGCAATGGTTTATCTTAATGGCTGTTTCCCCTTCTTTGAAGAATGATTGAAGGATATAGAGATTTCTTTAAATTCTCCGCAGATCAGTTTCTATAATGGTGTCTGGACTGCAAGACTGAAATAAAGTTATTAATAGTCTTCATATAACAGAGGTCTTCACAGTTGTAACTCTGAGTGAAGTCTTAGACCTAATCCAGCTTGAATTTGCCCTGAGAAAAGTTCTTTGCCAGCACTCAAGTTTCAGCAGGCAAGACTCAAAGCCTTTTCAGATCCAGGCCGGGTGTCAAGGTTCCCAGGGAGGTGGATACAAGTTAGAGCAAGGCATGAACATGTGTCAGAGTGGGCTGCCATTGATGTTCCTCCCAATGACCCTCACATGAAGCCTTCTGTGCTGTAAGCACCCAACCATCCCTTGAGTGCAACTGATACTGCTGCTCAGCTCTGATATTAGCAGCTGGTTCATTCAGGAGCAAGATTTTACCACTGAGATCCTGCCAAGGTACTCTTCTATGCAACCTTCCACTTCCTCACTGGATATTCTTTCCATTTGGCCAGTTATGACTCCAGATCAGAGCCTTCAGGGGCAGAGTTGAGAACAATGGGGCATACTTTTGTTGGTTCTGTTTATAGGCCAAGTCCTCAGTTGCAAGTCTGCCTGGTGCCTCAGCCCATTTTTCCCTCTCCTCTCAATTATTCATAAGCCAGGAACATGGTACGTACACACTATCATATTCTCCAAACTCAGCTAGAGACCAGTCAGGAAATACAACCAGATAAGCTAATTCTATTTTATTGTAAAATTACATTAACAAAATTTTGCAAAGTGTGAAATTTCCTAGGTGGCATCTCTTTGCCCTGTCCCCCAAGACCATTACCACATACTATTTCAGTATGCACCATGTGGGCCATCATTATCTGAGGAGTAGCCCATTTCGGAGGGCAGAGTGACAAATAAGGTGTGTTTTCAGAGTCCCTATAAATGGTATTGCAACCTGGTATATACCAACCCTGTCAGATCACACCAAATAGGCAGATACCAGAGGAAATAGGCATCCCATCAAGTATGGGTAAGAAACAGAATTATGAATTGTACTTAGAATTAAATTGGCAACCGCTGCAGCTTGCAAAGCAGAAGTATTATGTGGGCATACCGAGGCATGCCTATCATAGACCATGCCAGTGCATTCTCGACCAGTTAAAATTTCCAAGTGGTCTTTTAGGGTAGCCCCATGTATAGTGTGTTGCAGTAATTGAGCTCTGAGATGAGTAGGGCACGTTGTGGACTTCTTGCCCCCGAAATGACTGCCCGGACACTTACCGTGTTAAACTTTAATATTATTTAATAATACATGGATGGGAGCAGGCTAGCTATAGAACCCCCTTCGTCCCATTGCATCAGCCCATCCCACCCACTCAAGCAGAGAAATAAGGATAAAAGTCCTTGAATTTGATGAATGGATTATAGGCTACAAGTCCTATAGCCTTGTAGTCTATAGTCTACAACACCATCAGTTAAAGACTTCCGATTGGTAAAGTCTAGGAAGAGAGCTTTCTCTTCTGTAGCTTCCGCCCTATGGATTATTCTCCCCCCAGAGGTGAAGTGTGTGCCATTCCCCTGGCCTTCCAAAAGGGAGTTAAGACATGGCTCTGCGGCCTTGCATGGAGAGCCCAGGGGAGCACACAGCCATGGATTTTGTTTGTCCCCTGGAAACCTTCCCTTCACTTTTTAACTAATTTTAATCTCTTGCCTCCTCTTCCATTTTTAATTTCTTTAAAACTTTTATATATGCTCTCTGATATTTTAACATTTTTTCTGTACACCATTCAGAGTCCCTCTTAGAGGGAGATGGACAGTGCAGAAATGTGAAACATAAATAAAGTGTGAGTATGCCCGGTTAAGCATGTATACTATCCTACATAGGCATTAATTATGCCTCGCACAATTGTGACCCATTCACCAAGATGAATTAACAATTAATGTTTGACCATCTCAGGCAGAGGGCAAAGAGAGAAGATTAATTGATGTATCGTAGTTGGTGCCTTGGTTTTTTTTAATTTGTTTTCTTTCCATTAGACAAGAAATATACAAGATTTCCCAATATACAAGAAATATTGATTTCATGGATTCTGGGCTGGACTCAATTTCCTTCCTCAGAAATGAGCAGGTCAGCTTTTAAAAATGCTCCAGTTTGGATGTCCCAATCTTTTTTTGCAATAACTTCCTCACAGCTGCTTTGATTTCTTTGTTCCTGAGACCATAAATTAAAGGATACAGCAGGGGGGTAATGTTGGTATAGACAAGGGCTAACATCTTATCTCGACGGGGTGAGTAGCTAGACTTGGGTCGGACATATATGAAAGTGGCACAACCGTAATGCAAGACTGTGACCACCAGGTGAGAGATGCAAGTGGAGAAGGCCTTACCTCGGCCAGAGGAATCATGGATCCTCATCACAGCAAGGCAGATGCAGATATAAGAGATAAGAATGAGGAGGAAAGGGAGGAGCAGGATGAGTGTGCAAGCTACAAGGAGGGGAAGCTCACTGATATAGCTCTTGGTGCACGCCAAGTGGAGAAGAGCAGGGACGTCACAAAAGAAGTGATCAATATGATGGGAATTGCAGAAAGGCAAGTGGAAGACAGCCACAGTCAGCCCCAGAGAAACCACAAACCCCCCAAGGCAACAGATGACCAAAAGTTGAAGACAGAACTCTTGGTTCATCACTGCCATATAGTGTAAGGGCTGACAGATGGCCACATAGCGGTCATAAGACATGGCTGCAAGGAGGAAACATTCAGCTCCCCCCAGAGCTACAAAGAAATGCATCTGGGTAGCACAGCCCACAAAAGAAATGGTGCTTTCCCCACTGCTCAACAGGCCAGCCAGCGCTTTGGGAGCAACGATGAGGGTATAACACAGCTCAATGGCAGAGAGCTGGCAGAGGAAAAAGAGCATTGGAGGACGGGAGGGCTCAGCTGACACAGCCAAGAGAATCAGCAGGTTTCCTGCAAGGGTAGCTAAGTGCAACCCAAGGAGGATGAAGAAAAAAAAAACCCGGAAGCGGAACACATCAGAGAATCCAAGCAGCAGGAATCCCATGCTTAATGATGTCTGGTTATTGCTCTCCATGCAGTTGTCCACATACATTAGACCTGCAAGAGAGAAAAGAGTGAGATGAGAGAATATAGATGGAAAGATGAAAGTAACCATCCACCCATTCTCAGCAGTTTACTTGTTGTGGTCCAAGTACCCATGGAAACTACTATCAGTAGCAGTAGAAAAGGAATAGCAAACTAAAACCCACCAATGTCCCCAGTTGTGAGGAATGATAGTAAATTGTGAGGTGTGCATAGCTTTCAGGTATTTTGTGTAAAATGTATTGTTACTCCTGTGGTATATTCTAGAAAAACAAGATCTTCTTGCATTTCCTTTCTTCTATATCTTCAGAAATCTTGCAAGAAGGAAAGATAGGTAACTGACTAGATCGCAGTACCCAAATGCCTGAGCCGTGTCTTTGGGGAGCCTCACTGCTATGTTTCCAGAATCCGGAGAACAGTGGAGTATCCAAAATCATAGAATTTGGCCTTACTTCTGACAAAGCCACTTTATCCATTTTATACCTAATAATGACTTGTAACATCACTATAATACATTATGCATTGGTGGTAGTGTTGATGATTATCTTGTGTATTCCATGATGCAACTTAACATTATTAATATTGTTTGATTGGGATTAAAAAAATACTAGGAGCATACAATAATATATCCTAACAAGAAAATAATTTAAGGGTTTTCTAATGAAATAGCTTGATATCTCAGCATCCAACAACTCCATTTTTTTTCTTATGAAAAGGTTTCCAGTGTTACCTGATCAGTGTGACCTGTTTTCTGATACTTACATTTTACACATAACCTCCCAAACCAAGGAATATTTATTGTAAAATACAATAATTATTTCTTGGATTGGGAGATCCTGTGTAAAATGTAGGTGTGGAATATAATCATTAAACCTACCTTTTCCAGAGTAACTTATGCCATGGTACATAAGAATCGCTACAGGAACAGCAACTGGGAGACTATCTATCAGTAATCATTCAATGGCAATTGCAGGAAGACATAAAATGGATGTGACCAGCAAACGGGAGTCTTTAGACTAGAGTAACATTTGAATGAAGTTTGCTGAATTTATTCATGAGTATAGTAATTGTTGCTGAAATATATTGGCACGCATAACAGCAATATCAATAATATAGCATTATAGGAAGCTTTCTGTGAAACCCTTGTCTAATTTTACATGTAGTGATTACCAAAAAGCCATTCCCTCTTGTGATTGGAAATGCTGGAACCAAGTCTCAATACATCTAAGCTGGGGAGGGTTGTTTTAAGTAATGTTCTCAAAGTATCCAGGTTGAATAGGAAACACAGAAAGCCTTAAATCAGCATATAATAGTGAGGTCAGGAAAAAAGTTATGGTTTTCTCTTTTCTTGTTCAAACAAGAATACAACCTCTGCTGCTTCTGATTCATGTGCATGGCAGCTTATAGTAACCAACCAAGGAAGTATTGGAAGTTATATAATTAATAAAAGTATAAGGGCAGCAAAAACACTTATTGGTTAATGTGATGCATTTTGTTTTGTAGACCTAGTCCGGATTCTTTGTCAGCAATAGTGTGTTGTTAAAGCAGGAAGATTAAGGCAGTTTGAAGAGAGCTAAAAGAATTTCTGCCCAAAGAAAAATAACAAAGGAAGGTGATTGCTCAGATTGCGATGGGTTACTTTTCAGTCCAGAGTTTGATTCAGCTGTCATGGCTTTTTCACATATTATTTTATGTTATTCATTGTCACAAAATACAAAAGAAACAGCTTCAACAGAGTAATCTTTAAGATTTATATCAAGTTATAATCTGAAGAAAATTGGCATAAAATGTTCTACAGATGATATACAATCCCCTCAATAATATCTACGACAGATAAATCATAGGAATTGCTGTGAAAAAGAAGGAACATTTGTCATATGTGGTAAATGGGTAAAAGACCCAAAAATACTGGTGAAAGACATATGTAGTACAGTGCAAAAATAAATTGTATTTTAAATTCAAAATGAAAGCGTAACCTTCCTTACTAGGAATAATTCCAGAAACAAAATAATCAAGATACATAATAATTTAATGAGATATGTGTGTATAGCATAATATTTGTAGAATATAAAAAGAAAAACACAATTCCAGCAATATCTGACAGGGAACTTGCAGAATACACAATAGCAAAACTAACACAGACACATGAACAAAATAGAAGTTTAACTGAATTTAAGCAAAAATGGTTCTCACACATACAGTACATATACAGCAATGGCAAATACAATCATGTACAGTTTGGCTTTTAATGAGGTCTAAATGTTTATAAATATTGTAATTAGCAAACATATAAAAAGAGTGAAGTCAGATGCAATAACTTTTTTAAAAAAGTATTTTTTTCTTTGTCTTTTTTATTTCCTCTGCAGTATTTTAATTTTGTTAACCTTGTTTTGTTTATCTATTTTTTTCTTCTTTAACATGTATAAACACACACACACACACACACACACACACACACACACACAAAATGCATACGAAGTAATAATACAATGGAGATTTCAGTATCAAGTAATCTGGCCCAAGACTGAAACTTTTATCACATAACAAATACCTTGATGTATGATATTTCTTTATCTTTTCCTTTCCAGTATTCTATTTAACTTTGAATGAAAAAGTCAAATAATCATTGTAACAATAATGATACAATAACAGAGTAACAGAATTGGTTGGGATCTTGGACGTTTTCTAGTCCAACCTCTGCCTATGCCATTTCAGACAATTGTTCAATCTCTTCTTAAAAACCCTCTCCTTTTTGATATCCAATACTTCAATGTATCCAAACCGTAGAATTAAAATATATAACTATCATTCTGATAAAATAACAACGTATTAAGATTTATACTAACGTAACAACAAAAAATGCAGAAGGAATCACTTTCAAGCTGTGGGGGAACAAAACTATCTAAAACACGAGAAATGTTTTCCTTTGTGTCTACTATTGCTATTGCATCTCCCAGTCAGCCCACTGCCTTTATTGTTTCTTCAGAAATGGGCTGGTCCAGAAATGGTGGAAATAACCCCTTTCCCCACTGTTTTCCCCCAAAGCTGATTTAATCACATCCACACTATAGTATTATGGATCTCCCAGGTATCTAGTGATCTAATAGGCTCAGCTATCCTTCCCCTCCATAAATCCTTTCTATTCCAAATGTTATTTTGGAAAGCAGCACTAAAAGGAGATACCGTAGGTGTTCTGATGAAGAATAATAAATGAATACAACTACATCAGAAGAGACACATTGGGTCAGGCTGAAGAATAAAGAATGAATGGCCTTTTGGATTAAGGCTGGTCATTTGTAGAATATATATAAAAAAGCCCTCCATCTGTTGGAAGTAAAGCAGAAAGACAGACAGGTTGATGCTGCTAGTGTGTAAAGCAGCATGTGATGCCCGCAATCAATAGCATAGCAGCTTTCCCCCAGATTTTTTTCTCTTTGTCATCAACTATAAAAACATATTGTAAATTAGTAATTTTAATTGATTTTATGTTATGTTTTTTATACTTGTATTGTTGTTGTGAGCCACCCTGAGTCTTGGGAGAAGGGCAGCATATCAGTTTAATAAATAATAATAATAATAATATTACTTTTTAAATCTGAAGGCATTAATATGCTTCCCAACTCTCAGATAGGAAATGTGTAGTAGCCTTCAATAATTTGGAATAGTGCCCATGCATAAACATTTTATTGTATTATCTTTTATTACCTACCTGTCCCTTCTTCAGAATTTGCTTTCCCATTGATGGGGAATGATCTTATTAATTCTGAGATGAATGTGTGTGTGTGTATGTGCACGGTCACTGCACAATCAGCTCTCCAATCAGTTGCAATCTCCCTGGTTGTCTGTGCTTCAATCATTATGTCCCAGATGATGCCATCTTGAGGAAATTCCTCTCATTTATCTGTGAAGCAAAACAATCTCACCCCCAGGATATTCTTTTTTTCCACTGAGTCCAGCAATAGAATGAGCTTAAACTCCACCAAGAGAAATCCAGAAGAAATTCTCAAACTTCCTGAGACCAAGTTAGAAAACTGGAAGACCCCTTTTGTGATGAAATTAAACTTTTGAGAAATTTCAAGGAAGATTTTGGCAAACCATTAAGTTTTTTTTTAAAAAGTTAGAAAGTATTAATGTTTGCCATTTTTTTGAGGGGGGAGAATCTTACATTCTGTTCACTCTGTTCTATGTTTGGTTGAAAATTTAAAAAGTGTATTTAAAAAGCTTTTTCATTTCATTTGTAAAAATATATAGATGTTTAATTTTTTTGCTAATTATAATTTTTTTTCAAACAATTCACACTCTTTGCTTTCTTTTTCATTAATTTTGGGTGCTTTTCCCCTTACACACAATGCTTGAATTTGTACAATAGAAAGGAATGACAGAATAGCTGATTTTTTTCTGTTTACTCAGTGTGCAAAATTAAATAGATACATATTATAAGGAGAATCAGACAAAGTTGCTCATGTATCTCAAACTGCAGCATACAAGTTTATCCATTTCCTCTCCCCTCCCACCCCACTACATCTTTCAGGGGCAAGAATTATTCACTAAGTAGAGCAAAGAAAAAGACCTGAGAATAAAATTGAGTAGAGTAGAGTAGAGTAGAGTAGAGTAGAGTAGAGTAGAGTAGAGTAGAGTAGAGTAGAGTAGAGTAGAGTAGAGTAGAGTAGAGTAGAGTAGACAAGGTTAATTCAAAGAAGATTTTTAAAATTCTAACGTAGATGTTTGAAATCAGAGCAGGGTTAGAAAAAGCTCAAATAAGTTGAACTTTCTTTCTGTATGAGAAATATTAAAAAGAAAACGCCTCTAGCTGGTTCTTCCATATTTTAGGTATAGACACTTCTTCTGCTCAACTTTCTGTTCTGAATGTTACATCTACCATGTAAGAAACAGAAATGCAACTTCATTCATAGACAACATTTTCAGCAACCAACTGTCTTCACTTATCTCAGCGGTTCTCAACCTTTTCCGGGGCTCGACCCCGGCCCGCGCCGCATCGCGCATGCGCGGCGCAACATGGGGCATCGCGCATGCGCGGCGCGACGGCCCGCATCGCAAAGGGGAAAACAAAAATGGCCGACCAAAATAAAAAAATGGCGGGCCCGCATTGCGCATGAGCGGCACGACGGCCCGCATCACAAAGGGGAAAAAAATGGCCGACCAAAAATAAAAAAAAATGGCCGACCAAAAAAAAAATGGCCGACCAAAAAAAATATGGCAGACTGCGGTGTTTGGCAACCCCCGTGAAATGGTCGTTCGACCCCAAATGGGGTCGCGACCCACAGGTTGAGAAACCCACTGAGGGTTTGGTGCATCCATAAGGCTGGAGAACAATCATTGCTTGGCCGAGATAATAGTAAAATGCAAAAGCCCTGAAGAAGTAAGAATAACTGTTTAGAATACAGGAAGTGACATGAGACAAAATCGTGTTTTATTCTTTATTCTAAAGCTACTGCTAATCCTTTTCATTGGACTCTGAACTCCAATATCATTGGTGATCTTGAGCTTCAATATTGTGAAAGAAAATAAAATCAAATAATTCTGTATTTTTCCACACCATATGCATTGTTATTATCTTTGTGGATGAGGAAAAAGGGAAACAGAAATTGCTCCCAAAGATCGGGATAAAGCTTTACCAAGGCCTGAGTAATGAATGGCTTTCTCCCTGGAGATGAGAATAAGACAACTGCTCCCAAAATCTGTGAAGAAAAAATGATATTTGTCGGATTATTTCTGTCTTGGAAGGTCTTCTCACAATGATCTTATGAGTATAATTTTTTTTTTGGAAATTCTTGACCTGGTAATCCCAATTTTGATCTTAAAATACTATCTCTTGAAGCCACTCCCAGGTCTCACGATAAGGGCTTAGATAAGGGAAGGAGGGAGCAGTCTATATACCTAGTATTGAGGCAAGCAGAAACTTTTGGACTTGAATCTTGCTTATGACTACTATTATTTGCTTGCAAACTGTGCCTAAATGAAAACAAAAAAATAAATTATCTCCCTTTGTATTTATCCTTTTTTTCCCTAGAGAATCTCCTTAACATTCTTACAAAAGTTCAGGGAGACACTGGGTAATTTGTCCAGTATAAAGGCCACACTACTACTCATTTTGGCAAAGTGGTAACTGTCTGTCTAGAAAAGAGATACTGGTACAGTTGTTTTTAACTTTCTCTTTCTCTTACCTCTGAAGTCAAGGTTATTAGGTTACCAGCAATCTTTCTTTCATCTATAGTTTATTCTTATGATCTCTGTGGACTTGGATTGATTAGCATGACATCAAAAGGAACAATATCTTAAATATGTAATTATCTAAACACAAACATTAGCTCACCAATAGTGAATCAAACTAACTGAGAGTTGATAGTTACTTAATCAAAATAGTATGTGCCACAACATATTCACAGAAATGTTTTATGACTGGGCTTTGAAGTTGACAGAAAAATCCCTCCAACCTTTAGGAAACCCTTAAAACTACCCAAAGATATTTGACTAATGCTTGAAAATAATGACATAAAGGCAATAAAATAATAACAGCTGACCATTGGGAGGGAATACAATAGAAATAATACTTAAAGTTGACATACAAATGAATCAAATAAGAAGCAGTATTAACCCATGAGAATTTAGCCTATCATTCAGTTCAATGAAAGAAAGGCAAGCTGTTCATAGAATTCAATTCAATTCAACACTGAATTCAAGAAAAAATAGAGGCATGGAATTCCAAGAATATTGGGGAAATGAATATCAAGCATTAATAAATGTTTAGCTTCATTCTGTGTTCAGCAAAAGGAATAAGTAAAAACAGAAATATCAAGACTCCTACTGCAACAAAGGTCAACAGTTTGGAGACTTCTTATTATAGTAAAGAGGGAGAAATTTACAAGAGGTGACATTCACACCTATATATTAAAGAGAGGCACCTTTTGCACACAGGTACCATTTCACTTGGGAATAGAGAAATAGAAAAAATGCTTCAGGATCAAAGTGGGGCAGAGGATAGGATGGAAATAATCTCTTCTCCTTTGCAACCTGTAAAGAGAGTTCTGATCCCTGAAGTACACTCCAGTAATTGGAAAGGAAAGAAACTAAAGAGTGTCTTTCACTAATTTCTTTGCCCATATTCCTTAGTTGCCTTGTTCAGTGCAGTTTTTGAAACCATGGAGCTTGGGACTCCCACTAGTTAAAAAGATGAATTTTGATATGCCTCTTCGTTTGATTCTATACGCAACTGAAAGGTAAAGCTGGGATCAAGTCAGCTCAGTTGCTTCAGATACCCAAAAGATAATACTTCTAAAGTCTAGGAAAGCAATGTATTGGAGTGCTTTGGTCCAGCTGTTTTTTTGGGGTTGCAATGCAAATCCAGCTCAATGGACTACACTGATCTCCTGAGAGTCATGCTGACTAAGTTCAAGTCCAATATGGGGTGGTAAAGGTGTCAGCATCTGAAGGTTCAAAAAGGTTTCTGCCTGGTGTGAACCAAAAGGCTGTCAAATGAGAGGGAGAGCCCAGGATATCCTTCTGCATTTATTATAAGCAACTTCATGAGTAGAGATGAAAACAAGAGGAGAGCAAGCTCAAACTCAAACAAACCCAAGCTAGCTTCAAAAGGTGGAGTTATGCTCTGAGAAGTTTCTGCCCTGAAGCAAATATATTACTAGTCCAGCTAATCCCATTTTGGAAAAACTGGGGAATAAACAATTATGCAAGAAGATTATCAAAACTACTTCCAGATACCTTTTGGTTAGGGGGAAAAAAAATCAGGAAACAAATAAATAATTGACTCATTTGTGTCAATTCCTGTGATTAACAGTGTACATGGCTAAGACACTATCACATCTGCCATGGTTTTACTGATTATGCAAATGGGAAAAAATTGAGAGTGATGTCTGGGTAATCTTAGCTTGGAAAGATCATCCTTGGGTTATTTTAATTATCATTTTTGCTACTTGTAACTAGCAGCATTGCTATACATAGAGAATAATTAAAGGAAGTATTGAAGGCACTCCACTTTTTTCCAAATTGGGTCCTTTTTACAACAAGACATCCATGATAGTTTCCTTCTGATACGTGAGGATATCTGTTTTTGGCTGCAAAAGGAAACTGTTCACTGTAAACAGTATTTTTGACCTCTTGGTTTGATCACAGCGCTGTGACAATTGAGAAACTGTAGCCATTTTACCTTTTGCTTTCCTTATGGTTTTTTCTGTTGCTGGGGATTCTCAGATGTAGAAGGGGTTGAAGAGGGGGAATGCTTCAGCATTTTCAGTTAGTCATAACAATTGCAGCTGGGTGAGAATCAAGGTCAATGTTAAAGTTTTGGCAGGTTGAAAAGTTGGGAGAGCCCCCCTCTCCCCCGCTTTAGAATAATTGGTGAATGTGATATATGACAGCCTTTCTGAGGTGGGAATTGCAACTTGTTACTTTGTATGGGGGGGAGGGAACTTTATTCTTGGGTTCAATTATGTAAGTGCCGATACTTTGTTTCCTGAATAAAATGTTCTTAAGGAAGAAATCTTTGCCTTGAAGTTCTTTTAATTGGTTTCATCTATCAGAACCACGATAGTCAAATTTGCACATGCTTTGAATCAAATCATGTAAAATATCAATCTGTTTAATAGTAGGACCAGCCTAATTAAAGGCTAGATTTGTGACATCTACCGGTAAATTAAGTATCAAAATAGTGACAACACTCTCTATTGGCCAATATTTCAAAAGTTAATCCTCTGAGTTGTGTCTTCTAAATTTATTTTAAAATGGGACATTAGAGACCAATTAAGAATATATAAAAATCCTTTGGGCCTAATTAAAAAGTTTTTCTATTAAAATAAAACTGTAATTGCAGATTAAGTACTTGATCTGGCCAAGTGTTGATCCATGTAGTCCTCTCTGAATTTCTAACAATTGAACTAAACTTTTTCCAGAATGAGGCCCAGAAAACTCTAGGGTCTTGTTTAAAGTAATTGATGTTGAACTACACTAGAGTTATGTTTAACCAATAATTCCATCTGTGTTCTCCAATGAATTATAGCAATGTTTATTCATTATAGGAGAATTATAGCAATGTAGACTTATTTAGCAAATTATACCTGACTTCTAGTAAGTGACTATTTCAACATGGGCAATAGTACAGATATATCAATATAATGCTGTAGGCAAGATAATACTATTCTGCTACTATTTAATAATAGATAATAGCACATTCAAGAGCCCATTTCCTGAATCAAAATCTTAGGGAAGATCCAGATTCAAAGCCAAATGAAATATATATCTTGGGAAAGATATATTTAATATTATATTGTGGGTATATTTGAGTGAAACAAAAAAAACCAGAGGCTGTTAGGTTGAATGGCAGAATGGAAAGGGATACTAGAGAAGATTAATTACAGAAGGCTTTCTGTCTGATAATTCATATGGTTCACAGACTGTAGAACTGTGGGTAACAATCCTCTCCTTTGTTTTTATCTGACTTATACTGAATCAAATCTGAGGTCCAGTCTATTCCATATGGGCTTGCTTTCTCCATGAAATGATATTTGGATTTCAAGGTGGTGGTACAGATAGTCTTCCTTTAGTGTCTGCTTCATTTAGCAATTGTTTGCAGTTACGATGGTGATGAAAAAGTAACTTTACAATCAATCGTCACACTTATGACCTTTGTAAAGCTATAAAGCAAAGCTGAAGTAAGATTATATGTACAGTTGTGGTTACACTTAACAATCACTTTACTTAATGATTGAGTTGCTGGTCCCAATTGTTGTTGCTAAACAAGGATTATCTGTATTTCTATTAGTCAAATATTATTGTTCCTGATATATTTACTTAGATAATTTTGATCTATAAGGCTGCTGAAGTCATAAATAATTCTGGGGGCATACAAATTAAAAACCCAGCTATGGTACATTAAATCAAGCAAAAAAAATGAACATCACAGGGGGATGAGATATACATCATAAACAAATTGTGCATAATACAGTCCAGGTGAATAGCCCTATTCTGGGACTTGGGAAAAAGGTGGTTTTCAAGGCTTATACAACAGGGTTCAGTTGTTCAAACTTTCAGGGAGATGCTGCTCTAGTCTAAAAGACAGATGCCACAACATATTTCCTAGGCCTGTTCAGATTTCATTGTTTACAGATACAATATGAAGGGAGCCCATTGTATCACATCTTATGGAAAGGCCAAAAACAATGGGAGAACAATTGTCCTTCAGATAATGAGTCATGTATCCTATAACATGAAGGGAGTTATAGGTCACAACCAGCAATTTGAATTGCCCATTGGCAGCTTGTGTAGCAGAAGTGTTTCATGAGTGTACCAAGACATTCTTACAACTGCTTGAGGCACTGCATTCTGGACCAGCTGGAGCTTTCAAATGGTCTTCAAGAGCATCCCCATGGAGAGCACACTGCAATTGACTACACATGAGGTGACTAAGGCTTGGGTGGCCATGAGAAGGGAATCACAGATTCCTTGTGAAAAGGGTCCAATTAGCACTTCAGATGAATCTATGAAAAGGTTTTCCTGGCCACCTTTACCATCTATTCTTAAATAGGAGTTGTGACTCAGGAAGACCCCCAAATTGTGTACAAATTCTATCTGAGGAAGTTAACCTCATTGAGAACTAAAGACAGAAAAACTTCAACACTGGAAGGATCATGAACCCAGTCACTCAGTTTTGTCTGAAATGAGTGCTTGCTCTTCTCTATCTAAACCCCATTAGTTTTCAGGCACTGAACAGATCTTGATAATATCATTTGCTCTACCAGGGGTTGTGATAGACCACTGAATATCACCCACATATTGATGATACCTGACTCCATGTCATCAGATAACTTCATGTGAATGTTAAACAGGAGGGCAAGAATTTTGAGCCCTGTGCTACCCTACAAACCAGGGACTTTGGAGTAAAGCTCCTTCCCTTTCACCAGCAATTAATCTCAGGAAGAGAACCACTGCAACACTGTGGCTTCCTCTCCCAATTACTATATAGCAGTTGGTTCAGAAGGATGTTATTATTAATGTTACCAAAAGTCATTGAGAAATTAAGGAAAACTGGAGCATTAAGGCTAAGAAAACTTCCTCAGGGTCCTTCTCTGGCTTTACTAGAGCCATGAAAAGATTAGTGTTCACAGTGAAAAAAGAGTCATTGTTCTGAATTACACTGAAGAGAATTTGTTTGAACCCAGTTTCATTGATCTGTCTTTGTGCAAAATGATAAGTGTTCTTCCCAAATGGAGTTGTTTTGACAGAAGTTTTGCTTCAGAGGAATTACTCAGATGCTGTTCAAACGTATGAGTCCTTTTTAAAAACAACTTAGACTTTTATTAAAAAGTTATCAACAATGCAAACAAATGAAAAGCAAATCTGTAAGAAAGGAAAGTCCAAAGACTACCTTCCACACAATAACAGACGGGGGGAGGGGGGGAACAAACTTTGTTTCTTTATTTTTTAAAATTCTCCATTGTTTTTAGACAAAAAGATTTTAATTAATTAATTAATTAATTACAACACTGCCCAACTCACCTAAGTGACTCTGGAAGGTTTACAAACAACATAATAAATTATAAAACATGTCTAAAAGCACAGATAAAAACAAAATTCAAACAAGGTTAAAATTTACAAGTTAAAAATGAAAAGAAATTCAGAAGGCTAATTGATTAATTTAAATTTAACTGTTTTATTGTCACTTTGTTTTCCAGCAACTGAACTTATTTTATTCTTTATACAGGTTTGTTATGATTTAACAAAAACAGTTTTCTTGAACTATTAGCTTACGCTTCAAATATTACAGTAATCTGGCTGTGATATTCATTGGCTTCATCAGGAGATGAAAACAAAGCCCAAACATTAACACAGTGTCCGGTTCATCATGGGGATCAGGTGTCTTCCACATACAACAGCTAATTCACAGGATCCATGGCAAACCTCTTACTGATTAAGGTGGATTTGCCAAGTGTTTGCATGGAAGAAAAGGAAATCATATCAACAATTCTCTTCTTCTCTGGGAAGCATGCTTCCTCTTCACCATTTCTTTCAGGGCTTCCCGGACTTTTTCATTTCTCAGGCTGTAAATAAGGGGATTTAGAAGTGGCGTCACCACAGCTGTCAGAATGGCCACCACTTTGTTGAACTCCAGAGAGGAGCTCTGGGCTGGCTGAGCATACATAAAAATGGAGCTGCCATAATAGATTGTCACCACAATGATGTGTGAGGCACAAGTAGAAAAGGACTTGCGCCTCCCGGTGGCTGATGGGATCCTAAGCACAGTGGAGATAATGTAGACATAAGATACAATGATGAGAAGTAGAGTGCCCACAAGCATAAAGGAAGCAAGAAGCACATCGACAAGTTCAATGAGCTGTGTGTCAGAGCAAGAAAGCTTCAGGAGTGGGGTACTGTCACAAAAGAAGTGATTGATTACATTTGGGCCACAGAAAGGGAGCTGGGATATCACTACTGTTGGCCACAGGATATGCAAAAAGCCGCCCATCCAACAACCAACCACCAGAGAGATGCAGATATGACTGTTCATTATGATGGGATAACGCAGTGGGTTGCAGATAGCAACATAGCGGTCAATGGACATCACACTCAGAAGAAGCAACTCAGTGGAGCCCAGGAAGAAATAGAAGTGACACTGAGCAATGCAAGCTGAAAATGAGATAGTCTTCTTCTTAGCCAGCAAGTTAGTTAACATCTTGGGCACAATGGCTGAGGTGAAGAATATTTCCAGAAGGGAAAGGTTTCCCAGAAAAAAGTACATGGGTGTATGAAGATGAGCATCAGTTACTATAACACTGATGATAATCAGATTGCCCAAGAGGGTGAGAATGAAAATAATAGAGATGATTGCAAAAAGGAAAATTTCTAACAACTGGACCCGAGGAAATCCTAGCAGAATGAACTCTGTCACAACTTGTCCAAGGCTCTGGTTGTGATTGAGTGTTACTGCACCCAGCATGGGCTTCGTCTGGAGAAATGGAAAACAGTGAGTGTGCACAAGGATAGGAATTCAATCACAATCACAATTAACTGGAAGAAAAGAACATCACTCTCACTATTATCTTGCAGAACTACATATTAAAAAGAAAGAGTTGGGAAGAACTATATTTTTCAAGGAAATGTTTGGGAGATGAAATAAGTATGGAACATAGAGCATATAGACACAACATTGATGAGAATCAATCATCCAAAACCTTCTATACCTGCAACATTTCACAATTATTTTATATTAGAAATGTCAAAGAGTTAAGTAAATTTTCATATCTGAAGGTTTAGTAATGCAAAAATAAAAATGAGCTGTTTCTTTGTACACCAGATATTTATTTATTATTTATACCTGGATGTTTTTCACACAACCATTGCAGCAGCCAAGTAATCAAAATTTGGCAAATGGCATGTATTTATGACAGTTGCAGTGTCCTTGGTCATATGTTCATCTTTTGCAACTCTCTGCCAAGCAATGGAGAAGCCAGATTCATTTAGCAATCATGTTACTAACTTAACAATTGCAGTTATTAAGATTCACTTAATAACTGACAAGAAAGGCCCTAAAATGAGGCAAAACTCATTTAACAACTATCTTGCTTAGCAACAGAAATTTTGGGATCAAAACTTTTGGCTGTAAATCAAGGACTACCTGTATTTTTTAAATAACTCAAGGCAGCAAGTCATTTTTCTCCAAATTTCCCTACACCAATAACCCTATGAGGTGACCTGGGCTGAGAGAGACTGACTGGCTCAAGGTCACCCAGATGGCTTTCATGCCTAAAGCAGGACTAGAACCCACATTCTCATGGTTTGCTATATCCTGCTGCTACCTAGCTACTTTACTGGAATATGTATCAACGTATATTAAAAATAGATAAGTTTGGAATAAGTTTGTTCTTTTTCGTACTCAGAGGTACAAAAAAAAAATATTCTAACCAGGTTGGACCACAAGGTACCTCACTGAAAAGGACAAGTAATGATGTCTCTATTGTTAATTATTTATAAAGAAATTCTATTGCATTTTCCTTTGTTTTTCTCCTCATAGATGAATCTACTATGAGAAACTACTGCACAGAACTGTAGTACTGTGAGTACTGTCCATTGTTGCAAATCTGGACCTTAATAATTTCTGCACTCACAAATGCTGTGGCCACAGGAACAAAATCCCATTGGGATCATTTCTGAAGTCTTCTTTCCTATTTTAAAACTATTTCACCTGAAGACTTAAGTACATCAGATTTGTCTATTTTCTTCTTCTCTACTTCCTTCCTCTTCTTTTTTGTCTTTTAGACTGAAATTGGAGAGAGTTTTATAGATATTTTCATCATAATAAATATTAAATATTTTATGATTTCCTCCTCTTCACATCATATTTTTGAACCAAATGTTTAATATAAATGATCTGAGTAGACCTGACCTAATAAATCAGGGTATACTCTTTAAGGTCTAAATAATTATTTTCCTTTGACCATAATTACTGAACAGTCTTATAAAACACACAGTTGCCAGATACAATAAGCATAGGCATTGTATCTTCTTATACTCACTATATTTTCTTACACTCACTGTATCACATCATCAAGATCATAATTCAAAATATTGCTTTTCAGGAATTTAGTGAACATAATGCTCTGTTCCCTCATTCTGCATTATGATCTTTGAGGCAAGCAAGATGAGTTATGCAGTTTCTGACGTATAGCACTGATTCAGAAGAATTAATGTAGTTCAAAGAACTTTCATATAAAATGCTTAGAATCAGAGAACCACTAATTGTTCCCTGAATTATATAATACTCAAGCATTAGAGATTATTTCCACTTTGTGTCTTTGCTTTTTATTAATCTCTGCACACTTAATGAACAACAGATTCATGATAAGCTGAGCAATATATTTACCCCCGAAACAAAACAATTTCTCAGAAAGATTTTTTTTTACATTATGGGATACAGAGATAACTTAATAAATGTATAGAAAGAATAATTTTACCTCCCAAAATATACCAGTTTGCAGTACAATTCTGGGCATTTTAAAATTAAATTCAGTAAGATGGAATCCCTGCATCACAGTCTTACAAATATTGTTCCTGTGCATAATTGGTATCTTCATTTCTTTTAATAGCATTTGGTTAGAATAAACTTCTATCATCTGTAATAATGTTTCAGTGGCTTCTTTCTTCTTGTGAGCGTGGCTTCTAAGATCAAAAATTGCACTGTTCATTAATACAAATGTTGACCTCTGGAGGAAACATATCCCTGTGGATGTTTCCTTCTATTTAACAATTAGTCATTACATCCAATAATATGGAAAATATTGAAATATTAATGTGGTCTCTGAATAAAGATCAGAGACCATTATTCTCATTTCATGTCTTTTATGTGTGGCCCTGTTGCTCAAACTTGGATCTGTTCTACAGGTAATCTTTGACTTATGACTGGTCACATAAAGACCATTTGAGGTTGCCACAGACTTCTTCAGAGCTACTTATGACCTGCTTTGGAAATTTTGATGGCTGCCCACCTTACCCCATCCCCATGGTCACATGATCACATTTTGGATGCTTGGCAACCAATCTGCATTTAGAGTCATTTGCAGTGTCTCACAGTCATGTGACCACAATTTAAGATATTTCTTTTTGCTGGTAATCAGAATTTACTTTTGATTTCTGGCAAAAAATGACCATTGGGTACAATGTAGTACCACTCCCTCTCAAAAAAAAGGTGTAAAATTGGGTGCATTTTACATGCTGATCCCGATCCTTTCCTAGGTGATATTCTTTTACATCTTCCCTGAAGCTTCTCATCTCCAGACTGATGTAACAAGGTCATGCATCATGGGCTTAGTTTCTCCTAATGAACCATATGGCTCTTCTTTGAATTTCCCAGTCCCCCCCCCTTTTCCCTTTTAAAGTATGGGAGACTGTTTCGGAGGAGAAGGAGGAGGTCTGATCAAAGTGGGATAATTGTTTCTTGGGATTTGGAAACTCTGCTTCTGTCAAAGCTGTCAAAAGTGTGTGCTTTCCTATAGCAGCCACATCACAGTGCTGAGTTACTGGAATCTGAATTTATAGCTAGTTTTCCAGATCCTCCTTCCCCACCTCCCTTTTTTTTTTTCTCTTTCAGCAATTCCTAAAATTGCTCTCTGTCATTTAAAAATAAGATTGGCTTATATTGCACTGCAACATTATTTTTCACCAACTGGGAAAAAAAATGGAGATGCAAAATATGTATTTAGAGACAAAGAGAAGTTTTGGGGTTCTCCAATAGCATCAGCTATTAGACCTTGCCATATGCTAAATTAAATAAATAAGCTATTGGACCTGAGCAATTACTTAGTAAATTCATTTGTTGCACCGAGCCTCAAATATTCAGACCTGAGAAATACTGGGATAGATAGTTTCACTTAATGGAATAAATGTACACATCAAGAAACAATAAAGTTAGAAGAATAGTGTTTTTAGTAAGAATTCTGAAGGATGGTGCTTGCATGAAACAAAAACAAAAAAAAATCTATTGAAGTAACAATGTGATAGAAAGCCTAGTTACTTATTCTGATAGTTAGTGTAGGCATGGTCCATCCTCATATATCAAGACGAACCTGAAATGAAGTGGAAGTGATGACAGTCCTGAGAATATCACTTTAATCCATTCCATTCCATCAGTTTAATTCATTCCAACAGAAAGAACTTTATGTCAGTTCTGATGATCTGCCTTCCAGTCTCAAGGCCGTGAAGAGAAAAAAATATCAATAATTCAGAATGGCAGGGAAAATGCCATAAATACAGACCTATACAAAGGATTTGAGTGTTGTGTATAGATCTATACAGAGGATTTGAGTGTTGTGTGCTTCAGTAAGTAGGTCTTCTGTATATATATGCCTTCATTTTCGTTTGAAATCAAAAAAATAATCTTGTGGTGCTATGTCTGTGAAACCTCTGCTGAAAAACCAATTCCTAAATATAGAATTAGTTGTCTAGAGAATGAAGATTTACTGCTATATCTAATTTGAAACCCGAAAACTACATTCTTTCAAATATGGTGTCAACACTGCTAACATTGGAGGCTCTTGCTTTGACAACAGATGGAAATGCAGCCATTTTCTCTATTGCTTTTAGAATTAGTTGCTGCTGGGAGGGGGAATAGGGATGAGAGTCCAGCTAGTCATAACAATAATAACTTAGTTGTGGGAACCCAAGGACATTGGGCCCAGAGCTGATAGTGTTTTGGCAGGCTGGAGGGCTGGGGAGAAAGCCCGCGCTTCAAGCTAATTGGGGAATGTGATTTATGACTGTTTATTGAAGGAGGGAATTGCACTTTGTTACTTTGTATCCAGGTGAGAGGAATTTAGTTTCTGGTTTCAACTATGTAGTGCCGATACTTTGTTTCTCGAATAAAAGATTCTTTAAGGTAAACAATGCCTCGAAGTCCTTTGAAGAGTTTCATCTGTCAGAACCATGATATATGGTATACCATCTCAGAACCAGTTTGGTGTAGTGGTTAGGGCACCAGGCTAGAAACCAGGAGCCCAGGACTTATAGTCCCATCTTTGTGCATAAAGCACAAAGAGTGCTGTCATATACTTCTTCAATAACATTTTCTCTGGTTTAAACATACCCAATTTTTAAATCTATGTTCATAGAGTTTAATTTCTAATCCCTTAAATGATTTCACTCCTCCTTTCATAGGACTTTGATCTCTTGATCTTCATTCCTTTTTTCTTGAACCAGTTCCAATTTATGTGAACCCTTCTTAAAATATGGTGCTCAGAGCTATTCAAAATGACCAAAGCAGAATAATGTGGAACAATTACTTCCAGTGATCAACTTTTTTTGCTCCAGCCCAGACATGTCAAGCTCAAGGCCTGTGGCCTGCAAGCAGACTAGTAGGAGGAGATGGTTGAATATGTAGCGGGTGTGTGGGTGAGAATTGAAGAGGTGGCAGTGCCAGAGAGGCCTGGGGGAGAGTCAGCTGGAGCTACGGTGTGGCTGGGGCTCTGCTGAGGCCCCGATAGGTGCGCAAGGCTCCAGCTGATTAGGGCTTCCAGTGGCCTCAGGGGTGGCCAACAGCTGCATGCAGTCTTTAGGGGAAGAATCAGCTGGAGCTGCAGGGCTGCTGGGACTTGGTGGGGACTCCAGAATCAGCACCCACAGCTCCAGCTGATGAGCAGTGCATGAAAAGGCCAATCGGGCAGAGTGAATGCATAGGGGAGGAGAAGAGAAGATATAAAAGGAAGGGTTTTGGTGTGAAGGAGGAGGAGGGGGGAGAGAAGGGGATAGGATAGGAGAGGCTTCTGTGGGCAAGGCTGAGGCAGAGAAGGTGACAGCAAGTGGCCCTTTGACGCTGATGCATCCCTCAATGAAATTGAGTTTGACATCCCTGATCCAGCCTATCAGATTTGTTTTGAATTTTATTTCTGTCTTCTAGAATTTTAGCTATTAGTTAGCAAATTCAATAAGTATTAGATTTTTTTGATTAAAGACTTAGATGAAGAAGTAGAGGAAATTGAGCATGATCAAGCAAAGGTTAAACAAATATATTCTGAGATACTTTTATTTAGATCCTTGCAGAGAGCAGAAGGTTGGACTTATTGGCTTAAATTGTTTCTTCCAACTCTATAATTTCATTATGAATTTAGTGATAATGAAGATTGTCTAGACCAGCGAGTCTCAACCTTTTTCAGGCTGAGACCCCACCTGCGCTTCCCATGCGCGGTGCGACCCCGAACCACGCATGCGTGGTGCGCGCGCGACGGCCAAAACCACGCATGTGCGCGCGACAAACCGAACCGCGCATGCGCGCACAATGGGCCGAACCGTGCATGCGCTGCGCAATGGGCCAAACTGCGCATGCGCCGCACAATGGGCCGAACCGCGCATGCGCCGCACGCGTGACGGACCAAACCGTGCATGCGCCGCGCGACGGGCTGAACCACGCATGCACGTGGTAGACATTTGTTCTTTCAAGTTTTCATACAAGATGTGTATGAAAGACTCCCAAAAATTCAGATTAAATCTGAACCTGGCTTACCTAATGATGGCAGTTTCAAAATGACTACAAAATAGTATCTATATTTTTTGTTTGTTTTGACTAGGCCTAAGAAACTTTGCTATGATACAATGGACATCTAATATAAGCAATGCTTAAATGCAGACAGGAACAAAATTCAATCCTAGAGCCAAAATTTTCCCACTAAAAGTCCAATGACCAACTTAAAAAAAGAACCAGAGTTTGAAAGCTATGAACTGTTTTGTGATAATTTGGTTGCTTCTACTGAAACCAAGATAGAGAGACCAAATTGTTAGAAATATGGAAAGGGAGTTTACTCAATCTCTGGATCACAGGTGTCAAACTTGCTTTGTCATGTGACATGTTGTGACGTATTGCAATTTTTTTTCGCATTGCCGGAGCTGGGGTGGGCGCGATCTCCATACGATGCAACCAGCCCATGGACCGGCAGTTTGACATCCCTGGTCTGGATGGATACACATTTCTCAGTCCATAGGGAAAGAAATAGATGTTACAGGGAAAATCCACTGGGTGACAGCAAAGACTAAATAGAAAAAGTAAGTTTTTTTCCCCTCAGATTTTTCTCCTCAGACTTAGGAAATTTCCTTTCTGCAAAAAAGCTTTCCTTTACACTTAGAACATTTTTTCCAACATAAACATGATATGAATGATAATATTCTAGCATTTAGAAAAATTATACTCTCTTGTAATAATGTATTATGGCAAATGTATTACAAGTAGTCTTCAACTTACAACCATTCATTTAATGATCATTCAAAGTTACAATGGCATTGAAAAAGTGACTTGTGACTGTTTTCACACTTATAACTATTGCAGCATCCCCATGATCATATGAGCTTAGAAACTGGCATGTATTTATGACAGTTGCACTGTCCCGGGATCATGTGATCATCATTTGTAGCCCTCTCGGTAAGTTTCGAAAAGCAAAGTCAATTTCCTTAATGACTGCATAATTTACTTAACAATCGCAGTGATTTCCTTAATGACTTTGGCAATAAAATGAGGCAAACTCATTTAACAATTGCCTTAGTAGCAGTTAATAGTACTTTTCACTTTACTTCTTTGTATCTATTGGTATTAGAATAATTGACTAAGAAGATAAGTGTTATGGTTCTGACAGATGAGACTCTTCAAAAGAACTTCGAGGCATTGTTTACCTTAAAGAATCTTTTATTCGAGAAAGAAAGTATCGGCACTACATAGTTGAAACCAAAAATTAAGTTCCCCTCCCCTGGATACAAAGTAACAAAACACAATTCCCTCCTCCAATAAACAGTCATAAGTCACATTCCCCAATTAGCTTGAAACGTGGGCTTTCTCCCCAGCTCTCCATCCTATCAACTCTGGGCCCAATGACCTTGGGTTCCCACTGCTGAGTTATTATTGTTATGACTCTCATCCACATTCCCCCTCCCAGCATCAACTAATTCTAAAAGCAATAAAAGAAAATGGCTGCATTTCCATCTGTTGTCAAAACAAGAACATCTGATGTTAGCAGCGTTGACATTAAGATTAATTATTCACATCAAATGATGTGAAATGTATCTATATAAAAAGTAGTATTTACAGCAAACAACAGACTTCAACATTACTGCTTAAAAGATTAGGTATTTGGGAATTTATTTTAACCCCCCCCAAATAGGATTAATTTAAGGACAATTATTCTTAAAGTTAGAAAAAATAATGGCAGACACTTCAAGTGGAAAAAGTTGAAATTACCCTGGTTAAGAATTGCAATAATAAAAATGAACCTTGTCTCAATTATTTGTTACAAATGATTCTTACAAGAATTGAATATAAAATACTTCATGTCTGGCAAAAATAAACAAATTTTATAGGGCCTAATAAAAGACCTAGGGTAAAACTTAAGAATTTACGAATCTAAAAGGATGCATGCAGCCCCAGTGCCAACAACAAGAGAGCATTTGGAAGCCTTAAGATTATGAGATTATATAATACAATTTTCCCCCTCCCCACTCAAGACTTGCAGCATGACCTCCATCAACCCTCTTGCAAAACTTTTCTTATCTCTAAAGTGGAGTTGTCCCCCCCCCCATCAGGAAAGATCTCTTCCTTGGCTGCTTCTTCTGCCATTTCAGTCCTGTCTATAGGGAGAAGATGAGATGTGTAAGGACTGTAAAGACATTAAGCTAACTTAGCCTCCCCCTTCAAAGATGAGCCAACCAGCCTGTCTGTCTTTTTCTAATCTGCAAGCCCCTTGTGAACAAGCAGGGGTGTTTACCCTGTGAAGTACTACCTACCTTGACGGACAGAGAGTCCTTTCCTGCTGCATGACCCTCAGGCTGGATTAGGAATAAGGTGGGGTCGGGGATGGGGTTGGGATTTGGTTAGGGTTTTTCCAAATAACATTCTCAATATTTAGCAAATAGCATAATGTCTGAGTTTATGTGTTTATATCACATTCCTTTCTCTCTAACTCATTTTTCTAGCCATTGATAAAAATTATCCTATGTTCTAAAATACACTAAATCTTCTTTCTCTTTTATCTTTAAAGTCAATCTATCCATTTCTGCACACTCTAAAATTTTCTTAATTAATTCTTCTTCAGCTGGTAAATTTTCATTTTTTCAATGTTGGGCAAATACAATTCTTGCTGCAGTTAGTATATGTAGAATTAAATATATACAGTCTTTCTCATAATTTGCTCCTATTATTCCTAACAAAAATAATTCTGGCTTAAAGTCTACTTGTTCTTTAGTCATTTTCTTCAACCATAAATGTATTTTTAACCAAAATCTTTTTGCTTTAGGACATGTCCACCAGATATGGTAATAAGTACCTGGTCTTTGTTTACATTTCCAACACTTGTCTGAAGTATTTTTAAACATTTTTGCTAATCTCATTGGTGCCATCTGTAAAACATTTTATATAACTTTTCTTTATATGTCACTACTTTAGTTAATTTAACATTTCTTTCCCATAATTTTTGCCAGTTTTCTAATTCTATATTATATCCAAAGTTCTTTGCCCATATTATCATTGTTTCTTTTACTTGTTCTTCCTCCATCTTTAAGCTTAACAAATATTTATAGAGTTTCTTAATCAACTTTTCATCTGTTTTAACAGTATCTGGTCAAATTCTGTCTGTTCTTTATAAAATCCCATTGTTTTAACAACTTTTTCATATCTCGTTTGGATCTGCAAATATGGCCACCATGATAGATCAATACCTTGCAAATCTTGTCTGTCTTTCAATTTTCCTTCATTGTCCAAGATATCTTTATTGGTCACAAGTTTGCCATAATTAAATTTGGGTAAGCAAAAGCTTCCATTGTTGAAAGCCATCCAGGTATCTTGATATAAATTTTCGCTTTTATTTTTTCCCATTATAAAAGAAGTGCATTTCTTATAAAGTGGTTTTGAAAGTATTTATGTATTTTATTTTTCCCATACCACAGAAAGGCATGCCAACCAATTTGTAGGTCCTGCCCCTCTAGATATAATAGTCTTTTGTCTCTAAGCATTATCCATTTAACATTACCCATTTTAAAATAGTTGCTTGGTAATATAACGTCCAGTCTGGCAGTCCAAATCCTCCACTTTCTTTCGCTTCTTATAACCTTTTCAGTCTAATTCTAGCTTTTTTTCCTTGTCAGACAAATTTCAGTATTGTTATATTCAGTTCATCAAAAAAGGCTTTTCCCAGTCTTACAGGAATCGTTTGAAATATAAAAAGTATTTTTGGTAAGATATTCATTTTCATTGTTGCTATTCTCCCCAGCATTGAACGTTTTTTCAAATCCAATTTTATTTGTTTTAGCAATCTTACATAATTATCTTTTTATTATTACACATCTTGCTGTTAGATAAATTCCCAGATATTTAACTTTTTTTTTAACTATCTGAAGATTTGCTTTTTTTTGCTAGTTGGTTTTTTTTGTTTTTCTGTTAGATTTTTTGTTAGCACTTTAGTCTTTTTTCTGTTTATTTTCAACCCTGCCATTTCTCTGAATTTTTCTATTTTCTCCATAAGTTTAATGCTTGTTTCAAGTGGATCTTCCAATATAATAACAACAACAACAACAACAACAACAACAACAATAATAATAATAATAATAATAATAATAATAATAATAATAATAATAATAATGTTGGAAGGGACCTTGGAGGTCGAGTCCAACCCCCTGCTCAGGAAGGAAACCCTATACCATTTCAGACAAATGGCTGTCCAGTCTCTTCTTAAAAATTTCCAGTGTTGGAGCATTCACCACTTCTGGAGGCAGGTTGTTCCATTGGTTAATTGTTCTAACTGTCAGGAAATTTCTCCTTACTTCTAGGTTGTTTCTCTCCTTGATCAGTTTCCATTCATTGCTTCTTGTCCTGCCTTCAGGCACCTTGGAGAATAGCTTGACTTCCTCTTCTTTGTGGAAGCCCCTGAGATATTGGAACACTGCTATCATGTCCCCCCTCAATGCTTGTAGTTTATATTTTTCATCTTTTATCTCTAGTCCTTTAATTTCTATATTTTGTCTGATGTTTCTATTCAATACTTCCAGTGTTAGTATAAATAATAATGGAGATAGTGGGCATCCCAGTCTTGTGCCTTTTTTAATGTTAAAGTTTTCTGTAAAATTTCCATTTACAATTATTTTGGCTGTTTGACTGTTTCAATTACATTTATAAAGTTTTCTCCAAAATCCATTTCTGCTAGTTGCTGAAACATAAATTGCCAGTTTATATTGTTTACATTGTCAAACGCTTTCTGTGCATCAATAAATATTAAAGCCATCTGTTTCCCTGGATGAATTCATAGTACTCTAACACATCAAGAATCATTCTTAAATTATTTTTTATCTGTCTTTTAGGTATTATTGAGGTGAAAAGGGGCGTTGTCTTACCTGAACGCCTTTTCTCAGCATGGAGATGGAGAATCCACCAATAGGTTTAGACTGTGTTCCTGCCCAATCAGATCAAGTCAGCCAAAGTTGCAATGCCTGTCCTGGATGAGTGTCCCAGTCTCGACGCGGGCAAAGCCATTGACTGACAGCAAGATGTGTTGGCTCATGAATCTAACCCTAGGTCTAAATAACCTGCAAGGGTGGGAGTGGATTCTCCATCTCCGTGCTGAGAAAAGGCGTTCAAGTAAGACAACGCCCCTTCTCTAGCACTGGAGATGGAGAATCCATCAATGGGACATACCAAAGCCTACTGTCCCTGAGGGAGGGGAGCAGGCTGGTCCGGTGTGATAGCTTGAGGTACGACCTGTTGGAGAACTTTCCTACCAAAGGAGGCCTCCGCCGAGGAGAACCAGTCTATCTTGTAATGACATATAAAGGGAGATGGTGAAGACCACGTGGCCGCTCTATACCTGAGTGGCCCAAGCTGCAGAAGTAGCCGCACTACGGGTTGAGTGGGCCGTGACATGTTGTGGAACCGGCAATGACTCAGACTGGTATGCCCCCACAATACATGCCCTGATCCACTTGCCAATCATGGAGGAGGATACCTTCCGACCCTTGGAGGAAGTATGGAAGGAAATGAAGAGGGCTTTGGAATTGCGGAAGACAGCTGTCCGTGAGATGTAGTAACGGAGTGCTCTGCGAATGTCCAGAAGGTACCATTGCTGTTCCAGAGCATGTGATGGATTAGGGCAGAAATCTGGAAGCACTATTTCCTGAGCCCTGTGGAACAGAGAATTGATCTTAGGAAGAAAGGTAGGATCTAGATGAAGGACCACTTAGTCCCGGTGAAAGATGCATAAGTCATCCCTGGTGGAAAGTGCCACTAATTCTGATATCCGTCGTGTGGAAGTAATTGCCACCAGGAAGGTGACCTTGTGCGATAAGTATCGCATATCGCACATCCTGAGATGCTCAAAGGGCGGTTTGGTGAGAGCCCGAAGAACCCATGGCAGTTCCCAAGGGGGGTACCTGTGCACTACAGGGGGCTTGTTGTTTGTAGCACCCTTGATAAAGGAGCGAATCAGCAGATGTTGACCAAGGGATACCACGGTGTCACAGGTAAGTAGGGTGGAGAGAGCAGCAACTTGTCTGTGTAAGGTGTTCAGAGCCAAGCCCCTCTCCAGACCCTCCAGAAAGTAGTCTAATATTTTTGGAATCGTTAAGTCAGATATGGATAAATGATAGCTTGTGCACCATGAACAGAAATTCCTCCATGTGGTCTCATAAATACAGTTGATAGAGGGCCGAAGGGAGGCCTGGATCATGGTAATGACACCAAGTGAGCAGGACTCCTGGGATAAGACCCTGCGCTCAAGTGCCAGATGGCTAACTGGAGCCATTGGGGATCTGGATGAAGGAGGGTCACCTGGCTGAGCGAAACCCGGTCCAGGGGAAGCCTCCATGGGGTTGCTATGGAAAGGTTCACGAGGTTGGCGAACCATGGTCTCCACAGCCAGTACAGGGTCACTAGAAGAATCTCCGCCCTCTCCTGAAGGAGCTTGTGGACGACCGCCGGAAGAAGAGGGAGAGGGGGAAAGGCGTAGAGCAGTCCCTCCGGCCATGGACTCCGAAGAGCATCTGTCCATTCTGCCCCTAGGGATGGGAAATGGGAGAAGAATCTTGGTAGGTGAGAGTTCATCGGGGAGGCAAAGAGGTCTATCATTGATAGTCCAAAGCGGTCTGATATTTCCCTGAAGGTATCTGGATGTAGATGCCATCCCGAGTGGTCCACTGTCGACCTGCTCAGGAAGTCTGCCTGTGTGTTCGCCTCCCCTGATATGTGGTCGGCCTTGATGGAGGCAAGGTTGGTCTCTGCCCAGGAGCCAGCAGAAGGGCCTCAGTCAAGAGTGCACAGGATCGGGTGCCCCCTTAATGGTTCACATGGGCCTTTGCTGCTACGTTGTCTGTGAGGACCAATATGTGATGTTTCGCTACCATGCTGCGAAAGTGACAGAGCGCCAGGTGTATGGCCCTCAGCTCCAGCCAGTTGATATTGTGCCAAAAGTTGGAGTGGGATCCTCAGCCTTGGACCCACTGTAACCGAAGGTGCGCTCCCCAGCTGAAGAGGCTGGCGTCGGTCGTAAGGGTGAGTCAATCGGGTTCCTTGAAGTAGGACCCTCTGAACATGGCCAACAAGAGCCACCACCTGAGGGAGCATGAGATGCGAAGCGGGATTCTCACCCTTCGATTGGAGGAACTGATATTCAGCCTCTGGAAGGGGAGCAGGAACCACTGGAGGTTCCTGGAGTGTAGCATGGCCCAAGGTATGATTACTATGGCCAAAATCAGTTTCCCTAGTAATTGGAAGAGGCTGGCCAACGTCACTGTTTGACTTCTGTGTATTTGAGAACTAACTCCCTTATGCTGTCCCAGCGTTCCTGGGATAGGTAGACCCGGCATTCCACCGTGTCTATGATGGGCCCTAGGTGTAGTAGTCTGGTTGTGGGAACCGTATGGCTCTTGGAGAAATTTACCGAGAACCCATGACTCTGGAGTAGCCTTATCACCAGGTCGAGGTCCAACTGAGTGCCTGATTCGAGGATGATTGGATTAGGATGTCATCCAAGTAACACTGGACTCTGACAGGCACCATTCTCAGGTGAGTAGGTAGAACCGCCAGGATCTTGGTAAAGACTCTTGGAGCTGAGGAGAGGCCAAACGGGAGTACCTTGTACTGGTAGTAGTGGCCTCTGTAGGCGAACCTTAGAAACTGGTGGTGGTTGAGAAAGATGGGGATGTGGAGATACGCTTCTGTGAGGTCAATGGACATCAGGAAGTCTCCCTTTCTTATGCTTCCCAAAATGGACTGGAGCGTTTGCATCCTGAATTTTCAGTATGCGAGATGATAGTTTAATCCTTTTAGGTATAGTATAACTCTCCATCCCCCTGAGGTTTTGGGGACGACGAAGAGAATGGAATAAAATCCCCAACTTCTCTGATCCAACGGCACCGGTTCTATGGCCCTTATGCTCAAGAGGTGATGAATGGCCTCTTGCATTAGTTTTTTCTTTGTGGGATTTCTTAAGTGAGGACAAGAAATGAAATGATTTGGAGGGTTGGAGATGAACTCCAGGGACAGTCCGTGACGAATGGTGTTCAGGACCGAGGCATCTGTGGTGGTGGACTCCCACTGGTTGGCAAAGAGAGAGAGTCTGCCCCCGATGGGAGGAGCCACCTGAGAGTCACTTGGACCAGTGGAAAAGGCGGCCACTCCCGCAAAAGGGCCGTTTGCCCTGAAAGTGTTGCCTGGGTCTAGAAACCTTTCTGTCAGGCTGTCTGTCCTGTGTGACAGGAAAGGGGCGGTTGGGATGGGAATAGCTGGGCCTGGCCCCTGCCTGAAAGGACTGTCTCCGTGCGTAAGGGTTGGCTCGTTTGTCAGAGCATTTAATGAGATGGTTAAGCACCTTACGCTTGTCCTTATTCTCTGTGAGGTATGGTTCAAGAGCCTCCCCAAACAGTTTTCCTCCCTGATAAGGGGCTGCTGACAAACGCCATTTAGATTTGGCATCAGCCTGCCAGTGCTTTAACCAAAGCATGCGGCGTGCAGTAACGTTTGATGCCATGGCCCTGGAGGAAAATCTGGCGGCATGCAGTGTGACATCGGAAGCATGTTCCGCAGCCGCCACCAGCTTGCTCAGGTCCTGATGCGTGCGGATATCCTCTGCCGGAATCCTGGCTTGAAGCTGTCGGAACCAGAGGAGAGAAGACCTAGTGAAAAAGGATTCAGAGGTGGTTGCTCTAATAGCTCACACCACAGCTTGATGGGTTCTGCGGATCATGAGCTTCCATCTGTGATCCTCTGCCTTTAGGGCCTCAGATATATCGCCAGAAATGGCAGTGGGGGATACAAGGGGACCTAAGGGCTCGTCCACCACAGGCATCTCCAGAGCATCAGTCAGATCTTGGGCAACATTGAAGAGCCTTTTCTCATTCCCACTGGGGAGAGGAAAAGTGCCCAGGGAGGCCCACTGTTTGCAGACCGTGTTTAGAAACATGGGCGGAAAAGATATACAGTGTTGGGTTGTTACCGGTTCAGTGAAGACTGGGTCCGCCTCTGAGTCTGGTGTGGTTGTCATCGCCAGTGCCGAGCGATCGGGTCTGATATAAGCAGTGGAGCTGGCCTTGTGGAGCAGGGGAACAAAAAAGGAAGGGTTAAACAGACCGCCAAACGATGGTGTTTCTGGGGAAGGTTCCTCCTCATCTGACCATGGGACCTCCAGTTCATCATCGTACTCACAAGGAGATGAGGCTTCGGAATAAGAGGACTGAGAAGGAGAAGAAGGCACGCGGCAAGCAGTGGTAGCCGACTGATGAATCGGGAGGGAAATGACTGAGTCTGGTCTAGGTGCTTGCGAGCTGGCCTTGAGAGCACATTCTACCACCTTTGCGATCAATGTTTGTAGGCAGTCTTCCGTGGAAAAGGAGACCGATTTGGCTGCCCTGAGTCCAGCCGCAGTGGGGGTGAAGGTGGCTTCAGGGGCTGAGAGTTGGGTCCATGGAGCGGGAGACTGAGAAATGGGATTCACACCAACTAGGTCATAAGGTACAGGAGAGGAGAGAAGTTCCCCTGTTGACCAGTCCCCCATGAGAAGAGGGGAGGGACCCAGGGGCAAATTGAAAGGGGGGGCTTCGGCTTGTTTAGCCTTGATCCTGGCTTGCTTTTGTGCTTTAGACAACTCTTTCTCTAGAGCAGCGGTTCTCAACCTGTGGGTCGCGACCCCATTTGGGGTCAAACGACCATTTCACGGGGGTCGCCAAGCACCGCAGTCCGCCATTTTTTTGGGGTCGGCCATTTTTTTTGGTCGGCCATTTTTTTTCTATCGCGATGCGGGCCGTCGTGCTGCACATGTGCAATGCGCCCCAGCGCGCCACGCATGCGCGGTGCAGGCCCGCCATTTTTTTTTGGTTGGCCATTTTTTTCCCTATCGCGATGCGGGCCCGCTTTTTTTTTGCGCGATGCGGGCCGGGGTCGCGCCGCACTTGCGCACCCCGGGCCAGGGTCGAGCCCCGGAAAAGGTTGAGAACCGCTGGGTCACGACCCCTTTGGGTCGCCTAAGATCATCGGAAAACACATATTTCCGATGGTTTTAGGAACCGAGACACCGCTCCGCATCTGTCTCCGCATGGCCTCCTTTGCCATTTGCAGAGAGAGAGAGACAGAAAGGCATTTTCGCTTCCCTTCTCTCTCAGGCAGACTTACCTCCTGCAGGACTCCTGATTGGCCCTGCGCCCGGATGCCCCACCCCCTGGGAGAAGCGCGGCCAGGGCCTTGTGGCCTTGAAGCCGCCTGGGGAAGCCCTGGGATCCCTGCTGGGAGCGGTCCGATGGAGGCTCCGCTGAGTGGGCCAGCCTCCCATAAGCTGTGGCCCAAGAGAGACCAGCCCCTGTGATCCCCAGCCAGCCCAACCATTGTACCTGCTGGCCGGGAAGGCGTGCCGGAGTCCAGACTGCCAGGAAGGAAGAAGGAGATGCAGCAAAGGTAGGAGAGGAGAGCCACCTCCTGGGGCCTGGTGCTGGTGGCAGCTTTCTTGCTCTCCTCTTCCACCTCCCCTTCTTCCTCCTGCTGCCCCCAAGGCGGCTCAGGCAGGCACCGGGGCAAGAGGGGTGCCTAGGGGGGAAGCAGCCAGGTTGGCAGAGGGGCTGGCAGAGGCCGTGCAGCACCCCCCCCCATGGCTCCATCAGATGGGCGGAGGGCGAGGCTGGGCAGCGTGGAGTCTTGGCTGGGGTGACTGCTTCCTCACCCTCTTCCTTTCCTTCCTCCTGCTGCCCCCCAGGCAGCTCGAGTGGGCACTGCCTCCATCACGTCTCCATCGATGGGCGGAGGGCGAGGCCAGGCAGTGCGGAGTCCCGGCGGGGGCAGCAGCCAGGCTGAGGGCAGCAGAAACTCCCTACGATGCTGCCATGCCACCGCCGTCAGAGCCGCTGCCTCCCGTCCTGCTCCCCCTCCTCGCCCGTTTGGCTGAGGATGCGGCAGGGTGGCAGCCAGGCTGGGGGTGGCAGCGAGGAACCCCGACTATGCTGCCGTGCTACTGCCACCAGCGGAGTTTCTGCCTCCTGTCCTGCTCCCCCTCCCCATCCATTTGGCTGAGGACACGGCGGAGGCCAGGCCAGGGGTGGTGGGGACCCCCGACAATGCTGCTGTAAGAGAGAGAGAGAAAGAGAGAGAGGAAAGAGAGAGAAACAGAGGAAAAGAGAGAGGAAAGAGAGAGAGAAAGAGAAAGAGGAAAGAGAGAAAGAGAGAAAGGGGGGAGAGGAAAGAGAAAAAGAGAGCAAAGAGGGAAAGAGAGAGGAAAGAGGGAGAGAGAAGAGAGAAGAGAGAGAGAGGAGAGAGAAAGAGAAGAGAGAGAGAGGAAAGAAAGAGAAAGAGAGAAAAGAGAGAGGAAAGAGAGAGGAAAGAGAGAAACAGGAAAAGAGAGAGGAAAGAGAAAGAGAAAGAGGGAGAAAAGAGAGAGAGAAAGAGAAAGAGGAAAGAGAGAAGAGAGAAAGAGAAAGAGAGGAAAGAGAAAGAGAGAGGAAAGAGAGAAAGAGAGAGAGGAAAGAGAGAGAGAAAGAGGGAGAGGAATGGCGCTTCTCCAACCAGGCTGGGCGGAGCCGGCGGAGCGGCCTTCCTGCCTCCCCTCTCTGGCCAGCTGGGGGGGTTGGGGGTCACCACAACATGAGGAACTGTATTAAAGGGTTGCGGCATTAGGAAGGTTGAGAACCACTGCTCTAGAGCCTGGTGTCTCCTGCTGGTCTGCTTTTCCGCCCTTTTGGATGTCTTTGCCGCAGATCTGGCCTGGGCCCTGGCCGAAATCTTGCCTGCGGCCTCCTGATTGGAGGATTTGTGCCGTTTTGGGGCTGATGAAGTTGGTAAGACATCCTTTGTATCCTAGTATCCTCGATTCTCGTGGATAAACTCAGGTGCACGATAGGGTACCCTTGGTAGCCAGATACCGTGTAGGCGGGAGGGAGGAAGTCAAGGGCAGAGGATGTACTGGTCGCCCTGCCCCCTTGGTCACCGGGTCGGTGCTATCTGACTGACTGTATGTGCAGGCAGCCATGTGGTGTTGCCGGCCAGCTACCTGAAGAGTGGCAACACAGTGTGCATGGTGCGCGGGCCTATGGAATGGCAAAGTTCCCAGTGTGATGCACAGTAGCTGCTGCCCGCCTCTAGGTGACCACGTATGGAAACACCAACACCAGGGGCTGAGATCTAGATGATGCTGTAATTAGAAAGTCTAATCTGAAAGAAAAGATACCTAGATCTACTTGAAGAATCAACTGAGTAGAGAGTAAGCTCTGTTTACAGCCTGCTGGGGTGGTTGCTGGGCCTGCAGGCCTGAGTGGATGCGGCCTAAGTGCCTTCCAAAATGGCGGCCATGCTGGTTCCCTTATATGACTAGGAGAGAGAAGGAAGAAAAAGGCGGGGGAGATAAGAACCCGACCTTCTGAAGGTAAGGAGGTCAGTCGGAATGATGAGAAATCTCCCTCCCCCCTCCGTAAGTGTCCCAGGCACACAAGACTAAGGCCACACAGGCCTCAAAATGGCGGCCGCTGAGGTAAAGTAGGCCTTATGTAGGCCACCAATGGCAGCTGCACGAGGGAGTTGCACTCGGGGGTCTGTTAATGAGGGAGGCTAGTTGTCTTGTCTCCCCCGTTCTCCCCTTGGGATCCTCTGACTTTTGGTAAAAACTGTCTGTTTAACCTTTCTGGACGCGTGCTGGCCTCAAATGGCTGTTTTTGGCTTGCACGCGTGCCCAGCCGTCAGGACTGCAGCCGCAGTCACTGACAGGAGGAGAGGCTGTAAACTTGAAGGCAGAGGGCTGGAATGGAAGAAACGGCCCTTTCAGAACACACGCTAACTTTAAGGAGCTGTTTTTATCCTGCATGTGTGTTTGGCTTCGGAGCTGCAGCCACAGGCTCTGGAAGGTAAAAAGGCTTCAAATTCCTGTGAGAAGAGCAGAAACGGCTGCCCGAATGTGCACTAGCCTCAAACAGTCGTTTTTGGCTCATGCGCACGTTCAGCAGCTACAGCTACAGCCCCAGTCTTCAAAGGAAGGGAAAGCTGAAAGGCTGAGCCCCGAAGACTAAGAAGGGGATAAGCTGCAGCACTGATCCCAGTGCTGCCTGAAAAGGGGAAGGTAATCTTCCTTGCAGAGGAGAGATAGCTCCCTTCAGCTTGAAGCTCTTGTTCTGAAGGAAAGGGGAATGGAAGCCTCCGTTCCTCAGGGAAGGTGAGGATAAAATATTCTGGAGAACAGTCAGGCTGAAAACAACGCTGATTACAGTGCTGCTCAGAAGACTGTAGAAAAAAAGGAAAATCCACCAATGGGAAGTGTACCTGCCTACGAGCCAAACTTGCACGTCTGTCCTGGGCAAGATCAAGTCGAGACTGGGACACTCTAGTCCAGGACAAGTGTTGCAACTTTGGCTGACTTGATCTGATTGGGCAGGAACACAGTCTAAACCCATTGGTGGATTCTCCATCTCCAGTGCTGGAGAATGTTATAATCTACATTTAACAGCGATATTGATCTATAGTTTTTTATTTGCATTAGATCAGAGTCTTCTTTGGATATTAAGGTAATATTGGCTTCAATTCATGTATTTGGTATTTTAGCTTCCAAAAGTATTTCATTACATAGTTCTTTCAAACTAGGACTTAGTATGATTTATAAAGCTCTGCAGGTAATCCATCTGGACCTAGAATCTTATCATTTTTTTGCCTTTTTATAGCCTCTATAATCTCCATCATTGATATTTTTCCATTTAATATGTAGCGTTACCTTTCAGAGGCCTCCAAAAACCAGGCCCTCCCAGCCCCATCCCCCTTTGTCAAGCCCTGTAGTAGTGTTCTCTAAGGGTGGATGTCTCTTCCAGACCGAGTCCATGCAGAATTAGTAGATAGCAGGCTCTTGTCATCAAGGGGGGGGGACTTCCAGGAACGAAAGTAACCAGTCACAATAGTCAATGCTATGATGATATCCAACAGCCCAAGGCCGATAAAGCAGCAGAAATAAGAGATTCCTCAGCAGTCATTCAGAATCAAGTGGGAAGAAGGAAAACCCCGGATCCAGACAGTAGCAGAAACAACAACAGTCAGTGTGCTGTAGCAATAGCTCGTCCCCTAGGGCAACTCCCCCACAATGTCTTAAAACCTGCACCAGCAGCGATAGTCACAGTCCAAATAGTTTCCAGACTTCGCAGCACCAGTCTCTCTTCTGTTGCTTCTCCTTCAGTCAGGTTTCAGCGTCAAACCCTCCCCTCCCCTTTATCTTTATTATTAAAATCTGAGGCTAAGAGCCTCTACCAACTCCTCTCCACACAATCTCTCTTTGAGATATCCTCCTTACAAAGGAAGCAATAAAACGACATTTCCTCTCTCCCACTCTAACCTCTGTTTAAAATATCCTCGTTACGAAGGAAACAGATAAAACTTCCAGTCCCTTTACCTTCACCTGATGTACTGCAACAGCCACACCCAGTCTCTCCTCTCTTTCTTTTTTCTATCTTCTCCTCCACCCACTCCGGCCACACCCAAAGCCAGCAGCAGCTGTCCCAATCTCTCCCTTCCCAACCAAGCTCCTGCAAGCACTCTCAGACAGCTTCACTACAAATATATTTTGAATATTCTCTGAAATTTTTGGTAAATCTGCTTTTTTAAAATACTGCTGTATTATGCTTTTGGAATTTCCTCTGCATTGTAAAGAATCTCGTAATAGTCTTTGATGTAATTCACCTTTTGAATCTTGCAGCTTATTTATCAGTTTTTTCTCTTTTTCTTTTTTCAGTCTATATGCTAACCATCTTCCCAGTTTGTTAGCATTTTCAAAAAAGTTCTGTTTATCCCTTTTAATCTGTTGAGCCATTATTTCTGTCTCAGCTAGATTTAATTTATGTTTTATTTTTTTCATTTGTTTCTTAAGTATTTTCTTTTATGGGTTTATTTGTAATTCTGATTCTAACTTTCTGAATTCTTCCTTCAACTTTAACTGTTGTTGTTTCTTTTTTAAATTCTTTTTAACGGTATAAGTTATAGCCAACCCTCTGAAATATGGTTTAGCCGTATCCCACACATTTTGAAGCGATGTTTCTTCTTTCTTGTTTATTTTGAAAAACATGTTGCTAGTTATATAAATTCTTTTTCTTTCAATATAGATTTGTTCAAGGACCATCTTAATTTTTTCTTGGTTCCTTTCCAAATCATCTTTATTGGGCTATGATCTGCTCAAACATTAGTTTCTATCTCAATTTCTTGTATCATTGTATTGAGATCCAAAGATGTCCATATCATATCAATTCTAGACCATGATTTATGTCTATATGAGTAAAATGTACATTGTAATTTCTTTGGATTTTTTCTCTCCATATATCTTAGATACAGAGTTTTTCTGTCATTTTTGAAAACGCTTTAGGTAATATATTTCCTCCTTTCCTCCCTTGTTTAGCGCTTTATAGTCCAAAGTTCCATCTATTATTGCATTAAAGTCTGCCATTATACAGAGATTTTTGTTTATGATTTGGTGCATATATTGCTATCATTAGTATCTGTTTTTGATGCATCATTATTTCCACCATTAATATTCTCCACTCTTCATCTGCATAAATTTGTTTAGGGTTCATCGTTTCTTTAATGTATAAAGCTATTCCTCATTTCTTTTGAAGTGCTAATGCAAAGTGAAGTTTACCAATTTTCGGTTGTTCTAACAACTTATAGTATTGTTTCTTAATATGTGTTTCTTGGAGGCAAATTATATCCATCTTTAATTTTTGTAGTCGTGTAAATATTTTTTTCCTTTTTGAGGGCGACTTTAGTCCATTTATATTCATTGACAAAATCCTACTCTCCTTCTCAATCTCTTTCAATTTTATCTAGGTCTTAATCTTCTATTTGATCTTATCTGTGTCTGATCTCTTGGTCTTGTTCCTTCTTCTATGTATGTGTTTTTAACTTCTTCCTCCTCTCTTGGTTTGACTGCTCCTTCTACTGCCATTTCTTCCTGTTTCTTTGTTTCTCTCTTTGTACCAGATTCAAACACCTCCTTCCAGAAATGCTATATGGTTGTCATAGAATTCCATTGCTTTAGATGGCGTATCCAATCTATATCTTTTTGTATCCCAATAGATTAAAATTCCTTCTGGAATCAGCCATCTGAAATTCACTCCTTTTTCAGTTAATTTCCTAGTTAGAAACTGGTATTTTCTTTGGGATTCTCTTATTCTCCTAGGGATTTGTTTGAGGACTACAATTTATTTTTCTTTGTATTTCAAAGGTTCATCTCTTACTCTTCTCAGAATCTCAACTCTTACAGATCTTTTGAGAAATCTAACATGTATTTCCCTGGGGACTTTATTTCTTCTAGCATAGTTTGAGTTGATTCGATAGATCTGATCTAATTCTCCTTCCACTTCCTGTTTCTCAATTCCTAATGCGTCTGCCAATAATTCCATTATCAGGTCTAGAAGATCCGTTTCCTTATCTTCCATTATATTTTGAAATCTTAAAAAATATGAGGCTCTTTCCTTCTCCATAACAGTTATCTAGTCCTCTAGTTCTCCATTTATTTGCATCAATTTCTGATTTTCATCTTTTAAGACTTCTAATTTCTGGTCAATCTCATTCTATTTTTTGGATTCTTTGTTGGTTATCTGTAACCATCTGTTTAAATTTTTCAAATTGAGAGTCCATGTTATTAATTTTTTGATTTATTTTATGAAAATCACTTTTCATCTCCTCGTCGTTTCTCGTTGTAACCGCCATGTGAGTAGCGATTTGAATTGCTTGTAACGTCGCTTGAGTTTCCTTTTGGAAGTTATTAGCATTTTCTTGTTGGAGCATTGTATCAATTGATCTCTGATAAACTGGACTTGCAGAAGCAGATGAGGGAGCAGAAGTTCCTTTTTTTCTAACTTTAGATAGATTGGGGACGCTCATCTTTATCTTTTAATCATACTTTATAATCCACCAAGTAAATCAGAATTTGTAATCTAATAGGCTCCTAACAAATAGAAGAGGTAAATAATAAAAAATAATAAGTAATAAAAAAGAACAAAAGGGGAAAAAAACTTATACCAAAATTTGAAGAAATTTCTTGTTATTCACTCTATCAAAACATCTTGTAAAAATTCCAGGTCAAGCTGTATTTGTAATCCAGGGAAGTCAGATGATTTCAAAAACAATTTTTATTTATAATTGTAATCTATCTTGTAGAAAAGGGCAATCCAAAAAGAGTCTTCTCTTTTCCAGCCACAATCTTCAAGACTATAAATTCCAAGGACACCAAAAAGTTTAAACTATAAGCTATGTCTCGGCATCTAGCCAACTTTTAGAGCTCCAGTCAAAACAACTTAGTAAGATATAAAAAAAGCAAGGTTAAATGTAGTTCTCAGTTTTGCCACTAGATGTCATTAGATGTCCATTCCCACCAAACTTTAAAAAGTTAAAATCCGACGGTTTCCAAGCAAGGAATAAAAAAGGTTTATAAATGCAAAACTTTCCCAAATTATCCTTCTTTTATCCCTCAATTATCTTCACAATATTGTTATAAGTCAGTTTTAATTTCCCCAAAGTTTAAACCGCCGCTTATAGTTCAGGAGGGAGGGGTAGAGACCCCCCCAAAAGCTTGGGGATTTCTTGCTTTTGAGTGCTTTTTTCCAGAACTGGTATTTTTCGTTTGTAGAGAGGTAAGGAAAGTAGTCTCACCTGGATCAGCTGTTTTGCTTTCCGCTTATTAGTATTCATTGTCTCTGACGATCAGCTGCTTCTGGCTGACTGCATGGGTGAGGTCAGCCTTTCTTCCTGCCGGTCTGCTTGTCTTCTCTAAGGATAGGGATTCTTCCAATGAATCAAAAAATGACAATGCAAACTTTCCCTCCGTCGGCCTATCAACAAACCCGCAGAGACAGGGATGGGGAGATTGTCAGGCCTTGCCGACTCAATGGAGATTTCCCAAATTGTGTAAAGCTGTGGCCTCTTTTTCTATGGTTTCTCATCTCTGGGGAGAGAATGAAGCAGCCAAAGTTCAAAACTAGCCCTGGCCTGTCTTCAAGAGTGGCCATGTAGATGTCAACTGACCGGCGAAGGGGTTTGCCCTAAGTCATCTTCCTTCATCAGAAGCAGAGGGTGGGTGGGCACCCTGCTGGGTGGGCACCCTCCCCTCTGCAAATGTTTCTCCTATCCTTTGTCTTTAGGGCGGTAGCGCAGCTGCCTTTGAGAGGATTTCAGAATCCATCTGCTGAGAGCACATACCTTTTTAAATTGAGAAGGTATCTTCCAGTCTGGGGCCACTGAACATCCATCAAAACCAGAAAATAACAATTGTTCATTTGAAGGTATAAATTAAAGGTCTCTGCATGTGGTGGAGGGAGGAGCTGCATTCCAGAGGGCAAAGAGACTGCAGAATTTGGAAAATTAGGCCCACAGAAAGAAGCTCAAAATGGCCCCTTCCTGGTATTTTGCCCTCCAAGCCATCAAGACCTTTCTTGGAATCCAAAGGGCTTTTATCGATTTTGTTAGGCTAGCTGGGTTCCCCCAAGTGAGAATTCCTCCTTTTTTCCACCCAATTGTGAAGTATAAACACCCATTGGCCATGTTGCAAAACTATCCTTACCACTGGGGATGGAGATATGTCTTCATCATGAGAGCTCTCCTACCCCCCAATCCATTTCTGGGCCTCATCAGTTCTGACCAAAGGAAGGTGACATGTCAAAGAATATCCATCTAACTCAGCCTTCTCTTTCTAAGACTAGTCAATCAGCCTGGCCATCTTTTCCCCTTGTGGACAGAAAGCTGTCTTGGGAAGAGACTCTTACAGACACTGCAGCCCATTAATACTATCCCACCATGCCCAGAGTTTAGGAGAAGGCCATGGTATCTGTCAGGAGACATAGGAAGGCCTTCCACATTGCTGTCCATACAACATAAATGCAATGAACACCTTTATCAGAGGTTCTATGAAGAGAGGACTTCTGGTTTGATGTCGCAGTGATACGGACATAGGAAGACAGAACTCTGCTTTCCGCACTTGATTTCACCCTGCTGGGGGCCCTAAATGGGCCTAAAATCGCCCCGAAGAGACAATGAAGAAGGGGTGCCTCACTGACCATGGAGAGATGGCGGTCTTTCTGTTCGATCTGAGGAAAGCCCTCCAAACTGGCAAAGGAAAGACTGGCTGCATCCCTATGGCCAGCCTCCAGCTACTGACAATTGAAGAAACAAAGTACTAATTAGCAGATTGTAAACAGTGTGTTTGGAACTGGGTGAGAATATTGATCCTTTCTTTACTATTTTACAACTGAATTTCCTGGAAAAAGCTCCCAAGAAGCTAGAAACCTCTGAACATGAGAAGGAAGGGGACTGTAGCTCCACCCTTTCAGAAAAACGGAAGCAGTGTTTTAATTTTTTTATAGGGAACAGAAATACATAATACGGAAGTGGAAACAATATAAAGCTACAGCTTTGATAAATATGAGAACTGAGATAACTGTTAAGATTTTCTCTTTGAAAAAATATTGGGGTGAAATATAAGAAATCAACCATCTGTTTTGAGAGTGGAAAATGAATATATACACACACACATATATACACACAAACATATTTGCTGAAGCTTTATATATATATAGAGGGAGAGGGGGGAGGGAGTACAATACAATACATCACAGGAGATAAAAAATTAAGATATAACCCTAATAAAATCACAATATGGAACCATGAAACCATGGAATTGCAATGGGCCCCCTTAACAACTATGTTTTTCACTTAACAACTGTCTTACTTTGTCTTCTGAACCTTGGAATTGTCACTCTTAGGGATTTGCAACTCAGGCTTGTTGGAGGTTATAATTTTGTAATGGATTTTATTATCACAGACTGGACAGCCATTTGTCCGAAATGGTATAGGGTTTCCTGCCTGAGCAGGGGGTTGGACTAGATGACCTCCAAGGTACCAACTTTATTATTATTATTATTATATTATTACTACTACTACTACTATTACTATTATTATATAGCTACCCCTTTAATTGAATGTGACTCTGGGCAGCCTATGATCAAACCCTAAAATACAAAAGTTAATATTATTTATATAAGGCTAGGTGGGAGCATCAGGTATTATGGAACCATTTCATAGGATCACCATATCTATTTCTATAAACCCAGTGTCTGATGGGCTTCAGATTCAGACAACCAAAGAGGCCTCAGACTCTTATTAAAACAGAGCATTTTTGGGGGGGGGAGTTGCTGTCTTATTACATAGAGCTTGACTTAAATTAGCAGATATTCCTCAACATTTCTTGAATGCACAAATATTTAGAAAGTCCCAGAAACTGATTTGATATCTTTATCTAGATAAAATGGTTTCTGCAACACGGTGACCTTGGTTACAACTAGTTTTGGTTAGTCTATTTAAGGCTTATATTGTGAAAACATGGTTTGATTAGTTTCTGGGCCAATGTATTATGTCAATTTCAAAAAGAGGCTAGTTGAAACTGGAGAGCCAGTTTGGTGTAATTTCTAGAAACCAAGAGGATGTGAGTTTTAGTCCTACCAAAAGCCAGCTGGGTGACTTTGGGCCGGTCCCCTCTCTCAGCCCTACCCACCTCACAGGGTGGGGAAAATAAGAGGATGATTAGGTATATCCACTGCCTTGAGTTATTTAATAAAGTGTGATAAACATCTAAAAAAATTACTTCTGTCACTAGGCTGTGTGTGTTTGGGAAACAACACTGACTATTTGACAGGACACCAAAGCTTCTAGGTTTGATTCTAGTTAATGTATAATAGTGTGTTTTAGAAGTATATCTAGCCAATGGGGTCTTTTTTTGGTTAGTTAGCTTCCTGAAATTTCCCTGAAATAATCAAGCCAAAGTCAATTTTTACCCTTTTGGTCACACTGGGACATCCTGAAGCCAACTTTTTTTGGCTCCAAATTCTTGTACATTTTACTTAGTGCATCTCCCCACCAGCCAACTGGCCCCAGCCTCCTTCCAGAAATGTGTACCTTCAACATGGTGGATGATGAGATTCAGTCACAGGTGTGGAAGTTACAATCAAAGCAGGTGTGAGCGAACTAACAGAATAACATCTATTTCCCCTCAGGGTTTGGATTGGCAGCCTATGGCAGCAGCTTTAACCGAATCCCCAAATGAGGGATATTCTTTCTATGCAGACAGTGCCAATCATCCAATCCACTCGCTTTCCAGTTATTTTGAACAGAGCCTCCCAGAACTGCAGTTCAGATTAACAAACAATTATGGAAATGTGGATGCTTGCCATGGTAACCTCCAGCCAATGAGCTTAGAAGGAGCCTGTGATGTCACTAACAGTCATTTTGATTTGGCTTGGAGTTAAGATTTGAAAAATAATAAACTGATTGCCTTTACATGAGGGCCTGGCCTATTCATTTATTGGCAAACTCTTAAGAGTTTGCCAATAAAATAGATAAAAAGAAGATACTACCAATTCCTCAAACACGTTCTAAGCTGCCTAAATCTTTTTTTCATATAAAGGATGATTTTGATTTGATAGATATATGGAGAGAAAGAAATGGTAAAGAGCAAGAATTTATTTTTTTTCTGATAGACATCAGTCATTTTCTAGAATTGATTTTATATTAACCTCAAGTGATTTTCTTTTTAGTTTAAAGAAGGTGAAGATACTACCTAAAGTTTTAACAGATCATAATCCGGTTTGGATGGAATTAACGGAAGGACAGAGACCCAAAAGATCTTGGAGACTTAATGAAAACTTGTTTAAATATGATATAAATGTGAATGAATGCAAAAATGTTATGAAGGAATTTTTTATGTTAAATTTGCATAAGGATACAACTATAGAAATGGTATGGGATGCAAGTAAAGCGTATATGAGTGGGATTTTAATTGATTTAAATAAAAGGCACAGATGTAAACAAGAGAAAAAAAGGAAGGAGTTAGAAGAGGAAATAAGAAAGAAGGAACAGTTATTAATAAAGAGACCAGATGATTAAAGAGGGGATTAAGGTTTTACGGAAACAATTTGATTTGTTGATGGCAGACCAAGTTGCTAGGAATATACAATACGCAAAACATAATACATTTTTTAATTCCAACAAGCCTGGCAGATGGCTGGCCTATACATTAAGGAAAAAACAAAAATCCCGAATAATTGAAAAAATAGAGTATAAAGGGAAAGAGGTGTTCCAACAAGAAATTATTAAGAAAGCCTTTTTAGAATTTTATTCTAGGTTATATGCTGAAGAGAAGATACAAGAGAATGAGATAGATACTTTTTTGCAAAATGAAAATGTACCAGTAATTAGCAATGAACAAAGAGATAGATTAAACGCATTGATTACATCAGAAGAAATAATTTCAGTGATTAAACAATTGAAAATGGGAAAATCTCCTGGGACTGATGGGTTAACGGCAATTTATTATAAGCATCTTCAAATGGAAATGGTGGAACCTCTTAGAGAGCTATTTGTTAATATACAAGAGGGTGGTCAGGTTCCACCTTCATGGAAAACAGCCTATGTTTCTTTAATTCCCAAAGAGGGAAGAGATAATGTTCAACCAGAAAATTTTAGACCTATTTCATTGTTGAATACGGACTACAAGATTTTTGCAAAAGTGATGGCTAATAGATTAATGACAGTTTTACAACAAACAATTCATTCTGATCAAACCGGTTTTTTTACAAGGGAGGCAGATGAAAACTAATGTTAGACAACTTATTAATATAATAAAATATTTGGAAGGATAAGGGAAGTAGGGAGTTGTAGGAGGAATGAGGAGAGTGAGGGAGGTAGAGAAAGTGGGGGGATAGAAGTTGAAAGGGAGGTGGTAGAGGGGGGATGTGGTTGGTGAGGTGCCTTATGATATATGTATACTATACACAATTATATTGTAGGAACTATTTTTTGTTCTATTATAACTATAAAACTAATAAAAAAATTATCAAAAAAAAAATTTGGAGAAGCATATTCAGGTGCCCGCAGTTCTTATGTTTTTGGATGTGAAAAAAGCATTTGATAGATTGAATTGGTTGTTTTTGAAAAAATTGATTGCTCGGATGGAAATGGGGGAACAGTTTATTAATTCTATACTGGCGATTTACCAGAAACAAACAGGACAGATTATTGTGAATGGGGATTTAACAGATTCATTTAATATAGAGAAAGGTACCAGACAGGGATGTCCATTATCCCCTTTGTTGTTTGTTTTAACTTTAGAAGTTTTATTGAATAGGATAAGAAGAGCAGATGATTTAAAAGGTATAGAGATTAGACAACAAGATTATAGATTACGTGCTTTTGCTGATGATTTCGTTGTGACATTAACCAATACAGTCAGCCAAGAGACTGATGGAGATAATTAAAAATTATGGTAGGGTATCAGGGTTTAAATTAAATATATCTAAGACAAAGATGTTAGTTAAAAATTTAAATATTAATTTAAAACAGAAATTGGAAAAAATAACAGGATGTGAGATAGTTAAGAAAATTAAATATTTAGGAATTGATATTGAAGCCTCTAATGGGAAGTTGTATAAAAATAACTATGAAGTTTTGTGGAATAAGACACAAATAGAGTTGGAGAAATGGAAGAAATTACAATTATCTATGTTGGGTAGGATAGCAGCAGTTAAAATGAATGTATTGCCTAAATTTTTGTTTCTTTTTCAAATGTTACCTATACTTAAAAAGGACGCGAACTTGGAGGAGTGGCAGAAGAGTATTAATAGATTTATTTGGAATGGCAAAAAACCGAGGGTCAAATTAAAAATTATTCAGGATACAAGGGAAAAAGGTGGTTTGAAAATGCCTAATTTTAAGTTATATTATCATGCTGCTGTTTTAGTAGCGATAAGTGATTGGGTCAATTTAACTAATGATAGAATATTGAATATTGAAGGGTACGGTTTATTATATGGTTGGCATGCATATCTAGTTTATGATAAAAAGGTTGATAGGAGTTTCAAAGAGCACCTATTGAGAAATGGTCTGCTGCGTGTTTGGAAAAAATATCAGTATAAATTAAATGATAAGATTCCTGTTTGGACTGTTCCCAGACACGCAATAGAGAATATAAATAGAGTACAATTACAAGATGTGGTGCCTTATGAGAAACTCCTAATTAAAGAAGGGAATCTTTTATTATTGAAGTCCTTGAATATTTTAAGAGAGGAAGGAATAACCCTTACTTGGTTTCAATATTTACAATTGCAGACTAGATGGAAAAAAGATTTGAAGATGGGTTTATCTCAAATAGATGAGAATTTAATTAAACAAATTAGAGACCAAAGGTCAATGCATATTAAAAGATTGTATAACGTATTGATAGAAATTGATTTGGAAACTGAATTAGTTAAGGACTGTATGATAAAGTGTGGACAAAATTTCGGACAACCAATTATGATGGAAACTTGGGAGAGGATCTGGGTGAAAAATGTAAAATTTACACAAGCGCAACATTTAAGAGAAAATTTTTATAAAATGTTTTATAGATGGCATTTGGATCCGAAGAAATTATCATGTATGTACCCTAATTTAAAATCTAACTGCTGGAGATGTGAATGTATGGATGCTACTTATTTTCATGTATGGTGGACTTGTAGAAAAATCAAGGCTTTTTGGATAAAAATATGGTGGATACTTCAAAATATTTTGAAAAAACATATTGAATTTTCACCACAGTTGTTTTTATTAGGTATTATAAAAGATTGCACCACCATAGAGACGAACTTAATTTTGAACTTGATTACAGCAGCAAGACTGTTGGTTGGACAATATTGGAAGAAGGCAGAATTACCATCCATCGAGGAGTGGACTTTGAAAGTCATAAATTTGGCAGAAATGGCTAAAATATCTGCATATTTGAAAGATCATTCAAATGAAAAATATATGTTGGACTGGAAAAAATGGATAGACTATATTCAAGGGAAATATCAATCTAAGAAATTGTACTTAGCATATAGTTAAGTTTTTATTAGGATTTATATAATAATTTTGTTTAATCTAGTGGGTTTTCTTTTGTTTTACCCTGTATTCACTTTGGGAAGTCGGGGGCTGGGTGGGCTGGGGGGGGGTGTAATAATGTACTCAACTGTAATACTTGCAACATATAAGAATGATATATTTATTGATATAAGAGGGGTTGCTCGGGCAGTACCTCTGGACCACATCTGGTGGGGGTGGAGAGTGAGGAGTGAAGGAGTGGAGGGAAGTAGGAAGGTTGTAGGAGAGGAGGGTGGAGAGTGAGGGAGGGAGAGAGGGGAGGGGGAGGGAAGTAGGAGAGGGAGGAAAGAAGAGGGGGAGGGGGTGCTGCCGAGCAACACCCATAGTTTTTTTTTTAAAGTATTTTACGTAAGTTTTTAAAAGAATGTATGTTTTGTTTTGTCTGGGAGAAAGTTGAAAAAGATTGTATTAAGTTGAGTTGTACTTAATTTGATTCTTTGTTTATAATTATAAAACTAATTATATATATATATATATATATATATATATATATATATATATATATATATATATATATATATATATATTTGTTTTCTGAGGTTTTCGCGGGTATTTGTATGTAGGTCTTTGGTTCTTCGGGTTTTCTCCCACGTAGAATTTGAAGTGTCGTGGCGACGTTTCGACGAAGTCTCATTCGTCATCTTCAGGCTGGCGCTTTCGGCTTCTGCTTCTAGGAGAAATGTGAGATTTTAGCTGTTTCTTCCTTTTAACTGCCAGTGGGGGTTTGAACTGATTGGCTGGGAGCTCGGCTGTGTTCTGATTGGGTGGAGGTGTGTTCTGATTGGTTAGTGGCTTGGCTGTGCTCTGATTGGCTGGGGGAGTGCTCTGTTTGGGTGGGGGCCTTGTTGTGCTCAGGTTAGTCTGATTTACAAGGGGATTAGAGATGGTGAACTGCATAGCTGTTTGGCTTCATGTTCGTGGTCGTGCCTCATCTTCATGGTGGGTGTCAGTTTGTTTCATGAGGAGGCACGACCACAAACCAGAAGCCAGACCACAGCTGCATCATTAGCTACCTTAAACCCCTCCAATCCATACACGAAACAAACTGACACCCACCATGAAGATGAGGCACGACCACGAACGCGAAGCCAATCAGAGCACAGCCAAGCCCCTAACCAATCAGAACACACCTCCACCCAATCAGAACACAGCCGAGCTCCCAGCCAATTAGTTGAAACCCCCACTGGCAGTTAAAAGGAAGAAACAGCTAAAATCTCACATTTCTCCTAGAAGCAGAAGCCGAAAGCGCCAGCCTGAAGATGACGAATGAGACTTCGTCGAAACGTCGCCAAGACACTTCAAATTCTACGTGGGAGAAAACCCGAAGAACCAAAGACCTACATATATATAATTAGTTTTATAATATATATATATACACAAATCTATTTCCCCTCAGGGTTTGGATTGGCAGCCTTTGGCAGCAGCTTTAACCGAATCCCCAAATGAGGGATATTCTTTCTATGCAGACAGTGCCAATCATCCAATCCACTGGTTTTCAAGTTATTTTGAAGAGCCTCCCAGAACTGCAGTTCAGATTAACAAACAATTATGGAAATGTGGATGCTTGCCACGGTAACCTCCAGCCAATGAGCTTAGAAGGAGCCTGTGATGTCACTAACAGTCATTTTGATTTGGCTTGGAGTTAAGATTTGAAAAATAATAAACTGATTGCCTTTACATGAGGGCCTGGCCTATTCATTTATTGGCAAACTCTTAAGAGCCTTTTGCAAATGAGCCCTGAATTAGGTTCAAGCAGGGCTAGTTCATCTGAATCGCTCTGTCTATTCTTTTGCTTGATAGAGCCATTGTTAGGAACAGCAGTTAGCAAACACAGACTTTGATACTTACTCGAAGCAGCTAAAGAGGCTGAGTATAGAAAAGATTATACTGTTTCTTAAAACAAATTAGCTGGAAAACTAGCTCCTCTGAGTACTTATAAAGTTTACATTCTTCCTTATTGGTGTGATACAGCCAACTTTGCATATGTCATCTTGGGAATGGTGGGCAGGCCTCAGCCACATGCAGGGAAGTCAAACACAGCTGTCATTTTGTCCCACCCACTTGTGGGCTGGATCCAAATAGCAGCCACTAGACAACCTGCTTCATTTTGCTGCCTTAATTTGGTCTGTATAGTGCTCTAGAAGCTTTCTGGAGCATTCAGAAGCTTCTGCAGCACTGTTCAGATCCTGCTAAGGCAGCATAATGAAGCAGTTTGTCCCTGGGCCATGTGACAGTGACAGGAATGTGGCAGCCATTTTGGCATGGCAGCCATTTTGGCAGGGACAAAATGGCTGCTGTCAGACAGAGTGCTTCATTTTGCTGCTTTAACGGTCTGCACATCGCTGCAGAAGCTTCTACAAAGCAAAATGGAGCTGTTTATTCATGGTCTGCATGGCAGCAACCAGAATGTGGTTGTAATTTTGTGGGTACGACAAAATGGCAGCTGCTTCTGAAATAGCACTATGCAGGTGCACAAAGAAGCAATCCATTCCAGTGCTCTGGAAGGCCTTGGTACTCTTCAAAAGGTAAGTGAGAAGGAGGGTGTTTGACTTGGTGGGGTGGGAATCAGGCCTAAGTCCTGTAGGGACCCAGTGTGAGGGAGGAAAGGCGTGTGAGGACCCAAAGGGCAGGAAGCAGAGCATGGGTTGTCTTGTGGGTGGGGGAGGCTTTTGGGAGGACCAGGGCAGATGGGCTTGGGCTTTTGCTAGACCTCCAAGAACTGCCCCCACTTTTGAGGCACCCCATGATCCACTTAACAATCTGGGCATTCCTTTAACAATTCATTGGGGAGGGCAGGGATGGACTGGCCCTTAGATGAGACATTCATTTAATGACTGTCGCAAAATATGACCATAATGGGCAGTCTCTCAAAGATTATCTGTACTATAATTTCAGATGTATTTCTGAGTTTTCCTTCTTATCTCATTATTATATAACACAATTCTAATATTCGCCTTAACGAAGCAGGCCAAATTGGAAACACTTCTGTGGCTACAGTACTAATATGAGTAGTATTATTTTCAGTTAATATTAGTGCTTGATTCTTAAAAAAAAGGTCTTCATTGGAAACTCTGTTGTACAATACACCTTTAAATATGGACAGGTAACAAAAGTAATGTATGTTTTTCTGCTATAGTAAATTCTCCAGCTTTTGTTACTGTATAGCAAGTTGAATTTTATAAAGGTGCAGATTTAACATTGTGATTAATGCCTTTTGGAAAGGGGTGGACCCAGTAGCTGATGGACTCATTAAATACCCTGTTTTTTTAACCAGTCTCCAACCTTCCCTTTTTGGGAAAAATTATTGAGAGGGTGGAAGGCTTTTATCTAAAGACAACCCTGGATGAAGCAATCTTCTGAACTGTTTTCAGTCTGGATGTATGGTATAGTACAGAGACAGTATTGGTTGTGCTTGCTGATGGCAATTCCAAGAGTTGTGTCTTACAGGATGGATGGCCATATGAATCAGTCAATCAGCCAAACAAACAAACAAACAAACAAACAAACAATTAAACAGATGCAGGTATGTACTATAAGATATCTCAAAAAATAGCCCAAGTTTCTGCCTAAGTGATTGGTGGCTATTAATTCCAGTTGGGCAAGAATGGGGTTAGGCTCAATCCCAGCAAGACTGAGATTATAGATCTTCTAGTTCCAGATATTTTCCAGCTTTAATTTCTCGTGGACCACGCACTGGTTTACAATTAATGTTTTGGTATGATTCCAGGTGCTGAATTTTGCCTACAAAGTCCTTCATGGCTTAGATCTTAGAAGTGTATAGGTCTGCCTATCTCATATTGGATTTTGCCCATTCTATAGGATCTGGCAATATTGGTGTGTTCCAGGTCTCATTAAATAAATAGTTAATTTAGTTAAAAATAGACACCAAAGAGCACCAGTTCGATTGGAACAACACAAAAATCACGGACCACGCTACCACCTGCCACACCTGTGAGTTCATCAAATCCTGGCATTCCACAAGCAATTCCATCAACAGACATATTAACCTACAACCAGCCTATGAATCCCTCAGAATCCAAATCAACCGCACAGCCAACCAGAGATAGGACCAACCCATGCAAGCTCCCCTTCCCACCAGCAGTTCACATCCAATGACATTGAACTGATGTAACCTCCCCATCACAAGACCCATTTCAAGACTCACTGATGACTCACACCTGACCCATTACAAGACCCATCACAGACCCACACTTGATACATACACACCTGAAGCCCTTATAAACAGAAGAACATTGACATCCCCTAAACTGTGCTGAAGATGTTACCTAGCCTGATAATGAAATGTTCAGAAAGCAACCCACAAGCTTGAAGAATGAACCTTCACACTCATCCTAACCCCATTCTTGCCCAGCTGGAACTAATAGCCACCAGTCACTGAGGCAAAACCTTGGGCTATGTTTTGAGATATCTAACAGTATATATCTGCATCTGTTTATTTAATTGTTTGTTTGATTAATTGATTGATTGATCCATATGGCCATCCATCCTGTGAGACACAACTCTTGGTATTGATGCTATTGAAAGTCACCTAGAGATCCAGGAGATACAGATCAATTATTGCACTCCCATTCCGGGGTGTCTGGAGGCCATCGGCAAGCACAACCAATACTGTCTCTGTGTTATACCATATATCCAGACTAAAAAGGGTTCAAAAGGTCTGCTTCATCCAGGGCTTTCTGCAGAGCTACAGATGTTCACCAATATTGGAAATAGTGTCATCTTATAGGTTCCCAGAGGTGTACCTATTCTGTCACCATTCTTGTATTCGAAAATATCATTTTCCTCTGAGGATCATAGGACTTTGATTCTGTTTAGAAGAAGTTAAAAAGTTCTTCCAGCAGACCCTAGGCCAGAGCAATTTGTGAAACTGCATAAAGTACATGCCTTTTATAATCTTTATATTTCCCCAATACAGCAGACTTTTATTAGCTCCATGTTTGAATTTCTGTAATTTGTTTTTAAATCCTTTTTATATGTCAATTTGACTTGCTCATAATTAAGTGGCTCAATAAATGAATGAAATGAAATGAAACATCCATATTTCAATCAAATAATCAGAATGGTAGAATATTTTGGAGCAGCCTGTTTATAATTATTCAAGTAAAAAGGGATAGCAGTTGCTTCCTTTTTCCTTTTTGTTATACTGTCCTTCTGTAGATTGTTTTTTCTGCTTTTGAAGGTCTGGATGTGCTTATTTTCCCATGGATAACTTTCCTTCCTTCCTTCCTTCCTTCCTTCCTTCCTTCCTTCCTTCCTTCCTTCCTTCCTTCCTTCCTTCCTTCCTTCCTTCCTTCCTTCCTTCCTTCCTTCCTTCCTCCCTCCCTCCCTCCCTCCCTCCCTCCCTGTTCTCCAACAGAAATTCATGGGTTCTTTACATGAAACTTACATTTATAATTATTTAGTGAGTCCACCTGGTTTTCTCATTGACAGATGTGGACTCCACTGCTGATTGGGCAGAAGTAGACTCCAGTGCTGATTCAACAGATGTGGAGTCCATTACTGAGTCCATTACTGATTCCAAATACAAATGTGGAATCTATTCATCATTTAACAAGGTGAACCTTTTCAAACCAACTTGCTGACAAAACATACTATTATGTTTTGTTTAGGTGTTCCTTGTTTTCATGTTGCATGGGCATCAATGTAGAAGACATTCCTGTTCCGCCTGACAGGTAATATTGCTTTCTCCTAAATCGTGGGCATGATGGGGCACCATTGATGGGCTGCAGAATCTGTAAGAGCCTCTCCCCCAAGATGGCTTCCTGTCCACAACAGATTTATGGAGCAAAAAAATGGACAGGCTGTCTGGCTGGTCTGAGAAAGGAGAGACTGAGCTAGGTAGATGTTCTTTGACATGTCACCTTCTTCCTTTGGTCAGGACTGAAGAGGCACAGGAATGGATTGAGGAGCAGGAGAGCTCTCGTGATGGAGACACTTCTTCATTCCTAGGAGTAAAGACGGTTTTGCAACATGGCTTGAGGTTCATGCCTCAAGACCTTTTGGAGAAGGGGAGTAAATCTCAGCCTAGCAAACTCAGCAGAGGTAGAAGGGAGGGATTGGTGTGGCTGAATTCACACATGATTAACCAAAATGAACCATGTCATGGTTTAGTGCAATGTGTCATTTCAATCTTTTCTCTTCATTACTTTCTGAGAAGGATATGAAATTTCCTTGTTTTGCTCTCTGTAGGAAAGAATGCATCAGATGAATGCCTAATCCTCCTTGGAAGGATGATCCTATTCTTTATTAATTTGTGCCTTTGCCCTTTAACTAGATTCCTTCTCATTTAAGGCTGCCACAGACTGACATACGTCTCATCCTAGAACAGCGGTTCTCAATCTGTGGGTCGCGACCCCATTTGGGGTCGAATGACCATTTCATGGAGGTCGCCAAAGAATGTAGTCCGCCATTTTCCCCCCTTTTCCTTAGCTGTGCTACTCCCGCTTATTCTATTGGATTTTGAAAGCCAATAGAATAGACTCTCTTGAATAGAGTCTAATTCTATTGGCTTTCAAGAGCCAATAGGACAGCGGTTCTCAACCTGTGGGTCGCGACCCCATTTGGGGTCGAACGACCATTTCACGGGGGTCGCCAAACAACGCACTCCACCATTCCCCCCTTTTCCTTAGCTGTGCTATTCCCTCTTATTCTATTGGTTTTTGAAAGCCAATAGAATAGACTCTCTTGAATAGAGTCTAATTCTATTGGCTTTCAAAAGCCAATAGGAATTGTCCAGGCTGTCTCTGCCCTGCTGAGCCCGCCAAAAGTCCCAGTCTGCAAACGGTGCTGCAAGTTGTGTGCAGCGAAGGTGAGCTTTCTTGAAGTTTTCACCCCTCCCTGCTGAGCAACTACTAAATGTAAGTAAAAGAGGGCCAGGGGTGGGAGATGGGAGGCCGGCGGGCGCAGGGAGGGTTGCTGGTGCGCGTGGGGCCCGGTGGGTGCCTTACCTCCCTTGGGCTGGGCCAGCTGGTGGCCCAGCCCGTGGTCGGCCTGCGCCGTCGCTGCTGCTTGCCATGGCCGCCCAGGAGCGCCTGGGTCTGCCTGCCACCGCCCTGAATGGGCGGTGGCCAAGGTAAGGCTAGTGGGGCAGCAGCAGGCGCTCGGAGGTCAGCTTGCGCCCGTGGGGCTGACTCTCAGCTGGCTGTCGGGAGCCGGGCTGTGTATAGCAGCCCCGCCAGTTCCCCACCGATATCCGGACTCCGACCCAACTCCCAGCTGACTGTTGGGAGTCGGGCTGTGCTCCTGGGGGCCATGCGGACATCGGCCGGTTGCTGGCTGTGTCCTCCCCGTCTCCCAGCTCATGGCAAGCCCTGGGGCTTGAAATGCGCCCCCGACACACTCAGCCGCATGGGCGGCCAAGCCGAGCCAAGTCTGGGCTGCTGCCTCCACGCCGCGCCAGAGCTTCCCTCCACACTGCCCGGCCCACCTTCCTCACCGTCGGAGGCCGCCGTGGCCCTCTGGCGCCCGGCATGGCCCGGGGGTTGGTGGGCAGGAGCGGCTCCTTCCCGGCTTGCCGGGCTCTGGGCCTCGGAAGTGGCCAGGTGGCGGGGAAGAGGGCGATGCCCGCATGTACGTCAGAGTCCAGCCGGACAGGCTAGGAGGGGAGAAGCGGCGCCTTCTGAGCGGGAGCTGGCGCTCCGGCCACGCCCCTCTCGTGTGTGACGAGTCAGGGAAGGGTTTGGCGGTGAAGGGCTGCGCAGCGTGGAAAGGGGCTCCCACAATCCTGCTGCTGCGATGGGGCTCGGGAGGCTGGAGGGGCGAGCAGGTCCCCGGGGCGGCGGCTGGAAGAGGGCAAGAGGTGCCGGAATGAGGATGGGGGGCTCCAGACTACCATCCCCAGCAGCCGTAAAAAGCACTGTGGAAGAGTGGGGAATGCTGGGAGTTGCAGTTCATCACCATCTGGAAAAAAAATCCATCCATCCTTCCTTCCATCCATCCATCCTCTATCTCCTTCCCTTCCCCTTCAATCTCTCCTTCCTTCCTTCCTTCCTTCCTTCCTTCCTTCCTTCCTTCCTTCCCCCTTCAATCTTCCTTCTCCATCTCCTTGCTTTCCCCTCCAATCTTCTTTCCTTCCATCTCCATCCCTTCCCCTTCAATCTCTCTCTCCTTCCTTCCTTCCTTCCCCCTTCAATCTCCTTCCTTCTCCATCTCCTTCCTTTCCCCTTCAGTCTTCCTTCCTTCCTTCCATCTCCAACTCCATCCCTTCCCCTTCAATCTCCCTCTCCTTCCTTCCTTCCTTTCCCTTCAATCTCCTTCCTTCTTCATCTCATTCCTTTCCCCTTCAACCTTCCTTCCTTCCTTCCTTCCTTCCATTTCCATCCCTTCCCCTTCAATCTCTCTCCTTCCTTCCTTCCTTCCTTCCTTCCTTCCTTCCTTCCTTCCTTCCTTCCTTCCTTCCTTCCTTCCTTCCCTCCCTCCCTCCTTCCTTCCCCCTTCAATCTCCTTCCTTCTCCATATCCATCCCTTCCCCTTCAATCTCTTTTTCCTTCCTTCCTTCCTTTCCCCTTCAATCTCCTTCCTTCTCCATCTCCTTCCTTTGCCCTTCAATCTTCCTTCCTTCCTTCCTTCCTTCCTTCCTTCCTTCCTTCCTTCCTTCCCCCTTCAATCTCCTTCCTTCTCCATCTCCTTCCTTTCCCCTTCAATCTTCCTTCCTTCCTTCCATCTCCATCACTTCCACTTCAATCTCTTTCTCCTTCCTTCCTTCCTTGTTTCCTTCCTTTCCCCTTCAATCTCCATCTCCTTCCTTTCCCCTTCAATCTTCCTTCCTTCCTTCCCCTTCCCTCCCTCCCAACATTTTTGAGCAAGGAAGAGTAAGCTTCTCCAGTGAGCACTGCTATATTGTTTTTGTAATTCATCACTATGCTTTAAAATTATGTTCAATTCGTAACAATGAAAATACACCCTGCATATCAGATATTTACATTGTGATTCCAAGCAGTAGCAAAATTACAGTTATGAAGTAGCAACGAAAATAATTTTATGGTTGGGGGTCACCACAACATGTGCAACTGTATTAACCGGTCACGGCATTAGAAGGGTTGAGAACCACTGTCCTAGAATCTCAAAAGTGGTGTAGATCTATGCTACACAAATTGGGAAGTCTTAAAATGCTTGCCACAAGATGTCCCCATAACATAATCTAGAAATCACTGGTTGCCAGTGATGAAGGTACATCTAAAAGACAACAATTAACTTACGGTTCATCAGTTATTAGATCACAAATATTCTATATGCTTGGAATGCTGTAGACCCAGTTTCATATGTGTTACTTCTTTTCACCCACTCAACTAGCTTTGAATCAAAAGTTAGCTCTGAACATTTATATTAGTAAAAAAATATGGAAAGTTTCCTCTGAGCACACAGGATTGGCACCCATTAACAGGTGAGCAAAGATGCCAGGTTGTGCTGGCCCAAAGAGGAAAGGAAGGTCAAATTGCCCAAGAGGCTCAGCAGAGAAGCAGGACCCTTTGGAAAGAAGAAGGAAGAAATGATAGAAGTCTTCCAATACATGAAGGGCTGCTACGGGAAGAGTATTAATTCTCAATGGTAGCTGAGGGTAGAATAAGCAGCAGCGGGTGGAAGCTCCTCAGACAGAGATCCAACCCTGGAAATGAGGAATTTCCTGATGGTGAGAACTGTTAAAACAGTGACACAATTTGCCTGCTGGAGTTGTGTGTGCTGTTGCTGGAGGTTTTCAAGAAAGGATTGGACAATTATTTGAGATGGTATGAGGACTCTTGTCTTGGACAAGGAGTTGGACCAGTAGACCATCAGGGTCCCTTCCAATCCTATGATTCCCTCTGTGTTTTGTGCTACACCTGATTGTGCTTCTCTGTTTCTCATGAACAGACAGCTTCCCACATTAAAGGCAAAAGAGAGTCAGCCACTGGTCTGCCTAGTCACTCCTACTCCCAAGTGAGCTGCCATAATTGTGTAGGTTCAGATAGTGGTCATTGTTTCCCTGGTTGCTGAGAAAATGAGGTGAGTTTGCCTGAAAAGCCAGTAGTCAGTGCACTTACTTCATGGCCTGAAATGCCAGCATCTAGCTTGGCTATGGCAGCACAAAGGCTGTTTAGAGTAAGTATGGCCATCTCAGCGGCCAACAAATAAGGATAGGGGAGAAAGTCATGCTTCCCAACTCTTCTGCCTGGTTCAAGTCTATTTCTCTTCTCTCTTCACAGAACCCCTGGAAAAGGTATTCATTGTTTTCTTGGTGCACACCGTAGAAGCCTTTCCTGGGCCTCCTGACAGATATCACAGCCTTATACACTCTGGGCATGGTGGGCCACCATTGATGGGCTGCAGTGTCTGTAATAGCCTCTCCCCAAGACAGCTTGCTGTCCACAAGGGGCTTGTAGGGGCAAAAAGATGGCCAGGCTGACTGGCTGGTTTTAGAAAGAGAAGGCTGAACTAGTTGGATGTTCTTCGACATGTCATCTTTTTCCTTTGGAGAGGACTGTAGAAGCCCAGGAACAGACTGAGGAGCAGAAGAGCTCTCCATCCCCAGGGGTAAGGATGGTTTTGCAACATAGCCAGTGAGGGTTCATGGCTTAAGACCAGGTGGGGAGGGGAGCAGTTCTAATTTGGGGAAACCCAGCCAGCCTAAGAAAGTCAAGAAGACTCTCTTGGATTCCTAGAAAGATCTTGACGATCTCTATATTGGCAAATATTAGGGAGGACCCAATTTGAGCTTGTTGGCCACATTTTCCAATTTCTGCAGTCTCTTTGCTCTCTGGAATGCAGCCTACGCTCCTGGGAATCCAGACAACATTTCACCAGACAGAGCTTTGATTTATACCTTCAAATGAACAATGGTTACTTTCCCAGTTTTGATGGGTGTTCAGATGACTGCCTGGAGCCCCAGGATGGAAGATGTTAAGTCTTTTCTCGGTTTGGCAAGGTATGTGCTCTCAACTGATGGATTCTGAAGCCCCCAAGAAGGCAGCTGCACTACTTCCCTAAAGAAAAAAGACTAGGAAAAAAGTTTGAATAGGGGGGTCGACCAGAAGAGAACCGGGTCTGATAAGGGCGAAAGTTGAGTGAGGTTTTCCCCCTCACCCCTCTCTCTGCCTCCCTTTGTGCAGCAGCGTCTCTGGCTGCTGCCTTCCCAGTCGCCGAGAAAGGGAAAAAAAGCCGTGTGCGAGTTCCCCTTTCTGCCTCGTTGCTGAAAGCTTTTTTTTAAAGCAACCGCTCGTTCAGAACTCCTCGGGGCTTGTTTGCATGAGCTTGTGGCAGATCAGTAAATAAAGGGGTGGGGGAGCCAAACCGTCCAAGGCGTTTGCACCCTGAACGTTTGGACGCTGTTTTCATGACTTGCCACCACCACCCCCTCTCTTCCCACCCTGCTCGGGCAATGCGCTGCTGCTGCTGCTGCTGCTGCTGCTGGCTTAGCTGAGCTGGGATGCCGAGCCGATCCCCACGCCTTCTGGTTGCCCGGCTGTGCTCCGCCCCCAGCAGCCCTAAAAAGCACTGTGGAAGAGTGGGGAATGCTGGGAGTTGCAGTTCATCACCATCTGGAAAAAAATCCATCTTTCCCTCCTTCCTTCCTTCCTTCCATCCATCCATCCATCCATCTCCTTCCCTTCCCCTTCAATCTCTCCTTCCTTCCTTCCTTCCTTCCTTCCTTCCTTCCTTCCTTCCTTCCTTCCTTCCTTCCTTCCTTCCTTCCCCCTTATATCTTCCTTCTCCTTCTTGCTTTCCCCTTCAATCTTCTTTCCTTCCATCTCCATCCCTTCCCCTTCCATCTTCCTTCCTTCTTTCCTTCCTTCCTTCCTTCCTTCCTTCCTTCCTTCCTTCCTTCCTTCCCCCTTCAATCTCCTTCCTTCTCCATCTCCTTCCTTTCCCCTTCAGTCTTCCTTCCTTCCTTCCATCTCCAACTCCATCCCTTCCCCTTCAATCTCCTCTCCTTCCTTCCTTCCTTCCTTCCTTCCTTCCTTCCTTCCTTCCTTCCTTCCTTCCTTCCTTCCCCTTCCTTCTTCATCTCCTTCCTTTCCCCTTCAACCTTCCTTTCTTCCTTCCTTCTTTCCTTCCTTCCATCTCTATCTCCATCCCTTCCCCTTCAATCTCTCTCCTTCCTTCCTTCCTCCCTTCCTTCCTTCCATCCTTCCTTCCTTCCTTCCCCCTTCAATCTCCTTCCTTCTCCATCTCCTTCCTTTCCCCTTCAATCTTCCTTCCTTCCTTTCCCCTTCAATCTCTCTCCTTCCTTCTCCATCTCCTTCCTTCCCCCTTCAATCTCCTTCCTTCTCCATCTCCATCCCTTCCCCTTGAATCTCTCTCCTTCCTTCCTTCCTTTCCCCTTCAATCTCCTTCCTTCTCCATCTCCTTCCTTTCCCCTTCAATCTTCCTTCCTTCCTTCCTTTCTTCCTTTCTCCTTCAATCTCCTTCCTTCTTCATCTCCTTCCTTTCCCCTTCAACCTTCCTTCCTTCCATCCTTCCTTCCTTCCCCTTCCTTCTTCATCTCCTTCCTTTCCCCTTCAACCTTCCTTCCTTCCTTCCTTCCTTCCTTCCTTCCTTCCATCTCCATCCCTTCCCCTTCAATCTCTCTCCTTCCTTCCTTCCTTCCCTCCTTCCTTCCCCCTTCAATCTTCCTTCCTTCCATCTTCATCCCTTCCCCTTCAATCTTTCTCCTTCCTTCCTTCCTTCCCTCCTTCCTTCCCCCTTCAATCTCTTTCCTTCTCCATCTCCTTCCTTTCCCCTTCAATCTTCCTTCCTTCCATCTTCATCCCTTCCCCTTCAATCTTTCTCCTTCCTTCCTTCCTTTCCCCTTCAATCTCCTTCCTTCTCCATCTCCTTCCTTTCCCCTTCAATCTCCCTCTCCTTCCTTCCTTCCTTCCTTCCTTCCTTCCTTCCTTCCTTCCTTCCTTCCTTCCTTAACCCTTATATCTTCCTTCTCCTTCTTGCTTTCCCCTTCAATCTTCTTTCCTTCCATCTCCATCTCCATCCCTTCCCCTTCACTCTTCCTTCCTTCTTTCCTTCCTTCCTTCCTTCCCCCTTCAATCTCCTTCCTTCTCCATCTCCTTCCTTTCCCCTTCAGTCTTCCTTCCTTCCTTCCATCTCCATCTCCATCCCTTCCCCTTCAATCTCCCTCTCCTTCCTTCCTTCCTTCCTTCCTTCCTTCCTTCCTTCCTTCCTTCCTTCCTTCCTTCCTTCCCCTTCCTTCTTCATCTCCTTCCTTTTCCCTTCAACCTTCCTTTCTTCCTTCCTTCTTTCCTTCCTTCCATCTCTATCTCCATCCCTTCCCCTTCAATCTCTCTCCTTCCTTCCTTCCTTCCTTCCTTCCTTCCTTCCATCCTTCCTTCCTTCCTTCCTTCCCCCTTCAATCTCCTTCCTTCTCCATCTCCTTCCTTTCCCCTTCAATCTTCCTTCCTTCCTTCCTTTCCCCTTCAATCTCTCTCCTTCCTTCTCCATCTCCTTCCTTTCCCCTTCAATCTTCCTTCCATCTCCATCTCCATCCCTTCCCCTTGAATCTCTCTCCTTCCTTCCTTCCTTTCCCCTTCAATCTCCTTCCTTCTCCATCTCCTTCCTTTCCCCTTCAATCTTCCATCCTTCCATCCTTCCTTCCTTCCCCTTCCTTCTTCAGCTCCTTCCTTTCCCCTTCCTTCCTTCCTTCCTTCCTTCCTTCCTTCCATCTCCATCCCTTTCCCTTCAATCTCTCTCCTTCCTTCCTTCCTTCCTTCCCTCCTTCCTTCCCCCTTCAATCTCTTTCCTTCTCCATCTCCTTCCTTTCCCCTTCCATCTTCCTTCCTTCCATCTTCATCCCTTCCCCTTCAATCTTTCTCCTTCCTTCCTTCCCTCCTTCCTTCCCCCTTCAATCTCTTTCCTTCTCCATCTCCTTCCTTTCCCCTTCAATCTTCCTTCCTTCCATCTTCATCCCTTCCCCTTCAATCTTTCTCCTTCCTTCCTTCCTTTCCCCTTCAATCTCCTTCCTTCTCCATCTCCTTCCTTTCCCCTTCAATCTTCCTTCCTTCCCTCCTTCCTTCCTTTCTTCCATCTCCATCACTTCCACTTCAATCTCTTTCTCCTTCCTTCCTTCCTTCCTTCCTTCCTTCCTTCCTTCCTTCCTTCCTTCCTTCCTTCCTTCCTTTCTTCCTTCCTTCCTTTCCCCAATTCTGAAGCCCCCAAGAAGGCAGCTGCACTACTGCCCTAGAGAAAAAAGACTAGGAATAAAGTTTGAATAGGGGAGGGATCTCCACCCTCTACCTCTGCTTCTGATAAAGGAGGAATGACTTGGTGATTCCGTTGGCAGTCCACCCATTGGCTGGTCAGCTTGCTGTCCTTGCACATCTCATTTTCTTCCTCTGGAAAGGACTGAAATGGCAGAAGATGACCAAGGAAGAGAGGAACTCTCCTGATGGGGATACAACTCCTACCTCAGAGATAAAAAAGGTTTGATATCTGGACAAGCATCCAAAAGGACACGAAGCAGCAAAGGAGTCCTTGTCCATGAAGGTAGATAGCACTTTGGAGGGTGAAGACCCTTGCTTGTTTAAAAAGGGCTTGCAGGGTAGAAAAAGACAGGCTGACTGGCTTATCTTCAAAAGAGGCTGAGCTAGCTTGAATGTCCTTACATATTTTACCTCCCTCTGGACAGGACTGAAATGGCAGAAGACGAAGCTGATGACGAGAACTCTCCTGATGGGGATACAACGTCTGCTTCAGAGGTAAGAAACAGGGCCAATGGAGGTCATGCCACAAGTTCTGATTGGGGAAGAGAGAAACTGTGTTATAGATCCTCCTATAGACTTCCAAAGGCTTACAAATGCCATCTTGCTGTTGGCACTAGGGCTGCATACACTCTATGCAGAGAGCCTTGGATTTATGGTTGATACTGTCATTGGCAGGATTTGATGGAAGTCCAGAGGGCCTCCGGGACCCACAGCCTAGAAGATATTGACTTGTAATGGCAGAAGCTCTATGTCTGCGGATTGTAGAGTCAAATGAGTGTTTTCTGTTGGGGAGGGATGGAAGCCCTATATTCAGTTCTCCTAACTTGAGTGAATTGTGCTGGAGGGATCTGGGTGCTGAATTGAGATGACTCCTGGCCCTTGGGGAAACTTACATAGGCTAAATATATGCACCCAAGCTCTGGTGTGATTGACTAATTTACTACAAAGCAAAAAGAATAGCCCACTGCAGCAGACTGGTGTCCTAAATGGAAGTGATGCCCCTGCTGATGCCTTTCCTTTTTCTGCTTCCTCCTCTCCAGTACCCTACTGCTTCCGGGTAGGGCTTTAACAGGCAAAGATTAGAAAGTTTATTTTCCTGGGGGATGGGTTGGGTGCATGGGGATTCCTCCAACTACAGAGATTTATCCTGTAACAGAAGCATTTTTGTAGTCAGGCATCCCCGTTCAATAAACCCTCTTTTTATTTTGAACCCCTAGGTTTATGGAAATAGACATTCTGAGTTTCTTTTCCCCCTAGTGGCTAAAGAGGAACCATTTCATTCACAGAATTCCCCCAAAGAAGGCAAAAAGACCTTAGACCAGCGGTTCTCAACCTATGGGTCGCGACCCCATTTGGGGTCAAACGACCATTTCACAGGGGTCGCCAAACACCGCAGTCTGCCATTTTTCCCTTTTCCCCTCGGCCGGCGCAGGGGGCAGCACCGCGCATGCGTGGGGTAGCACCGCGCATGCGCGATGTGGGCCGTTGCGCGCTCATGCACGGTACTGGTCGGGGTCGCGCCACGCATGCGCAGTGCAGGTTGGGGTCGCAGCCTATAAAAGGTTGAGAACCGCTGCCTTAGAGTGTGAATAGCCTGGAAGAGGATGCCTAGTACTCCACTCTTAATCCAAAGAGGTACCCTTTCAGTTATAGAACCATTGAGGAACTGGCATCCTTTCCCCAGAACATTGCCTTTGGAAAACTGCACTGTCTTTAGAAAGTCCTAATGTTAAAAAAAAACAACTCCTATAGGACAGTGGTTTCCCATGGGTTTGAGCAATGGGAGCCAAAAGGAAGCATCATGCTTTCAACCACGTGGAGACTTTCTAATCAGTTTCAAAAATCGCCTATTCTGCTACCTTAAGTATATAAGAATCTTGAAAACAACAAGTTTGAAAAGCTACATGGTGAGTTTACCTTCCTTCTTAAATAAAAACAAAACAAAAAATAGAATAGAATAGAATAGAATAGAATATCTTTATTGTCATTGTGTAACTCACAATGAAATTAAGTGCTGTCTACAGTGCACACCATACACAAATAAAAACCACAAATAAGAACATACATTATATACACACATCCTTCACATTCTATTCACCATAAAATTACAAGCTTAAGAGTTTTAAGAATTAGGAACAAAAGGCAAAAAGAAAACAATAATCCAATTCAAGAAAATTATAAATGAATTAAGGGGCCAAACAAGCTGGATATTTTGGGATATTAAGATTTAACAGAATAACAGAATAACAAAGTTGGGGGCCTTGAGCAGGAGACCTTATACGAGTGATGGCGAACCTTTTAGAGACCGAGTGCCCAAACTGCAACCCCAAACCCATTTATTTATTGTAAAGTGCCAGGGCCACATCAGCATTGTGGTGCCCTCGGGGGGGGGGGAAGGGAGGCGCCTCTGAGTGCCGCCTCTGGCATGCAAAAACCGGGGGCACAAAAATGGACCACCATGCTGCAAGGCACAAAAACAGCTGCCGCCGTGCCGCAAAATGCAGATACAAGGTGCTGCACCACACAAGAATGGGGCAGGGCTAGTGAGTATCACACAGGCACTAGTCCTGCCCCATCTGCAGTGCGTGCATGCTTGTGGTCCCATGTGTGTATGCACCCATGTAAAATGCTAGTCGGCTGCTTCACCTCCTTTGTGCCGAGCGGGGCTTCTGCTCCGGGCGGCGGTAGTGGCCTGATGGACCTGCTGCTGGTGGCGGTGGCGCACGTGCCAACAGAGAGGGCTCTGAGTGCTGCCTCTGGCACGCGTGCCATAGGTTCGCCACCACTGCTCTAGACCATTTCAGACAAATGGCTTTCCAGTCTCTTAAAAGTCTCCAGTGATGGAGCACCCACAACTTCTGAAAGCAAGCGTTTCCACTGGTTAATTGCTCTCATTGTTAAGGACATTTCTCCTTAGTTCTAGGTTGGTTCTCTTCTTGATTAGTTTCCATCCATTGCTTCTTTTTTATTATTATTATTAGATATCCATTTGTACATGCAAACAAAGAAAAAATTCAAGTTAAAGCCATTCAGCTTAATACAATCATTTCAAATTTGTAGACCTTCACTCCGTATATCAAAGTCCAACTATAAGCCAACTACATTTTATAAATTTTAAGTTTCACTTCTTTTCAAATCTATCCATTGTACATCACACAAACAAGTCTTCTTTCTAAAGTTAATAATTATCATGTCATTACACCCCTCCCTTCAACGCATACATTCCTAGTCTAGTTAATATACATCTTCCATTAATCACCCTCTCATGTCTCTTGCTCTTGCACTTAGTCCTTAAATCAGTCCATAATTCTTTGCCTTTAATTCCTTGCATAAAATATTAAGTTTCTCTTCATTTCAGACGAATTCTGGGTTTCTTCCTCTGCCAGGTGGCTTTCCATAGCACAGCTTCCTTTCCACGTAATAAGTCTCTCTTTATTGCTTGCAATGCCCCTTGGTTCCATATAAGCCATGCTCTATGGGTTCTGTCAGTTTGCCAAGAGAAATTTTTAGCCTCCTCTCCTAGATATTTTCCCCATGCTTTTATAACAATTATTTTCAAATCTTCTTGTCTCTCCACCTCTTCCATCTTTTCTTCAACTCCTTCCCAGACTCTCTTCGAATTTCTCCCAGTATCTTCTCTCATTTCCCCACTGTACGTTTCTCCGGTTTGGTCCAAGTCCTCAATAACTGCTTTGCTGTGATTTTCCACCATCTTCTCCATTTCTCCGCTTTGTTCCACTGCCTCCAGCGCCTCCATCCTTCCCTCCCATGTTTTTGCATACATGTCTATTATCATGTCCATCTTTCTCCTCATTTTTTCAAAAATTGTTGATATTTCATCTTTTAATTCCTTCATCGTCATCTCTGGGGATGACGCTGCTTTGGCGGCTTTACAGGTCCTGTGTCGCAGAGCCTCTTAACAAGGCTATTTCGACCCTGAGGCAGCCCCTCCCCTCCCCCATCCATTGCTTCTTGTCTTGCCTTCTGGTGCTTTGGAAAATAAGTTGATCTCCTCTTCTTTGTGGCAGCCCCTGAGATATTGGAACACTGCTATCATGGCACCCCTAGTCCTTCTGTTCACTGGAATAGATATACCCAATTCCTACAATAGTTCTTCATACGTTTTAGCCTCCAGCTCCCTAATCTTTGTTATTCTTGTCTGCACTCTTTCCAGAGTCTCAACATTTTTTACTTTTGTTTGACCAAAACTGGGTACAGTATTCCAAGTGTGATCTTAGCAACACATTATAAAGTGATACTAACACTTCATGTGATCTTGATTCTATCCCTCTGTTAAGGCACCCTAGGATTGTATTGGCTTTTTTTGGCTGCTGCAGCACCCTGCTGGATCATAGTTAAATGATTGTTGACTAGTACTCCAAGACCCCTCTCGCAGTCACTGCTATTGAGCCAAATTTCACCTCATCTGTATACGTACATTTGTTTTTTCTTGCCTAAGTATAAAACCTTACTTTTTTCTCCACTGAATTTTGATGAAATTCATTGAATTTCCATTGAATTTGTTCTATATGATTTTGGAACTAAATATATAAATAAACAGCACCTTCATGAGAACGAATTTGTTTAGTCTATCCTAAGTCAAAAGAAAAACTTGAGATTTTTATGATTTCAGAAACTGAACGCTAGAGGAGACTAAAGATTCTAGGAAGAAGGAGAAAACAAAAAAGAAAAGTGAAAAGTCTGTCTCTTGTCATTGGACAGCTTGGTACTTGTAAAATGACAGAAAATGCGTTATGACATTCGAAATACTTTAGCAGATCTTTAAAGAATGGGGTGAAAAAATAGTAGCTGCAGCCTCAAAAATGATGCTCGTTTCTATGAATAGATTATATCCAAAAGATGATAAAGAAGAAAACATTGAAACATTTACAAAATAAAGGGTTGAAATAAATTTTAACCGATGCAGAAATATTTGAATATAAAGAATTTATATAGTAGTACTGGAAAATAAAGAGAATAATGGACCATAATACAGAGAAAACAAGTAAAACGGGACTACAAATAAACCAGAAGATTGACCTGGATAAAGACTATAGGTAGTCCTCAACTTACAACAGTTCACTTAGTGACCATTCAAAGTTATAACATCACTGAAAAAAGTGACAACTGATTCCTGGAAAGAGTATTTTAGATAGGAATAATTGTGATGTGATGACAAGTAGAATGGAAATGAATCTGATAAGTGTTAGAGCCCAAGGTAAAATTAATGGAAAAGAAGCACTCATTCAATGAGCATATTGCAAAATGGCCAGGCTATAGAGGCAATGTAATTGGAAAAATATTAAAATACATATATGTGGTTTGCTTATGGGATCTTAGTGCAACTTCTTTATGAAGATTGCATCTGATGGATTTAGTAAAAAATGTATGATAAAGTGTCACACCGCCTCTTTCAGATCAACCATGGTATACAGAGGGGCATGGAGAGTGCTGATTCATAGAGTAGCCAAGGGATGAACACAACTGAATGGCTGATGACAACAATAACGATGATTAATCAAAGAATTGGACGACACTCAGAGCTAGGTTGACTGCATTTATTTACAGCACAAATCACAAGCTTAAAAATAAAGAACATTATTTATTTAATCTTAGTAGCCAAATTAATAATTGTGCATCATTCAGAACCTAGATAATACAACAGCTGAGTTCTGGATTAATAGGGCCTCTTCAATTATAATATAAGGAACGGTTGCTGGAATTGGGTATGTCTAGTTTAATGAAGGGAAGTATGAGGGGTGACATGATAGTAGTGTTCCAATATCTCAGGGGTTGCCACAAAGAAGAGGGAGTCAAGCTATTCTCCAAAGCACCTGAGGGCAAGATAAGAAGCAACTGATGGAAACTAACCAAAGAGAGAAGCAACCTAGAACTAAGGAGAAACTTCCTGACAGTTAGAACAATTAATCAGTGGAACAACCTGCCTCAGAAGCTGTGAATGCTCCAACACTGGAAGTTTTTAAGAAGAGATTGGACAGCCATTTGTCCGAAACGGTATAGGGTTTCCTACCTGAGCAGGGGGTTGGACTAGATGACCTCCAAGGTCCCTTCCAACATCATCATTATTATTATTATTATTATTATTATTATTATTCCATTAAAAAAATTATAGAGTTAAAGAAACATCAGAGGCAGGAACCACAAATTTTTCAAACTTGGAGAGATTTAATAGTTTATGTCAATAGCAATAGATTTAAGGTATACTTTAGGTCATACTTTATAGGATCCAGCCAATTGATATTAATGTGATCCCTTCTTTTTTCGCTGATCGTTTCCAGCATGATTGACTTTTCAAGTGAGTCAGCTCACATGACATATGATAGCCTTTGTTTGATGATCCTAGCTTTGAGTGATAGTTTGGTGAGGTTTGGTCTAGGACAATAGTTCTCAACCTGTGGATCGTGACCCCTTTGGGGGTCAAATGACCCTTTCACAGGGGTCGCCTAAGAACATCGGAAAACACATTTCCGATGGTCTTAGGAACCGAGACACCGCTCCGCATCTGTCTCAGCATGGCCTCCTCCGCCATTTGCAGAGAGAGAGACAGAGAGGCACTTTTGCTTACCTTCTCTATCTCTCAGGCGGACTTACCTCCTGCAGGGCTCCTGATTGGCCCTGCGCCTGGGTGCCCCACACACTGGGAGAAGCGCGGCCAGGGCCTCGTGGTTTGGAGCCACCCGGGGAAGCCGCGGGATCCCTGCTGGGAGCGGCCCACTGGAGGCTCCACTGAGCGGGCCAGCCCTCCCGAAAGCCGCAGCCCAAGGGATACCAGCCTCTGCAATCCCCAGCCAGCCCAACCATTGGACCTGCTGGCTGGGAAGGCGCGCCGGAATCCAGGCTGCTGGGAAGGAAGAAGGAGATTCAGCAAAGGTACAAGAGTAGAGCTGCCTCCTGGTGCCGGCGCTGGCGGCGGCTTCCTTGCCCTCCCCTTCCTCCTCCCTTTCTTCCTCTTGCTGCCCCCAAAGTGGCTTGGGCAAGCGCCGGGGCAAGAGGGGTGCCTGGGGGGAGCAGCCGAGCTGGCAGAGGGGCTGGTAGGGGCCGTGCGGCACCAGCCCCCACCGTGGCTCCATTCGATGGGCGAAGGGCGAGGCTGGGCAGCACGGAGTCCCGGCTAGGATGACTGCTTCCTCGCCCTCCTCCTCTCCTTCCTCCTGCTGCCCCCCCAGGCGGTTCGGGTGGGAGCTGCCTCCACCGCGGCTCCATCGATGGGCGGAGGGTGAGGCCAGGCAGCACGGAGTCCCAGCGGGGGCGGCGGCCGGGCCGGGGGCGGCAGGGACCCCAACGATGCCGCACTGCCACTGCTGCCGGAGCCGCTGCCTCCTGTCCTCCTCCCCGCCTGTTCAACTGAGGATGCAGCGGGGCGGTGGCGAGGAACCCCAACGATGCTGCCGGGCCGCTGCCGCTGCCACCACAACCACTGCCTCCCATCCTGCTTCCCCTCCCCTCCCGTTCGGCTGAGGACGCGCAGAGGCCAGGGGTGGTGGGGACCCCCGATGATACTGCCGTAAGAGAGAGAGGAAAGAGAGAGAAAGAGAGGAAAAGAAAGAGAAAAGAGAGAGAAAGAGAAAGAGGAAAGAGAGAAAGAGAGAGGAAAGAGAAAGAAAGAGGGAGGAAAGAGAGAAAGAGAAAGAGGAAATAGAGAAAGAGAGAGGAAAGAAACTGCCTTCCCAGTCACCGAGAAAGGGGAAAAAAAAGCCATGAGTGAGTTCCCCTTTCTGCCTCGTTGCTGAAAGCTTTTTTCTTTTAAACGACCGCTCGTTCAGAACTCCACGGGGCTTGTTTACACGAGCTTGTGGCAGATCAGTAAATAAAGGGGTGGGGGAGCCAAACAGTCCAAGGTGTTTGCACCCTGAACGTGTGGACGCTGCTTTCATGACTTGCCACCACCACCCCCTCTCTTCCCGCCCTGCTTTGGCAACATGCTGCTGCTGCTGGATGAGCTGAGCTGCAGCACCGAGCCAATCCCCATGCCTCCTGGTTGCCCGGCCGTGCTCCGCGCTGCGCCGGAGCCTCCCCCGTGCCGCTCGGCCTGCCTCCCTCGCCGTCGGAGGGCATCTGTGTGTGTCTCCAGACCTTACTGGATTACCATCCCCAGCAGCCTTAAAAAGCATTGTGGAAGAGTGGGCAATGCTGAAGAGCTGCAGTTCATCACCATCTGGAAAAACATGACTCTCCAAAGATAAATCCTTCCTTCCTTCCTTCTTTCCTTCCTTCCTTCCATCTTTCCTTCCATCCATCTCCTTCCCTTCCCCTTCAATCTCTCCTTGCTTCCTTCCTTTCCCCCTCAATCTCCTTCCTTCTCCATCTCCTTCCTTTCCCCTTCAATCTTCCTTCCTTCCTTCCTTCCTTCCTTCCTTCCTTCCTTCCTTCCTTCCATCTCCATCCCTTCCCCTTCAATCTCTCTCTTCTTCCTTCCTTCCTTCCTTCCTTCCTTCCTTTCCCCCTCAATCTCCTTCCTTCTCCATCTCCTTCCTTTCCCCTTCAATCTTCCTTCCTTCCATCTCCATCCGTTCCCTTTCAATCTCTCTCCTTCCTTCCCCATCAGTCTCCTTCCTTCTCCATCTCCTTCCTTTCCCCTTCAATCTTCCTTCCTTCCTTCCTTCCATCTCCATCCCTTCCACTTCAATCTCTTTCTCCTTCCTTCCTTTCCCCTTCAATCTCCTTCCTTCTCCATCTCCTTCCTTTCCCCTTCAATCTTCCTTCCTTTCTTCCTTCCTTCCTTCCTTCCTTCCTTCCTTCCTTCCTCATCCCTTCCACTTCAATCTTTCTCCTTCCTTCCTTTCCCCTTCAATCTCCTTCCTTCTCCATCTCCTTCCTTTCCCCTTCAATCTTCCTTCCTTCCTTCCCCTTCCCTCCCTCCCAACCTTTTTGAGCAAGGAAGAGTAAGCTTCTCTAGCAAGCATTGCTATATTTTTTTGTGATTAATCACTATGCTTTAATTATGTTCAATTCGTAACAATGAAAATACATCCTGCATATCAGATATTTACATTAATATTCATAACAGTAGCAAAATTACAGTAATGAAGTAGCAACGAAAATAATTTTATGGTTGGGGGTCACCACAACACGAACTGTAATAAAGGGTCGCGGCATTAGGAAAGTTGAGAACCACTGGTCTAGGACTTCTTTGTTTGTAATTTCTGCGACCCATGGGAGGCATAATAGTCATCTTCAGCACCACAGTTTGAAGGTGTCTACCTTTCTCCTATTTGCCTTTTTCAGAATCCAAATTTCACAGTCATAAGTAGTAATGGGAAAAATTGTGTTGACTCATCTGCATTTGGTTGGAGGTTGATATTTTCACTCTTCCAGATGTTATTCAAGCCCAACATCTTTGATTAGTAGTGTTGACTATCTTATAAAAATTTTTTATGCCAAAAGGTTATATTGATGACCACCCCCCAAAAATGGCCTTTTTTAAAAAAAAACCTTTCCAACATTTGGAAGAATAATTATGATATATGTGCCAGCCTAACAGGAGTTAAGTAGTAGAGATATATAATCTTTCACTGCATTTCTTGCTTTGAAGCTGAAGTGAATTTGCCTGGTTTCCAGAATGTCTGACAATTTGTCTACTATACAGAATTATTAAGATCAATATCCTGAGCTTCCTTTGAATTATATGGTAGATCCTCTATTTCTGATTGGAATAACAATATATTAACTTAGACTGTTTGATATTTCATTTCTTGGCCTTTTGTTCCTTGATATTTCAAATAAGAGCATATCACAAATATGCCATAACTATTTTAAACCCTTCTCCATGAAACTTGAAAAATGTTTAATCCACTGAGCACATGTTTCAGATGGTGTCCAAATGTATAATATCTAAAGTACCAAGAATTATTTAAACAGATAAGGGATCAAGAGATGCTACAATACTTTAGTTCAACAGATGCTGTACAATATTATTAGCATACATTGAATTATTATGATGCTATGGAAAGAGTTGAGGGATGAAATTGGTTTTTTTAAAAAAAAAATCTCTGTCTCTTGCGTATGAGATGTTCTTGCCAAAATCACAGGAGCGTAAGTATAAAAAAGAATAATGCTAATGTTCTGAGTACAATATAAGTGCATTGGCCCATATTTATATCTACAGATGCTATTCTTGCTCCATAAAAGGGCCCAGGTTAAGCTCAAATATATGGAAGGTGGTTTGAGTTTTATAGTTCAAGTTATGATATAACGTACTGGAGTTATGTCTAGAATCAAAGCAAAGTTTTAACACCTGATTAAGTAATTCCTTTAGGGTACAGGGAAAACTGAAAAAAAGTGTTCTGTAAAATAATCTTTTGAGATAATCTTATTTCTTCTGTCAGAAATTGCCTTTGGGACTGTAATTTTTCCTATCATTGAGCTGGCATGCAAAGATTCAGCAGGATGGCACATGATTAATCTGGAAACAAATGCCAAGCTTTTGAAACTGTTGCCTGCGGGATAATAGCTCAATTAACTTTTCTTTTTGTGGAAAGTTAGCATCTGCATGAGATACATAAAATGCACATTTTAATTAGTTGAAATGGTTACTTTCCCTTAGATATTTCACTGGGAGTTTTCCTGGACAAATTCTGGATTGCGCTAACATTATTCAGGGGTATTTTCACAAGAAGCACACATACAAAAAAACCTGATGATGATCTTCATTTAAAAGCAAACATATTACACTTAATAAAATACAGTATTCCAAAGTATGTGTGTATAAATTATGGCTTTAAACTGCCAACCAAGCAAATTAGGAGGTACGTCTCCCTGAATTCAGTGAAACTTATTTCTGAGAAAAAAATACACCAAACTGGGTAATCATAATCATGTTTTTATACTACTTTGAACAATCTATTTTGTTATTTATATATTACATTAGGGTGTTTTAAATGAAAACAACTCTAAAGGAACATGTATTGCAGCCAGTGTAAGATGTGAATTTAAATCAAGTAGTGATTTAACAACAACAATAAAAAGATCCAAAATTCACTGCCTCTTTCAGATTCGCCATGGTCATGTGATGTGATACAGAGGAGCATGGAGAGTGCTGATTCATAGAGTGGCCAAAAGTCGGACACAACTGAATGGCTGATGACAATAACAACGATGATTAATCAAAGAATTGGATCCGCCTCAGAGCTAGGTTTACTGCATTTATAGACAGCACCAATCATAAGCTTAAAAATAAAGAACTTATTTAATTTTAGCAGCCAAATGAATAATTGTGCATCATTCGGAAACTAGATAATATAACAACTGAGTTCTGGATTAGTAAGGTCTGTTCAATTTGTTATTTATATATTACATTAAGGTGTTTTAAATGGAAACTCTAAAGGAACATATTGCAGCCAGCATAAGATGTGAATTTAGTAAGCAATAGATTTTTAAAAAAAGATCCAAAATTCACTTAAGAAAATACTCAATAATGAAATTAACAAAAAAGAAAGGAGGAAATACACCATACCATTCAGATACAAAAAAAGACCAAAGTCATGCACAATCATGCATTTTTCCTATTTCAGAAAACCAGAGCAAGGGTTCACAGATACTAAACATCCTGGTCTTGCGATTGGTCAAAACCCACCTCATCCCCATCCAAAATTAACAGAAATGATTGATGGATTTCCTCCCCCCACCTCCAGCTGGTCACATTTGGTGATGGGGGAAACAAAGGCATGGGGAATCAACCTATTGCTTCCTTAAATTTGTCCAGATTGAACACCACTCACAAGCCTGATTCTTAGACAGATTAGAATTGGACTATCAAGGCAGCACAATTTATTCTGGCCTTTTCTACTGACTCAAGAGACTGGAGGAATATATGTTAACCTGGCTGTGAGAAACAGCCCATTGCTACTATTTTGGCATGTTTATAGTTGGGTGATTCTAGAACATACTATAAATTGCTTTTGGGAAATGACTTGGGTAGTTTAATGGCATGAGATGAGCTGGTGTTTGAAGTTGCCATGGGAGCAACGAACAAACACTGACAGAAAAGACACTGACAAAAAAAGTGTCACTAAACCACGTAGAACTTAGAGGTGAGATCTGGGGATGATCTGTCATAGTTCTGAAAACCTATGGAAACCACAGTATAATAGAATCAAGGGACTTTATAGGTCTTCTAGTCCAACCCCTTGATGACAGATGACAGCAGCAATCTTCAGAGCATCCCAGAGAAACAGTTGCTCAACCTTTCTTTGAAAAGCACCAGCGATGGAGTGCTTATGACTCTAAATATTCTGTACTTTGCTGCAGAAAAATCTAGGACATGAGAAAAAAACCTGTGATTGGTTCATTGGGCTCTTAGTGAAGAAAACCCCCTTTCTTGACTGCTATTGTATATAAACAGCTCTAATGCTTCAATAATTAAAGAAAAACATCTTCATAGTCATGCAAATTCCTTTGCTTAACCAATTCCTCTCACAAATCACAGGGCCAGCGGAGAAAGCGAGAAATTAGGAAGACTCTCTGTCTTCTTTCCTCATTGTTTCAGACATCCAGTTATTTTAAAACTATACATTTTGTTAATTTTATTTAATAAAATAGTGCAAAAACATGTATATGCATCTGTCTATCTAGGTACATTTTATAGGTGAATGTATAAACCATTAATGTGAATTACAGAGCTAAAATCTGATCAGAGAAGAAGGAAATGCCTTCTAAAAGCAATTAACTAAACAACAACCTTAGATATATTTATTAATTTATATATTCATTCATTGTAATATTTAGTTATCTCTACAAAAGTTCAAGGTGGAGTATCTGGTATTCCATCCTTCAATTTTTCTCCACAATAAAAAACATACGAATAGCTCACCTGAGAGAGAGAGACTCTTGGCCCAGAGTTACACAGTGATCTTCTATGACTGAAGGTGAATTTAATCTTGGGTTTTCCATATTCCTAATTAATGTCTTAATTGCTCTATCACATAAAAACACCACTATTATAAAAGATAGGAATCAAAATACGGAATTGTTCGTAGACACTGACCTTCCTTCTGCCTTTGAAGGAAAACTTTAGGACAATGGTCCCCAACCTTTCCGGCTTGGTGGACTGGCGGGGGGCAGAGGTTATTTCTGTGTGAGCGCTGGTGCATGCTTGCACAAATGGCAAGTGCTTGCCCACCACTTGCGTGACCCAGTTCCAAAGGGGGCACGGCCCAGAGGTTAGGGGCCCTTGATTTAGGAAATAGTTAATTTGAAAAAAAAAATGCCTTGGAAATTAAAGCAAGAGGGGAAGAGTCGCGAATAAAACTGTCCTCATGGTCACACCACATCTATTGTATTGTGTATATCAAAACTAGATGCGGGCCTTATGAGAGACATCTGCCCAAATGCAGTTCATTCCTGCATAAAAATGGAGAATTGAGTGCAATTCTCTCTACAGCTAAAGAGCAATGATTGAGTAGTGTAGGGAGTTGCTTGTCCTGAAGTGTTCCTGCCAAGTTATTCTGAAAAGTCACTGCACTAATTCTTTTTCACAGGTTCTACACAATCCCTCCCTCTGTAATATACTAGCTAAAGTGACTTTTTTCATCTTGAGGGATGACCTGTCCAGTCTTGGCTGACCCTGGGATCCTGAAATACTGTTAGTCTCCTCAGTATACAGCTGTCATCTGCAGTTGAATGATAAAGTGGAAGCCAGCTGATAGCTCTTGTTACTTCCTTATCACTATTCTCACTCTAACCTGCTCAGTGAGTAATAACAATTCCCAGGGAAAAAGAAGCTTCTAATCAACTATTTATTTTGAGCTGAAGGCTTTGCTTATCCCATCACCCACTGTTATCATACAGAAAACTGGAGAATCTTATTAATCAGCACTACATAACGATCTAGGCATGCAAGTATCTTGCAGGTCCACATCCTGTTTCGGTAAAAGCAACAAAAATGCTTAACTGTCTCTCTTCCTGTTTAACGGATATGGCTGTTATAAGAAACAACAAATCTGGGTGATTTGCACAGTTCCTTATCAGGCAGCAGGTTAAATAAACCAGAAGCAGGGAGAATCCAAACACTAGGGTGGTGTCATTTCTTGTGCATATACACAATCTGGAAATGGGAAAAATGACATGTTCTAGGATATAAGAACTATGTGATTTGATTGCATGGATGACACATTCCTCAAATATTCTGTGAATTACAACTCTGAGCAATTGCTCTGTTGAATGATTTCAGCATTGAAGCTTAGTGGGAGTTATTTTGAATGGCCTTTGGGGAAAATGTGAACTCTTTTCTGAAAGGCTTTGGGCTACTGCCCACTAATGAGAGACAAAAAAATTTCCCTCTTTGGTATCTTGCTGGCTTGCACTATTGTCTAAGGTTTCAAATAAAGTTCTAATATCTCAAGTCTGAGAATTGTGCTTTCTCAGCAACAAAATTGTAGAACAAAATAATTAGATATTTGGCAGAAAACTGATTTCAAGGGTAGAATCTAGGTTGCTGTTTTTTTTAAATTGCAGCAGTTTTGCAGGGGTATTCTCCTTCTGCTATTCTTTTAAAAAGTTCTCTTCATCACTTCTTTTTTGTCATTACTAGCTCTTTCGTTTCCAAACATTCTGAAGAACTTTATAGGAAGCAAATCCCAATTCACAAAGAAGTAACTTTCTTACTACCATATGTGCAAGCTACATCTTAGATGTAGTTTTTAATGTAGAAAAAATTATTTGTTTTCTTTGTATCCACCCATAATTGTTTTTAATTCAAAGTGGCAAATATATCCAACACACTTCCTTCTCCTGTTTTCCCCACAACAGCAACCCTATGACGTGAATTGGGATCAGAGAAAGTACCGGTAACTGGCCCAGGGTCACCCAACCAGCTTTCATGACTAAGATGGGACTGTCTCCTGGTTTCTGGCCTGGTGCCTTAGCCAATTGACTAAACTGATTGCTTTGGGGATTTGGAACTGGAATTGAGAAACTCTTGCTGCTTCATTGATAGAATTCATGAATGGATTCAGATAATTTTTTCCCATTTGTAATTATGCCTTTCTATCTCTTCTTCTTATCATGAAGTATAGATATCACTGCACAATGTCTTTGATTGGTAGCAATGTCTTTGATTTGTCCATATAAGTTACCCTGAGAAATGGAATAGTCCTTGCTGAAATGATTAACATTTGTACATATTATGAAATAAATTAATGTGATTTTTCCTTCCTTCCTTCCTTCCCTCCTTTCTGCCTGCCTTCCCTTCTTTCTTCTTTCTTTCTTTCTTTCTTTCTTTCTTTCTTTCTTTCTTTCTTTCTTTCTTTCTTTCTTTCTTTCTTTCCTTCCTTCCTTCCTTCCTTCCTTCCTTCCTTCCTTCCTTCCTTCCTTCCTTCCTTCCTTCCTTCCTTCCTTCCTTCCTTCCTTCCTTCCTTCCTTTCTTTCTTTCTTTCTTTCTTTCTTTCTTTCTTTCTTTCTTTCTTTCTTTCTTTCTTTCTTTCTTTCTTTCTTTCTTTCTTTCTTTCTTTCTTGAGAGCCAGTTTAGTGTAGTGGTTAAAGCACTAGTCTAGAAACCACGTGACTGAGTCCTAGTCCCACATTAGTCATATGTCAACCGTCCTACTCAGTCATTCAGCAAAGAAAGATCCTGGCCACTTGTTTTGCCAAGAATATACTCTACTGAAGCTTAAATAGTTACAGAAGTGGTGTTAGCTGAATCTGAGGTTTTCTCATGCAAACAACACAAAGGAAAATTCCCTCTCCCCCCATCCCTGGCCATCCCCTGGTTATCTGAAAATGTCAAATCGGGTGCTTGTATATTGTTTAGGAAATCGGTGCTCGGTTTCCCGCTCTGCATCTTGTTATTTGATCTCGACTAGCTGTAGCTTCTCTGGGCTTTCATTGCCCCCCTTCTTCCTTATATTCCAATCTTGTCTTTTCCCTCTTCCTCTGGTGCTAATGTCAGGCTGTCAGCTCATGAAGCTTGGTTAGGTGAGATGCAGCCATGACACCACAGTGGAGTGGGTGACGTTTGACCAGTGATTCACTTTCAGTCCTAGGAAGGAGGCAAATCACTTTGAAAAATAGACTAGTTCAGGCAGTTATCAGGACTTGAAAACTGACAGGAAGGAAGGAAGGAAGGAAGGAAGGAAGGAAGGAAGGAAGGAAGGAAGGAAGGAAGGAAGGGAAAGGAAAGGAAAGGAAAGGAAAGGAAAGGAAAGGAAAGGAAAGGAAAGGAAAGGAAAGGAAAGGAAAGGAAACAGAACTAGCTATACTTACCTGGCACATTTGAAAGCAAAGTATTCACAATTGAAAGTGTGAGAGGTGAGAATTTCTGAAACAATACTGTGACTTATTTTCTTCTCCAATAACTTTCAAGTTGATAACATCTCTGTTTCCCCATAATAATTAGATAATAAAACAAATCTGCTGTACTGAGTGCTTTGACAACTAGCCATGGCAACGGAGAGCCTCTTGTCACTGAATTTCCCTAATAGCCTTCAATAGTATGATGACCTCCATATATTTTAAATAAGAAAACCATCTTTCTGAAAACGTACATAATAGTGCTGATCTGTAGAGAACCAGCTACAATGAAACTTCAGATCTCTAAGTTTCAAAAAGTGATATAAATAATGCATTATTTAGGGGGAAAGAGAATTGGAAGAGTCTTGTCTTTCTGCCCTTCCAGATGTTCTTTCCCAGACATTTCTATTAGAAATTTCCATGGGGAAAAGTGATTTTAGTACAGAAGAGTACAATAAGCATAGATGGGAGATTCTTTTTAATCTGTCACTTTTCCAAATTGTATCTTTTTATTTTCCCGTTCTGTGTGTATATTTGGTAGAATCCTGATGAAATAAAGTGAAATAAAGTCAGATTGATTTGATAATAACAACTGGAGATAAAAGAAGTCAGAGCAGCTAGGTGCTTGATTAAAAATAGAGATAGCCACTCCTGCAGTGCATCATTTTAAAACATGCAGTGCAGTACAATATGGTTTGATAGTTCAAGTGTTCTTCTACTTCAGGGAATAGTCACTACTCAAATGGGATGTTCTGTAATCTCCCCTCAGTAGCAGATTTTGAAGGATGTTAAATTGGCCAAAGTCCTATTGAATTGAATTTTGGGACTGAGAAAAAAGTGATGTTAGCTTTGCCAGTTGTGCCCTGTCCCCAAAGTGCTGTGAGTTTATCTTTGATATACAAACTAGTAGAAAGATCTGTGGGATAATAAGAAATAACTTTAGAATTTTATGGAAGATGTTACAACTCATCATTTTATATGACTGTTTCACTCGCTTACAGATAGATAGTCAGAAAGATGACTAGCCTGACCTTAGAGTTTGAACCTATTGATTCTGGTTCCTGCAGTCTGGAGAATTAAAGAATAAATTCTTCATATATTTAGCAACCCTGCATATTTTTGAAGACTACTCCCTTATCTTCTAGAGATTTTGAAATGGAAGGGGGACAACAATCTGTCAGATATGCTCTAGTGAACCTCACACTAAACAAAAAATTTAGATGAACTTTAGATTCCTTTCCAGCACTATGTCCGAAAGGTGCTTTTCTAAAAAGCAAATGGACTTTCTTAGTTTTTTTTCCTTGAAAATGTTTCACTTCTGGATGAGAAGTAAAATGTTTTCAAGGGAAAAAAAACTCCAAGAATGTCGAGTTGCCTTTTAGATGATTGCTTTCTAATACGATCTTATGTTTGATGTTGATTGTTTCAATAAAATAATTTTTTATATTAAAATAAAAAATAAAAAAATAAAAATAAAGCTGAGATAACAGTAACTTGTATCTCTGAAATGGATTTTAGTAACTTTTCTGTAGGCTGCTTCATTTCAAGTTCTTTGATCTTTGCATGGAGATATCTAATATTTTTTTACAATGATGTTTCAGGAAAAGCCATGACATACAATAAAACAGAATGAACTGAGATTTAAACAGAACTCCATTAAATGGAGACACTATAAAGACTTTCAGATTTAGTACTTCTACTGTTGTATCACATGAAAAATTACAATAACCTTGGGGCCAGACTGGTGCATAGAACACAATGTCTTAGATCAGTCATTTTCTCTCTTAACCAAATGAACTAAGGATTAAATGTGAATTCACTTGGAGCCTTTAATAAATCTCTGTAACTGAACTCTGAAAAAAAAAAAGAAAGCACATTTGGGACAACCATGACCTGGATGATTGAAATCTCCATAGACATTTTCCAACTCTATGATTCTTCCAAGAGAAGCACAAGAGTGGAATCTTAAGGATTTCCAATGATATTATTTGTCAAGGATTCTGAGGAGGCAGCAGTGATGGGCTACTATAACTTTTTCTTTCGCCATCAGAGTATCAATGCCTTAGCTCTCTTGCCTTAGCTCCAAGAGCTCCTGCCCTTTAGTAGATACTAAAGAATGAGCTGCTGCAATAATGTTCCTGAGCATTTTTATCTTCATTTTGATTTATTTACCGATCATGGATGGTTTTGAGGGAATAGGCTTTCTGCACTGAGTTAAAGCCATAAGTGCCACATTTTTTTTTTGTACAGACAGAATGGGGTTAGGAGAGCTGTAAGGATTCTTTTTTCTTTCCTCATGCCAGGGATCATTTGTGTCCAGGAGCCCAATCATTTCTCTCTTGTGCATGAAACCTTTCAAATGGTCATCTGGGTCAGAGGAAGCTAATAGTAACAAATGTGATGGAATAGACTTTTAGGTAGCTAAAGATCTTCTGAAGTTTCCTATCCAGGGAACTTAGTAGTTGCAGAAGAAAATGTTGCTCCAGAGAGAAGTACAATGTTTGGGGGAAGAGAAGGCACGTTTTAACCTGCAGTCTTCCTATGAATGTCTGTTTTGCCATTCCTGAGCAGCAAAGCCTCCAGTAAACAAAGAAATGACAGGAACCTCCTGAAAGAGATGGATTAGGGATACAAGCCCAGACTTCCGGTTTTGCAGTTGCTAATATACAATAGTTTATTAACTATGTTACTGTATATTTAAATAAAGCCTAGATGTCCACCAAAGGTCACTCCATGTCCCTGCTGCTCAGCTCCTTTGGCAAGCCATTCACACTGTTGTTTTATTTGCTTTCATTACCTCACAGAGCAGAGAACAAGAAAGAAGAGCACAGAGATGATCCTTTCACCTGCACAGTTCAAAATCTTGCCTGCAGGGCTGGAGGTTCTGCACAGGTCTGGGGACTACAAAAGAAAACTGTAATGAATATATAATAATCACAGAATATTCAACCTGAATTATGCTTTTACCTGGTTTCTTTTTGTCTCTACCCAGTGGATAGACTCACCATAAAGGTTTAACACAAGGATAAATGGTATCCTCATGCAGTTCACTGGATTTGTGGTTTATCTTATACAATCCATGTTGGGAACTGCCCAGAGTTTCATATAAGATAGGCAGCTATATAAATGTTTTTTTAAAATAAACAAATGTTGCTGGAGTTATTTTCTAATTGCTAATCAGTTTAGATTTAGATTGATCATTTATTGTACATTGCCCTGAAAAAAAGAAGGTTCCTCCTCTTTCCTGCTGTAAGCTACAATAAAATTAATTACTCAGAGATATAAAATATTCCTTTCAAATCCATGTTCTTGTGCCATTGCAAACACAATGACAGCAGAACCAACAACTGCCTTGCCAGATTACCCTGCAGGAATGAAAGGTAGACTATGCTCAGTATGTTGTATCACAAGATTGGGGTTTCTGCCCCATGTTGCATTTTTTCCTTGGAGTAAGATATAATATTGACTTAATAGTATTTCTGAAGTTCAATCACTATCAGCAACACATAAGCATTATTTTACATCTCAAGTATTGGTGCTGGAATGTTCTTCCTAATTTCTGCTCTCAAGGTCACAGTGTTGAGAGTTCAGGGTTTCTACTCTGCCTTTAGACTTCTATCATGCAAGAGCTATGGAGAGCACGGGAAGTAATCTGCTGTGTCATTTAAATCGTTAGAAGCAGTTTCAAAGAAAAGCTTCATAGTGGGCTTGATGCAGTTGATCCAGTGGATCTGTTCACCTGGGCTCTGGACTGGTAATCATGGATTATCAACAATGTCAGCCTTGCACCATCCGTGCTCTCTTCAGCGCTTCTGCATAGACATCCTGCCTTCTTGTGAAGGCATTTGTTGGTAGCAATTGGTGTATCAATGAGCCACAGCGAGAATCTGCAAATTCTTGCCCCTTTCATGCTTCCTACATGTTCTTGTTGAGCAACACTTTTACACCTAATTCTCTTTCACTTCTGTCAACCCTGATTGAACACTGCCTTAAAGCGTATTGATGCTTTGCATTCTTATAATGTGCCATCATCAGTATTAGATGTGAGATTGGGGAGAGTGCAATGATGGGATCTGTCAAAAAGGTATCAAGTGCTTTCAAAGCAATCTGGAAACATTTACAAAAGTTTTTCCAGTGGTTTTAAGGGTGATGACGCAAAATCAGAATTAAATAGTCTTTATCCCTTAATACATTTGTTGAGATTGGAGGCTAATTCTAAGTTAGTATAAAGCCCTTATTGGAGATTCAGCAATGGGTATATCCTATATATACATTTTTTCTGGAATTATCTCTACTGATATCAGATGGAAGTTATATAATTGAAAGATGAAGAAACTTCACAGAAAAATACTATGCTAAGGAGGAAAATAAAAAAAACCTAACTTTTTCCTCAGCCTATTCAAGGAACTTCTTCTTCTTCTTCTTCTTCTTCTTCTTCTTCTTCTTCTTCTTCTTCTTCTTCTTCTTCTTCTTCTTCTTCTTCTTCTTCTTCTTCTTCTTCTTCTTCTTCTTCTTCTTCTTCTTCTTCTTCTTCTTCTTCTTCCTCTTCCTCTTCCTCTTCCTCTTCCTCTTCCTCTTCCTCTTCTCCTCCTCCTCCACCTCCACCTTCTCTTCCTCCTCCTCCTCCCCTTAACTATCAGTTTTTTTTTAATAAGGGCTACACTCAGCCGACTGGAAAACGAGCAGTATTTCATAATAATCTTTTATCTCATCATTGCAAGAATGCTACTCTCAATGTGCAATTCAGGATAAAATATCTGGGGGTGTGTCCTAGTCTAGGTTTATAATGTTATAAGAGAATATAGGAAGTGATATTTGTCCAGACTCATACAACCTTTTATTGATTATTATTTTTCTTAGGATAAAGTTCTCAGAGTTGTTCTGGAGTCAGGTGGCTTCTAAATCTCATAAGCAAAAAAAATAATATTTTTTTCCTTAAAAAAGAAGCAAATTTCCTCCTAATCAAATTAAATACAGAATTATTGGACACAGTTATTGAGGGCAGAAAATTTGACCTAAACAGGCTGAATTTGCAAGTTACACTGTAGCCATATGTAAAAGGCGTCTGATGGCATATTCTCCATTGCCGTGTTCTCCAGAGAGAGACATTTAGGAGCAGAGAACAATATCTTCTAACGTTTCTTTGTATATGTAATCATGGGTTAAGAAATGAGATGAAAGGAATGAAAAAAATAGAGCTCTGGAGTCCTTGGTGCTCTCTGAGCTTAGTTATTTGCTTGTAGAGATTTCGTTACTTGACTAGGTAACATAATCAATGCTCCATCTAGGACAGGGGTAGGCAACCTTGGCTCTTTTATAACTTGTGGACTTCAACTCCCAGCATTCCTGAGCCAAAATGGCTCAGCTTGGAAACCTCTCCCTTTCCCCTCAGGATGGCTGGCTCAGGAATTCTGGAAGTTGAAGTCCATGAGTCATAAAAGAGCCAGGGTTGCCTACTCCTGATCTAGAAGGAGCTAGAAGAAAGCAGCTGACAAAAGGAAAATTAAGCATTCACTTTCTTTGCCACAAAACTTCTGTCCAAGTGTGCTTTCCAGTGAGAAGAAGCTTACCAGACTATATAATGAAGTCTAGCATTTGGACGGCTGCATATTTCAAAAGAGGTTTATGAATTTTCTATTCACATAAAGAAAATATTGTGCTAATGTCAGTCACTGAAATACATTTATAGTATCACTTGTTTTAGAAACGGCAGAAAAAGGAGACGGATCAGTGGAAGTCAAAGCTTGCATTATTTGTACCTTAATGTTAACAGAAGCCTGAGGGCCCAACACGGCAAGTTGAAACAGGCAGCGTGCAGAAAATATATCAGATCAAAGAAGGCATGCAAAATTGTGGCAAAATGGGTAAAAGGCAGCAGCAGGACAATTGTGAGGGCAAACTATGGATTGAATGTCAAGTGTGGTTGAGCAGTTGGGTCCTAGCATTGGGTGTGCCTCCATGTGCATGTGAGGAAGAGATAATATCCCTGAGGGTGGGGGGACAGAGCAGCAAAGGAACAGCCAGGGGCTGCAGTCTTGAAACCATTGCAGGCAATGAAGTTGCTGTGCAGTCACTGGGGGAAAAAAGATATATAAGTTCCATTCCAAGGAGTAGAAAGTGTGTTTGAACTGCACATTCCAGGAGGAAACCAGGACACAAAGAAGAAGTGGGTGGGAAAGTTATCTGCTTTTTCCTTCAGGGATGTTATTTTGACCAGCTTCCCTGCCACTCCTCCTCCATCTCCTCCTCTGTCATGCCTCCAGCCAGAATAAGAGCAGAAAGCTTGGTCTCTGCTCTGAAATGATATACTTTGCTAACCTCTAAGGAGAAGGTGGAGTAAAGGACACGGAGAAAAAGAGAAGCTTTGCAAAGAATTCAAAAGTGAAATCATGAGAACATCTTCGCAGGTAGGATAGAGCCCACTTTTCTCTTTCTTTGCTTACCTTATTTTAGGCATTTATCTTCTCAGGCATTGGTTGCTTTAATTTGCGAACTAAAAGGTATGTTGCTAATTAGCTCCTGATATTAAGAATGAAAAGATACACTTCGTCTCTATCACTACCATCACACACACTTCTACCAGCTAAAATGGAATTTTTATGTGTAGACGTGTTTTTGGGGCCAGATTTAACTGTAGGATAGAGAAATTATCAGAAGCAGAGAGGTTTTTTTTAGCTTGGATTCTAGATCATTTACAGCCAGACTCAGAATTAGGGAGACAAAATTACACATCAAAAACTTTTAGTGTATAGCAGCAACATATCTATTTTTAGAAATTAAACATAGGTCATTCATACAAAGGTTTCCTCTGCAACAAAAATTGTATATGTATATATATATGTATGTATGTATGCATGCATGTATATATGTATATATGTGTATATGTATATGTATATGTATTGATGAAAACAAATGCAGGATATTGCTTCCATGTGGTGATTCCCATTTCCACATGCTCCACTGAGCAACAATTATGTCTTTTTAGGGACTTAAGTTTTAATATTCTCTAGTTAGTCCACTGCAGACTGTGTAGTCATTTCCTAAAAATTGAACAACATTCCAACAAGTTATCTACAACTACTTTTGAAATGTAATGATACGTAATGTAATTGAGTCATCTTTGAGGTCTGGCTGCACTGATCTTAGCTTGTCAGATATTTTCATTTACAATATTTGACCTCCATTCCCCCCCCCCCTTTGAATATGTTGTGCTGGATTTGTTTAAGCTAAACATATTTTAAAGTAAGATCAATCGCAAGTGATAGAGATTTTCCTTAAGAAATATACAAACAAATAGAAACTTGATGAGATTTTTTTTACTTATTACTTAGATAACTCACACTTTATGTTAATTACTCAATGTTCCAAAGAGAACTTTTTTGATGATACAATATATATCACATATATTTCACTTACTTTGCAGTGAGATCCTTGTGTCTGTCTTAGTCCAGGAGACAGCCCATTCTACCTGGTTCCCAATTTTGAAACTGAGAAAAATAGCTGTCTCCCTGCTGTCGGAAAAACATAAACAACTTTTAAATCTTTTAAATCAGAACACATTGAAATTTGCCAGAAGTAGAGCAGATTACTGTTAAGTATTATTTTTGCCAAATTTCACAGAGCATTCATTGTGTCACAGTGTCATGCTTCGTTCCTGGTGATTATTTGGATAAATGCTTGTCAACTTGATTTGTCTTTAGTATTAATTCATAGGTCTTCTAAAAATATTCTTGGAGGTTCTTGATAGGTCTCAATATTATGAGAAGGTAATAACATTGAGAGTGAAAGTAAGTTCATTTTATGTTTGTTCAGTTCCATTAAATTTTTAATCTTTTTGTTTTGTGTATCTTTCTGTAATTCTTTCTCAAGTGTCTTATATTCTTCCTCCAGTTTCCCCTTATTTTGTCTTTTCTGTTTGTTCTTTTTCCCCAAATAAGTCATAACAAGTCCTCTCATGTATGCTTTCGCCGTATCCCAAACATTTTGAAGTGAAGTATCTTCTTTTTTGTTTTCCTTAAAGAAAAAAAGTACTTCTTTTTTCATATATTGCTGAAAATCATTTTCATTCAATATAGTTTGGTTTAATGTCCATCTTATTCTCTTTTTTTGTCCTTTCCATATGATTGTAACTGGGTTGTGATCCGCCCATGTGCTTGTTTCTATGGCTATATTTTGTATATTTGTAAATAAATCTGTTGACATCCATATCATATCAATTCTCGACCAGGACAGGTGTCTGTTAGAATAGAACATATATTGCTTCTTTTCTGGATATTTCTCTCTCCAAGCATCAAGTATATTTAATTCATCCACCATATTATAGAACAGCGGTTCTCAACCTGTGGGTCGCGACCCCATTTGGGGTCGAACGACCATTTCACGGGGGTCGCCAAACATCGCAGTCCGCCATTTTTCCCCTTTTCCCCTCAGCCGGCGCAGGGGGCAGCACTGTGCATGCGCAGGGGTAGCACTGTGCATGCGCGATGCTGGCACATCGCGCCACGCATGCGTGATGCGGGCCATCACGCCGTGCATGCGCAATTTGGCCCGCCGTGCATGCGCGACATGGGCCGTTGCGCCGCACCGCGCATGCGCGATTCGGGCTGTCGCGACGTGCATGCGTGATTCAGGCCGTCGCGCGCACGCCACGCTTGCGCGATTCGGGCCATCGCGCTGCGCATGCGCGATTCGGGCCATCGCGCTGCGCATGCGTGATTTGAGCCGTCATGCGCGCACCGCGCATGTGTAATTCGGGCTGTCACACCGCACATGCGCAATGCGGGCCGTCGCGCGCCGCCACGCATGCGCAATGCGGGCCGTCGCGCGCCGCCACGCATGCGCGATGCGGGCCGTCGCACCGTGCACGCATGATGCGGGCCGTTGTGCCGCGCATGCGCTGTACGGGCCGTCGCGCAGCGCATGTGTGATTCGGGCCGTCGCACCACGCATGCACGGTGCAGGTCAGGGTCTCGGCACGCATGCACGGCGCAGGTCGGGGTCTCGGTCTGAAAAAGGTTGAGAACCGCTGTTATAGAAGGATTTAGGAAGTGTTCTTCTTAGAGTCTTTTTTTTGTATTATAATCCAGCTCAGGCTTTACAATAGCATTAAAATCTCCAATCATACATATGCTTTCATATTCCAGTTCTATTATTTTCTTATGTAATTTTAGATAAAATTTCTCTTGATTTTCATTTGGAGCATAAATCGCTACCAATAATGATTTTTTACAGTTCATAATTACTTCCACCATTAAGATTCATCCTTCTTCGTCTGAATATATCAATTTAGTTTGTATTGCTTTCTGAATATATAATGCCACACCTCTTTTACTCTGGTCCGCAAGTGAGGTGTATAATTCTCCCAATTTTGGATATTCTAATAAATTTTTATGTTGTTTCCTAATATGAACTTCTTGTAAACAAATTATGTCCATTTTTAGTTTCCCCAGTTTATTTAGTGTTCTTTTCCTTTTTATGGTCGAGTTTAATCCATTTATATTTATCGAGATTATTTTTATCTCTTTTTCCATGATTATTTATTTAAGGTTTTAGCTGATCTTGTCATTCTCATCTCTCTTTGCTCTTTTGCTTCTTTTGCCCTTACTGCTTCTACCAACGCCCTTTCCTCCTGTTCTTTGCTATACTCACCCCGTTGTTTCTCTATCTGATCTCCTTGATGTCTAATTCCTCTTTCCCTTCTCAGCCTTTCTTCTTCTTGCTGTCCAAAGTAGTGATCATAAAAAAGCTCTGCTTTCTCTATGTCAGGGACATAGTCTGTGTCTCTGTTCTTGCCAGTTTACCATTACTCCTTCTGGTATTAACCATCTAAAATTTATCCCTTTTTCAATTAAGACTTTTGTCAAAAATTGATACTCCTTTCTCAAGTCTCTCACTCTTCTTGGAATCTGCTTTAATATCATTATCTCTCTTCCTTTATATTTTATTGTGACATTTCTCAGTTTCTGTAATATATCTGCCCTTAATGCTTTTTTAGTAAACCTTATATGGACCTCTCTAGAAAGCTTATTTCTCGTTGCATATCTAGTATGTATTCTAAATATCTCATCTATATCATTAATTATCTTTTCCTTGCTTTCCTCCAGTGCTTCTGCTAATATTTCGGCCATAAGGTCTGCTAAATTCTCTCCCTTTTCTTCTTCAACATTTTGGAATCTTAAGTAATAATCAGCTCTATTCATCTTTAGAGAGATAATAGTTTTTTCCTGGTTCCTATCTGTTAATGTCAGTCGATTGTCCATCTCCTCTACTCTCTTATCCATTAATTCAATTTTCCCTTCCACTTGTTGCAGTCTTTGTTCACTTTTCCCCATCAATTCTTTGACCTCTTTTAATTCCTCTTCTAATTTACCTAACCCTTCCTTGAAGTCTGTATGTAATGCCTGTATCATATTTTTCAGTTCCATATTAAATTTATCTTGTTGTATTGTAGAGTCCAGTGTTTTCTGCACCACCGGACTCTGTAGTGTTGAGGGGGCTGTTGTTAGATGTGTTGTGATCTTCTTCATCTTATCCAATGATTTATAATCCAAATGTCAGTGTGCTATTATAATCCCAATATGTTCCAAGAAGAGGAGGAAAGAAACAAAAAAAGGAGAAAAATCCCACCTCAAAAGTCCAAGGGCAGGAAAAAGTACAATTTACACTTCTTTATTTCAGGCTCTTCATGCCTTAATCCGAAAAAAAGGAGGAGATTGAAAATAAAACCTCCATAAGGCAGTCCACCATTCTCCAAAACAAGAAACAGTTTCTGTGTTAAATGCAATTAATGTATCACTTATCAGTGAGCCCAGCAGATGTTGTTCAAGGTCACTTGGTCTTCTGCTTTAGAAGAAGAAAGCTGAAGAAAAAGAAGCAACCCACTTAAAGGAAAAAGCAAACAATCTAGACCTCCAACAGTTATTTACTCTCAAATCAGTTCTATTAGTCCAATTGTTTTCAGTAGGCTTACTAGAAAATGAAGAAGTGGCAATGAAAATAAAGGCAGCTAAGCAAACCTTTTTTGAGCATGCAAACAAACCAGGGAGATGGTTGACATATAAAATTAAAAAGGAGAAAGAGAAGAGATGGATTAAACAATTGGAAGATGCTGAGGGGATTTTACAACATCGAAATTAAGAAAAGAAAAAATAATCTGGGAATATTATGAGAACTTATACAAGCAACAAACAGTTTCAGATGATAGGATAAAACATTTTTGGAAGAAACAGAGATACCTAAAATGCCGGAGATATTTAAAAAGCTATTAGAAGGGGAAATAGCAATGATGGAATTAATAGAAGCAATCAACAGACAAAAAAATGGTAAAACACCAGGACTGGATGGACTACCAGCAGAGCTATATAAGACATTGCAGGAAGTACTAGGTAATGTAATGTTGGAACTTTATAATGAACTTCTTTCTGAAGCTAAGATACCAGATTCGTGGTCCAAAGCTCTTATTACTCTCATACCAAAGGAAGAAACGGAAACACAGAAAATAAAGAACTACAGGCTGATTTCCCTACTGAATGTGGACTACAAAATATTTGCATCAATAATGGCGGAAAGACTTAAAAAGTTTTTAAATGAATTTATACAATCGGATCAAAATGGCTTCTTACCCAAAAGACAGATTAGAGACAATATGCAAATTATATTGAACACACTAGAATATTATGAAACACACCCTGAGAAACAGATGGCATTGGTGTTCCTGGACGCACAGAAGGCATTCGACAATGTGAACTGGCAATTCATGATAAGCCAATTACGGACTATGGATTGTGGGGAGAAATTTATAAATGTAATCAGAACAATTTATAATAAGCAATCAGCCAAAGTAATGATAAATGGAGATATGACTGAGAAGATCAACATTATGAAGGGAACAAGACAGGGCTGTCCCCTATCTCCACTGTTGTTTGTTCTGACATTAGAAGTATTAAATAGACGTATAAGACAGAATAATGACATAAAAGGGATGAAAATTAAGAGGGAATAATATAAGCTACAAGCATTCGCAGATGATTTAGTATTTATTTTGGAGGAACCATTAGAGACAGGACCTGTATTAATAGAACAAATAGAAAAATATGGTGAGGTAGCTGGGTTGAAAATTAATAAAGATAAAACCAAAATGTTAGTGAAAAATATTACTAAAAAACAAAAAAAAGAACTGGTGGGAAAATTGGATATACAGATTGTAAAGAAGGTAAAATATTTAGGGATCCACCTGACAGCAAGATGCACAACAATTAAAGAGGATAATTATCATAAATTGAAAACACAAATTAAAGTAGATTTGGATAAATGGAAAAATGTACAACTATCATTAATGGGAAGGATTGCAATAATCAAAAGAAAATGAATATATTACCACGATTATTGTTTTTGTTTTCAACAATACCAATAAGACTAGATAAGAAATATTTTGAGGGGCTTAATAAAATAATTTTGAAATATATTTGGTAAGGAAAAAAGGCAAGGATTAATCTAAAAATGTTACAAGATACAAGATTGAAAGGTGGGTTTGTGCTATCTAATTGGGAATTGTACTATCAGGCTGCAGCATTATCATGGATGAGAGACTGGATCTTACTGAAGAATACAAGATTATTGACATTAGAGGGACATGATTTACAGTTGGGATGGCATGCTTTCATATGGTATGGAGAAAACAGAATACATAGCTATTTCCAGAGACACCATATAAGGAATTCTTTATTTGTGGTCTGGGAGAAAGTAAAGAGAAAGCATTATTTGAAGATTCCAAATTGGCTCTCAACTATGGAGGCACTAATACACCCCAATATGTTTAACATGGGAAACATTATCAGATAAAAAGACTTACTAACAGATATGGGGGAGTTGAAAACCAAACAATTAGAGGAACAAGGAATAAAGATGGATTGGTACATGAGAATGCAAATACAATCTAGATATGAAAAAAATGTTAAAATAGATGGTGTTAATTTGGAGACAACAGTTAGATGAAATACTCACAGGAACGGAAGAAAAATGGATTAAAAATGTACAGTTATCTACTACATATGGAGTTAGAGGAGGAACAAGTGAAAGAAACAATGATAAAATGGACAAGGAATTTTGGATGCACAATTGAATTAGATAGATGGCAGCAACTATGGGAAAGAAACTAAATTGACAATGGCGACTGCATATAAAGAAAATATGTACAAAATGTTTTACAGATGGTACATGTCTCCAGAAAGATTAGCTAAAATGTTTAAGGACAGGTCTATGAAATGTTGGAAATGTCATCAGATACCAAGTTCCTTCTATCATATGTGGTGGACGTGTGTAGAAGCTAAAACTTATTGGAATATAATTAGAACATGGATAGAAAAGATGATACAACAACGTATAGAACTAAGACCAGAAATATTCCTGTTGGGTATTCTACCAGGGAAATACAATAAAGAGAAAACATATTTAATTATGCATATAATTATGGCAGCCAGGATTGTGTTTGCACAAAATTGGAAAGCACTGAAAGCCCCCCCCCCCAGAGGGAGAGGTGATTGGGAAAATACTGGAATGTGCAGAAATGAATAGACTAACAATGACAATTAAAGATAAGACAGAGTCAGACTACTATGAAATCTGGGGAACTTTTTATGATTGTCTGAGAAGAGAATACGGTTAAAAGATAGTTAACATCAATTTAGATGGAAGAAGAAGGAGCAGATAAGGAGGGAGACCCAGGCGACACAGTATTGAATAACTGGAAATTGTATAAATATTTATAGAAGTATATACCGAGAAGGCTAGATAAATAGAAGTATTAATGTAAGATAAAATTAATCTTATTGTATATAATACAGATAGGGAAATTTGGAGAGAGGAGTTGCTCGGACATTACCCCTGAATTGTATCTGAAGAGGGATGAGAGGGAAGAAAGGAGAGGAGAGAGAAAAGAGTAAAGGAGGGGAGAAGGAAGTAGGAAGGTTGGAGGAGAAGAGGAGAAGTGGGGAGAAAGGGGAGGAGAGTGGTGAAGGAAAGAAGAGGAGAAGAGGGAAGTAGGGAGGAGAAGAAAGGGAGAAAGAAGGTAGAGAAGAAGGAGTGTGGATACAGTGAAAGGGGAAATGGGCGAGCAACACCAAAAGTCATGTGTATGTATTTATTTCATTTTATTAAAAGTATCTTATATATGAATGTAAAAAGAATGTATGTTAACATCTGATAAATATCATGGTATATGTATGGGGGAGAGTTTGGAAAAATAAAAAATTATTTTTTAAAAAAGAGTGAAAGTAGATCACGTGATGAGAAATATTGTTACCATATGGCAAATCTCAGAACAACATTAATGGGTTTTGAGGTAAAGGAAAGGAGAAGTAACAAGGAATTAGTACTAATGCCTGGGAGTAAAAAGCAGTGAAGAAGAGTACATGAGATTAATTCATTCATCTATTCCTTAAACAAAACAAAGCAAAACTCACCTTTAAAACTATCATATAAACAAGCCTGGCACAAAATATATTCTTCCCATCCCCCAACTTCTACTGATGAGAGATGGGAGATAGTGAAACAAATAAATAAGTAAAGTAACATTTCTTTTTCAAATTCTGTCCTAGCATCATTTCTAAGGTACAATCGTTGAAATAAACAATGATAATCTGATTGTAAAGGACATTCCAGTTAGAGAGAAAATATGACAACATTGAACACTTTTCCTGCAAAGTTCATTTATTTAAGCAAGAACAACATTTGGCATGGGCAGAGCTCCTAAACTTCAAAATGGAATTTTATGGAGAAATTCAGGGAAAATTAACCTTGTCATTTTACAGAATACCAAAAATAACACTGAGCCGCCTCATGCATGCAAAGTTCAGATTTCGCATCATGATACAGACTTCACATAATGAGAAAACAGATGTTATTTACATGTACGACATTCTTTTTTTAAAAAAAATAAACGTTGGGAATCTTGCACAATATTCAATAGAAGAATATTTCTGTACCCTGGATTTGCTTTGATGAACTATTATTAACACCTAAGGCTACACATAATACTAAAGTTACTTTGACTTGGAAATTAGATGTAATTATATATTGTTTGCACCTTAAAGATTTATGTTAATTCTGCCTTTTTTTTTAATGAGGCTAACTAAGTTTTGTTTTGGCCTAGCTCCAGATGAGAAAATGTAAGATAGCTCTTTACTACATTTGCCTCTATTTTAGTACTGAATATGATAAAGCAGGTTGTTTTTTCTTAGAATAACATCGCCCAAACTTCCCAGTCCAATCCTAACAGTTGGGAATTCCAGCTGTTTCAGCTCCAACTCCTATGGAGATCACTAGATTGAAGATTATCATACATATATAGGCCAAGTAGTATTGTATGCTGCTTCCATCTGCTGATTTAAGCTTGGTTACAGAAGAACCCTGGAAAGTGGTTCTTCTAAACCTTTTCCCCGAATCTTTTATTCCAGGGATCTCGCAATCCTTGCTTTATAGGCCTGCATACAGAAATGTCAAGAGTTGAGGATGACCTGGCAGTGATTGTATGGCTGAAGGTGCTACGGTGGGTCTTGGGCTTGATCTCTGCATACAATAATCATTTTCCTCCTTCCTCAGCTGCCATCCTCCCTACAATTCTCTCACACAGGCTTATATCTGCAGAAAAAAATATGTAACACAATGCAACATGCTGAATTCAGATTGCAGCTCTAGAAAATTGTAGAATTATGTAAAAATAATTGTGATGGTTGGTTCACAAGCTGACAAATGTTTAGGAAATGGTTTAGTGAAAAGACTGTTCCAAGATTCTCCATTATCTATGAAAAGGTTTAGCTCTTTGCCACTTCATAGAAAAATTGTTTAAAAGAAAAGGAGTAAGACCCTGCAGTCTCTACCCTGATATTCAGGGTATAAATTAGTTCCGTATGAAAAATAATTAACTTTTTTAAAAAATAACTCAAGGCAGTGAACATACACAATATTTCTTTCTGTTTAACTCACAACAATCCTGTGAGGTGAATTGAGCTGAGAGAGAATGACTGGCCCAAAGTCACCAAGAAGGGTTTTATGGCTAAGGGAGGACTAGAACTCATGGTATCCTGGTTTCTAAGTCAGCACCTACATCTAACTTGGCTCTCTTGTAGAAAATCAGGCTGAAAACAATGTATTCTATCCCTTTCAGTTCAAAATATTAAAGTACTGTCAGTTTCTGACTTGGAAGAGCTGCCATGGGTTAGAGGCAGTTGCCAAAATGGCAAATTTATTTAATGATTGATTTCATTCTTTCAAAAAAGTCAGTCATTATGTGTGGTAGGGCAGACTGAAGAAGAATCAGGTCTCTAAGATTCAACTACTTCATTTTGACCTCCGTATTGTACTGGCAGTGATACCCAGAGAGGACTGGGAGGTATCTTTGTTGTTGGTAAATCTGGGCCAGCATTTGCACTTCTATCATTCTGTACAAGTTACTTTTCCTTTACTTATGCTGTAAGCTGCTGTTTCTCAGTCTCAGCAACTTCAACATATGTGGACTTCCACTCCCAGAATTCCCCAGCTAGCATGATGGCTGGGGAGAGCCCACACTTCTTGAAGTTGCTGATATTGAAAAACACTGATGCATTTGCAGTAGCTCTAGAAAACATAGGGACTTTTGCAAGTGCATGTCTGTCATTTAATTTAACCAAGACATGAAAAAGTAAAGTTTCCATCAAATTAAGCTCAGCTCCCAGTTATTTCATGGAGACATCCATTTTGTTTTCTTGTTAGAACTATGGGAGTACTGTGTGCATATGTGTGTATAGATTTATAGTTGAATTAATCATTTTCAGGACTTGTAAAGCAATTAGATACATCAAAAATAACACTCTCTTTAAAGGAGAGTGCAATATTTGGTAACTTCATAGATTTGTCTACGTGACTTTTGTTTGGTTTGCCTTCTGGGATGATGATGATTTGGACTTCTCTGTAAGGCCTATCCCAGCTTGGGTGTTTAGGAAAGAAAGACCATTGACTTAATTTGCAGGGAAAAGTACACTTTTATTAAAGCCAAGTGGTTACAGCGTAAGCAGAACCCATATCTGAGGATTCCCGCATAAAGCCAGTAATTTTCCCTTTCTCCCAGCCCCCCCCTCCCCGGTTATCTTGTAGAGTGCCCAATGAGGTTCAGATTAGTAGGTTTGGTAACAGTTCTAAAGTTTGATGCTTCTTTGCTGGGTGTTCATATTCCATTTCCATGCCTGTGTCCTTAGATCATTCAACTGTTGTCTCCAGTTGGCATTTCTAGTTCCTTTCATCCCCCTCCCTGTATCCCTCTTTCTCTCTTTCTCTCCTCTCCATACTTTATGGTAAGCTGCCATCAAAACAAATCAGGGCTACCTGCTGCCCAGTCTAGCTTACAGCCTTGGTTTTCCCTGGAGGCCAGTTACTTAAGAATCAACCAAGTCCCGATTCTGCTTAATTTCTGAGCCCAGACTTGGTTATCCAGGTGTTAATGCTTGCTATGGGTTGCATCTTAAAAATCAACTAATTGATTATGACATATGCTTTTGTAGTCTCCACTTTAATAAATGTAGGTTGTCACTTTTGTGGCAACAAATTTGACAAGGTTACTTCTATAGAAATGATCAGTGAATGAAGACTCTCAGTGATACACACAAATTGATTTGAGGTGATGTTATGAAAGTTTAATTATGAAAGTTGTTATGCAAGTTCTATCTGGAGTATTTGATATGACAAGTATGAACATATTGCCTGAAGCTGCTGGCTATATCATGTGATGCCCAAGGTTGTATTAATTTTTCAGTGCACAAGTAAGAGCTTGCAGAGTATCCTGTTACCAATTTTTTAGAGAGCAGGAAGTATATGAAAGAGTTAAAAAAAGAAAGAGAAGGATTTAAAAATCCTCAGATGTATTTCCCATTATCCATATTATAACACTTTAGTTCTGTTGACTGACTATTTTACATCCCACCTAAACTGTTTCATTCTTTGTTCACTTCCATCTCTATTTCCAACCATACATACTCCTATTTACATCAAAACATTTCATTTTGTATGTTTCTTACATATTCTCCATTTGCTTTAAAAACTGATGGTATATCCCACCTCTGATTCAGCTTTCCAGAGTAAAAGAAGGATCTTTGTGAACTACATGGACTCATACAGACTTTTGTAAAGAGAATATGAATTAGACAGTTTAGTCATACTCATCAGAAAGTAAACCAGCCCTACCTCACCTGGAAGCTCCTCATGAGTATTGTTGATTTGGGTTCTGGTTGGTCTGTTTTAGTGGCATCACTACAAGCAGTGAGTTCCCAAACACTGAAAAATGATAAAAATAGAAGGCCTCATTTAATTAAAAGGTGACATTCTAAGTCCTGAATATTGATAATTGTATAAGATTTATACAAATAAAAAAGAAGTGATTCTGCTTAGAAAATCTGAAGTATTCATAGAAAGTACTAGTTGTACATTTTAGTGAAATATTAGTCATTTTGTTAAGCATTATATTGATTATATTCAAATATCGATGCAACATGAGTGTGTTTAAACAATTCATTGATATTGTAGAATAGAAAATACTTGGAATACTTGAATACTGCACTTGGAATACTGCATCCAGTTTTGGTCACCACGATGTTGAGATTCTGGAAAGAGTACAGAGAAGAGCAACAAAAATGATTAGGGGACTGGAGGTTAAAACATATAAGGAAAGTTGATGGAATTGGGTATGTCTAGTTTAATGAAGAGAAGGACGAGGGGGGACATGATAGTAGTGTTCCAATATCTCAGGGGCTGCCACAGAGAAGAGGGAGTCAAGCTATTTTCCAAAGTGCCTGAAGGCAGGACAAGAAGCAACGGATGGAAACTAACCAAGGAGAGAAGCAACCTAGAACTAAGGAAAAACTTCCTGACAGTTAGAACAATGAACCAGTGGAACAACCTGCCTCCAGAAGCAGTGAATGCTCCAACACTGGAAGTTTTTAAGAAGAAACTGGACAGCCATTTGTCCAAAATGGTATAGGGTTATCTGCCTTGGACTTGATGACCTCCAAGGTCCCTTCCAACTTTATTATTATTATTATTATTATTATTATTATTATTATTATTATTATTATTATTATTATTATTACTATTATTATTATTTAGTATTCAATGAGGGATTGTTGTATAACTGCACTTCTTATATTTTAGAACAAGTGTAGAGAATTCATGTTAAACTACCACTCTTAGCCATCTCCATTAATTCATTCATTCATCATCATCTGTGTTTTAATATTTGCTATCTGATTTTCACCTGACTTCAAACCTCTCCTGATTTTGGTTCCTGGATAAGAATTATTGTAGTCCTGTCTACCCAAAGAAATAACTTGCTTCTGTGTTTCTCTGATTCTAGAGTGATGAAGATCCAAGTGGGACTGTGCAAAGATGTCATCAAAGAAAATCCCTGTTCCTTTATGTTCTACTCTTTAGTGCTGTCATTGGTCTTGTATTAGTCATTGTCTTCTCCATCATTACATGTGATCAAGGTATCAGAGCTTTCCTTTTTTTATAACTTATTCTGTGTTTGCTCATTTGAAGGGTCTCCCTTATCACCAGTTCTCTCCAGGTTAAGCATAAAAACTGAGTGATAAAAACATTTTGTCAGATTGAGGAAACCAAAAATGCCTAATTAAATCTGAAGTTGCTTCACAAAGTTGCTTTAGGGTAGTTATGATGACTAAAGAGCATGGAAATTGCAATCCTATACTGAATTCTGATCAGAAGCTTGTTGGGAAGTGATCTGCTTTTAAAAGGGGGTCAGTTGCTCCTGGTAGTGTGTAGGTGCTCTTTGTATGTATATCTGACAGAGCATATTTGAGATGCTAGCAAAAAAATAAAAAAAGCTTTCCTTTGAGTTAGTATTCGAGCAGAATGACAGCATGACAGGGAAAATGAGGGAATCAAGTTTCAGAGCTTTAATGTTTAGTTACCAGAATAATAATTTGTATAAAGATGTTTACCAACTATGATCACCACAGAATTATGAGAAAAGTTGCACATATTTTTGCAAGGTGTGATTATTATGTTATGGAAATCATATCAACTTCCCCAGTCCCAGAAAACTCCTAGAAGACCCTTATATCTTAATGTTTAAACTGCTTCTTGAAAATCCCAAGATCCCCTCATTTATCATAGTTTCTCAGTGAAGATAGCAGTAATATCAAAATACATTTGTAGAAAACACTTAATACACTATTAGTAATTTTTCCTGTAAAAGAATCTGCAAGAGAACATTGGTAATGTACTCTCAGCTCACACAGTTTGACAGTGAGGTTCAATAGGTTTAGCCATAGGAATCTCATCCTGTGAGAACTATTTCCTATATCCAGATTCTCTGCAATGGGCACAGACTGATTTTACATTTTAAAAACATAGCCAGCTACTGTACGATGCATTGTCATAATAAAACATAGTATCACCATATCTTGAAATATTAATGAAATATTCAGTGTAAATATTTCTCCTTGGTGTAACTCTAGATATTCAGTTTGATTATCACCTTTTAGAAGTTACCATTTCTCTGATGCTTCATTGACCAAACAACATTACTGAAGCTAAATATATATGGCCAAAAGATAGAAGAAAGACCTTGAGGAGGGAGTAGATGGATGATACCGTAGCAAATTATATTGTAGACTGTGCTTAGTCACCATTAATGATACAGTGTAAGATATATAGGTAGGCGATCTAGCCTGATTTATATCATGTGACTTTCAAGGCATTCTGGGAAGCACATTTCAAGGGAATTGATTACTTAACGTTTTTCTGAGTAATGTGGAACTTATTTTGAAAGAACAAAAAAAAATCAAAGGAAAAATTAGATGGAAAACAGCCATTAATCAAATTGCTCCTTATGGAAGAGATTGCATCCTAGAAGGCAGGGAAGAATTTCAACACAATCTTAATTCCATTCCATTCCCTCTCATTTATCCACCCCTTATTTGCTCTAAGGAATTTTATTTTTATTTTTCCTGATGCAGGAAGTTGTACAAAGAAATGTATATAAAGTTATCGGTTTTCCTGTGATTATAGTATAAAACAATCTATACTTTTCAGTAAAGGCAAGATAATTTACAATCCTTCCTTCCTATTCCTATGTTTTTCCAGAAAGCTGTAATACTGCGTCCTGCCTGGTGCTCCTGGCTAGACTTCAGGAGGCCCAGAATGGCACTATTGATCCTTGTGAAGACTTCTTCAGTTATACATGTGGCAACTGGGAGGCTAATAACGCATGGAACATGGATATGCCCTCAGTGAATGTGTTTGATGTACTTTTGGAAGAAAACCATCTCATCATGAAGAAACTTTTAGGTATATGGAAAATACATACAGTTACTTCTATAGTCAAAATTCTATGCAGATATCTGGGGTGAGGGTGGGGTGGGGGGCAAAGACCAAGAACATATTCTAAATAGGACTGCTACAGTAGTAGTCATACCATTAATGAACATATAGGGTGTAACAGACATGGATCCATTAGTACTAAGATTCTTCACACCAACTCCCTGTTATAAGAAAATCTACATATATCCCAAATTGCAAGTATAACAACCTGCAACAGAACAATTTTAAAACCAATTCAGATGATATTTTTTTATTCAGCAAGAGTATCACTAGGTAACATTTTCCTACTCTTTTGATATGGAGAGCATTTTTTTTCTAAATGTATCCAATTAAAGGGGTAAGGAGAGCTTTTAGCTAATCTTTTCTATATGCATTCCTTTTAAATCTATTTATTCTTTTGAATCGATTATTTATTATTTAAACTTTGGTTTATTCTTATTCATATTTTACTGTGAACCCATAGTTTTAGAGATTTCTTTTTGATTACATTATTTCATCAAGTGTTGTTCAGTTTGAGGCACAAAGTACGATTCATTTATTCATCCCATTGTAATACAATTACCAAAAATCTCTGCTGCTTGGAGTGTTATATTCTTTCTTCTCTATCAAAGTTTTTCAAACTGTTAAAAAAAAAGGTTGGGTTCTGTTAAGAGTCTTGGCCAAAAAACAAACAAAAAAATCAGTTGAATGCAGCCAAATTTTATCACTAGAGTTTGTCCTCTTGGAATTTTGGGATGGTGATGATGAAGATGATCATGATTTTAATGAACAAGTTTTGTGGCATGAATAAATTTGAAACCGCTTGCATTGTACTGTGTCTTAGCCATTTGTTGTGACCTAGTAACCTATAATTTCCATATATCATTTTTGCCAGTTACCTATTTATAAGAAACATATATTCTTCTCTATTAGTTACCTACTTTCTTCTTGAGTTTTCCTTTCTCAGTTCTGCATATCTACCATCTCTGCTGCTTCAGTTCCTCTTGCCCCTTTCTGCTAAAGAAAAATGATAGCCAAGTCACCTAACATTCTTGTTTTTCTTTGAAGACATTTCGCTTCTCATCCAAGAAGTTTCTTCAGCTCTGGCTGGGTGGTGGGGAATGGAAAGATTTATATTCCTTGCAGACAGCTGGTCATTTGCATTCTTTTAGAGAGGTGTTTGAGGCCAAAGGACTCTCAAAGAATGCAAATAACCAGCTGTCTGCAAGAAATACCATATAAATGCTTCCATTCCCCACCATCCAGTCAGAGCTGAAGAAGCTTCTTGGATGAGAAGGGAAACATCTTCAAAGGAAAACAAGAAAGTCCAGTTGCCTCCTGAAAAAGCACCTCTGGGATAACCATGACTTGCATGATTGAGGATCTCCATAGACAAGTCATCTAACATTATAAATAAATAAACAAATAAACAAACAAACAAACAAACAAACAAATAAAATACATACAATCAAAAACAAAACTTTCAAATGGGAAAAGACCTTCAATAAAACATAAAGAATTCCAAAGGCCAAGTTCAAAAAAGTCCATTTGATGCACTTTTTGAATGCAGAGAAAACAGACTGATAAAGAAGAATATCTGTAGTTCAGGGTGAAAATAAGGGTTCTTGGTGCTTTCTGAGCTTGGTTGTTTTTCGTGTAGATGTTTCATTGATGATGTTACCTAGTTGGCATAATGAAACATCTGCAAGAAAACAGCCAAGCTCAGAGAGCACCAAGGACCCCTCAGAGAGAACAGAGACAATCACAACTCAAAATAGAGTGTGTTGTACTGTGCTTTACCTTCTGTACTTTTAAATTGTTACACAATAAGCTACTTCGAGTGTTTATGTAAACAGAAGGTTGGAGTATAAATTCAATAATAAAATAAAATGATACAAGGAAAGATGATTTCTCAGGTGCTGGAAAAGTAGGTCTCAATCAATAAGCATATATAAAGAAAGGTTTCTCTGATAGATTTCAATATTTATAATAAAGAGGTCTCTGCACATAATAAGATCAGATCTATTATGTGTTTGAAGTTCAAGACTATTTCTTTAAATTGAATTCTGTATTGGTTTTGGTTGTTTTCAATACATCAATACATAGAAGCACACTAACAGGAGTACTTTACACCAAAGAGTTTTCCAGATATTCTTCAAGCATAATGCATTAGTCTAGTTGTGATGTAAATAAGGTGCAGAATAACCATTGCAATATCCAATTGCCTCAGGAATGATTATTTCTGGTGTACAAAACATAAATCTGTGTTTGCAGAATTGCTGTTGACATACTAGCTCAGAGTATTCATTAATGTTGTTGACTTTTTCTTTCTTTACCTTTCTCTAATTGATAAGCCTCCTAATCACTCTTTGGTTTCATTCTGTCAGTAAACATCTTAAGCTCAATGTCTTTCCTTTAGAATACTCTCTTCATTTTGTTTAAATTCAGTACTTTTTTCCCCCTAAAGACTTCTTCAGCCCAATTCACTTTCTTCCTTTGGTTCTTTTGCTAAAAACAATACTCATTTCACTTAGCCCTGTATCCTGGGAACTATTTCCCAGTTCCTAGCAATCCCTCATGTAGTTTTTAAATCCAGCCAAATAATTTCTCTCCCAGAAGTAGGCTATTTAATAAGTCCCAGAGCAACTGCATTTCTCTATGGCATCATATCAACTTACGGTACCAATTAATAAAAAAGTTTCATCGGTACAATATAATATAATCAAATAACATTTTTGGAGGTATTTTTGTGGAAGTCTCCAATTGGAGAGTTGGACATTGGAATCCAATATGTCATCTTTAGCCGTATTCAAAAGAAAGATCATTGTGTGGGACCAAATTAATGAAACCAAATTAACGTGATGATCAAACTCTGCAGCCAAAATATCTTCATGCTGCTCCTTCGCACATGCATTCTTCTATTTTGCTGTATCCTTCTTTGCTCTATTTCCCCCCCAGTTTTATTTATTTATTCCATTGAAATAAGTAACCCCATGAAAAAGAAACCTGAAATACCCCGTGGCCTTAATTTTAATTGACTCATTTTTCTGCCTTGAATATCAAGTCATCTTATATTTCTGAATGTGGAAATGTACGATAGATGGAACCCCTTCCATGATGGAAAAAGGGTTATCACCTCCATTCCCTGATCAATAAAAGGCAATGGGACTAAGACCTCTGAAGGAAGTGGTTGGATAAAAGTATTGCACTTTATATCCTAATGCAATAAAGCAGACCTATGAATGCCAAAGCATATGGAAATGCTCATCTGTTTTTGTTGAACTCATGGATATAACCTTAATATGATTTGATTTAATAAACCTGATATGATTTAAACTTAATATGGTTTAAATTAAGGGTGATTTCTGCTAGCCAGTTAAACGGATGTATTGGTTTTCACTCAGAAGCTTCTTTTCAAATAGCATCTTTTAAAGTTGATTACAAATGGTACAATATGCTGAAGAAGCACATATCAGAATAGAAAGCACCATTATTGGAATAAAGGATTTTTAGCTTTGTTTCACTATGCATTTTATAGCTTGTCATATTGAAATGAATTTGGGTTATGTCACATTTTTTTTTAAAAAAAAATCTCCCAATGATTTTGTTGATTTTAACTCGTTCTCTTGTTTAGAGGAACCACAACTTGGGACTAATGGCTCAGCAAAGGAGAAAGCTGTGCAGTTTTATACCTCTTGCATGAATACGGATCAGATTGAAGCTCAGGGTGCTGAGCCTTTGAAGAAGCTCATAAATGAGGTGATCACTGTACATTAATGTGGATGTCTGCTTTTGCCCAGATATAGATGTATCCTCTTATATGCTCCATCTTCTTCATATTAGCCTTGAACATAGCATGCATAATCATTTACTTTCTGGCCCAGAAACTAAAATAATTGATGGTTGGTTATGATGTTCCTATTTCTTATTGACATACGTTTATAAAATATAAATATTCTATCCTGCCTAGGCTATATTTCTGCTCTTGTTTTCTGTTGTTTCTTAAATTCTTATCTACTTAGATTCATTTCTCATTGCCATTATTTCTCCCTTATTTGCTATTCTTAGATTGATAGTTTCCCCCTTATTAAAATGTCAACTCTCAGAACTTAGTGGCTGGAATCCATTATTTATTTTATTTTATTTTTTTAAATTATTTTATTAAAACCATCAACATTAAACATAAGTTCATATTAAAAAAACAATCATCATATATCCTGCAAAATCTACTCAATTCGAAAGTTTTAAATGTAAAGATGTAATGATATGTGGGAATGACCTTGAGAGACAGGGAGAAGAGCCACAGCCAGGGAAATAATTGGATAAGAGGCATATTAGCCCACAGGAGGAATATGGGTGTGGCAAACATTTCAGAAGGGATCCTTCCTAGTTTCTCGGACTGAATGGCAATGAGAGGAAAATGTACTTTCAGACCGGTAAGATTCTGTTAGTGTAACCTTAAAACAAAGTAGAATTAGTTGATCTGTGGGCACCTCTTATCTGGATTAACTTACAAGGCTGACAAAAGGGAGCAAGCCTGTATTTCTAATTAAGGATAAACCCACATCTGTCTTGTCCCTGGGCTCAGAACATCAGAGGAACATTTTGAATTGCAAAGAAAGTTATTGTAGGAAGAGGAGGAATGACACCAGCTTCATATCTTGCCACTTTTCTGCTCAGGGTAGCTTGTTCCTGCAGCTTAAACAAAATAATAAAAAAGCAGCAGAAAGAGGGTTTCTCTCTCTCTCTCTCTCTCTCTCTCTCTCTCTCTCTCTCTCTCTCTCTCTCTCTCTCTCTCTCTCTCATCTGTTGACTCATAAAATTGAGTATTAATAAAATAATACTTTCCAAGGATGTGCAAAAAGTATCCCTCCTGAACGTGGTAATTCAGTGATGATCTTTTCTTGTGTGGTGTGGGTTTTTCTGCTTGTTATGTCAGTTTTATTATTTGTTCTCTTTTGTGGCTGGTTGTTGGACAGATTATTATGACAATGTAGCTTTGGACATAAAATTTCTTTCCAGATCTATTTTTCTAAGACTTTCTTAAAGGTTTCTTTATTACTATAAATAGGCCAATCACAGATCTAATACTAAAGAGTTTTCATAGTTCCTTAAAAGGCAACCTTTTCCCCCAGAAAAACCATCTTAGCTTCCATTCTTCAAATAAGGCAATCCCAGGTAGGGAAAATGCATATATGAATCACCCCACAGAACTTCTTCTTGGTTTTCATATTACTTTCTGGGTGCCAATATAGGTATAATCACTGATCTAGTGAACAGGGAGAACCAATAGGAATTTGCAATGGAATTCATATGGATCAATGATACATTTGACACCTAAGAAGGTAACAAATAGAAATAAATTATTTTTCTATTTATGGCGCCTTAGGAAACAGAAATGAAGATGGATGAACCTGACTTTGCTGCTGTGACTTGCAACAATTGGGAACATGTTTGCAACTAGTGCAAGCAAATGGCACTAGTGGGAAAAATACTGCAATTGGATGAACAAGAGACTACAACTGTTCAGAAGATAAGACAAAATTATTAGATTAAATAAAGGCGCATTACAACAGGAGCCAGGAGTGGAAGCAACTTTCCAAAGGGAAGAGAATCAAACAAAGAAGCAAGTTGAAAGGGAGTGATAACAAGAAAGGCAGAGAAATAATGCAGTACAGGAACTCAGAAATGGTTTTCTGGGAACAAGAAAGGAAATGGATTCAACATTGTAGGGAAGGAAAACCAGGGTAGACTAGGCAGAATGAATGACTAGATCTTTAAAGAGCAGATGCATGCAAGAGAACTTAGAGGAGAAAATTTAGTTGGATTGTACGGTTTTGAAAACAGAAATTAAGCAGGAGAATTACTTACCAGTTTCTGCCAATCCAGAGATTAATTCATTGCTAACTTAGTATTCAAACAACCTATGCATGACCCCTGTATACAAGATAGAGTACACAGAAATCAAATCAACTTTATAATCGGTACAAGTAGGTAGAAAACCTCATCTCTGACAGCAAAAACATGAAACCTTTAATATGCAAGTTAGAAGTCAAGGTAAAGCCAACCAATTTCCACTATATTAACATATAGCCTCTATTTTCAATGAGAACATCAGGGATCACTTTGAAATCCTGAACCTCTTTAATAGAGAAACAAAGGAATGATGGAATGAAATCAAATAAGTTAAGTACAGATGTGAAAAAAAAACCTGCCAAAGACCACGAAGTAGAAGAACGCAAACTAGATGTCAGAACAATGAAAATTGCCAAGAAGAGAAGAGAAGCTAAAGTGACAAAAGACAAATACCTCAGGAAGGAGGTATTTTACAGAGCTTCTAGAAGAGAAAAGAAGCAATAATACAACATCTGTAAGAATGTGGGGTAAGGAAACAATCATAGAAAAACAGGAAAACAGTTTTTCAAAAGATCTCTGAAGTCAGAAGGAGTTTCCAATTTTGAAATGGTATGCTGAAGGATGCCAATAGACAAAGTAATTGATACCTTAGGAATGTAATTTCCTGTTTACAAGAATCCCTAGTACTAGAAGACGAAGTTAGATAACACTCCTGTGATCATCAAGTTAGAAGGATACAAGAACATATGGAAAAAAACTGTAGAAATATACCATGTAACAGAAGAAGAATCAGTAAAAGTTCCAATGAAACTGTGTCAGCAAATCTGGAGAACAATACATTGTGCAACAGATTGAAAAGAGTCAGTGTACATGCCAGTAACCAAAAAAAAAAAGGAAACTTAACAAGAGTATGAAAAATATTATACAATAGCCTTAATTCCCCATAAAAGCAAAATAATGCTTATGATCATTCAACACAGATTTATTTCCTTACATGGAAACAATCATTTCCTTATATTTGTTTCCGTACATGGAAAAGGAGATGCCAGAAGTTCAAACTGGTTTTTAAAAAGAGACATTATTGCTGGGGTATGATGAATAGAAAAAAAAGCCAAAGAGAGGGGAAAAAATCAATACGTGCTTCATTGACTATAGAAAAGATTTCATCTTGCCAACCATGAGAAGCTGTGGAATTTTCCACAGCTGTGGAAGGGGGGGGTCAACCTATTTTCCAAAGCATTTGAAGGAAGAACAAGAAGCAATATATGGAAAGAGAGAATCAACCTAGAAATAAGGAGAAATCTCCTGACAGTTAGAACAAGTAATCAGTGGAACCGCTTGCCTTCAGAAGTTATGGGTGCTCCATGACTGGAGGCTTTTAAGAAGAGATTGGACAAACTTGTCTGAAATGGTATAGGGTCTCTTGAGGAGGGGGTTGGATCAGAAGGCCTCCTAAGTCTTTTCCAATTTGGTTATTCTGTTATTTTTGAATACAGATAGCTGAAAATGCAAATTATCTGTAAGCTCTAATAAGAAAAATTAAGAAACACAGTAAAAACATGAGACTATGATTAAATGCAAAGAAAATCAAACTAATGTCAACATGTACAGCAACCAGCTTTAAAACTGATTATAAAGACATTGAAATGATAGATAGCTTCTGCCTTTTAGAATTGAGGATCAGAGTAAAAATACCAGCAGTCAAGAAATTGTTCAGGCTAGCATACAATAAGGTGGCAGTGAAGATATTTAGATGCCACATGTGTGAAATAGTTTTCCTTGTGACCCTCTGTAGAAGAAACAGGGTAGAAAGAGTATTGATGACTTTGAACGTTGCTAGAAGAGACCCTTGAGTTAATACCATGGACAGCTAAGAAAACAAATAAATGAATCATAGCAGAAATCAAACCAAAGTTCTCACTCAAGGCATTTGAAAGAAACAGAAGAGTACAGCCAGCAGCCAAGTGGGAGGGTTCAATTACAGTGGAAAATAAGTTCATTACTGGCAGATTGAGGGGCTAGGTTGGGGACTGATCATCCTGGAGGTAATTTATATGTGTGATTGCTAAGATTCAACACTGACTTGATAGCCCTTAAACAAACAATTATTCAAGGTCTTTGGAATTATTCAGACTCTAAATTATCTATGGAGTACTCGGTAAAAGTACTGGAGATTAAAAAATCCTGCTGCTTTGAGAGTTATTATGGGCAACATGTCAATTTATTTTTACTTATAGAATATTTCCTCAGTAATGCCCCCCTTTAGAAGGTTTGTTTTCAAAAATCACTGAGGTAAAGTGAGTCAAGGACACATGGAATGCTGCAGCATCTTATCAAGGCCATGATTCATTTTGATATTTTTTTTTTCATTTTTAGATGGGCAAAAGGTTGCTTCAGATCAGTTTTGTTATCCTACTGACTTACCTCCTCCATGATATTAGGTGGTATCTAGATGTCAGCATCTTTACTTTATAATTCTGTTTCCTCACTGTTTCTTCTGTCTGTTGGGGACTATATAGCTACAAGAAATGTGTGAAAAAGGAAAGAACAGGAAAATTGTGTTGTTGGGGGTCCTTCATCTGAGGCAGGGCCCACACTGTAAGTCCATCAATACGTTCAAATAATAGTAAAAAAAACAACCCCATAACACAATCTTTCTTCCCATAACACAATTTTGACAGAAATACTAATGCTCTTATTCCAGGGGGTGGGGGGGAGGGAAATCAACAATTTTGCATTAGTTTTAATGAGGACATATCGACCAGGGAATACAACCAGATGAGCTGAATCTACTTTTGGTGTAAGGCTACATTATTAGAATCGTGCAAGTCTGAAAGTACAAACTTCCTCCCTGCCATTTTTAACTGCTTGACCCAGTAGGGCAGCTCCTTCTTATCTTTCTTTCTTTGGCTATTAAACCACGGTGGGCTCCTCTCCCTCTCTTGTATGACGGTTTCCAAGTCAGCATCACCTCTCCCTTTTCCTCAGGGTAATCCATGCATTCTGTTGTAGGGATTACTGTTTTAAGCTAAGGACAGTGTGGCAGGACATTTATCAGGAGTGCAAATGAGGAAAGAAAAGAATGACACCTGTTCTTACACATGGTGGCGATGGTATTTATTGTTATTATGGTTTTATTTATTTTAAAAGGAGTCTTTAAGTGAGTCCATTTCTGAAATGAAATTTGAGCTGAGCATTTTCCAACTCAGAACTTGTACATAATTAGTTATTTTATAACCCTTTTTTCTTGATAACCCTGATCAAATTTTCTTTGTTCAGATTGGTGGTTGGAATATCACCGGTTCCTGGAAGGAAACGGATTTTAACCAAACTCTACAAATACTCATGGAAAAATACAACACTTTTCCATTCTTCAAAGCATACGTGGGACCCAGTTCGTCTGATCCAAGCACCAATATTATCCAGGTAAGACTGCCAGAAGGCAAAGTTTAGGTAATACAGTGAAAATGTTTGATTTAAATACTGTATATATGTGTTGTATCTGGCCCTTCTCAGCTTAGTAAAATCCACATAAATATTTCTTTAAGAGTTTTATTTAACACATTTCAAAAGATTCACTTCAAAGCAAGCTGCTGGCAGTTTGTTGGCCGGAACGGCCCAGTCTGATTTATGTACATTTAGTTTAAACATTCTCCCACCTTCCAATTAACTCACTCTTTATCTCACATTGTCCAAGACTTCATTAATCTTCCGTAGATTTCAAGAACACCAGAAAACTGAGTTCAAACGAACTCGGTGATGCATCAGACTGCCTCTTGATATTAACGTTGCTCGTGACAAAGAATTAGTCTCTTCTTCCTCTTCTAATATAGTTTTCAATACATCACTTCCTTTTTCCACTTAACTGACACCTCCGCCTATCAAACCTTCGGAATCTCGGATCAAGCCATTTATCTTCCTGTTCCAAATCTGACTCATCACTTTGAGAGTCTGACTCAGATTGCATACAAATCTCCTCATTGTCTAGCTCGGCTGCCGGGAGGGGAAAATACCCAGAGGGGCCTGGTTGTGCTTCGTCATCCTCTGATATGGCCCCATCCGGTCTAGAGACACTCACAACAATATGCATTTTCCTTCATGAAGTTACCTTATGCAGAGTTAGAACAATGGAATGCCCTGTCAAAAAAATTAGCACACAGAATATGACCATTATGATAAATTGCTCATCTCTTTCCTTTCCATGTTATGCCAGGATTCAGGTTTGATGATTTTTTTCCCATAGAAAAGAAAATCCATGGAAATATAAGTATTTTAGTTTTTGTTTTTTATATATTTTCATGTATTACTACATATATGTGAACATGCTTCTTTAGTGCAATTTTTTGGGGATCACGGAAAAGAGAGAGAAAGAGAGAGAAAGAGAAAAATGCATCTATCACTGTTCACAACATTCAGTAAAATTTCATGCTGGAGTGTGGAGGATTGCATAGTTTTTTTTTAATCAAGGAAAGATATTAGCTAGACTTTATCCGATACTTTCATTGATATCATTGCTCTGTCTAGTGGAATTAGAAATGCTTATTGGTTCCAAACAAAATCCATGATGGAATAGATGATTTATTATCAACAGTAACAACTAAGAATGTATTACTTTCCTCTTTGAAAATTGCTACATCAGCTTATATCTGATAAATTATCGAATGCAAATTTAATGCAAATTTGTGCCATTGCTGATAACAGCTTGACAAAACCCACTCTTCTGTTTACAATACTCTCTTCTTATCAGCAATTTTGCAGAAGTCAGTATTCCTTCCTTCCTTCCTTCCTTCCTTCCTTCCTTCCTTCCTTCCTTCCTTCCTTCCTTCCTTCCTTCCTTCCTTCCTTCCTTCCTTCCTTCCTTTTCCCCTTACAATTGCTTTTGGATTATTGTTACCCTGTTTGCAATGTAGCTGGTATTATTATCCATTCTTGTTTTCTTTTTTCAGATTGACCATCCAGAATTTGAGTTGCCACTAGAAAATCATTTTGAAAGAAATGTGAATTATCCCCAGGTAAGTTGTGTTAAATGATTAATGTACTGTTTCTGGATTAGTCATTTCTTAAACCAGTCTCTATGTCTTGTGCTTGTTGTGTGAAACTGAGTATATATTGTGAGGTGGGTCACCAGGTCTCATTCATCTATGATGTATGTTATTGTACTGAGAAATTTAAATGGATGATATTGCTTGTCTGTGTTTTTAAAGTGGCATCAACTCATGGTGGGGATTGGAAGTCTCCATTGTAATCACCTTAATCACTAGGTAATTTGTCTAAATTGAAATATACTATGGTCTTTATGTGACATTGAACCAGTGGGACACTTTGAAGAAACTTGGTTTATTTATCCTAATAGTCTTCTTGAATGAACTAGCTGAGATGATCTGAAGTGTGCTATTAAAGAACTCCAGAATAAAGTTCAACATTCATGCTGAAGCTGGGACTTTATGTTTTCCATGTTAACCATGAAGCATTCTAAAACTATAATTAGACAAGATACAACGTTGACCTGTCTTAGTATAGAGTAGGACATGCCCTCAAATTAATCCTGGCCTGGGATATGGATATAGAATGAATTTGATACTGGAGGAAAAGGTAATAATTATTCCAACATGATACTCAGAACTTCATTCCTCATCAAAAGAAGTAAAGGGATCCACCCTTGACAACTGATAGAATCTAATGGATTCTTGGCTGTTCTGCAGGATTTGCAGAAGCCAGAGTTAATAATCCTGTTTTAATCTACTGTATAGGATAAAAGTATATTGAACTTTTTGACCTATAGAACAGGAAAACAAAAGATATTGAGACAATTGCTCAAGTTGTTTTATTCCGCATTGTAGATAAAAAGCTTCTCCCTAGTTCTTCTGAAATCTCTGACTATGGAGCAGGTGAAGAGACAACTAAAGCATAAGTGGTATGATATTTACAATGGGATCTACAGGACATGTGCTAGCACACGTGTTGAGTGGCATAAAAATTTGTAAAGAAGAACTCTTCACATCTTTAAATAGCTGTTCAGCAGATCTTTTAAAAGTGGGGTTATTATTATTAAGGAGTTTATTGTCATTGCCTCAGATAAATTGAATTTACACCTTTCAATTACTTGCTTGACAGATTTAGAAGGCCCTGAGGACAAAATTGTTCATTTTCATGCTGATGTGAACACAGTTTTGATTTCAAATCTACTGAACTGTACATTGTACTGCCTGATGCCTGTAGATATCATAAGACATCTTATTCGCTTGACCATATTAGCTTATTCAGTGATCATCTCAGAAAATAGCTATTGCTGCTCTCCAAAAGTTGTGTTGTGGGATCCTGTAAGATAGTATTTTATTCCAACCCCAAATGTGCTTTTTCAAAAGGCAACTGGGCTTTGTTTTTCCTGGAAGACATTTTGCTTCTCATCCAAGAAGCTTCTTCAGTTCCGACTGAATGGTGGAGGATGGAAGGATAGATAGTAGATAGATAGATAGTAATATCAACTACATTATAAAGCACCTTTGGGACAACCATGACCTGGATGATTGAAAATCTCCATAGACATTTTATTCCAGTGCCAACTATCATTTATATGGAACTGTGGCTGTCATAAATGCTGGCTCTGGTATCTTTAGTATGCAAGTGACACTATTCCATAGAATCTGAATCAGGAAAGGTTCTCTCTGGATGTGGATGGCTGGATGAATTAAATCCTGGCAAAGTGAAGATGTTTTTGGTGGGTGATTCTGAAAGACATCATTGTGTTTGATAGTCATATGATTTCTGTTTAAGAGAACTTATTGTCAACTTTAGTTGATACATTTTCTTGAACAAGGACATCTAAATACAGGGTCATTCTTAAAATGGAAGCCACATATTTAGATCTCTATACTTTGTATAGGGCTGCTGTTTGCTGGTGTGGGAGCTGCAGTTGATACGTTACCTGGGAGCCAAGTTGCCACAAGAGGCACTTGCATATCCATGTGTTATATCTCTGCCAAAGCATTTGCACTAGCTGCTAGTTAGCTACCAATCCAGGTTCAGATTTTCATTTTTGACTTATAAGGTACTAAACAACTTGGGACCACTATAGCTGAATATATACCTTCATCATTACAGATCTGTCAGTTGCTAAGATCATTTAGGGAGCTCCTGTTCCATGAGACAGGATTAACAGGGTATTGTCTTGTGGTTATTCCCAAATGGATTTTCTTTGTAGTTGGGATCCTGGTTATCTAGTCCAATCCCCTGCTCAGGCAGGAAATCCTATACGATTTCAGACAAATGGCTGTCCAGTCCCTTCTTTAAAACTTCCAGTGTTGGGGCATTCACAATTTCTGCAGGCAGGTTGTTCCACTGATTAATTCTCCTTAGTTCTAGGTTGCTTCTCTCTTTGGTTAGTTTCCATCATATGCTTCTTGTCCTGCCTTCAGGTGCTTTGGATAATAGCTTGACTCTCTCTTCGTTGTGGCAGCCCCTCAGATATTGGAACACTGCTATCATGTCCCTTCTCGTCCTTCTCTTCATTAAACTAGACATACCCAATTCCAGCAACCGTTCTGTATATGCTTTAGCCTCCAGTCCCCTAATCATCCTTATGGCTCTTCTCTGTACTCTTTCTAGAGTGTCAACATCTTTTTTACATTGTGGTGACCAAATTGGATGCAGTATTCCAAGTGTGGCCTTACCAAGGCATTGTAAAGTGATATTAACACTTCACATGATTTTGATTCTATTCCTCTGTTAATGCAGCCTAGCACTGTGTTGGCTTTTTTGGCAGCTGCAACACACTGCTGGTTCATATTTTAAGTGATTGTCAACTAGGACTCCGAGTTCCCTCTCACGGTTACTACTTACTGAGCAAGATACCACCTATATCAGACATGTCAAACTGCTTACCCGCGGGCCGGACGTGTCATGCCGAAACCACACCCTCCCTATCGCCGGCAATGGGGGAAAAGTCGTGATACGTTGCATGACGTCACATGACGTCATGAATTTGACATGCCTGAGCTATACTATACCTGTGCCAATTCTTATATAATAGTTAAATAGAAGTTGCACAGGTATCTATGAGTAGTAAAGGAGTGGGGTATGTGAATATTTTTTTATTGTTTTTAGATAGTTCATAACTGAGCAGATTGCTCAGAACAAGTTTAACCACTGACTCTGCTTGAAAGAAAGGTTTGTTTTGCAGGTTTTACGTTCGTATTACTTGTATCTGAAGAAGCTAGAGGAGCTGATGGGTGGACATACAGATTCCACTTCTACCTATATTTCCTTGGCATTCTCCTTTATCTCAAACCTCCAGAAGATTGTTACTCCCCTGAAGAAGCGACAGGAGAAAAGGATGTTATTTTACCACACCACAATCAAGATGCTACAGGTTCTATAGTTTTCAAAAAATATATATTTTGCATATTTATATAATGCTGAGTCAACAAAAAATCTCAGTGGTTAAGAGTAATGCTACAACACTACTGTGAAATCAAAATATCTATCTATACATCAAAATGTCCATGGTATACATACAAAATAGTCACAAATCCTGTAACAGTAATAATAAGGATAATTATTTAAGTCCTACTAAGACCAGAAAATATTACCACTATCTATCAAACATTTTTTAAAGAAATTCTTAGTCTCAATTAACTTTCAGAAGCTTAAAACAATGGGCAAGCCTAGGTTTCAAATGCAGTTTTGGAAAATTAAAAAAATATATATATCCAGGATATTCTAGATAATTAAATGACCTTTTAGTGCCAAGAGGACTTGAAATTCTTGATTTAAAAGGATCCATTATTTTTTAAAGGTGATCTAAAATTAATGCACAAAGGGAATTTGAAATACCAGTTATTCACGAATTTTCCTATTGTAATAGTACCAGTCTGAAGCCTCCAGATCAGCTTTAACATTGGCCCCCTGCAAAGTACATTGCTATGGCATGGTTGAAAGAATAGAAGGCTAAACTGTGGCCACGAGGAGCCAGAAATAAGCAGATGACCCAGTGCAGCCTGACAGAAGTTGAAATTTGAAGTCCATGAAGCCAGTTCTTCAAAGAGAATACAGTACTTTCCAGAACAGGCCATTTTTTCTCATTTATTAGGGCTGGAAATCATGCACCAACAGTATGTCTATCTTTCCAGAATCTTATTCTACTTTTATTCAAGGCACAATGGTAGATGCACTGAAATGGGAACAATGAGATTTATGATTATGTAAATTCCTGCATAAAACCAGGCTGTTAATGTTTACTTCCTGTTTCTTCTTGTAGTATAGTCTTGCTTCCTCCACGAAATCATAGCATTGTCTTTGTATTTTTTTGTACTGTATATACAGTATATATATATATATATATATATATATATATATATATATATATATATATATATATATATGTATATGTATATGTATATGTATATGTATATGTATATGTATATGTATATGTATATGTATATGTATATGTATATGTATATGTATATGTATATGTATATGTATATGTATATGTATATGTATATGTATATGTATATGTATATGTATATGTATATGTATATGTATATGTATATGTATATGTATATGTATATGTATATGTATATGTATATGTATATGTATATGTATACGTATACGTATATGTATATGTATATGTATATGTATGTATATATGTATATATATATGTATATATATATATAGGTCTTTGGTTCTTCGGGTTTTCTCCCACGTAGAATTTGAAGTGTCTTGGCGACGTTGATGAATGAGACTTCATCGAAATGTCGCCAAGACACTTCAAATTCTACGTGGGAGAAAACCCGAAGAACCAAAGACCTACATACAAACACCCGCGAAAACCTCAGAAAACATATATATATATATATATATATATATATATATATATATATATATATATATATATATATATATGTATGTATGTATGTATGTATGTATGTATGTATGTATGTATGTATGTATGTATGTATGTATGTATGTATGTATGTATGTATGTATGTATGTATGCATGTATGCATGTATGCATGTATGCATGTATGCATGTATGCATGTATGCATGCATGCATGCATGTATGCATGTATGCATGCATGTATATATGTATGTATGTATATATGTATGTATATGTATATGTATATGTACGGTATATGTGTGTGTATGTATGTATATATGTATGTATTTTAAGTTTACATTTCATAAGTGCTTAATAAACAACGTGTTGTCTGGGTCTTATCTTAATAACATGTAATATATAATTTGTCTTTGTATTGATTTCTGAGGAATGTTTTGGGTGTGTACATGTGTGTGTACGTGTGTGTGTATCTCCTTTCTGCCCTGCCTTTAGACTAGAATGCCCTTCAATTTCCAAGCAAGCATTTTGTTGTGTCTCTTCTTGCTGAGATTTCATCATTTCCTTCTGGTCCAATTCTATCTTTAGGAAAAGGCTCCTGCTATTGATTGGCTGTCATGCCTTCAGGCAGCTTTTCATCCAGTGCAGCTGAACATGTCTCAACCCATTGCTGTGCATGACATGGATTATTTGAAAGGAATGTCACAACTTATTGGGCAATGGCAAAAGCGGAGGTAAGACATTGCTAGTCTGTAGAATGCTGTAACTTAACTTCTCCATCTTAGGAAAGCAAGACCTGGAGAAGCTGTTTTGTACAGACTGTACATATGGAAATTGAGAAAGGAGGCCGCATTGATTACTTCATGTTCACAATTATATTCTGCATCAAATGCACAATTATATTCTGCATCAAATGCATACCTGTTTGGTATTCATAGAACTTTGCGTAATTCATGTGTGATCATTCTTGCATGTGTACTCTAAAACAGAGGTCCCCAACCCATGGTCCGTGGACCGGCACTGGGCTACAGCATGCCAGAAACCAGTCCATTCAAACAAGCAAAGCCCCATCCGCGGAATGCAGGCAGTACATGAAACCAGGCCCCCTCTGGTCTGTGAAGAAAAACCTCTCTCCATGGAATCAGTCCCTGTTGCTCAAAAAGTTGGGGACCTCTGCTCTAAAACACTTTACTGCAGTCCTTAACCAGTACATACTTAAAAATAATTTCATCTTTTTTCCCCAAGACTTTTTTGTCTGATGTTTTCTTTTTCCATGAATACAACAATATATGCAACCATATATACTTGCCCCAAACAATTATTAAGGATTATACATAATCTATAATAGTTTTAAAGAGTGAAATATGTAATAAATATATTAAATAATAAATGATAAATAAACATTGGCTTGTTACTAAAAATCTGGCTATTCCAATTGTAATTTTAAGATTTTCACCTGCAAGCAAATTTTTTACATACTCAGAGGTATAATAGTTTAATTTTTAATATAGATAAGATAACTTCCTGCTGAGGACTCTTATCAAATTTACAATACAATAAAATAGGAACTACTCTTTTGAGTTCAATATCATTACAGGGACAAAAATCACATTTTGTCTTTCTTTTCTTATTTTAGAGATGTATTGCAGACCTACATGATACTTTGCCTAATTGGAAATCTCTCCCCAGCTCTGGACAGCCAATTCCAGAAAGCTCGTCAAGAATTAGCAAACATCCTGGATAGCAGGGCGAGGAATACAAACATGGTAAGAGTGCTTATCATATGCCCTCATTTTCTATTGCAGCGGTTCTCAACCTGTGGGTCGCGACCCCATTTGGGGTCAAACGACCATTTCACGGGGGTCGCCAAGCACCACAGTCCGCCATTTTTTTTGGTCGGCCATTTTTTTGGGGTCAGCCATTTTTTTCCTATCACGATGTGGGCTGTCTTGCCGCGCATGCGCGGTGCAGGCCTGCCATTTTTATTTTTTTTTATTTTTTTTGCGCGGCATGGGCCGGGGTCGCGCCCCGGAAAAGGTTGAGAACCGCTGTTCTATTGCATTAAGTATTAACACTGAGCTCCAAGCTCACTTTTTCATTATAATTTGGGAGTGCTAGAGCACATGAAAGAAAAGAAATGTATAATTCATAAGTAAGCTCTCTGGGATTCTTCCTCTCCAAGAATTAAATTGGGGACAGAGGATAGGGACAATTTCTTTCCTCTTTATTTAAAATAATGTGGTCTAAGTGTTGGACTTTCCAGTCAAGTAGGACAAATACTACTAATAACAACTACATTTTTGGAGTTGTTCCAAAGTTAGACAAAAACCTTCTGTGGATGGCCTAGTGCAGGGGTCCTTAACTCCCCGTCTGTGGACCGGCACTAGGCTGCAGCATACCAGCAACCGGGCCATGCAAACAAGTGAAGCCCCATCCACTGGATGCAGGCAGCACATGAAACCACGCCCCCTCTGGTCCGTGGAAAAATATTTCTCCACAGAAACGGTCCCTGGTGCTCAAAAGGTTGGGGGCCTCTGGCCCAGTGAACCCCTCTGTTTCTTGATAATATTTCAGATTTGCAAATGCTACTTCCTGAGATAGGCTCATGACTGTAATCAGGGCCATTGTCCCAAATGCAATATCATTGCTTCTTCAGCAATACTGCCTCATCCATTGAAGCTATAGAAAGGAATGCAGTCTTCTGGCTGATGTTGCAGCTATTAGTTGCAACTAGCTGCTAGCAGTCACATTTTATTTTTACAAAGGGGAGGAAATGGCTTGTCCCAATAAAGTCTCTGCTCCCAATCTCCCACCTGAAATGTTGCTCCACATTCATGCACTACAGCAGTGATGGCGAACCTTTTAGATACCAAGTGCCCCAAAACCGTCCTGCATGCTCCCGCTCTGCCCACTCCGCCTCGCCCACCTGCAGGACCACCTAATGCCTCCATGGCCCGCCACAGATTGCCCAGGAGGCCCTGCAGTGCCATGGTGGGCACACCCTCTGCCTGTGCCCCGCAGCATCATCTGTGTGTGAGACGGGGCGCAAGGGCAGAGTCTTATCCCTATTGCCTGGCTACCATGTCCTGGGCTGCACTGGTCCATGCAGGTTGTCCCCGGGGGTGACTCTCCTCCAGGGGGGCTGCTGTTGAGTGGGCCGCGGGGGGAGGCAGGGCTGGGGTGATGGCATGCGCGACCACAGAGAGGGCTCTGCGTGCCGCTTCTGGCACACGTGCCCTAGGTTTGCCACTGCGCGACAGTATCATGTTGGATGTTTTTATGTCACATTGGAGGTGGCGGAAGAAGCATATTCTTATGTGTAGATCAAATACATTGTTGATTGAAGGAGATCGCCTCCCTTGGGGCAAATAGGGCTCCTTGGATATGCCCATGTGGGTTGCATGGTCTTCTTCCGTGATTTTTTTTTTCAACTTAAATCCTGGAATTATTTTTTTTTAGTGGATTTCACCCACAACCACATTCAGATTCCTTTTTTATACTTGTTCAATTTTTAATTTAATTTTAATTATTTTCAGATAAGAACGGAGCGATGGAGGAAATGCCTGAGTGACACTAGCACATTCTTTGGACCTGTAGTTGGGAAGATGGTTGTGCAGGAGATTTTCCCCCAGAAGGCCAAGGATCTCGTAGGTATTCAATAGTACCCGATACTGGCTTAGTAATCCATAGGCTCTTGTGCTTTTCAAACTAATATGCTTACGTGGTATTTTCCATGCCTATTCATAGCTAATCTTAACTAGTAGATAATATCATTATCTATTATTTCATTAGAAATGGCAGGAGATACTATTATATTATAAGGGGTGTGTGTGTGTCATAAAATATGCTCTTCAGCATTCTGTTACCATACACGATGTTATCTACTATTCAAAATAAAACAGCAGGTGGCTAGACTTAGTTTCTCCTTAACCATTCCTTTCAGGAATGCTTCCATATCTACTGTATAACTTCTTGTTTTAAAAGTTTAATAAGTTCATTTTAGTCTTAGAGTTTATGGACAAATAACAGGCGAAATGCTTCCCTACTTCTGGGAATCTCTTTCCTTTCTCTGGCCAGGCAGAAGAGATTTTTTCTGAGATCCAGGATGCCATTGACAGCCATCTGGATCAAGTTAATTGGATGGACTCCCAATCCCGTCAAGAAGCCAAGGAGAAAGTATGTCCGTCTATTGTGATGCTTGTTTGGTTAGGTTAAGGGAATGAATGACTGTAATAGAATTTATATCTAGGGGAATATATTCTCCAGTTCAGAGACTTCAAAACTTGTGCCCATGGCTGCAATGGAGGTCCAGGTTTACAAGCAAGAACTTAGATGTTTCTGAGAAGTCAGTATTTATTCCAGCACTTACCAGTTCAGAAATCTTATCTTTGTTTCTGTAATGCATGGTAATGATGTCAGTGCAATCTTTACCTTTAGAGGAGTTCAAGATTAAGGTTATGTAGACATGAAATTGATCAGTCTAATTCCAGGCATAAACTAGAAAATTTCCCATCCCATCTTTAATGGCCTCTGACTGGGGCCTGCTTTGTAGAAAACTTGGATTATTCACATTAGCAAATGGATGTAAGAGTTATAAGCTGGGGAAATCATACTCTGTAAGTAATACCAAATCTATTCTGAAGGATGCTCTTGTTTAAGTACCTATGCCAATAGTCCTTTTTTCATCATGTCATGGGTTCAAGCAAATAACTAATCTTTATTTTCATATTTTTAGATTTATAGACTCCAAGTGGAGATTGGCTATCCAGAAACCATGCTCCAAACAAACAAAATTGACAATGAGTATCAAGAGGTAAAGTTCAGCACCATTTGTGATTTGGCTTCAAATGTCTTTATTTCTTCCACTGAAGAATGTGTCTTAAGACACAGGAAAGTGTATTTGCTGCTCTCCTACAGTTTCAATTACTAGAAACTGAATCAAAGACATGGACATTATCTCATGGGCTCTCCCTAGGCCAGGGGACTCTGCCAAGAGAGTCAACAATATCAAAATGGCAAGGGTCACCCAGGTAATTGAAGTCCCACCACTTTTATACATGTGTCAAACCCATTGTAGGCATCTAAAAAGGAGTGAAGGTTTGATGATCCTGCTTTATGACTGCCATTTTGACACAGTGGATCTCCGCTCATGAATGCTCTTATGACAGGTAGTTCTTGAAATAAAATTGCCCAGTTTTCAATTTTACAAATAAAGTTAGAAACATTTAAATTATCAACAATATATATATATATATTGTGTGTGTGTGGGTATGTTTATATATATATATCCAAAAATTTAGTGTGTGTGTGTGTGTGTGTGTAATGGTATAAAGTCCTTGAACTGGGATGAATTTAAAACAGCTGTTTATTGTTAAAACAATAAAAACAATAAAAACAAAAAGGCCAGCGTCATTAGAGTAAGCATTTCTTTTAAATTCATTCCAGATTTTGAGGACTTTATACCATTACAAAAATGTGCCTGGGATTCGCATTTTCATAGTTATTAGGGATATATATATATATATCAGTAAAAATGCGATTCCTGGGTATATCCATACTACAGAAGCGAACCAAACACGAACACCAGGAAAAAATTCAAAATGAAATAGTTTAATAAATTACCAAGCTTTTGTCGGAAAACTACCGACATCGTCAGGGCATAATGCTAGTCAATGGGAGAGACTTAGTCTTAGTAACCGACGGGTTGATGGGTCGTCACAACAGACAACACGCATTACCCTCCCCTATAGTAATGTTTCCGAGGCAACGGCCAGGCTACTGGCCCCCCATAACATAACTTTGCGCTCCAAGATTATGTGCCCCAAGGACCCACTTCCCACTGTGGAGAAATCTGCAGTGGTATATAGGATTGACTGCAAAAACTGTCATAGTAACTACGTGGGTGAAACATCTAAGAGATTAAAAACTCGTTTGCATGAACACAAACTGGCCATCAAAAGGGGTGAGCAGTATTCACAAGTTTGGATGCACATGGCTGAACTTGATCATCAATTCGATTTTGACAATGTGCGCATTTTGTCTAGTGATGCCACAAAAGGGGGCCGACTGTTAAAGGAGGCCTGGCTCTTGGACAAGGATTTGATTAACCGGCATATAGATCTCTGCCCAGCGCAGCAGACGCTGAGAGCGTGGAGTATGGGTTGTCACTCCACCTATTGAGGACAATCTAGAGGACTGCTGTGCAATTGAAAGAACGGGGCTGTGGCTAACCCTCGGCAATCCCCAGATCCTTTCCTGTCATCTGGCCAACAGCTGACGAATCCCGCGATTTCGAGGATGAACATGCAGTCATGGAGAAGTGGGTGGTTTCCGGGCAGCGAGAGAGGGGGAGATGGTATGGTGAAGAATTCTCGGAGCTCCCCACCGCGTTTTGGAAAAGCACCATCCCCTGAACCGGTGAACGACGCCCGAGGCATCGGCGCGAGTATTGTGGGGTCGGGCTATGGGTTGCAGAAGATGATATTAGGAGCAGCAACAAGGGGAGTTTGCCCACATGTGGAGCAGGGGATCGTATGATGATAATTCGGTTGCACCCGCAAGGAGAGAGGGGTATCCCACCGGCTCGTGTGGCACGCATGCGTGGAACCGTAGATAAAGGACATTCACGTTTGCGGCGTGGAGACCCCTCCATGGGAGACAAACACAGAGATCCGATGTCAAGCAAGAACTGTGGACTCCAACAGAAGCCATGGGGGGACACCCCGCGCAAGGTAGATGTAGGGAGTATTGAGAAAGGGAGCAAAGGAGGAGGAATTGAGGGAGACTACATGCATACGAGTGCCGCTCACACAGAAAGGGAGAGGAGAACAGAAGATATGGAGCAGAGAGAAACGCCCAATTCACAATCTAACAGGACAGGAAGGGTTGGTTGGAGCCCGAATGAAGTGCATAACAGGAGAAAGGGAGGAACGAGTAGACTGCACCCAAGAATCCCCAGTGAGGAGAACAACATGGAAGCGGGTTGGGAGAGCAGGAGGTAGTGATCACCCAGAAAAGGGAGGAGAGGATCCCGCTCAGCCCAAGAATTAGTGATGAGAGGATGAATGGTAATATATGTGTAGGAAAGAGGAACAGGAAAAGGTTGGACACGGGTGTTAAGGATACGTTCGGAATACGGCCCAATCAACTGGGACCAATGACGAGGTCCAGGAGCTGGTTAACCATATATATGTTTTTCCTATCTGACTAGCTTTTAACGATGTCAGAAGTTTCTGGTATTTATTAATTTTTTTTCCTTTGGATTTTCCTGGTGGTCGTGATTGATTTGTTTTAGGATATGGATATACCCAGGAATCGTGTTTTTACTGACATTATTAATATATATATATGTTTTCTGAGGTTTTCGCGGGTGTTTGTATGTAGGTCTCTGGTAATTCGGGTTTTCTCCCACGTAAAATTTGAAGTGTCTTGGCGACGTTTTGACGAAGTCCCATTCGTCATCTTCAGGCTGGTGCTTTCGGCTTCGTGCTTCTAGGAGCAATGTGTGATTGTAGCTGTTTCTTCCTTTTAACTGCCAGTGGGGGTTTGAACTGATTGGCTGGGAGCTCGGCTGTGTTCTGATTGGGTGGAGGTGTGTTCTGATTGGTTAGGGGCTTGGCTGTGCTCTGATTGGATGGGGGGTTGGCTGTGCTTTGATTGGATGGAGGAGTGTTCTGTTTGGGTGGGGGCTTTGTTGTGCTCAGGTTAGTCTGAGTTGCAGGGGGATTTGAAATGGTGAGCTGCATAGCTGTTTGGCTTCGCGTTCATGGTTGTGCCTCATCTTCATGGTGGGTGTCAGTTTGCTTCATGTATGGATTGGAGGGGTTTAAAGTGGCTAATGATGCAGCTGTGGTCTGGCTTCTGGTTTGTGGTCGTACCTCATCATCGGTGTGGGTTTGGGTTTGCTTTTTATGTGGATGTGTGGTGGTGACATCCTGTGTGGTTTTTGTGAGTGTGGGTCTGGTGTCATTCTTTGTGTTAGGGACTCGTTTGTCAATAAGGGCGGGTTTCCAAATGGCTGGTAGGCGGGAGGTATCATCTCATTTGTTCATGCTATGTGGGCATTTTTCTATCTCGATGGCTTCTCTGATTATTCTGTTATTAAAGTGTTTAGTTTTGGCAATAGTTCTGGTCTTTTTGAAGTCAATTTCATGTCCTGTGGCTTTAAGGTGTTGGACCAGGGAAGAAGTTGGTTCCTCTTTTTTGACTGAGTTTTTGTGTTCTTCAATGCATGCACTTATTCTTCTGTTGGTTTGTCCAATGTATGTGGTGGAGCAAGCAGTACATGGGATTTCATATACTCCTTGATTTTCTAACTCAATTTTCTCTTTAGGGTTTCTGTTTGTGCAGAATGCTGTCTTGATGTTATGTTTGTGGAAGATCTTGCTGATCCTATCTGTGGTGCCTTTTATGTATTGGAGGAGGGCTTTGCCGTTTTCTTGTTCTCTGTCTTGGATTTTAGTGGGAGTTTCTTTTTGGATTAAGTTGGAAATCTTATTTCTATGGAATCCTTTGGATGTTAGTACATTAGTGAGAGTGTGTAGTCCAGTTTTTAGCTGTTGTTTGTCAGCTAGGCGTTTGGTTCTGGAGATGAGTGTCTTGGATACGGAGTTGATCTGTGCTGGGTGGTGGTGTGAGAGTGCGTGCAGATAGCAGTTTGTGTGTGTTTTCTTCTGGTAGATAGTGTGTCCTAGGGAGCCATTGGATTTCTTGTAGACTAAGACATCCAGGAAGGGAAGTTGGTTATTAGCTTCTATTTCCATGGTGAACTGTATTTTGGGATGTAGGCTGTTGAGGTGTGTGAGGAAGTTGTCCAGTTTTTCTTTCCCATGTGGCCAGATTATGAAGGTGTAGTCTACGTATCTGAGCCAGAGCTTGGGTTTGTGATCAGAGTTTTCTAGAGCTTGGGTTTCAAAGTGTTCCATGTAGAGGTTTGCAATGACAGGTGAGAGGGGTAATCCAATGGGTGCTCCTTCTATTCGTTTGTATTTTTGTCCATTATAGATGAAGTATTTGTTGGATAGGCAGTGGTTGGTCAGATCTAGGATGTGTTTGGGGGGGTTATATTTGTTTTGGATAGCTGTCAAGACTTCTTTGATTGGCACTTGGGTGAAGAGGGATATGACATCGAAGCTCACGTGTAGGTTGCTGGGCTGTACGTTTTGTTTCTTTATGATCTCTATGAACTGGAATGAGTTTTTTACATGTGAGGTGATGGATTCTGCATAGGGGTGTAGTTGTTTGGTGAGAAATTTGGCTAGGTTTTGTAGAGATGAGCCTATGGAGCTAACAGTGGGTCTAAGTGAGGTTCCTTCTTTGTGTATCTTGGGGAGACCATAGAGTTTAGGGTATCTGGATGATTATATATATATATATATATATATATATATATATATATATATATATATATATATATATATATATATATATATATATATATATATATATATATATATATATATATGCATAAAACAACTGCATGTGTTACACTACAGGTTGTCATTTGTTCCTTTGTTTTGTATTAATAATTAATAGTTATGCTTGCTTGTGTTGGAAGGGCAGCATATAGGAAAGGACATAATAAAAAAATTGTCAAATTGCAGCTGCAGAGGAAAGGACTAGCCAACTAATTTCCTGCAGCAATTTCATGAAAGATGATGGAGGAGGGACAAATATTATTTAAAAGGCAGGCAGTATATAGTGAAACTCCCACCTGCCAAATGATTGTGCCTTTGTAGAGCTACAGATTTATAACCTGTTGGCAGAAGCTTAGAATTTCAGGGGAAAGACGGAAGAATTAAATTCCCAAAATAATTTGTACAGAATTATTTAACCAAGAGAACAAAATGAAAAATAATATTTATTGTCTTTGACAGACATTGTCACGGAACTCCCATTCCTAACATTATTGCTTGCTACTTTGTTCAGCTGAAGATTGATGAGAATAACTTTTTCCACAATGTGGTTGCCTGCCTAAACTCTCTGAAGAAGAGCTTCTTACTCAGACTTGTCAGTCCCCTTCTGAATGATAGGTATGTTTTTCTTACCAAATGAATAAAACTAATATCTTGGTTTCCCACCCGTCTTCTTCTATTGTTCTACAGGTTTGCTCACCCTGGCTTCCAGTTTAATTTATACAATTAGATATTTTAGAAAAGTTTAGAATTGCTTACTATTACACTTTTTTCTTTATAGACTATACTCTTGCACACAATAACAACTGAATGAAGATTTATTTTTGAAACTTGCATTCATCTGTGTATTCTTATCCACCTCCCCTCTCTTACTGTACTAAGAATGGGGAGATTAAGTTCTGGTCTTTTCTTGGGTAGAGAAGCCAGCTGGGTGACTTTGGGCAATCACTCCATCTCAGTAAATGTAGATTTGCCAGTTTGCACTGAACTACTGTGGTTGATTTATATCTCATATTGTTTACATAAGTAAACAATGACGTTAAAAAAAGATAGAGACTGAAAATGTAAAATGTTTCGGTCTGAAGACAAACCAGACTCAAGCAACACATTTGAATCAGCAGATTGCTAACACATTGGTGCCACTTTGCTACAAGTAATTTGAACACGTAAAACTGTGAAGAATTTGGCATTGCTGTAAATGTGAGAACATGTACCAGCGAAAATGAGAGAACTCCAATGAAAGCAATTATTTCATTTTTTCACTCTGACTTTCCCCCATTTCAGTTGGGAAGTGCCTCCTTGGTCTGTCCATTCCTACTACTCGCTGCGGCGCCATGCAGTAGTTTTTCCTGCAGGGATGTTTCGTAATCCTTTCTTCCATACTGAATTTCCCAGGTAAGGAAAATGGCAACACTGCTATAAAAACCATTAATCACTGTCCCAAAGCTGGCTGGAGAATATGGTCCTGAAGCCTCTGAGTGCCAAGCCATGAAGGGCATTATAGGTCAAAACAAGCACCTTAATGTGGACCAGAAACCAACTTGCAAACAATGCAGATTTCATAAAATCAGTATTATGTGCTCCCTCTATCAAAGTTATGTAAGCTGCTGCATTTTAAACCAACTGCAGTTTCTGAATATTCTTTAAGGGCACATTACAGTAGAGCACATTACAGTAGAGCACATTACAGTAGTCTATTATGGATGAGCATGGGACACAATTGATACACCAATCAGAGTTGGATATAAGTGCCTCTTGCTTTGGCTTCCAACTTTTGATCTAGCATGAGTTATGAGTCCACCAGGATTCTCAAGTCTTGAATCTACCCCTGATGTGTAGTGCTAGCCCATCAAGGAGTAGCTCTGGTGACCACAGCTAGCCCATCTGGTGGCCACAGAACCCAGCCCATCAAGGAGTAGCTCTGGTGGCCCCAGCTATATCAGCTGCAACTCTGACTTGCCAGGGTTCTATTCAGTCAGTTCTCTCCCATCTAGATGCTGCCTATTTGGTACATTTTATATCTAGACATCTATATAAACACAAGTCTATGAAAATTTAAAAGATCTCCCATGTCTGTTTTCCAGTGCTGTCAACTTTGGAGTCATGGGTTTTTTCATGGCACATGAACTACTGCATTCCTTGTTTGATTATGGTATGTATTCTGAGAAGTTATGGTTAATATATTGTCCATCCCATTATCCACATTTATAGGGCCTTATTTGGTAAGACCAGAATTGAAAATTCAGGTGCTGTAAATCTTTTACAAGTGGCTTAGCGCAGGCATGTCAAACTGTCGACCTGCGGGCCGGATGCATCATGCCGAAACCATGGCCACCCCATTGTCGGCAATGGGGAAAAAGTTGCGATACATCACACAACGTCATGTGACATCACGAGTTTGACATGCCTGGCTTAGTGGGTGGGAGGTGTGATTTTTTTTAAAAAAAATGGTAAATGTTTTGTTAATCCCTGTTTAATTCTGCACCCTTTTCATCTGATAATCTCGCCATCCCTCTTTTCTTTACAGAATTATAGACCCACATTTTTTTTTTACAAAAAATAATCACAACGTATCTTATTAACCCCACAACCTAGAAGAAATTCTAGGCATCTGCACAGATTTTCACAACAATCAAGTTCTACCTACTGAAACAATATTTAGTCATCACGGCTTCAAGGAGATGTGAAGGGTTTTGAGGAGGGAAGTTTTGTTTAATGGAACTATGGAAACATATAGAGTTAGAGTGGCTGATGAGACCCATTATCACACGTAGCTTTCTTTCTGGGCTTTCTTTCCTTTTGCTTACAGTGTTGCCCGAGAACTGTTCTACTTGTGGCATGAGCATACCAGCAGAAGAGAAAGATTGTCTGGTGAAACAATATGGGAACTACTCCCTGAAAGGCCATAGAATCAGTGGCTCCTTCACACTCCTGGAGAATTTAGCTGACACCGGAGGGCTTGCCATTGCTTACCAGGTATCTGAATCAAATCATGTAGAGAAATTGACTAGGGCTTCTCTTTCAAACAAACTGACTTAATTTGCACTTGACAATTTAGAACCGTCCACAGCATAATGAACTGGACTTTTACAGATGGTCCCTGACTTATGACTACTGACTTAGTGACCATTCAAAGGTACGATGGAGCTCCCTGGGGATACTTACTTACAACTGAAGTTCCAAAGCTGGCCCTCCCCCGCAGTCACATGACCACATTTTGGGCACTCAGCAACCAGCCCGCACTTAAGACCCTTTGCAGTGTCCTGCGGTCACATGATCACATTTTATGATGCTTTTATTATTATTTATTATTATTATTATTTATTTGACTTCTATGTCACCCTATTCCGGAGAACTCAGGGCGGCTCACAACATAGTAGAAATCAACATATAAAAATACATGTATGTAAAACCCCTTAATTTAAAAAAAAAAACCAATCATTCAACATACACACAGACATACACTGGCTTGGGGCAAGATGTTAACTACCCCAGGCCTGCCGGCAGAGGTGTGTTTTAAGTAATTTACGAAAGGCGGAGAGGGTGGGGGGTGACACGGATCTCTGGGGGAAGTTGGTTCCAGAGGGCTGGGGCCGCAACAGAGAAGGCTCTTCCCCTAGGCCCCGCCAGGCGACACTGTCTGGCTGACGGGACCTGGAGAAGGCCGACTCTGTGGGCCCTAACCGGCCGCTGGGATTCATGAGGCAGCAGACGGTCTGGTAAGTAACCTGGTCCGATGCCATGTAGGGCTTTATAGGTCATAACCAACACTTTGAATTGGGTTTTTGCTGAAAAACAGCATTTACTTCCAGTTTTCGGTTAAACTGGCCCATAGCAAACATTTGGTTTGCCTAATAATAGGTCGGTGGTATTGGTGACCCATTTTGGGGACCATCATGACTCACGACCATAATGGGCACGTTCTGTTAGGACTGTAAGTTGAGGACTACCTGTACTGTTCAGAACTTTGCAGATGGTTTTCGGCTCTTACAAAACAAAAGCCTTGCAAGTCTGCATTTGAAATCTATAGGAACTCAATACAAAATCCATGTGAATGCATGTGAAGGAATAATGCCAGAATTCCCTTCCCCCCTCCCTTTTTTTTAAAAAAAAGAGAAAATAGCATAGTTGAAACCAATTATGGAAAGGCAAACTGCAATAGCTATAGAAAAATACATTGCACAAAGCAATGTGTATACATTTAAATAAGCAATAGAATTTATTTCACACATAATGTGCGGAAAACCCATATGATTTTGCTGCTAGATGTTCATTTGGTTAAGAGCTGCAGCTGACCCTGTAACCTTGATGATTGCATATTTTTGCAAAAATCCCAGCAAAGTTTTCCTTTTTTGCTCAGAGATGTTGGAATGAGGAACAAAGTGTCAAGACAAGAAATATGTGTAGAGGCCTCTTGGCCAAAGTGAGAAACACTTCATTGTACAAGCTGTTCTCTTCCCCAGATCCATAGGAACCATGTTGCTAATTTTAAAATGCCATAAAAGGCTTTGCTCACTCAGCCAGGGTGTTATTTAAGAAGGATGAAAAATTGTAACAGATGTTTTTTTGCAATATGCGAAGATCTCTGGAATGATTATCCCTTTGTTATCAAAGGGTCAGCTAAGAGCTGGACCATGAAAAAAGTAACGTGTACGAGTCCTCTTAGCAGAAGTACCAAGGAAAGAACAACCTGGAACATCTCTTGTTTAATCTCTCACTACATGATAAGCCTAACCATTGGGGATGCAATATATTGCAATGTTTCATTAGAGCCCCCAGATGTTATTTGGTAACCCTAGATGTTAGCCAAGATCATACCGCTGAAATGCAATAATAAAAAATTAAATAACAGGAATATTACTTCCATTTGTAGCAAGAAATCCAATAAAATAGAAACACAAAGGCCCAATGTATTTCTTCACATGTTATGTATTTGTTTGTTTCTCAGGCTTACATGCCATTTTTGTCATAAACCACCTCTAAGCAGTATACCCACCAACCCACTAAGAAAAGGCAGTAATAAAATATAACAATAAATATACAAATCATTTCTATCACATCAAGGAAAAATCAAGCCAAAATAAAATCACTCTTAGAGTAGAGTAAGTACCCAACTCTCAGTGTTAGGGTGTCATCCTAACTAGAAACTAGGAAGGGGCTACCTTTGAAAAATGTTCGGAGACTTCAGGTAATGCAGAATGCAGCCGCGCGAGCAGTATTGGGCTTGCCTAGAAATGCCCACATTTCGGCATCACTCCGCAAGCTGCATTGGCTGCCAATTGGTCTCTGAACCCAATTCAAAGTGTTGGTTATGACCTATAAAGCCCTACATGGCATCGGACCAGGTTATTTACGGGACCGTCTGCTGCCTCATGAATCCCAGCGGCCGGTTAGGGCCCACAGAGTGGGCCTTCTCCAGGTCCTGTCAGCCAGACAGTGTCACCTGGCGGGGCCTAGGGGAAGAGCCTTCTCTGTTGCGGCCCCGGCCCTCTGGAACCAACTTCCCCCGGAGATCCGTGTCGCCCCCACCCTCTCCACCTTTCGTATATTGCTTAAAACACACTTTTGCCGGCAGGCCTGGGGCAGCTAACATCTTGCCCCTAGCCAGTGTATGTTCGTGGAATGATTGGTTTTTTTTTTAACTTAAGGGGTTTTTATATGTATATAATGTAATTTCTATCATGCTGTGAGCCGCCCTGAGTTCTCCGGAATAGGGCAGCATAGAAATTAAATAAATAAATAAATAAATAAATAAATAAATAAAGGGATGTTCCCAAACTCAGTTGGTTTCTGAACTCAAAGGAAGCCACTCAGGAAGCCTGTTGAGATTAAGCTCGAGTTTGCTCTTTCCAAACCAGATCCTTACAGCCTCCAAGCACTTAAATAACATCTTCACTGCATCTCCTGTTCAGGTCAGGCTTGAGAGATACACCTGAGTACCCTCAGAATATTGGTAATAACCGATACCAAAATAGGAGGGGAGAGAGAATTGAGCCTTGAGACACTTCATAACAGGGACTCTGACATCGGATTGAAAAAGGTTCTGGAAAAAGGAGGAGAACCACTGCAAAGTAGTGTCCCCTTACTTCCAACTTTTGAAGATTGTCAAGGGGACTTTCCCCCTAACTATGGTTCTTTTTTTAAAAAACCAGGATCCTACCCTCCAAGAGTTGTCATGCCTGTATTATTGTTTTCTCATTTAACCTCATATCCCAAAGTATAAAATGCATTTATTAATTTTCTTTCTTTTCCTCACAGGCTTATGAAAACTGGTTTGCAAAGCACAGAAGGGTAACAAATTTACCTAAGCTTGGACTCTCACACCATCAACTCTTCTTTGTCAGCTTTGCCCATGTAATTCATCCTTCTTTTTTACCCTCATGGTGCTTTTAGTTTGCTTTGACTTGTCCTTACTTTTAAGACAATCCTTTATATTTTTGCAACTTTATCTACTGCTTTTATATTTTCTTGGAATACTGTGTAGCTCTTTTCCCTTAAGTCGTATCAGGAACATCTGTAGCTCAATAACTGTACCATGAAAATATGATGCTAGTTGCAAGAGAAGCATTACCAGTGATCTTCCTTTTCACTTTCAAAGGACCTTCCTCTATTTGAACCACACAGACCAACAAGCTGCAAATTTGGCTCCAGAAAGACCTAATAGCTTGTCATATCATGTATCCATGTTATTGAATCAAATAGGAGTTAAGTACCCATAGAAAGAAATCTGTATTACTGAACTCCTGATTGATGATAATGATGATCATAATGATGACAAGTAATAATACCATCTGTTTTGTGGCCCTAAATATTATGAGGGAGTATAGGTAGTCCTCGACTTACGACATAATTGAGCCAAAATGTTTGTTGTTAAGTGAGACATTTGTTAAGTAAGTTTTGCCCCATTTTACAAACTTTCTTGCAGAGTTGTTAAGTGAATCACTGCAGTAACCTGGTTGTTATGTGAAGCTGGCTTCCCCCTTGACTTTGTTTGTTGGAAGGTTACAAAATGTGATTGATCACATGACCTTGGGACACAGCAACAGTCATAAATATGAACCAGTTGCCAAGCATCTGAATTTTGATCACATGATCGTGGGGATGCTGCAGGTTGTAACTGTGAAAAACAGTCATAAGACACATTTTTCAGGGCCATTGTAACTTTGAACGGTCATTAAATAAACTGTGGTAAGTGTCATGGTTCCGACAGATGAAATTCTTCAAAAGAACTTCAAGGCATTGTTTACCTTAAAGAATCTTTTATTCAAGAAACAAAGTATCGGCACTACATAGTTAAAGCCAAAAACTGAATTCTCCTCCCCTTGGCACAAAGTAGTAAAGCACAATTCCCTCCTCCAATTAACAGTCATAAATCAAATTTCCCAATTAGCTTGAAGCTCTCCAGCCCGCCAAATCTTTATCAACTCAGGGTGTAATAACCTTGGATTCCCACGGCTGAGTTATTATTGTGATGACTAGCTGGACTCTCATCCACATTCCCCCTCCCAGCATCAACAAACTCTAAAAGCGATAGAAAAAAGATGGCTACATTTCCATCTGTTGTCAAAGCAAGAACATCTGATGTTATCAGCATTGACAATAAGTCGAGGACTACTTGTATATGTCATTTTTTTCCTTGCATACCTTTTCTCTATTCTCAAAAGTTCTCCAACAAGAATGGCTTTTTCTCTCAATATTTGTACTAGGGTGCAGTTATTTTGTTTGCTATGCTAACCTTCTTCTCCAACCTTGCATTATTTTCCACAGGCCATGTGTGGGCGCCAGAGCCTTGAGAGCCTGCAAGCCTTCTTACACAGGGATCCTCACAGTCCGTCTCCTCTTCGTGTGCTTGGTTCTTTAAGCAACAGCCAGGATTTCTCTAGACATTTCCAATGTCCAAGCGAGTCGCCAATGAATCCAGCTCTTAAGTGCCACATCTGGTGAGACATTCTCAAGAGCACATGGGAGAGTTAATGCAGAAGACACAGAAACTGGGGCTATAAAGTCATGGCTCAGTATGTTGATCGTACTTGTTGCAAGGCTATATTCCATTCCTTCATGACACAGGTGCTTCTTCCCTTACTCTCCAGTTGTCAGCGTGAAAGAAGTTTCCATGCATTTATCAAGATGGAAAAGAAGGGAACATCCTGCACTGTGGAACTTCTCTATTACTTTTAAAACACATTTTGTAAAAAGCATTTTGCAAACAGACAAAAGAAAGACTGGAGAAGCAAAACTTGAAGCTCTGAGATGAGAAACTGGAAGATTCAATATCCACTAACTAAAGTATTCATGTCAGTTAAAATTCAATCCACGATCAATGTGAGAAATTTGTGTTTGGGTTGAGTCAATTCAGAATGAAGTTAACAGCTGACTTGCCATGCAAAATTAAAGAAACATAATTGTGCAAGAAAAAAAATCATTCTTGCTCCTTTACACAATAATTTCCTATTAATTCAAGAACTTTTTGTACAGAGACTATAGCTATCACCATAATAGCTTGTTATAAATGGTCCCCAAATAACCATAAGTAAAAATCATAACTTGTTTTTTATTTTCATGATATAGCCCCTGAAGACAAAGCAATAAGCACAGCTATGTTTTTGTTCAGGGATCATACCACAATATAGATTGTACACTTCCTAGATTGCAAAAGTCACTTCTAATTATGATTTTAGATTACGATTTCTAATTCTGATTCCCAGGTAGAAAACCATAGTTTATCAATCAGTTGATGCTTCATTCCATGCTGTAAGTTATGCTTTTTTTACCTGAATTAATCTTAAATAAATGTATATATTGATTACCGGTTATTTTATTTTATTACTTATATTACATAATATAATCTTGATATTTGCTTTATCTGCCTGCAGCCACAAAAAATATTGTTTTCTTTCACTTGGAGGCCAAACACTGAAGTGACCAAGTAATAGCTTATCCAAGGCATGTCAAAATGCCGGCCCACAGGCCAGATGTGTCACGCCAAAACTGCGCCCACCCCATTGCCGGCAATGGGGAAAAAGTCCCCATACGTTGCGCAACATCACACGACGTCGCAAGTTAGGCATGCCTGGCTTAACCACTTAGGCTAAACACTCTGATGTAAATATATGTGGCCCATTGAAGATCTACTAACTTTTCATCACTTAAAAAATACCATAGATATTTCATACTGATGCTGTTGATTGCTATCTTTTCTGAGAAAAGGAGTATGGCAACTTCTAATGTGTTTTTCATGGCCATCTTTTAAGAATTTTTTGCTCAGTTTTCCAACTCAAGTCCTATTTAAGAAGTTAAGTACATTTACAGATGTGTACATACTACTATGAAGACTATCCTTGTGGACTAGAAATGACAAAATCAGTGTAGATGCATAGGAGCAGAGGCAACAACAATTGAAAGTAGCAAAGGGATTTGTTGTGTCTGCTGCAACAGAAGTAGAGCCTGACAGAGACAGAATGGAACAAAGCACCAAAAATGAAGTAGCTTGTCTCTTTGGCTTTTCAAACTAAGATGGTGCTATTTTCAAGAACAGGCTGTGTAAATTAGTCACTAATGTGCCAATCTTCAGATGAGTGTAGCCCCTAAAAGCATAGATGTTTGACCATCCTTTGTTCTAGCACAACTCCTTAAATGTCGCAACTGATCCTATTGTTACTTGGCGCTCTTTACTGATTTTCTATCAACAAGATTATTATTTTTTTAAAAAATGAAATTTATGTCAAGATGGTTCTTGAAAGCTAATTAATTAGCCAGAAGTGTCGTGCACTCTTTACAACTCAATGGTATTATTGTTCAGAGAGAAGCATGTGAGTTCCATCGAACAATTATTAAAATTTTAGGCGATTGGAGCATTCCCCACCCAATCATAAAAAAATGTGAATGTTTCTTCTTATTAAATTTGACTGTTCAAACCTGAGCACTGAAAAGTTTTCTTCCAGTTTAACTGAACAGACCAATGTGTACTTTTAAAGGCACAAAACTGAATCACAATTAAATTGACATAATCTGTATGTTGTTTCGAATGGCACAATATCTTTTCTCTTTATTGAGGTCTAAGAGCAGTACAGCACAATGTAAAAAAAAAAAAACTGTTTTGCCAACCGGTACAACAGGCATTACATTTTTCAGAGAAAACAGAGAAATAACTAAAGCAGCAGAAGAGCAAATGTTGGGAGATCATTTGCATTTAAAGTTAAGTTCAGAATCTTACATGTATTTACCACGTAACAACGTAGAAAAACAGGTCTGGGTCCTGTCCCCCAATGGTGCCATGAAGTATAGCAAGAATCAGAGCACCCTGTGAAGAAGATCACAATTTCTCTAAGGTTTCATTTGGTGCTCCTAAGGATTAAGATGAGAGTAAGCATAGGAAGCAGCAACAACCTGTAAAAAATGTTGCCTCTGTGGTATGTTAAAAATGCTTGCACAATGTTACATTAAATGTGCAGTTGCAGTTCATAGATCTCTCCTGCCTGACAGCACACTTTAAAAATGACACTTAGAGGTCTCACTGCAGAGAGGATCGGTTTTTTTCTCTCCATAGCATAGTGCCCGTGAAACCTACCCCTCTGATGCTGCTCTCATCTTCTCCATACAGTCTGACCTTAAATGGTTAGAATTCAGACAGGGCACTGCTGGTGATTCAAAATCGTACAAAGGGAGGAACCCGTGCCTGCTGGTAGGCTGATAGATAATCAGCTGGGAGGTGAAGCCCAGGAGAAGATTAAATATCTTGTAACCTTGCTGGGTCATTCAAAGGCAAACCTCTCCAGTTGTCTGCAACTGGTAAGAAGGAATCCCCATAATTCTAAAAATAAAACCAAGCCATTTTTCAGGTTTGCAAAACAAGGGCTCCTATGTTTTTTGTTGAGAACAGCTTAACCTAGGGTGACTATGCACCATTTCAGATTAAAGAAGGAATGACTGAGATCCTCTTATGAAAAGGAATTATGCATAGAAAACTAAGATATTGAGGAAATATCCAGATTGGTGGTTTTTTTTACTCTCTGATATAGAGAGTTTTTCTATTCGCAGTATGTTGGAGACTAGGAAGAAAAATTATAGAGGGATTATCTGTTTACTTAAAATGTTTAGATCCAAGAAGATCTAAACCAGGGGTTCTCAACCTTGGCAACTTTAAGACTTGTGGACTTCAACTCCCAGAATTCCTCAGCCAGCCAGGAATTCTGGGAGTTGAAGTCTACAAGTCTTAAAGTTGACAAGGTTGAGAATCCCTGATCTAAACGGACATCTAAGAATGGGCAAAACAGTGAGGATCAGAATTCATATTTCTGGCTTAGAACACATTCTACAAACTTTGATTAAAAGGTTTATTGCTCCTTTCAGGGGCCATGGTGTGGAGACATGCCTAGTTGGTACTGAGGTCCCTGGGTCCGAGTGATGGTCACAGCTTAGTAGGCAATCATGAAGCAGAAGTAGATGTTCAGGTTGTCTTCATCCATTACCATTGCTAAGACCTCTGGCTCTATGTCACGCATAAAAAAAAGAGCATGACACTGGCAGTGTTCAGAGAGATGACCAAGTCCAGCAAGATGTCCTTCACTGCTGTATTCCCAAGCTGTTGGGAGTCCTCACTCTCAGCCATGTTGATCACCTCCATGCCTTCCCCTGTTGATGAAGCCACAAATGTTTCTTCCATCTTTCCCTCACCTTAAATACAAATCAGGAATCAACTGTCTCTTTTCTGTGACTTTCATTCTTTCCCTCACCCTAAGTGCCCATTTTGCCCTTTGTTTCTCCTGAGTCAGTCAATCTGTTGTAGTTTTTAGCCTGACTACCTCCTCACAGAGCTCTCCTGAATGTTTTTATGAGACGGTTAAATAAGTGGAAATGTTTGAAGGAAATCAAAAGAAGCACAGGACTTAATTGCTATGAGCTTTATTGATTTCAGGAGAACTTTTATTATGGCTGATTATCATCTTAATCTTACTACAGGTAGTCCTCGACTTATAACCATTGAGTGACCATTTGAAGTCACTCAAAAGTGACTTATGACTGTTTTTCACATTTTAGACCATTGCGGCATCCCCTAGTCACGTGATCAAAACTCAGATGCTTGAAACTGCCATGTTTTTATGATGGTTGCAGTGTCCTGAGGTTATGCGATGACTTTTCGTAATTTCTAACAAGCAAAGTCAATGGGGAAACCAGACTCACTTAACAACCGTGTTACTAACTTAACAACTGCAGTAGTTCACTTAATGACAGTGGCAAGAAAGGTTGTAAAATGGGGCAAAACTCACTTCACAGGCTGTCTTGTCTAGCGACAGAAATTTTGGGCACAATTGTGGTTATGAGTCAAGGACTACCTCTATAATAAACTAGAAAATATCATTTATGCCAGCACCTCTAGCTGTTTTCCTACCAGCCTTTGGGAAGAAAGATTTTGATGTGAACCTTTAATCAATATTAAATGAATTTGATATGCATAGCTCATTGAGCTGATACAAAATAATGCCAGCATACGATTTCTATTGTCAATCTTTATTCTGCCTTTGTTACCTCTGTTCAAAATAATTGCCAACTGATATTATCCTAAACTGGCAAGTATCCTACTTGCTTTAAGCAAAGTGATTGGGTTTCTCCTCTGGCTTTGTTGTCCTTTTCCTTTTCATTACTGAAAAGCTTCCAGTAATCAGGGCACTATGGTAGAAATAGGGTGGATCTTCAGAACTTTGCCTGTCTTTGCTTGCTCCTCCTGATTTGGATATTTAAAGTAATAGATCATGAATCAGGTGGGAAGTCACAGCCCTGGAGAAGACAGTCAGATTCTGCTATGTGCCCAGCTAGGACAATCTCTTTCTACCCAGCTAGGGCACTCTCTCTTCCATTGTACTACATTGAGGGGGGAGGAGAAGTGACTGATAGAAACTGATCAAATTTACCAAAACTGGCAAACAATCCACAGTAGCCTGATTTGATTTATTTTCAGGACACTGCAGTGAGGAAAAGCATCAAAAGATGTAATATAAGCATGTTATGGAAACATAATCTTGCAAATTATCTAAAATAACATAGATCTGCTAATAGTGCCAATTTGTAGCCAAAGTATCTCCTTTCTTTTAGGGGAGGACTATGTTGTACAATCAAGGAAGACGATTATGGTTGTTAAAACATAATGGTGACATGAGAAGCTGCAAGCTGTTTGCTGTATAGACTTTCTGCACAATCTATTTATAGTCATGCCCAGTTATGTGTATCTAATTGGGGCAAGATTGGCTGTGTATGAAAATATGCAATTGAATGGATGCCCCATTAATAGCAAAGCAGTATATACAAATGACCCCCCCCTAAATGGAGAACCATAATAAGAATATGTTTCTTTTCTCCCTGTCTAATTTTCTTTTTTTTTTTTAGAAGAAGAAATTTTATTGATTTTTTGGTTTTTAAAACAAAGTGCTCAAGACACACCGTGGTGTTAGGGTAGTCAAACATCCAAAGACAAAACATATACATAATTCAATCAATACATCTAGTATTCCCTCTCTTTTTCCCTTAGGTAACATAATTTATTTAAAATAGTCCAATTCTGGCTTAAATTTATTCAACCTATACCTGTTTTTAAAGCTTTAGAAATTTATGCTACCATAATCAAATTAACTTTAAGTACAAACATTATCAATTCGGGTATCCCTTCCAAATATACTCTAGTTCCTTAATTTTATCATAAATCTCATTTAATTCTTCTTCCACTAATATCCCTTAATTAGAATAAAATATTAATCTATCCTATATGTATCTAATCCATCAATTAATCAATCTCTTTAAGCTCCTGTCTAATTTTCTTGACAATAATTTAAATTTTGGGGGTGAAGGGGAAAGGAGGACTTATTTTTTCTCTTTAAGTGTATAGAAATGGGTTGCAGACTTCCCAAGGACTGCTTCCTCATTGCTCTGTGCAATAAGGGGAAACACCAACCTGGCTTCTAGTTCTCCTTATATTGTGCTGCCAAATATGCCCCCTTCTCTGGCAGTGCCAGCTTAGCTACTCCTGTCCTAGCAGTCCAATTGGCCATCTACCATTTAGACATCATTTTGAAAGGATCTTTACCATGACCCATTGTAAGATAGCTACAGCTATTGACTGTGCAGACGATCATGACCAATTCACAACACAGCTCTTAAAAGACTCCTCTGGTTAATGCATATAAGGTACAAGTAGGATGCCTGTAATGTAGTAAATCAGCTGCGCTCTTTAACAAGAGCACACATCAAGCAGTGGATTGGAAAAGTAGCATATGCAGGCTTGATTTCAATTTGCATCCATCCTGATCCATTGCCTGAAGTGACTGCTTGTTAATAGCAGCAGGGACAAACCTGAGATACACTATCATTTGGCATCATTCATGAGAAGACATCACTGACTGAATGTCAGTGATCTTTCAGTTAAGGAGGAAGGGGGTATTATTTGCTGAACTTAGGAACAATGATAACGTCTGTATATATCATAAATGTATCATAAATGGAACCATCTTTTGGAATAATGAAGTTAATCTTCAGGAAATCCTAATTACTAGATCTATTTCTTTTTAAGTCTTTTATACCCTTACTAAGCTTGTTTGCTTAGGGAACTTCTACCTTCCCACAATTTTCAGCTACATCATTTGTTGCAACCGATAATGTGTACAGAACCTAGCACTTTTCTGCTTAGCTACTTCTGTTGATACAAATTGCATGGAAACTAAACCTCAGATGTTTGTCAGTTGTATTAAATAACATGGTGAGGATCTACAAGTAGATTTCATTCACATTGGAATAGGAAACCCCATTTTAAGTTCCCTATCATTTAAATTTAAATCAGTGTTTTCTATTCCAATGAGAAAAGGAGGAAGTGGAAAAATTAATGCCTTCTACGATGTTGAAACTCTACTTTCTGATACTTTCTGTCCCTGGAAGTTCTCCAATTCTATTTTGTCCCTAGGCTTGGAGATGAAGCTTATAATTCATGTGGGTTTGTCTTTAATAATAAAAATAACTATTAATTAAGCAATAACCAGGATGGCTCAAGGCATTTGGCTCCTGCAGGAGAAGCATTGTATTCGCACCCCTGTGCTCCTGATATAGTATATTACTGCCATAGCAGTAAGAGATAGAGTCCGTAATGGTATGTGAAAGTCACCTATGATTAGATAAGAGACAGCTGAGCCCTCAGAAGGACCGGGGACATGGCAAACATCTCAGAAAAGACCATTCCTAGGTCTTGGACTGTAAAGGACAGGTGTGAGAGATGTACTTTTAGACTTGCAAGATTCTGTTAATGTAATCTTGCAATAAAGCAGGGGTCTTCAAACTTGGCCCTTTTATGACTTGTGGATTTCAACTTCCAGAATTCCTCAGCCAGGCACGCTGGCTGAGGAATTCTGGGAGTTGAAGTCCACAAGTCATAAAGGGCCAAGTTTGAAGACCCCTGCAATAAAGCCACACCTAATATTCCTGAATGTGCTTCTTATCTGGATTATCTCACAAGGTTGACAGATTTTTGGTCAAAACTGAATGTAGCAGCTAGTTTAATGGGGGAAACCTTGTGAGAAACACAGCAGAAAATCACTGAGCCAACTTGAGAGAAATAGCTGAGGAAGAGGTGCTATCTATACACCAATAGTTTTTCATCCAATGATTGCCTTTTAATTGAGGGTCATCACACATTCACAGATTATCATAGGACAGAGTTCCCCAACCTTTCTGGCTTTGCAGACTGGTGGGGGGGGGAGGGGATTGTTCTGCACATGTGGTGGGCAAACATGCACACAGCTCCATTTGCCTGAGCAGCAGGCACACACATCTGCCATTCATGCAAATGGAGTGCGAGCACACACCCTTGCTCGCGTGCTACTTGCACAAGAGAGGATGCATGAGCACGTGCTCACCCACCAATTTTGCAGCCCGGTTCTGAAAGGCTCAAGGGGTTGGGGACCCCTGCTAGAAGACAATATTGGAAAACAAAGGAATGGGGAAGAGGTATAGTTTTCCTGTTCACAGGCATCCATTAGCTATTACTTGGGAAGGAGTTGTTGCTATTTGCCTGATGAATTTAACCCTTTCTCTAGTACCAAGCTCTGCTGAAATTATATTTTTATGTTTTCCTCTTTTAAAACGGTTTGGTGTAAGACAAAACTGGTTGCTATACAGATGGGTATATCTCATTTTACAAACAACTGATTTTAATCAGTGCTTGATTGTTAACCTGTTTACTTTCTTGGCTCTGCCTGATTGGATTCTGGCAGATATACACATATATGACCATATATTCTGGAAGATATACAGTATGTGGCAGATATATACATGTATGGCTCAGGTAGGCACTTACTGACCAGAGGAAAACATTTAGGGACCATTTCAGCTGGAATGGGAGACTCTGGATTGGCAAGGTGTGACTACATAGTTTTGGGATGGTGGGTCCACACAGTTTTAATCTGTTTATAATTTTTCCTGCTTAATGTTTCTTTTGTGGAGTGGTCACCTTGAATTCAGGACTGACTTTTTTGTAAGTAAAAATGAGGACAGTATGTGCTTTAAAAATTAATCTCAAAATGAATTTCAGCTTTTTTCTGAACACTCTACCTCACTGCTGTTTTTTAAGATAATTCAACATTTTTTCAGACTGTTTTGCAATCCTGAAAAAAAAATGTCACAGCAGTAAATGCCTTTAAGCTGATTTCTTAAAGCAGTGACACTTTTTTTAAAAAAGGCTAAGCTGTTGTATGTCAAATTGTATGTTGAGCTGGAACTGCTTCCGAATAATTTTTGAAGCACTTATATCGCTGGTAAATATACAGTGGTACCTCAGACTGCTTTAAAATTAATTGAATTTGGTACTGAATGCATTTTGACACAAACATTTTGTCCTGATATCATCACAAGCTGGAATTTGTTGGTGTCGGCAGCCTTATGACTCACTACAATTTCCAACCAAAACAAAGGGTCACTTCTTAAGTCATACGGTTTGTTTAATACTTGTTATTTTTAGTACTCAGCATGCCTCCAGGAACCAATTAATGACTAGTATCGAAGTACCACTGTAATAGCCTCTGCCAGCAGAGATAGTTGCCTCTGGGTTAACAGTAGGGATAACTTATTTAATCATCCCTTGGATGTCTAATGCTTTTCTACTTTCTATCTCAGGATGCAATTCCCAAACCTCTTAGCATTATCACTTACCTTTTCCCTGCCATTTGTTAGTGGTTGCTTGAAAAGCAGCTCTGAAGCCATCAGAGTAGACAAGGAGATGTGTTGTGAAGAGCACAGCCAACAGGCAGATGGTACACCCCAGGGACACCATTGGGATTAGATCACCCCTTCTCCACCTTTACCATTTGATAGGAGGCTCTGCTCCTCATGACTCCCTTGAGCGAATGAAGGACTGAATCAGGTCTCTCACTTCTGAAATGGGCCTGTGACATCACCAGTCTATTGTGACCTCATATTAGTTTATACTCTCTTCTGCATCTCAACAGACAGTAGGATCCTGAAGAAAAAGAGGGACTAATAATAATAATAATAATAATAATAATAATAATAATAATAATAATAATAATAATAATAATACCGGTAATAAGGAAGTTGTCCTTGAATGGAAAAATTGAGATGGACTCTTGAGGTGCCAAGAATCAAGACCATCCATTAGATTGTATCATAGAAGATTTACTGAAGCCTCTACAGAAGAAGAGGGTCAACTAAAGATCAACAATAAAATGAGCCAGACAAGGGTCAACAGAATTCAGGAAGGGTTGGATGTGGTGGCTTATGGGAATGTGCTTTTTCTACAGGATTAGAACTTGAGTCAAAAAGCAATATGGGTAATTTTACAATTTACTTTAAGTGAACTAGCACTGTGAAAGTCTCCTACCACAAATTTCTCTGGAAGTTGATTTCAGGGCAGGAGTGACCGATAGCTTCACAAGAAATCTACAGCAGATGTCCTGTATGTTAGCCGAAAAGAAAACTCAACTAATTGACTAGTCCAGGGGTCCTCAACTGTAGCAACTTTAAGACTTGTGGACTTCAACTCCCAGAATTGAAGTCCACAAGTCTTAAAGTTGCCAAGGTTGAGGACCCCTGGACTAGGCCGAATTTTGTATCAATAAATCTCTGAGTGATCTTTCAAGTATGTGGTTATTAAAATGTGTAATCTTAGAAAATCAGGTGTTTTTCCCTACATTGTGAAATTGTATGCTGGTATGGTTAGTAAGTTCACATAAGATCTGGAAATATAACCAAGTAAATAGAAGTAGTTCTTGATTTACAACAGTTCATTTAGTGACTGTACAAAGCTACAACAACACTGAAAAATGTGACTTTCACAGTGATGTCCTTTGCAGCATCCCCATGGCCACGTGACCAAAATTAAAATGCTTGTCAACTGGTTCATATTTACGAACTGTTGCTTTGTCACAAGGTCATGCGATCATCTTTTGTGACCTTCTGACAAGCAAAATCAATGAGGATGCCAGATGCTTACTTATCAATTGCAGAGATTCATTTAACAACTGTGGCATGAAAGGTCATAAAATGGGGCAAAACTCACTTGACAAATATCTTACTTAGCAACAGAAATTTTGGACTCAACTGTGGCCATACGTCGAGGGCTACTGGTACTACTAAGTGAAAACACGCATTCTCCTAACTTAGAATGGGTTCCTTTTAGTCATAAATAATTTAAAACATAATCGTTCTGCTTTTCATGTTCACTGAACTACTGTTGCTTTACATACACCAATAATTCCAGTTCGCTCCTATAGAAATGCCAGCTTGTAGTGTAAACTAAATAGCAATAAATGTTTCATTTCAACGGGATTTGTAAAGGAAATTTCCCAATGCTCAATTATTATTATTATTTTTATTTAAATTAGTATTTATTCTCCCACACGGCCACCAGATGGGGATATGGCACAGTGATCACAGCTTGGAAAGTATGCTGGATCTGGAGAATTAGCAAAAGCCAATGAATTTTAAATTATAAATTATAATTCTGCTCTGTATGCCTGCTGTAGAGGTTTTAGCAGAGTACCCTTGACAAAAATTTCATCTCCCAATGGTTCTAAGTTTAAAAATGCATAAGGCGCAGTACATGATCAGAATTCAAAACAATTCTTCTATGCAGATGTATAAAATTTCTACTCTTGTAACGTGCATTTTAATATTCAGAATCATAAACTCTTTGTGTTTATGAGACACAGTAGCCCTATAACAACATATTCATAACTTTTGAAGGATCTTAGGAAAGTACTGGGAGAATACCACTGAATATCAGTTGTTGGTGGATTGTACTGGTGGGTTGGGATTAGGATTAGGGAAGGAAGACTCTCTTGAGTAGAATAATTCCGAAGATTCATGCAGGATTCCCATATTTCAACTGCAAAAAAAAAAAAGACATGGTAACATTTTTCTACCATATAGAGTTCTCCTTGATTTTTGCAGTCCAAATGTGGTACCCTCATTCAGGGATCTCCAACCCCTGGTCTGTGGCCCGATGCTGGGCTGCAGCCTGTTCAGAACTGGGCCCTGGAAATGGTGGGTGAGTATGTGCATCCACATGTGCACCAAACTGCATGTATGAAAGTGTTGCACATGCATGTGCACAAAACCATCCCTTCTCCCACCACCGGTGCTGCCTCTACCGGTCTGCCAAGCTGCAGGGATTAGAGAACATTTCCCTAGTTCATTTACAAACAGCAGCTTGAAGAAACTATTTTGGTAGGAAAAAAATGAAGGAGGAAGATATCTACATATCACTGAGCATTTTGACCTTTAATCAAGCTAGATGCAGTATTGATACTATTAATATTCCCAAAGTGCACAGTTTTTGTTATATAAATAGCAAGCCTTGCGAGATGTATGCAGTCTTGGAACCATGGGATATACATTGAAGGAATTTCACTTTTTCTCTCTATGCCATTATCCTGAAAAAATATTATCTCCCCAGAATTATTACTTTCATTTCAAAGACCTCTTGTGGGGAAGGTAAAAGGTGTATATTTTGTCCCCAGATTTCCCCAGGAAAATGTATGAGATAAATAGTATACAATATTTAGAACAGAGATTATCAGCACAATTACAACATATACAGTAAATAGAAAGCATTTCACTTTTCTTATTTGTTGAAAAGGTGAACAAATTATCTCCTTAAGAGTAAAAAGGCAACTGGTGGGGAAGAAGTGGGATAGTGTTTGGAAAGGAAAGTTTGACTGAAGATGGATAACACCAGTTCCCCCTCTTTCTACAGGTTTCTGAAAATGCTTTTAGATTTAAAAAAGGGTGGGGGACAGTTTTACATTAAAAAAAATCTGGAACATGCTTTTAAATGAAGAGAGTTTGGTGGCACCTGTTTTGATCACCAGTTTTATTCAAAGTTATTAGATTTCATCGGATGCATCTGAAAAAGTGAGCTACAGCTCAGAAAAGCCTATGCCTTGAATAAAATTGGTTAATCAGAAAAGGTGCTACTGTATTCCTCCTGATTTTTTGCCTGCAGAGATTAACACACCTCTCTCCTCTTACCTTTTCTACTCTTTCAAATGGTTTCAATATTTGTTCCGGATAATCCTGTATCTGTATTACTGTTACGATTGCTGTTTTAACCACTTCATTTTAATTCTCAACTGCTTTGGAAATCTTTTTATGAAGGAGCACAGCATAATTACCAGTAAAACACTAATATCCTATCTGATTGTGACTTAGGTAATACTAAAAAGAACAGATAATCTAAGAGATTTTGTTACATGTCTCTGAAACTGGAGAGAGTAACTTTCTGTGGTGGATAAACAATCTGCTTTTATTTTGGACGTTAACTCGCATTACCCCCATATCCCAGGTCATGCAGTGCTCCCTAATCATGGTGGTGTGTGTGTTCCTAGGAGGGATGAGCAAAGAATATTGGGGGTGTATGTCATGACTCTCAGGGAGATCATTCAAGGTGTGAAGGGCTTCTTAGTTCTCCTGCGAAAGCAAATGGGCAACTATACTGAACAGCAGCAATGTAGGAAGATACTGGAGGCAAATGATCACTTTATTGACAATAGCAAAAGTTCAGAAGAAAGCAGTGATAAACCACTACTGTATTTTTATCAAGAAAACCACCTGGATAGAAAATAGAAAATGATTGACGATAGAGTGCTGGATGATGGACTCCTCAAGTCAAATGGCACTCCCCATGCTACTGAGGAAGAGCTGGGAATCTCTTGAGTAGTAATGATGTTTTATGATATAGTTAGATTAAATCTTTTGAGGTGCCTAGTTGCTAATGTTGCCATACTGGGAAAGAAAATCAGAACCTGCAAAGAAAGAATTACAGTGTGAACATGGAACATAAGAAGCCTGAACATGGGAAAGTTCAGCATAGTAAAAGATGAAATGAAACAACTATAGATTGACAGCTTGGGTACTAACAAATTGAGATGGACTGGGATTGGACAATTTCAGTTGGAAGATCACACTATTTATTATTAAGGATATGTAAAACAAAGATCAAATGGGATTGCTTGCATAGTTAGGAAAGGTTTAGAAAGAATTTAGTATTTTGAGTGTGGTAAATGTTGGGTTGTGCTTGGACATTTATTATTCCTCTGAGGATAAAATTTTCTTTGGTTGTGGTTTGTGTTTGATTGTTTTTACCTTTGTTAGTTTGTTCTTTTAGTATTTTATTTTACCATTTTAATCTTCTTACTGAAAGAAAGAAATTCAAGCTGCTCAGAATCCTTCTTGATTGGTTATATAAGACCCATATAAATCCCAGCAAATAAATGAATGAATGAATGAATGAATGAATAAAATGTTAATTTTTCAACATCTTTTGCTTGGGCCTTTGAAGATGTTGCTGGGAGATATGATAGAAAGGTCTGACAATGTTAAGAACTAGCTGACCTCTGACTTTCCAAATCATCTTTACCTATTTGGTTCTGTCATCTTTGGAATGAAACAGCAGCAAAACAATTTTTGGTTTCCCAGAGCAAGATTTTCAAGAAAGTGAACTCCACAGAAGACCTCACCGAAGGACTATCGTGAAGTATCAGTATTACATTTCTCAGAAGGGTCAGTCAGGTTGAATAGAGGGCAATGGTTGCAAAGAGGACAATGGTCAACAGAGTTTGAACTATTGCTGAATTTCATAAATACAGCGATCCGACTTTCATTCAGATATAAACTTTTATAAGAAGCCATTTGCTTTAAAGGTACATTAAGGTTGAAACAATTATAATTTCTTTTTATATTCTGGGCTGCTTTAGTCAACAGAAGAGAATGGAATCAGATATGGTTGTGGCTGAACTTCCGTATTGGCAGTTTCCCTTGAAGTCAAATGGGTTCTGTGAGCCCCCCCCCAAATTCCGTTCTATAATGTATAGGTATTTAACTGGATTGACAAACACTTTTCTACCCTGAAAGGCCTTCTGAAGAACTAGAGTGGCTGTATTTCATGCCTTTCCATAAGCATAAGCCATGTTAGGGTCACAGGGAAGGGCTATTTTGCAGTCTGAATATGGTATGCCTACTTATTCAGAATGTGAATGAAAGCACCATGTTAATACAGATATGGAAAATCATGGTTTATTTACCCAGTGGAAGGGTACTATTTCCCCTTCATGTCCTGGCATGGTTTCCTTGACTATCACAAGTGATGCCTTGGAAACAGTGCCCCAGTAGTCCTTTTCACAGCATAAAATACAATGCATTAACATTACCAGAAATGTGGAGGTTGAGAGATCAACCTGATTAAAATATAAAGAAGCTCACAGTAAAAGTAAGATTCTTCTGTAAGACTCTGATTTCTGGGAAATGTTGCTTTCTTCAATACTTTGGTTTTTCATAATCATTACCCTGGACTCCAACATTTTCAAATATGTATTTCTTTTATCTCCCCTATCTTTCAACTAATTTCTTTAACTTTCAGTTTTTAATTCCCAATTTTTATCTTATTAATTTGTGTGTGTCCAGCTTTGTTTGGTTTTACTTTATCTGACTACTTTCTCTTAATCTTTTTTTTTCCAGACAGACAGAAACTTTATTTCATTCATTGATCAATATGTACAATCAATAAAATGAACAATGTAAAACTGTCTCCAAATAACAAGCATGTATACATACCTTGAGATGTTTATACTCTGAGACCCTCTTTTTCTTCAGTAGAACATCCCAAAAGTGCTTTCTCAAAAGGCAATCAGACTTTCTTTTTCTTTTTTTCTTTTATAAAAATTTTATTGGTTTTTAAATTTACATCAGAGTGCTTAAGAGACAACGCGGTGATGGGTGTATCAATTATCCAAAAGCAAAACCATACATATATAACTCAGGTTAGTTCATTAAAAGTTCCCTCTCTAATTCCCTCATATAATATTACATATTCAAATTAATACATTTCTAAATAAAGTTCAATCAATCAAATCAGTCATCAATCACATTTAAGTTATAAAAATCCAAGTCCTGTTTTTAAGCTTTACTAATTTACAATTACCATATTTCAATTAGCCTTAAATAAACATATTATTAACACTTCGGGTATCCCTCATTTCCCTTTTCCCTAACATAATAATTCTATCTAAAATAAATATATTGTTCCAACAATAACATTCTTATATTTTCCACATATAATCTATTTCTTAATCTAATAAATAATTTGTTAATACCATTTCTTCTCTTATCACAGATCCCTCTTTTTCTCCTTCTATTACAAAATAATTGTCTTACTTCAAATAAAAATATCAGTCCAAAAGAACAATTTCTATTTTAAATATATACTCTATCAATCAATCTATATCTATAGAAAATCTTTTTAACCCATTAGATAAAATTTACCCCTCCAAATAATTATCATATCTAATACAAAATATTTACAAAAATATCCTTTTACAGAATTCATGTACTCCGTTAGTTATTAAATCAATCAAAATCTTTAAAGCCTTTTTAATCCATTGGATAAAATTTTGAAGCACATTTTTAAATCTATCTCTAGCTTTCTTTCTGTGCCAAACCGGTTTCCATAATAAAGCTTGTGCGTCATCAAACCTCAATATTTGAATAGAAGTATTTGTCGACATTTCAGACTGGTCAAAGTTCTCTTCCCTTTCTTCCAGTGTCATCTGAATGGTATCATCAGTTTTATTCCATGTTATATTTACTAGTTGATTGTCCACATTATCACAATTTTCAGTGACTTATGTCTGGATGTCAGTCTCTGTTGTTTTTAAGAATTCAGGTAACTCAGTTAAAGTTATTCTTTCATCATCAAAAATTCTCCATGGATTGTATATGGGGTTGTGTAAAATTGATTTGCTCAATGGTTTCCATGATTTCTCCCGGTGTAAGTTCATAGTTGTGTTGTAGGTATAATTCCTCCATCTCTTTAGGTTGTATATGTTGTTGAGTGGAGGTCTCTTTGGGGTTACTCTGTTCCTCCTCTATTGTTCTTTGGCCTATAGTTTGATCCATTAAAATTTGCGAATCACTTTGTGGTTCTGAAATATCATTTTTAATTTTTCTCCAAGATTTCATAAACTCCGTAGCTTCCAAGATTTTTTCCAGTGTAAGTTCATAATCAAGCTTTGGGTAAGATTCCTCCATTTCAGTGGTGAAATAGTCTTTTAATCTTTTAGTGGAGGCTGTATTTAGTAAGAGACAACAAATATCCACCTCCAAAATTTCTAGTAGGCAAATTCACCACCCAGCTGTTCCAAGTTCTTTATCTTTTCCCTTTTATTATCATTTGAAGGTCAAATCCATTTTCAAATAGCAAAAGGAAATACAATTGCAATGACAATTTTCACCACAAGATGTCCTCAGTGGACTGTAAAATCTTTTTTCAAAGTTAATAAAATTTTGTCTCATTAAAAAAATAGAAAAAGAAAAACAGATATCTCCAACCTAATAAATAGAGCAATAATAATGTTCTAAGATAGAATTTTTTTTCAGGACCCCTAGGTATTCAAAAAATTAAATAGTCAATAAAAAATAACTATTTTATTTCTTTTGCCAAGATCTTTTCCCCAAGTACACAAATGCCGCTCTCCTAAAACAGAGAAGTAGTTCAAAGGCTTTTTACAGGAAAGTAATTAGGGCAAAGAGAGAGAAGGAAGGGTCTCATCTGGATTCACCATGGTGGTTCTTTATGCTTAACTGTTCTTCTGACTTTCGGCTGGTACGGCTGGGTGATCGGCCATTTTACTGGCCGATCTTCTCTGTCGGCCCTACGGAGCTAGCTTGGACTGCGGAAGGAGCTGCCTCCGCAGTTGGACGAGAGCCTCCTCGATGGTGGTCGCCCCTCCAGGGTGACTTTTCGACCTGATAGGGGTCTACCGGCAGAGGGAAAACAGCTGGCGAAGAGACGAGTCTCTCCGTACGACTGAGTGCGCCACGATCCGGAACCGCAAGTCTACTTTCTCTTAATCTTAATGGGAAATGAGAAATAAGAAGAGGACTCGCTGAAGCTTGGTGCATAAAAGCCCGAGAAAATCCTTAAAGCAGCTAAGAATTGTTGAGCTGGTCCCTGAACTTGATTGAATGCCAACTAGTGTTACAGATTTATTTACTGTAAGTAATCACTTCAGTTCTTTGAGTGGCTCATGATGAAAGACAATTCTACAAGCACAGGCAGATGTTGTAAGAAAGTAGGACATGTCAGGATACTGTTTACCATACTACTTACTACAGAAATCTCCTTTGTCAAAACAGGAAACAGAAGGACTAAAAAAAAATAAACAATAGCAACATCTCCTGTGTCAGAGTGTGTTAATGGCAAATCAATGTTTAATTATTGCAGATACTGATTCTCTGATATATACAGGATTAAAGTGAAAAATGGGACTCTCTACTATGGATTTAAGATATTTCTCAAAAAGTTCTCTACCAGACCAAAGAACCTCTCTTGGAACTAATATTGAAGCAATCTCAAAAACTTTGCAATATATTATATAATCAACTCAACTGATACTTACCATTTACAATAACATTCTGAATATTCATAAAGAGGATACTTTTAAAAAAAATAGCACTCTCTTTGAGTTTGCTGTTACATATCCAGATTTCCCAGGTGGACATGGAGTCAATGGAATATCTTTCCAAGTAATAGGGATGCCAGTAGAATCTTTATATTTAACGCTTGCCTAATTCTATCAGTGCTGATTAAAGTGAGGAACTACGTAGTTATCTTTCAGACAAGCTTCTGCTGCTGCCTTTTGAATCTGGGCCCTCTGCCAAGCATATCTTTAGTGGTAAAGATACTGATAAGAAACTGGCTTCTGTCCCAGAAAAGCTGACCTTGGGAAGGCAAAGCCCCTGCTTCAAGCTTGGATGAATTAACTCCTCCATGCTCTCCCACCAGGGAGTAGAAACCGGTCAGAAACTCTTTTGCACTGCTACCTAGGAATGAACAAGACCACGTTCTTCAGAAATTAAATGGCTTGCAGGAAAGAACTTGCCAATCTACTCTCCAACGAATGAACAGCTACTGTGACAGCAGACTTGAATTCAGGCAAACATGCATTATAATGATAATTGCACTACTTTCAATAACCTATTAAACACAACATACCTCCTCCATAGTAAACAAATACAATATCTAATTAATCTTACATATAAAAAAACATAAGAACATACAGAACAACCATGATCAATACCTTCAGCTTCTGCTACAGTGCACCAACCTATGAATACTTTTGTGCAGACACCTGCTACCTACTGCTACAAGACAAAGCTTACTCCTCTCTGGGAGCAAATACAACAAAAGTTTACGTACAAAAGTAGTCACTCAAGTTCCAGTCTCCTTCCCTATCAGACTCCATTCAAATCTCCAGCCTCAATATCTGCCAATACCTCTGGTTTTGTCACCTGGACTATTTCATCTAATTGGCAATTGTCTTGCTCTTCCACCATAAAACATGGATTCCGGAACATCACAGGATGCTGCCCCAAATGAGAAAATCCAGCATTCACAGAATATTTAAAATAATTTGAAATTTTTGTTTTACAAGAAACCTAAGACAAAGTTGCTTTATATTTAGTCAGTTATGTCTCTTATTCCCTTTCAGCCAGATCTTGCCAAAAGGATGACCATTCTAGGCAGTCAACATTCTTATTTCCAATAAATTGAATGCCTAGATCTTACCTGTTTTCTATTGAGAACAACTTGCTACAGGTACGCTCATGAAAGTTGGTTAAACCAATCTGCTTCTGATAAATGTGTATTTCTTACCTTCTACTCATATTTCTCAAAGTAACAGTAGATGGGGCTATTTTGAATCATGGTTGGTGAATTTAAGTTCACAATTTCCAAGTACTATAGTAATAATAACTAGTGGTTTCAAGGCCAAATTTGGAAGTAATTATAAGGCTGTCTTGCAGTAGCACAATGACCCATGTTCTTCCTCAATTGAGGAGACTTCCTGGAAATGTAAGAATTCCAGTTTTAACACACCGGATATTTTTTTTTTTTTACTGGCAATAACATTTGATTTAAGATCCTTAATGGATCTATATGCCATGGAACCCAGAGGGTGAATTCATCTTTTAGGGTCCAAGAGGGATATCAAATCTGGACTACATGATAGTTACCAGCATGTTTGCATTCCATTGAAAAGACTTTAGTGTTTCACTCAAAGTGATGACCTACCACAACAGTAGGGTCATTTCATTTTTACTCAACCAGTCCAAGTTGCTCATTGCTACCTTATGATTTTTCCTCTATGGACAGGTCCCTTAGATCAGAGGTAGCCAGAAGTAGTAATGTATCATATTTAATCTTGAATAAATAAACCATTATATTCTGCCCTTTTATTTTAACCATCTTAATCTTTAGTTTGTTCAAATGTTTTTGTAGGATTTGATTTCTCTTCATTTCTTCTTTGTCCCATTGCACAAAGTTCTTCAAGGCTTTAACAAGCACCTTTTGTAAATCCAGAAGGAAAAAAAAAATATATCCAGGCCACTCTCTTGGTTTGTCATTTGTATTTCATTTTTAAATTTTATAATCTCAGCCATTTTCTTTTGTAGATCTAGTGAAACATCTTTTTCTAAATCATTCTTTTGGTCTGTCAGTTGTAAATCCACTTTCAATACCATCTTGTCAGATAAAATTTGTTCTATATCTGACATTTTTTCAATAGCATACTTTGGACATAACATATCTATGAAAGCAGACATCTATACCAACATTGTTGATATTGTGGTTACTATTCTCTGATCCCATTTTTCAAAAGCCTCCTTCGGTATTTTTATTGACTTAAACCTTTTGCATCATCTCACAGACTTCTTTTCCCTACCTAAAATCTTTAGTCCCCTCTGGTGTTCAGTTTTGGAAACCATTAAGTTATTCATCTACATTGTGTATTGTGAAAATCAAAAGAGGGTCTATTTCCCATGGGAAACTGTACATTATAATTAATTTCAAAATATTATTCTAAAAGTTTCAATATTCCAATTGTATCTAGGCCCTTAGTCTGTTGATCACTTTCTAAGATCAAAATCTTATTTATCTTTTTTCTATTTATTTCAGATTCTTTAAATTCTTAAGCTTATAATTATTTTTTTTTAAAAAAATAAAAAGTTTAGAACTCATATTCTCCCAGTTTCTAGCTTGATGTCTTTGGTCACCACGATGTAAAAAAGATGTTGAGACTCTAGAAAGAGTACAGAGAAGAGCAACAAAGATGATTAGGGGACTGGAGGTTAAAACATATAAGGAAAGGTTGATGGAATTGGGTATGTCTAGTTTAACGAAGAGAAGGACGTGGGGGGACATGATAGCAGTATTCCAATATTTCAGGGGCTGCCACAAAGAAGAGGGAGTCAAGCTATTTTCCAAGACGCCTGAAGGCAGGACAAGGAGCAACCGATGGAAGCTAATCAAGGAGAGAAGCAACCTAGAACTAAGAAGAAACTTCCTGACAGTTAGAACAATTACCCAGTAGAACAACTTGCCTCCAGAAGTGGTGAATGCTCCAACACTGGAAGTTTTTAAGAAGAGACTGGACAGCCATTTGTCTGAAATGGTATAGGGTTCCTGCCTGAGCAGGGGGTTGCACTAGATGACCTCCAAGCTCCCTTCCAACATTATTATTACTATTATTATTATTATTATTATTATTATTATTATTATTATTATTATTATTATTATTATTATTATTATTATTATTATTATTATATCAACCTGGTCTCATTGAGCAGATAACATCCTTTAAATATCTAGCTCTATATTTTAAATCTGTTGGGGTCTCTCCCTCCCTCTCTCACTTCTCCCCTTTCTCTCCCTTGAAGTCAGTGTTGACTCCATGACTCCTGGACAAACCCCTGCAATTTTCAAATAAGAAAGCTTCTAATACAGGTCCACAAAGCATCCCTTGGAATTACTAAATTTACAGGTCAATTTGGTAACAACGTCTCAGCAACTATTAACATTTTTAAAGCTAAAGTTGTGAGTTTGATACTATACACTGAGAGCGTGGTGGTGCAGTGGTCAGAATGCAGTATTGCAAGCTAACTCTGTCGACTGCCAGCACTTCGATTCTCATCAGCTCAAGGTTGACTCAGCCTTCCATCCTTCCAAGGTTGGTAAATTGAGGACCCAGATTGTTGGGGGCAATATTCTAACTCTGTAAACTGCTTAGAGAAGGCTGTAAAGCACTACGAAGCAGTATGTAAGTCTAAGTGCTATTGCTATTGCTATATGGTCTTCAGTTATGTATTTATAAGTAGTTTTTTTTTAGCTTAGAAGCCATTCAATCAAAATTCTTGAAAATTTTATTCCTAATTTAACTTCCAATGCCCTAATATTAATAGAATTAGGTTGCCTTTCCTTTGGGGTCTTATTATCAGTTTATCATCTTAGATCAGGGGTAGGCAACCTCGGCTCTTTTATGACTCGTGGACTTCAACTCCCAGAATTCCTGACCCAGCTTGGCTGGCTCAGGAAGAGCTGAGGTTGCCTACCCCTCTCTTAGACTGTGGCTGAAGCAAGTCTACCAGGTAGCTTAGTTCATCTCAACTTACTGGATAGATTCTTTTCCAACTTAAAAAGGCCAATTAATAACAATCTGGCATATTGAGGTCTTACCTTGTCAGCATTACCTGCTTTGTGACTTGATAAAACCTTGACTGAACCAAAGAAGAGGATTTGGTTTCTAGATAGCCACAATGACCGAGCCAAAATCTCCCATCCTATTTATGGCACAATTATTCTTCCTACATACTGTATTTTTATAACATCTTATATGGTGTTAATTGGAGACTATATTGTCTTGATTTGGAGCACCACTTATTAGTGCAATAGGTTTAGTAGATATATAAGCATCCAATATGAAAGCCAAAATTGTTTCTGTTCAAACTCAGAGGCAGAATCTATCTGCCTATTAAAATGTCCATTGTACACCCACCAGAGATTTGGTTTAATGCCTCCAATTGTTAATAACTCTGATTGCCATTACTCTTCTCCTACGTGACCACTTTTCAAAAACCTATAAGAAGGCTTCAAAGATCTTATCAGCTTCATAGAAGCCACCTCCTTCTTCCCTTTTGCGATGAATTGTTAGCTGCTAATTTGCAATTTTAGAATGTCTTTTTATAGTGTTGTATGTTGGTTTTTTTTACATAAGTTTTGATTTGCTGATCACTCTATTTTGTGATTCACAGGAGCAAATTCAAAAGCATATAAGCCCCCTTACACTACATATCACTTTTTTCCCTCCATCCATTTTAAACTTTGCATTTTTTGCTGTTGATCAGCCAAGCACTTATTATTGCCCGAAAGCTATTCCATTAGTTCTGCTTATGCTTTATCAAACAAATCACTGAATGCTACACTCAGTTCTGGAAAAGGCCCAACTAAAATGAAAAGAAGTGTCAACAGAGTTCACAGTTTTGCAAAAACTATATCTGAGGAGGAAAAAGCTGTTCATGTAAAAGAAATAAAGCAGAGCTAAAAGTTTTAACTCTGCGAAGCATTGGCTTGAGATTTGGGATGTGACTGGAATAAAAGAAGATCTGGCATTAATAGATCCAAATTCTTTATGTAGATTACAATTTGTGGATGGTAGCAAAGGCTGGTTTGATATGCTAATGCAACCATTTTCCTACTAAAAAAAGATTTTTCCCCCTGCTAAATAATCTCCTATGGAATGCAGAGGATAGGTTCTCCTACATTTGCAATCAGTATAGAAGTTGTTGAAAACAAAGAAAAGATTTGGAAGTGTGGGTGATTTTAGTCAGTGCTTTAGAAAATATTTGAAGATTAGCTTTTCCTTATCTACTGTATTTACAGTTACTAATTACCCTGATTTAGCTGTATGTAGTGTTATTTAATTGGAAAGTTGGTATATACAGAAGGGTGATCACTGATCAATATTATAAATGGGAACTGGCAATTAATTTTAGTTATTAATTATTCATTCTGTCTTGTTATGCTCTTGACCATATCTTTTTTAGAGGGTTTCTTCTGATTTAGAACTCAAAAAAATAAAGTTTTGATATCAGCTAGAGGTGGCAATTCCAGATTAATAAAGTGAAGACAGTGGGCATTGCACAGGATTTGGTTTTTTTGGTTTTATATATGTGTGTATATATATATATTTCTCCCACGTAGAATTTGAAGTGTCTTGGCGACGTTTCGACGAAGTCCCATTCGTCATCTTCAGGCTGGTGCTTTCGGCTTCGTGCTTCTAGGAGCAATGTGTGATTGTAGCTGTTTCTTCCTTTTAACTGCCAGTGGGGGTTTGAACTGATTGGCTGGGAGCTCGGCTGTGTTCTGATTGGGTGGAGGTGTGTTCTGATTGGTTAGGGGCTTGGCTGTGCTCTGATTGGATGGGGGGTTGGCTGTGCTCTGATTGGCTGGGGGAGTGTTCTGTTTGGGTGGGGGCTTTGTTGTGCTCAAGTTAGTCTGAGTTACAGGGGGATTAGAGATGGTGAGCAGCATAGCTGTTTGGCTTCACGTTCGTGGTCGTGCCTCATCTTCATGGTGGGTGTCAGTTTGCTTCATGTATGGATTGGAGGGGTTTAAGGTGGCTAATCCTTCCGGGATTCGAACTTGTGGCTCAATAGGTTAAAGCATCTGCTTAGCATGCAGACTGCCCAGGTTCGAATCCCGGAAGGGTGAGTTCTGACTGAAGAGAGTTAAGAAACTCGAAATAGCTATATCAGAAATCCCTTATTTCTTTGTCAACAATTTTAAACAACATATATATATATATATTTGTGCTTGCAGGATGGCTCTGGGTTGAGCTGAAACAAGCAAAAGGAAAGAATGATTCCTTCCTCCCATATTTGGGTTTACAGGGTGCAATCTAAAAAATAAACACTTGACACATATCCTTACTCCCTGAATACTGACAAAGCGGGAGAGAACTTGTGGCTCAATAGGTTAAAGCATCTGCTTAGCATGCAGACTGCCCAGGTTCGAATCCCGGAAGGGTGAGTTCTGACTGAAGAGAGTTAAGAAACTCGAAATAGCTATATCAGAAATCCCTTATTTCTTTGTCAACAATTTTAAACAACATATATATATATATATATTTGTGCTTGCAGGATGGCTCTGGGTTGAGCTGAAACAAGCAAAAGGAAAGAATGATTCCTTCCTCCCATATTTGGGTTTACAGGGTGCAATCTAAAAAATAAACACTTGACACATATCCTTACTCCCTGAATACTGACAAAGCGGGAGAGAACTTGTGGCTCAATAGGTTAAAGCATCTGCTTAGCATGCAGACTGCCCAGGTTCGAATCCCGGAAGGGTGAGTTCTGACTGAAGAGAGTTAAGAAACTCGAAATAGCTATATCAGAAATCCCTTATTTCTTTGTCAACAATTTTAAACAACATATATATATATTTGTGCTTGCAGGATGGCTCTGGGTTGAGCTGAAACAAGCAAAAGGAAAGAATGATTCCTTCCTCCCATATTTGGGTTTACAGGGTGCAATCTAAAAAATAAACACTTGACATATATATATATATATATATATATACATGTATATATATATATATATACACATGTATATATATACATATATATATATATATATATATATATATATATATATATATATATATATATATATATATATATATATATATATATATATATATATATATATATATATATATATATATATATACATACATACATATATATACATATACATATACATATACATATACATATACATATACATATACATATACATATACATATACATATACATATACATATACATATACATATACATATACATATACATATATATATATATATATATATATATATATATATATATATATATATATATATATATATATATATATATATATATATATATATACATGTATATATGTATGTATGTATGTATGTATGTATGTATGTATGCAGGTCTTGGTGTATTCGGATCTTTTCCCGTGTAAGATTGAGAGTATCTTGGCGACGTTTTGATGACGTCCCACTCGTCATCTTTAGGCTGGGGTCTTCAGCTTTGTGCTTGTGTGAGCAAAGTGTGATTGGAGCTGCCATCTCTCCATATATATTGGTGGGGGTGTGTGGAGTGCTGGCTTAGTTGCTGTAGGTGGATTGGTTGGCTGTGTAGGAGCTATTGTTTGTGGATTGTTTGACTGTTTCGTAACATCCTGAGTAGTTGAGGTGCTGGCTGTGTGCCCATTAGTCTTTTGTGTTGTAATGACCTGGGTAATGGGTTGTGTGATGACATCCTGAGATCTAGTGTAGTGGTATCCTGGTAGGCGGGAGGGACATCTGGAAACTAGCCCTAATCAACAAACGAGTCCTAGCCACGAAAACTGACACTGGACCCAGAACAACACAGTACACCACCACCATTCACCCTCACCAGACCCAAACCCAAGCCCAAACCCATCCCTCAGATGAAATGCAACCACCATCCAGAAGCCAAACCACGACGACATCACCAGCTGCTACACCTCCCTCCGATCCCCACACAAAGCAAATGGACACATGCCATGAACACAGAGCTAGACTGCAAACTCAGAGTCAAACCAAAGCCTGGTATGTTACTTCACAGCCTTCAGCCCTGGACATCACATTACAGAACTCAGGAGGCCACAACACCAAAGCTCAGGATGTTACAACACAGCCAACCACCCAGGATGGTGCAACACAGAACTCAGGATATCGCTACATTAGATCTCAGGATTTGAGTCAAGATTTTCCATGTTTACAGGTAGTCCTCACACAACAACCAGTCGTTTTACAAATGTTCAAAGTTACAAAGGAACAGGTGCTTTAATTCTAACCCCAAATAGCACCCCCAGCCATTAAAAAAAATGTCATACTGTGCCCTCTCAAGATCATGTCACTACTTGTCAGCAGGTTGGCTTTTGGCATTTCACAGCTATGAGACCACAATTCACATTCATTTGAACTTGCTTTCAAATGAATGGGTTCACTTAATGACTTCAGCACTCATTTAACAACCATGGCATTTGCTTAATGACCCTGGTGTTCACTTAATGACCAGTACAAAAAATACCGAAAGCTACTTCATGTGAGTGCCTCGACCTGTGACCACAATGACTTAGAACTGTTGTCCTGGACTTAATTGTGGTTGTAAGTCAGGGAGTGCCCATATTGTAACTTTCGCTTGTGGCAACTATTCAAAAAATGTCCATGTCAGAGGTGAGATGTACGTATCTGGAAGGTGAAAAGGGACAAAACTTACTAGGACATTATTTGCAATAGACACCAGAGTTACCACCAAAGTGTAGAGGAAGAATAGCACAAAATCATTACAAACTATGATGGACACAACAGCCTGGAGCAATACAACTGTTTCCATGTCACCAAGTGCACAGCGAGGTCTCTGCAGCCATTCCTCCTGAGGCAAGCAGTCCCTTGCATTTCTTTGTGTTGCATATTATTGAAGAGTTACATTGCTCTGTACTATTTTAATGCCTGCCGTGAGCCTTTTATGACTCACCAAGCACGCTGCCTTCTCCTTGTCTTCAGGAACTTGGCTTTCTCCAGGCCATTTCAACATTAATGGGTTTTTTAAAGAAGGTTGAGTGGCTGTTTGGTAGCCATGCTTCATTTGTTTTATTTTGGAAATGTCCAATGTCCACATCCCTAGTGACCACTCATCTAAATAATGATTTGGGAGATAAGAACGGTTAAATCCATACGTTCAAGGAGCTAATTAATAGAGATCTGCCATGGTCAATACAAGTTTTAAGGCATCTCTTTCCTCCTCTTGCTACATCTCGGCCACCTCTAGGTGCTCCTTTTCTTGAAGATTTTCATATCTGTGGTCTATAGATTCCTACAGAGGGTTGTCCTTACTTCTTGTTGCACTATTTCATTTAAATAATATTTTTCCTGATTTTTAGATTGTTCTAAATCCTCTTTTTACATCTGTATTTTCATTTGTTTAGTTCAATGGTGAAGGCATCAGGCTAGAAACTAGGGGACCATGAGTTCTTTTCCTATTTTAGGCACAAAGTCAACAGGGTGACCTTGGGCCAGTCCCTCTCTCTCAACTGGCCCCTCTATGCATCTGAGGAAGGGAGCTATATTATAGAAGCTTAGGCATTTTAAAAAGTTGGTTGGAAAAGATGCTACCAGATTCATGATTTTTTATTACCATAGATGAATGGAGTGTCTTCTCCTACAATGTGTTCAGGGCTCATGTAGAAAATCTTGCTATTTCCTGCCTAGTAATTTTCAGCTGCACTAATAACTGGCAAATAAGAGGGCTGCGAATAATTCTGTGTTGTTGCTTCACTGTGTTTTAATGTTATCCCTCCAGAATCATGCCATTATTTTAATATTTAATTTTGGCCTTCCTGAAAAGGCTGCCTTAAGATTTTACATTATCCTGAATAATCCTGAATTTAAAGTAAAGTATGTATGTGTGTGTGTATGTGTGTGTGTATACATACATTTTTTAGATTGCTAACAAAGAATAAAGAATATATGTGTGTGTGTGTAAGTCTGTGGTTATTCAGGTTTTCTCCTGTGTAATGTTGGAAGTGTCTTGGCGACATTTCGATGAAGTCCCATTTGTCATCTTCAGGCTGGTGTTTTCGGCTTCGTGCTTCTAGGAGCAATGTGTGATCATAGCTGTATCTTCCTTTTAAGTGCCAGTGGGGGTATGAGTATATGAAATCCCATGCACCGCTTGCCCCACCACAAACATTGGACAAATCAACAGAAGAATAAGTGCACGCACTGAAGAACACAAGAACTCAGTCAAAAAAGAGGAATCAACTTCTTCCCTGGTCCAACACCTTAAAGCCACAGGACATGAAATTGACTTTTAAAAGACCAGAACTATCGCCAAAACTGAACACTTTAATAACAGAATAATCAGAGAAGCCATTGAGACAGAAAAACGCCCACACAGCATGAATAAATGAGATGATACCTCCTGCCTACCAGCCATTTGGAAACCCGCGCTTATTGACAAATGAGTCCCTAACACAAAGAATGACACCAGACCCACACTCACAAAAACCACACAGGATGTTACCACCACACATCCACGCAAAAAGCAAACCCAAACCCACACCGATGATGAGGCATGACCACAAACCAGAAGCCAGACCACAGCTGTATCATTAGCCACTTTAAACCCCTCCAATCCATACATGAAGCAAACTGACACCCACCATGAAGATGAGGCACGACCACGAATGCGAAGCCAAACAACAGCAACGCAGCTAACCATCTCAAATCCCCCTGCAACTCAGACTAACCTGAGCAGAACAAAGCCCCCACCCAAACAGAACACTCCCCCATCCAATCAGAGCACAGCCAACCCCCATCCAATCAGAGCACAGCCAAGCTCCTAACCAATCAGAACATACCTCCACCCAATCAGAACATATCCAAGCTCCCACCCAATCAGTTCATACCCCCACTGGCAGTTAAAAGGAAGAAACAGCTATGATCACACATTGCTCCTAGAAGCACGAAGCCGAAAACACCAGCCTGAAGATGACGAATGGGACTTCCAATTTTACGTGGGAGAAGACACCAAGACACTTCCAATTTTACGTGGGAGAAAACCTGAATAATCACAGACCTACGTACAAACACCCACAAAAACCTCAGAAAACAAATGTCGTACCTCTATGGGAAGGAAATCCACCATCTGACTATGAAAAACTCGAAGTCCAAAGAGCTTCCATTTTATGTGACCTCACATTCCTATGCAACTGTCGAGATCAAAATTTAATCCCCAGTGCTTCCAATTGAAATTCCATTCCAACTCTGCAGCCACCAAACGCATCTTGAAAAGAACAGAATTGGCCCTAATCAGAAATGAACTTCACACAAAAAGATTCCTCCTAGACTGAATCAACAAAGATCTCCTCACACTTCACCTCAAACTCAGCAACAAGATCCACCCCGCACTTTGGGACAAATCCAAACAACTCGCCGTCTGGAGACCCGAAACACAGACCACCCTCAAGACAGACACACACACCAACAAACTCCGAAGATTACAAGAACACCAGAAACAAACCCCTCCTCCCTCACAGCCACACATGAAACAAACAGTGCATAACATCTCAGATAGGATCCTCGCCAATGCTGAAACCAATGTCCTTTCCAAAGGATTCAACTTTGCAGTCACTCCCAAACACATCCCCACTGAAACCATTATATGCGGAGTTGAAACCAGCCTGACCAAAATCAACCCTGACAACGATAACAGAATCAGACTCGAAATCACCAACATCCTCTGCACCAGCAAGCCACCCAAAAGCAACTTACCCAAAGAGGAAAAGACAGCACTACTTAACCTGAAAGAAGACACCAGCATAATAATCCTACCAGCAGACAAGGGCAACACCACGGTGGTTATGAACACATCGGACTACCAAACCAAATTAACCAACCTACTCCAAGACTCCACACACAAACCCCTAAACACAGATCCCACCACCTACCTGGAAAAAACCACTAGATCCAAAATAAAAGCCTCCCCCTTTGCGAAGAGATCCAGCAAAGAATCATTCCCAGAGAGAAATCATCCAGATGCCCTAAGCTCTATGGTCTCCCCAAGATACACAAAGAAGGAACCCCACTTAGACCCATAGTCAGCTCCATAGGCTCACCTCTACAAAACCTAGCCAAATTTCTTGCCAAACAACTACAGTCCTATGCAGAATCCATCACCTCACACATAAAAAACTCATTCCAGTTCATAGAGATCATAAAGAAACAAAACTTACAGCCCAGCGACCTACTCGTGAGCTTCGATGTCATATCCCTCTTCACCCAAGTGCCAATCAAAGAAGCCTTAACAGCTATCCAAAACAAATATAACCCCCCCCAAACACATCCTAGATCTGACCAACCACTGCCTATCCAACACATACTTCATCTATAATGGACAAAAATGCAAACAAATAGAAGGAGCACCCATGGGATCACCCCTCTCATCTGTCATTGCAAACCTCTACATGGAACACTTTGAAACCCAAGCTCTAGAAAAATCTGACCACAAACCCAAACTTTGGCTCAGATACATAGATGACACCTTCATAATCTGGCCACATGGGAAAGAAAAACTGGACAATTTCCTCACACACCTCAACAGCTTACACCCCAAAATACAGTTCACCATGGAAACAGAAGCTAAAAATCAACTTCCCTTCCTGGATGTCTTAATCTACAAGAAATACAATGGCTCCCTAGGACACACTATCTACCACAGCGGTTCTCAACCTGTGGATTGCGACCCCATTTGGGGTCGAACAACCATTTCACGGGGGTCGCCAAACAACGCAGTCCACCATTTTTTCCCCTTTTCCTTAGCTGTGCTACCCCCTCTTATTCTATTGGCTTTTGAAAGCCAATAGAATAGACTCTCTTGAATAGAGTCTAATTCTATTGGCTTTCAAAAGCCAATAGGAATTGTCCAGGCTGTCTCTGCCCTGCTGAGCCCACCAAAAGTCCCAGTCTGCAAACGGTGCTGCAAGTTGTCTGCAGCGAAGGCGAGCTGTCTGGAAGTTTCCATCCCTCCCTGCTGAGCAACTACTAAAAATGTAAGAAAAAGAGGGCCAGGGGTGGGAGGTGGGAGGCCAGCGGGTGCAGGGAGGGTTGCTGGCGCGCGTGGGGCCTGGCGGGTGCCTTACCTCCCTTGGGCTGGGCCAGCTGGTGGCCCAGCCGGTGGTCACCCTGCGCCATCGCTGCCCCTTGCCAGCTATGCCTCAGCCGGTGCAGGGGGCGGCACCACGCATGCGCGGTGCTCCCGGGCATGGAAACAGTCCTCGACTTACGACCGGTTGGGTAGTCCTCGACCTACGATTGGTTGGGGGGTCGCGGCATTAAAAAGGTTGAGAACCACAGATCTACCAGAAGAAAACACACACAAACCGCTATCTGCACGCACTCTCACACCACCACCCAGCACAGATCAACTCCGTAGCCAAGACACTCATCTCCAGAACAAAACGCTTAGCTAACGAACAACACCTAAAAACCGAACTACACACTCTCACTAATGTACTAACATCCAACGGATTCCAAAGAAATAAGATTACCAACCTAATCCAAAAAGAAACCCCCACTAAAATGGTACCATTTACACATTGGTTTCTCTCCTGAAGACAAGGAGAAGGCAACGTGCTTGGTGAGGCATAAAAGGCTCACGGCAGGCATTAAAATAATACAGAGCAATGTAACTCTTCAATAATATGCAACACAAAGAAATGCAAGGGACTGCTTGCCTCAGGAGGAATGGCTGCAGAGACCTCGCTGTGTACTTGGTGACATGAAAACAGTTGTATTGCTCCAAGCTGTTGTGTCCATCATAGTTTGTAATTATTTTGTGCTATTCTTCCTCTACACTTTGGTGGTAACTCTGGTGTCGATTGCAAATAATGTCCTAGTAAGTTTTGTCCCTTTTCACCTTCCAGATACGTACATCTCACCTCTGACATGGACATTTTTTGAATAGTTGCCACAAGCGAAAGTCACAATATGGGCACTCCCTGACTTACAACCCCAATTAAGCCCAGGACAACAGTTCTAAGTCATTGTGGTCACAGGTCGAGGCACTCACATGAAGTAGCTTTCGGTATTTTTTGTGCTGGTCATTAAGTGAATGCCAGGGTCATTAAGCAAATGCCATGGTTGTTAAATAAGTGCTGAAGTCATTAAGTGAACCCATTCATTTGAAAGCAAGTTCAAATGAATGTGAATTGTGGTCTCATGGCTGTGGAATGTCAAAAACCAACCTGTTGACAAGTAGTGACATGATCTTGAGAGGTCACAGTATGACTTTTTTAATGGCTGGGGGTGCTATTTGGAGTTAGGATTAAAGCACCTGTTCCTTGGCTGTTGTAACTTTGAACATTTGTAAAACGACCAGTTGTTTTGTGAGGACTGCCTGTAAACCTGGAAAATCTTGATTCAAATGCTTTATTAATCCTGAAGCTCACTGGATGATCTTAAGCCAGTCGCCTTTTCTCATTCTAGCCCAGCGGTTCTCAACCTATGGGTCGCGCCTCCATTTGGGGTCGAACGACCATTTTGCAGGGGACACCGCGGTCCACCATTTTGTTTTTGTTTTTTTTTGTTTTTTTGTTTTGTTTTTTTCGTCGCACGCGCGCCGTGCATGCGCGGTTCGGGCTACCGCGCGCGCACCGTGCATGCGTGGATCGGCCCGTCATGGTCTGCCATTTTTTTTGTCGCGCGCGTTCGGGCCATCGCGCGTGGTTCGGGCCGTCATGCGCGCGCCACGCATGCGCGGATCGGCCCGTCGCGGTCCGCCATTTTGTTTTGGGGGGGGGGTTTCCCGTCGCACGCGCCGGGGTCACGCCGCGCATGGGCGGGGCAAGTGGGGTCTCAACCTGAAAAAGGTTGAGAACCACTGTTCTAGCCTACCTTGATTAGTTGCTGAGAGAAAAGATGAGGCTCTTTGTGCAGCCTTGACTTCTATACATACTATACCTATCTCCAGAGTGTCGATTTATAGTCATTTATCATGACATATATGCCATCGCAGGCTGAATGGATAGGGACTGATATGAATATACATATTTTTTCATTGCTGAATCATTTTTGCAGATCTTTTACATCAAGATTCATGGCATAGATGTATGCATTCTTTCCAATAAGCTGTTACATGGCAATAAGGTAATTTAAGGGCACCAAGAGGGGAGAATCTGAAGATAAGATTAGGATGGAAACAGATACATATGCAAGAAAAAAACTCCTTGGAAGTGGGTTTGTAAACAGAGTGAATGTTATTTGGAGATGATGTCACTTAGACATTATGAGATCTTATTGGCTAGTCCTAATAATTAACTTGGCAGTTCTAATTTAAAATAAGATTCCATACCTCCTTCAGAGTTAACCCCAGGAACAAAATAGTATAGTGTCCAACTGGGGATTACTGGAGAATGTGTAAATGGTACCTTATCTCTGTCTAGATAAGGTTGTTGAATTGAAATGAGGCGGATAATTCTACTTCTAAGGATAATGATAAATTAATGGGCTGCCGTAAAGAAGAGGGGGTCAACTTGTTTTCCAAAGCACCAGAAGGCAAGACAAGAAGCAATGGATGGAAACTAACTAAGGAGAGAAGTAACATTGAACTAAGGAGAAATTTTCTGACAGTGAGACAATCAACCAGTGGAATATCTTGCTTTCAGAAGTTGTGGGTACTCCATCGCTGAAGGCTTTTAAGAAAAGACTGGACATCCATATGTCTGAAATGGTACAGGATCTCCTGCTAAACCAGAAGGCTGGACTAGAAGACCTAGGTCCCTTCCAACTCTGAGGATGTTCTATGTTCTAAATCAAAGAAGAATACCAAACCATATATGCTAAAAGACTCTGTAGAGAGCTGGATTCAAAAGGAAAGATTATTTGAAATGAGTAAGGGTTCACACATGAACCCTGCTCCCATTTTCAGATTATTAGCTGCTTTCCCAACTAAGAAAACTAAGAAGAACAGACCCAGAGGGCATGTGGTTACTAGTCTTAGATTAATGAATGTAATGATTAATGACTGATAATTCCTTAGTTATTACTGCATCCATGGAATCTTGAGCCATACTTGTATGGCTATGGCAGGAGTTTCGCCAGGACTAACATTTTGTAATTGAATGTGTGAATGGAGAAAGAGGGGAAGAAATGCCTAACAAAAAATCAGAGAAGATAGGCAGAGCCCCCAATGTCTTAACAGTCAAAGAAAGAAAGTTAGGAAAGACCTGCCCTAATGGATCAAGCAGTTAAAAGTGGCAGTGGGCAATTTGTGTCTTCAGATTGGCAAGATTCTGCTAATATAGCCTTACAATAAAGTAGAATTAGTTCATCTAGACCTGTTTCCTGTCTAGTTTTACCTATGGGGGCTGACATATTCTGGGAGTCTTCAGTTCCAGATTTGAGGCTCTATCAAACAGCTTCAGTTAAGAAAATGGCTAAGAAACAAGATCAAACATACTATGCCAGAACCTTTAACTAGTCTGTCTGACATCCAACACTCAATACAATTATTTAATGTTGACACTCTTATAATCTAGAAAGGGAGATGAAATTTCTAGAAGTCAAAGCAATGCTCCACTGTCACCAGTAATGCAAATTTTATTTATTTGTTTACTTACTTATTTATTTATCTAATTTAAATGCCGCCCATCTCACCATCAAAAGCAACTCCCTTGGATTAAATTATACATATGAGCTTTAATTTGGGCCAATCTGGTATGCAACCGCAAATGAAAAGACCCGCCTAACAAATTGAGAAATTGTCCAGTGTGGAGAAAAATAGAAGAAGCAATTAAAAAGAAGATTTTACATTTATTTATTTATTTTATTTGTTTAAACTTATATGCCGCCCTTCTCCTAAGACCCAGGGCGGCTCACAACAACAATACAAGTAAAAACATAAACATAGAATCAATTAAAATTACTAATTACAATACTATATAAAAACTAAATAATTTATCACACTCATACAACACACAATCACAGTCAAAGGCCCAGGGGCAGAGTGCAGCTCACACGCCCCAAACCTGTCTGCATAAATGTGTCTTCAACAGTTTCCGGAAAGCTAGGAGGGAGGAAGCAGTACGAACCTCTGAGGGAAGCTGGTTCCAGAGGGCTGGGGCAGCAACGGAGAAGGCCCTAGTCCTAGGCCCCACCAGATGGCATTGTCTAACAGACGGGACCCGTAGGAGGCCAACCCTATGTGCCCTAACCGGTCGTTGGGATTCATGAGGCAGAAGACGGTCCCGCAAGTATCCTGGCCCATTGCCATAAAGGGCTTTATAGGTCATAACCAACATTATTGCAACATTATGCAATTTCTCCATAAATGGTATATGATACCACCACAGAAGTAACAATAACAAGAAGAGCTTTTCATACATTCCACAAAAGCTCTAATTGTAGTAATATGGTAGAGGAATTTTGAGTTCTGCACTATACGAGTATCTGATTGGTAAGAGCTCCACCTTAAGTTACCCTTTTCACTCAAACAGCAGAGGAAAAAACATGTGAATGGTGCTTGTGTGTGACTCATTTGCCCTTCCTTTGCCCTTCTTCTCTGGACAGTGGAAAAGACCCTTTCTTGGCCCAACTCCATCCTGTTCAATGAGGAGCTAATTCTGTGCATAGCCACCTGGCTGATTGTGATCTTTCATTCCAATGTCCCTCTTCTCTCCACTTGCTCCTTCTTGCCGGAGGGTCTGCAGGCCCCTTCTGGAAATGAGCTCCTACCTTGCCAGTCTCCTTGCACTTTCTGCTAATGAGCTTGATATGGACAGAGATCTGATGAAGAAAGTGATAATGTTTCACTCTTTAATGGCTCTGTGCTTCATTGCACCAGACAGCGGGATATGCTCAGGCCTTTGCTCATTCAACCTGGAAGGAGAGCATGAACTTGTCTCCTGTATCCACCCTCTCTGATTTGATCAAAGCGTTAATCCCTCTAAAATGATCCTGGAATCTGGAGTGGAAGTTCTGAAAGTAAGTTCTCTCTGTGGTTCCACGGGGCAAGATGTTAACATGGCTTCAAAAACGACTCTGATCTAAAGCAAGAAAAACTCACTAGGGACACTAATAAATATTAATTATTCCAGAAAATCAAACTTTTTTTTTAAAATGAGCTATCCTATCAGTGAAACAGCTCTAAACCCAGTCTTCTCACTCCTATCTAGCTGAGGTCTACAATACATAGAATCAGGGCTTTTTTTCTCATAGAATGCCCAGAATGGAGTTCCGACACCTTTTTTGGATGGAACCTTGTAGGGTAGGCAAGGCTGGTTGTATGACATATGTGAGTTCTGGCACCTTTTTTTTTTTTAAGAAAAAAAGCACTGCATAGAATCCTCTATTGCAGTGGTTCTCAACCTTCCTAATGCCGCAACCCTTTAATACAGTTCCTCATGTTGTGGTGACCCCCAACCCCCCATCCAGCTGGCCAGGGAGGGGGGCAGGAAAGCCACTCCACCGGCTCCACCCAGCCTGGTTGGAGAAGTGCCATCCCTCTCCCTCTTTCTCTCTTTCTCTCTCTCTTTCCTCTCTCTCTCTTTCTCTCTTTCCTCTCTTTCTCTTTCTCTTTCCTCTCTCTCTCTTTCCTCTTTTTCTTTCTCTCTCTCTTTCCTTCCGCTTTCTCTTTCTCTCTTTCCTATCTCTTTTCCTGTTTCTCTCTCTTTCCTCTCTCTTTCCTATCTTTCTCCCTCTCTTTCCTCTCTCTTTTCCTCTGTTTCTCTCTCTTTCCTATTTCTCTTTCTCTCTCTTACAGCAGCATCATCGGGGTTCCTCGCCACCACCCCCGTCCCGGCTGCCGCCCCGCCACATCCTCAGCCGAATGGGCGGGGAGGGGAGCAGGACTGGAGGCAGCGGTTCTGGCGGCAGCATGGCAGCATCGTCGGGTTCCTTGCCGCCACCCCTGGCCCGGCCACTGCTCCCCCCACATCCTCAGCTGAACATGCGGGGAGGGGGAGCAGGACAGGAGGCAGTGGCTCCGGCAGCGGTGGCAGCAGCATGGCAGCATCATGGGGGGTCCCCACCATCCCCGGCCTGGCTGCTGCCCCTGCACCCAGTGAGGGGTGGCTAAATGCTCTCTGGAGGGAGAGTGCACTCTTGTGGACCTTAACTCCCATAGCTTTGATCCTTGGGCATGCCAACTGGGACTTTTGGAAATTGTAATTCAGATGATATGGAAATTAGTTGCTTAACTCAATGTGCAACTTCTGTTATCTATTTTTTAAAAATAATATTTTATTAGTTTTCTAATTTTACAATTAAACATTTAAAAAGCAACGTGGTGACTGGGTAATCAGTAATTCAATAACATACATAAATCTTTAGCACAAATTTCAAGTTACAACATCAGATATTTCCTCCTTTTTTCCCAACTTCTGTTATCTATTGATCAAGTCTAGAATCAGGTTGCTCTTAAGATGCCATCCTACAAGCAAGGATGTGCAGAGCCATGTTGGTAAATGTTGTTGATCTCATTAAAATGGGTTTCCTTTGGAGAAAAAAAATGTTACCTCAAATATTGCTTTGGGGGATAATTTTCAGTAGCATGTTCAATCTCTCTGGGAAATGTTGCTGGACTTGCTTTTTTTTTTTACTTACTGGAAAAACCTCATATGTTTTGCTCTCAGTATATGAACCCATCAAATCTGGGGCTAATGACTGGAAGTAATATGAAATTTCAAAAAGGAATGGCGTCCATTCCACTCATGGGCTCCACATTTGTGAAAATGTGGCTTAGACATTTTTTTGTCAGAAGAAAGCTGAACCCCACTGATGGTATCTGAACCATTGGTGTCCAATCATTCTAACCAAAATGGTGTTCAGAAGAAACTGGTTTCCTTTGATGTCTTAGGTAATATTCTCATGTGCAGTTCAATTCAGAATAGAGCTGGAAGGGACCTTGGAGGTCATCTAGTCCAACCATCTGCTCAGGCAGGAAACCCTATGCCATTTCAGACAGATAGTTGTCCAATCTGTTCTTAAAAACTTCCAGTGTTGGAGCATTCATAACTTCTGGAGGCAAGTTGTTCCACCGATTAATTGTTCTAACAGTCAGGAAAGTTCTCCTTAATTCTAGATTGCTTTTCTCCTTGATTAGTTTCCATCTATTGTTTCTTGTCTTGCCCTCTGGTGTGCGTGTGTGAGAGAGAAAGAGGGAGGGAGGGGAAGTTCTACAAATCTAAGGAACACTGCTTTCAACAAAATTGAGTGGTCTACAATGGTAGGTTTGTAATTGGTCATATTGGGGATGGAGGAAGGTGGGCTGTGTAAAGTAGCTGGTGATGTACCTCAAGATAAAACCAGTGACATTAAAAGGTTTAACATGGAAAATGCCTTTGGGTCAACCAAGGATGTTCAGGTGGAAAAAAAACCCACCCACTTTTATTACTGAGGCAAACATTGTTCCAGGTATAGAATGTGTTTTGACCTGAACTTAACCACCTTTGTGTTTATAATGCTATTGGGAGAATATTTTTTTTCTGATTTACACATTATGGAACATAGCCCAAAGTATGCAAAGTGAGGCGATTGACTGACACGGTACATATTTCTGGTTCCTATTCTGAACTAGCTGAACTTAAAAAACAAACTTTCCATCCATCCATGTACAAAATAATAGACACCCACACTGAGAAATCTCCCTTGACTCTACAGCGTTGCTTGCTTTGTATTGAACATCTACTGTAGCTGCATGAAAGCCTAGTCAACATAGCTTTTTCTTCTCTTTAACAGTGGCACAGAAGAACTAGCAATAGCACTTAGACTTATATACTAGTCCGTGGTACTTTACAGCCCTCTCTGGGCAATGTTAGCATGTTGCCCCCAACAATATGGGTCCTCATTTTACCAGCCTTGGATGGAAGGCTGAGTCAACCTTGAGCCGGTCAGAATCGAACTCCATACTATGGGCAGAGTTAGCCTGCAATACTGTGTTCTAACCACTTGTGCCACCAGGGCTCCTTTTTTTTACTTTAATAAGGGCTTTAATAAATGCTATAATAAGGATCAGAGATATTTTTGGCATCCTGTACTCCTCTATGAAGATTGTTATGTAGCATACTGAAGCATGCACTTAAGGAATAATCAATTAATTATAACAATACACAGTTCAGCAAATTGTTCAAAAACAATTCAGGTTCCTCTCAAAACTGTGCTGTACTTGTATTATAGTATTTGTTAATAAAAAGAGAGTGTGTGAGAGAGGAAGAAGTTGATGATGTTGAGTATAAATCCATGAAACATCACTTTGTATGTATATGTGTATCATTTGCTTAATGGCATTCTGCTGATGGTTATGTACATTGCAATCTCTATTAGTTTTTAAACTAATTTAAAAATTTACATAAGTTCAGAGAAATGAAAGAGAGGGGGGATCAATCTATATTTTTGAATAATGTTTTGGATAAAATAATTTCTGGCAAGAGAAGCCAATTTTCTAACAAATAATATTAAATTAATATTTAATTGTCTTGTCACAAGTTTTGTAATAATTTTTGAATCGATTTGATATTAAAACATAAAACTGTATGCTTCTTTTTTATTCATAACTAGTCCCTATCTGATTTGTATGTATATATGTAATAAACATATAAAAATATGCATAAATATTAAAAAGAAATCACTAAATTCATAATAATAATTTCTTACTTATGGATTAGTTATATCTTGTTCCTACCTGATTTTAATGTATTGATGTATTATTAGACAAAAGATAAAGGTAAAGATAAAGTTTTCCCCTATCCCAGTGGCGGTGAACCTATGGCACGCCTCCCCCCGTGGCCCACTTCTCACCAGCAGCCCCCCCAGAGGAGAGTTGCCCCCAAGTGTGGCCCACATGGAGCAGCGCAGCCAAGGACATGGCAGCCAGGCAGCAGGGACAAGACCCCACCCTTGTGCTCCATTGATGCTGTGGGGCGTGGGTGGAGGGTGTGGCCACCATGGCACTGCTGGGCCGCCTGGGGAATCTGTGGAGGTGGTGAGTGGCCCTGGGGATGGGTGAGGCTGGGGGTGGGTGGGGCTGAGGCGGGGCGGGAGCAGAGCGGAGCTGGCAGGGCAGGGATGGTTTTTGGGCACTCAGTCTCTAAAAGGTTCGCCATCACTCCCCTATCCAGTTGTGTCTGACTCGAGGGGACATGATTTATTTCTTGGCCGAGGGAGCCAGCATTATCCAAAAACATTTCCATGGTCATGTGGCTAGCGTTGACATGTGGCCACAGCGTTGACTATACGTAAGGCATGGTACCTATTTATCTACTTGCATTTGCATGCTTTCAAATTGCTAGGTAGGCAGGAGCTGGGGCAAGGAATGGGAGCTCACCCAAAGAAATATAATCATGTAGCTTTTCTAAATCGATGTGCGGCTTACAAGGATCCTTATATATGGTTTAGTGGTCCCATTTTAATACCACTGAACTAGAAAATCCTTGTGATTCTTTTCAACTCTATAATGTGAAGATTTTCCCCATTATTACTCATAAGTATTAATAATGGCTTAATGGTTTATATAAAAATATAAACCATAGCTGTGATACAAATGCATAATTTCATTCATATAGCTTAATTAGATATAGAAAATTGTTCATGCCCATTTTTCCCAATTGTATCTCTTCTTGTAATGGCTACCTGATACATAGAAATTGACAAATAAAGCTTCTTCCCCCCCACCTATTATTGCCAAGGAATAACATAGGTCCAGTCCCAGGGAAAAAAAAGATAAATCAGGAATGATGGAGAGATATTTTTTTCTTCCCTTCCTACTTCTAGTACCTATTTCACAGCTATTTAGTATACTAAGTGAATCTAGTGTTTCTCGATCTCAGCAACTTTAAGATGTATGGACGTCAATGCTGGCTGGGGAATTCTGGGAATTGACATCCACATATCTTAAAGATGCTGAGATAGAGAAACAGAGATCTAGATAATGTACATTTCCTAAGATCTATTGATAATTACAGCAGTGTCTGGGAAAATGACATATCCCATTCTTTCTCTGTCAAGCCAATCAAGGCCAACTAATTATTATGAAGATGATTAAAAACAAAGCAGCAAAAGTCCTTTGATGATTCCACTATGGCAAAAGTAGATAGATAGATAGATAGATAGATGGATGGATGGATGGATGGATGGATGGATGGATGGACGGACAGATGGATGAATAACCCAGTTTATGTGTTTGATCACAGAAAAATACAGACAAAACTCAAATAATGGGTGCTCATTCTCTAAAAATTCTTCTGCCCTCTCCCCCTTAAATACCCTTTAATATTCTCGTGAGTTTTTGATGATTCTTTCAGTGAAAAAAGCACATAACAATATGGAGTCCTTGATGCTCTCTGAGCTTGGTTGTTTGCTTGCAGACATTTTGTTACCTGACTACGTAGTGCATCTTCTAGCAACTTTAATGCTAGAAGGGAGTGGAGTGTGTTCTCTCTTAGCTTGCCCTGTCAGTGTTGGTGGGGGGTTGTTTGCTTCTTGGTAGTTTCTTGATTAGGTTGTTGTTTACTGCTTGATTGTTTGTCTGATGTTAATTCTGGTGCTAATCCCTGCTTCTCTGGGTGTTGAATTTGCTGGTTAGGAGGCAGTGCACATTACACCAGAGGGCAGCAGCACTTAGCAAGATGCATTGAAATACCCTAGTAGATAGCTAGACATAGTAGAACAGTGGTACATTATATTATTGCATTTTTCCAGTCACTCCCTAAGACTGTGATCTGCTCCCATAACAAAGCAGGGTCAAGTAGGGACACTTCTGTTAGAGGCAATTAGCAAAACTTTACATACATGGGAGAAAACTGTAACAAGAAAGCAGCCATAAAATAGCAGCACCACATCAATAGCCTTGATGAACTCAAAAAGATAAACAGAGTCGGAGCTAATTGATAGTTGGAGATCAAGACATTCCAGGCCTATAAACTAGGCAGGGCAGCTGAAAAAGAAGCTCACAAGATAGGCTTCCATATTGCCAAGAAAACAACATTACATCTTCATGTACTTAGTAGGAATCAAACCTGATGTCAGCAGCTTGAGGAGAACCCAGAGAGGAAATGTACAATATTTCCCCTAAGTTTGATATGTGGAACTCATAGCTGATATGTAGATTAGAACTACAGCCATTAATTAGAAGTAGCAGATACTGTTAATAGAGACAGACAGACAAACAAACTCAGTTCCCAGAAAAATACATAGAAATTGGCAAGTAAAGTTTTTTTCCACCACCTATTACTGCCAAGAACATAGGTCCAGTGCCAGAAAAAGAAACTGATAAAACAGGAATGATGGAGAGAGAAGATTTTTCCTTCTCTTCCCACTTCTGATACATGTTCCACAGCTGTTTAGTATACTAAGTGAATCTAGTGTTTCTCGACCTCAGCAACTTTAAGATGTACATCAATGCTGGCTGGGGAATTCTGGGAATTGACTCCAAGTTAATACGGCTTCCAAGAAACCCTCTGCCATTTTCAGTCATTCAGCACAAAAGAGTAACACTCCTTTCTTCACAGAATTACAGGTAATCCTCAACTTACAACCACAACTGAGCCCCAAATTTCTGTTGCTAAGTGAAATAGCTGTTAAGTGAATAGTAGTAGTAGTAGTAGTAGTAGTAGTAGTAGTAGTAGTAGTAAAACTGGAAGGGACCTTGGAGGGAATCTAGTCCAACCCCCTGCTCAAACCCTATACCATTTCAGACAAATGGCTGTCCAGTCTCTTCTTAAAAACCCCAGTGTTGGAGCATTCACTACTTCTGGAGACAGGTTGTTCCACTGGTTAATTGTTCTAACTGTAAGGAAGTTTCTCCTTAGTTCTAGGTTGCTTCTCTCCTTGATTAGCTTCCATCCATTGTTTCTTGTCCTGCCTTCAGGTGCTTTGGAGAATAGCTTGACTTCCTCTTCTTTGTGGCAGCCCCTGAGATATTGAAACACTGCTATCATGTCCCCCCTCATCCTTCTCTTCATTAAACTAGACATACCCAATTCCAGCAACAGTTCCTTATATGTTTTAGCCTCCAGTCCCCTAATCATCTTTGTTGCTCTTCTCTGTACTCTTTCTAGAGTCTCAACATCTTTTTTACATCGTGGTGACCAAAACTGGATGCAGTATTCCAAGTGTAGCCTTACCAAGGCATTGTAAAGTGGTATTAACACTTCACGTGATCTTGATTCTATCCCTCTGTTAATGCAGCCTAGCACTGTGTTGGCCCTTTTGGCAGCTGCAGCACACTGCTGGCTCATATTTAGGTGATTGTCTTAGCTTTTCTTGCCACAGTTGTTAAGTGAATCACTGCAATCATTAAGTTAGTAACATGGTTGTTAAGTGAATGTACTTCCTCATTGTCTTTGCTTGTCAGTAGGTCACAAAAGGGGATCACATGACCCTGGGACACTTCCACCATCATAAATATATGCCAGTTGTCAAGCATCCCAGTTTTCATCACGTGACCATGGAGATGCTGCAATGGTCATAAGTGTAAAAAATGGTCATAATTCACTTTATTCCATGCCGCTGTAACTTTGAATGGTCACTAAATGAATTGTTGTGAGTCAAGGACTACCTGTATGATATTTCTGTGCTTATTAATTAAAATCAAAAAAGACAAAGATCCCAAGAAAAAACTAATGAAGAATTTCAGAGAAGAAACAGAGAAGGACAAGAAGCAGTATTATGAGACTGAAGATGAAAATAGCAATGGAAAAACAAAGAAAGGTTTCAAAAAAAAAATCTGGGAAGAAGATTTTTAACTTTGAATTGATGTGCTATTTAATTAGCACTTATCATTATTATAAGGTACAGGAATTAATAGAATATCTATGGAAACATGGCTAACAAAAGAAGAATCAGTGAGACTTTAATCAAAGTATGCCAGAAAGTATGGGAAATGAAACAATGGCTATCAAAATACAATATATCAACCAAAGAAAGAAGACTTAAGAGCATTCAGAATATTGCACAATGGCCTTAATATTACATGCTGGCAAAATATTTAGAATCATCCAATGGAGGTTAGAATCCACAAAGAAAGTGGGGGTGTGAGATGTTTAAGGTATTTTTTAAAAAAAAGCAGAGGAACAAGATATATTAGTGCTAATGGACACTAGATAATTGAGAAACCAAAGAAGTCATTACATGCTTCATTGACTGTAGAAAGGGCTTTGAATGTGCTTAGGAAAATGGAACCTCCCGAACATCTCATCGATCACTTGTGAAGCCGATACATAAGACAGGATCCCACAATTTGGGTGGACATGGCCATGGAGTGAGACAAGGCTGTCTGCTCTCTCATTCATTCAACTGTATGTTGAATTATTCTTATATTGAAGGAAACTGATTGGAAGAAGATAGATGTATTTTAAACTGGAGGAAGAAGCATAAAAACCCATGCTATGCTGTTGACATTGTTTTGATATCTGTAAACAGTTTGCAAAGTCTAGTAATCAAAGTCAATGAACAACTACAAGTAAATATAAAGGACCAAACTAATGAAAGTGAATCTAATAACCAGCCTTTGAATTGACAATAAGGTAGTGGATAACTTTTGCTTATCAGTACTAACTGAGAGCCAGTTTGGTGTAGTAGTTAAGGCATCAGGCTAGAAACTGGGAGACTTGTGGGTTCTAGCCGTGTCTTAGACACAAAGCCAACTGGGTGATCTTGGGCCAGACCCTGTCTCTCAGCCCTAGGAAGGAGACAATGGCAAATCAGTTCTGAAAAACCTTGCACAGAAAGCTGCAGGTTCTTGTCTGTTGCTCTGAGAATCATACATGATTGAACAGAGGAAAAGAAAAGGGCTAGAGGAACTGACAGTTAAGAAATACATTGCAGACTAGCATGTGCAAGAGTAGTAATAAAAGCCTTTGGAAAATACATTCATAGGTGATTATATGTCTATACCTGAAAAAATCAGAATTATATAGGTAATTATTTTCCTAACATACTGTGGATGCAGAAGCTGATCTTTGAAAAAGCAGGATAGGAAGAATATTAGTATCTTTAAACTAGAGTACTGGAGAAGGTTCTTCTGCATATTATGTATAGCTATCAAAACAAGCAAATGGATCAAAAAGCAAATTAATCTAGTGTTCTTACTTGAGGCATGCATGAATAAGCCCAAAGTATCATATTTTGGACACATATTGTGTGAAGATCCAGGTTTCTTGAGGCCAGTAATGCTGAGAAAGTTGGAAAGAAAGAGAAGAAGAGGATCCACAATATGATAGATGGACTTGGTTACAGTGTTCATGAGAAGAACTAAACAGCCAGGTTGATGTCAGATCATCTTACAGAAAGTCTATCTATGTGGCTGGAATCAACATGGACTTGATGTTCCAATATCTATCCCTCCCTTCCTCCCTCCCTCCCTCCCTCCATCCTATTATTGTATAATCAAGGTCTGAATCAACATACCCCAATCTATTCCCTTCATCCCTTACTAGTGTGAGATGATTGTTCCAGTGTGGATTGGAGATCATAAAAGATGTAGTCCATGACATCAGCATCAAACTGTGGGAGTTTATCGTATAATGCCCAAATTGAAACTGGAGGCAGTCTCTGATTGTATAGTTCTTTCAATATTATTTCAATAAAATACCGGTAATTGCTTTTATTTGTGATATGCCTTTGATCCTATGAAAAATAAACATGATTAACAAACCCACAGAAGATATTGAGATTTTGAACACTGACATAATAGCGGTGTTCCAATATTTGAGGGGCTGCCACAAAGAAAAGGGGGTCAACCTATTTTTTAAAGTACCAGAAGGCAGGTCAAGAATCAATGAATGGAAACTAATCAAGGAGAGAAGCAACCTAGAACTAAGGAGAAATTTCCTGACAACTGAAAACAATTAATCAGTGGAACGACTTGCCTCCAGAAGTTGTGGATGCTCCGTTACTGGAAGTTTTTATTTATTTATTTTAGAAAATTTATATAGCCATCTACTCATTCACAGCAACTCTAGGCAGCTTACAAACAGTAAAAATAGAAAATAAATAAAAATAAAAAAATAAAAAAATAATCCCCCCCCCCATTTAAAAAAAGAGATTGGACAGCCATTTGTCCAGAATAGTATAGGGTCTTTCTGCTTGTACAGGGTGTTGTACTAGAAGACTCCCAGAATCCTTATTCTGAAGTTTAGTGAACAAATTATACTCTGGTAGTTGTGTGTTGTTGTTTTTCAAAAGCATGAAGAAATTCACTTATAAACCAGTCTCCTTCAAGCTGCTGTCCTTCAGCTATTGGGAGATGCCCTCCAGATGTCCCAATTTAATAGCCATCTGGTGAGGAACATAGTTCTAACATTTTTGGAAGGCAACAAAATGCTGCTTCCATTGCAAACTTATTTTAAATTTACAACAGCTGACACAATGTGTTCTTTGATTCCATTTTCTCTTTCAGAGGTAGTTGAGTTTTTCCTGGTGGACAAATAACCCCAGTGCACCCATCTAGTGCACCAATTGGTCTTTTCAAGATAACACATTTTTGAAGGGAAGACAGATAATAGCATGTTGTGTGACATTCTTGGAATCTCAGTTCAGTATATTTGGATGCCCCAGGCTCTGGCTTCAATTTTGCATTTCTATAACTAATATGGTCTTTGCGGGAAATTACTTCTTTGGTGCTTTATAACCTAAACCTCATGCTGTTATTTTTGCATTTTGAAATGGACAAATCAATTATTTTAAATCATCTATTGCTGGAATAATTTTGTTGTCTATAGGAATTTTGGGAAAATGTAGCATAGGTATTTGTACATTGCTAAAAAAATAGGATGAGGATATAGACTATCATAAAATAAACACAATTAAATGTGTACAAATATAATCAGCAAGATCCTGCACAAACATAACATCAAGACAGCATTCTGCACAAACAAAAAAATATCCACCATCCTAAGAAACCCTAAAGACAAAATTGAGTTAGAAAATCAAGGAGTATATGAAATCCCATGTACTGCTTGCCCCACCACATACATCGGACAAACCAACAGAATAATAAGTGCACGCATTGAAGAACACAAAAACTCAGTCAAAAAAGAGGAACCAACTTCTTCCCTGGTCCAACACCTTAAAGCCACAGGACATGAAATTGATTTCAAAAAGACCAAAACTATCACCAAAACTAAACACTTTAATAACAGAATAATCAGAGAAGCCATCGAGATAGAAAAACACCCACACAGCATGAACAAACGAGATGATACCTCCCGCCTACCAGCCATTTGGAAACCCGCCCTTATTGACAGACGAGTCCATAGCATGGGGAATGACACCAGACCTACACTCACAAAAACCACACAGGATGTCACCACCACACATCCAGGCAAAAAGCAAACCCAAACCCACACCGATGAGGAGGCACGACCACAAACCAGAAGCCAGACCACAGCTGCATCATTAGCCACCTTAAACCCCTCCAATCCATACACGAAGCAAACTGACACCCACCATGAAGATGAGGCACAGCCACGAACGCAAAGCCAAACAGCTATACAGTTTACCATCTCTAATCCCCTTGTAACACTGACTAACCTGAGCACAACAAAGCCCCCACCCAAACAGAACACTCCCCCAGCCAATCAGAGCACAGCCAACCCCCCATCCAATCAGAGCACAGCCAAGCCCCTAACCAATCAGAACACACCTCCACCCAATCAGAACACAGCTGAGCTCCCAGCCAATCAGTTCAAACTCCCACTGGCAGTTAAAAGGAAGAAACAGCTAAAATCTCACATTGCTCCTAGAAGCAGAAGCCGAAAGCACCAGCCTGAAGATGACGAATGGGACTTCGTCGAAACGTCGCCAAGACACTTCAAATTCTACGTGGGAGAAAACCCGAAGAACCAAAGACATATATATATATATATATATATACATACATATATATATATACATACATACATACATATACATACACATACATACACATACACATACACATACACATACACATACATACATACATACATACATACATACATACATACATACATACATATATAGAGTGTTGGGGGGGGTGGAGAGTTCTCTTATAAACCTTGCTAACCGAGTTTCTTACTCACTGACTGTGTGATAGGGCCATTCATCTTGACCGACCATTTGTTTTAGTATTGTAAATAGTTGCTTTTATTGTTTTAAATTTTTTTTAACAATAAACAGCTGATTTATATTCCTCCCGGAGTTCAAGGATTGTATATTATTGAACAGATATGCCCGGGATTTGGATTTCTGGGAGTTGAAGTCCACAAGTTTTAAAGCTGCCAAGTTTGGAGACCCCTGCCTTATACCATCCCAGACAAATGATTGTCTAAGCTTGAAAACCTCCAACGATTGAGCAACCACAACTCTGGAAGGCAGGCTGTTCCACTGATTGATTATTCTTACTGTTAGGAAATTCCTCCTTAGTTCCAGGTTGAATCTCCCTCTAACAAGCTTCCACCCGTTGCTTCTTGTCCTCTTCCCTCTGATTGCCCTCCAAGTACTGGAAGACTGCTACCGTGTCTCCCCTGAGCCTTCTCTTCATTAGGCTAAACATACCTAGTCCAGCCTAATAAAGAGAAGACTGAGGAGAGACACAATAGCAGTCTTCCAGTACTTCTTCATAGCTATACTGCACAAATACAGACAGTCCTTGACTTACGGCCATAATTGAGCCCAAAAATTCAGCTACTGTGCTAGACAGTTGTTAAGTGAGTTTTGCCCCATTCTTGCCACAAGTGTTAAGTGAATCACTGCAGTTAACTTAGTAACACAGTTATTAAGTGAATCTGGCTTCCCCATTGACTTTGCTTGTCAGAAGGCTGCAAAAGCTGATCACATGAACCCAGAACGCTGCAACCGTCATAAATCTGACTCAATTGCCAAGCATCTAAATTTAGATCACATGACCATGGGCCTGCTGCGATGGTCATAAGTGTGAAACATAGTCGTAAGTCACTTTTTCAGTGCCATTGTAACTTCAAATGGTCACTAAATGAACTGTGGTAATTCGAGGACTGCCTGTATTACCTTAGAATACATAGAACCTGTCAGGGATTTTTGATAGAAAAATGTAATAGCCCTGCAAATTTTAGACTTGAATGCAGCTGCTTTTGCCTTGCAATAATACTGAGATTATTTAATGCATTATTTAATTTTAAATAAGTTTGGTTAAATATAGCTTAATCCTCAGGTTTTGAGATTCACTTTTTTTCAACCTTTTTTCCTTACTGAACTGTTTATAAATAGTGCAATCATTGATAGATGCAATCATTTTAATTTCAAGGTTAAATATTTTAATCATTTCTAAAAGAATACAAGCACATCATCAAAGGAGGCAGAGAAAAGAGACGGAAAATGCACCACTGTCTCCTGACAGCCTTTGTGATAAAGGACTATCCTTCGTTATGTAACGTATCTGGCCACATAAAAATTTATCTCGTCTGTCTTCATTCTTCTGGAATGATAAAGTAGTCATCTTTTTTTAAAAGGGGCCCATTCTTACTTATAGAATATGTCTTTTACTGTTTGAGATTTTAAATCCCAACCCTAAAAAATGCTGGGAAAGATGCAAGGAAGGATAGGTGGATGACCCAGAACAAAGTGGATAGGCTCAATTGTAGTGGTGATGGGTGCATTGGAAAGACCCTTGAAAACTGGGACGGATCCAGACGGATTCTGGAGAAAATGTATCCAGGTGGTCACTACAAATAAACGCTATCTTGATATCACATAAGGAGCCCTTGGTGGTGCAGTGGTTAGAATCAGTATTACAGGCAAATTTTGCCCATAGCCTGGAGTTCAATCCTGCTGGGGCTGAAAGTTGACTCAGCCTTACATCTTTCTGAAATTGGTAAAATGAGGACCCAAATTGTTGGAAGCAATATGCAAATAATGCTGACCTTATAAACCATCCAGAGAGTGCTGTAAAGTACTAAGGGGCAGATGTGAGTCTAAATGCTATTGCTATGATTTATCAACCCTATAAAAAGGGTTTCACCTAAACTCAAACACAGATCATCTCTTCCATCAAAGATAAAAATATTTGTTTCATTTCACTTTGAAGAAATGCAAAATCGTCCCTAAAGCAAATTTTGGACAAAAAGTGTGATCTAATCTTTCCTTCCTATCTGCCCTTCTCAGACAAATGACTTAACAGAACTGCAGAATACTGAAGATCAGATAAACAGGAGAAATGTCAGAACAAATAATAATTAAAGAATATGACCAATGGACTGTCAATTTTGATCACTGAAACAGCTAATGCAGTTTCTCATACTATTTCCCCAAAAATCAAACAAAACCAAAACATATTTCTGACATATAGCAAGAAACACAGCAAAAACTTCATTAAACTGAATTCATAGTTTGTAAAGGGCATAGTATTTATTAATCCATCCAAAAAAAAGGAAACACGAAAGACGTCTGTGAAACATGTACTTATGGCTCTTGCTATCCATTAGAGGAATTCATGATGTTTGAAGTACAAATGACAAAAGAATTCTAAAATCCACCTTAGGACTGACATGCTCAAAGTTCCATCCGCACAGCCCAGGGTCACCACATTACTACATTTTCTGTTTTTGTTTTAATCTTGCAGCATAATATGCATTTCACAGCAAATGATCATGTTGGTAAAGTGGTGGGCAGTGAAGCCTCATTGATTATTTGGATGGTCTTTGGAAGGAGCTTAAGGAAAGACTGAGCTCAAGAACCAAACACTGCTTTAGGCCCAATTGCAAATGTCCTGTTTTACTGCAGCTATACATTTCTAACTTGACAGAGTGTGTGCTATGGATGAAGACAGGATGAGACAGTATAAACAAAGTTTACCAGCAGTCTCATAATAATGGAGACAAGGTGCCATGATGAGTGGCAATACTGGCAATGATTAAATTACACATAACATATAATAATGTTAATAGCTGCACATTAGGAATGGCTGAACCATCTCTGCTATGCTGTTATAGCAAGAACGTGCAATAGAGCAAGGCTTACCTACAATCTATAAGTCCTCAGGTAAAGAATTTTCAACATAATATTGTGCTTTAAATGTACATGACCTATCATTATATAGGAATTTCCCTTCATTTTCCTAAATGAAACACATGTACTCTAAGCATATGCTTATTGTTCAATTTTTGCCGAGTGGGTTTTAACAGAATAACAGAGTTCAAAGGGACCTTGGAGGTTTTCTCATCCAACCCCCTACTCAAACAAGAAATCCTATACCACTTCAGAAAAATAGTTGTCCAGTCTCTTGTAAAATGTATTAGCCACCCATCTTACCACATGGTAACTCTTGGTGACTTACAATATTAAAAGACAAAACTGTACAACAGTACAGTAAATACAGTACTATACAAATCAACCTAGCTAAAAAGATGGGGAGGGATAGAGGGCCTATGATGAGAAGGGGAGGGGATGGGATCTGTTGTTAATCTATCAACTACCCCCAGTGTGAAACTGTGCTGTTGGAGCCCTAAGCCAACTGACAGAACCAGGTCTTATGAAAGATAAGGAAGCGTTGGAGCTGACCCCACTGGGGGGGGGAAGGGGGTTTAAGATGCTCTAAAGGGCAATGGCAGAGAAGAATTTTCTCCTGGACCCCCCCCTCCAGTCAGAATACCTTGGCTGATGGGGCCTGCAGCATGCATCCTCTGCTGGCACGTTGGGGAAGGCCAGTCACAGTGGGATGATATGGTCCTTCAAATAACCTGGAGATGGTCCTTCAAGTAGCCTTCTAAGTTTTCAGTAAACAGATCTTTCAATAATATGACTCACATTTTTAAAAATTCCTTTGTGATGATGATTATGCATGTACAAATCATTGTAAAATCTTAGCGGCCACATGGGTGGATTTTGTCTATGACACTCTGTTCCCAACATCAGCTCTTTCAACATCCCACTCATTGCCACTGTAATTGACTCCAGCCACCTTGCTGCTGGTCTTCTTATTCTTCTCTTTCCTTGCCCCTTACCCAGCATTAGAGGCTTCTCCAGAGAACAGGGCTTTCACATAAAGTGACTAAAAGAGGATCATTTGACCCTGTTCATTTGTGCCCTGAATGAAACCTCAGGGTTGATTTTATTCCTTTAAGTGTACACATCATTACTGCAGGCTCAAATTATCCTAGAAAAATACACAGGAACATTAATGCCATAATATCTCTGTTGACCATGATAGCTTTTCTTTATCCCTTAAAAAAATATTTTAAAAAATCCTGCACATGAAATATAGGAAATTGGCATTTTTGATGACAGCTTGATTCTGATTGTGTTATCATCTCCTTACAATTTAAAACAATTAAAAGAAGACCTGCAAGGCATCTCACATTCTCTTATTTATTTCAAAAGAAGTGTAATCTCAAATTTAACCAATCCACAATAAAGAGGAGAAATAAAACTAGAGAAAATCACAAAATACAAAACATGCAAATAGAAATAGAACAACTGTGACAAAAGAAAGCAAATATAGTGCCAAATATAGCAATAGGTGCCTTGGGTGCTGTTGTATACTTCGTTCGCGTGTGAATGATGAAGACACATGGCGATGCTGAACAAACACTTTATTCTCCTTCTACAACAACCAAGCAAAAGCAAAAGGCACGCAGGCCTTTTTATATGGCCAGAAGCCCGGACAGTGTCAACCAATAGGAACAGAGCGTTTTCATGCCTTGCGCATGCGCACAAGGCCGGCACCGCTCTGTCTGGTCCCGGGCAGCTTTTGGAATGCCCGGGACCAATGCAACGTTCTGAGCCTGCTTTTGCAGGCTCAGGACACAACAGGTGCAATCACTTGAACATCACTGGCATTGACAAAATCATTATCAGTCAATTGCAAAAGGCAACAGTACTGCGATAAGACCTTTAACACCATCAAATAACATTTGCCTATCCCAAGTCCTTGGGAAGGACTTGATAAGTGGATAAAAATGCCAAATCCAGTCTAAACATCTGGTTGACTGTGGAAAAAACCATCATAATAGTAAGCATTTCATGATCAATTTCTACAAATGATTCAGGGGGAAATGGAAATTATAGATTGTATACTCAGCTTGTGCAAGAAGATTGCACAAACTGATTATAAACAACAGTATAACATAGTGACCAAAATGATTCCCTGGAACATCCATAAAAATGATGTCTCATAGTAAAAAATTGGTAGGAACACACAGTTGAAAAGGTATTTGAGAATAAGCATGTTAACATATTGTGGGATTTCTAAACACAAATTGCTAAAATCTTGGCTTGCAATACACTAAATTTAACCATGGTTGAAAAGAAGAAAGTGTGTATAATTGATGTGGCAGGAGATAGTAGACTAGAAGACAAAGAATTGGTGAAGATCACAAAGCATCAAGATCTGAACAGTGAAGCTGAAAAATTATGGCATGAACCAGCTGTGGGTGGTTCCATCAGCACACTGGATGCCATACCACAAAATGTCACTTAGAAAATCTGTGCATTGACAAAATTTCTATCTATGAGTTAGAAAAGGCCACCGGGCTAGGATCTGCACATATTTTTTTTTTAATTGAAAATATATTTATTTATTTACATAGTTTATATCCTGTTTGATCCCCCGGGGTATATATTATGACATCCTAGATTCTTGGAAATAACACAATGGAGATGAAGGCAACACCAGTTAAAGAACTGGTGTTTTCACATCATTGTGTATATAATAATAATTTTCTAAATAGACAAAAATCCTCTGCAAGGTCTATCTTCTGCACTTTGACTACCCAGAATTTCCAGTTTTAGGTGAAACCATTCTAATTGGCTGTAAAATAAGGTTCAGTCAATAATTATTTGATCCTCCAGCCACATAATAGCAACCATTCTTACTCTTACACAGAAGTACAGTAAGGTACTCTTGTACATTTTTGTCCTGTGTTCCAACAAAAACAGCAGTAAAGGAAAGGCTGAAGATGAGACGGAGGAAATGGAATGTTGACTGAAAAAGAAAAATAAAGGGGAAAAAATGAGACAAGAGCAGACCTAAGTAGACAGCAAAGAAAAAACGAGAGAGGGGGGGGGACTTAGGTCCTTCAAAACGGGTTAAATTCACCTGGCAAGTTGACCCTTATTAGCAACAACTTATCTTCTCTCTAATTTTCCAAGAGACCCAAACTTTGCAACTGCCAAACCAAGAACTATTTCTATCTCTTGCTCATTCTTTATTTATCAACAGCATCTTCTGTTCTTATCAGGGAATATAAAATGATCTTCTTGATTCATAGGAAATTATGTGAGAAAAACAAAATCTGTTCTCAGGTAAATGCAGTAAACATTGTTCTGCATTGGCCTGTTCCCTCAAGTTGTTTAACTGAGTCCCTGAGTGGGGGATATGAAGATACTGGTCTATATCAATAGAAAGCAATTGATTCAGTAAATTAATATCCAGAGGGCTGAGTAGAATCCCAAAGTAAACCGATCATGTACTTGATTAAACTAACCCCACAACAGCAACATTATTGTAGAGCAAATTCACTCTAGTGGTTAAGGCACCAGGCTAGAAAGTTGGAGACTGTGAGTTCAAGTCCCACTTTAACCATGAAAGCCAGTTGGGATACGTTTACTATCTTGGGTTGTTTCTAAAAATAATAAAGGCAGAATATAAATAAATAGTTAGAAAAACAATGAACATGTAGAAATCCAGTCTAGTCAGAGAGAGAGAGAGAGGTTGGCAATGCCAAGAATCTTTGTCAATGGACTTCTGTATAAAAGATTATGAGATATGAAGCATTTCCTAAAGAAAGAGGATGGGGAATCTGTGTTCAAAATAAGACTATTTTCTGACATGCCTGAATCTCCTAGTTAGTACACAATCTTAGTGGAAATTCCCTTTCTACAAGGCATCTCTTTCTTCCATATTCTTCAAAATATTTTGACCAGCATTCATTGTTTTAAATCAATTAATGGCCAATAAAGATCTCTCACCCTATAGTTTCACTATTTAAATTGTAGGTGTAGCATTTACACATTGGATAACTTGTGATTGTTCAGATCAAAGATCTGACAATGCCCCCCAAAGACAGCAAGAATATACGGCTTATGCTCTTGGAGCCAGAAAGCCCAACTGGGAGGGTGAGGACTGCAATGCAGGAATTTATCTACTTGCCTATCTGCCTCAGGTATTTATAAGGCAGATTTAACAATGAATGTTTCATGACTTATCTACCTTTAAACCAGTGTTGTCTTAAGACTCTTTCTCTCCTCTATGATCAATAGGTACAGGGATTTTTTTGTCCGAATCAGCACCCACATTCTTCTTTGCTGGCCCTACAGTGCAGCTATATCAATGATGTTTAATGCTGTGCTTGGAATCAAAAAGTTAAAAAGACCACTAACACCAACATATAATGTATGTATGTATGTATGTATGAATGTATGTATGTATATATGTATGTATGTAATATCCAGCCTCTATTATTTTTACAAATAACTCAAGCCAGTGAACATATCCAACACACCCTCTTTCATGCCTAAGATGGGATTTGAACTTATGTTTTCCCACTTTCTAGTCTGAACCAGTAGACCAAACTAGACCAAACTGGTTCTCTTAATTTATATTTATATTTCATTTGGTATTTTGCTCTAGTGATTCTTCTGGGGCCAAAATCTTTTCATAGCTTATCTCTCCATCTTGTAGACAGGTCACCACCCTGTCACTTTTTGTGTCCACTTTTTGACAGGTAAACATATAATGCGCCCTGACAATTTATCTGTTTTAACCCTATTTTTATGACATCTTTGAAGTTAGACTGTTGTTAAATTTCTGGTTTGATAGCTGAGCAAGCTCTTTAGTGTTCATTTTCCCACTGCATGCTGCATGACTCAAAGATTTTCTGCATCCAATTTCTGTAAGTGCCATGCTTCACATCCATAGATCATAGCTGGAATGACCATGGTGTTGTCTGCAGAAATTCAGGTCAAAATATCCCAACACATAACTGTACAATGTTTGCTTCTACATATCCAATAAATGGAGCCTCTCTAGATCTTGTGGTAATCACACTTTCTCTTACTTTGAGGATGTTTGATCATAATATTCAATCCAAATCTGGCTTCCTAACAACTTTATTATTTTGTGTTCTACCATCTGAGAAAGAAGTCTTCTCCATCTGTGTGAATCCTTCTAAGTATGTCACATCCAGTCTTCTCATCTCAAGACCAAATGTATTCAGATCCTTCAATATGCTTCATCTCCTTGAAGTCCCCTTCATGGCTTCTCCCAGACAGAATAGAATAGAATAGAATAGAATAGAATAGAATAGAATAGAATAGAATAGAATAGAATAGAATAGAATAGAATAGAATAGAATAGAATAGAATAGAATAGAATAGAATAGAATAGAATAGAATAGAATATTTTATTGTCACTTTGAATGTACACTAATCGGCATACATTAAAATGAAATTTTGTTGCATTCAGCTCTCAAAGGGTCACCACCTCCGATATACACTACATAAATATGACAAAAACAAACAAATAAACAAATAAAATACAGAATACTGTATATGTTGCCTGAATACAGCTAAAGTGGGGTGCCTAAACCTGGAAGTGATATTGGGTGCAAAAATTGGTTGATGCAACCCAAAACTAAATTTGCCTTTTTTTTTGTAGCGATCTCATACAGGGAATTCACATTTAGTTTATAATGAACTATAATTCCAAGGTCTGTCTCACAAGTACTGTTGTTAAGTCAGATATTCCTCAGTTTACACCAGCATGTTGGCATTTCCTATGTGAAAAACTCAAGGCTTTTTATGCATTCATTGTATTATTTTCAGCCCTTTTGTGATATAGAAATCTATTTCCAACCTACTTAAATCAGTTTGAGAATGAATAGAGATGCCTTTCAAAGCAATCGTTCCAAGAATGATAACCTACAATTTCCGGTATTGCCAGCTTCTGGCTGTTTGGATGAAGGGGACGGTAGTTTAACTTTTTAGAATATACCAGGCAAATGAGAGTTCCTTTCAGTTTTGTACAAATGCCTTTAGAACATTTTTCCATATGCCCGTAGCCTTGTCTTATAGCAGACATGTCAAACACAAGGCCCGGGGGCCGGATGCGGCCGGCGAAGTGGTTTCATGTGGCCCGCGAAACCATCCTGGAAACAGTGAGGGAACGAGCCCCGCTGCCTTGGCCCTGGCCCGGGCCGGTCGGGAGCCAATGTACAATTTCGTGGTGGCCATCTATGCTGAAACATATTCAGTCTTAGCTCCACAAGGCCGTCTGGAAACAGTGAGGAACCAGCCCCTGCCTCATCAACCCCGCCCCCTGGGTGCATGCTGGGGTGGTGTCACCCTTTGTGAGGAATGAAGAAATGCACCATTGCCTGGAAGTGGCCAGCAAATGGCCCTCGCCTACTTCACATATCCGGCTTGATGGGCTCTGGGGGAAGGGTTACAACAACACTAAAACAAGTGACTTATGACCACCTTTCACACAACCACTGCAGCATTGCCATTGTTACCTGTGCAATGCTGCCCAGCCCCCAGCCTGCCTGGTTTTGGCAGGCAGCAGGGCACTCTCCTCACAGCACCAAGAGCTGAGCTGGGTGGTGCGAATCTGATGAGAAGTGCAATGCTGCCTAGTCCCCAACCTGCCCAGTTTCAGCAGGCAGCAAAGTGCAAAGCTGGCGAGTTTCCCACCGCCCGGCTCAACCTCTCAGTGCTGTGAGGAGAACGCCCTGCTGCCTGCCGAAACCAGGCAGGCTGGGGGCTGGGTGGCATTGTGCAGGTAACGTTGACTCTCACGCTGCTCATGACATCCCCTCCCCCAGAGCCCACCAATCCAGATATGTGAAGTAGGTGAGGGCCATGTGCTGGCCACTTCCACGCGATGGTGCATTTCTTCATTCCTCACAAAGGGTGATACCTCCTCAGCTGCGTTTCTTGCTTGTTTTTCTCCCTCCCTCATCTCCAATATTTTCCCACCACACTGTACTTAGGAAGGAAGGAAGGAAAGAAGGAAAGAAGGAGAGGGAAGGTCTGAGGGAAGTCCTGCCTTAGTCCTGCCCTGCTGCCCTTTCACCATCCCTTTGCCCCCTCCTCCTGGCCGATCCTGGAGGTCTCCCATCCTATGGCTAAGGAAGCTTTGGATACAAAGCCAGGTCTCCGCCCATGGAGAGGGAATGGGCCTCCCTCTGACTATGCCCTCGTACCCATCATGAGCAACCTGGCTAAGGAGAGCAAGCACAGCAGCAGCAGCCTTGAGGAGGTAAGTGCAGCTGCATGCCGCCTTGGGGCTGCGGGTGCTTGAGGGCCAGGCTGGGCATTTGACCTCTGCTGCCCAGGGCTCCAGGCAGCCTGCACCACCATCCATCCGCCCCCCCCGCATGGCCTGAGAGGAACAGTGAGGCTACTCCAGTGGACCATGCCTTGGCACTTGCCCTGGTCCCACCCCCTTCTGCCAGAGACCCTCAGATCTGTCCCACTCCTGCCCAGGCCACCCACAGGCACCCTTGACACCACGCCCACCCAGTAGGCCACACCCACTCCATCCACACCCACCCAGTAGGATGCACCCACCCTAGCCACACCCTCCCAGCCCCCCCCCAGGGAAACTGCAATGCTGATGCAGCCCTCAATGAAATTGAATTTGACACCCCCATCTTATAGCATAGGAATAACTTTCAAAAGCCATCACTTGTGGAGGTGGTATAGGTTAAGAATGAATGCATGAACGAATGAAATCCCCATTCCTGTGATCAAAGATGTTTTGTATTCTGCCAACAGCTTAATCCAGCATCTTAAATATCCTACCTCTGAATAGGTATACGTGTGAATTGAGCAGTAAGATAATGAATGTGTTTAGCCAGATCATAGGATGACTTACAAAACAGAGTAGATCCCAACTATGAGGATATTCCACTCTAAATTTCAGGAGCAAAACTGAGCTATTGGAGGAAATACAGGTGTAATAACCTCAGAAAAAGCTGTTCTGCATACCTGGGCTGGGTTGCAAGAGTAGATGAGATGACAGACAATCAGGCAAATTCATAGCATAGTTTAGGCATATTTATTCAGAAGCAAGTGCAATAGTCTCAGTGTCCTTTTAATCCCATTGAGCTATGGCTGGAGTATCCATATAATAAAGCTGCCTGTTATAAAGAATTGTTCTATCAGGCTGGAAGGAGATCGGGAGTCCAGCCACACATGCAGTTCTTTTTTTTATATATCAATTCAATTTATTACAGCCAAAGGCCACAGATAAATCAAACATCCAAATAAAACAAAACTAGACTGAGCCATCACAAGAGGACATAGCAATACATCACAATCAATGGTGCAATCAATGGGCAACCAAGGTCTGCCTAATTTTACAGGCAGTATATCAAAAACAAGCTATCTTCAGAAACTGAATCATACTGACAAAATGTTGAATCAAAAATGGGCCCCAAGAATTGCACTGATTTGAACCATGACTTTTTAAACCTGAGCTTTGAGGATTTTTTTCCCCCCACAAACATGGGTATGCAAGGTCTATTTGGTCTTTTTCTTTTTCTCACTTTCCTTGTCAGATTCCTGTACCCCAGGCTGCTTTCATGGAAGAAATTGAACAGTGGATCTCCACTGAAGTGGTATGTAAAAGAAATGGCAGGTCTTAGAAGTTTTAGACAAGCCTAGGCTGTATGACTTCAAACTTTGCAGTTGGGAAATAGCAATCTTGAATTCTTTTCAACATATAAAACAAAACAAAAACAAACTATTTCTAAAAGCAAAAACCCTAACAAATCAGAAAAAAAACGTTGCAGCCTAACGCTCTAATTTCTGCATTACTTGTTTAAGAGATTTTCAATATAGGGCAGCATTCAACATGCAGATAGTGCTGTATGATGTCAAAAGTCTTCATTCCAAGAATTTTTGCAGGCAAGGACTTACTACATCGGAAATAAATTATATTTCCTATGATTCAGGTGTTGTTTTATGTGATTTTAGATAGAAGGAGAAAACAGGTACGCACCAAAGAAAATGATTCAGCCTTGGAGTAAAGTAAAATAGTAATAAAAAGTTGTACTAAACATGTGTGTGTGCATGTGTGTGTGTATCTATCATGCTATTCCCCTTTTGGCATATTGTATGAACATTGTGCAAAAAAGAGAAAAGAAATTCACCAAATTGATAGTCAACACGGTATCTGCCACAATACTTGGAGTATTATTGTAACATGTAAAATGCTCTCACCTGTAAAAATATGAGCCATTAAATTTTACACTATCTGAAGTTCCTGACTAGTTTTCAGGAACAGCCCAAAGAACTGTGCCTCAAATAGTTCAGTTTTAAAAGCTCTTACATTATGGAATGTCTCCCCTGTAAATCAGATTTGCCCCAACCTTGTTAGCATTCCAAATTAAGTTAAAATTTTCTTGGGGGCTTAACGTTGAAAAATTCCATTACTGTTTTATATTACCTTGTTTTAAATGTTTTGCTGAATTTTTAATTGATTATATTGATTACTGATTATTCTTTTATTATACTGCCAACAATCATATGATGGTAGTGATGTAAAAATCTAATTAAAAAATTCCAGTTTGTGCATTCAGACCAGTTTTCTTCCGTTCTATTACATTCTTCCCTTTCCTCTTCAACCTATCTCTTTTTCCTTTTTTCCCCCTTCAGTTTAATTTAATTTATGCTTGTCATCATTTCTTCTTCTTCTTATACTTCAGGCCACAGTCTTCACTATACTACGGTCGTCATCAGATAGACCCATATACCAACTTCTGCTACTCATTGTGGCTCTGATCATCAAAGCTCGCATGTTTTCTAAAGTGACAGGGACAGTGTAGCCTATATTACTACCCTTGATAATACAGGTCAGATCCTGACTATTATCCCACAAAGTCAAAGTTCATGTTTATCCCAAGCAGAATTCTATGCAAGCTAAGATTACCAATCTAGAGCCCACCTTTCAAGCCATCATAAATTGCATACATCTTACCAACTAAGAGTATACACAGGAGATGGGGATAGCCTGAGGACACACAACCATGTACAATGTACTTTATTTACTGACAAGTTTCTAAATTTCTAACCACAGAGATTATAAATTAAAGTTTCTAAGCAAGCCTAGAGCTAGGTTCAACAAGTTAACTGCAAGAAAGCAAACAGTTTATTACCATTCATAGATTACAGAGATAGTAAACTGTGTTATGATGGTGGCTCATAGCTGTTCTTCGTTGCTTCAGCTACCTGGAGAAAATAAGATTGTACAATGCAAAGTTGAAAAAGAGGAATAGTCAGTGAAGAAGCAATTAATTAGGCAAAAGCAGGAAAACTACAAAGAACAGCCAGTGTTGTCTCTGACTCCTTCACCTGTCCTTTCCCTTTGAGAAGTGGATTGAAAGATGTTATGTAATTCAGGAGGGCAAAAACAGCTATAAATTGTGTTAACAGCTGCAAAGAAGATTGGAACTTGCTTCTTTAAGTATTTCTTTTTCTGAATCTATGTCGTTCCCTTGTGCTTTGCTATTATTTTTTTTTTGCTGAAACTTCCAACTTTGTAAAAAGGTATAAATTCAGCCAATACAGTGGATGATATTTTGGGGGTCTAATAGTCTGGAGAAGTGTGTAAGCATGTTATTGGGCCAAAGTAGTAGTTGCTCTTGGAAGGAGCCATCGGCATTGCTGTTGCATACGAAATTTGGCTCCCATTTCTAAAGGCAGATTCTTCTTGCAAGTTGTCTTTCTCTTTTCTGCAAGAATCTTTCTCTTCCTTGCTACCCCGTTCTCCTATTTCTCTTCCAGAAAGATTTGGACCCATGGAGGAGTGAGGTGCCATAGCTGAAAATCACCCAAGCAGGGATCTATAGCTGGGCTGCAAAAACCTCGATAACCCAAAGAAATGCAGACCATTTTGATAATCCTTGGGGTTTTAACAGTTCAATTCAGCCTAATCCTCCCAACTCTGGAACCCAGCTGGAGAAAGTCAACCCTGCAGTATGTGATAGGTGAGGAAGTTCTTCAGGGCTACAGTTACTAGATGTCCTCCAGGGCTTGCGAGGGGGGCAGCCGGGCCACCTCCGACATCTGCGATCGCCAGGAGCCAACGGACCAGAGGAACTCTTCGACCCAGGGCCACTCTGGGGAAGGAGGGGGAGGGGAAGTGCTCGTCACGATTTGCCCCGCCTTCTCCAGCGCCTGTCCCTATATTTCCCTCGGCCAGGATCGCTGCTACACCGAGTGTGGCTCGGGCGGAGAATCCTGAGGCCAAGAGGGGAAAGGAGCGAAGGGCTGGCGAGGGGACCCGGCACACGGGATAAAACCGCGCTTTTGCAAGCACGCCGCTCCTTTCTTTTCCCCTCGGGAAAGTCGCCCTCGCAACTCGCGCCATTAGCCAGAGCGAGTGGGCGAGTGGGCAACGCAAGACGCTCTGGCGCCAGCTTGCTGTCTGGGGGGCGGCTTCTGCTGCTTCAGACGCGCTGCCAACCAGGAGGGCGGGAGCAGAGCCATGGGGGTGCCCGTGCCAGGTGCGAACGGCCGCTTGGGCGCTGTGTGGAAGAGGCTGAGCCGCAGCTTACGACCCCTTGTTCCAACCAAGGGCGGGCGGCAGAGCTGGGACGAGATACACCTGCTGCATCTGAAAAGGTAAACGCGGGTTTCGGATTGGGCTGTTGCTGGCCTTTGAGTCTCAGAAATCAGTCCTTGCCGGCAAATGAATAGTTTACTTCCAGGCTGCGGGACCCGATGCCCGCAGGCGCGCACGCGCCTCTTCTACTACTGATGAAGATTCAAACGCGGTGTCGTCCTGCAGAAGGAAAAGTAGCTAGCACAGGAGATAAATGGTAAAACAAAAAACCCTCCTTTTCCCCCCCTTGTAGGCTGGTTTGTTTCTTTGTTGTTCTAGACAACAAAAGGGGAGCGCTCAGAAACCGCATCCCCTCTCTTTGCAAACTGTTGGAGCCAGGATTCTGATTCTGCTCTTCCTTCTTCGATCTGGATAAATCCTTCTCAGGCTTCACTTAGTTGCATCCCTTAAGTTGGATCATTTTTGCACCAAGGAAAGTGATGAAGAGTCTTGTAACAGTTGAATTTTTGCAACAGCATGGATTTCTGCCACCTGGAAGAAGTTGTCTCCAAGTCTTGATTTTGCAGAGATGTCTTCCTTCTCCTTGTGGTGTGCTGGGGCTTCATCAGAAATCTTTTCATGTGTACAAATACTTTAGGAGCAGTCTGATACACATCTATCTGGGAATAAGCCCCATTGGCCTTAATAATGCTTACTTTTGGATTGCCTTGGATTACAGTCACAGTATCAAAGAATCTGAACTGAATAACTGCTTAATGTTGCTGCAGATCACTTGCCTTAGATGACTTTCTTACTGTTGCTTATAAAAAATGAGCTCTGGACTGGTTTATCAACATTTTTATAAAACAAGTTTGTAATCGCCAGAGTGACCCCTTGCTTCATGGTCAAAGCTTTATAGTGATGCCAGTGGTTGTCCATACAGAATTGGTAGACAGTTCTGGATTTCAAAGCATGGTATTTACACCTTAGAAAGCAGCCCTAACCCAGGTACAGATCTCTTGTAGGGCTGTGTCTTGCAGAGTTCCCAAACTTCAGTAAACTGATTTATGCAAAAGAATTTTGCATGATTATGGTTTTTCACTTCATTCTCAGCTGATTGTTGTGAATGCAAGGCAAGACCAGAGGATGGAGGAAATCCTATTTTGAATTAAATATGAATGAAATTGTTTGTACTTGATGGAATTGCCTCAGAGAGTAGATAAAATGCAGGTTTAAACTTCTTGTGAAAGTATCTTTAGAGTCACATTAGAAATTTCAATATGAATAAAACCAATTAAAAATCTGCCTCAGCCATTCCAAGCATAGTGGTCCTTCATGGCCAACATTAGTTGAGAATTAGAAAAGAATTATCTCACACAATTCAAAAACACAGTTTGGGGAATGCTGCTTCAGGCTCTTAGAAAAGCAATATATGACACAATATATGGTGCCCATTGCACCTGAATGGTCATCTATGAGTACATAGGCTGCTAGGCTTTTCAGACAAAGTATTACTGAAGTGTTAGTATTTTACAGAAAGCATCCAAAGCAGGGATCCTCAAACTTGGCTACTTGAAGACTTGTGGACTTCAGTTCCCAGAATTCCCCAGCCAGCCATTCTTGTACAGAATAATCCTCTCAAATGTGACACTTCCAAATGTGTAGAGATAATTGGGAAATGCATCTCCAAATCATGAAAGGTGCCTGGTCAGGGAATTCAGATGTAAAGTTCTAAAAAGTTCTTCTCGTGAATATGTCTGTATCCACATATGCTGACATCCAAAATGGTTTCCTTTTCCGGCCTGCGGGCCAGCACCAAAACTGTGCAAACCCCATTGCCAGCAATGGGGGAAAAGTCGTGATATGTTAACATCATGTCACGTGACATCACGAGTTTGACACCCGTGGTATAGGCATTTCAGTACAAGCCACATCACCACTAATGAATGCATAGTTGCAAATACTTGCATTTATATGATGTTGATATGATGATGTTGGATTTCAGTTATCCCATTTTTAAACAGATGTTTGTTACTTTAATACACAAAAATGGGGAAAAAAACAAAATGGTATAAAAATAAAAAACAGGCAGGAAACAAAACAAATGCATGATATAATACATATAAAACAGCTCAAATTTTAAACAGCAATAAACCACATAGAATAATGTTGATCAGTCTTTCCATTATGTCAGTACAGAGATCATTTATAATTGAAGAGCAATCGCATATCAGTCCAAAATAATAAATCTGGAACTGCACTACCTATCCATGATAACAAAACAAACCCCCAATTTTCAGATTATAATTTAATAACACCTTGACCTCTTTCCAAAATAAATTAAGTTTAAACTTGTATTTGAAACCTTTTTTCCACTAAGGATTGAAGAAAATTCATGAGGTGTTTTTAGACTTGTTGATTGAAAGGCTCATAGTAGCTAAAAAGCAGCTAACACTCAATTTCCGAAAGTGATTAAAAAAGGAAGTATGTGAACCCAGTGCCCTTTCAAAGGCACTGACCATAGTTTGAGCAAGATGGCTATTCTCTTGTCTCCTGGAGTTCTAACCCTGTGGACAGAGACAGTCTCCTCACAAGGAGCAACTCTCTGGAGGACTTGTGGGTGATCTCAAGTCCTCTCCTTGCCCAGAGAGGAATTACAAAGAGCCGGTCTACTTGCTGGTTGTTCATTCCACCTTGGTTGTCAACTCCATTCTATATGGAAATATCTTCAGTTCACTATTTCTTTCCTGGAAGTCTACCTTTCTAAGCTTTTTCTGAAGTACTCTGTAAACATGGGGGAGGGAGGGAGAGGAATTTTTTGCTGAATTAATTCTATTTTGAGAGTTTAAAAACATACTTAAGATTCTTTTAGATTCTTAGCCTTTGAATATGAGTATATGATATTCTAATTCTTTATTTGAAAGATCTTGCAAATGACCAATCTTATTTTTTCACCAGACAAGGTAATTAAAGCAGTAGAAGAGTTTCAGATGCAACAATTCTTCAAAAGTCTGGTTATGGATTGTCTCTGGGGAAGGGAAGGAGAATTCCAGCATCAAACAAGAACTGTCCATAGTTTCTGTAATTAGTAACTCATCAGTGCAATTACTTTTATTTATTTGAGGTTTTATGGCTATTCTAACTAGGCACCAATTCACTTTCACAGATGCTTTTGAAATACTACAAGATACGAATCTATGGGGCCAACTCAGATATTTAGGGTTATTTCTAACTGGCAAATTATGGCTAATAAGAATCTTGATAGAGTTTACTTTAAGAAGTCCTGTGACCTACCAAATTGCTAGCAGGAGTGGATAATGTGATACAAGGAGCTTGATGTTCCTTCCTGCAGATTACATGTACTGAAAAGACATAATTGTTGACCAGCTCCTTAATTTTAGAACTATACAGCTTAGTTTAGTGTAGAATTCGAAATTGTACTATTATTACATTCTGGTCACCTCTGCATATGTTAGAAAGACAATTGTCAGGACTCCCAACTAACATAATGACCATGACAACTAGGGAATCCCGATTGTTGTATCTAGGCAACGTGTCTGGAAGGTACCTAGTTGAAAACATTTCAAAATTGGGGTTTGCTTGTTTTTTTTAATGATAGGTTGGCAAAGAAATATTCAAATATTCTCTTAAGTTGTACAATCTAGGAATAGCTGCTTTCAGAATATAATCCCAGTTGTGTAGTTCTGCTCTTAATAATATCCAGGAAGAAGACTTGTGCTGTACTATGACCATGTGGGGACCATGGCGAATAATTCACTCCACTTCACTGGCATCACTGGAACAGAGATGCTGTTCAACAGGATGCTTACAAAATTTCCCTTCAAGTTACTGCTGAAACCATGGTCTGCAAATCAAGGAATGTAGAAGCCTTTCCCAGTGGGGTGTTGGTAATATTAACCAGGTACTAGAAGTAGCTTCTATTTTTTTTTTCATAATGACAAAATTTGGATGATTGTACTGCAGTAACATCTTTATTGGCTTCAAAAAGCTGGTCTCTAACCTTTTCCCCTGTTCTAAGAGCTACATTCCCTCAAAAGGGGGTAGGAAATTTATATGTAGGATAGGCAAGTTTGGTCCATTGTACCTAGGTTTGTAATGGAAAAAATAAAGTTTGGCAAGGTGGGATTTTTAAAGGCTTTCTAGTCTTTTAATTGCCCCACCAATGCAAACAATGATGATAACAAAACAAGTAGTTGCTATGTTTTAAGATCAAGTCCTTTTTTCCACCTTCTCAATTCAGTTACCTCCTTCCCAGAGCTGAGAAGTCAACTAGCTGGCCTCTTGCCTAAGGCAGAACTAGAACACAGCTCCCAGTTTCTAACCAGTGTCTTAACCCCTAAACTAAAATTACTCTACTTGCATACTACTGCTTTATAAATCCATTTCTGATCTGTAAGCTTTTGAAAGTTTCCCTCAACTATTACTTGTTAAGAGTTTGAATATGTTGTTGTTTCCACTTTTAATGAAAGAGAACAGAAAAGGAAGGGAAAGGGGAATCTCACTGTCTTTCTCTGTTACCTTTTCATATACATATAAAGTTACACTGGTTGTTCATAAACCTTTTGTAACATTCATTCTTCATTAATTGGGACTATCAATTTATCTTTTCAGTGTTAGAGTCAAGTCTCTTAGTGACAAGTAGAGCAAGGTGAAAGTTTTTATTTCTACTCTTTTATTCAATTCAGACTTAGCTGCTTCTCCACTTTTCATAACTATTCCAGCAATGTAGAGATTATTGTTGCCTTGAATACAAATTGTAATCTTTGATAGGATGTCTAGAAATGAACACCAGAGTGGGATCTGTAGCCAAATCTGCCACAAAGGATAGACAGGTCTAATATCTCTTTCAGTCTTCAAGAAGTTGATTGTTTGTCAGAGAGCCTCTATCCTATTCTAATACTTACGGTAAATTATTTTTCCCCAACATATTCTCTATCCATCAATATTTTAGGAAATGAGATTTTACAGAGGAAAAGGTTTATGGAGTCCTATATAAAGCATTCCTCTGAATGCATCTTTAGTGGATCAATGACTGTCAATTCTTGTGAGTGCACTTGATGGTTTCTTTTGTTTTCTTGAACCTGTTCACTTGACTTCTGATATGTGGAAATGTGATTTTAATTGCTCCAGGAAGAACGTCACATTACATACTAAACACCTGATTTATATATGATGCTATACAGTTTGTCTGGCCATACGCCAGAAAGTTAAACAGGAGAAGGCTCTTATTTGGGAGTGTGAGAAGAAATCTTTCTCTAAGAACATACTAAGGTGGAATATTCCAGCAGTTAATACCAAGTATATTGTAGATACTCTTTACTCTTCTTTTAATTTGCCCAGCTCTAGATACCTATTCTAGTTCATTGTGGCTGAACTCAAAAAGCTAAACAAGGTTGGATTTTGACAGATGGGAAAGCAAGAAATGCCACTTCTGTAGGCCAGTTTGTACTAGATGGTTGTAGTGTTTAAGACGTTGGACCAGATTCAGTTCTATCCTGAACACTCTCTAAACAATTTTATGTCAATCACTCTCTTGTATTCTAACCTACCTCAAAACGTGCAGGAATAAAATGAAAGGATATTCTTTATAAACTGTCTCATGGGAAAGGGCAGGATATGAATCTAGCAAATAAGTGCATAAATAATAAAAACCATTCCAGAAGAAGACAGTGGCAAAATACCTCTGCACTGGCTATATTCAAGAAGTCACCAGGAGTAAAAAAAAAGAAGTTACATGTTTTGATTCAGAGCCCCAGTTTCAAAAATGCTACTGTTGAAAGAAAAATCTTCATCAGGGCCCAGTCCAAGCTGCGAATAAACAAAATGGAGACTGCTTTAGAAAGAAGGTTATAGTTTATTGAAGAGCAGAGCCAGACAGAAATATGGCTCTGGGAAAGCTGACCACATGTTGCTCGGAGTGGTGGGTTTTTTATACCTTCTTGGGGTTTTGTGTTTGGAGTTGTTCTTCCTGTTCCTGTGGTATGAACTTTGACCTGAGGTTCAGTGTGCCTTTCTGGTATTCTAATGGTGGTGGGTTAATCCTGTTACGTCCCAAAGGTCATATCCTGCTCAGTGGGGCTGATGACTATGTCCTGTGTTGGATTTTTTGGGTGAGGGGTTGTTGATTCTAGGGATCTTTTGTCTTTTTAATCCTATCAGCTCTAAGCTTCCTGGCTCCAATCTTTCTGAAAGGATTATCACATCTGCATTTCTACAGACCTGGCCTCTGCTTGGGGCAGAGAGACTTGGGGTGGTGGTGGTTTCTGCCTAAGATTTTCCATTATTCCTTTGGAGAAACATATTCTGCCTTTTTAATATTCCCCAAAATATTTCTTTCTCGGGGGGGGGCTGACTTCCCACACTAACTTTCCTAAATAGTCTTTTAAACTTTTAAATGCAAGTATAAACTGCTTTTCAAATAAACAAATCCATTATTTAAATAATGTTCATCCCTTACCATTAAAATACTGTAGCAAACATGTTTCATTGTACCTCTGCAGTATTCGTTCCTTTTAGTGTCTGAGCATAATGTCCAAGATGCAAATGGTCCTTGATCATTGCCAAGATAAAGTAGGAAGTTTGTTTATTTGTTTATTTACTCTCCTTCTTTACCAGCCATTTTTAGAGGCTCTATGTGGCTAACTAAACAATTTAACAAACACACCCTTCCAAATGCATGCAAAGGCAATCTATATAAATAAGTCACAAATGATGCATATTGTGAAGCAGCTTTCTACTGGGCCAACTAAAAGAGAAATTTTTTTACAAGTTTCTTGAAACACAGGAGAGATGAAATAGGCCAGAGTTCAGCAATGGATAAAGCTTGCCTCTGAGGCCCCGTCAGCTGATAATCTTGCCCAGATGGTACCTGTATTTGACTCTGTAAGATCTAGTTGGAAGGAGGAATGCCAGAAAAAGCAACTTCTCAAATAACCAGGACTGAAGCCATGACGACCAGCACCTTGAATCTCACTGGGAAGTCCATTGGTAACCAGTGGAGTTCCAAAAATATTGGAGTCATCTAATCATATTGGTGCATACCTGTCACTGCCTGGGCCACCACATTTTCTACCAGCTGCATATAGAAGAGAAATAAAAATGGAAGGAGCGTAGGTAGCAAGCAAGAAGAAAGACAAAAAGGAGACTGCTGAATAGGCAATGAGACAGAAAAGAGAGATGCTCTATATCAGGGGTAGGCAACCTTGGTTCTTTTATGACTCGTGGACTTCAACTCCCAGAATTCCTGAGCCAGCTATGATGGCTGAGGAATTCTGGGAGTTGAAGTCCACAAGTCATAAAAGAGCCAAGGTTGCCTACCCCTGCTCTATATGAATTGGGTATTGAGGCTGTAGCAGGTCTAACCCAAGCCCTGGCCCAGAAAATACTAGATGCAAAACCTGGAGAAGGTTGAGATCATTTAATATTGCCCCCTTTGGTTACTCATGGCTAAATTTAGGAGTTAGTCCCAAGGATACATGTGAATGAAATAATAACATTACTCTGCCCAAATGCCATTTCCCTCTCACTGATTTTCTTGGCAGTCTATTCCCCATTTAACTTTATTCTAAATAAAACATTTCCTATTTTGTGCTTATGTACTTAATACACAGGCATCACCCATAATCTATGCACAAAGGAGAGATTTCAGGAATGTGAAGCTGGATAATTCTCCAGAGAAGGAAGCCCTTACTGATAACAACTACCAGTAGCAAATTGGCCTTTATAAACATAACCACAAGTGAAGCTGGTTTCAAGGATGGAATTAATATTTTGTCTTACTCTTGTCCAACCCGCTTTCATGTAGGAAATGTGTGAATGTTTTTAGTAGGCTTGGGTGAGTCTACCTTAACAAAGAACCTCATGTGGTGAATGCCACTCTTTATCAAGGCAGAGTTATAAGGCCTCACCTTGATTTTCCCCAAAGTTATTCTTGAGATGTTGTCTATCCATTTAAGAATCCATGATACGCATGTTTGGTATAAGTGTTTCATTATTTATTTGTATCCAAAAAGTTAACCATAAACTCGTAGGGCTTTGCATATCCTTTTGAAATCACATCCAAGGAATGGAAGCCTATTTCATTTGTCAGGTTTTTTTTTTCAATTATACTATGTAAAAACTTAATTTATAGCTGGTTTTTTATATTGTATTAGAATTATAACTTTTAAATTTATAATTAAATTTATAACAATGTGAAATTGGGTAAACACAGAAATCTGATAGAATCTTGATACTCTTAGTTTGATTACTAATTTTGTTTTTTTTGTGTGTCAGATTCCTGAAACATGCCTTTCCTATCTTTTCATTAAACTTCTGTTTGCTGTTGACACGGATTATTTTGATCCACAAGAGTAATTTTCTTATTGGACTTTTTTTCCTGCAGAATCTGGGAATCTCCTCTTCTCTTGGCTGCCAAGGACAACAACGTTCAGGGTCTCAGGAAATTAATCCAAGATGGTTCTTGTGACATTTATCAAAGAGGTAATTAAACCTATTCTGAAGAGAGAATTTTCTTGAACCATCAAGTGCTGCATTAAAATTATATGCATTAATCTCTCCATTCTTTGATTCTCTGCAGTATATATGAGCAGATGTGTATACAGGTGTGACTCTTCTTTCACATGACGTTGTAACATGCTGGCTGGGGAGTTCTGGGGGTTGAAGTCTACAGGTCCTAAAGTTGCTTAGATTGAGAAACACTGCACTAGGAGTGCCCAAAACAGCCATCAAGAACCATTTGGGTACAAATTTTTTTGAACCAGAACATTTCTAGATTACTTGAAACAGTCCATTCCAGGGTCAGAATGTTCTGTGACTTAATATTTTGCAATCCTTTAGTACACCCCCAAGACTAGTGAACACCCAGGCGCATGCCCTACTTCTGTTTTAGGCCTCTTTGCCAAGCTCTAAATTTTATATTAAAAGATATCCATAAGTGAGGCAAGCCAAACTTTCTCTCCTTCCCTTTCATTTTAGAAAGGCAGACAATAGATAGATGTTTCTTAACTTACATATCTGTCAACCTGCAATGGATCAAAATGGTAGATTATAGTCCGTAACCCTCAATAAAGAAGCTTTCGTTCTGTAGCTGATTTATTCTGTTGTTGTTGATAACGATATGTTTTTGTGTATCTTTCATGTGTATTGGACAGACATCTGAAACAACAAGCAAGGCTTGCTTGTTAACTCATTCTTAAGTGACAATTGTGTTTTTATTATTCTGTGCAGGAGCGATTGGGGAGACGGTTCTCCATGTGGCCACCCTCTACAATTGCACAGAAGCTGCTGACTTTCTTCTGGAAGTGGCTCCAGAACTCATCAATGAGAAAATGACATCAGCACTTTATGAAGGTTATTATTATTAAGGAGCTGAGCTAGGATTTTTTTTAAAAAAACATACAAAATATATAAGTTTATATCAATAGCAAATACTTATAGTTATTGAGATCTATAGTTATTGAGATCTAAACACGATGCCCAAATGACATATGATGCGATAGCACTTAGATTTATATACTGCTTCATAGTGTGGTATATAACAGGTTTTTATGTTGTGGATTGTTAATACTGTAAACCACCTGGAATCAGCTATGTGTCAGTTAGATGTGAGTTTATTAAACACATTTTAAAAATTGTTTAATAAATACATAAATAAATATTGTAATACATGTAACACTTGATTTAACCCTTGCTGTTGCTGCAAATATTCATGATCTCAAATCAGAAAACAGAATGAATGATAATAGGAACAAAATGTTTGAACAGCTATTATGTATAGTAAGAATGGGATTTTTTATCTTTTTTCCTGCCTGACAAGCTAAAGCATCAAAGGTAACATTTGCTGCTAAATCTTATGTTTTGTAGCAAAGAGTGACTATATTAGGAAGTGGATTTTCTGTGGGAAGATGGTAAAGAAGGGAATGCTTAAAAAAAAACCCTGCAATCTCAGATGCAGTGAATTTAAAAGAGAGGGAATCCTAATCATAGAATTCACAGATGTCATGAATGACATATCTAGTTTAACTGGAGCTTTGGCTCTCATTTCAATCTGAGTATTTGTTTGAACTCTGTCAGTTAGGAAAGTTTTGCAGAATATGAAAGATGTTCTTTCTAAATTCCCTGTTGAAAAACAAATGTAAAATGGTGGTTGGTTGCTTAGCATTCCATAACTGAAAGCAAGCCAATATTGGGTACAAAGAATGCTCTAATTTGTATTTTTAAAAAAATATTAATTGCAGGACAAACAGCATTCCACATTGCAGCAGTTAATCAAAATGTATATTTAGTGAAATGTCTGCTGAAGAAGAGGGCTCACATATCTACGCCTCGAGCTACAGGACACTTCTTCAGGCGTAACTCCTCACATCGTTCTTATTTTGGTATGATTCCATTTGTTGCTCCAGAGGACAGAGATAGCTTGATTAGCAGAAGAAAGTCAGTGCTCCACAGAGTTTTTTTCTATCCCTCCTGTTACTGCTGGGTCTATCACTTTAGTAAAGAAATCTTAGTAGACTGGTTTTATCTGCAATCAATAAACAACTCCTCAAAGTTATGACAGCCTTGGAAAAAAAGACTGACTCTCACAGTCGCATGGTTGTATTTCAGGCATTTGGCAACCAGGTTTCATTTATGCCGAGTTGTAATATTCTGCAGTCACATGATCACTTTCTGTGACTTTTCTATTATCTAACGTCCTTTGGATAAGCTAAATTTGCATTTACCACCACATGATTTTAATGACCATAGTGATTCGCTTTATGACCATCATAAACAAAGTTGTAAAATTGAGCCTGGTCACATGGTGACTTGACCTACAGCCACAATATCTTACAACCAAAATTCCAAGCTCCAATTTGATCATAAGTTGAGGACAGCCCGTAATTAAAGAAGAGTCCTTGAAATAATATCTTAAATCCAATTACCATGAACACTAAAGTTAATTTGGATCCAACTCATTATTTTATTTTTTAACAAATAACGGTATATATTGGTTTTAGATCATGTATGCAGAGGAATGGCTTTCCTAAAAACACAGCTGCTGTCATAAGAAAAGTAAAGGATGAAAACTGTTTAATGGAAACTGAGTAATCAAGGGCAACTTATTCATTGATCCTCCAATATAAATGAAATCAGCTAAACAGTAAACCCCAATTATGAGTCTGAGAATAGTTTATTTATTTGTTTATTACTGAAGCTTTGTTTGAATTTTGCTTTCCCTCTCAAATTCTTCCATAGGGGAGCATGTTTTATCTTTTGCTGCCTGTGTGGGCAATGAGGAAATTGTTCGTCTATTAATTGAAAATGGAGCTGATATCAGGGCACAAGATTCTCTAGGTAAGATGGCCACAGTCAGCTTGTAAAAACATGGATTGTTTTTGGTAGAAACAATAAGGGATTATACCTGGTTTGAATTTGGTAGAATATTGATTAATCAAACATTTACACTTATGTACAATTATATGATACTGTAGCATTTAATTCATTTTTAATAGTTACCTTTAAATTCTTAGGAATTTTTTAGTGTTTTATTTTTTCTTTCTGTAATACATCTCAGTCAAAATACTATATAACAAAGTATGTCTCAGTTCTCAGCCTCACCAATAAATTATCCCACTGATTCAAAATGAATATATAAAGATGAAACTTGTATTTATGAAGAGCTAATAACAACATTTGAATAATGCTTGTGAAACATTACTAAGTTGGATTAATTCAGTATTAACCAATTGTGCAATTGTTTAAATGTAGTTCTCACATTGTTTCATCTCCAGGAAACACGGTTCTTCACATTCTAGTTCTTCAGCCGAACAGAACATTTGCATGCCAGATGTACAATCTCATCCTATCCTATGACAAACAAGAAGGGAACTTGGAACCACTCGACTTGATTCCCAACAATGAAGGTCTTACTCCATTCAAACTGGCTGGAGTTGAGGGTAACACTGTGGTGAGCATATGGCCCAGTTGATTTCTATGGGAATATTTGGGGGGGGGAAAGAATTTTAAGAATATAATTTGTTTACAAATCTTGTTTTGTTCTCAGAAAAGTCCTAAACATTTATATTGGGCTCCCTGACAGTTTCCCATTCAAATACTAATTAGGTCAAAAGCCAGATTCAGAAGTTAAGTCTTGGATTATTATGGATTATTGTTTTGTGCTGTAGCAGACTCATGTCTTAGATCCTCCTTTTCTTCATATACAAAGCAACAAAATTTAAAGTTCCATTCATGTTCTTCATGTTTTACCTAGGAATGGAAGGAGAATATACAAACCCAAGTCTCATATATATAATGTCACAGTTGGTACTTGTTTAATAATATAATAAGCAAATTTTATTCCTTCAGATCATTATCTAGTGTAATTGTAGTTCAAATTTATTTTTAGTATGAACACCTCTTTCTCTTAATTAGAAATGTTTTTTGGGGGGGGGTGTTTTGTTTCAAGTTGGTCTTGATTCCTGGCAACAATGTGGACTAGATCCCTTCAGTTTTCTTGGCATAGTTTTTCAGAAGTGATTTTGCTATTGCTTTGTTCTTGGGGGTTAAAGAGAGACAGAATGACTGGCTCAAAGTCATACAATTGGCTTCATACCTAAAGCAATATTTAGTTTTTGTAGATCTAGAAAACAGACTCTTGGGTTTCTAGATCAATGCCTTTAACTACGGGATAAAGTTTTGGATCCTAAAAGATTGTAGTCCTTTGAACCATTCTGGCTGTATTTCAGAATCTCTGCACTTTCATCCAGTTCCAACATCCAGAGTTGAATTATTTTGAAACTCAATGCCCTCTTTAATACATTCTAGTACTGAATCTTATCAGCAATCTGATGTAAACAATCTTGTGCTCTTTTTCTTTTTCAGATGTTCCAGCATCTTATGCAAAAGCGTAAACAAATAATGTGGTCTTTGGGGCCCATTACCACCATTCTCTATGACCTTACAGAAATTGATTCCTGGGGTGAAAACCAATCTTTTCTGGAACTTGTTGTATCAACAAAGAAAAGAGAGGTACTATGGAGCTCAGACACTTTTAATCTTGGTAGAATGATGACTGTTTCTATTTATTGAAAAAGGAATTTGAATGTTCTGTTAGGACGTTCATATAAATTGCATTGCCTATGAACTTTTTGTCCAGCTGATGAAGAAGCAAAGATTGCTGAGATTCTGGTAATAGAATTCACATCACAGACTTCAGGGATCAGACTAAGAGAACAGTCTTTCAATGCAAATTGTACAATTACTAATACAACAGGTGGACAATTTGACTGAATAAGCTGAATCTCCTGTACTCTTATTACATTTTTTCATTCAAATAAAGAATTAGAGTGTAGTCAAAATATTCATAGCATAAATCACCCATTTGAAAATTTTATTTATTTATTTTATTTATTTATTTATTACTTAGATTTCTATGCCGCCCTATTTCGAGAACTCAGGGCGGCTCACAACATAAATACTACATGTAGAAATCTAATATATAAAAAACATTTATAAACCCGACAATTAAAAAACCAATCATCCACAACAAACATACAAACATACATACTGGCTGGGGCCAGGTGTTAACTGCCCCAGGCCTGTCGGCAAAGATGAGTTTTAAGTAATTTGCGAAAGGCGGAGAGGGTGGGGGCAATACGGATCTCCGGGGGGAGTTGATTCCAGAGGGCCGGGGCCGCAACAGAGAAGGCTCTTCCCCTAGGCTCCTTCTCTATTTACAGAATGTTATCTGATTTAAAAATTTAGAAAATCCAACTATATCATTCTCTGATTTATAGAAAATAATTTGTTGCATGGGCTTCTATTTGTTGTCTAATTTTATTTTTCATTTATCTCTCAAAATAATTCCAGAAAGTTCAAAATTTCCTTCAAATGGCATATAGTTAATCGGTTTATTTTGTTTATATAGCAGTTTTCTTCCTGGAGCTAAAGGTGATATACACAGTGTTTCCTCTTCCAGGTTTTTTTTTTCTTTCCAAAACAACTCTTTGACATAAGTTGGGCTGAAAAAGTAGGACTGTCACCCAGTTCCCTAGCTCAATGTGGACTTGAACCTGTCTCTCCCAACACTAGGTTTCAAAGTTTGATGGCTAGTATTCAGCTTTAACCATATTACCGTTTGTTATGGAGTCAGTGATATGATAAATATTAATCTGGAACTTGTTCCATTATTTAGCTTTATTTGATTTTTTCCAGTTTATTAACTTCTCATTACAAAGTTGTAACTTAGGTTTTGACCGTGTGTCAAAAAGTCCCTTCTTGTGTCCTTCCACCCCCACCTGAATCATTTTCCAAATTTGCATTGTACTTAGGGATTCAAGAGATGCAATTGCGCAGTAAAGAGTTTTAGACCAATCTGTTCTGACTGTCTTTCAGTGAGTAACAATTACTAGCAGAAGCACATAGTAAATCAGAAAAAGTGATTAGATATCTGGCCTCTTTCTAAATGTGGAAGCAGATTGCAGAAGTATTTAATGGATTTTGAGAAAGCTATTTTCAAAGTCTCTGAAATGTTATTCCAAAAATAGAAAAATCTTCACAAGTCTTTATGGAAATGTAGATGGTGATGATATTTATATCCTGCCATTATTTTATAGTTTAGTTTAGTAACTACTTTTGTTTTAAAGTAAGGACTGTAGCTCAGAGATAGATAATTTACTTTGAATTCAAAAGTTCCTGGTTTTAATTCCTGGCATGATGGAGATACCAATGAGAATCACTCCTGCCTCAAATCCGAGTAAGCCATTGTTAGTCAACTTTGTCACCTTGTAATTTTCATTCTACCTCTAGTTGTAAGTGATGAAAACGGATCAATTGTCCTGGAAAGATAAATTGTTTGCCTACTAAGACCTTGTTAATCTTACTGGATTTTGCATGTGCTATCTGGCTGTCATCATGTTAAATTTAATAACTTGTGTGGTTTATGGGAATTTTTTTTTACACAACTTACAGTCATCATTGACTTTATAACATCAATTTCCAACTTTACTTTTGTGAAGATTATATATGACATTTGACAGTTTTTGACTTCTTTGAATCATAAACATAATCAGAAAAAAGTGGCTGCATTTAGTTAAAATCATATTCACAGATGGCAGCACTCTGAGTAATGAGACAACGCACTTCAAATTTCCTTCCTTATATACTTTTTTATGCACTGAGGATCATTCCACATCTTAAAGAAATTTTAGTTTTTCCACTCTTCTGTGCAATTTCAGGTTTAGGACTGATCATTGAGTGTCATTATAGGCCTCAGATACTATCCATTGATGAATATAGCTCTACACTGGTTAGATTCATGGATTGCCATAAGCCTTGGTTTGTTTCAACTACAGTTTACTGAAAAAAAAAAATTCTTAGCTTATGTGTGAAGTTAACAACATATATTCTTTAATATTTTGAAGGAAGCAGGCAATTTTTTAAATTTGTGTGGTTAAAATAGAATCAGTTCACTCGTTCTTCTTATATGAGGCAAATTATATACATTTTACAAATGTAACTGAGTTCAGTGAATAATATTTGTTTTATTGATCCATAGTTTAGAATGCAGTAAGTTAATCCTAAAGTTCTTTTTATATATAATTTTTAAAGAAATTTTTTGACAGGGTAAATACAATACACATTTTAAGTTCAAAATGAGAGAAGTAAAAATAATCAAAAAGTTAAAAAAGAAAAGAAAAAGAGATAGAAAAGAAGAAAAATAGAATAATAAAGAAGTGGATTCTTAGCAGCAGTTAAAAGTACATTTACATTTTATCATCTCTCTCTAAAGATACATCAAAGTCAATTCTAAAATTCTAATTCAGAAAAAAGGTGAGTGATCCAATTGGTTTAATATTAGCATCAAACCAAATCATATTATAAGTCACAAGATGGCTTTCATTATCCATCCACTTAGCATTCTGATTATAATGGTGCATCGTACCTATAATTTGTGATTTCAAACTGTGATTAGAAAATATACCTTCAGTTGGGCATTCTGATTCTGTTTATTGGTCAGGAGCAAAACATGGCTTTGCAATTCAGGTTTCACTTCAAACTTTTATAGCCATGGTTAGGCATGATTCATAAAGTAAGCAATTCCATATAAACAAATGATCTGCCAGTTTTCCTTCCCTGAATTCAGGAGATCTGGGTAATAAAAATAATGGATCATAATAAATAATCAATGATTGCAATATACAAATGTCAGACTTTGGACCCTACAATATTACCCATCTTGAATGTCATATGAATTGAAATGCAAATAGACATTGCAAAACAAAAATAACAATAAATTCTGATTGGGAAGCAGGGACAGAGTGAGGACTGCTTTCCAATTACGGAATACACTTTCTTTTGAAAATTCAAATATCTTTATCCCGTTTTTAATGTTATATTCTTTTTTTTCTTGGAATACTGCCTTGCAGTTCTTTGTGAAAGAAGGTATATAAGTGCCGCCAATATATAAAATTAAGATAATTTAGTAAGAATGTATTTTTAGGACATCACCAGTGGCAGATTTTTGAAACATGGGTCTTTAAGAGTTAATCCTCAGTTTTTCTTTCCGCTTCTTCCTTGCAGGCTCGCCGTATCCTAGACATTACTCCTGTGAAGGAACTAGTCAACCTGAAGTGGAACACATATGGGCGTCCTTATTTCTGTTTCCTGGCTCTGTTTTATGTCCTCTATATGATTTGCTTCACCATGTGCTGTGTTTATAGACCACTGAAAAATCGCTCAGATAATCAAACGGACGAGCGGGATAACACCATCTTTGTGCAGAAAACACTGCAGGTATATTAGTGTATAACTACAGGTTTCTTTGTGAATTTAGGCAAATTGTATAACAATTGTCTTCAGAATGCAGCACAGAACAATCAACAAAGTTAAATAAAATTTTAAACTTCGCACAAACACTTTTTGAAAATGCTGCAAGGGGTCGTGAGGAAAAAGGCTGCCACAATCCTGAGAACAGCTTAAAAGATGAGAAGAAAAAATTCACTGAAATTGCACTGAAACTGCAAAGCTCTGGCTTTCACTAGCCTTTCTGGGATGAGTCATTATCTGATCCAGAGACAAATAATTCAAATTTCTTAGATAGAAGATTGGAAAATAAAATATCTTTCTTGGTATTCAACTGTACCTCTTAAGTCTGTAAATGGAAATTAGCATTTTATTTTATAACACTCTGCTAAAAACAAGGTATCTAAGGAAAGATTCTACTCATGAATGAAGGTGAATATATATGTCCCAGGATAATATTGCAGGATCCAGTCTGGATCGGTCGCTGTGACCAGCTTCCAAGCTTTTGGACCGACCCAGATTGGATCCTGCAAATATTCTATTCTTGTTCTTTTACTGGCATACAATACTTGTTTTTTACGTTCAGGAAAGATTGGGTGGGGGGAATGCATGTTACTTGTGCAAGGCCATCCTTTGGTTCATCTTTCCAATAAGAGTTTCACTATCAAGTCAATGCTGCCAAAAGAGAAATAATTACATTAAACTAAACTAAATAAATTAAACATCTTGATGACACCAGTTCCAGGTTTTTCAGATCTTTATCACTTCCTTAATTAGGATACTTTCCTATTTTTAGGAATCGTATCTGACATATGAGGATCAACTCAGGCTTGTGGGGGAGTTAATTACAGTGATAGGAGCCATGGCAATTTTACTCTTTGAGGTAAGGACAAAGAAAAAAGTTCTAATGAACTGATCGTCATTAAAATATACCAATACAAGATATCTGCCATTTGAGAGACATTGTATTTTGACAAAATATACCTAAGCAATCATATGTTATCTGAAATCAATATAATTGTCTTGAAAAATATGATGCTACATATGCTATCTGTATTTCTGGCTTTCGTGTTGGGGGATCCAGAGTTAAATTTTGTTTTGAAAATAGTTAAAGTAAGTAATTACAAATGAACTGATTGTGGATGAATATAGCCAGTAATTGTTTGCAGGATCTGCATAAAATGAAATAATTGATCAATATTATATTTTGAATTCATTTCTTAAAATCACTGTCTTACTAAATTTTACAGGCTTAAGCCATTTTATATTTTAAATTGTACCCTTTTTGGAGCATCTTAACATCTTTTCAGCTTTTGCTTGCTTAATCACCAATATTGAAATATTTTTTGAATGTCTTTATTCTGCAAAATTACTGCTCTAACACAAAGTGGTTTAGATCACTGACTTATCAAGGTATTGCTGACTAGTGAAAAACAAGTGACATTTTTGCTTGCTGATAATGTATAGCAGTAGTGGCGAACCTATGGCACTCAGAGTCCTCTCTGTGGGCACACGTGCCATTGCCCCAGCCTTGCCTCCCCCCGTGACCCCCTCCTCTTCAGCAGCTCCCCTGAAGGAGAGTCGCCCTCAAGCATGGCCCACACGGAGCAGCGCAACCAAGGACATGGCAGCCAGGCAGCGTAGACAAGACTTTGCCCTCACACCCCATCATGCAGTTGATGCTGCAGGGCGTGGGCAGAGGGTGTGGCTGCCATAGCGCTACTGGGCTGCCTGGGCGATCTGTGGGCCCTGGAGGCAGTGAGTGGTCCTGTGGGCAGACGGGGTGGGGGATGGGGGGCAGGGCAGGGATGGCAGAGTGGGGGCAGAGCCAGTTTTTGGGCACTCGGTCTCTAAAAGCTTCGCCATCACTGGTATATAGGTTTCCCTTTATAACACCATATCAGGGATTAACAGCATTGTTCTCATAATGGCTTGTTTCTCTCTATTTTTTCCTTGATTTGGGCACAAAATATGTTCAGAATTCTCTGTACTGTTGAGTCAATTTCTAGAGGTAGACTCAGCACATCGGTGATTTCAGTCCTCACTGAAGTGGTTGTTGGTTATAAACTTTTGATACCATTTTTTATAGATTCCAGATATTCTAAGAGTTGGAGCCACAAAATACTTTGGACAAACCATCCTGGGAGGACCTTTTCACATAATAATGTGAGACTCTACAGTTCCAAAACTCACAAATACTCTTTTTTTCTTATATATACTCTGGTACTGTAACTTTCATTTCACCATTTTTCTCTTCCATTTCTATCTGCTTCAAATCTAGATTTCTTTCTTTGCAAATTTGTGTCTCTTAACATCTGTTTAAGTTCTGTCTGGAAGAGTTGTCTGCTGAATCTCCTGAGAAATTTGAAATTCCTCAGATGTTTCAACCTGAGAAATAAATACTGCATGCATTAAAATTGACAGCAAACAACTTTTTGGAAGAAATGCCAAGGGAATAAAGAGATTTTTCATTCTGTGAATGCACATGAGCATATATTTACATGTATTGTCTGCTCATGTATGTTTAGGGCTCAATTCTGTCTTAATTAATTTTAGGTTGTATTAATTACTCATTCTCACTTAATTATATTTTTCATTTGCAGCATTACATATGCCTGTGTGATCCTGATAATCATGGTAATGCGTCTGACCAGCACAGAAGGAGAAGTGGTCCCCATGTCCTTTGCCCTGGTGTTGGGCTGGTGCAACGTCATGTACTTTGCACGAGGATTTCAGATGCTTGGGCCTTTCACCATCATGATACAAAAGGTAAGGAAAACAAAGCTAAAAACTGAAGTCAAACTGACAAAGAATTCCAGGGGTATTCCTCAACTTACAACCATAATTGAGCCTACAATTATGGTTGTAAGTTGATGCAGTCATAAATCAAGGCATTGCACGATTGAATCCAATTTTGCAACAGTTTGTGTGGTAGTTGTTAAACAAATGTCACACTGATTAAACCAATCAGTTTTCCCCAGTGAATTTTTTTTTGTCAGAAACTGGAAGTCAACAAACTGGCAAGAAATGTCACAAATTGCAGGCATGTGACTGGGGAATGCTGCAAACGGCTATAAAGCTAAGCTGGTTGATAAAGCACCCAAAATGCAATCACATGACTGCAAGGATGTGTGTGTTGACTGTTTTAATTTCAAAAACGGTTTGTAAGTAGCTTTTGGGTTTGTCCAGTGTAATTTTGAATAGTTCTTAAGTGACTGGTTGTGAGTTGAGAACTCCTTGAATTTCTCTCAGAAGTACATCTTTTCCAGTAATTGGAACTGAGAATTTAAAGGTCAGGCAATAGTGGATTGGGAAAAGTAGAAGTTGGGGAAAAGTTAGACATAATAATATTATTGTTTTATCTTTTCTACAGATGATATTTGGTGATCTTATACGTTTTTGTGGGCTAATGGCTGTTGTCATACTTGGCTTTGCCTCAGGTGAGCTCTAAAGAAAGATGTGAATTTCCAATATCATTCCAGGATTCTTTGAATATGCAGTCTGAGAATCTGTTTATAATGTCCTTATTATGGCATGGTGTAAAGGGGAAGGGTTTGGATATATTAGTCACGATGTCTGTAGCTGGTCCAATGAAAAAATGTACAAAAGAGATGGTTTGCATCCATCAAAGAAAGAGACTGAGTTACTCGGCTATAAATTCACAGATTTTCTGGAGGAATATTTGAACTAAACGGCGGGTACAGTGAGTTAATTGATACAGAACATCCCTGTCCCCGGCAATCTAAAAATTATAGGGCTATCAGTGCATGTAACATAGATGTGTGTGTGGACAAGAATATCAACATTGCTGTCAAGCAAAATCAAGCTTCTAATAGCGAGTGTCACACAAAGTGCACTAACCCAATAGGTAGTAAGACAATAGGGAAACTCAGGCACCATACAGGTTACGTAGAAAGTAAACACAGGGTCAGTCATAAAGGACTCAAATGTCTATACACCAATGCACAGAGTATGAGCAGCAAACAGGGTCAACTAGAAATTCAGGTTAATGAGGGCAGATATGATATTGTTGCCATTACAGAAACATGGTAGGATGAAACCCACAAATGGAACACACAGCTAAAGGGATTTAAATTATTTAAAAGAAACAGACCAAATAAAAGAGGAGGCGGAGTTGCTCTATATGTAAGAAATAACTACATCTCTACAGAAATAGAGCACAACAATCATGAAAATTGTCTTGAATGCATTTGGGTCAATATAAAAGGAGGAAAAATGACATTACCATAGGTATATACTACAGGCCACTCAACCAAACAGAGGAAATAGATGAACTTTTTGCTAGTCAGCTAACTAAGGTATGTAAGAAGCACATCACAATAGTAATGGGGGACTTTAACTACCCTGACATCAACTGGGAGACAAACTCTGCACTAAGTGGAAGATCAAACAGATTCCTTGCAAACCTAGCAGACAATTTTGTCTCCCCAAAAGTAGAGAAGGGAACTAGGGGACTAGCCATTTTGGATCTAATTCTCACTAACAGAGATGAAATGATAGAAGGTGTTGAAGCCATAGGATCCTTGGGAGAAAGTGATCATGCAATACTGGAATTCAACATTATGGAAGCACAAACAATAGAACACAGTCAAACTAGAATCTTGGACTTTAAGAGAGCTAATTTCAATAAACTTAGAGAGGGCTTGGGAAGGATTCCATGGATGAGAATCCTCAAAGCGAAAACAACTCAAGAAGCTTGGGAAATTTTGAAAAGTGAGATAATAAAAGCCCAGTCCAGCACAATACCAACAAAGAGGAAAAATAACAGCTCTTTATGGCTGCATAAAGAACACTCTGATAAATTGAAAGATAAAAAGGACAAATATAGAAAATGGAAAGAGGGGCACATAACTAAGTCAGAATATCAGCAAATAGCCTGAGCCTGCAAAGATGAAGTGAGGAAAGCTAAGGCTCAAAATGTACTAAGGCTTGCGACCAAAGTCAAAAATAACAAAAAAAGCTTCTTTCAACATGTAAAAAACAAGAAAAAGGTGAAGGAAATGATTGGTCCATTAGTGGGGGAAAGTGGCAAGAAGGTGACAAGCAACAGGGAGAAAGCAGAACTATTTAACTCGTTTTTTGCATCTGTCTTTACACAAAGGGAAAAAACAGACCAACCTACCAAAAATAATGCCATAAAAAACAGAATAGATACACAAGTTAAAATAGGCAAGAAAACGGTAAGTGAACACCAGGACCAGATGGATTACACCCCAGGGTTCTCAAGGAACTGGCAGATGTAATCTCAGAAACATTGAACTATATTTTTCAAAGATCCTGGAGCACTGGGGAACTACCGGAGGACTGGAAAAGAGCTGATGTAGTTCCCATCTTCAAAAAAGGAAAAAAAATGGACACAGGAAATTACAGACCTATCAGCCTGACCTCAATACCCGGGAAGATTCTGGAAAAGATAATCAAAGAACGAATCAGCGAACACCTAGAGGCAAACAAAGTTATTACTAAAAGCCAACATGGGTTTGTCAAAAACAGATCACGACAGACGAATCTTATTGCATTCTTTGACCAAGTGACAAAATTAGTGGATCAGAGGAATGCTGTGGATATAATTTACTTGGACTTCAGTAAGGCATTTGATAAAGTAGATCACAACCTACTACTTGATAAGATAGAAAAATGTGGGTTAGACAGCATCACCACCAGATGGATCCGTAGCTGGCTGACTGGCCGTACTCAGCGTGTGGTCCTCAATGGAACCGCATCTACATGGAGGGAAGTGTGTAGTGGGGTGCCCCAGGACTCTGTTCTGGGCCCAGTGCTCTTCAACATCTTCATCAACAATTTGGATGAGAGGATAGATGGGGAAATCATCAAATTGTTGTAAGTTGAGGACTACCTGTACTTCATCACTCCCCCCTTTTTTTTTGGTCATCAAGTTTTTGACACCTTGCTAGTCGACTGGTGGTACTCGGATATTGCCATATCCTACAAGTGGTACAATGGATGAAAAGGTTGAAATGCCCTGGACTAGATGACTTCCAAGGTCCCTTCCAACATTATTATTATTATTATTATTATGATTATGATTATGATTATGATTATGATTATGATTATTTCTCCAGTGGAGAAAAAAACCTTTTTCTCTATATTCCCAGGGTTTGTTTGTTTTTAAAAAATTGTACCCATGTTTTTGTAATAGCAGTGGCTTTCATAAGAATCCTGGAATTTTATGGAATTTTAAAGCAAGAAATCAATATTAGCAGATAATGCAATCTAAAACATAAATTATTTGGTATTCATTGCTGAGTTTTTACTGTCATGCAAATGGAGATGCTGGGCATAGGTTCAGTGAATGTGATCAGTACATTAGCTTAACAATAGTGACTAGTGTCTTCTTTGAACAAAATGCATTATAATTTGGAGGGGGGAGGCAATATGCTCCTAAATATTAGTGGAAGAAATGGAGGAATAAACAGCAGGAAAGATTGTTATCAGTTTTTTGGTATCCATTGTTAAAAGGAAGTTCATCCAAAACGTATTATAATTTGGGGGCAATCTGCTCCTAAATATTAGTGGGAGAAATGGAGGAATAAATAGCAGAATAAATTGTTGCCAACTTTTGGAGGCCATTGTTAAAACTGAGAAGAACAGATCCTTTGCTCTAATTTAGTGTGGTTCTTATGTTTGGGAATTCTATAGGAAATGTACTGAGGTTTCTTGTACAACCTTTTAGGAACAGAGTGTTCTGAAGATACAAAGTTTAAGAGCCATTATTTTAGAGGATGTTTTCCCCTGAGCCTTCTGTTATTCTGGCTTCCCCATATTTTTTTTAGAAAATATATTATTGCACACTGTTGCCTACCGAACACACCTGATGATAGATTTTGCTCCTTTTCATCCATATCTGTATTTGTATATCACATGTTTAAAATTGCCTGTTTTTGTGGGACTTCCGCAGCATTGAATATCAGTATCCAGATATTCAAGTTATGGAAGAGAAGAAAAGAATTTACATGCCGAGCTTAGATGTTTCATGAGAATTAAGAGAGGCTATTAACCTTCGGGATAAGTAACTCAGAGAGAACATCAACAGAAAGATAGATAAGGAATTAAGGTTCTTGTGGCAGAGTGGTTGAAAGGAATAGTGTAAATTGAGGATGTCATTATCTGGCTGTGTGTGTGTGTGTGTGTATGTGTGTATGTACATGTATATGTAGCTGACTGCTAATTTTTGTTTCGTGAACAGCTTTCTACATCATCTTTCAGACAGAAAATCCAAGCAATCTGGGAGAATTCTATAATTATCCCATGTCTCTCTTCAGTACGTTTGAGCTCTTCCTCACCATCATAGATGGACCGGCCAACTATGATGTGGATCTGCCCTTTGTGTTCTGTGTGGTGTATGCTGCTTTTGCTATTATTGCTGCTTTGCTCATGCTCAACCTGCTCATTGCCATGATGGGTGACACTCACTGGCGAGTAGCCAATGAACAGGATGAGCTTTGGAGAGCACAGGTGAGATTATAGTCATGTTCGTGCTGCTTTGGATGTGTCTGCACTGGAAATCTAGATCACTTGACAACTGATTTCATTGCCATGGCTTCCAATGAAGTATTTCTGGGGTTTGTGACTCTAAAGGGGACTGGAGTTTCCCAGAATTATCTTTTATAATTCTCCAATATTATATATTTTGAAGAAAACATAATAATTAAGTAAACTAGTCTATGTTAAATAAAATTATAATACTGATATGCCCTTACGCTGTAAGTTTTGTTATGAATGCCACTACTATTAGCTGGGAGCTAATTTAATGTTAACTCTTCCTAAAGTAATTATATTCTCCACTATTGACAATAAACTCTACCATTATCACACTTAGTTAGAAGCAGCTGCTAAATTAATCTGTAATTCTAATTCATTCCAGTTCTTTTAATGAATTCTTTTCAACATACAGGCTTACAGATATGAATGAAAAATTTCAGTTTTTAGATCTGCTGTGCATGGCTACACAAGAGGGAAGAAGAGACACTGTACTCATGTTTAAAGAAATGAGTCCAGAGACAATCTAAGGACCTCAGAATTAGATTCTGGAATCAAGGCTGCATCCTCTGTAAAATATTAAGCTCACAACAAACATGGTAGAACTCACTTCTATATAAACATGTTATATCACATTCAAATCCATTTTGCTTATGTGTAATGTGCACTTTTTTTTAATAGTTGAAAAGGTTTTTCAAATTGTTCATAAAAACACTATGTAATATTGAGATTATCTGTTGAATAGTTAAAACTAAAACTAAGGTGCAACGATTTGAAAGATACTTAGAATAAGTAAACAACTGTGATTACTCCCCCATATCCTTTTTCTCATTCCAGCTGATGTAGTAATGCTGTGTTCATTTTGTACTCTACAAACTGCAAATGCCGCTTCATGTGGTGGCATGCTCTGTCAGTCAAATTCTTTTCTGTTACAGATCAATTAATTATCCAGAAAATAAGGTCTGATCTATTCCCCCCCCATTAGTTTTTTCCCCTAAATATAGATAATTATTTTATGTTAGAAAATCATTTCATTGCTTGGTCTGTGCATGAAAGGGGAGAAATTGTTTTGAGCTTAAGAAGATGAAACATTTTTTATAAGAATGTTCTGTCGGTATGTTTGAGAGGGCTGTGTTCAAAAATCAGTAATCAGTTTGGATGTTCCACCATAGGGAACAAAGGAACTCAAAGCAAGTTCTTCTACTCTGTATTTTTCATCCTTGGAACACATTTTAGATAGCGTAGTAATTCATGCTGAATGCCTATCACCAAGGCTACAGAAAAATTGGCCACTTAATATTAAAAAAAAACCCTCTCATAGCTCATAACAGAATCACTTGTTAAGCATGATTGTGCAGGTTGTGACCTTGCACAAACAGCCACAGAAATGATTTAAGAAAGGAAGCAAGAGCAATAGATTAATGTCAACACAGCCTATGAACAACATTAACAAAGGAAAAACATATTTCAGTGGGTAATGTACACACACATATACACACAGAGTATCTACCTAATGCACATGAGCAATGTATACATTTTGCCCTTGGTAACCCATTGTAACTCTCAACAATCAAGGCAACCTAATTTTTCAATTTGGCAACCTGAAAACTCAATAGTACAGTAACACAATGCACATGCTAAGACAACCCAGTGCAATAACATTCTATTACCAACAATCAACCTTAATTGCCCTATAGGATAACATGTACTGTAACTTAATGTCAGAACATTGCCTAACTAATTCTCCCTCACCCCTCTTTTTTCCTCCTTAACCAATTCTAGATAAAGACAACAAGGATACAGCCTTTACTGCAGGGGTCTTCAAAGTTGGCCCTTTTATGACTTGTGGACTTCAACTCCCAGAATTCCTCAGCCAGCATGCCTGGCTGAGGAATTCTAGGAGTTGAAGTCCACAAGTCATAAAAGGGCCAACTTTGAAGACCCCTGCTTTACTGTATTAGCTTATCAAACTTCTTAGTTTGGAGAATTTTTAAAAAGAAACTAACCAATCACAGAACACTCTTTCACTCGAGATGAAACTTCAATTTTGTTAGTTTGGAACACACAAAAGGATTAGTTTATGTTCAGGATGTTCTTGCCTATGACTGTTGAGCTGAAATCTTCAGTTTGAAATCACATGCTTACAATCTAATTATGAGAAAACTTTATTTTACATAACTTGCTAGTTTGTGGTTTTAACTGAATACCAGTATTTATTCAGTGCATGCAAAATTAAACAGATCTGAAGAACTGTTGATTTATATGAAATATATAAAGATAGAGCTACTTCACTCTTTAAAACACAGCGAAAATAGAAAACTAATTCAAGCATAACCACATTTGCCACTGATTGTGAAGTGGAAGGAACCCCATTAGCCAAGTGCACCTGGCTCTACCTGCTGAGAAATGTATTGTGAGGCAGAGGGAAGATTGTATTATGGGTATTTTCCCTGAAAACTCAGCTTTCCTTTACAAAAGCTAAATTGTTTATATTCACATGAAGCCTCTACCATAGTTTTATTCCCTATCAAATCAAAAGACTCTCAACACCATTAACATTTAGTACAATTGAAGGATTAGTAAAATACATCGTCTCTAGTCATCTTAAAAATCCCATATGGGAGAGAGCTTTGTAAACTTCTTGTCCATGTCCCCTAACTCCAGCCCTCCCTAAAATATTCCCACAGAATAGGTGGATTTAATTCAGACAAAGCAGTGCCTGATAAGAGAGAGCTACATAGACAAGGCTCTGTAGGTCATTATCAACATTTTGAACTGAGCATAGAAGCCACTTTTGGAGAGATGTTATTATGCAAGGATGGACTGCCCACCAAAATTCTTATTGCCACATTCTGGACCAGTTGATGCCTCAGATTGACCCAGAGGTCAATCACCTAGCCAGGTGATGATCGAGACTTCCGAATAACACTTGAACCATCTTGTCTATTTCTAACTGTGGCAGAAAATTGCACTAAATAGATAGTTGCTTTTGGTTTTGTGTCTGGTCCCATTTGTATGATTTTTTTTTCATTTTGGTTCCATTTACTGAATTCTAATAAATTAAAACCTAACGATGTATTTGAACCATTTTCTATTTTATTTTTGAACACAACAGTTTACCTGGTTTTGTAGCGGGATTGAACTAATCTGTTTGCTTTCATGCAGGTTGTTGCTACTACAGTCATGCTTGAACGGAAACTCCCGCGATGTCTTTGGCCTCGGTCTGGTATTTGTGGCCAAGAATATGGGTTAGGAGACAGGTGGTTTCTCAGGTGAACTACTTTTACCTAGTTGTATATTGGCTACCGAAATAGTTTCCAGTATAGTTAATAAAATTAGTTAAAATGTGTCTAGGCACCTGAGTAGAGGACCATAAAAAGCTGTTTATACCAAGCAGATACAGAACACTAGCCTATTTAATTCAGGCTAAATTGATATCCAGCTTTTCAAACGCAGGCTATTTGTGTTCTTATTTGAAAATATCGGACTGAATCTCAATCTGGAAATTATATTTTCTACCTAAGGACAGTATCTGAGGCTGGCATTCAAAAGTGAAATCAGAGAATAATAATACAAGCCAGGTCCAGTAATTCTATTACTGCTTTCTACTTTGCAGGATTCAAGTTGCCTATTACAAATCCCAGATTTACGTGCCCTACAGCCAAGTGTACACCCATTCCCATGCTAGCAAAACTGGGTCCTAGGTTCAAACCAGCATTTTTGTGGCTCAAAACCTGAAGAGCTGGATAATAAGAGCTTTATTGATAGCAGCAGAATCTGGAATCTGGTTCCAGAGTCTAATGCAGGGGTCTTCAAACTTAGCCCTTTTATGACTTGTGGACTTCAACTCCCACAAGGTGTGTCTGGCTGAGGAATTCTGGGAGTTGAAGTCCACAAGTCATAAAAGGGCCAAGTTTGAAGACCCCTGGTCTAATGCTTGTTGGAGAGTTAGATTGATTAGTTCTGGCCTTGAACCTGTTGTTTTCATAAAAAGGAATCTTGGCTAAACCTGACATGTAAGTTTTCCGATTTTTTTTAGTGGAGGGGGGGAAGTGTGATGTTTGTCCTTCTAGGTTTTTTTTCATTACTTTCTGTTTTTATTTTATAACACAAGCCACCCAGAGTCATCTGGAATTGGATAGTCTCTAAAATAAACAAATAAGTAAATTTATTTGCTCTCCTTTTCATAGGGTGGAAGAGCGTCTGGATGTCAGCAAGCACAAGATGTTACGCTATGCAGAGGCATTTAAAAACCAAGACAAGGAGGATTTTGATAAGTTTTCTAGGAAACCATACCAACCTGAGCGTTTTCAATTCAAGAAAGAAACATCACCATCAGTCTCACGAAGCACCACTCTAAGTAGCTTCCACCGTGGTTGGCAAATCCTGCGGAACAATACCTTAAGCCACCTTCATGGGGAAGCAAATCATGCTTTGGAAGATGAGATTTATCATGTCTGATATGCCTCTTGAGTGACTGGTCACATTACCAGTGCTTTGTGCACTTCACAAATTCTTCTTCCAGTAGCTGGTGGGATCTGGGGGCAGTGATGTCAGGATTCGGGATGACTTCAGTCTTTCTAAGTTCCTCTTTTCCATTGTTCTCTGAAGGACAAAACTCTGTAAAAAAATGTAGATTAAAACAAGAAAAAAGATAAATTCCACAAATCAGCTAACTTCTAGCATTCCAGCAACTTTTAAGAGGTTGAAGCATCAGTTTATTGCTTTCCCGTTGTTCCACCAAAGGGGTTGGAAAAAAGTTACTGTTTTTTGATACAGGACTCCAATGCACTTTACGTTAAATAGGTGAGGTGGAATTTTATCCCAGGTATAATTCTTGTGGTCGATACGATAGGATTTCTTTTCTTGGCTGAATTGAATTCTGCTAATGTTTCCCTTGGGGAGAGGAATAGGGAAAAGGTTTACAAACCTAATTGTGTATAATATACAGCTGCCTCTGTTTATTCTTGCTGGCTTGGAATCAAGCCTTTTACTTCTCTTGGACCTGTTTGACTGCTATTATACAGCACCAGAATTTTGCTTAGAACAAATCTAAAAATAAAGCCCTAATTAACTAAAACCTAACTTTAAGTCTAACTTAGTAGGTGAACTTCCCAAAAGTACTGTGTTTCCCTAAGAAGGCATCAAGATTTGCTTACAGTAGAATACCAAAGTAATACTAAAAGTTTTTGCTCAGCTAAAAAATAACTGCAGCTAAGTTGAGGGAAATGTTTCAGAGGGCTTTTCGCAGTTTCTACTTCCAAAGTGATGGTTCAGAGATGGTCTTTCCTACAGATCCAACTTGAAAAGAAGATCTTTCCAAATATAAAGTGAAGCAAAGCAGGTGCTTCTTTAATTTATCTCTAGCTTTCTTATCACTTCAAACTTTACTCCAGAAGGAAAAAGGCAATATTTCATCACTTAAAGCTAATTAATGACTTACTGCCTTCCCAGCAGCTGAATGGAAAGTTACTCCAATTCCTTTCTAGCAGGAGCAAGAGGGAAAGTTGTAGCTGCTCGTATTTGCCTTTCGATTGTCCTCCTATATTGACCTGAACCATGTAGCATTAAAGACTGATGCAGATAGTTTTGGGGCATTGGCAGTCTGATTCCTTCTTGATCTGTCATTGTATGAGTTTGGCCGTGGCCTTCAAGGATGAGTTGGCTTGATTCTCATTCCATAACAAAAATGCATTTTCTATGCACAGATATATCTAGTAACTCGGGCGTTTCCAGCTGTATTTTAAGATTTGTCCCAGTGATGATCTTGCCCTTGGTTGAGCATGAGAAAAGAAAGTTATGGGTGCATTCTCAGATATGCCTTCGGGGCAATAAAGAGACCAGTTAAATGTTGGGCGGGTGCCACTTAAATTGATTTCAAACCCAGAAGATGCCACTTTGCCCCTGCCAAACCCCTTTGAACTCTGAACTGACAGACTTGGGGTAAGAGAAGGATTTCTAAAGGAGAAACGGGGAGGAACTTTTTTATCCAAGGATGAAGTTCAGAAGATACCTCTTCAAGATGAAGTTGGAGATTTGTCAAATCACTGTAATGAACTGAACTAGTCTTTATTAGTCATGGTTATATGTATTTCCTTGATAGATTTTTGCACTATATATCTGAAAATACAATTTGCACATGTATAAAACTGATCTATAATGCTTTACGGAGTTTAAAAAATAATTTCATTTCATGTCTTAATATTCTGATTTCATATTCTGTCAAATAAAGTATTTATTAGTTAAAGAAATTCCTTAGGGGTTAGTAGTTAGTAATTTCTCTAGCTGGCGTAGATCTTAAAAATTTCTCCAAATGATTGGACAAAGACTTGAATTAGATTGGACATTGGTTTGGACAAGAAAAGATTGGACAAGCACTGAAGATGTTACCAAGGCTGCTAATAAAACAACTATAAAACAATAAAATAAAGCAAGCAAACAACTGAAAGACCACCAACGACTGCATGACTGGACAAGGACCTGACCTTCATCTATGATGTAATTAATGGGATACCAGGATATTTGGGACAGTGACACTGGTCTTTTTTCCTGGACTCTGCCAGGAAATTGTGTTTTATGGAGTATCCATTCATTAAAATATAATCTTGCCCCCTAACAGGAATAGGATACATAGTTTCAGCTTAGTCTTCTCTCTCTAACATGCAGTCTTTGAGGAATACAGGATTTTATCAGTGGTGATTTTTTTTTTTACTAAGGCAAGTAAAAGTCAAGTCAAAAGTACATAATCCAGAAAAAAACAGCACATTGAACTGAGATTTTAATGCAGAATCCTATTGGTGTCCAATGTATTGCAAATTTGGGTCAGCTTTGAGTTAAATTTCTGGCTTCCATTTTTAATATGGAAATATGATTTATTGATGAAGCATGCAGAAAGATATGTATAATAAATCACATTCTAAATCTCTTGAAGCTTATCAAGATTTGCCTTAGAGGAACTGAACATTGCTTTAACCAGCCCTAAGAGAGATGAAGGGGCTCCCAACCTTTTCTATATCCCACCACCCCTAGAACGCTTCTGGTATATTCTTGTACCCCTTGCAAAAGTTCAAAATAACGGCAATGAATTATGCATATACACTATAATTTTGAAAATCCAAGTTTTTGCACCCCCTGGAATATCGTCTTGCACCCCCTGGTCGGGAACCTCTGATCTAAAGGGATCCCATTGTTAATTCCTTTTGCTCACAACGGTTTAATCATACATCTAGAGTGAATTAAGCTAATTTGTCGGTTTTTTGTGAGTTCATTTTGTTTAAAGTTGCACTTTCTCACTCTTGTATCATATTAATGTAGAATTTTTTACACTTTACTAAAAGCATTTACCGTAATAAATTTTGGGATTCAATAAAAATAAATTTACAATTTCATACTACAAAATGTTGCTGTTTAAATTAGAAAGTTACAACAATCATGTTAAGATTTCACATGTAATGTAGGTTCAAAAATATAATTCCTAATGAGTTAGCAACTATGTTGCCACAGGGCATTTCAAAATCTTCAATAAATTGAACTTTACAACTAAGCTAGGGCGTATTTTGAGTGCCACTAATCCCAGTGGATTTGAGCTCTTTAGAAATAGCTATCTATTTGTATATATGTTACATCATATTTTTTTTAGCAATATGTACATTTTTAATACAAACCTCACATTAAATCTTAGTTCTTCATCCAATGTTTTCTTTATGATGCAATTGTTTGTCCGCTGAGTATATATAACTTTAATGGTGTGACTTGAAGAACCAGCTTTCTCACAGTCTCACGTGTCATCTGGAGAATTTTAATAGCCAAACATATCTCTTCTGAAGACCGATGATCAGTCAGTCTTGCACAGGGGAAATACCAAAGGACTGGAAAAATGTCGATGTGGTTCCAATCTACAAAAAGATGGAAAATGGATCATGAAAATTATAAACCAGTCAGCTTGACATAAATACCTGGGGAAATCCTGGAAAGGATAATCAAGCGGAGGATTCTAGGGTTAGAACCTAGAAACAAACAAGGTGGTTACTAGAAGACATGAGTTGTTAAAAACAGATCATACCAGACAAGCCTTATTACCTTTTTTGACAAAATGAATGGATCAGCAAAATGCTGTGGACATAGTATATTTGGATTTCAGCAAGGCATTTGACAAAATAGACCACAACCTACTTCTTGATAAGATAGAATATTGTGAGATAGAGAATACTACCATCAGATTGATTCACAATTGGCTGACCTTCTGCACTCAGTGGGTAGTCCTCAATAGAGCTACATCTAATGGAGGGAAGCATGCAGAGGGGTACCTCAAGGATCAGTCTTGGGCCCAGTACTCTTCAACATCTTCATAAATGATCTATATGAAGTGATAGAAGGGGAACTCATCAAATTTGCAGAAGCTGGGGGGTGGAATTGCTAACACCTTGGAAGATAGACTCAAGATTCAGAAGGATCTTGATAAACATGCACATTGGACCCTATCCAACAAGATGCAGTTCAGTGGTGAGAAAAGTAAGGTCCTGCACTTAAACAGAAAAAACAAATGCATATGTATGGAAATGACAGTATACCTAGCTCAACAGTCATAATTGTTAGAGGGATCTAGGTGTCCTAGTGGATCACCTAGTAAGCCAGCAGTGTGCTACAAGCTCCAAAAAGCCAATGCATCAACCAAAGGACAGAGGCAAGACAATGAGAAGTGTTACACTGCGGTGGTAAGACCACACTTAGAATAAAGCATACAGTTCTGGTTACCATGACTCAAAAAAGATGTTGGGCCTCTGGAAAGTGCGTGAAGAGCAACAAAGTTGATAAAGGGTTTGGAAGCCAAATCATATGATGAACAGTTGAGGAACCTAGGGATGCCTAGCCTATCAAAGAGAAGGATTGGGGGGGGGGACATGGTAACTGTCTTGAAGGCTGTCACAAAGAAGAGGGGATTGATTTATTCTTGAAGGCACCTGAAGGCAAGACCAGAAGTAATTGGTGGAACCTTGTTAAAGAGAGATCCAACCTAAAGTAAGGAGAGCTTCTGAAAGTGAGAACAATCAATCAATGCCTCCCGGGTTGTGGGTGCTCTATCACTGGAGATTTTCAAAAATAGACTGGACAACCATTTGACTGAAATGTATAAGGCTCCCGCCTTGAGCAGGGGGTTGGCCTATAAAGCCTCCAAGTAACCTTCCAGCTCTATGATTCTATCTATAATGTGTAAAAGCTATTAACAATAGGCTTTGTTTAAGAAAATCAGCATTTACAGCATGGGTAACCTGCATAGAGGACACACTTTTTTTAAAAAAAAGAAATCTTTGGTACATTATCATTTCATTCAGTAGTACTCAGGAGTCTTAACTGGAAAGTTTTCAAATCCATCTTAGTGGGGTAATCCTAAAGTATGTGCATAAACAATATTCAGAAAACAACAATATTTGATCAAAAGGATTTTTAAAAAAATCAAATTATCTTTGGTGTTTGTTGTCCATGTTCCACAAAATGAAAATATTCAGAATAAATCTACTGAACCTTCTTGAACATATCTACCTATTTCCTGTATTACTATATTTGTTGTCTTGGATCAGGGGTCTTCAAACTCGGCCCTTTTATGACTCATGGACTTCAACTCCCAGAATTCCTCAGCCAGCGTGCCCCTGTCCTGGATAAATGCATGTTATTCTTAAAATGAACTTTTAAGCAAAAAAGGGATATACTTCTGATAAAATAGAAATGGCAGGCTCTTAGAATGATACAACCTATTTAGACAGTGAGGAGGGAAGAAAGAGTATTTATATAAATTAGTTAATCCAAAGTGAGATAAACTGTTCAATCTAATGTTCTGTACATATAGTGACCATATTTTCTTGCAAAAATAAAGGACCAACTTGAAAAAGAGACAAATAAAGAAATTCATAGAATTGCAATTTTTTATGTTTATAATTTTGCTTTAATTCAAGAGTAAAACCTTTACAAAAATGCATATTTTAATAGATGCCTAAATAAGAAACAATATATACAAATTTATTTTTTAAAAAAGTCAATTCAATGTCCATATTTTTCACATGAATGTGAAAAACTGCATTAAGTGGTACCATTTGAACCATAAAAGTTAAATGACCAAAATAAAGGAAAAAGGTGAGTTATTGAAAAATAAATAAATCTAAAGGACAGCTTTCTAAAATAAATGGCTGTCCTTTATAACAAAGGATATGTGGTCATTGTATCAATAGCAGTGGTTCCCAACCTTTTCTATACCCCGCACCTCTAGAATATTTCTGATATATTCTCGCATCCCTTACAAAAGTTCGAAATAACAGCAATGAATTATGCATATACACTATAATTTTGAAAAACAAAGTTTTTGCATCCCCTGGAATATCATCTCGCACCCCTGGTTGGGAACCCCTGATCTATAGGCATCATGGCAGAAAAAAAAATGAAGTGAGGGAGGAGCATCTTATCCACAATTGTTGAAAATGTAGATTCCAGCCAATCTGGGTCCTGGGAGGTCCTGCTGAAGTTCTCTTCTCTTCACTGTTCCGTATTTGTTACTTTGCATGAACATTAAGGTAGGCTTTAGCTTTGATAGTTCCTAGAATGGTAGCCAAAAAAAAGAGCAATTCTTTAATTTGGCCCAAGAACTCCAATCTCACAGTATTCTAACCATCCTTAATTGCCACATTACATTGTATCTGGAGGCATGGAAGACCGTCCCAGAGATATAGGCTCCAGCAGTCCCTCATTCCTGCCTAACTTCCTTGCAGCCATGCAGCCGTGTTATGATTTGTTCCCCCCCCCCAGAGGCTGGTGAAAAGATGGGAGCGAAAATTCAATGTTGTATTTCTTCTTCCAATATTGGCCTCTTGAATTTGGAAGAAGATCTGGTCTTTTAGTCCTTTTAGCTCCAGAGAAAGATCTGTTCTTTCTGTAGAGCCATTAAGAGTCATTAATCTATTGCAACAAAGCTTTATGAAACTTAAAAAAATTAAATTTCTTATACCTTATTATTTCTTACATCTTAACTTTATTATTTGTTATACTTTTCTTGGCCTTGCACAGCATAATAAACTGATAATTCGTCAAGATGCCAGAAGATTCTCTCATTCAGTTTTACATTACAGTTTCTCAACATTTATTTGAGGTGAAGAAGAAAATTATGTGAAAGAGGAGAAGGACGTTTTTCCACTAGACTACCTGGGCTTGCATGTTTATTGCTGCAACAAAATCATAGCAGAATCATATTAAATCACACCTAATTGAGGTGGCAGCAACCTAACCTTCTCCTAGGATTCTCCCGGCTGACGTCTTTTTTATCCTTCATCTTTCTTGTATGAGATGGATAGGTTGTTTACTTTTTATGTTAAGACATATTATCATCTTGTGAATGATAGCAATTACTGAATTAACTTGCCTTTGTGGGTAATTTAGAGCCATTTATGTTGTAGGTAATTTAGCATCACTGTCATCAACTCTGTTCTGCTACTCACATACCAATATCTACATGCTTAGGTTGATTCTACATTTAGTCATCATTTAGGCCTGATGACTTCAGGATCCATTTCGGCTTCACAGAATCAGTCAGAATAATGCTCAGATTCTAATAGGTGAAGTCAAAATGCATGTGCATTTTGCAAATTCCTACTTCTTCATCCCTTGGGATCTGTTCACAGATTAATGCTCATTATTTGATCTCTACATGGACTGTTATTCACGTATTGGTTTATGAGTTGAATGTTGAGAATGTTGAGAATTTTATTTAGCTAGATATATTTTTACTTGCCTTCCTCATAAGAGCTCATGCAGCATTAGTCTTTCCTTCATTGCATCTTTATTACTGTATATCCCACCAAGGTAGATCAGTTTGTCCAAGGTAAACTTTATGACTAAGAAAGAATTTGAATCTCGGTCTCCCAGGAGTAGCAGCAAGGTCCAGGTAACAAAAGGAAGTTATTCTCTGTAGATTTATTTATGTAAAGTAGTTGTATAAATCCTTGGAAACAGGGGAAAATAAATCTCAACAGCTTGCAAAGCAATATAGTATTGTATAATAGTAAATGCTATAAAGTGAATGTCATGGATAAATATGAATCAAATATGAAGTCTGTTGCCCTACCATAACCATAAAGACAGTTTCCAGCCCTCCTTAGCACTCCTGTCTCACTGCTGCTGTGCCCCTGTGTGCCACTGGTTTTGACAATGCAGCCCAGCTTATGGCACTTTCCTCCAGTCACATGAGATGGTATCCATCATCACACTATTGCTGGATATTTTTTATTGCTGCCTCTCCCTAAAGCTACTATGAGTTTGTTGAGCCATAACCAGAGGTGGGATTCAGCTGGTTTGCACCACTTTGGCAAAAGCGGTAGCTAATTTTTTGTTGCCCAGGCCCAGAATGGACTTCCGGAAGCGGCATCCACACAGAGAACTGGTTGTTCACTTATTTGAATCCCATCACTGGCCATAACACTAACTGGCTTGGCTGTCCCCTCTCCTCTTTCTAGTTTCTACCAAGCCAGTCTGAAAGTAAGAGAGACTTACTTCTTCCCATCTTGCTGTGGGAGTTCAGTCTTAATTAAATTCTTCCTTTATCAGTTTGTATCTTCATAAGGGTGATGGCCAAATCTGGCTCTAGGCTTGTGCCTTGGCATGCAGAATCCAATGAGACAGGAAGATCATTTTATTAAAATTTATTCAGAACATTCTGAATAAAATAAAATAATAAAATAGCTAAGACATCAAACAAAATTACAAAAGAAAAGTTGATTGGACAGAATAAAAACATCCCCCCCTTTTGCAAAGGAAATCAGTTACACGAAGTTAAACATGTTACATATAATAACACAATAACACAGATGAATAATTTATTCATTTATTTATTTATTTATAAAATATATATAGCTGCCTACTTGCCCACAGTGACTCTAAGCAGCTGACAAACATTAAAAACACAGTATGGGGGGGGAATCCTCCCTTCCCCCAAGGATCCCTGCTCTGGATGTTTCTCCTTCCATGCTGGAAGGAGAATCCAGCTTGCATGTTGGATTAATTGCTCTCAATAATGTACTCATTGCCATATATACGTCCCCCATCTACTCTCTCTCCTGGATATCCATTGTACCATGTGAGAGCTTCTGATGTCACAACCAACCTCTCCCCCGCAAAAAATCCTAGCAATCTCATGTCCTTATCTGAAACTTACTGGCTTCACTTCTTAACTTCTAGAAAAGTAAATATACGTGTGACATAAATATACATTTATGAGAGAGATGGAAACAGGTGGATTAAACAACCATTACTATCCTTTCACACCTTCAGTTTCAAGAACTGCCCCAGAGTTCAGTCCGGATTTTGTTTAAGCCTGGTGCTGAAATGCAGATAACAGAGCATTACAGCTGAAGTGTAAGCTCATATTTCAGTAGAAAATAAAAATGTGAAGCCTTGACTTTTAACAACATGAAGCCCTTAGTTCCACTAGATCTTGCATAAATATTGGGCTGATAGCCCTGCTTGCTCAACATGCAAACCCTCCTCTGTGCTGCATTTCAATCTCCCTAACACCAAATTTCCTTCATGTATGCGAATAATAACAACAACAGCAACATTAGAACTTTTATTTATCCAGCCGACATTCAAAGGGAGGCCACTGTCCATGAAGCGGAAAAAGAAATGGCCTCTTTTCAGAGTCTGCAGTTGGGAATCCCTACAGAAGTGTGCATGTTATTCAGAGATCTCCTGTTTTCTGGGGAACTCATTTCCCAGTAACAGAAGGAGTGCCATTTTGTTGTGACACTGTTTATTCTATGACTCTCCCCATGGAATCTGGGGAAACTAGAACAATTCTTATTGTTTATATTAAGTTCTGAAATGCCTAAAATGCAGTTAAGGATTAAGCAGCTTTTTAGCAAAAGTTCCTTGTTCAGTGGTTTATAATTTACCAAGGAAACGGTGCAAAGGGAGAACAGAATTGCAAGGTAACTTAGGCAACAAAACACAAACTTTTGCTCACTTGCTTTTAGGATATACCAAGTTTGAGAGTCCTTTGTACGATGGAGAAAGAGAACATGATAGAGAACTAGTAGAGTGTAATGATAAAAGAGCTCAATAATGTTTGGGAAGATTCAAGTTCTAACTGAATGACTTTGAATGAGTCCCTTTCTCTCAGTCTAACATTCCCCAAAGAATTAGCATAATTATACAATTCACAAGAAGTATTATGCCTGTATATAAAAAGGCAACCAGTCAACCAAGCTCAATCAAGCCAATCAACCAAAATCATTTGAAGTTCATCAAAGTGTGGAATCCTTTGCTCTAGGAGACAATCTTATATTTTACATCAGTGGCAGATTTAAAATCACCATTTTAAAATAGCTGTAGATACCAGCTATTTTTAATACATTCTATCCTGTATTGAGGGCATGCTAATCATTGTGCAGAAAACATAGATTATGTCTGGAAATGGAGTACCTAAATGATAAGACTGACCTGGTTATAGTGTAATGGATGGAAAAATAAAGTCGGATCACATTTTAAGGTGACAGTATGATTTATGATCTTTACCAAAGAACTTAGAACCAAACTGCATTTTTACTCTCTTCTTTCCTAATCTAAATGGTCTCGTTTTCCTCAACTTCTGAATATTTTACAAGAGACTTGGCAAACATTGTAAATGCAATAAATTAACAAAAAAAGCCACCCAAGCCAGCTGAGTCTGTCATTAAATACTCCTTTCTGTTTAAGGTAATGGAGTGCAAACCTATCTTCTAGGCATCCTGGATCCTTAAGGGCAATAGGGGTAAGGTATAACTTACTTGCCTCTCCCCAACTGCAGGCGATCCACCCCCAATAAACCCTGGAAAGTTCCCATCTCTGCACCCAATGCCCTTTGGGCTGTTCTGTTTACAGTTCTGGCCTCAGGCACTCGGGACAACTGGCATCCCAAGATTCACATTTTTAGCTAGAATGGTTTCCATGTGTAACAATACACTAAAATATTAATGCAGTCTGAAAGGAAAATTACAATAATTTAATATCACTATATCCAACAAAAACCTGCAAAATTGCAGCCCAGGGACTCCTGATTTCCAGTTAGTCAATATTCTATTGATCTCAGTAGTAAACATTGTTTTGCCAGATGTTATTGGTTCTGAAATAATTAATTATTAATCAAATACTTGGTTCTGAAATAGCAAATTGTTTACCAAATAACCAATAAACAAATTCCATGTTATGCCAGGCTTTTCCTATAATCTACCCAGCCCACCCAGCAGTGTTCCCAGGCTTAACCTAGCAATTGAGTATTTCTGAATTCCTAACATGATAGGAATTATTGTTAATAGTCAAACTCCAGGACTGCTGGAGCTCAGTTGCTAGAAGGAGACACATACATGAATAGGGCTGAATTCTTCCTCCTTTTATGACAATTGTTGCTGTTTTAGCTGGAGTTTCTTCTGGTCATAAAGCCAGAGAACAACTTGTACTCAATTTGAGAGTGGGGAAATATGGTCGAGAAAAGGTTTAAACATCTCCAAATCCTGACAATATGTTGTTGTTTTCATCGTTGCTGTTGCTGTTGTTGTTAATGATGCAGATTTAAAGCATCTGGGGTTTAGCAAGAGGGATTCAATACCAATTCAATTTATTCGCATGAAGTATAGTTCCTTGATAAACAAACTCTACTGAAGAGAAAGAAGCAAGTTGTTTATCTTTAACATTAATTAAAAGAGTGTGAGTCCCACATCATCTTGTATTTGTTCACTTTTAAACCACTTGCTTCAAGTTGCATAGAGTTTATTAAACAATAATCCCTGCAATGACAACCAGTTTGTTCACTGCACATCACGACCCAGTCTTCATAACTAGTAAAGTATTTACAGACTATATAATAATAATAATTATTATTATTATTATTATTATTTTACAGTCACAGACCAAAATGCAAGTGCAACAAAAGAGAACACAAGAAAAATATAATCACAAACAGTTAACACCAGAAGCCTTGGCTAAAGGGAATTACAATGTTCTTCTCTAGTAGTTACAGCTCTTAAAAGAAATTTAGAAACCTAAGAAGTAATATAGGAGGAGCCATCCCCTAGACAATATAAGACCAAATTACTAACGTTAGAACCAGAGGGATCAATTCCAAGGAGAGGCAATAATTTAATTCTGGCTGTGTTATACATAGGGCAGTATAATAAGACATGCTCCACAGTTTCAACTTCAGCCCTATCACAGGGGCATAGTCACTCACTAAACGGGAGCCTCTTGAATCGCCCGTCGAGTAGTGCTGAGGGCAAGTCATTGAAACGGGCTAGAGAAAAGACTCTTCTATACTTGGGGATGGTTAGAGTATAGAAATATGAAGCCATCCTCAATCCATAATTATTAATGGCTGAAGATCAAAGGGGAGCAGGTTTTGTTGACTCTGGCTCAGAGCAGAAGGAGTAAACTGGCATCCTTGGGTAAAAAAGAATCTTATAATCTGCTGATGGCTACAGGAGGCAGAATTCAGCATCTGGGTTCGATGTTTAGTCCAAACACCAGTATTCTGAAATTGAATACCTAAATATTTAAAATGGAAAACCTGCCTAACAACCTTATCATTGATAGCCCAGTTGTATGATTTCTGTGCTCTATAGAACACCAATACTTTGGATTTGTCATAATTAATAGACAAATGGTTCTCAGCACAGTAGGACCCAAATGCAGAAAGTAATCTTTTTAAACCGAGCCTTGATTGTGATAGAAGGACCGCATCGTCAGCATAAAGAAAAAGCGGAATCTTCGTATTTAACAACTTTGGGGCATGGGACTCAATGTGTGCAATGTAAGAGGCCAGGTTTACAGACTATTTATTTCTGTCTCAGTGTGGCATGAATCCAATTTTGGTTAATGTGATCTATCTTGAATGAGAAAAGGTTAAGAACAATTCTTCTAAAAGCATACTCACTGTGGTTTTGATCCGATAGTAGTAGATCAGGGGGTCTTCAAACTTGGCCCTTTTCTGACTTGTGGACTTCAACTCCCAGAATTCCTCAGCCAGTGTGCCTGACTGAGGAATTCTGGGAGTTGAAGTCCACAAGTCATAAAAGGGCAAAGTTTGAAGACCCCTGTAGTAGATACTGGGCTTCTAGATATGTGCAAATATACCTGCTAATACGAATAGCTGAACAGTCAGTGATGTATATGTGAGTGACACTTATATATCAAGTTGGCCCGATCAAGTTGAATTAAGTCTCAGGAAGTCATGGTGCTCTTGCATATTTGCATAATATTACCTCACACACCTCACAAGGGTGTGTATTTTAGGATGCTAATGAGCTTTTTTGGGCAAAGTGGGACTGACTTTCTAGATCAGAGGGGGGTGGTCTTGAGGCTTTTCCCTGAATCAGGCAGAATGTGACATCTTGTGCTGCTTTTGATATTTTGAGCTTAACCCTTGCTGATGTTTCCCCATTTTGGGGACCACTCATGACACTGTGACAGAGTTGCTAGGACCTCATCTTCCTTTTTCTCCTTCAGTACTTTGAAGGAATCTTATTTCTAGTGAGAAACAAGAGCATACTGTAAATTTCTATGAAAATTTCAAAGTTGGGAAAAAGAGCAGCAGATTCAAAAACACATTCCAAAAATAATTAATGGTCAGCACAGAATACAATAACTAGAATTTTAACAAGAATGTTCTGTTCCAATCCTATCAACACAAGTCAGTTGCTGGGCTCCATTCAAAGTCCTTCTTTTGGCTTTCAGATTTCTAATTCTGGGACATATTTAATTCAAAAGCTTCTGTTTCTGCTGTATTATCTTAGGTGGTCTGCTAAGATCCTTCCTTACTGAGGTCTCCTTGTGAAGGGAAAGCTAATTTCTTGGTCTCAAGAATTGCTGACTTGCTGCTTGTTTGCATTTTCATACATATAATGTTTGTTTTGGAATCTATTTTGCCTCTGCAGGAAGGGATAAGTAGGCAGAAATTGTGCAGCTTACAATGTTTAAAATAGAAATTAAAACTAGTGCTTCAGTGCTGCTGCCAGCAGGCAAATATTTCTTCTTTCAAGAAGGATTACTCCATTTACGTATTTACTTATTTATTCATTAATTCATTTGACTTATACAGCCATCTTTCTCACATGACTCTAGGTGGTATTATATACTCTACAATTATTTTGTTGGTGGTTTAGACCTTAAGAGATAAGTTCCTCCTAGAACTCTTTTGAGTTCTCTGATACAGAAAATCACAGTTGACATTCCCTTTTTAAAGATGTTTGAGTGTGAATGTGTGTATACATGAAAAAGCCACAATTATCTCATTTGGACTGAGATTCATTTCTCAGTCGAAAGTGACCAGGGTCCTGGTAAAGATCGGATTTTTCCAGAAATACTGAAAATAAAACCTGGTTGGTGGGCCTCTCTGTTAGCCTCCTTATTTACTGCCATTAATAACTCATTATTGCAATCAAAGAGTACCTTCATTCTATCACTTTCCCAATATACAAAAAAGTGATGGATCAAATTCAAACTGTATGATAATTTTTTATATCATAAACATTTAGACTTGATGTTTCAAAAGAATACCTGAAAGAACAAGCAGGTTTTAGATCAGGATACTCCACCGTAGTTCAATATGTAATTGAACCATTTAGACAAAAAACGTTCTAGCTCCATCAAAGGGATCCTTTATGACATTTGTACTGATTCAAGGACAGTCTTCGACACAATTCTTTAGGGGAGACTATGGAGGAAATTAGCTGTATCCATTGATCATCACCTTCTCGGATTGATCAAAATGCATCAAAATGCAATAATGCAGATTAAAGGCAATTGAAGTGGTGATTTAACTACACCCATCCCTGTCCTTAGAGAAGTTAAACATTCTTGTGTAAGCATTCTTGTTCCCTTGCTGTTAAACTTATGTATAAATAACATCACTATGGACCTTTCTAAACAAGAATTCCATCCTCCACACTTGCCTACCAGCCTATTTCAATCCTCTTGTGCACAATATCACCATATTATCTATAATCCAAGTGGCCTTATCCTGCTTCCTCAAAATCCAATTGTATAAAAGGTTAAGTCTGCAATCCAACTACTGTTACATTGCTGGATATAACATCCAGCACTTATAAATCTGAATATCAGAAATTTTAGTTGTCCTAACCCTAATTAAAAAATTACAGTCTTCCTTCTGCAAAATCTAACATGGACAACTACTCTAAACATGGTCAAATTTCCAGCAATAGCTTTGACTTACAGAAGTTGATTAACTTCCTTCTTATTTTAAATTTTGTACTTATGTTTTATTGTCTAAAATAATTAGATACAGTTTTGGAAGAAGCCAATAGTCATTCCAACATTTGTTTAAGTAGGTTAAATGTGTTTAGTGAGCAAGATAATCCCTTGTTCTCCTGCCCTGTACACCATAGTACATTCACATATTCACACCTTGTTACACATTTGTAACAAGCTAAAACCAATGCACTTTGATTCCCTTTTCCCACTTTTGCATCACAAATGAAAAACTTTGGAGAAAAGCTTTGGGCAATATTTACCTAATTTGAACTTAATGGGCACTTTCAGGCACCCAGCTTTGCTGTTCTCAACATACTATACAATCTGTTCAGAGTTGTTCCTTTTGTTCTGCCTATTTCAGTTTCTTTTAGATATTGAGTTGCCCCAAGGTTTGAGCATATGCTGGGATCCATCAGCAAACCAGTGCTTGTCTTTTTTGGTGAACAGCCAAATGCATGCAACTCTGGTTGTCTTGATTCACTTAATCGCTAAATTTTAAAATTAAAAGTGGAACCTATTTCTGGCTTCTGGGCTCACCAGCATGGCTTCTTTGAAAGATGTTGAGTGAAAGTATAATTTTGACTCCCATTCACATAACAAAAAAAAACTGCAAAATAGCTCTATATTCAATTAAAAAAAATTGATTCAACAGTCCAGATGCAAAAGGAATCTCTAAAGTTCTGAAATTACTATTGGTATTGGGACTTACCGTATCATTTAAAATCAACATTAGTTTTATAAAGAATATTATTAAACTGTATATTAGCCGGCAAGAAATGCTCTGAAATAAAGAGTTGGAATATCAGATATTCTAGAGTCAATGCAGAGGGTCTTAAATAACATTTTAAAAAATTTTTTAAGACAAGATTAGAATAATCAAATATTGTTTTTCATATTCTTTGGACAATCAGAACATGTTTTAAAAGGGTTGGCTATCAAATTTCTCATGCTGCATATATAAACATGATCATAAAGTATCAGTTTGGTTAAATGTACTTTTGAATTATGAGCCAAAAACTTGAAATGTTTTGGTATATGAAGAATTATGGATTTATTGAGTGAGGGGTGAGCAGAACAACATTATTGTTCAAAGATAGAAATAATGAAACCTGTTTTAGAATCTTGGTTTATCAACATATATTTGCTTTATCTTCATGAATTGGCCTCCTATCAATTCAACAGAAAGACTTGTCAACAATATTTCAGGTGAATAATATATGTACAAATTAGGCTAAATGATTTCTTCACGCAACATAGTATGTTTTTGTTATTGTTTTCCTCTTTCCTTTTTTCTTGGTTCTTTTCGCAGCATTTTTCTTCTGTTTTTCTGTTTTTTCTCTTTGTATATTAAAGTAATACTTTTTTTAAAAAAACTATATATGGTATAAAAGAACAGGGCAAGGAAAAACATTTCTTTCTCCTTTGGTAAATATTAAAAAGCTAATATTTCTTCATAGTTAAGGAAATTGCTAACTTGGAAAGTATGCATTACATTATTAAATTAATTTTTTATCAAAGTGTAATGATGTCTGTAAAAGTTAATGAGACAAATTCATGAAGAATGTTATTAATAGTTTCCACAAAGTTGATGCATATCTTTTAAGAAATTTACCATGTTCAGTCGACCTCTGAATACTATGTGCTGGGAAATTTAAGCAAGCATATGCACACTACTCAGGTTTCCTATTTCCTACTCCGGGGAAGACTAGCCTTCTGATGCAATAGAATTTTTCTTATATTGCTCTTTGGTGTTATGAGCAGACTTCTTTTTATGGTATATTTGGCATGTGACATAGCCTAGTTATGGGTGCACCAAAAAGCTACTAGTATAGTTGGGGTGTCATAGGATAAGGGTCTTACAATTGAGAGACATTGTAAAGACATTTTACTGTGCTCATTTTTTTCCAGACATGGCATAAACTCAAGCACTTGTGCCATAAAATTAGTAAAGAGAAAACACGCACATACAAACAGGTGCACACGCACGCACACATACCTTTATAATCTAAACACACTGGCCTAAGAATCTATGGGTCAATTTATGTAATCAATAGAGAGAGAGAAAGACATGATAGATTTATTTCATTTCTAAAGCCACCCATCTCAGCATATGACTCTGGGCAGATCACAATTCAGAAACGTATATTACAATTAAAGTCTTAAATTTTTTAAAACAATAAAAACAGTAAAAACCATTAAACACTAAAAAATTAAAACATCTAATTTGTGCAAATGCCAAACAAAACAAAAAAGATGATAGATGATAGATAGATTAGATAGATAGATAGATAGATAGATAGATAGATAGATAGATAGATAGATAGATAGATAGATAGATAATGAGTGATAACTTTTTTTGATAGAATTCACTTGAAGTCTTATGGAATGGGATGCAACCAGCATGCTGAAATAAATTCACTCTAAATTGAAGAGTACAATATTCAGAAGAATATTTATTTCCTAGTGCTCTCTGAACAGATAGTGCTCTCTTGCATGATTCAGCCATGCCTAGCTGCCTCTGGAAATCTAGTCTTTCCCATTTGATTTGACTCAGCATTTGAACTGGCTTTCAATGTATTGAAGCATTCTAAAATTTCAAACAACTTATGATTGGTGTAAATTGTGTAAATATAGATTATTTATAACAGCACAGTATCTCTACTACACTCTTATATTATGCTTTTCCTAAAACCATTGAGTTCAAATCAATAATTTATGATGGTCTGGTTCCTTCAGAAACCATTATTTCTCTCTTCCTTGTATCACAGTTTTCCTCAAAACATACATTATCGATTGATTGACTGATTGATTGATTTCCTGTATGACTCCCTGCAATTTTCTTGTCTACATTTTCAGAAATGGTTTACCATTTTCCTCTACCTGGGGCTGAGAGAGAAGGGCTGGCTTCATTCCTAGAGTAGAAGTAGAACTGTTGGTCTTCCAGTTTCTAACCTTGCATCTTTAATCACTACTGTACCCCAAACTGGCTGTCCCGTGAGAACCATTATACTGATATATATATATATATATATATATAAAGCCCTCCTCCCATACATAAAAGGCACCACAGACAAGATCAGCAAAGTCCTGCACAAATATAACGTCAAAACAGCATTCTGCACAAACAGAAAAATATCCACCATCCTAAGAAACCCTAAAGACAAAATTGAGTTAGAAAATCAAGGAGTATATGAAATCCCATGTACTGCTTGCCCCACTACATACATTGGACAAACCAACAGAAGGATAAATGCACGCATTGAAGAACACAAAAACTCAGTCAAAAGAGAGGAACCAACTTCTTCCCTGGTCCAACACCTTAAAGCCACAGGACATGAAATTGATTTCAAAAAGACCAGAACAATTGCCAAAACTGAACATTTTAATAACAGAATAATCAGAGAAGCCATCGAGATAGAAAAACGCCCCCACAGCATGAACAAACGAGATGATACCTCCCGCCTACCAGCCATTTGGAAACCCGCCCTTATTGACAAACGTATTCCTAACTCAAAGATTGACACCAGAAACACACAGGATGCCACCTCCACACATCCACGCAAAAAGCAAACCCAAACCCACACCAATGATGAGGCAAGACCACAGACCAGGAGCCAGACCAGAGCTGCAACATTGGCCACTTTGAACCTCTCCAGCACAACAAAGCCCCCACCCAAACAGAACACTCCCCCAGCCAATCAGAACATAGCCAACCCCCCAGCCAATCAGAGCACAGCCAAGCCCCTAACCAATCAGAACATAGCCAAGCTCCCAGCCAATCAGTTCAAACCCCCACTGGCAGTTAAAAGGAAAAAACAGCTTAGACCACACATTGCTCCTAGAAGCAGAAGCCAAAAGCACCAGCCTGAAGATGATGAATGAGACTTCATTGAAACGTTGCCAAGACACTTCAAATTCTACGTGGGAGAAAACCCGAAGAACCAAAGACCTACATATATATATATATATGTTGTTTAAAATTGTTGACAAAGAAATAAGGGAATTTCTGATATAGCTATTTCGAGTTTCTTAACTCTCTTCAGTCAGACTCACCCTTCTGGGATTCGAACCTGGGCAGTCTGCATGCTAAGCAGATGCTTTAACCTATTGAGCCACAAGTTCTCTCCCGCTTTGTCAGTAGTCAGGGAGTAAGGATATGTGTCAAGTGTTTATTTTTTTAGATTGCACCCTGTAAACCCAAATATGGGAGGAAGGAATCATTCTTTCCTTTTGCTTGTTTCAGCTCAACCCAGAGCCATCCAGCAAGCACAAATATATATATGTTGTTTAAAATTGTTGACAAAGAAATAAGGGAATTTCTGATATAGCTATTTCGAGTTTCTTAACTCTCTTCAGTCAGACTCACCCTTCTGGGATTCGAACCTGGGCAGTCTGCATGCTAAGCAGATGCTTTAACCTATTGAGCCACAAGTTCTCTCCCGCTTTGTCAGTAGTCAGGGAGTAAGGATATGTGTCAAGTGTTTATTTTTTTTTTAGATTGCACCCTGTAAACCCAAATATGGGAGGAAGGAATCATTCTTTCCTTTTGCTTGTTTCAGCTCAACCCAGAGCCATCCAGCAAGCACAAATATATATATATGTTGTTTAAAATATATATATATAATATATATATATATATTTACAGTAGATAATTTAAGATTAAAAACACAACTGAACATATATTTCTTATATGTGAGAAGCCATCAACTGCTAAAATTAACTGCTTAATTTGCCCTGCACTTTTATATAGCAATATATTAGTTTATTTCTCCTCAAGCCTTTGGCCTTACTGACTCAGAATTCTGGGAAAGTAGAACTACTCATTTAAAGAATAGCAGATTGGAGAAATTCTGTCCTAGATAATTTGAGCAGTAGTTCATTAATCTTCTAGAAATCAACAGATATTCCTGAATACCTAGATGTCACCTTTTTATGATGTTTGAGCCCTTTTGAGCTAGATTAACAGCTTAGCAGTATAGCAATAGTTGCTGGAATTCTCCCCTTATTTATTAAACACAGATATGGAATTATATATTGAGGCAATTTGGATTGGAAATAGAAATAGAAGAATGTGGCTATAAAAGCTAAAGGACAGACATCAATATTTGCACGATGCTTACATCACATTACTCTGATAGGTAAAAATGCAAATGTTCTACAAACTTTAGATCAGTGTTCCTCAGCCTTAGCAAATTTAAGATGTATGGATTTCAACTTCCAGAATTTCCCAGCCAGCCATAACTGGCTAGGGAATCCCGGGAGTTGAAATCCACACATTTTAATCTTGAGAAACATTAGTCCAGAAAATAAAAGGACACAGTGAAAAACTATGGATCACACTTTGGCTTGATTGGGAAGTAAAGTGATTCTGCAACATAGAATATAATTATTATTATAGTGGTACCTTGATACTCATTGTTAATTTTGTTCCGGGAGGTGCATTGAGTACCAAAAATGATGACAAATGTTTTCCATAAAGAATAATTTAATAAGTCATAAGACAGTAGACACAGACAAGTTCCAGCTTGTGCACTGAGTACCAAATAAACAATAAGTACTGGGAGAAAATTTTCATGTCAAAATGCGTTGAGTACCAAATTGGATGAGTTTCAAAGCAGTTGAGTACCAAGCTACCACTGTATTCCTGTTCTTTTCCATCATGCTTGCTGATAACCATGCAGTGTGAGAGGAAAAAACAAAAGCCTGAGGAGAACAATTTTCTCTGCCAAGCTTTTTCATCTGAATAGGAGAGGGGGAATAATTTAATGATCCAATCCCCACTCTGTGTAGCAGAAAGATCATTCTTTGAGGAAGCCCCACATGGACCTTTGGCTGAATTTATAATTATGCAGTAAAAAGGCAGTAGCAAAAATGAAATAACTTACCGGTACATATAACTATCAAACCAGCAGAGGGAGTTTGAACATAGAGAATTTACAGAAAAAAAGTAATCACACTGACATTTTATTATGTTTTTACTTAAGATCATGACGTGAAGTGCTAGAACAGTTGCATGGGGTTCTAAGACAGAACAAGAATGCTGTGGAGAAAATTAATCAAAGAATCAGAGGAGTCTCTTTCAACCATATTAACGGCTCTGGCAGGTAATATTTTTGAGTATTAGAAGAGTCCTGTGTTTAGATGCTACTATAAGCAACTACGCAAGCTGAAGAGGCTCTTTTATCTTGCCCCACTTAACGTGAATTATTGGTTTTCAAAATCAACTCTTACTTTGTGATAAAGTGTTATTTTTAGAAACAAGTACTAGTCATAGAGTTTTGTACAAGATTTCTCTGCATAGTGCTCTACATTTGAATTGATCTTAGTAAGCTACAGACAGACAGGAGCTAAGACAAAGGGATAAACAGAAGCATCTGTGTTCACTCCCTCTCTCCCAGGAAAGGGAAAACGAAAACCGTCTGTGGACGTGCTCTCATTTTCACTCTTCAAAACTGAGCCAGGCTTGTAATGGCCCATGGTTATGCTGGTGACAATTGTTTCAGGAAGTTCAGATAAGTCAAGCACAGCAGCATTCAATACAGCTGGCTAGAAAGATCTACCAAAATTGTCTCCAGTCACACGGGCTATGGTGACTTAACAATTGTGGGGATTGCAGAAAGCCAGCTAGGACTCTAGGAACAGAATTGGCAGAAGTTTCCACAATGGAAAAAAGTCCACTATCAAGCTTAACAAACCTCCAGAATTATGGTTTGAGCTGGACATAGGTAAGCCAGAAGAAAATTGTATCAGCTGTTCATTAATTAGCATGGAGATCATAGGATGAAATGGATGCGGTGTAATCTGTGAACAGAGCAAAAGGTTATCTGCTGAAGTGCTCTTGGAGATGATTTGAAGTTCATATTTGATTGTCTTTATTCTGCAAATCCAAAATGCTGAGAACAAGGAGCAAAGCCCATGACTGTACCCAAATCCCTTCAACCCTGCTTCAAGGGAGGGGATGGGAAGGGAAGAGAATTTAGCAATCTGAAGAGAGTAACTGATATAAACATTCATTTTTATACTGTTTCTCCTTTGAGCTATTGAAAGAGCATTATAAATCTGTCAGGTTAATGATTTCTTACATTGCAGGAGGAGAAACTTGTTAGTTTATGGTAATCAAAAAGCAGGATTCTGGTAGCACCTTTTCCAACTAAATATTTTATTCAAAGGTGCATGTTTTCTTTCAAAATTATGCATGTGATGAAGTGAGCTGCAGCTTTATTGATTGATTGATTGATTTGATTTGATTTGATTGCCACCCACTCACTTCAAAATTTATAACTTTTAATAAAATGTTCTAGTAAGATAAAGTACTTCTGGACTCTTTCTCTCACAGTAGTTGCAATACCGGAAGCAGAAGGAAAGGTGAGAATGAATGAACGAAGCAACTTAAAAAAAAAAGACCTCAACCCTAATTCTATAAGTTTGTAACTAAATTGTGGCTCAACTAGAAAAAAAAATCAAACAACTCCACTCTCCAACACTGACGATTCAATAGAAACAAGGAGGACCAGAGCTGCTTTAGGCACAGAATATGGAAGTTCTCCATATATGAAAAAAAACAACAAATTGGGAAGTTTCAAAAAGTCTCTGAGTCAGGATTCCTGAAACTGAAGGTCTCCAGATGTGTTGGATTTCATTTCCCATCATTTCATTTTGCATAATTCCTACCCAGTCCTCCATGGCTATGCTAGTTGGCATTATATGAGTTAAGGTCCAATACTTCTGAAGGGCACCATGTTGAAGGGACTATCTGTCCCTTCGTGGTTAGGTGTAGTGTTTAAGTCTGGTGTGTTAGATAGTTTACTTCACTGTGGAGGAAAGACATTTAAAATGATTTCCACCTTTGCAGTTCTTAGGCCAATCTTTCATTTATCTGCCCTTGTTTTTGAGAGAGCTAAAGCCAAAGCAATCCAGCAGAAGTTAGATGCAGACCACTAGAAAGATGAATGTAACTTGTTCATGGGAAGGGACTAGTAGGAGAATACTTATACTTACTATTAATTTACAGTGGCCCATGTACCACATCAAAGACTTTTCTTCTCAGCTTGGCAAGTCTGGTAAGGATCTTAACTAACTCATGATTTGTCCATGTAATTAAAAATGTGTAGTCTATCATCATTTATCTCTTTGGGTCTACTTTCTCATCTATAAATCCTGTGAGACAGGGATCTACATTATTCTTGTATCAATCATCATGAATTTAAATCCAGTGGGACAGAAAGATTAGAACTTAATTGTCAGTTGTCCTCTGTCTGCTGACGACAAACTCCAAAACACAGGAACAAAGTGACCAGAAAGACTTTAATGCATGCAAAATGAAAGTCAGCACTGGGAGTGGTTTGCTCCCAGTGCTTTACATAGATGTGCCCCGCCCTCCAACCCCACTCCAATCAGCAAGCCAGCATCCGGTCTGTGTAGTTAAAAGCCATAGCTCATTGCCAGTCCCCCTCCCCTCCGAAGGCATCAGTGCAGCCACATGGCTCCCGCAGACCCAGCTCTCCCAGCCGGCAACTAGGCAGTTCCCCCAGGAGGCAGCTCTATGATCGCCTCTGCCACCCAGCTGGCCTCTGGGACTTCCCCCGGCTCCCAGCGTGAAGGAAGAGGAGGCTGCGGCGAGAGACGGCCTCCCCCGACTTCCCTCTGGCTCTCGGTGAGAAGGAAGAGGCAGCCACGTTGTGAGGTGGCCCCTCCGGCATCTGGCAGTGCATGGCGGACTCGCCACTGCCCAGCTGGTCTTCAGTGGTTGGGAGGCACACGGGGTCGGCGCACTGATGTCGGCTGTCTGCTGTCTGCTTTCCCCACCAGTTAGTGTCAAGCCCAGGGGCTTGACAGGCGGCCCCTCCTACCAGGGCCCCACCTAAAAGGCAAAAAGATGTGGGTGAGCGTATGACAAGACTGTTGGTCCCTTCTGCAAGCCCGTCCCCCGGCTTCCCCGGGTGTTGGTGATGGAATGCCCATACTAACCGTAGGGCATGGACATCCTCCCTCCTTACCCATGATGCCTCTGAGAGGGGGTACCCCTTCCACTGAACGAGATATTGGACCCATCCGTGGCGGACATGGGAGTCCAGAGTCTCCTGTATCCCGTACTGGTCACCGGAGACCGGCCCCGGTGGCTTGCCTACAGGCCCATATCGGAACCCCTTCACCAGTTTCAGCAGGCTTCCATGGAATACAGGGTGTACCTATATTCCATGGTACGTTCCTCTGCAGGTACTGTTCCTCCAAGGTGGTTGTATATATGTGGATGTCGTCCAAATAAACGAGGACCCCGCGATATAGGTGTTCATGCAACACCTGGTTAATCAGTTGCATAAACACTGCGGGGGGGCCTGCAGACCAAACGGCATCACCGGGAATTGGTAACTGCATAGAGGCAGCTCTATGATCACTTCCGCCACCCAGCTGGCCTCCAGGAAGTCCCCCTGGCTCCCGGTGAAGAAGGAAGAAGTGGCTGCAGCAAGAGACGGCCTCCCCCGATGCCCAGCTGATCGCCTCTGCTGCTCAGCTGGCCTCTGGGTCTTCCCCCAGCTCCCAGCATGAAGGAAGAGGAGGCTGCAGTGAGAGACGGCCTCCCCCGATGCCCAGCTGGTCACCTCCACCGCTCAACTGGCCTCCGGGACTTCCCCCTGGCTCTCAGTGAGAAGGAAGAGGCGGCCGTATTGTGAGGTGGCCCCTCCGGCATCTGGCGGTGCATGGCAGCCTCACCACCACCCAGCTGGTCTTCGGCAGTTGGGAGGCACACGGGGTCGGCGCACCGATGTCAGCTGGCTGCTGGCTGCTTTCCCCACCGGTTAGTGTCAAGCCCAAGGGCTTGACATTAATTTAATGGCAGTCAATCAATCATTTGTCAGTCATAAGCAATAAATCCAGCATATCTAATATGTAAATAAAAAATAAAACGACAACTGAAGAAGCAAGAAAGAGTGAGCATGCCTTCAATTTAACCAGCTGTTGGTATGCAAAGTTAGCAACTGCATTGATAAACTATTGAAAAACAGGTAAAACTCATCCAGCCTGCCTGGCATTTTTAATTAAAATAGACATAATACAAATAGATATAATAGAGTGAAAGCACAGGTATGTGACCTATATCCCCTCTTTACTTAGCTTCTGAAGACAGGATGCTGATGGAGAACCAAAGATAAGGCATTTCAGTCAGTGGTGGGATTCAAATATGTGAACAACCAGTTCTCTGTGCCACTTCTGGAAGTCCATTCTGGTCCTGGGCAACAAAAAATTAGCTACTGGTTCTGCCAAAGTGGTGTGAACCGGCTGAATCCCACCACTGGTTTCAGTACTCCTCAGTAAAAAGTCTTCAACTGTTCATAGATATGACATTTAAAAGCTAATGGGCAGGGCTGAGCCTTGTCTGGTCATCCGTAAATCTAAGCTCTATGTTTCAGTCTTGGTGCTGGAAAACTAATCTCCTGTTTTCAAAATCCAAAATTACTAAGGAAAGGGTGGAGAGCACACCCATTAATCTGCAAGTTTCTTCCACACATCCTTTCCAGAGGGACTGGAAACAGCCAGATAGTATTAAAGATGCCATAATCTCAGGGAATAATATTAAGCTTCAAGCAAAGTGGTTAGAGCTCACCCCTAACCTCAGATGAAAGTGAAACTGTCTTGAAATGCAAAAACTGCATTCAGTATAGCACATGGGGCCACAAAAGGAATCACTAGGAAACTGATTGAACCATTTCTAATGTATCATGTAATGTATCATGAGTACCCAGATGTGGGCTCCACTCACTTTTATTATGGGTACCAAACGTTTCTTTCCAGTAAAACTGGCAGCTGCTTCTCTGGATTCTTTCAGTAGCACGTTTTGGGTAGACCATCTGTGTTTCAGATACATGGAAAAGAATCCTCAAGTATTTCAAGTATGGTCTGCTCTGCATGTGATCCATTTTTGAACCATCTATGTTTTACTGGTCTCTGTGAAAATTGACTTTCACCTATTGCAATGAATGCACTTGGTTTTCTTTTTACAATACTTAGCAAGGGCTTGCAATATCTCCTCAAATGAATCTGGATCACTGGGAGTATTACTGTGGTAATGCATGCTTGCCTATGTCTTATCTGTGTTGGTGTAGAACCAGACTATTGACTGTGATAATTACATCTAATTCACACTGAAACATTACAGAACAATTACCTGGGAATATTTACTTGTTTTACAGTGTTTAAAACGGTAGAGAAAGAATGGGAATGCTGTAGCTTTCCCAAAATTGCTGAACTACTATTCCAGCAGTCCCAACCACCTTGGACAATGTTGGGAGATGATGGCAGCGATAGATAATCAACAGCTAGATCATCTGCAAAAATATAATTATCCTTTTTCATAACAACATAGTTCAACATTTTTTTCAACAATAATCATTTTATTTTGGCAGACTGCTATTTGTTACAGAGCTCATAATTTGATATGACATTACAACCTTTTGCAAGAAATAAGAGGAGCAGGATTCCCCTTCTTACTTAATGCAAAAAAGAGTAAGTCTGAAGCCAGTGTGAAATGAGGAAGCAGTTGGAAAAGGATTATCTTTGTTGGCACACTCAAATCAAGAGAGGAGTTTCTCAACCCATGAGATAATTTTCTTCCGGCATTATGAGAAGCCAAATGTTCAAAGATGTGCAATTGTGGACAGGAAGATAATGATCAACGAAAATTTACAGTAAGGGATGTAGAGATTTCAAAGCACAGTCTTGTCCTGGGAAGCATTTTAACCTAATTATTTAAGTATGCAAATAAGATAGGCTAATTTAATTTCGCCACCAGGGAGATTAGAGCCAGGTGCCTGATCTGTGCTGCACAAGGCCACACCTGTAATACTGCATCCAGTTTTGATCACCACATTACAAAAATGATGTTGAGACATTGGAAAAAGTGCAGAGAACAACTAAGTTGACCAAAGGCCCGGCAACAAAAACATATGAAGAATGGTTGCAGGAACTGGGTATGGCTAGTCTACAGAAAAGAAGGACTGGGGTGGGGTGGGGGACATGATAGCAGTGTTCCAGTATCTGAGGGTCTGACACAAAGAGGAAGGAGTCAACCTATTTTCCAAAGCAAACTAATAAAGGAGAGAAGCAACCTGGAATTAAGAAGAAACTTCCTAACAGTGAGAACAATTAATCAGTGGGAAGGCTTGCCTTCAGAAGATGTAGGTGCTTCATCATTGGAGGTTTTTAAGAAGAGACTGGACAGCCACTTGTCTGAAATGGCATAGAGTCTTCTGCTTGAGCAGGGGATTGGACTAGAAGACCTCCAAGGTCCCTTCCAGCTGTATTCTGATTAGATTAAAGAAAGGAAGGAGGAGGAAGGCGAACAGATTGGAGACCTGCCAGGTTATCTTGTTTGCTCTCATTTTCCCCCCCTCTGTTTGGTCCATTTGCATCCATCTGGCCTTCAGTGAGGAGCAAGCGAAACAACTGCCACAATCTGTGAGGAGCAAAATAACTATCAGATCAAAAGAAGCAGAATGCTTGACTAATTATGTGCCGTCGCAACAATGCCAAACACAAATTAGTATTTCTCCAGGACAATCTCTCCTCAACTCGGTCCTTCAGATCTTCCAGTGGTGCACCCATTGCCACTGTAATTAAGTCCATCTACTTTGCTGCTGCTCAGCCTTTTCTTCCCTTCTATCTTTCCTTCCACTTTTCCCAACATTGTAGACTTGTCCAGAGAGCTGAATCTTTGCATAATGTTTCCAAAATAGAATAATTTGAGTTCTCTTGAGTGACAATTTTGGGTTGATACATTTGTTTGTTTTCTTGGCTGCACAAGGTATTCTCAAGAATCTTCTCCAACAGCAAAATTCAATGGTAAAAAAAATCCAGCACAAACTAACTATAGATAGATAGCCCTTGATTTATAACCATTTGTTTAATGACCCGTTGGAGTTACAACACTGAAAAAGTGTTTACAAGTAGTCCTTGCATCCCTGTGGTCATGTGATCAAAATTCAGATGCTTGGCATTTATTTACAATAGATGCAGCATCCTGGGTCATGTGATCACCATTTGTGACCTTCCCAGATGGCTTCTGATGGGCAAGTTAATAGAGGAAGTTAACTTCAGAGGTCACATTCACTTAAGGATCTCTGTGGGAAGAGATAGTGCTCTTTGGAATTTGACAATGGTTATTTGGTATAAGTAGTGTATCTTGCTGGTTTGTAAAAGGTGGCTTGACTGTTCAGAGAAAGTCTGGGTAGAGCAGACTGGTCCTGTTGGTCTTTGACGCTTTGTTTGAATGCACTGAGTGCAAGCTCATTAAAAATGCCTCCCTGGAAAATTTGAGATGTTGGAGTATTTTATGAAATTTTCCAGGTCCGTACTCATTTGTATTGTCCTCCTAAGGAAAGAACTCACACCTGTCAGAAAGAAACAGTACCGTAATTTCAGCCAATGTGCTATGATACAGGTCCGTATACCTATTTTGACTTTAGCAAGACTCTGTGACTTTCTGAAATTTCAGGAGCAATCAGAGTTGATATGATGTCAACCCAGTAGCTATAGGTAGAAATTAAGGATAGTGCATGCTAAAGCTAAGATTTGTACATGCTGTCAGATAATCTTCCATATGGTGGATATTATGCATCTTGGTAACCTGGGAAGAGCAAAGTAACTTAGGCAGGATGTGTGTGCTCCTACATCCTGATGTGCATTCTATCTCTATGTTTAGATTATTTTAAAATATGAAGTCACAATAAGATATATTTGTCAAAGGCACCTATGAGCATATGAAAACAGAAATAGCTCTCCCTATGTTCAGCTGGATTATCATCTAGGTCAGGTTGGCTCAGGAATTTTGGGAGTTGAAGTCCACGAGTCATAAAAGAGCCAAGGTTGTCTATCCCTGATCTAGATCAAGATTTCTCAACCTTAGCCACTTTAAGATATGTGGACTTCCCCAAGCTGGCTGAGGAATTAAAGGTGCTGAAGTTGAGAAACACTGATCCAGGTGAATGATTACAGGACTGTAGTCTAGGTCCTCACTCACGGAAGAATTTTAAAGAGATTCACCCATAAATTGGGGGTGAGGGGATTATCACTATTGCTTGTGCCTAGGGCAGGAAACGTACAAATGAAGTCGCTATCACAAGTACTTTGAACTATCCCCATAAGCAATAGGGCAGCTGTTCTGGCAACAGAACCAGGAGATTCCTGTACCTACCTAGCCATTAATGTAATCTTACGCACATAGTAAAGGGCAGGATTCATGCTGTTCTTTTATCAGAGAGGGTTGGCCTAAGGGCGATATGACTTGCTTTTCCATTCATCTTTTCAGTACTGTACATTTGGCTTGGGGAACATTTTTTTCATAGACATAGTATGTAAGTGTGTGTGTGTGTGTGTGTGTGTGTGTGTGTGTGTGTGTGTATTTACATTCTGTATACATACAGTATATATATAGTAGTAAGGTATGTGTTCCCTTAGTTTTTCCATTAGTTAATAAAGTCAATGTAAAATAAAAAATAATGGTATCTTTGAGCTAAGCTTGCCTCTTTGTGAATATCCCTATAGTTTTCTTGGGTTGCCATTGCTGCCTTGTCTCTGTGTGTGCATTTTAATTGTCCAATCTCCCCCCCCCCACACCAGTTCTGGACTTCCCTGATATTCCCCTATCCACAGTGGGTATAGAAAGTCTACACACCTCTGTTAAAATGCCAGTTTTTAGAGATGTAAAATCAGAGCAAGATAAATCACTTCAGATTTTCCCCCCCACTTTTAATATAACATATAAGCTGTACAATTCAAGTGAAAAACAAACTGAAATCATATAGAGGGAAAAATAACAAAAACTAGAATAAAGTGACTGTGTAAGTGTGCACATCCTTTTATAGTTAGGGATGTGGCTGGGTTCAGAATCAACCAATCACATTCACACATTTTACCAGGGAAGCTAGCTGCCACCACCTTTTGAGGTATGAAGTTTGTAAAATAAGAGTCTCTTTAGTGATCTTTCACTGCACAAAATTCCTCTCTCCCTTTGGTACAGGATGATGGTTTTTCTGGGGGTTGGGGGGGCAGGGATAGGAGCAGTGTTATTTCTCATGGTTACTGCTGCTCGCCCAGGCAGATGCCTAAATGGAAGCTTATACGGTAGGTCACCATGTTCCTCCTTGTTTTCTTGGGTAATGCTTCATTTTTCTGCTTTCTACATGGAGAGAGCTGCCAGATTGCTTGTGGATTCTGTTCCAGATCTGTGCAAAAGGAATCCTGGGTGTTTTGCTGATGGCATGTGGAGATTTGGTGCTGAAACCTCTGTTCAGCCTGTAATTAGGGAGTGGTGGAATAAGGGCTGCTCTGGTGCTTCTCTCGGTGATAGGAGAATGGCATGCAATCTCCATGACCTGTGGAACTACATTCATGCACCATACAGTCCCAGGTATATTACAACATCCTCCCAATCAGACGTTCCACTTATTAATTCTGCAAGCTCACACGAGTACTTTTGCTGCCTCTGAGGAACGTCATGCATAAGGACTTAGGCATTCATTTGTTTAGTTTTGCTGTTTAAAATTGAATTTGAAGTTTGAGAGTGGCATAAACTGTGACTCTTTGCCCTCTTGCTTCTTCAGCTTCAGATCATGGGAACCTGTACTTTGGTTTTATATTCTGAGAGATGGCAATTGTAGTAGACTGTGAGGATAAACTTGGAAGACAGGAGGAAGTGCCTCAGCAGGGATATTTCAGCCCACAGAAGGAATGGGGGTGGAAAGCATCTCAGAAGGGAACTCCCTAGTTCTTGAAAAGTAAAGACAAGAGAGGGGGAAAGTACTTTCAAAACTCAGTCACTGCAACCTTATAATAAAGATAGTGTTAGTACTCAGGATTTTGGTTTTTGTCTGGAGTATCTTAATAAGACTTAAAAATGGGTTTTGTAAAGGGCAGAAGAAATAACCTTGCTTAACAGGAAGAAGAGCCAAAGACAACAATCAGATAAAAGAAATCTGAATCTGGGGAAGAAATGTAATTTGAGAAAGTAAACATGACCCTCCCTAGTTCTGAGGAAGACAAAGGGGGGGGGGGTGTTGCATACATGCTTGCAAGATTCGGCTATTGTAATCCTATAATAAAAGTAGTATTAGTTTACATGCCTTTGGTTTCCAGGTTTGATCTACTTTGAAGGGCTGCCAGTCTTCAGCAGCTATCCAAAGATTCCACCAACAGATAACTGTTAGTTACTATTCATCATATCTTTTCTGTTTAATAATCTAAAGACAGGATTACTGAAACACAAGAAAGAACATTCTTTACCCCAAAGCTGAGCTTTCTACATCATCATTATTTTAGACTATCTACCAGACTACTTTGTTCTTCTCCTTTTCCTTTCATTTAGTTATATATACCCTGTATTATTATGTTTGCAGTTGTCTAATTTTTTGCTTTAAATATATGAGGCTTTACAAATATTTTATTGAATTTTGTTGAAGTTGTCATCATTGCCATCATTACTTTTTTAATTGATTTGACTTTCTCTAACTAGTTTTTTTAAGGGAAACCCAATCTAAGATTATTTCTAACAATGCAAATGCAGGTGAGTAATTGTGTCTTTGTGTGTGTGTGTGTGTGTGTGTGTGTGTGTGAGAGAGAGAGAGAGAGAGAGAGAGAGAGAGAGAGAGAGAGAGAGAGAGAGAGAGAGAGAGACAGAGACAGAGACAGAGACAGAGACAGAGACAGAGACAGAGACAGAGACAGAGACAGAGACAGAGACAGTATAGATAGCAAAATAGTTCTAGGGCATAGGTGTGGTGTTCATTTTCAGCTAGAATTCTGAAAAGGGATGACTGTCTAAACAGCTTGATCATAACAAAATAAAAATTGAATTCACTTTCGACTTACATTTGCAGTGAGTTAATACCTGTTATTTTTAAGTGAACTCATTCACACAGTTTCTGGATTTTCAGTAGTCTGTGTTGAACCATTCAGATTTCTTCATGAATTTCATGCAATTTTAAAATTCTCTCAGCTAGTGGGAGCCCAGTAAGTGTCCTGTTAATCAAGGAATAATTCCACAATTTATGGAGCACTTTGGTTGATTTTCCATTCTTATATCATCCTCCTTGACATAAGAAAAGAAGGTGATCTCTCTAACAAATGGAGGTAGAAATGAAATATCATTTGTTATATAATCATAAATGCAGCCCTGGAAGTTGGCTTGAGTATCTGCAGAATTTTCCCCCAAATTAAATTAATAGATAGTGCATTTTGTTCACAATGAAGAAAAAAAGTTCATCTCCAGCTTCTGCCAGGCATTTGCTTTTTACTACCATTATTGAAAAGCTTAAATACGTTTTATGGCTGAAGAAGCCAGGATGGTCAATATCTTTCTAATTGTCTATGGAGATTCTCAGTCATCCAAGTCATGGTTGTCCCAAAGAGGCAACTAGACTTTCTTTGTTTTTGCTTGAAGACATTTTGCTTCTCTTCTTCAGTTCACTGAAGTTCAGTTTACTGAACTGAAAATGCTTCTTGGATGAGAAGCAAAACATCTTCAAGCAAAAACAAAGCCCAATTGCCTTTTGAAAAAGCACCTTTGGGATTATCTTTCTATTTATTCTGCTTCAGAAAATGCAAGACTATAAATTGTACACATTACAAGTTGTAGCACTATTGATGAGGGATGGAGAGGCTGGTAGGGAAGCTCCTGGGAAGAATCCAAGGGCAAAGGATGAGAGCTGGGATTTGTGTGAGGGTTGGCGGGAAGTAATTGTGTCCAGTGCATGTTGGGGAAAATTGTTTTAGAGTTGGCCAATGAAGAATGCTAACAGATTTGATTGCCAACTGCCTTAAATTACTCTCATTTCAGTGGAAATATTAACTGGCTCTTAGTTTCTTACTTGGCTGAAAAAATGTGATTGATAAATTTTGTGGAGAATGGCAAATTTTGTGAATGTACTGGAAACTACTCACATTCCGTGAAGCTAATTCTAGCTCAAAACACTATCCAGCAGGTTGTCTAAAGAAAAGACATCACTATAATAAACTTGCATTGAGTCCTAATAATCTCAAAACCATAACTGTGATTTTCCATATAATACACATAAAACATCATTTCAGAAAAAAAAATAATGTTGGGTTCTTTTAAGGAATGAGATACATTACTAGGATAAGGAATTAGAGACATAGAAAGAGAGAAAGACAAAGAAGGACTTCTTTTCCAAGTGTGTGTTAAACTGGTTCCAAAAAAGTAGAAGTCACAATTCAATTATTCAATGCCTGAATTTTGGTTGGGTGCCTTTTTGGCAGTTTCATACTATTATAATTTCCATAGTTTAATTCAGATAAAGCTAGGAAGTTTTGTTTGGTGGTCATTAAATTGTTGGTTGACAACCAGTTTCATGTTATGGTTAGGTTGCTGGACCAGAAACTGGGAAACCATGAAATCTAGGCATAAAAAATGACTGAGTGACTTTGAGCCACTCCTTCTTTCTCAGCCCAACTCACCTCATGGGTGAGTTGTTGTGAGACTCCTGTTGTGGAGGACAGAACAGGCAGAGCCATTATGTATACCTCCTTGAGACGCATAAATAAGTAAGATATTAATATAAAAACAAATATATCCTGCTCTGCAGCCAGCAAGATTATTGCCTGTTGTTGGATTTCAATGTTCTTGTTCCAGCATATTTCCCAATTTGAACTCTCTATATTTGAATATGTAGTCTACTGATTTTTAAGGAACTTATTTTGAAGGAAGTATATTGAATTAAACCTAGGATTTTTCCCCCATGTTAAACAATTAGGTCTTCAGCATTCCTCAGGTTTAAAGATTAATAAGAATCAATTCTTTGGGCCACTAGAAGTATAATAGAAGCTTTTAGTTTGCTAATCAGAGGCATCTTTCTTGCTATGCTTTATATACAGCTATGTATTTCAGACCAATCATTCTTATAATTGTATTAGCCAAAAAAGTCCCCCTGACATCGTGTAGAGAGATTGTTGATAGTGTGCTATCATCATTCCAGGAAGTACTGAAACAGTGTATGTTGCCCCTGTGCCATTTTTGTTATGAAATGAAAAAGTCCACAGCCCTGAATCCTTCATGCTCTTTCATTGGCAGAGTCTGAATACAAGATCAAGTGAATGACAGCTGAGAAAGATTTGAAAAGAAAAACATGGAGGAATATGCAACATTGGGACCGTTCGTTCTCCCACAGTCCTCTGTCTCACTTCCCTGCATGTATACATGAAGGTAGAAGAGAGACTAAGAGTCAGTTTGGGGTAGTGGTTAAAGGCATCTGGCTAGAGCTGACTTCCAGTCCTGCACGCAGTGGAGCAGTTGAGGGGTTTGGGACTGCATGCCCTCCCGCTGAGTTTCTTCCTGTTAGGGGACCATGAATGGGCCAGAAGCTGTCCCAGAGAGGTGGCAATGAAGGAAGGAAGTCTCGGGGACCTAGGAGAGATGGTGGTTGACCCGATTGGTCCAGGAGAAGCCTTCCAGAAACCAACAGGAGAAAGGCTAGCTTAACTTTGGAGTCTAGCCCAAACTGCAAACAACCGAAGTTAAAAGCACTATTTTAAGCTGATTGTAAACAGTGTGCTTGAATCTGGGTAAGAACATTGATTTTCTCTATCTTACCTATCAATTTCCCTAAAGAAAATTCCCAAGAAGCAAAAAAAAAAAAAACCTTCGAAAATGAAGAAGGGGGGTTTCTGCCCCATTCTTTTGCTAACGGAAGCCGCGAATTGAACCTTTTATGGAGGAAAAAAATGAAAAATAAACCAGTGCTGATACCTACTTGTGGATGAGGATTATGACAGGACTTGGTAAAATCTGGAAAAAAACTAATCTCTACTTGTGACCTTCAAAGCTTTAACAATATAGAACAGCTGTGACAAAAAAAGAAAACAATCTGGGCTATAAAGTGAAACTTACACATTTTAGAAAACAAAAAAAGAACTTTTGTGAACTCTCTAGATTATAAGTATATAGTTAAGTCTGATCTCAAAGCTATTTCCAGAGGGGGGGATTTGTTTTTTTGGTCATCATGGAAAGTCAGAGATTTATAGAAAGAACTTATCAAGAAAAAATAAATACTTTTCAAGAGGAGACATATGATATGTTGCAACTAATTCAAATAACAATGATCTCAAACCAGAAAGAAATCTAAAATAACTTTGAAAATATAAACCAACTCATCTCCAATTCAATTTTATACCAAAAAAAATCCCAGGAAAATACAACAAAGGAGGAACAGATAAAACAGGTAACTGAACATAAATTTGAAGATAGAGACTTAAAGATGGAATTCTACAAAACAAAGAAGTATGATTTAATTCAAGTGGAAAAAAATTCACAAGAAATACTGGACTTGGAAAAGACAACCTACATTTCAACACTACAAAATAAACTTGAGGATAAAAAAAAAGACTGGATAAAACAGACTGTAGAAATGCCAGAGAAAACACTAGAACTGGAGAGACAAAAAAAGACAAGAGAAGCAGAAAGAAAAAAAAGGAAAAAGATTCTCGATAAAAATAAGTGGGCAAATGATGATGATGATGATGATAATAATAATAATAATAATATAATAATAATAATAATGTTGGAAGGGACCTTGGAGGTCATCTAGTCCAACCCCCTGCTCAGGCAGGAAACCCTATACCATTTCAGACAAATGGCTGTCCAGTCTGTTCTTAAAAACCTCCAGGGTTGGAGCATTCACCGCTTCTGGAGGCAGGCTGTTCCACTGATTAATTGTTCTAACTACCAGGAAGTTTCTCCTTAGTTCTAGGTTGCTTTTCTCCTTGATTAGTTTCCATCCGTTGCTTCTTGTTCTGCCTTCAGGAGCTTTGGAGAATAGCTTGACTCTCTCTTCTTTGTGGCAGCCCCTGAGATATTGGAACACTGTTATCATGTCCCCCCTTGTCCTTTCTTCATTTAACTAGACATACCCAATTCCAGCAACCATTCCTTATAATGTTTTAGCCTCCAGACCTCTAATCATCTTTGTTGCTCTTCTCTGTACTCTTTCTAGAGTCTCAACATATTTTTTACATCGTGGTGAGCAAAACTGGATGCAGTATTCCAAGTGTGGCCTTACCAAGGCATTGTAAAGTGGTATTAATACTTCACGTGATCTTGATTCTATCCCTCTGTTAATGCAGCCCAGCACTGTGTTGGCTTTTTTGGCAGCTGCAGCACACTGCTGGCTCATATCTAAGTGATTGTCTATTAGGAATCCAAGGTCCCTCTCACAGTTGCTACTATTGAGCAAGGTACCCCTATACTATACCTGTACATTTGGTTTTTCTTGCCTAAATGTTTTTGTTTTTCTTGCCTAAATTTTACTTTTTTCACCATTGAATTTCATTTTGTTAGATAGCGCCCAGTGTTCCAGTTTGTTCAGATCCTCCTGTATCTTAAGCCTGTCTTCTGGAATGTTGGCTATTCCTGCCAGCTTGGTGTCGTCTGCAAATTTGATGAGTTCCCCATCTCATCACTTGATTTGCTTTTTACATCTACAGTAAGATCTATAAGAATATGGAAAGATTTTTTTGACTCAGCAGAACATATGGATCAAGAAAGGCTTTGGGCAAAAGAAAAAGGCTAAAGTGAAAATTAAGAAAATCAATGATGGGGCCTATCAGAGAGAATATTTTAAAAAGAAACACTTATATGGATGGTTTAAAAAATAGAAAAATTTTGGAGATGAATTTGACTTTAAGAGGGAGGAGACCCTCAAGTAATAATGTGCTTGCTTTTTCTTCCTCCTTTACATTTTATTGTTGGATATGAGTAATATAAAAGAGTTGGAATGGTCTATATAAAGGAAATGTTTTAGATATCTAAAGGTGGTTGACTTTAAGGAAACTATAAATGGATTAAAAATATTTTGACTAAGAGTTAAAGGATTAGAGAATTAGGTCTATTAAAGGGAATATTTTAAAATTAAATACATTTTCAATTATGGTAAAAAGAACAAAAGTTTTTTTGGGAAATAAATATGTGTTAGCTTATAGGAAATAGGGATTTTAAGTAGTATACTATTTTTTTATTTTATTCTGTTTCTTATTCTCATTCTTCTTCCTTCTCTTTTTAGTCTTATTTATTCCTTAAGAAAGGTAAAAGTATTGGGTTGGTTTACATGAAAAAAATAGACTTAAATATTTAAATGTAATTAACTCTGAGAAAATCTTAACCAGTAAAAATATTTAGAATACTGTGGGAAAAACAAATGTAAACAAGAACTGTAAACAGGATATATGATGAGACAACCAGAATGACTAGATAGAAAAGGAACACTATATTGTTGCGATTATTATTTGTAGAAATATTAGAAAACTTTTATAGTTAATTATCATTGATTAAAACAATAAGAATTGTATTAACTTAAGGTTGTTAAAAGAGAACACTATGGGGAAAAGAAGAAATCATATAAAGTTATCATGTGGATTAGAGATTATAGAATTTAATTGTTAGTGAATGTTTGCTAAATGTAATCCCAGGCAATGCACTGGCTGCCGAATATTAAGGTGATTGTGTTAAAAAAATTAATAAAACATATTTATAAATAAATAAATAAATAAAGGCATCCAGCTAGAAACTGGGAGTCTTGGGCATGAAGCCAGCTGTGTCACCTTTGGCCAGTCACCCTCTCTCAGGAAAGAGGCAGGAGCAAACCACTTCTGAAAAAACTTTGTCAAGAAAAATGCAGGGAATAATCCAAGCAATCTCAATGCATTGGGCATGGTTGAATGGAAGGGAAAAAAGGGAAAGGAGCGAGACTAAAGAAATTTTGTAAATCTCTGTTCGGTAGTCACATCTTAAGTGATTGTTTTACAACCATATAGTCAGCATTGGGAATGATGTGTTTCAAACTTGACACAACTTGAAAATGTGTAGACATCAACTCCAGAATTCTGGGAATTGAAGTTTCACACATTTTTCAAGTTGCCAAATTTGAAAAACACTGGAATAAGGCATCGGTCTTTTTCAAAAAGAACTCAGAAAACTTCCTACATATCAACAGACATTTTAGAAGGAGAAAACTTCTTTCCTTCATTTTTACTGCAGCATTTATATCTAGCTTTTTCTCTCACGAGTACAAGACAATTCTTTCCATTTGATTCTCATCAATAGCCCTGTGACATGGGTTAAGCCAGCTGAAAGTGACAGGCCGAATGGCACTCTGTGAGCTCCTTGGTTGAGAATGAGAGTGATCCTCCTGGTTTGAGCTCAACAACTTAATCACTATTTGCACTGGTTCTCTAATTCTCTTTTGTACTACAATGTTGCATATACAACTAGATTGTGCACAATACCTAACAAATGCTTGTATTATGCCCCAACCAAATGCAGATCCCACTTGAATGATTCAGCATAGAAAAGTTATTTCACTGATGTCTCGAAAAGTGGATATCAGCAAGTACTCAAAAATATTCAAAGGAACTGCCTAAATCATCTGTGACAATTCAAACATATTACTTGAGTAAGCTTCCTAAGAATCTTTATATCACACACACACACACACCCCAACAACAACAACCAGAGGAATTAAAATACAGCCAGCACTGTAACACCCATCTCTAAATCTGTCAAAATTACTCTTGGGGAGACTTCCAGTTTGTCGATGCAGCTGCCATAGACATCTGGAAGGTGAGCTCCATCTTCCATGTCCAGTTTCACATCACTGGGGGACCCTGGAAAGGGTTAAAAGTCGCCCTGTAGGGGCAACCAGCAAGGAGAGGATCCCCGCTTGATCACAGGAGGGTGGTAGCCCTTTCGCTCGATCCAGGGCAGCCCTCCAAACTGGAGGACAAAAGACCAGTCATAGCAATATGGCTTGTCACTAGGCTGCAGACAGCCGAAGTCACACTTACCACCAGGCAACTATAAAGCAGCATGGACGAGACTGGGTAAGATCTACCTCTCTTAAATCCTAACTATTTTTTCCTGCATAAGCTGCTTAAAGTACTTTCCTCCCTGTGGAGAGGGAAGGGTGATTTTATCCCTCCCTCTAGAAACAGCAGCGACGACTATCCAAGGGATTTTAAAAACGTTGCAAGAATAACCTGATCGTAAATTGGAATTTTATTTCTTAAAGTTTGTGGATTAAAAGACTTTCTATTCTTACTGAAGATCTGGGTTTTTATCTATAAAAAAGAAGCAAAACTGAAAAGATTACAAAAGCATTGGATTCAAAAGAAAACTTTAAACTAGGGGCGACATCTTGTGGCTAAACCTGATATTACAATTTGTTATTGCTTAAAAGAGACTTGGGCAGCAGCCCAGACAATAGATAAGATTTATGTAACCTTGAAACATTAGCTGTGAGAAGCCCAGCTGTGTTCCATACTCAGTGACAAAACTTTTTTTTCTCTGCATTCTCTGATTGTAAAGATTTTAATCTAATATACTACTAAGAGAATATGGATGAAGATCAGGAACAGATTCTCTTTATGTTGAAAGCAATTCATTAAACTATTCTAACAGCTACTGATGAAATAAGAGGTTACAGAAAAGAACAAGATGCCAGCCCAGAGATATGAACTCAAACTCTGACTACAACTAAAAAATTAATTACACAGAATATAACAGAAAAAGTGGAACAATTAAATATTACGACAGAAGACTCAACTGATCAACAAATACAGTCAATGGAAAATCCAGAAAAGGGACTAACAATATGGAAAAGGGAAAAGACTTTCTACATAAATCAGAAAAAACCTGAGGATCAAGAACAGATTGAAGAGAAGATAAATAGTTCAGGACAACCATGTCAAGATGGAAAAATAGAGAGATGATTTGTTAGTCCTTTCAAAAAAATGACAACCGGATGGTTCTTTGTATGTCACACAATATACATAACAACACAGGGAGATTTATTGGATGATTCAAAAGCACAGACATGGAAGACAATTTGGCAAAGAAAGAAAGCTAGAATAAGACTAAAGAAAATTGGGGTTTTGACTTATTAGTGCAGGGGTGTCATACTCGCGATGTCACGTGATGTTGCGCAATGTGTCGGGCCGATTTTGCCATTGCCGGCAATGGGGTGGGCGTGGCTTTCAGATGATGCATCCGGCCCACGGGCCGGCAGTTTGACACACCTGTATTAGTGAGAATTAAAATAGAATATACTCAAATAGAGAAGATGTGTATTTTGAATACTAGATATTGTTATGAGTGGAGATAAAACTATGGTTATTTAAAACTTGGAAGTAGAAATATTAACAGTTGAATTTGAACACTGATTTGTTTATAAAGGTTAATTGTAAAGGTAATTAAGATATATATAAGCTAAAAATTTATCGATGAATGTAATAAATATGTTCTTGTTTAGCGGCAATAAAAAATTACTAGCTTAAATATGAGATAGTAGATATTAAGAGAAGAAGAGAGGAAGTATTAAATGTTGAAATAAGAGAAATTTTGGTTACTAAATTTAAGATATTTGGAAATTATCAGAAAATAAGAATATTATATTGTATTATTAAACTGGTTGATGTAAAATGGTGAGAACTCAAATGATAAGACATGTATCCTGAACATTAGATCTTGTGATGAATTGTTATAAAGGGAATTGGGATTATTTAAAACTTGGAAGTTATAAATATTAAACATTAAATTTAAATATTAATGGGAAACTAAAAATTGGGGAAAACTAACCAGAACATTGATTGTCTAAAAAGATTGAATGTTAAAACAACTAGGATATGTATAAACAAAAATTATTGATAAATGTAAGAAAGTTATATTTATTTAATCGCTATAGTAAGAATTGTATTAATTTAAATATGAGACAGTAAATACTAAGGGGAAAAGAGAGGAAATATTTAATGTAATCGTTTGAGATCTGTACTAAAGATGTTTGTATATTATTGAATTATTGACCAACTCAGCCGCCACGTTGCTTTTCAAATATTTAAATGTGAAATCAGAAAATCAATAAAACTTTTTCAAAAAAACAAAACAAAATTACTCTTGGGATCCAGTAACAGTTCCAATTTAAATCAAGTTATTGAAAAATGATATAGGGCCTCAAACTCACATATTAGTAAAATGAGATTAAGAATAGTTATTTCTGGCTTTTATATAACATATCTGCACATAAATTGAAACTTAAATTCTGCTTCTCCTCCTGCCATGTCTTTCATATTTTCAGCATTTCTAATGGTTCAATCAAGGGATTCTAAAGGAAATCAAATAAAGAGAAAATGCACAATTAGACATACTTGTGATTTAAGGAGCGAACAAAATACCTCAGTTCACAATATGTAACATTTTGACTCACTTCAGAAATATTTAAAAAAAATAACTGCAAAAGATTTGTATAATCTGAAGAGAAACATTTTTTTAATCCTGAATATTTTATACTTTTTAGCTTTTAAAATTACTAATTGTTTGTACCCCACCTTTTTTATGCTGGTCTGTGACTGTAATGAAAGTTTTTGATCTCATCATGTTAAGTGTCTTCTCAACATCCAAAGAAATAATGTCTGCTAAATTCTGTTTTAAGTCAATTACATTAGGCAACAATTTAATATTAAAACACGAATTATAAACCTACCTCATGTAGGAGATGAACAGGCAGAGCCTGAAGGTGGGATCAAATGTGTCATCAATTTGGAATCTTTATGCAGCCATGCTCTTAGGGAGAGCCTGGAACCCGCACAGAGCGTGTCCCCGGGTGGTGGATTGGGGGCCCCTACCCATTATGGCTTTTATGCTGTAATGGTTTTTATGCTGTAAAGCTGCCTGGGAAAGCCAAGGGAAATCATCAAAACAATTAAAAAATGAAAATTAGAATATTTCGGACATGTGATGCGACACCCAGAAAAATATGGCATACTCCATTTAATCCTCCAGGGAAAGATTGAAGGCAAACGAGGTCCAGGCAGAAGAAGAACATCATGGCTTCAAAAACTAAGGGACTGGTTTTGGACAAAACTTAGCAGCACTTTTTCGTGCGGTTGTTGATAAAAACAGGATCGCCAACATGATCGCCAATGTCCGATAACGGATATGGCACAACAACAAGAAGATGCAGCCATGAGAGGCCTAAGTCTAGCCAGCCCCCCTGTGAATTCTGTTAAATCTTATCTATTGCCAATTTGCCTTGACCATTAATAATAGATCAGATTCTTGTGTATAGGTGGCACGTAATAAAATTTTAGTGCTTTGAACTCAACTCCTGCTCCTGGTTACTTGCCCCTGACACCTAAGTGCACAACAGTTGAAAAGAATGAATGATATATGAGGAATACAAAATGTCTTATTGGGTTGGAAGGAGCTACAATATTGAGCACATTGAAACTTGGTGGTAGGATCCTATTTGAAAAATCTTGAAAATCTTACATTTATCTAGATGATAGGTTTATAATTTAAAATGACAGGTTTATAATTAAAAAAAACCTGGTACAAACCTCACCTTGGTTGCAAAGAACAATGACATTAGACTAGTTAAAAGTAGGGTATAAATGTCTGATAGAAAAAAACTTAAATCATATACTTCTGATAAAATAGAAGAAAGACTCCAATATACTTTTCCTATCAATCAACTGAAAAACATCCGTGTTAAAAGCTCCCATAAGTTCATAAATTTAATTTCTTGAAGAAGAAATATGGGGTTAGGTAACTGAGTCTGTATTAATTATGATAGATTCATGTTATTAAAAAAATAAAATTTGTTAGTTGTTGACAAGAAAGTTGGAATAAAGCACTTTGGAATATAATTTTAAAAATTTGTCCAACCCCGGTTTATTAGAAAGAATATCCATCAGGGACCTGAATAAATTTGCACACTGCACTATTAAATTCAAGGGGCCTTACATTTGTATAAGTATATATACATCTGCACTATTAAGATCTTGTAAATCTCCCTTTGCCTAAAAATCATAAGTACAATAAAAATAAATTAATTTGGTCATATTTCATTTTATAATTTCATTTCAAATATCTCTGTTTACATTTCTATGGCTTTATATTTAGGAGCAAAATCAATCAGAGATGCTGACACTTTGTTTGTGACTTATGATACTGAAGATCAATAAAATATGGGACAGGTCATCTGTTAGAGGACACATACGTGTAACCACAGCTAAGTGGAGTCAATATTCATATAATGTGTTTATTAGAAAGAACAATATTATTGTTAACTTAGATGTTCAAAATGTTGTATAGATATGTCATCTCCAATATATATCTGCCTAAGGCATTGAAGGTCCCATTTCTTTTCACATTCTTAAATTTTAATTTGTTTTTATATTTTTCATAATATTCTCTATTTCAAAGTGTCATTAAATATACTCAAAGCAATTTTACATCACTTATAAGACAGAGGTATCAGTGCTCTTGATAGCGGGCCAATTTTTGTAAAGGTGTAAAAAACGTTAGGAAGAAAAGTTCACCCATAGAAAATAGTCATCTCAATGATGTGTGTCAAGATATCTTTTTTGAATGCGGAGAAGCTTGTTTTACCTTGTGCAAACAGGAGCAGAAATCAAAGCAACCCCAAATATTATTGAACTGCTACTCCTAGAATCCATGGGAAATATGGTCAGTGGTGAGGAATATTGAGAATTGTAGTAGCAATATCCCAGTAGAAGAGGGTATATACAGCTCAGGGATGAACTGCTGGGTTCCTAGAGCTCTCTGAATTTGGTTGTCTTCTTGTAGATGTTTAACATGATGGTGCTTCCTAGCCTGGTAATGAAACATCTGCAAATACCCAGAACCCAACCATATCTGGAGGGCTTCTGCTAGCCTACTGCAAAGTGCAGCTAATCACTTCAGAGAAAACTATCCTCCAGTGTTTCTGAATGTCAGGCCAACTATATAAACTGGGAGTTGTAATCTAAGATGTTTAGAAGACCCGGCTTGGGAAAAGCTAGAATAGACTATATGTTTTGTATTATTAGTTCAGTCATGTCTTTTTCTGATTTCTGTTATTGCATCACCATGGGAGTGTCAGCCAAATACCTGCCAACATATTAAGATAAAAATAGAGATGTGATTATGCAATGCAAGTACACAATGCAGCATGGAAAAGGGCTTTTAAACTCCTCTGTCTAACATATATTTTATTTGTCAAACCCTAGAGAGGCAATAAGTGCAGTGCAATATTTGGCACCATATGGGCAATCTTTCCAAGCCCAAGTTGAGATATATGTCTAAATAATGAATAGAATTGTCTCATAATTTGCTAATGGATGTACTCTATATAATGCAAGCACAGGCAAGACCATAAATTTTCCTACCATTTCTATAGCAGCTTCAGCACACCATTGTTCTTATCTACTCATGTCTACTTCTTATCATATCTACTCATAAATATGAGCCCTGAGCCATATGATATTTCAAACTGAGAGGTGAATCAGGGAAAGATTATTTTTATAATGAGTTTTGGATATCTGAAAACATTTATTTTTACTGAAACTATCGCTCACAGCAAATTGTTAAAATACAATTGGAAAAAATAATATATAACTTGTCATTTCATTATAAAATAATCTGAACTATCTTTTTTGTTTCTTGGATCAAGAGCTCATGGGTCATTAGGAGGATTTTAAACTCTTGACTTTACACATCTCTCTGAGGCTTGTCAATATCTACACTATGCAATATCTCTACGTTATTAATCCAAACATGGGATAGTCCAAATTCAAAGGCAAATGTTTCATTAAAAGGTTATTTTACTTTCCAGACAATTGAGCAAATCTCTTCCCCTCTTTATGAGGAACCAAGTCTCATTTCACAATGCTTTGCTTGAAATTCCCTTTTCCCAGATTATAGATTGACTATGTGCCATCATTATTGCAGTAAGTTTGGAATGGTGGTTAAGGTATCTGGCTAGAAACTGGGAGATTGTGTGTTCCAATCCCATTTTACAGCTAGATGACCTTGGGCCGGTCATACCCTCTCAGCCCTAGGAAGGAGGCAAGGGCAAATCACTCCAGAAATCTTGCCAAGAAAATTGCAGGGACTTGTCCAGGCATTCACCAGGAGTCAACACTGACTCAAAGCACACACAAATGTGCCATCAAGTTGTTATTTTATTGACTCTTAGCAACCACACTGATAGATTTTCTCCATCACGATCTATTCCTAACCTGGTTTTTCAGGTCTTCCAATGGCATACCGAGTAAGATTTTGAAAATAATATTACTTGCATCCACTATCTGACTGGATGATGATTGCATAGATCTATTTAGTTTTTCAGATACATACATTGGCTTCAAAATTATATTCAACTAAATGCTGTGCAAAACATTTTTGCACTTGCCTTATTTGGAGACCATTATCATATTCCAAAAGCACTGAGAGCCTTACAGTAGAGATCTCAAAGCTGTCTGCAGCATATGCAAAAGCATCATAATTGTGAGTGAGCTGGCATTTTACTTATTTATTTATTTACTTATCAAATCTGTATGGCCACCCAACTCACAAAAACTGACTCTGGGCAGTGTACAACACTATTATTTTTTTTAAAAGTCAATAAATATATAAAACATACTGAAAACTATTAAAATGTTTGCTAATTGTAGTTCTCCCCCTAGTTGCAGTTAATTATAGTTCTCCTCCACACTGGTATGCAGTGAAATTAAAACTTGGGATATTTGGAACTTCTTTAATGCTGGCCACTGATGTTAAATAAGATCACATGTGAATTGCGATGATTTGGTGGGTTTCTTGGCCTGGTTAGTCCTTGAAAGAAAGACCAACAGAAAATTTTGAGGGATGCAGAAGAAAAACACATTGGAAGAAAGTAATGGCAAACTGTTTATTTTTTTTTTTTTGCCAAAGATTCTGAACGTGAACATTCCTTTATAGCCATCAGGAGCTGAGCTTTAACCTAGGCAGTCATTTTTTTTAATTGCTAATTTGAAAAAATGAGTTTATAAACATTTAATACATAGCAACAAACATGTGCCTTCACCTATTGCTCATATTACTCACCTATTAAGTTCTGGGAGTTGGCCTCTAAATTATTTGAGTAAACTGAAATTGCAAAACTTTATTTCACATGGAATTTTTGCTTAAAAAATTACTGTGTGTCATGCACATCAGTTGAAGATGTTCTGCTTCTTTCTTACCAGTAGAATAGAATAGAATAGAATAGAATAGAATAGAATAGAATAGAATAGAATAGAATAGAATAGAATAGAATAGAATAGAATAGAATAGAGCTGGCAGGGACGTTGGAGGTCTTCTAGTCCAGCCCCCTGCTCAAGCAAAAGAACCTATACCATCTCAGACAAGTGAGTGTCTAGCCTCTTCTTAAAAATCTCCAGTGATGGAGTGCCCACGATTTCTGGAGGCAAGCTGTTCTATTGATTAATTGTCCTCACTGTCAGGAAGTTTCTCCTTAATTCCAGGTTGCTTCTCTCTTCGGTCAGTTTCCAAGCATTTTTTTGTCCTGTCTGCTGGTGCTTTGGAGAATAATTTGACCCCTCTTCTTTGTGGCAGCCCCTCAAATACTAGAATACTGCTATCATGTCACCCCTATTTCTTCTTTTCTTTAGACTAGCCAAACGCAAGTCCTGCAGCCATTCTTCATATGTTTTAGTCTCCGGGCCTTTGATCATCTTAGGGTGCTGTAGCTGAAATTAATGGTCAGTAGGCTTAGATTGGATTCCTTCTCTTCAGAATTTACCTCTTAAATTAACAACCCAAAGAGGTGATGCAATTAGCATATAACTTTATTTGACAACTTGTGAGTAATGGCTTTCTTGATTAAGAACTTCCATTGTCTGAAGCATTCTATCTCCATTTGTTTGGTACTCTGCTGAGCAACAGGAATTCATTTTCTTCATACTGGTTTCTTTGTGAATTTTCCAGAGGCATGATAGCAACTACTGGGATGCTGAACACTGGACTAGAGAAGTTTTTTTTTTAATCAGTGCTGTTGCTTTTAAGTTGCCAAGCAATTACCAGCATATTTCAGAAGATTCAAAAGCTACAGAAAATAGGTGCCATCACTCTGCAATCTCCCTGCCAGCAGTTGGAAAGGTCCTCTCACAATCTTCCAATTCCAGCTCCATCAGCTTTTGAGGCATAGAAAAAATGTATTCAGTTGAGAGTCATCGCAAATAGCCTTTTCAATAGTTTCTGCAAAACATGATCATGAGTTGGGCAGCACATAAATCTAATAAATAAATGTCCAAATCAGCAATTTACTTCTCATTTCAGTCAAGTATGTTAGAATGAACAACCATGTTTCTTCTGTACACATCACAGTTTGTAATATAATTATGCTTAACCAGAAATGAAAAAATTTTATATTTATTATTTCAAAAATTAATTGCATCCTAACCACAGAAACATCAAATGTGGAATGTTCTGATGCTGCTCCATCCATTCCAGTATTGTTTACTCGAGGACACAAACTTTCTAGGCACATTTTTCTGTACTCCTGGACATACCAGGGATTGATTGTGGGACTCTCTGTATTCAGAAGAGGTGGTCTAAGCATTAAGTTGTGATGGATTCCCAAGTTGAGCAGAAGTCTCTAAATTTCTGAAAATGGTCTGCTATTTTGAAAGTCATATCTAAGAGACATGTCTCCCTGTCTGTTTCTTGTTAACACTGCAGATAATAAGTTTGGGGCCTCCCCTTAACCTTCTGCTCTAGCCTTAAAAGGGTTCCACTGAGCTTCAGATCTATTAAACTGTCTTAAACTTCAAAAGAGCTGACTTTAACAAACTCAGAGAGAACCTAGAAAAGATCCCATGGATGAAAATTCTAAAGGGGAAAACAACCCAAGAAGTGTGGGAAACTCTGAAAAATGTGATCATAAAAGCCCAGACCAGCACAATACCATTGAAAAAGAAAAACAAGAAATTCAAGAAGAAACCAGCACCATGCTGACACGTAGAGGTGGGATATCCTGAGCAAAGTTAAACATTTGATTTTAATTGAATTGACATTCTCTGGCTGAAGACAGAATGTAATGGTCTGATCGTTTTTCTGCCAGTACTGAAGACTATTTAAGACAGCCTGTCTCCAAATTCAACATCTTTGTTCTTTGAGCTCAAAATAATATTTGATAGACAGTCTTAGGATATAATTCTAGATTGTGTAGTTAAACAATAGCTTAATCTGCAAACCTGCTAAGAAGGCTGAGACCCCAAATCACTTCTCACAAATTTTGAAGAGATGCTGAAAGGCAACTGGTGTTCATTCAGTTCAAATTGTATGATTCATTTGTATATTAGTTACTGTCTCTATTATCATCTATCTATCTATCTATCTATCTATCTATCTATCTATCTATCTATCTATCATCTATCTATCTATCTATCTATCTATCTATCTATCATCTATCTATCTATCTATCTATCATCTATCTATCTATCTATCTATCTATCTATCTATCTATCATCTATCTATCATCTATCTATCTATCATCTATCATCTGTCTATCTATCATCTATCTATCTATCCCTATCCAATGGTGGGATTCAGATATGTGGACAACTGGTTCTCTGTGTGGATGTTGCTTCCGGAAGTCCATTCTGGGCTTGCGCAACAAAAAATTAGATACCAGTTCTGTGGTGTGAACTGGCTGAATCCCACCACTGTATCTGTCTGTCTGTCTTTCCGTCCATCCGTCCGTCCGTCTACCTACATACCTACCTACCTCCGTCCATCCGTCCATCCGTCCGTCCGTCCGTCCGTCCGTCCGTCCGTCCGTCCATCCATCCATCCATCCATCCATCCATCCATCCATCCATCTATCTATCTATCTATCTATCTATCTATCTATCTATCTATCTATCTATCTATCTATCTATCTATCTATCTATCTATCTATCTATCTATCTATCTATCTATATTTCAAGGGCACAACTCCAAAAAATGCTCTAGTTGGTTTATAATACTTTAAAGAATGCAGAGTTTAAAGAAGCACGACTGTCTGCATAAGTATCATTTTTTAAAAAAATGACAGGGACTCCGTAGATATTCTAACTCCAGGCCAAGGAAGAATAGGGCTGTGTGTATCTCTGCTGGTATGCTGTTGAAGTGGGAGGGGCCAAAACATTTTAAAAGGGGTTTAAAGGTATAAAATGCACGTGATATCTACCTAGAATGTTATCCAAATCATCTTGTGTTTACCAGTGAGATGAAAAATGCTTATCTTGACCCATTAATGTCATTTGGTTTCATGACTGATTAAGATTTCACCCTAAGTTATCAAAATGAAAATTAGTTATTAGTTAGGTACAAAGCTCTGAACCTTTTTTAGAACATGGAGGTGAGGGACAGATTGTTGTTGTTTTTTAAATGTAATTAGCAATATTTAGTTGAACTTAAATTGCAACTGATTTTGGTTTTGATTTTAATGCAAACTAAATTCAGCAACCTGGAGTCACTTTGTGATTAAAGTAGTGTACAAACTAACAGATAAATAAGCCAATTTGTTCTGGATTCTATTTTTTTTTAAAATGTTGTAATGTGATCTCTATGGGAGGAATGTTCCCACCCAATCTAGAGACTGACTACAAGTAATCTTTGTTTAGTTAACCACAGTTGGGGATCGTCAATTCAGTAAAGAAAAGCAGTTGCTAAGTGAAACCTTGACTGTGCTTATGATTTTACATATCTCTGCCTCCCTATTCAACCTGTACCCATTCACCCTATCATATCCAGAGATATGAGTGGCACTAATATCCTCCATATACGTAAAGGGAAATTGTCTTCTACTCATAACCTCACTTACATATTTGTGTAAGTCATTTCTTATGGTTTTATTGCTGTGGGAGAAGAGAAAATGAAAAAAAACCCACACCCACAATTGTCACCTTTAGATCTTGTACCTTCTTTGTTTAACAACTGGGTCCCAAATTGCTTCTGGGTAAAGAAGGCAAAAATCTGATTCTGTCTGTTGAACTATATAATTTATTATGTTTGTAAATTGTCCATAGCAGTTGAAAGGGTTTATTGTGAGGACAGAAGAGCTGGGGAGTGGCCCGGCTGGTGAACATCTCTGCCTTTGGTTTTCTATGGCACTTCTGGCTGGCACTGAGCAAGGAGGACCCAACGCGAGAAGAAGTAAACAGTTGCTGTAAATTACTCCCTCCCTCCTATGGGGACGCAATGACCTTTATATTTTAGGTTTTATTGGGTCAGGTGATTTTTCTTGTTATTTCTAAATTCCTTTCACACAAAAGGCATAAAGAACACAAGGGTGGATGCCCTCTCCCAGACCCAGAAAAACAACCTGTTGGGGAGGCAGAGCAAGCAATAGAAGCTGAGGAATTGATTTCCCAAATTAATTTGTTTGATTTGCATCAGCTGAACAAAAGCCAACAGGGGTAGGATGGAGGTGTATTTCATTGCCCCTTTTATTCATTTATTTATGCTGAATGATTGGTTTTTTTTTTTAAATTAAGAGGTTTTATATTTACATGTATTTTATATGTTGATTTCTACTGTGTTGTGAGCCGCCCTGAGTTCTCCGGAATAGGGCGGCATAGAAATCGAATAAATAATAATAATTTCTTCCTGCCTGCACAGTAGCCAGGCTAGAAACCAGGATGCCGTGGGTTCTATTCCTACTTTAAGAAGAAAGTCAGCTGGCTGAACATAGGCCAGTCACACCTTCTCAGTGCTAAAAAAAAGAGGCAAAGGCAAATCACTTCTGAAATCTTACCAGGATAACTGCAGGGACTTATATAGGCAGATGTCAGGAGTCAACACTGACCTGAAGGCACACACAAACATTGCTAGGGTTAGTGGGCTTTCCTTCAATTCTAGGGGAATGCAAGAGACAGTGGAAACCTTGGGAAACCATGGATTCAATATTCACCCAACACGTCAACAGGACAACTCTTTTCCATGTTCTTCAGTATTAGTAAAGCACTGGTGACAGTGGACATCTCTTCAGTCTTTTGGAAAATATTTAAAGGACTTGTCCCCCTTTACAATCCTAGCTAGGTAACAAAACAAAACCAATTGTGATCCCATCTGGTTAGCACCTGATTGGGAATCCACCAAGAAGTATCTAGGCTACAAACTGGGTTGGAAATTGAAAAGAACAACAGAGCAGGCAAATCACTTTCACAGTATTGCCAGGAACACTAGATGGACGTGTCCACCAGGCTCACATAAAGGCAAGTCCTTCCCTCGATCTGAAAAATCTATGGACCTGATATATAAAATTATAACTGTAGCTTTTTAAAGTGAGGGGATTTTGATCTTCAGCAATGTGAATGTCTACCTGCAGTCTGACAAAGGATAACCCTCACAATATGGATTCTAAGCAATTTGCAATATATATTATGTGGCACATTGGTTTGCCAGCAATAAAACTTCAGATTGGAGCATCAGTTAAGCAAACACATGAATTTTATGAGAGATTTAAAAGAAATTGCAATGATTTTTATGGTGTTTTCTCAACATCCCTTTAATGACAATAGAATAGAATAGAATAGAATAGAATAGAATAGAATAGAATAGAATAGAATAGAATGGAATGGAATGGAATGGAATGGAATGGAATGGAATGGAATGGAATGGAATAGAATAGAATAGAATAGAATAGAATAGAATAACAGAGTTGGAAGGGACCTTGAGGTCATCTAGTCCAACCCCCTGCTTAGGCAGGAAACTTTATACCATTTCAGACAAATGGTTGTTCAATCTCTTCTTAAACACTTCTAGTGTTGGAGCATTCAAACTTCTGGAGGCAAGTTGTTCCATGCTTAACTGTTCTAACTGTCAGGAAATTTCTCCTTAGTTCTAGGTTGTTGCTCTCCTTGATTAGTTTCCATCCATTGCTTCTTGTGCTGCCTTCAGGTGCTTTGGAGAATAGCCTGACTCCTTCTCCTTTGTGGCAACCCCTGAGATATTGGAACACTGTTATGATGTCACCCCTAATCCTTTTTTTAATTAAACTAGACATAACCAATTCCAGCAACCATTCTTTATATGTTTTAGCCTCCAATCTCCTGATCATTTTTGTTGCTCTTCTCTAGGAGGAAATCTTTAAGGAAGATTTAGACATCCCTGTTGACTCAATATTCAGAAATAAGGAATAATAAATTATGTCAGTTCTTTGGCATACTTCTAGGGTAATTTTGAAAAGTGCTAGCATCTGAAAAGTTGAGAGGAACTTAGGTTATTTTGTAAGATCCAATATTTTTTATCAAATGGCTTGCCTAGCAAAATTCCTGCATTTTGGAGCCATCTCAGCTCCTGCTTCACCTTCCATTCACATTAGAATGACATAATAGCATGGGCCAGATAATTATGAGTGCTGCTCTATTTCTGGACCTATATCTTAAAAATGTAATGCTGAGGCCAGATGGAATGTCAACAATCTTTCAAATACTGACAACCATGAAAATTGTGAAGATTATTATGGAAAGCTGGAAGAACATTTGGACATCCTTAAAAAATTAACTCCACAATCCTGGATTTCTACTAACACATCGAAGAGGTATTTTGCTAATCAAATTGGCATAAACAAGCAAATATGCCCCCACCCCCCAAAAAAGAAGCATGGAGGCATCTACATGGTCTGGAAGACTCATAGAAGGTGTTTTGAATACTCTCCTATATTGTTTCTATAGTGTATGCTGAAACTCTCAGCAGTGGTTTTGTTGGTACAGGCACATGCCCAGAATGACCTGGAAAAGCAGCAAGGAAACACTTCATTTTGTCAATGTGCTTGGTGCAGCATTCTATTAAATGCTTTGCATTGTCATAAGGTGGCATTCATCTATCAATTGAAGAGCCCATACACTCTGCGTTACAGCAACCTTTGCCATTTCTGAAATTTTAATCCATTTGAAAGATTCATGGATGCTGAGTGTTCTCTCTCTCTCTATCTTATGAAACAACGAACTATGCATTGCAAAAACATGTGGTTCTTTTCATCTGTCTGAACCAACTGCCCATCACTTTCATCAGATGACTAACCCAAGTTCTATTGCTTGAAGCAAGTGATAAAAACAGCTTAAGCAATGCTGACTTGCCCCTTGGAGATACCAGGGACATGAACTTAACTGGAGTAACTTGACCTTATTGCTTTGAGTTTCTCTGGCAATAAAGAAATTACATTGTTGTGTTCAGTGATGGAGAGCAAACAAGTCCAATTTATAGATCCATGCTATAAAATGATTCAGCACTGAAATTCCTTATTCAGTGCAGATGGCAAAAAGATGCTAGACACCTAAGAACAAATCAGAAAACAAGATACTCAAGACTAGAAATCTTCTTGCCCTCTTGTATCAGGATGTAAAACTATTATTTACCATGACAATTAATTGTAAGCTATGGTTTTGATGACCAGATTGGCTTTCAATGGTGAAGTTTGTCAGAGATGGCTGATACAAATAATCCTTGACTTAGGACCACAACTGAGCCCAAAATTTCTGTTGCTAAGTGAAATAGTTGTTAGATGAGTTTTGCCCCATTTTACAATCATTCTTGCCACAGTTGTTAAGTGAATCACTGCAGTTGTTAAGTTAGTAATATGGTTGTTAAGTGAATCTGGCTTCCCCATTGACTTTGCTTGTCAGAAGATTGCAAAAGGGATCACATGATCATGTCATAAATACGAGTCAGTTGCCAAACGTCCGAACTTTGATCACACAAACCTGGAGATGTTGCAACGGTCACAAGTGTGAAAAACAGTCACAAGTCACTTTTTTCAGTGACATTGTAACTTTAAATGGTGACTAAGTGAATGCCTGTAAGTCGAGGACTACCTATATAATATTATTCATTATCATAATATTTCTAAACATTCAGTGGCTAAACTATCTTTAATTGTCTACTACTGACGATTATTTGAACTAATTCAGAGATATTTATAATTTAAGAAATAATATTAATGTAGCTCAAAATATATATATAAAAGAACCTTTAACAACCTTGAAATTCTGTTGGCCAACAAACTATAGGAAGTCAAAGATGTTATGTCTAAACATGAGCCACCGATCTAACCAAAGATGTACTTTAGCTTCCAATGTTTTACAATGTTTTCTTTCAATTTGGACCCTGTCTCACCCTCCCAAATTTTTCAAGGGAAAACATTGTGTTAAGGATAAAATATTATTGGAAGTCCTGATTGCCAACTACAGAACATTGGCATGTGTTGTAAATATATATATTTAATTTTATGTTTGACAACAGACTGTTTGAAATGCATCTGATAGCATTTGGTATATTTCTGTGCATTTTGACAACTATATTTGACGCTTGCTAAAACCATTTGTGAAGGTGTGTCAAAATAAGTACTTGAGTGTAGGAACAATTTTAACATTTTGCTATATATATTTAATTTCAATGGCATCAGTTTACAATCAAAAAATAAACTTAAGATTTGGGGTGAATAATCAGTATTTTCAAGGCTAGAATTTAAAGGCTTGGACTTGTTGCTGCTGTCGTCAGCCTCAAAAAGCAGCTGCTACTTTGGTGTTGCGTTGCCTATTCAGGAAGTTTTCTCTCCAATCTGAATCACACTTATTTGGTGACAGAATGTCAGCTGTACCCAAATCCAGTTCCAGGAAGCACTGTCCCCATTATTACCTAACTTTATTTATCAGTTTGTTTACTGAGAGTTTATATCCCACCTTTCCATCAAAAAATGGTGTTAATCAAACTTAGCTCTGTTATGTTGCTATCTGATATCTTCTTTCTTATGTCATTTCTGGCTGGTTGAGGTGAACTATCTGGTTTATCCTCATGAAAGAAGGAAACAAGCATGGGAATTAGAAGAAAAACAAGCACTGGCACAGTTGGTAGGGACGAAAACATAACTCAAAGGTTTTTTTTGAGAACTATATATTTTAACACTCTGTCACAGCATTGTTTTGATCTTGATAACTGAAACAAACAGAGTGTAGTTTTAATTTTAGCATAATTAATTATTAATTACATCTTGATGGATTTCTAATCAAAACTCAAGGTACATATTTTCAGATAAACGAATTCACACAACCCTACAACCTCCTGCTGCAATCCTTTATATAATTTCTACAATTAGCTTCCTTTGGCCTGAGTGGAACGTTATCTCAGTTAAGCAACCACAGGATTATATTCTCAGTAGATCTCTATACGATAACGGCAGTGAGACATTTATACGCTCAAAAGTGGAAGGACTTACAAATACCTCCAATGGAAGAATGAAGCTGGAAGAATTGGCAGAATTGACAGGCACGATGAAAGAAAAGACTGACAAATCTTACTACTATTTGGAAGTATACTTCTGAACATTTTACAAGACACTGAAAGAAATGAAAAACTGTTTTTGGGATTGAATGATTAGGATTATATGGGGCAATGGGAATAACGTAAACTTAATGTTAATCCTAAAGTAAGTGTTTGATGTATTTTTTTTTAAATAATCTGTACTTGTACCAAAAAAAGTTGGGAGTCGTTCTTTTTCTATTTTCCTCACTTTTTTTCTTCTCTGTACTTTTTCTCTTTTTCTTTTCTGAGTGTTTTTTTAAGCCCATCTTTCCTTGTTTGTTTATCTCTTAACTTTGTACTTTTTTTAAAAAAAATCAATAAAATTATAAACTAAATATCAGCTCATAATATTGACTGTTTTCTTTTTAGATTGGCGGAGCAATGGTTTCAACAGCTGGTTACTTGCTTGGGGTAAGGCTTTGCCATCTGCTGGAATTAGAATCATCTATTTTGCATACTTTTCAGGATGAAATATTTATTTTGAGTGAGAGAAGTTTAGCAAGAGTGATCTTCTCTCTCTCTCTCCAAGGTTTCTAGAAGGATTTTTCCTGATGTAATACTTTCTGTCTGCTTAGAATGTTCCCTCTAAGTCAGGGTTTTTCAAACTTTTCACCCATTGTACCACTTTTAGGATATGGCAACATCCGAGTACCACCAGTCGCCTAGCAAGGTGTCGAAAACTTGATGACCAAAAAAATAAAGGAAAAAAGTGATAAAGTACAGGTAGTCCTCGACTTACAACAGTTCGCTTAGTGACTGTTCGAAGTTACAATGGCACTGAAAAAAGTGCCCCCCAAGCCACAGCAGAGCAAGACACCTGCCTGCCCACCCGGCCACACTCTTCCTCCTGTCCAAGGTTTTAATTGTTGTGAGCATTTCTGTTGAGGATTGGCAGTGGGGGTGGGATGGGGGGTGTTTGGTTTTTATTCCCCCCGTCTGCTGGGTGGTTGCAGCATGTTTTGGTCACTTCACATGTCCCTGGGACACTGTGACCATCATAAATATGAATCAGTTGCCAAGCATCTGAATGTAAATCACAAGACCCTGGAGATACTGCAACATTCCAGCTGATCGGCGCTTCTTCTCGGCTCAGCAGAAGCATCAGGATCAGTGCTGCTTTTCAGCTGATTGGTGCTTCTTCAGGGCTGAGCAGAAGCACCAGGATCAGCACCGAACTCCAGCTGGAGCCTGGCACTGATCCTGGTGCTTCCACTGAGCCCTGACAGCCCCGAAGAAGTGCCGATCAACTGGAAAGCGGCACTGATCCTGGCACTTCCGTTGAGCCCTGACAGCCCTGCAACTCCAGCCATCTCTCGCTCAGGCTTCTGCGGTGCTGCCACTAGTTCAGCTTATTCCCCTCCCCTGCTACCACTTTTCTAGGATGGTTGCGTACCACCTGCCAGGTGTCAATGTACCACAGGTGGTACCCGTACCACTGGTTGAAAAGCCCTGCTCTAAGTGATGCTCTTACCTGTTTCCTTTCCAAGCACTATACAGGAAAATTGAGGATTTTTGTAGGTTTTATAGCTTCTGTACAACACTGGAAATATTTCTCTCTCTCTTCCCCCCCTCGAAATGGCCTTATCCAGTTTTAAGTCCATCTGATAATCTTTTTATTCTGAAGTCTGAATTAAATCATCAATTTAAAACCTAACACAGTTAAATGCATACGTTTAATTTAAAGACATATTGCATTGAGGAGGTCACAATCCCAAAATTTTTAGTGCTGTTCATTTTCCATTCATTTTTGCTTCCACCGCCATTTTTCTCTTGTCTGTTTTTCTTCTTTCCTTTAAAACCTGGCTATTGTATTTTTTGTGACTATGCAAAAGTTATTTATTTAGAGATGATCTGTATGAGTAAGGCTGTTACGTATTTATGTTATGTGTTTCTATACTGCCAGGCTCCCAAGAATCATAAAACTATCCCAGCGTGACTCCATAAAAATCAGGTTGTCTAGGTGCTTCAGAATAAGAAATTGGACAGAAAGAGAATAAAAAACGGCAGCCCAACTTTGCCATAAAACCCAAAGGGACAAAATATAAAACCAAAATAATCCAATGAAGCCACTTTCCAAAAGCTTATTCGAACAAAATCATATTGAGAATCTTTTAGAAAGCCAGAGAAGATGCCAGGCATATGCCTGGAGGCAGTGTATTCCACCACACTGAAGCTGTCACTGCTAAGAATTACTTTTGTACACGTATTCAAGATACCATATAAATTCAGTGCCTTCTGAGTTGTGAACTTTAAAGAAAGGCAGGAAAGGCCTGGCGCTTGTTCCTCCGGAGGGTAAAAAAAGCAATCTGAAAGATCCCCCTATGGCAGGGATAGGCAACCTTGGCTTTTTTATGACTCGTGGACTTCAACTCCCAGCATTCCTGAGCCAGTCATGTGATCATAGCTTTGCTGGCTCAGGAATGCTGGGAGTTGAAGTCCACGAGTCATAAAAGAGCCAAGGTTGCCTACCCCTGCCCTATGGCAAAAAAAAGGGGAAATATCTATGAATACTGTATATTCTATGCATAGCAAAGCATTTTCAAACAATTTCTTTAAGAATACTGATTGTCTTTAGCCTCTTCAGATTCTTAGTTCAGGGATATACAGGAAATCCTCGACTTACAAGCAAAATTGAGCCCAAAATTTCTGTCATTAAGTGAGACATTTGTTATGTGAATTTTGCCCCGTTTTATGACCTTTCTTGCCACAGAATGTTAAGTGAATCACTGCAGTTGTTAAATTAGGAACGTGGTTGTTAAGTCAATCTGGCCTCTCCATTTGCTAACCAGAAGGTCGCAAAAGGTGAGCACAGACCCCAGGAGACTGGAAATATCGTAAATATGAGTTGGTTGCCCAGAGTCTGAATTTCGATCACATGACCGTGGGGAATGCTGCAATAGTTGTAAGTATGAAAACTGGTCATAAGTCACTTTTTTCAGTGTCATTGTATCTTCAAACGGTCACTAATGGTTGTAAGTTGAGGACTACCTGTATGTGTGTTATTCAGAAATCAAGAAATACATACGGTTTTCATGTTACAAGTTAACCATAACCATATTCACCTTTTAAGTGGGAAAACCTGTTTCTGAAGGAATCATTTCAAAGATGGAGTTTTGTTTTTTGGAAGCAGTGTCTGCTCATGAGATCCAGTGTGCCATAGTAGTTAAAATGTTAGACTAAAATCCAGGAGATCATGAGTTCTAATCCTCCCTCAAGGAACAAAGCCTGCTGAATGACTTTGGCCCGAAATCTCGTTCTCTCCATGTCTGTCTCTCTCTCTTTCTCTCTCTCTTCTTTTCTCTGTCTCTCTCTCTGCCTCTCTGTCTCTCTCCTTCTCTCTGTCTCTCTCTCTTTCTCTGTCTCTTTCTCCTTCTCTTTGTCTCTCTCTCTTTCTCTGTCTCTTTCTCCTTCTCTTTGTCTCTCTCTCTCTTTCTTTCTCTCCTTCTTTCTCTCTGTCTCTCTCTCTCCTTCTCTCTCTCTCTCTCTTTCTCCTTCTCTTTCTCTCTCCTTCTCTTTGTGTCTCTCTGTCTCTCTCTCCTTCTTTCTCTCTGTCTCTGTCTTTCTCTCCTCTCTTTCTCTCTCTTTCTCTGCCTCTCTCTTTCTCTCTCCTTCTCTCTCTGTCTCTCTTTCTCCTTCTTTCTCTCTCCTTCTCTTTGTGTATCTCTGTCTCTCTCTCTCCTTCTTTCTCTCTGTCTCTTTCTCTTCTCTCTTTCTCTTTCTGTCTCTGTCTCTCTTTCTCTCTCCTTCTCTCTCTCTCTTTCTCCTTCTCTTTCTGTCTCTCTCTTTCTCTCTCCTTCTCTGTGTCTCTCTTTCTTTCTCTCTCCTCTTTGTCTTTCTCTCTCTCTCTCTCTCTGTCTCTCTCTGTCTGTCTCTCTCTCTCTCCTTCTCTCTCTCTCTGTCTCTCTCCTTCTCTCTCTTTGTCTCTGTCTCTATCTCTTTCTTTTTCTCTTTCCTTCTCTCTCTCTGTCTCTCTCTCCCTAACCCACCTCACAGGGTTGCTCTTGTGGGAGAAATGCAGGGGGGGGCAGCAGCATTATGTGTGCCACCTTGAGTTGCAGAAAATAAAGATAGGGTGTAAATATGGAAAATAAATGTGCATATTGCATTCTCAATAATTATTTATTGATTAATTTCATTTAGGTAACACCCAACTCCCAGAATGACTCTGGGTGGCTCACAATGCACCAAACAAGCTTTAAAAAAATAACAAGATAGATTAAAAAAAAACACAAGATGATGAATCCAGTTAACAACAGAAAATCATATACAAACACACAAAACAAGGAACTCCAGCCACTCTAACCCCAAACTTGGGAGAACAGCCAGATTTTATTTTAAGGCCAACAAAAATACATATTTGTATGGCTTAACAAAGACTTTCAGTGGAGGAAAAAGGTAACTATATTCCTGCTGAAGTACTTTTTTTCTGTTTCAAAAGGCTTTTGAGGGCCAAGTAGTAGCCATTCTCATATGTAACATACCACTCGGCCTTGAGCTGGAAATGGATTACCTGGTTCTGTCAGGTCTGAGGGCTGCTGAAAGTGGTTCAAGAAATCTTATATAATGAAGGATCCTGTCACAAAAGCTTCTTAGGTTGTCTTTCAACTTATCATGGAACAGCCAAATGTTCAAGAGTCTGTGAAGAAAGAAGTGGGCATGTTTATGGAGATTAGCTTCATTCCCAGGTACAAATACTTCAAGGAGAAGGCAAACTTTCCTTCCCTTATGCTCTGCATGAGTCATCTGAAAATGCCACCATTGAAAAATCACCTTGGCTTTAAAAAAAAAAAGTCCTATAAAAATCAGGAACCTCTCAAGAAAACAAGCCATCTTGTTTTTTTATTCCTGCCAAATAAACGCAACTATGTCTCAGCTAGAAATTCAGCAGGTTTAGTGTTTCCTAAATGCTTAAAGCAGGTGAGCTGTTAACGAGAATATCCTTGTTGTTCTTTATTCGTAGCCTTTTCTCTCCAGTACAAATATTGTTATGAGTTCTATAATGGTTTTCACACTCATCTTAAATCAAAACGCAAGGCGAGTCTTTATTGATCACAGCAATTCTAAAAGTCCCAATGGCTGAAGTCAGCTGATGCCATGAGCAAATGAAGTCCCACCTCAATTTATGTTGGCTTTTCCTATAAAAATGGCACTATTAACTCCTGCAGTGTCAAAGCTAGGATTCATTTCCAAGTGGTGACATTTACCTGGCTGGCCTTGATCTTTCAATCCAAAATCGGAAGGGATACATACATAACCCCTCTTTCTGTGATGACAGGACTAGTGGAATTCCTCTGGACCTGGAGAACAAGAACGTTTGGTCAGAGCTTGGATGGGACCATCAGGGCTGAAAACCAGATGTACAATATCATCACCAAGAATAGAGTTTGTGGCTTGTGAGAGATTGCACTTTGACCACAATTCTTATAATCCTTTTTTGGGGGGAGAGGGAGTGCCATCAAGTCATTGTTGACTCCTGGTAGTTTATTCAGAAATAGTTTGCCCTTGTCTTTTTCCTTGGCCTGAGAAGAAGTGACTGGCCCAAGCTCACCCAGCTGGCTTTGTGCCTAAGGCAGGACTAAAACTCACAGTTTCCCAGTTTCTAGCCTGATGTCTTAATCACTACTTATCCAAATGGCTGTCTTAATGTCACAGGATCCAATCTGGGTCAGTCACTGGGACCAGAGGTTTAGTCTTCTGAACTTTTGGACCCATCACACATCAGAATGCGTGATGAGTGAGAAGTACCCTGAGGGTGAGCTCGGAAGACTAAACCTCCAGTCCCTGTGATCGACCCAGATTGGATCCTGCAACATTATCCTGCTATGGGTACATTTGCCTTTTCTTAATGATCTTTACAACATAGAAAACACGGTTTCATGGAGATACCTCCCTTACTTGAATACAAGCAATTTAAAAAATGGTATTCTAGCCTACCTGGGAGGGCTACTCACTAAATAATGAAAAATAATTCTGCTCCTGGTGGGCACATTTACAGATATTAAATAGATACGAAAAAGATGTTAAAATGTATGGATTTTATAAGGATCAAAATGTGTTTGATAAGATTTTGTTGACCTCAGATGAGAAATTGATTAAGAAAATGTATAATTTTTTGTTAATTTTAGATATGGAAAGTGAACAAGTGAAAGAAACAATGATAAGATGGGCAAAAAATTTTGGTTATAACATAGAATTAGAAAAATGGCAAATGTTATGGGAGAGAAATTATAAATTGACAATGTCAACTTCATATAAAGAAAATCTGTATAAAATGTTTTATAGATGGCACCTTCCACCAGCAAGATTAGCAAAAATGTTTAAAAATATGTCAGATAGATGTTGGAAATGTAAGCATAATACAGGCACGTATTATCATATTTGGTGGACATGTGAGAAGGCAAAGCTTTATTGGAAAAATATACATATGTGGTTAGAAAAAATATTGGATGAACAAGTGGATTTTAAACCTGAACTTTTTTTATTAGGCATTATACCTGAAAAGACTAATAAGCAGAAATTATATTTAACTCTACATATTACTACAGCAGCAAGAATAATTTTCGCACAATATTGGAAGAATGAAGCTTTGCCATCAGAGGAAGAAATAATCAGGAAGATTTTGGAATGTGCAGAGATGGACAGATTAACCATGAGGCTGAAAGATAAAGAAGATACAGACTATTATCAAATTTGGAATTTATTTTACACCTGGTTAGAGAAAAGAAGCAAGGATTAGGAATTGAACATTTATTAGTTTAGCAAATTTCAGACAACTTGTTGATTGGAAAAATTAACATATATGGGTAAAAAAATTAATAAAAAAGATTGACAAAAAAAAAGAAAAATAATTCTGCTGACCACATGGTTTCTGAAAGGAAGGGGATACCTTCTAGTTAGGCCAGGGTAGGCAACCTAGCTAGGCCAGGGGTAGGCAACCTCGGCTCTTTTATGACTCATGGACTTCAACTCCCAGAATTCCTGAGTTGAAGTCCATGAGTCATAAAAGAGCCGAGGTTGCCTACCCTGAGCTAGGCCTGGGCATAAGGGTGGGTTTATCAACTCGAACGGGTCTACTTGCGATGCAGGAGTCCATTTAACAAAACACAAGTGAAAGGAATAATCGAGGAGGCCTGGAGAAAGAAATCCCACAGATCAAAAAACACTTTCGTCCCAAACCTCTTTCCGGCTCTCTTTTAAATGCCAACAATAAAACTTCTGCCGTGCCCGGGGCGGGTCTGCCTGCCTTTCTCCTCCTCCTCTCGGTTCCTCCCCGACAGGTTGTCCCTCCGATCCTGTTCCTGGGACTCCGCCAAGTACCGGCCTCGCTCAGCAGCCAGATGTTGCAACCGCCACCCCCCCCCCCCCGCTTCGGACTCATACGTCTCCGGACCAGACTGGAGCTGGCCTCCAGCAGCCGGGCAGAAGGGAGGAGGACGAGGAGGAAGGAGAGAAAGAGGAGGAGGAGGACGACGACGACGACGAGAACCGTCGCTTCGGGGATGCGCTGCTGAGACTGAGCCAGCCCGGCGATGGGGATGCTGCTGCCTGGAGACCGCGGCTTTTTCCCGGGACTCTGGGCTGCGCTCCTTCGCAGAATACGCGGGGAGAAATCCTGGGCCAGAAAACTTGACGAAACCAACCTGTTGCAACAGAAGAGGTGGGTTCAACCCAGGACATTTCAGATCCCGGAGGCAGGTCGGGGAGGGAGACGCACCGCGAGATACCGAGCTTAATAGGAAAGGAGAGTTCCTGGGTGCAGATGCAGAGAGCAGGTCGTCGAAACTCATCCAGCAAGGGTGTGTGTGTGCGTGTAGGTGTGGGTGTGTGGGCGCGCACACAATTTTTACTAGCTTCTACCTTGGTTTTAGGAGAAAGGACCGGCCAGTATCCGAGTTATACCTGGAAGGGGGGAAACCCCCACTTTTAAACCCTTTTTTCCCCATTGGGAGCAGGGCAAATGCCTGGGCAGAGGAGAAGCTGTAACCAGATCCCAGAAAGTCCAGCTTGAGTGCACCTGCTGCCTGAAAGGCAGACAAGGCTGTATTCTGTGCCTTGGCACCAAAGCACACAGTTGGAGCCTCTTTTCTGAACTCTGTGGTGGGACACAGACAGAAGAGGGCAGTCACAAGAGTGTGGAAAATAAAGTCTTTCTTTCTATGTTTTGTGTGTTGTTCACAGTCTTGGCTTGTCAGGAAAGAATATGTTGATGACCCAATTTAATCACAGCTTCTTAAGGGTTTTTCTTCTCTTCGAAGCCGCCATGTGGGAATTAATTACTGTGTGGCAATGCCACTAAGCATGTGTGGTGTACCTTTGTCATGCTTCTGAGCAAAAGAGCTAGCAGCATTTATACCTCTCAGATTTGGGAGAGAAAGCTAGAGGTACAGGGCTTAACAAGGGGTTGAAGGCAGGCCCTTTGGAGAAATTGAGCCCTGCTGATTCTCCAATAAAAGGACCATCTTTTCCAGATTTGTTTGTTTGTTTGCATTTGTGGCTCATGTTGGAGGAGCAAGTGGTAGTTGTGATTGGGAGGGCTTTTGCCAACTTAATCTTGCATGCCAGTTGTGTTCTTGTGTGGACTGAGAGGGCTTAGTCAACTCCCAAATAGATTACTGCAATGCGCCACATGGGACTGCCCTTGGAGAACACCCAGAAAGTCCAAAACATGGTGGCTGGGGAACTTATGGATGCACCCTGGTATACTCCACTATTTACGTGCTGCACCAGCTCCTAGTGTGCTTCCAGATGGAATTCAAGGTGCTGGCTGTCACCTATAAAGCCCTTCATACCACTGAGCTATTCATGGGACATTCAGTTTCCCCAGAATTTCTACCTAAAGAGTGATCAGATAAGGAAGGCCCGCAGCTGTATAACAGGAAGAGAAAGAAACTCAAAAAAGAATCTCCCTAACTTATTAGGCTGTAAAAGAGGCAGTGAGAGGTTTGTACTGTTAGACTTGCAAGATTATATTATTGCAAGATAAAATAGAATTAGCTCATCTGGTCATTTTCCTGTCTGGTCTACCTGGAAAGGCCAAGACTGACTTTGTTAATATTGATGAATATTTGGACTGGAACCCACTGGAGAATTCCATGACTTTGGATAAGACTGGGAAATAAGGATATTCTGGAAGAGGGCAATGGTAAAGGTTGAACATTTTAAAGGTTAAAAAAGGTAAAGATTTCCCCCTCAGTTGCATCTGACTGTAAGGCACAGTGCTCATCTTCATTTCTTGGCTGAGGAGCCAGTGTTGTCCAAAGACAATTTCTGTGGTCATGTGGCCAGCATGGCTATATGTGAAAGGCACATGGAACTCTGTTACCTTCCCACCTAAGTGGTACCTATTAATCTACTCGCATCTGCATTCTTTCAAACTGCTTGGTGGGCAAACTACCGCCATAGAATTCCATGAAATCTGCATGGATGAGTTTGTCTGTCTTTGCCTTTCCTTTAAAAGGACCCTCAGGAGGATACATAATGAAATGCAGGATTGAACATCTTTCTTGGTTGGCTTGATAGTCATTAATGAAGGTGCAGAATGTGGCTTTGAGATGTTACACCACTGCACTTTCTTTGGGATATGGTTGCAAATTAGGAGGAAGAATGGATTGAGGGGCATTTTTCTACAAACCTGTTGGTGTAAATCAAAATACATATTGTGGGCTTTTTGATGTTTAAATGTGTCTAGCTTTGCAGAACACTACTAGAATCTGCCAGTGGTCTCGATATGGAACCATATTATTTATCCTATCTGTACTGGTACTTGTATTTGGTCCAGACTAGGACTGTCAAAGTGACGCAGACTGATGAGGTCATCAATTTTGGGGTGATATAAGTATGAAGAGCTTTTAGTCTCTCAGAGTGAATTCAGGAGACAAGTGAGATGCTGGGAGTGTCATAGGCAATGATTGCTGAACATTTACTTCAATTGCCTACTCAAAGAATGGGACAGACACATTTGGTGAAGCATGCAAACCAGCATTTTGCATTTCCTGCATCGGATGAGGAGAGCACATCTTTCTCCTTCTGTCCTGGCCACTTTTTACAGAAGCACAATTGAGAGCATTTTAACAAACTGCATCACTGTTTGATTGGTGGGAGCAGTGCCTCAGATACCATACAGACAGTGGTAAGGACAGCTGAGAAGATTATAGGAAGCGCACTTCCCATTATTCAGGATTCTGCTTATAAGCGCTATGTGCTTAGCATTGTTAGAGACCCCACACACCCACTTCACGTTCTGTTTCTGTTGCTCCCTCTGAGCAGAGGTTTCAAAATGTTTATAGCAGAACTACTAGAGTCTGTAACAGCTTTGTTCCTTATGCTATCCGTCTTGTAAATTCTCAGGGTTCTTTTTTCCCCACCATGTATATATATAGATTAAAACTAGACTGTGATCTCTTTCTGTGTCATATATGTGTGTATGTGAGTATATGCATAATGGTATTTTTTCTGAGAGCTGAATGCAATGAAATTTCATTTAATGTATGTTGATTAGTCTACATTTAAAGTGACAATAAAGTATTCTATTCTATTCTATTCTATTCTATTCTATTCTATTCTATTCTATTCTATTCTATTCTATTCTATTCTATTCTATTCAATACATCATAATATATTTTGGGGCAGCACTTTGTTTTGTACAATGTTTGGAATATGCCGTCTTAAAAATAACACAAGGAGTCTTGAGAATTGATACTAGGCTCTTTTCCATCATTTAGCACTGAGAATTTCATTCTTTTTTATTTTTAGTGCCATCATATTATCATGTAAGCTGCCTTTCTTTAACCTCCTTTCATTTCTCTGTTGCTTACAATAGATGCCAGGATCCAAATTAATACTACCATGGATTCTGTTCCATAGGGACAGATGGGGAAAGCAGATTGGTTACCTTATTGCAATTTATGATTTTCTATTTGTACCATGAACAGAGTAAGAGCTTTCTTGATGCTTTTTTTTTTGCATGAACCATAAGATATCAGTGCTTTAACAGTGAAAACAAGTTAGATGTTTCTAATCATCTATTTCCATTTCTTATAGTCTTATATTATAGTCTGCCAAGGAACCCCGTCTTCTCATTTCCTCCAAAATACTGAATGAAATATTTCCTGCCCCACTAAGCTACATGTTCTTGCCTCTGGAAACAAAACACCTTTCATTAAATAGTCATGGGAACATCCTTCAATTATTTATTATTGCTCTATGATAGTCTGTGGTGCATCCATTCATTCTGAGCGTGGTTTCAGGTAGGCGGAGAAGCAATTGCACACACTTCAGTGAGAGTAACTGAAGTGATGAAGGGTGGAGATACAGTGCAGAAGAAAGACTGAAACAGAATCTCTGTAAGGAGAGTTGTGCTTCTGATATCTTGTGGAGCACTGCAAGAGATGTGAATAAATGAATAATAGACTACACAGGGAAGGGACACAGCCTGGTTGAACAACCATTTTGATCTGTCAGATGATCCATCACATGAGGAGTGAGTATAGTGCTCACTCTTGGGGTACTTTTCCTCCACTTGAGAACATGAAGTATCCTAAGGCCTACTTAAACATTTTTATTCGGTCCATGATTTCTACTTTATAACTTTTGTGTTTCTTCCTTCCTAAGATGAAGTTATATTTGCTTGGGAATTCTTCCATTCATTGGCTTGCCAAACTGTTTAAGCTGAAAAGCCATGATTGTTCCAAAATCACTCTTTGACTTTTACTTTGGGAATTTGAACCCAGATGATTTTTTTTCCCCAGTCCACTCATTTATTATCATACGTGCTGTTCAAGACATACAACAGAGGTTTTTCTGTTTAGTCTACCCTAAGCATATAAGATAGTGATCATGAAGGACAGGAATAGTGGTCCACATCTTTGAGATATATAATTAGTGAGAGTCTTCAAACCCTATATTTGCTTCAAAAATAGATATAATTGTTGCCTTATTTTTTATTTTTAAATATTTTATTAGTTTTATAATTATAAATATAACTCAAGTAAATACAATCGTTTACAACTTTTTCAACACAAAACAAAGCATGAAAAAGTTACGTAGAATACTTAAAATAACTATAGGTATTGCTCGGCAGCACCCCCTTCACCACATCCCCCTCTTCCTTCCTCCCTAGCTCCTACTTCTATCCCCCCCACTCTCTCTCCCTCCCTCTCTCTCCACCCTCCTCCTACAACCTCCCTACTTCCCTCCAATCCTTCACTCCTCAATCTCCACCCCCTCCAGATGTGGTTCCGAGGTACTGTCCGAGCAACCCCTCTTTTATCAAAAAGTGTATCATACTTATATAATACCAATATTGCAGTTACATACATTATAATATAACACCCTCCAACCCACCCTCCCCCTCGACTTCCCAAAGTGAATACAGGGTAAAACACAAGAAAACCCACTAAACTAAACCAAATTATTATATAAATCCTAATAAGAATTTAACTATATTTTTCAGTCCCACATATAAAAATTTAACTATATGCTAAGTACAATTTCTTAGATTGATATTTCCCTTGTATATACTCTATCCATTTTTTTCCAATCCAACATATATTTTTCATTTGAATGGTCCTTCAAATATGCGGATATTTTGGCCATTTCTGCCAAATTTATAACTTTCAAAGTCCATTCTTCAATAGATGGTAATTCTAGCTTCTTCCAGTATTGTCCCACCAAAAGTCTTGATGCTGTAATCAAGTTCAAAATTAAGTTCGTCTCTGTGGTGGTGCAGTCTTTTATAATGCCTAACAAAAACAATTGTGGTGAAAATTCCATACGTTTTTTCAAAATATTTTGAAGTATCCACCATATTTTTATCCAAAAGGCTTTGATTTTTCTACAAGTCCACCATACATGAAAATAAGTAGCATCCATACATTCACATCTCCAACACTTAGGTTGTAAATTAGGGTACATATATGATATTTTTTTCGGATCCAAATGCCATCTATAAAACATTTTATAAAAATTTTCTCTTAAATGTTGCGCTTGTGTAAATCTTACATTTTTCACCCAGATCCTCTCCCAAGTTTCCATCATGATTGGTTGTCCAAAATTTTGTCCCCACTTTATCATACAGTCCTTAACTAATTCAGTTCCAGAATCAATTTCTATCAATATATTATACAATCTTTTAATATGCATAGACCTTTGGTCTCTAACTTGTTTAATTAAATTTTCATCTATTTGAGATAAACCCATCTTAAAGTCTTTTTTTCCATCTAGTCTGCAATTGTAAATATGGAAACCAAGTATGGACTATTCCTTCATCTCTCAACATGTTAAAGGACTTTAATAATAATGAATTCCCTTCTTTAATTAGGAGTTTCTCATAGGGCACTACATCTTGAACTTGTGCTCTATTTATATTCTCTATTGCGTGTCTGGGGACCGTCCAAACAGGAATCTTTTCATTTAATATATACTGATACTTTTTCCAAACACGCAACAGAGCGCTTCTCAGTAGGTGCTCTTTGAAACTCCTATCCACCTTTTTATCATAAACTAAATATGCATGCCAACCATATAATAAACCATACCCTTCAATATTCAGTATTCTGTCATTAGTTAAATTAACCCAGTCACTTATCGCTACTAAAACAGCAGCATGGTAATATAACTTAAAATTGGGCATTTTCAGACCACCTCTTTCCCTTGTATCCTGAATAATTTTTAATTTTACCCTCGGTTTCTTGCCATTCCAAATAAATCTATTAATACCCTTCTGCCACTCCTCCAAATTAGCATCCTTTTTAAGTATAGGTAACATTTGAAAAACAAATAAAAATTTTGGCAATACATTCATTTTAACTGCCGCTATCCTACCCAGCATAGATAATTGTAATTTTTTCCATTTCTCCAATTCTATTTGTATCTTATTCCACAAAACTTCATAATTATTTTTATATAACTTCCCATTAGAGGCTTCAATATCAATTCCTAAATATTTAACTTTCTTAACTATCTCACAACCCGTTATTCTTTCCAAATCCTGTTTTGAATTAATATCTAAATTTTTAACTAACATCTTTGTCTTAGATATGTTTAATTTGAAGCCTGATACCCTACCATAATTTTTAATTATCTCCATCAATCTCTTAGCTGACTGTGTTGGTTGAGTCAATGTCACAAGCAAATTATCAGCAAAAGCACATAATCTATAGTCATGTTGTCTAATCAGATGATTCTCGTCCTGTTCCCACTGCTATGTAGGCTGGCATATAGATTCAGTATTTTATCCTTAGCATCCTTTTAAAGTCAAGATTTGGGTGCAGTTGCTCTGCTTTCATTGCTAAAGCCCTCTAACACAGGGCTCTCCAAACTTGGCAACTTTAAGACTTGTGGACTTCAATTTCCTCAGCTAGCATAGTTGGCTTTCTGGAAGTTAAAGTCCACAAATCTTAAAGCTGCTCTAGCATAGCCTGATGCCCTCAAACTGTGTGGGATTTTAGTTCCCATACTTCCAGCCCAGTTTAGCTGGATTATCATTTTAACTAATCATGCTGACTATAAACTATGAAAGTTAGAGTCCAAATATCTCTAAAAGGAATCCCGCTGAAGACGTCCGCTCTTGGAGAAACTTGTTGTTCCATTAGGATATATGAGGCTAAAGAGTTGGACAATGATACAAGCATACGTTTAGAATGGAAGGTGTTACCTTTTATTTTTAATCATTAACGATCTCATAAATAAGATGATGGCTTGGAATGAGAATATCTTTGGAGTATTGTATTGTGACATTACAATAATAATACACCTACTTAAAGTTATGGGAGAGTTTAGTTTCACTAACACCCAGGAAGATGTCATTATCTGTCATTATCAACCCATGGTGGATTAAAGTATCAGAAAGAAAATATGGCAAGGCAAGACCAGGTCTTGCTAAATAATTTTCAACTGCTGCCAATATGCTTTACTGGTAATTTTTGCCTCTACAGGAAATATAAACCAAACATTTCTCAAGTAAACAATAGATGATATGTGCCTTAGCCTGAATTCCTGTTATATAAGGCTTCTAAAGATAGTCCTCATTTAACAACTGCCTCATACAAAAACAGTTCAAAGTTGCAACAATGATGAAAAAGTAACTTTTTGACCAATTTGTGCATTTTTTTACCTTCACACGTCTGTAAAGCAAAGGAAAGCTAAAATAAAATACTAAGTACAGGCATGGTTTCAGTTAGTGATTGCTTTGGTTAATGACTACGTTGCTGGTCCCAATTTTGGTTGCTAAGCAAGGACTGTATGTAGTTTCAAGTCTCATGTGGCAATTATTTATTATTGCTATTATTATATTTATTTTAATATTTATAGACTGACCACATCTTTGTGGCTCTAGGTAGGATACAGAAAAGTCAAATCAAAATATCAATTAAATATAAATTTATTGTATATTGTAAATACTCAATAAAACCATTAAATTAATAGCATCAGTAGGATATCACATATATTTCCAGCTTAAGCCTGTTTTCTTTCACCTGTTTTTGAAATGGTGACGAATGAAGATATATGTTGATGACGTAAATGTGAAGCATCAATAAACAATTTATAAATATAATCAAAGGCACCCATACAGTAAATAAAGTAAGAACCAAGTGCTTGCTGACATGAAAATGCTTTTGCCTGTTTTAAAAATGCTGGCAGGAGCCATGCATATCTCTGGGGGAGACCGGCAGATATTCTATTAAGGGGGAACCAATTTAGAAAAGGACCACATCCTGGACTTCCTGTTTCGCATGGTAGCAACTGGTTGCGGGCTTATGGATTCTCCACACCCCCACAGCTAATTTTGCCATGCCAGGGGATCCTAAATGGGTCTAAGTTGCCCCGATGAGGCGACAAAGAAAGAAGGGTGCTCCAGTGATTCTGGAATGGTGGCGGCTGTTCTGTTCAACTTGGAGAAAGCCTTCTAACCCAACAGGAGAAAGGCTGGCCATATTGCATCGACCAGTCCAAGCTACTTGCAACCGAAGTCCAAAAGCACTAACCAACACAACTGTGAACAGTGTGCTTGAAACTGGGTGAGGAATTTGATCTTATCTTTTCTAATTTACATTTAATATCTGGAAAAGATCCCCAAGCAAAATACCTCCGAAAGGGAAGAAGAGAGATTTCCACCCCACCCTTATACTAACGGAAGCAGCAAATTAATCTTTTTATGGAGGATCAAAATATATGGAAGTGAAATAAATATAAAACCTGAAACTTAAATTTTAAATCTGGATAAATCTAAAATTGTTTTAATAGTTAAGACTCTCATTTCAGAGATAATTGTTCATTTTGGAAATTGAAAAACAAATAGTTGCTGACACCTAGTGACAGATGAAGACTATGACAGATATGACTTTAATATAAGACTTGGCAAAATCTGGGAAAGCCTATGTCTGTGACCTTCAAAGCTTTAACAATAAAGAACAGCTGTGACAAAAAAAGACAATAATCTGGGCTGTAGACAGATTTAAAGAGAGAATTATACATTTCAGAAAAAATATTTTTTGAACTCTTTGGATTACAAATATCTATCTAATTGGGACTCTAAAGCTATTTACAAAGAAAAGAAAGGAAGAGGAAAACTCAAATTCCTGGCATCATGGATCAGAGACATGTAGAAAGAACATATCAAGAAAACATAAATACGTCACAGGAGGAGATATATAGTATACTGCAACTAATTCAAACAACAATGAATTTAAACCACAAAGAAATCCAAAACAACTTTAAAAATATAAATCAATCTATTTCCAAGTTAACTCTATAACAAAAAAATCCCAAAAAACAACAACAGAGAAGGAGCAAATAAAACAGATAAATGGATATAGAATTTAAAATAGAGACTTAAAGATGGAACTTAACAAAACAAGGAAACATGATTTAATCCTAGTGGAAAACAATTCACAAGAATTGGAAGAAACAACTTATCCCTTAAGACTACAAAATAAATCTGAGGACAAGAAAACAGATTGGATAAAATGGACTTCGTAGAGATGTCAGGAACACTGGAGAGAAAGGAAATGATAAGAGAAGTGGAGAGAAAGAAAAAGAAAAAAAATCAGCAAACATGGAACGGCAGAAGTCCCGTACAAAGACACTTCTCCTGATTTACTTTTTATATTTACAGCAACTTTTATGAACATACGGAAAAACTTTTTGATTCAGCAAAATTCATTGAATAAGAAAGACACTGGGCAAAAGAAAAAGACCAAAGTGGAAACTTAAGAAAATAAATGATGGGACTTACCAGAGAGAATACTTAAAAAAGAAATATTTGTTTGAATATGGTTAAAGAAATAGAAAAGTTTTGGAATATATATGTCACTCTAAGAGGGATGAATTCTCCAAATACAATATAGTATGCTTTTTTCCCCTTTTTTGTTATCTTTCTTGAGTTGAGTAATATAAAAAAGTTGAAATGACTTAGATAAAGAAAATGTTTTAGATATTTAAATGTGATTGAATTTAAGAAAATTATAATGGATAAAAAATGTTTTGAATAAGAGTTAAAGGACTAGATGACTAGATGTATTAAATGCAATGTTTAAAGATTAAACATATTTTAATTATGGTTAAAAAGAATAAGAAATTTAGGAAATAAATACATATTAGCTTAAAAGGGTTATATATTTTAAGTAGTATGTTATTTTTTATACTTCTTTACTCTTGCTTTTCTTTCTTTTTTTCTACTTTTTTATCTATTTCTTAAGAAATGTAAAAGTGTGAGATGGTTCATATGGAAAAATAGAGTTAAATTCTTAAATGTAATTAATTTTTGAGAAAATCTTAACCAATAAGAATATCTAGAATTTGGTGGGAGAAACAAATTAAAATAAGGACTGTAACAGGATCTATGATAAGGCAACCAGAATGATTGTATAGAAAAGGAATATTATATTGATGTGATTATTATTTTTAGGACTATTGGGAAAAATATATATATATTTAACTGTTATCTATCAAAACAATAAGAATTGTATTAACTCAATGTTTGCAAAAGAGGAAATCAACTAAAACTATTGTGTGGATTATGGATTATAGAAATCAATTGTTAGTGATTTTTTACAAATGTAATCCAGACAACACACTGTTCACCAATTATTAAGTGATTTATGTTTTTTTAAAAAATCAAATATATTACAAAAAAATTAGAAAAGGACCACATCCTGTACATTTTAAAGGGATAGGGAACCAGCAACAAGTCCTCTCTCATTGACCAGGCTGGATGGACAGATTCAACGCTAGCAAGGAATTGACTGATGTAACCCAATCCTAGATCATAAAAGGTTGGTGATAGATAAGCCCTCGAATTGGATCTGGAAGCTCTCTGCTATCAAAGCAATGACTTATATCATTTTATAACGTCTATCCCATCAGGCATGTTGTCATTGCACTTTGTACCAGTTGCAGCTTCTGGGTTATTGCAAAAGGTATCTCAATTCAGAACACATTATGAACTAAATGATGCTAGCCTCCAATGTGAGGTATTTTAAATATGAAATACAAGCTCACCAGTCCAAGAATGGGCATATGTCACATGCAACAACTGCCTGGTTAATTACCTCTTTCCTTAATTTCACTTCCTATAGTTTTATATTTCACTTCCCTTGGATCTCTCCTTTTGCTATTCCCTTTACCCCATTAACAGCAACCAAATAGATAAAAGTCAAACATTTCATTTTGTTCGAGGTGCCACCAGATTAGTTTATTATTTTTGCTGAAGGCTTCCCTGTTGGGAACTAAGGAACTCATTGTTCCTTGGAGGGTAGCTTTTAAGTATTTGTGAATCTTTAGAGGTACCTCAGTAGTGGTCACTTTTATGGTGGGTTTAATGTGTAGTGCAAGATTCTGGTTGGGTGTGAGTAGATTTTTCCTTTTTGTGCATACGGTAATGTGCATGTTCCTTCACTCTTCCAGCACTCTTATACTCAAGAGCACTCAGGAATAAGATTTTTGAGTTACATGTTTTGAGAGATGTCCCATTTTCCTAACAGGTGTTCCTTTCTTACGTATACCGACAGTACAAATGGGGCAAATTTTATGTACTCCACTTTTGAAGCCCCACAACATTCTGAGAAAAAGGCAGAATGTTTTCATAATCAAAACTTCCTAGACTCAAAATAATTAAAAGGAAATCATGTCATATTCGCCTACCATTTATCCTGAACTCGGTATAAGTCGATCTCTGGTTATCCCATAATGATTTGTATCTCTGTGCAGAGATCTAGACAGCCAGTAGGCTGGAATTGGGATCACAAAGTGGCTTTCTTGGGTGGGGGGGGGAGGATTTGTATAGAAGGTGTGGGGGCTTTTGCTGTAGCAAAGGGTGTGATTGGCTCTTCCCGACCTGCAGGAATTTAGCCCAGCTGCTTTGGGATGTTCCACTCTTCTGCTCTGAACAGGAGCAAGGAAGCAAAGCCTCTGGGCTCCTCTTGAATCTTCCAGTGGATGAAAGGGTGAGTCACAGCAGCCAGGAGAAGCTGTGGCCATGTCCCTGATGGAAAACTGGATCTAGCTAATATTTAAGCTATTCCTAGGTAAGTCTAAATCTAGGATGTGATGCTTACAGCTGACAGTATTCCAGTATTTGAGGGGCTGTCACAAAGATGAAGGGAGCAAACTATTTACCGAAGCACATGAAGGCAAGACGAGAAGCAATGGGTGGAAACTAAATAAAGAGAGAAGCAACCTTGAGGATTAAGGAGAAACTTCCTAACAGTGAGAACAATGAACTTGTGGAACCACTTGCCTTCAGAAGTTGTGGGTGCTTCAACACTGGAGGTTTTTAAGAAACAACTGGACAGCCACTTATTTGAAATGGTATAGAGTCTCCTGCTTGAGCAGGGGGCTGGACTAGAAGACCTCCAAGGTCCCTTCCAGCTCTATTCTGACTGATTGAAACCTTGCAGTCAGTTATGAACTTTCACTTTCCCCCTCCCCAAAAGGAGCCATTGTGTGAAACCTGGTGTTATGTGTTTTAATATAGGCTTTGTCAGATTGTGTAATCTGGCTCAGGAAGTGAATCAAGCCTGTTTTCTCCAGTATGGCAGGCTCTGGCTTCTTTCTGCTGAGATGATATTATGCAACGTGGAATATTTACGTGATGGACCCACATCATTTGTTCAGATATCTCAGCCAAACCAGTGTTTTCCTCTCTTCTTGCTTTCCTTCAGATGATGCTTTGTGGTGATAGGTAAATTAATTATTACAGGCTATTATTTACTTTCCTGCCAAACTGGAACACCATTGGCCATCTGGTCCTTAATGGTGATTACCGGTATTCTCCAAGGGAGCCTATAAATGAGACAAGAGGCAGGCACTAGGAGGCTTGGAGAGATGTGAAGTTTGCAAACATATTATTTAAAAGCGTCACAGACACCCTTCTCTCCCTGCAAGCAAACAAGTGAGAACTATTATTTGTAATTGAGCTGGCTATCGAGAGGAGTGTAACTCTAAAGGCAGAGTAGAACTTAATGGCACATCCAGGAAAAGGAGGTAACTGAATCCTGATAGGAAAACTCTACTTCTGCAAAATTTTGTTGAGTTATCCTTAGTACTGTTAGATGGAAAGTTATGCTATGGTTGCTTGAAAACCCTGCAGTGGATCCGTTAAAGCTCACAAGGAATGCTTGTGAGCTTTATAGATCCTCCGAGAGGTTTTCAAGCAACCATAATATAACTTTCCACCTAACAGTAATAAGGATAACCTGGAATGGTTGTGAGCCTTACAGAATGCTTCCATGTATTCTTTGATTTATAGATGAGGCTATATCAGTGGTGGGATTCAGCCAGTTCACACCACTTCGGCAGAACCGGTAGCTAATTTTTTGTTGCCCAGGCCCTGAATGGACTTCCGGAAGCGGCCTCCATACAGAGAACTGATTGTTCACATATTTGAATCCCACTGGGCTACATTCATGGTCTCCTCAATTTGTGGAGAATGGTCAGATGTCTATCTGTACCTTCACTGTCAGTCTACTGTATGGGGAGCAAAAGACAAGTTTTTATAAAGCAATAAATAGGAGTACTGGAAAGAGAATCACTTTTCCACCATTAATTTTAATCGTAGCCCCCTCCGGCATCAGGGACCCAAGACATTATTTTTGAAGGAATACAATTCTTGAGAGTAAAAAATATTGTCCTTTTCTGACCCCATGTTTTGCATTTTACACCTGACTCTAAGCCAGAATTGTAAATGATTCTGATTGATTCATGCCACATTAATACTGTTTAGCAGCAGAAATGACTGAATTGTCTTCTCCATCTTGCACACACTCCCCTCCCACCAGGACATCTACAGGTCAACAGAGTAGGGACAACTAGGCTAAATGAACCAGAAATGAACCAGAAATCAAAAGCAGTGTGCTGAAAGTGGGACTCTAGACTGGTCATTATGAAATATGCCAGGAATGGACAGCAGTAACAAAACTTGACCTCAGACTTCTATTTTGTAAAGAAATGGCAAGCTAGAAGAACCACTGGCAGGAGGAAATGTATGTACACACAAGACCTGAGAAAACATAGCTTGTTTCTTCTTTGCCAAGCGAACCAGTGCTGAGATCCTTCCAAGTAATGTGGAGCGAAACACTTTGATTCAAACCTGCACAACATTTCTTATGTTCTTAATAAAATCTACACTACAGTCTACACTCAAAGAACATATCAAGTGCCATCCAACCCACCACCAGAGGGGCACAGCCTGACAGACCAGCCTCCAAATACTTAAAATGCATAGAAGTGAAGCACCTCAAGGATTAGCCCAAAACTCTAGTCCCAGTTGACAGATTAAGTAAAAAAACTCAAGGGCCAGCAAAACCTACCAATAAATATTTCCGTACATCAGTGTGGATGTTATGTCACCCATGAGGCAAGGAGATATGAGAATGAGCAGTCGTCCAGTAGTGGTCTGGAGGGATTCTGGAGGAGCAACATCCACCTTGCATGCCTCACTTGTCAAGGGCAAATACTTGGTCCAGGCATCATTGCTGAAGGTGTTTGCTGAAGGCAAAGCAGGACTTGCCTTTCTTTTCAGTCAATAGGCTATAAAAGCAATAGGAATTTGTATATACCTAGATATTCTGGGAAGATTTATAGAAAAGGGGACACTGGAGGTGCAGGGCATATTGTAACAAATTTTACTAGGGAGGAAGCACCAAGCCAAAAAATATATATATATATTCCAGCATAAAGGTTGGGGAGAGGATTAACCCAGCTGTAATTTCTTGGCCTTGTACAGTTCCTTAATGAACACCACTTAGAAAAAATGTTTTCTGTTTGTCCCATGATAAGTTAGGACAGACTGCACTATGTCTAAAACTTTCCAGCATGTTCATGATATGGGGGGCATTTTGAACCGTGGTAATGGCCATTATGCTGCAGCCTTATTGCAAGGCAAACTCTTGGTCCACCTAGATACCGATTGTCTATTTGAAATGGTGTTTTCTCATTTTGCAGGAAGATACTGAAAATCAAACCTAGAGCTTTCCTATGCAAAAAAAAAAAAAAAATGACTTCAGGCACTTTGCCGTAAAGGGCTGGTTGGGGAAATAATGTAAAGCAATCGAATCAAGATGTCCAAATGCACTAGGGCAGAAAGTTATGTGTTTTATCCTGAGTTATGTATGGCATTTAATGGCTTTGTGAACATGACGGATCATTCCGGTTACCAAGGTTCAAGCTTTTAATTGGGATTTTAAACCCAAATTGTACCACAGTGTATGCTTGCCAAATCTATACCCTTCTTTGCTTGCTGTTGCCAGCTTTGGCTTGTGGACTTAAACTTAAAGTCTACCTGTTGTGTCCTGGGCCTGATGAGGCAGCTCAGCAGGCCCAGAAATGTTGCAAATGGTCCCGGGCAACCCAAAAGCTGACCGGGACCACACTGGTTAGCGCCGGCCTTGCGTGCAGGCGCAAGGCGCGAACAAAGGAGATTTATGATAGGCTGTTTGGGAAACTATAAAAGGCCTGCGAGCCTGTTGGGTTACTGAGTGGTAACGTGGAATGAATAAAGAAGAACTTGGTTACAACGTGAGTGTGTGTCGCTTCAATGCTGCGAACCCCAAGACGTAAAACTACCCAAATGTGAATTCTACAAACCTGAAAAGCAGGGAGGCCAGTCATGTTTTTAAAACCAAATTTCATGAGCAACTAGCTGTTACATTTGCTTTTTTTTTTCCGCTTTGGAAAGAAAACAAAGCAGAAGGGCTGGCTAAGGAATGTGGTGCTCTCCATGTCATTTCTCAATAGCATTTACAGAGTGTTGACACAACAATCATTCAACTATGAATGGTTCAGAAGGAGTTGTGTTTTTATCTCTTGCTGTCATCGTTTAGCTTTGATAAAAATCTAAGGTTTAATTATAGTGCTCAAACAGCCCAAAGCCAAAGTATTTTACAGATCAAACATTGCCCCTGGGGAAAGTACTCACTGACCTGACACAGCTTGAATATTGAATGCAGAATTAGAATAAAGGTGTGGAGGGAAAGAAGCTATATTTATATATCCCACTATGTGTAACACTGGTGGCGTTCCTTGGTGGGGTTAAGGTGGTAGTGTATCCCTGTCCCTGCATGAGATGTTTGGTCTCTTGAAATAGTTTCTGTGTTCAAGAAAACCTCCCATTCCATACATGTGGATATTCATGCTTGCATAGAACAGATTGGATATTTAGATTAGATCAGATGAGATGTTTTATCCTGTTTTTATTATACCTATAGATAATTCAAGCCTGCAACCATACCTAATACTTCTTCCTTTCCCTATTTTCCCCGCAAAACAACCCTGTGAGGTGAGTTGGGTTGAGAGAGAGTGACTGGACCAAAGTCACCCAACTGGCTTTCATGCCTAAGGCAGGACTAGAATTTATAGTCTCCTGGTTTCTCGTCTGGTGACTTAACAACTAGACCAAACTGGTTGTCTTTGCAAGTCTGCTCCTGGAAATGTAGCCAGTGCTTATTGAGATGTAAAGAAACAAAACTCACTTCAAGTCTAACGAACTTATTATCACCTAAGCTTTTCAGAACCAATGCGTAGGTTGTGAGATAAACCATAATGATGCATCAACAGGCATCTTAACATCTGCAGCACCTATAAATGGCACTATTTATCTTATGGCACTATTTATATTGTCTTCCAAAATATAAAAAGGCGGAAAATAAAAAAGCAAGCCAGCCCATGTTCTTATGGAACGTTTATAAAGTTTGCCCATTTTAGATATTTTCCATCTATGCAAGGGCATAGTGGTGTAACATATTTTAAAACTTTTAAACTATAGAAGCAAAATGTTGCTTTAGTTTTTTGCTGGGGTAGAAGGTTCTGGGAAGGATAAGAAAATGGAAAGATACTCATTTATCATATTAAGTTTAATACAGCTTTACTAAATGTCACATATAACTTAATAGAGATTTTTTTCAAAACGGGTGGCTATCTGAATCCCCTGTGACTTGCTCTGACTCTAACAAAGCACAGTACATAGAGGGAGAAGGGAATGGCCTTGAAGGACAGAAGAGTGACCCACTACCAAGGCCGTGGTCAGGTAAAAGGGGCTTAAGGTTTGACCAAGAAAGGAACATGAGTAAATGTCTCAGATAAGATCCTCCCCTTTCACTCCACACAAATATAAATAGTGGGAGGGGAAAATACATTTAGACTTGTAAGATTCTGTTAAAGATGCTACAATATATGTAATTATGATTTAAATGGCAGAGCGTTCTTAGTGTGTTCTACCTTGCAGGGGCTGATATACCGGTAGTATTAGTAGCTATCAATTGGATGGGCATCTCTAAGAGAAGTGCAATTGAGATCATCCGTGGTTTTGGCGTGGAGTACCATCAGTACGCTGATGATACCCAGCTGTACATTTCCACGCCAAACCACCCCAACAATGCCCTTGCCGTGCTGACCCAGTGCCTGGAGGCCGTGCGGGTATGGATGGGGAAGAACGGACTCAAGCTCAACCCCTCCAAGACCGAGTGGCTGTGGTTACCGTCATCCCAGTATACCCAGCTGATTCCATCGCTGTCTATTGGGGGCGAAACAGTGGCCCCCATAAGAAGGGCTTGCAATCTGGGAGTCCTCCTGGACTCACGGCTGTCCTTAGAGGACCATCTGACGGCCATGGCCGGGAGGATGTTCTACCAGGTTCGCCTGGTACGCCACTTGCATCCCTTCCTAGACCGGGACTCGCTACGCACAGTCACTCATGCCCTCGTTACCTCCAGGCTGGACTACTGTAACGCTCTCTACATGGGGCTCCCCTTGAGGTGCACCCGGAAGCTCCAACTGGCTCAGAATGCGGCCGCGCGGGTAGTGACGGGAGCATCGTGGCGCTCCCACGTAACACCGCTCCTGCGTGAGTTGCACTGGTTGCTGGTGGTCTTTTGGGTGCGGTTCAAGGTGCTAGTGACCACCTTTAAAGCGCTCCATGGCATTGGACCCAGATACTTACAAGACCGCCTACTGCCAGCAAATACCTCCCGCCGTCCGGTACGCTCCCACAGAGAGGGCCTCCTCAGGGAGCCGTCGGCCAGACAATGCCGGCTGGCGGCCATCAAGGGGAGAGCCTTCTCTGTGGGAGCTCCCACGTTATGGAACGAGCTCCCCCCCGAACTCCGTACAATGACAGATTTACGCACCTTCGATCGGGAACTAAAAACGTTCCTTTTTCAACAGGCCGGCCTGGCATAGAAGCTTTGGTTCCAGTAGGGTTAGAATGTTTTAGGGGGATTGAGTAAATTTTTAAGATTTGTAAGTGTTGGGTTTTTAATGGGATTTTACGGCCAAATTATTTAATTCATTTTAAATTATTTTAAATTATGTATATTTATATGTTTTTAAATTTTAGGCTGTACACCGCCCCGAGTCCTTTGGGAGAGGGGCGGTATAGAAATTTGATTAATAAATAAATAATAAATTGACAGGTTGTTGTGCAAATAATGTGAATTTACATCAGTTGCTTGGTATGAATGGCACAAATGACATAATTCACGTCAGCCGTGTGACGCTATTGAAACTTGTGATATTACTACGGCTTGTAATGGGTGCTGATTACTGTCTTTAATGGGCTTTGACAAATCTGGAGTCCACCAAATGCTAATATCTTACCTACTGGAACCTTCATGCATCATTGCAGAACCTTACTATCTTTGCATTGAGCACCTATGTATCTTCTTCTTTAAAAGTTTAGTGGAGTAATATGGGGACAAACTATATATATGATCTGAAATCTTGACAGCTTCTGAACTTCAAGTTGTCTTTTCCTTTTGCTATAAGCAGCCAAAACAGACCTGATATAAATTAGTGCCACATCTTGAGGGAGATGCTATGTTTATTCCATGCACCAAGTTCAAATGCCCATTCCATTGGTACACTAACTTCTACATATCCAAGGAATGAAATCTGGAAAAACATTCGTTCCTGTGCAAAATGTTATTAAGGATGGCAAAGGAAATTGATACCAAGCAGGTATCAATTCAGTTGCTGCTGAATTAAACCTATACAGTAGAAGAAAGTCAGAATAGAGGAATGTTTATAATATGGTATTTTTTTTTGAGAGACAGAGCTATACTTTGATGGGTATTCCTTTCTTTTCAAACTGCCATTAATATTGTTTAGGCAACCTTTATAATTGGAACAGATAAAGTAGGATAGGAAAAGTTGTATATTTATGGAAACATTGCCCCATTCTCATATTTATGACAGTGAACTTACTTTTACTCTTTTTTCCTTTATAACTTCTCATGGAATTACTATCAGATCAGAAAAATGACTAAAGAAGAAGTGTCAGAACATCCCAGAGAAGAAATTATTTATTTGGAGGTTGAACTGTTACAAATCAAACCAGAGAGGAAAAAGACAAAGAGTAGCTTCAGATCAAAACTCATTGTCTGAATGCCTGAACATGGCCAAATTATTCATCTTTAGCTGTGTAACCATCAGGGTGGTTTATATATGACAACTACCAGACACCCAGTAGTTGTACTGGGCAATATATGAGGAGCTGGTCCGCATAAAGAAAATCCATGCCCTCTGTAGATGATAAATAATGAATTAAGATGGATTTCCATCTTAATTCATTATTTATCCTCTACAGCAGGGCTTTTCAACCAGTGGTACAGGTACCACCTGTGGTACATTGGCACCTGGCAGGTGGTAGGCAATCATCCTAGAAAAGTAGTAGTGGGGGAGGGGAATGAGTTGAACCGGTGGCAGCACCACACATGCCTGAGCGAGAGATGGCTGGAGCTGCAAGGCTGTCAGGGCTCAGTGGAAGCGCCAGGATCAGTGCTGCTTTCCAGCTGATTGGCACTTTTTTGGGACTGTCAGGGCTCAGCGGAAGCGCCAGGATCAGCGTCAGGCGCCAGCTGGAGCTCGGCGCTGATCCTGGTACTTCTGCTGAGCCTAGAAGAAGCACCGATCAGCTGGAAAGCAGCACTGATCCTGGCGCTTCTGCTGAGCCCAGAAGAAGCGCTGATCAGCTGGAATGTTGTAGCATCTACAGGGTCTTGTGATTTACACTCAGATGCTTGGCAACTGATTCATATTTATAACAGTTACAGTGTCCCAGGGTCATGGGGCGGGAAACACACCCCACCCTCACTGCCAATCCTCAACAGAAATGCCTCACAACAATGAAAACCTTGGACAGGAGGAAGAGCGCTGCAGGCAGGTGTCTTGCTCGGCTGTGCCTTGCGGGGGGGCACTTTTTTCAATGCTATTGTAACTTCGAACAGTCATTAAGCAAACTGTTGTAAGTCAAGGACTACCTGTACTTTATCACTTTTTCCTTTTTTTTTTTGGTCATCAAATTTTTGACACCTTGCTAGGCGACTGGTGGTACTCGGATGTTGCCCTATCCTAAAAGTGGTACAGTGGGTGAAAAGGTTGAAAAGCCCTGCTCTTCAGCGTTGGGGGGCAAGGATTTGGATATCCGTTTTTATCCAAGCAGAGATATAACCAACAAAGATGATTGGCGGGCTGGAGGCTAAAATGTATATATAAAGAACTGTTACAGGAATTAGATTTGTCTAATCTAATGAAAAGAAGGATTAGAGTGTTAGCAGTGTTCCAATATTTAAGGGGCTGCCACAAAGAAGAGGAGACCAAACTATTTTCCAAAGCACCAGAAGGCAAGACAAGAAACAAAGGAAACTAATCAAGGAGAGAAACAACCTAGAACTAAGGAGAGATTTCTTGCCAGTGAGAACAATCAACCAGTGAAACGGCTTGCCTTCAGAAGTTGTGGGTGCTCCATTACTGGGGGCTTTTAAAAAGAGAATGGACAGCCATTTGCCTGAAATGGTATGGGGCAGGGGTAAGCAACTTTGGTTCTTTTTTGACTCGTGGACTCGAGGGGAAAGGGAGAGGTTTCCAAGCTGAGCTAGGCTGGCTCAGGAATTCTGGGAGTTGAAGTCCACAAGTCATAAAAGAGCCAAGGTCGCCTACCCCTGTATAGGGTCTCCTGCTTGAGCAGTGGATTGGACTGGAAGACCTTCAAGGTCCCTTTCAAATCTGTTATTCTATTTTTCTGTTAACCATGCTCCATTTTTCTTTGAGTATAAAGACAGGGATCAGCCACTGGATTAAATTCACTCTTCCTATGAGAAGTCAACTATTCCCTTCTCTTTACCTAGTGAAGAAGGGAGCAAGATAATAAGCAAAGAAGGTAATTAGCAAAATAAGAATGGAAAAAAGGAGGTGCTGAGTTGTATTTTGTGTGATTATTTACTAAACTGTTTTTTTAAATATTTTATTGATTTTATAATTTTAAACAACAAAAAGAGAAAAACAGGCCATGGACCCAGCTTTACCTCCCCCTCTCCATCCGTGGAGCCGCATACAGCAGGCGGCCCCCGCTGGGCATCCAAGGCCGCACTAGGCCTCGGGGCCCTCAACCTAGCAACCACCAAAGGGGGGAAAGGGCTCCCCCCATCTCCCTCCAGGGCATCCCTGGGGGGGGGAACCTCGGGACCTTGACCCTGCAGAATCAGTGTCTCTGGCCTAATCTGTTGTGCAACCGGGTATCTGGATTCGGGCGTACCCCATCGTGCACCTGTGCCTACCCAGCACAGCCCTAGCTGGATTCCAGACCCCCCCACCAGGGTATCTGTGTCTATCCACGCTTAATCATAACCGGGCCTGCCGTGCAACCGGGTATTTGGATCTGGGCGTACCACTTCGTGCGCCTGTGCCTACCCAGCACGGCCCTAGCCGGATCCCAGGCGCCCCACCAGTGCGTCTGTGCTCATCCGCGCGCTTAATCATAACCAGGCCTGTTGTGCAACTGGGTATTTGGATCCGGGCGTACCTCATCGTGCGCCTGTGCCTACCCAGCACAGCCCTAGCCGGACCCCAGGCATCCCACCAGTGCGTCTGGGCTATCCGCGCATAATCATAACCGGGCCTACCGTGCAACCGGGTATTTGGATCCGGGCGTACCACTTCGTGCGCCTGTGCCTACCCAGCACCAGCCCTAACAGGATTCCAGGCCCCGACCACACCTAGCGGTTAACCCTCTCTGCATCTCAGGGGCCACCCATCGTGCCCCTGCAGCATCAGAGAATGGAGGAGCCTACGCCCATAACACAGGGTACCTCTTCAGCGGCTCCAAGGAAGCCTAGTCCACCCAGCCGGGTGAGCGCAGACATTACTGCGGCCAAGGGCAGGGACAAGCATACAAAAGCCTCTAAGAGGGCAGAGAAGCAGGCCAGCAGAAGACACCAAGCCCTGGAGAAGGAATTCTCCAGAGCACAGAAAAGAGCCAGGTTAGAAAACCCGCAAGAGGGGCTGGCTCTGGAACTCCCCCTAGGCCCCCTAGCCTCCCCCTTAGGGATATGGTCTACGGGAGACACCACTCAGTCCCCCGAGCACATGGGATTGGGAGCCATCCCGCCAGTCCCCCAACCTTCAGCCACAAGGGCCCAACTTGGGGCTCCCGAGGAAACCTGGACTCCCATCGCGACTGGCCTCCGTCCAGCGGAGCCCATCTCCCTTCCCACGGAGGATCGTCTCGCCTTGCTGATAGCGCAGGCGGTGGACCGAGCGCTTGAGGCCAGAGCACGCGCCCATACTCCAGCGGTGACCGTATATCCACCGATACATCAGCCGGTAACCGAGGCCTACTATTCCCCAGCTTCCCCAGCTAGTGAATCCCACTCGGAGGGATCATCGTTCCAGGCTCATGAACCTGAGCAGGGGATACCTATGTCAGAGGAAGAGGAGGAACCCCCCCCAGAGGCTCCCCATTCAAGGGCCTCTTTAATCCCTCTTTCTTCGTTGCCTTGCTCCGCAAGGCGACCGCCACTGCTAACCTGGGGACAGACATCTCCTCTCCTACCACTCCGGATCCCACGGATTCAGAGGCGGACCCAATCTTCACTGAACCGGTGACCACCCAGCACCATATCCCTTGTCCTCCCATGTTCTTAACCACAATCCGTAAACAGTGGGCATCCCCCGCCTCCATTCCCCTACCAGGCAGCTCCAATCGTAAGCTGTACAACGTAGCAAGGGATTTAGAGGAGGCGCTGGAAGTACCAGCGGTGGACGACCCTTTCGGGCCACTAGCATCCCCCACGGCCATCTCCGGGGACGTCGCTGAGGCCCTTAAGGCAGAAGACTGTAGGTGCGAGATGACTTACCGAAGGTCTCACCAGGCGACAGCATGGGCCATCAGGGCGGCCACATCGGCATCCTTCTTCAGCAGGTCCGCCCTCCGCTGGCTCAGGCAACTCCAGGCCCGCATCCCAGCGGAGGACATTCGTACCCATCAGGACCTCAGCAAGATGGTGGCGGCCACCGAGTACGCGCCAGACGCCACCCTCCAGGCTGCAAGGCTCTCCTCCAGGGCCAGGGCCTCTACCATAGCCGGCCGCCGCATGCTATGGCTCAAGCACTGGCAAGCAGACCCCAGGTCTAAGTGGCGGCTCTCGGCTGCACCATATCAAGGAGGAAAGCTGTTTGGGGACGCGCTGAATCCCTACCTAACCGAGAACTGGGATAAGCGTAAAGTCCTCAATCACATCCTTAAGAGGCCGAACAGGCGATCCAACTACATCCAGAGGAGGCAACCCTCCCAGGCAGGGGCCAGGTACAATTACTCCCAGGCCTCGACCTCCTTCTTAGCCAGACAGGACAGACAGGATAGGCAACCGGACAGGCAGGCAGCCAAACCCAGACAGCAGTCTCAGGGCAAGCGGCCCTGGTGGTACCTCCCATAGGGGGCAGACTCTCCCTCTTTGCCCACCAGTGGGAGACCACCACCACAGACGTGTGGGTCCTGATACCATACACCACGGTCTGTCTCTAGAATTCAGATCCCACCCTCCAAACCAGTTCCTAGCCTGTCCATCCCCACGAAATCGAACCAAGAGAAAGCTAATTAACGAGGCCGTTCAGCACTTGCTGAACATCAGAGCCATAGAACCGGTCCCGGTGGACCAGAGAGGCGGGGGGGTTATTCTATCCTCTTCGTTGTACCAAAGACATCAGGAGGATGGAGAGCAATCTTAGACCTCAACGGTCTAAACTTCCACCTAAGGCATCGAAAATTCAAGATGCAAACGCTCCTCTCCATCTTGGGAAGCGTAAGACAAGGGGACTTCCTGACATCCATAGACCTCACGGAAGCATACCTTCACATCCCCATCTCTCTAGCCCACCACCGGTTCCTAAAGTTCGCTTACAGGGGGCGCCACTTCCAGTACAGGGCGCTCCCATTCGGCCTCTCATCGGCCCCCAGAGTGTTCACCAAGGTCTTGGCAGTCCTAGCAGCCCACTTGCGACTCATACCCATAAGGGTCCAGTGCTACCTGGACGACATCTTGATCCAGTCGCAGTCCACCCAGGCCGCGCTGTCAGACCTTCAAAGGGTGATAGGACTGCTTCAGGACCATGGTTTCTCCATAAACTTTCCCAAAAGCCATCTGGTCCCCACGACCAGGCTTCTGCACCTAGGGGCTATCATAGATACGGTAGAAAGCTGTCCGAGGAACGCCGAAACAGTATAAGACAATCGGTGCTCCAACTACGCAGGTCCCAGACAGTTTCCTTGGCCACCCTCTCCCAATTGCTAGGCAGGATGATATCGGCCATAGCGATCCTCCCTTGGTCCAGACTCCACTCCAGGGAGCTGCAGTGGTTCCTGCTGCCCTTCCAGAAGCGGAATCTCAGCACCTCGCAACGGCGAGTAAGGCTACCACATCAGGTAGCACGCTCCCTCATGTGGTGGCTATTGCGAGCCACACTAAAGGGGTCATACTTCAGGGAGCCACACCGAGTAATACTCACAACCGATGCCAGCCTGTTTGGCTGGGGAGCACACCTCCGATCGCTATGGGCACAGGGCCGTTGGTCCCCCACGGACCTTCACCACAACATAAACTGGCTCGAACTACGGGCCATTCACCTAGCCCTCCGCCAGTTCCACGACCTGGTAAGGGGCCGCCATGTACTGGTCCTCACGGACAACGTGGCAGCCAAGGCCCATGTAAACCGACAGGGCAGAACCAGATCCCGATCCTTACTGACAGAGATGCTCCTACTGGGAGCTTGGGCGGAACACAACCTGGCCTCCATCAAGGCCGATCACATTTCAGGGGAGTCAAACCCACAGGCCGACCTCCTGAGCAGAGCAACGGTGGACCACTCGGAGTGGTGTCTACATCCGAGGGTCTTCAGAGAAATATGTCACCGATTCGGTCTTCCCCTCGTGGATCTCTTTGCATCCCCAAGCAACGCTCAGCTGCCGTGGTTCTTCTCCCGGTACCGGACTCCCGCGGCAGAGGGGACGGACGCGCTCCGGAGCCCTTGGCCTCGGGGCCTACTCTACACTTTCCCGCCCCTATCCTTCATCCCAGCGGTGATACGCAAGCTCCTCCAGGAGCAGGCAGAGGTGCTTCTGGTGGCCCCCCATTGGCCAAGGAGACATTGGTTCGCCGACCTGATGAGCCTAACTCTAACAGCACCCTGGCGAATTCCTCCAGAGAGAGTATCTCTCAGCCAGGGGGTCATACTCCACCCGGAGCCCCAATGGCTCCAGCTAGCCATCTGGCACTTGAGCGCTCCATCCTATCAGGGGAACTATGCTCACCGGGGGTCATCAGAGTGATTCAGGCCTCCCGCCGTCCCTCCACGAACCGCATTTACGAGGCCACGTGGAGGAAGTTTCAATCCTGGTGTCTGGGCCAACACCTAACTACCTCGGACCTCACAGTCCCCCACATATTAGACTACCTGTTAGAGGGCCTGGAAAGAGGCCTGGCACCTAACACTTTATGGAGACACATAGCCGACCTGGCCACGGTCCTCACCTGTGGTTCCGCGGGTTCCCTGGGGCATCACCCCCTGATCCGCTCATTCCTGAAGGGAGCGGCGAACTCCAAGCCCCCTACGGTACATAGATACCCTTCATGGGAACTACCCCGGGTACTCTGGGCCCTTACCAAGGCCCCATTTGAACCCCTGGGAATGTGCGACGTCTGCTACCTGACCCACAAGGTGGCCTTCCTGGTAGCAATCACGTCAGCACGGCGTATTTCAGAGCTGGCAGCACTCTCCACACGAGAGGACCTGTGCGTCTTCCACCAGGATCGCGTGGTCCTCCGACTCGACCCCACTTTCATCTCGAAAGTCAACTCACAGGAAATAGTGCTGCCGGACTTCTGTCCCAACCCATCACATGATTTGGAATGGCAATGGCACAGACTGGATGTCCGCAGGGCGCTTCGGCACTACCTGGCAAGGACAGCGGAGTTCCGCAGGTCAGAAGCACTCTTCGTCTCCTTCCACCCCTCCTCCAAGGGGCGGAGGGTCTCCCCTTCCACTATTGGCAGGTGGATCAGAACATGCATTACAGGGGCCTACCAGGCCGAATCATTGCCAGCTCCATCCCGAGTCACAGCCCACTCCACATGGAGCGCTGCCACCTCAGCGGCATGGGCCACCTAAGCGTCCATTGAGGAGGTCTGCAGGGCGGCCACGTGGACTTCACCGTCCCCCTTCATACGACATTACAGGATCGATAGATTCGCCTTGGCCGAGGCCTCATTTGGTAGGCGAGTCCTACAACAGGCATTACAGCAAAGTGCCACACCGGACCACTCTATTACCCACCCACAGGGACAGTAGGCTTTGGTATGTCCCATCCGTGGATTCTCCATCTCCAAGTGCTGGAGAAGAGGCGTTGTCTTACCTGAACGCCGTTTCTCAGCACGGAGATGGAGAATCCACTCCCATCCTAGTAGGCCATCAGGCCAGAATTAGCAGAAATTAGAGAGCCACTGCGTCTTGCGGTCAGTCAGTGTCTACGCTCGCGCCAAAAACTGGGGATCTCTATGGTTCAGGACGGGCATGGCAACTTTGGCTGACTTGATCTGATTGGGCAGGAATACAGTCTACACCCATCCGTGGATTCTCCATCTCCGTGCTGAGAAACGGCGTTCAGGTAAGACAACGCCTCTTTCAAGGCATTCTTGCAGTATCTAGATCACAGGGCATAGTCTAATAGGAAGAGAAGTGTACATTCAAAATACACTGTGAGAATGTAGGAGAGCAGGAAAGCAAATGGGAAATGAAGTGCTAAGTAATTTCATGATACATTGATCTTGAATGATTGCTTGATGTTGAACGATAAAACACAAACATGGATGCTGACATTTTTAAAGAGACTGTTCTCTTCCTCCTCCAAAATCTTTTGAATAACAGAATACAGAATAACAGAATAACAATAGAATAATAGAACGGGAAGAGACCTTGGAAATCTAGTCCAACCCCCTGTTCAAGCAGGAAACCCTATACTATGGGCGGGCAACTATGGCAACTTTAGGACCTGTGGACTTCAACTCCCAGAATTCTTGAGCCAGCATGGAATTCTGGGTATTGAAGTTAACAGGTCATAAAGTTGTCATAGTTGCCCATCCCTTCCCTATATCATTCCAGACAAATGGCTGTCCACTCTCTTGCCTCAGAACTTGGATTTCAAGAAGATACTTCACAAAACATAAAACACCAGCACAATGAACAAACAAACAATTCCAAGGATTATCATGGGAGGAAAGCAATGAAGTCTCCAGATTCCAGTATCATGCAATAAATCTCCAATGTGTGCTTTAGAGTGAGCTGTGTGACATTCAGTTCATTTTTGTTAGAGAACAATAGAAAAAAACATTGATAAAGCTGTCATGGCAATAGTTCAACTTTCAAATAAATCTTTAAAGCATGTTCTTTGGGACTTTTTTTCAGCTGGCCTCATGTGATTCTTATTATTTATTGGAATACTTAATTACTTTAGATATTTATCAGAAAACTATTACTGGTTATGCTTAGAGCTAAGTACTGAAGTGTCCTTTATTAACAATATATACCAGTAGGTGGCAGCATGTAGCTGACCCTGATGGATCTCATAAAAGCTAAATAAAGTCAGGCCTGATTAATAATTGTGTGGGAGAACTCTAGGGGATATCAGGACTAGAGGGTAGATTGAAAAGCCAAAAAAAAAAAAAAATCTTGGAAAAACTCAGTGGGAGACTGTTTCTGTGCTGCTATCAGCCTCCCTCCCTCCAGCATGTGTCCGTGAAGGCACCAGGAGTCAAGTTCAGAATGAAAGGGATGTTATCTTTGATGTATCTGAGAACTTTATAAGGGAATGGTTTGAAGTGTCTAAATAAGTAATTAAAAAAGGGCTATGAGGAGTGGGTTGCATAGTTTAATACAGAGCTAGTTTCGTTGTTTAATTGCAGTGCTTTTGGAGGTGAGGGTAGAGCCTCAATGTTGAGCTGCCATGTCTTCCCACACTTACTATGGGTAAACATGCTGTCAATGGGAGACAACGTCTTTCATGTCTGCAAATTTTCCCTACCTGGGGTTAAAAGAGAAGCTAGGGGAAATGTTGAAAAACAAGTCCTTCAGCTTTAAAACCAATAGCACTGGGGAAGAGCTATGATATTGCAGAAATTGGCAGAAACATAACTCAATAGTCCACGGAAACTAAAATCAAAGACACGTGCACATGTGCAAACACACACATGCACATACACAAACCCCATCAGAACTGTTAAGGAAGAAATGGAGGAAGGATTAGAATCATGTAAATAAACTGGATGTTGCAATGGAACAAGATGCTAGACTGTTATTCAATAGACGGCTGAATAACTGAAACTGGCGTAATACCATGAAAGCAACGTCTTACATTCTGGGTCACTCTTTTGTTTGTTAGTAATAATAAGAGCTCCCAAAAGAAAGGAAACAAGCTGCACACTTTGAAGGCTGCTGTGATTTGAAATTCTGCGTACTTTAAGTTGGTCGTCTGTTCAGTCCTGGTTTGTTCTTTTGTTCTGTTAGTTTTTAGGTAGTTCTTGACATGAGACCGTAATTGAGGCTGGAATTATGGTTGTAAATTGTTGCATTGTTTAAGTGGTTCATCATGTGACCAGACCAATTTTATGACATTTTTTGCAGCAGTTATTAAGCGAATACTACAGTGATTAATGAAATCCATTTTACCCGATGGGCAGTTTTTGCTGAAACCTGGAACTAAGTGCCAGAAACCGTCAAAAAAAACATTGAAAATCGTGGTTTCATGAGTGCAGGACACTGCAAATGAACGTAAAGGTGAGCTGGTTACTAAGTGCCCAAAATGTGATTGTGTTACGGCAGTGTGTTTGTGTGTGGAGGTGGCTGTCATAGCTTTGAAATAAAGTTGTAAGTAGCTTTTGGGGGATCCATCATAATTTTGAATGATCACTAAGCAAATGGTCGTAAGTCGAGAACTACATGTACTGTTGTCTAAAATCACCTTTCATTAAATGTGCCAGCAACAACAACAACAACAAAAGGCTATCATAATAAGAAAAACTTCTACCTTCTTTGTCATAATGCCATGTATTGTATTGATAGTTTTGAAGAGATTCATAGCCGGATGAGTAACAGGAATAGCACTTACATAAATAACTTGCTAATTAAAGTAGAGAAGGTTCAGGAAACCGTGCCCTCCATTTGGCCAAATTCCTTGGCATAGAATGAGTAAGTCCTAGCATCAGCACAATTTAGCCATACAGAGACGTGTGCATACAACTTGCTGTTGTTGTATGCACAACAACATAAATAATAAATAATAATAATAATAATCTAAGGAGTTTGGCTTTGTGCTATTGAATCAAAGCTTAGGGAGGACCCTAATTAACACAAGACTGAGGTCTTAGTATGCTTCCTATATGGGCCTTTGCCATTACAGCAATAGCAAAGATTGAAATCTGGCTGCTTTGATTAAAAAAAAAAATACAGTGTCACTCTTTCCTGCATTATTTTTTATGTGTGTGTGTAAAGTCAACTGTTGTACTGTAGTTGCATTTTTTTTCTTTTTGGGTGCTTTAAGTGTCGCTATTTTTAAGATGGCACTATGGTTTTATATTTTGTGTAGAATCATCACATAAATAGATAAATAAACCCTTCTCCGAGGGCTGCAGATAACACTGAAGTCATGGAGGTCAAAAATAGTATGCATTGCATCACTTGGTTTGCAAGAGACATACTTCTGACTTAAAAACCATTAGGACAAACAGTGCCTTTAAACTTCTGGACAGGCAAGTACAGCAACAAACACGATGGTGCAAATACCTTAGATTTTTGGGTTTGCAGTCATCATTGATATCTACAACTTCCAGCCATCTTTTGGCAATTTTGTAGGACACCTTGCAGCAGTTCATGCATCTACCTTCAAATTTTTATCCCATGACTTATATCCTCGTTCAGTCACGATTCAAGTAAAAATGCTCCGTCCAAATGCACTGTAATGCTGATATAAATAAGAAGAGTTTGATAGTAGGAATGGTAGAAATGATTGGCGGAGAGTGGCTCTTAAGGGTGTCCACAAAGAGAAGATGAGAAAAGTAAAGAAGGACACAGCCATATGATCAAATCCTGACCTTTTGCATAAAACGAACAGAGCTTTAAACACAGGGGTGCAACCACTATCTTTAACATTTTTGGCTCACTTGCTGGTGGCTGTGTTGTTTGAGACGCGATTGAAATGTTATTGAATTGCTTCCTGTACTTCGGAGTTGCAGTCAGAAGGTCCCCAAAGGGAGGAACTCAATGCCTGTAATTTGATGTCTTCAAGAAGTGTCAGATAGCTGGTAGATACATTAATACTGTTGAGATTTGCTTTTCTTTGTAAGAGAAGGATTGGCATACAGTTAGACATAGATGCTTTCCCCTCTTCATTATACTACAAGCTACTACTGTTTTTGGAAACCAGCTAATGGGAATTTGGTTTTCAAAAGTTTTGCTTGGCAAGTATTGATGCCAAATACTTAATGGGACAGAGTGTAAGTCCATTTTAAATGTAAGTTATCCACACTTGATGATACTTGATGCATGCCTTTGTAACTTGATTACAGCATTTGAGAGTCGGTATGCATTGATACTGAATGTTTGAAAGAAAGCACGGGATAACATTTAGTGTTTGACAACTGGCAGTTTAAGGATTTTTATATTTAGTGCCTGCCAAAACAAACATAGCAGCAGAGCTGAAGTATTCAATATTTATAGTTTTCAGAGAAAGCTTGGCAAATGTTGGATATGTGACTATTTAGAAATGTACGTTCAATTCAGTCCATCTGCTTTCTTCAACGTAAACTTTCTCATTTGGATATTCTGAAATAATTATATTCCCCTGAGCTGTTTTGAAAAGAAAAATGGTGAAATACAGCAAAGTAAAATAAAATAAAATAAAATTAAGGAAACTGATTTAGGTGCCATACCTAGTATCACTAACTCCTGTTGTTGTTGTGGTTGTTGTTGTTGTTGTAACTCCTTCCCCAAATGGCTTTTCATATTTGTCTAAATATTTTAGAAATTGATCATGGGTTTTTTGCCATTATGATAATTTTAAGACCTTTAATAGCACAGAGAGAGTATCAAACTGCTGGAGGCTCAGGCAGAAGATGCAAAACTGGAAGAGCTCAGTTTGAGGATTCCTCCCCCCCCCAAAAAAAAACAAAAAAAAAACCAGACACCAGATTTCTTTGCAGTGGCCATTGTTTGGGGAGCCAAATCTCTACGCAAGATAGGGGGAACTTGAATAACTAAGTTTGCAGTCTTCACTGGTAAACTGAGTTTGAGGATTTATTAGCAGGTTAGTTTTGGACGTCATATTGCATAAGGGAATTTTTAACTAGAGTGTTAGTCCCATTAAGCATAAAAAAAATAGGACAGGAGAAAACTAGAGGCATAACTTGTAGGATTAATAATGAATTATTTGGGGTGGGGATATAGGGTTCATTGATTACAGGGTTGTAGTGATGCAGTCCTGAACTTCAACTCTGATCATTATTACATCATGAAAGCAGCACACAGAATTGATTACCGGTTCAAGTCTTCAGCCTTCTTAAAAAGCCATCAGAACCTCTACAACAGGGGTCTTCAAATTTGGCCCTTTTATGACTTGTGGACTTCCAGAATTCCTCAGCCAGGGTGCTCTACAAGAAGATGTCTCACAAAAGCATTTCTAACCTTGGTTAATTTTTGATGGCTATCTTTAATGTTTTTATTGAGAACAGAGTGCGGTGGTGAGATCTAAAATGAACTTTTAGTCTATAGCTGTTGGAGCTGCATTTATATATTGTTATCTATTTGTTGCTTTTAAGATTATTGCCATGTCTCAGCTTCATATGAAAGGCTCCTCTTATGTCAAAACTGAAGAAAAGCACTAACAAATAAAGGGCGGAATGCCTAGTAACAGGGCACAGAGATGTTTATGCAGATAAACAGTAGAAGAGATTAGCACAGGGGAAAAAGCTACTGCAAGAACTGAGTCATGCTTGCAAAGCAATTATTAGATTATTCAACCTTTAACGACACTTGGGCATAACGCACGAACACATTGGGGAGGAGCAGCTGGGCTCCGAGCTGTGATGAAAACTCTCTGTTGTGTTTGAGAACTGACCCAGAGACTTGTTTATTATTTAGAGCACTTACAGCACACTTTCAAATATTTAATACCTTGCTTCTCAGCCTGAAAGATCTTGGCTTGTGAATTTCAAGGTAGCAGTCTAAAGTGGGAAAACAGAAAAGGAAAAAGGAATGGAGACTAGACAAAGAAAACAAGGAAATGTAGGCACCTGAATACCCTATTGTCATCCTGCACCATAGTAGAAAGTGGCATTTTGGCGGGTGGCAGATTTCCAGCCCGTTAGTGACATTGCATTGGATGGCGCGTTCTTCTAAAGCAGCATACTCTAATTTTTTCCCAGTCTTGCCACAAAACATTTTTTTAATTATCTCTTGTGCATAAGTACAGATAGTTCATTTAGTGACTGTTCAAAGTTATAACAGCACTGAAAAAAGTGACTTATGACCATTTTTCACACTTATGACCACTGTAACCTCCCCATGGTCACGTGATTTACATTCGGCTGCTTGACAGCTGGTTCATCTTTATGACGGTTGCAGTGTCCCGGGGTCACGTGATCACCTTTTGCAATCTTCTGGCAAGCAAAGCCAATGGGGAAGCCAGATTCACTTAACAATCCTGTTACTAATTTGACAACTGTAGTGATTCACTTACCAACTGTGGCAAAAAAGGTCGTAAAATGGGACAAAACTCACTTAACAAATTTCTCCCTTAACAACATAAATTTGTGATAATAAGTCGAGGGCGACCTGTACTGAATATTATAAATCTCTGTCTCCTCTGCAAGGTTATTTCTCTCTCTTTCTCTTTCGCATATCAATAATTAATAAAAAGTCTATGTTGCTAGGATGCAAGCTCATATTGTTATTTTCAGTCCCAGGTTACAGGGTTATGTTCTTTAGATTTAAATTTGGCTAGTTGCGTTTGTTTTGAATAGTGACCTCATTTTATTGCAAAAGTAGATTTTTTTTTCAGTGCTATGTGAATCCTGTCAATTGCCACAAGGGTGAAGAATAGTACATGACGTTTTAGATAACTAAGTAAACTTCATAAACTTTATTTGGCATGTTGTACAAAATTTTAAAGGTCTGGGTGATAAAATGCCAAGTACTCCAACTTGAATAATTAGTGAGAAAATTATTTATTGGTTCTATAATGACATAATGGATAATTCAAGCCAAAGCAGGAGAAAGGAAGGAAGGAAGGAAGGAAGGAAGGAAGGAAGGAAGGAAGGAAGGAAGGAAGGAAGGAAGGAAGGAAGGAAGGAGCTTTGTACTAGTAAACAAAGACTTGAAACAGCTGAGAAAATTTCTTCTTTTATGAATTGATAGCCATTTATTGTCAGTTGAATTATATGTTAAAAAGTTAATTATCTGAAATTTTTTTTTTACTGGTCTGGTTTAATTTAAATTTGCCCATTTCTCAAAATATATATATAGGGCAACATGTGATTCAGAAGTGAAGCCACATTATTCTTAGGATTATTTGTAAATGAAACCACCTTGCTATTTATTATTCTAATGAAGAGTAAGAAAATAGGAGCTCTGCTCTTATGCATATTGACTTTTGAGAAGCCTTATTCAATTCATTGGAATGTACTTTTGGATCGAGCTGGACTGTGGTTAAAATTAGTTCTACACTTTCCTGGGTTTCATGGATTTCAAGAAAGCTTTTCAAGTGATGTTTGTGAGGTCACTGCTTTTTCTCTCTCTTTCTCCTTTACTTCTTACTGCATACCTTTCACATTATGAGTGGCTTTCTAGGGATGTCTGGAATGTCCTTGAGAATTATAAAAAGCTCCACATTCAGTGTAAGCTCATTGTGTTAGAGTTTTATCAAAAGGGACAGAGTGTTCACATAAAGTGCTGCATACAGCTCAAAGCACTTGACAAGTTCTTATAAGTGGCCTTATTCATGCCTGCCTGTGAGAAATGAAGCATAAGAACTTTCTCCATTATTTCTTCTTCAAGCATAAATTATTACCTTGAAGTGCATGTTGAATGTGGAGGAATCTTCTCACAAACCATAGCAGTGACGTTAGTTGCAGGTGATCCCAACAACTTGAAAACCCTTGGAAATTGTATTGCTCTTCATAGCATTGGTAGAATTGGAAGGGGACAGCTGGACTCTAGGAAATAAGAATAATTTTGCCCGAAGTCATTCTTTTTTTGAAGAAAAATAAAGACATACTTGAGTACTGGAAAATAATATTCCAAGAAATTTTTGAGGAAAGCAAAGAAAATATCCAGGTGACTTGATTAAAAAAAAAAATTGGTCACTATACACAGCAAAGGTGGGCACTGCACCAAGACCAGAGATGGTCTTTCTTTATTATTTCTTTGTTATTTTTTATGGTCTAGGGCAGTGATGGCGAACCTTTTAGAGACCGAGTGCCCAAACTGCAACCTAAAACCCACTTATGTATCATCAGGTGCCAGGTGGGCGTGACCCATTGGGTGGATGTGGCTGCGGTGGTAACCGCAGACTGGGTGGGACTAAAAAGTTCAATCAATCAATTCCAACTTTGCGAGATCTTTTTTTTTTCCCGTGAGAAATTGAAATTGATTGATTGAACCTTTTTTTTTGGCACACGGTGGTGGAGGCCTAAAGTGAAAAGGTTTTATAAAACCCAGCTGAAGGCCTAGGACTGGGGCGATGGCACATGTGCCCACGGAGTTGACTCTGCATGCCACCTGTGGCACGTGTGCCATAGGTTCGCCACCACGGGTCTAGGGTATCCTGCTTGAGTAAGAGGCTGGACTACAAGACCTCAAAGGTCCCTTCCAACTTTGTTATTCTATTATTTTGGCCAGGATAGGTGATACTAAGCAGATATGATCCAGTGGAGGGAAATAATTTTAAAAAACTCATCTTGCTACCATCTTTGAGTTACAATGGTCAATTATGTTGGATTTCGGATCACCAAGAGAAACTATAGCCATGTCTGATGATCTAAAATGCTGGGACACATTTTCAGAGCATGCAGTTCTACTGGTATTCTCCAACCTTCCTTGATCTGATTACTTTTGAATGTTGCTTAGAAAGTTTGGGAGCTGTGGTCCAATTGTATCTAGAGGAGCACAGATTGGAAAAAACTGTTCCCCTGTTCTGAGACCAAATCAAAGAAATGCTTGGGTTTTTGTTTTTTTTAAAAAAGAGATAAATCAGTCTTCCCCAACCTCTCCTCCTCTTCTTTGGCTTTTTATAAAGTGCAAAACTTTCTGCACGTCACCGTCCACACAATAGTCCTTAACCCATGACCTTAATGGAGCCTGCCCATCACAGCTGTAAGTCATGACAGTCATAAAACAGGTATTGTCTGCCACCTCACACTTGCACCTCACAACCGTTCGGTATCAGCTCCCATGAACTGGGGAGATGCTTCTAGAGCAGGGGTAGTCAACCTTGGCTCTTTTATGACTTGTGGACTTCAACTCCCAGAGCACAGCTGGCTCAGGAATTCTGGGAGTTAAAGTCCACAAGTCATAAGAGAGCCAAGGTTGACTACCCCTGTTCTAGAGAATCGAAACTTCACTGTATCTCTCTGAGAAGAGCTTCAAGGACAATCAGCTGGGAACAGAAAGCAGCTGCATACCAAACCGACACCTGAAGTGACCGTTCTAAAAACATCTTATTTGAATTTGGCTGGACATGGGGGGGGGGCAGTGATGGGAAGCAACTAAGGGAGGAAGAAGTTAGACTTGGGGATTTTAGCCTGCGATTTTCAGTTCTGGCTATGCATTACTGTAACTCACCTGACTTCGAGTAAACCATACCTTTCTCGATAAATGGAGTTAAGGATCGTTCTGACGAAGAGGCTCAAGCTGAGGCAGGTCTCACGAGTTGATCCCCTGACTGACCTGGTTTTATAACTTTTGCTGTGGCAGTTGTTAAAGTGTGGTCATTAAATTAACTCCTCGGTCATTAAGTGAAACAGTGGTTCACAATGGGCACAGTTTTTCTGAAAACTAGAAGTAAATGTTAGTTTTTGACAAACGCATCATAAAGTGCACTGATATGACTGCAGGATTCTGCAAATGGCCATAAATGTGGCCCAATTGCCAAGCACCTGAAATTTATTCAAATGACAATGGGTGTGTGTACGTGTGTGTGTGTGTGTGTGTGACCCATCAGAACTTTGAACTCATATCATAAGTAGTCCCCAAGTAGATCCGTTATAACGTCAACCAATCGTAAGTCAAGGACTATCTGTATTATGGCTAGCTCCATGGGTATTGTAAACTACTTAAAATACAAATAGAAAGAAAATATAAACAAATGCCTAGAAAGAATTTAAAAAAACAAATTAAAAATATTGGGGGAAAAAACAAATAAACAACAGAACTAAAAATATTACACACACACTCACATGCATAGGCACATATGAAAGATAAAACGAATGTTAGGCTATTCCAATACCAAAATTATATATTTGAATTTCAATATATAATTTGAAATTTCAATCACGATTCAATTTTTAGACAATGAATTAAACTTAGGCATATGTAATTACATTTTCTTTTTGCCTAGCACAGCGGTTCTCAACCTATTTCAGGTTGCGATCCCGGCCTGCGCTGCGCATGCGCGTCGCGACGGTCCGCATTGCGCATGCGCGGCCGACGGTCCGCATCACGCATGTGCGGTGCAGTGGCTTGCATTGCGCATCGTGCATGCACAGCGCGACGGCCCGCATTGCACATGCGCGGTGCGACAGCCTGCATCGCGCATGCGTGCCGCGACGGCCCGCATCGCGCATGCGTGCCGCGACGGCCCGCATCGCGCATGCGCGACGTGACGGCCCACATCGCGCATGCGTGGTGCGCCCACAACGGCCCACATCGCGCATGTGCGGCATGACGGTTCGTATTGCACATGCGCAATGCGACGGTCCGCATCACGTGTGCACTGCGCGACGGTCCGCACCGCGCATGCACGACACGCACGTGACGGCCCACATTGCACATGCGCGGTGCGACAGCCCGCATCACGCATGCGTGGCGCGACGGCCCGCATCGCGCATGCGCGACGTGACGGCCCACATCGCGCATGCGCGGTGCGCCCACAACGGCCCACATTGCGCATGTGCGGCATGATGGTTCGTATTGCACATGCACAATGCGACGGTCCGCATCACGTGTGCACTGCGCGACGGTCCGCACCGCGCATGCGCGACACGCACGTGACGGCCCGCATTGCGCATGCGCAGCATGACAGCCTGTATCGTGCATGCGCGGTGCTACCCTGCGCATGCGCGGTGCTGCCCCCTGCGCCGGCCGGGGGAAAAATGGCGGACTGCGGCGTTTGGCGACCCCTGTGAAATGGTCGTTTGACCCCAAATGGGGTCGCGACCCATAGGTTGAGAACCACTGGCCTATTACATTGTGCAAACTTTGCCTGTTGAGATGTAATCAAGAAACCATAGTTAATGTTCATTCTTAGCATGTCGTGGCTATCCAATCACACAACAGTTGAGATGTTAAGGTGCTCATCCAGGTGGATCAGAACTTACTTATAGCAGTTTGAATCTTGTTATATTTTATCAGTTTACCAAGTGCATTTGTAAACTTCAGATCTGTGTATTTCCCAATATGTTAATATGTTGACATTTTCTGAAAACTGAGCAGATGATACAATGTCATGGCTTACTTGTTATTGAAGAGAAGTAGCATTTCACTGCCATCTGTTCATTGTGAAGTTCCAGATTAACTGAATTCCTGGGGACTAGTTTGCTGAATTAAGTTTTTGAATGTTGTTGAAGGACTGTTCATGAAATGCAAAAATTTCTCTAGGAAATCTTTGTAGAGATAGCAGGAACGTAGAAAACCTAGTCTACCTGGGCCTGCTTATCTGTTTATAGGTAAGGCATAAGAAAATCCTGATCTCCTAACTAGATCCACCTATCTACTTTTAAGCTGGCAGTTGCCCTGGAACAAGTAGCTGTAGCATATGTCAATGGCAGAGAGAGCCATCTGACTGTTTAAAAGACAGTCAACAATAGTGCAACAATGGAGACCGATGGCACTCCATCAACAAGTGAGGAAGGGAAAAAAAGACTTCTCTTAAAATGTGAAGTCTTATATACATATGCATGATCAACAATTAAATGCGATGAAAGTAGTTATGGCCCCTGTAGATTTTGTTTCCTTGCTATGTAATTCCTGGCATATGGATGACTTGAGAGGTTCAGATCATTTTCTTGGAAAGAAAATTCTATGAACAGAAGCTTTCCTCCTTTGGGACTGGGCCAAGTAGCAGGACAGACTTGCCAAGTTCTCCAAAAGGTGGCTTAGAATACAAGGAAGTCACATTTTGCAAATCTTAATTTCATTTTGCTGAACTGGAGGAGACTTGTGCTTCCTTGCACTGAATCCTATGTTTCAGGAGCAATAAATCTTCTTCATTTGCTAGCCTTGAATTCATTCAATACACGTGGACTAGGTAGAGCATCACCGCTACTAAACTATTAAAATTTTATTTTAAGTTCTTGCTTATGAGTGTTTGCAGATTGTATTTGGCATGGCAGCTGAACAAAAGTTATCCAGATCCAACCAGTGCTTTGACGTATGTGTATTTCTTTTTCTAACAGGGTCAGGGTTGAGCGTTTGGAAAGCCAACACTAAACAAATGTCAGAACTGAGATCAGTATGATGAAGTATGAGCATATTGCAAAAGCAGATGTAGCGCCACCCCTATAGGGACCGCTTAAGTCCAGGCCCTCCCGACCTCCCCTCCAAGTGACCACCAGCCCAAAGAGGTCTCTTACGTTGGTGCCTCTGCCGAACAGGGCATGTAACATGGTGGTATTCAGTCACGATCAGCAGCCATGCACATGGGGTGGTGATGGTCGCTCTCTCTCGACGGTGACTCACTTAGGATGATGGTGGTTGATCTCAGGTAATATGAACTTACAGGGAAGATGGTAGTCGATCTCTAATGACAACAACTTGCCCAGAATGATGTTAATCAGCCTCTGGTGATGGCAACTTGCCTAGAACGATGGCGGTCAGTCTCTGGTGACAGCAACTTGCCTAAAACAATGGCAATCAGTCTCTGGTGAGAGCAACTTGCCTAAAGCAATAGTAGCCAGTCTCCGGTGGCAACAACTTGCCCAGAACAATGGCGGTTAGTCTCTGGTGACAGCAACTTGCCTAAAACAATGGCAGCCAGGCCCAGATTCCTCAGTAATACCCGGTCATCAGGTTGCAAATCCTGAACCCTCATCTTCAGGTCATAGTTCATCTTATTTCTCTGCTCCCGAACCCCTGCAATGACTGAAGCCTTTTCATATGCCATCTTCAAGTTCCTCCTCAGCTTATCTTATAATTGCGGTGTGACCCAAATGAGATCTCATCCATTGAAATGCCAAATGCTATATCTACTGGCAGTCGAGCCTCCCTACCCAAATATCAGTCTATATGGAGAGTACCCAGTGGCATCATTTTTCATGCTGTTATATGCAAGTACAAGGGTGGAAATATGCTGTGTCCAATGTTGCTTCTGTTCTGCAATCAGCGTCCCCAGCATGTCAAGAAGGATACGATTAAACCTCTCAAGCTGTGGATCTCCTTGTGGATGATAGGGGGTGGTGGTGCAGGCCTGTGCAATGGAAGCATTTGGAACAAAGTGGGTGATGCAGCATCTGTTGCCTTCTCTTGATTTGCTGGAGAAAGAGAATGGGCTGGTATGAATTCCTGTCAAATATTCTTGGAAACGGGTACAGAGAAGTAAAACAGATCATCCCTACTAACTAAACTGGCTAGAGGGATCCCTGATTATTCAGGAGGAACTCAGCCAAGCTAGTCAGCTGTGGAAAGTGGAGCATGTGTGGGAACCATCTGAATTACCAAATGCCAGTGTATTTTTGAAGGATACATTGAAAAGAAAGCTCCATGACTTCATTTAGAGCAGGGCCCCCCAAATTCTTTAGCTCATCAACCCATTCAGATTGTTAATTGATCCTCAAATAGTTATTCTGTGGAAATAATTTAAGAACAGCTAGTTAAATCACATGCAAATAATAATAATGATACCCATATTAATGCCTATATAATAATGCCTGTATTCTCAGATGCTACCTTAATCATTCTTAGGTCCTTGGTTAGGATATGAACTATTTAGTTTCCACATTCTTAGACTGTGTATCTAACTGTAGATTACCCACAAATGATGATGATGATGATGATGATGATGATGATGATGATGATGATGATGATGATGACAATTCAAGGTGGCTGTCATTTTTAGATTTACATGGAAGATTGAAACTGCTGGCCCGCGGGCCGGATGTGTCATGCGGAAGCCGCGCCCACCCCATTGCCGGCAATGGCAAAACTGTCCCGATATGTTGCGCGATGTCTTTACTTTACTTTACTTTACTTTATTTTGACTTATATGCCGCCCTTCTCCTCAGACTCAGGGCGGCTCACAGCAAATAATACAAGTACAAAATATAAATTAGTTAAAATAATAATATACAATATAAAAAACAATAAAACTATACCCACTCATACAACATACAGTCCCAATCAAAGGCCCAGGGGCAGAGCGCAGCTCACAAGCCTCAAGCTAGGAGGGAAGGAGCAGTACGAACCTCTGAGGGAAGTTGATTCCAGAGGGCTGGGGCAGCAACAGAGAAGGCCCTAGCCCTAGGTCCCGCCAAACGACATTGTGTAACAGACAGGACCCGTAGGGGGCCAGCCCTATGTGCCCTAACCGGTCGCTGGGATTTATGAGGCAGAAGACGGTCTCGCAAGTATCCTGGCCCATTGCCATATAGGGCTTTATAGGTCATAACCAACATGTCACATGACGTCACGAGTTTGACATGTCTGATTTAAAAGAATGCTGGGGGGTTTTTTCTACACATTTTGAAGTAGCTCTTCCAAATCATTTCTAAACTTCCGTTTTCAAATTGTGCTCTAAGGAGTAGAAACACAGAGCTAATTTCTCTGAGAGACCGTTTGCCTAACGGAGAAATTTGTGTCGAAATATAATTGTATTGTTAAGACATTTTCTTGCTGTGTACAGTGGGCAGCAGAGAAGGATCTTCTTGTATAGCAAATGGCTGTTGAAACTGAGTTCCGATTTGATTCTTTGAGTGGAACATCATTGGGGACTAAGAAATATAGGAAACGTTTGCTATCTTCTATTGCAAGATATATGCTACGATGGAGAGTGGTGTTCCAATTCTCAAGAGACTTTTGCCAACATACAGTGGTATCTCTGAAAGAAGAAAAACATGAAAAATGAATATTTGACTATCTCATGCAGCCAGTATGCCAGTCTTGCTCTGTGTAGCAAAAACATTGACATTGCTTATTGGGGACTTATAGAAGTTGGAGATGTTTCAGATGAAATGAGATTGCGTGACTGACAATATAACATGCAGGCAATAGCCAACTGTTAAGAAGAAGATCCATCAATCATTCCTTTGCTGGTTTGGACATGTCTGAAGAATGGATGTGCCACACCTACCTATGCATCTGCTGGAAAGATGATGTCTACCTGGCTGGAAATAAATAATAATAAGTCTTGTCTTCCCAAGACTTAAATCAGCCAGATAGCAACTGATGCTTAGTGATTATGTTGTAATATCACAAATTGCAGCATCTGCTGAGGACCCCAAATACCCGGAAGGCTATCTGCAGAGATTTCTATTAACCATGGCCATCACAATTTTGCAGTGATATTCTATGATTTGTCTAAAATGATATAGGGATGCCTGCTTGAGATGGACTAGAAGACCTCCAAGGCCTCTTCCAGCTCTGTTCTGATTGATTGATTGATTGATTGATTGATTGATTGATTGATTGATTGAGCAAGTCTACAGGTACTAGAATGAATGAATGAATGAATGAATGACTTTAGGAACTAGAAATGAAATTAAATATTTGAAATGTTCTGAACAAAGCAACAGGATTCTGAATAGTTTTCACAGGTCTGCAAAAACGTAAAAATCTTAATTTGTTGGGCAATAATGCTAATTAGAGAGAAAAGGGAAGGCTGTGCATTCATTAGTCCTTCTAAGCAGCAGCTCTGCCAGTGGAGTAGCAGGTGGACAGCATTTTGAACGAATCCTGTGTACTGAAATGCAAACTAATCATTATAAAAAAATAAACATTGTCAGAATTTGTCTCAAACATGTAAACTGAAATTTCTATGGAAATATGAGAAAGGTTTGCCAAATGTCTGCCTGAAAGATCTCACAAAGACACAAATGCTGAATGCAACAAATGCTGAATGCAACTAAGGAAGCTCCAGGTTTTGTTTTAAAGGACAGTTTGTGCGATTCTGAGTCTTAGCACATATCAGAAAGAAATGTGAGGCCAGAAGATGAATAAGGCATTGTTTTTTCTCTCCCAAGAGTGCTAATGGGAGTGTGCCCAGTAAGTTGTGGTTATTTGGGCTGGTCTCTTCAGCTTATGCCAATTGAACAAAGGCATCTTTTATTATCATATGTTTGCATAATGGTAGGATTTAGAGTAAATTGACAAGCAGTAGTGAAAAATAGATTATGGCCATTAAAAAGTAAATAACCATTGATTCAGAAGAAATATTTTATACCCTGTGGCATGGTTCCAACGGCTTACCACTAAATGTTTTAAAACCAGCCCTGCTGGCTCCATTGCCATACCATGCTGCTAATTGCACAACACCTGATGGGCATGCTAGGCATCGAGGGTCACCATTGATGTCATTAGGTTTGTGCAATTCTAGAAAATCTAACAATCAGCTCTTGTGAGTCAGTGCAAGCTGGCTCCAGCACAGTACAGACTGCTTCTTACAATGGAAGTATGCTGGCAGGAAGAAACCTATCTAAAGTGGTGGAGCACAAGAGGTGACACGTTAAGTATGCTGGCGTTAGATAGAAAAGATCAGGGACGCATACTAAGTTCCAATTAAACTGATTTATTGCTCATGCTTATGCATAGGAATCTATTCAACTAATAGGTTAGCGCCATTTTGGTGCTAGATAAGGGTTAACAGAATTCAAAAAGAGTTGGACTTAGTTCGATTGTGGCAATGTAGAGACTCTAAGCTGATTCCTCTTTTGATTCTGTCCCCAGGCTCTGTCAATCCTTTTCCTGGAGTTGGGCTCCCTGCATCCCTCTCTTTCATAGAAAAAGTTAACTCAGCTCTGCCATACATCAGCCCGACAAATGCTTACTGTCTATGTGCCTGTCTTATTTAGCCCCTAGATATTTGAAGTATCATGTTCAGGCACTGTTTTTAAACTAATCCTTGAATCTTCAGAGGCTGGAGACATGTTGTATATGTTTAAGACCCAGCCAGAAATAATTATCAAAATAAGTGGAGGGTTATTGTTGTAGTGAATAAAAAGTTCCTTGGTACTGGAGGTCCAGTTTCAATAATGGAGAATAAACAAAGCTCAGGACTGAATTTTTTAGGTTCTTAATATTCTCTAAGCTTGATTTTCGTCTTCAAGATGCTTCATTATCTTCCTCGGTACCATCATCACGAATAGTGCACTGATGTTATTATAGAGAAAGATAATAAAGTATCAACAAAAACCTGTAGTATCCCATTCCAGTTTAGTATTACGGTTTCAGGGTTAGGTACTTTGGAATAGACAGATTTGTGTTCATCATTTGCATTTCATATGATTCCTGTGAGAAAAATAGATCACATCCACTGATGGTTGTTAAGTGCATAACTAGAAGGCTTCAAAGAAATCCTTTCACTCTGGAGATTACTTTGGTGATTTTGTGCAGATCTCTGCTGCCACCTTTTGGCTTTAAAATGTGACCGTGTTAAAAAAGGAATTCATGTGGTTGCCATCAAAGTTGTTTTGAATATAAGGGCTCATTTTGGTTTCTGTAAGTGGAATTAAAGTAGAACAGCTTTTTAAGAGAGTAAATTAGGTACATTATCACAGTAGCTACGTATGGTAAGATTTGCAAATTAATGAAAGAAAAAAATGTAAATAAAGATCATTTAAATCTCAGAGAAGATTGTAAAATGTGGAGCTCATTTCATTGTAGAATTGTGACCATATTGACCTTAGTAAGATACTGAAACCTTAATCTAATACTAATAATATTAGAATGTATGCAGTGCAAGTAACTGGTGGGTGTGCCATTTGTAATTCACCAAGACAAAACCCACCTATGCCTCTCTGTTTATTCTACAATCCTGAAAGAGCTTTGCCTGTTCCACTTAACAGGGAAAAAAATATTTATGATACATATTAAATTGGAGTCTGAAGCTTAAAATCCTTCAAACAGCTTCCTTTTCTGAGAGTTTTTCATGCATGTACCCAATCAGAAAAGGCATAAGGTATGCTTCTAAAATTTGCGCATTCCATGCTTCAAACAGAATTTTATACATGCAAGGTCTGCTTGAGTGTTTTGACTTTGTAAATCTGAAATGCTTTGAAATCAGATTTGCCCTCACATATATTCAGAATTCAGGACACATCAGCAAGATTATTTCTACTTTACTCCTATACAAAAAAAATAGAAATAAAGGACAAGTTTTTTTTTTAAGTCATGTTTCAGATATTGGGGGTGGGGTGGGGTGGCATTGAACAATTAGATTCTAAATTCCAGAATGTTCTTGAAAAAAACATATTTAGTAGAGTAATTCACAAAACAAGAAGGTTAAGGGCTATTCTAACAAGAGAAAAAGACAATAAATTACGCTTGTCATGTTGGGGACAGCATCCTTTTTTGGTATTAGAGCTGCTGAAGAAGGCAATAGCCAAAATAGTAATACTTTCAAATAGTTTGTATCATTTTTACTTCATGTAAGTGAACAAATTTAAGCAAGAAGGATCAAGCTTGCTTCTTAAAGAAGCTGCTTAATGAAATAGATAGATAGATAGATAGACAGACAGACAGACAGACTACTCAAGGCAGTGAATATACCTAATACTCCTGCCTCCTATTTTCCCTACAATACAACAACCCTGTGAGGTAGACTGGGCTGAGGCAGTACACCCTAAAAGGAGGCCTAGAACCCACTGTCTCCTGATTTCTAGACCAGCACCTTCACCACTGGACCAAACTGTTTAGGAAATGCATGTTCTCTGCACTGCTACAAAGGCTTTGGGCAGCCTGCAATGCTCAACAAAACATCTATTTTTAAACAGAAGAAGAAGAAGCAAAAGTTAAAATAAAAAGCCTGGGAAAATGCATATGCTTTGAACTGGTTCTAAACAGTATGATAGAGGGGGTATTGCTTCAAGAAACAGCTTTCCAGAAAATGTTGAATTGATGAATGTTGCGGTCAGTGGAGGACATTATAAAAAGTGACCTATTCAATAAAGGACTGCATGGGAATAATTTCTTGAGCAAAGATATCACTACTGCCTCCTTTAGGGTGGTAAGAAATTCTACCTGCCAATGAAATATATTAATGATTTGAAGTAGCTATTTGCAGAAGGCACTCTGAGAAGTTTTAATGGGCCAGTAATGGCACAACCAGATCCTAGAATTGTGGTGGCAAGCCTATGACACGCGTGCCACAGGTGGCACTCAGAGCCCTCTCTGTGGGCACACACGGCGTCGTCCCAGTCCTAGGCCTTCAGCTGGGTTTTATAAAACCTTTTCACTTTAGGCCTCTGCCACCCTGTGCAAAAAAAAAAAAGGTTCAATCAATCAATTTCAACTTATTGCAGGAAAAAAAAAGATCTCGCAAAGTTGGAATTGATTGATTGAACTTTTTAGTTCCATCCAGTCTGCTGTTACCACCCAAGCCACATCCACCCAATGGGCCACGCCCACCTGGCACCCGATGATACATCAGTGGGTTTTGGGTTGAAGTTTGGGCACTCAGTCTCTAAAGGCTCGCCATCACTGTCCTAGAATTTTATCTGCTTCTCCAGGCAAAAAACAACAAAATAGATTCTGATAAATGGTATGATAGGCACTCTAGGTAAAAGTTTATTCAAACTGACAATAAACCTGCCACAAATTATATAATCCTATCCATAAAGAATGACCCAAACTTCTGCCAGTGGAGCTTAGATGATATCAGGGCAATGACTAGAATTACTGGAAAATTGTGTTATGTACACAGCAGATGTGAAATCTTCAAACTCTCCTAAGAGTGACACCAATGGAAACTTCCCCCTTTGTGTCAAACTCCCTATAGGAATTGATAACACCAAGAGCTCATTCTGTTTCATTTCTGAATCTGGTGGAAGTAATTGTTTTACAGAATTGCTAGGAAACACCAAGCTGAGAGTGTGGGAAAGCTGGTGGGATTGCTTCAATCCATTCTCCAAGTGTGAATTGGTGGGTCGAAGAAGACAGCTGAGGTGAGAGAGAGCCACAGTTACAGACAGTGAATTTGTCTGAGAATGTGTGCATAACAGATAAACCTTTTGGAATAAATTGGAAAGTTTGGTTTTAATCTCTTATTTGCATTAAGGGAGCCTGAATAGAGGCTTTTCTCTCACCCTTCCTTTCTTACTTGTTTTGTTATAGTTTTGCATATTCTCTTTATCATTTTGGGGGTTTTAGTGTGTTTGATTAAACATTATTATACTCTTTTTATGGGGTGTGTAGGCATTTGTCATCTAAAAATGTGCTTGACATCTTTCTTCAGTGTCACTGATGCTCCTATTCAAGAAATGATAGGTGGCAGATTTGCTCCGTCTGTTCTAACTATCAAAAACATTGTAAAATTATCCCTGTTGTGGGTCCACGTTGGTGACTCTCACATTATTATTATAATGGGTCAAGCATTAACTTGGGTTGCATTATGGAAACCTAGAAAGATGTGATGGGCATCTCCTCTGAACCATCATCATACAAATGCAGTGACATTTAGAGAGAAGTCACTCTTTGGGCAATTTGTTGTCAATGGGGTCCCATCTCTTTAGCAGGCTCCTGACATTGTCACACAACTCTGGAAACCACCACAGGTAAAATTGGGGTTACCTTATAGGAGATTCAAAGATACAACACTCAGAAAAAAAAAGACAAATATAGCAATAGCACTTAGACTTATATACCGCTCCATGGTGTTTTACAGCACATTGCCCCAAACAATCTGGGTCCTCATTCATACAATAACATACAAATATTGTATGTTTTAACAAACCCATCTTTTAACAAACCTTAAGTTAATTGTTGCTGTATTTGGTTAAGATACTGATTCTGAGGTAACTCTGATGCCTGTTAGATTTCTTACCTGCCTTTTTACATACTAATTAAATATGTGAAGGTGGTGTGCAGCAAAGCAAGGTTTCCTATATAATCAGCTATGTTTCAAATAATTCTTCTCTGACTGAAATGGGTACCTCACGTTTTCTGAGAAAGTAAATGATGGATGGTATTTAATGCCCAATGGCTTGTGTTTGGAGTGTGCCACATGACCTAGATAAGTCAAGGTAGAAGGGAACATTTGGTAGATTTATGATTATTCTGTCCTACATGGTAGTTATTTTGTAAACCATTTATCACTACTTCACTCCTTCAGCAATTTTGGCAAGCTTGTCTCAGATTTTCAAATGTCCCAAAGGTTGGGAAACAATGTTTTATTCATTTACAACATAAATTCAAGGGTATGCAGGTGATCTTCAATTAATGATGATAACTGAGCCCAGAATTACAGACATAAGTCATGCTTGTCATTAAATGGGTTACCATGTGATTGTGCCTGTTTTTACAACTTTTTTTGAGGTACGGATTAAATGAATGCCGTGTTCACCATGTGAATGCCACAGTCATTAATGACACCATTTTAGCCAATGGGCGTTTTTTTTTTTATGGAAAACAAAAATAAACACCAGTTTCTGGCAAAAAAAAAACTAAACCCCACCAATAGTCACAGTCACATGACCGCAGGATGCTGTAAACAGCCATAAACGCAGGATGGTTGCCAAGCACACAAAACACAATTACATGATCACGGGGGAAGTGGCAGCTGTCAGAACTTCAAAACCAGGTCATGAGTAGTTCAACAAGGAAATCCGTTGTAACTTTGGATGGTTGATAAGCGACTGACTCTAGTTGATAAGCGACTGACTCTACTTGTATAACATTTTCCATCAGCAATAATGTGACCATCACAGATTCTCTAGACGCATTTAATGAAATGCAGTAATGTAAACAAACAAAGAACAAACAAATACACCCATGCACATGAACCCTGACTGCTTTTTTTTGGTAAAAGGAATTTCTAAATAAGAGCCAAAGAAATATATAGTAGCCTTGTCTGTTCTATACCGTCAGAGATATACAGTAATGGTTTTGCCAACTAGTCTGCTGTAAGGTTGGGCAGTGTGCTCTCAGGATATATTTCGTACAATGACTGGGTGCTGTGATGCATTTCGGATTGTACTTGCCATCATCCATAAAGCTGGAAGAGGCAGTGGAATTGCCTCCCCCTTTCTCCCCCTCCTGCGAATACTTATCTTCTCCTTGAGCAGCAAATTGTTCTCCCTATGAAGGGGAGTGAGAATAATCAGCCTCTGATGGAGTGATACCTGGAGCGGTGAAAAAGAGAGAGGAGAAAGGCAGCCAGCATAACTTCAGGAGGGTCCTGTGGCCAATTACGGAAACTGTCTGAATGAAAATTGGGGCTGAGTCGCCAGTTTTCATTGGTGTTTTGGTTTATCTTCTTTGAAGGCTGAGACATTGGGAAACAGATGTGGTATGTGTGCTTTGGACAGGAATCTACATTTCAAAGTGGAACTTCATTCAACCTTAACCTCCATCCTCAAGATGTTGGAAAAAAAATGTGGAGCTTTCATCCTTGAGCAATGAGAAGGTAGGAATAGAATAGAATAGAATAGAATAGAATAGAATAGAATAGAATAGAATAGAATAGAATAGAATAGAATAGAATAGAATAGAATAGAATAGAATAGAATAGGACCTTGGAGGTCTTCTAGTCCAGCCCCTTGCTCAAGCAGGTGTAGTAGTTAAGGCGTCAGGCTAGAAACTGGGAGATTGTGTGTTCTAGTTCTGTCCTAGGCACAAAGCTGGCTGGGTGACCTTGGGCCATTCACCTTCTCTCAGCCCTAGGAAGGAGGAAAGAGCCTACCACTTCTGAAAACCCTTGCCAAGAAAACTGCAGGGATTTATAAAGGCAGTCGCCAGGAGTTAAAACTGACTCAAAGAGATTACACTCACACTCACAAAAATACACACAATATTTTTTTATAACTAAAATGTATAGTGCACTTCTGGAGTAAAAATGAATTTCTGGTTTGCTTGTGTAATGCATACATTTTTACAGAAGTATTTATCTTCTGAATAAATACCTATTCATTTGTTGTAAAAAGCTGCTTAGCTTTCACTTTTTTCCTTTATGGAGTTTGAGCCAACATAAGATAGCTTAAACTTGTCTTAAATCAGCAGATATTTTAAACATTGGATATTGCTTTGTGGCATGAAGCCATTCTAGTTTTTTGTGGTTGGTAAGATAGAAAAGTAGAGTTCAACAAAAGGGAAATTCTCAGACAAAAGCACTTTGGTTGACTGTTTCAAAATGGCTGCTACAGCGTATTCATCGCAGTCACCTTGCTGATCTCACCTTCTGTCCAATGCACTCCAGTGTATTTGAATTTAGTGCAAGATAGAATTTACTTTCAAATTTGCACTTATGGCAGCATTTTAGCTTCGAAATGAGGCTGAACGTGTGTGAAAGCAGTTGCCTCAAGAGGTTTTAATGGAGGAGGAAAATCTTAATAGCTTAAGAAGCAAAGCCCCTAATGTCAGCAAACTAGTGGTTTTGCCAAAAGAACTGACAGAAATATATGTTCCAAAAAATTAGGGTCAGAAAAGTAATTGAGTCAATTCTCAGTATATTTATACCTGCAGTACTGACACATTTTTTATCAGTTTGATTTGAAATTTGGAGGAAATGATAGAATTCATGAAGTAGATAATGGAAAACAAGTTTCAAATTATCAGCTCTGCTACTTTTTCTTATGTACTATGAAATTTTAAGGACTATTAATGTTGAAGTTGTCCTTTGGCAGAGGCAACTCTGTTACTAACAGCCCACTATAAATGATAAGTAGGTAAGGAAAGCAGTAAAGAAGCTGATCTCATTAATAAAGCAAGTAATAATAAAGGTCTGTGTTAGCAGGGGACCTGGGAAAAATTGCATGTTAGGTATTTCTGTGGCCTTTCAGAGGATTTCAGCTACAAAACTCTTGTCTTTCTCCCCATGCAAATGGCAAGACCTAGTCAAATTTGGCTAACGGCCAAATCTAAGCATTTGGGGGTTTGGTTAGTATTTGGATGAGGCTAGAGAGTTGAAAAAGAAAGCAATGGCGACCCACTATTGATTTGCTGCCAAGAAAATTACACAGAAGGATCCATGTTGTCATCCCAGGTTGAGCTTGTTCAAGCATGTCTTTACTTTTTTTAATCTTGGCTTTGGTTGGGCAAAATCAATTCCCAGAACACTGTTGGAGACATGAATTTCTGCCAAAAGCTTTGACAATCTTCTTTGGTGCCTTTTGCTACTCAGGACAGTAATAAAGGTTGGCATTTTCACATTTATTTTAATCTTTTCTAATCTGATTCTGCAACTGGCAATAGCAAACCATTTTTGATATTGTTAACTCCAAGCTATATAGAATATGTCTGTGAAATCATCCAATTTCTCAATGAGGAAATCTTTTTAAACTCTTTTTTTTTTTAGATTGATATGTGGTATTTCTGTATAACAGAATCCATTAATTAGACTACTTCTAGCTGCAGATAATTAGGAAGAAAAGAAAAACCAGACATTAGCAGCTAAAACTAATTAAAAGTCAAAATATTAGTTCCAATCTAATACGAAAGATGAATTATTGATAATATAGTGGGAGAGATTATATCACTTTGTGCTTCTGATGAGGTAAGATGGAGCTCATGAAAGCAAATGCTGATTAATAAAAAATTTAGTCCAAAAAGATGTCACTGGACTCTTTCTGATTTTAATTTACTTGGGTGAAAAGCTACTGAATATAATAAGATTTTCTTTCATTACTGAATATCCAGCTGAAAAATCTATTCAGACGTCTTTTGGACTGTTTAAATAAGGATATATTTATTCCTTGCACTGAATCCTATGTTTCAGGAGCAATAAATCTTCTTCACTTGCTAGCCTTGAATTCATTCAATACACGTGGACTAGGTAGAGCATCACTGCTACTAAACTATTAAAAATTTTGTTTTAAGTTCTTGCTATGAGTGTTTGCAGATTGTATTTGGCATGGCAGCTGAACAAAAGTTATCCAGATCCAACCAGTGCTTTGACGTATGTGTATTTCTTTTTCTAACAGGGTCAGGGTTGAGCTTTTGGAAAGCCAACACTAAACAAATGTCAGAACTGAGATCAGTATGATGAAGTATGAGCATATTGCAAAAGCAGATGTAGCGCCACCCCTATAGGGACCGCTTAAGTCCAGGCCCTCCCGACCTCCCCTCCAAGTGGCCACCAGCCCAAAGAGGTCTCTTACGTTGCTGCCTCTGCCGAACAGGGCACGTAATATGGTGGTATTCAGTCATGATCAGCAGCCATGCGCATGGGGTGGTGATGGTCGCTCTCTCTTGACGGTGACTCACTTAGGATGATGGTGGTTGATCTCAGGTAATATGAACTTACAGGGAAGATGGTAGTCAATCTCTAATGACAACAACTTGCCCAGAATGATGTTAATCAGCCTCTGGTGATGGCAACTTGCCTAGAACGATGGCGGTCAGTCTCTGGTGACAGCAACTTACCTAAAACAATGGCGATCAGTCTCTGGTGAGAGCAACATGTCTAAAGCAATAGTAGCCAGTCTCCGGTGGCAACAACTTGCCCAGGATGATGTTAATCCATCTTTGATGACAACAACTTGCCTAGAACAATGGCAAGCAATCTCTGGCACTGGCAGAGGCCTCCCTTGTCTGCTCTCCTTGCCCCTCTCTGACCTCAATCCATGTAATCCCTTTTTATCTCCCCCAGCTGACCCTATAAAGAAAAAAACCTTACCTCCCACTAAAAGATGTATGTCAAACTCTTCCCTAACTCTCCCTCTGCCTAACTTACTCCAATGAGGGAAAGGAATTAAAACTCCCCAAACTACTCTTTCTCCCTCTCTTCATCTAGCCTGTTCACAACGAAAGATAAAGAAACAATAAAACTTCACCTTTCCCCCCTCCCCCCACCCCCTCCATTACTGAATATCCAGCTGAAAAATCTATTCAGACGGCTTTTGGACTGTTTAAATAAAGATATATTTGAGCTACATATAAATACATTTGTTTTTGATTAGCATTCTACACATATATATATATGTTTATAAGTAAAACATAATAAAATGCATCAATGAACATTTTCCAACTTGGCATCATGTCTAAAAATTGAAGGGAAAGAGAGGAGAAGAATCTCTACCGGAAAGTAAAAGAATAATAATTCAGTATATCAATTATTATTATTACTCCTGTAGTTTACATCATTATCTTTCTGCATTGGCAAGTTATTCGTTTTTATAATATTTGAAACTAAACATTGTCCTTCCTATAGCAAGTTCTCCCATAAAACCCCATAATTAAAAGCAGACAGGGAACATTTCCTTTTCTTTATATTAAATGTTAATTAAAACAGTATGATATATAGTTTTAATGAGCTTGCTTTGTTGTTGTTGCCCTTTTTTAATCCTCAGACATTCAGCAGATTCTAAAGATCAGGTGATAAATTCTTTCAAAAAACAAAAGAGCTTGTGGGAGATGCTCCCAATAGAGCTAAGGAGAATATTAAAGAGTTAGAAGTAAAGTCTGGTAGAACTTAGATGGAACTAAGAGGAGATAAACAGAGCAGGGATGATGTCTATAAGATGCTTTGGATGGATCAGAACCAGGACCACTAAGGTGAATTGTGATGGAGCATGAATTTGATAGAATGTAGGTTGTTTTTATACTAGTTATCTTAGTTAAAAACAGTTCTGGATTTCCAAGATCTGTAACTACTCTGAAAAAGACCAATCTAGCCTGAGCTTGAATCTAATATACACCATTATCTCCTGTTCCCTTAAATTGAATGGAACCACTAAGTTAAGAAGAAAAATTCTACATAAAACTCCCTTCCCTGCTCATATTTTGCCCTGGTCAGTGTGAACTGGAGTTGGTTATAGTGCCATAGAGTTGTATTGCTCCCTCATCCAACCCAACCCCGAATGAACATATATTCTGGTATTTTCCATTTGCACAAAGGAAAATGCCTTTATGCAAATGGCAAACACCCTACAGAGGAAGGACCCTGGTATGTGTGCTACCACAGTGTTTCTCAACCTCAGCCACTTTAAGGTAGGTGAACTCCAATTCTCAAAATTCAACTTACAGAGCGGGTGTGCTCTGAGTCCCATTAGGTAACTCGTTCACAGAGGTTACCTAATGGGACCCAGGAAACACACCTTCTTGTCACTACTTGACCCTCTGAATTAGCTTCCCCACCCCAGGTCAATAGAGTTCCCACTCTGGCTTTCTTTTAAAGGTCTCTGAAAACTTTCCTTAGTTAGATTGGTTGGCTCGCTTGTAAGATTTTATGAGTTTGTGTGTGGCTGAATGCTTTCTCCTCAGATGCAGACTGTTCTTTTACCTTTTTTAAAAATTGCTTTTCGTGTTATATGCCAACCAAAGTTGTCTTCTAAATTTTATCATTATATATATATATATATATATATATATATATATATGTATGTATGTATGTATGTATGTATGTATGTATGTATGTATGTATGTATGTATGTATGTATATATATATATATGCAGGTCTTTGGTTCTTCGGGTTTTCTCCCACGTAGAATTTGAAGTGTCTTGGCAACGTTTCGATGAAATCTCATTCATCATCGTCAGGCTGGTGCTTTTGGCTTCTGCTACCAGGAGCAATGTGTGGTCTAAGCTGTTTTTTCCTTTTAACTGCCAGTGGGGGTTTGAACTGATTGGCTGGGAGCTTGGCTATGTTCTGATTGGTTAGGGGCTTGGCTGTGCTCTGATTGGCTGGGGGGTTGGCTGTGTTCTGATTGGCTGGGGGGGTGTTCTGTTTGGGTGGGGGCTTTGTTGTGTTTTTAAAATTGTTATTTGGGTTTACAGGGTGCAATCTAAAAAATAACCACTTGACACACATATTCACTCCCTGAATATTAACAAAGCGGGAGAGAGCCTGTGGCTTGAGACTAAAGCTTCTGCCTAGCATGCAGACTGCCCAGGTTCGAATCCCGGAAAGGGTGAGTTCTGACTGAAGAGAGTTAAATAACTCGAAATAGCTATCTCAGAAATCCCTTATTTCTTTGTTAACAATTTTAAAAACATATATATATTTGTGCTTGCAGATGGCTCTGGGTTGAGCTGAAACAAGCAAAGGAAAGAATGATTTCTTCCTCCCATATTTGGGTTTACAGGGTGCAATCTAAAAAATAACCACTTGACACACACACACACACACACACACACACACACACACACACACACATATATATATATATATATATATATATATGTTTTTAAAATTGTTGACAAAATATATATATATATATATATTACATTTCATTATTATACATTACGAGAATACAGACAAAAACATTATCTTTTTTTATCTGCCCAATAATAGCATTCAGCATTCAGTGGTGCCTGAGAAAAGGAGTATGCAAGCAATACAAAGAACTATTCTGAAAAAAAAAAGATTAATTCAAGTCGCTTTTGTCCATTTATCCGGTTTCCATGAAAAGTGACATTGTCGGGCAAACTTAGTAATGAGATTGATTGATTTTAGGCATTAGTGGCCATCAGAAACATTGACCACAGCCTGACTCTCTCTTTTTATTTTATTTATTTTTGTGATTTCTATACCGCCCCCCTCCCGAAGGACTCAGGGCGGTGTACAGCCCAATTAAAAACATCAACATACAAAAAGTAGAATAATTAAAAATAGATTAAACAATTTGGCCCAGAATCATTTAAAACCCACTACATTATCTTAAAGCTCAACCCCCTAAAACAATTATGGCCTTGTTGGTACCGGAGCTACTATCCCAGGCGAGCTTGTCGAAAAAGATATGTTTTTAATTCTCGACGGAAGGAGCACAATTCCATCATCGTACGGAGTTCGGGGGGGAGCTCGTTCCAAAGCGTTGGAGCTCCCACAGAGAAGGCTCTCCCCCTGGGGGCCGCCAGCCAACATTGTCTGGCCGACGGCACCCTGAGGAGACCCACTCTGTGGGAGCGTACCAGACGGCGGGAGGTATTTGCTGGCAGAAGGCGGTCCTGTAAATATCCGGGTCCGATGCTATGGAGCGCTTTAAAGATGGTCACTAACACCTTGAAACGTACCCGGAAGGCCACCGGCAACCAGTGCAGCTCGCGCAGGAGCGGTGTTACATGGGAGCGCCATGATGCTCCTGTCACTACTCGCGCGGCCGCATTCTGGGCCAGCTGAAGCCTCCGGGTGCACCTCAAGGGTAGCCCCATGTAGAGAGCATTACAGTAGTCCAGCCTGGAAGTGACGAAGGCATGGGTAACTGTGCATAACGAGTCCCGGTCTAAAAAGGGACACAACTGTCGCACCATGCGAACCTGATAGAACATCCTCCCGGCCACGGCCGTCAGATGGTCCTCTAAAGACAGTCGTGAATCCAGGAGGACTCCCAAATTGCGAACCCTTTCCGCCGGGGCCACTGTTTCGCACCCAACGGACAACGAAGGAATCAATTGACTAAACCGAGACGACGGTAGCCACAGCCACTCGGTCTTGGAAGAGTTGAGCTTGAGTCCGTTCTTCCCCATCCAGACCCGCACGGCCTCCAGGCACTGGGTCAGCATGGGAAGAGCATCGTTGGGGTGGTTTGGCGTGGAAATGTACAACTGTGTATCATCAGCGTACAGATGGTACTCCACACCAAAACCACGGATGATCTCACCCAGCGGTTTTATATAAATGTTGAACAGTAAGGGCGAGAGGACCGACCCCTGAGGTACCCCACATACGAGGGGTCTCGGGGTCGACCTCTGGCCCCCTGTCAACACAGACTGCATCCGGCCGGAGAGGAAGGAGGAGAACCACCGCAAAACAGTGCCCCCTATACCCAATCCCTCCAACCGTTGCAGCATGATACCATGATCGGTGGTATCAAAATCCGCCGAGAGGTCCAATAGCACCAGAGCAGAGGAACAACCTCTGTCCCGCGCCCGCCAGAGGTCATCCACCAACGCGACCAATGCTGTTTCCGTGCTGTAGCCAGGCCTGAAGCCTGACTGGTGTGGATCTAAGTATAACGATTCCTCCAGGTGCCCCGGGAACTGTCGGGCAACCACGCTCTCGACAACCTTCGCAAGAAAGCGAAGGTTGGAGACAGGACGATAATTTGATAAAACAGCTGGATCCAGGGTAGGCTTCTTAAGGAGGGGCCTCACTACCGCCTCTTTCAAGGTGGCAGGAAAGACACCCTCACTTAAAGAAGCATTAATAATTGCCTGGAAGGCCTTAGCGTCGATATAGCCTCATCCAGAGGCTCTGAGCTCCGGGGCTTGTAAAGCCACGAAAACAGCGCACAACAGCTGTTTTTCGCAGCGGAAAAAACCCCTCCTCGGTCGGAGAAGGGGTGAAGAGCTGCGAGTGGGGGTTGAGATCCTCTGAAAATCCCCTGAAAAAGCTTTCAGGGGGAAAGAAAGAGGGCTCCCCGGGCACTCGCAAAAGCTCCAGCCCAGAGCTGCTTCTGTCTGCGGACAGACCCAGACGCTGAGACCAGCCTCTGCTCGAGAAAAACTTTTTAAAGAGACACAGAGACAAGCGGATTGAACACAGGAGCTTAAAATGCAAGTATTTTCTATATTTTACTTCTGATTGATTACTTTCACAATAAACAAAATGTATCCAAGATGGCGATCACCTTTACTTTAAAGAGAAAGTGACCGGAAGAGAAAGTGGAAAGTAGAACAGCAAAGCGGGAGCGAGCGATAGAAGACAGATTAGACGCACATCTTAAAAACGTTACAAAGTATACCTAAGGAAGACCAAAAGAGGATACATCTTGGCAATATAGGTGTAAGGATTTTTCCTCTGCATAAAGAAGCTTTGCTAACAGTGGAATGAATATAGAATGGCCACTAGGCAGTCCAAAATAATGCCCTCAAAGGTGGCAGCATCCTCCCCAGCCCAGCCCCTTAAAATACCAGTAAACAACTCTCCTGCCCCCCATCTTCCTCCATATCTACGGAATCCCAGGCCCCCCTGTCTACTCAAGCCTCTCCAGAAATGCATATGGTGAAAGATTTAAAGGATGCAATGTCAGCAATGTATGAAAAAATAGAGAGGAAGCTGGAAGTAATAAATGACAATTCTGAGAAAAGGATGGAAAAACTGGAGAGAAAGATGGAAAAGTGGAAAAGAAGATTGAGGAATTGGATAAGAAGATGGAGAGACAAGGCAAAGAACTAGAAAAGAAGATGAAGGAACAAAACAAAGAATTGGAGAAGAAGGTGGAAGAACAAAGCAAAGCTGTTACTGAAGACTTAGACCAAATCAAAGAAACAATGCAAACGCACAATAAGAAAATGAGAGTTGAAGAGAAGGTGGATGGTGTTGAGCGGCAATTTGAGGAAAAACTTGATGAAGTTAAAAGTGATATACAAGATCAAGCAGTTATTAGAATCAGAGGGCTGAAAGAGATTGCAAATGAGAATCAGGAAGACTTGAAAATAATTCTTGAAGAATTTTTGGCACAATTTTTAGAAGATGGAGTACAAAATGTCTCTTGGCAGATTGATCGGATCTACAGAGTTAATTCATGGACTGCAAGACAAAGAAATTTACCTAGAGACATTGTGATGCAAAGGCCAAGATGGTTTATATGGACTCAAATGATATTGCAAGCAATAAAGAGAGACTTATTACTTGGAAGGGAAGCTTTGTTATGGAAATCTACTTGGCAGAAGAAGAAGCCCAGAATTCGACTGAAAAGAAGTGAAATTGAATATTTTATGCAATGAATTAAAGGCAAAGAATTATGGACTGATTTAAGGACTAAGTTTATGAGCAAGAGACATGAGAGGGTGATTAATGGAAGATATATATTAAATTGACTAAGAATGTATTTTTTTTAATTGATGGGTTTATTGATATGAAAATTATTATTTTTAATAAGATGATTTGTTTGTTTGATGTCCAATGGATTGAAGTGAAATGTACGTAATGAATTATGGGCAATTTAGAATTAATGGATGATATATACTAAATTGATTAAGAAGGTTTCTTTCTTTCTTTCTTTTTTTTTTTTGAATTGATGGGTTTATTGATATGAAAATTATTATTTTCCATAAGATGATTTGTTGGTTTGATGGATTAAGATTATGAGTAAGATGTAAGAGAAATGGGTGATAAAATTAAGGAATTAGAATACTCGAACTGATAAGGTTGAATAAATTTAAGTTAGAATCGGATTAAAGAGACTGTTTTTAGCATTTAGTTTAAAATTTTTGTTACGATTATATAATAACTTTGTTTGATATACTGGGTTTTCTTTGTTTTACCCTGTATTCATTTTGGGAAGTCCGGGGGCGGCTAGGATAGGGGATTATAATAATGCACTCAACTGCAATACTAGCAATATATAAGATAGAAATATTTAAGAATGTATTAAGTTGAGTTGTATTTAAAAATTTTTTTTTTCTTTTCTTTGTTTTTTTTTTAAATTTTAAATTATAAAATTAAGTAAATATTTTGGAATAAGGTATGTTATCTAAGGGATTAAGAGAGGGAATACTAGATGTATTGATTGAAATATGTATAAATGTATTGGTTTTGGATATCTGTTTACCCTAACATCACGGTGTGCCTTGAGCTTTTTTTTCTGTAAAAATTAAAAAACCAATAAAATTTGTTTAAAAAAAATTGCCTGGAACCAGCCTCGTACCACCTCCCGGGATGCCAACACCAGCCAGGAGGGGCACGGGTCCAATGAACAAGTGGTCACCCTAAGTCCCCCGAGCAACCTGTCCACGTCCTCGGGAGTCACGGGGTCCAGCTCAGCCCAGATAACAGTCTCAAGACCAGACTCCGTCTCTCCCACCGGACATACCCAGTTGAAATCAAAGCCTTCCCGTATCTGAGCGATTTTATCATGCAGATATTTTCCAAAATCCTCAGCTCTACCCTGTAAGGGGTCTCCTCTCACCTCCTGATGAAGGAGGGAGCGGGTCACCCTAAACAAGGAGGCTGGGCGGTTATCTGATGACGCGATAAGAGCAGTGAGGTAAGAACACTTCTCTGCTTTTATCGCCTCTAGGTAGGACCTAATATGGTCTCTTACCAGTGTTCGGTCAGATTCGGCAAGGCTCGATCTCCAACTGCTCTCTAGGCGTCTTTTCCGGCGTTTCATCTCTCTCAGCCCCTCATTATACCAAGGGACCAATCGAGACGTACGTCAAATCAGAGGCCGCAAAGGCACGACCCGATCTAGAGCACCGGCCACAGCCCTATCCCAGGCCGCCGCCAACTCTTCGACTGAGTCGTGTATCCGAACCTCAGGAATTGGCCCAAGCTGTGCCTGGAACCACTCGGGCTCCATCAGCCGCCTGGGGCGGTACCATCTCACTGGTTTCGCCTCCCTGTGGTGGGGTGCAGCGGTCAGGAAGTCCAAGCGAAGGAGAGAGTGGTCAGACCATGACAGGGGGTCAATAACTATATCCCCTATATTCTGACCACTCAGCCACTGTCCAGAGACAAAAACCAGGTCAAGCGTGTTCCCCCCTGTGTGTGTGGTGCCTTGAATTACCTGGGTCAGGTCCATGGCTGCCATGGAAGCCATGAACTCTCGAGCTTCCCCGGACATCCCGCCCACAGACGGCAGATTGAAGTCACCCATGACTATTAGCCTGGGAACCTCAACCGCCACTGAGGCGACAACGTCCAGGAGCTCGAGCAGGGAGGTTGACATGTGGCAGGGAGCCAGGTACGTAATCAATACCGCCCTCGGACCCCCAAAGTCCCACTTCACCAGGAGGGATTCACAGCCTGCCGTCTGAGGAACAGTGACCTCCCTCGGCCTGTAATCTTCCCTAATCACGACCGCCACTCCCCCACCCCTGCCCTGAACTCTCGGCCGATGGAAAGCAAGGAAATCCGGTGGGCACATTTCCACCAGAGGGACACCGCCCTCCGGTCCCAACCAGGTCTCCGTTATACCTGCCGGGTCTGCTCCCCCCTCTGAAATTAAATCTTGAATGAGGGGGGCCTTATTTACCACAGACCTGGCATTGCACAACATCAGCTACAGCCAGGGCCCTGTGGTTCTGAATAACCCCGAGAACAGGTAGAGCCTTGGGGGTCGGAGCACATGACCACTCGTAAACAGTGGGTATGCGCTCCCTTATTATAATACGGCCCCCTGCTCCTGCCATATCTGCCCCTCCCGCTTACGGTACTAATTGGAACTAAATCAGCCTTAATCAGCTCCCCATCCGAACCCATAGGATTACGTCCCCTTCCGTTGCCTGGCCTGTCTTCCAGCTCCCTTCCAACAATTCCTTCCCCTGCCCTAAACACCCCTTCCCCCCCTCTACCCTCCCTTAAATCTTTCATTAAAAACGATTTAAAAAACCCCAAAGCCCCTTGTTTGACGCATGCCATCTCTCAGGACTCCAAAGTCCATCCTCGAGATGGGCCCTTGATAAAGCAGAGGGCCATGATTGTGAGAGGGGGAAATCTCGCAATGCAAGAAGAGTCGATCTCAAGTAGGGAGCCAGTCAGATAAAATACATTGATGGGGTCCAGCGAGAAACCAGGCAGTTCGGTCTAAATTAAAATCCAAAATTCCAGAGTTCCATAGTTCCATGAGGATGACAGTGATAACAAGGATGATGATGGAATTAAATGATCCGAGCAGGGGGAAAAAAAACCCTATGTTCCATCCTGCTCCATTAATCCACAGTCTACAAGTTCAAAATATGTGCTGCCAGGGGCAAGGACCAGATCTCTAAAAGGGGGTCCATAAAGGCAGCACCAAAGTCAGAGTCCGGGATTATATTTCATCAGGGCTATTTACTGCCCACCTGATGGTGATTCCACTTTCCTATTCCGTATAACCAACAGGACGGGGGGGGGCACTACGATTCTTCCATTTGGCCTCATCATTGGTCACTCTTCATCGGGGAGGGGGAAGCATGACAACGCTGTTTCCCTCACCATAAATCCACAAGTCCAAGCTCCATGCTGCCCCTCTCCATCACCCACAACCTCCAGCTGTCTTCCCAGAGCCGCCGGCCAGCAATTGGGGGAGGAGGGGGCGCCGAACTCTTCCCTTTTACGGTGGCCACCTACACCTCTCAGCTGCCCACCAAAGCCACACGTTCATATGATGGTAGTAGGGAGGGGGTGGGAAGGGGAGGGGAAGGGACCAAGCCATTTCCCATTTGTAGTATATGAGGAAGTGCAGCTCCATGCTACTGCTAAATTCATTTAAAGGGGTATCTTCTCCCTTGCGTTTAACTACATTGCTAAGGGAAAAGATACCCCTTTAAATCCATCCTCTTCTTTTATAATATAAATTATAATTTCTATCTGTGGGGAGACCAGATAGAACAAGATTACAGAGGAAATAGTCTCCCTTTTTGCCTGTTTTGCAAAACAGTAACCATTATTTTTCATTGAGACTCAGGGGTGGGGTGGGGGTGTTGAAATTTCATGATTGGTGCTTTTGGGATATACTTCCAGGCTATTTTCCCTGTTGCTGTTAGAAAATTCTTGTAGTGTTGGTTCCTTTACCCAGGAACACACCCATACTTCCACATTTTTTTGCTCCCTCTGTTTGTTTGCTGCTTTCTAACAATCTGGAAGAGGCAAATAAAGGGAGATTTAAACTTTGGGGCAGGTGAGGAGGAAGATGGGTGCATGTGTGCATTTAAAACAGACATGTCAAACACAAGGCCCCGGGGCCGGATGCAGCCCCTGAAGTGGTTTTATGTGGCCCGCGAAGCCATCCTGGAAATAGTGAGGGAACGGCCCCCGCTGCCTTGGCCCTGGCCCAGGCCAGCCAGGAGCCAATGTACAATTTTGTGGTGGCCATCTTGGCACTTGCCCCGGTGGACCATGTCTTGGCACTTGCCCCAGTCCCACCCCCTTCTGCCAGAGACCCTCAGATCTGTCCCACTCCTGCTCAGGCCCCCATAGGCACCCTAGACGTGAATGATGTAGAACTGGCCACGCCCACCCAGTAGGCTGCACCCACTCTGGCCACACACCCCCGACCCCCCCAGGGCAACCACAATGCTGATGTGGCCCTCAGTGAAATTGAGTTTGACACCCCTGATCTAAAATGTTAAATCCTATAATACTTGTACATTTCTTCCTGGAACCATTTATAATGTGGCTTCTATTTATAAAGGCCAACCTAAAAAATGGGGGGGGGGAGTGTTACAAGTAAAGTGGTGCTGAGGGAAGAGTATTCAGGAAGGTATCTTGCTTCCTCTTGCCAGCTGCGTTTTCTCCCTCTCCCTGCTTTAAAGGGACTTGATAGTTACTAAATCTTGCTGACAGCCAAGTTTATGTTAAAAAGGAATTTTTAAAAAAAATTAAGCAAAACCAGGTTTCCCATCATGCCTGCTTCCCATTCTTGCCTTCCTTTCAGGGAATTCATGAGGCTAGCCCTCATGAGGCACTATCAGTATAAGAACCCTGACACCAGTCTTTCCCACAAATGGAAGGAGGGTTAAAGAAACCTCATCAGCACGTTCTGATAGTTCTAAAACAGGAGGGAATAGGATGCCAGGAATCAGTGCCAGGCTCTCTTCAGTTCATCCTGAGCTCCTGCTTGGAGCCAGTGCTGATTGCATTTCCTCATTTGAGGGCATTTGCTTGGCACAGAGCTCAAGGAGCTTAATGAATCAGGGCTGAGGTGTGGCACTCAGTCCAGTAGATCCCCTGCCTTTCTGACAGGTTCTGTTTTCCTTAACTGAAGTCAACCTTGACCTGGCATGCATGATCCCTCCTGGTGTTGGGACTTGACATTCTTCAGCTATTCCCACACTCCCATTGACTGTAGGTTGGTATTCTGTCATTAGACAATTCAAGTGGGAAACAGCCAAGAACAGGGTTGTTTTGTGCATTAGAGACAAGAATGAAATTAAGTAAGCTTGCCCACATAATTCTTTCTGAAATGATGTGTTGGCATTTCAGTGATATTTACCTGATGGCCCTTGGTGTATGGACTGCTTGCTAATGTCCCTTTATTCCAAAACCTTACAGATCTATAAACCACAACTTTCAGTTGTAGGACCTTAGCCGAAAATACATAAAACTAAATATGCTTTCTGTGTATTCATTTAATAATCATTAATGTAATCATTTAGATCAGAGGTCCTTTTGGGCACCAGGGGCTGGTTACGTGGAGAAATTTTTTTCTGCGGATTGGAGGGTGTGTGGTTTTGTGTGCTGCCTGCATCCCATGGATGGGGCTTTGGTTGTTTGTGAGGACCGGTTACTGGCATGCCGCAGCCCGATATCGGTCCATGGACCGAGGTTTGGGGACCCCTGATTTAGATCTTTTTTTTTTCAAACTTGGCAACTGCTTATGAGGTGTGGACTTCAACTCCCATAATTTCTTAGCCAGTTCTGATTGAAACTGAGATGCAGGCCAGAGCCTGGAGAAAATTATTCTGTATTCTTTCCTTTGAATAAAATGCAGCATTTTATTTTTCATAGATTTTGAATAAACTAAAAGAGAGATACAGATGGCAACCAAGTTATAGAACTCAGCTTATTTCGCTTCCACCTTTTATTTATGGCAGTTTATGGGGAATAATTATAGGAATAATGTTTGGGTCATTCAGTGTTTCAGTGCCTAACTTCACAATTGGCATAGGCACAAGATCTTGTTATGCAATGTTTTATTATCTGCAGTTGAATATTGGAACACAATATGTCTCCCCCCCCATCTCTCCCGATAAATAGGTCCTCCTACAGTTTTGTAAGGAAACTGGACAACTCAGAGAGTTGAGCACATCTAAAATAAATCAGACTCTCTAATACTCCATATCTTATTGCACTGAGAGACCTGGGTATATTGTATTTTTCTTCCTGAATCTTGAAAACATTATATTTAACAATCCTGGAATGGATGGTTCTTTCCTTCTCACAAATATCCAGAGTCTGAGAGAATGGAGCAAACTCTTCCCTGTAAGAGAGTTGGAAGGGAACTTGGAGGTCTTCTAGTCCAACCCCTTGCTGAAGCAGAAAACCCTATCCTATTTCAGACAAATGGGTATCCAGTCTCTTCTTAAAAACCTCCAGTGTTGGAGCACCCGTAACTTCTGGAGCCAAGTTCACTCATTATTTTTTCTAACTGCCAGAAAATTTCTCCTTAGTTCCAGGTTGGTTCTCTCCTTGATTAGTTTCCATCCGTTGCTTCTTGTCCTGCCTTCAGGTGCTTTGGAGAATAGCTTGACTCCCTCTTCTTTGTGGAAGCCTTTTAGGTATTGGAACACTGCTATCATATAAATAAATATAGTTATTTAACCTTAAGGGGATGGCTGTATTGGTTCAGGAATATTATGAAGGATTCTTCTGGGTTGTCACAGATGCAAGGGAGTAGCTTACAAATAAATAGGTCTACTCTAAATATTCTGATACAATTGTTTCTTTGGAGCTTGTCTTGACAGAGAGTCCATTATGCCAAAAATGATCTGACAGTGAGTTTATCTGATCATCTTGTTCCCTACTTTTTCATAGAGTTTTAGATTATCTAAGAGAGGAAGAAAAAAACTGTAATGATGCCTATGGCAATTCCAAGAGGTTGGCTATATAAATTGGCTATATAAATAATGTGATAATAATCATGTCCTAGCTAATATGGTACCTTCAAATCTGTTTTCTCAGTGGGATTCCTTGTTTTACTAATGATGATGATGATTCTATAGACTTTAGTTTTAAGACAATGAAAGTTGTTCTGGGGGATAGTAACAAAGTCCTGTAAATAGAGCTTGAAGGACTTGGACTTTTTCATCTTGAAAAGATTGAGGGAATGTAAGAGTACTTCAAATAGCTCAACATATGTCATATGGAAACTCAAAATCTGTTGAGGACATGGTGTAACCATGTTAAGCCACAAGAAACCACCCTCTATCTGAAAATTTTTCCCCAAAAGTCTTAATTGTAAGAGGAATTTACAGCAGAACCAATTACCAGAGAGATATGTTCAGGTTTAGTCCAGACAATCATCTATCAAATGAGAGTACTTTGGATTCCACATTGAACAGGGGTTGGAAACAATGGACTAATTGTTATAATCCATGGTTTATAATTTTCTTTTCATTTAAAACTGATTTTCCCCCTTTCTGGGCTAAGTCCAGTAGTGCTGAAATATAGTTTTAAAGGTAGATGGGAGTGAGTCCTGTTATGAGTTTTCTTCAGAATCTATGAGTTCTTCAGAATAAAGTTATCAACTCAATTAATGAAAGAATTTAATCTGAATGCCACCCCAAAATATTTCCCCTTACCAGGTGTTAACGGTAGTTACTGAACAGCTGCTTATGCATTCTGATGCTAAAATAGTGAAGAGTTTTTGACCAGATTTAACGTTAGGCTACCAGCAATTTTAGTTGGTAGATGCTAGAAAATTGCATATAAGCAGCATCTTTGCTCTTGTAAAAAGAGGAACACTCAGTAGAACAGGTATTGCTTTTTTTACCCAGAAACATGATCTATTTATGCTGCACCTGTTATTAGGAAAATGCTAAATTGAACTCCTGGTGGTCAGCTAGCTGAATAAGTCAATAAGTCAGTCCTTGGAGGTGTATTCATCAGCTAAGAAATGTGTTCAACTTTTAGCAGTGTAAGATTTGCCATGGTTAGTACGACAGAATTAAGACAAGCTTAATAGATTTCAGATTTTAAATATTTACTGCTGGCTTAGAATAGAAGGGAGGACTCAAGCACACTTCTGGTTGCAATATTTTACATATTTATGAAATGCTACTTCTATAGTTTGTAATGGAGCGACTATAATGAAATGGATAATGCTAACCTCCAATTTCCTAAGTAAAAAAAAGTGAATAACAACCGTAATATAGATAACATTTCTGTACAATAAGACAAGCAAAAATTCTCATGGATTTCCACATTTTAGGTTTCACCAGATTTTTACCACAAATTAAGTTTTAAAAATTGAGAGTGTTTTGTTCAGCAGTTATTTTTTTAAATTAATGATGGCTTAAATAGGTTCCATGTCATTTTTTAAAGTTTAAGTTTAAAGTGTGCACATAAATATATATTCAGAGTTTGTACTAAATCTGAACTTTAGTACTCAATGCAATATTCATTTCTTTAGCTCAATATCTACTGTGGATATGAACCAAAATGTAAATATCTACTGTGGATATGAACCAAAATGTGGATATGAACCAAAATGGTGTCTTCTTTTCCTAGGATCCACATCTTATTAAAGTTTTCTCTATGACTGAGCTATATAAAATTTATTCAAGTGCAACTCTTTATCATTCTTCTGACTGAGACTAACTAAACACAAGACTTTTAGTGAACCTTCTGAGAAAACAAAAGAAAGTAGAATACAATTGTGGTTGTAGTGTAAAGTGAAGCATCAGAGAAGTTTCAGAGAATGTGTCTATTGGCATGCGTCTGATATGAGTTTGTCATATTTATCTGTATTGCCCCAACATTCATTAACTCTGTATTGATTTACATTGACATTTTGTATTTGCTATTTGGCGGCTGATTTGTTGCTTTTGAAAAAAATCCCTGTGGAGCTCTATGTAAGAAAAATAAAAACAATCAATTATCATGTTTTTTTTTAAAAAAAATCCATTCCTGAAGGCATTCCATGGTGTTGTTATCCAATTAATAACTAAGTCTTTGTACTTCAATATTCTGTAAAAAGAGAAAGAATAATATAAAAATGAAGAACTAATGAACTTCAGAAATAACCATTCTAAAATTAAATTTAGAAAATGTAAATTAGAAAGCAGGCAACATGGCACCCAAGGCTGAGGCAACATAGGGAGGATCACACAATGGAATGGACGTTCTGGGCTGATTATCTCTTCTTTAATTTTCCAGATTGGTAGCCTATATTGACAAACTTTTACCATTTATAGTTTTTTTTTTAGTATGCCCTTTAATTTTGGGGTGACTCTTGCATTTATTTGCATCTTTTTGTAGATACTGAACCAAAAGTCCAGCTGAATTCTCTTGTTAAATCCTCTATGTAATATTCAGGCACAATAACACGGTCCCCTTTAAAATATAATAAAAATGGCAGCCCTTTGATTGAAGATAACTTGTTATAGATGATAGCCAGTTTTATATATTTGTATTTCTCGGGATTTTTTTTTAGTTGCCTTATGATTAAAAATAATAATTTTCCTAGTTTAGAAAGATAACAACAGATACGATGAAAAGATATTTCTATGTGAACTGTAATCTATAGTATTCTGAATTGATTACCTTTCGTTCCTGCTTGCTTCAGGATCTGGGAATCTCCCCTCCTCCTGGCTGCAAAAGAAAATGATCTCTCAGCCATCCAGAAGCTGATAGCAAGTCGTACCTGTGACCTTCATGAACGAGGTAGTGGTCCAAGCTACTTATCATGGCCCCATTACCTATTAAGAAAAAGCACAATTTGAGGAGCAAAAAAGAGATGGAAGGATGGTGGTAGAAATGTGTGGTTGGTTGGTTGGCATATGCAAGGACAGCATCAGATCCTGGAAGGAGCAGGATGGCTAAATTCCCTAAATTTCCTTCTGGAAAACAAAAATTGCTCCTCATGAATCCATAAGGCATATCGCATGGGCACTCTTGTTTATCGTCTGTCAGGAGAGAGGCCACAATACAAGAGATCCCAGAAATAGATGTGTCCAGCATTCTACCTATAAACATAATTGTCATATGCAAAGTAGTTGTGGCTATCTCTAGAGGGAACATCCCAAGATCATTGCAATGTCATGGCATCTTCTCTTTCTTTGACACTCTTTGTAGGTGCTGTTGGGGAGACAGCTCTTCATGTAGCTGCCTTATACAATAACTTAGAAGCTGCTCAGCTCTTGATCAATGCTGTTCCAGAACTTGTGAATGAACCTGTGACCTCTGAGCTGTATGCTGGTAATTATTGTGATTATTGGATTTATGTCTCATTCTTTGAATAAAATATCAATGAAGAAACCATTAGTTATCATAAACATAATTAGTCACCTTCTAGCTCACAATCAAAGGAAAAAAAATAATCCCGGAATATATGTATGGAAACTCTATTGAAATGGGTCTTTTCATGATACCCAGCTATGGAAAATAAGATAATGGGATTACTCATGGCAAGATATTCTGTTATTTTTCTCCAGTTACCATTCAGGCCCACTTCCAGGTCTTCAGATGTTTATGGGGCATGGTGGACCTTTTCAGTGGGTTAGATTTTTCCGATGTGAAAAATGCACTTTTTTTATTGAGCATAAGAACAATGTTAAAAAGAGTGACTATAAATGAATCCAGGCCGCCATTTATTCCACAATAGACTGTGATAATATAACCATTTAAGTCCAATTTTTTTCTACAGTGCCCAGAAACAGTGAAATATTAGATATGTTATAGGACAGTGGTGGTGAACCTATGGCATGCATGCCAGAGGTGACACTCAGAGCCCTCTCTGTTGGCACACGCCCCACCACCGCCAGCAGCAGGTCCATCAGGCCACAACCACCACCTGGAGCAGGAGCCCCACCCAGCACAAAGGAGGCAAAGCGGCGGATTAGCAAGCTCGAGTAGAGGTGGTAGAGCAGAGGCCACCAACCACTGTGGAGTGGAAGAAAAGGGAGGGAGAAGCATTTTACATGCGTGCATGCGCACACCGGGACCGCGAGCATCAACACACTGCAAATGGGGCGGGGCTTGTGCCTGCATGATACTCACTAGCCCTGCCCTGTTCTTATGTGGTGCAGCACCTTGTATCTGCATCCCGCAGCGCGGCGGTGGCCATTTTTGTGCCTTGTAGCATGGTGGCCCATTTTTGTGCCCCTGGTTTTTGCGTGCCAGAGGCAGCACTCAGAGGAGCCTCCCTGCCCCCCCCCAGGGCACCACAATGCTGATGCGGCCCTGGCACTTTGCAATAAATAAGTGGGTTTTGGGTTGCGGTTTGGGCACTCGGTCTCTAAAAGGTTCGCCATCACTGTTATAGGATATTTGTTTTAGACATATAAGACATGTTTATAGCTAATTTGGCTAATAATGATGGAAATGTTTGTGATTGTGGTGGAAATACATTTTTTTTGCGATTCTGATGAAAATGCTAAGAATCCCCAGTTAAAAAACAAACAGAAAAAAAGACTAATTCCATGTAAGAGGTTATTATGAAAGGAATAAAAAGTATAATTGCTGATATCATAAGGTAAATGGACATAAGAGTGCAACTTAAAGCACTACATATTCAAAATGGATTAGTAGGAAGCTTGTGGTGAGATCTGAATCAAGGACCTCACAGTTTGGTCATTTTGCCACGGCCTCATACTAGGTCCCTGAGAAATATCTTCTTAGAAATTCAAGATGGAATATTAAGCAGCGCATTAAACATTAACACTCTTGAACGAGAACCTGGGTATTCATTTTTAACGGCAATTAACTTTGCAATTGCATTAATAATTAAATCCAGCCTCCAAACTTACACTGAATCAAATTCAATTCCCTTCTGCATTTAACCCTGATGAACTTCTTTGAAAATGCATGAGGCTGATATAAACTATAAGTGATTTAAAATATGTATTTATGTTGTTCATGAGATACTATTCTAAAAACTGCATTGATTCTATAATGAGCTCTCAAGAAGGCTGATCATGTTTTCCAGAGGAATAACCAGTTTCTGTTGTAGAGGAAATAACAGATATCTTAAAATTTAACAGTATTACCATAACTTTGTGCTTCATTGAGTACGGGTCTCCTCATTTGTGTTGTAGTCCTAACAGAGAGCTACTAAGAGGTAGATAGAGCAATCTGAATTAAAGGAGAATTTAGTCTCTGTAGATACGATAGACCACAGACTAAATTCTCTGTGGTCCAGAACCCAATCTTTTAGCTAGAGTGCAGGAAATTATTTCAGCCCTACTCTTTACTTTGAACATCCAGCCAATATTTGCCTTGTTATAAGTCTACTACTTCTAGTTGCAGAGCTTTTTCTGTAGATGCCAGCTTCGTTTAGGTGTGCGGGCATAGATTTAATAAAATGGACAGGAAAAGTTCCTCAGGGGCTCCATTTTTATAAGAAAAACTGAGCTTTATAAATTAAGATCAGTAGCTAATAGCTCTTCTTGATCCAACATGGGATTCAGTTCAAAGAATCTGATTTGAAAAAGACTGATGATAACCTTTCATGACTTTCTGGAGTCAGTGTCGCCAGAGGCCATGAAAATCTGAGGAAATAGATAATAGTTCATGTAAATGCATGTCTACGCTTGCTTATATACACATATAAACATACACATCCATGCACACACAAATATACACACGTGGAATTTCAAGATGCTACAAAGTTTTTTTTGTTAATGTTGTGTATTACAGGGGAGACAGCTCTTCACATAGCTGTGGTAAACAAAAACCTGGGCCTGGTGAAAGCTTTGCTTGAGAAGGGAGCCGATGTAAATGGACCTCGTGCTACTGGATATGTTTTCAGGAGAAGAAATGACAGTCTTTTCTATTTTGGTATGTCGGTGGTCAAACACCTTCTATTTGAATAATCTGCAATTTGCATTGTACTTTGCATATGTAGAGGAAACACTATGGTAAGGAAGAGCGTTTTGTCCCTTGAGTCCTTCTGAGACACAAGGTGCTCTCCTCCAAAACACCATAGTCTTCTCAGCTATCATTCCTCTGTCACTAAAGGTCCACATACTTAACCTGCAACTGGTGGGTCAGGAGGATTACTTTGAGGTGCAAGGCTATATGGAAAATCTTTCAATGGTATAATAATAATAGGAAATCATTCTATGGCACTTGATCTGGGATGGGCAGCTTTTATCTGCCCATTTTCACAACTCAATCCTCAGTTGAGGAGCATGAAGTCATCAACCAACCAAAAGTGACCAGATGTAAAAGAGGACAGGACTTTTGTGTAGCCTTTCCAAAATAGTTTTGTAGAAAAGAGACTCTAAGAGTGTTTTCTCATTCCCACTTAACCAAATGCATCAGCTGCCCATTTGCACCTAGCTGCCCAGACCAACACTAAGGATTGTCTAAACATTTAAAACAATAGTAACAATGAGATTCAGTATGTTTTTCGGGATATATGTGTGACTAAAAAGTTTACTCTTGTTTTATTTTTTTGTTCTTGTTGTTTTTGTTCCTAAGGGGAGGGTATTGTTTATTGTTATCATCCTTATGGTTGTTTTGATTGGTTTTAACCTCAGCATGGATATTTCAGTTTTTATTTATACAGCCTATAGCTTGCCAAGGATTTAATTGTGGCAGAGTAGAAGTAAATTTAAAAAACAAATTAATAAAAAGACAATCATAACATTGCCCCACAAGGCAAAATGAATTAATTTGTGTTAACTATCTTTAGTCAACAGAGCTTTCTCATTTAAGAGAAAAGAAGCCCATACATAAGAGGGAAACACCAGCATCAAGTAGAAGAGAAGTATCTTTTCTTCTCAGAGTAGTCTCTAATTTTAGTATCACTGCCTATTTTTAAAAACAAACTATTCTGAAACAGCTGGAGAACTGCATTATTTCAATAGCTTTTGCAATGCTTGTATCAGGTAGGCTGATACTGTTCCCACTGAAGAGGCTAAAAGAAAGATCTCATAATGAATTCCTGATTGAGGTGAGAGTTAGTCAGGACTAGGGAAGCATCTGCACTCCTTTCTGAAATAGCTAGGGTTGGCTTGTTCCCAAGGAACTATTGCTAAAAAGAGTGAAGTGTGCTGAAGATGTCTTAATGGAGAATTCATAGTTCTGTCACCAACTCCTAGCCTATTTGGATAAGCCACATTGGTTTAAATGTGGTACGAACAAGAGAGGAGCTAATTTGATCTGCTGTGTGATCTGCTATCTGCTTCCTGAACCTTCTCTTTTCAAAAGAAGCATCCAGATGTTTTTAAAGTAGTTTATGTTGAGAGAAAATATGGTTTTAAAGGTCTGTTGGAGTAATAATTTTGTGCATTTTTAAAAACAAAAAAAATAGTTAAGTCCATAAAATAAGAACTACAAGTGTAGCAGATGTAGGTTGACCCATCCCTAGCAATATGTTGTGTGTCCATGTGCCATTATCTCTTACTTTCCCTAAGGACATCATGTTCTTCAGTTGAATTCCACTACAATTCAGATAAATGGATCTATTTTAGCTATTAGCAAGCTGTTCCACCTCTAGTTTCCTCTGGTATTTTGATTCAGAGACTCTTTTTTTTTTCCAACAGCAGCTAAATACCCAGCCAACAGTAATCCAGATTTCCCAGTTGGCCGCAGTGGAGCTGAAGATTGGCCATGCTATGCTTAGAGAGCCCCCTCATTACCTGTTTCAGGCCATAATTAAGCTATGCTTAATAGATCAATTTTCAAGCATTTTGGTAATGACTCCTCATTACTCTTCGCTGTGAGTAAATTGTAACACTCCAGAGTGAGACTGTGAATAAAAGGTGGATACTGCCATCCTATTCCTCCTCTGGCTGCTTATATTCCAACTCATTTCCAATTCTATTGGGAAATGTACACTCTCAGAGGCTATTTGGATTAGTTTAATGACAGTGGAGACTCGAGTAAAGGGCATCTTTCTTAACTGATGGTATAATAATAAAAAGATCTCTATCTAATACTGGTACAGTGGTAAGGAAATATAGATATGTTATCACAATATATATGTACATGTAGGGGGTATATATGTATACATAGGGTGTATGTGTGCATGTACGTACTATTTTCATCTTGGATATGTTGCTCAATGATATTTTAAAGCTTAAATAATGAACAAAAATAATCCTCCTTTTCTTTTCTTTTCTTTTTCTTCCTTCCTTCCTTTCTCAGGGGAACACATCTTGTCTTTTGCAGCATGTGCTGGGAGTGAAGCCATTGTGCAGTTGCTGATTGAACATGGCGCTAACATTCGAGTGCAGGATTCCCTGGGTATGCCTTCCTCAAAGGCTCTGCACATTTGTTAAGGGCATGCATGTGGGAAGAGAAGGTGTTTTATGCAACTCTTCCCTTGAGTAAGGGAAACTCCTTCTCTTATCTCCTGCCAATAATATCATGCCACAGACGTAGACAGATACAATACTTCTGAGTCAATTGCATAGCTCTATACTGTCTTGCAGAGATAGTGGTCCTTCTGGCAAAAATTACCAAGCCCCCTTTCTGACCTATAGAGGGATTAGGTTTGGGGGAGATTAGGGGAGCGGGTTGGCTTCAGGCTGCATTTCTTTGTCCTCTCTCCAAAAAAATATTCACTTAACCTTGCCGGTCATGGAAAACCATCATCTCAGTTGCAGTGGGTGGAGGCATAAGATTGTTATATGTGTATGCTGAAAAGAATGCAGACAATCTAAACTAACTGAAAGAGCTAACCTACGTGAACAGAAGAATCACCTTGTTCCACAATTATCACTTCAGAATGCATGCAAGGATTTAAATACATAATGTGTTAGAAGATCCTTTTCGGTGTTGCATTTGCTTTTTATGAAGAGAATTGCTGTACACTGAATATTTCATATTATAATGTGGTTACCCAGAATGATGCAAACTGGCTATTGCTGTTTTGCTTGACTCCGTTGTTTAAGTAAGTTGGCCTGGAATCTCTTAATTTAAAAAAATTAAAAAGTCTGTTCCAAATCATACAGCAGCCGAAACTTTCTTGCCACAAATATTCAATGCAGGAAACTCCATTCTTCAGTTTTTAATCGTTGGACTCCTTTTCCTGATAAGCCAAAAAAGAAGATTGAAGAGTCTGAACAGGCATCAATTATTTATCCATTTCTCCTTAAGATACAAGGATGAACTTAATTTCTGTTTTTTTTTTAAATTTCTGATAGGTAATTCAGTCTTCCACATCTTAACCCTCCAGCCTAACAAGGCCTCTGCGTGTCAAATATATGACCTTCTCCATTGCTATGACAAGAAAGAGAAGGGTCTGGGGGACCTGGATGCGGTCCTCAACTATGAGGGACTCACCCCTTTTAAACTGGCTGGGGTAGAGGGCAACACTGTGGTGAGTAAAGTGTTTCTTTACAATTTGTTTTTATTATTCCTGGTTGGAAGTATATGCCCCCTTTTCAGGAAGGATGTAAAGGTGTTCAAACAAGGCCTACAATGAAATTGTAAGATTCTAAAACAAAAAAAGCTATGAGTGATGTATATTCCAAGAACATCATGATGGTTCAGATTGTTGTCTCTAAGTCCAGTGATGCAGTAGGAGTTTTGTTATCTTGTTTCACATCTGGAGCCATTTTCCAGAATGTTGCAGATTTCAAAGCTTCCCTGGATGAAGGTGGGGAAGATCCCTGAGCCGACAAAGTGGTCTCTTTTAGAGAAATCCTGCTATATTTCATTTGAAAGCCCTCAGCCCAGCTTACAAAATGGGGATGCCAAGTCCTATTACTTATCATCACCAGTACTTCTCTTCTTGAAAGTGTATGTATAAAATCTTCTAGGGAAGACTATCAATTAGCTCCTTCCTTGTAAAAATGGAGGTGGATATGTTGTGAGCTTGGCAAGGGCTCCACAAAGGAGAAAAACAATGTATCTCAACCTTGATTAGCCCCTTCATGGCTCCCTTCTGGCAGGTTTGAGCAGGGGGCTGGACTAGAAGACCTCCAAGCTCCCTTCCAATTATTCTCTTCTCTTCTCTTCTCTTCTCTTCTCTTCTCTTCTCTTCTCTTCTCTTCTCTTCTCTTCTCTTCTCTTCTCTTCTCTTCTCTACTCTACTCTACTCTACTCTACTCTACTCTACTCTACTCACACAATTACATCAGCCTTTCTGACCTGTTGTACTATAAAAGATTAAATGATTTGATTTAACAGAAGAAGCCCCAAACACCTGGCCAAAAAGGAGCATCAGGGCAAATATTTATTTGCATAAAAGAACTAAAGGCTAGAGACCCTAACCTACTAGTTTGTGATGTTACATTAAAGCCACATAAAATATTCAGTTATAAGTATTAGCATAGCATATTTGACATACATGCTCTGGACAGGAATCTACATTTCAAAGTGGAAGTTTATCAAATTTCCAGGCCACCCAACTCTGGGCTGTTTCACAAAATTTTTAAAAAAGGAAACAATATTTTATATAAAAACATAACACTTATTTGAGAGAAAAACATAATTTTCTCCCATATCACCCTCAGTTTAAATAAGGGTAGAATGTGCAGAACAGACAAACTACAGGAGACAGACAATCCTTCAAATAGGTTAGTTAAATGTAGGGAAACTTCTGTGAATCCCACTGTGTAAGCCAAGTTATTGATGGTATTATTATATTCTCTAACTTTTCTATTAGCTTGCATTTTGGTCAATTAAAAGAGAGAAGCATTATGAGAGATATTGGTTGTGGGAGCAAACACACCTTCAACAGCAAGTGTCCAGGCTGAGTGAAATTTTTCTTTTTCCCCCCAAATTAGATGTTCAACCACCTCATGCAAAGAAGAAAACACGTCCTATGGACTTTTGGGTCTTTGATGTCTACCTTGTATGACCTTACGGAAATTGATTCATGGGGTGACGATCAGTCTCTTCTGGAACTTATTGTCACCACAAAAAAGAGAGAGGTATTGTGTTGAAAGGAGAAGCTGCTGAAAGTTTCTTTTCAAAGTGGCTTTCTAGTAGAGATCCAAGTTTATTTGGTCAGGGCAGATCATCTTTTCTGAATACAGATTCTTTTCTACGACTAATTTTTCAAAGTGTATCCATAAGACGGTGTGGGATGCCTCCAATGTCTGCAATAGGTTGGAGATTTTATGGCAGGTATCTGGAGAGTTTATGACTAAGGAGCTTTCATACAATAAGATCTACAAAGAGTGGAATATTTCAAAAATCCAAGTGCTCTAATCAGCTAAAGGAAGAAAGCCATCGCTGCACTGAGTTTTTAGAGAACTTCGGGTGCATTGCCTCAATATTATTCAAAGCAACCCTTTAAAACAGACATACTATAGTGATAGTAATCTCTGCATTACCGACAGTGCACTTTGAAAGAGGGAGCAGCTTTCTTAATGTCACCCAGTGATCAAAAACCCACAAAGGGTTTCAGTAAATATTACTGAAGCAGTGGTTAGAATGCAGTATTGCAGGCCGACTCTGCTCACTGCCAGGTGTTCAATCCTGACCGGCTCAAGGTTGACTCAGCCTTCCACCTCTTAGAGAGTGTTGTCAAGCACTATGAAGCAGTATGTACTGTAAGTCTAAATGTTATTGCTATTGCTGTCTTACACCCGTGGTGGCGAACATATGGCACGCGTGCCACAGGTGGCACGCAGAGCCCTCTCTGGGGGCACCCGTGCCGTCGCCCCAGTCCTAGGCCTTCAGCTGGGTTTTATAAAACCTTTTCGTTTTAGGCCTTTGCCGCCATGTGCAAAAAAAAAAGGTTCAATCAATCAATTTCAACTTTTTGTGGGGAAAAAAAGATCTTGCAAAGTTGGAATTGATTGATTGAACTTTTTAGTCCCACCCAGACTGCCATTACCACCACAGCCATGCCCAGCTAATGGGCCACGCCCAGCCAATGGGCCATGCCCAGCCAATGGGCCACGCCCATGCGGCACCTGATAATACATAAGTGGGTTTTGGGTTGCAGTTTGGGCACTCAGTCTCTAAAAGGTTCGCCATCACTGTCTTACACTGACTGAGAGCTAAGGACCATTTGTGTTATCCTATGCCACTCTTATGGTCATGCTGATTGTTCATTAGAATATACAATGTTTAAAAGAATTGAAAGAAATGCCACCAACCAGCATATGAACTGGTTTTGATGGTGGATTTTTTTTAGTGTATTTCAGCCATGAATGGTCATCTGCCTTGCTCAAAGATCTCACACATCTTCAAGCTATGTTCTGCTTTTGAATCTTCATCCTTACCAACTTCATAATTAGCATTATCCACTTTCATTTTTACATGCTGAAGACTTCTAGCCAGGACTCCAGTGCTCCTTCCCCAAGTAATGAGAAACACTGAATATTTCAATACATTCCCTTTTTAAAAAACCATCCAATTACCCCCTTCATTTTCAGGGCTTTTGCTGTCTTTGAGAATTATTTATTGCTAAGAAAAAGGCTGAACACAGGCTACTTTACATCCCCACAGGCCCGAAGAATCCTCGACCTTACTCCTGTGAATGAGCTGGTAAGTCTGAAGTGGAATAAGTATGGACGGCCATATTTTTGTATCCTGGCCATATTCTACGTCCTGTACATGATTTGCTTCACAATGTGTTGCGTCTACCGGCCACTGAAAGAGCGAAGCTGCAATAAAACAAATGAAAGAGACAACACCATCTATGTTCAGAAACTTTTGCAGGTGGGTTCTTTAACACGGATCTATTAAAAATGTAAAAAATCACTTAACAATTTTCAATTCCAAGAGATCAACTCCTCCGAAGATCGTGCACAACCAGACATAACCAAGGGCTGAAGAACAATTGGCTTGGGAGGCAAAAAGTAGTGGCATTATCCATTTAATATAATTGTGAGCTTGGGGGGGGGGAACCAGTGATGGGATTCAAATATGTGAACAACCGTTTCTCTGTGTGGATGCCACTTCTGGAAGTCCATTCTGGGCCTGGGCAACAAAAAATTAGTTACCGGTTCTGCCAAACTGGTGCAAACTGGCTGAATCCCACCACTGGGGGGAACCCCTACTATAACAAGGTGTTGCTCTATACAGCCATTCTGTGCACATTCATTCAGAAGTTCTCAGTACTCTGTGGAGCTTATTCTCACTGCAGTGAAACCAGAAGTCTTGAGCTTGGCATCAGCTCAAATAATAGCAGGCAAATTGGTAGTTAGAGGGGAAAGTGTGGACACTATTAGTTTGGATCATGGATTTTCCAGACAAATGATAACAATTCAGAAGACTCCCTGAAAATTGCTCTTTAGCGAGTGCGGCAGTTAATGACCCGACTATGAGAGAACGCATTTTAGGCAAAATGGAAATTTGTTCAGAAATATGGTGGGAGGTTTTCCATTAACAATGTACTGCTTTTATGTTCCTGTGAGGAAGAAGAAGTGTACAGCTGTTGCGCTTGAGAGCTTCTTTGACCATATACTGTGCTTGTAACTAATATGTGTACAGCCTTTATTTTCTGTGTTGATCAAATAATAGGGGATTCTCTACATGAACCTCATTGTGGATGTGTAATGACCATAAGCAAGGCTTCAATTCATTTAGCGCTAAATTTTGACAGTAAATGTGGGTTGGAAGGGATATATTCTGAACTCAACCACTTTTATTGATCCTCACTGTCATCTTGATCTAAGTCCATAAAACAAGGAAGTTGGATAATTGAAATATTAATTCTTGAGAATGCGATGTTCCTACCAATATGGGTTTGCTTTCCTTTTCAGGAGTCTTACATTACTTCTGAAGATAATCAGAGACTTGTTGGTGAGTTGATCACTGTTGTTGGAGCCATCGTGATATTGATCTTGGAGGTAAGAGGAATGTTTTTCCTTCTCCAATTTTTGTGTGGAAAAAAATTGAGCAGAAAGCAACTGAGCACCAGAAGACGCATTCTACAATAGGATTAGCAATATTGTTTAACATAAGATCTTTCTAGATCCTCTGACCTCTATATGAAGGCTGCTACAATGTATACACTATATCCTAACCTAGTACAGTGCTAATCTAATGTGATACTGTAGTGCTTAACTAAGTAATCCTAAAGCTTTCCCTATGCAGAGGTCACAGGCGTTTTGAACCTTTTGCATCAGGAAGTGACTTCTACAAAATGAAAGAAAAGGCCTCAGCATGTGATTGCAGTCCAGATAATTCATTCAGATTCTAGTATGGGGGGGGGAGAGTTCTGTCTCTGAATTCCTTTGCGTTTTTGGGTTTCTTTTCTTTGTTTGTTGGTGAGAAAATGAGCCAATTGTTTTTAAGCAGAGCACACCATTGATCAATGGCTTTATTCCAGATTCCAGATATCTTCAGATTTGGAATAACCAAGTACTTTGGGCAAACTATCCTTGGAGGACCTTTCCATGCTATCATGTAAGGTTCTTTCCTAGTAGTTGGTTTGCTGTTGAATGTTACTGGGGGGGGGGGGAAACTGTATAAATTCTGATCTTCATTGCTATTTCTATCTCTGCAGCATTGTGTATGCCTGTATGATTCTGCTGACCATGGTGATGCGTCTCAGTAGCACCAATGGAGAAGTTGTACCCATGTCTCTGGCTCTGGTGCTTGGCTGGTGCAATATTATGTACTTTGCACGAGGATTTCAGATGCTTGGGCCCTTTACCATCATGATACAAAAAGTAAGGGAGTGTCCACAAAAGAAGATGGTGATAGATAGATAGATAGATAGATAGATAGATAGATAGATAGATAGATAGATAGATAGATAGATAGATAGATGAAGAATATGCTGTTGCAATTTCTGGCAACATTTTTTCATCATAAATAGAAGGTGATAGAATCATAGAATTATAGGGAAGAAAGGGATTTTGGAAGTCTTCTAGTCCAACCCCCTACCCAAGGCAGGAGTCCTTATACCATCCTCTATAAGGATAGTAAAGATCTTTATCTACCTATCATCTGTCTGTCTGTCTATCACTTTCTGATCTAATTTTTAGTCTTCATTTAGCAAGTAAGAGAGATGTGGATATCATTTATCTTGGAATTTTCTCCTGGCCCTCATCTGTAGATTGCTTTTAGGTTTATCCCAGCTCTCCCCAGCTTAATCTGCTGTCACCATCCATTGCATAATAAAGAAAAATAGGATTCTTCTCTCCATATCTTTGCAGCTATCCTTCAGATCTAGTATGTTGCGTGAGAGGTACTGATATTTCTCATCCATTCAAATATTTCTGAATTCCTAACTAGATGAATTATATGAAATAGCAATCACATCTAATTATTATATAATATCGTTAACTGTACAGCCTCTCTTTAAAAAGACTTCCCACCCATAACTTTCCCTTTAAGTAAGTTTTCCCTCACTCAGTATTCAGTGTAGCATCTGCTGTCAATCATTCATTCATTTCTCTTTTGTTACAAAGGAGGATGCCCCTATGGGCATTTCCAGTGCTTTTTTTCTTAAAAAAAAAAAAAAAGGTGCCGGAACTCACACAGGTCATACAACCCGCCTTTCCTACCCTACAAGGTTCCATCCAAAAAAAGGTGCCGGAACTCCGTTCTGGGCGTTCTATGAGAAAAAAAAGCCCTGGGCATGTCCATCTTCAAGGAAGCTCTCCACTTCTTGGAACGTTGACTGCTCTGCAATTTTTTCTCTCCTTTTGCGATGGGAGTAGAAAGAGATGGCAGAGGTAAAGGGACTTAATAATTCTGAGTATTCTAGGGCCCTTTTGGAAGCTTGTGGATGACTCCGTTGAATATTTAAAGGGCACAGTTAATTTTCATTGTGAGTTTACATTGCCTGGCTGTTTTCTTTCTATCCTGATTGGCAATAAATTCAAGACAGACAGAAGCAAATATTGAGCAGCTGGAGTTGAGTAGTTCAGTAGAAAAATTCAGTAAAATAACTGTTACAGTAATGGCCACCAGCTTAAATGGCACTGAAAATGAATTTGATAAATACTTGGACAATGTAAGGGAGAGAAAGGCTGTTCAAATGTGCTAACCATAATGGCTTTATAAAACATTAATGCAAATAAAAGAAGCAAATGTGTGAACTTTTTCCATCTTCGTATGCTTTCCTATAGCAACTTGAAACAGGAACAATCAATAAAATGAAAATATACTAGTTCTGCAAACAAAAAAGATAGAACTGAGGCAGTCAAATAATAGGGGATTCTCTACATGAACCTCATTGTGGATGTGTAATGACCATAAGCAAGGCTTCAATTCATTTAGCGCTAAATTTTAACAGTAAATGTGGGTTGGAAGATATGGGTATATTCGTTTATGCCGATTTCTCCCCTAGTAGCCTTCCTACTCTTAAGTAGCACTATAAGCTTCACATTAAATTCACGAGGCTTTTTTTCAATAATCTGATAAACAAAGGATCCCTAAAGTTGAAAAGTTTAATGTTAGCATACTTTTTCATCAGTATATAGAGCGATTCTTTCCCTTGAATTTGGCCTCTCTCTTTCTCTAAAATATCACTGTCACCTAATACAGTAATTTCTGTTGTCAAATAATAGGGGATTCTCTACATGAACCTCATTGTGGATGTGTAATGACCATCAGCAGATAAAGATTGATTAGGCCATCTCAAAACTTCTGTTGAAGAATAGCTGGAATTTGGTTGACAGAAAGCATCAAGAATGTCTAGACCAGGGGTTCTCAACCTTGGCCACTTTAAGACTTGTGGACTTGAACTCCCAGAATTCCTCTGAGGAATTCTGGGAGTTGAAGTCCACAAGTCTTAAAGTGGCCAAGGTTGAGAACCCCTGGTCTAGAACAAATAATTTAAGTGCTACAGGCAAGATAATCCTGTTTCCTCACTCTACTACTGAACTTTTATTTATCGGGGTTATTCTATCTACAGGGCTATAGTTTTAACTGCTAAATATGTTCAAGTTGAAGTGGCTGTTTCCCAAATCCTGATTTCTGACCCAAGGCTTGGGGTCAGGCTGACCTTTTCCTGGGACCCTTCAGATGGGTTAGACTTCAGCAGCCACAGTTCCTAGCTAGCAAACCCTTTAGAAGCAAATAGATAAGGATCCCTTGAAGTTGGAATGGGGCTCGAATGATATTAATAGTCTAATCCAGAGCATCTTTGTCTTGATCTAGAATGCTTTCCTTGAGTGTAGTTTTGTGAGAGAGAAGAGCTGCTTGGTCACTGTATGTTTTTCTTTCTAGATGATATTTGGAGACCTCCTCCGTTTCTGCTGGCTCATGGTGGTGGTCATCCTTGGGTTTGCATCTGGTATGTCACCTATTCTAGACTACATTCTTGTGAGCTTGGCTTACGAAGAAAGGTGTAACAATTCTTTAAAGCACCGAGAATGGGAATATTACCAAATTCCTTCCTCTTGGCTATAGGGTATCTTCTGTTGTAGCCATATCTTTGAGCTTTCCTTTTGTTTGTATGTTACCAACTAATAATAAAAGGAAATGTACATATAAATAGAATAATGTAATCTTGAAATTAATAGTCATGACAATAATGAAAAAAGGAGGGAGCCTCCCACCATTTTTATTGGATTGCAATGGGTTTATCTGATTGGATTCTGTATTCTGTAAAAAAAATTTCCTGAGACTGGAACTGGTTACTTGATATGCTGTGTAAATATTTCCTTTTTGCAGTCTCTATCTTCCTTTTCTCTATGTTGTCAGATAATATGCTATTTAATTTATTGCTTAAGGTGATAGCTTCATGAGTCTGATAAAATAAGTTATGATTAATGGTAGCGAATGGCAGAGTAATTGATTAGACTTCATCCTGCCACAAGATTCATAATTTTTACTACAGCAGATTACCATTGCCTATCTTAATCTGGCTGTGATATTTAACCTTTCTTGTACCTCTTATCCTAATATATCAAATCATAAAATGGAATCTGAAGTATTTTTGAAGTTTTGCCAAGATCCTCTACCAACTATCACTAATTCGGTGTCATAAAGATGCATGGCATTTCATAGAACTGCATATATAATACTACAAATCCTTCAATATAATTTTTTATTTTTTTAAAAAAAATAATTTTATTTAAAAAATTAAGAATATAAAAAATTACAAATTTCAATAAGTTTAAACATTTTAATAATTACATGTTGATCATTTATAACAATTCTGTCTCAATCTTAGGATGTTTAAAACCATAAAGTCTTTTAAAATGTTTTATTTTTCAATATGTCTAGTAATTGCAAATAAGAGGACCATTGACAATTATATACCTTTGCTACCAGTTATTCTCTTGATTTTATTTTAAATGTTCTTTGGCAAAATTCTATTATTTCACAATAAGTGAACCATTTGTGTTTGCCTATTATTTCTCTCTTGTAATATGCTTCTTTTACTGAAAGCCACAGGGGTATTTTCAGGCACAACCTGGGTTTGTATCTATTCTTAATTATAGTATGTCTAGCACAATGATTTTTAAAATCCAAACTGAACTTGACTTTGTAATACCACAAATATTCATGAGGTCCAAATCTCAAGTCATGTTCTCCTAACTCTAAAAGCTTTCTATTTCTCAATAGAACCATCTATTCTTTCATCCAAATCAAATTCTTCTCCTTCTCCTTCTTCTCCTTCTCCTTCTCCTTCTCCTTCTCCTTCTCCTTCTCCTTCTCCTTCTTCTTCTTCTGCCATATCCGTTATCGGATGTTGGCGATAATGTTTTTATCAGCAGCTGCACAAAAAAGTGCTGCTGAGTTTTGTCCAAACCAATCCCTTAGATTTTGAAGCCATGATGTTCTTCTTCTGCCTAGACCTTGTTTGCCTTCAATCTTTCCCTGGAGGATTAAATGGAGTATGCCGTATTTTTCTGGGGTCACATCACATATCCAAGATATTCTAATTTTCGTTTTTTAATTGTTTTGATGATTTCCCTTGGCTTTCCCAAATAGCAAGCTCTAAAACACAATTTCAAATCAGATAAACACAGTCCTCCTCTTTGTGTCTTGTAGCACCTTATATTTAACTCATGTTTTTTCCCCTGCCACATGAATTTAGATACTCCTTTTGCCACTTTTTAAATGGTGCATCTGATGTCAAAAGAGTTATTGTATGAAACAAAAATATCATTCTAGCTAGAACATTCTAAGTCAAAACTTTTATAATAAGAGCCTGATAATTTATCTGGTCTAGGCACTTTTCCTAGTTTAATCTTTTTTGTAGCCTTAGAAACTTCCCTTATTACTATAGGTCAGTTCATCATCTTGTGTCTTTTCCTCTGTAATCCTCAGTAAATTTTGTTTCTTTAGATATTCATCTATTTTCTCTAAAGAGATGTCACTTCTTTTATACAAATTAGAATAATATTGATGAAATTCTTTTCTATGGCTGCATTGACCATTCATACAGTATCTCCCTCTTTTAATTTAAATATCATTTTCTTTTTGTAATTTATATGCTAACCACTTGCCTGGTTTATTTGCAAACTCATTTTTGCTTTGCATAATTCATTTTTATTTCCATTTCTCTGACTGTTAACATAGATACAACAATAACTATCTATGTCAGCGGTTTTCAACCTGTGGGTCGCGACCCCATTTGGGGTCGAATGACCATTTCACGGGGATCGCCAAACACCGCAGTCCGCCATTTTTTTGGGGGTCAGCCATTTTTTGGGGGGTCCGCCATTTTTACCCTTTGCGATGCGGGCCGTCGCGCCGCGCATGCATGATGCGGGCCTGCCATTTTGGGCGGTCCACCATTTTTTTCCCCTTTGCGATGCGGGCCGTCGTGCCGCACATGCGTGATGCGGGCCTGCCATTTTTTTTGGGTCGGCCATTTTTTTTTGGGTCCGCCATTTTTTTCCCCTTTGCGATGCGGGTCGTTGCACCGCACATGCGTGATGCGGGCCGGGGTCGAGCCCCGGAAAAGGTTGAGAACCGCTGATCTATGTTGTTGTAGAAGCTTAATATGCTGAGAAATATTATCTTTTCTGGAGAATTCTTAAATTCTTCTTTTCTCTTTATCTCATCTAAAATAACGTGTATTTTCTCTTGACTTTTCTTTTTAAGTTTGCTATTACATTGTATAAAATGAACTCTAATAAAAGCTTTGAGAGAACCTGTTTAGTGTAATAGTTAAGGCAATAAGCTAGAAACTGGGAGTAGTTCTGCCTTAGGCCCAGAGCTGGGTGATGCACGCACTTGTCCAGGAAGACCCCAAGATCAAACACAATTGAACAGAGGAAACAATAAAAATAAAAGCTTTATTTGCATACCAAACCATTGTTAAATCAATCAAGTCTCTAGCTACCCCTGAGACTTCCCACATATTACAACCTAACCATATAAGCACTCTCTGCATTAAAATTTCTAAAGGTTTCCTCTCCATCAGATTGAGAAAAACGGCATATAACAATAATTTGCAGAGTGAGCAAATGGCATCTCTCTTTTTCCTTAGCAGCATTTCCAAGTGTTACTCCTTCCTCCTGTTATTCTCAAGAAATTAGTTGCTATAGAATGAAACGAGTGAGAATTATATTTGATTCAGTCTGGGAAAGATTATCTGTCTGTTTGTCTAATATCTCTCTATATCTATCACAGTTATATCATGCATTCTTGGCAAAATCTAATCTAATCTAATTAATCCAATCCAATCCAAAGCAATTCGCAACAGTAAGGAAAACTAGGCCAAAAGCTTTACAGAAAAGGTGTGTTTGTAGAGAAATCTGATTGAAAACAATGTCATGCTATAAGTGGTTTGGGCAGGGTGTCTTTTGCAAAAGAGATGCAACAGGAGAATAACAATGAAGGCTGACTGAACAATTCATCTACACAATGATACTGAGAGCAGACAAAACTTTACACATGGCAAATGTCCAACAAGAGATCATCTTCTAATTAGAATCTGAACTCATGTTCTTTTGTTTTCTTTGCCAGCATTTTACATCCTCTTCCAAACAGAAGACCCCAATGAACTGGGCCATTTTTATAGCTATCCCATGGCACTCTACAGCACATTTCAGCTGTTTCTCACCATCATTGATGGACCTGCCAACTACAAGGTGGACTTGCCTTTTATGTATGGCATCACTTATTCTGCTTTTGCTATTATTGCGGCCCTTCTTATGCTCAACCTCCTTATTGCCATGATGGGGGATACCCACTGGCGTGTGGCTCATGAGCGGGATGAACTTTGGAGAGCGCAGGTGAGGGATGAAGGTTCTTTTCCCTATTAACTGATTGCACATGATGGAGGGGAGGGAACTGGGGAAGGGGCCTGAGCGGATAATTCTCTTTAGGTTAATTTCTATCTAATGAAAGCAAATAGAAAATAAGTTCAGAAAACGGTGTCTGTGTCCATTTAATAAAAATCTGCACCAAAGGGGAATCTTCTCATGATAAAACTGAAATGAAAATAAGTTCAATATCCTTTCTGAATTAGACTTTGAATTATGTTGTGATTCCAGAATCCCGAACAAATCAGTGACTCTTTTCAACTGGTATAATTATTATTGGGAAAACAAGATTTCAATAATCATACCTGTTTTAAATATATATAATTGAATGCGGGGGACTAAAACTTGGCTTTTTAAAAGATAATTATGGAGTTTCCTAATTTGTTCACTCATGCATAATGCATGACTGCAGGTAAGAATCGTATGTACATAAATCCAGATGTATGGAAGCTAGAATGGCTTTGAAAATTAGTATAGCAATAATAGGATTAGAGAAAAATTGAAGAGAAAAAAAATGTCCTGTCAATTTTTAAGGGAAAGGTGAAAACCAAATTGCCAAAGAAAGGAGGAAGAAGGAATAAAAATTCTGAGCCTGCTTGTCCCCATCAGAGCGGATGATACTTGGATCATTCCCTAAATTTGTAGCTATGAGATATGCTGCAATTCATGAAGGTTCATTGCATATTGGCACTAAGAGAAACTCCAAAACTTGCTTTAGGAATATTACCCAAGGTTACATGGCGCCCTAAATTTCTGAAGGAGAAGTAAACAATGAAAAGCTACATGGAATCCTTTCCATGTGGAGTTCTGGAAGCATCAGGACTGCATGAACAATGGCTCCAAATATTGTTTAATGTGGCCATACTCCTCCAGGGAATTTACAAATGTAAATCTTGTTGTTCTTTAGTCTGTGTTGCCTTCTTCAACTATCGCAAAAGAGGAAGGTTCCAGCCACGACACTAGTGGAATCCCTTGATTTAATTAAAACATTTTGATTACCCAGTTTTTAAAATTGTGTGTTTCAGGTTGTTTCCACTACCATTATGCTAGAGCGCAAACTCCCACAGTGCCTCTGGCCTCGCTTAGGCATCTGTGGAAAGGAATATGGGCTAGGTAACCAGAGATATCTGAGGTAAGTTTCATAATCAGTAGAGTAATTTGTGTATATTTTCTATGATAAAGAGGATATATTATGTGTGTGGACTAGTTACTATCTGAACCAAATAGCACTCAAATCTATTTACTTAATAAAACCATAGCATCAATAAATTGATATTTAGGATATTCTCATGGATATGGGAAAGCTTAAACAGAGGCCAAATAGATTGACAAGTAGCAAAATTAAGGAGCAAGACTACAGAACTACAGAAATAGTCATCTAAAGCTGGCCCTGAGAAGGAACAATCTCAATACCAACATTCTTTTCCAACAGAACAAGAGATAAATGCTAACTCTTCCCTTAGTATTATTATTATTAATATATTCTCTTAAGGTTTACTTCTGTACATAATGGTGATGGTAATGACTGATGATTGATGAGATAGATAGATAGATAGATAGATAGATAGATAGATAGATAGATAGATAGATAGATAGATAGATAGATAGACAGACAGACAGACAGACAGACAGACAGACAGACAGACAAAAAACAGACAGACAGACAGACACAGACAAAAAAACAGAGACAGACAGACAGACAGATAGATAAATAGATACAGAAAGATAGACAGACAAATGGATACAGATGATAGTGTTATGACCCAGGTGGTCAAGGCGAGGCAGGCCTTTGGAGAGTCCTTTATTGTCCTTCAGAAGTGTTCAACAAACGGCCCTCCAATGACCAGTAAGGCTCCACCCCATGCTACCCTGAAGGCAGCCACCCTCAGTCCCCCAAACAGCAGCCCATCTAGTACCAGGGAAGTCCACAAGGCAGACCTCAGGGCAAAGACAAGGTACAAGGCAAAGACAGTTCTCAAGGTAAAGCAAAGCAAAGGGCTAACGCAGTCCACAAGGGCAAAAGCAGTCCACAAGGCTAGGGCAAGACAAACGGCAGTCCTCAAAGCGAAGGTGAAAAGCAGTCCTCAAAAGCATGGCAAAAAGACATGAGTCAAAGCCGGGGGTGTGTAATCCAAAACCAGTAATTGTTCCTGGCAAAGACTAACTTCCCATGGCTTCTTCGTAAGTCAGTCCACTCCAAGTGTTCCTTGTGAGGAGGGCTGGGGCGACCTTCTCCCAACTAACCTTGCAGCCCTTCTCTATGTTCAGCTTTCCATGCCCTTAGATTGAGTGGAGGAGGCAGCTGTTCCTCATCCGAGGGGATCTGCTGCCTATCAGCACCACTGCCTGTCAGCAGCCGATCCTCCCCTGTGCCAGGCAGCTCTCCATCTGGTCAACCACCTTCCCCAATGCCTGAGGGGCCTGGGACAGCATCGTCCTCAGCCCTTGGCCTCTCCAAACATGCCAAGGGAGACGTATCATCCCTGTCGGATGGTCCCACTTGCAACTCCTCCTCCTCCTCTGAACTAGCCTCCGATGGGGCCATGACAGATAGATAGATAGATGATGAATGAGAGAGAGGGGTAGGTAGGTAGGTAGGTAGGTAGATGTGATCATGATCGTGACATTGAAGTACTTATTCCCCCTTCCTCTCCTCCCCACTGTAATCATTGCAAAGATATACTTATGGGAAAAGGTTTCTGTTTGCAGGACAGGATCTAAACTGGAGCTCATTTTTTCCTGAGGTGCTGTTATGCTGCTATATATACACAGTATATTCAAATGCAAAAGTTGCTCAATGGGCATATAGCCATAAACATGGCATAAAGGTTGCCAGGTTTATAAAGCAATCAGCACACAGCATCTGAGCACATGTCACAGTGGGACACTTGATAGGATATGTGATGATTGCATCTCTGCTATTCCATATCGTTTTAGCTCAAATCGATAAAAAATAGGCTGCAAATCACAGAGCCAAACAGCAGCTGAAGCATATATCAAACATAGGCCATTAAGAACTATTTTAAATATATTGCAACATTTTTATTTATCACAACAAATCTCTTGGCATACTGAAATTACCACTTTTCAGCATTTTTACATTAGGTGTCTCCTTTTCATGTATTTTTTTCTTGGACATAAACATTTATAGCATTCATCTCAATTCCATTCTTCAATGTATCACTATTAATTCCACTGAAACCTCTAAACCAGAGTTCCCCAACCTTTTCAGTTTGGCGGCTCGGAAGGAAAGGGAGGAGCAGGGAACTGTGTATGTGTGCTGTGCACGTGCAGGCACAAATAGGCACGTGCACAGCGGTGGTGCTAGCACCTGTGCGCATGCACAAATGGGGCCACTAGTTCAGTCCTTTTCTTTCAGGTCTGAAATAATTTTCTATTCCCATTATCTTTCTCATTTTTTAAATGCCTTGAAATTTTAGCCATTCCCTGCTCTCTTCAATTGGATTCTTTTCAGCTCTCTTTTTCTCTATGAGTACATTATACAGTACAGACAATATCATCTCATTCTTTGGCAGCAATTCCTCTCTTACATGCATTTTTTTTTGTCTATAACCTTTTTCATTTCATCATTATGCTAAGCATCCTTTTTTGTACTTCCTGTTAGCCTAATTCCACATATTTCATTAGTATTTTGTAGCATAATTCTCTTCATTCTGTGTTAATCAAATTCCACATCGTCTTTATTGGGAGGGGCGCATTTGAGTCATATTGAGCCCTGGAAATTACCTGGATTAGTCCCTGCAGTTTTCTTGGCAACATTTTTGGGGAGTGGTTTGCTCTTGCTAATTCATAGGGCTGAGAGTTGAGTGATCAGTCCAATGTCACCTAGTTGGCTTTGTGCTTAAGGTAGGATTAAACTCATGGTTCCTGGTTTCTAGCCCAGTGCCTCAAACTGGTCTCCATGTGGGAGTTACATATTTGGATTTAGCAGCAAAATTGTGCCTTGTTGAGATATGGCACTAAGAAATGCTTAGCTAGCTGTTTGTTTTTTTATGAATGGCGTGGTGCTTTCAGCTAAATCATAACACTGACTGAATCCCCAAATTCAGAACAATCTAAATCTGGTAAAATTTAATGCCCTTCCAACACCTGTCTTTGAAGGGAAATTATGGAGTCTCCCACTTAAAAAAAAGACTTTGTCCTTGAGTTCCTGAAACATTAACCCATGTTTTGCTATAATGCAATTATATAGGTGCCCAGTTGTAGCTAATAACTCTCTATTTAGACAGATTTCCAGGACACCCAAATGTATTTCATTTACAATTACAGAGTATTACCATCTGATAACTGTGATTTTTGTTTCTCTGAATGTGAGTGTGTTTTGTTTTGCTATGATAAAATTCCACCTAATTTGACCACATCAGTGTTATATTTATTAAGTTTTAACATAGCTTTTACTTGCTGTTTTGCAATTACTTTTCTTTTTTGTTTCTGAATTGGTCCATGACTATAGTCAATTCTACTTCTATTAAATTGAACATCTAGTTTATCGGTGAAATTGTGTCTCTTATAAAAAGTCAAAAATATAAAATATGTGTTGAAAACTACATATGGGACATTTCTCTCTTCAAATCCACATTATCCTTGCCAATTCCTAATAAAAATAATAAGGATCATGCTCAAGAGATTCTCTAACACTTAGCAATTTTTGTAAGGTTGAATACAGATTTGAGTTTTTTGTCAAAAAAGCAAAGCAAAGGGCAAGACTAATCTTTTCACTCCAGCACTCATGTCTGTGCTTTTCCACTGTTTTTCATTAATGCTACTTATTCTCTAGCAATTTCTCTTTCCATTTCATTCCTCCTGTCCCCCCTGCATAGGAAGAGCATGTATTAAATGTGACTACACTGTAATGTTTCGGCAACAATTTCTGTGTTGTATTTATACTGTTCAACCTTCCAAGGTGGGCCCTTCATAGCTCACAAAATTCCCCAGAAATAATTGCTATTTTTGAGAATTCTGGAAATTGGTACACTCACCTAGATTTTTTTTTAAAATATTTTTATTAATTTTTGTCCACATTAAATACAACTCAACTTAATACATTCTTTTTCAACTTTCTCCCACACTAAACAAAAATCAGCATACATTCTTTTAAATGCATATATAATAACTATGGGCGTTGCTCGGCGGCACCCCCCTTACCACATCCCCCTCTTTCTTCCTCCCTATCTCCTACTTCCCTCCTCCTCACACCTCTCTCCTTCCCTCTCCACCCTCCTCTCCTCCAACCATCCTACTTCCTCCCCCTCTTTCACTCCTCCCTCACAACACCCTCCAGATGTAGTACAGAGGTACCGCCCGAGCAACCCCTCTTCTATCAGTAAGTATTTCTTTCTTATATATTACAAGTATTACAAGTATTACAGTTGAGTTCATTATTACACCCCCCCCAACCTACCTCCCCCAACTTCCCAGAGTGAATACAGGGTAAAGAAAAAAAAGAAAAAAACCCCACTATATTAAACAGAATTATTATATAAATGCTAATAAAAATTTAACTATATGCTAAATATAATTTCTTAGATTGATATTTCCCTTGAATATACTCTATCCATTTTTTCCATTCCAACATATAGTTTTCATTCGAATAATCTTTCAAATATGCAGATACTTTGGCCATTTCCGCCAAATTTATAACTTTCAAAGTCCATTCTTCGATAGATGGTAATTCTGGCTTCTTCCAGTATTGTCCCACCAACAGTCTCGCTGCTGTAATCAAGTTCAAAATCAAGTTCATCTCTATGGTGGTAGAGTCTTTTGTAATACCTAATAAAAACAGCTGTGGTGAAAATTCAATACGTTTTTTCAGAATATTTTGAAGTATCCACCAAATTTTTATCCAAAAAGCCTTGATTTTTTTACAAGTCCACCATACATGAAAATAAGTAGCATCCATACATTCACATCTCCAACACTTAGGTTGTAAGTTAGGGTACATACATGATAATTTTTTCGGATCCAAATGCCATCTATAAAACATTTTATAAAAGTTTTCTCTTGTGTAAATTTTACATTTTTTACCCACTCACCTAGATTTTTGTGCACCTGATACATTCTTAAACATACATGCGTGTACGATTAAAAGTAATAATTTTCCAGCATACTCAGAGGCTGCCCATGCTTCAGTTAAATTTTAGGTCGCAATGACCCCTGCAGCTTTTTCCAAAGAAACATCATGATAATGGTTTTCTGCTGTGAAAAATGGAAAAGGTGGAGCTTTTTTATCCTTTACTTTCATCTTACACAATAATTTCACTTATTTTGTTTAAATTTTTCAAAACATTAAAATTCTCCTTTACAAGATTACAAAATCCCTTGAGCTTTGGAGGTTAATAATTTAGGAGAACTAAGATTTCACGCAACCATTAAATTATGATGTCTGGGTTTTACCATCCTGAATTATAGCATTATTTACTGACATCCATTATGTTTCAAGCAATATTAAAATATTTTTCTTAAAACGTAGTTCAGGAGAAATAGAGATTTCCATAAAGTTTTTTAAAACCTTGTTTTATAAGCTGTTGGGCTTGGCAATTACCTGCTACCTTTTTGCCATAATCTATTTCATATATTGCCTAGCAAGAAATCTGACATTTTAGAAGGGCATGTACTCAGTAACTATCCCCAACTTCCTATTCATGTGAAAATTTGAAAATACGTTTGTTGCCTTCACACTTTACATTTTTAAAGATGCCCAAAACACAAAGTGATTTTCATACTAACAATCTTCTTCTATCGTAATAAATGAGTAATACTCATGTGGGAATCCCAAAGGTTCCTTTTAAAGAGGCAACTGGACTTTCTTTGCCTTTCCTTGGTGACATTTCGCTTCTCACCCAAGAAGCATCTTCAGTTCTGAACCAGCATTCAGAACTGAAGAAGCTTCTTGGGTGAGAAGCGAAATGTCTTCGAGGTAAGATAAAGCAAGTCCAGTTGCCTCTTTAAAAAGCCTCTTTGGGAGAACCATGACCTGGATGACTGAGAATCTCCATAGACACTCATGTGGGAAGTTCCTGAGTAAGTAGCAGATCATGTTAGATCTAGGTCAGATTCTTGCCTGAAGATATGTCATGGTATTTGGGAATAACTTTGGGAAATGGGAGGAAGAGATGCTGCCTAAGAACGATCAGATAAAAGGCAGGACCCGCAGCTGCACAATGGGCATACACACATAGACACTGACACACAGACACAACACACACAAAACCAACAAAGAATCCTCACTAATTTATCAGATGTAAAAAGAGATGCAGGAAATTTGCACTTTCAGACCTGGAAGCTTGTGGTCATCCTTGCCAGGTAGACCAACAAAAAAGCACAAGATGAGCTTACTCTATTTTATGGTAACACTTCATTAAAAGAATCTTTTTTTTTTCCACAGCCTGATAAGTCAGGGAGAATTCTTTTCATTTTCTTTCTGTGCCCATTATGTAACAGTGAGTTCCCTTCTCCACTTTTATTTTCTCATTCATTCCCTTGATAGCATCTCTTCTTCCAGTCTCCCAAGGTCATTCCAACATACCATTACTAAATCTCAAGCCCATCACATTTTGTTATCCCCAATGCCTGGAAAAAAATGTCTAATATCTTTGAAAGAAAAGATGTCAAGTAATAAGGCTTTTCCAATCAACTACTGGGCTAGATTAAGAATAGCCAGCTGTTTTTGGCTAGTTAGGCTTGCTAGATTTCTGAGAAAATATCTTAAAGGAAATGCTGTGGAGCTGAGTTGGTCTCTGGATCCCTACCCTTATCACTTCCTAAGATGCCTCAAGATCCACTTTGGAGTTAGATGCATTCTGAGGCTAAAGATGGTGGGCGTCTATAGATGACCTTTTTACACACACAATCCTCCAAATCCTTCAAATTAAGAAATCAAATTCAGTAATACCAGATACCAAAGAAAATCTGGACCAGCAGCATTGTTGATTCCCAGATTAGAGGAATCAGTGTGGTCTGTCTAGATGTAAGGCATCAAAGTTTCTGTTGTTGTTGTTCTAATAACCTATCAACACATTCCATACTAAACTGGCTTGGATCCTCTATACTAGACTCACGTCTTGTATGGAGTATGGGTGGGAATTTATGCCACCAAAAATAGAATAGAAGTGGTAAAGAGCACATTTCCACACTTTGAGCAGGACTGACTAGCCTTTAGAAAACTTTTAGTGTTGGCAGTTTCTACCCTCCAGTGGCTGGCTGGCTATTCTTGTCTCCCTACCTTTTCCCCAAAACACATTTTAGGTAACCAGGTATTAAATAGAAGGACTTTGTGTGATCTTTTCCAGCCAGGAAAAAAACAACATATGGACTGAAATTTCTCTCAAACTATCACTTGGGCTTCTTCTGTTATGTTGAAATTCATCCCTCCCTGTATCCCTTCTCCCACCCTTTGGGGATGGAAAGCAGGGCAAGGTAAAATGTCAAGAGAATTCAGTTGGGGGTTCCTGTCTTTGTTCTGCTTGCTGCTAATTCAAGCGAGACAGGGAGGAGTGGGGGGGGAGGGAAACTGTCTTGGTCGGCTGCTTTTGCAACATGAGCCTTTTTTCTGTCTGCAGTGATTTGGGATCTCGCTATGAATATTGATTACATGTGAAATATTGGCAGAGGGAGGGGCGCTTTTTTTCATAGAGGAAAGAAAGGAGGAAGAAAGAGAAGAAGTGAATTCTGCTCCAAAGCGTCATTCTGGTTACCATTTTTAAGCGGCTTCTGTTTAAAAATATGCTTTAAAGTGGGAAGTATAGCCGCAGTGACTGATTTATGTTGTCAGTTGTCTTCATTTTCATCTCCCTTGCATATACAGACACAATATCTTTCAGCACAACAGCCACATCTGCTGTGAACATGAGTTAGTGAAGGATTCCCCCACCCTAACCATCTATAGTTGTTCAAGGCATCAACCTGCCAACAACTGGTGAAAGCAAGAGGCCATTGCTGTAGTAGAGTACAGCAATTTCTCAATCTTGCGACTTGAAAATGTGTGGACTTCAACTCCCAGAATTCGCCAGCCAGCATACTGGCTGGGGATTTCTGGGAACTGAAGTCCATGCATCTTCAAATTGCCAAGGTAGAGAAACACTGCTCGAGTATAACCAACTAATTCAATTTGCTTCTCTGCATCACTGCTGACCATCACCATAACTATGATATAGCCAGGATGATTTTTTCTTGATTTCCTTGTCCTGAAATGCTTCAGTTATATTTTTCCTCCTGCATTTTTCCATAGCTAGGACGGTGTTATGGTGAAGATGCTGCATTAGCACTACAGAATCAGATTTAACACCAGCCTCAGCCATCCACCCTCAGAGTGGCAAAATACCTCCCCTCAACACAACCTGCTTTACAGAGTTGTGGATTTAAAACAAAGAGACATTCCCATATATACCATGCTCATCTCCTGGGAAGAAACACAATATATAAACCTAATTAACTAACAGCAGGGTATAAAGGAGAGGCATATAAAGGTGCAGTATGAAAAAGACATTTTGACAGTTAAATCTGCATTGAAACAAACATCTTTGCTATGAAAGGATTATATGTGTCTCTTCTGCATGTTGAATTATGCTGTAAAGTGGGGAGGTTTAGGAAACAATGAAAAAGACTGTATTCATCTCTCTAGGCACGAGTGCCATGCCTGTCTCTGGTGCAGTGTGTTTTGCAGAGTTTGCTATAAAACAAGAAGGGAATTTCTTTTCTTCTACAGCCAGCTCAGAGTCTTCTAAATATCTGCAAAAGTGAGGTAAATATTAAAACAGGCACCAACAAAACACATCCCATAACCAGAAAGTGGACTTTAGGAACAACAAAAGCAAGAACTAGGAAATACAAGCAAGATGAATTTTGCAAAAACATTTTTCATTGACTATATCTTACTCTGCTTATGCTGATCTTTGACCGTAATAGAGACCGAATTGATTGTAGAAATATAGCTGCAGTATGCTGATTGCTAAAAACATTTTCTTATTACTCCTCCCCTGCTGATGTAAGTGTGTGAATTCCCACAGACCTCCAGTCTGGATCTATATCAAACAACTTATAGTTTGAGGAGCTTCTTCCCAACTTCAGATTTCTGGGGAACTCAGATATATCTATCTATAAAATTGTTTTGTCACTCCTATTAACATATTTTAATTATTTTGGGATACAGGATGACCCGCTAAGGTTATGGGACAGATGTATAAATAATATATATTCAGTCTGTTACTTTGGACTAGGTAGGCACCAAGTCTTCTAGCCCCATGAAAGTAGCTGAAGAATAGCCTATGAGACCCAGACAGTTTTAAAAATAAAGAGAGCCATTTTGGTATAGTGGTTAAGGCATCAAATTGAAACGGGAAACCATAAGTTCTATTCCTGCCTTAGGCACAAAGCCTGCTGGGTAATCTTGAGCCAGTCTCTCTCTCTTAGCCCTAGGCAGAAGGCAATGGCAAACCACTTCTGAAATCATGTCAAGAAAACCATAGGGACTCATCCAGATAGTTTCCAGGAGTCACTGACTGAAAGGCACAAAAGCAAACTATCAAAAAATAAACTATGTTGCAGAATCATGCAACCTTACATTATGTAGTGGTTATAGTTTTCAAACACCAAAGTACATTTCAAATATCCTGGAAGGAGAAGAAATTGAATTATCACATTTCAGTATAGTATTTTCTCAGAAAACAGAAGAAACAATACCAAATATTCACTTGCAAATTCACTTTGCCAAAATATTTACTGTGCATCTTCTGAGTTCAGTGCCCTGCTTTTCTCACTTCACTTGTTCCAATTAGATCTCTAGATATTTGGGCTCATACATACAACTGCCTGTTGTAATCTCCTGGGATTTGATTGTCAAGTGTCCAAAATCCCCTCACGTGAAAGTAATATTGAGAACACAGTAATGGAGGAGTGAATATTATATTATGTGATTTATTTTGCTAGTTGTTAGTATATTATTGTGTTTATCTGCTTCACTCTGTTTTTGTTCTTTTAAATTTTGCTGGTCATTGATTGAATAAATATAATTGATTGATTGATTGGGAAATCATCTACCACATCTGTGACTTGCCATAGCTAACAGGGTGAAGCAGCTCCAATGGGCAAAGGACTAGAAAGAATGCAAACGCATAGATCGGTGACAGAGCACTGAAATAACACAAGTGTGTTTTTTTTAAAAAGAAAAGGTCCAAAAATGTCAGGCACTTCTTGACATTTATAAAAAGAACCCGTTTTTAAACGGAAGGTAGTTTTAGGGCATCTAAGAATGTCAAGTATATCACGATGTGTTTCATTGTGCAGCTGGATTCAGGGCATGTGTCTTTAGGATCTTGGTGTTATGCACATCACATTTGTTCCAGAGCTACTGTTCTTATTGATAGCCAGTTTCTCCACCTTGTCACAGACTTTCACAAATGTCTGCCTGCCAAGAGGGCTGGTAGATGCTTGTGGGGAAGTGAACTGTACTGAATGGTACAATCGTACCCTTATTCTGTTCTTGCTAATCTGCAATGAAGTTTAGTGGTCATGATCACATGCATATTTAATACCTACCTGGTTAGCATGCATGAATATGGTATGAATGAATCCTACAGGTTCATTTTATGGGGTTAGACAATGTTCCAATACATAGGAAGACAAATCAGGCATTACAGATTTCCTGTTCTGTAATAAGGGGTTTGGGGTAGGGAAAACTGCTATTTTCTTGCTTATGGCTTAAATTCAGCCCATTATCAGGAATAGAAACAGCTATTACACTGATGCCTTAATTGGGATGCATGTCCTTCATAAACTCCTGTGTTCTGTTCTCTGATTCAGTCCAATTTGGGCCAAAATCACATCCTGTATATAATCTTATCAAAAGTAATGAGTATGGGTAATGGAAAAGAGAGAGCACTGTAATTCTTCCTTCCTCTGCAAACTGAATGCTTAGTTTGGATTTTAGTGCATGTTCAGCTCTTATTGAAAAAAATAAGTTTGACCTTTCTAATGTTTTTTTTTTACTTACGGAAATGTAAGGAAAATTCTGAAGGCAGGGTTTTTGTTTTTGTTTTTATCCATTTGCTTAACAAGAAATAAGATTTCTTCTCTTGTATCTATTGTTATACTGGCTTAAGGCCAGTATACAGGCACATACAGGTAATCCTAGACCAGGGGTAGGCAACCTTGGCTCTTTTATGACTCGTGGACTTCAACTCCCAGAATTCCTGAGCCTGTCCTAGACTATACAATAGTTTATTTAATGACCATTCAAAGTTACAACAGCATTGAAAAAAGTGACTTATGACCATTTTACACACTTACGACCGTTGCAGCATCCCCATGGTCACATGATTTATATGCAGATGCTTGACAACTGACTCACATTTATGACAGTTGCAATGTCCTGGAGTCATGTTTCGTTTTTTGCAATCTTTGCAATCTCCTGCCAAGCAAAGTCAGTGGGGAACAACCGTGTTACCAATGTAAGAACTGCATTGATTCACTTAACCAATGTGGTGAGAAAAGTCATCAAATGGGGCAAAACTCATGTAGCAAATTTCTCACTTAGCAACATAAATTTTGGGCTCAATTGTGGATGTAAGCCGAGGACTACATGTACATGTACAGATGACTGACATGTACCAGTCATTAAAGTTAAAGATGCTGGAATAAACATTTTTGCATATCAGAGTTTTGAAAAGAAAATACAAACTAACAGAGACTAATGTAAAGGAGAAAAGGAAAGAAAAAAGGAAAAAAGACAAAAAAGCTCTATTCTATTCTATTCTATTCTATTCTATTCTATTCTATTCTATTCTATTCTATTCTATTCTATTCTATTCTATTCTATTCTATTCTATTCTATTCTATTCTATTCTATTCAAAATATTGAGGTTTCCAGATCTAAATTAATGGGTATCAAGATGGAACTACAAATATTTTTCTAGAAACTAGACAGTTTCTTCTTGTGAGAAGAAGAGACAAATATAGGCAATCTTCTAGGATTTGGCAGGCCTGGAATCATATCCCTCAGAAGTTTTTGGATAAGCAGAAAGTCCAGAAAAGGATGTGGGGAGCAATTTAAATATTTAAATAAATATTAAAACGGATGTCCATGTGCCGCCTCTATGTTGGTTGAGGCAGGCAGGATTCCCTTGAGTACCATTTGTTGGGGGTCAAGGGAAAGGGAGGGTTTTGCCTTCTCCTTCTGCTCAAGATCCCCATGTACAATTGGTGGGCCACTGTGTGACACAGAATGCTGGACTCGATGGGCTTTGGCCTGATTCAGCATGGCTCTTCTTATGTTCTTAATTAATTATGCTTGGTAAATTGGATTCTTCTTTCAATTTGCCTTGCTGATATACAAAGTGATACCCAAGTTATAACAAAACTATGATTCTCAAGGGTATTGGATAAGGGAAAAGAGATGGTGGAATAGTTCGCATTGATTTTCCTTTGGCAGGTGATTTTATTAACAGAAATGTATTACATTTTCCTTAAAGCAAAGGTCATAGAATTTTAGTAGGCAGTCAAAACCTCCTAAAAGTAGCTCATTTTTAAAGCATATAAAGACATTTCCTAGTATTAATAAAGGGAATAATGACAGTATAAGCATATTAAAGAGTTTCCATTTAGGATCTTTTCATTTTGTACTAATAAATCATTGTCTTCTTTCCCACTGTATTTTTAGCAGCCTCTGATCTTCAACCGTTTCTGGCTCCTGGCCTGATAGGAATTATGCTAATACTGTATAAATGCAATATTATGCCAAGCTTTCTTCCAAAGACCTTGATTAACATCCTTTGGAGAGGCTGGGTATGCATGAACCAGTTCTACCCTGTTCTTCACTACTCTTGTTAACATTTTGCATGCAGAGTTGAAGATCGTTGTGAAATAAGGCAGATGTCTGTAAAAACAAACGGGCCTTACCGAAGAGATGCCTTTGAGAAGTACCTGCAGAGGAAACAGACACAAGATGTAGCAGCTGAGGGAAAAGATGGTCGACCAATTTTGTCAAAACAGCAGAAGTATGTTGGTGCTCCTTCAAATACAGCAAACACTAATAGTCACTGGAACATCTTACGGCAGAGTACACTTGTCCACAAGCGGGGATATACCAATCATGCCATGGAGGAGGAGGAGGAGGTCTATCATGTGTGAATGCATAGGCCCAGGTGCCTCTGTGGAAAGTAAGATAAACTGGGTTAAAGAAACCAACATTTAACAAAGCAATGTTTCAGTTCAAAGACAACAAAGACAGTCTCAGCATTCTCGCAACATTGCACACAGTGCTTCTGAGACAGATGTATGGAGTATATCTTCATGCTTCTCAGAACAATTGGTCCAAAAGAATGATGGTATATAATTGTTCCCACCAGCTGACACTCACTTAGAAGCAGGACAGTGTAATATAGTGGTTAAAAAGCTAGATTAGGACTAGGGAGTCCCACAATCAAGATCAGTCTCAGCAACTTTAGGCTAATCCCTCTGCTCTCTGTCAGTCTACCTCATAGGGTTGCCATTGTGGGGATAAAATAAAGGGAGATCCTCACATAGGCTAACTTGAGTTCTTGGAAGAAAGGTGAGCTAAACGTAGCACATAATATTATACATGGAAGTCAAACACTAATAAAGATGAATGCCAATGTGGATGTTCAGTGTTAAATATTTGCATTCCAAGGAACAAGTAAACTCCACTTAAAGACTCCAAATGCCCGGCTGTGAATTTGAAACTGAGAAATTGGTCTGAGAGGTATAAGATACAGCCACATTTTAACTTATACTAGACAACCCATTGGATCATTGTTTCAGAGATATTTCTTTGCCTAAACAGAATGATCAAGGGCAAAATACATTAGGAGTAGGAGTGCCTTCCAATTTTTCTCCTAGCTCTCTGGCCATTGATGATGGGACTGTTCTATACAGCCCCTGGAGGGCTAGAGTGGTACTGGATTACCTGATCTCCAGGGGCCAAAGGCGAGGCCTATCTACCCAGCCTCCAGAGGGTTAGGGCAGGACCAGTCTATTAAACCTCTGGGTAGTGGTGTGGCAGCACAGAAATTACCATTGATTTGCCAAATTTCAGGCCCGCAGGAGTCATGGGTCCTGGACTTTGTACACATTCTGCAAGTTAGCCCTTTTGAGGTAACTTGGTTCAAAAATGGTTGTTCTATAAGGCACTGTTTTGCCCAATTAAGGGACACAGACATAAAGAGTTTTTGGTAGTATATAGATTCATATTGGAAATTATAAATAGAATTTTAGTAGACAATTCAAGAAGATTGCTGGATCAAGACGTATTTGGTGGGTGTTTTGAATTATGTATTATGTGTAGGAAAACTTATTTTAATTGAACAAATGGGGCAGGCAGTGTCTGTTATTCACAAGAGTGCATTAGCTATGCCAGTGCAGGGAGTCATCAACTTATGACCATAACAGTTGTAAGTCATGCCACTTGTTTGGCATGACATATGACCTTACCTGATTTTACAATTTTTTTAAAAAAAGATCATTAACATAAACACAGTCATTAAATGGATGCAGTGGTCGTTAAGCAAATCTCTCTTGTCCCCAGTGGGTGGTGTGTTTTTTTGCTAGAAATGGTTTCCAGTAAAAAAATAATAATCATCATAAATATTGGTCACATGACCAAGGACAGGGCAAATGGTCATAAATGCAGGCTGGTTATTGAGTGCCCAAAATATGATCACATGACCACAGGGGGTGCAGGACATCAGAACTTTGAAACCAGGTTGTAAGTAGGTCTGTTGTAATTTTGAATAATTGCTAAGTAACTGGTGACAAGTCAAGAACCTCCTCTATATTACAACAATTTACTTAATTTGCATTATGAAGTCGTGAAACACATGATATATATTGATGCAACTGATGTCATTTGTGTGATTTGTGTGACAAATGTGTGACAAGTTTGTAGGACAACAAATGATGTAAATCGCCAGAGATTTGGTTTCTTACATGCAAGTTTAATATACTGAGATCTGTTAAATTGAAGTTCTGTTCTACTGGATTTTAGTGCTCATTACATTACTTTGCATTTTCTTTATCCCAGTTTTCTTTCCTTTTTTATTATCATTACTATCAAACCACGTTTCCCCAATTGGTTCTGTGCCCATGAGCCACTCTGACTCAAATTCTCTAGCATTAATGTTTGTTGATCACTTGGAGCTCTCCAAATTTTGAGTGGAAACTCCAAAAATTCTTCAGGCGTGGTCATGAATCTGCATCAGTGTTGAACTGTTGTCATGGCTCTATAGGACCCAAGATATAAAAAGAACTCTTGGATTCCTCCAAGAACAAAGACCCTTTTCCAGGACCTCCCAGAAGTCCTTGCAAATCTTAGGGACTGGATGGTTACTTAAAGAAGATTGGTCAGTGCTTGGGTTCTCCTTTACCATTTAAAATCCTGACTGGACTGGCCAAGCACAATGTTTCACCTACTGTACACCGAATTAGAACAAGAAAGGATTTGGAAAAATAGTTCAGTTGTGTTATACAACAAGAATACATTTTATGATACTGATGCCAATAGTGATAGACACTAATCAAAGGGGGAATGGCAGTTAGCAAAATCAAGGTGGGAGATATTCGTGCCCTGTATTTCTCTCTTTGTGAGTGTATGCAGAAGAACACAGGCTGTAACCTCAGGTCATCCTGTGCTTTTTTACATTCCCTTATGTAACCATTCTTGCACCGTCAAGTTCCACTTATGAAGGGCAGCCTCCTCGAAAACAGCAGCCATCAAATGGAGCAAGGCAGGGAAATTGTGACTCAGTGATACAAACATCACACGTGAGTTTTCTTCAGCTTCCTGGAGGCAAGAAGTGCTGTGGCACCACCACCCCTTATGAAAATCACTTTCAACTTGTTGGGAGAAGAAAATGGACCACTGCTGCTTTGCACAAGCTAATTTGGTATTCTAAGAGTAACTTTTACCTGCCTTTGAGGATGAGGTTTATGAGAAGGTCAAGGAATTATGTGAAGCGATCAAGCCCTATCTACCAAGCTGCATCACTACCAAACCTCATTTTTCTGTTTTGTTGAATACAAGGCTGTGGATTTTGGCTTTATCTTCCTAAGTCTTGGTTGAATATAACTTCACTTTTCACCCAATCCCTTCATTGTTCTTACTGCAAACTAATGTTAGAAGACATTGCAGTCCATTTCTACTACATATTCAAAACATTCCAATATGCTGATCAAAGACTGTAATAAAAGTTTACTGACCTACCTATTAAATAATTTAATAAATTATGTTTATTTGTCCTGGAAACAATGGTTGTTTTGTTGTTGTTTAATTATTTACCCTTGAATAAAGTACAAAGTCTAAAACAGTAGGTTGCAGATTTGCAGCCTTTAGGCTGCATGTACCCGTGTGAATGCATACTGTAGGCTGGTCACTTAAGGAATGAGAGTACCTTGCTAATAGTAACTCAACAGCTCACCTTGGGCAATCTGATAGGTCTCCTGGAACCTGGATAAATGGACCATACAATCATAGCCCAAAATCTTTTATTCCAAGAACTTTCATAATGCCTTGGTAAGACCACACTTGGAATATTGCATCTAATTTTAACTGACAAAAGGATGTTAAAGCACTAGAAAGACTACAGAGAAGAGCAACAAAGATTATTAGAGGGTAAAACATATGAAGAATGGTTGCAGGAATTGGATATGTCTAGCTTAATGAAAAGAAGGATTAGGAGTAACATGGAAGCAATGTTCCAATATGTAAGATGAGTGGGTCAATCTATTCTCCAAAGCACCTGAACAATGGATGGAAACTAAGCAAGGAGAGAAACAACCTAGAACTAAGGAGAGATTTTCTGACAGTTAAAACAATAAAACCTGCCTCCAGAAGTTGTAGATGCTCCAACATTATTTTTAAGAAGAGATTTGGACAGCCATTTGCCTGAAATGGTATAAGGTGTCCCATTTGAACAGGGGGTAGGACTGGAAGACCTATTCTGTTATTCCATTTACTCTCATTGGCTACTATTTCTGAAGCAGTGTTGGGCTATATGGATACAGGCAAGGGAAGATGAGATTGGCAATATTTTCTGTGGTGGCCTGCACCCAGCCTTCTTACCAAGCTTTCAATATCCTTGGCTGGCATCCTATCCACACTTGCATCTCATGCAGCTAGGCAGGACTCTTGAAAACTCTTCCATTCCTAGAACTGACAGTGTGAATCAAAGGGAACAAATTAGCATATGGAGGTAGGTTTTATGATTTCACAGGTGACCGCTCAAAGTACTGCAGTTACTGGTAGCTAATCAATTCTTCGGTGATACATGCACCTGGGAACTCTATTTTTGGCTTGATACAGAGGCAAACTATGATATGAAACTCTTTTATTAGTAAGCTAGAAAAAAAGTATTTCCAATGAAAAAAATAAAGGTGACCTCAAGCGATTTTTACCTCAGAGAAAACCTAGATTTGTACTTTCGTATGCAGAGAAAATTAAGATTGCATGACTTTAAACTGCTGTTTCCAGAAAAAAGTCCTGGAAAAAAGATTTCTATTAATTACTGAGGAAACCTTTATAAAAGTCTTATAAGAATTCAACATAAGATCTTGTGGGACCTTGTGGAAACAATTTCTCCAGACAGAAAGGCATATAGGGAATCACATTCTGGGTAGAGGACTTGTCTCTGGGTAAGACAGTGGTTCATTCCAAGAAAAAAAAAAGATTGGGAATATTCCAGCCTTATTACAGATGGTTGTGATGGGCCATAACCCATAGAAACAGTTCTCATTTGTAAGTGACTTTTCTGTATGGCTGAGTTGCTCGACAAGGAAGTTAACTGGTTGTTGAATTGAACTGCCAGAATGAAGATGGAGTGATGGATGCTCCAGATCCAAAAAGTAAAGTATGAAAGAATGATGGGCGTTTTGTCACTTTATGTGTTTATGTCCCTAGACTACTCTGATATAACCTGGACAGTCTAATCATGATGAAAAATCTCAGAAGGTTCATGTGGCTTGCAAATTGAAAGATGTTCCCATATCCCTGGCATATGTGAAATAGAACCCAAGGGACTATACAGCTGGATGACAAAATGCCCTGATAAACTATTTAAAGGATTTTTTTAAAAAAAAGGTTTGAAGATTATTTAAAACAATAAGAAAAAAAGTGAAGTATTTTGATTTCAAAAAGACAAAGAGTTTAGGAATGAGCAGTGCTTTTTTTGTAAAAAAAAAAAAAAGGGGGGGGGGGTGCCAGAACTCACACACATCATACAACTTGCCTTGCCTACCCTACAAGGTTCCATCCCAAAAAGGTGCCGGAACTCCGTTCTGGGCGTTCTATGACAAAAAAAAAAAAGCCCTGGGAATGAGCATGTGAGTAATTCAAGGACTTTAGTGGATGCCATGTTCCATGTCTAGCCACAGTGTATGCTGCTCTAGACTCTAGAGGCTTCCAAATGGAAGGGCACATAATTCCATGTCTGTGAATTGCAAAGACTACAATGAAAAAACATTTAGGTATGCGTGCATTTATGAAGCATATACAGCTAAACTTGTAGTTCACCTTTCTCATACATAGGTCTTCAAGAAAGTTTTTAAACTTGCTGTAAAACTTTATTCTTTGTTGATGCTGGGAAACACAGATGGTCTTCAGTCTGGAGATGCCATGCTATTGTGAATGCAGCCATTTGATAAGATGATTGTTTGTATTGTTCTGCCACTTGTTCCATAAACAAGCCCAATCAGAGAAATAGAATAGCAAATGGGGGGGGGTATTCTATGGTGACTCAGTGCTTGATTGGGTTTTCATGCAATGGGACATTATTACCAGGTCAAACACTGGCCACATGAAAGACACTGTTTTGCGTGATTGTCTCTGAATCAAAAATTATGTCCTTGGAGAAGAAAAGAAAGTGAATGTCTCCCAGATATTTTCCGGTAAACAGTAAAAGAGTTGATGCTCATATTTGAAAAAGGTTGCTGCTACGGTACAATAAGCCACAGATGTCAAATTCCCACATGCAGATCTCAGTTCCATATTTAGAACCAGAAAGTCATGCTCTGGAGTTGAATAATCGTGTATCAAAACAATGTTCCCAGGAGTGTCCTGATTCCCACTGCTACGACTGTGATGTGGGAAATGATCAGCATGAATTGAATGAATGCCCTCTCACAAGTATTATATATACATTCCCACTGCAATCTGGATTCTCTAACTAGCACAAAGTACTCTGCAGGTTTTTACATTTGCAGGTATAGAAATTTCTTGCAAGAAAATCTACCTGGGCCATTTAATCACAGAGAATGGAAAGCATCATGAGAAAAAAAAAAGTATGACTGACAGAGTCAGATGTTATAGCACAAATGTCTCAGGGCAAATGTTTAGTAGAATAAAAATATAATCCTGAGGATGAAGTAATCATTTGCTTTGTACTGCTGTGTAATGTATATACTCACAAATAAATCCCTTGCGAATCAATCCATGTTCTGCTAACTTCTTTGTGGTGGGCTGCTACATTAACAATGTCATGTTATGACAGCCTACAAACATCACATATCTAAAATAGCAGGAGTCTTCACTGAATATTTCGGTGCTTTGGTTACTAAGGGATGATCCTGGCAACATTCACTGATTTTTTTCCCAGGCTAATAATATTGCCTTTGTGGCACTGGAGATGGGAGTTGCTATCTAGTAGCAGGTTGTGTGCAGAGATCAAGGGATCTTGGTTTGGGGAAGGGGATCTTAATCAAGTCTTCTGAATCAGGGCTTTTCAATCAGTGGTATGGGTACCACCTGTGGTACATTGGCACCTGGCAGGTGGTACGTGACCATCCTAAAAAACTGGCAGTGGGGGAGGGGAATGAGCTGAACTGGTGGCAGCACCGCACAAGCCTGAGCGAGAGATGGCTGGAGCTGCAGGGCTGTTAGGGCTCAGCAGAAGCGGAAGCGCCAGGCTCAGCGCCAGGCTCCAGCTGGAGCTCGGCGTTGATCCTGGCACTTCTGCTGAGCCTAGAAGAAGCGCCGATCAGCTGGAATGTTGCAGCATCTCCAGGGTCTTGTGATTTACATTCAGATGCTTGGCAACTGATTCATATTTATGACAGTCACAGTGTTCCAGGATCATGAGAAGTGACCAAAACCTGCTACAACCACCCAGCAGACGGGGCGAATAAAAACCAAACACCCCCAACCCACCCCCACTGCCAATCCTCAACAGAAATGCTCACAACAATGAAAACCTCGGACAGGAGGAAGAGTGTGGCTGGACGGACAGGCAGGTGTCTTGCTCGGCTGTGGCTTGGGGGGCACTTTTTTCAGTGCCATTGTAACTTCAAACAGTCACTAAGCGAACTGTTGTAAGTCGAGGACTACCTGTACTTTACCACTTTTCCCCCCCCTTTTTTTTTTGGTCATCAAGTTTTTGACACCTTGGTGGTACTTGGATATTGCCATATCCTAAAAGTGGTACAATGGGTGAAAAGGTTGAAAAGCCCTGTTCTAAATAAATGCTAATCTCTTCATTCATGGCATCTTTTCCAGGTGATTAGTAGTAAAAAATAAGGTAATAACTAAGTGCCGTGAATCATTGCTTATAACACGGGTCGGCAACCCGTGACTCCAGAGCTGCATGTGGCTCTTTGAGCCACCTCCTGCGGCTCCGGAGCCTCCTCCGCCATTTTGAGAGATAGAGACAGAGAGACAGAGAGGCACTTGTGCTTCCCTTCTCTCTCTCTCTCTCTCTCATACAGATTTGCCCCCTCGCAGAGCTCCTGATTGGCCCTGCAGCCGGGTGCCCTGCCCCCTGGGAGAAGGGTGGCCAGGAAGGGCCTTTCCAGGGCTGGCCCGGTCCGAGGTGCATGTGGCCAGAGACCAGCGTGGGGAAGCCCCAGGATCCATACTGAGAGCGGCCCAGCAGAGCCTCCGTTGAACGGACCAGCTCTCCCGCAATTCGCGGCCCTGGTTGGCCAAGCAGCAGCAGAGCTAGAGATGGAGGGTGAATGGGGGGGGAGGGAGGGGGCTTACCTGCACCAGGCGGAGGGGCAGCCGAGCCGGCTTCGTGTCTCCCCGGGCAGGTCTGGCGGGGCTGGCAGCCGGCAGGGGCATTGGTTCCTGTCCCTCCCCGGGCCAGGCGGTAGGCCCGGCAGGGGCATCGGTTCCTGCCCCCCCCCGGCCGCTGAGCCGGCCTCGCGTCTCCCCGGGCTGGGCGGCAGGGGCATTGGTTTCTAGCCGTCCCCGGACTGCTGAGCCGGCCTCGTGTTTACCCGGGCCAGGCGGCAGACGGCGGGGACATTAGTTTCTAGCCATCCCCAGGCCGCTGAGCTGGTCTCGTGTCTCCCCGGGCCGGGCGGCAGGCGGCGAGGGCATTGGTTTGTAGCTGTCCCTGGGCCGCTGAGCTGGCCTTGTGTTTCCCCGGGCTGGGTGGCAGGTGGCGGTGGCATTAGTTTCTAGCCGTCCCCGGGCCCCTGGTGGGGGCATTGGTTCCTGCCCGTCCCTGGGCCGCTGAGCTGGTAAAATCAACAGACTTGGAGGTGCTGCGGCTGGCTTTTTGAGTCGCCGCGGACCTCCACTGACTTCCATGGGGACTCTTGGCAATGAAGGGGCTGATTGAAATCGCTTCAAGAATTGAGCTGCAGGATGGCTTTGAGTGGCAGAGACACAGAGAGATGCAAACGCACCTCTACAGGAGATGCAGCAAGGGCAGGAGACGAGGAAGAGTCAGCTATGTCTGTGCACAAGCCCCGAAAGCTTTCGTCCTCTCCCTGATCTTGCCTTTCTTGCTGGCCCTCTGATGTAAGCGTCTGCTGGGTTTCCTCAACCCCCACCCCATCCCCATTTTATTTTAATACCACCATCGCGTCCCTCTTTGGCAAAGTTGACATTCTGGGGACTCGGAGCTCGCTTCGCTCCTGGAGTCACTTAGCAAAGTTTAAAGGAGAGGCCGTCTGCTCCCACCTCCCACGGAGCAGAACTGCTGCTTCCTCGCCCTCCCAGCGAATGAACCCCAGAGAGCTGGAAGACGTCCTTTCTCCCACTTTCCGCTTCCCATCCTCTCTTTTCCAAGCACCCCTCCCAGAGCGAGCCAGAAGCCTCAACTCCAGCCTCCAGCAGCAGGCTGAGATAGGCGAGCCCGAGCGGCCGTCTGCTGCCACCTCGGAAGATCCACCGCAGCAGCTCTTTCTCCCCGTCGGCCTCCTCCTCCGTTCCCTGGGAACCTTCGCGCCAAAAGGCGGAAAGAAGAAAGTCCCAGAGAGGGAGAGCACGGGGCGGGGGGAGAGCAGTCTTTTCCGAAGGGAGAAGCCAGGACGGCAGAGCCCTTCATACAAGAGCTGGATGAGGGGCAGGGCCGGCGCACGTCTCGCCTTAAGCTCCACTCTTTAATCAAGCCTTGTGTTCTGTGCGCATGCGTGCGTGCGCACATTTTGCGGCTTCCAGTTTTTTCTTTTGCGAGGGAAACGGATCCAAGTGGCTCTTTCACTTGCAGGTTGCCGACCCCTGGCTTATAATATACATATAGTTACACACACATGTATGTTTCCATGTATGTATGTCATATGAGTATGTGTGTAGTGCACAAATTACAGAATAAATGTATTGCAGTACCAGACAAGTTTCATTTGTATTTGTGTGTTTGTGAAATTTCAGCACACCCAGCACTGGCTGAATGGTGGCTTCCATATTTACAAATTGCCAGACTTCACAGAAAATTACTATGGTGTCCCCATTAATAATAGCACATATTATCTGAACTAATATCTGTAAACCCTATTGTTTCTTGGATTATCCTCTACTTTTATTAAAGTTTTAGCATATACCTAAATATAAATAAATATTCTAAATATAAGTGAGCAAAGTTGATGCCCATTTGCATAGCCAAGTGCTTTTTCCCCCCCTTTCCCACCCAGTCCTTTCATTTTTGTGGAGAGGAGAGGTTAACTACGAATCTATTTGATGCAGTTCAAAAATAACCTCAAGGTCATTCCAGGAACAATTCAGCTAATCCACTCACATCACATGCAGCAATGCACTAACAAGCTGCTAAGTTGTCAGATGTGTCAGTGAATGTGTACATTTGATTCAGGAAAAATAGGTGTATGTTTACAGATGACAGTTGGCATTCACTAGTGTATAGCTAAAAGTGGGAAATCGGAATATTAACATGAGACAGTCATATGTATATGCTGATTTCACCATGTTTGAGCCATTTACTGTGCATGCATGTGTGCGCGCGCACACACACGCGCGTATATGTGAGTGAGACAGAGAGATTTCCTTTCTCAGATACGCATCTACCCTTCAGGGACTTTTCTGCCAGAATGAGATTCGGTTCCAGAGAAATCAGGATGGATAGAGATTTAGCGTCCTGATGAATTAATGACTGCTGCTGCTCCCATCCCAAATAGATCTGGGTTATTTTTATGGTCGGAATATTGCTTCACATCCACCATGTTCTCAATGTGGACTGGAGCCTCAATCGTTTTCTTGTGCAAACCATCTGCTCTCTTTCAACTCCCAGAATATCAATGTAATCCCACATTCAAAGAAAGTCTTATCAATATATTTTTGGTAAAATGTTTTATTTCAGTTTCTGTGGTCTGCACATCCAATTGGAAATTGCAAAGAATGACTTTTCATCTTCCTAGAGACAGATATACTGTACTGCTACCTACTCTTACTTCAACTAGGCTGTTGACATCCTATCAGAGGATCAACACCAATCCACGAGAGGCCCAAAATGCTTTGGGTCCTAAGACTAACACTCCAAATGCCCCCAGCAAGCTGTTACCAAATACTATGGGGCCCAATACACAACAAAGTTATCCAGTGCAAATCCCATTCAAGTGAACTGCGGTACATGTAGACCAGGGGCTCAGACTCAATTCGGATGAGTGCTGCATGGGATTGGTTCATTAGCTTGAGGGCCTCACCCTTCCGCCATTCTCATACTGTGATTCAAAAGTATCTAGGGAGTAAAAAAATGAAGAGTATTGCGCTATGCCATTAAACATAAATTTATTAAATATAAAAGGTACCGTGAAACAGAGCTACTTGCAAAACAGTGCTGCAAAACAGCTATTTCACTTTGGCTACTTAGCTGGCAGCATTTGTTTCATTAACTAGAACACCAATATTTGGTTTTTATTACTGCGCTGATATGCAATATTTCTTCATGATCGTACCTAGGATGATATAAAATAGGAAAGCCATCCCATCAAGAGCTGTATCCCTTTTTTCTTCTCTCTCCTTGCTGAAGAGGGACATCTTTCCTTTGGCCTCTCCCCCCCCCACTTCTCCTTTCCTTTCCTATCCTGGCAGTGATCTTGCTTGCTAGCCTGCTGTCCTTCCCGTGCTTTGCCCATCAGACAGAGCCTTCCAATAGGGCAGACAGCTGCAACCCTTCTCTCAACTGCCTCCTCTTTTCTTCTCTCACACAGCCCCAACCTCCTGACCTCTTTTCCTGGCTATGCCTTGCCTCCTTGCTGCTCCTGCCAGCAGAATTTAGCACCACCTCAGAAACAGCGTCCATGGTGCAATGTGAAAGCAACTGGAAGTCTCAGAAGAGCTGCTTGTAAGAGACTTTGGGCATGTTCTATGCAACCTGGCCCACAAGGACACCTTGTGAGGTCATGGGGCTGAAGGAGCTGCTGAGCTGTTCTTCTTCTTCTCCTTGCTGCTCAATACCCTGACCTTGTTGGGCTAAGCATTGTTGCAGGACACAGAAAATGATTTGGAGAGTGGTAGTAGTCCCCTAGGCCACAAGTTAGAGACCCTTGGTCTAGACTCTGTCCCATGATTTGGATTTGTCCACCTCTGCCAACTTGAACAGCATTCAAAATGCACTACTTGAAACAGCAGTCAGGCTGTCTTGCTTTGTGTCTGTTTAACCAAAACTGCCCAAAAGAAAAAGATGGTGCAATGCTCTTCTCAAAACCAAATTCCACTAGCTGGACAAAAGCTTTCAAGGGGTCTCTTTTGGCAACCCAGTCTTTTCAACACTATATTAAACTCAACTTTGCTTGCTCCAGCTTAAAACTCGCCATTTACAGGCCGCTAGTCCAAAGTAGAATCTTCTGAGGTGTCTGTTTCTGTTACGGGTTCAATCCCATATGTTGGCATCGAATTGGTGGTGAGTGCATTTCCAATTCCAAAGCTACCTTCTCAGCTCTACCCTGTGTACTATCAGCCCACCCCACCCCAAATGTACAATACCACCCATCTCTAAATGACACAGGATTTGTAGTGTTTCAAGTTATAATAAAAAAATAAAGAAAACAAGCAAAGACTCTCTATAAATTTTCTCTGGTCTGTGAAGTGGAGTGCAATGTTTCCTGTGCTCCCATCCATGCCTGAAATGGATTGTTCTGCCTCTCTTCGACAGCAAAATGTTCATTTGAGTCTCCATGTGTTTTAACGGGAACGGACTGTTCTCAGTTTGTCAGACCTCAACAGGTTCAAGCTGATTGAGGTGGACCCGCATGAGTTGGATGCTGTTGAGGATTTTCTTCTGATGACCAACCAGGCTGATGCCAATGCGCTGGATATCTCTGCAAAGGAAAAGAGAGGAAGATCTCAGCCAAGGCTTTGGCCTTGCCTAAACTTGCAAACTTATTCAAGCCTCTGTAGCCTGGCAGAGCAGTGTAACCGTTTTGCCATCTTCATCTCTTCCATGGGTAGGAATGCCTATTGCCTTCTAAGAGAAATTTGGCGAGGTATGCTCTTTTTCTTCCAACAATGAGTAATGGCTATTGTGAAAAAATGACTTATATGGTGCACTATGGATGGCTACTGTTATTGTATTATCCAGATGCCCACTGTGGTTCTTGGCTGCTGAGGGAGAAAAGCAGGAGGCAGGATCAGGAGGAGGCAGGATATTGCTAATATCCCAGGCCCAAAGGCTCTCCTGTTTAGATTACTGCATCTTGTGTTACGTGGGGCTGCTTTTGAAAATGACTGGATTACAGCAGGGGTACCATTTGGCTGCCCACTTGTTGACCAGTGAAAACTAGTACAGGAAAGGTTGGTTGCAGGTGCTATTTTGGTTGCCAGTCACCTTCTAGGCCCAATTCAAGATTCTGTTAATTATCTATAAGGCTTTTTGTGCCACAAGTCCTCATTATTTCCAGGATCATCCTGTCTAGGTGAAATGCGTGCTTGCCTAAATACATAGTGGCAGAGAGGGCACTAGCAGGTTTCCTCTCCCTGGGATGTCAGGGGTAAGTCTGGAGACTATAGCATTCTTACTCAAGCATCTCATTCTGAAATAGCTTGCCCTCGGAAATCCTTTGTTGTTGCCATTATCATTCATGACAGCAATAAAAGCTGCTTTTGACAGAGCCTTCCAAGCAAAGGATGTCCTGTAACAGATGACAACACTTTAGGGGAGATTAGGAATTGGTTAAGTTAATGTTACTGTTTGCAGGTGCTTGTATGGTGCAGTTATATTCTCAAAGGAAGTGACACACAGATGTATGTATAACATTATATCCCTGCTGAGCTAAATGAATATATATAAATATATATATATAAACATTCTTAACCACAGGACCTGCTCCATAGAAGGGAACTTAGGTTATATTAGCAAGATACTTAGTTGATGGCATGTTAACATGGGTTTGTTGTTTTATGACCAGTTATGTTAGTTTTTAAAATGATTTTATAGGCCTTCTAATTTTTGATTGAGAGCTGCCCATACTTGGCTGAAAGATAGGTGGCTATATAAATACCAATGAAGGAGGATATTTGTAGCTCAGGGTTGAAATGAGGTGTCTTTTGTGTTCTCTGAGCTTGCTAGTTTTCTTGCAGACCTTTCATTACCCTAACTAGATAACATCATCCGTGGTAGTACTGACTAGCACTGATGATGTTACCTAGTTTGGGTAATGAAATGTTTGCAAGAAAACAAGCAAGCTGAGAGAGCACCAGGGCTATATGAATGTTTTAAATAAATAAATAAAATGTTGAGTAATAGTACTGGAAGCTCAACAGCTAATGCTCACCAAGAGAATGCAAAAACATATTCTAAATCAGGGATGGGTCATGTGTGGACCTCTACATGTTGTTGTATTACCATTCCCCAGAATCCTGGTTCTGTCTGAATTTCCAAAATCACACATTCTAGCTTCACAGTTCCTTAGTGTTTACAGTACATCAAAGTGTGGCCTCGCCAAATAACAGCAGCTGGCCAACCTTACCTGGGCTTGAAAAGTAAGTGAGATCATCTAGGTCAGTGTTTCTCAACCTTGACAATTTTAAGGCATGTGGACTTCAACTCCCAGAATTCCACAGCCAGCATTGCTGGCTGTGGAATTCTGGGAGTTGAAGTCCACATGCCTTAAAATTGTCAAGGTTGAGAAACACTGATCTAGGTCAAGGGTAGGCAACTGTGGCTCTTTTATGACTTGTGGACTTCAACTCCCAGAATTCCTGAGCGAGTCATAAAAGAGCCACAGCTGCCTACCCCTGATCTAGGTAATATTTAAGTGGGAATTCAGGGCTTCTGAATAGGCTAGATTTAAAGATTAAAAATATATCCCATAGACGTTAAATTTATTCAAATAAATTTATAATATATTTTATAAATATAAATTATAAAATGTTATAATATTGTAGTATAATATTATACATTTTTAATGGACTATTTTATAGGCAAATTTATCATATCTTGGCATCAGGCTTTAGATTGCAATCATATGTGCTGACATTTGATAAATGAAAATTATCTGGCTTGTCATAGTATACTTTCTTGCTAAATATGCTCCCCATTTCCCACACTTAGGAAGAAACAGTATCCAATTCTGCACACATAGTCCACGTTGAAACACCTTTAGTGAGTAATAGCTGTTCAGAAAGATATGATCCTTCTTTTGAGAAAGATGACTCATTTCTTCCTATTCTCTTAAAGAAGAAATACCTCAAATCTGGAGGACATTTTGACCCATGTTCTCTTCTCTCTTAAGTATACAAATACAAATGATATACTGTAATTGTAAGAGTATGCAGGTATATCCATGAAAGCCAAACGTGTGCTCCTCTGCAGACTCAGTCGTACTGCCACACAATAGGAGATATAGTTCTTACTCTAAAGTCATGCGTGAGATGACATCAAATGTAGCCAGGCCAGCTTGGTCAAAGTTGTCCTTGTAACGTCCCATCTTAATGGCATCCAGCCATTCATGGGCATTGGAGAGTGAAGGGAAGTCTGGTGGCGAGTTGCTTAGTAAATGTTGGGACGGTCTATAAGGAAGAAAAGAAGAGGGATATTTCAAAGAGCACAAGAACAAACTGAGATATGTTCAGCATCAGCCATTCAAAATGCTTCAGGAGAAGTGGTAAAGTATGTGACTTTTGAAACATGCAAAATACACTACAGGGAATTGCTGCCAATCTCAGTTCTGCCAGATACATCTGCCAAGCAGCTGTGAGGTCTTAGGTGGGTTTTATTTGTGCTTTCTACGGGTGCACCTGATACTTGAAGGGGTTTTCAATGGAATTTAAACCATGTTACTAAAGAAGGCTCCTGTTATTCCTCTTCTAAAATATTATATGTTTTGCTTTTCTTCCTCTGATAGTTTTGGGCAGAAATAAAGGCACCTTTATGCATTCAAAGTTGTTTTAAAAAAAACAAAACCTATGTACAACTAAGGATTTCTCTCTTCTTTCCCGGGTCTGGATGAAAGTTTGTGATACCCATGGGAAAATGTTTCCATGCCAACAAGATGGACTTCCTTTCTTACTTCTGAATCCATCTAATCTTGGCTGCATCTTTCCCCAGGGAACTCCTCTTTGTTGACCCCAAGATTTTAGTTGCATAAAGCTGGGAAAAACACATGGGAACGTAGGAATTTCTAAAGCATTATTATCAGCTTTCGTTGAGAAGGTTCCACAATCACCTCATCACCAACAGAGGCAGACCTCTCTTTGCCAATTTCATGTTTTCACCTTTGCTCATTAGATACTGTGATCAGTTCCCACACCTTGCTCAACCCACAAGCCATTGCCTTCAAGAATTGTTCTAATTTAACTGCCTACCATACAGCTATTTATTTAATAAACACAGAATCTGAAATCAAGAACTCTACCGGTATTAATAGAGCAAAATAATAATCGTCGTTGTACTGCATAGTGGGCTGAGAATAGGCTATGAGCCACAGTACTCGTGTTTCCACCTTATCTCACCTTTTATGAACTCTCTTCCCTTTCAGTCGCACTCCTTCTTTTAGTAATTAAGAAAAAATAATATTAATTTACTTTCATTATGTGTTGTAGGATAATGTTAGAGCAATGCAAAATGTAGCTATGGCTATCACTATTACAATATTCGCTTTTTTTCAAGCTAACCTGGATATAAACTTGGGAAAGAATGTGATGCTACTGATGAAGACTTAGAAACAAGAGATAAGCTTTGGCTTCTATGGGTGAAAGGAAGTCCTGAGCCTTTTAGCTGTTTCCCCAACGTAATTGCAGGGGCAGTTCCTGCAATTAATTCTATAGACTATAGAACCCAGATTATGTGTCCCAAAGAGCCACTCCCCAACAGTGAACAGTCTTCCATAGTCTATAGAATTAATTGCAGGAACTGCCCCTGCAATTACGTTGGGGAAATAGCTAAAAGGCTCAGGACTAGGGTCCACAAACATGAATTGGCAATCAAAAGGCAGGAGCAGCGCTCGCAAATGTGGCCTCACATGGCCAATTTGAACCATACATTCGATCTGGAAAATGCACAGACCACATGTCGTGATACCACTAAGAGTGGGCGCCTTCTCAAAGAAGCCTGGCTTTCAGATGAAAATTCCATCAACCAGCACCTAGACCTCCTACCAGCATACCAGACTCTCAGAAGATGGGAGAAACAATGTGGTAATCCACGGAGTAGATGGCCATCCCATACGGTGCAAAAGCAAGATCATGGCTCTACAAATGGGGAAGCTGCGATCCCTAGGGAGGACAGCGAACTGGCAAAAGAGGAGGAGGGCCGGGTGACACCACAATGAGATAGCAACTGGCAGGACTGGAGTGACAGGGCTGCAGGTGAGGCGGCAAGAGTTGCTATGGGAGGAGATGACGAATGGCTTGGAAGGAGAGACAAAAAAGGAGGGGAGAGTATGAAGCAAGAACATCTGAATAGTTGTTCTTTGCAGGATCAGGGAGAGGGAGCTACAATCATAAGATCCACCAACAGGCTGCTGGATGAGAATTAATTTAACACATTGCAGAGTAACATAGCTAATGGGCCGATGACGCGCTCGAGGAGCCGGGCGCAGAGACAGGCAGCTGTATATAGGCAAGCTCCCTAATCACCTAGCATTCTAACTCTGATGATGTCAGTAGTTTGGCTGATGAAAGCTCAGTATATATATGAAGGTCTTTGGTTATTCAGGTTTTCTCCCGCATAAAATTGGAAGTGTCTTGGCGACGTTTCGACGAAGTCCCATTCATCATCTTCAGGCTGGTGTTTTCGGCTTCGTGCTTTTAGGAGCAATGTGTGATCGTAGCTGTTTCTTCCTTTTAATTGCCAGTGGGGTTATGAACTGATTGGGTGGGAGCTTGGCTGTGTTCTGATTGGTTAGGGGCTTGGCTGTGCTCTGATTGGCTGGGGGATTGGCTGTGCTCTGATTGGCTGGGGGAGTGTTCTGTTTGGGTGGGGCCTTTGTTGTGCTCGGGTTAGTCTGAGTTGCAGGGGGATTTGAGATGGTGAGCTGCGTTGCTGTTGTTTGGCTTCACGTTTGTGGCCGTGTCTCATCTTCATGGTGGGTGTCAGTTTGCTTCATGTTGGATTGGAGGGGTTTAAATGAAGCAAACTGACACCCACCATGAAGATGAGGCACAACCATGAATGCGAAGCCAAACAACAGCAGCTCACCATCTCAAATCCCCCTGCAACTCAGACTAACCCGAGCACAACAAAGCCCCCACCCAAACAGAACACTCCCCCATCCAATCAGAGCACAGCCAACCCCCCATCCAATCAGAGCACAGCCAAGCTCCTAACCAATCAGAACACAGCCAAGCTTCCACCCAATCAGTTCATACCCCCACTGGCAGTTAAAAGGAAGAAACAGCTACAATCACACATTGCTCCTAGAAGCACGAAGCCGAAAACACCAACCTGAAGATGACGAATGGGACTTCGTTGAAACGTCACCAAGACACTTCCAATTTTACGTGGGAGAAAACCCGAATAACCAAAGACCTACATACAAACACTCGCAAAAACCTCAGAAAACAAATCTCTCTCTCTCTCTCTCTCTCTCTCTCTCTCTCTCTCTCTCTCTCTCTCTCTCTCTCTCTCTCTCTATCTATCTATCTATCTATCTATCTATCTATCACCCCTAGATACTACACATTAGTGATGAGAAACCTAAGGCCCTCCAAGACACTTCTTTTTGCAGTTGCTCAAAATTGGTAATAGCATTTCCTGACATTTTGTAGTGGGAAATATTCATAAATTGCAGCGTAAGACCTATCCAGAATAGCTTAGATTCCCAAACTCTTCCTCAAATCCAAGGAATTCTCCTCTTCCCCAAGGAAATCCAGATCTCATCTGCCACGACTATTACAAAATATTTTCCATCCTGACAAATGCATTTACTCCTGCCTTTACTGGCCTTTTGCTATCAGTGTCCGTGCATTTGATTCTCTTCACTATTTTTATCCCTTGTAAAGTATTTAAACACAGGATTATATTTAAGAAGAATTTGCATACTTTATGTTGATTCTACATGTATAACAGGTATCAGGAACTTTTTGATTATTGTTTTCTTTGTCCAGAGGAAACATCAGATTCCAAGTTAATACCTAGAAGTTACGCTTGATCTCTACATTTCAAAACACAGCTTTTCTATCATCCTCTCCAATTTGTGGATTACACACTTCCCTGATGTTCCCTTCCTACCTGCTATTTCCCGTGCCTGTTGCTTTGAGAGCAGATGGTTTGCGAATCATCTTGTCTAGGGCATTGACTATCTGCTCAAATTTCGGCCTCTGGACCCGTTCTTTCTGCCAACAATCCAACATCAGCAGGTGCAAAACAGTAGGGCAGTCCGGAGGTGGTGGAAGACGATAATCCTGGTCGATAGCATTGATTACCTAACAATTAAGGAAGAAAGACATAAGGACATGCTCCCATTGGCATATACATGAATGCTATCCAAAAAGTAAATACCTAGTTCAAAGCATGTTCTTTTAGTGTTTGGGCTAAAACTTACATCTTGATTGGACATGTCCCAGTAGGGTCTCTCACCATAGGACATGACTTCCCACATTACAATGCCATAGCTCCAGACATCACTTGAGGATGTAAATTTGCGGTACTGGATAGCCTCTGGAGCTGTCCAACGAATGGGAATCTTGCCACCCTATAATTTTAAAGGAAAAGAAAAGCAGTATGCATCAAACAGCTCTCAGTTCAAAATAAGTCCACTGAAATTAAGTCAGTGCTTAGATTTTTTTTTAAAAAGGTAAGTTAATAGTTTTAGAAGAGCAGAAAGAGATTCCTACTGATTTTAGTAGCAGAACTAAAATTCCTATAGAGTGCATTCCAAAACAATGGCAGCTTCATTATATAAAACTTGCAATAACCAAAAAAAGACTATGTTCGCTGTCTTGAGTTGTTTATAAAAATAATAAAGGTGGGGTATAAATTAAAAAAACAAATACCATTAAAACGTACCTAATTCTTCAGTATAAAGAGAAATCAATCATATTTTTCACTTTATTTAGATGACTGACAACAACTTTAGCAGAAGACCCAGAGACGGTCTGCTCAGAGTTGCCTGAACCATGAGACGGGTGGCAAGTAAATTTGATAAATACAAATAAGGCAACACTTAAATGTAGCACTATGCAAACTCAAAATCCTGCCTGATTATTACAGATTCATGAAAAAGTATTTTCTTGTATAAGAACTTACCAAGGCCCCAGTGTAGGTTGGGTTTGAAGCATCGTCTTCTAAGAATCTTGACAAGCCAAAATCTGATACTTTGCAAACCAAGTTGCTGTTGACCAGGATATTGCGGGCAGCCAAATCCCGGTGAACATAATTCATATCTGAGAGATAACGCATGCCAGCTGCTATGCCCCGCAACATGCCAACGAGCTGCAACATGCTGAACTGACCTTCCTTTTGCTGTAAGTTACAAACAGAAAGAAGAGCTTCTATGAGATATTACTTTAAATGTTTTCTAATTTCTCACCTGCATCAGTAGTGTGACAATCCCAATGCAGACTGAATAAGATGAGACTAAATAATTACAGCTTGGTGCAAGATTCAATTGCACCTGACATGTGTGATAGGAAAAGACTCAAGAAGCTATTAGCTTTTCTGAATGAACCATTTCCAATCTAGTTCTTTTCTAAAATGCAATATTTGTGCTTGGCTTTTGCAGGTAGAGCTTCTTTGTTTTTCTGTATTAAAAAAAAATCTTCATCACAGCGGAGTATTAATTCAATCCTGGTCTCTGTCTGATGGGCTTTCTGTTTGGAAAGAGTATTTTGGGATCCATCTCTAGAGCGTGACAGCTGCAAACCAGGCATACTAACTTCAGTGGAAACTGAATAAAGATGCTAGAAGTGAAAAAAGATTAGCAAATAAATACAACAAGCTTCAGGAATCTTAAAGACCTGGAGATACATACATACATACATATCTTTAATAACGTTAAAAACAAGAATCCCTGGTATACACATATCGTGGCAGTAATAAAAGTATCCGAACACCAGGATAAACATCTTAAACCAAAGCTGTTTAATCTACAAAAAGTACTAAGATTTTGTCGGCCAAACTACCGACATCGTCAGAGTGTAAAAACGCCAGATCTGGGAGTTAGTTTATATAACTGGCCGCCTCTGTGTGTGGGTCAATGATCCACTCATTAGTACCAGCCATGCTGTTCTTAAAGGGGCCGTGCTTGTCAAACCATCCATAAGTTCTAAGCAGTGAAAAGATAAGCAGTTTAGAGACTTTACAGAGGTGTTGTCTGAACAGATTTAAAACCTGGTGTGTTTAGCAATGTTGTCAAATTAAACATATTGGAAGTAATTAATATCTTCAATAAAAAGGGGGCCACTCAAAAGGAAATCATGAGTCTAAGAATTTCGATCCCCAAGTAAGTAAGTACAAGGGCATTGAATGCTTTGCAAATATTTCAGAAGCAATTGAAACTTGGAAGGAACACTACATTTCAATAGCACCAACATCACATTGGATTTATAAGGCCACCAAAACAAATGACTCTAGGCAGCACCAAGTATTAAAACATCATTTAAAAAATCGAAATACAAATCTATACAATTCAACAAAACCTCCTGCTGCAGTAAGACAAGCATTAGCTTTAATGAGTAGATTCCTTCGAGCAGTTGCATTTTTTGTAGGCTTGCACAGAAAAAAGAATTTGGCTGATTCAATTACTAACAGAGAAGAGACGTACTTAAGCAAGATCCAAAGCATTTTAGCAACTCCAGTATGAAGCTACTTCTGAAACCAACGTCCATATGCAAAACACGATCTCTAAATGTTTTAGAAAAGAGTTATTGAAGAAAAACAATGAGGTGCCACCCCCACTCACTGACCACCATGGGTGGAATGAATCAAGGGGACTTTGGAAATAGCAGCATTTGCAATTTCACTCTTTCCTTAACCCTGGTCTGATTTTCCCACTCCCTCTATTAGGCGTTTCTATCCTGCTATTATATTTCCTGCATTAGAATCTGCAAAGCACATTTGGAAGATGCTGGGATGGTTGCCTAATTTTTGTCCCTTATTTACATGAGAAGCTGATGCTCTGGGACAATCCTGGTTTTCAAAATAGCAGAGGACTCATTTTCTTTTGAAATCACAGGCAAATAGGAATATTAATACTCTGGATCCTTTTATTGTCAATTGGATTTTTAAATCATGAGTAATTGCAAAAGTAATTTGGATTGCCTAAGTTGGTAAAATGAAAGCATATTCAATTAAAGCATCTCTTCATTTGGCAGTCAGATTCAGGTGTATTAGCAGATTCTAAAACACGTGAATTAATATGGAATTTTGAAACGTGTTTCCACACCATTAAAAAAAAAGCATTCTTGTTTTCACAACTCACTGATGAACACAATCTACACACTTTGGCCTTCATGGGGAGGAGGCTAAAACCCTCACCGGTAGAACTAGATTTCTAACCTTACAAGAACAGATCTTCAGGCTATAAAAATTATTTTGGGAACTTGGAATATTATTTCTTGATATAAGAGATAGTAGGCCCAGTGAGATCAATAAAATGTCTGAATAAAAGAAATTCTAAATCTTAAATTTTATCTACTATATTTTAAATGAAATATCTCAATTTCAGTGGTTCTAACTATAATCAGAACTAAATCTGTATCCTATTCATCAGATTTAGTGTCATTTAATTTGAATTAATATTAATTTATATTTAAAAAACAGAGAAGTAAATGAAACATTTTCCACTAACTACAGCTATTTAAAAAGCTACTGCCTATTCTGAAGTCTCTTTTTAATATTCATCTTCCGAAACACAAACGCTACTGCATTTAAAAATATTACTGAGACAAAAAGTAGTTTAATCTATGGCAGCTTGCAAACTTTGATAATCACGTCAAAAATCTCTCTTCTAGGATATGAATTCCTGATCATGTACAGTAAGTAATGGTTAATTATTGGGAAATTTCCAATTAATATTTGTATGAACATTATATAAATGCCTATTATGCATACAAAGAATCAATTATATGGGATTAAGCATAATTTGAGTAAAATTTCACTCCTTATACTCTAGAATTAAGAAATTGATCTTCTGTAATAGATTATGGTATAAATACTCTTTTAAAGTATTATTGCCCCAATTTTATTGTAAGGACATTTGGCTACCTATTGAAATAATTGGGACAAATAATAATCAGTATACATAATGTTTGAATAGAGTTTACTGATTTCAATTAAGAAAGAATTACCAGTAACATCTAGAGACCAAACCTGGTGGTTCGTGTAGGTGAGGATCAAAAAGAATACACTGAAAATAGAATAATAGTGAATTTAATATAAAATACATTTATATTTCTAAAACACATTAGAATGTGGGAATATTAGTAAATGTTAAGAAAATATGTGTATCATAGTACTAAATTTAATGATACTATAAAAGCTATAGTATGGGCACAGACCCATACAGAGATTAGGAATCTGTGCAGAAGGATAACAACAAATATAATAGATGCTAATATGCTTTTTGGTTTGGAAATTGCTCATTTTGTGGTGCCTTTTAAGTTGATGGAACAAATTTAGCCATGACTAAATTGGTATCTGTGACTGTGTGTGCATATCTTTATATGTTTATTTTGATCTTGTTGTGGCAACTATATCAAGGAGAACAAAACACTTAAGCAATAGTAAGCATCCATTGCCGGATGAATGTCTAAGAAACATTTGGGATAATTTATTATGATAAAAAACCAATTTGTAAGATTAGAGTATGATTAGGGATGCATAGTAATCATCTTAATTTATTATGTTTTGAAACTGCAGATAAACAACAAATTATTATGTTATTCATTGTCTGCGATTTTGATAAGTTTGTTTTGTATAATTCTTAATTAATTTAATAAGGTAACACATTATGAATGTCTACTATGTATTGTTGAATCTTTAATAATGTAAGACACTGGCTTTGTCTTTCCCTACATCTGGAAATTTTATTCAACAATTTCTTTGACTTCTGTGTTTTTGTTAGTGATCCTACCATTATTAAAGTACATTATAAAACTATAAAAATGCCACAACAGATGCAAGCATAGAAAATTGAGTTCAGCTTCTTTAGAAACATACATTCATTTTTAAATGAATATATTCACCAGAATACATAGAAGATTATATCTTCTATGCTTCCATATGAACTCTAGAGTAGATGTCTGTATAAACATCACACCAGCCCTTTTCAAAGTAAGCAATATTATGCAAAGTGCAGAAAAGGAGTAAGAAGAATAAATCAAAGAAATTAAATCCATTGAATAAGAAAGGAAAGAAAAATAAGATAAACCTAGCTTATATAACAAAATTATTTGTGCACTGTACTTCTCCATATCATGCCAGCCTTGCCAATCATGGTTGCTTTTACAGCAGTGAATCATTGCTTTTGTATGTTGCCTTTTGTGTTTTAAAATTCTTGCCTCTTTCTTTGGGGTGATCACAATACTCCATCTAACCATGATTTCTCGTTCTGCTTCTTGACCCATTCAGTCTTCCTTCTTTTTTTCTTTTTCAATTTGATCTTTATTCATTCTCTTCATAAAAACACGCCTACGCACTTATTTCATATGTGTCACTTGCTTTTGTATTCAATCCATGTGCTTTTCAGCTCCTGTTTGGTAAAGTTACTATACTAGTCCCTACTGTATTCATGTTACTTTTATTGTCTTCTGACATTACCAACTCTCACTTTCATATAACAAAGGAGAAGAAGCACACTTTTATACACAACCATTTTTACTTTTGGAGAAAAACATTTCTTCCAACCCATTATCTTTCTTCAACTTTCTCCTTTCAATTCCCCATTTAGTAAGTACTATGTTAGACAATATTTAATATACAGACATTCATCTCCTTCTTCTAGATTTTTGCCATTTACCTATAACCCAAAACATTCCATCCTTCCTTGTCAAACACAATTACCTTGGTTTGCAATACACGATAGCACATGGAGAGACTCTTAACATTTACAGCAAATAATTTTATCTTATTATAACACAACATAAATACAACCCAACATAAACTTCATACAAAAGCCTATAGGTGTTTATATCCTCAATCAACACATCTCCAATGCCACCATAAGCATTCATTATATGTATATCCATAAATAACATTACTCACAGATTGAAACATGTACTTTTTTGTGTTTTATTCCCTACTTCATGCTAAACCATTTGTAAGCCTACCATTTGTTCTTACAGATGCTTCCAAGGACAGTACATAATGCTTCCATTATATATTGCCCTTATTATATTCAACAACCAACCTTCAATTCCAGTCTCACATAACTGTCTCAAAATTATCAAATGTACAATAAACATTTTCACATTCCTATATTTCTCAATGACTTGCCGAAGAGCAAACATCTGGTCAACGTTCTCCCTTTCAAACCTAAGGATGCAAATTCTACCTCTCCTAACCCTTCATTAGAATTCTGCCAACACCTTCCCAAGCATATTTAACAAATTAAACCCAGCATAATCTGTACACTCGCTCTTGTTTCTCTTCCCTTTGCATAGGGGATTTGTACTAGCACTCTTCCAAATGTCAAGTAGAGACGCAGCCTTCACACCTGCTTTACACAAATCATTCAGCCACTTCACAAACAAATCACACCTCAATTTTATCATTCCTCCAGGTAAACTATCTACAACTGTAACCTTACCATTTTTCAACATTCTTACAGCATTATTTATTTTAAATTGAATTAGTCAGTCAGCCACATTTTTAGACTGGTTTTGTCATTTTTGTCTACTTATTAAGTCTTTTTGAAGGACCTGGGATAGGCAGATGTTGTTTTGATGGTGTAAAGGTATTGTCGCAGGTTGTTCTGGTAAAGCTACTTTTTGCATTTGACTATTGATGATTTTTTTCAGTGCCGATGATATTCAAGTGGTGCTCCAGGTGTTTTGCAATTGCACTGAAAGTGCCTAATAGTATTGGTACCATCTTTGCTTTCTCTTGCCATTGCCGTTCTACTTCTATTTGCGGGTCTTTGTATTTTGTGAATTTTGTTCAATTCTTTTTATTCTATGTGCTGTCTCCAGGTATTACAATGCAAGAACTAGTAGGACTACAAAATGAAGAAGCTAAAGTGCTCTGGGACTTTAAAATTCAAACAGACAAGCATTTACCACACAATACACCAGTGTTAACAACTATTGATAAGAAAGACACAAAATTCTGGATAATATATTATTATAGTTGGTCACATAGTCAGCCAGATGTTTAGACTAGATTATGGGATTCTTGTCCTCTGATCAAGTATTATTATTATTATATTATATTATTAGCATGTATATCAGTCCCACCTTCAATTTAATGACACTGAGTGGTGTGGTTAGCTGCCAATCAGAAAGAAAGATAATGATTTAAAAACAGTTCCACACTATTCCTTCTAGTTTGTTGCATTCCTTTCTGTGCCTTTGACTGCCCCCCCACCTCTCCCCTCAGCATATCGGTAATTCTTTTTTCCAACTCTAATGCCCACAAACTTTTTTTTTGCTCAGGCCTCCCTCTTACTCCATATCAGGGGTATTATTATTTTATCAAAATTCATTATAGAGATGCATGTTTTGACTTAGTCTACAGCTCAGCAGTACCAAAATTTGGTGGCTCCTTGCTAGTTAGGCCTAGTCAGGATTTTGTATTGTATTGCATTTAGTTCCGGCAGTTTAAAGTATCCGGCAGGATACTTATGGGACCGTCTTCTGCCACATACTTCCCTACGACCGGTGAGAGCGCACAGGGTTGGCCTCCTCCGGGTCCTGTCAGCGAAACAATGTTGTCTGGTGGGCCCTAGGGGGAGGGCTTTCTCTGTTGTGGCGCCCGCCCTCTGGAACCAACTGCCTCCTGAAGTCCACGTTTCTCCCACTCTCCCGGCCTTCCGAAAGAATCTTAAAACCTATCTTTGCCGGCAGGCCTGGGGATGATTGTGGGTTGTTGTGTGACTGATGAATATGTGTGGGGTTTTATTTTTTATATATTTTTGCTTAAACTTAGATTGTAACTGTTGTTTTATATATATGTTGTAAGCTGCTCCAAGTCTTCGGAGAGGAGCGGCATATAAGTCCAAACAAAATAAAATAAATAAATAAATGCTGCCATATTATTTTACTGAAATCGTTTCCCTATGTCTTGTATTTTATGTTATTCCATTTAGTATACTGCTTGGGCATTACTTTAATGATTATATAATGACTTTTAATAATATAATAATGATTCCTTACAAATGCTAAAAAGTAACTGAAATAAATAAATAGTAATAAATATAGTAGATGTAAAATGAAAGGGGGGAAGTGAAGCAGGCAAGGAAAGAGGGAACCGAGATGGTCATACCCGGAGGAAGGAATCCAGAGAACCATTCTCCATGAACTCGGTGACAATCATGACGGGGCGGCTCTTGGTGACCACACCTTCAAGGCGAATGACATTTGGATGCTCAAATTGTCCCATGATGCTGGCCTCACTTAGAAATTCCCGCCGCTGCTCATCAGTGTAGCCGGCCTTCAGGGTTTTAATAGCCACCATGTATTCACGCTTCCCTGGAGGCTTCAGGCGGCCAAAACACACCTCTCCAAATTCTCCTGCCAGGAGTAAGGGATGGAAAAGACACCACATCAGGCAGAGGAGGAACTGGTGCTTGCGTAATTTAAATGCAGAGGGGAGGTAAGACTCTGGGCTCTACTATTTGAGAACCAAGCACTTCATCACTTTCTGAAGTTTATTTTCACTGGTAAAGTTACTATATTGCCCAAATTCAAATCAGGCAAGGCAATTCCCTCTTTTATCTTTGAAACAGGTTTTGACAAACTCCGAAGTTCTGAGCACTGATTGAGGTTCAGTCTTCCAAGGCTTAGCTGAACAATCTATACACTTTCACAATTGATACAATCTTTGGTCTGCTTTATTTGAGAAAGATTTTTTTTAATCAAACTTGACAGTTTTAAGATGGGTGGATTTCTACTCCAAGAATTCTCCAACCAGCATAGCTGGGGAATTCTGAGATTTGAAGTCCACCTATCTTAAAGCTTCCAAGTTTGAAAAACATGTCTAAGAACTCAAGAAGCAACTTGCCAGGAAAAAAAAGAAACAAGCAAACAACTACACAAAAAAACCAATGCTCTAAAGCTCTGTCTTAAAGAAAACAGAAGCTGCAGTAGACTAGGAGTCTTTTGCTATTCAGGACGCGAAGAAGATCAGAGAATAAGAAGAGCTCAGTCTTGAGCTTCAGCCCTCATAATTTTTTATTTATTTTTTATTTATATCCTGTCTTTATTGTTTTTACAAATAATTCAAGGCAGCAAACATATCCAAGACACCTTCCTCCTACTATTTTCCCCACAACAGCAAACCCTGTGTGGTTAATTGGCTGAGAATGACTGGTCCAAGGTCACCTAGTTGGCTTTCATGGCTAAGGTGAGACTTGAACTCAGAGTCTCCTGTTTTCTAGCCTGGTGCCTTAACCATTAGACCAAATTAACCAAAAAGAGTACCAGACCCTTTATAGGGAGATATTTCTTACCCCTCTACACCTTTCTTATATAATACTGCTTACTTTTCTCTTTCTGCAACTGGCTTCGTCCTGTGTAATTCTGGTAACTGTATATATTTTGCATTAGTGTGGGATTACATCATGAGGAAATGTTTCCCATCCTATTTCAGCAGCAGGTGTGAATTGAATAAAATTCTGCCCCTTCTCAAATAATGGGGAAAGTCTACACGGAAAGAGTATTCCATGCATTCCTTCATTTTTGCACAGTTCTAGGGATGTGCAGAGCTTCAGATCTAAAGGGAAAAAAATGCTACAGTGGGGGTGGGCAATCCCAGGAAAATATGCAGTTAAATTAACAAGCTCTCAGCAGGGTGCAACAAGGGCTTTGAAGCAGGCACGAAAGAGCTGTCAGTGCCTCCTTACCTCAAAGATATATTCTCCTGAGACATATGCGAGCTGAGGAAAAGACACATTTTTATAATAGTTTTGTTAAAGGTTTTAGGTACAACAGTAAAAATTAATACAAACTGGAAAAGTAGAAGAATAAAAAGAAGGAGTAGAAGATGCAGAAAAGAAAGAAAAAAGGGAAATTACAATGAGAAATGGAAAGAAAAAAAGAATACAGTAAAGAAAAAAATATGCCTCTTTTTTAAGGAGGCATCAACCAAATACAACCTATTTTGAAGCATCTTTTCTGTTTTGGATCTGAAGCCCAGCACATTATTACACACTCCTTTTCCTAGAATGTACCCATTTTTAATTCTTCCAACACCTAAGATGAAGCCTGCACGGTGAAGATGCTGTAATGCCAGTTGAGTGAAGTTCTATTAGATAAATAAAACCAGATAAATGGGAGGAACATCTGACAACTGGGTGGACCCTTGTCAACATCGGTAAGTTGCAACCAAACAAAAAAAAAAGGATACTTCAGGGTCACAATGAGAGATTTAACTATGTTTGAGGTTCCAAGTGAGAACAACTGTACTGAAAAATAGGGCTAAGGAGCAAATAAGACAGCAGAGATTAAATCAGAAAATATTGCTTCATTACCTGATCCAATGACTTCCTCTATCTTGACAAAAGATACATCAATTTCCTTGGCAAATTCCCGAATAGCTTCATTGGGGTCTTCATAGGTAGAAGGGTCAATGTAATATTTGACCCCAAGGCCTGTGAGGGAGACCACAGATTCCAGAATCAGCTATGAGCTGGAGAGAAGAGGCAGCTAAAGAAAGGGAAGACTCTCAATCACCTACCCCGAGTGCTTATGTACTGTTGTAGGCGATCTGTATATGGAGTTTCTCGTCTCTTACTGTGGGAGAAGAAAACATAAAGGAAAACTAAGATAGGATGATTTTGTTAGATGCATCAGCTCCAAGGGACTCTTCTAGAGCTATGAAAAAGATGCAGGCAAGAGCAGTCAAAATCATGTTGGATGTTATAGAAGCAATCTATAGTGGGATTTTACTTGAAGGGGGATGAAGATCGTGAATATCTAATCATTCTATGTCTGCTCATAGGTTATGCATAGGTCATATTAAATATAACTTCCTTTCAATGTTAATGAATCAGAAGGAATGTAGAAACTTAATCATGGTGAGGACAGAGTAGAAAGAGAAAAGATTGTTCTCTTTTTTATGCTAGCTAAATCTGAACTTCAACTGACTGATTGTAGGATACAAAATAAAGTATTTCACAAAAGGGCCAATAAAATATCAGCATAATACTTTTTCAGCTTTAGCAGAAAATTGCACTAAATGACCATTTGATCATCCAATGCTGTGACCGTAAAATATGCCACTGGTTTAGGGGAGCATTATAAAAATTTAATAAATAAATAAATAAATTGTTGTAATACTGGAAAGAATAAGTCACATATTTCTTTATTCAAAATACTTTGAATTTTTATTGAAAAGCAATTTTAATAAAACCCTAAAGCAGTTTTCAATAAAGATGGAGGACGTACAGAGGAATAATAAATTAAACTATGTAGTACAAACATAATGTCAGCTAGTCTGATCTGGCAGAGCTCTTATGATATTCTTAAGTACTGGACACTTGAACGGTGAAGTGACACCAGTAATTCTATTGGGAATTTATATGATAATCAGATATAACATAGGCTCAATTTGTGCACTTTTTAACATTTGTTCTGATACTCAGAAACACATATCCATTTTTAAAGACAATTTATGCCCATATTCCCAGTTAGATGCTATAAAAGGGAGCCCATGACTATTCACTTGGTGACAGAGTTTATGATACATCTCTAAAAGTTGCATTTTGAACAAGATTTTCAATGCATTGGGCAGAGTACCAAGTAAGGATATCAAATGGATTTGATTGGAACTCCAGCGTGCTTTAATAGCCTTTAGATTACATGAATAATTGTATCTAGTTTTGAGATTTGGTGATTAAACAAAAAATAGTAACAGATTTCAGTTGAAGTTGGAATGACGATTGGAGCTAAAGACTAAAAGACTCTACTTTCAAATAGCTTGCTTATTTGCTATTTTAAAGAAGTTTTAAACTGATCTATAACAGAGATGGGGATTTTTATTTATTTGGGGAAACTTGCTAATAGTGATTAGGCCTGAAACAAATAGTGACTAGGGAACCCATTATTTTTTTTCACACCCTATTTATTCTATTTTTGATAACTTCTGTCTCACCAAGTGGCAGATTGTTAGGTAAAGGTGAGACAGCTCTTAACAGAAATCTAAACTGATTACTTCCAGGGGCTGTTAGAAATTAGATTGGAGACTAAACTTGGAGATTGCCTGCCTTTGAAAAATAGCAGAGATGTTTCTTTTTCAGGCTTGGAATCACATGATTGGTGATATTATAATGTCACAAAGCAAGTGGGGTTGGCCAAACATACATTATCAGTGGATGGGTCTGTGGGGTTATAGTAGCAACAAATTTTCCAAAGGCTTATCTATTTACTCATTTATCCCCAAAATTCAAAAATGTAGCTCATTTGGAGGGAAGGGTAATGTTTAAGAATGTTCTGGATGCTTTAAAGCCCAGCAAAGCGTAATAGATCATTTCCATTATTTAACATTCCCCTTCCCCTAAAAAAAAGGGTTCAAAGGTTTGTACCTTGGACATTGTGGAACTGCATTTAGGTTGCCAAAAGCAGCCTACATATTATTTATCCCTTGTTTACAGTCTTCCTTTAAACGTATTAGTAGAAATAGTATGTCTACAATTGAGGACATATTGACCAAAGGTGCTCTTCTATAACTGTAACCCTAATCCTAACCTTGTCATGTTTCTCCAATTATCTCAAGGTCTGAATATGAGGTCAAAAAAGAATGGTATGCCTTCTTTCCCACACATACCATATCTAGGTTCCAAATGATCTTGTGTAATGTAAGACTGCAGATGATATATATATAATATGGGAAAAAATAGCAGACCGTCTCTCCCGATAGAGTTCCAGGACATAATGGGATTCCTGTTTGAAAGCAGCTTTCCAAAATCATGCTGAATTCCCTTACCTGGGAGTAGTTTTGTGTTGAATCAACAATATCTTTATGAGAGTGAAAGCAGAACACCCACCTTTTAAAGACAATGGCCAGGATGGCAATGGCAGCAATTACCATGAAGGCGAGTCCACCCAATGCCGAGCCCACAATAAGAGGCAACCGATCCTGAACCATCTCAGAGCGCTCACCTGTTAAAGAAGGAAGGCAGTCTGTTATCTTCTTATATATAATCTTTATTATTATGAAACCCTCTAATACAGTCTTAACATTTGAACAAGCTTTCTCAGAATGTTGTTAAGAGCTTCAGATACCAATTGTCCTGCTTCCCCTGTCTGAAGCATCCGATTGTGTACAACAGGAAGGGTCATAGTTATGCTGACTCCATCAGGTCCCCTTTCCATGTAAGGTTTTCTCTGAGCAACAAAACCTCCATGCAGTTTTGCTTTATCATCTAGCACAGTGGTGGTGAACCTATGGCACGGGTGCCAGAGGTGGCACTCAGAGCCCTCTCTATGGGCACGCGTGCCGTCGCCCCAGTCCTAGGCCTTCAGCTGGGTTTTATAAAACCTTTTCGCTTTAGGCTTCCCCCGCTGTGTGCAAAAAAAAAAAAAAGGTTCAATCGGTCAATTTCAACTTCTTGCGGGGAAAAAAAAGATCTTGCAAAGTTGTAATTGATTGATTTAGTCCCACCCAGTCTGCTGTTACCACCGCAGCCACGCCCACCCAATTGGCCACACCCAGCCAATGGGCCACACCCACCCGGCACTCGACGATGCTAAGTGGGTTTAGGGTTGCACTTTGGGCACTCGGTCTCTAAAAGGTTCACCATCACTGATCTAGCAGAATATAAGAGACTTTTCAAATCTCTCCGCCTTTCTTTCTGTTTCTAACACACAAACACACTTCAATTGTATTATGCCACTTTATTTCATTCATTTTTAAATTTTTTTTAAAAAGTCAGGTCTTTTAATTGTCAATGTTGCCAAAGTTCTTCCTTCCTTTCTTCAAAAGTACTTCTACACAGCTCCTGCAATTGATTTTATCTCTCTGGCTAAACACATATGCAATTCACATGGTCACAATTGACCAAACAGTTCTTCTCCAAAGGTCACATTGAAATGATGAAACTTGTCCAGGATAATTCCTCATTAGATTGTGTCTTAGATGCCTAAGCGTCACCACATATTGAAATGACGCAACACTTGAAAATACATAAGCAAATGGCGACTTGTGGTATATGTTAACCTGTTAGGTATGTGAAGGCTATAAAAAGTTTATGAGGCAGGAACAAAAGAGTAATAAAAAGAGAAAATTGTTCAAGCAAGTATGAGCGTGAGAGAGAAGTGTTGAAAAATCTAGGTTTGGAAACTCAGAAGATGTGTCACTTACCTCCTACAAGAGTCTGGAAATACATCTTTCCACTATAGGGCCCATAACCCACTGCTGTTCGGGCTCGTACTTGGAAAGCATATATCTTTCCTGGGCTTAGACTGGAGATGGTGGCCATATTAGTCTCGCTGGTTAAGGTGAATGAAGTGTCCTCATCTTCTGACTAGAAATCAATACAGGTTGATCAATAGACTTCCACTTCTTCAACCTCAGCAACCTCAGCAATGCTCAGCAATGGTCTTTTCTCAGATGCATCCACATTTTTGTTATTTAGTCAAGTTCCTTTCTGCCCAAACTCCTGAACTAATAATTCAAATTACCAACTACTTCTGCCTTTATTCTTGAGGATGGATAGCTAAAGGAACAATAAAAATGTTTTGCATGAGGGAGAGGGGAAATTTTTTTTCCAAGGATGGATTGCCGGACTCATCCTTTCAGTACAACCCATGGCTTCCAATAAACTCTTAAGACTCTTTCTTGTTATAACTATTATCCACCCCATCCTGGTAACATGAGGACCCTGAAATGAAAATATGGTGGGCAATAATAACAACGCAGCTCTTCTCCATCACACTAGTGGCCCATTCAGGAAATGAAATTTTTCTGGTCTAGAAGCTACGGAATTTTATCCTTCCCGTGTGGGTCCTTTCTGCAAGATGAGATCCTGTGGTAGTGGCAGCTTCCCAACTGTTTTAGTAATATAAAAGGGTAGCATGCTCACTTCCTAAACAGGAGAAGAAAAATTAGGGGAAGTCTATTTCAGAATCCTAAATTGATTTTAAAGTCCCATGCCTACTCCAAAAGAACCCGACAACTATAGATTTATATGGCTGCTGAGAACTTAGTAAGTGAGATACACCTTTTCTGGACCAGTCCTAGTTTCTTGGAACTAGGAACCACAACAGTTGTAATTATTAAATTTTACTGAGTAAACTTGCTGTAGATGGCAAAACTGGAACTGAAATCCAAACTCAAATGCTAATTTTTAACTCTGGACTTTTTTCACCAGTTTACCTTGTCAAAATAGCGCAGTTGATAGTCCAAGATGATTCCATTCGGCTGATCAGGCTGTGGCCAAGACAAAGTGATGCTGCTTGGGGTGCGACTCACCTGATGCATCATAGGGACAGCAGAAGGGACTGCAGTAAAAAGAAAGAAACATTGGAAACTGCTTTGCTATTAGGGGTACTATGAAGAATTCCAGTTTGCCAAAGCTATTGTCACCCTGCCTGCTTGCAACACAATTGCTACATGCTAGGATTACTTGCTTTTCTAAGGTTTGGATCCTGACTGGAAGACTTTAGTGGAACTCAGGATTATATTTGGCCTACCAGAGGGGAAAGCTGGCTGTGCCTGCTGCTCCATTGTGGAAAATGACAGGGAAGGCAAAGAAGCAAAGGACAGAATCATTTGGCAAAGCACAAATATCCCTACCCTCTGTGATTCAAAGTCCTCCTTCAGAGAATTTGTTCCTTCTGTCTGAAACTAAAAGTTGGCAGTCCTACATCTAAACTGCACATCATATAAGACTGTAAGTGTATTTGCTTGGGTACATTTAACATTAGCAAACTCTTCAAAAAATGTGCAACTAATCCATGGTGCGCATGCCACGCTGAAAGATCTCTGACGCATCTTTAACCAATGGATTCTAATCAGTAGGCCAAAGCAATTCAGATTAAAGGTGGCCTTGACAGTCATGGTCTACTATTACATGTGTGGCAACTAAAGGTTTTTGAGAGATGGGCCTCTCCTGTTAACCTCCATAAGGAAGATCTATTGAATTTACTGTGGTTGTCGTATTGCAGTTTTAATATACAGTACATACTTAAGTCAATAGTGTAACTCTTTCTGGGTACCCCTAAAATATCCCGGATTGTTTTAAGAAGCTGGGCTGACCCTTTACAGAATTGCCATTCATATATTTCAGGATGCCTGAAAATATTGTGGGACTGTGGGAACTTCCACACATGAGGCTTAGAGTGCTTTTCACAGGCTATTTATGTGAATGTCAGATCCTTCTCAAAGTGGAATATTTAAACCAGAAAGAGAGCCATTTGTAATTCAAATGCACACTTTGGCCAATGGAAGGTTTACATTCACATTAGAAACCAATTCATGGAGGGGGAAAAAAAAAGCTCTAAGCCTCTTGCATGAATATATCTATTGTTAATATGAAGAGGCTTTGAAGGATTTTGCTGTCTTGTATCTGTTCTTTCTTGTTCTTTCTTTACTGTATATTTTTAATATTTGGTTTTATTTTTCTTTACTTCACAATATTTTATGCCACCCAATTACAAAAAAAATACAGGTGATGAGAGGTGGTGGAGTATACCTGCCAGGCAAAATTCCTGAGCTTAAGAATCCCAGGTGCAAACTGCTTTCTTGGTTTCTAATTTATTGTTTCATTATAATGTAACCTCTTAATATGGCACGTATTGCAAGCCATATGAAATTATCTATCACCTTTATATCCTACCCTTTCTCCAAGGAGCTCAGCTTGACGTAGGTGTCTCCTCCACCCTCCCTACTAAAACTGTTCAGACCTTCAATCAAGAACCTTCCAAGAAAATCCTCAGTCACCAATCCTTTATCCATCTTACTCATTGTGAAATATAACCTATGCAATTTAAAGTCGCTATTTTCCAGTCGTCCCAAATGTTATTTCTTCCTGAGAATATTCCACTTTTCCCTAGTTTATATTTCTGTCCAACTGGCTCTTGTTCTCCTTCTAATATTCATGGCTGTTTTCCTCTGGGAGAATTCATGTTAAATGTTCCTGGCGGTTGGACAAGGTTTGTCATAGTTTCAGAAAAACTAGAAATTAATCTGAGGACCCTGGTGTGAGGGTTTAATTTTCAGATTGAGTGAATGTAAAAGGCGGGATTATGCATTCTTTTCTGTAGAATCTATGTTACGCTGAAATAATGGATGGAATAGTACTGAAATTGTCATAAACATTCTTTTTCTCACTACTGAAAATTATAATCGGTAACAGACCCAGCCATATTCTCTGTGCAGTCAAAATACATTTTGTTCACTGGCTGAAAAGTAAGAACTTGGGTTTGTTTGTAATTATCTACTTCTTGTAATATATTAGAAAAATAAAAATAGGATTTGTTTTCAGCAAAAAGATAGCACTATATAAATAGTTCAAAGATCACACGTCCCTAGAACAGGGGAAAGGCTGGGAAAGTGTACAACATTGTGCTATTGTCATCTTACAGAAAGCATAGTCTTGACACTCAAAATACAGATTTTTTTTTAAAAAAGAAAGGCCATTCCATGCATGATTTTTATTTTATTTTTCAGGAAACCCTTTCCCTAATGTATTATCTGAGTAGACATTTCTGTGCATTTAATCTCAATCCCCATAAAAGAGCCTATATTTCATGATGCAGTTCTAATGGCCAAGCTTATTGGAGATTTTGTTCTAAAATCCATCTAACACTCCTAAAGAGCAAACTTCCCCACCACCCCCAGGTTATGTTAAATTTCCAAGAAACAGGATTCCATGGGGCATAGCTTACCACCACTAAACTAACATTTACTTGGAAGGAGTAACATGAGAAGGCCAAATATAGAACCACTGCAGAAAAAGAAATTACAGCCTTCTAGTGTTTTAGGGGAAATCTTACGTACAATTTTGCGGCCCGAGATCAATAAAGTTGTTGCATGTTTAAGATTAAAATTAGTTTAACTAGCAAACTTGGAACAATGTGAAACCTGTGAACACCTGGCCCAATTGGTAAATCTGACAAGGCCGCAAAATCAACAAAAGGTGCTTGTTTTCTCCTCAGTGCTAACAAACATAAAAGGAGTGAGTTTAAGTTTTTTGTTTTCTTTTTTTCAGATGAACAAGAAGAATTTATTCAGAAGGAAGGAAATCAAAGAGACTTTAACCAGCTTATGCAAGCATGAACCAGTTTCAAATACTATAAATCAAGTTAAAAGAATACTGAAATGTTTCATGTACTTCTTGTTTTTTATTCTGCATCTTGACAAGAATGCTTTTATCTACTATTATTTTTATAAAATTTATGCCATTTTTCAAAGGAATGAAGATATATAAACACGTTCTTGATCCAAGGAGTTTCTTATTTGTGATATATTGGATTAATTCATTTAAACATACTTGGAGCCTGGCATGAAAATGATGAAGATATTTTCTTCCCTGTCCTCACATTTTTCTGAATTTATTCTTGTATATCTCAAATGAGCAGTTGTAATACTTTGTTTTAAAGCTGGTAATTACTTTGCAGTTCTGGTCTGTAAACAAGTATTTTATATAGCTTATACAGTACAATATAAGATGCAGGTTTTACTGTGAAACAGAAATGTAAACTATACTTACATTTTAAAATATAAAAGTAACATCAAGTAGAGTGGAGTGAAGTAAGCCTACATAAAGTTTCCACTGATTATATCAAACAAGAATTTGGTGCCACATCTATATGAATGTTTTGGTTATGTGTAAAAGAAGTTAAAATATTAATGATTATGCACATTATAAATGCATATATACTAGAAAATGTCATTTTAATACTTTCAGAAACAGAGCTTTGTTCCTATAAAAAAATCATCACATCCAGATTTTTTTAATGATTTCTACCTTCTCATTTTTATATAAAATATATTCCTAATCCTTTTATATATGGTATCTGACAGGAAAGGCACATATCTTTTTTTTTTAAGTCCTGAATCCATATCAAAATGCAATAAATACCGCCTTATTCGCTCTCAATGTACAGCAGATCAATATCTCTTTCTCTCCCCTCTTTATTAGGTTATTGTTATAGGAAATCCTCGACTTACAACCACAATTGAGTTCAAAATTTGTTAAGTGAGTTTTGCCCCATTCTCCGACATTTCTTGCCATACTTGTTAAGTGAATTACTACGATTGTTTAGTTAGCAACACAGTTGTTAAGTGAATGCATCTTCCCCGTTGACTTTGCCTGTCAGAAGGTCGCAAAAGTTGATCACATGACCCCAGGACAGTGCAACCGTCATAAATATGAGTCAGTTTGCCACGTGGTTGAATTCTGATCACCTGACCATGGGGATGCTGCAACGGTCATAAGTGTGAAAAAACAGACATAAGACACTTTTTTCAGTGCTGCTGTACCTTCAAACGGTCACTAAATGTACTGTTGTTAGTTAAGTTTATACTTAACAAAATGAAATACGTCTTCTATAGTGTTTTTGTACATCTGTACACATGCACAGAAAGAGGCTGGTATACAAATTTATTTATTTATTTATTTATTTATTTATTTATTTATTAAATTTCTATGCCGCCCTATTCCGGGAACTCAGGGCGGCTTACAGCATAAATAGAAATCCAATAAAAACTAAACTGTACATATATAAAAATATAAAAAAGAAGAACCCCTAAATTAAGAACCATTCATACAGCAAACGTACACACAGACATACACTGGCCAGGGGCAAGATGTCAACCGCCCCAGGCCTGCCGGCAGAGATGGGTCTTTAGTAGTTTACGAAAGGCGGAGAGGGTGGGGGCGATACGGATCTCCGGGGGGAGTTGATTCCAGAGGGCCGGGGCCGCAACAGAAAAGGCCCTTCCCCTAGGCCCCGCCAGGCGACACTGTCTGGCCGACGGGACCTGGAGAAGGCCGACTCTGTGGGCCCTAACCGGTCGCTGGGTTTCGTGAGGCAGCAGGCGGTCCCGTAAGTAACCTGGTCCGATGCCATGTAGGGCTTTATAGGTCATAACCAACACTTTGAATTGCGTTCGGAGACCAATAGGCAGCCAATGCAGCTCACGGAGTGATGCTGAGATGTGGGCATTTCTGGGCAGGCCCAACACTGCTCGCGCGGCTGCATTCTGCATTACCTGAAGTCTCCGAACGTTTTTCAAAGGTAGCCCCATGTAGAGAGCCCACAGCTGTTATGTCGCCATATTAGGTGAGGAAAAAAGCACAGAATTGATGAGAGAGGGCGAATAAACCCAAAGGGAGAGAAATAGGAATAAGCCTTTGCTACCAAGGGCACATTTTAAAGCTGAATTTCCTCACCTTTTGTCAAAGGACCATTGCTCAATGGTAGAGCACATGCTTTGAGCCTGATGTCTTGTGGCCCAGCTCTCTGACACCCTGCACAGCCAAAATCCATCCAAGTAAAGGATACCAATTTGGGTGGATGAGGCAACTGATCTCTTAAAAGAATGCTTTCTCCCTAAATTTGAGAAGTCTAATTTAATTATGGGCAGATCATACCAACGGCTATGACTTCTTACATTACATGCTCAGCAGACACACACTGCTGATGTAGTCTTGCTTTATATTCCTGCAACATTTAAAAGAACAGGAGCGCCGTTTTCAGCAAATGGTGCAAGTATCAGTTCCGTAATTAAGGTTGGAATTTCTTCATACTTTACTGAATGCAACTTGAGTGGAATACTCAGTAAACAGTCTGCGGCAAAAGAACAATGGAGTGACATAGGGTAGAACTACTCATGCCTAAAACTCTACTCATTTCAGTTCTAAGAAAAAACAAAAAAAGGAGGCTCCGTACAGGACAACTAATGCAAGTACGTTTAATAACAGATGTCATGACACAGTTCTTTCTAGCAAGGGCCATTTTGTGTCTACCTACTTTTTTAAGTAGGTACTTTTTACTTTTTAAAAGTATGTATTGCTTTTGTAAGGGGAGATGCGATGGTTCGGCAGTTAAAGACCCTGAGCTCGTCAACTAGAGAGTTGACCCCAGCTACATGCAATGGGGTGATCTATTTATCTATTCTATGCTATCACAAAATGAACATATTTAGAGCACAGTGTATCTGTTTGCAAAGGTCATGATTTTGTACATAATCTCATGACAGCATGAGAACTGAACTGTTCAAGGGTAATGCAGATAGGCAGTCAATCTGCATCCATGCACCCACTTCTGAGAGAAACTAGCTTGTGGATCTGCAATCAGGCAGACTTTGCTTAAGCCTCCACAACAACTTTATTCTCAGGATCAGTGGTGTATGTCCGCAGTACAACTCTAGAATTCATTTTGTATATGCCATATCTCTTGAATACCAAGCATTATCACTTGCCTCTACTCTAACTTTTATACTTTTATACAGTACTAGTCAGTTCTATATGCATTGGTATGCAAACTCTGTGCCTAAAAACACTTTGATAATTAGCTGCCATAAACCATCTCTGAAGATCTGCAGGTTCTCAGTGTGAGCCGGGTTTTTTAATAAAAAGATCAGTGATGGCCTGCCTTCAGTTTGCTGTTTATCACATTAGGGATCATAAACTTTAATAATTGCCTCTTGTACCGCAGTCAAAAAAAACAGATGGTAGTTAACAACTCAAAAGGAATGCAATTGAAGAATGGCTAAGAATTACTGATGATTAGCTTTACTTACTTCCTCCATTATTTGATTACTCTTGGGTCATAGCAGGAGATATATTCTCTTTCTCAGGCCCTCCCACCCACCCCCCAAAAAAGCCTATCATGGGTTTATTTTTACCTGATTTCTTTTTCACTGCAGACTTGCATATAATGTGATGGCTGTTGTTGCTCTTTCCTATAACATATAGGCAGCTACTACAAGGTCATCAACTTATACATTCACTTCTCCATGTCCCTGGCTGTCAATAGCAGAGGATTTTTCAATGTTGCAGCAAAAGTAAACATCCTATATATATCATGGAGGAGAATTGACTCAGATGTTGCTATTTTCTGAAAAATCTCTCAGTCTTCTTTTAATTTTTATTCTTTTATTTTATTATGCAAACTACCCAGAGTTGTCTTGAGTCAAGTGATCTATAAGTTCAGTAAGATGACAACTGGATGGGTAGATGAGATAGATAGATAGATAGATAGATAGATAGATAGATAGATAGATAGATAGATAGATAGATAGATAGATAGATAGATAGATAGGAAAGAAAGAAAGAAAGAAAGAAAGAAAGAAAGGATTCTTCTAGCATTTATAAGTATTCAAAATGCCTCCCTTCATGCAAATGTCCCCTTCAAAAAAAATCATATTATTGGTGAGGCTACATTATTATCACTGAGATTAAGGGATTTAAGGGATGAATTACAATGACTTGCCTAGATCCCAGCCAATTAGTCTGCTTGTGGAAGAAAAGAAGTTGTGATTATGTGACTGAATAGTATACAGTATACCTATTTCCAAAAACCATGTTCAGCAACATTATACCAAAGCCTAGAACAAATTGGAAGCATAAGTTACATATTTAATAATTTCATACTATCGTATTCCTCATTCCCTACAGAAATGTATAATTCATGATACATGTTAAACATAGCCCTTTAATCACCAGTAAGGAATGACTCTACCCTGGTTAAATCTGCAGTATAGATTTCTGGAAATATAAAGGGACATTGTTTACATTACACCAAACACAAAAATGCCAATATAACAAGGAATAAATCATGATTTTCAGCATAACCGAATGGAATTTGAATATATGAGGAAAATAATAAGGCACATAAACAGCACCACTGTGCCGCTTATGCAGCTCCCATGGTTGCCCATTCAGACATTAAACTTTATCTGTTCTAAGCATTAACTTAGATTCTGCTTATACTTCAGGAGTACTATCACTGTCAAAAGACAAGTTCTCTATTGTTTGCTAGCTTTAGTGCCTTCAGAGGAATTCCAGAGGAGTTTGAATGAAGACAAATGATATACCATCTGCTAGAGGTACATGATTAAGCAGATGGGCCAGCATAAGTTGCAAACTCCTGAACACAAGGAATGAGAGCACTTCTGATTAAGCCAGTTCTGTCCTACAAAAAGACAAATAAACAAACAACGCTGAGACTTAAGTTCAGAGAAGAGTATGTATTCAGAACAGAAGGGGGTGGGTAATCCTATTTGTGATGTATGTAAATATTTCTATAGGGGAATCAATCTATTTATTTCAAGGTTTGGCAACATACAAGCCCAAGGATGCTAAAAACAGTCATTTTTGCAGCTCTTCTGACTATGCCTGATGAAACCTGCAAGTCAGCGTCCTGCCATGTCAAGGCAGGAAACTCATGGCAATGATGGGGTAAACCCTAAAATATGTCCACCCCAGAGTTATAAAGATAAAACAAAAAACCAGATCCCCAAATACTGTACATTCTTTCTTGTAGGTACATACCTAGATCCACCCCCTTTGCAGCTTTAGACTTTCCAAAAATGGTCTACGTGGCCCTTGAGCATCTCCATGACTTATTATTGGAGAGATTAAAAAAAATATTTTAAAAGGACACAGCATGAAAAAAGCATTATGAAATTCCTAGTAGGACAGCACATATGATTGGTATGTCATGTTTACCTTGGTAGGTTACAATTCAGTCTACATGATTAAGCAATATATCATGGGTCTGATTCCTTCCCTCCCGCATCTGTATATCCCAGCCAGCCATATGATCAGATGTAGCCACTCTGTAGCCCCAGCAGCAGTAAAACTCTGTGCTGCTCTCTCTGTGTAAGAGCATAGAGTTTTCATTTATTTTAAGCCTGGGAACAACTGGCATGTAAAGAGATAGCAATCACTGGTAATATGCATGTATGTATGTATGTATGTATGTATGCATGTATGTATGCATGCATGCATGTATAGATTGTGTGCCATCAAGTAATTTTCAACTCACACTGACCATTAGTTTTTCTCCATGAGGGCATATCAATCAATTTTTTTTTATGGTCACAGACCAGCAAATAAAAGCATTAAAAACAAATGACATTAGTAGAAAATAGAAATAAAAGACAGGCAGAATAATATATTGCGATTGGTGATGAATTAACAGTGGGGAGTTAAAGTTTGCCTAATTTTACATAAAGCATAGCAGAATTTGGTGAGGTAGTGTTATAAATTGAATCCGTGAGTCCTGATAGAATATGCAGTATAGTAGGACGTGAGCTATAGTTTTAATGGCCTTTGCCCACAGGGGCACAATCTCAGCTCATAAGCTTTTTTTTTTTTAATTGGCCCGCCAAAACTGTTGTGGGAAGTGTGTTCCAGTGTGCTAAGGTTAATGCTCTTTGGATTTTTAGGATGGTTATTTCATATAAATATCTCACTGCTTTAAAAGGGGGAGTTGCCAAGAGAGACACCAATCAAACAGAATGCAGCTGGCGTTTAGCTGAGGCTCGATGGGAGGAGGGAAGAAGGGTTAACAAATCAAATGTTTACAAAAACTAACACCCAATGTTGAATGTATATGTTCTATAACTAATGCCTCTTAACATAATCTTAGGACTAATGTTGTTTGCTTTAATACTGTTAAAGCGGACTGAATCTCTACCTCAGGATATGAAATTTTTACCTCAGGATCTCTGGTTAGGGACCATAAAAGATTGCACTAGTAAGGGGATGAAGTCAATTCAGAAGCGCAAACGAACAATATGCAATAGACTAGATACAGTAGATAGACCATATATAAGAGACACACCAACCAAACAAAAGGTACTCGGAGTATACTTGAAGAGGGAAGAACGTTTACTAAAACAGATGTTTACAAAGATTAATACCTAATGTTGTATGCTAAGTTCTAGGATGATTGTTTAGCAATAGGATCCTTGGTTTAATGTTGATCACATTAATATGGAACCAGATAAGAGAAACACCAATCAAACAAAGTGTAACAGGAGTATAGTTGAGGCTAGACGCGAGGGGTGGGAAAAGGGCTTACTAATTCAGACGTTTTCAATGACTAATACTTAGTATTGTATATCAGGTGCCATGATGATTGCTGCACAATATGTTTTTATGTTCAGTGTTGATTGTTTTAATAAAAGAATTTTATATTTAAAAAAAAACAAAACCACAAAACACAAAACTTGATTCACAAAAAAAACAATGGTTGAATTGGGTAAACCCAGTCAATGGGTGGCTTCATATATCACATTAAAACAAAAAATAAATTGACAAGATTATATTGTAAAAAATAAAAAATAAAAAAAATAAATAAAAGGGGGAGTTGGGCTGCTCAGATACACATTCTTGGGAAGAGCAGCCCAATCTTGTTGGATTTCCAGATCTTTTAATACATTGTTTAAGTGCATTAAGTATATATTCATATCCCATCATTAAAAGCAATTCACTAGTCCATGAGGGCATATGTATGCAAGTCTTAAAATATAATTGTTAAATAATTACATAAGCAGAGAACAATATTGTGTGTGTATGTGCATGTATGCATGATCCTTCAACTTCGTATTGAGTCCTGGCGACCGCTTGAATAAGTCCCTACAGTTTTCTTGGCAAGAGTTTTGGAAATGGCTTGCCATTGTCTGCTTCCTAGGGCTGAGAGAAAGAAACTGACCCAAGGACTCCCAGAGGACTTCATGTCCATGGCAAGACTAAAACTCAGTTTCTAGCATGGTGCCATAATCACTAAATCAAACTGATCTCATAGAGAACAATATTAGCTTTAATTTAATTTCCGTTCCTCTGTCTGTTTTTAATGTGACCTTTTTAATGTGACCCTGGTTTCTTTCTCATGCTGTTCCATGTATAATCCCACTAGTAGCTTTACATCTGACTGTGTCAATAAACAGATTATAAATGTAGACATTGATATACATGAGGTAAATATAATACACTGTGTACAGTGGGGGGGAATTAATATTTGATCCCCTATCAATCAGCAGGTTTTCTGACTTCCAGGTGTCTTTTATACAGGTAGCGAGCTAAGATTAGGAGTACTCTCTTAAAGGGAGTGCTCCTAATCACAGCTTGTTACCTGTATAAAAGACACCTGTCCACAGAAGCAATCAATCAATCAATCAGATTCCAAACTCTCCACCATGGCCAAGACCAAAGAGCAGTCCAAGGATGGCAAGGACAAGATTGTAGACCTACACAGGCTGGAATGAGCTACAAGACTATCGCCAAGTAGCTTGGTGAGATGGTGACAAAGTTGGTGCGATTATTGGCAAATGGAAGAAACACAAAATAACTGTCAATCTCCCTCGGTCCCTAGGGCTCCATGCAAGATCTCACCTTGTGGAGTTTCAATGATCATGAGAATGATGAGGAATCAGCTCAGAACTACATGGGAGGATCTTGTCAATGATCTCAAGGCAGCTGGGACCATAGTCACCAAGAAAACAATTGGTAACACACCACGCTGTGAAGGCTGAAATCCTGCAGTGCCTGCAAGGTCCCGCTGCTCAAGAAAGCACATGTACAGGCCTGTCTGAAGTTTGCCAATGAACATCTGAATTATTCAGAGGAGAACTGAGTGAAAATGTTGTGGTCAGATGAGACTAAAATCAAGCTCTTTGGCATCAATGCAACTCGCCATATTTGGAGGAGGAGAAATGGTACCTATGACCCCAAGAACACCATCCCCACCATCAAACATGGAGGTGGAAACATTATACTTTGGGGGTGTTTTTCTGCTAAGGGGACAGGACAACTTCACCGCATCAAAGGGATGATGGACGGGACCATGTATCATTAAATCTTGGGTGAGAACCTCTTTCCCTCAGCCAGGGCACTGAAAATGGGTCGTGGGTAGATATTCCAGCACGGCAATTATCCAAAACACACAGCCAAGGCAACAAAGGAGTGGCTCAAGAAGAAGCACATTAAGGTCCTGGAGTGGTCTAGCCAGTCTCCAGACCTTAATCCCATAGAAAATCTGTGGAAGGAACTGAAAATCCGAGCTGTCAAACGTCAGCCTCGAAACCTTAATGACTTGGAGAGGATCTGCAAAGAGGAGTGGGACAAAATCCCTCCTGAAATGTGTGTAAATCTGGTGACCGACTACAGGAAACATCTGACCTCTGTGATTGTTTTGCCACCAAGTACTAAGTCATGTTTTGCAAAGGGGTCAAATACTTATTTCACTCATTAAAATGCAAATCGATTTTTAACTCTTTTGAAATGTGTTTTTCTGGATTTTTTTCGTTGTTATTCTGTCTCTGACTGTTAAAATAAACCTACCATTAAAATTATAGACCAGGGGTGTCAAACTGCCGGCCCGCAGGCCAGTTTCATCATACTGGAGCCGCGTCCACCCCATTGCCGGCACCGGCGAAAAAGCTCCGATACGTTGGGCAACGTCATGTGACGTCGCGAGTTTGACATGTCTGTTATAGACTGATCATTTCTTTGTCAGTTGGCAAACATACAAAATCAGCAGGGGATCAAATAACTTTCCCCCCCACTGTATCTGTCTTATCCTGTATATCTGCCTGAGACAGTAGAGGGCAGTGGGGGAAGCATTTATGATATGGAGACTGTTTGGGGCTTAGCAATCAGAAATTGTTCCTGTTTGCTTTACTGGTTACATATTAATGAGTTTGTCTATGCATTAACTGATGAAAACCTTTCCCTAGCACATACTTGCCTGCTTTTTCTGTATTTCCTAAAAGCAAGAGAAATATCCTAGCTCTGTTTTCACCCAGACTCACGATTATTCCCAAAGATTTCTTACTGGTTATTTTCTCAGCCTGGCTTGCTTTAAGCACCAATGCCTGTGAATCTGAACTTGTCATCCCAGATTGGCAGTTCTTCTAGCTAGTTCTCCAAGTCCCACAGCCCTGACTCAAATGTGTATAAAGGAATCTTGGCAGGCATATAGCAGGCTCCTGTGTCTGCAGAGAGCTGTGGCAGCTATCTCCCATTTGAAAGGCTTCATTGGTTTTGCAAATATTTCTGCATTTTCTAGCAACCATATCTGATGGACTTAGTACACCGCTCTGGGGTTCAAACTGAAGTAAGCATTAAGAGAACATTCATGTACTAGTTTGTATCTTGCACATGGGGCCATTTCACACATTGCCTAACAAGGTAGGGAAAAGTCATGTGCACCATGGCTTTTGGAATGCTTTCCAACATACAATAACACTTCTGTTCTAGGTCATGTGATTAGGAAGGAAGAGGGGCACAGAAAGATTGAAAACAATCCAAGCTGTTGTCTTTCTTTTGTCAGCTTCTTCCTCCATACCACCTTTGGCTTTGTATTATTCTTTTTTCAGA